>OX336391.1:446024907-448524907 GCA_946902985.2 Meconema thalassinum
AATTAAAACGATTTAATAAAAGCATTTAAACCGATGCTCATTTATATAAAAAAGTGCTGTTGTTTACCAACATTATTTTCTAAAGATTTACCAGAAACAAGACTAACATTGCTGAATATGTTGCTGGCTGCACTCCAGCGTGATCTTGTCGAATGTATGTATGTATGTATTGTGACCGTTTAGTCGAGTCAACAACCACGATGACTTTCCTAACGTCCCATAAGTTGAATAAAATTACCGAGAGGATCAGGTGAACTTCCATAAAGGCTAAAGCGGCACGAGAGTCCGTAGTCCACAGGGATCGTGGTACATGGTGACGATGGTCATAGACCGCCTAAGGAAAGGTTCACCTTAAAACTAGACTGAGAAAATAAACATCCAGACTTATATAAAACACCGTGAAAATTTATTAAAATTCACAAACCCCTAGCCTAGTTTGGAGGGTTACAATCGGCTAGTCCGCAAGCTAATAAATAAACAAAAATAAAGAGCAGGTCCCTACCTGAGAAGTCACGGAAAACCCTCGCGAAAGATCTAACTCACAATAATAAAGCAACAACAGCAACGCTAGGAATATGGTACAACGCAAGTCCCTAGTTCAAGTTACAAGATTAAGCTAATATCAGAATTTACTTTTAACAGGGTAGCAAAACAAATCTAAGTTAGGATGGTACCATTTCGACATTTACATTTAACGTTAATTCATCTAGCTTAAGTCCTATCAATTAACAAAATTTACGGCGATGACGTCCGTAAAAGAAAACAATTACATCCAAAAGCTAAGTGTACAGCCATGAAAAACAAACAATTTAATTATGCTTAATAACTATGTGCTAACAGCACACAAAAGGTAACATGTAGGATTTATACACTTGACATCATAAATAAGTAATGAAATAGACACAGTAGTTTTATTAAAAATTCCTGCCTGCACCTTGGTTTACGCTTTGTAAACCATAGTCATCTAATGTGTATAGTTACGGTGTCGAATGCGTAGTTGAGACCACGTCTGACATCGCATGGCCTGAGCTCCACAAGCTACGAACTCTAGGTTCGCGCATGCTTCAGGTCGCTACATAAATGTCAACTGTCCTAGTCATTTCCTCACAAGGAAATTATCTTCAACTGCACGGCTATGTCAACAGTTCCAGAATGCAAAGAACAAAGTTAGATAGAAAGAATCGTTAGTTAGCTTTGTTTTATAACAATTATGCGTCTTATTATTAAGATGTCGGTTTATAGGTTTATCGTAGGTTTATGGCGAATAACATTGACAATAGCCTGGGCACGGAGTGTCTCCACTGGGATCTTTCTCCACCAAAAAGCCTCGACTCAACAGTCGGAATATAATCAACGAGTACAACAACTCGGACACACAATAACACGGGTTACCAGCGGCGCTAAGCTCGCGTTCAATAACTCTGGGATAGGCCTGTACACAACAGTTACCTTCCAATAACATCTAGTCAACGGGATCAGTCCCGGACAAGGCATACTCAAAATACCTTCATATAATAACATCCTGCTATAACAGGGTAGCCTTCACCATACTATAGAAAACCTGACATAACTGTACCTGTCAAACGACAGTACACGCAACAGAGCGTTTAACTAACAAAAAGCGATCTATAAAACCTGTGATCAAATACAAGAGTGGAAACTAATTTCCATAAGCAAAATAGCAATGAAAGGAAGAGCGAATACAAATCGTACTCTGTCCTTGTCAATAGTAGTTTTGTCTCACAATAAAGCAGGCGTGCTTACAGGTCACTGGGTTAGATAACCAGTTTATGTCACCAACAGGTTACCACATTCCTGTGTTGGTCGACACAAAGCACACATTATTCAAGGCCGGCGATTTAATCAATATAAAACTACACCTGGCCAGTTCATAAAAAACTTTACCATAGGTTACGGACCTCTAAAGAGTCCGTGTATAAAACACTCTCAATAAATCTGAATATAATGATATAATTCCGTCTTTCTACCAAAGACGTCTAAATGAAAGTAATCTTACAATAACTGGAGCTCTTTGCTTTAAAAAATACAATTCAGTAGTTGCTAGTACATCAAATAAAAACGTGTCTTACATGACACAAGCAAAAATGATAATCGTGGCGCAGATTCACACACTAGATCTGCATAATGATACGTTGGGAACTGGGTTCGATCCTAGGCAACGAAACATTCCTTCTAGTTGTTAGGTTCAAACATGACCAAGAATAGCTATCTGAGCTTATTCAAAATGAAATATAATGCATTTACAAAACTGGTAGTTACAGTCGACTACCTAAATGATACGACCGTTCTAACGACAGTCAGGGGTATAACAAAGGATGGCTGCAAAGAATGCAGTTAATTAATAACCATGGCATCTGATTGCCATAACTAAAGTCAGCAAAGACTTGAAAATTACCCCAAGTAGGGCTGAACAAAATAGCCTCCAAATGACTACGATCAGGTTCAGCAAAAGGTAGGCATTGACGTTCTACGACGTTCATCAAGCTGCACCAGGGCTGACCAAAATGTCTGACCCAAGGGTGTCTCACTCTAAACTGAAATAAATGACATCTAACTAATCTAGTTACATCCCTACCTAGAAAAATGGCTGACACTGAGTGTGGTTGGTTCACAAACTACATTAAATCTACTATACCACCAGAAACTAGAACAAGGAAGGGGTGTGACAAAAACTCACGAAATGGAGGAGCTCTCACTCAGCTCTCTATTCCACAACAAGGGTTGTACAAAATCCTCTCTGGCTCTCTGGTACGGTATCCTCCTCATCAGGATTCCCATCTGGACTCCTCCAAAGACCAGGGTTCGATTTGTCCCTGTCGACAACTTCGTGGATATGCCTGGAAATGGCATTTTTGGCTCCTTCCTTCTCGTTCGTTGTCCTGGAAGTTCCACCATCATGCTGGTTCCCGTAGAAACGTCACCCTCATACCGGGATGGTATTATCCCATGGTGACTGCTTCAACCATGGTGAAGAAAAGTCCAATCACGTGGGTAGTGAAATAAGTTGCATAATAATTCATCCTCTCACTTTCAAAATTATAATGTTCGTCGTGAATGTTATAGGCTTCAATTGTAAAGTATGACACAGCCTTAATCTCGTAGATGTGGATTAGCATGTGGGCTAACACTGTTTTATAATTCTGCACGTGCTAGTGACGCTACTTTTGTATCACGCAGCATCCGTGAATTATACGTCGTTTTTAAAATGAAACTTTCACTTTGGCAATTTAAATATCTCATACAATTATAATCACACTTATTCAGGATAATTGTAACACTATTACCTGTATATTTCCACTAGGCATCTGCCCTCCACATACGCGTGGGTAAAATGTGGTGTTGCAGCAATGTTGTGCAATACACTATACTTGCCAATTATTATCTCCCAAACTTCTTCTTTAGTTCACTGGGCTTCAACAACAGTGAATAATAGTATTAGCGGGCTCGATGGCACCTTAATCACTTTCAACGCTCAACAGCGGATATTCTTCTACGTCTCGTAGGACCAATGCAATTCCACGCCTACACAAGGCGGATTCTCCAGACGCAGTGCCAGGTACTGGGTGTCTCTAGAAAGTAGGTCGTCAAAACGAAATCGTTGAGCGACTACTTACGTTCCTTTTTGCCTATCTGCCTTACCTAAAGTAAAAATAAACATTCTCCAAAATGTTTTAATAATGCAGCATGACGAAATGGAATATTCTGAGTCTTGTGGAAAGATAAAAATTAATTAATAAGACCTCAGATAAATAATTAGCAGTTTTCACCAAAGTCAAAAGTGCGATTCACCGCTACTTCAAAAAGTATCGCGTGATCTCTCAGCTTCACGTGGCTTCCTGGGTGTGTTCAAAAGTACAACATCCCATCATAAATGCTCTGTCATAAAAAATATCACATGAACCATAGCTCAGCGGGTTCATCATGTATGTCTACCCCTTATTATTCCCGTTTTCCAATTGGGTAGGGGATGAGATGCGATGGAAGTCTTTATGGTGTATGGTTTTTACGGCCGGATGCCCTTCCTGAAGCCAACCTCATGAGAGGAGTTAATGAGGGATGACATTAATGATGGTGAATGAAACTGGGCAATGATGTGGAAAGAAGTGGCCGTGGCCTGTCAGAAAGTACCGTCCCAGCATTTGCCTGGAGTTGAAAATGGAAATTCATTTCAAGGACGGCCGACGGTAGGGCTCGAACCCACGCGTCTACCGAGTCAGCAGAGAGCTTGGCCCCATGACCTAACGCTGCGCTTTAGCGAGCGTAGCCACTACTGTCGGTGTGATCTTGTCGAATGTGAATGTGATAAATCGGTTTCTATTGCAGAAGATTTTCTCAGCCTGCGTGATAACTGGCTACGTGAACACATATTACTGCATTTCCACAGTCTCTGGGTTCCGTTTGTTGTCTTGGTTGATGGGTGCGTGAACATTCACAAACGTGAAGAAGTGCACATTACAAATTCATTGCTATTGCAGTTAGGAATATTTTGATGAAGACATGTACGGTATCCTTGTTGTATCGTAGTTTGAAGATTTCTGGTGTGTAATGCATTTCCCTGATATGCAAGTAGATGTTGTCATGACACGTTTAGTTTTGTTATTGAAGTCTTCTTGTAGTCTCTCGAAAGCTATTTTATGATCATTCGTTCATTAATCGTGGGTTTGATAATTGGAACTCATTACCTGCTTCAGTCTTAAAGCCTTCCTCCAACATATTGATGTGTTTAAGAGAAGATTGAAATTTTGTGTAAATACTACGATGTAATTACTATAGTTCACAAATTGCGAATTGTGTATATTGTGTTAGTTATTATTGTTGGCAATTTTCTGCAATTGTTCAATTTGCCACCGGGGAACTACCCCCATTTGCAAATATTATATATAATAATAATTAATTATTATGAATGTTAAATATTGTGGTGTCGTCTGCGTCTAGATAAGAATCTTGCTGTGTTCTAACATTTCATCCATGTCATTAACAAATAATTTGTAGAGAGTAGATGACAAAATATTACATTGTGGAATTAGTTTAGTTACCGCTATAGTTTTGCTAATGGAATTGTTTACTTTTACCGATATCTGTCTGATTCTAAGGTAACGTTCAAGAAGTTAATGAGTGTTGCCTCTTATACCAATATCTTGTAGTTTGTTCAATATATAATAATACTTTTTTGAACATTGAAATTATATTCAGGCAAATGATGTTGATTTTTTATGAGTTCAGTTATAATCCCTTGGTTAAAGAAATTCGGAATGCTATAGAATACCTGGCACGGTTTATCATAGTTGGAATATGAATTAAGAAATGTGTGCTCCATCATAAATATGTGGTTCGGATTCCACATAAAAAGGAGGTCCCGTGGCTCATAATCCCAAGATTCACGGTCACGTAAAACTACAATCTTCCTTCCTTTCATAGTTTAGTGCAATTTACCAATATCATCTGCTTTAGATATTCTCAGTATTCCAGATTCGTCACTTTTTCTGCAGAGGATTTTACCATTTTTTATCCACACGCATTTCCACCCATGTTCTCTTTGTTTTCTAGTCTTCCATAGAAATTCCTGATAATAAGTGGTGAGGTTTTCATTGATGTAAATTCTAGTGTTTATTTTAGTGTATTCATTGTTGTGATCAATCCTGTAATTAATCCTATTCGTTCATTTGTTGAGAAATTCATTTCTTTTCGCGAAGGAGTTATGTTCCCTGAAATTTTGTGAACTATGTCTTCCAGTTTTGTTTTTTTCTTTCGGCACTTTGCAAATGTTGATAAACTGCAACCCGTTGTTCTGTCCTATTTGGTTCACTTTGTCCGAGAACATTTTTTCCCTTGTAATTTCCTTTCCGATTTCAACTGTGTTACCTAAATGGTGAACGTTTACACTATTTCCGCATTTGCCTGTGTTTCACTGATACGAACGTCGGATTTATCCGAAAGAAATTCGTCACTCCGAACACTGTTCTTTAAAGGATTTATTTATTTTTTAAAATTCGAGAAACTTACCTTTAATGTCATTCAATGCGTCTTTCTCATTTTCGCTATCATTTCGACCTCCGAACTGCTCCTGACGTTTGTGTTGTTGTAAACAGCTGATAGTCTTGACTGTACGCGTTGTTGGTCTGTCTAGTCGTGTGTCAACTCATCGTCTTGTCTGGTTTTATATCCAATTTGAGATCTCGGGTTTCTGCAGTTTTTGGGGATCGACACGTTGTACAGCGCCATGATTTTTTTTGCCACGCTTGCTGATATTTCTCCAGGTGCTGTAAGCGACTGTTGTACACTCAAAAGGGTATTTATTTTGGCATTGATAACAATGCACATAATCTCCGTTAGTAATGTAGGTAGTTCATCCTTACACATGTTGCAGATCATCTTATGTTTTTTTATATATATAATTTAAATTATTCTTGGTGCACTCCTACGTGTTACTCGTCCTAGCAACTCGATAGTAATAATTATAATAATAATAATAATAATAATAATAATAATAATAATAATAATAATAATATGTTTACGGTAGAATGTGCAATATCTTGCCAAAGACACTTGTGAGGGTCCGCACTCCAAAAATGTGTGGGATCCTTACCCACTAAAAACCACTTATCCTTCTCCCACGCAGGGGCAGATGACCTCGTAGTTCCTCCCCTTAAAACAACAATAACTAACTACTAACTTCTTCCACGCCTCGGAACTTTCCACATACACTGATACCAGATCACAGGAGTCACAGCATAACATGCACGATGTTGTCTGGTGTTAGTTATCCCTGCTCAGCTTCCAAACTACTTCTTTGTGGCAGCCAATGGGCACATGCAAAGAATGTATGGAGTGTGTTATCGATGTCATTGCAGTAAATTCATGCCGGACTACTCGCTCGTTTTATTCTGTGGAGGAATTTTCGGAAGTGTCCATGATCTGTCAAGAACTGTCTGAGGTAATAGTTCACTTCACAATGATTCCGCTTGATACAGTCGGCCAGAGATGTATCGGCTTTTTCGTCCATTTCCATCCGAATAATTTTCCCTTCTCTCTTGCCATCGCTTCATTCTGTGGCTGAAAGCTATTTCGTTCGCATATCTCCCTGGGCACACCAGAACTCCTGTATTTCTAAGGCTAATAAATCGAAAGGAGCTACTGTGAGAATCCCAGGTTCGGACACCGTACGATATGCGCACGCAATGCGCAAAGCTGCTCTCCGCTGTGCTGCCACCATCTTTATCTGATACTTTCCAAACTTCAAGGGCTCAGCCCAGATTTCAGAACCGAATAGAAGGATCAATTTGACAGTCGACATGAGAAGCCGCCGTTTACTGGATTTCGGGCCTTGAACATTAGCAATCAGTCCAATCAACGTGGTCATGAATTTCTCCGTCTTATCTGTTACCCACTGAATATGATCCTAGAATGTGATCTTGCTATCAAAAGTTACTCCTAAATTCATTGTTCTCTTAGATGTTTCGATCCCTATCTGCTCGATCTGCATCGGTACGAGGGTATTAATCATTTCTCTTGTGAGGAGAACAATTTCCGTTTTATGATCTGCCAGTTCTAATCTGTGATTCGTCATCCATTCTTTTACCCACCGCATCTCCTAGTTCAGTCAAAGTCGAGCCATCTCCAGGTTACGGGTTACTATCTAAGCAGCCACACCATAAGCATAAGCCACAAGCGTCGCATCATCTGGCATCTCCAACCGTAATAAGCCATCGTAAGTGATGTTCTAAACTCTAAAGGTTTGGACCAAGAGTAGACCTCTGCGCTGCACCAACTGTGAGCCGTTTTGTTCTCGGACCATCTTCCGTATCATATAGTATAGTGCGATTTTTCCAGCGGCGTGTGGTGGGATTTTACTTAGGGTAAGCAATGGTATCCAATATGAGACATATCCTTACTGTAGTACCGGCAGTTGAATTGTGTTTGGGCTTTTCCTAAACTATTAGCATTCAGAATAAATTACAGCAACAATTGTACCAGTACCATACGACAATCATAAATACTACTACGAATAATAATAATAATAATATAGCAGCAATGTGTTACCTGGAATGAAATCTACTTGATGTGAAGCTCAATCCTTCTAGGTTTCTTCGCAAAATCATTGATATCCTGGTTGTAGAAGTTCAGCAATTTTTGAAGTTCAGAAAGTAAATCTTTCTCAATTGATATCAATGACAAACCTTTAAGTGTATCCTGACCTTGCGTATTACGAGCATAATTCTTTATTAGTTTAAGCGCAGAAAAACGTCTTTCTACAGAAACACTTGTTGCGGGAATCGTTAAGATAAGTTCACAGAGTCGCACTACCTCTCCACACGCTTCGTGGAGATGGTGAGATTTAAGGAAAAGTAGCAGTTCACTAACATTATTTTCTCTTAAGTCACCAGAAGTGTACGTAGCTATTAGCTGTGACCGAAGAGCAAGCAAGTCAAATACATTGGGATAACTCTCTTTAAGGGACTCGAAAACAATTTCTGGGAACACTCGTTTAATCTCGTCCGAATTAACAGGATTGATGAGTTCCAAGAATCGTAGGAAATCTGAACTATCAAACCTATTGTTGAGCTGTTGTACAACCATGTCTATCTATCTCTATATATAAAAATCAATGTAACGTGATAGTTTGTCTGTGGGTGGGTATGTATGTCTCCTATGCGTCCATATACCATTCGTCCGATTGCGATAAAACTTGGGTGAGATGTTGAGTACACTCCAAGGAAGGTTTCTGACTTAGTAAATCCATTTTACAATAGGTAGCGCACGCGTAGATTCAACAAATGAGCGACGATGCGCGAAGCATTTCAACAAAGTCCCGTATGTGTTCATATACCATTCGTCCGATAGCGATGAAACTTGGGTGAGATGTTGTGTACACTTACGTGAAGGTTTCAAAATTAGTGAATACATTTCACAGTAGATAGCGCACAAGTAGATTCAACAAATGAGCGACGACACGCAATGCGTTTCAACAAAGTCCCGTATGCATTCATATACCATTCGTCCGATAGCTATGAAACTTGCGTAAAATGTTGTGTACACTGCAGGGAAATCTTCTGGCTTAGTACATCCACTTTACAATAGGCAGCGCACGAGTAGATTCAACAAATGAGCTACGACGCGCGAAGCATTTCAACAAAGTCACGTTTGCGTTCATATACCATTCGTCCGATAGCGATGAAACTAGGCTGAGATTTTGTGTGCACTCCAGGGAAGGTTTCTAGCTTAGTAAATCCCTTTAAAAATAGGTAGAGCACGAGTAGAATCAACAAATGAGCAACGGCGCGCGAAGCGTTTCAACAAAGTCCCATATAATTTCATATACCATTCATCCGATAGCGATGAAACTTGGGTGAGATGTTGTGTACACTCCAGGGAAGGTTTCTGGCTTAGTACATACATTTTACAATAGGTATCGCACCAGTAGATTCAACAAATGAGCGATGACACGCGAAGCGTTTCAACAAAGTCCCGTATAAAGTCATATACCAGTCGTCTGATAGTGATAAATGTTTGGTGAATTGTTGTGTACACTCCAGGAAAGGTTTCTGGCTAAGTAAATCCATTTTACAATACGAAGCGCACGTTTATATTCAACAAATGAGTGACTACGCGCGAAGCGTTTCGACAACGTCCCGTATACGTTCACATACCATTCATCCGATTGCGATGAAACTTGGGTGAGATGTTGTGTACACTCCAGGAAAGGTTTCTGGCTGAGTACATCCATATTACAATATGTAGCGCAAGAGTAGAATCAACAAATGAGCGACGACACGCGAAGCGTTTCAACCAAGTCCCGTATGCATTCATGTACCATTCGTCCGTAGCTATGAAACTTGGGTGAGATGTTGTGTACACGTCATGGAAAATTTCTGGCTTAGTAAATCCACTATACAATATGCAGCGCACAAGTTGATTCAACAAATGTGGGACGACGCGCGAAGCGTTTCAACAAAGTCCCGTATAAGGTCATATACCATTCTGCCGTTAGCGGTGAAACTTGGATGAAATATGGTGGACACTCCAAGGAAGGTTTCTGGCTTAGTAAATACATTTCACAGTAGGTAGCACACGAGTAGATTCGACAAATGAACGACGACATGCGGAGCGTTTCAATACAGTCCCCTATGTCTTCATATCCCATTAGTCCGATAGCGATGAAACTTGGGTGAGATGTTGTGGACACTTACGTGACGGTTTCTAACTTAGTAAATATATTTTACAGTAGGTAGCGCACGAGTAGATTCAACAAATGAGTGACGGAGCGCGAATCGTTTAAACAAAATCAGGTATGCGTTCATATACTATTCATCCGATTGCGATGAAACATTGATCAGTTATTGTGTACCCGGCAGGGAAGGGGACTTAGTAAATCCATTTCACAATACGTAGCGCAAGAGTAGATGCAACAAATGGGTGACGACGCGCGAAGCGTTTCAACAAAATCCCCTATTGCGTTCATATAACATTCTTCGATTGCGATGAAACCTTGATGAGTTATTGTGTACACGCCAGGGAAGGGCTTCGATTTAGTAATACATTTCTCAATAGGTAGCGCACGAGTAGATTCAACAAATGAGTGACAGCGCACGAATCGTTTAAACAAAACCCCGTATACGTGCATATACAATTCATCCGATTGCGATGAATCATTGATGAGTTATTGTGTACACGCCAGGGAAGGGTTTCGACTTAGTAAATCCATTTCACAACAGGTAGCGTACGAGTAGACTCAACAAATGAGTGACAGCGATGAAACTTTTGAAAGTTGTTGTGCACGCTTCCACGAATGGTTCTAAATTAGAAAATCCATTTTACGATAGCTTAGAGGCAGTTAACATGTTGTGTATCCAAAAGCACTTCAAGAAACAGAATTTCAACGCCAACACTTTCTTTGATTGGCATTGCAACGCATGCCGGGTACAGCTTGTATATATATAAATCAATGTAACGTGATAGTTTGTCTGTGGGTGGGTATGTATGTCTCCTATGTGTTCATATACCATTCGTCCGATTGCGATGAAACTTGGGTGAGATGTTGAGTACACTCCAAGGAAGGTTTCTGACTTAGTAAATCCATTTTACAATAGGTATCGCACGCGTAGATTCAACAAATGAGCGACGATGCGCGAAGCATTTCAACAAAGTCCCGTATATGTTCATATACCATTCGTCCGATAGCGATGAAACTTGGGTGAGATGTTGTGTACACTTACGTGAAGGTTTCAAAATTAGTGAATACATTTCACAGTAGATAGCGCACGTGTAGATTCAACAAATGAGCGACGACACGCAAAGCGTTTCAACAAAGTCCCGTATGCATTCATATACCATTCGTCCGATAGCTATGAAACTTGCGTAAAATGTTGTGTACACTGCAGGGAAATTTTCTGGCTTAGTACATCCACTTTACAATAGGCAGCGCACGAGTAGATTCAACAAATGAGCTACGACGCGCGAAGCATTTCAACAAAGTCACGTTTGCGTTCAGATACCATTCGTCCGATAGCGATGAAACTAGGCTGAGATTTTGTGTGCACTTCAGGGAAGGTTTCTAGCTTAGTAAATCCTTTAAAAATAGGTAGAGCACGAGTAGAATCAACAAATGAGCGACGACGCGCGAAGCATTTCAACCAAGTCCAATATAATTTCATATACCATTCATCCGATAGCGATGAAACTTGGGTGAGATGTTGTGTACACTCCAGGGAAGGTTTCTGGCTTAGTACATACATTTTACAATTGGTAGCGCACCAGTAGATTCAACAAATGAGCGATGACACGCGAAGCGTTTCAACAAAGTCCCGTATAAAGTCATATACCAGTCGTCTGATAGTGATAAATGTTTGGTGAATTGTTGTGTACACTCCAGGAAAGGTTTCTGGCTAAGTAAATCCATTTTACAATACGAAGCGCACGTTTATGTTCAACAAATGAGTGACTACGCGCGAAGCGTTTCGACAACGTCCCGTATACGTTCACATACCATTCATCCGATTGCGATGAAACTTGGGTGAGATGTTGTGTACACTCCAGGGAAGGTTTCTGGCTGAGTACATCCATATTACAATATGTAGCGCAAGAGTAGAATCAACAAATGAGCGACGACACGCGAAACGTTTCAACCAAGTCCCGTATGCATACATGTACCATTCGTCCGTAGCTATGAAACTTGGGTGAGATGTTGTGTACACGTCATGGAAAATTTCTTGCTTAGTAAATCCCCTATACAATATGCAGCGCACAAGTTGATTCAACAAATGAGGGACGACACGCCAAGCGTTTCAACAAAGTCCCGTATAAGGTCATATACCATTCTGCCGTTAGCGGTGAAACTTGGGTGAAATATGGTGGACACTCCAAGGAAGGTTTCTGGCTTAGTAAATACATTTCACAGTAGGTAGCACACGAGTAGATTCGACAAATGAACGACGACACGCGGAGCGTTTCAATACAGTCCCCTATGTCTTCATATCCCATTAGTCCGATAGCGATGAAACTTGGGTGAGATATTGTGGACACTTACGTGACGGTTTCTAACTTAGCAAATACATTTTACAGTAGGTAGTGCACGAGTAGATTCAACAAATGAGTGACGGAGCGCGAATCGTTTAAACAAAATCAGGTATGCGTTCATATACTATTCATCCGATTGCGATGAAACATTGATCAGTTATTGTGTACCCGCCAGGGAAGGGGACTTAGTAAATCCATTTCACAATAAGTAGCGCAAGAGTAGATGCAACAAATGGGTAACGACGCTCGAAGCGTTTCAACAAAATCCCATATTGCGTTCATATAACATTCTTCGATTGCGCTGAAACCTTGATGAGTTATTGTGTACACGCCAGGGAAGGGCTTCGACTTAGTAATACATTTCTCAATAGGTAGCGCACGAGTAAATTCAACAAATGAGTGACAGCGCACGAATCGTGTAAACAAAACCCCGTATACGTGCATATACAATTCATCCGATTGCGATGAATCATTGATGAGTTATTGTGTACACGCCAGGGAAGGGTTTCGACTTAGTAAATCCATTTCTCAAAAGGTAGCGTACGAGTAGATTCAACAAATGAGTGACAGCGATGAAACTTTTGGAAGTAGTTGTGCACGCTTTCACGAATGGTTCTAAATTAGAAAATCCATTTTACGATAGCTTAGAGGCAGTTAACATGTTGTGTATCCAAAAGCACTTCAAGAAACAGAATTTCAACGCCAACACTTTCTTTGATTGGCATTGCAACGCATGCCGGGTACAGCTTGTATATATATAAATCAATGTAACGTGATAGTTTGTCTGTGGGTGGGTATGTATGTCTCCTATGTGTTCATATACCATTCGTCCGATTGCGATGAAACTTGGGTGAGATGTTGAGTACACTCCAAGGAAGGTTTCTGACTTAGTAAATCCACTTTACAATAGGTAGCGCACGCGTAGATTCAACAAATGAGCGACGATGCGCGAAGTATTTCAACAAAGTCCCGTATGTGTTCATATACCATTCGTCCGATAGCGATGAAACTTGGGTGAGATGTTGTGTACACTTACGTGAAGGTTTCAAAATTAGTGAATACATTTCACAGTAGATAGCGCACGAGTAGATTCAACAAATGAGCGACGACACGCAAAGCGTTTCAACAAAGTCCCGTATGAATTCATATACCATTCGTCCGATAGCTATGAAACTTGCGTAAAATGTTGTGTACACTGCAGGGAAAATTTCTGGCTTAATACATTCACTTTACAATAGGCAGCGCACGAGTAGATTCAACAAATGAGCTACGACGCGCGAAGCATTTCAACAAAGTCACGTATGCGTTCATATACCATTCGTCCGATAGCGATGAAACTAGGCTGAGATGTTGTGTGCATTCCAGGAAAGGTTTCTGGCTTAGTAAATCCCTTTAAAAATAGGTAGTGCTCGAGTAGAATAAACAAATGAGCGACGACGCGCGAAGCGTTTCAACTAAGTCCCATATAAAGTCATATACCATTCATCCGATAGCGATGAAACTTGGGTGAGATGTTGTGTACACTCCAGGGAAGGTTTCTGGCTGAGTACATCCATATTACAATACGTAGCGCAAGAGTAGAATCAACAAATGAGCGACGACACGCGAAGCGTTTCAACCAAGTCCCGTATGCATTCATATACCATTCGTCCGATAGCTATGAAACTTGGGTGAGATGTTGTGTACACTTCATGGAAGGTTTCTGGCTTAGTAAATCCACTATACAATAGGCAGCGCACAAGTACTTTCAACAAATGAGGGACGACGCGCGAAGCGTATCAACAAAGTCCCGTATAAGGTCATATACCATTCTGCCGTTAGCGGTGAAATTTGGGTGAAATATGGTGGACACCCCAGGGAAGGTTCCTGGCTTAGTAAATACATTTCACAGTAGGTAGCACACGAGTAGATTCGACAAATGGACGACGACACGCGGAGCGTTTCAATACAGTCCCCTATGTCTTCATATCCCATTAGCGTATCAACAAAGGCCCGTATAAGGTCATATACCATTCTGCCGTTAGCGGCGAAACTTGGGTGAAATATAGCGGACACTTCAAGGGAGGTTTCTGGCTTAGTAAATACATTTCACAGTAGGCAGCACACGAGTAGATTCGACAAATGAACGAAGACACGAGGAGCGTTTCAATACAGTCCCCTATGTCTTCATATCCCATTAGTCCGATAGCGATGAAACTTGGGTGAGATGTTGTGGACACTTACGTGACGGTTTTAACTTAGTAAATACATTTTACAGTAGGTAGCACACGAGTAGATTCAACAAATGAGTGACGAGGCGCGAATCGTTTAAACAAAATCCGGTGTGCGTTCATATACTATTCATTATTGTGTACACGCCAGGGAAGGGTTTCGAATTAGTAAATCCATTTCACAATAAGTAGCGCAAGAGTAGATGCAACAAATGGGTGACGACGCGCGAAGCGTTTCAACAAAATCCCCTATTGCGTTCATATAACCTTCTTCGATTGTGATGAAACCTTGATGAGTTATTGAGTACACGCCAGGGTAGGGTTTCGACTTAGTAAATCCATTTCTCAATAGGTAGCGTACGAGTAGAATCAACAAATGTGTGACAGCGCACGAATCGTTCAAACAAAATCCCGTATACGTTCATATGCCATTCATCCGATTGCGATGAAACTTTTGAAAGTTGTTGTGCACGCTCCCACGAATGATTCTAAATTAGAGAATCCATTTTACGATAGCTTAGAGGCAGTTAACGGAAATTGAAAAACATGTTGTGTATCCGAAAGCACTTCAAGAAACAGAATTTCAACGCCAACACTTTCTTTGATTGGCATTGCAACGCATGCCGGGTACTGCTTGTAATTTCATAAAACAGACGTTTATGAGATGTCCTAGAATCGAGCTCATCGTGCAATCTTTGGCGGCTTCGGTGGCGTAGTCGGTAGTATGCTGAGCTTCTATGCCCAAGATAGCGGGTTCAAACCCGGCCGAAGCCGTCGGAATTTTTAAGAGCGTTAAAAATCCCTCAGTATGCCTTCCCTCGGAGGGGAAGTAAAGCCGGCGGTCCCATGTCATAGATTTATGGCATGTTAAAGAACTTTCCACTAATTACACCTGTGTGAAACTAAATTGTATAGGTTAAGAATGTAAACAACGCTCTTAGGTTTCTATGTTCGTTGCCAAGAGCCGACTGCGGTGGCGTCTGGTAGCTGAGTTCTGAACTAAGCCTAGTAGTCGTTGACGGTGGCGTTTGGCGGCAAAAGTAGGACCTATTTGAAAAATTCTAAGTTGCAGTCTGCACTTAAATAAAAAAACAGATACACACACTAATACAGCCATCACAATTAACACCGGTTATCAGACAGATTCTACACACACCCAAAGTACACGGGGCTACATGACCGCGTTGTCGCAGCCCCTAAACTTAAGAACCAACCAACCTTGTTATCTTGCTATCTGGGTCACAGATGCCCTCTACCTCTTGTACTGTCTTCTCCCAATATTCTTCGAATTGACCCCTTTTTTCTGCAAATTCAATTTTGAGTTCTCCTACTTTACGAATACAATAACCAATATCGTGGGACTTCTTTTGCAAGATGGAAAATAACATGTCAGACAGAGGGAATGTGCTTGAAAATACGGCGAGAATAAAATTAAAGCGAAAATCCTTTTATGACACCGAAAATCCACGGGCGGCAACTAAGGCTTCGTGCTCCCAGTTTTCATCGGGATCAGTCATTCTCTCGAATAGTGAAATAAGCTGATCACGATATTCGGAGACGGTTCCAACCAAACGTGAGTTGTAGTTCCAGCGCGTAGCTGACACCCTGGGCAGCCTCTTCCTAATTTCCTCATCTAATGCATGACTTCTCTTAGTTGATTTCGAGAAAAATGAAGATAATCCATTTAAAGTAAGAAAAACCTCCAGTCTCTGATACTTGAGGTTGCCTGAGATAACACCAGGTTTAATTTGTGGGCGAAACAATGGACAAAAATGGCATTAGGATACAATGTTCTAACTTTGGCTGAAGTCCATTCAAATGGCCTGCAAAAACGGCCGTACCATCATAGCTTCGTGCAACTAACTTTTCCCCACAACTGTACTCATCAACTACCTGGCAAACAATGTCGAGAAGAGCTGTCGCTGACCGATCCTCGGAAACATTTATAAACCCCATAAATCGTTCTCTAGTGTACCCATGTCAGTAATTTCCATGGAAAACATGCTTCTGCCTCCAGCTAGCTTCAGGTCTCGGCGTGTACCGTTCTCCCACTGAGCAGTTGCATATTTTTGATTTGAGACTAAAAGGTATCAACTCTACAATGATAAAGCACAACTCTATTCTAAAGACTTTAATTCAGCATTAAATCATGGCTTCAAACATAAAAAGAACACAATCCCAACAAATATAATACACAAACAAAACAAAGTTACTCCCACAATCCACTAATTATTCACACATTTTAACAAATTAAATCCATATCATTATTCAATCCTTTACCCTTAGGTTGCCTTAAAATTCACTCTACTGCGCTGATGCACATGTAACTTACACAAAATCTGTGCTTTTACACTCATGTCACCTTGTGTGACTTCTTTTAATTTCACAAAATTACTTGTTTCTTACAACACATCTTAATTTACATCATGTGTACCGTTTGTGTTTTTGTCTCTCTCTCTCCACCAAATGCTTTATCATGCATTAGCCAATTCATGGGTTGCACTACAAATCTACTTGCAACTCCACAATTATGTAAATCTACCCCTCCACTTCCCTCTTTTATAGTTCCACTGCATGCCGTTGTGATTTCAATTCCAACTTCTGTTATCGCTGTGTCGGATAGTATTATTAAGCTACCCTTGCGAGCGTAGCCTGGGGCGTCAAGTGCCCAACTTCGTAAATTCGTGTCAGTGTCAGTACAAAATGCAACTTCCAAACATTCGTAAGATTGCTAAAATTTTTAATCATCAGGGTGCTCTATGATTGCCAATGTGTTTTTAAACCACACACATTCATTACACAATATAACAATGCTTCCTTTCATTACAAGCATGGTCTCAAATCTGTCCTTTCAAAACGTTAACCTTCACGGTTCGTTTTACAACTCAGCCCCTTTGAGCTGCTCGCATACAATGGAGTGGAGTGGGGTGGTCACAGCACGTGAACCGTCCCTCGCTTCCTGACTCTTGGCTTTTCATCCCCCAAGCAGTAGCACGATTCTGAATACAATATTGCATTCTCAAAGATGCACATATCCCATATGATTTAAACTGAATGGTATGCAATGGGTTCTGGACGAGCTTGAGCATTTATTCCTAACCTTAGGATATTAATAACTGGCCTCAATAGGTCCGTTTCATTATATGAAGGCACGAGATTCATCAAACACAGGTTTAGTTGGGTAGCCGGTATCTTAATAAATGCTACGGTCAGTCAGCAGCTGCCGTCAATAAGATTCGCTTCACAAGAGCCGAATCATTCAATAACAAGTTCTCGGTCGATCAGGTATGGTGCAGAGGTTTCCCTGTTCTCCTCTCACCTACCACAGGATTCGAACCCGGAACATTCCATATCCATCATCAGAGTTAGGGTACCACACTAAATATACTCTGGCATAAATTAAATATCTCTTTAAGCCCAAGGCTATACGAGACTTTACACGTCGAACAGATTACCTGGCTCCATAACCCGATGCCATGATCTCGTCCTTTAATTATTAAGAGAAATCTATCCATTACTCTACAAGCTTATTCACAAGCTACACATTCAATTCACTATTAAGCTCTTCCATTTCCTTGCATAATTATATTCCCATTAATACAATATAATCTGATATCAACTCATTTCTCATCCCTTAATGTATTATCTACTGCTTGGATCGATAAATATTCCAATTAGCGTAAATATTTCTTGCTTACAACATTTTATCCTGATGTTTTCATTTATACCTTTCATTATTATTATTATTATTATTATTGTTACTGACGTAAATTACCATAACCCGACACAACGAAACCATTTTAATAATCGAACATCCGTGTTCGTTACGTTAAGTTTTACATAACTGATTTGCCATTTTATTAATAGGGGTAACGATTAATCCACTCACTGATGTATAAAAACATCTCAACTCTACTAAAATCAAAACAACCATAAACACTTGAGGGTCTACCTCCTAATACTGATTCTTACTGGCATATTTTAGAATTCTGAAATCACATTACATGCAGTGGCTATAACTTCTATAACATCATGATTTGTGGGGTACGTACATAGGCTTATCCAGGCGGCTCCAACCACCCATATCTTCCAGTCTCGCCTGCCATTTGCATAATTAGCGAGGCATTTCCACACCGATAATACACATTTTATATGACATTTGCTTCACAAACTACACGACACTTTTCATTTCTATGCTGAAGCTATTGCTTCCTTCCCACATGACACTTTATAACACTTGTTATACTATTAATTTAAAAGATATTTTTCATATGATCACTACAAAAACACACGTCACAATTTATATTCCTGACTGGTTGAAATATCCTGGCAAGATATCAGAATTGCAGGTGCGGACGGACTCCTCCACGCTCGTACTACATCCTGATTGAAAGTCTCGATCATCTGCCTACGGATTCACCAACTGTCTATCGCTTATCCCTCGATAACCGTCCTGATCTGGCATGAATATGCTTACATATCGTCATGAACGTTAATTATTGGTATACTTATGGCATTTCACCAATCGCATCATAAAGTTTATCCCGGCGCAGTCCGGCATATTAAGACATGTATAACCACTCACTATTTTATACACTGCGCTCAACATTGTACATTGTATTTACACAAATTATTACTTTCAACAGTTCTGCCTAGTATATCACACGGTACTTCCTATGCGAACACTAACAATTGCTCGTACTGCCGACTATACACATACGGCACGACTGTCCTTAATAAAAAGTATATAACAGTTTTACTGCACGGCTTCCCAAACTGAAGTCCGAGCCTCCCTCCTTGACTTCGGTTACACGCATTTCGCATAATAAAGTTCGTTGATTACCGTACTCATTATTACTTCATGACCATGCATGATTATATTATCACTTGGTGCATTACACCACTTAAATGTTTAAGTCTTTGTGCGCGCTTCTTTCCCTGGTGTCGGGCGACATACGCTCCGCGCTAGTTTCTGGTACAACAACAACTGTCCTCTGCCAATTGTCCACCCCTTATATTCGTTTCAAAAGAAAAAGTAGATCCAGAATTCCCTCGCCGATTCATCTCCTCTCCCAGGATGATTCTGGTCTTGGAATAATACTCATATTGTTCCTTTTTCCTGGCTGGTCACAGAACTGAATGCGTGCTCGAGGATCGATCGGCCAATTAATCAATATTAATTGCCTTATGCATGGCGTGGGTACGCGGCGTTACTTAAAAATCCCCGGCGACCTAGTGAGATCATGTCGCGAACACCAATAGTCCTGTGTTCGTGCGTGGTCCATTAAATATGCCTTGATTTCACAGTTTAATGGCTCTATAATTAGCCTCCTGGCTAAAGATTCACCTGTGTGCAACTCTCATGTCACTGCGTTGCTCCAATTACTAGTAATCAATGATTTTCACTTGGATCTCCCCACTCCACTCTCGTTCCTATTCTCAAACGGGGAAGAACTGGACCATTATTTCACCCCCTGACCTGTTCCAGACGACATAAGTAGGTCAGCGAGAGTGACACGGCTCCAAGAGTCTCCTCCCACAATTCTGGGGCCATTAGTAAAATGTCAAACTCTCCAACTTCTGTGTTCCAAGTCCAGCATAGCCTACTTCATGCAGTCCAATAATGCTGTATTCCACTCATTTTCCCTGCATTATTTTAATAAATAATGTCAGTATCAATTGATATCACACCAGTGATTAAATATGTAATTTCCTCTAGGGGTTTTTACAACGAAACTCCCCCAACAGATCTCGGGTTCGTTCCCTGGTTGAACCTTCATTCTGAGCTCAACTTATCTCCGAGATCCACGTTCGATACCAGTCAGCTTGACCCCCTCGGGTTCATATTCCCCTTGCAAAACTTATAGAAGTCAATTTCAAGTGACCTTCTTTAAGTAACCAGCTGACTGTCCCACTGTCTGTGTTTACATTAGGGGTCCTTCACCTCGTCTGGCTGTGAGTAGGTTAGTCTGGTTCCCCCCTTCCACTCTGCGCTCAGCCCTAAGCTGTGCATTCTCTAAACGGAGGGTCTTATTTATTGCTTCAACCTCTCAAGCTGCTTCGACCATTTCTTTGTAAAGCTCCTGCAGGCACTGGCATTCTAGCCGTACGTTCCTTTCACTGGGCAAGCTGTCTGTTTCTCGTTCCGTCTTGCTGCGCGAACCTTCAGGCCTGACTGCCTGGCTGACTTTGCTGTCCGCGTCCATTTGGGTGTGTGCTACTAAAGCTTCCTCTTGTTCGTCAAATTCTTCTGGCGAATAATAAATTTTGAGATTGGCTACATTAATAACGACCTCGTTTCCTGTTTCTAAATGCTTTATTCTGTATGCATTGTTCTGTTGGTCTCTGATCACCTCGAACGGGCCGTGATATCCAAAAATGAACTTCTTATACTTCCGTGCTTCTGGATCTGAACTGGCTGGCATCCGAACTAAAACTTTTTCCCCAATGAGAAGCGGTCTGTGATATCGCTTCGCACGATCCCTTCTCTGGCGTCTCTCTGCCTGTGCTTGGAGATATTCGAAGGTTCGTTGGATCCTCAATTCTCGTCCTGGCTGTGCGTCTACAGGTAATGGAATAACACCTGTCCATGGTCTCTCCGGTCTCTGATCCAAATGTAGAGTCACGGGCACTTGACCTGTCGCCTCATGCACAGTATTATTTATGCAGTATTCTATTACATCCAAGAAATCGATCCATTTCCAGTTCTCTTCAGAGCAGTAAATTTTCATGTACTTCTGTATCTCTCTCATTACGCGCTCAACGGGACTTGCCTCAGGATGGCGAATGGTAGATAAAAGCTGCCTGATTCCTAAATTTTCCAATTCCCGACGAAATTCTGCGCTAGTGAAGCAACTTCCATGGTCTGAGAGTAGGTTATCCGGTTTCCCAAGGATCGGAATAACTCTCTCTTTCAGGCGTTTCAAAACCTGCCCTGAACTTGTCTTCTGTATGGGGCATAATACCACCATTTTTGAGAATACATCCATGGCTACAAAAATATGTCTATTGCCTCTACGTGCTCTAGGCAGTGGACCAAAATTGTCTACGCTCATTAGCTGCCTTGGCTTCTCTGGTAACAACGGAATAGGTCGTTGCCTCATTAAAAAGGGATTTGGCTTTACCCTTTGGCACAAATCGCATGTTCTAATAGCATTTCTCACAGTTTCTCTCAACTTTGGCCTAGTGAATGCTTCTTTCAATAGAGCAGTGATTTTGTCTATCCCGGGATGCCCAAACGCTCTGTGTGCTAGCCACACCAATCTCCTCTGCAAGGATGCAGGAATAACAATTCTTTGGCGGGTATGTTCCACAACATCCCACTTGTGTAGTATCTGATTATACCATACATAATATGTTGATAATGCCTCTGCCTCTCTGTATATTGCAGTTCCCCTTTCTAAGCGTCCCTCGAAGTAATCGATCATCATCTTCAACCACGGGTCTTCGCGTTGTAGGTTGGTAAGCTTCCTCAAGTCATCCAAGGTCTTCTGATCTCGATTCTCAATCTGGACAGCTAGAGTTTCCTCTTCTCTTGGGTATCGGCTTAATATGTCCGGTATTACTTTCTCTTTCCCTGGACAGTATTCTATTTCCACATTGAATTGTTGAATATACAGGGACCATCTTGTCAACCTCTGGCTAGACAAGTCCGTCTTTAACAAAACTGTTAAAGCTTTATGGTCTGTCCTGAGGACTATTTGAAAGCCACACACGAGTTTACGCCAGTATTGCAACGCGTACAATATTGCGAGCAACTCTATCTCTGTAATCGTGTAATTTTTCTCATGGGCTTACAACCTCCTACTGATAAAGGCAATAAAAACTTTCTTTTCGGGCTTATCAACATTTTCTTGGAATAGCATCGCTCCTATCCCAACAAGTGATGCATCCGTCTGTATGATGAACTTCTGGGTATAATCCGGGTATCCCAGCTTCACATATTCCGAAAGCATTTGTTTTGACCTCACGAATGCTTCTTGACATTGCTCCGTCCAATTCCACCTGCCGCCTTTCTTCAATAGATCCTGCAGGGGTGCTACCGTCGTAGTATAATTTGGGCAGTGGTTCGAAAAGAATCCAATTACTCCCAAATACTGTCGGACGTGCTTTACTTTCGTGGGTCGAGGAAAATTTCGAATTACCTCTAATTTATCTGGATTTGGCTTAACTCTATTTTCATCAATAACATGCCCTAGGAATTTAACTTCCCTCTGACAGAAGTGCGATTTCTTGTTATTAACCTTAAAATTAGCTTCTCGAAGGTTATCTAGCAACTTCTTCAGGTCTCTCATGTGCTCCTCCAGAGATTCTGATGTGAGAAGAATGTCGTCTACATATCTGATGGTACTCTCTTTAACATCATCTGATAGATTGCGATCTAACGCTCTTATCAGGGCTGAACCAGCTGTTTTCAAACCAAAAGGTAGCCTTAAAAATGTATATGTGTGTTGATCAAACATAAATCCTGTCAACAGACTAGTTTTCTTCTCTAATTCAAGATGGTGGAAACTTGAAGTGATATCTAAATTTGTAAATATGGTCTTCCCTTTAAATTTCCTGAGGATTTCTTTAATAGGTGGCACTTGGTCGAACTCCGGAATTACCTTCATATTTAAGTGTCTCAGGTCCAGACATACTCTGACAGTCCCGTCTGTCTTAGGTACGATTACCAATGGGCTTACATAAGGCGTAGGTGTTTTCTCAATAACACCGGCCTCCACCATCTCCTGAATTGCCTCTTTGACCTTGGCATAGTGCTTTTCGGCTATAGGGTAGGGTTTCTGCCTAAATGGTGTCCAGTCACTGACTTGGAAAGCATAAGTGAAATTCTTTATACGACCAGGTCTCGAGTCAAAGACTTCCTTCTGTTCCAATAATAATTTCTTTAAATTTTCCTTCTCTCTTGGCCCAATTTTTGCTTCTTCAAGTTTTTCCGAAATATGTTCTTCCAGTTCGGGTTCCTGATCTTTTTCCATGTCTGTGGCTAGTGTTTTCAGTTCTTCTTCTAACTGCTCAATAGCTAACACTTCTTTCTCAGCCACGTCTCTGTATGTATGCCATACTTGTTCATCTGACCCTGGTTCATTCTGATTGAGTGCGACCTCTAAGCCTTCGGCTTCCTCGTTCACACGGAACATAACCCTGTCCTGTGATAGGTCTATTACCACTCTGTATTCCCTTATAAACTCTGCCCCAATAATGAGATTAAAAGGCAGTTTGTTTACTAGTAGAAAACTCTGTGAAAACATAGAGCCTCCTATCTGTAACTCTAGGAATACCTGATATTTGCATATCATCGTTCTGTCTGGAATTACACCTTTTATTTTGACACCTGAGATAGGTATTTTCAAAACATTTTCTCTCTGCGCTATCTCATTATACAAAGCTTGTGTCATAAGACATACTGTTGAACCCGTGTCTAACAGACTTCTTATTTTCAACCCTGCCACTCTTACTAAAATAATGGGCAATTCTCTTTTGACCATGACCTGTGATCCTCCTGTATCTTCAATTAACTCTTCTGGGTTGGCTATCCAATTAATGATGTTGACCGACTTCCATCCATCATTCTCAAATTCTTCTAATTTTGGAGTTTTTTTCTACAGCGCCAGTCCCCTTAGAGTTTCTTCTCTCCTGTTCACTGCGCTGTAACTCCAGACTTTTGGCTCCGTATCCATATCTGTCTGGCGACGTCCTATTCTGCATAGCTTCTTGCCAGCGAACTTGTTGCTTCTGGGGCTCATCTCCCCTTTCATTGAGGTATTGCAATGAAGCGTGATATCGTTCCTCTACCTCGTCATTGAAGTTACGTCTTCTTTCCTGGGGTATTCAATTCCTATTGTTGCCTTCTTGGGCATTGTTACCTCCATTGTTTTGGTACGGTCTATCCCTGGTATTCTGTTTATTCCAAGAATTTTGGCCTCCTCTTCCTTTATTCCCTTTATACTTCGGCTGCCATCTTCTGGGTTCCTGTTCCCATTGACGTCCGTTGGAATCTAACGTTTCAGTGCCAGTAGCTTTGTTGTTCTTTGGAGCTTGATACTGGTCAGTCTGCGTGTTGGTCACGTGTACCTGTTCCACGGTTCTATTCTGAAGCATAGTATTGGATGTTGTGAGGTCCAGTTGTCTAAGAACTGTCTCCATTTCCATTGCAGTTTTTGCATTTGCCGAGATTAGCAGCCTTTGGATTTCGTAGGGAAGCTGCTTGGCGATAGCAATACATAGCTCCAGCTCGCTAGGTTTTTGGTCAAGTACTTTGAACCGACACATCTGAGAGGTGAAGAATTCTGCGTAATTCGTTGAATTGTTGGTGCTGTATCTCTTCGAATACAAATCCAATCGTAAATTCTGTTGTGTTATTGGATCCCAGTATCGCTTCAAAAAGGCCTCCCGAAACTCCTCTACAGTATCGAAAATATAACGGAAACATGAATTAGGGGATGACCGCACCTAACCTTAGCTAAGCTCCGATACACCATAACGCACATTCCCCCACTGTTAGTTTCTCTATGGCTCGTAGCCTGCGCTCTTGTGGTATCCGCGGATCGTTCAAATATTCAGACACTTCTTTCAGCCAATATTTCGGTGTCATATTACAATGGCTACCTGAGAATTTCCTTGGTTTCTCTTCGCTTGCTCTGATTACATTTATCACTTGTGTGTGCATAGCATTTTCATGCGGCGTAGAGGCTGCAACTGGTGCACCTGGCGTCATATAAGCACTTCCGCCTGGGCCGGTAGACCTCCTTATTATAGGTTGGGTTTCCAAATCTGCCCACCTGGGTTTCCTCATATCTTCCACGCTGCCTTCACTAGACTTAGGATCTTTCATAAGGGTTTCCTCTTGCGTGATTATCCTAGTCTCCATTTGATTGTGGCGCATTTCTGCTCTTTCCAGTCGAGTAATTACCTCTTTTTCTATTCTGGTAAGCCTATCTCTATTTTCTTCGGCTACTTGAAATATTTTCTGCTTATCTTCCTTCAGGCTTTGCTTGATATGGGATATTTCATCCTCTACATCTTCCTTTATTTGAGCAAGGGTCTTGTCGCTTGCCTCTGTCTTCTGTCCTTCTCTCACTTCGAGTTCTTCTCTCAACCCTTTAATTTCCTCTTGAATGTGTCCATTGACTTTTGACATTTCATTCTGAACCTTAATGATTTCTCCTCTGTTTTCCTCTTGTCTTTTATTAACGATAATAACGTCGCTTTGGATTCGGTCCAGTTCTTGATGAACTTTGCTCATCTGACCCTTCATATTGCCTACCAGCTCTTTACTCTCGTTAACGACAGCCTTAATCTCACCTATTTCCTGACATTGATCTAATATGTTCTGATCCTGTTTCTTTAGATCACCGTTAATCGCTCTAGCATAGCTTTTCAATTTCTCGTCCCACTTATTGTCGTTCTCTTCTAACCTCTGATCTACCGTTCTAGTAAATTCTGAAAACTGTTTCGCTTGGCGTTCGAGATTCGCCTCATTTTGTATTTGAATATCCTTAATGTCATTAGACAACGCATCTAACCTACTGTTGGTTTCATCCTGCGCGTGTTTACATGCCTGTAAATTACTTTCAAGTTTGGCTTCTATAGCCTCGAAACGTTTACCTGTCTTAACTTGCATTTCTGATATAATGCTTACAACATTTTCTGTTACTTCGGTCTTAATCGTTTCTTGCATTTGACCTAGCTTATCATTTATTTCAACTTGATTTGCATTCATTGAAACCTGATTTGCATTAATTGCCAGCTGATTGGCATCTAAACGATTACTCAATTCAACCTGGTTATTGTTAATTGCCTCCTGATTGGCATCTAACCGAGTGTTTACTCCTTCCTGGAAAGCCTTGGCTTCCAGCTTATTCTGTTCATTAACAGCATCAAAATGCAGTCTCAACCCTGCAATCACCTGCAAAATCTCCTCTGTACCAGACATTCTTACAACAATACACTTTGAGGTACAGGCAGGCTTCCTGGAAACATGTGTGGATACGTTTTGAAGAGAGATACAAAGCACTGTACACATATTGTAAGATTGCACTAAACTTTGAATTTATGGATTAAATTGTGGATTGGGTGCGTAGCGCTCATACCCTTGGGTAATTCTCTTCTCAATAGAGGGACTCTGCGTTACGTCAAAAGCCTACTGAACTCAAAAATCACACAAACACAGATTGAGGCAAAAAAATAATTACTATGGTTTTCCCCATGAAATACCATAAAAATCTATGGGGTTTCCCTAAATCCCATAAGCTCCACAAACCTGGGCGCCATGATAATAAAATAGAACACATGCATATCCCCACAGGCGGGGGACATGATAATAAAATAGATGGCTTGGCCACGTAAGACATCGCATCAACCATCCAAGGACTCGGTTGTACTGTCGAATGCCCCACTTGGGCCTTGCCATGATAATAAAATACACCTCTGCGCCTATGGTGACCTGTATTTTAAACTGGCCCACATACCAGCGCCATGATAAATTGGTAAGAGGTTTGCCATGATAAATGAAATAAAGATCAGGTCTTGCAATGCCAAGATATACATATTGCACTACTGAGGCGATTCCATGATAGAATAATACCGCCCCATGTTACCTGGATCATGGTAATTAAGGTGTTTATCAAAATTTATATTGTGTGTATCGGAGCTTAGCTAAGGTTAGGTGCGGTCATCCCCTAATTCATGTTATTCGTTACTTTAATAGAGTTGTTTGCATTAAATCTAGACCGACTTTAGTTGTACCTATAGCTCAAATCACTGTACAGGACATCAATCTCCATGTACCCATGTGAGTAATTTCCATGGAAAAACATGCTTCTGCCTCCAGCTAGCTTCAGGTCTCGGCGTGTACCGTTCTCCCACTGAGCAGTTGCATATTTTTGATTTGAGACTAAAAGGTATCAACTCTACAATGATAAAGCACAACTCTATTCTAAAGACTTTAATTCAGCATTAAATCATGGCTTCAAACATAAGAAGAACACAATCCCAACAAATATAATACACAAACAAAACAAAGTTACTCCCACATTCCACTAATTATTCACACATTTTAACAAATTAAATCCATATCATTATTCAATCCTTTACCCTTAGGTTGCCTTCAAATTCACTCTACTGCGCTGATGCACATGTAACTTTCACAAAATCTGTGCTTTTACACTCATGTCACCTTGTGTGACTTCTTTTAATTTCACAAAATTACTTGTTTCTTACAACACATCTTAATTTACATCATGTGTACCGTTTGTGTTTTTGTCTCTCTCTCCCCACCAAATGCTTTATCATGCATTAGCCAATTCATGGGTTGCACTACAAATCTACTTGCAACTCCACAATTATGTAAATCTACCCCTCCACTTCCCTCTTTTATAGTTCCACTGCATGCCGTTGTGATTTCAATTCCAACTTCTGTTATCGCTGTGTCGGATGGTATTATTAAGCTACCCTTGCGAGCGTAGCCTGTGGCGTCAAGTGCCCAACTTCGTAAATTCGTGTCAGTGTCAGTACAAAATGCAACTTCCAAACATTCGTAAGATTGCTAAAATTTTTAATCATCAGGGTGCTCTATGATTGCCAATGTGTTTTTAAACCACACACATTCATTACACAATATAACAATGCTTCCTTTCATTACAAGCATGGTCTCAAATCTGTCCTTTCAAAACGTTAACCTTCACGGTTCGTTTTACAACTCAGCCCCTTTGAGCTGCTCGCATACAATGGAGTGGAGTGGGGTGGTCACAGCACGTGAACCGTCCCTTGCTTCCTGACTCTTGGCTTTTCATCCCCCAAGCAGTAGCACGATTCTGAATACAATATTGCATTCTCAAAGATGCACATATCCCATATGATTTAAACTGAATGGTATGCAATGGGTTCTGGACGAGCTTAAGCATTTATTCCTAACCTTAGGATATTAATAACTGGCCTCAATAGGTCCGTTTCAGTATATGAAGGCACGAGATTCGTCAAACACAGGTTTAATTGGGTAGCCGGTATCTTAATAAATGCTACGGTCAGTCAGCAGCTGCCGTCAATAAGATTCGCTTCACAAGAGCCGAATCATTCAATAACAAGTTCTCGGTCGATCAGGTATGGTGCAGAGGTTTCCCTGTTCTCCTCTCACCTACCACAGGATTCGAACCCGGAACATTCCATATCCATCATCAGAGTTAGGGTACCACACTAAATATACTCTGGCATAAATTAAATATCTCTGTATGCCCAAGGCTATACGAGACTTTACACGTCGAACAGATTACCTGGCTCCATAACCCGATGCCATGATCTCGTCCTTTAATTATTAAGAGAAATCTATCCATTACTCTACAAGCTTATTCACAAGCTACAAATTCAATTCACTATTAAGCTCTTCCATTTCCTTGCATAATTATATTCCCATTAATACAATATAATCTGATATCAACTCTTTTCTTATCCCTTAATGTATTATCTACTGCTTGGATCGATAAATATTCCAATTAGCGTAAATATTTCTTGCTTACAACATTTTATCCTGATGTTTTCATTTATACCTTTCATTATTATTATTATTATTATTATTATTATTATTGTTACTGGCATAAATTACCATAACCCGACACAACGTAACCATTTTAATAATCGAACATCCGTGTTCGTTACGTTAAGTTTTACATAACTGATTTGCCATTTTATTAATAGGGGTAACGATTAATCCACTCACTGATGTATAAAAACATCTCAACTCTACTAAAATCAAAACAACCATAAACACTTGAGGGTCTACCTCCTAATACTGATTCTTACTGGCATATTTTATAATTCTGAAATCACATTACATGCAGTGGCTATAACTTCTATAACATCATGATTTGTGGGGTACGTACATAGGCTTATCCAGGCGGCTCCAACCACCCATATCTTCCAGTCTCGCCTGCCATTTGCATAATTAGCGAGGCATTTCCACACCGATAATACACATTTTATATGACATTTGCTTCACAAACCACACGACACTTTTCATTTCTATGCTGAAGCTATTGCTTCCTTCCAACATGACACTTTATAACACTTATTATACTATTAATTTAAAATATATTTTTCATATGATCACTACAAAACACACGTCAACATTTATATTCCTGACTGGTTGAAATATCCTGGCAAGATATCAGAATTGCAGGTGCGGACGGACTCCTCCACGCTCCTACTACATCCTGATTGAAAGTCTCGATCATCTGCCTACGGATTCACCAACTGTCTATCGCTTATCCCACGATAACCGTCCTGATCTGGCATGAATATGCTTACATATCGTCATGAACGTTAATTATTGGTATACTTATGGCATTTCACCAATCGCATCATAAAGTTTATCCCGGCGCAGTCCGGCATATTAAGACATGTATAACCACTCACTATTTTATACACTGCGCTCAACATTGTACATTGTATTTACACAAATTATTACTTTCAACAGTTCTGCCTAGTATATCACACGGTACTTCCTATGTGAACACTAACAATTGCTCGTACTGCCGACTATACACATACGGCACGACTGTCCTTAATAAAAAGTATATAACAGTTTTACTGCACGGCTTCCCAAACTGAAGTCCGAGCCTCCCTCCTTGACTTCGGTAACACGCATTTCGCATAATAAAGTTCGTTGATTACCGTAATCATTATTACTTCATGACCATGCATGATTATGTTATCACTTAGTGCATTACACTGCACGACGAATTGATTAACTTAAGTCTTTGTGCGCGCTTCTTTCCCTGGTGTCGGGCGACATACTCTCCGCGCTAGGTTCTGGTACAACAACAACTGTCCTCTGCCAAGGGTCCACCCCTTATATTCGTTTCACAAGAAAAAGTAGATCCAGATTTCCCTCGCCGATTCATCTCCTCTCCCAGGATGATTCTGGTCTTGGAATAATACTCATATTGTTCCTTTTTCCTCGCTGGTCACAAAACTGAATGCGTGCTCGAGGATCGATCGGCCAATTAATCAATATTAATTGCCTTATCCATGGCGTGGGTACGCGGCGTTGCTTGAAAATCCCCGGCGACCTAGTGAGATCACGTCGCGAACACCAATAGTCCTGTGTTCATGCGCGGACCATTAAATATGCCTTAATATCACAGTTTAATGGCTCTATAATTAGCCTCCTGGCTAAAGATTCACCTGTGTGCAACTCGCATGTCACTGCGTTGCTCCAATTACTAGTAATCAATGATTTTCACTTGGATCTCCCCACTCCACTCTCGTTCCTATTCTCAAACGGGGAAGAACTGGCCCATTATTTCACCCCCGACCTGTTCCAGACGACATACGTAGGTCAGCGAGAGTGACACGGCTCCAAGAGTCTCCTCCCACAATTCTGGGGCCATTAGTGAAATGTCAAACTCTCCAACTTCTGTGTTCCAAGTCCAGCATAGCCTACTTCATGCAGTCCAATAATGCTGTATTCCACTCATTTTCCCTGCATTATTTTAATAAATAATGTCAGTATCAATTGATATCACACCAGTGATTAAATATGTAATTTCCTCTAGGTTTTTTTTACAACGAAACTCCCTCAATAGATCTCGGGTTCGTTCCCTGTGGAACCTTCATTCTGAGCTCAACTTATCTCCGAGATCCACGTTCGATACCAGTCAGCTTGACCCCCTCGGGTTCACTAGAGACACCATCGGGACGTGCGTAACGAATTACACAAGAGAGCTGGGGAAAATTTCTTACATCCGTGGCTTCATCCAGTACTATGGATAGAAAACTGGCTGTACAAATTTCTTGTTTGTTGTACACAAGTAACACTTTAGAAACATAGGCCTATTATGTTAGATCGTTCTGAATTAAATTGGATAAGCCACTGGATATATTAGAATTCTCTAATTGGTTATCCAATAATGCATCATATTTGCCAACTAGATTTAGCAGTTCAACGTGATTTCCTCTATTTGAGGAATCTGCACTTTCATTATGGCCCCTGAAAGCTTGACCTTGTTGGCCGAGGAAACAAACAACATCAAGGAAACGTTTCATAATATTGTTTTAGATCCCTTATTTGGGGGTGGTTGGATCTAAAAGGAAAGAGTTATTGTGTCAATTTATAAAGCTGTGCCTAAAAAGGGGTAGCTTCCCTTGGCAGGGTAAGCTGACCAGTATAGAGTGTTGTTGTGTGTTAGGAACTAGGGGGCGCTCCTATAAATAATGTAGTAGTGTTTTAGGGGATGGGACTCAATGCAAGGGTCACTGTGCTGGTCGCTCAGCTGACTGGCTTATTATGTAACTGAACGTGCTTGTATCGGCTAAGTGGCACGCGCTGCTCCCTAGCAGCCGGGCCGCCGCGAGAAATACAATGGTATCTGAGCTAGCACTGTCAGACTACCGTATGTCACGTCTAACCGTGACGGGAATAAGGAAGGGCGTTGGGATGTAAAGAGGCGTATAAACAGTAAGGCGAGTGTAGAGTGTTGACCAAGTGTTTATTGGTCTGTGATGTTAAAGTATGAGTCCCTTGTAGGGAATGTAACAATGTTCACAATGTGAAGGTACAAGCTGTGGGTATAGGTTACAAAAGTAGGAAATCTGAACACGACTGACTCACCTCTGATGACACCAGCGTAGCCTTCGGCTGCATCACTGAAAGACTGATAATGGAGAGATCCCTGTGACCTCCTTAGGCCTCCTTTTATATTCTTGGGCGCTATGCTGTCAGCAATGTGATGGCATAGCTGCCCCAGTTAATAATATGTCGCTGTGTGTAATAATTGTGCAAGGATTGAGCTGCTTTCTAGAATGGCAAGCTGTCCTTGCGGCGTTGATGTATGTTGGCCTGGCTTTACGATGGTTGCCCGTTAGGATATTTAGATAGATGCTGGGGGGATGGTCTCCAAGGTGTGCATACCCCTGGAGTACTGTACAAGCCTCCTTCCCTATTTAGTTCGCGTCCCCGCGAACGGGAACGGAACTTGAGGTTGGGATGCTGATGTAGTCGTTCTTGAAGCCCCCTCGTATCTTCTGGCGGTGTCTTCCTCGTTGTCGTCGGCGTCGTCGTGTAGAATGGGTGATGTTGTGAAGTGTAGGTGTGAGATCAGCCCGTGTTCAGAGGGGAGGGTTATGGGATGTACAGATATATGTATAACACTGACATTGGCATTGTGAAAATAGAAATGGACATTGAAAAAAATTGACATTGAGAAAAATTTGACATCGAGAAAAAAATTGACATTGAAAAAAAAATTGACATTGTTGGCATATTGCTAGTTTCAAAAAAGAAAAAAAAACATGGTTTTTGATAGTGATTCGTTACATAGTTGTGCAGGGAGGAAAAACCCAGCTAGACGAGGAATTGTGTCGTCTGGCTTTATTTTTGGGGAAAAAGTGCTCCCTGCTAAGAGAAAGATAGAAGAGAATAGAAAAAATGGGTGTTCCAGGGTATAATTTAAGGGATATAATCAAAGTGCATTTATTGGTTTGGGATGAAACGGAACACCCTGACAAATGGGGAAGTTAGAAGAAAGAAAAATGAAAGAAAACAAATCATAGACATTATGTACGTTGGTGGTCTTGATAATGGTAACAGATATGACCCGGTAATAATAATAATAATCCTTACATGTGTAATATTCCTGACGAGTTATAATGGAACATAGTAAACATAGTAATAATGATGAGCATAGAAAAAATAATGGTTGCCATGTTGGTACCCTGTACGTGTAGGTATGTTGACCATCCTTGTGGAACCTTTCAATTGTATGATATGGCGAGAAAATACAAAATAATTTACAATTTACAATTATCCTTATCATATATACCTTGTAGAGCTCTGTTACCTGGCCAGTTATTGTATACCTCTTATACTTGGTGCGCACCTTACCATCATGCCTCGACTACCGTTCTCTAATCGGCCGTTCCTGGTGCGGTTTAGTGGCTAGTCCACTATTCTCTCCCTGTACTTATCATATAACCTCGTGGTTTTCCGTCGTGGGTCGGAATCCCACCTTAGGGTCGATGGTTCGGCACTTACAAACTCTGTGTCGCCCTTTGAGCCTGAAGTAACGCTTCATTTGCGTATGCTGAAATGTGTTTGCGTTCAGCGATGGTCATCATCCCACGTATGCTGTCCACCGCTGACCGCTGGCGTTGTCACCTTTAAGGGTGCAACTAAAATTGATGAGTAGTGTATTTGTGTATGACATAGATGAAGGTATGTGTATTTTGGTAATATATTTACCACAGACATATTCATGCTCCTGGTTACCTGTAAATCAAAAAATGTATCCATATAAAGATGTTCATCTCTTCGTAGCTCCGTGGTCTTCCTGTGTGGGTGAAAGTGGATTAATTATGAATAGGACAGTACAATACATTATAATGCATTACAGGTATATATAGAACCTTCCTTGGTAGCGCTTAATTTGTAAACTAAGTGTAGCGCCACCGAAGTCTAACTTAATCTAGGTTAGCCTATGTTAACCTATCTTAGCCTAATGGTGTCGGGCTTACCTTGGTAACGGATTTTTAGTCACCAAGTGCCGAGATATTCTACCGCAATCCATATGTATAATAATTTTTTTTTTGCCTTAAATGTAGGCTTATGCTACCTTACAACGAATTATCATGACTTGTCATGAGTTGTCGGACTTACCCTGATGCCGGGTTTCTGGGTCATCAGGCGCCGAACGGCGTTACTTAATGCTATCTATCTTAATTATGGTCTAATAAAAAATGCTATTTCTAAGCCGAAAGGGTTGCCTTAATCTACTGCCGAAATGTGCTGTGCCATACCTGGCAACAGCGGTGAATAAATTTGCTTAATCCTAGGTTGCGTGTCAAATGCAACCGTCTTACAGCTAAATTTGGCCCAGAACGATCGCCTGAGGCAATTTGCTTCCCCAGGACACCACCCGCACGAGTCCTAGAAACACCGGTTGTCTCTAGGATCGCTGGATTCCGTTCCCTTAATTCTAGGTGTCGACGTCTATTACTAGTACTAATCTAGTCGCAGGCGGCTTACGGTGCCACTAAGCAAACCATTTCGCCCGCTGTACTTATCATTTCTTTGCCGTTGCCATTGCGTATGTAGTCGTAGTTGGGCCGCCCACGTAACCCTTATGAGGCGCTCGCAATGCCCCTCTCTTAATGCCCATTGGCTGCCCGATGCATCGCCATTTATGTGGGCATTGGACATTGTCGTCCAATGGCATAATATTATCTTCGCCTTCGTCGGCAATCGTGGTCTGCTTTTCGCAGTAATATTCGCCTGTATCGGCCGTAGTAGTATGCTTTTCGCATTGTAGGAATCTCTTCGCCTTTGTCGGCCGTAGTATTATGTATTTCGGAGTAACATTTCACTCCAACGCACAGGAGCCTTGCTTCCCGCTATGGAAGCCGTGCCTACTTAAATTTAAACTTAACTAGAAGTCTAGTCATAATGGGGTCGTCTCTAGGGATAGCTCCCGAGTCCGGCGCTGAGTGAGCTATTTCTCCCGCCATTCTCAGAAAGTCTCCCTGCAGGTCTTGGCTTCGACGACCGTGGCCCAAAGTGGGTGTAGCATCCCTTCCTCCCAGGGGCGGTTTATGCGCACCTAGGATTCCAGAGCTTGCCCGGCCAGGCCGCGAATGCTTTGACCTTACGTGGTTCGTCTGTTTGGTCGGGTCAGTGATTTGTTGAGCCAACTGGGGTAAGGGTCCACATCGCCTTCCCCAGCTCTCAAAGTGTGGTCCCTCCGACCTTCGGCTTACGCCGTTGTCATCAATCAGAGCGTATCAGATTCCTTTGTAAAAAAATGTGGGCGTAACCTGTGTAAATAGTTTAATCTCTGTGTAAAATGTAAAATATTTCCAGTGTTGTGGGGTTGTAGATCTTCTAAGTACATAGACTACTTCTGGTCTACCATTGCTACGTCAGCTTTCCAGCAATAATGCTCTCTTAAGCTTAATGGAGGTGTTAGTAGGGTCTGTAATGTCAGGTACCCTGTTATTGTGATCTGGGGGTAGTTATTTGTTGAGTGGGCTTAAAGTATGGTAGGAAGGATTTGCGCACCTTTGGGTTCCACGTTAGTGGTGGCCTGGAACCGGTGATGGCGCTGGGATGCTCCTATAGTGAGTGGACTGGGGAGGTAATTCCCGGGATTGCAAAGATACGACAATTTCATGCAGGTTTGATATTAATATCCCTGGTGAATGGATGGGATAGTCATGCATGTATTTGGATATGAGGCGTCTGCCTTCATGTACGGATAGGTGTAGGGTGGGGCATAATACCAATATATTCCTGTCATGCGGGAGTGTTTAATTAATAAAGAATGGTTAATATATATCTATGGCCTCATCTCTCATTTGGAGATGCGCATTATGCTTATTTAATTTTTGCCGACCCACCCCTAATACTCAGGTGGTAGCATCGTGGTCCAAGGCGTAGCATGCCTTCTCTTTAGACGCATGAAGTCCATCAACCCCTTGTGTGTACTCTGTAATGTAGTGTAGCTGTTTTGATCGTGTTCATGTGTCTGCGTTGGTTTATGATGGACGTGAGAGGGTTATTGGAAGGGAATTGGGTATTAACCATGGTAGGCTGCTGTAGTATGTCGGTAATCCCTCTGGGATTATCCACCTATGCTTTGTCATCCTCCCTTGGTCCATGCTTGCTTTCTATCCGCGCCTTGGGATAGCAAAGCTTCATGACCTAATCTGGTCTGCCATTTGTAGTGTAAATGTGGCCAGTGGTCGTAGTGCGACTGGCCATGTCCTAGTCATCTGTAATGATTCCTATGCCTTACAATCGATAAAAGAAGTTATTAGAGGGGAGATCTTGTCTGTGTTTGCTCCTAATTGTTGAGTGCATGTGCGTGTGTGTAACTATGTTCCGCTACACCACGCGGACGGTTGGTCTGTTGCAGGCTAAGTCGTAATATGTATCGCATGTATGGGCAGGAGGCGCCCGTGGCCTGCCAACGTCTTTGCGAACGTGCTCTTATAGGCCCAAGATAAGTTTCGCTGTGTCACGTCTTGTCCATTGCCAAATGTTTTTGCAGCGTGAAAAAAAATGTATGGTGTTATAATTGTTTTGCGTTTGTAATTTCACGGTCACTGCCGATACACAATAGTGTCTTGTCACCGCAGTATTGCAGTATGACTAGTCTGCAAGTCAGCAGTTGGTATGTGTAATGTCAGGCTGGGATGTTATTGTTTGTCATCCGCTGGCATGTGCTTTCCTGCACGTATGCAAGTTTGGTCATTGTTTTAGATTCCTTGCGGCCTTAATGTGGCAATTCATACTATTTGCTAATACTATTGTGTGGTCACTATTCCGTAAGACCTTTGTCTTCCGAAATTATCCTAGCTGTGTCTGGGAAATGTATTTTCTATGTCTGGTGTAATTTGAAATTTTATGCCCGGTTTTTGGCGGGAGGAAATGTGGTATTCCCTGTTCATGTATCTGTATGGGCCAATTTCGTTGTGGTTGACAACCTGGATAACTGTTTTCCCTGGTGTCCATTTTTTTATTTTTTTTACTGGGATTGGGACCCGCGACCTCATGTCATTCTCTGTGTTCTATGTCTGCGTTGTGTTTCAGGGCTTGGGGCGTCGCCAGTGTGGTTTTTGCTTGTGTTTCGCGTACCAAAAATACCGTTGGATAGTTAGTTTTTGGTACGAGTGTGGTGTGTGGTCATGGGTTCAGACCCGGTTGCCCGTAAAGACTTGGTGTGACCCTCTCTGTGCCGCATATATTATGGCACATGTACTGTGTATCTGCTATGCGCAAACGAAAGTACTCAATACTGTGAGGAGTTTGCGTAATTTTGAACTCTCCTCGCAGTGTAATTTTGGAAGTTATAGGGTCCTTAGATCGGACGTGAATGATGCGTTGGTTCCTGTCTAGTAGGAGTTGGCTCGGTTCGTCTGTGTCGAGCAATCTTGCTCATTGAGGAGTGTGTTACTGCTGATGCGACGGTGTTGAATTACGATGTTGTGTGCTTTCATTTGTTTTATGTTCTGCCCACGTCCTTGTTTTCTGCACGTGTGTGTGAACTTGATTGTTGTCTGTAGTAATTGCGAGCAGTGCTTCTCGCATTGTAAAAAAAAAAGACTTGTAGTTTAACATGACCGTTAATCTGTAGATCATGCGCCACGGGACTTCCGTTTTACGTGGAATCCAAACCACAGGCCGTGGCCTTTCACTTCGAAAGTCTCACATGCATTGGCCGTACTGTAAAAGAACCTCTTACTAACTGCCTTTGTGTCCCCAATTGTGTGTTACTGTAACGTGGTTCGAGTATGTTCCTTATCCATGGTACAAAATGTCGTTGTACGCGAGTGTCTCCGGGGCGCTAGTCGCGTGTTTGGTGAGTGTTAGGATCATATCCCGGTTCGGTCAGTGGTGTTTGAAGGCTATTTCTTGGCCTTTTTTCCACGTCTGCCAGCGGGATCGTTTCCTTTTCTTTTAGTAGTGTGCCCGCCTGTACGTGTAGGTGTGTGAGCTTTACGTGTATGATATGCCTTCATCCGGCGGGCGTGAATAGTGTCCTTTATGAGTTTTCTCCCATGGCGCACGCTCACTATATAATTTAGGTCAGATACCTTCCTGCAGACTTTGAAGGGACCTGACCAGCGTGGCAGGAGAAACTCGGACACGTTTTTCTTACGGGCAGAATTGGAGACCATGACCAATTGCCCGGGTGTGTATTCCACGGTCTTCCTATTCCGATCGTACCGCTCTTTTTGCTTTTTCTGGGCCTCGGCTATGTTTTTTCTAGCGTCCATGCGGGCTATTTGCAAATGCTCTAGCCGGGCCGCATTGTCTGTGTGGGCGTCCTGTGGGATACATATATTGTCTATGGGACTTCTGGGTGTGTATCCGTGCAGTAGGAAGTGTGGAGAGTGTTTCGTAGCCGTAGATACAGAGGTATTATAACTAAAAGTAATGGCTTGCAGGTATTCATCCCAGTCTGTTCCTGCGTCCTCTGTAAATTTGGCCAGCGCTATTCCAAGTATTTTGTTCATACTCTCCGTGAGTCCGTTGGTTTGCGGGGAAAAACTCGTGGTAGTGTATGCCTTAATCCTGAGTATCTCCAGAAACTGTTGGAGCACTCTCGAGGTGAAAATAGTACCTCTGTCGGATAATAAGGTTTGGAATAGGCCATATCGTGTAATTATATCAAATAGAAATTCGGCTATGCTGTTCGTGTCTGCTTTGGGAACGGCCTTTGTAATCATATATCGTGTGAGATATTCGGTGGCCACCAGGATATATTTATTGCCTTTCTGACTTGTCGTAACGGGGCCTTTCACATCCATCCCGACTCTGTGAAATAACTCTCCCACGGGAATTGGGTTGAGTAGGCCATGAGGCTTGCCAGGTCTTGTTTTGAATCGTTGGCAAGTGTGACATGTCTTTACAAAGGTATCTATGTCGGCCTTCATGTTTGCCCAATAGTACTTGTCACGGATTCTAAGGTATGTTTTATGCGTACCTAAGTGTGCCCCTGCCAGTGGGCTACTGTGGTGTCCGATCATGATATTTTCTCTCAATGATTCCGGAACCGCTATAGGTGCGCTATCGTGCATGGCCGTGGGCTTAAGTTTCAGTACCCCGTCTTTGTCTAGGAAAAATCGCCTAGACAGCCGTGCTGTCTTGGAGTCCACTTTATCCAAGTCTTCTAGTGCCAATAGAATCTGTTTCAAGTACGGATCACTTTCTTGCTCCTGTTTGATGTTAACCACCGTCAGGGCAAAGGTGGGCATATCGTCCCAGTCGTGGTCCTTACTGTCATCCGGGGGCTCGGCTACTGGCAACCTAGACAACCCATCTGCGTCTAGGTGTGTAGCGCCTTTCTTGTGTTTGACCACGAAGTCATATTCATTCAGGCGGAATATGAACCTGTTGAGCCGCGAATTTGGGTTTTTAAATTTGTCCCAAAAAAGCAAGCTCGCGTGGTCAGTCACTACCGTGAACTTGATACCATAGAGGTATACCCTGTAATAGTTCACTCCCCACGAAAATGCCAGCATTTCCCGCTCTGTGGCAGAGTATCTAGTCTCAACGGCCGTTAGCTTCCTGCTAGCGAAAGCGACGGGCCGTATGCGCCCTTCTGCGTCTTCCTGCAATAGGGCCGCACCCAGCCCGTACAGGCTGGCATCCACGTGTAAAAATGTGGGCCTATCACTGTGGAAGTGTTGCAGTAATGGTGGTGAGGTCAATAGTTGCTTCAATGTGTTGAAGGCATCTATGTGCTCCTGCTTGATGCTGAAGGGCGTTTTTTCCCGTGTGAGTTCAGTTAAGGGGTGGGCGATGTGCGCAAACCTGTAGATGTACTTCCGGTAATACGATGCCAAACCCATAAAACTGCGCAATTGTTTCAAATTTGTGGGCATTGGGATGCCCGTTATTGCGTCAGTCTTAGCTGGGTCGGGAATAATGCCCTCCCTGTTGACAATATGGCCCAATATGTTAATTTGCTGTCTGGCAAATTGACATTTCGCAGGTTTAAGCCTTAATTTAGCTTCTCTGATCCTTGCGAAAGCCTCCTCCAAATGTACGATATGCTCGTCAAAGGTGTTGGAGAAAACTGTTATATCGTCCACGTATACTAATACGGAACGCCACTTGAGCCCTGAAAATGTCTTATCCACCAGCTTTTGGAAGGTTTGGCTGGCGTTACGGAGGCCCATGGGTAACCTTGTGTAGGTGTATAGCCCGTTCTCTGTAACGAACGCCAGCTTGTGCCTATCTGGTTCATAGACGGGGATTGAATAGAATCCACTATAGCAATCCATCGAACTGAACCAGCTAGCTCCGCCAAGGGCGTCCAAATAGGTGTCTGCCCTTGGTAGTGGATAACTATCATTTTCGACTAACTTATTGAGCCTCCTGTAGTCAGTACAAAACCTGTGCGATCCGTCCTTTTTTTGGTCAGCAGAACTGGTGAGCTGTAGTTAGAAATAACTGGAACAATGACCCCTGCCTCGAGCATCTCTGAGATCTGGGCATCGATGGCATGTCTCTCCTTCTGGCTCACTCTGAAGGGAGGCTGGTGTACTGGTCGGTCACTAGTGAGTGTGACATGGTGTTCAATGAGGTCTGTCACAGCGAGATCCTTCATTGAGTGGGCAAAAATATCTCTGTTGGTCTCCAGGAGCTCCGTGAGCCTTTTATTTTGCTCCGGAGTCAGGTCCTGCCTGTGGTTCTGGCTGGCCGCCTTATCTGTGTGTGTGTGTGTTGGCTGATAGTATGTAGTGCAGAGGCCCGTTGCTCGTGATTTTCTCGCTCCGCTCGAATCCCATCTTTGTTCGTGGTGTATATCATGGGATGTGTGGTGAGCCTCTGGTCGTGCTTTAAAAGCATCTGACCACTAGCGAAATTTATTCTAGCCTCATATTTAGCGAGAAAATCCATGCCAATTATGGCTGACGCAGAAAGGTGTTCGATAACGAACATGGGGTGCGTTGTGGCAAAATGGTCTATCCTAAGATGTATGTTTGCCACCCCCGCGTTTTCTAACGCCTGAGCATTGGCCGTTACCAGCCGGATGTCCCTCGTGACATCGTGTATTTGGGCTTCGGTAACGTGTCTCCTATTAACACAACTTACTGCTGCCCCGGTGTCAATTAGGGCCTGCACTTTGTGGCCATTTATGGTGGCGTGTATCGTGAGGGCCGATACCTGAAATCCACTGCCCTGCACCGATGTGTTGTGTAAGATGTATGTTGTTGTTGTTGTTGTTGCCGGAGTGACATTTGTGCTGGGAAGGCACGGAGCTGTCCGCTTATCGTACCTGGCACGCTTCGCCTCTCGGCTGACTTCCTGTCCTGAATACTTTGCCCCGGTCAGCAAAGTGCGTTTGCCAAGTACATTGCCAGCTCTTTTAACCGGTCTTGCTGTTATACTAGGAGTCTGCTGGCGAGCGTTTAATGTATTAATCGTTCCCAGCCTTTGTGTAGTTATGTTGTTGTTGGTTTCTTCCTCTCGGGAAGGTGTGTCTGCGAACGTGACCCTGAGATTGCCCTTGTTACCCCGCCTTTTGTTCCAGGCGGTCGCGAGTTCGACTCCTGTTGCTGGCTTCCCCATGCCGAGCGAGCTCGCGTCATGCGCCTGTGTGTGGTCAATTTCCCCCCTGTGTTGTGGTGAAGGGGGTAGGGTTTTCTGTTTGGAGGGTGTGGGCGTGTTCTCAGGCTGTTTGCTTATGATTGTGAGGGGTGTGTAATGTCCCGCCTTAGGGTTTCCTGTAAAAAGTACATGTAGGTCCCTATCGAATCCCGCAGTTGAGAATAGCGGAGGCGAGTGCACATCAGTGTATACATGGATGTTGGCTTTCAGCACCTTGCCGAGAGCGGTCACCTCTACGGCACTGCCATAGGTGCCGTCCTTACCCATGTATTTTCGGTAATCCGCCCCGGTCTGGAATGGGTTTTCCCGCTCGTCCGACACAAAGTCCCGGTACTCTTTCCAGTTGGCCAGGATATGTTTGACCGTTTTATGTCTGTAGTCCCCATGATAGTCCTCGGTATTCCGGATTAGGAAGCTCATGGCCCTAAACAGACAGTTGCCGTCTCCTTGCACGGGGTGTGTTTGGAAACGGTCCGGGGGCGGATCGTCAGCCTTAGCTTTAGCTGGCTGCTTCTTCCCCTTACTCTTGCGAGTTTGCTTGGGGGAAGGGCCTTTCTTGTGTTGTGTTGGGGGAGGAACCTCAGCCGCTTCATTAGCTGGCCGAACCTCCCCGTCTAGGCGTTTTTTGGAAATGTGGGTGTACGCCTGCCTGTAATGTATGTGCGCCCCCCCTCGGGGTGGCTGCGCCAGCTCCCCGCCTGCGGTGTGTGTCTAGGCGTAGGGAGTATTGCCCCCCTGTCTGTCCTGTGGGGTGTCTCATCCCTGAACTCCCTCGGGTATTCGTCGGGGAGGGGGTAGTGTTCCGGGCCCTTCGTGTGTTTTCTTCCCTGTCTATTATTGCCCGGGGGTCTGTTTTCCTGTTTCCTCCAGGGTGGGGTGTATGTCTGATGCTGGGGAAGCGGGTTTTCCCGTAGGTTCCCCTTTTCCCTATATTGGGTAGCTGCATACTCCTGTCTGGTTGGGGGTGGGTTTCCTCGCCTGTCCCTATTTCCCCTGTATTGTGGGGGTGTATAGCTTTGCCTGCGTGGGGGCGGGTTCTCCCGATATTCCCCATTTCCCCTGTACTGCGGGGCGGCATAGCCCTGCCTGCGTGGGGGCGAGTTTTCCCGGTACTCCCTGTCTGCCCTGTATTGTGGGGCAGCGTAGGACTGTCTATTTGGTGTCGGGCTGTTTCGTCGGGGGATGTCGTGGTCGTACTCCTCAGGGTAGTACTCCCGTGTGTACGGGGATGGTGAACGCCTTGAGGGGTATGTCGGCTCTGTGTCCGTGTATGATATCGGTGAGTACCGAGGAGGGTAGTGTGGCCTATCCTGTGGGGGAGGTGTTGTTGGCCGCTGTGGAGGGTAGTAATTTTCCTCCCTCCCGTAGCGTCTCCTCTCTGTGTACCCCCTGTCCCTCTCAGTATGATAGTGTTCTCGTTTGTCTGCGTGCTCATCCCTTAGCGGTCTCCCGCCCGCTTGGATGGCAGCTATGGTCAGTTTCTCCATCCTGTCCACTAATTCGTCCATTTTGTCGTTAGTGTCGTCTTTCTGAGTTTTGAAGTGCAGATCCACGGCTTTTTCCGTAGCCTTTTCCGTGATCTTTCCCCCCTCCTCTATGGTCTTTATGTTATTTAACATATGTTGGACCGTGGGGTTGTTCATGATGCATAGCTTTTCCACTATGGCTGGTCTGAGGCCCTGCATTAACAGCTTGACTTTCTGTTTATTTGTCATGGCTGCATTGTACTTTTCGCACATTATCAATTTAACATTGATGTATGCCTGGGCGCTCTCTTTGGGTCCCTGTGACCTCTGTCTAATCTGGTCATAGAGATCGTCATCGTCTGGTATAAGCTGGAACTCATTTTTCAAGAGTAAAGCGGTTTCCTCCCATGTGGCAGCTTCTAGCGTGTCCTCATGGAGCTCATACCATGTCATGGCCGCCTTTGTGAGATAGGCAGGAAGGAGCCGTTTCCTAACTTCCTCGCTCCAACCATTGATCCGGGCCGTTCTATTGAAGGCCTTGAGGTATTCCTCGGGATCCTGGCCTTCCCCCGTGAACTTTGTGGGGTGGATCATGGGGTACTCAGTGTGTCTATTCATCTCGTTTTCAGCTGTCTCTTGTTGGCTGTGTAGTGATTCTGGTCTGTCTATTCTGTTCGCACCACTATCGTGTGCCGAGGTGTTTGGGCTGTTTAGAGGGGAATTAGCCTCGCTCCCCGTGTACGACACCTGTGTTACGTTACCAGGTGGCTCGTCACCTGATATGTCTGTGCTGATGGATGGTGTGTTGTCGTACTGTGTGGATTTGACTATGTGTACGGTTCTGTCTAAATCCTGTTTTACTGTTTCCAAAATAGTGTGGATGTCAAGAACCGCTTCTGTCGTGTGATTATTGGCTTTGATAGTGTCTGTCTCTAGTAGCTCTGTAATGCGCTCGAGCAGGTTACTGGCTTTCTGCTCTGTGATCTGCAGTTGCTGCAACAATAGGGGATGGAGTGTTGGCAGGCAATCTACTTCACTAGCGCTGGATACTGGTGACTCTTGTGTGTGTTCACTGGCCTGGGACCGTGTAAAATGTATAACCTGTGCTGCGGCGGCAGGGTGTTGAGCACGGATCTGTGCTGTTTTGAATTCAAGGTCCCTGAGAAGTTGTACTGCAGTCTGGTCAGTTATTAAGTCACCGTTCCTAATTTTTAGCTTCGGCAGGAGTGGAGTCGTACTAGCCGACAAATGGTGCGCAAAGTCTCTTAGTGTGGTTCTAAATGTGGACATCTAATTTCCCCTGACTTTGTACTATGGGGCGAATGGGGGTTGGCGTGATAATACAAACTTCTATATGTATATAAAAAAATGTGTGACGTAATATAAGGTTTTTTTTTCCACAATTTGCTTGGCTTTTTGCGGTACGGAAGGGGTCGTTTTAACTACGAGGGCTCGTTGGTTGAGTCCTGTTCTACTATGCGTAGTACCCCGCCTCCACCAGTGTTTTAGATCCCTTATTTGGGGGTGGTTGGATCTAAAAGGAAAGAGTTATTGTGTCAATTTATAAAGCTGTGCCTAAAAAGGGGTAGCTTCCCTTGGCAGGGTAAGCTGACCAGTGTAGAGTGTTGTTGTGTGTTAGGAACTAGGGGGCGCTCCTATAAATAATGTAGTAGTGTTTTAGGGGATGGGACTCAATGCAAGGGTCACTGTGCTGGTCGCTCAGCTGACTGGCTTATTATGTAACTGAACGTGCTTGTATCGGCTAAGTGGCACGCGCTGCTCCCTAGCAGCCGGGCCGCCGCGAGAAATACAATGGTATCTGAGCTAGCACTGTCAGACTACCGTATGTCACGTCTAACCGTGACGGGAATAAGGAAGGGCGTTGGGATGTAAAGAGGCGTATAAACAGTAAGGCGAGTGTAGAGTGTTGACCAAGTGTTTATTGGTCTGTGATGTTAAAGTATGAGTCCCTTGTAGGGAATGTAACAATGTTCACAATGTGAAGGTACAAGCTGTGGGTATAGGTTACAAAAGTAGGAAATCTGAACACGACTGACTCACCTCTGATGACACCAGCGTAGCCTTCGGCTGCATCACTGAAAGACTGATAATGGAGAGATCCCTGTGACCTCCTTAGGCCTCCTTTTATATTCTTGGGCGCTATGCTGTCAGCAATGTGATGGCATAGCTGCCCCAGTTAATAATATGTCGCTGTGTGTAATAATTGTGCAAGGATTGAGCTGCTTTCTAGAATGGCAAGCTGTCCTTGCGGCGTTGATGTATGTTGGCCTGGCTTTACGATGGTTGCCCGTTAGGATATTTAGATAGATGCTGGGGGGATGGTCTCCAAGGGGTGCATACCCCTGGGGTACTGTACAATATCTCTGTTTTTACGAACTCGTTCGGTAATTTGCTGGTCACTTATTTTCTTTTGATCGTCTAACAAATGGTCAATCCTGGATTTTCCAAAGGTCTTTTCCATAATTACGGCTCGCAGATGACTTTGAGAAAGACTGTGCTTTTTTAAAGCTTTGTGTATATTATTCATATCACTGAATCCCCCGTGATTCCAAATGCTCTTTTCGTTCGAGAAAAGAAGATAAGGCCAACAATATAATTTGTTAACAGAAGGGCAACCACACAGCCATGTGTTATTGGTGTATAGATTTAAATTAAAATGCCGAATACAAGCTTTCACTTTTGTGTTAATGTTTAATTGAGGAGTTGGACGACCTCCTAATAAAATTATTTCTTTTGTTGTCGAATGATCGAGAAGAAAAGCTAACTTGCCGCAGATCACAAATTATACTGTCGCTGTCATCTCTAGACTCAAGTTCCGATTCCATATTTTTACAGATTTCTCACGGCTACTAGTGTAAACAGAAACGTCCACTACTACTTGTTTCCCGCAACACCCCCTAGTGCAGCGAATCCACGACCTACTAGCCGGGCTGTGCCACGCTGACACTCGAATCACCTTTCTGTGGCTTCCAAGCCACATGGGAATTGCGGAAAATGAGTTAGCAGATCAAGCTGCAAAAGAGGCGGTATCACTACCACCTCGACCAATGGAGGTACCCGCTAGAGATATACGCTCTCAGTTACGCCTACAAGTTCTGGCTTTTTGGGAGAGTCAGTGGCTAGCTGACCCACTGCCCAGTAAACTGAGAGCGATCAAGGGAACTACTCGCGTGTGGCGGAGCTCCTTCCGGGCCCGGAGAGAGTCCGTCATTTTGTGTAGGCTAAGGATAGGTCATACAAAATCCACCCACTCGTACCTAATGAGAAGGGAAGACCCCCCACTTTGTACCTGTGGAGCCGTATTCACCGTGGCCCACATTTTCACCCAGTGTGTGGATCTTGCTGACTTACGAAGAAACCTTGGTTTGCAGACGACACTCAAACTTATATTAGCCGATGACGCGGTGGCTGCTGATCGCGTTATCCGCTTTATAAGTGAGAGTGGGTTAGGGCCAGCAATCTAAATTTTCCAGTGAACTTTGACTCAACGACTTGTTCGTTTTTGAATGATAATGTTTTGTTTTTTCCGTAATTTTTGTTTATTTTTATAATTTTTATTTTTATTTAATTGTTTGTTTTCGTTTTATTAATTTTTGGTCTTTTTTAAATTTAGATGTCCACCTCAAAATTTTAAATTCAATTCAAAATTTGTATTCTTTAATCTGTGTTAAGAGGGGCAGATGACCTCGTAGTTCCGCCCCTTAAAACAACAATAACTAACTAACTAACTGCATACCCTACTCCCTTGTATTGTACATCATATCTTTGAACTATATATAGGAAATACGGCCTACCACAGTATAACACACACACGTTTAAACACAATATAGGCTATAAAAACTGTTTTCGATAAACACTAGCACACCTCTTTCAGTTATAATGGGCAAGTCAACACACATTTTCGCAAACTGACCGGTTCATCTTTCAGGCCGTAGGTATGCAACTTCAGAATTGCTTCTATAGTTTCCCATGCTTTCAACTCGCCCTGAAGTACCAAGGAATACCAAAAGATGGCTTGTCGCGCTATCGTGCTGCTGGAAGCGACTGTGATTGGAACTCGCAGCAGACATCAAAAACCACGAAGTACGGTACCGGTACATTTAAACAATTGCTCCAAAAGACTGGAAAATTACATCAACCAAAATAATTATTATACGTGTCATTCATTCGCTGGGGTATGTAATGCTTACCTTGCATCTAGGGAATACACGCGCCTGAATCGTGGTGATTATGGGTCTTGTCTTTGGTATCGTACGTTCTTTGAGGGAACCTTATAACTCAGGCTGTTCCAAATCCACGAGTTTAAGTATGCGGACACGCGAGTACTCAGCAGTGATGCTCGGAGCACGGTTGGAGAGGAACTGGGGATGATAGCCAATACGTCACTGGGCGAAGGTCATAACACAAGTCCATGTACTTCCTGTCAGTCTTGATGTATCCACCATGCAGTGACGGCAGCCCCCACAGCAGAGCTGTATTGCATGTTGCACGTTTACTCACGCAAGGCGGCGAGTACTTTACTGCTCACTGGCGAGCTGCTCGACTGGAACAGCCTGTAACAACTCAGCTTGATATTTATCAGTTAGCCAATAAATGTAATTATAACAAGTATAGCTCATTTATACTCACTTTCTCATCAAATATAGTATTCATTATGGATAAAATCTTTAAATATTCACGCTTCTTACCACCACGTAAAGCAACAATGGTAATATAATAATAATAATAACAATAATAATAATAATGTAATGTACTAATAAGAATAGACAATAATAATAAGTTTGGTGTCGTTCTATAATTTGTCACTGTTCGTTTCAGGACATTCACTTTGCCAGCTCCAGGGACATGATCTCCAAGTTGGTGGAGGAATTGTATGATGCATTGTGCATAACACTCACGGCCTTCAAGGATGACGTAGTCAATTTGGAGACCATAGCGAGGAGGCTGAACTCCACTATCCAATGCAAGTTTAAAGAAACTGATCGATACGGTTCTCATAGTATCAGGCCGCTCATAGTACATGCCGACCATCTTGGGATTGATATTTCTAACTGTATAGAACAGGAACAGGATAGGATCGATGAGGCCATGAAGAGCAGTTTTAAAGGGATAGGAGAATGTCTGAAGAAATCTCTCTGTATATTGTCGGAAGATATAGTACATCTAAACCGACAGATGATGCAGCTTCGAAATATCCGCAAGCAGGTCTGTAGGGAAATGTCGCGGTGCTGGTGGTTCAACAGGACTTGCATGAACAATGTTGAAACATCCGTAGCAAGGATGGTGGCTGATATGACTATCCAGTCTGCCCAAGATGGCAAGATATATGGCCAGGACATCTTGATTGCCGAGAGAGACTTCAAAAACTGCGCCCTGGAACATGCTAATTTTGGTGTGTCTATCATCAGATCGGCTTACGCGGAGGAGGGAGCTTGTATTCGGGAGCTTATTAGGGAAGCACAGGCACAGTCACAGTCAACGGAAAAAATGAATAAAAAGCATCAATGACACCATAGCAATATATTTCTTTCTTTTCAGGGCCTTGGAAATGTGGTCATTTACCCCCGTGGACGTGGGTGTGTGAGAATTTATCTAGCGGCTTCGGTGGCGTAGTCGGTAGCATGCTGAGCTTCTATGCCCAAGATCGCGGGTTCAAATCCGGCCGAAGGCGTCGGATTTTTTAAGAGCCTTAAAAATCACTCAGTATGCCTTCCTTCGGAGGGGAAGTAAAGCCGGCGGTCCCATGTCATAGATTTATGACATGTTAAAGAACCTTCCACTAATTACACCTGTGTGAAGATAAATTGTATAGGTTAAGAATGTAAACAACGCTCTTAGGTGCCTACGTTCGTTGCCAAGAGCCGACTGCGGTGACGTCTGGTAGCTAAGTTCTGAACTAGAGTCGTTGACGGTGGCGTTTGGCGGGAAAAGTAGGAACTACTTGAAAATTGATCATCTGCAGTCCCTACTTGAATTTAAAAAAACAGGTACACACACTAATACAGCCATCACAATTAACACCGGTTGTCAGACAGATTCTACACACACCCAAAGTACATGGGGCTACATGAACGCGTTGTCGCAGCCCCTAAACTTAAGAACCAACCAACCAGAATTTACCTGATGACCTGTTTTATTAGGTGTCTGTATTAGTGTGTGTATTTGTAATTCAGGTGAGGATTGGGAAGGATGCGGCCGTGGTATTAAGTTGAGAATCATCACGGTATTTGCCTGTAGTAGAAGAGGGAAACCACGGACATTTATATCGTAGCTTTCAGTCGGTCAACGCAAAAATCATTCCAATTACTGGAATATGTGAAAATAACCCTAAATAAATGACATGTGAATAAGATTTATACTGTATACATTGTTACTATTGAAGAAGCAGAAATGACCTACGAAGAAACCTTGGTTTGCAGATGATACTCAAACTTGTATTAGCCGATGACGTGGTGGCTGCTGATCTCGTCATCCGCTTTATAAGTCATTGTACATTGATTCGCCAAGGCTTGTCCTTTTTTGAATGCGGAATTTTTGTTTACCCGTAATTTTCTTTTGTATTCTTCTTCTTCTTCTTCTTCTCTTCTTCGCGAATGGGTCGCTTAGGACCACGCGAGATCAACACTTTCTAGCCTTCCTGTTGGCCCAGTATTCTTCATTCGCAACGAGTGGGTCTGTTTCCGTTGCTCTGACCATCGATGTTGTGTAGTCTTCTTCTCTTCTTCCTCGAAACCCCACGTCTGAGTGATTTTCCTGATTTCTTTCCGGTCATGTAAGTTTGGTGATCCTAATTCCTTTAAGTCTTTTTCTGTAAATTTATACCAATTCGGTCTAGTAGCCTTGTTCTTTAAGAAAGTATGTATTTTGTGTCAGTCTGTTCGGGTCCATACTTTCTATGTGTGCCATAAATTGAATTCTTCGCATTCACATTGTGTCTATGATTTTGGTTTTTGTTTTGTTTTGTATATTTCTGTATTAGGCTTTGGATATGTACACCATCTTTTGTTCTTGGTCCAAGGATTTTTCTAATTATTTTTCGTTCTTTCACTTCTATTTGGGGTTTTAGTGTTTTATGTTGGAGACTGGAGATTGAGCTTTAGGTCTGATTACAGTTGTTTTTATTATAATTATTTATTATTATTATTTATTTATCGTATGGCTTTTAGTGCCGGGAGTGTCCGAGGACATGTTCGGCTCGCCTGAGTCTGTAGCTGCTTCCAGCGGACACCCTAAAGGGCGAGCTACAAGTTCCGTTCAATTTCAAGCAGTTCCAACTTGCGCCACCAGATATCAATGTTACCTAGTGGTGAACGTTGGAACTTTGATAGAGCGTTCTGACGAAATCTAACCTAACAAATTTTGCTTTACACAAGTTTAGTCTGTGAAAGGATCTTTTACATGCCATAAATCTATGACATGGGACCGCCGGCTTTACTTCCCCTCCGAAGGAAGGCATACTGAAGGATTTTTAACGCTCTTAAAAAATCCGACGACTTCGGCCGGGTTTGAACCCGCTATCTTGGGCACAGCAGCTCAGCATGCTACCAACTACGCCACCGAAGCTCCGACACCTGGTTTTATTTAATTTTTTGTTATATTAATTTTCGGTCTTTTCAAATTTAGGTGTCCAACTCTAAATTTTAAGATCCATTCCAAATTTGTATACTTTAATATGTGTTAAGAGGGGCAGATGACCTCGTAGTTCTGCCCTTTAAAACAACTGGGTAAAAAGTCTCAACAAAAAAATTGAAAGCAAACCTCTGGCAGTACGTACATTAGGGGACTCAATGATCCGCTTCAGTGCAGAAGAGTGCAGGAAGCAAGGAGCAGCCGTTGAATGCTACCCGGGAATAATGATAGAACAAATGGCTCACCAGATAGAAGACAGGGATGCAGAAAAGGAAGAAAAAGTGGTAGTGCTAAATGTAGGAACAAACAATTTAAGGAGCTCAAGATCCGCGGATCACATAATGGGGGAAATAAAGCTGCACGAAAAAAGTTTAAAAAAGCAAAAGTTGTAATAGCTGGAATTGTAAGGAGAAAGGATACGCAAATCGAGTACACGGACTCGGTAAATGACAACATTGACTGGGTTTGCAATAGGTTGGGTCTCGGATACTTCGGTCCAAATTGCTGGATCGATTGGAATGATTTGGGACGTGATGGTGTCCAATTGAATAGACGTGGTTCACGGAAGATGGGAACTCTCCTGTGTAATGTGATGCGGCATTTCGGACTACAGGAAAACTAACGGGGCGGGTAAGAGGTGAACAAACCCAACAGCACGCCACGGGGTTTACAGCAGAGCTCGTAGGCAGTGCTTTCCAACTTTCTGGAGTGTTGGGGCACATTTAACTAATGCCCAAAGAGGGGCGGGCACCACCACTGCCATCACAGCCAGTATTTGAATACACGTACTACATTTATTATTATTATTATTTCGGCATTATTACCACTAAATTATGTAATACTTAAAAAATACTTCAAATAATTACGATTAAAATGACTTAGATTTAATAAGAATTTATTAATAAGAATTTATTGCAGCCATACGGCCATAAAGGTACAGTATATGAATACTGTATGTTCCAACCAACCCAATATTGTGGATCTTATGCACAAAAGTCTACCAAGGATTTTACTCGCTTTTTACAGCTGGTCACGTGGTAACGGTCACAGGGCTGATCGCACAATTCACAAACACAGTTATTCCTGGGGTCGTGAAAACACTTGGTCTTGCATACCTTGTGGTGGTACCCATGCACAGCCATTGAGGTCACCAGGTGTCGGAGCTCCTGATTCGTGTCGGCCCAGGATCTATTTATCATGGCTTCTGTTGTATAAAAGTCCAGCCAAATCTCCCTTCTTTTCTTTTCTCTTTCAAGGAGCAGTTTATTCGAGCTGACGGTAAATGGGAGCCTCATACGTAGGTCCTCTATAAAGAAGGGTTCTTTGGCGAGCTCGTATACCAGCCTCGACTTAGTGTATTTCGAGACACCTGGGGCGGCTTTCAAGAATCGTGATTTGACTGCTTCCAAAGTCATTAGATCTTTTAGACTGATCTTTTCCCATATGATATCTATTTCGTAGATTGCGATTGGAACTATTTTTGCGTTGAACAAGGCCATAGCAGTTTGCAATGATAATCTGGATATTTCTTTGATGTCGAAAATTGCTTTTGTGACAGATGCTGCTCGGGATTTCACGTGTATTCTGAATGATCTGGCAGTGGTTTGCAGAGTCACTCCCAGGTATTTGAAGCTGTTGACTCTCAGTAGACGTTTCAATCCCAGATATATCCTGTCCTCCACAGCTTCTCGACCTCCGTTGCGGAATGTCATCTGTACGGGTTTTTCGGTGTTAATTTCCATTTTGTTTTCCTGCGCCCACCTCTCAAGTTGGTTTGTGGCTCTTTGTAGGTTATCGGTGGAGTTCGATCCAATGACCATGTCGTCCGCATATATGTAGATTTTGACATCTTCCGACTCTTGTCTAATCATCTGCACAACATCGTATGTGGCGACATTGAAGAGCAGGGGGCTTAATGGGTCCCCCTGTAGTACGCCGTTTGTTTGAGTTATTGTTTTCGATGTGGTTATGCCATCTGTGATCTGAATGAAATTGGCTGTCAACATGTTATGGAACAGCCCTGTGAGTTTATCTTTTCCTGTTATTGATTCCAGCTCTGAGATTAGCATACGTCTATTTAGTGTATCGAAAGCCTTGGTATAATCTACGAATATTACATGGAATTTCCCTTGGGGATGTCGTAATGCGTCCTCTATATCATCAATTAAATTGTTAATGGCATGCAGAGTGCTCCTGCCTTTACGGAAACCGAATTGTTCTTCCGGGATCATGTGTTCTACTTCTTTAGAGATTCGCTTTGTGATAATGCTTGTGAGTATCTTCAATATGCACTTTTCAAGGGCAATTCCCCTGTATGAGTTCGGGTCCAATTGATTGCCTTTCCCCTTAAATAGTACCTTAATAGTTGAAATCCTCCATACTTCTGGTATGTTGCCCTCTTGTAAGCACAAGTTTAACATATCTGTGATTCCTTGAAGTAACAAGCTAGCTGAACCTTTGATATGTTCATTACATATACCGTCGGGGCCTGGTGCCTTCTTGTTTTTTAAAGATGTTATTGTCTCGTGTACCTCTTCCGTCGTGAAAGGATTAGTTTCCGCTAAGCATGTCTTCACATTGATCGGATCATATGCGGTGTTGGTTTTATCAATGTTGAGAATGCTTTTGAAATGTTCTTCCCAAACTGTTATGTCTATTTTGCTACTGCTTTGAGATTTCCGTGGCCTCAATGCTACGTATGGGTCCTTTCTGGCTTCTTCCACCATATTGGTTGCTTCCTGTTCCATGTAGACCTTCTTTTTAAGCTTAAGTAGATTTTTATATTGTTTTCTGATTTGACTGTAGGATTGTATATCCTCTGAACTATGGCTGGATTTGGCTGTGTGTAGCGCAAAAAGGGTAATCTGTCTCTTTTTATAACATTCTGTGTCAAACCATTTGTGCGCTCTTCTTTTTTTGATTGTATACCATAGCAGACTAAATGGATTTTAGCCTATTTTCAATTTTGGATAAATAGGCTTATGAGGTCACCTTTTGTCCGTGTGTGTGTGTGCGCGTGTGTGTGTGTGCGCGCGCGCGCGCGCGTGTGTGTGTGTGTGTGAGGTGTGTGTGTGTGTGTGTGTCCCTAATAAATTCTAAACGGCTTGAGCGATTTCAATGAAACTCGGTAAGTTCATAGCACTATTCCTGGCGATCCCGACCATGCCCTCCAAATTTTGTTACGTCTCACCAATCCAACATGGCGGCTGTGCGAAATATTTCACCAGCATTCAATGTCTCCGAAACTATTCCCGATATCACCCTGGGATGTATTACGGTGATAAAGGGAACTACTAGAAGTTCACCTATGTGACTTTTGAAAAACTGGTAACTACAAAACCAACATGGCGGCCACGCGAATTTGCGTCTTTTAAATAGACGATTCTCGCGATTTAACCAACAAAACGCAATAAAACTTGGTACAGTATATGTTAATACACATTGTAATGCACCGGCATCCAACTTCGTTCAATTGTTTATATAACCACAAGATGGCGGATGTGCGAAATATTTCACCGGCATTCTATATCTCTGAAACTATTAGCGGTATCATCCTGAAATTTTGTACGGAGATAAAGGGCACTACTGGAAGTTAATCTATAAGACTTTCAAAAACCAGTTAACTACAAAACGAAAATGGCGGCCAAGCGAATTTGAAAATTTTAAATAGACCTTTCTCGCGATTTAATGTTCCAAACGCAATGAAATCTGGCACAGGAAATGTCTATACACATTGTAATGCACTGGTATCTAATTAAGTTCAATTGTTTACATAACCTCAAGATGGCGGCTGTGCGAATTTTAAAATTAAGTTTTTATTTCTTGTGTCGTAATCATGCGATCGAAGTGAAAGTTTGAATAATGAACCTACGCAATAATTTTTCCTTTAATCGTACATGACTCTATGGCATATACATTTAACAATCCAACTTGGTGATCATGCGAAATATTTAGACGGCTCTGAATATCTACGAATCTATTATAGCAATCAAACTGATTTTTTTTAATGTTCATAGGGGCTTAAAACTTAAGTTTACCTATAGGAGTTTAAATAACCTGGTGATCACAAATCCAACATGGCGGCGACGCGAAATATAAATATTCACATGGTCGTTTCTCGCAATTTAACCATCCGAGTGCAGTGAAACTTGGTACAGTAAATCCTTATAGGAATGTTAATCCACTGGTATCCAATTTATTTCAATTGTTTCCACAACCACAAGATGGCAGCTGTGCGAAATTTTAAAATCTCCTTGTTACTTCTTGTGTCCTAATCATGCGATTGAATTTGAATGCTACACGTACACAATAATATTCATGTAACAGTACATAACTCTAGGACCTACATATATGAAATCCAACATGGCGACCATCCGAAATATTTAGTCGGTTCGCAATATCTACGAATCTATTACAGCAATCAAACTGAAATTTTGTATGTTGATAGTGGCAGTTAACTATATGAAAATAGGCTGTATAGTTCTTTACGGAACTACTTGTTTCAAGTGTCATGTCAGCCGATTCAATGTCATTTTCTTCTATGCGGTTCTCAAATTCTTTCCATTCTTCTGTCTTCTGACTTAGTACGTAGTTCTTCAGCTGCCGCGAGGCATTAATGTTTGTGGTTTTAATTCTGCTCACCGCGTTTGGAATGTAAAAGTTGGCCACAACTGGGCAATGCTTCTTTAGGGGAGTCTCATCTGCCGAGTAACATACTTTATAATTATTTAATGTAATGTTGGGTCCTTTGTAGAATATTAAATCTATAGTACTACATCCTGTGTGTGCGAAATAGGTTCGTTTTTCCGCCTGGTTGACCAGGATGAAGCCTTCCTTACAGTGGCGTAGCGTGAACGTTTGAGCTGGGGACGCCAAAATTTATATCGACAAACTAAGGAACAAATCAAAAAGCTAATATGAAAGATACTGTCACATACCTCACACAGTCTTGTACATCAGCTCCATTCGTCTTTTCTTCTTTTCTGCCAAAATGTCAAAGATGTGTTCCAGAAATTAGGGCTCTGGTGAAAGCCCACCTAATAACTGTTTTTCAATAGCCAGTGAATTTAAACACGACAAGCGACTATTGCTCATAGAATTTCTAAGGTAGGTTTTAATTCTTTTCAGCGTGCTCATGCTGCGTTCCCTACTAGCTGTAGTAGTTGGAATAGTCAGTACTAAGCGTAGTAGTTTAGTTACTTTCTGATAGATGGAGTCGAGACCCTAGGCAACAAATTTTAAAAGCTCTTTTGGAGCTAAATGCTTTGTCTGATCTCCATAAACAATGTGAAGTTCATTTAGTAATTGGTTAACATTAAAGAATGGATACTCTTTCACCAAAATATCTAATTTGCTCTGGGGGAATGTTTCGGTGTATTCCTTAAACTTCTTTTCTTGCACTAACTCAATGAAATTTAGATGAGTAAGATCTTCAACTCTACTTTTCATTTGAGCTATTAGTGAATCTACTATTTCAAAAGTCAGCACTCTCAAAGTGTTCATTTTATTGCCATCATACATTACGTTTTCATTCAACTGGATGCTTTTTTGAACGCATCTGTCAGTGAAATCTTCATTTCTTAAGTTTTCTATGCTTTTGACGACAGCCTCTATCTCATTATGGCAAGTTACAATACTCACTGTCGATGATTGTAACAATTTTAAAAGGTGATCAGTGTAAATGAAAAAAGCTTTGATTACACATAGTAAATATACAAAGGTTGGGTCATCCATATGTCTTTTGAGACCAATGGCACAGTTCACAGAGTCGTCGTCCGATTCACTATTTTCATCATCAATAATGTCATCAAAAGTACGACCGGTATACAATCCTTGGAAATGTTTCATAATGGTGAAAACTGCCCTTGAATGAAAATTCCATCTCGTATTGCTAGCTTGTGGAAGCTTAAATCCTCTTTCGGTCAACAAAACCGTCCTTTTAGAAGACTTGCTGAAAAAACTATGAATAGCAGTCAAGGCACAGACAAACAAACGAACCTGTTCTATTGTTTTTGAGCCATACAGAAGTACCAAATATAATGGGTGGGCGTAACATTGGACGAAAAGAGCATATGGGCAAAACTGTTTCACTAGCTTTTGAACTCCTCCTTGTCTGCCTGCCATTACAGCTGCGCCATCGTATGTCTGGCTTACAACTTTTTCTCCATTTACTTCCCAGTCAAGTAAAACTTTGTGCACAACTTCTGACAATCCCGCAGCTGTTTTATTCTTGGAAACGTCATAAAAGCCGACAAATCTCTCCTCTATTCTATCATCCACACAATATCTAAATATTATGCTCATCTGGCTCTTACACGACACGTCTAATGTCTCATCCGCTTGTATGGAGAGAAAGGGGGCTTCATTTATTTCTGATTTGATTTTTTCATTTAATGCAATTGTAACTTCTATCAAGTCATTTTGAATGTCTGGAGATGTTCCTTTTAATAATGATGATGACTGTAAATGGTCTCTTACTATCGATTCATTTTGAGCGAGCAGGTTCAACAATTGCAAATAATTCCCCTTGTTAATAGAACTTTCATCTTCTCTATGCCCACGGAAGGCTAGTTCTTGTGTACAGAGAAATACTACTGATTGAATGAGTCGTCGCACTTACTGCCTGTTCGAAGACACGATCTCATTATGTTTTACTGCTTGTAGTCGAGCAGCTTCAGATAATGCATGCTCAATGCGAGTTTTACCTAGCAGATGAAATGCTTCACAATGTAACAAGTGGTGTTTTGAAGACTGGTGTTTTGCAGCCTTTTTAATTAAATTACTCTGGTCCGAAATTCCTTCAGTGCACTATTCATTTCGCCCCAAACATAAGGCAAACGTAACAAAACATTTTGTTTTTTCAACACACCCAGTTAGCCAGGAAAACCTGAAAACTCCGTGTGCGATTTTTACCGACTTCTTTAATTGATAAATTTGGCTTTGGTCTTTTTGTTTTTAATTCACATCGCTGTTCATATGATAAAGTGCTCAAAGGAGTTGCCTTAAAAAAATTAATAACATTACTGCAGTCATATTGGCAGCATTAAACACACACACGCACTCTTCTACAGTTCGAACTAGCACTAGCGCAGAGATTGGGCTATTGAGTTAACAGAACAGTGATCATACAAAGCAAACGCCAACAAACGCCAGCGTACGGTAGCGCTTCCCTTCCGAGAAACAACTATGAACTGGCGCATGCGCTGCAACGTGGCCTGGCCAGGGTGGTACATAGCTCTTGACACCAAAAAGCTCTGGCGTACAGACAAGAAAAGCAAAGCCCAGTCTTCAGCAATAGACCGCGGCCAGGCTAAGACTAGTTATAAGGGGGGTGCGGATATAAAATAACTAAGCTCCATGTAATGCTAACGCCGCATTTATATAAAATAAAAACAATGTTAGTCTGTGTTATTGGGCCGATAACCTAGATGTTAGGCCCCTTAAAACAACAATTATCATAATCATCATCATCATCATCAGTCTATATTATACTCTTTGATGAATACACATTCTAATTTTTAAATCAGGGAACGCCCGGTGTATCGGCGTATTATGGCGCTACGCCTCTGCTTCCTTATCATCATATCTAACAACTCGTTTGTTCTGTGGCTAGTGACATCCAATCTGCAGTTCAGGTCTCCGGCTATAATAATGTTTCGTCCAGGTGTCGTATGTCTTAAGGCGATCATAATGGTCGTGATTATGTCTTCTATTGATGTTAAAGGCTCTACGTATATGGCTATTATAGAAAGGTTCTCAAAATTTATCATTAGTGTGTCTTGATCCTGATGGGTGCTTAGCACTTTTCCCATTTTTGGTTTGAAAAAGCAGGAGATTCCTTGTTTTGGCCGTCCTCTTGGTCCTTGCGTTGCTGGTATATGTTGTGAGTAAAATCCGTTTATTTCCAAGGCTTTAGTTGCTAGAGTTTCTACGAGAACTAATATGGCATGTGTATGCAAAAGATCGTTGTTTGTTAGCGCTAGTAGGATTTTTAGTCCTTCCACATTCCATAGAAGCAGACTAAGCTGGGAGTCTGGCTCCTGCTCCTTGGGAACGAAAAAGCCGGTAGCGTCTTACGACGACACCTTCTGACCACACTTCTGCTATGTTGACCTTTGTTAATTCTTGCAGTGGGATCACCACTTTAAAGGACTAATATGTGTCTTGTGTTGGGAGTTCTTCGCATTCTATTATGCTGGTTACATGTAAGTCGGAGAGGTGCTTTCTAACCGCTTCTTCGGTTGTATTACGATGCAATTTCCCTATATATAACCAAGTTCTACGGTCTGCGGCTTGTAGCTGTTCTCTTGGTGACTTAACATTTCCATTTACGGACTTTCTTGTGCCCACGATGGTTGGGGTCATCATTCTCGCGTTGTTATCCCTGTGTTTCGATGTGGAGGGTTTGGCAGCTATAACTGTCCATAGTTCATTGTTTCTCCTTGGATTTTCTTAGAGTGTTGGTTCCAAGATTGTTGCTCTGCCGCGGGTTTTGGTTTTGTTATGGTTATAATTTCTTCTTTGATTACATGTCTTATATTATGCGAGAAGCTTTCCATCATAGTGTGTAACTTCTGCGTTAAGTTTTGTGTAATCTTGTCTTCCATCTCGGTATCAGTACATACATTTGTGTTTGTTCGATAGATGTCGTCTGAATGTCATTTTTGCATTTCTATCCGCTAGACGTCGGTAGTGGCTGGTTGTCACTAACTTCCTGCGCTGGACTAACAGATGTCGCCACCTGTTCCGTAAGGCGACTGTCTTCTCCCACTGTATTCGACGATTTGTCTATTCCAACCTCACTTTGATGATTCTTATTCACCTGACATTTATAATCTAGGGCGAATTGCAGTTCCGCAAAAAGATTTCTAATGTCACTTACGGCTTTATGCATGGGTTCTTTAGCCTTCTTCTTCAGATACAGTAACCACTTTCTTCAGCGATATTTACTAAGCATTTTAGAGCACATTCTAAACGTGTTATAGTCTCGTCCGCCATGTTGATTTATAACTGAAGACCTCGTTTCCAAAACTCACTAAGTCAAAAATGATGATTTCAGGAGAGACATTTTTTGAACCGGAGCCTACTTTGGCAATATTACTTCATTATGAAGTAAAGAGACGTTTTTCAAATTAATATGCAGAACAGTGATAACGAACCAAACCCCTATTTTGAAGTTATTAACGTTAAAATGCCAATTTTTTTCAAAAGTAAACTAGGTCACTTGACTTAGGTCAATTCTGGAAAAGAACTACAGACTTAGTGAGTTCTGGAATAAAACATCTACTTGCACATGCTAAGTTACACATTTGTTAGATCGGAAGCAAGCACGTAAAGCAATGGGATTTTAGTGATTTATTCTAGATTGCTCAAACTTCCCTTGAAAATCAATGAGGAACAGAAAAAAGTTATTAAATTGTCCAATACCTGCCATAAAAATACAAATATATAGCAAATAAATTCCAAGAACAAACGCACTTGGACAGCCTTAACTTTGTACTACATAAATGGCTCTTCTTCAGCATAGTGTATTTCTGTGTGATCAACCAGATCTGCATCATCACCGAAGTTCTTCAGAGCTTTATTGTAGTACAACTGACCTTGTTCGGAGAGAGAAACAAACTTCAGAAGTGCTGCAACATCTTTCTTCTTCTCTGAAGGTATTTTATTGCATTTCTCTACTACATGGACCAATCTGTATGAGTTCCTCCAAGAAAGGACTGATTTCTTTAACACTTCGTATTCATTGAAGTCTCCATTGTAGGTATTCTTGGCAAACACTTCTTTCTTTCCTTTTTTTGTACAGAAGAACACGCTGCTCCCTCATCAAGAATGGGAGCTTAGTTTTCATAATATTATTGGCGCTCCTTTTAAAATCAAGTAGCCGCCAATCTCTCTTTAAAAGTTGAACAGCTCCATGTTTTTCCAGAACAGCATGATAATCTAGTGGCTCTAATAGTTTTTCACGAGTTCTGTACTGCCCCCGTAATTGAATTATATAGAGACCACGGTGGCTATTTTGGAAAATTATAAAGAAAGTTATGGCTGTCATAGTTATGACGTGGGTAGTCATGACGTAAGCACGGATGACGCAGACGTTATGCCAGCAGGCTACTTGAGCTGAGATTCTCAGTGACGTCAGCATTTATTCGAGAAAGATCCGAGATTTACGACGCAGTCGCAGGAAACGTGGAATTCTGCTGAGGAAGAAATTATGCTATTGGAGGGAGGCTCGAACCAATGAACGATAGTCTGAAGGAAGACGGAGATTGCTGAAACTATGATTTTTTTTATTACTTTTGGAATGCAGAATTATGGAAATCCATTTGCAGTAGAGGCATTGATCTGGAATTTTGGTGAAATTTATTTTCAGTTTTTGAATTTTGAAAATCCGTCATGTATTGACGAAGTTGGAACTTCTAGCGATGACGCAGTAACACGCTATGGAAGGGATGGATACGCCCCTCATGAAGTTTATAAAAGGCCTTGCGCAGACGAGAGGAGTCTCAATCGTCTGATATCTAATCGTCAAAGCTCAGATCATCGAAGCTCAGTTCTTATATAGTTATTTCGGTGAGACGTCGAGTGAGATTATTAGTAAGAGTCGTCTTTAGAACGCGTGGCGAAGCCACTGCAGTGAACGAGAGTCGAGCATACAAGCAGTGCAAGTTTACTGTGAGTAAATCTAGGTGAAGTTAAAACGCACATTATAACGCGTCTACAAGATTAGCTATGAACAGTTAACGGTCGCCTATAAGCTAATTCTATTGTGCAGTGCTACAGTAAGGAGTGTAGAAAAGTTGAACAATTTCGAGGAATTATTTTGGAAGATATTGGCAATTTTAGACGACTGACAAAAGTGATTTTCTCGCCACATGAGAAGCACTTTGTATCGCCAGATTCTATGCCACGGCTGACACGGCTAGTGAAATAGGGAGACTTCAGATTGCTTTTGTGACACAACGCTACAGTATTATGGAGCAGTTTAATATGGCAGTTTGTTCTTCTATTACCATAACCGAAGAGAAGATGGAAGGCTAAAGGACTTTAATGCAATTGGGACATATTTCAACGGAGTAAGATAGCAGCATGGAACTTCGCTAATTGCCATTCCACACAAGCGAACATGTGGTGAATAACCATCTACACCCATGTTTCGTGGTTCAACGCTGAATACTATCAAACAGCAATGGAAATGATTTCATACTTACTGAATATGAATATTTCTTCGGAAATTACTACAAAAACTTCATGGCGATTTTCTACTGGAACTTCAGGGATTTTTCAAGAGAGGTCAGGGTTGTCCCGACTCACAAAGAAGATTATTGCCGGAAGGATGTCGTTCGTCTTCATGGAGCAGTGCAATTTCCGGAGGAGGAAGCAGTTCGATTCTCCGAGGGTGCTGTTTCTTGTTTCGAGGATGGAGCTCATCTTCAAGTTGGTAAAATGGATCCATCAGCAGTCTTCTTTGGGGAATTTTCCTCTGGAACGTCAACCAGCAGATAAGGTAGTCGTGAACGTTTATTGTATTTGAGTTTCTTAACGATATTTGAGCAACCATTTTCCCATATTTTTGTCCTCATGTATTTTGCCCTATATTCTTGTTTGAGATTCCTATTCTCAGTACACCTTGATGAGTTATGCCCTTTTCGACGTTTTATTAAGACATTGTTATGTCATGGGCATAGTTAAACGATTTTGGATCAGTTGAGACTGATATTTAGATTTTTCAGTAATTTGCTTATTTTTTTTGTAGTCTCGATTTGACTGTAAGTTAATGATTTTTATGGCAGATTTAAATTCAGACAGCGTGTCACTTTATTAAAGTAATTCTACCCCAGTTTAATTACTTTGACCAATTTTCTGTCATCATCAAGAAGGAAGAACATTTAAATGATTTTAGAGCGTTAAAATCCATTACGTTGTCGACGATCTTGGAAATACTAGTCGTTATTTGTATTGATTGCAACACAGACATTTATCGTCAGTTATGAACGACCATTGCATCATAGACCATTTTGTGAAAGATGAACTTTAATTATGAATTATTGAATGCATTAAAGTCGTGAACTTTTGTTAGGAGTTTTTTCTCAATTAGAGATTTATATAATGATGTTTGCATTCCCCAGTCTAATTGGATTCTATTCGACTATTTTGCAGTTTAGTCGCACTTTGTTTGATGATAGTATTTTTATACTACAATTCTTTGAAGATGTTAATCTTAAATTTTGATAGACCAGACAGGCGTATATAAGCGTATTCACTATTAAATTTGTTTGTGATTGGCAAATTTTTACTTCATTTCGATACATGAATGAAATCCACGAAGGTTAAATGACAACAGTTTTGAAACAATTAATGATTATAAGAATTTTTAAGTGGAACTATGAATGTATAATCGCTAGTGCAGCGGACGTGTTGAAAGTCGCTGATGTATAATGCCCTGGAATAAATGGAGGAGGTTCCCACAGTAATTAATGATAAAGAATTTGTTAATGGAGGTTTTTGTAAGTTCTGTGGAAGATTTTGATGCCATATATATTAATATATGATGAATTTTGGGCCTATTTTGATGCAGTTTGTGCATTATTTTGTAAGCGAAGTATTTTCCGATGGAGTGTATTGTCATAGTTCGTTGAAAATTAATCAAGTGAATTTACTGTTATAATTAACAAGAGTTTTGAAAGAATTTGAGATAAGATTTTGAATGAAGATTACCGTCACAAATAATTATAATAATTATTACAACCTTTATTAAACCAGATTGTGACATAAACATGTATAACTAACCTTCATTGGTCGATTACATTGACACGATTATGAAATTACCAACCGGATGAACATGTGGTTAAATGTATTTCTTAAATTAATAATTTGAATAATTTAAATGTTAATATTGTAAATAATGATGTAAATATCTTTGACAATAATGTGAAACGAAAGTAATGTTAGAGGTGTGTTTAAAATTTTTGTAATTATCTTCGACAATATTATAAACAATTTCTAATTGTCATAAATAATTTATGTGATTTTGTTATAAACATTTAAGAGTGTGTTTTATACTCTAAACTATGCTTATTAAACATTTGGATGATAATTTAACAAGTTTAGGGATTGTCAGAATAATCCAGTGGTATGTGAGTAAAGCATTTGAAAGATTTGCGTCAATATATATGAGTTGTCTTGCGGACATTTAAAGCTGTTGAGAGGGAGCTGTATTCTTACGCAGTGTGGCGTGACAAGTGAGCCCCATTTGACAGGTGTGCGTCAGGTTGAAGGGTAGACGGCAGCTGGTCAGACAACTGGTTATCAGCGGGCGAGGTCGTCCACATTGAGGCCTTGTGCCTATAAATACAAGTGTCATGTTTATTAAAAGAAACCAAATGCTCTATATATGTGTCTCGTCCTGACTTCCTTTTTCCAATCCAAATGTGTTTTGAATGTTACGTTATTTTGAGCTCATGGGAGCTAACATATTGTTTGATAACTTTGCAAGTCCTTTAGGAGGACATAGTCAGATTGACATGGACTACTGATAGCCACATTTATTTTGTTGAGTTGTTAAAATCATACCCTTTATTTGAAATAAAAGCTTTTGTACAGTTCAAAGTTCTCGTCTTCGTTCTGGTTCTTTTTTAAATGTCATGGTGGAGATTATTGTGGGAGCATACTTTAGAGATCCTGTTGTCAACCCAATCCCCGAGATAATTTTTAAGAGGTAAGTAAAGGTAAGTATGAACCCCCGTCTATTTTGGTGTGTTCCACAATAATTTCTTGGTTACTTCTGTGCTCAAACCTCGGTAGTATCTGTCAGTGCCATTTTCATTGGTGTAGCTGAGCCGGTGCGATTGATTATTGGCAATCCGATTGAGGGGGCGGATATCTGACAGCCTACTATCCGGGTAAACGGGGACAGAAGGATTGGCGACCCTAAAACGTGGGGCACATTCAACATAACTGGATCACCAGGTTGCACGCCAGAAGGATTGGCGCAGTCAACGTATGGGGCTGATTCAACATAAGTGGATCACCAGTTTGAACGCCAGTAGGAGTGGCAAACCTAAAACGTGTGGCTCGATTAGACTCAAATAGAGAGGTTGATTCTTTGTTAGATGTCTTGGCCAATTGTAGAATTTAAGAGTGTGATTATATAGGAATTAAATGTTGGATTGTATTAGGAAAATTACACTCAGAAAAGATCAGATCTTATACAACTTGAGAAAGGTTAAATGGGCTGGAAACTTAGGAAAATCGCCTATGATCTGGAATCTTATTTTATTTGACCGGCTTATGACATTTTAGTCATATTAAAGATAAAATTAAATTATTTGGATTGTAAATGTAAATTATTTGTGTTAGGATATTTTAAAATGGGCCAGGGAAATTTGAACATGTGCTTGAGTTTGTTTCAACATGAAGTGTCTTCGAAGGTTAATTATAAGGTAGTTATAAGTTAGATTTAAGACAGAAAATTGATCAAATTTATATATGGTGAAAAGTGTTGCTCAGATGTTGTTATTTTGCTCTATTGATGTATGTCCCTACAGCAGTCTATTTTTGAATAATATTGTAATGGCAGATGAAAGTCTGAGGAAGATGTTAGAGGAGATGTCTGCAAGCATGAATAGCAATGCTAGTCGAATGGAGGAGAATGCTAGTCGAATGGAGGAGAATATGAAAGTTCTCCAGACCAGTTCTGCTAACTTAGAGGATAATATGTCGCGTTTACAGATTAATACCCAAGGAATCGAGAATGCTGTAACTGACATGCGCTCAGACGTGTCCAATGTTAAAATAGATGTGTCTAGTATGCATAAAAATGTTTCTGATGTTAAAACTGATATTTCTAAGGTACAGAAAGATCTTACAATGTTGAATCTAGATGTAGCTAATGTCCGAGGTGATATTTCTTGTGCTAGGGCCGAAGTAGTTGTTGTTAAAAATGATGTTGCGACTGTCCAAGACAAGGTTGAGGAAGTCCAAAGAGAAATCCAAAATGTTAGAACTGATGTATCCAATGTTCAGGTTGATATTAATAACATTCATTCGGATGTAAATGAGGTGCAAAGTGACATAAATAAGATTCAAGTAGAAGTCAACACAGTTTTCGTAGATGTTGCTAAAGTCCAAACCGATGTAAATAAAGTCAGGGAAGAGATAGAAAATTCGAAAACCCTTTGTACACGTAATATAAGTGCATTAACGACTAGATTAGTTGATGAGTCAGTTAGAACGACAGCGTCTTTAGCAGGTTTAAAGTATGATGTAGAGGTCATGAGAACCCAAGTATTAGACCATAATAAAGTATTGAAAGAAGATATCGAAGTAGACATAGCAGAAATGTTAACGGCAAATGTAGCAGTATGGAAAGACGAGTGGAATAGGTCAAGTGGGGAACATGTAACCCAAATTCAGGAACGTATTGAAAGAAAACTTGCCAGTACTCAAATAGATATTAACAATGAAGTAGTACAGATTAGGAAAGATTTAAGCGTCAGGATGGATTCGCTATCCGAAAGACAAGTAGAAGATAGAACACAACTAGGTCAGGATGTGCAAGCATTAAAATCTGCATTAGAGGAACAGATTCATAAAGTGGTCTCTGATGTGAATGAAACGTCGAGCAAACTGCAGAATTTGAAGCTAGGAGAGGCTAGTTTGATGGAGACCTACAAAGAAGAGTTAATCAAGAAAGTCTTAACAGAAATCACTGACAAGGATACAGAAGGCTTGGCTTGCGAAACCAATAGGAATTATGCCAGAAGATATAACGTAGATCCAGAAGAGAGAGACGTGACTCCTGAAGAACGTATATCCAGATTCAGGGAGGAAGATGACGAGAGGAATATGGAACCTGAGTGGAACTATCGAGATGGTGGGAAAAACTACCCGGATGCATATCCGAGGAACGTGACGGTCATCAGGAATTTTGAAGACAAACCGCAAAAATTCAGCAACACTGATAGTTTGACACCTATAGAATATGTAAGGAACCTCAAAGATTATTTCATCGAAGCTCACATTCCCAGAGAGAGAGAGATGAAGATAGTGGAGAGATTTTTGATTGGAGGACCCCTCGAATGGTTTCGCACATTTAGATACACATTCAGTAACTTTGACGAGTTTGCAGAGGCATTAATCAAACGATTTTGGTCCATAGAAGCGCAGAATTCGTTAAGAGCGGAGGTGTATTCAAGAAAATACTCAGGTACTCTTCCAACACGGTACGCTGATTTCTTTACGAGTCAATTATCCCGCTTGAGATTTTTTCAACCCCCATTGTCAACGGAGCAATTAATTGATGCGATTTCTCGTATGCTGCCTGTGGAGGTGAGGAGACTAATTATTTCGTCAAACATCAGGGATTTGACCAGCATGGATGAATTACTGAGGAGATTAGACTACACAAGTCCAATGCCTAACGTGGTACAGAAAGGTCAAAGGCATGACTTCAAAGAAATAAATACTGTATATATGGACCAAGTCCAACAAACTGACAAGCCAGATGAGGAGAAAACTGACAATGTAGGTCCCCACAGGAATAATCAGTTTCGAAATAACAGATCGCAAGGTTACCGACCGTATCAACAGAGAAGAGGCTGGAACTATAATCGAGGAAATTACAACAGTGGAAGAGGCAGATATTACAACAATAATGGTTATAACAGAAATTATAATAGGAATAACCAGAACCAAAACAGAAATCAGAATCCTCAAGGTCAGGTTATGACACCCGATCAGTATCAGGAAAGAGAGAAGGAAAGCCAGCAATACCTGAAAGAATTACGGGAAAAAGAAGCCGACAACCAAAAGAAAAGGCAGGATGTTGTAATCGATCCTGGGCCTTCTACGAGCCAGCAGAACTTAGAAAATAGAAATACTGGACAGAAGAGAAAGTAGAGAGGAGAGAATGCATTTAACCACACACAACCCAGAGTAGAAGAGATTTATGATTAAGGAACATAGAGGAAATATCATACTAGAGTAAGCCAGTAATAATTCAATTTCGTGTTCAAGAGAGTTGAGGTACTTGTAACACTGAGTTTAAAAACAATTTGCAACTGTTTTTAAAACGTGGTGAGGGGAGAATGCCCCCGTAATTGAATTATATAGAGACCACGGTGGCTATTTTGGAAAATTATAAAGAAAGTTATGGCTGTCATAGTTATGACGTGGGTAGTCATGACGTAAGCACGGATGACGCAGACGTTATGCCAGCAGGCTACTTGAGCTGAGATTCTCAGTGACGTCAGCATTTATTCGAGAAAGATCCGAGATTTACGACGCAGTCGCAGGAAACGTGGAATTCTGCTGAGGAAGAAATTATGCTATTGGAGGGAGGCTCGAACCAATGAACGATAGTCTGAAGGAAGACGGAGATTGCTGAAACTATGATTTTTTTATTACTTTTGGAATGCAGAATTATGGAAATCCATTTGCAGTAGAGGCATTGATCTGGAATTTTGGTGAAATTTATTTTCAGTTTTTGAATTTTGAAAATCCGTCATGTATTGACGAAGTTGGAACTTCTAGCGATGACGCAGTAACACGCTATGGAAGGGATGGATACGCCCCTCATGAAGTTTATAAAAGGCCTTGCGCAGAAGAGAGGAGTCTCAATCGTCTGATATCTAATCGTCAAAGCTCAGATCATCGAAGCTCAGTTCTTATATAGTTATTTCGGTGAGACGTCGAGTGAGATTATTAGTAAGAGTCGTCTTTAGAACGCGTGGCGAAGCCACTGCAGTGAACGAGAGTCGAGCATACAAGCAGTGCAAGTTTACTGTGAGTAAATCTAGGTGAAGTTAAAACGCACATTATAACGCGTCTACAAGATTAGCTATGAACAGTTAACGGTCGCCTATAAGCTAATTCTATTGTGCAGTGCTACAGTAAGGAGTGTAGAAAAGTTGAACAATTTCGAGGAATTATTTTGGAAGATATTGGCAATTTTAGACGACTGACAAAAGTGATTTTCTCGCCACATGAGAAGCACTTTGTATCGCCAGATTCTATGCCACGGCTGACACGGCTAGTGAAATAGGGAGACTTCAGATTGCTTTTGTGACACAGCGCTACAGTATTATGGAGCAGTTTAATATGGCAGTTTGTTCTTCTATTACCATAACCGAAGAGAAGATGGAAGGCTAAAGGACTTTAATGCAATTGGGACATATTTCAACGGAGTAAGATAGCAGCATGGAACTTCGCTAATTGCCATTCCACACAAGCGAACATGTGGTGAATAACCATCTACACCCATGTTTCGTGGTTCAACGCTGAATACTATCAAACAGCAATGGAAATGATTTCATACTTACTGAATATGAATATTTCTTCGGAAATTACTACAAAAACTTCATGGCGATTTTCTACTGGAACTTCAGGGATTTTTCAAGAGAGGTCAGGGTTGTCCCGACTCACAAAGAAGATTATTGCCGGAAGGATGTCGTTCGTCTTCATGGAGCAGTGCAATTTCCGGAGGAGGAAGCAGTTCGATTCTCCGAGGGTGCTGTTTCTTGTTTCGAGGATGGAGCTCATCTTCAAGTTGGTAAAATGGATCCATCAGCAGTCTTCTTTGGGGAATTTTCCTCTGGAACGTCAACCAGCAGATAAGGTAGTCGTGAACGTTTATTGTATTTGAGTTTCTTAACGATATTTGAGCAACCATTTTCCCATATTTTTTGTCCTCATGTATTTTGCCCTATATTCTTGTTTGAGATTCCTATTCTCAGTACACCTTGATGATTTATGCCCTTTTCGACGTTTTATTAAGACATTGTTATGTCATGGGCATAGTTAAACGATTTTGGATCAGTTGAGACTGATATTTAGATTTTTCAGTAATTTGCTTATTAGCCTATTTTCAATTTTGAAAAAATAGGCTTATGAGATCACCTTTTGTCCGTGTGTGTGTGCGTGTGTGTGTGAGTGTGTGTGTGTGTGTGATTCGTGTGTGTGTCCCCCCCTAATAAAATCTAAACGGCTGGAGCGATTTCAATGAAACTCGGAAAGTTCATAGCACTATTCCCGGCGACCTCGACCGTGCCCTTCAAATTTTGTTACGACTCACCAATCCAACATGGCGGCTGTGCGAAATATTTCACCAGCATTCAATATCTCCGAAACTATTACCGATATTACCCTGACATTTTCTATGGTGATAGAGGGAACTACTATAAGTTCACTTATGTGACTTTTGAAAACCTGGTAACAACAAAACCAACATGGCGGCCAAGCGAATTTGCGACTTTTAAATAGACGTTTCTCGCGATTTGACCAATCAAACGCAATGAAACTTGGTACAGTATATGTTTATATACATTGTAATGCACCGACATCTAACTTCGTTCAATTGTTTACATAATCACAAGATGGCGGATGTGCGAAATATTTCACCGTCATTCTATATCTCTGAAACTATTAGCGGTAAACCCCTGAAATTTTGTACGGGGATAAAGGGCACTACTGGAATTCCATCTATAAGACTTTCAAAAACCAGTTAACTACAAAACGAACATGGCGGCCAAGCGAATTTGAACATTTTAAATAGACCTTTCTCGCGATTTAATGTTCCAAGCGCACTGAAACCTGGCACAGGAAATATTTATACACATTGTAATCCACTGGTATCTAATTTAGTTCAATTGTTTACATAACCTCAAGATGGCGGCAGTGCGAATTTTAAAATTAAGATTTTATTTCTTGTGATGTAGTCATGCGATCGAAGTGAAAGTTTGAATAATGAACCTACGCAATAATTTTCCTTTAATGGGACATGACTCTATGGCCTATACATTTAACAATCCAACATGGCGACCATCCGAAATATTTAGACGATACTGAATATCTACGAATCTATTATGTCAATCAAACTGCATTTTTTAATGTTCATAGGGGCTATGAACTTAAGTTCACCTATAGGACTTTGAATAACCTGGTGATCACAAATCCAACATGGCGGTGACGCGAATTATAAATATTCACATGGACGTTTCTCGCAATTTAACCATCCGCGTGCAGTGAAACTTGGTACAGTAAATCCTTATTCGAATGTTAATCCACTGGCATCTAATTTATTTCATTTGTTTCCATAACCTCAAGATGGCAGCTGTGAAAAATTTTAAACTCTCCTTGTTTTTCCTTGTGTCCTAACTATGCGATTGAAGTTTGAATACTACACGTTCACAATAATCTGCATGTAACAGTACATAACTCTAGGACCTACATATATAAAATCCAACATGGCGACCATCCGAAATATTTAGTCGGTTCTCAATATCTACGAATCTATTACAGCAATCAAACTGAAATTGTGTATGTTGATAGTGGCAATTAACATAAGTAGGATATATGAAAATAGGCTGTATAGTTCTTCACGGAACTACTTGTTTTTTTTTGTAGTCTCGATTTGACTGTAAGTTAATGATTTTTATGGCAGATTTAAATTCAGACAGCGTGTCACTTTATTAAAGTAATTCTACCCCAGGTTAATTACTTTGACCAATTTTCTGTCATCATCAAGAAGGAAGAACATTTAAATGATTTTAGAGCGTTAAAATCCATTACGTTGTCGACGATCTTGGAAATACTAGTCGTTATTTGTATTGATTGCAACACAGACCTTTATCGTCAGTTATGAACGACCATTGCATCATAGACCATTTTGTGAAAGATGAACTTTAATTATGAATTATTGAATGCATTAAAGTCGTGAACTTTTGTTAGGAGTTTTTTCTCAATTAGAGATTTATATAATGATGTTTGCATTCCCCAGTCTAATTGGATTCTATTCGACTATTTTGCAGTTTAGTCGCACTTTGTTTGATGATAGTATTTTTATACTACAATTCTTTGAAGATGTTAATCTTAAATTTTGATAGACCAGACAGGCGTATATAAGCGTATTCACTATTAAATTTGTTTGTGATTGGCAAATTTTTACTTCATTTCGATTCATGAATGAAATCCACGAAGGTTAAATGACAACAGTTTTGAAACAATTAATGATTATAAGAATTTTTAAGTGGAACTATGAATGTATAATCGCTAGTGCAGCGGACGTGTTGAAAGTCGCTGATGTATAATGCCCTGGAATAAATGGAGGAGGTTCCCACAGTAATTAATGATAAAGAATTTGTTAATGGAGGTTTTTGTAAGTTCTGTGGAAGATTTTGATGCCATATATATTAATATATGATGAATTTTGGGCCTATTTTGATGCAGTTTGTGCATTATTTTGTAAGCGAAGTATTTTCCGATGGAGTGTATTGTCATAGTTCGTTGAAAATTAATCAAGTGAATTTACTGTTATAATTAACAAGAGTTTTGAAAGAATTTGAGATAAGATTTTGAATGAAGATTACCGTCACAAATAATTATAATAATTATTACAACCTTTATTAAACCAGATTGTGACATAAACATGTATAACTAACCTTCATTGGTCGATTATATTGACACGATTATGAAATTACCAACCGGATGAACATGTGGTTAAATGTATTTCTTAAATTAATAATTTGAATAATTTAAATGTTAATATTGTAAATAATGATGTAAATATCTTTGACAATAATGTGAAACGAAAGTAATGTTAGAGGTGTGTTTAAAATTTTTGTAATTATCTTCGACAATATTATAAACAATTTCTAATTGTCATAAATAATTTATGTGATTTTGTTATAAACATTTAAGAGTGTGTTTTATACTCTAAACTATGCTTATTAAACATTTGGATGATAATTTAACAAGTTTAGGGATTGTCAGAATAATCCAGTGGTATGTGAGTAAAGCATTTGAAAGATTTGCGTCAATATATATGAGTTGTCTTGCGGACATTTAAAGCTGTTGAGAGGGAGCTGTATTCTTACGCAGTGTGGCGTGACAAGTGAGCCCCATTTGACAGGTGTGCGTCAGGTTGAAGGGTAGACGGCAGCTGGTCAGACAACTGGTTATCAGCGGGCGAGGTCGTCCACATTGAGGCCTTGTGCCTATAAATACAAGTGTCATGTTTATTAAAAGAAACCAAATGCTCTATATATGTGTCTCGTCCTGACTTCCTTTTTCCAATCCAAATGTGTTTTGAATGTTACGTTATTTTGAGCTCATGGGAGCTAACATATTGTTTGATAACTTTGCAAGTCCTTTAGGAGGACATAGTCAGATTGACATGGACTACTGATAGCCACATTTATTTTGTTGAGTTGTTAAAATCATACCCTTTATTTGAAATAAAAGCTTTTGTACAGTTCAAAGTTCTCGTCTTCGTTCTGGTTCTTTTTTAAATGTCATGGTGGAGATTATTGTGGGAGCATACTTTAGAGATCCTGTTGTCAACCCAATCCCCGAGATAATTTTTAAGAGGTAAGTAAAGGTAAGTATGAACCCCCGTCTATTTTGGTGTGTTCCACAATAATTTCTTGGTTACTTCTGTGCTCAAACCTCGGTAGTATCTGTCAGTGCCATTTTCATTGGTGTAGCTGAGCCGGTGCGATTGATTATTGGCAATCCGATTGAGGGGGCGGATATCTGACAGCCTACTATCCGGGTAAACGGGGACAGTACACTTTTTCGATTCTTCCAAACACTCGGTCCGGAGGCAAAAACTGTGTCCTCTGATAGGAAATATGTGTTCCACTTTATTAAAAATGTCACTTTTGTTTACATAATCTAGCAAGAAGCCCATGATGGTCGAGTTCTTGTTTTGACTTGTGGCAGAGTCTGAGAACAGTCTCAATATTTTCTGAGATTTAATGCCTTCTGGTTTTGCTTCTTGACGAACCTTCGCTTCAAGACAGTGTAGGAAGTTATGCAAGGCTGATGCAACTTCGTTCGATCCTCTTCCAGACTGATCTTCTGGCCAAGAATATATGAATGTGTTTTCCACATTTTGGACGTTTTCATGAATTATAAAAGTTAGGTTGTACAACCCGTCCATGGGCTGAGAGATGGCATCCCCATTAATGGACTTACTTTCTTCAGGCTAGCAACCCGTTGGAAGGACATTTTCATTGCTTTCAAGTCTTGTAAAGGAAAAAACCGGACGGATTCTACAGTTGACGAACTTGGCAAAGGAAAGGACACGAATTGGAAAAGGAAGAATATTATTAGATGTGCTACCTGGAATGTTCAGGGTATTGGACACAAAAATGATCAAGAAGATATTTTGTATAATGATCTACAGAAGATAATCAATATTAATAATAGACAAGATATGGTACTGTTAATGGGAGACTTTAATGGCAGAGTTGGTAATGAGAAAATTCAGAATAACATTGGTATTTATGGAGAGGTAACCCGCAATAATAATGGAACAAAATTAATAGATTTCACTATCTTCAATCAGTTTCGGATTTTGAACACACTATTTCCACACAAGGACAGTCATAAATATACGTGGTCCGCAAGAAATCAGAAATCAATTATTGATTATATCATTTGTAATGGAAAATTGGCAGATTTAGTTTTGGATACAAGAGTTTATCGAGGACCTGAATTGGAAACAGACCACTATTTATTAGTTGCTCCTATTCGTTTAAAACCACGATGGTTCAAGAAAAAGAAACAAAGAACACAGGAAAACGAAACTTTATATAAGGTTAACCTTTTAAATGATCCCAGTATAAAATGCCTATACCAAAACAGGCTTGATAATCACATTCAGATGATTCCACTTTCTGACGATGTGGAAGACGAGTGGTCCAATTTGAGTTCAGCTCTAAAACAGTCAGCATTTGAAAGTTTGGGAGAAAAAAGAAGATGGCAAAAGAAAAAGGGCTTAAGAATTTGGGACGAAGAAATTAAAAAAGTAATCTCCGAAAAAACAAATTCATATAAAAAGTTTCTGTCAACTGGTAAATTAGAAGATAAAATTGAATACCATCATAAGAGAGCAATAGCAAAAAGAGAAGTTCGAAAGAAACACAGGGAAAGTTGGGAAAACTTTGTCTCGTACCTGGAGACTGACATAACAAGACCACAACCACAAACCTATAAAATTTTGAAAAAACTAAATAGGGAAGTAAAAGAAGATGTAAAAAGTAATGCAATATCTCACAAAGAATGGCTTGAGTATTTTCAGAGCCTTTGGTCGAGTCCAAATATTGAACAACTTGATTTACAAGCATCTAACAACAAGTCATCGGAAAATATTACACTCGAAGAATTAGAACAGGTCTTGAGGAAACTTCGAAATGGGAAAACACCTGGAGAAGATTCGATAAATGCAGAAATGTTGAAATATTCAGGCGATGCCTTCAAGAAAAGATTTCTCAGATTATTGAATTTAATCTGGATGGGTAACAGGCCTCCAGAAGATTGGCAAAAGGCAATAGTAGTTCCTCTTCATAAGAAGGGAAATATGAAAGTTTTGGAAAATTATAGAGGAGTAAGTATACTTAACTCTGGATACAAATTTTTTGCAAACATTGTTAAAGAAAAATTACTGAAACATTACTCTGAGTTAATAGGGAATGAACAACATGGGTTTAGAAAAGGTCGCACATGTGCAGATGCCTACTTCACCTTAAAAATTTTGATCGAAAAACGCAGGGAGTTCAATTTGGAAACACACATATCATTTGTTGATTTTAAGAAAGCCTTTGATTTTGTTGACAGAAACAGACTTATTGACATATTGGCCAGAGATGGTGTCCCCCAACAGTTAATTGATAACGTTTCCAACATGTATAGTGGTACTCTTATTTCAGTAAGGTTAAGTAATCTTGTAATCATAAATCCGAGTGGAAGCCAATCAGCAGAGGGGTAAGACAAGGCTGTGGACTCTCTCCATTGCTATTCATAATCTACATGAATGCTATAATAAAGGAATGGAGGTGTGAAAGACATGGTTCAATACCTATCAGCAGGCATCTAAAGAATTTAGATGCTATACTATTTGCTGATGATGTTGCATTGGTAGCAGCATCTGAAGATGATCTGCAGTGGTCAGTTTTCAACCTCCAGAAAGTGGCATCAAAATTCAGCATGTGCATTTCTACTGAAAAGACTAAAGTAATGGCCTTTACGGGTAAGGACCCTATCCCCAGTAAAATTTGTCTGGATGGTAAAATTTTAGAAAGAGTTAACGAATTCAAGTATTTAGGATATCATTTATCTTTTCAAGAAGAACGAGACATAACTGCAAAAATAACTAATTATACCAGAACAACAGGAATCATTAAACATGTCATGAAGCCATCTCTTGTCCAAAGCCATACACGCTTGCGTTTGTATAACACATTAGCCAGACCAACCCTATGCTATGGCAGCGAGGCATGGACAATAAGACGTCAGGACATCTCCAGACTCACAGCACGCGAAATGACCTTTATGCGCCGAACAGCAGGCTATACTAAATGGGATCATAAGAGAAACGAGGATGTGCTGAAGGAACTAAAAGTGAAACCAATAACTGCATACATTTGTGACTACCAAGAGAACTGGAAGCATCATGTCCAAAGGATGGAACCTGGAAGATTTCCAAAGGAGATCCTTCGCTACCAGCCACGGGGAAATAGATCGATAGGACGTCCGATGAAGAGATGGAGGGAAAGTGCAAGACCGTAACGGGACATTTGGCCCAATACTTGGAAGGAAGATGATGATGATGAGGTTGTACAACCAAAGCTGTCGAGCATAAAAAGTCTCGGATATTCTAATCATGGGAAGGGGCTGGTTCTGTTGCATGTCAAATGCTACTTTCAGAACATTATCTTCCTCTCGCTTCAAAATTTCATAATTTTTTTGGCTCGTAATTTGTGCAATCTGTAACATCCCATCAGGTCTGCCCTTTCGGCTGGTGATGTAGAATTATTTTGTATCTTGATTTGTAATTCTTCACAGTATGAACATGTGTCGGTTTTCGGGTGCCCAAACCCGATATTGAATCGTGTTTGGAAAATTCTATGAAATTTGCTATAAGGTGCGACTGATTTTGAAGCACTTACCCTGGCCTTTCTCCACAATCGCCAAATCTTCTTGACGGAAAGTGTTGGGTCCATGTAAACTCGTACGCTCTTTGCCCTCCCATAATGGCTTTCTCTGTACTTCAATGTCTTAATGAAATTAACAATTGAAACCTCAGTTTCCATGTCTTTGGCTTTAATGCGAACACCGCCCCTGTTCTCTTTACATTGTTCACATGTAGCATTGAAGTTCTTAGATAAACTATTCAATCTGAATCTACTCATTCCTGTTACCGAACAGAAAGATTGAGCACAAACTCGTATAATCTGGCCGGCTTTCCTCCGTATAAAATATTGTGTTAATAACCTAGCACGGAGATTGCCTACATTTCTTGGTCGATGTGATTTTGGTTCTTTTGTTACAATATATTTTAAAAGGAAGTTATCTTGCTCTACTTTTGATTTGTTGTCATACAGTTTGTCACGGAAATGAGTGATGTCTTCTTGACTCAATGATCCTACCTTGCATGTATAGTTCGGTCTTCCAGCATGATTACAAGCGATACAAGATGCAGGATGAGCACTTGAACTGTTTCTTGCATGCTTGCGTTTTGTTTTATCCCAGGTGTTTACATCTTTTCTTCTCTTCCTGCTTCGACCGGAATCTTCTAGAGGACTCTTTAATCCTTCTAAATCAAAGTCACTCATCTTGTACACTTTCTTAAAATGTAGAAACTTTCTCTTAAACACAGCTCATCAACATACGACACATGAAACAGCCAAGAGGTTACTGGCAGGAAACATGCACGTTAGACTTAGCAGAGTTTGGAAGACATCACGCCTTGGCGGGAAACAGGAGCTTACTCGTACGCATGCGCATTAGACTTATCAGAGTTTGGAAGACATCACGGCCTGACAGTACAATTTTGGAAAAAAAAATGCAATATCCTACGTTACAATTTATGATGACATAGTGAGTTCTGGAATAAAATATTAGTAGCATACATAGGTCTACACCTTACGAACAAGATCCAACGGATTTCTCAATTTCGTCCAAAACTGACTTAGTGAGTTTTGGAAACGAGCTCTTCTTACTTATATAATTAGTGTGAAGTTTGACACTGCATATTCGCTGCAAGTTCAGAAAATGTTGGTGCGTAGCTGGAACAAGCTGCTCTTAATGCCTCATCTAGCTAGATGTGAGTCTGTCAGGCTGGATCGGTATTTATTCTTCATGATGTTCATAGATGAAAATTAGACCTCGCAAACCAAAACAATAATACATTTTCAAAGCAACACTACGGACCATGGGATACTTATTCCTGTCCACCAGAGACCATGAATTGGTTGGAGTTAAGTAACATGATTTCAGAGGTATATCTTCCTGGTTGGTTGGTTCTTAAGTTTAGAGGCTGCGACAACGCGGTCATGTAGCCCCGTGTACTTTGCGTGTGGGTAGAATCTGTCTGTCTGATGACCGGAGTTAATTGTGATGACTGTATTAGTGTGTGTTATCTGTTTTTAAGTTAAGTAGTGCAACTTAGAATTTTTCAAATAGTTCCTACTTTTGCCGCCAAGCGCCACCGTCAACGACTACTAGGCCAAGTTCAGAACTTAGCTACTAGACGCCACCGCAGTGGGCCCTTGGCAACGAACGTAGAAACCTAAGAGCGCTGTTTACATTCTTAACCTATCCAATTTAGCTTCACACAGATGCAATTAGTGGAAGGTTCTTTAACATGCAATAAATGTATGACATGGGACCGCCGGATTTACTTCCCCTCCGAAGGAAGGCATACTGAGGGATTTTTAACGCTCTTAAAAATCCGACGGCTTCGGCCGCTTTTGAACCCGCTATCTTGGGCATAGAAGCTCAGCATGCTACCGACTACGCCACCGAAGCCGCCTTATATCTTCTTGAAGATTTAAAATATCCATCTCTACTTCTTCCAAATTACAATTTTCGAAGATCACACACATCCTACCCCCAAGTTCAGTAATGCCCACTTATTTATTTATGCTTATGGCATTGTACCAAAAAAATATATACTATTTACATATATATACAAGAAAGGGAGCAAACCATTAAAACAATCAACTTAGCCCTACAGATTTCACAGCTGTATGTCCAGTTCGTCTAGCCACTGTATGGCCTGAGTAGATGTAACCAGAAAGTCGTCCATTGATCCATAGTACGCCCTCCTCGGATATTCTGCTACAATATGGTAGCCACATCGCCCGTGCTTGGTTCGGTTTCTGTTGAGGGCAAACCAAGTTCTTAGTGGGAGATCAAAACCAGACGGAAGGTGCTTGATGTTAAATAATGTCCATTGAAGCGAATGGATTATTGATGAACATTATCACTAGTTCAAGTGATGAAAACTGGCTAAACCTGTCACTAAATTCTGGGGATAAGATTTCAAGATGCTGAGCAAAAGATGGAAGATCTCATTCACCGACATTTACGGGTTCCATATTGATTCCAAAGTTGGAAAGTGAGAAAAGGAATTTATTTTGAAATGTTCAATCCATAGCTTTAGTTTCCGCTGAAAAGCATTTACTGCACTTACCATGCATTGAATATTGCGATCTTTTCCTTGCAAATGGAGGTATAGCTCATTTAATTTTGAAGTGATATCTGCCAAGAGACCTAAATCTAGTAGCAATGATCTCTCATCAAGTTCTTGACAATATTGCCGAGAAGATTTCAGAAAATCTCTGATCTCATCCAGAAGAATGCAAAATCGTTCCAGAGTTTTCCCCCTACTAAGCCACCTAACGTCTACGTGAAGAATTACGTCACCATGCTCAGAATCTGATGTATTCAAAAGATTTCTAAACAATCGGTGACGTGTAGAGGATGATCTGACGTAATTTACTGCACGAGTTACAACTTTCATGACATGGTCAAACTTCAAAACCTTTGTGCATAAAGCTTCCTGGTGGATAATGCAATGATAAGAAATAAATTTTGGAAATGGATCATCATTAGCACAAAGAGCAAGAAACCCATTATTCCTACCAATCATTGAAGACGCATCTGTTGTTATAGCAACAAGTTTAGGGCAACAAGTCTTTCACAAATTTCGGGAATGCGTTAAATATGTCTTCTCCACTAGTACATCCATGAAGTGGCAGAACTTTTACAAACTCATCCTTAACTGTAAAATCATGAAAGACCATTCTAATAAATACACACAACTGAGCAACAGTGGCGGCGCGTGGATAAAACATCTGGGGGTTCACTACTTTCAAAAATAACGTGGCCAAATTTAATGTTACTTGATGTTTACATAGACGTAAAATAGTGACATTACATGACTAGAAAGGTGACTTTCCTTTGAAGACACACGATTGCAGCTCGAAGAAGTTACCAAAACTATGAGAAATGAAAGACAGAGAATATAAGGTGTAATTACCTTAAGCTGATCCAGTTTCGTCTGATGTTGAAGACGTTGCTGGCGTTGCTATAACAGCTGTCGAGTGTGTGTACAGGAAATCCATCCTCCTTTCCTTCCTGGCGGCGAATAAGTCAATTACCTTCTCATTAAAATCGACTAATTTATGAGTCATCTCCTCGATGGACAGCATAGCGAGAGCAGACAGTCTATCTTCATGCATTGTACTCCTCAGGAATGTCTTAATCCGCTTTAAAGTGGAAAAACATCTTTCTGCTTCAGAAGTAGTCATGGGGACAGTAATAATTAATTTCAAAAGTTTATCACTTCTCCGAAAGGTTCATTGAGATTGTTCTCTATCAAAAAAGCAAGGAAGTCAGTTGCATCTTTCATTTCTTTAAAATCACTTCTTGAATAAATCACCTGCAGTTCGGTTTTCAGTTTATTTTTTATCAAGAAATGGATAGAATTCTATAACATACGTAAGATTCTCCTCTGGAAAATTATTTTGGAAGGATGGGAAGAATTGGTGGTCAAATAAGGTGGAGGCCAGTAAGTGGTTGGAGAAGTTGAATCTCTCTGCTGTGATTTATAAACACGTCACACACCTCCTTCGCCGAAATGTTTCTCGAGTAATAGCTATTTTCGCATCTTCTTTTCCCTCTGTTGTCTTCTGCATTTTCCTCCACAACGGTGCTGTCAACATTGTCCCTAACTTTCAAAATTGCAGTTTCGAAGGAGCTTAATGCACTTCTCACTGATACAGGGTTAGCAGAACGCTTTTGTAATTGGTTGTATAGAATGTCCACGTGAGGCATAACACTATAAAAGAACTCTAACCAAAAAGTAAACGTTGGCTGTTGTATTTTCAGACGCAGTCCATGTGCTTGGTTCATAGTAGCTGTTTGTCTGCTCGTGTCTTCGATTTTCTCCAAGCATTCCAGAATTGCATCCTGATGCTCATGCAATGTAAGAACGCATCTTGATTTAAAGTTCCATCTCGTAGCTGAGCCCTGCGGAACTCTTCTGCCCACGACCTCATCAAGAATGCCCACTCTCTGAGGCGAATGAGAAAAAAAAATGCTGGAATCTCTCCAATGGTGGCAAAGAACAATCACACTTCTTTGTTGTGGCGAGCAGCCTGAGCCAGAATTAAATTCAATTGATGGGCGTAACAATGCACAAAGTAAGCAAATAGGTAGTCTTGTCTTACAATTGTTTGTACTCCGGAGTGTCGGCCACTCATAACATTGGCACCATCGTAACTTTGGGAGACTACTTTATCTTTGTGCTCTCCAAATACGCGAGTGAGGACTCCTTTTATACAATCGGCTAATGAGCAGGCGTCGTTTCCTGCTGGGTTTAAGAAAGTCCAGAACCTTTCAACAGGCTTCCCATTAGCTAATACATATCGAAGTACAATGACTAACTGACACTTTGAAGACACATCAGATGTTTCATCTGCTATCAGGGAGACGAAGTCTGCAGTAGCTACTTCAGCTAAAATATTCTCGCGACACACATGCAACATACATTCCAGAATGTCACTTTGAATGTCCTTCGACGTACCCTTGAAGACTGTAGCACTGTTGAAATGACCCCTAACGACGGTATACAATGCCGACGCAAAATTAATGAGTCCTCTGAATACGCCTGTATGGTTTGAATCGAGTGTTTCGTCATGACCTCTCAAAGCAAGTTCAAATTCACCACAGAATTTCACGCAGTCATTGATCTTCGGGAGCACGTACCGATTTTTCTGACACTATCATTATGCCTCTCAATATTCCTTCTGAAAGCGCTACTTAGCTGCTGCCTAATATCTGTTTTCCCCAGAACTGAAAGATCTAAACATGCACTCTTATGTGTAATAGATGATTCGTGCTTATTGATCTTTTGTGTTAAATGGCTGAGATCTGATACCCCAGATTTTGTCAAATTCGTGTCCTTACCCTTAGCAAAAAGCAAGCACGGGAAACAGAAAAGCCTATTAATGGTATCGCAACCACATAGCCAAGTATTCCTCTCGTAAATCTGTGGCTTAAATGTTCTACAAAAATCCTTACCTCTACTAGTTTGCTTCTGAATAATATTCAGGGAGGGAAGAGGCCTGCCAAGCTGCTTTATTTTGCACTTTTCTTCTATACTAAGTGTTGGAAAGGTATTCTCTAGAAGAAACCTAACGGTATTCATTTTCACACTGATGAATACACGACACACACATCAAGACACCACCACACACCGTGATAACGAACGTCAGATACAATAGAGCACTTCCATAAACACAGACTTGAGAAGATATTCGCTAAGGTTCTGTTCCGGAGGTGGTTGAACTGACGGGTCAGAAATAAACACTGCTTCAAGAACGTGTTAGGCAGACTGTTATTTATGTTCTTATCTTGACGTATTTTGCTTTATGAGCACTTCTAAATAATTAAAAGTTTACATTAATTACATAAACATAGGCTACGTACGCCTATTGATGATATACAAATTGTAGTTACAAAAATATTCTAGTTCATTGCGGTTAATTATATCTATAACGCAAAATCGTGAAATTAAAATCCCTTCCAAACGTACCATAACAGACAAATTTTAAACCGCACGCTTGGAGGCAATACATTGCCTAGGGCTGCATCGGCTAACTTCGGGGTGGTTCGTGGTAGATCGTGTCTAGCGCTGGTTTGAACTGGTCCTTTCACCAGCGATAGTTTAGCTTTGTTCTCGGCTTACCCCCCTTGCCTTACGTCCCACCGCCACGAGTCAGCGATCCAGAAATTGAACCCTTCGCGCGCCAGCGATCCAGAAATTGAACCTTTTCGCTGGTTCCGGAGAGCAACCGAGTGTTGATGTCAAAATTACCCCTCCGAGCGCAAATTTACATATGTAATTAAAGAAATACGCTCTTGATTAACCATTTTACTAAGAGTTATATATTTCTAGGGGGTTCACTGAACCACTGAACAAATAGAACGCGCCGCCACTGCTGTGCAATATCAGAAATATCAGTGCTTTCACAAACTGAAGCGAAAAATATTCACTCGATTGCAGGTCCTGATATAATTGAGATTCTAAGTTAGATAGATGGTATATTGGCTTTCACGGCCGGTGAATTAAAACTCAGCAATTCTTCTAGGTTTGTGCCGTGTCTTGTGTGGGGTTTCACCTAGGACACCAAGCTAGGCTCATCGGCGGGCTCTTGGTGTCCCCGCCCGGACCCCCACAGGAGTGACGAACTGCGCGCCACCTCCCTTTATATAAGGTGCAACTGCACCACTTGACTACGAGAACTAAAAGTTCAAGCAGCCTTAACCTCCCTATGAAGGCTTCCAAAAAGATGGTATATTGGCTTTCACGGCCGGTGAATTAAAACTCAGCAATTCTTCTAGGTTTGTGCCGTGTCTTGTGTGGGGTTTTGCCTAGGACACCAAGCTAGGCTCATCGGCGGGCTCTTGGTGTCCCCGCCCGGACCCCCACAGGAGTGACGAACTGCGCGCCACCTCCCTTTATATAAGGTGCAACTGCACCACTTGACTACGAGAACTAAAAGTTCAAGCAGCCTTAGCCTCCCTATGAAGGCTTCCAAAAAGATGGTATATTGGCTTTCACGGCCGGTGAATTAAAACTCAGCAATTCTTCTAGGTTTGTGCCGTGTCTTGTGTGGGGTTTCGCCTAGGACACCAAGCTAGGCTCATCGGCTGGCTCTTGGTGTCCCCGCCCGGACCCCCACAGGAGTGACGAACTGCGCGCCACCTCCCTTTATATGAGCCTAGCTTGGTGTCCTAGGCGAAACCCCACACAAGACACGGCACAAACCTAGAAGAATTGCTGAGTTTTAATTCACCGGCCGTGAAAGCCAATATACCATCTTTTTGGAAGCCTTCATAGGGAGGTTAAGGCTGCTTGAACTTTTAGTTCTCGTAGTCAAGTGGTGCAGTTGCACCTTATATAAAGGGAGGTGGCGCGCAGTTCGTCACTCCTGTGGGGGTCCGGGCGGGGACACCAAGAGCCCGCCGATGAGCCTAGCTTGGTGTCCTAGGCGAAACCCCACACAACACACGGCACAAACCTAGAAGATTTGCTGAGTTCTAAGTTAGATAGCTCTTCAACCCGTCTAGCAACAGTTTGGTGAAACAATTGAAGTCCTTTTATGGAAGACATCAGTGAAGATTTATCTTTGTGACCATCGAACAGAGATTCCGCGGCACTGACCATTGCTTCTTTAACTACACTACTCCGTCACTGAAAGGTTTCTTTCTTTTAGCTAAAACGTGACAGACTTTGTAAGAGGCCATTGTCACATTACTCTTTTGCTGAACTGGCCTTGTAAACGCACTTTGCTGTAATTTTAATTTAGATTTTAAGTCTCTAATTTTGTGTTTTCGTAATTCGGAATTAACAGGAAATTCACTATTAAAGTCCTTGTGATTTGTCGAAAAATGTCGTTCTACATTACTTTTCTTCGGAACAGACACACTGCAATTACACAATAAGCACACGTGGTTTCCTCTAAATTCGAAAAAAAATACTGATTTTCCTAATCACTGTTGAAACTGTAAGTTCTTTGCCTTTGGTACAAATAACACTCTTCAAATGATTGAAATTACTGTTAGCGGCATAGCTTTGTTGGGATTGAAGTAACTTTGTCTCTAATTCCCAACCAGTTGAGATCTGACGAAAGCGTAAATTCCGGAGAAGGGAGTGTCTTTTGTATGCCAGAAATGTTTATGACACAGCAGGGGCCGCATTTCCGAGAAGGGATGTAAACACCGTTATGCCAAGTAGGTAACCTCCTAATGAGAGGAAACAGGAAAAGACTAGCGTGGATAAATATATTTCATGGGTGTGACTGGCAAGATGTCCCGAAGAAAATAGTTCTTACTTGCAATTTAAATTAATATTATAAACTCATTGGAATAAAATGTGCTTATGAAGGGCGCCAGGATAATATACCTAGGGTGCCATGGCGCCCACGGGTGCAGCGCTGGAGGGTGTACGGAGAGAGGTCAACTACCCCAGCTAACGGGACGGGTGAGAGGTGAAGCACCCCAATACCGTAGCCTGGAGGCGGCAGGAAATCTCCAAGGACATTCTCAGACAGGTGAGATTAGGTCAATTGTCAAAGTATTGTGAACAAAAGTATAAATTTTTTGACTTTGATTGAATTACACAAGCCCTCTGTAGTCATCGGAACGGTATCTTGGCAATCATATGAACTAGGAAATAATGAATTCTTCCCGGCTGGCTTCACTGTGTACAGGAAAATTAGATTAAGGAGAGGGGGAGGTATTGTTATTTGCGTTAAAAATGACTTGACATCTCAATTAGGTTGGATAGATGAAGAATACGAAGCGCTCGGCATAAAACTCCTTAGAACTACTGACGGTAAGATACTAAGAATAATTGGTGTCTACAGAGCTCCAAACGAAAACACCGACATCCTTTGCAAGCTAATTAGCATTTGCTCAGAGATTGGGCCAAACAAATATCTTATCTTAGCAGGGATTTTAACTCTCCCAAGCGTCAACTGGTCAGGTGATAGATTGCTAGGGGGGAGGGAACAAATAACGAACTCATTGATACAGGAGTGCGGACTTTCACAAGTATTGGAAAGACCCACCAGAGGTAGAAATATACTAGATGATTTCCTCATTAAGCTTGTAGACAATCTATTCAGTGTTGAAAATATTCCGGGAATTAGTAATCTTCAGGCTGTCGAAATGTTATTCCATTGGGAACTGGAACGCGACCAAGATATTAAAGAAATGTTTGTTTGGAAATACAATAAGGCGGACAATTTAGGTTTTCAAAATTACTTAAAAGTAAATTTTCCTGGAAGGGCATCGACTGGCGCTAGCGTTGAAAATGTGTGGTTAAATTTCTAAAATATTATTCATACGGGCCAATCGCTATACGTTTCAAAATACAGAGTGAAAGTGAGCCGTGTAAACCCGTCTCAAGTTGCATTATTCGACAAATCGCTCAACATGGACATTTTCTTCAGTTTAAAGAGCGCGGTCTTGCCTTAGTGGTTCCAATACTAGCCCACAGAGAGTAGCAGTCTTCAGCGGCTACTGGTGAGAATTTATAGGCATTGCCGTTAGGGTGTGGTACACGCGCCCCTTGTTTCTTGGGTTACTTCAAATGGGCGCGTTCAGTGGGCTCAGCAATCTGCTAACCTGCTAGGTGGCTGCCGACTTGTTGCTAGGCTAGCAAGCGTGAGCCCGCCTGAACGCTTTGCTACAAGCTGACGCGGGAACTTTGAGCAATGCACAGAGTTCCTTTGAAGCTACCATACTTATTGGTCTATGATCTATGATAAATACATAGAAATTAATAACTTTTAAGCGACAGAGCTGTAGACACCATTGTTAATGCGCGGCGCTAGGCAGTGGAGCCAAGCTATCTGCGGACTCGGGAGACGTGAGTTCAAATCTCACCGTCGGCCGTCATGTAAATGGTTTTCAGTGGTTTCCAATCTTCAGGTCCAGGCAAATACCAGGACATTACCTTCTAATAGTACCCAAAATTGTTGAAAACGGTAATAAGGGGTTGACATCCTGACGATAAGAATAACTCTTCTTTTGAAATTCAATTTTATTGTAGGCTAGTCCATTAATTATTAGTCTTATTGATATTAGGCTGATTTCTTATTTCAACATCCGCCTGGATTTGTAAAGAAATAAACATTATCTCTCCTACGTGTTACGTGCGGAAGATGACCTCGCTGTTCCGCCCTTTAAAACAATTATCATTGAATACCCTACTATCAAACAAGCCAATTGTTTGGGGCAACATAACCCACAAAATTAACATGTATTATTTCCATAAAATCGGGGCCGATAACCTCGATGTTAGGCCCCTTAAAACAAAAATTATCATCTATTATCATACAATCCAATCATACAAGTTTGTTCATCAGGGGCGGCCGGTGATATTGGACTCAAGGACGCCGCCCTCCCACCCTCCTCATCAGCCATGATGTTCTCTCTCCTCGCAACTAATGTTTTGCCATCGTGACAAAATGTGTGTAGTTCCTCTCCTTGTCGGTAGAGCACACTGGATGCTCGTGAGGACTCATCAAAATTCGCCCGCTTTGTTATTTACGTTGCCATGGCAACGAATACCTTCAGATATCCCCTATCCATCCTCTCACGCTCTACGTCACGAATTGTGTGGACTCAGTCTTCTTGAGTCTGATGCAGCCACTGCATGCCCATTCAACGATTACGGCATTGGTTTATGCGTACAACCTCGTTTCCAAATATAGGCGCTAGGAAGCAGCACCAAGTCACTTTGGCAGACATAAGTAATTTTGTATTGATGTTAATGGCGAAGTTGGAATGTATTTTGAATGATTTTATCGAAAGTACGTTCAATAAGAAAGTACTTCTGCGTGCCCTTTTGTAAATCAGAGCTGGGCAAGTTAGAAAACTGGGGAATATTATTTCATGAGATACAATCGGACAATTCATTGCGTGAGACGTGGTTACGTGGAATTTCCAGAGAAGGTGACAAGAGAGGAAGCAAATGGTTACATTATGATCGCTCTGTTGCTTGTAGTCTTCATTTTCTTCCTGAGAGCTTCTGATCACATAAATTATTATCAAATTGGTTACAGCTAGTGGGATGTGGGTTGGCGACTATGGGACCCCAGCTGAGTTCCCTTGAGCTGAGCTCTTCTCTTATATATTCCATGTCAACTACCCCAACATTATTAGGGTATCGGAGGCCTGGAATGTCTTTCATTTCCCTACCTTAATTGGCTCTTGTCTTTTTCTTTCCTGATGCCCTAATTTTTGTAGGATCAGACCTCATTTTGTCCTTTTTTTCTGCCTTCTCTAAGAGGCCCTGTTCGCTTTTGCGAATGTTTTTTGTAGGCTATGTTTCCCTTACGGTGTGAAACACACGTTCAATTTCTGCCCCATTATTTTTTCCTTTATAATTGCAGTATGAACGCGGTGTTCTGATTATTTATTTATTTATTTATTTATTTATTTAACTTATGTTTCATCTGAATTGTTGTTCTTTATTATTCATGAATTTACCTTTTTTCTGAAGTGTCTTTCTAGACGCACCATACCGTCACATTTTCTCACGAGGTACTGTGCTTGCCCCAGCGGCAACGCTCGCAATGTGCATGGGGCTGTGCTTTGATTGGCTGCTCTTTCACTCCTCCTTTTATTCTGGAAGATTCGACGCGCTGACGTCACTACCGCTATATAATCTTAGGTCCATCGGCCTATGGGTTGACTCTCCATCTTCACTCACTTGCTACTACAAGCTTGCCGGGGGTCATTACCCTCTGGTGGCACGGTCTTGCCGAAGGCCCTGCGTCACGTCATCACGGAGTTAGGCTCCAGGCCAACCTTTGCTCCAGCTGGCGGCTGGGCATGTTCTACAAACGCTGTACTCAGTTCAAGGTCTGCCTAAGGAAAAGACAACTTCTCGAACCAGCGGAGATGTTAATACCAAGAAACATCTCACTGCTGGTCAACTCTCGTCATCACGACTGAACATCGCCAAAACCTTGGCTCTGAACCAGCGCTGCTGGAGTGTGGGCGCATTAACCACGAGCATCAGCCCTGTGCGGGCAAATAGAACTGCCACTTCAAAGCATCAGCCCCTTGCGGACCAACCAACTGTTTCCAGCCAAGGGTTTGCTGGCCTAAAGAAAGGGTTATGTATTTTCACCTCATTGAAAGGTGGTATCATATTCATCATGGTTAATCATTAAGAGTTCCTCGTTTAGGTATTTATAATTATGTCTCTCTTTTTATGAACAATATAAATTTTTAATCCCTCATAAGGGAATTTTGTTAACCGTTTCCGTTTCCTGGAGAAACTTGAAAATTTGCATTTTTATTATTCTCCTTGTTAATTCTTAAAACTATATTTATTAGGCGTAACTTTATACGCTGTTTAAAAAATATTGCATTTTGGATTTGCATTTTTATTCTTCTTCTTGTTAATTCTTAAAGCTATATTTATTAGAAGTAACTTTATATGCTGTTTAAAAACTTTAATAAACGCAAAGGCAAATTCTAATCTTGGTCTCTTCCATCACCCAAGATTCAATCCCTGTGTCCGAAACCTTACATCTTTTCGAAATCCCTAAAAGGGTGCAGCATACCCTATTCCATGGTGCCGAAACCCGGGATCGAACCCAGAACCTTCATTCTGAGACCACAAATTCTATTCTAAAAAAAAAAAAACTTGTGCAATCTAATATTTGTCTTATACATTTCAGTATATCGTGGCAAGCGCGGGAGATCTGCGGGAAAGCGGAAACAATTCCAGCATACTACACAACTGGTTTCTTTCCGGAAAGCAGGTCTGTCTGGTGCCGCAAGCAGCTTTGGTAAGTGAGTTGTTCCAACTGTCCAGCCATGCCAGTAATAATAGATGATAAACTGTTAAACTCTCGGGCGGCCTACAAAGGTCAACTCACCCGTTTTCAAAAATATTTAGCTACTCTACCGAAAGAGGAACAAAACCTTGATATTATATCTCAGCGTTTAAAAGCTTTTGAACAGGCGTACGAGAAATATGATCTCGTGCAACTTGAAATTGAAATCAAAAGTCCAGATCATCAATCAGATAGGGAAGAAGTAGAGAGTAATTACTTTGATACACACGCTCAGGCTGTGGCATTAGTTAGAACTTTGACCCTGGCGTTGAAGGTAGAGGAAACTCAAGGAAGAATTAGCGACCATGGGAATGGTATCAAACCATTGCTACCTAAAATTGAAATTCCGCATTTTTCAGGAAAGGAAGAGATGTGGCAATCATTCTTTGAATTGTTCAGTTCATTAGTACATGATAATGCCACACTTCCAGAAATTCAGAAATTTCATTACTTAAAATCCATTTTGCAGGGACCACCCCTTCAACTTATAAGAGAACTCCCCTTAACAGGAGAAAACTATAACATTGCTATAGAGCTTCTTAAAGGCCGTTATGGCAACGAAAAATTATGCTTACAGAGGCATATTCAAGCCTTATTTAACCTGCCCGCATTGCGAGCTGACAGCTTGTCAACACTGCGAGCCTTAAGTGACACGGTCCAACTACACGTCAGGGCATTGGCACGGTTGAATCAACCGGTCGAGCATTGGGATCTATTCTTAGTTCACTTGGTTACTTCTAAATTTGATTCATCAACCTTAAAGGCATGGGAGAGGGAACTAACAAATGACACTTCATATACCTATGGCTCATTGCTTACGTTTATAAATAATAGATGTCAGGTTTTATCAGCCGTAGCCTGTTATATGTCAGGAAGTGCAGGTAACAAATCTAATGTTGTGAAGCCAGTCGGTACTAAAATAAACAAATCTGCTGTCTTTACTGTTCAACATAATTCAACAGATTGTATTCTCTGTAAAGCGCCTCACAGGTTATATTCCTGCGTTGCCTTTAAAGCCCTTTCTACCGACGAAAGACGCAAATTAATAGCTCAAAAAAGATATTGCTACAACTGTCTGTCAGCTAGGCATATGGTGCCTGATTGCGTATCTAAAAATACTTGCTCCCATTGCAAGGCTCAACATCATACCTTGCTTCATAGGTTTGAAAAGCCACGTCAGGCTCCTTCCCCTGGATGTTCTAAAGATACATCCCCAGGAGCCAATGCGCAATCTTATACTCAGAGCTCTAGCTCTATTCGTAGTTCCCAGGTGCTACTATCAACCGTGTTATTAAAAGTTCAAGATTCCTCTGGTAGATGGCTTGAAGCACGTGCCTTATTGGATAATGCCGCCACCCATGACTTCATAAGTGAGCGTCTCATTAAGAAACTTGGTCTTCCCAAGCAACCTACATTAATTCAGGTTACCGGTATTAACAATAGCAATGTTAAATCTTTGCATTTTGTTCATGTTCACATCAAAGATGCTGTTAATTATAACACAACATTTCAGTTGAATTGTCTTGCCATTGATACTATTGGCAGTAATACCCCTAGTACTTCTTTTGAAATTAGAAATTGGCAATTTCCTCATAACATTCAGTTGGCAGATCCAACATTTAATACGAGCGCTCCAGTAGACATACTTCTCAGTGCCCAAGTATTTTGGCAATGTCTCCTTAGCTCTAAGGTTAAAATATCACCAGGAGTGTTTGTTCATCATACCAAGCTAGGTTGGTTAGTAACGGGTCAGGTCCCTCGTAAGTCATTTCAAAATTTCTCACAATGTCATTTTGTCAATACAAGTCTCGATTACAACTTAGAAAGATTTTGGAAAATCGAAACTATAGATTCAGTTTCACCTTCCTCAGTTGAAAATGAAATGTGTGAAAAACTGTTTCGCGAAACAACCAAACGCAATTCAGAGGGTAGATTTGTCGTAACAATGCCCCGAGTGGATAATCCACCTCTTTTATTTGAAACACACCCTAGGGCTCTTAGAGCACTCTATGCTGTGGAAAGCAAATTTAAACGTGACCCTGTTGTTAAAACTCAATACTCCACATTTATGGAGGAATATGAGGCACTTGATCACATGGAGGTTGTTACCAAGGAAGATGATGCTTCTTATACCCCATCTGAAGTCATTTACCTCAATCATCATCCAGTTTGGAAGAATGAGATTTTAAAGGAAAACATAAGAGTGGTCTTTAATGGCTCTGCATTGGATGCCAATGGAACTTCTCTGAATGACACATTATTATCAGGCCCTCCAATTCAATCTGACATTTCTTCTGTTTTGATGAATTTTCGCTTGTTCCCTATCGCAGTGATATCTGATATCAAGCAGATGTATAGGCAGATTTTGGTCGATCAACAACAGCGCGACCTTCAGAGAATTCTTTGGCGCGACGAGCCTACTAAACCTGTCAAGATTTTTCGGCTAAAAACATTAACCTATGGACTAACGCCCTCTGCTCTTTTAGCCATACGTACGTTGAAATTACTTGCTGAACAGGATGGCCCGTTGTATTCTCCTAAGGCTTCTGAAGTGTTAAAATCATCATTTTACGTTGACGATTTTCTTCATTCATTTGAGTCAGTATCTGAAGCACTGCAGGTCTCTAAAGATTTGACAGCCTTGCTTTTGGGAGGCGGATTTTCCTTGTGCAAGTGGAACTCTAATTCGGAAGAATTTCTTTCTAAATTTCCATTAACTTCAGTCTATAACGACGCAGTAGAGCTTCTTCAGGAAAGTAATTCCATCAAAACTCTAGGCATCTATTGGAGTCCTCAAAAGGATTTTTTCTTTTTCAAAATTAATCTCAGTGACATCAAACCGCAAACTAAGCGGCAAATTTTGTCTGAGATTGCCAAGATATTTGATCCTCTCCAATTTTTGGCGCCAATCATCGTCACAGCAAAGCTTTTCATGCAAGACCTTTGGTCCTTGAAAACTGGTTGGGATGAACCAGTTCCTTCCGAGTTGCAAAAAAAAAATGGATTTCTTATAGAAATAGTTTAGAAGATCTTTCTAATGTTATTATCCCGCGAGTGATTATTCCCTCTCCCTCCTGTGGAGGATATGAACTTCACATCTTTGCCGATAGCTCATTGAAAGCTTATGGATGTTGTGCGTATATTGTTTGCCGTAATTTTGTCCAGTCATATTTCTTTTCCAATTTAATTTGCGCTAAGTCAAAGGTGGCCCCTCTTAAATCTGTATCCTTGCCACGGCTAGAACTTTGTGCTGCTCTTTTGGCGGTTGAATTATCGGTCAAAATCCGTCAATCTTTGAAAATCCGATTTATTAAAACTTACTTTTGGAGTGACTCAGCCATCACGTTGGCATGGATCGCCAAACCTCCCTCGCATTGGCAGGTGTTTGTAGCTAATAGAGTGTCTAAAATTCAACAATTGTCTAACCTTGAACAATGGCATCATGTATCTGGCAAGGAGAACCCTGCAGATGTCATTTCTCGGGGATGTTCCCCTCTTATGTTGGCTAACCTGACATTATACTGGCACGGTCCCCGTTGGCTTCTGCAAGAACCCTCCGCTTGGCCAAATTTTCCTCTTCCGGAGTTATCAGACTTGCCGGATGCTGGTAAGGTTACTGGTTCTTCTCTTCTCGTTTCTGACTCTCCCCTTCTCTTGCAGCGATATTCCTCTTTCCATAAATTGGTGAGGGTTATGGCTTATCTCCTTCGATGGAAATATTTTGTGGTAGAACAACCCCTTTTTCCTAAGCCATATTTAACCCTTTCTGAATTAGGTTTAGCCACTACAAAAATCTTATGGCTTACTCAACAAGAAATATTCTCTGAAGAATGCCAGGTGTTGTCCCAAGGTCAATCCCTTAAGAAATCGAGTAGGCTTTCCTCACTCGCCCCCTTTTTGGATACTGATGGTTTATTAAGAGTAGGAGGACGTTTATCTTTGGCTGATCTTTCTGAGGATAAAAAACATCCAATTATTCTTCCCTCAAAGCATCATGTCACTTCCTTAATCATTCGTCAGTATCATTACCAGCATCTTCATGCTGGAACTCGTACATTACTTTCTATCATTCGTGAAAGGTATTGGCCCATAAACGGAGTCCATGAAGTTACCTCTGTCATCCGGAAGTGCATTCCATGTTTTAAATCCAACCCTAAAGTTACCGCTCAGCTCATGGGTGATCTTCCCAACTTTAGATCCGCGCCTGCTAGACCCTTTACCTTTACGGGGGTGGATTATTCCGGGCCTTTTGTTTACAGAAGAAATTCTCCTGAGGCCAAAAAATGTATTTTTGGAAAACTCTATATTTCGCTGTTTGTATGTATGGTCACCGGAGCAGTTCACTTAGAACTAGTTACCAACGCCTCTACTGCTTACTTTTTGGCAGCTTTTGCCAGATTTTCTGCTCGCAGAGGTCTTCCTTCAGAAGTATTCTCAGACAATGCTAAAAATTTTATCGGAGCTTCTGAGCAAATTAAGAGAGCTCTTACTCAAAATTCAGCGCTGGAAAGGATTACTGATTATGCTCACCAGAGAAATTTCAAGTGGCACTTCATCCCCTCTTATGCACCTCATCAAGGTGGGAGGTGGGAGTCTTGTGTGAAACTCACCAAGAAGCACCTTAGACGTGTTTGTGGCCACACCCCCTTTCTCATGAAGAGTTTAATTCCTTAATCATTTTTATTGAGGGCATAATTAATTCTCGTCCTTTATCACCCTTATCTAATGATCCTTCAGATCTTCTGCCATTAACGCCAGGCCATTTTCTTATCGGTGGTCCTTTGACTGCCTCTCCCCCTTTGTTATATTCTAATTCTCAATCTTCTTTAGCCATTTCTTGGCGCAAAATTGAAAGTTTGCGCAATAATTTTTGGCGCCGCTGGAGGTTGGAATACCTCGGTTTGATTCAGCAGCGTGGTAAATGGCTTGTTTCCTGCTCTAACCTTCAGGTGGGGGACTTGGTGCTTTTGAAAGACCCTAGTCCTCCTCTTGTCTGGAATTTGGGTAGGGTTGTTGAGTGCTTTCCTGGCAGAGATGGTAGGGTTCACGTGGTAAAACTGCAGACTTCTGCTGGCCATTTTCTTAGGCCAATCACTATGATTGCTCCTTTGCCACGCGAGGCCTAACTTCTGCGCTTTCTTACTGCAATTTTTTCTCGCCCCTCCCAGCATGTTCGCTTTTGCGAATGTTTTTTGTAGGCTATGTTTCCCTTACGGTGTGAAACACACGTTCAATTTCTGCCCCATTATTTTTTCCTTTATAATTGCAGTATGAACGCGGTGTTCTGATTATTTATTTATTTATTTATTTATTTAACTTATGTTTCATCTGAATTGTTGTTCTTTATTATTCATGAACTTACCTTTTTTCTGAAGTGTCTTTCTAGACGCACCATACCGTCACATTTTCTCACGAGGTACTGTGCTTGCCCCAGCGGCAACGCTCGCAATGTGCATGGGGCTGTGCTTTGATTGGCTGCTCTTTCACTCCTCCTTTATTCTGGAAGATTCGGCGCGCTGACGTCACTACCGCTATATAATCTTAGGTCCATCGGCCTATGGGTTGACTCTCCATCTTCACTCACTTGCTACTACAAGCTTGCCGGGGGTCATTACCCTCTGGTGGCACGGTCTTGCCGAAGGCCCTGCGTCACGTCATCACGGAGTTAGGCTCCAGGCCAACCTTTGCTCCAGCTGGCGGCTGGGCATGTTCTACAAACGCTGTACTCAGTTCAAGGTCTGCCTAAGGAAAAGACAACTTCTCGAACCAGCGGAGATGTTAATACCAAGAAACATCTCACTGCTGGTCAACTCTCGTCATCACGACTGAACATCGCCAAAACCTTGGCTCTGAACCAGCGCTGCTGGAGTGTGGGCGCATTAACCACGAGCATCAGCCCTGTGCGGGCAAATAGAACTGCCACTTCAAAGCATCAGCCCCTTGCGGACCAACCAACTGTTTCCAGCCAAGGGTTTGCTGGCCTAAAGAAAGGGTTATGTATTTTCACCTCATTGAAAGGTGGTATCATATTCATCATGGTTAATCATTAAGAGTTCCTCGTTTAGGTATTTATAATTATGTCTCTCTTTTTATGAACAATATAAATTTTTAATCCCTCATAAGGGAATTTTGTTAACCGTTTCCGTTTCCTGGAGAAACTTGAAAATTTGCATTTTTATTATTCTCCTTGTTAATTCTTAAAACTATATTTATTAGGAGTAACTTTATACGCTGTTTAAAAAATATTGCATTTTGAATTTGCATTTTTATTCTTCTTCTTGTTAATTCTTAAAGCTATATTTATTAGAAGTAACTTTATATGCTGTTTAAAAACTTTAATAAACGCAAAGGCAAATTCTAATCTTGGTCTCTTCCATCACCCAAGATTCAATCCCTGTGTCCGAAACCTTACATCTTTTCGAAATCCCTAAAAGGGTGCAGCATACCCTATTCCAGGCCCTAAAGGAGGTAGGGTGTATGTTGTCCCACCAGGCACTTTGCACCTTAGATATCGATACACCCTCAATGATGGAGATAATTGTTGTTTAAAGGGGTGAAATATCTAGGTCATCTACCCTTAGTGGTTTAGGTGATGGTGAGAAATTATGATGAAATTAAATGTACAGCTAGGCTTAACTAATTACTGACTTACAACTAACTTATGTACTAGAGGAAGAAAACGACAATAATAAAAGAAACGAATAAGGGAAATAAATGACGGAAAGGAAATGCCCTCTATCTTCGAAGGGCAGATGACCTTGCTGTTCATCCTCTTAAAACAAGAATGAATCTTCGAAGAATGAGTATTGAGGTACTTGGAAACTACTAGAGCCATTAAAGGCAGGTAGAAAAGGGAAAGAGGAGAGGGTCCACCCCAAAGTCAATGCAAAAAGGGAAAAATGGATCTCGCTCTGGAACACATCATGGTCGCCAACTCTCGAGCTCAAAAGCTGAGCTCTTGAAGGTGTGCATTACGTGTGGCCAAGCTTCACACACCCTGCCTCCTTTAAGGCCTTGTGTAGAAGGCATTAGATGTTATGAAACTAAAAGAAGAGGGCTGACCCCTCGAAGAATGAGGGTATCAGGATATATGATATAAGGGTCAGTTACTGCATGAAAATGAATGACTCCCTAGACTTTGGATGCTCTAATGCTATCCGGGTTGGAAGAGAACAAGAGTCGACTAATGGAGGTCGACAGGTAGATGACATAGAAGAGCCCAGCACAAGTGGAAATAATAACCGCCTCTGCTGGGGTCCAATGGTCTCCAACCCAAGTCCCTCTAGGTCTAGTTGTGAACCCTTGTGGTGGGGATACACCCTCAAGGGCTCATGGCGAGTGAGGTTGGAAATTGGCGACCCTGATGGATTCCTGAGCTGGGTCCGGTTTTCTTCTTTTCCCAGTGACTGGGAGCAAATAATTTTAATACCTTTGCTCTTTCTTTAAAAACAATAATGCCTAGTCCAAACGAAATAAGGAACTCAAGCTTCAAAAATATGTGAGAAGAAAACCACAATTCATGTATGAAATCATCTCTGTCAATAACTGGAAAAGCATCACACAAAGTGGTTTACATCTTAAACAGTTGAGTCACCCCTCGGTAAAATTCACGAGCCGCCACTGTTGATCATATTACTGTAGCCCTTAGTGGTAAAACACAGCAATGTATGTAAATAATTGTAGTCAAGGCTATTGGCAAGCTATTTTGCTTTAGCTGAAAATTAAGAAAATGAGGGATATCACTTAATTCCCCCATATATTTCAATAAGGCAGCATATCAGATGCGATTAAAAATTTATATACAAAAACTCTTTTCTACAAAAATGTGTCAAGTATTAAATAACTTAATTCTTGAAATAATTCTTTAAAGGGGCAGATGACCTCATAGTTCTGCCCCTTAAAACAACAATAACTATTTCTTTAAGGTTTGGGTGATAAAATATTAATTGTTGCTCCTCTCCCAAACTAATTGGACAGAATGATGTTGACTGACTGAAAAGCATTCTGTTAATGAAAATTTAATAGGAAGTTTTCACAGCTAGGGGAGACGTTCTCTATTCAGTCGGCTAAGACCTGACAAAGTTTTAGAAAAAAATTCTTGAGTGTCGCCTTTGTAATCTAAGAAAGAATCAATTTTCAGTCGCTAAACACAGTATGTGCCCGATTAATTTGTCACACTAACTGGCAAGAATTTAATTGGCTACATTGCTGTGTTGACTGACTGAAAATAGATTCTATTAATATTATAAAACTTGAGGGAAGGGCGGATACTCACCATAGAATACTGTAATATTGGAATGCAAGAGAAATATACACGTCCTTAATGATATGGATTCAAAATAAGGTTGATCATTTGGAATGGTTTCCCTATGTTGGCTCACAGATGGACAGAAAATATTTACTACAGTAATATTCAATGCCAGCTATTTGTATTGAATTGTGATCTTACCTGGTAATCTATCCATTCGTTTATCCACATTTTGTAATAAGGGTATAAGATAGGGTGTCCAGAAAAAGAATTGAAATGAACATATTTTTTAAACCATTGATTAACTTAATTAATATAAATTTATTCCAAATTCATTGTTAATTTTTCTCTTTTTAGACCTTGGTTCCATCCCATCACCATTTTACAGACACTTAATGCAAGAGACAATAAAAATACACAATTAGAAGAGGAAAAAGTTTCATAATTTTAAATATTAATGAGACAGCATGAAATTCACGAGTAGGCTACTCACACATCCCAAGAGAAAAGATGCGAGTTCATCTTGGCTCTATTATACAAATTCAACAACACTGAAGTAACATTTCAGTTCGACTCTGATCGAATTTGGGGGCGACAGCCGAGAACACTTGTCACTGTAACACGAGGTGAACAAGTTTATTTATAAAGGACCTCCTCCTTCATGTGGACTTGTGACCAGCAGGCGGAAGCAATGAAGTACAACCCAGAGGCGAAGTTGCCTAACCAACACTAAACCTAATTACCCTAAATAAATATTGCAAATGGCATTGCTACAAATATAAAACGTAAGTAGGTTGTACAATTTACGGCTAAACCAACACTTCTTTTTCTTCACAAATTAAACTAATTTTTCCCATCAAATCATTCCTCTTATGAAAATATTTGTTGCATTGTTGGGACAGTTCATTCCCTCCAGCAACTGCCGGCCGTAGGCAGCACAACTTCAACTTCTAAGCCCCAGTGTCAGCAAGGACTTGTCTATGTAGCTCCATCTTTGCTATATTTGGTCTGCTTCTTAGATCGCTCCTTCCCCCTGGGGACTTCGAACTTGAAGAGTTGCTGGGGCAGATTGTGTGGCTGCTTCCACTGGTAAGGCGATCTCCCTCAACTTTGTCGATATGGTCAGTCGAGGGTTGAATGTCTCATCGTTGGAAAGAATTGCTTCAAATAACTTGTAAATCTCTCACTGGACTGAATCAGAATATGTTGAGCGACCGGAATCCCAGATTTTTGTAAAAGTGACCTCCATATTGCAGAATATACATCCCCATCAGGTGCCTAAATAAGAAAGGAACACATAATTAAAACAGAAGTGGACTGCCCATACAAAAGGTACTTCAAAATGGAAAATTATTTTTTGCCCCAGGGGAACAAATTAGAAATTAGGAGTATCGGTATACGAGTATTTTAGTCGAAGCACTGCCCAGAGTTGCTATATCGTACACAGCTGCTTTTGAGACCATGGGGAGTGTCGGTGATGGTGCAATGATGTCCCTGACAAGTAAAATGTACGTTGTCATGCATGTAATAGATATATAAATTGGTCTAGCATGGGTGAGTTGAGCCAAAATTTCCCCTTTTCTCTCAATGGCAACAGGTGGAATAGCAACTAGGAATTACTCCTAGGATCACCAACACAATCAAAGAAACTTTTTAAATGAAATCCTTTTGATTGGTAGGCTCCAACACCAAATCCATAATGAATTTATTGCTTAGTATACAGGTACCTTCCATGGGGAGCATAAGTTTGGAACTCATAATATAGCAGTCTCGAGTCATACTGTTATATGGTCAGTGGTAACAGTAACAAGTCGCAGTTGAACTTCATAAAATACTGAAATTAGCCAAAATACCTTTTCAAATGAAAAATAAATCAGAAAATGATGTAGTAACTTAATAGATGTTTACTCCTCTGCTGACCATAACTCACCCACCATCCCACGTTTAGGTCACGACTTATATAGTAAAATTCCAGCTGTGTCGGCCATTATCCACGTGAATTATGTAACGTACAGTATTGTCAACCCCAACGTAACCCCATTCGTACGGTACTAATCATATAGGCCGTCTAGGGTAGCGTTCTGTGAGGGGTTCAAATGAAAGTAACAGTGGTTTTGACAATGGTTACAGCCTAACACGTCCAATCCAATGGATTTTTGTCAATGGTTACAGCCTAACTCGTCCAGATCAATGGTTACAGCCTAACATGTCATCAACAGTGCCCCGCTTGCCGCACTTCAACCCGACCATTCTAACCTTTGTTTTATCCAATCCAATGGGTTCTGACAATGGTTTTAGCCTGCGGGCGCGCGTTAACCATGCATACACAGTGGGGTTCTCGCGTACCTAATTGGTGTGGTGTATTTTGTATCCCACATGTTGGCAATAATGTGTGCACCTTGTTGACTCAACGAGATTCATTTGCCGTCGGAACATGGCTGCCGTTGTTAAAAGAACAATAAATAAAAGCACATATTTATGTAGTTTAGCATATATTTCAGGTGCAGTAATGACTATGGTTACTAATTTGAATTGGTAATGTACCCTAGAAGATGAAAGCCACAATGACGTCTGATGCAAGTATAAAAGCCATGTTCTGGTCTCATTCAGAATTAATGTTTCATCTTCTGGGTGACATTCCCAATACAAATTACTAACCATGAATACTACTGCACCGGGAATATGTTTTTAAATTACGTAAATATGTGTTTCTATTTCTTGATAATTCAACGACAGCGGGCGGATGAGGTCTCTTCAACTGGTACCAAGACTTGCACATACTGATGTCACTACTGTTACCAACATGTGAGGTACAAAATATACCATATAGGCCTGGTCTGGATAAAGATTATTGATGTGTGAGTACCCTACTGTACGTGACAAAAACCAAAAGTGTATATACGGCTAACGTGGCGGGCCGCTCTACCTAATAATTATTGGTCCGTGCAAAACCCATCTAACAAATTTTACTATTACAAAACAATTACAGTGAATATTACACACATTAATAACACAGCAGCCAATTATTACACACATCAAATACGCACGTGGTGGGCGTTACTCAGTAGCGGCGGAAGTTCCTTTTAGCGGGTGGGAGGATTACAGTACGGTACCGCCTATATACACAGTAGTACCGGTACCGTATTCGTGGGGATGGCAATACTGCATTTGTCGATAATTCACTCATAGAATGGCAGACAGTTGGAATTTTGCTATATTAGTCTTGATTTAGAAGGGGGATGGTGGGTGGGTTATGGACAGCAGAGGAGTAATCATCTATTATCACATCATTTCCTGATTTATTTTTCATTATTAGAAAAGGTATATTGGCTAATTTCAGTGGTACTTTAGAAAATGTTAGTGTATGATGAGCTCTCATTCAGCGTTACCGAGTGGTTCCTCCCACCATTAGTTAGGGTGGTCTTAATATTGCGATACATATCTTGATGAGGGTAGGTACCTTCGGTTGCATATAGTTCAAAGCAGTGGAAAGGCAGCAGACCACAGCAACATCGCCACTGCATATATTGTACATGTAACTTCCATCGTGTAAGTTTGAAGGGATTTAATGATTTTAAAAAAGTATAATTATATGAACACCCATGGGTCAAATACAATTTGCTGTGACCATCACTAAGGATGATAAAATAATTTCTTCAAAACACCACCCTTTAAAACCAGGCAGTCTTTGCAACTGTCAAAGATTTTTAGAACATCAATTTTCTACAATAAACCAAAATTCTAATTGAAAAATTAGATGTGTTAAGAAGAGCCCAACTGCCTCTCAAGTTCACAATTAAGGTTATCTCCTAAAGGACTAAAAACTGACATTGACCAGGGTGCCACCAACCACAGAAGTTAGCCTACGGTACCTACCTTGCCTTCTGTTCAAGTCAGCTCCACCATCGCTGGGAGGCCAATCTTAGCAGAATTTATTTATGTACAGACAAAATGAATGTTACAGTGGTACCGGTATGTAATTGTACGAAATATGAACCCTGCTTGCTCTACTATAGGTGGTAACCTATTCGACAAAAAAGCTTGTAGGCTACACAGAAGGCATAGGCCTAACGGTATCAGAGCTGAAATGTAAATTACTGCAATAAAATTCTACCTCTGGTATCTGATGCATGTAGAAAATGCGCAGCATCTTACCCATGGGAATTCATCACCGGAGCTACCTCTTCCCACAAGACTTTCTGGTACGGTACTTTTGAAAAGATCGTTCCTCTTCCTATAGGCCCTACTCATTCGTCCAAATGTCCCCAAATTAACCACATAATTACCATTACAGCAGAGTTTAACATGTTCTGCAAATACCATCCCAAGTGCAATACTAGTTTTAAAACTTACCACCAAGAAGTAGGGGCCGATTTTCTAGATTATACAGCCATCTCCATGTTTCTGCAGTTTTCTTGAATATAATTAGTGGCAAACTCGTGACCTATAACATACAAGGAAGAGACATCAAAATGCTCAGAAACAGAAAGTCAGAATAATTCCATAAATAACTCATCAGTAGCCTACTCACACATAATTTGGCCATGGGAAATCCGAAAGCTGTTTGGTAGCCTATATACACAGTAGGCTACATTTAAAACATCTTTCAGCTCAAAAGTATGGTTAACAGAGTTAAGAAAAGCATCGCGTTCATGCGCTACCGGTACAAAGTGGCATTTAATTTCAACCCGATTTAACAGCGGGAAGACTGTAATTGGTTTAAATCATACACAAAAATAGATAAAGAATACGAGCCGGATTTGCCTTGACCAAACCAATTCCTTAATACAACATAAAATAACTATTAAAAGTCATCATCCTTCAAGAAAACAACTAGACCTAGGCCTAGTGAGTTTAAAGTTGAATTTTAGAAGCGTAAAAGGTCCAATTACAACAATTATTATGCTATTGGCAAACATTGTATTATATTACCTGTCGCCATTCTTGAGTGTTGATCTTCGTCTCTAGAATTTAAGAAACATAATAGGTTCATTCGCCGAACATGCAGAACTTGATCAATTTGATTCCCCGCCATGCGCCGCAAGTCAGCAGAAACAAGCTAGGAAGCTAGCAGAGAAAAAGTTTGCTGGCTCTGCTGAGCCCTTGCTACTACGTCACATCCGCTAGCAAGCCCGCTGAACGGCAAACTCAGAATCTGCTGACCGTTTGCTGGCCAGCAATAAGCCCGCTGAACGCGCCCAATGTTTGCTTGGAAGGAGTTTCTGGAAAATTGAACACACTACAAATATGTCCAATTACTTTAACAACCACAAAATCAAAATTGGCGGTGCCGTGTGGAATAGGCCAGAATGTCGATTGTTAGAACGCGCGCCCTTTAATCTAATTGGAGCATGGATAGAAGATTGGGGTCGTGTGTATAAAGACGATGGTGTTTTGTCGAACTGACATTTTTGATAGAGGACTCCGAGACCGGACTTGTTACGAACGAGACGTATTTGGTGTGTCTACAGGGCGGGGGGATCTTCCCCTCGCTCTGGGAAAATGATCCTGGAGGAAATCGATTTCAAGAAACCTTAAAGGGAAATGAAGCGTCTGGAAAGGTTAGGCTATAATCTGCAGAATTGTTGTTCTGGATCATCTAAGCGTGTTCGGGATAACCATGCAAGCGAAGAAAGTGGATCCTGAAGCTTGATATTGTTACGTGCCACCCCCTAGTGGCACTTTTGTTAACTGGATTACGGTGGGTTTAAGCACAAACACAATTGTTCCTTTAAAGAAATATAATTTTATTGCAGCCCACAAACATACACAGTGCACACACATACACACACTGAGTCTAACTTCAGAAAATACTGCTAGTCACTATTAGTTTCCACATTTATGTTCTCTCTGTCTGTGAGGCGTTACAGTGTTCCAGCTTACACTCACACGTACAGTCTACACAGGTACTCTACAGCCTTGCCACTGCCACTACACTTACTTCCAGAGTCCTCTTGCTGCTCCTTGTGCGCTCTTGCTCGTCCCGTGTCGATCCCACGACCACGTATTCCACGAAGCACCGCGACACCTCCAAGCACTAACAGTCCTGACTCAAAGTTACACCCTGGCAGACAGGCTTACACTCTGTTACCGTAGACGTCCAGTAATAATCACTGTACTGCTGCGCACTCACTCACTGGCCACACTTCAATACACCCTAGCACTGACCAATACTGTCCAATACACACCAATACACTGCAATACACACTGCCTCCTCGCCGAGGCTCGCTGGTTTATATGGGATCAGTCCCTGGCCTGAAAAGTTCGAAATGTGACAACCTATTGCCGCATTGTACGTCGTAAAGGCCGTCCGAGGTCCGAAGGGGTGGCATTGACGGCGCTGACAAGCCCCTGTTTTGGCTGGCCCTGGCCCTCACTCGCTTTTCTAACCGTGAGGCTGTTCCTTGCCGACAGCTGCTCATTAGATGGCCCCTTTCACACCGTAGCCAACAGGTGGCTTTCCTACTGCAACGGCGTCCCGGTGATGGTTTACGCCGCTTTGGTGGAGGGTAGCCAACCTCCACTGCCTGTTCGTCTCCGGCGGCGTCACTCCTCCTCGGTGGCGTTACCCATGTTGTCCTCCTCGTCACCGCCATTCCCAACGCGATGGTCTTTACCTTCCGCGGGTAGCGCCTTCTACTGAGCATCGAATTCTCACGTACCATGGCGTCACGATGCCCATCCTCGAAGATGTACGCCGCCTCTCGGTGCACGTGCTCGGGAGGCGAGCCAGCCAGCGCGAGCTCTTCAATTGACTTACTCCCGCGCCCGTTCCTCCCTTCTAGCCGTAGGTGGTACATGGCAGGTAGCTGGTAGTCCCCACGATGCTCCTCCAGCGTCGCGACGATCCCGTTGTACCCAGTCCCCGTCCGGACGTCGTGTAGCACATCCGCCAGGCGAAGTCCTGTGATGAGCTGAACGGCTCCGTCCTCCAGCGTGCACCTGGCATGGTTCGCCAAAGTATCGAACCCGGTCCCGAAGATCTGCCATGATGAAGCCTCATCGACGTGCGGCGTCCTCACACTCGTGACGCTGTTCCTGCCATCAGAGCTGCTAAGCCTTGGCCCGATTTCCATGCCCGTGACGCTTCCCAGTGGCTCGTCCCTGACTCGCTGAGCATTCCGAACTCCGGACTCCACGAACTGTTTGTCTTGGCCATCAGCGTCCTCGGCCGCCCCACTTTCCATATCACCTCCAAGCTTGTTATACTCCGGTCTTGATTTCAGGTCATATTTCAGCTAGTCCTGACTAGTTCCCTGCACCATTTTCTTTTCAGAATTTTCGAAACTTTCCCCAATTTTCTTTTCCAAATTTTCCGAATATATCACCATTTTCTTTCCCAGGTTTTCAAAATGTTCCGTCATTTTCGTACCCACTTTTTCGAAATGTTCTGTCATTTTCTTTTCCTCATTCTCTATCTTGGAAGTTAACTTTTCTAGCAGGATTTGTATTTGCGCATCCATTTTATTTGTCTGACTTGTGTCGGGCATGCACTCGCAGGAGAATAATGAACTGTGATACAAATACCTGCACGATTTTGAACCTAGGACCTTCAGGTGTTGTGCTTGCTTGGGTTCGTAATCCGGCTTCTGACACCAGTTGTTACGTGCCACCCCCTAGTGGCACTTTTGTTAACTGGATTACGGTGGGTTTAAGCACAAACACAATTGTTCCTTTAAAGAAATATAATTTTATTGCAGCCCACAAACATACACAGTGCACACACATACACACACTGAGTCTAACTTCAGAAAATACTGCTAGTCACTATTAGTTTCCACATTTATGTTCTCTCTGTCTGTGAGGCGTTACAGTGTTCCAGCTTACACTCACACGTACAGTCTACACAGGTACTCTACAGCCTTGCCACTGCCACTACACTTACTTCCAGAGTCCTCTTGCTGCTCCTTGTGCGCTCTTGCTCGTCCCGTGTCGATCCCACGACCACGTATTCCACGAAGCACCGCGACACCTCCAAGCACTAACAGTCCTGACTCAAAGTTGCACCCTGGCAGACAGGCTTACACTCGGTTACCGTAGACGTCCAGTAATAATCACTGTACTGCTGCGCACTCACTCACTGGCCACACTTCAATACACCCTAGCACTGACCAATACTGTCCAATACACACCAATACACTGCAATACACACTGCCTCCTCGCCGAGGCTCGCTGGTTTATATGGGATCAGTCCCTGGCCTGAAAAGTTCGAAATGTGACAACCTATTGCCGCATTTAGTCTGTTCTCGATGGTTCTAAGTCCAGACTTTTCACGTATATTCTGGCCCGCCCGCGATGACTCACAGATGTCCCACTATTGTGTCTGCTGGTGGGAGGGGCCGGGAGGATGTGGTAACTTTCTCTCTCCGGCTGATGGTTTGGCCCAAGGCCAACGAGACAGCTGCTTTGGTCTGTCACACTGTCGCTCACCCGAAAGTCTCCTGCCGGTTCGCGGCGGTACGTAACAATATATATTGGCAGCCATTACTTCAATAAGGTGTTTTTGTTTTTAAAAGAAAATCTTATTTATGTTAAAATATGTGTTTGGCCTATAGTTTTGTGAAGTGCCCGTGAAGTAAGGTACCGGTATGTTATTTCTTCTTTGTTTTCCTTTTATGTTTTTCTAGATATGCTATATGTAAGTGGTGTAAAATAACCACAGAAGCAATATATTTTAGTTCTTCCACTGTGTTTTTAATATGTTTAATTTCCTTTTATTATTTCTTCTCAGATATTTTATTTCTTGCATTATATTGTTAATTGTTTCATTCCGGGTACCTGGTATTTTAGCTCTAGTTAGTAATTCCGTTTTGCGCTAGTCAGCATAATGGCTAGTTAAGAAGTGATCCAAGTAGCATTTTGTTAGTAATGAGATCATGAGCAAAATGCATGTTCATGATTATTAAAATTGAGGCTAATATATTTTTTTCCAATATGTTTATGTTATGATAGGTATGATCATAACTTGATGGAATTTCTTTTCGACACATCCAATATTGAACACGTAAAATACACTATTATGAACTTGGATCACTTCTGCATTCATTAACAAATGATATATGGATATTACAGACATGAAATCAAAACTATTTTATCTGCTTCCTTTATTATGGGCTGAACGTTATATATTCCATAATCAAGTTCAACCACTTTATTTCGAAACTCGACTACTTCAGGGTCTTTCTGATTCACATAGTAATGACTATTCACATTTATCATCCTCTCACATCCTCCACTTCATTTTCAGCTGCATTGTTTCTCCTACTAAGGTGTGGTAGGTTTAAATAAAAAGGATGGTGACAGGGTGGCACATAGTGTAGCATTTTCTTTAAGTCCTGCATTTTTTGGTAGGAGAGTGGCTTAGGGAATGTTCTTTCTGTTGGGGTAAGAGACTTGAGGGTATTTAAAAATAGTTCTCTATTCCCCCCTTTTGTCTAAGTGGAAAAAGTCGTAATCTTCCGAGTAGTCAGCATTGAAATAGATTCGACTATGTCCTTTACAAAATTTAATTTTTCAATTTTAGAAATTAGGATACGATTCCCGTTAGCACTACGGCCTTTGTTGTTCATAATTCTGTACCTCAGTGAGATTGAAAAGAATTTGATAGGAATAAGACATAGCCAGGACTATTTGCTTTTGCAAAATAGTAGATGCATCCTTATCATTAAACTTATTGTAGATTTAGGTGTTTTTTGAATGCTATTGTTTTTATTCTTTTAAACTAACACACGTGTGCTCATTTGCTGATCAGGGCTCATGCAGGGTACTAAGGATTGGCTATAGCAAAACCTGTTGTATTCTCGTTACCTTTCTTCCATCTCTAGGTACCAGCAGCAGTGGGGACGAGTGTGGTTTGCAGCCCGCATCTCTGAAGACCAGGTAGAGCGGCCCAACACCCAATTCCATCTTATAAATTACAGGTGCTGAGGGACGGGGTGAGGAGAGAGGCCTCCGACGTCTGTCGTGAGGTCATGTCTAGTGTCTACCACTATGTCTTGTCTTGCCTAAACTAATCAACTACTAGCAATTTCTTCAAAATACCCCCCGACCGGTCGTGTCAGGAAGGGAACCAGGATCCAGAATACTACAATTCACGTGTTAGAATTCTAAAGGCTAGAAAAATACACAACAGACTAAAATCAAACAGGAACTATTGCAGTCAATATCAACTAATTATCAATGAATTGAACACAGAAAAACGTCAAGCACACGATTCTTATTATGAAGACTATACTAAAACCGGGAAATACAAATACTTTTTATAATTATCTTTTGAGACTGAAAAATAACAGAGAGAACATCAAGTCTCTGAGGGACTCAGAAGAAAAACTTGTCACAGGAAACCCCCCAAAAGCTGAAGTGCTTAATGAGTGGTATAGTAGTATTTTACTACAAAAGGTAGCAAGTCCGTTTCTTCAGAATTAAAGGAAAATACATTTAAACCATTCACTATTCATAACAGGGAGGTTAGGAAAAACCTGAAGAAAATCAAGAAATTCAAGTAGTATAGACGGTTATAGGATATAACGTACCACGGATATAACGTACCACTTGGCCGGCTGATTACCTGCGAAGAGTCAGCTAATGACCTTAAAATCTTTAGGAGAGGACATAACGTACCACTTGAAAGAGTGGGAAGTATTTAGGGTGCATGAAACCCTAACCGCATGGCCACTTGCTCGGTATTGCTCAATTAATCCTGGTAATAAATACGTGGGCAATAACATAACATAAACTAATATAAAATATGTTAAGTTTTTGGATTCCCATCACACTTTATCCTGGCCTTGGGCTGGCAAAATGTTTATAAACATTTTGGCGTGTTTAAAATCAGCTGTGGTTAAACTCTGATCATTTTTCGTTTTCTTTCCTCTGTCTTTTTTTTTTTTGTGGGTTTTATATCCTAGCGAATAGCAAGTTCGGTATTACTCCAGTCAAATTAGACCAAACATGATGGTTTTGCTGCATTAAATCATGTAGTTCCAAATTTTTTAGGAATGTATAGAGGGAGGTTCCCTGAACAACGCCTAATAAAGTCCCGTCGATTTCAGGTGCTGCGGGGGGCAGGAGGGGGGCTCGAAGGCCCCCCTTTTTCGTTTTTGGCGCATAACTTTCAAACGGTGCATCTTACAGAAATGTTTATACTTTCCTAACTGAAAGGTAATTAAATCTATCTATATATATAAAAATCAATCTTACGTGATAGTTTGTCTGTGGGTGTGTATGTCTCCTATGCATTCATATACCACTCAACCGATTGCGATGAAACTTGGGTGAGATGTTGAGTACACTCTAAGGAGGGTTTCTGACTTAGTAAATCCATTTTACAATAGGTAGCGCACGCGTAGATTCAACAAATGAGTGACGATGCGCGAAGCGTTTCAAACAAGTTCCGTATGTGTTCATATACCATTCGTCCGATTGCGTTGAAACTTGGGTGAGATGTTGAGTACACTCCAAGGATGGTTTCTGACTTAGTAAATCCATTTTACAATAGGCAGCGCACGCGTAGATTCAACAAATGAGCGACGATGCGCGAAGCATTTCAACAAAGTCCCGTATGTGTTAATATACCATTCGTCCGATAGCGATGAAACTTGGGTGAGATGTTGAGTACACTCCAAGGAAGGTTTCTGACTTAGTAAATCCATCTTACAATAGGTAGCGCACGCGTAGATTCAACAAATGAGCGACGATGCGCGAAGCATTTCAAAAAAGTCCCGTATGTGTTCATATACCATTCGTCCGATAGCGATGAAACTTGGGTGAGATGTTGAGTACACTCCAAGGAAGGTTTCTGACTTAGTAAATCCATCTTACAATAGGTAGCGCACGCGTAGATTCAACAAATGAGTGACGATGCGCGAAGCGTTTCAAACAAGTCCCGTATGTGTTCATATACCATTCGTCCGATTGCGTTGAAACTTGGGTGAGATGTTGAGTACACTCCAAGGATGGTTTCTGACTTAGTAAATCCATTTTACAATAGGCAGCGCACGCGTAGATTCAACAAATGAGCGACGATGCGCGAAGCATTTCAACAAAGTCCCGTATGTGTTCATATACCATTCGTCCGATAGCGATGAAACTTGGGTGAGATGTTGAGTACACTCCAAGGAAGGTTTCTGACTTAGTAAATCCATCTTACAATAGGTAGCGCACGCGTAGATTCAACAAATGAGCGACGATGCGCGAAGCATTTCAACAAAGTCCCGTATGTGTTCATATACCATTCGTCCGATTGCGATGAAACTTCGGTGAGATGTTGAGTACACTCCAAGGATGGTTTCTGACTTAGTAAATCCATTTTACAATAGGTAGCGCACGCGTAGATTCAACAAATGAGCGACGATGCGCGAAACATTTCAACAAAGTCCCGTATGTGTTCATATACCATTCGTCCGATAGCGATGAAATTTGGGTGAGATGTTGTATACACTTACGTGAGGGTTTCAAAATTAGTGAATACATTTCATAGTAGATAGCGCACGAGTAGATTCAACAAATGAGCGACGACATGCAAAGCGTTTCAACAAAGTCCCGTATGCATTCATATACCATTCGTCCGATAGCTATGAAACTAGGCTGAGATGTTGTGTGCACTCCAGGGAAGATTTCTGGCTTAGTAAATCCCTTTAAAATAGGTAGAGCACGAGTAGAATCAACAAATGAGCGACGACGCGCGAAGCGTTTCAACAATTGCTGAAGGTCATATACAATTCATCCGATAGCGAAGAAACTTGGGTGAGATGTTATGTACACTCCAGGGAAGGTTTCTGGCTTAGTAAATCCATTTTACAATAGGTAGCGCATGAGTAGATTCAACAAATGAGCGACGACACGCAAAGCGTTTCAACCAAGTCCCGTATACATTCATATACCATTCGTCCGATAGCTATGAAACTTGGGACTAGATGCGTATTACAATAGTTGGCGCGCAAGTAATTTCAACAAATGAGCTTTGGCGCCCGAATTGTTTCATGAGAGTCCGGTATGCGTTCATATACTTTTCATCCCATTGCGATGAAAGTTTGGTAAGTTGTTTTGCACACTCCAGTAAAGGTTTCTGAATATTCAAATCCATTTCACAATACGTGGCTTACGCGTAGTTCTAATTCATTAGTGATGGTGCACGTACCTTTTCAACAAAGACCCGTAAGCGTACATATGCCATTCATCCAATTACGATGAAATTTCGGTGAGTAGTTGTGTACACTCTCGAAAAGGTTTCTGAATTTAGTAAATCCATTTTACAATTGGTGGCGCAGCAGTATTTTTAACAAATGAGTGTTGGCGCGTGAGTTCTTTCAACGAAGTCCTGTATGCGTTCGTAGGCCATTCATCCGATTGCGATGAAATGTGAGTTGTTGTTCACACTCCCACAAATGTTTGTGAATAAGTACATTCATTTTTCATTTGATGGCACACGAGTAGTTTCAACAAATGAGTATTGAGCGCGAATCATTTCAAGAAATTAACCCTGGCGAGCTGTGTGCGCACGCCCGCATAGGTTTCTGAATTACAAAATCCATTTTACAATAAATGGCGTGTGAGTCGTTTCAACGAAGGAGCTTCGGTGAGCTTCTGTGTACACCCGCATAGGTTGCCTCATGACTCGCTTCAACAAATGAGTGTAGGCCTACTTCATACAGCTTTGCGGCAGTTCATGTGATTTCTTTGTATGAGTGCGATTGCTTGACAGAATTGAATTGAATCGTGCACAGCGACATTTCAGTTCGTGTGTGACATAATTTGCTTGATTCGTTACCTAATAATTGTCCATCTATGGCTCTGAGAGATTAGTTGGTTTGGATACAGTTATTCATTATTTACTCTCATTTCATATTTCATATAGGCCTATCAACCATCGATTCCAAGACGAAACCTTCATTTTTCACCTACCATGCAGTGATGTTCAATTGTATCACTATATTTATTTCTTTATAATCTCAAGTTTGCCAATTTATATTATTTTCCTCCACCACATTTGATTATACATATGATGACGATGATGATGATGATGATGATAACTGTAGTTTTGAGGGGACTAACATCTGGGTTATCGACCCCTAATTGTTCGGAGGATAGTGAAAATGTAAATGAAATGAAACTGTACCTAAAATTAACTACATACTTACATACCAGAAGAGGAAATGGAAAACAAAAATAAGAATATGGGAAACAAAAGACAGGAGGAAAGAAAATGCACTCAACCCTCGAGGAATGAAAATTAAGGGACTTAGAAGAAATGAGAGACAGGAAAGGCAGAGAGAAAAGGTAAAGAGGAGAGGGACCGCCAGAAAGGCAATGGAAGAAGGAGAAAAACCTTCGGTGTCGCCAACTGCCGAACTCATCAGACGTGAGCCCTTCAGGCTGTATCACAATCCAGGGTGCACCATAAGTGGTGGGGCTTCACACACCCTGCCTCCTTGAGGGCCTTGAGCAGAAGGCAGGAGATACAAAGAAAACAAGAGGTCTGACACCTAAAAGAATGAGGGATCAGGAAAGATGAGACAAGGGCCAATTAAGGCAGAAAAGTGAAAGACTCCCAAGGCCTTGGATACCCTGATACTGTCGGGGTCGGAAAAGAACAAGAGTTGACGAAGGGAGGTCGACCTCGATAGGAAAGATAACAGACAGGAGCCCGGCACAAGTAAGTGGAAGCAATGCCGGACTCAGCTGGGGTCCCGTGGTCGCCAACCCACGTCCCACAAGTTGTGAGCCCCTGGGGAGATTTCATGATACTATTCTTTGACTTCTAACCTATAATTTTCATGCGGTATCAATTTAAAATATTTATATCGTTAATGCATGTTATGACCGCGTTGTCGCTGCCCCTAAACTAAGGAACCAACCTAAACTTTTTTCAGTAAACTTCCTCAATTACTGTTATTTCCTTTGATTTCTTTAGTTGGTTCTACACATCTCAAACTTTATATTAGATATTTTAAACAGAATAACAGAACTACTAACCACGCTCGAACGAGCGATTGATGTACTAAATATCTTTGCTCCTTCATTTCATACTCTTATACCTCTGCAACATATTTCCCAATTACTATTATTTTCCATTCCATTCGTTTCACGACTTAATATTAAGATAACATATAATAGACACTAACTCTGTTAGGGACGCTCTGTCGAGCATTTCAGTAACTATTCTTCATTTCTGAAGTCAATGCTATGGAGGCGCTCTGTCGAGCATTACAGTAACTATTCTTTATTTCTGAAGTCAATGCTATGGAGGCGCTCTGTCGAGCATTTCAGTAACTATTCTTCATTTCTGAAGTCAATGCTATGGAGGCGCTCTGTCGAGCATTTCAGTAACTATTCTTTATTTCTGAAGTCAATGCTATGGAGGCGCTCTGTCGAGCATTTCAGTAACTATTCTTTATTTCTGAAGTCCATGTTATTCCCTATCTTTCAAGATTTTCTTTCTTCTTTGCTACAACGATTTGATTCCTTACGCTTTGCACGTTTAATATAAACTTTATATTAATGAAAGATATTTCAGCTGAATATCCATCACCAAAAGTGAAGAATAACATAGTGCACTTTCATACATACCAAATAATATTCTATAAACAGGTAAGACCCGTTTTCGTTTAATCACACTAAATATAATCTTTATTTCAGCCTGTGGTCACATCGAATGTATGTACATTTTAACATAGCCTAAATCTTAATCAATGACTATTGTTGCTATATGCCACTATTGACACGATTCAGCTTGGGCATTAAAAAAAATTAATTTTCACTTCCATTTATGTTCTTACATATGTTTATTTCTTCCTTTCAGTACATTGGTTATACCAAATGAGATTTTTCCTACTATTTACCACTACAACGATATACCGTACTAATAAAATATCTTAGCATTGCATTGGCAGACACTTCGTTCATCATAATTCGATTATGCCACCCAAACGACAAGCAATTGGTCGATCAACATGCAAAGCAAAAAATAAAAAGACATCTCGAGCTTCAGAAATAGACGAGGAAAGGGAAGTAAGACTCGAAACCAATCGACTGCGTAATGCTCAAGCCCGTTCGACTGAAACATCCGAGGAAAGGGAAGTACGACTCGAAACTAAACGACTACACACTGCCCAAGCCCGCTCGACTGAAACATCCGAGGAAAGGGAAGGACGACTCGAAACCAAACGACTACAAACTGCCCAAGCCCGCTCGACTGAAACATCCGAGGAAAGGGAAGTAAGACTCGAAACCGATCGACTACACACTGCTCAAGCCCGTTCGACTGAAACAGACGAGGAAAGGGAAGTAAGACTTGAAACCATTCGAGTACGCTCCGCTGAAGCCCGTTCCAAGCAACGGGAAACAAGAATGGAAGCCACAGGTTTACACCCTACTCTATTGAGACACGCTCTACACGCTGATTTAAATCTCGGTGCGTTCAATTACGATGCTAATTATGATTACAGTCATCATCCAAGTGTGGTTATTGGAAAAATGGATAAATTATGCGTGTATTGCTGTGCCCTCAAATTTAAGAATGAAACACCAGGAATGTGCTGTGCGGATGGAAAAGTAAAATTGCCACAATTACATTCTCCACCCGAACCATTGTCAACGTTGTTATCAGGTGACACAAGCCAATCGAAACATTTCTTGACAAACATACGCAAGTACAATTCATGTTTTCAAATGACATCGTTTGGTGCAACACACATCCTACGCGAGAATTACATGCCAACATTCAAAGTGCAAGGGCAAATTTATCATCGTGCAGGTTCACTACTACCGCTACCAAACGCAGATCACAAATTTCTTCAAATTTATTTCATGGGAAACACTGATGAACAAATCGAACAACGTTGTCGACTCAATACGGGCACTAAACGAGAAATTGTCGCTGCATTACAAAATTTATTTGATCAACACAACAAGTTAATTCGACTATTCAGAACTGCCATTGAACTAATGCCAGCTGATGAATACAAAATTGTAGTTAGAGCAGACAAAACGCCTGCCGGCCAACACGAAAGACAATTCAATGCACCAACAATTGATGAAGTGGCGATCGTTATAGTTGGAGAAGAATTTAACTCACGTGATATAATTCTTCATCGGAGAAATGGTGATGTTCATCGAGTCTCAGAAACTCATCGTTCATACGACGCATTGCAATATCCAATTTTATTTTGGGAAGGAGAGGATGGATATCATTTCAACATCAAATTGAGAAATCCACAAACAAATGAAGAAACGAATAAGAAAGTCAGTGCCATGAATTACTATTCATATCGATTGATGATTCGTGAAAATAATGAAAATCATATCTTGAAATGTCGACAATTGTTCCTGTTGGCAACTCTGGCACTGTACATACTCTAATGACAGTTGGTCCCCCTGCTGGAGGGTTGTTGACCCATTAAGAGGAAGGGTCGTTTTCTTACCTGCGTCAAGCAGGACTCACTTGCAAGTAGGTAGCAGTGGCTACCGGACATGGTGTCATAGCACGCATGTAATATCTACTGTACTTGTTCAGTGTTTAATCATGTACATACAGTGTAAAATATATTTCTTTATACAGTCCACCACATCGTATTCTATGTATTCGACATAAGTTTTGGTCCTCCGGGCACGATTAGATGGCAAGAAAAACAGTGAAAATTGAACTCGTGTGATCCAAAGACAGCATGGTTTCTCACAAATGGCGTGGGTGGTTACCAGCATGGCGACTACTGGACAACAGAATTCATCATCCTGGTAAGTCACCGATCATCCTTAATTATTCCTTGTGACTAATATGCATTCCTTTCTTTCTTCATTCAAAACTGTTCGTTTGTACTTGCAATGTATTGGTATTGCTAGTGATCACACATGATTTCGCCCGTAAAACTGTATGTTATTTGTACGCAGTTTTCCCGCAACTCTTTGAAACAAAACCAGGAGTTCATCTTTGTATTATGTAAATATGTTAGGTATTTGTCTTTTCGTTTTGTCATTCTTTTACGTATAGGCATTTGGTCTATTGTGATTTTATATCATTCAGCAGTTTATTGGGAATTGCTAGTGAAAAATGGAACAAAAGATAAAATCACTGTGTAGCAAAAGGGGTAGGTTAAAGGCTACCTTATCTCGCATACAAGGCTTCGTAGAGAAATTAGATTCTCAATCTAAGGACGTAGATCAGTTGGAAGATCGACGGGCTCACTTATCGAAAATCTGGGAAGAATATGAAACAGTTCAATCACAAATAGAGGATTTGAAAGAGGATGAATCATTTCAAGCAGAACAAGAATCTTATCGCTCCGACTTTGAGGAGCAATACTTCAAAACATCTGGTCTTATAAGATCCATAAACAGTGCAATTTCCAAGTCAGCAACTTCGCTAAGTGATTCTATTGGTGAATCAACTTTCAGTTCGCAAACACGTTCAGTTAAACTGCCTCAAATAAGTTTACCTACATTCGCAGGTGATTATTTAGAATGGCCCAATTTTGCCGATACCTCTAAGAATCTCATTCATGAAGATGCAAATTTGTCAAAAATACAGAAATTTCATTACCTAAAATCAGTGGTATCAGGCAGGGCGGCAGACGTGTTACAGTCTCTAGAAATATCTGCAGCGAATTACGACATAGCGTGGAACCTGTTAAATGAAAGGTTTAATAACCGGCGAGCAATTGTTTCCTCCCACATTAATTCGGTCCTTCAGATTAACAAAATAGAAGTAGAATCTTCCAAGGCATTAAGAGACTTGTATGACGGCTTCAGAAGGCACATACAGTCGCTATCAGCGCTTGGTCTGTCTTGTGAAGAACAATTAGATGCCATTTTGATACATTTAATAACAAACAGATTTGACGCTGAAACATTAAAAAAATGGGAGACCTCGTTACCAACCTTTGATCTTCCATCGTATCAGACACTGGACAAATTTCTACTCGAAACATGTAATGCATTGGAATCGATCGAAACTAAGAATTGTGATCGCACAAAACAGCTGAAGCAGGTAGGCGTTTCATCTAAACCGAATGCATCTGGTTTCAAACCGAGGCCATTCACGAACCCAGGAAAAAATTGTTTCCTTTCACAGAAAAATCAGAAATGCCCGCTTTGCACGGAAGAACATCCCATATTTAGATGCAGAACATTCACTTCTATGGGTGTTTATGACAGATGGCGGGAGATCAAGAAGCATAAGCTCTGTGTTAATTGCCTGTCTGGAAATCACTTCGCTAACGAGTGCACTCGTTCATGTTGTAAGCTGTGCAAGGATAAACACAACACTTTGCTTCACAGGGACCAAGGGTCACCGAACCACAATAATAGTCAAACTTCAAACAAGAGTATTGTGTCCAATAATACTTCATTGTCTCCCCTTAATGAGCAACACAGTAGTAATGCTGTTTCACTGCACAATCACAACAATGATGTTTCCTCTCATGTATTGTTGTCGACAGCAGTAGTGAATGTTAACAATTCAGAGGGAAAAACCCGTCATGCTCGGGTTGTGTTAGACAGCGGCTCGCAACTCAACTTCATAACCAGGGAATTAGCTCATCAATTACGATTGTTAAAGACAATGACTAATATTCCGATACATGGGTTGCATAACACTACCATCAAGGTGGGCTCGGTGGTAAGAACAAAGATTTCTTCGCGGTTCGGTTCCTTTGAACGAATCATGACATTTCACGTAATACCTTCAATTACTGGTCAGTGCTTACCCACTAAAAATATCAACATCACAGATTGGAGTATTCCAGAGTTTATATTAGAAAACCTTGCGGATCCTCAATTTAATGTGTCATCATCCATAGACATTCTCATTGGAGCAGAATTCTTTTACGATCTTATCGGCGCAGAACAATTTCAGCTCGACAGTTTCTCAAACAAACTACCGTTGTTTCGCAACACGGCTCTTGGCTGGGTAGCAGCAGGTAGTGTTGGTTTGTCTGAAAAGCACGCAGATAACAGTTCTTCCTGCCTCTTTGTGTCAGGTAAGATATTCAATGAGCCGGGGAAAGCACTGCTTGGCCAAGGACATTCTGAGCAAGAGATTAGTGAGAGGCTATTTACTGACGGTCACAGAAGGAATTCACAGGGTAGGTTCATAGTCCCACTACTCCTTAAAGAGGACCCGAGTCAGCTAGGTAGCAATGTTAATGAGGCAATTAGACGGTTTCACAGCCTAGAGAAGCGTTTTGAAAGGCAGCCCCAAGTCAAGTCGGAGTACGTACAGTTTATGAGAGAGTACACTGACCTGGATCATATGGAGGAAATTCCCAGTAATGAGATAAACAAACCATTACAGTACTACCTTCCGCATCATTGTGTATTTAAGGGTAATTCATTGACAACGCGCACTCGCGTGGTATTTGATGGCAGCTCGAAGGGCGATTCTGTATTATCCCTCAATGATTTGTTATTAGTAGGACCGATCGTTCAAGATGATTTATTTTCAATATTGGCTAGATTTCGCATGCATCGCTATGTATTGACCGCTGACATAGAAAAAATGTATCGACAGGTCCTCATAGAACCTGCACATACTGACTTTCAGCGTATCGTGTGGAGGGAGTCCCCTAAGGACGAGCTTAAACATTATCGTCTCAAAACAGTCACATATGGCACGTCATGTGCACCCTTCCTGGCCACAAGATGCCTCTCTCAATTGGCGAATGACACTAAGGAGGAATTTCCTGAAGCTTCGAATGTAATACGGCGGGATTTTTATGTTGACGATTTAATGACAGGTTGTGAATCAACTGACGGCTTAAGAACCACTCACAAGTGTGTTTCAGATATTTTATCCAGTGCGGGTTTTACCTTAAGAAAATGGTGTTCAAATGAGCCCAATGTACTATCGAGCATTTCTAACCACGAAACAGATCCCAAGTACATTATTAAGGTAGATGAAGCTGAAGACTTGAAGTTGTTGGGGCTATCTTGGAAACCCATCACAGACACTTTTCAGTTTGAGTTGAGAAGTGATTTCAGTTCGACACAGATAAACAAAAGAATAATTCTATCAGACCTGGCTAAAATATTTGATCCCTTAGGGCTTTTGGCCCCAGTATTGATTAAGGGTAAGATTTTTGTCCAGCAACTGTGGCAAATGAACTTAAATTGGGACGACGTTCTCACAATAGAACTGCAAATTAAATGGATTCGTTATATGCAGGATATTGCTAAATTGAAGGAGTTCAAAGTGCCTCGTCATGTTAGGGCAGTAGAATTTGTGGAGTATGAAATTCATGGATTTTGTGACGCGTCTCAGATTGCTTACGGCGCTTGTGTTTATGTAAGATCTCAGACAGGAGATGGTAAAATAACAGTTCACTTATTGTGTTCCAAGTCTCGCGTTGCGTCATTAGGCTCAGTAACTTTACCAAGATTAGAACTATGCAGTGCTGTATTACTTGCTCAGTTGGTCGAAAGAGTCATGAGATCCATAAACGTAACTAAAGACAAGTGTTTTTGTTGGACTGACTCCACAATAGCATTAGCATGGATTTCGGGCCATCCACACCAGTGGAAAACATACGTCGCTAATCGAGTGTCGCAGATTCAACAGTTGACAAATATTGATTGTTGGCAGCACGTCTCTACTCATCATAATTTTGGTTATCGGGACCATCTTGGCTTTCAGATAATAAAGACGAATGGCCTTCACAGCAGAGGCATAGCTCTCAAGAATTACCTGAAGTTAGGAAAACTAAAATCGTTCTAGTGTCATCTACAGAATCCCTTGGATCGAATCTGATTAACAGATACTCTTCCTGGAGCAAGCTGATTAGAATAACAGCTCTCGTGCTCAGATTTATCAAAAATCTTAAAACTAAAACAGACAGACAAACAGGTGCTCTTAATCCGGTAGAACTAGAGCAGGCTAAGTATTTATGGTGTAAAATTGCGCAAGGTTCTGAATTTTCACAAGACATAAAGGCTCTCAAACAAAATTTGCCACTACCCAAGGGAAGCAAATTACATGGATTAGCACCGTATTTGGATGAGCAGGGTCTGTTACGGGTAGGAGGCCGTCTGCAAAATACTAAACTATCGGTCAACAGAAGACATCCTATTTTATTACCTGGCAATCATCGCATTACAATAATGTTATTTGATCATTTTCATTTTGTTTTTCTTCATGCTGGAGCTCAGACTTTATTGACAATGATGCGACAGCAATACTGGCCTCTATGTGGGAGGAACGGTGCTCGAAAGGCAGTGTATCGATGTAAGACGTGCTTTCAATTCTCGTCTCGGCCGTATCAACCGTTGATGGGATCGCTACCTGAAAGGAGAGTAGTTCCCAGTCGACCATTTGCATCTTCAGGAATATATTTCTGTGGCCCAGTATATTTACGGCCTTCGTCCAGGAAGGGCGCTCGGATTAAGGCATATGTAGCTATGTTTGTTTGTTTTTCCACAAAGGCTGTACATATTGAACTTGTAAGCGATCTGTCTACAGCTGCTTTTTTAGCATCACTGAAAAGATTCATGGCTAGACGAGGAACTTGCACCCACATATTCACTGACAACGCAACTAATTTCGTAGGTGCATCACGTGAGCTAAAGAAATTCTTTAATGATATGAATACCAAGCAGTCACTCATAAGCTTTGCTACTGAGAAGGGGATTCAGTGGCATTTTAGTCCTCCTGGTTCACCTCACTTCGGAGGGTTGTGGGAGGCTGCAGTTAAATCAGCTAAGTATCACCTTAAGAGAATAGTAGGAAATGCTGCATTGTCGTTTGAAGAAATGACTACAGTGCTTGTACAGATAGAGGCAGTTTTGAATTCGCGCCCCCTCTGCCCACTATCCTCTGATCCCAATGATCCGGAAGTATTAACCCCATCCCACTTCCTGATCGGTGGCTCATTTCATCTTCCGGTGGAAGAAGATGTGTCTCAGACTCCCTTGAATAGACTGAAGCGCTGGCAACTGCTTCAGGCTATGTTCCAGCAATTTTGGCGTCGATGGTCCAAGGAATATCTCGGACAACTCCAACAGCGTTCTAAATGGCGGTCGCCCGGACAATCCCCACAAATCGACACTCTGGTTGTTCTGAAGGAAGAGGGCGTGCCTCCACTTCATTGGAAACTGGGCCGTGTCGCAGCAGTGCATCCAGGAACCGACGGAGTTACGAGGGTTGTTACCATCAAAACACCCAGCGGAGCTCTTTTGAAAAGAGCAGTGTCAAGACTTTGCCCATTGTTGAGTGAAGAGAAGTGAATTGTTTAAATGTTTGTGTACATAGTGTTTATTTCAACTCTTATTCCAGTTAATAGAACAAAGTGTCAGTATTTAATTGTTGTTTGAAATATTTGCTATTTCAAGGGGGGGAGTATGTTGGCAACTCTGGCACTGTACATACTCTAATGACAGTTGGTCCCCCTGCTGGAGGGTTGTTGACCCATTAAGAGGAAGGGTCGTTTTCTTACCTGCGTCAAGCAGGACTCACTTGCAAGTAGGTAGCAGTGGCTACCGGACATGGTGTCATAGCACGCATGTAATATCTACTGTACTTGTTCAGTGTTTAATCATGTACATACAGTGTAAAATATATTTCTTTATACAGTCCACCACATCGTATTCTATGTATTCGACAGTTCCATCAATACATTGTCGATATGTATGCAAAAATAGAAACAGAACGACTCCTATACATTCGATTAAATCAGACTAAGTTGCGTTCCGAGGAGTACATTCATTTACGTGATGCAGTTGTTAATGATGGCAATGTGAATCCTAATGATTTGGGAAAATTGGTCATACTACCGGCCACATTTACTGGGAGTCCACGGCACATGCATGAATACGCACAAGATGCAATGACATACGTTCGCGCATATGGCCGACCAGATTTCTTTATTACATTCACATGCAATCCTACATGGAATGAAATAAAAGAACTTTTGATAATTGGACAGTCATCATCGGATCGCCATGATATTTCCGCGCGTGTGTTCAAACAAAAATTGAAATCATTCATGGATTTCATTGTCAAGCATCATGTTTTTGGAAAGACGCGCTGTTGGATGTATTCCATTGAATGGCAAAAAAGGGGATTGCCACATGCTCACATTTTGATTTGGTTATTCGAAAAGGTTACACCAGGTCAAATTGATCAAGTCATATCAGCAGAAATACCAGATGTTGACAGTGATCCAGATTTATTTGAAGTCGTCACCAAAACCATGATTCATGGTCCATGTGGCTTCATCAACAACAATTCACCATGCATGTCTGATGGGAAATGCACGAAACGATACCCAAGAGACTTGCTTGCCGAGACTATCACTGGCAGTGACGGATATCCACTCTATCGTCGACGATCAACTGAAGATGGTGGGAAATCCATCAATTTAAAAGTACGAAACAATGACGTTGAAATCGATAATCGTTGGGTTGTACCGTATTCACCGATTCTCTCAAAAATGTATAAAGCACACATCAATGTCGAGTATTGCAATTCGGTTAAATCTATCAAATACATTTGCAAATATGTCAACAAAGGAAGCGATATGGCAGTTTTTGGAGTGGGAAATGCAACTGCATCTATCGATGAAATCGACCAATATCAACTGGGACGCTACATTAGTAGCAATGAAGCCGTGTGGCGCATTTTATCATTTCCAATCCATGAACGACACCCAACAGTTGTTCATTTGGCAGTGCACCTTGAAAATGGACAGCGCGTGTACTTCACAACAGAAAATGCACGTGCAAGGGCATTGTCACCGCCGCCAACAACGTTAACTGCATTTTTTTCATTGTGTGAAGAAGATATGTTTGCAAAAACACTACTTTACTCTGAAGTACCAACTTACTACACATGGAATGCATCATCGAAGAAGTTTCAACGTCGCAAACAAGGTAAAGCAGTTGAAGGACATCCCAATATATATTCAACCGATGCTTTAGGCCGCCTGTACACTGTTCATCCAAACAATACAGAATGCTTTTACCTGCGATTGCTGTTAATCAATTTACGTGGGCCGACATCTTTCCAAGAATTAAGAACAGTAAACGGTCAAGTGTATGCAACTTATCGTGAAGCTTGCCAAGAATTAAATCTTCTTGAAAACGATGCACATTGGGACACTTCACTCGCTGATGCAGCAAATACTGCTCACCCACAGCAAATACGCACATTATTTGCAATCTTATTGACAACGTGCCTCCCATCCAATCCAAAAGATCTTTGGGAAAAGTACAAAGACTACATGAGTGAAGACATCCTACTTCGTTTGCGTGCAACGAATAAAAATCCGGACCTTCAATTCACAGCAAACGTGTATAATGAAGCATTGGTTTTGATTGAAGACATATGTTTGGCAATCGCTAACAAAGCACTGGTACAATTGGGAATGACTGCGCTGATTCGATCTACAAACGACCTTTTTGTAGGAGAAACAAACTTTGATGTCGACGTATTGTGTACATTTGTTCAAACGAATCTTCTGAAATTGACTCCAGAACAACGCATGGCATATGACAGAATTATGCATGCAATTACTAGCCAAAGCGGTGGATTGTTTTTCCTAGATGCGCCCGGAGGCACAGGAAAAACTTTCCTCATTTCACTTATTTTGGCAACAATACGATCACAAAAAAACATTGCTCTGGCAATCGCGTCATCTGGAATTGCAGCAACTCTTTTGGATGGTGGCCGAACAGCGCATTCAGCACTGAAATTGCCGTTGAACTTGCAAATCACCGAGACACCTACATGCAATATCAACAAACATTCTGCAATGGCTAAAGTACTCCAATCATGTCAACTCATTATATGGGACGAATGTACTATGGCACACAAAAAAGCATTGGAAGCGCTTCATCGTACACTAAAAGATTTGAGAGGAAATGAACAGCTCTTCGGCGGTGCAATCATTTTGTTGTCTGGTGATTTTCGACAAACTTTACCAGTTATACCACGTTCAACACCCGCTGATGAACTTAATGCATGCCTCAAATCATCAGTTTTATGGCAGCACGTACAAACATTGACTTTGAAAACCAATATGCGTGTACAACTACAACATGATGCATCCGCTGAACGTTTCGCAAAACAATTGTTGGATATTGGGAATGGGAAAATGGCAATCGATGAATCCACACAATGTATAACATTGCCAACAAACTTCTGTAAAATTACAGCAACCCCAGACGAATTGATTCCAAACGTTTTCCCAAATATCGCCCAGAATTGCAAACACCATCAGTGGCTCAGTGCACGTGCTATATTAGCAGCCAAAAACAACGATGTCGATGCCATCAATAGCAGCATTCTGAAAGAAATACCTGGCGAAACAAAAACGTATATGTCCATCAATATTGTAATGAATCAAGATGAAGTTATCAATTATCCAACTGAATTCCTGAATTCACTTGATTTGCCAGGCATGCCGCCACACGTTTTGACATTGAAAATTGGAGTGCCTATCATTCTTCTCCGAAACATCAATCCACCACGACTTTGCAACGGTACCAGGCTTTCAGTGAAAAAGATGATGAACAACATCATCGAAGCTACAATTTTAAATGGAAAATTTAAAGGAGAAGATGTACTGTTGCCACGCATCCCAATGATTCCGACAGATATGCCATTCCAATTCAAACGTTTGCAGTTTCCGGTGCGACTCGCATTTGCGATGACCATCAACAAATCTCAGGGACAATCCCTACAAGTGTGCGGACTAAATTTGAAAAATCCATGCTTCTCACATGGTCAGCTGTATGTGGCATGCTCACGCGTCGGAAAGCCTTCGGATTTATTTATATACGCACCAGACAGAAAAACAAAGAATATTGTTTATCCAAAGGCACTTCAGTAAACGAAACTACATTTCAATGATGATTATGATGATGTTGATGATAATTGCTGTTTTAAGAGGCCTAACATCTAGGTTATCGGCCCCTAATGGTTTGAGAGATAGTGAAAGATGAGATGAGAATGAAAACTATAAATAATACTAACTACAGACTTACATACTAGAAGAAGAAATGGTAAACAAATAAAGTGTAAGGCAAATAAAGGACAGGAAAAAAAGGCCTCAATCCACGAAGAATGAGGATGGAAGGGGAGCCGTATAAGGCAGATAGGAAAGGGAAAGATGGGAGGGTCCGCCCGAAAGTCAGTGGAAAAAGGGGGAACAACTGACCCAGCTCAGGAATCCCCCGGGATCGCCAACTCCTGAATTCAACAGCCGTGAGCCCCTGAGGGTGTAGCAATATCCAGGGTGCACCAGAAGTGGTGGGGCTACATACACCCTGCCTTATTGAGGGCCTTGAGAAGAAGGCAGCAGATAACATGAAAAGAAAAAGAAGGCTGACCCCTCGCTGAAGGAGGGTATAAAGGAAGATGAGACAAGGGCCAATTAAGACGGGAAAGGAAGATACTCCCTAGGCCTCGGATACCGTCATATCGTCGGAGTCGGTAGAGAACAAGGGTTGACCAAGAGAGTTCGGCAGGAAAGAAGACGGAGAGGAACCCAGCACAAGTGGAAGCATTTCCGGACTCAGCTGGGGTCCCGTGGTTGCCAAACCACGTCCCACTAGATGTGAGCCCCTGGGAGGGGGAATTACAATTCAAACACTTTGTTTTTCATTCTCTCTCTCTTTCTTTCTTTCCTGGGCTGGCTGCGTGGCTCAACGATAACGTTCTCGCCTGCAGTACCCAAGGCTGCAGGATCGAATCCTGGTGAAGCCAGTTGGCTTTTGAGGGAGCGCAAATGGGAGGGAGCCGTATCATTAGATTCACGGGCACGTTAAAGATCCCCCTCGGGGCCAAATTCCGTCACCCCGGCGTCTCTAAAAGCCGCAGTTGTTAAAAGGAACGTAAAACCAATAACATTATCATTATCTTCCTATCTGTCTTTGACTGGCATTGCAACGCATGCCGGGTACAGCTAGTGCCCTATAAAATAGTATATTCATTTTCACACCTGTGTGTTACCTTCTTCGAGATATGAGCTGGTGAACATGGAAAATTTGCAGAAAAATATGTAGCGCCTCACGTTTCTCGTTAAACTTGCCCTTCCAATCCGTTTACCTTCCATTTTACAGGAAAGTCGCGAGGAAGAAAGTTGTAGAACACGAAGTTGCCTTAAAGAATATATATACTTATGCTAATTTATCTTTATATCTTTAAACGTTAGAGCGTTTTGACGTATCGGGGTCGGTTTCGTGATTTCGCTAGTAAACTGCTCATTATTTTACTTCCGTTTTCAACAGCTTTAACACTCTGTATCGCGTTATTTATTTTCATTATGCAAACAAATCGTTTGTAACCCATATAACTAATATAATATACTGCCTGTTGTTGTCAGCCCGAAGGCTGGTTGGATCCTCAAGACAGAAGAAAGCTTGCACAGTAGTTGACTGATCACCCGCCTTTTGCTGTACGTGATTCTTTGATGTCCCTTTCAACCGGTTTAATAGGAACCAGCAACATCAACTGTTACCAAGTATTAGAAATCGGAAGCGGTACAATGGGGACTTTTGTTGGAATGAACTTTTCAGAAATTAGGCTGTGTAAGAAGAACGCATTAGTCCCTTTGGCTGCTATGAGCAACACTATCAAACTGGACAACGAAATAGTGGTGGTCGAGGCTTTAATGATTTTCCATTATAAACAAGAGAACTGAAGGGGATGTAGAGGAGCTGTTGAAGTGTGAGTTAGCCCCATATCCCATGACTCTTTTTGATGAAGGGATGATGAGGAAAACCATAATGTCCGCTCTCTACGATGCCTTTCCTTCATGCAGTCAAATAATCAACCTGAAGAACTGTTTCACGGTAAATCGATGGCGGCTTTCTTCTTCATAGAGTAAAGTGGAACAACAACAATAAGTTCGCCTCCATCTGCGATCAATATGTGTCCTACGTTATCAACCATTACGGCCACAACTCTGCTGTTGTGTTTGCTGGTTACGAAGACACGAGTTCCACGAAAAGAGACGAACAACGTCGGAGAGCATCAAGTAAAACATCAGTGGATGTAGACTTCGATGAGAACACGGTGGCTTCTGTTCAGCAGGAAAACTTCCTTTCCAACGAAAGAAACAAAATTAAGCTGATTAGTATGTTAGCGCAGCCTTGGATGCAAAAGGTATACAGTTTACTATAGCCAAAGCAGACGCTGACTGCAGCATTGTCAGGTATGGATTACAAAATACCCCTCATTCGACTGTGGTGGTAATTGGCGAGGACGTAGACCTGCTCGTCTTACTCGTGGCACTCACACCACGAGACACGAATGTCCTTTTCATGAAGCCTGGACGAGGCAACACAGAAGACAGACAGTACTCCTCCCAACAACTTCAGACCTTGCCATTCTGCCAGTACATTCTATTTATCCATGGCTTCACTGGATGTGATACCACTTCTGCCATTTTTGGGAGAAGTAAAGCAGCCATAATCAAATGACTCGAGCGGTATCCTAAAGAAACCATAAGCATCGCTGAAGTTTCGTCCAACAAGTAAATTTATTTTTATTATAAGAGGGTAACCGTGGCGTTAACTATAAAAGAGGCATTTATAACTTATTTTTTAAAGAATATATACAACGAAAAATAACGAACTCTTCAGAACATATATATACCGGTATACTCCGATGGGCTGGACTGCAAACTATTAGATTTTGATCATGTTTCCATTCCCATAAAAACGAAATTATATTCCGAAATATTGGGCTCCCCCAAAACAATCATATATATATTTATACATTCTAGGTATATATCATTATTTATATGGGTAATAAATACCATTTATGTTTACATAATCAATAAATAACGAGTTAGAGAGAGTTAAAGCCGTTGAAAACATAAGTAAAATAATGAGCAGTTTACTAGCGAAATCTCGAAACCGACCCGATATGTCAAAACGCTATAACGTTTAAAGATATAAAGATAAATTAGCATAAGTATATATATTCTTGACGGCAACTTTGTGCTCTACAACTTCCTTCATCACGACTTTCCTGTAAAATGGAAGGCAAACGGATTGGAAGGGCAAGTTTGACGAGAAACGTGAGGCGCTACATATTTTTCTGCAAATTTTCCATTTTCACCAGCTCATATCTCAAAGAAAGTAACACACAGGTGTAAAAATGAATATACTATTTTGTAGGGCATTTAATTACCTTTCAGTTAGGAAAGTATAAAAATTTCTGTAAGATGCAGCGTTTGAAAGTTATGCGCCAAAAACGATAAAGGGGGGGGGGGGGCTTCGAGCCCCCCTCCTGCCCCCCGCAGCACCTGAAATCGACGGGACTTTATTAGGCGTTGTTCAGGGGCCCTCCCTCTACACATTCCAGAAAAATTTGGAACTACATGATTTAATGCAGCAAAAAATCCTAATTTGACTGGACTATATGGGATGTTTCATTCTAAGTGAATAGCAAGTTCGCCATGTGAAGATTCATTCCAAGTTCTGCGAATATGAGAGAGCTCTCAAGCAAGATTTCAAGTTTCCATTCTCTTCATACCGCTTCATTAATCTGTCAAGCCGTTGATCATACTTGACATATTTCTTCTTTCTCTTTGAACTTTCAATGTACAATTCGTATTTCATTCGTCGGAAGTGCGCACATAAACTGCCCTTATTCGTTGTACACAAAATGTTTAAAGCCGCACAGTGTGATCGCCACTGATGTTTTTGTGGTAATGAACCTGTAACTGGAATGCCCGTCTCACATCGAGTGGTACGTTATGTCCTAGAGTAAATATTTGGGGATCACGGGAAAACTGTCCTTAGGTAGATAACGAACTAGGTGGTACGTTATGTCCTCGGAAATCAAGTGGTACGTTTTGTCCGTGGTACGTTATGTCCGGACACCAATGCCCTCTCCGCCGTTCCCCCTCTGGAATTCCAAGATGGCGATATTTTTTGAACGAATTATTGGAGGAAGTCGTGACAGTTGTCAAATTACTCGGGGTGACGCCCCTTTTTTGAATTTATTATTTCTTTTTTTCAAATTTTGACAAAGGGCCTAACTACACATTTTGAAAATATTGATTTATTGACTTTTTGAATTTTATTTAATAATGTATTATTTATATACTTTTTTATTTACCATTTATTTTTATTTTTAATTTTTGTCAAAAAGGTCTAACTACACTATCGTTAATATTTCCTGAATCCATGCCCGGATTTAAATGTGTGATGTGTTGTAGGGCTCGGGGTGATGCCCCCTTTTTGATTTTTTCCAAATTTTGACAAAGAGCCTAACTACACATTTTGAAAATGTTGATTTATTGACTTTTTAAATTTTATTTAATATTTAATGTATTATTTATATAATTATCTATTTACCATTTATTTTTATTTTCAATTTTTGTCAAAAGGGCCTGACTACACTTTTGTTAATATTTCCCAAACCCATGATAGGATTTAGATGTGTGATGTGTTGTAAGACTCTGTGTGACAACCCCCTTTTTGAATGTATTATTTATTTCTCAAATTTTGGCAAAGGGCCTAACTACACACTTTGAAAATATTGATTTATTGACTTTTTACTTTTATTTAATATTTAATGTGTATAATGTATATAATGTAAATAATTTTTTTACCATTTATTTTTAATTTTTAATTCTTTGTCAAAAGGGCCTAACTACACTTTTGTTGATATTTCCTGAACCCATGATCAGATTTGGACATGCGAGGTCTCAAATTACTCGAGATGATGCCCCCTTTGGTATGGTGCATGAATTTTTTCAAATAACGCGAAACAGCAAGGTCATTGACCTGAGATTTTATAAACTAATAATTGGATGTGGAGATGTGAGGTGTCATAGGACTTAGGATGATCAACCCCTTTTCATGACCCATGAATTTACCCAAAAGACCCAAAACGGCAAGGTTATAGACCTGAGATTCTCATCATCTTCATTTCCCCTTTTCCAGTTGACACTGGGTAGGGTAAATATGGTTCCTCTCCACTTTGCTCTGTCGTTCCACCATTCATCCTCCGACACAGCGTTCCAATCCAGGTTCCGTCTTCTAATACTATTCTCCACCGAGTCCATCCAATGCATTCTTGGTCTTCCTCGTCCTCTCTTCCCAGTCATCCGTCATTCCAGTGCTCGTCTTGGTAGCCTTACTTCATTCATCCTTTTGACATGTCCAAACCATCTCAATCTGTTTTTCTCCAGTTTGTCATTTAGTTTCTGTACTCCAAGTTCTTTCCGTATATCTTCATTTCTCACTCTGTCCCTCCTCGTTTTCTGGACCATACTTCTCAGGAATCTCATATCAGCTGCTTGTACTCTGCTCTCATCCCTTTTAGTCGTTGTCCAAGTTTCCGCTGCATATGTCATTATAGGAACATAATATGCTTTGTACATAACTTCTTTAGCCTTAATTGGTATATCCTTGTTCCATACTAGTCCCCGTACCTGTTGGTAGAAATCACTCCCGAGTTGTATTCTTCTGCTAATTTCCAAATCTAGTCTTCCATCTTCAGTCAGTTCACTTCCCAAGTATTTGAAGTGTTTCACTGCTTCCAATTCCTTATATCCTACTTTGATTACTCCTTTTCCTTTTTTCTTAACTCTACTCATTACCACTGTTTTACTCTTCTCCACATTTATCTTCAATCCCCATTGCTCAATCTTTTCATTTATTACGTCTAACTGTTCTTGTACCTCCATATCATCCTCGCCCCAGATCACAACGTCGTCTGCAAACAACATTACCTTCATCTTTGCCCTACTATATTCTTTCATTGCTGCCTTCATGATGTCATCCATCACCATTACGAACAATAATGGTGACATCACACTTCCTTGCTTTAGTCCAGTGTCAATTTTAAACCATTCCGATGTCCCGACTCTAGTCTTCACACTACTGTAGCACTCCATGCACATTCCTTTTATCATGTCTTTCAGTTCCTTGCCTATCCCCCTGTTTGTTAAGCTTTCCCAAACTTTTGTTCTAGGGATGCTATCATAGGTCTTTTCTAGATCAATAAAAGTCATTACCATATCCTTCCCATATTCTCAACTCTTTTCAATGTTCTGTCTCAGAATGAAAATGTGTTCCACTGTTGACCTGCCCCCTCTAAATCCAAACTTCTCCTCCGCTATTTGGCTTTCTACCTTTACTCTAATTCTTCTTTCTTGGATTCTTTCCATTACTTTGGCAACATGCGAGATGATGGTGATTCCTCGGTAGTTACCACACACCTTCCTGTTTCCTATATTGAATATTGGCAATATTATTCCGTTTTTCCAGGCTTCAGGTACTTTCTTCTCTCTCCACACACTCCTGAGAAGTCTGTATGTCCACTGCAGTCCCACTGGTCCTGCTGCCTTGATCATTTCTATTGCCACTTTGTCGATTCCCACAGCTTTCCCTATCTTCATCTTCCTAACTGCCCATTCCACTTCTGCCAGAGTAATGTCTGGTTCTTCTTCTATTTCTTCCTCCACCGTTTTGGCTGTTTGCGTAACTTCTCCGCATGCCTGGCGTCTCACCTTCCACAGCTCGCTGAAATATTCTTTCCATCTGTCCGTTATCTCTTCTGGTTTTGTCAATTTTTCACCTTCTTTGTTTTTCACGAACCCAGTATTCACCTTTTCATTCCTTCTGCTTTTTATAATTCCAAACCGCAATTTCTTTCCACAATGTAAATCCTCCCTTATTTCCTGAGTGAATTCTTCCCAGCTTTTCTTCTTTTCCTCTGCAATTACTTTCTTGCAAACTCTGTTTTCTTCTATTTATTTTGCTCTACATTTTTTTCAGTCTTTTTTGTTTTCCATTCCTTCCAAGCTTTCTTCTTCTTTCTTAACTTTTCTTTCACTCTATCATTCCACCATTTTGTCGCCTTTACCCGTACCTTTCCTGATGTTCTACCACATGTTTTCTCTGCACTGTTTACAAATGCACTCTTAAACTTTTCCCATTCTTGTTTTACATGGGTAATATCCGTACTTGGTATCAGTTCTTGCAATTCTCTCTTAAACTCTTCTGCAACCTCCTTTTCCTTTAGTCTCCAGACCTTAATCTTTCTTTCCCTGTTTTCTGATAATCTCATGACCTTTCCTACTTTTAATTTTGCTACCACTGCCCTATGGTCACCTCCAAAAGCTTCCTCTGACATGGCTGTGATATCCATTAGCTCTTTCCGATGTCCTTTATCGACTAATACATAGTCTATCAGAGTTTTCGTTCTTCTATCTCCCCACCCATACCTCGCTATCTTCTGACTATTTTTCTTTCTGAACCACGTATTCCCTATAATTAATTGGTTCCGCTGACAGAAGTCCATTAAGAAATCCCCTTCTGGATTTTTACTGCCATAACCATATGGTCCCAAAAATTTCCTCTCTTCCTTGTCTGTCACTTCCCACTCGTGCATTCAAATCTCCCATTACTATTATTTCCTTATCCTCTATATATTTTTCCACATCTTCTAGGAATTCTTCTAAGTTCTCTTCTTTATTCCCCGTTTGTGGGGCATATACTTGGAACTTGGAACAGATCTTTTGTCCCTGTCTGGAACTGTATCCTTCCTATGATTATCCTGTCACTTATCTTTTTCACCTCTTCCACATACTCTAGGACATCCTTTCTTATAATCATTCCTACTCCATTTTTTGCCTCTTGTCCTCCACTGTAAAACAGCCTGTATCCTTCCCTTAGTTTTCTTTCCCCTTTTCCTTTCCATTTCGTTTCACTGAGACCGAGGATGGCTATATCCTTCTCCATCATGAAGTCCACTAGCTCTTCAGTCTTGTCCGTCAGGGTTAAGATGTTGACTGTCCCTATTCGGATATATTGTGATGCTGGTCGCCCATTTCTCACAGCTCCCCCAGCATCTGAAGAACTGCGCGTCGCCTGCAGGGGACGCCCTAACATTTTCCGAGGCTGAACCATATTTGCTTTCATTTTAGGCTATTATTAAGATGGGGTCGCTACACCCAAATGCATTTTATGACCTACTGCCAGGTATGAACTAGGCCGCTCCTAACATGGAGAACAGACGCCTTTTGTAGCAGCTCCTCTGGAGTGCAGACGCTACGGGTGTCCATAATATGGACTAATATATTTTACTCTATTAACCCAGAGCACTGGGTTGCCTCTTCCACCAACTTTGCTGTACCGAAGGACTCCTTCACCACCGCAGATGCCGTTGAGGTCTTTACTCATATCCTGAGCTGGGCCCTCCATATTTATAACCCCTGGAGAGAGGGTGTACCACTCCACTACTACACTCAGCAATAACACTGTATAACATCACACCATGCGCCGCTGCACCACACTGCGACACTCCACTACTAGCATCAATACCACCACTGTGTAACCTCACACTATGAGCTCCTGCACTACACTGTGTCCCTCTACTAGTACACTCAATAACAACACTGTATAACCTCACACTATGTGTTACCGCACTATACTGTGTCCCTCTACTAGTACACTCAATAACAGCACTGAGATTCTATAAACCAATAATTGGATTTGGACACATGTGAACCCTTGATTTGTTGAATTTAAATTGTAAAAAACCTGATTTATGATTTAAATTAATGCATGTAAGATTTTTTATTATTTTATTTTAGATTTTAGAGCTTACATATTACATTTAGCAAAATAACCAAATCATAATGTTATGACTTGAAATTTTTGATAACTAATTATTAAAGAAGACATATAAGGATTTGTATTATTGGAATTACGTTTCCTCTACTATACATTTTTAGATTTTAGATTTTAAATTTTAGATTTTACATTTTACATTTAGCAAAAAGGCCAAACTTAAAAGTTACTGACTTGATATTTTTGGTAACTAATTAATATTAGATGATTGACTAGAGATTTTGTGAACAAATACCTTAATTTTATTTATTACAAACATCGGACCGGCAGTTAGAGTACCACGAGCTAGCCCATATCTTTACCTGGTAAACCGTGCTGTAAGAATTGAAACAAATACGGTTTGTTTGAACATAACTATACCTTATTGACGTGAGATTTTCGAAACCAAAAATTTGATAATGTTATACATTAGCTTGAATGAAAAAGCGCAAACCTCTTTATTGCTAAGGCAAGTTATTTTTCTTTACTTTGGGCTTGACGACGTAACTAGAAATTTTTGTTTTAAAAATATGTTTTAAAATGTTATACATTTTTAAGAGCAAGAATGGGTTTACACAAAGTTATGTAACATTATACCTGACTGACCGCAACAGGATAGCATGAGCAAGAGATTTTAAGATGACTATTAATGGATTTTCAAATAATTATTTATTTATTTATTTATTTATTTAATTACGTAATATTTATTACACACGGCTATGTGGGTTAAAGATGATTACACTATACGTTAAGACTAATTTTTTAGGCCTTGACCAACCTTAAAATAAACATTTTATGGCCCGACACGAGTTAGCTACCAGGGAAACACTTTGTCGATTATGCTTGTTTTGACCAGTGGATAGGGTTCAAGAGATCAGCCTGCCATTTCGGTTTATATACAACAGATACTTAGTCCTATATAGAAACTGAGTAATCACGTTGTTATTTTTACACACACACACAAAATAACAACGAGTCGTTATACTAGAGTTGATGAGGATAGCCATGTAGAGCTTATCAAAAAACGCCGCTGTGTAACATTAAATGCTTGTCAACGGACAGTGACTCTTTACTAAAACCCATTACACGATACCTGAGAGGTTATCTAAAATTATTTTAAGATGCCTTTAACTCCCTATTAAACACTCAGTTTACAAAACTGATAACAGCAATTTTGCAAAGTTTTGTATATACTCAAGTCCACAGGACTAATTAAATTAGTAACTGTTGGGTTGGCTGAGTGGTTAAGACATTTGACTTAAATTTGATTTTTTTGAATAAGAAAGCAAGGGATCGAACCCCTTACCTGACAAAAATATTGCCTCAACATGGGTTACCAGCACTGTAGTACAGTATTATGATACCCAATATATAAACCGCAGATAAAGTGTATTATTTAAGGCCACCCTCTTTCAGAACATAGCCGGAGACTGTAGATGGTTAGCGATTTTATTAGGAGTGGAAAGCAAGACAACAATTAAGAAAAAGAGACAATACCCTTAAAATATTCTTATTAATTTAATTTTTATAACAGATACACACTGAATACAACTCTCTACCTCTTTACCATTGCTTGATATAGTTTATTTTTAACACAACGCTTGTTGTAGATCCTTTTATAACTTTGTCCATTCACTCTTGTTCTTAAAAACTGGGGAAGCTGCAATGGTTTTATAGGCATAAAGACCGCATCCATTATGATGATTGTTATTATCATAATTAATATACTGTAGTCATTGTCATCATCATCTTCATCATAATCATCATCATCATCATCATTATTCTCACTATTACTATCTAATCCTTTTTGATTCTTTTACAATACCCATTGTTTCAAAGACTGTGTTGCTTTTGATAGTGTTAAGGGTTTTTGATCGTTGACAACCGTCCTAACATGACTTTTTTAGGAGTTGATAAAATAATGCTTTTCAACAAACAATGCACTATCTTTAGCAGCAATATTGTTTTCTTGAACTCGCTTTTTTTCATTGGTTAGAGTATTTTGTGCATTTAAATGAGCATTTATTTGAGATTCACAATGATGCTCTTTAAAGTAAATACGTTGGAGTCTTTTGTATTAATCATTCCTCGACACTTTTTGGATCGGACCCTTCCTTCCATAACTAAGCTTGCTATTCCTGAGTGTCTTAGTATGTGTCCTACTAACCTATCTCTTCTCTTCATTAGCAGTCACCAGAAACATCCCTCCTCTCCCACTCGTCTTAATACCTCTTCGTTTGTAACCCTATCTACCCCCCTGATCTTCATCATTCTCCTGTAACACCACATTTCAAAAGCTTCAATTCTCCTCTTTTCTGCTGCACCAATAGTCCAAGTTTCACTTCCATGTAGCGCCACCCTCCAGACAAAGGCTTTCAAAAATGACTTCCTAATACCTAAATCTATATTCGATGTCAACAGATTCCTTTTTTTGTAGAAATGCTTTCCTTGCCTGAGCCAACCTACTTTTTATATCCTCTTTGCTTCGTCCATCACTGGTTATTCTGCTTCCTAAGTAACAGAAGTCTCCTACTTCCTTCAGCTTTTCACCTGCCAATTTGATCTCCATAGAGGTTTCTGATTTATTTCGGCTGCATTCAAGTATTTTTGTTTTACATTTATTAATTTTCATCATGAATTCTTTCCGTAAGACGGAGTCCATACCAATCAAAAACTCATTCAAATCCTCAGGCTTGTCGGCCAAGATGACGATGTCATCAGCAAATCTCAGAGTTGAAATTATTTCTCCTTGAATCTTCACTCCCACCTTAAATTTTTCTCTAATTTCCTTCATTGCTTGTTCAATGTAAAGATTGAAAAGTATGGGTGATAAGTTGCAGCCTTGCCTTACACCTTTCTGAATACCAGCTTCTCTCTCATGTCCTTCAGCTCGAATGACTGCCGTCTGGTTTATGTATAGATTGTATATCACCCTCCTATCCCTGTACTTTATTCCAATCGTTTTCAAAATGTCAAACAATTTAGTCCAATCAACGTTATCAAAAGCCTTTTCTAAGTCTACAAATGCCATGAACTTTCTCTTATCTTTCCTTATTCTACCTTCCAAAATCAGCCTAAGACTTAGTACAGCTTCCCTTGTTCCTACATTTCTCCTGAAACCAAACTGGTCTTCACCCAACTCCGATTCTATCTGGCTTTCAATCCTCTTGTAAATTATTCTAGACAGGATCTTTGAAGCATGAGTAACCAAGCTGATTGTACGGTAATCTTCACATCTGTCAGCTCCCACTTTCTTTGGTATAGGGATGAAAACATTCTTCTTGAAATCAGGGGGTACCTCACCTGCCTCATAAATCCTACACACCAAGTGAAATAACCTGATCAGACCTTCATCTCCTATGCAGCGTAGCAACTCAATCGGTATATCATCTATGCCTGGTGCTTTGTTCCTGCTTAAGTCTTCCAAAGCTCTATCAAATTCTGATCTCAATATTAAATCTCCTTTCGTATCCTCATCAATTTCCTCCTCCCTTTCCATTACATGATTCTCAATCTCCTTTCCCTGATACAAACTCTCTATGTAAGCTTTCCATCTCTCAACCTTTTCTTCCCTATCTGTTAGAGGCTTTCCATTTGTGTCCTTAATATTACAGCACTTAGTCTTCTTTTCCCCAAAAGTATTCTTAATCCTTCGATAAGCTGTGTCTACTTTTCCTAATTTCAGACAATTTTCTATACCTGCACATTTCTCATTCAACCATTCTTCTTTCGCTTCCTTGCACTTCTTGTTAACCTCATTTCTCAGACGTCTGTATTCTGCTTTCCCCTTTTCATCTCTTACATTCTTGTGTTTCCGCCTTTCATCCATCAATTCTAGTATATCCTGAGTGATCCACGGTTTTCTACCTATTCTTTCTTTCCTACCAATATTTTCTTCTGCGGATTTTGTTATTTCATTCTTCAAAAGTGCCCATTCGTCTGCAATTGAAGTTTGTTTAGGGATTTTCATTAGTCCTTCCTTTATACTCTTCTTGAATCTTTCGTTTACATCCTTCTCTTTCAGTCTGTCTATTGCCCACCTTTTTGGCTTTTGACTTTTCTTCAGTTTCTTCAACTTTAATCTGCATTTCATTACAACCAGATTTCATTACATCTATGTAAATGGTTACAAACTCTCCTGTGTCATCCCCTAATGCGATGTTTAAAGCCCTAATTAAAGCTGCTGAACTACTCTTTAATCCATAAGGTGTTCTACAAAATTGATAAAGGTTATATTTATGACTAAAAGCTGTAAATGGTCTATCTTCGTACATAAGTGGCACTTGCCAAAAACTGGAACTCAAATCTACACAAGTGAAATACTTCTTCCCCTCAAATGTTTGCATTAATTCCTCTATTGACATAGATTTCAGCTGATCTGAACTAATTCTACTGTTAACCAAACGAGCGTCTAAACAAATACGAACAGTGCCGTCGGTCTTGGGTACCGTGATCAAAGAATTAACATATGGACTGTTAGAGTGCTCAGTAATCCCATCTTCAAGCATCTGATTAATTTGTGCCTCAACTGCACTCTGATAAGCGAAAGGTACAGGATATCTATGTCCTGTGAATACTGACCTATCAATAACGTTCAATGAATGTGTATAGCAATTGGCCATACCAATGCGATCCTCAAACACTCTCCTATTACACAATAACACATCATAGAGCCGAACACACTGTTCATCCTCTATATTTCCCTGAAATGCAGCATCACGTAACGAGTCCTTTAGACTACCGTTCGTAATCACACTGCCCACAAAACATGGAGAACCTCGCTCTACGGCTGGCGATATCTCATTTAAAGTACAAATCACACCTACAATACTACTCCTCTGAATATGGTCATTGAACGCTACTTCTAATTCAGAATTTATTGAAAATTAATAAATGTAAAACAAAAATACTGGAATGCAGCCGAAATAAATCAGAAACCTCTATGGAGATCAAATTGGCAGGTGAAAAAGGAATCTGCTGACATCGAATATAGATTTAGGTATTAGGAAGTCATTTTTGAAAGCCTTTGTCTGGAGCGTGGCGCTCTATGGAAGTGAAACTTGGACTATTGGTGTAGCAGAAAAGAGGAGAATTGAAGCATTTGAAATGTGGTGTTACAGGAGAATGATGAAGATCAGATGGGTAGATAGGGTTACAAACAAAGAGGTATTAAGACGAGTGGGAGAGGAGAGATGTTTCTGGCGACTGCTAATGAAGAGAAGAGATTGGTTGGTAGGACACATACTAAGACACCCAGGAATAGCAAGCTTAGTTATGGAAGGAAGGGTCGAGGACAAGAACTGTAGGGGTAGACCAAGGTTAGAATATGTTAAACAGATAGCCTCGGATGTAGGGTGTGGTAGCTATGTAGAGATGAAACGATTAGCTCAGGACAGGGAGGCATGGAGAGCTGCATCAAACCAGTCAAAAGACTGAAGACTCAAACAACAACAACATAGATGATAGCGTCGAAGTCATTTAGCAACTATTTCCTTGTGCTTCGCGTTTCTGCGATGAAATACCTTTTAATTACCTAAATACAGTGAATATTAATCCAGTTTAATGTTGTTTATATTGCAGAATTACTTATTATGCTTCATTTAAATGTGCGCATCGGAGATAAAAATCTGCGATCTTGAATAATATAATCCAGGCCTTCAAATAACCTCAAAAGATCTCCTGAAACTGAGATAAGCTTCTGGGATGCGTTTAGTAATTCATGGTTGAAGTATTCCATGCTTCTCTGAAAAATCATCACCAGCATGAGCTCTGTCGGGCTCAATATATGGATACGGACTCGTTCATTTATTTGGTTAACACCCTAGATGTATATCAAGACAAGTTGGATTTCCTAGAAACCTGGACACATCAGATTATCCAACGAATCAGGTGTGTTACTCTTCATCAAACAAGAAACGTTGGGAAAATTTAAAGACGAGGCTTGTGGACAAATTATTAAAGCATTTGTTGGACTTAGAGCTAAAATGTATGCTTTAGACATAAATGGTAAAGAAATCAAAAAGATTGAAGGTGTTGTCAAAAATTGTATAAGCTTTCAAGATTATAAGGACTGTATTATGAAAAACGAGGTAAAAAGAATACCAATGAATATTATTGCTTCGAAACAACATGACATATAATCTATAATACTAAAAAAAAAATTACTTTGTGTCCTGGTGATGATAAAAGAGTAATTGAATCGGTTGGTATAGCTAGACATGCCTATGGTCATTACTCATCCGTTGACCATGCTTAAAGAGTTAAATTATGGATATTAAAATCCTCTACCTGTATGTAGCAAATACATGAAACAAAACAATTTAAAACTAAAGCAATAGCACTAAGAATAGAAAACATCACCAATCAAGCAACAAAAAAATAAATAAATGGAATTCATACTTAAGAATAAAAACAAATAAGAAGCACAAAGAAAATAATCCGACTGTACAATTTATAACAAAAGGAATGAAATATGTGTAAATATTGTACATGTATTTAAAATGAATAAAACATATTGTATGGACACTGCTTGTACATTTTAATTACTACCCACCTCCCACTCCTAATCCAACCGTTGACCTCTAGTAATGTTAAGAAATTACCCGAAACTAGATAGCCAAACCCTTGTATTTGGGGTAAGGTATACAGCGTTGTTATATGTAATGAAAAATCGTGTTTCACAAATGTGAACTTTCGACTTGGACTAAATCAAAAACATGTAAACAACAAAATTGGAAAATCCATATTTCAATATTGACAAAATTCAAAAACTTTAAACTGACATTTTTAAAAACTGTAAATAGGAAATTGGTAAATTGCAATGTGTGAAATACAGTATAAAAATGAAAAGCAAAATGAACAAAAGCATTTACTTTTTAAAACTTAACTGACTTTGTAATTGTAAGCTGGTTGTGCGTAGCGAACAACTTGCTCAGTAGCCACAGTGCAGGTGTTAGCTTTACCTTACTCTCTATAAGACTAGAATAGAAATAGTTGCGTGTGCCCTTATATACTTTGGGTGTGTGCATTAGCCTTTGGCTTAGCTTTAAAGGTTAGGTTAGGTAAAGTTAGGTTAGGTAAATTTAGGTTAGGTTAGGTATGTGACCTTGTAGTTTACTCTTTTCGGAAAATCTATAATGTGATATATAAAATCAAAAAAACTAAAATCTAAAATGTAAAATCTAAAAATGTAAAATCAAAACAAAATCAAAAATCGAAAATCTTAAAAACTTAAATCTAAACATAAAAAATTAAAATGTAAATATAGAAAATATTACATGCATAAATTTAAATCTTTAAGTGAGGTTTCTGTGGGTTAGGTTACGTTAGGTGAAGTTAGGTTAGGTGAAGTTAGGTTAGGTAAAGTTAAGTTAGCATGCCATATGTGTAGGTGATTGCATGCAGTGACTATTTTGTGCATTAGCTCTGTGCTAAAAATATTAAATATATAAAAATTTATAAGTAAAAAAAAAACTAATTTTAGGTAAAAAAATAATTAAAGATTAAATCTTAGCTCTGTGACCTTGTAATTTAGTCTCTTTAGCAAAATTTAAAATGGAAAATATAAAATGAAAAAAAAGTAAAATGTAAAATTTAAAATCTAAAAATCTCAAACGAAAAATCTAAAAATCTAAGATCTAAAATGAAAAATCTAAAATGAAAAAAAATATGTACAAATCAAAAATCTGAAGTGAAAAAAATTAAAAATCTAAAATGTAAAATGAAAAACCAATAATGAATAAAAGTAAAAATCAAAAATCTAAAATGTAAAAAGAGAAAATCTTACATGCATTAATTTAATCTTGAAATGAGGTTTCTGAGGGGTAATGAAATGTTGGGTTAATGACCTTGCAGTTTAGTGCTTTGACACAATAAAAATAATAAATACTAAATTAAATATTTTCAAAAAGAAATTAAATACAATACATAAATAAAAAATAAATCATTAAAAATTATATACATGATAAATTAAATGAAAAAATAAAAATTAAATAAATAATAAACAATGCATAGTTAATAACAAATAAATAGTGATTTGAAAAGCCCGCCATTTAAAAGTGTGGTTGCGCGCGGCGGCCATCTTGCGCATAAGCCCCTGACCCAGCTATGACTCTCTCTCTCTCTATAAGAAAAACATAGGGTGGTTACGCGTGGCGGCCATCTTTTACATTAGCCCCTGCACGAGAACCGGCCAATATTGCCTACTAGTGGGCCTAGCAATAGTGTCACCACTAAGCGGGCTAATCGCCGATATCTTCATTAATGCACTGAAAAATGCGTTCTTAGGAAAGACTTCACTTAAGGGAATAGTAATGTGGAAAAGATACGTGGATGATCTGCATCTACGATACTGAATTAACAAGCGAAAAAACAATTCTCTAATCCATTAATAGCCTACAGCACTCAATCAAATTCACTAAGGAATCCGAAACTGATCGGAAAATAAATTATCTCGACATAGCTATTGAACATAAAGACAACGAGCTTTCATATTCCATATTCCGAAAAGCCACACAAACCTCGGTTGCAATCGACAATCAGTCCAATCACCCCAACAAGAATAAATTTGCGGGGTTCAATTCAATGGTGAACAGGGCTTTTAACATACCCATGTCAAAAGACAATTATTATAATTATAATTATTATAATACGGAAATAAGAATAATCAAGCAAATAGCAAAGGAAAACAATTTACCGCCCTGCAAAATATATAAAATTGTAGCCAAACATAAGCATAAAGACAAAATGATCCCAAAACCGGATAATAATGAGAAGAAAGTCGCGCGTTTCAACAATGTGAATGCGAAAACACATAAAATCACTAATCTGTTTAAAAAGCAAGGCATAAAAATAGTATTCATAACGAATAACACATCCGGTAAGCATCTGCAAAATAGTAATCTAAATAAACAAGACCATTATTCAAAGTCAGGGGTATATTCTATTCAGTGTCAAGACACAGGTAGTCAAGCTAATTACATCGGATAGAGTGGAAGAAGAGTAGATACACGCTACCATGAACATAGAAACGTGATAAAATGCGGGACACCCTCAGCCGTATGCGGACATATGTGCGACGCGGGACACAGTTTTACTAACTTTGAAACCGACTTAAAATAATTCATCACGAACCGAAAAGCAGAGCTCTTGACATAAAGGAAGCAATTGAGATACACCTAGCTAAAAGAAACAGCCCCAATAATATAATCGAACACACTTTTATGGAGAGCTCACCGCTCTTCACGCCACTAAAATACACACCCTGTCGGAAACAAGACCCAACATAGCGATAAAGCAAAGCTAGATAAAAAGGGGGAAAATAGGGGGATTTGAATTGGAAAATGTTATCTAGATCAGGATGTACGATGTACTTTCATTCATCAATAAACCTAGGTTGTTACTCACGGCACTATTAAAGCAGCCAGGACTTTCTCAGATACCAGGTGAACTTACTATGAATGGCTACTAGTCTACGCGTGGCGAGGAATGTTCCACGGTCTTTAATAGTTGATGACCTTCCTGCATACAGTAACATACTCCATACGTCTAGTCTTGGCAAACCACCAAGTACACTTGCACTTGACACAAACAGCATTTAGGAATGCGGGGAGAGGGAACCCGCTCTGGGAGATACCAAACCAGTTCAGTCGCGAGTTACTAGTTACCGAGTGAACTACGCGCTGCCGAACAGCACAAGTCTCCTAACCAGATAAGTAGCCTGTATAATACTTTACTATCAGAATTGTCCATTCACAACAAACACATAGTCATTCCAAAATCAGGCAAATTCCGGAGTTCTATCACAACTTTCAGTATCTCACTAAAGCATCATATAGCCTACAACTAACAAATACCGACAAGTTGCATTACCAATACAGCAATTAAATAAGTGTACATATTGTAAATATTTTCACCTGTATTTTCAGACATAGATTTGTAGCCTAAGCGTAATGGATCTGATGATGATCGCTTGACGGTCGAAACTGGTCATCCTAGTATATTTATTAAACTTCTGGTTTTTTTTTCAGGATTAGGGCATAACCAATCTCTTTTGGGTACATTCGTGTTGACCGACTGAATAGCACTAAACTAAATTAATTATATTAGTTAGTTATTGCTGTTTCAAGGGACGGAACTACGAATTAATTAAATTAACAGCAATAATTTGTAGAACCGTCAAATCAGATTGAAACTTCGTATACACGTGAATACACTGGCGGGAAAATGATCCCAACACCAAGAAGTGTTTGTGCTCGATTAACGAGCGTTGGCAGGCGTGTTTATATATTTTAAAGATGACGTCGATTCAAATTTCCTGCAAATCGCATTAGTGTGGCACTAGTAGTGGCCCCATGACGTTGCACATTAGGTTTGCTTTATATATGGACTGTTCTGAGCGAGAGCGTCAGTTACCTGTGCGATTGGTTGGTTGGTTCCTTAGTTTAGGGGCTGCGACAACGCGGTCATGTAGCCCCGTGTACTTTGGGTGTGTGTAGAATCTGTTTGATAACCGGTGTTAATTGTGATGACTGTATTAGTGTGTGTATCTGTTCTTTTTAATTCAAGTAGGGACTGCAACTTTGAATTTTCAAATAGTTCCTACTTTTGCCGCCAAACGCCACCGTCAACGACTACTAGGCCCAGTTCAGAACTAGCTACTAGACGCCACCGCAGTCGGCTCTTGGCAACGAACGTAGCAACCTAAGAGCGTTGTTTACATTCTTAACCTATCCAATTTAGTTTCACACAGGTGTAATTAGTGGAAAGATCTTTAACATGCCATAAATCTATGACATGGGACCGCCGGCTTTACTTCCCCTCCGAAGGAAGGCATACTGAGGGATTTTTAACGCTCTTAAAAAATCCGACGGCTTCGGCCGGGTTTGAACCCGCTATCTTGGGCATAGAAGCTCAGCATGCTACCAACTACGCCACCGAAGCCGCTACCTGTGCGCTTGGACGGAGTGACTGTGAGTGGGTCAATAATGCCTTTACGACGACGAACAGGCCAGTATCAACAGCTCACTGCTTTTCTACGAGGTCGTGCAATAGAGCTACGTGAAGGTGGATTTTCCTTCCGCGCTATTGCAGAAAGACTTGGCAGGAATGTCTCCACTGTGCACGCGTGCTGGCAGCAGTGGTCACGAGAAGGTACTGTCGCAAGAAGACCGGGCTCCGGACGTCCCCGTGGCACCACCGAGAGGGAGGACCACCGTATTCAAAGTATGGCATTGGCGCATCGGACGGCGTCTGCAGCAGCAATTCCAGCGGTAGTTGGCACCACAGTGAAGCGACGAACTGTTCGAAATCGGTTATTTCAAGGACAGCTCCGAGCCAGACGCCTTGCGGCGTGCATTCCACTAACCCCAAACCACTACCGTCTGCAACTACGGTGGTGTCAAGCGGGAGCTCATTGGAGGATGGAGTGGAGGTCCGTTGTGTTTTCCGATGGAACTCGATTCTGCTTTGGTGCCAGCGGTGGCCGTGTGTTCGTTAGAAGGAGGCCAGGTAAGCGCCTGCATTCCACCTGTCTGCGGCGTCGACACACTGGTCCTACACCGGGCGTTCTGGTCTTGGGAGCAATTTCCTATGACAGCAGGAGCACCCTCGTGGATATCCACGCACCGTGAATGCAGATTATTTATTATTTAATCGTGTCAGAAAACATACATCATAACTCACAAGGTATAAAAAGAAACAAGACAGCAAAATACAAAGAGGAATATTCCAAAATCTGGTACTATAAGCATTATCATTTCTGATGGCATGTAACAGCATAATTATACACTACACAAGCACAGATTTAATTAAATGTGGTGTGACCAGTATGTAGCCAATTCACGTGCTTCCTTGGTAGCGTCGATCACATCCTGGGGAGAGCATGTTGTTGGACACGAGTTGCAGACAAGGAGATGGCTCATTGTCTGTTCTTCACCACAGTCACATAGTGTGGAGTCGCAGGCAAATCCCCACTTTCTTATGTTGGTCTTCGTTCTTCCAACTCCGGAGCGCAGCCTGTTGAGCGTCTTCCAGGTAGACCAACATTCCTCGTGACCTGGAGGGAGGCTTTCGGAAGGGATCATCCATCCTGTAAGGTGGCTGGATCTGGAACGCCATGATTTCACTCTGAAATTCGATGGTGGTTCAGCAAGGCTCTCTGTTGAATGTAGAAAGCTTTTTCTTGACTTGAGCCTTTGTAATGCTGGTTGATACCCATATAAAGTATGGGTCCTCAGATTCAATGCTTTAGATTTCTCCAGTCTGGATGCACACTCACGGCGAATATCTGGAGGTGGAATACCTGCTAGACAATAGACTTTATCAAGTGGTGCAGATCTCAAACATCCTGTAATGAGTCTGCAGGTCTCGTTTAAGGCGACATCCACTTGTTTAGCATGACTAGATCTGCACCAAACAGGGCAGGCGTATTCTGCAGCTGAATAACAAAGGGCTATAGCTGAGGTTTTTAAGAGGAGAGGTTGCGTCCCCCAGGTTGTGCCCGATAATTTCCGGAGAATATTGTTCCTTGCAGATACTTTCCTTTTGGTGTTTAAGCAGTGTGCTCTATAGGTAAGTGCTCGGTCAAGCATTACTCCTAGATATTTGGGAGTGGAGCAGTGTTCTAATTGTTTACCTTCCCAGGTCACTTGTAATTTTCTTTCTGCCTGTCGGTTTTTGAGGTGGAAGGCGCAGACTTGTGTTTTTGATGGATTTGGCTTTAGATGGTTCTCTTGGTAGTAACCACTTAGAATTTGTAGAGCATGTGAGAGCTTCTCTTCAGCACGTTCAAACGTTTCCTCTTGAACTGCTAGAGCGACATCATCTGCATAAATAAAGCTCTTTGTCCCTTGCGGGCAAGGCTGATCATTGGTGTAGATATTGAAAAGTATAGGAGCTAGCACGCTACCTTGTGGAAGGCCGTTCTTTAAGTTCCTCCATCTGCTTCTCTGACCTTGAAATTCAACAAAGAACCTTCTGTTCTGAAGAAAGCACTCAATCATTTGGGTGAGTTTATAGTCCTTAGTAATACTGTTCAATTTACGAAGCAGTATACGATGGTTAACTGTGTCGTAGGCTGATGTCAAGTCAACAAAAACTACCCCAGTGACGTTGTTGTTTTCATAGCCGTCTTCTATATATTGTGTGAGGTGCAGTACTTGGGAAGTACAACTTCTCCCTGGTCGAAAGCCGGCTTGTTCTGGTATGAGCAATGGGTCAACCACATCAGATAGTCTGTCCAAAATCATTCTTTCTAAGATTTTGTATAAATGACACAGCAAAGAGATTGGTCGGTAGTTCTTCGGATCACTTATGTTCTTGCCAGGCTTAAGTATTGCAATAACTCTAGCTTTTCTCCACAGTTTAGGGATTTTGCAGTGATTGATGCAATTGTTAAATAAGTCCAGGAGCCATTGCTTACTGACAGGACCAAATCTTTTGAGTTGCTCAATGCAGATGTCATCAAGACCTGCCGCCTTGCCATTTTTGCATTTGTTCAGCGCTCTATTTAGATCTTCCATAGCAAACCGGTTGGACAGAATGCTGTTTTCCTGATTAGCCAGCTTTTCCTCTTTTTGTTTTGATCTACATCCAGCTTCACCTGGTTTGCTGCTCTCCACGAGCTGGCTTGCAATTTGATTTGCTGAAACATTGCTATGTACTGAGGTCTTAGTTGTATCATTACTGAGGTGTTTAAGTAACCTCCACGCGTTGTAACTGTTTCTTCCCATATCCAGCTCTTCCATTAATTTAATCCATTGGTTGCGTTTGGATTCTGAAATGGAGGAAATAACACGCTGCCCGCTTAGGATAGTTTCTTCGCTGAAAGGATCTTTTTTGAATAGGTCTTGATATTCTTTCAGCAGGGTAGATGTTTCAGAGCTAAGACCTTGAATGTAACTGGTCCTGCAGCCTCTGGGAATAGTTTTTCTGGAGCAATACTGGACGGCTTCCAGAAACTCTTCATATGCCTCTGGGACGGGATCAATTGCTGTGATCCTCTCATCAAGGATTGTGGTGAATTTTTGCCAGTTTGCCTTCTTGAAATTGTACCTTCGCCTGAAATGCACATTGTGTGGTCGGATTGCTGGTACCAACTGACACATAATTGGACGGTGTTGAGTGTGAGGAATCGGTGTACAAACTGACTTAATACATTGTTCAGCTAATTTCTCACTCACAAAAATAAGATCAGGGTTGTATCCACGTTGCCATCTGCCACTATTAAAAGATGGAGGAAGTTTATTATCGTGGATCAAAGATAGTCTATGCAGTTCTGCCCACTCTAGTACGGCATCTCCATTTGAATCATCTTGAGAGTATCCCCAAACAGTGCTATGGCTGTTGAAATCACCAACAATAACAGATGGTTTCTGACTGTTGAAATTAGCGGGAGGGTTAAATGAAAATACCTCATTGGGAGGCTTGTAGACAGAGGAAATCACAAGGTTACTAACTTCTACAGTAATGATTTCAATGTTGTTTTGCTCTGTGATGGAGGTCGTAAGAATCTTAAGATCTGGTTTGGCAAAGATGGCACTGCCATACTGGCCATGAGGTCTTTCGGCCACCAATTTCATTCCTCGAATCTTAGGGCGTCGTTGGTGAATGTCCCTATGTGTTTCCTGTATGCATGGTAAATCACAGTTGTGGGTATAACAAAGGCTGTGCAATAGCTCTTCTTTACACGTTGATAGTCCTTCAATGTTTACAGAAACGATTGAAATGCTTGGTTCTGATACGAACCTTTCCCGATTGTTGGATGACATCTTAGTCATCTTGTATGGGATGGAATGTATGTTTCTGGAATGCTGATGCTCAGTTCAGTATTGGAAATCTATTCCAAGTACCTATGCAGGGGCACCACGTGCAGGAATCAGCTTCACATCAGCAGATGTGTACGTCCGTCTTGTGATTTGACCTGTTGTGCTGTCAGTCATGAACACCACTCCCGGGGGTGTATTCCAAAAAGATAACGCACGCCCTCATGCTACTGTTGTAACCCAACGTTTTATACAGGGTGTCGACATGCTGCCTTGGTCTGCTCGATTCCCCGATCTGTCCATAATCGAGCACGTATGGGACATCTTTTGACGATAAATCCAGCGTCGTACACAACTGGCATTTACCGTCCCTTTATTTACCTCCAAGTGTAACAGGCATGGAAGTCCATCCCACAAGTTGACATCCGGCACCTGTGCGATACAATGCAGGCACGTTTGCAAGCCTGCTTTCAACAGTCTGGCTATTATACCGGTTATTAATGGAAGAGCATGGCATATTTGCGATGGCTTTTCTCGTACGGACAATAACCTGATGTCTTGGACCTTTAATCAATTAAATAAGTTATCTCGCCAAATATATTGCCGAAATTTCCGTACTCTACATTCCTTATTTCATGGTGTTGTGTAATTTTCTTCCGCCAGTGTAGTACAGTAAGTTCCTTCAAGACGTATTAATGTTTCATTACGATCTGATTAATACTTTAAATGTAATGATCGTTCTAAGTGGGCGGACCGTTAGAATTGATTAAAAAAACCGGCATTGTTTTTGTTCAATCAACTATAACATTTTAACGGGTTACAATACAAATGTTTACTCATCTAAACGCAGAAGGAAATAAGGAAACGTTTGGTCTGGCTTTATTTTATGTACGACTACGGATAACGTTTTACTGATGTCTATACTCGAGTATCTATATTCCCCCCCCCACAGGGCCTCCTATATGATTATCAAAGCCATAAGTATACATCATCTAAATCTGGAGTGTAAAAGCCATCTAGGTCATCTGTATGGTTACCAAGGCGAAAATATTCATCATCTAAATGTGAAGTAGAAAGCCCAGCTAGGTCTCCTATATGGTTAACAAGGCAACAAGTATTCATCATCTAAATCTGGAGTGTAAAGGCCACCTAGACCCCCTATATGGTTAGCAAGGCAACAAGTATTCATCATATAAAACTGGAGTGTAGAGGCCATCTAGGTCTCCTATACGGTTACCAAGGCAACAAGTATTCATAATTTAAATCTGGAGTGTAAAAACCATCTAGGATTCTTATATGGTCACCAACGCATCAAGTATTCATCATCTAAACCTAAAGTGTAAAGGCCACCTAGACCACCTATATGGTTATCAAGGCAACAAGTATTCATCAAATCAATCAGGAATGTAAAGGCCATCTAGGTCTCCTATATGGTTACCAAGGCAACAAGTATTCACCATCTAGATATGAAATGCAAAGGCCATCTAGGTCTCCTAGGCCTATATGGTTACCAAGGCAACATGTATTCATCATCTTAATCTGAAGTGTAAATAATGTCGTCCTAGTCTCCCATATGATTACCAAGGCAGCATGTATTCATGACCTAATCTGAAGTGTAAAGACCATCTAGACCTCCTATATGGTTACCAAGGCAACAAGTATTCATCAAATAAATCTGGAGTGTAAAGGCCATCTAGGTCTCCTATATGGTTACCATGGCAACAAGTATACATCATCTAAATCAGAAGTGTAAAGGCCACCTAGACCCCCTATATGGTTACCACGGCAACACGTATTCATAATTTAAATCTGGAGTGTAAAAGCCATTTAGGATTCTTATATGGTCACCAACGCATCAAGTATTCATCATCTAAACCTAATGTGTAGAGGCCACCTAGGCCCCTATATGGTTATCAAGGCAACAAGTATTTATCAAATCAATCAGGAATGTAAAGGCCATCTAGGTCTCCTATATGGTTACCATGGCAACAAGTATTCATCATCTAGATATGAAACGTAAAGGCCATCTAGGTTTCCTAGGCCTATATGGTTACCAAGGCAACAAGTATTATCATCTTAGTCTGAAGTGTAAATACCATCCACGCTCCCATATGATTACCAAGGCAGCACGTATTCATCTAAATCTGAAGTGTAAATACCATCTAGACCTCCTATATGGTTACCAAGGCAACAAGTATTCATCATCTAGATCTGGAGTGTAAAGGCCATCTAGGTCTTCTAGGGCTATATGGTTACCAAGGCAACAAGTATTCATCATCTAAATCTGAAGTGTAAAGGCCATCTTGGCCTCGTATATGATTACCAAAGCAACAAGTATTCATCATTGTTACGGTTATATTTAACCACATTTACATACTTACAATTTGTCATTCTGGAAATGAACTTGAATGTTTGACACTGATTTTCGAGTAAGTAAGACTTCACCCCATCTATGAGACAGTTAAGGAACCTACGGAGTGTTGTCGTTACATTCGCCCCATCTTACGGGTAACTTGGAACTGTCCCGAAAGTTTTCCACTAGATGGCTCGCGCTGTGTTGTTAACTTATCCAGCGATCTTCGTCTGGGTTCTCGATTATCTATGATGATGTTGTCATAGCGACAAAACAAGGGCCTTTGTTGGAATAGATTATTACCTGATCGACCTTCGAAGAAGAAAGATGTGATTACCATATTGAGAAGAATTTAATAAGCTCGGGCTAGTCTTACATGACTACGCTGTAGACCGGTTGACTTCGTATAAACATCTAATGGAAACATAGAAGAAAACGTCTAAATGAAGTCACATTTTAACATATAATATACCTTATATATATTTTGGAATTGAGATGACGCAGAAGGTACGTTTTATTTGTGATGCAAGACAAGTTGGTTATTGGAATGACCTATATTGATGTAGGTTGCGTGAATTTTGTTTTGAAAGTTGGGTTATGAGTTGATTGTGTGTCAAGGTTGGTATGTGTTGGTAATATATGGATCTTACTCTTACTATACTTTTTTAGCCTACTTTCGATTTTTGCAAAAAATGAAAGTAGACTTATGAGATCATTACAGGGCGAAAAAAAGTGTGTCTGTCTGTGTGTGTGTATGTGTGTGAGTCTGTGTGTGTATGTGTGTGAATCTGTGTGTGTGTGTGTGTGTGTGCGTGAGTGTGTGGTACTCTGAATGTCTGTCGCCCCCTATCAATTCGAACACGGTGAAACCGAATGGAATGAAATTTGGTACAAAGGTAGCACTAGCAAAGGACACCTCAGTGTCATGTTTTATATCGCCGCCATCTTGACGGAAACGTAATGGCGGCCACACAAATGTTCAAAGCTTAAATCAAATTACGACTAACCTAATCATCCGATCTCTACCAAATTTTGCAACAGCATACCTTTATGGGGGTAGCATGCTTTGACCAAACTAATAGGTCATCAGGCTAATAGTTTGCGGATGGCGGCCATCTTTGTGTCAAAATCGATTACCCCTATTAATTCGAACACGGTTAAACCGAATTGAACAAAGTTTGGTACAGAGGTAGCACTAGCAAAGGACACCTCAGTGTGATGTTTTATATCGCCGCCATCTTGACGGAAACGTAATGGCGGCCACACAAATGTTCAAAGCTTAAATCAAATTACGACTAACCTAATCATCCGATCTCTACCAAATTTTGCAACAGCATACCTTTATGGGGGTAGCATCCTTTGACCAAACTAATAGGTCATCAGCCTAATAGTTTGCGGATGGCGGCCATCTTTGTGTGAAAATCGATTGCCCCTATTAATTCGAACACGGTGAAACCGAATGGAACCAAATTTGGTACAGAGGTAGTACTAGCAAAGGGCACCCCAGTGTCATGTTTTATATCGCCGCCATCTTGACGGATACGTAATGGCGGCCACACAAATATTCAAAGCTTAAATTAAATTACGACTAACCTAATCATCCGATCTCTACCAAATTTTGCAACAACATACCTTTATGTAGGAAGCATCCTTTGACAAATCTAATAGGTCATTAGCCTAATAGTTTGCGGATGGCGGCCATCTTTGTGTCAAAATTGATTACCCCTATTAATTCGAACACGGTGAAACCGAATGGAATGAAATTTGGTACAGAGGTAGCACTAGCAAAGGGCACCCCAGTGTCATGTTTTATATCGCCACCATCTTGACGGAAACGTAATGGCGGCCACCCAAATGTTCAAAGTTTAAATCAAATTACGACTAACCTAATCATCCGATCTCTACCAAATTTTGCAACAACATACCTTTATGAAGGGAGCAGCCTTTGACAAATCTAATAGGTCATTAGCATAATAGTTTGCGAATGGCGGCCATCTTTGTGTCAAAATCGATTACCCCTATTAATTCGAACACGGTGAAACCGAATGGAACGAAATTTGGTACAGAGATAGCACTAGAAAAGGCCACCTCAGTGTCATGTTTTATATCACCACCATCTTGACGGAAACGTAATCGCGGCCACACAAATGTTAAAGGCTAAAATGTAATTACGACCAACCTAATAATCTACTCTCTACCAAATTTTGCAACAACAAATCTTTATGTGGGAAGCATATTCTGACCAAAACTGCTAGATCATCAGCCCAATAGTTTGCAGATGGTGGCCAAGTATGTGTGCAAATCGATTCCCCCTATCAATTCAATCACGGTGAAACCGAATTGAAAGAAATTTGGTACAGAGGTAGCACTAGCAAAAGGCACCTCAGTGTCATGTTTTATATCGCCGCCATCTTGACGGAAATGGAATGACGGCCACCCAAATGTTAAAAGCTTAAATCAAATTTCGACCATCCTAATAATTTGATCTTTACCGGATTTTGCTACAACATGTCTTTTTGTGGAAAGCATCTTATGACTGACTACAAGGTCATCAGCCCAATAGTTTGCAAATAGCGACCATGTATGTGTGCAAATCCATTCCCCAGATCAATTCAATCACGGTGAAACCGAATTGAATGAATTTTTTTTACAGAGGTAGCACTAGCAAAGGGCACCTCATATTCATGTTTAATATCCCTATAGCACGTTGTATTTCAACAAGCTACTACAACCAACATTCAATTATACTCCTTTAAAAGGACAAAGAGTTATAACAATACCCATGCATTTAGGAGAAAGTAGGCTATATGTTCTTTACTGAACATCTTGTTTTATTGTTATTTTCAATTGAGTCGAAGATCCCTATTTTACGTATGATGTGTCAGTGATCGGTTGGATTGTCCTTTAAATCATATTCTCTTTCAATGTCCACAATATGACTTTCAACCTGCCATAATGTTGTGCGATTTACATCCATTAGGTTATGCACTGCCTTTAAATGTTGCCACATTAGTTCATAATCCTACAATTCCGCCGGTTAGTAGCATAGTTTCATTTTTCGACAACATTGATTTAAGGCTTTGAATGCGTATTCCTTTCACCTGGTACATAATTGTGACCCGGCCATGTGTGTCTATGTGCAGTAAGTCACCAAGTTGGGTCACTTCGGTGTGACGAGTCAAATACCATTTGTGTCCCAGTCTATTTTCATACGTTTTCCTCCTACCTATTATGTCTCCTCTTAGTCATACTCTTAGTTTGGAATAACCCGTTCCTCACTGGTCTTACGCCTTTTATCGGTAGTCGTTGTTTACCTCATGATACAAACCACTGTACATTAGCAATTGGTAAAGAGGTTACTGTGCCCACTACCGTAACGAGAAGGAGGAGAAGAAGAAGAAGAAGAAGATGAAGATTGGTTGGATATATGAGATAAGTCTTAAGCCTAACATTTTTAACCTTTCTTAGGTTGGTAGGCTGCTACCTTATGTTTTAGGCTTAAACATATATTTGGTGTGTTGGTGCGAAAGCTGTGTTGGTCATGTGAATGTTTTATTTTTAAACAGGTCATGAAAATAACTAGTTTCGTCTTCCAAGAGTTATTGTGTTTGTTTGAATGGGTTGTTTTATTTTAATAATCCTATACGGATTTTTATCCGTCGTATTACGGTGATCATCTTTTAATATTTTCGAGGCAGTTTTCATCTAACCTTATATAAATGTCTATTGCTTAATTATTTCTCCCTTGTACTCGTTCAATTAGTTTACCCCATAAGGGTCTGTTTCAACATCTACGATGACGTATTTTATTTTATTTTATTGTCACTGGTTGACTTGGTAACCAATGACACATTGTTCACCTTAAGTTATTATTGAAGTATAATTTTGACTTAAAACATATGAATTAGGGATTCCACGTTAGAAATCTGACCGGATATGTCGTGTTACTCCTTCGTGAATGGAATTCATTTGGTTTTTCTTCGTGATGACTTGTGATATCTGATGTCCATTACTGTTGGTCATTGATAGACCTTACCTTAAACATTTATATTTATTTTCAACGATCTTAAAGCAGACTTAATGGATTGTGATCTGGTAAAGCTGATGTGTGGTGCATCGTCATTAGGATAATTATGTCTTTAATTTGGTTTCCTCGATTCTACATATAATTTGTTTGATACTTGATGGAAGACTTTCAATGTTATTGTATGATTGAAAGTTTCAAGAATATATTTATAACGTGATTTGACCTTGGTGTTTTCTATTACCATAGATGCTATGCTGGGCATCATCTCTTAAGGAATTAACCTCTGGGAAAATACTGGGTAGCACTTATTTCCACACATTAGGCCTAGGGAGAGGTGGCTATCATCTAGATCTGAAACAAGAAGTTCCGTGACGAACTAAAGAGCCTACTTTCCTCGAAATGTAAGATTCATTCCAGTGATTAACCTGAATGGACCTAATTAGAATAATGACGTAATTGAGTTGGTAATATCAACATTTCTAATTAGTTCGAAATATAACTGGCATAATGTAGCCTAATAGAGCACTACAGTTGGCAGAACTGGTGACTGAATATATTCTCAGTTCCATCTCTTTAGGTACAGAATACAAAATTTGGTTGTAGTCCAATGGATAGCATGGACGTTGCAAGTAGTTAGACAATGGAAATATCAGCGCGCGTAAAATCATGTTGGCAACAATGTCATGCATGTGTTGGTCATAAATAATCTGAACTATTATGATCTATTGTTGTGCCAATTTTGGATGAAATCCATTTGTTTGTATAGAAGTTACATGTATTTTAAAATTGGACCTATCAGCAGGCTTAGAAACATGTTGGAAGCACTGACGTATATTAGTTACTCGAAATTAATCTAGAATGTAAGGTACTATACATGTGCAAAGTTTAGAGCTGTTGGCTTGAACACTTTCTGATATATTGATATTAGGGTAAAAGAAAATAGAGATAGCATTTATTAACAGTTGGCAGCCCTGGTTGCCCTTAAGAATACGCATAGTCATATCTGTTATAGTACACATAGCACATGCGAAATTTGGTTGAAATCCAATTGATAGCATAGAAGTTACATGTATTTTCAATTGGTCCTATCAGCAGGCTTACAATAATGTTGGTAGTACTGAGGTCCATTAGTTACTCGAAATTAATCTAGAATGTAAGGTACTATACGTGTGCAATGTTTAGAGCAGTCGGGTTGCATACTTTTTGATATATTGGTATTTGTATAAAACAACAGAGAGTGCATTTATTAACAGTTGGCAGCCCTGGTTGCCCTTAAGAATACGCATAGTCATATCTGTTATAGTACACATAGCACATGCGAAATTTGGTTGAAATCCAATTGATAGCATAGAAGTTACATGTATTTTCAATTGGTCCTATCAGCAGGCTTACAATAATGTTGGTAGTACTGAGGTCCATTAGTTACTCGAAATTAATCTAGAATGTAAGGTACTATACGTGTGCAATGTTTAGAGCAGTCGGGTTGCATACTTTCTGATATATTGGTATTTGTATAAAACAACAGAGAGTGCATTTATTAACAGTTGGCAGCCTTGGTGGCTCCTGAGATTACCCTGAGTCATATCCTTCTATCTACACATAGTACATACGAAAAGAGGTTGAAATCCAATTGATAGTGTAGAAGTTATGTCCATTTAAATGTTGGAGTTATCAGCAGGCTTAGAACCTCCTGGAAATTAAACTGAAATATCATTATCTATATGTGTGCCAATTTTTGTATAGCTCTCATGCATGCCTTCTAGGATATACAACATGGGGCTGAAATTTCAATTGCGATTTTTCAGCAGTTGGTAGCATTGACATCATTTTTTTGAGATATTCAGATAGAGATCTTTTCTCATGCCAAATTTGGGTTCGACTGCTACAGCCGTTTAGGGGTTGATAGGACACACACACACACAGACACACACACACACACAGCCAGACAGAAGGACAGACAGACAGAAGGACTGACAGAAAGACAGACAGAAGGACAAACAGTCAGACATTTTCCCGGATCGATCTCATAAGTCTACTTTTTCCTCATTTTTACAAAATGCGAAAAGTAGGCTAAAAAAGTGTCCACGATTCGATGTCCCTCCGTGTAGCGTAGGAATTTTAATGAAATGTTTTAGTCTTTGAAGTGGGATTGACATGGCGTGGATCGTTCGTGGCACAGGTGGAAAGATGGCTTGTTTGGACTGCAGGGGGCTCGGGCTCGAGTACCGACGGTGCGGAACATTTTCAACTCTTACTCTACAGACATTTTTAAAACATCCGAATAATTTTCAACTTATTATTGGTAATTATGCAGACTGTTCGTTCCCTAATGACGAAGAAGGAGGCAGGTATTAATTTTGGATAAGTTTATTTACTGTTTACAAGTTACTGTTGGGTGATGTCTTGGATCTTCTGTTGGATGCACTGTGCCTCTTGCTGGTAGACAGCTTGGATGGTGGAAACAGCGGTAGTGACGTCCTCCTGGGCGCATGAGGCGAAGTTGACCTGAGCTGCGGGGAAGTCCTTAGCGAAAGATACGCTGTCTGCAGCAACCTTGCTGCCAACGGAAGCGGCTCCTTGAGCTGCAGCTGCCACTGCCTTACCTTGACAGATCACATTGAAGAGGCCGCAAGCGGAGAAGTTCTTGCCAGCCTGGCTGGCCAGTGCCTGAGCTTGCTGCACATCGCTGTCGAGCAGGTTGATGTCTGGCTGCATGGCTTGACGGGCGTTGGACACACAGGTACGTAGTCCAGTCGCGCTGGAATTCTGAACCTTCTCAAGAGCCTCATTGGCCGTGTTCACACACTCAGTGATGTTGGCTCCGAGTTGCTGCGCCTTCTCGATGGTCGCCTTCATGGCCACAGATGCTTGCTGCTCAGCCTCCTGGATCTTCTCCTGGACGCTGTCCATGACGTTCTCAGCAGCGCTCTCGAACTCAGCAATCTTCTCCTTGACTGCCGTCACTGTCTTGTTGACAGCGTCGCTCATGTTTGATATGATGTCATCAATCACGTTGGCGCTTGTGCCCTGAAACATGTCGTTGTAAACGTTTATCATGAGAGCTTTGTTAGTTATTGTTATTTTAAGGGGTGGAACACCCAGGTAATCTGTCCTTAACATGAGAGTTTAACAATGCTCGAAGCAGTAAAATTACAAATAAAATACATTTGATTTGTGGAAGCGAGAGAAAAAGCAAATATGCCTACTCAATTTTCCTGTGAATTAGATATTCATCTTCAGTGCCTCATAAAATTTAACTTTAGGGGCAGGCTGTTTTATCCCTTAATACATCACCACCAGCTAAAATTCTCTCTCTTGACTATAACTTACATCTCTTGAAAGATGTCCTGAATCCAACGTCGGTCAATCTTTGATTTGATAGCTTGATATAATAAATTGCCCTGTATCTGTCAGGATCACGTTCACTCTTTAAGTAATTATTCTGCATCCTGGCTCTATGACCGTGGATAGTTTTATGGCAACCACTCTATATTGTTATTTATTATTAACAAAAGTAATTTAAAATACAATATAAAAACAAGAAGTTCCGTAAAGAACTATACAGCCTACTTTTCATGCCAATGATTATTCTACAGTATATGAACCTATCAAGAATAATGACGAAATTAAGTTGGTAATATCGAAATATCTAATTAGTTCAAAATATACCTGGTATAATGTAGCCTCATAGAGCACTACATTTGGCAGCCCTGGTGACTGAATATATTCTTAGTACCATCTCTTAAGGTACAGAATACAAAATTTGGTTGAAGTCCAATGGACGTTACATGCAGTTAGACACTGGATCTATCAGCACGCGTAAAAGCATGTTGCCAACAATACCATGCGTGTGCTGGTCAGAAATAATCTGAAATATTATGATATCTTGTTGTGCCAATTTTGGATGAAATCCATTTGTTAGTATAGAAGTTACATGTATTTTAAAATTGGACATATCAGCAGGCATAGAATCATGTTGGCAGCACTGCCTTATATTAATTACTCCAAATTAATCTAGAATGTCAGGTGCTATACGTGTGCAAAGTATAGAGCTGTTGGCTTGCATACTTTCTGATACATTGATATTAGTGTAAAAAATATAGACAGCATTTATTAACAGTTGGCAGCCCTGATTGCTCTTAACAATACGTATAGTCATATCTGTTATGGTACACATAGCACATACGAAATTTGGTTGAAATCCAACTGATAGTATAGAAGTTAGATGTATTTAAAAATTGGTATTATCAGGAGGCTTATAATCATGTTGGTAGAACTGACGTATATACGTTACTCCAAATTAATCTAAAATGTCAGAATATACGTGTGCATAGTTTAAAGCTGTTGGCTTGCATACTTTCTGATATATTGGTATTTGGATAAAAACAATATAGAGAGCGATCATTCACAGTTGGCAGCCCTGGTGGCTCTTAAGAATACGCTCAGTCATATCTGTTTATGTACAGATACTACATACAAAATTTGGTTGAAATCCAATTGATAGTGTAGAAGTTATATGCATTTAAACATTGGACCTATCAGAAGGCTTAAAATTATTTTGGCAACACTGTCATGGTTGGCCTCCTGGAAATTAAACTAAAATAATATTATCTACATGTGTGTCAATTTTGGAATAGCTCCCATGTACACCTTGCAAGATATCCAACATTGAGCTCGAATTTCCAGTGCGTTTTTTTTCAGCAGTTGGTAGCACTGACATCATTTTTAAATATGGACGTGAGATATTCCGGTGCACATCTTTACTCATACTAAATTTGGTTTTGATTGCTGCGGCCGTTTAGGTGTTGATAGGGGGACACACACACACACAGCCAGCCAGCCAGCCAGACAGACAGACAGACACACACACATTTTCCCGGATCGATCTCATAAGTCTACTTTTTCCTCATTTTTGCAAAATGTGAAAACTAGGCTAATAAGATCCTTAAATGTAACCCTGTTTGTTTCTCTCGGTTTGTCTAATTACTCACTTAAGGATTTTAAATAATCTCTTCGTATGCCTATTTATTGCCCCTTACATAATTCCGTACCATATTACGATAAATATAAGTGTATTAAACTATTGTTCACTGCTAGATTATATTCACTTTCTATATGGTTCATAATTCTCTTTTTAAACGAAAGAGTTTTTTAAATTTCTTGCAGGCTTCGTTTATGTGTTGTTCCCACGAGGATTTGAAATTTCACTGATTTACTGTAAGCTGCACGCTGTAGATCAAATGCGATTTTTGCAGATCAAACGCTACTCCTGTGATAGCTCAAACTTAGTGATAGTAAGAAGAAACTATAAGATTGAATCTGTTCACAAAATAACTAAAGTGGAGGGCGGTACACCCTCGGATGTGAGATTTGCAGCGAAAGAGCTTGGTGAAGGTTTGTGAACTCAGAACTGTCATAGTTGTGACGCTCTACGGATACCCACCGGCGAGCGAAAGGAGCGGTCCGTGATTGATTTTACAGCCCCTACAAGTGCATCTCCCCCAGCAGGAGGACTATATATTATGACGGTAGAGGTGATTAGGCGAAGGTTGTGTTTCAAGTATCCATTCCCCATGGCAATCCTTGTTACAATGTTGCCAATATACATTTGATTTATGCATTTATTTAATTTGATTTAACGTAATTTAATTGTATATAATTTTATTTTGGATTATAATTGGGCCCAAAATTTTATGACCAATAGGGAGAATAGATATCGTTTACTTTTTCACTAACTACGGAAATACGTGTATTTAAAAAATCGATCAATTCTTTAGGTTATTGGCGTGTCTTTCATGGAGTTCGTCTAGGTGCATCTTGTCAGGAATCCTCCATTAACCTAGTTAAATTGAGTGTCACTTGTAACCTTTGCGGCACAAACAAAATGTGGCAGTGTCTGCATTCTCTTTAAATCACGTGGAAATGCTGGGGAAAGGAAAGGGAATCGACATTGACGTTGGGCGGCAAGAAATTAGAGATAAAAGTCTCTCAAGTGGGTTGGGCCACTGAACTTACTATATTTAGAGCCCTGCGCGGATAGACAAAACGTTATCCGCATCCGCCCCGCATCCGCACGACTTTTATCCGCATCCATCCCGCATCCACGCGACTTGTACCCACACGTTTGTTATCCGAATCTACTGGCATTACAATAATATTTTCAATGTGTTGCTTTATACTTTATCTCTTAGACATTTGAGCAGCAAGTCGAACCCATAGGCTATGTACTGTACAGTATGTCATGTGCTATGTCTAAAATGAATGTTACACAGCCAGAATTGCTCAGTTCGGAGATTTGATTATTCTTAATGACATAATTTGAATGGGATTAGCGTAAATCATCATCTTACATTTGTCATGAAAACCATAACGGAAAAATATGATATGCCATAAACATCCGGGCCCTAATAAGGGGAATGGGGGAAATGTGCGCACTTAAGCAAGAATCCGTCTTGTGATGAAATAATAGATAACACAACTGCAGTTATGAATAAGGGAGCTTTGTCACTCTATATTCGATGTGCAGAAACAAATGTAATTCAAAAATAAATTTGGTGGACTGTAATTCGAAATCTCGCAAATATGCATTTGCTCACGATTAGCCACCCTGCAGGGTATTCATGCGCATGGGTTGGGAAATTGTGCGCATGGGATGAATGTTGGAAAGCCATACTAATACAATCTGAATTGGCAGAAACTTGCACTGTGCATTAACATTAGAATATTCCAATGCTTTTTACAAAAGCATAACAATGCAATGAACTAAAATTCTGCAGTTTTGGATATTAGAATAAAATATCTTCGTTTCGTCAGCATTAAAGGAGGCAATCCATTTGAGGCTTGTTCTTTTAGGTTGTCTCAACGTTAATGCAGGATATCTCTTCAAGAACTCATACAACCAATATTTGCCTGCTAGACTTTTAACTTTATGGAAATTATGGTGAATATTATTCTCCTCTGCAAACTTGAACTCGAACCGTCTGAAAAGCTTTGTGGGCGTTAAGCCATAAAATAATTTTGCCAATGTCAAAAGGTACCGGTATTCGGATAATTATGACTCCATTTCGTTGGTAAAACAGCTTTACGGACTAGACGAGGTGGAGCATGACAATTTTGCAGCAACTGCTTTGGTAGGATTGACTGGGAATGTTGAAACTTCTCCCCACTTCCCTTATTTTCCTCCCATCATCCCTAATTGCACGTCGAGATTTCTGCACTTTTTTTGCTGGATAGGAGTTTTTCTCCGTTTTCCGCGTATAATTTCTTGGCATCTGAAGAACAAACACGAAATATTTTGCCATTAATGTCGCGTTGTATTTACTTGTATCATATATGCTCTGCGCACCATTACTCCACTCTGCTTTTAAAACGTAAGTCACTGAATCCCGGTAAACTAATCTATTATATTGAAAAATAAATACATCCAAAAACCACTGTACACACTGGCATTTATAACTACATTTAATTTTAAATATTTGAATCACAACTGTAGGCTTGCCTTCTAATTTGCAGGCTACAGAAAATAACATGCAACGTGTTAAGTTTCTTCATCCAAGCCTCCGGTTATCACTTAGCGACTGGCATCATGCTGACTGTCCCTATCTGATAGGTACGATGACAGCTTTAGGGTAGCAATGAACAGAGTTGCTAGTTGTACTACCAACTCGAAAAACATAGGTGCGCACGATTACCCGCTGCGCACAATTACCCAACTTTCCCCATGATATTCAACAAGTTCGGATTGTATTCTAAAAACTCTCCGCAAATTTACTCCAAACATTATCCGCAGCTTATCCGCTATCCGCAAATACATGCAAACTATATCCGCATGGTGAAAAATGTTGCGGATATCCGCGGGTTTATCCGCGGATATCCGCATCCGCGCAGGGCTTTAACTATATTGTACTGTCAACTCATCTTCAACAGTGGATCAGTGGTAGTGTGTCCATGTGGTCACCAAAATATGACGGGTTCGTTTCACGGCCCAGAAAATTGGATTTTTGAAGGGATGGAAAAAAAAGAAAAGCACTCCATGTCAAAGGGTTTCAGATCGTAAAAAATAAAACTTCTTATGTAATATTTAAAATTATTAAAACCTCGGACACTGGTTGCCCATTAGAGCTTCAGTTTCTCTGCCAGACGGAAGTAAAAAGGGAAGCGAGGAAATTGGAGCGTAGATCGCCTGATTGGCTTAACATGAAACTGAGGCCATACGATTATTATTATTATTATTATAAACTCACCTGGAAGGCGCACAAGGCCACGAGGAGGAGGACGGCTGAGCTCTTGGAGAACATGGTAATGCTGGGACCGCTGAGTGTGAATAGTCTGACTCCGGCCACCCTCTATATACCCACGAATGTTGAATTAGACACATCTGGTTTGAGACCTCAGGGCCAATGTGAAAAACGCTTGATAAACACAATACAAGTGTGCTTTACAGGTGACTAGCTTTACTGAAAGGTGTATCTGTTTTGGAAGCGTCATGATTATCTTGGATGTGGCAAATTTGATAAATTAGCTGACACAATTCTCACGTCAAAGAACCCACTTAACTTATGGCCTGATTTAACAAAAATGAAAAGGGTGTTACCCTCCAATAATCTCCCCATATCACTTGTAATTTCCCCCAGATGCTCACAAATAGTGGGACATGAATTGGCGACCACGGGACCCCAGCTGAGTCTAGCATTGCTTTCACTTACTTGTGCCGGGCTATTCTCTTTCGTCTTTCCTCTCGACCTTCCTCGGTCAACTCTTGTTCTCTTCTGACCCCAGCGGTGTTAGGGTAACCGGACCTAAGAAATCTTTCAATGTCCCACCTGAATTATTGGCCATTGTATCATCTTTCCTGATACCCTCATTCTTCGAGGGGTCAGAGCTCTTCTTTTTCTCTTAATGTTATCTCCTGCCTTCTATCCAATGCCATAAGGAGTCAGGGCGTATGTAGCCCCACTCTGGACAGTGTTACACCCTCAAGGGCTCTTGACTGGTGAGTGCGGGAGTTGGGGTCCCAAGAGCTGGGTCCGTCTTTTCCCTTCTTCCCTTGTCTTTGGGGTGGTCCCTCTCCCCTTTCCCTCAGTCCCTCAATCATCACTCTTCGAGGGCTGAGGTCATTTCTTTTCCCTGTCATTTACTTCCCTTATTCTTCATTTTGTCCCTTTCTTCTAGTACTTAAGTTATTTATTTCCTCACTTTCACAATCGCCCAAACCATTAGGGGCCGATATCCGAGATGTTAGGCCCCTTAAAAACAATTATCATCATCATCATCACCTGTCATTCAAATAAAATAAGTTATTTATAAAAAATAGCCTACTTTTCCTACTATTATTTAATTCTGTATAACATTTACGTTAGAGGTAATAACAAGCTTCTTGTGATGAAAACATATCCGAGTTATATGGTTAGTTACGCCCTGGGCAAAGCAAGATAATCCTGTTGTCTCCCCAGTATTGATGTTGTGATATTTACGCTCACTCGTGGTCTCGTTATGAAGTTAAGGACTTTATTCCTGAAAATAGGCTGTAGATTTTCATTTATTCTGATTCCCATCACACTTTACTAAACGTCGGAGAAGCTAAATAATTGGAACTACTTTAATCTATTTAAGCGTGTTTAAAATAAGTTTAGGTGGCTTCTGTGGCGTAGTTGGTGGAATGTTGAGCTTCTATTCCCAAGATCGCGGGTTCAAACACGGCCAAAGCCGTCGGAAGTTTTAAGAGCGTTAAATCCTTCAGTATGCCTTCCTTCGGAGGGGAAGTAAAGTCGGTGGTCCCATGTCGTAGATTTATGGCATGTTAGAGATCCTTCCACTAACTAAACTTGTGTGACGCAAGCTTTCTTGGTTAGATTTCATTGAAACGGTCTATAAAGTTCCAACGCTCACCACTAAATGTCATCTGGTATCGAAAGTTGGAACTACTTGAAATTGAACGGAACTTGTATCTCACCCCACGGGTGTCCGCTTAATGCAGCTACAGCCTCTGGTGGGCCGAATATGTCCCTGGACACTCCCGGCACTAGAAGACATACGCTAAATTAATAAACTGACTTATGAAAGGGTTCGCTATGCGCGGATTACACTGGCCAAGAAGGAACTGCCCATTTATACAAGAAAATAGCAGGTGGCTATCCCAGGTTAATGAGCAATTTGCTTGAGAAGCATGGTTCTTTGAATGACCGAATTCATGGAGATTATATTCAGCTCATGTTATTGTGATGTCTGTATTTTTTTTGATTGAGTATTCAGTCTTTTGACCAAGATTAGAATATTTTAAACAGATTGCCTCGGACGTAGGGTGTGGTAGCTATGTAGAGATGAAACGATTAGCCCTGGACAGGGTGGCATGGAGAGCTGCATCAAAACAGTCAAAAGTCTTAAGACTCAAGCAACAATAACAACAACTGGTTTGAGGCAGTGCTCCATGCCTCCATGTCCTGAGCTAATAGTTTCATCTCTACATGGCTACGACACCCTACATCCGAGGCAATCTTTTTAACAGATTTTAACCTTGGTCTACCCCTACAGCTCTTGTGCTCGACCCTTCCTTCCATAACTAAGCTTGCTATTCCTGGGTGTCTTAGTACGTGTCCTACCAACCAATACCTTTTCTTCATTAGCAGTCGCCAGAAACATCTTTCCTCTCCCACTCGTCTTAATTGCTCTTCGTTTGTAACCCTATCTACCATCTGATCTTCATCATTCTCCTGTAACACCACATTTCAAACGCTTCAATTCTCCAATTTTCTGCTACACAAATAGTCCAAGTTTCAGTTCCCTTGACAAAAATTGGCTCCAGACAAAGGCTTTCAAAAATGACTTCCTAATACCTAAATCTATATTCGATGTCAACAGATTCCTTTTTTGTAGAAATGCTTTCCTTGCCTAAGCCAACCTACTTTTGATATCCTCTTTGCTTCGTCCATCACTGTGTTTGTTACTGAAGCTTTGATTTGGAAGGAGATTGCCGTGGGCTAGAAATCATACCGCATCTGCCTCGAGTAGAATCACGGAGAACCACTTCTAGTGTGGTCGAGGTGTGAATCGAACCCACCTCTTCTCAGATGCCCTCACGAGGCTGAGTGTACCCAGTTCCGACCAGAATTACATTTCTTGCCAGAACTGCGGATCGAACTGAGGACCATTGAGTTCAGAGCCTCAATACTTACCCCGCATTACTCAGACATGAATCTAACCTTAACAATCACGGTCGCCAGGCCTTGGAAGTGACACGTCACATGTTTTTGTTCTGAGATAAGGAAGTGTCAAACATTTACCAGGGTATTTCTATTTTCAAAAGTCCCCTTAGCTAATGGTCAGTAAGCATGTGACGCTGATGGACATATCTTATAGTTTTATACCTATATAACATTCACTCAAGTCCATCAGGTGGGGCGTGTGATGGTATAGTGGCAAATTCACTTGCCTCTCAACCCCGCAACGTTTGTAGCCATGCATGATAGGTTGACTTCTTTTTTTTGCACTCGTGCTACATTATTATTTTAAGTACGGTGATATAATAATATTAATAATTATAATAATAATAATAATATCGGCTCCGTGGTGTAGTGGTCAGCATGATTAGCTGCCAACCCCGTGGTCCGAGGTTCGATTCCCGGCCCTGCCACGAAATTTGAAAAGTGTTATGAGGAATGGAACGGGGTCTACTCAGCCTCCGTTGGTCCAAATGAGTAGAGGGGGTTCGATTACCACCTCAGCCATCCTCGAAGTGGTTTTCTGTGGTTTACCACTTCATATTTGGCCAAATGCCGGGATATTACCTAATGTAAGGCCACGTTCGCCTCCTTCCCTCTCCCTTGTCTATCCCTCCCACTCTTGCCATCCCTTCACCAGGCCCCTGTTCGCTTTGCTGGGCCGTGAAACGAACCCGTCATATTTTGGTGACCACATGGACACACTACCACTGATCCACTGTTGAAGATGAGTTGACAGTACAATATAGTTAAAGCCCTGCGGATAAATAACAATAATAAAAAGAAACGACACTATACCGAAAAGCCTTTACACTTCCGAATGCCTGACTTTGAATAAAAAGAAAGGGATATTGAGGAATTAGGGAAGAAAGAGAGAAAATCTTGCGAAAGATGCTAGGGTCTGAGAAACAAAATGATTTTACATGGAGAAAGAGGAGAAATACGGTAGGCAGAGAAGATCACGGACATCAAGCATAAGAGGAGACAGAAGTTTTATGGGCACCTCATGTGAATGGATGAGGATCGAATAACGAAAAGAATCTTTAATTACATCACAGAGCTAAAGGCGTTGGTTGGTTGGTTGGTTCCTCAGTTTAGGGGCTGCGACAACGCGTTCATGTAGCCCCGTGTAATTTGGGGGTGTGTAGAATCTGTCTGAAAACCTGTGTTAATTGTGATGACTGTATTAGTGTGCGTTATCTCTTACTTAATTCAAGTAAGGACTGCAGACTTGGAATTTTTCAAGTAGTTCCTACTTTTGCCGCCAAACGCCACCGTCCCCTCCCCTCCCCTCCCCCACTACGCTCTACATGACCTTGTTTTATTGCCGCGCCTTTTGATGCTTATATTCACAAACTTCCCAAAGTGATTCGACGATTCTATTCAATCGATTCAGGTTTTCGATACGGCTTTGGAATCAGTGAGTAAAACTCAACGTTCGTATAACCCGTTTTTTTTTTCGAATTTTAATCAGAAGTTTGAAAAACAAACAGCAATTTTTCTGTTTTTGAAATTAAAAAGTAAACAATGAATTAATATCAATTCTACTACTAGACCGAGTACATAGCAGTTTTCAGATCGCAATCGGATCTCCCATTCCATAAAAAAAAAACTTCGCTTGTGCTGCCATCTTTTAAAATATTTTCTTACCAAAGTGTTGGGACATTTTGCCTTAACAAATTAAGTCAAGAAGATGCTAGCTAAGAAGACTACGAACATGCCAAAAATGTCTGGACTCAGTTCAAAATTATAATTCTACGGTAGGGGAATATAGTGACCTCTACTTAACTTCAGATGTACTCCTTGTTGCAGACAGCTTTGAAACTTTTCGAAACACTAGAATCACACCGAGTGGATGATGCACACTTTTTTACTTCACCTGGTTGAAGTTTTGAGGTAATGCTCCTTTACACTGGAATTGAACTGGAATTGCTACAGGAATACGATCAGATTCTTTTAATAGAGTCTGGAATACGTGGAGGAATATGCCAGGTGTCTCATCGGTATGCTGAAGCTAACAATAAATACATGCACACATATTATTCTGAGAAACCATCACAATTTATTACCTATGATGATGATAACAACCAATATGAGTGGGCTATGTGCCACTCCCTTCCTTATGGTGGATTTCAGTGGGTTTCTCCAGATACCGTTGATCTAGAAAAACTAAAGGAAGACGACCCTGTTGGATACATTCTGGACGTTGATGTTGCTTACCCATCTGACCTTCATGATCCACACAATGATTTGCATTTCCTACCAGAGTGTACATAACCTAAGGATCAGAAAAAACTAATTCCTCATCTTGGAAATTGAAGGCGATACGTTGTTCACTACACGACACTAAAACAGGCTCTAAACCATGGACTAAAATTGGTAAAAATTCATCGTGTGTTAAAGTTTAAACAAAGACCTTGGCTAAAGGCATACGTTGATTTTAATAACAACCTTCGAAAACAAGCTCAAATGATTTTGAGAAAAATCTGTACTCACTATTTAACAATGCATTTTTTGGAAAAACAATGGAAAATATTCGTAAAAGAATAGACATACTGCCCCCGGAAATTGAATTATTTTGGGACAGAATGAGAGTATTTTCCGTCCCCATGATAAAATTTAACCAGCAAATATAATTTCTGGAAGTGTGACACAGGAGGGTAGTGTTTCAAGCTCGAGGCTGTGGGAGAGCCCGATCACGTGATATATTGCACAATAGACGCTTCTAGAAGGCTATAATTGGCATAGCAACAGCGAGTGTGGAAATTAATATTATAAATATTGTTATAAATTATGCTATTGGATCCCAGCCCAGAGCCAATGGGAAGAGGTCTTATTGAAGACGGGATCAACGTTAACTACATAATATGATGAAATTTTGCATTTAGGAGCTTAAGAAGAAGATTTTCTTATTTGGTAATGAAAGGTATATTAAAAGAAATTATGTCTGATACTTTAAAAACCGCAGATCGGTTAATCTACGCAGTAATAAGCATTAGTAATCTACGCGCTAAAATTATGGTGGGAGATTGATATGGCCGCCAAAATTTCGACTTGGAGGGGGAGATCCAAGGATTGAGGTTCATTTTCCAGCAGTCTTTGAAGAGTGAGGAAGTGTTTTTACTGGGTTAACGGAGATCCCAAGGCTTTGACAGAGTGCGACGACTGTCGACTTGTGGAGACGCGAGGATATCTAGGTAGAGCGTAGGAGATTGCCGCACTTCCATTTTATGTGAAGTTGTGAGGAACATTGAATTAATTATATCTCTTATATCATTGAGATCTGAATGTAACTAAGCAAATATACGTAAAGAACAGGTCGCATACTACATTCTGCGAAAAGTCGAGCGTTCTAAAACTTACCGTTTCGACAATATAAGCCAGTTAAGACAGATTTTCAAATGTGTTCGAAATAAAGCTGAATACCATTTTAAATTTCAACGTGAAGTTGGCGAACGCAGTTCAAGTGAACAGTAGCGGAGAACTTTTAATATTGGCGCATCACATAAACATTAACAGAATGACTATTATTATTATTCAAGTGTTTTCATTCAACATAATTAACATTGTTGATATGATGAACTAAATAGTCAAGCGCCAGAGACATATTCGATAACAGGAGTTAGGATACAACTATGGAACTTCGTTAGACAACGCATTCTTGAATGCAGACTTAGTGTACATTTTCGTCAGTCTACGAACACTAATGTAACATCAATTAGCAATGGAAATATTTCATTCACCATTTATATGAATATTTCTATAAATTACATTCCAATGATGAGGCTGATACATATTTACGACGGAGAATGAAGACTCTACAGAAGAGATTTGTCAAGATACTAGGGGTGGCCCAGCAACACAGAAGAATTTTCCAGAAGGATGTCGTTCGAGCCCAGGCGAATGTTGGTGAATTCCAGAGAGGGACGTTTCCTATCTCTGAGGTAGGAGATCCGAGGTTCGAATGCAGATCCATATCAGTATCTTGAACAGAAGAAACATCTAAAGTATTGTGGGAATACTTACATAGATCTTCAAGTTTTCGTCCAAATAAGGTAGCAGTGTATCTCATTTATAGCATAGAGCCAACGATCTTACTCCATATTTCCATATTTTCACATTTCATGTATTCCAGTGTTATTATGTGTTTTACACTTCAGATGTGTGTTAAGATTTTTATGCTTCAAGATTATTTAGGAGATGATTGTCTTTCATCTATTTTTCAATTTTATTCTACGGATCAGTTGTGGAACTGACATTAAATATTGTTTGAGGAATCATATTGCCTCATAGAACACTAGTCGTTTCGACTCTCGAATTTTCATATTTTGATTTAAACCAAGTTTTCTGACATTGTGTCATAGCTTCAAATTAAATTCTTATTAAATTAAATTTGAGCACTTTAATGTAACAACATCTAACTTCAAGAACAGAAGAAACATTGAATGACATTGTTATATCATTATTGTACATAAACTGTCGACGATCTAAGAAATGCTAATCGTTTGATAAGACCGAAGTCTTAATCCCTATAAACATTCTTTGTGTAGAGTGGAAAAACATTACGACATTGACAAACCTTTTTATTATTTGTAAAGCTGAGTGCTTTGTTCATTTAATATGTTGGAGGAAATACCTTTTGATAGAAGATTATTCAAATCTTTGGCTAGGAATTCAAAGCTAGTTTATCCCGGTCAAGATTGAATTCTATTTGACACTATAAATAACATGTGTGTTATTTTACACTATTTGTGGAACATCACGTCATTTGTGTACCTGATATTACAACGATAAACAATTTAAAGCTTGACAAGTGAGGTGAGAAAGGAGTATTATTTTTATTACATGTATTTGCGACAGACGAGTTAACAGTTAATTATCTTGTTGTGGAATAAACTTCAGGAGGTTAATCACGACTGTCTAATATCGTTCATTACAATTGGAAGTTTCGTTTGAAGAACTTAAGCATGTATAATTATAGTTCAGTAGTCATGTAGAATGATACTGAGGGTCATGCCATTATTTGAGAGAAGTTCCTACAGAAGATATGTTAATAACGATTAATCCTTTTTGGTTGTTGTTTAACATAGTGGATGATAATTGTTTATGCCATATATATTGTTATACGAGGATTTGTAGAGCTATGAAGTGCTCACGCGAGAGAAGTTCCGCATTTTAAGGGATGTTAATGTATTATTGTTCTTTGATAAGAAGGCATGGATCATGATAAGAGCCGTTGTATACAAGTAGTCCAGTTCATTTGAAGTAACGATTTAGCTGTGTTGACAGGAGGGTTTTAGCGGAAATACAACTAGAGAAAGATTGTCTACTCATGTCAATAATACAATTATTAAATTTTATTAAACCCGAAGTTATGTAATTACGCACAGTTAACTTTAATTATTCGACTGTATTATACCGACATTGTAATGAAACCTATATAAGACGATGTGTAAGCAGTGTATCAAAACTACGGAATGTTAGAATGGTTATGTGAAAAACCAGTGTATATAATTAGTTGAGAATTGTATTGTAACCGAGAAAGCCAGAATCTCGAAAGTAACGTGTTAGCAACACTAAATAATGTATATTATTATGAACATATTACATGTAAATATTTTTTCGAAAATGATTTAATTAGTTAAATAATTTAGTTGGATTTATTAATCGATTGTTTTGGAATAGCGTATGTTTTATGAGCGGATGTTTTTGGTATGAATGATTGAACTCTGTTAAGAGTAAATGTGGAACCCAATTGGTCATAAACAATTGCGGGGTGCGAATGAAATAGTGTATACAAATTTTCAGTATGATTGTTAAAGAAACATAGAAGTTATGTGCATTTTTGTAAGATCTAAATGTTTATTTTGCGTGTTTTATAAACGCACTCAAAAGCAGTCTCGATGTGGGCTGTCTAGAATGATTCACCGTTAGAGTTGGAGAACGGTGTGACATAATATAAGCATGTGTAGACTCACCGCCTTGTATTAAATGTAAAACTGTTCCGAGTGCAGCGTGGTGCTGGTGTTTCATTTATGAAACAAGCTAGCGCACGTGCATTACCCAAATGCGGGCTAGTGAATGAAATCAGGTGTGAGGAATGCCACGAATGTAAGAGCCTTCATTAAACGTTTTCTTTTTACGCAGTGTAGGCCTAAAGCAAGCCAAGTATCTTATGATCACATTTTTTTTAACACAGCATTGTAATAAGATGTGGAGTAGAAAGGAAGTGTGAATAATTGCGTGTTTTTATTTTAATTTGATTGTTAAATTAGTTTATTGTTATTTTGTTTATACTAGGTTAGTTTACACCATTGTTAATAAATCTTATTCAGTTCGTTATTTGTTGTTGTTGGCGTGTGATTCATTTTAAATACTAGAACTAGAGTATTGGGGATGTATTGTAGGCGAAGCTGAGTTCCCAGTCCCCGAGAAGGTAAGTAAAGGTAGGTGTGCCCCGTGTAGTTGGTTGTTGATCCACAATATTCTTGTAACTGCTGTATGTAAATCCCTAAAAACCATGTTGGAAGCGATTTCTAATATATTAATTTGCCAGTGCTGTTAGAAATAGGCAATTCCGCTGGGGCATTGGATATTCCAAGATGCTCCTTTCCGGATTTTCGGGTACAGTAGCTCTTGTGACTGACAGCAATAAGGCTGAAAAGCTAATAGCTAAACCAACATTTATCGACAGAACAATTTATGGTACTAACGTAGCTGCTTTCCACATGGCTAAACATAACATTGTATTCAATAAGCCTATATATATTGGAATGTGTATACTGGATATTTCAAAAACTCTCATGTATTCACACCAATATGATCTCCTGCTACACTATTATGGGATGGAAAATCTTAAACTTATGTATTGTGCCCATTGGAGGAAGTCATCTGGTCACCACCAACCAAGTATGGCCTCCCAGATGACCTCTTCCTCCGACCACATACCGAAGAAGAGGATTGGAGTGCATTCCAATAGGGTTCGGTGGCTATGAGACTCCCTGTCTCAAAGGCTCAGGTTCCCATCATGATTATAAATGTGAAAGACACCCCTGGTAATACACACCCAAAATAAACAAGCTACTAAAGAAGGTAGTCCAGACTGAAGTAAAAATCGTTGGACAATTTATTAATTAAGAACCAACCCCTAACCTAGGATCAGAGGGTATCAAATCGGCCAATCCACTATCTAAATATACAAAAAAGAAAAGAAACAACCCCAAAGCTATTGGAAATTAACCCTCTTGATCAGTTCTAATTACAATCCAAAAATTAAGCAAAATTGGGGAAAATGGTACAAAAAACCTAATTTATTTACAAGCAAAAAGGTAACGATGTTCTGATAAGAATCATCGTGCCATAAAATAGTCAAACATGACAGCAAAAATCTAAATTATACTGTGACCGTCCCACATTTACATTTACGATTCTCTGTCTTATCTAAATCTTCAATTACATAAGCTTCGGCGCTAAGCGTCCGTGTTAACAGCCAAACACTAATATAACAGTCATGTCATAACAATGTAAGCTTTACAATTTTTCTGTGCAACAAATACTACAGATGAAACAATAGTAGGGTTCACATAGGGAAATATGCACTCAATAAATGAATAAACACAAACAAATATTATACTTGCCCTTCCTACTACGAAATGGAGACTCTTTGTTCCATTCGTCATCTAAAAGTGTGTAAGAATTAAACAAAGCATGCTATCAGAGCATGTCATCAACAATAAGGGTACTCGACCCACGAGTTAACCACCTCCAGTCAGCCACTGGCTCCTGTCAAGTCTAAACGTGTTGTTTCTCTCTAAATCATCCCTTCCAGGAATGTCTCTTACCAAGCACATTGCATTGGTCCAGGCGAAAAGTCAGTAAGATCAAAGTTAAACAGTTGTTATGATTTAACTGTAGTTTTAACCCGCGTCGTTTAATAATGATCTTTCATGGCTTATGGGTTATTATTATTACTATCGTCAATTAGGAGTATCTATGTTATGAAGAATGACCAACTATGGAAGGCTGATGGACCAAAGAATAAACACAACAGAGTGCACGTGGCCTCTGCCTGTTACAATTACACAATCTTGAAGACATTAGTCGTAAGTCTGTACCAGATGCTTACGAGATGTGTGACCCGACAAGTCACTACTATCTTGAGCTCTAGGCGGCTCCAATATAATAAAAATATAATTCAGGTCCACAAAATACAACTTCAGGTGGGCGTTCAAAGCTCCATCAAACCATTCGAGAAGTATCTCATCGCGTCCCTCAAGTGGATCACGAGAGAGGTAACCTCAGCAGTCATCACTTTGAATCTGCTGGCATGCACCAAAAAACGGAAACCACCCCACTATACTCGTGTCGAAACACGGCAAAACATCAATCACCTTGAGTGAGAAAACAAGCCTTAATGAACAAAAGTCTGGTTCATTCCTAAGAATAACTCTGATAGTAACAATCATAATGTAATAATCATCCTTCATTTGCTTACAACAACATGCGAATATGAATATCTATGACTTGAGTCATTTTTTCAAGTTTTCCCGTATTGATTTTGATTGTATGACTATCCCTTATTATTCCCGTTTCCCAACGAGGTCGGGGATGAGGTGCGATGGAAGTCTTTGTGGCGATGATTTTTACGGCCGGATGCCCTTCCTGACGCCAACCTCAGGAGATAAGTTAATGAAAGATGAAATGAATGATGGTGAATGAAACTGGGCAAGGATGTGGAAGGAAGCGGCCGTGGCCTGTCAGAAGGTACCGTCCCAGCATTTGCCTGGTGTTGAAAATGGGAAACCACGGAAAACCATTTCAAGGACGGCCGACGGTGGGGCTCGAACCCACGCGTCTACCGAGTCAGCAGAGAGCTTGGCCCCATGACCTAATGCTGCGCGTTAGCCAGCGTAGCCACTACTGTCGGTTCCCGTATTGATTTTGGTATGTTATGCAAATGTCCACTTTACAATACAAAATTATCTTTTTATATATCACTTGATGTCAATATTCATTTTGAGACATGTTTCGGCTCTGTGAGCCTTCTTCAGTCAAAATCACTAAAGAATTCTCCTTAAACAGTCTAATGTTTGGTCTCTCAATAAAAATTTTGTAAAACATTTTTACATCGTCAAGATGATTATAACACATGAATATAAAATGCTTAAAGAATATTTTTTTTAAATGTACAAAATTTCGAAACGTGGGCCACATTCTTGTTGATCCATTTTCAAACAGGGGGCCCCATTGTACGAGCGTCTTGAAAAAGGATCGTGTCTATGTCATGTAGAAACATTTGATCGGAATGACATATTTAGACACGATCCTTTTTCCAGACGCTCGTACAATGGGGTCCCCTGTTTGAAAATTGATCAACAAGAATGTGGCCCACGTTTCGAAATTTTGTACATTTTTAATTTTTTAAAATCCTTTAAGATTTTATATTCATGTGTTTTCATCATCCTGACGATGTAAAAATGTTTTACAATTTTTTTTATTGAGATACCAAACATTAGACTGTTTTAGGAGAAATTTTTAGTGATTTTGACTGAAGGAGGCTCACAGAGCCCAAACATGTCTCAAAATGTATATTGATATCTAGTGATATATAAAAAGATAATTTTGTATTGTAAAGTGGACATTTGCATAAGATAACATGCGACTATAACAAAAATAATGGGAGACGTGACTCTCTGGTTACCCTGTACTCAACAATTTACCGTGACATAATCGGCATTCCAATCGAGCACCAAGAATGCCTCGATAAAAGTTTCCTATCTAGCAAATACAAAAGAGAGTTATGCCGTGTGTCAACTGTCTCGCTCGGATACGTCAGGTGGCTGCTGGAACATTATATCCTTGAGCGCCGACATCTGTCATACTGGCAGGCTCAAGTCACTGCACATAGCAGCACCTCGCTTCATTGCGTGGCAATGTTTATCATAACTTTATCAAAACGTGGATATTTCACTGAATAATGTTCCTAGTTTTCATCCATTACACTAGATAATATTATAATACTGTTCTTTATATAAGAGGCATTCTAGTTCGCCTACAAAAATCATAACTAAACATGTGCTAGCTACTAACTTAGCAAATAGTAGCAAAACAAAGCCATGCCTACTCTGAAGTGTCGTTGGAAGATATTCCACTGTATGACAAAAAAAATTATACTCAAAACATTGTGCACTATGCACTTCAAAGCTTATAAATGTTCTTAAAACACCATTCTCCTGGGGTGTTAATTGCAAATGATAAGATTAAAGTGTAATGATCGGTTTAGAGTGTGTTAACCTACAATCACTCTCATTCACTAATATGATTCTTCTCGAATCTAGGTACTGAGAACATACACAAATATTTACAATAACGTAGTAGATGCGTAAACTTCACTGCATCATAATGATACGACCGTTACAGTGGCGAACTCATTTGTTTCATTAATGGGAGATTCAAAGCAAAACTGTGCTTTGAGCAACAGCTGATTAAAGTAAATTACTGCTCCGTGTTATAGATTTACGTCCATTCTGTGGACTACACAATGTTATAAATATTGCACCCGGGTAGAACTCGTGGGGTGGCTAACGCTAGACAATAGCTATCACAAAGCATGTGGAAGCTCATAAGAATGTGAAATTCGCCGTCAGTGGCGTCTACAAGAAATATAGAAAAATCCTACCTACATGACTGGTATGCTTACGGTTGTCTAAAATTAATCCAGCCCTGATCCATAACCAAATACAAGTGAAATTAAAAGCAAAATCACGGCGACTGTTGTTCACCTCGAACCTTATCAGGTATCATTTGAGGGGTCATTCCTTCGTTCCAGGAGTAAAATTGTATCTCCTCGGCCATGGTTAACGAAATACATGCGTCGGCTTCCAACCTGTGGTTTCGTTAGGAGATCAATGGCTCTTCCATATTGGTGTTTATGCCCTCATCGTCATCCTCGTGACTGCATGTGAATTAGTTACAACATCCTGAAGTTCTCATCGAAATGATGATATAGTTTAGAGATAATTCACTGATTTTAATATTGGTGGCACTTTGCAACACAGGCTTTACACTTGGCAAGCTTTATGCAAAATTGACCATGTGCCTGCTTTCACTGAAGCTATATTTTTCACACAGATTCTAGATTTATAGCGAAGCACAATCACTAGGATATCAGTGCAATCCGTTGATTTTAAAGATACGCCCTTGCACGGCGTGTTTTTTTTATCGATTATAGAAATATTGTAGTGATTAATGGCAAGTAATATTGTTAATATTTCAACACTTTAACAATTTTCGTAGGACACTCTGTTCACCATGTGGTGTCACGTTGCACATGTGCTTCTTACCACAAAAATTATCAATTTCACATTTTTCTTCAAAATATCACACTCTCGTGATTAAACTTGGAAAATACGTTTTGCACAAGCACTTTAGTGCTGAATTTATACTGGATGCTTCTATAATCCGTAGATTATGGACACACTAGTCCCTTTGAAATAACGATGCACCATCGGTCTACTTGACTGACCAAATATATACGTCCGTGCGTATCAAGCGCACAAAAGGATGTCGCTTCTGCCTGGCACGGCGAGTTCCGGCTTCGATAGCCGCCGAAGTCATTTAGCAACTATTTCCTTGTGCTTCGCGTTTCTGCGAATTTAATTACTTAAATACAGAGAATTTTAATCCACTTTAATGTTGTTCATAATGCAGAATTACGTATTGTGCTTCATTTAAATGTGCACATCGGAGATAAAAATCTGCGATCATGAATAAAATAATCCAGGCCTGCAAATAACGTCAAAAGATCTCCTGAAGCTGAGACAAGCTCCTGGGGTGCGTTTAGTAATTCATGGTTGAAGTATTCCATGCTTCTCTGAAAACTCATCACCAGCATGAGCTCAGGCGGGATCAGTATATGGATACGGACTCGTTCATTTATTTGGTTAACACCCCAGATGTATATCAAGACAAGTTGGATTTCCTAGAACACCTGGACACATCAGATTATCCTACTAATCATGTGTGTTACTCTACATCAAACATGAAAACGTTGGGGAAATTTAATGACGAGGCTTGTGGACAAATTATTAAAGCATTTGTTGGACTTAGAACTAAAATGTATGCTTGAGGCATAAATGGTAAAGAAATCAAAAAGATTAAAGGTGTTGTCAAAAATTGTATAAGCTTTCAAGATTATAAGGATTGTATTATGAAAAACGAGGTAAAAAGATTCCAATGAATATTATTGCTTCGAAACAACATGACATATAATCTATAATACTAAAAAAAAATACTTTGTGTCCTGGTGATGATAAAAGAGTAATTGATTCGGTTGGTATAGCTAGACATGCCTATGGTCATTACTCAACCGTTGACCATGCATAAAGAGTTAAATTATGGATATTAAAATCCTCTACCTGTATGTAGCAAATACATGAAACAAAACAATTTAAAAAAATAAAACAATAGCACTAAGCATAGCAAACATCACCAATCAAGCAACAAAAAAGGAAAAAATGGTATTCATACTTAAGAATGAAAACAAATAAGAAGCACAAAGAAAATAATCCGACTGTACAATTTATAACAAAAAGAATGAATTATTTGTAAATATTGTACATGTATTTAAAATGAATAAAACATATTGTATGGACACTGCTTGTACATTTTAATTACTACCCACCTCCCACTCCTAATCCAACCGTTAACCTCTAGTAATGTTAAGAAATTACCCGAAACTAGGTAGCCAAACCCCTGTATTTGGGATACGGTATTTTTTTAACGTATGGTTTTTTTAGTGCCGGAAGTGTCCAAGGACATGTTCGGCTCGCCAGTTTTGTAGCTGCTTCGAGACGGACACCCAATGGGTGAGCTACAAGTACCGTTGGGGAGGAAAGTTGGAAGGGAAGGGCGAGGAGTTGGAAGGTAGCGGCTGTGAACAGCCTTGTTAAATGTAATGAAAAATCGTGTTTCACAAATATGAACTTTCGACTTGGACTAAATCAAAAACATGTAAGCAACAAAATTGGAAAATCCATATTTCAATATTGACAATATTCAAAAACTTTAAACTGACATTTTTAAAAACTGTAAATAGGAAATTGGTAAATTGCAATGTGTGAAATACAGTATAAAAATGAAAAGCAAAATGAACAAAAGCATTTACTTTTTAAAACTTAACTGACTTTGTAATTGTAAGCTGGTTGTGCGTAGCGAACAACTTGCTCAGTAGCCACAGTGCAGGTGTTAGCTTTACCTTACTCTCTATAAGACTAGAATAGAGATAGTTGCGTGTGCCCTTATATATTTTGGGTGTGTGCATTAGCCTTTGGCTTAACTTTAAAGGTTAGGGTAGGTAAAGTTAGGTTAGGTAAATTTAGGTTAGGTTAGATATGTGACCTTGTAGTTTACTCTTTTCGGAAAATCTATAATGTGAGATATAAAATTTAAAAAAACCAACTAAAATCTAAAATCTAAAAATGTAAATCAAAACAAAATCGAAAATCGAAAATCTTAAAACCTTAAATCTAAATATAAAAAATTAAAATGTAAAAATAGAAAATCTTACAAGCATTAATTTAAATCTTTAAATGAGGTTTCTGTGGGTTAGGTTACGTTAGGTGAAGTTAGGTTAGTTTAAGTTAGGTTAGGTAAAGTTAAGTTAGGTGAAGTTAGGTTAGGTAAAGTTAAGTTAGGTGAAGTTAGGTTAGCATGCCATATGTGTAGGTGGTTGCATGCAGTGACTATTTTGTGCATTAGCTCTGGGCTAAAATATTAAATTAAATATTAAATATATAAAAATTTATAAGTAAAAAAAAAAAAATTTTTAGGTAAAAAAGTTAAGATAAAATGTTAGCTCTGTGACCTTGTAATTTAGTCTCTTTAGCAAAATTTAAAATGGAAAATATAAAATGAAAAAAAGTAAAATGTAAAATGTAAAATCTAAAAATCTCAAAAGAAAAATCTAAAATCTAAAATAAAAATCTAAAATGAAAAAAAATATGTACAAATCAAAAATCTTAAGTGAAAAAAATCTAAAAATCTAAAATGTAAAATGAAAAATCGTTAATGAATAAATGTAAAAATCAAAAATCTAAAATGCAAAAATAGAAAATCTTACATGCATTAATTTAATCATGAAATGAGGTTTCTGTGGGGTAATGAAATGTTGGGTTAATGACCTTGCAGTTCAGTGCTTTGACACAATAAAAATAATAAATACTAAATTAAATATTAACAAAAAGAAATTAAATACAATATATAAATAAAAAATAAATCATTAAAAATTATATACATGATAAATTAAATGAAAAAATAAAAATTAAATAAATAATAAACAATGCATGGTTAATAACAAATAAATAGTGATTTGAAAAGCCCGCCATTTAAGAGGGCGGTTGCGCGCCGAGGCCATCTTGCGCATTATCCCCTGACCCAGCTATGACTCTCTCTCTATTAGAAAAGCATAGGGTGGTTACGCGTGGCAGCCATCTTGCGCATTAGCCCCTGCACGAGAAGCGGCCAATATTGCCTACTAGTGGGCCTAGCAATGGGGTCACCACTAAGCGGGCTAATCGCCGATATCTTCCATTAATGCACTGGAAAATGCGTTCTTAGGAAAGACTTCACTTAAGGGAATAGTAATGTGGAAAAGATACGTGGATGATCTGCATCTACGATACTGAATTAACAACCGAAAAAACAATTCTCCAATCCATTAATAGCCTACAGCACTCAATCAAATTCACTAAGGAATCCGAAACTGATCGGAAAATAAATTATCTCGACATAGCTATTGAACATAAAGACAACGAGCTTTCATATTCCGTATTCCGAAAAGCCACACAAACCTCGGATGCAATCGACAATCAGTCCAATCACCCCAACACGAATAAATTAGCGGGGTTCAATTCAATGGTGCACAGGGCTTTAAACATACCCATGTCAAAAGACAATTATAATAAAGAGATAAGGATAATCAAGCAAATAGCAAAGGAAAACTATTTCCCGCCCAGCAAAATAGATCAAATTGTAGCCAAACATTAAAATTAAGACAAATTTATCCCAAAACGGGATAATAATGAGAAGAAAGTCGCGCGTTTCAACAATGTGAATGCGAACACACATAAAATCACTAATCTGTTTAAAAAGCAACGCATAAAAATATTATTCATAACGAATAACACAACCGGTAAGCATCTGCAAAATAGTAATCTAAATAAACAAGACCCGTATTCAAAGTCAGGGGTATATTCTATTAAGTGCCAAGACACAGGTAGTCAAGCTAATTACATCGGACAGAGTGGAAGAAGAGTAGATACACGCTACCATGAACATAGAAACGTGATAAAATACGGGAAACACTCAGCCGTATGCGGACATATGTGCGACGTGGGACACAGTTTTACTAACATTGAAACCGACTTAAAATAATTCATCACGAACCGAATAGCAGAGCTCTTGACATAAAGGAAGCAATTGAGATACACCTAGCTAAAAGAAACAACCCCAACAATCTAATCGAACACACTTTCATGGAGAGCTCACCCCTCTTTACTCCACTAAAATACACACCCTGCCGGAAACAAGACACAACATACGGATACAGCCAAGCTAGATAAAAAGGGGGAAAATAGGGGGATTTTAATAGGAAAATGTTATCTGGATCAGGATGTACGATGAACTTTCATTCATTAATAAACCTAGGTTGTTACTCACGGCAGTATTAAAGCAGCCAGGACTTTATCAGAGACCGGGTGAACATACTATGAATGGCTACTAGTCTACGCGTGGCGAGGAATGTTCCAGGGTCTTTAATAGTTGATGACCTTCCTGATACAGTAACATACTCCATACGTCTAGTCTTGGCAAACCACCAAGTACACTTGCACTTGACACAAACAGCATTTAGGAATGCGGGGAGAGGGAACCCGCTCTGGGAGATACCAAACCAGTTCAGTCGCGAGTTACTAGTTACCGAGTGAACTACGCGCTGCCGAACAGCACAAGTCTCCTAACCAGATACGTAGCCTGTATAATACTTTACTATCAGAATTGTCCATTCACAACAAACACATAGTCATTCCAAAATCAGGCAAATTCCGGAGTTCTATCACAACTTTCAGCATCTCACTAAAACATCATATAGATTACAACTAACAAATACCGACACGTTGCATTACCAATACAGCAATTAAATAAGTGTACATATTGTAAATATTTTCACCTGTATTTCCAGACATAGATTTGTAGCCTAAGTGTAATGGATCTGATGATGATCGCTTGACGGTCGAAACTGGTCATCCTAGTATATTTATTAAACTTCTGTATTTTTTTCAGGATTAGGGCATAACCCATCTCTTTTGGGTACATTCGTGTTGACCGACTGAATAGCACTAAACTAAATTAATTATATTAGTTAGTTATTGCTGTTTCAAGGGACGGAACTACGAATTAATTAAATTAACAGCAATAATTTGTAGAACCGTCAAATCAGATTGAAACTTCGTATACACGTGAATACACTGGCGGGAAAATGATCCCAACACCAAGAAGTGTTTGTGCTCGATTAACGAGCTTTGGTAGGCGTGTATATATATTTGAAAGATGACGTCGTTTCAAATTTCCTGCAAATCGCATTAGTGTGGCACTAGTAGTGGCCCCATGACGTTGCAAAAGGAAAAGGAAGGAAGCTTGTAGTTTAACGTGACCGTCAATCTTGAGATCATGAGCCACGGGACCTCCTTTTTACGTGGAATTCGAACCACAGGACATGGCATTTCACTTCGAAAATCTCACATGCATTGACCGGGGATCGAACCCGGACCGCCTTGGTGAGAGGCATACAGCTAGACCGCTGAGCCACCACGCCCCTAAAATGACGTTGCACATTAGGTTTGCTTTATATATGGACTGTTCTGAGCAAGAGCGTCAGTTACCTGTGCGATTGGACGGAGTGACTGTGAGTGGGTCAATAATGCTTTTACGACGACGAACAGGCCTGTATCAACAGCTCACTGCTTTTCAACGAGGTCGTGCAATAGAGCTACGTGAAGGTGGATTTTCCTTCCGCGCTATTGCAGAAAGACTTGGCTGGAATGTCTCCACTGTGCACGCGTGCTGGCAGCAGTGGTCACGAGAAGGTACTGTCACAAGAAGACCGGGCTCCGGACGTCCCCGTGGCACCACCGAGAGGGAGGACCACCGTATTCAAAGTATGGCATTGGCGCATCGGACGCGTCTGCAGCAGCAATTCCAGCGGCAGTTGGCACCACATTGAAGCGACGAACTGTTCGAAATCGGTTATTTCAAGGACAGCTCCGAGCCAGACGCCTTGCGGCGTGCATTCCACTAACCCCAAACCACTGCCGTCTGCGACTACGGTGGTGACAAGCGAGAGCTCATTGGAGGATGGAGTGGAGGTCCGTTGTGTTTTCCGATGGAACTCGATTCTTCTTTCGTGCCAGTGATGGCCGTGTGTTGGTTAGAAGGAGGCCAGGTAAGCGCCTGCATTCCACCTGTCTGCGGCGTCGACACACTGGTCCTACACCGGGCGTTCTGGTCTTGGGAGCAATTTCCTATGACTGCAGGAGCACCCTCGTGGATATCCACGCACCGTGAATGCAGATGTGTACGTCCGTCCGGTGATTTGACCTGTTATGCTGCCAGTCATGAACACCACTCCTGGGGGTGTATTCCAACAGGATAACGCACGCCCTCATGCTACTGTTGTAACCCAACGTTTTATACAGGGTGTCGACATGCTGCCTTGGTTTGCTCGATTCCCCGATCTGTCCATAATCGAGCACGTATGGGACATCTTTGGACGACAAATCCAGCGTCGTACACAACTGGCATTTACCTTCCCTTTATTTACCTCCAAGTGCAACAGGCGTGGAAGTCCATCCCACAAGTTGATATCCAGCACCTGTGCGACACAATGCAGGCACGTTTGCAAGCCTGCTTTCAACAGTCTGGCTATTATACCGGTTATTAATGGAAGAGCATGGCATATTTGCGATGGCTTTTCTCGCACGGACATTAACCTGATGTCTTGGACCTTTAATCAATTAAATAAGTTATCTCGCCAAATATATTGCCGAAATTTCCGTACTCTACATTCCTTATTTCATGGTGTTGTGTAATTTTTTCCGCCAGTGTAGTACAGTAAGTTCCTTCAAGACGTATTAATGTTTCATTACGATCTGATTAATACTTTAAATGTAATGATCGTCCTAAGTGGGCGGTCCGTTAGACTTGATAAAAAACCGGCATTCTTTATGTTCAATCAACTATAACATTTTAACGGGTTACAATACAAATGTTTACTCATCTAAACGCAGAAGGAAATAAGGAAACGTTTGGTCTGGCTTTATTTTATGTACGACTACGGGTAACGTTTTACTGATGTCTAAACTCGAGTATCTATATTTTTCCCCTACAGGGCCTCCTATATGATTATCAAAGCCATAAGTATACATTATCTAAATCTGGAGTGTAAAAGCCATCTAAGTCATCTGTATGGTTACCAAGGCAACAAATATTCATCATCTAAATGTGAAGTAGAAAGCCCAGCTAGGTCTCCTATATGGTTAACAAGGCAACAAGTATTCCTCATCTAAATCAGAAGTGTAAAGGCCACCTAGACCCCCTATATGGTTACCAAGGCAACAAGTATTCATCATATAAAACTGGAGTGTAGAGGCCATCTAGGTCTCCTATACGGTTACCAAGGCAACACCGACAGTAGTGGCTACGCGCGCTAAAGCGCAGCGTTAGGTCATGGGGCCAAGCTCTCTGCTGACTCGGTAGACGCGTGGGTTCGAGCCCCACCGTCGGCCGTCCTTGAAATGGTTTTCCGTGGTTTCCCATTTTCAACACCAGGCAAATGCTGGGACGGTACCTACTGACAGGCCACGGCCGCTTCCTTCCACATCCTTGCCCAGTTTCATTCGCCTTCATCAATTCCATCTCTCATCTCGACGCGCAGGTCGCCCACGGGCGTCACTTAGAAAGACCTGCACTCGGCCTCTCAGGAGGCCACACGAAAAAAAAAAAAAAAAAAAAAAAAAAAAAAAAAAAAACCAAGGCAACACGTATTCATAATTTAAATCTGGAGTGTAAAAGCCATCTAGGATTCTTATATGGTCACCAACGCGTCAAGTATTCATCATCTAAACCTAATGTGTAGAGGCCACCTAGACCCCCTATATGGTTATCAAGGCAACAAGTATTTATCAAATCAATCAGGAATGTAAAGGCCATCTAGGTCTCCTATATGGTTACCAAGGCAACAAGTATTCGTCATCTAGATATGAAACGTAAAGGCCATCTAGGTTTCCTAGGCCTATATGGTTACCAAGGCAACAAGTATTTTCATCTTAGTCTGAAGTGTAAATACCATCCACGCTCCCATATGATTACCAAGGCAGCACGTATTCATCTAAATCTGAAGTGTAAATACCATCTAGACCTCCTATATGGTTACCAAGGCAACAAGTATTCATCATCTAGATCTGGAGTGTAAAGGCCATCTAGGTTTTCTAGGCCTATATGGTTACCAAGGCAACAAGTATTCATCATCTAGATCTGGAGTGTAAAGGCCGTCTAGGTCTTCTAGGGCTATATGGTTACCAAGGCAACAAGTATTCATCATCTAAATCTGAAGTGTAAAGGCCATCTTGGCCTCGTATATGATTACCAAAGCAACAAGTATTCATCATTGTTACGGTTATATTTAACCACATTTACATACTTACAATTTGTCATTCTGGAAATGAACTTGAATGTTTGACACTGATTTTCGAGTAAGTAAGACTTCACCCCATCTATGAGACAGTTAAGGAACCTACGGAGTGTTGTCGTTACATTCGCCCCATCTTACGGGTACCTTGGAACTGTCCCAAAAGTAGGACTAGTTTTCCACTAGATGGCTCGCGCTGTGTTGTTAACTTATCCAGCGATCTTCGTCTGGGTTCTAGATTATCTATGATTATGTTGTGATAGCGACAAAACAAGGGCCTTTGTTGGAATAGATTATTACCTGATCGACCTTCGAAGAAGAAAGATGTGATTACCATATTGAGAAGAATTTAATAAGCTCGGGCTAGTCTTACATGACTACGCCGTAGACCGGTTGACTTCGTATAAACATCTAATGGAAACATAGAAGAAAACGTCTAAATGAAGTCATATTTTAACATATAATATACCGTATATATATTTTGGAATTCAGATGACCGCAGAAGGTACGTTTTATTTCTGATGCAAGACAAGTTGGTTATTGGAATGACCTATATTGATGTAGGTTGCGTGAATTTTGTTTTGAAAGTTGGGTTATGAGTTGACTGTGTGTCAAGGTTGGTATGTGTTGGTAATATATGGATCTTACTCTTACTATACTTTTTTGATTGTTATTTTCAATTGAGTCGAAGATCCCTATTTTACGTATGATGTGTCAGTGATCGGTTGGATTGTCCTTTAAATCATATTCTCTTTCAATGTCCACAATATGACTTTCAACCTGCCATAATGTTGTGCGATTTACATCCATTAGGTTATGCACTGCCTTTAAATGTTGCCACATTAGTTCATAATCCTACAATTCCGCTGGTTAGTAGCATAGTTTCATTTTTCGACAACATTGATTTAAGGCTTTGAATGTGTATTCCTTTCACCTGGCCCATAATTGTGATCCGGCCATGTGTGTCTATGTGCAGTAAGTCACCAAGTTGGGTCACTTCGGTGTGACGAGTCAAATACCATTTGTGTCCCAGTCTATTTTCATATGTTTTCCTCCTACCTATTATGTCTCTTCGTTACGTCATACTCTTAGTTTGGAATAACCCGTTCCTCACTGGTCTTACGCCTTTTATCGGTAGTCGATGTTTACCTCATGATACATACCACTGTACATTAGCAATTGGTACAGGCCGGACGTTTGTTTTAGACGATTGCCCTTGACCTTGAAGCCTGCAGGTGAGCCTACACACACTCACTCTCTCACCCTATCGCTTCACACTTGTCACCACCGATCTGATTTAATGGAATTCCAGACTTGATCAGACAGTACAGTCCACGTCGAAGTATTGTGTGACACGGAAGTACACGTTACGTAGTTGCGAACAGAACGTCATTATATTTGCCAATGACTGTACTTGACCAGTAGTGTGAAACAGCGTTTTCAATCATCGGACCGCTTGGGGCAGCTGATAACAACACAGGTACTGTAGTAACTCGCCTCCAGCCTTCCGTTAGGATTTTTCACTCGTCTAAAACAAACGTCCGGCCTGTAAAGAGGTTACTGTGCCCACTTCCGTAACGAGAAGGAGAATAATAAGAAGAAGATGAAGATTGGTTGGATATATGAGATAAGTCTTAAGCCTATCATTTTTAACCTTTCTTAGGTTGGTAGGCTGCTACCTAATGTTTTAGGCTTAAACATATGTTTGGTGTGTTGGTGCGAAAGCTGTGTTGGTCATGTGAATGTTTTATTTTTATACAGGTCATGAAAATAACTAGTTTCGTCTTCCAAGAGTTATTGTGTTTGTTTTAATGGGTTGTTTTATTTTAATAAGCCTATACGGATTTTCATCCGTCGTATTACGGTGATCATCTTTTAATATTTTCGAGGCAGTTTTCATCCAACCTTATATAAATGTCTATTTCCGAATTATTTCCCCCCTGTACTCGTTCAATTAGTTTACCCCATAAGGGTCTGTTTCAACATCTACGATGATGTACAGTATTTTATTTTATTGTCACTGGTTGACTTGGTAACCAATGACACATTGTTCACCTTAAGTTATTATTGAACTATAATTTTGACTTAAAACATATGAATTAAGGATTCCACGTTAGAAATCTGACCGGATATGTCGTGTTACTCCTTCGTGAATGGAATTAATTTGGTTTTTCTTCGTGATTGACTTGTGATATCTGATGTCCAATACTGTTGGTCATTGATAGACCTTACTTTAAAAAATTTATATTTATTTTCAACGTTCTTATGAAAGACTTCAGATTGTGATCTGGTAAAGCTGATGTGTGATCCATCGTCATTGGGATAATTATTTCTTTAATTTGGTTTCCTCGATTGTACATATAATTTGTTTGATACTAGATGGTAAGACTTTCAATGTTATTGTATGATTTTAAGTTTCAAGAATATAATTATAACGTGTTTGTTTGACCTTGGTGTTTTCAATTACCATAGATGCTATGCTGGGCATCATCTCTTAAAGAATTAACCTCTGGGAAAATACTGGGTAGCACTTATTTCCACACATTAGGCCTAGGGAGAGGTGGCTATCATCCAGATCTGAAACAAGAAGTTCCGTGACGAACTAAAGAGCCTACTTTCCTCGAAATGTAAGATTCATTCCACTGATTAACCTGAATGGACCTAATTAGAATAATGACGTAATTGAGTTGGTAATATCAACATTTCTAATTAGTTCGAAATATAACTGGCATAATGTAGCCTAATAGAGCACTACAGTTGGCAGAACTGGTGACTGAATATATTCTCAGTCCCATCTCTTAAGGTACAGAATACACTATTTGGTTGAAGTCCAATGGATAGCATGGACGTTGCATGTAGTCGGACAATGGAACTACCAGCGCGCGTAAAATCATGTTGGCAACAATGTCATGCATGTGTTGGTCATAAATAATCTGAACTATTATGATCAATTGTTGTGCCAATTTTGGATGAAATCCATTTGTTTGTATTGAAGTTACATGTATTTTAAAATTGGACCTATCAGCAGGCTTAGAAACATGTTGGAAGCACTGACGTATATTAGTTACTCGAAATTAATCAAGAATGTAAGGTACTATACGTGTGCAAAGGTTAGAGCTGTTGGCTTGAATACTTTCTGATATATTGATATTAGGGTAAAAAAATAGAGATAGCATTTATTAACAGTTGGCAGCCCTGGTTGCCCTTAAGAATACGCATAGTCATATCTGTTATAGTACACATAGCACATGCGAAATTTGGTTGAAATCCAATTGATAGCATAGAAGTTACATGTATTTTCAATTGGTCCTATCAGCAGGCTTACAATAATGTTGGTAGTACTGAGGTCCATTAGTTACTCGAAATTAATCTAGAATGTAAGGTACTATACGTGTGCAATGTTTAGAGCAGCCGGCTTGCATACTTTCTGATATATTGGTATTTGGATAAAAACACAGAGAGTGCATTTATTAACAGTTGGCAGCCTTGGTGGCTCCTGAGATTACCCTGAGTCATATCCTTCTATCTACGCATAGTACATGCGAAAAGAGGTTGAAATCCAATTGATAATGTAGAAGTTATGTCCATTTAAAAGTTGGACTTATCAGCAGGCTTAGAACCTCCTGGAAATTAAACTGAAATATTATTATCTATATGTGTGCCAATTTTTGTATAGCTCTCATGCATGCCTTCTAGGATATACAACATGGGGCTGAAATTTCAATTGCGATTTTTCAGCAGTTGGTAGCATTGACATCATTTTCATTGAGATATTCAGATAGAGATCTTTTCTCATACCAAATCTAGGTTCGATTGCTACAGCCGTTTAGGAGTTGATAGGGGGGGGGGGGGACACACACACAGCCAGACAGAAGGACAGACAGACAGAAGGACCGACAGAAAGACAGACAGAAGGACAAACAGACAGACATTTTCCCGGATCGATCTCATAAGTCTACTTTTTCCTCATTTTTACAAAATGCGAAAAGTAGGCTAAAAAAGTGTCCACGATTCGATGTCCCTCCGTGTAGCGTAGGAATTTTAATGAAATGTTTTAGTCTTTGAAGTGGGATTGACATGGCGTGGATCGTTCGTGGCACAGGTGGAAAGATGGCTTGTTTGGACTGCAGGGGGCTCGGGCTCGAGTACCGACGGTGCGGAACATTTCCAACTCTTACTCTACAGACATTTTTAAAACATCCGAATAATTTTCAACTTATTATTGGTAATTATGCAGACTGTTCGTTCCCTAATGATGAAGAAGGAGGCAGGTATTAATTTTGGATAAGTTTATTTACTGTTTACAAGTTACTGTTGGGTGATGTCTTGGATCTTCTGTTGGATGCACTGTGCCTCTTGCTGGTAGACAGCTTGGATGGTGGAAACAGCGGTGGTGACGTCCTCCTGGGCGCATGAGGCGAAGTTGACCTGAGCTGCGGGGAAGTCCTTAGCGAAAGATACGCTGTCTGCAGCAACCTTGCTGCCAACGGAAGCGGCTCCTTGAGCTGCAGCTGCCACTGCCTTACCTTGACAGATCACATTGAAGAGACCGCAAGCGGAGAAGTTTTTGCCAGCCTGGCTGGCCAGTGCTTGAGCTTGCTGCACATCGCTGTCGAGCAGGTCGATGTCTGGCTGCATGGCTTGACGGGCGTTGGACACACAGGTACGTAGTCCAGTCGCGCTGGAATTCTGAACCTTCTCAAGAGCCTCATTGGCCGTGTTCACACACTCAGTGATGTTGGCTCCGAGTTGCTGTGCCTTCTCGATGGCCGCCTTCATGGCCACAGATGCTTGCTGCTCAGCCTCCTGGATCTTCTCCTGGACGCTGTCCATGACGTTCTCAGCAGCGCTCTCGAACTCAGCAATCTTCTCCTTGACTGCCGTCACTGTCTTGTTGACAGCGTCGCTCATGTTTGATATGATGTCATCAATCACGTTGGCGCTTGTGCCCTGAAACATGTCGTTGTAAACGTTTATCATGAGAGCTTTGTTAGTTATTGTTATTTTAAGGGGTGGAACACCCAGGTAATCTGTCCTTAACATGAGAGTTTAACAATGCTCGAAGCAGTAAAATTACAAATAAAATACATTTGATTTTTGGAAGCGAGAGAAAAAGCAAATATGCCTACTCAATTTTCCTGTGAATTAGATATTCATCTTCAGTGCCTCATAAAATTTAACTTTAGGGGCAGGCTGTTTTATCCCTTAATACATCACCACCAGCTAAAATTCTCTCTCTTGACTATAACTTACATCTCTTGAAAGATGTCCTGAATCCAACGTCGGTCAATCTTTGATTTGATAGCTTGATATAATAAATTGCCCTGTATCTGTCAGGATCACGTTCACTCTTTAAGTAATTATTCTGCATCCTGGCTCTATGACCGTGGATAGTTTTATGGCAACCACTCTATATTGTTATTTATTATTAACAAAAGTAATTTAAAATACAATATAAAAACAAGAAGTTCCGTAAAGAACTATACAGCCTACTTTTCATGCCAATGATTATTCTACAGTATATGACCCTATCAAGAATAATGACGAAATTAAGTTGGTAATATCGAAATATCTAATTAGTTCAAAATATACCTGGTATAATGTAGCCTCATAGAGCACTACAGTTGGCAGCCCTGGTGACTGAATATATTCTTAGTTCCATCTCTTAAGGTACAGAATACAAAATTTGGTTGAAGTCCAATGGACGTTACATGCAGTTAGACACTGGATCTATCAGCACGCGTAAATGCATGTTGCCAACAATACCATGCGTGTGCTGGTCAGAAATAATCTGAAATATTATGATATCTTGTTGTGCCAATTTTGGTTGAAATCCATTTGTTAGTATAGAAGTTACATGTATTTTAAAATTGGACATATCAGCAGGCATAGAATCATGTTGGCAGCACTGCCTTATATTAATTACTCCAAATTAATCTAGAATGTCAGGTGCTATACGTGTGCAAAGTATAGAGCTGTTGGCTTGCATACTTTCTGATATATTGATATTAGGGTAAAAAATATAGACAGCATTTATTAACAGTTGGCAGCCCTGATTGCTCTTAACAATACTTATAGTCATATCTGTTATGGTACACATAGCACATACGAAATGTGGTTGAAATCCAACTGATGGTATAGGAGTTAGATGTATTTAAAAATTGGTATTATCAGGAGGCTTATAATCATGTTGGTAGAACTGACGTATATAAGTTACTCCAAATTAATCTAAAATGTCAGAATATACGTGTGCATAGTTTAAAGCTGTTGGCTTGGATACTTTCTGATATATTGGTATTTGGATAAAAACAATATAGAGAGCGATCATTAACAGTTGGCAGCCCTGGTGGCTCTTAAGAATACGCTCAGTCATATCTGTTTATGTACAGATACTACATACAAAATTTGGTTGAAATCCAATTGATAGTGTAGAAGTTATATGTATTTAAACATTGGACCTATCAGAAGGCTTAAAATTATTTTGGGCAACACTGTCATGGTTGGCCTCCTGGAAATTAAACTAAAATAATATTATCTACATGTGTGCCAATTTTGGAATAGCTCCCATGCATACCTTGCAAGATATCCAACATTGAGCTCAAATTCCAGTGCGTTTTTTCAGCAGTTGGTAGCACTGACATCATTTTCAAATATGGACGTGAGATATTCCGGTGCACATCTTTACTCATACTAAATTTGGTTTTGATTGCTGCGGCCGTTTAAGAGTTGATAGGGACACACACACACACACAGCCAGCCAGACAGACAGACAGACAGACAGACAGATAGATAGACAGACAGACAGACAGAAGGACAGACAGACAGACACACACACATTTTCCCGGATCGATCTCCTAAGTCTACTTTTTCCTCATTTTTGCAAAATGTGAAAACTAGGTTAATAAGATCCTTAAATGTAACCCTGTTTGTTTCTCTCGGTTTGTCTAATTACTCACTTAAGGATTTTAAATAATCTCTTCGTATGCCTATTTATTGCTCCTTACATAATTCCGTACCATATTACGATAAATATAAGTGTATTAAACTATTGTTCACTGCTAGATTATATTCACTTTCTATATGGTTCATAATTCTCTTTTTAAACGAAATAGTTTTTTAAATTTTCTTGCAGGCGTCGTTTAGGTGTTGTTCCCACGAGGATTTGAAATTTCACTGACTTACTGTAAGCTGCACGCTGTTGATCAAACGCCACTCCTGTGATAGCTCAAACTTAGTGGTAGTAAGAAGAAACTATAAGATTGAATCTGTTCACAAAATAACTAAAGTGGAGGGCGGTACACCCTCGGATGTGAGATTTGCAGCGAAAGAGCTTGGTGAAGGTTTGTGAACTCAGAACTATTATAGTTGTGACGCTCTACGGATACCCACCGGCGAGCGAAAGGAGCGGTCCGTGATTGATTTTACAGCCCCTACAAGTGCATCTCCCCCAGCAGGAGGACTATATATTATGACGGTAGAGGTGATTAGACGGAGGTTGTGTTTCAAGTATCCATTCCCCATGGCAATCCTTGTTACAATGTTGCCAATATACATTTGATTTATGCATTTATTTAATTTGATATAGTCTAATTTAATTGTATATAATTTTATTTTGGATTATACTTGGGCCCAAAAATTTATGACCAATAGGGAGCGTAGATATCGTTTACTTTTTCACTAACTACGGAAATACGTGTATTTAAAAAATCGATCAATTCTTTAGGTTATTGGCGTGTCTTTCATGGAGTTCGTCTAGGTGCATCTTGTCAGGAAACCTCCATTAACCTAGTTAAATTGAAAGTCACTTGTAACCTATGCGGCACGATCAAAATGTGGCAGTGTCTGCAATCTCTTTAAATCACGTGGAAATGCTGGGGAAAGGAAAGGGAATCGACATTGACGTTGGGCGGCAAGAAATTAGAGATAAAAGTCTCTCAAGTGGGTTGGGCCACTGAACTTACTATATTGTACTGTCAACTGATCTTCAACAGTGGATCAGTGGTAGTGTGTCCATGTGGTCACCAAAATATGACGGGTTCGTTTCACGGCCCAGAAAATTGGATTTTTGAAGGGATGGAAAAAAAAAAGAAAAGCACTCCATGTCAAAGGGTTTCGAATCGTAAAAAATAAAACTTCTTATGTAATATTTAAAATTATTAAAACCTCGGACACTGGTTGCCCATTAGAGCTTCAGTTTCTCTGCCAGACGGAAGTAAAAAGGGAAGCGAGGAAATTGGAGCGTAGATCGCCTGATTGGCTTAACAGGAAACTGAGGCCATACGATTATTATTATTATTATTATAAACTCACCTGGAAGGCGCACAAGGCCACGAGGAGGAGGACGGCTGAGCTCTTGGAGAACATGGTAATGCTGGGACCGCTGAGTGTGAATAGTCTGACTCCGGCCACCCTCTATATACCCACGAATGTTGAATTAGACACATCTGGTTTGAGACCTCAGGGCCAATGTGAAAAACGCTTGATAAACACAATACAAGTGTGCTTTACAGGTGACTAGCTTTACTGAAAGGTGTATCTGTTTTGGAAGCGTCATGATTATCTTGGATGTGGCAAATTTGATAAATTAGCTGACACAATTCTCACGTCAGAGAACCCACTTAACGTATGGCCTGATTTAACAAAAATGGAAAGGGTGTTACCCTCCAATAATCTCCCCATATCACTTGTAATTTCATCCAGAGGCTCACAAATAGTGGGACATGAATTGGCGACCACGGGACCCCAGCTGAGTCTAGCATTGCTTCCACTTACTTGTGCCGGGCTATTCTCTTTCGTCTTTCCTCTCGACCTTCCTCGGTCAACTCTTGTTCTCTTCCGACCCCAGCGGTGTTAGGGTAACCGGACCTAGGGAGTCTTTCAATGTCCCACCTTAATTATTGGCCATTGTATCATCTTTCCTGATACCCTCATTCTTCGAGGGGTCAGAGCTCTTCTTTTTCTGTTAATGCTATCTCCTGCCTTCTATCCGAGGTCATCAGGAGTCAGGGCGTGTGTAGCCCCACCCTGGGCAGTGCTACACCCTCAAGGGCTCTTGACTGGTGAGTGCGGGAGTTGGGGTCCCCAGAGCTGGGTCGTCTTTTCCCTTTTTCCTTTGTCTTTGGGGTGGTCCCTCTCCCCTTTCCCTCAGTCCCTCAATCATCACTCTTCGAGGGCTGAGGTCATTTCTTTTCCCTGTCTTTTACTTCCCTTATTCTTCATTTTGCCCCTTTCTTCTAGTACGTAAGTTATTTATTTCCTCACTTTCACAATCGCCCAAACCATTAGGAACCGATATCCGAGATGTTAGGCCCCTTAAAAACAATTATCATCATCATCATCATCACCTGTCATTCAAATAAAATAAGTTATTTATAAAAATAGCCTACTTTTCCTACTATTATTTAATTCTGTATAACATTTACGTTAGAGGTAATAACAAGCTTCTTGTGATGAAAACATATCCGAGTTATATGGTTAGTTACGCCCTGGGCAAAGCAAGATAATCCTGTTGTGTCCCCAGTATTGATGTTGTGATATTTATGCTCACTCGTTGTCTCGTTATTAAGTTTAGTTCTTCATTCCTGAAATTATGCTGTAGATTTTCATTTATTCTGATTCCCATCACACTTTACTAAACGTCGGAGAAGCTAAATAATTGGAACTACTTTAATCTATTTAAGCGTGTTTAAAATAAGTTTAGGCGGCTTCGGTGGCGTAGTTGGTAGAATGCTGAGCTTCTATTCCCAAGATCGCGGGTTCAAACACGGCCAAAGCCGTCGGAAGTTTTAAGAGCGTCAAATCCTTCAGTATGCCTTCCTTCGGAGGGGAAGTAAAGTCGGTGGTCCCATGTCGTAGATTTATGGCATGTTAGAGATCCTTCCACTAACTAAACTTGTGTGACGCAAGCTTTCTTTGTTAGATTTCATTGAAACGGTCTATAAAGTTCCAACTCTCACCACTAAATGTCATCTGGTATCGAAAGTTGGAACTACTTGAAATTGAACGGAACTTGTATCTCACCCCACGGGCGTCCGCTTAAAGCAGCTACAGCCTCTGGTGGGCCGGATATGTCCCTGGACACTCCCGGCACTAGACGCCATACGCTAAATTAATAAACTGACTTATGAAAGGGTTCGCTATGCGCGGATTACACTGGCCAAGAAGGAACTGCCCATTTATACAAGAAAATATCAGGTGGCTATCCCAGGTTAATGAGCAATTTGCTTGAGAAGCATGGTTCTTTGAATGACCGAATTCATGGAGATTATATTCAGCTCATGTTATTGTGATGTCTGTATTTTTTTGATTGGGTATTCAGTCTTTTGACCAAGGTTAGAATATGTTAAACAGATTGCCTCGGATGTAGGGTGTGGTAGCTATGTAGAGATGAAACGATTAGCCCAGGACAGGGTGGCATGGAGAGCTGCATCAAACCAGTCAAAAGTCTTAAGACTCAAACAACAACAACAACTGGTTTGATGCAGTGCTCCAGGCCTCCATGTCCTGAGCTAATCGTTTCATCTCTACATAGCTGCGACACCCTACATCCGAGGCAATCTTTTTAACAGATTTTAACCTTGGTCTACCCCTACAGTTCTTGTCCTCGACCCTTCCTTCCATAACTAAGCTTGCTATTCCTGTGTGTCTTAGTACGTGTCCTACCAACCAATATCTTTTCTTCATTAGCAGTCGCCAGAAACATCTTTCTTCTCCCACTCGTCTTAATTGCTCTTCGTTTGTAACCCTATCTACCATCTGATCTTCATCATTCTCCTGTAACACCACATTTCAAACGCTTCAATTCTCCTATTTTCTGCTACACAAATAGTCCAAGTTTCAGTTCCCTTGACAAAAATTGGCTCCAGACAAAGGCTTTCAAAAATGACTTCCTAATACCTAAATCTATATTCGATGTCAACAGATTCCTTTTTTGTAGAAATGCTTTCCTTGCCTAAGACAACCTACTTTTTATATCCTCTTTGCTTCGTCCATCACTGTGTTTGTTACTGAAGCTTTGATTTGGAAGGAGATTGCCGTGGGCTAGAAATCATACCACATCTGCCTCGAGTAGAATCACGGAGAACCACTTCTAGTGTGGTCGAGGTGTGAATCGAACCCACCTCTTCTCAGATGCCCTCACGAGGCTGAGTGTACCCAGTTCCGACCAGAATTACATTTCTTGCCAGAACTGCAGATCGAACTGAGGACCATTGAGTTCAGAGCCTCAATACTTACCCCGCATTACTCAGACATGAATCTAACCTTAACAATCACGGTCGCCAGGCCTTGGAAGTGACCACGTCACTTGTTTTTGTTCTGAGATAAGGAGGTGTCAAACATTTACCAGGGTATTTCTATTTTCAAAAGTCCCCTTAGCCAATGGTCAGTAAGCATGCGACGCTGATGGACTTATCTTATAGTTTTATACCTATATAACACTTACTCAAGTCCATCAGGTGGGGCGTGTGATGGTATAGTGGCAAATTCACTTGCCTCTCAACCCCGCAACGTTTGTAGCCATGCACGTTAGGTTGACTTTTTTTTTTTGCACTCGTGCTACATTATTATTTTAAGTACGGTGATATAATAATATTAATAATTATAATAATAATAATATCGGCTGCGTGGTGTAGTGGTCAGCATGATTAGCTGCCAACCCGGTGGTCCGAGGTTCGATTCCCGGCCCTGCCACGAAATTTGAAAAGTGTTATGAGGAATGGAACGGGGTCTACTCAGCCTCCGGTGGTCCAAATGAGTAGAGGGGGTTCGATTCCCACCTCAGCCATCCTCGAAGTGGTTTTCTGTGGTTTACCACTTCATCTTCGGCCAAATGCCGGGATATTACCTAATGTAAGGCCACGTTCGCCTCCTTCCCTCTTCCTTGTCTATTCCTCCCACTTTTGCCATCCCTTCATAAGGCCCGTTTTCGCTTTGCAGGTGAGGCCGACTGGACGTAGTGCTGGTCACACACCCCATTTGTATCCTACGATTCAGAGTCTCTAGCTCCAGGACACAGACCTCAGTGGCGGTAGAGGTGGATCCCTCGCTTAGTCCGTGGGAAGAGCCAACCCCGGAGGGTAAAACGATTACGGGACGGGAGTAATAACACTAATAAAAAGAAACGACCCTATACCACGGTTGTCCAGCCGGAATGCCTTTACACTTCCGAATGCCTGACTTTGAATAACAAGAATGGGATATTGAGGAATTAGGGAAGAAAGAGAGAAAAATCTTGCGAAAGATACTAGGGTCTGAGAAACAAAACGATGTTACATGGAGAAAGAGGAGAAATACGGTAGGCAGAGAAGATCACGGACATCAAGCATAAGAGGAGACAGAGGTTTTATGGGCTCCTCATGAGAATGTATGAGGATCGAATAACGAAAAGAATCTTTAATTACATCTCAGACCTAAAGGCGTTGATTGGTTGGTTCCTCAGTTTAGGGGCTGCGACAACGCGGTCATGTAGCCCCGTGTACTTTGGGGGGTGTATAGAATCTGTCTGAAAACCTGTGTTAATTGTGATGACTGTATTAGTGTGCGTTATCTCTTACTTAATTCAAGTAAGGACTGCAGGCTTGGAATTTTTCAAGTAGTTCCTACTTTTGCCGCCAAACGCCACCGTCCCCTCCCCTCCCCTCCTCCACTACGCTCTACCTGACCTTGTTTTACTGCCGCGTCTTTTGATGCTTATATTCGCAAACTTCCCAAAGTGATTCGACGATTCTATTCAACCGATTCAGGTTTTCGATACGGCTTTGGAATCAGTGAGTAAAACTCAACGTTCGTATAACCCGTTTGTTTCGAATTTTAATCAGAAATTTGAAAAACAAACAGCAATTTTTCTGTTTTTGAAATTAAAAAGTAAACAATGAATTAATATCAATTCTGCTACTAGACCGAGTACATAGCAGTTTTCAGATCGCAATCGGATCTCCCATTCCATTAAAAAAAGCTTCGCTTGTGCTGCCATCTTTAAAAATATTTTCTTACCAGTGTGTTGGGACATTTTGCCTTAACAAATTAAGTCAAGAAGATGCTAGCTAAGAAGACTACGAACATGCCAAAAATGTCTGGAATCAGTTCAAAATTAAAATTCTACGGTAGGGGAATATAGTGTCCTCTACCTAACTTCAGATGTAATCCTTGTTGCAGACTGCTTTGAAACTTTTCGAAACAAAACACTAGAAACACACCGAGTGGATGATGCACACTTTTTCACTTCACCTGATTGAAGTTTTGAGGTAACGCTCCTTTACACTGGAATTGATTTGGAATTGCTACAGGAATACGATCAGATTCTTTTAATAGAGTCTGGAATACGTGGAGGAATATGCCAGGTGTCTCATCGGTATGCTGAAGCTAACAATAAATACATGGACACATATTATTCTGAGAAACCATCACAATTTATTACCTATGATGATGATAACAACCAATATGAGTGGGCTACGTGCCACTCCCTTCCTTATGGTGGATTTCAGTGGGTTCCTCCAGATACCGTTGATCTAGAAAAACTAAAGGAAGACGACCCTGTTGGATACATTATGGACGTTGATGTTGATTACCCATCTGACCTTCATGATCCACACAATGATTTACCTTTCCTACCAGAATGTACACAACCTAAGGATCAGAAAAAACTAATTCCTCATCTTGGAAATTGAAGGCGATACGTTGTTCACTACATGACACTTAAACAGGCTCTAAACCATGGACTAAAATTGGTAAACATTCATCGTCTGTTAAAGTTTAAACAAAGACCTTGGCTAAAGGCATACGTTGATTTTAATAACAACCTTCGAAAACAAGCTCAAATGATTTTGAGAAAAATCTGTACTCACTATTTAACAATGCATATTTTGGAAAAACAATGGAAAATATTCGTAAAAGAATAGACATACTGCCCCCGGAAATTGAATTATTTTGGGACAAAATGAGAGTATTTTCCGTCCCCATGATAAAATTTAACCAGCAAATATAATTTCTGGAAGTGTGACACAGGAGGGTAGTGTTACAAGCTCGAGGCTGTGGGAGAGCCCGATCACTTGATATATTGCACAATAGACGCTTCTAGAAGGCTATAATTGGCATAGCAACAGCGAGTGTGGAAATTAATATTATAAATATTGTTATAAATTATGCTATTGGATCCCAGCCCAGAGCCAATGAGAAGAGGTCTTATTGAAGACGGGATCAACTTTAACTACATAATATGATGAAATTATGCATTTAGGCTCTTAAGAAGAAGATTTTCTTATTTGGTAATGAAAAGAATATTAAAAGAAATTATGTCTGATACTTTAAAAACCGCAGATCGGTTAATCTACGCAGTAATAAGCATTAGTAATTTACGCGCTAAAATTATGGTGGGAGATTGATATGGCCGCCAAAATTTCGACTTGGAGGGGGAGATCCAAGGATCGAGGTTTCGTTTTCCAGCAGTCTTTGAAGAGTGAGGAAGTGTTTTTACTGGGTTAACGGAGATCCCAAGGCTTTGTCTGAGTGCGACGACTGTCGACTTGTGGAGACGCGAGGATAGCTAGGTAGAGCGTAGGAGATTGCCGCACTTCCATTTTATGTGAAGTTGTGAGGAACATTGAATTAATTATATCTCTTATATCATTGAGATCTGAATTTAACTAAGCAAATATACATAAAGAACAGGTCGCATACTACATTCTGCGAAAAGTCGAGCGTTCTAAAACTTACCGTTTCGACAATATAAGCCTGTTAAGACAGATTTTCAAATGTGTTCGAAATAAAGCTGAATATCATTTTAAATTGCAACGTGAAGTTGGCGAACGCAGTTCAAGTGAACAGTAGCGGAGAACTTTTAATATTGGCGCATCACATAAACATTAACAGAATGACTATTATTATTATTCAAGTGTTTTCATTCAACATAATTAACATTGTTGATATGATGAACTAAATAGTCATGCGCCAGAGACATATTCGATAACAGGAGTTAGGATACAACGTTGGAACTTCGTTAGACAACGTATTCTTGAATACAGACGTAGTGTACATTTTCGTCAGTCTACGAACACTAATGTAACATCAATTAGCAATGGAAATATTTCATTCACCATTTATATGAATATTTCTATAAATTACATTCCAATGATGAGGCTGATACATATTTACGACGGAGAATGAAGACTCTACAGAAGAGATTTGTCAAGATACTAGGTGTAACCCAGCAACACAGAAGAATTTTCCAGAAGGATGTCGTTCGAGCCCAGGCGAATGTTGGTGAATTCCAGAGAGGGACGTTTCCTATCTCTGAGGTCGGAGATCCGAGGTTCGAATGCAGATCCATCTCAGTATCTTGAACAGAAGAAACATCTAAAGTATTGTGGGAATACTTACATAGATCTTCAAGTTTTCGTCCAAATAAGGTAGCAGTGTATCTCATTTATAGTATAGAGCTTGATTAGTGACATCCTGAGCCAACGATCTTACTCCATATTTCCATATTTTCACATTTCATGTATTCCAGTGTTATTATGTGTTTTACACTTCAGATGTGTGTTAAGATTTTTATGCTTCAAGATTATTTAGGAGATGATTGTCTTTCATCCATTTTTCAATTTTATTCTACGGATCAGTTGAGGAACTGACATTAAATTTTGTTTGAGGAATCATATTGCCTCATAGAACACTAGTCGTTCCGACTCTCGAATTTTAATATTTTGATTTAAACCAAGTTTTCTGACATTGTGTCATAGCTTCAAATTAAATTCTTATTAAATTAAATTTGAGCACTTTAATGTAACAACATCTAACTTCAAGAACAGAAGAAACATTGAATGATATTGATATATCATTATTGTACATAAACTGTCGACGATCTAAGAAATACTAATCGTTTGATAAGACCGTAGTATTAATCCCTATACACATTCTTTGTGTAGAGTGGAAAAACATTACGACATTGACAAACCTTTTTATTATTTGTAAAGCTGAGTGCTTTGTTCATTTAATATGTTGGAGGAAATACCTTTTGATAGAAGATTATTTAAATCTTTGGCTAGGAATTCAAAGCTAGTTTATCCCGGTCAAGATTGAATTCTATTTGACACTATAAATTACATGTGTGTTATTTTACACTATTTGTGTAACATCACGTCATTTGTGGACCTGATATTACAACGATAAACAATTTAAAGCTTGACAAGTGAGGTGTGACAGGAGTATTATTTTTATTACATGTATTTGCGACAGACGAGTTAACAGTTAATTATCTTGTTGAGGAATAAACTTCAGGAGGTTAATCATGACTGTCTTATTGTATCTTTTCCCTATAAAAGGTTTTCTTAACTTTTATAGAAACATATAAAGTCGTTCATTACAATTGGAAGTTTCGTTTGAAGAACTTAAGCATGTATAATTGTAGTTCACTAGTCATGTGGAATGATACTGAGGGTCATGCCATTATTTGAGATAAGTTCCTACAGAAGATATGTTAATAACGATTAATCCTTTTTGGTTGTTGTTTAACATAGTAGATGATAATTGTTTATGCCATATATATTGTTATATGAGGATTTGTAGAGCTATGAAGTGCTCACGCGAGGGAAGTTCCACATCTTAAATGATGTTAATGTATTATTGTTCTTTGATAAGAAGGCATGGATCATGATAGGAGCCGTTGTATACAAGTAGTCCAGTTCATTTGAAGTAACGATTTAGCTGTGTTGACAGGAGGGTTTTAGCGGAAATACAACTAGAGAAAGATTGTCTACTCATGTCAATAATACAATGATTAAATTTTATTAAACCCGAAGTTATGTAATTACGTACAGTTAACTTTAATTAGTCGACTGTATTATACCGACATTGTAATGAAACCTATATAAGACGATTTGTAAGCAGTATATCAAAACTACGGAATGTTAGAATGGTTATGTGAATAACCAGTGTATATAATTAGTTGAGAATTGTATTGTAACCGAGAAGCCAGAATCTCGAAAGTAACGTGTTAGCAACATTAAATAATGTATATTATTATGAACATATTACATGTAAATATTTTTTCAAAAATGATTTTGTTAGTTAAATAATTTAATTGGATTTATTAATCGATTGTTTTGGAATAGCGTATGATTTATGAGCGGATGTTTTTGGTATGAATGATTGAACTCTGTTAAGAGTAAATGTGGAACCCAATAGGTCATGAACAATTGCGGGGTGCGAATGAAAGAGTGTATAAAAATTTTCAGTATGATTGTTAAAGAAACATAGAAGTTATGTGCATTTTTGTAAGATCTAAATGTTTATTTTACGTGTTTTATAAACGCCCTCAATAGCAGTCTCGATGTGGGCTGGCTAGAATGATTCACCGTTAGAGTTGGAGAACGGTGTGACATAATATAAGCATGTGTAGACTCACCGCCTTGTATTAAATGTAAAACAGTTCCGAGTGCAGCGTGGTGCTGGTGTTTCATTTATGAAACAAGCTAGCGCACGTGCATTACCCAAATGCGGGCTAGTGAATGAAATCAGGTGTGAGGAATGCCACGAATGTAAAAGCCTTCATTAAACGTTTTCTTTTTACGCAGTGTAGGCCTAAAGCAAGCCAAGTACCTTATGCTCATAATTTTTTTTAACACAGCAATGTAATAAGATGTTCAGCAGAAAGGAAGTGTGAATAATTACGTGTTTTTATTTTAATTTGATTGTTAAATTAGTTTATTGTTATTTTGTTTATACTAGGTTAGTTTACACCATTGTTAATAAATCTTATTCAGTTCGTTATTTGTTGTTGTTGGCGGTTGATTCATTTTAAATATTAGAACTAGAGTATTGTGGATGTATTGTAGGCGAAGCTGAATTCCCAGTCCCCGAGAAGGTAAGTAAAGGTAGGTGTGCCCCGTGTAGTTGGTTGTTGATCCACAATATTCTTGTAACTGCTGTATGTAAATCCCAAAAACCATGTTGGAAGCGATTTCTAATATAGTAATTTGCCAGTGCTGTTGGAAATAGGCAATCCAGCTGGGACAATGGATATTCCAAGAGGCTCCTATCCGGATTTTCGGGTACAGTAGCTCTTGTGACTGACAGCAATAAGGCTGAAAAGCTAATAGCTAAACCAACATTTATCGACAGAATAATTTATGGTACTAACCTAGCTGCTTTCCACATGGCTAAACATAACATTGTATTCAATAAACCTATATATTGAACCCTTATTAATCTACGATAAATAAGTATTCATAATTTATTATTATTATTACTGCATCCCAGGCAGTACTTGTGGAAGTTGACGAGGATAAAGGCAAGGTAGCGTGTCGCAATGATTGCCACAGAGGTAGAGCTTGTAGCTATTCTTGAAGAACGGCCTGGTAAGCTGAGTTCAAGGCCAAATTGTGTAACAACTTGCACCAGAATTGGAATCATAAAGGGATGGTCACGAGTTACTTACAACCGACCTACGATTGAATCACCCAATCAGGAGAGACCACGCCAATATCACGCGATGGAAGGCGTCAGTGGTAAAAAGCGCGCGGAATTGATTATCTAAAGAACCGCCGATCGGAATTATCTCCGCACGAGTGCGATGAGACGTTTGATTTATTTGATGAAGATTGACACTAGTCCTATCTGTGTGAGATGAAAACTCTGGATTTTTTTTTCTAAATCCACCCCACTCTTCCGCACCCTGTCAATTTCTAATAAATGGATCGACGTGACGCTGTTCGATGTCTTTTCTGTGTGGAGCTCTGAGGGGCTAACTTCACGCCCGTTTGCATAGCGATTTTAATGCTCTCTATTATTTGAAGTCAATTTACTTGTGAGCTCTGATGAGCTAAATTCACGCTAGTTTGTGTAGCGATTTTTAACGCTCTTAATTATTTGAAGTATAATACTTAGTGAGCTTTGTGAGCTAAATTCACGCCAGTGTGCGTGATGATTTGAAACTTGTAATTTTATCTTAAAGACATCTATTTTCCGCTCTTAGGGGCAAGACTTGTAAACGTTCTAATTAGCGCTCACCCGAGCGAAGGTCATGCAGAGCAGAGTAGGGATTACCGAGCGAGATAGCGACTGTGAGTCAGTCAGACTTTAAAACTTGTATTGTCGAGCCAGTGGCGATGGACTCGAAGTGTATATTTCCTGTAAATTTTTAAGTGTATTTTTCATGTGTGTATTGTGCGTGTGTGAGCGATATTTAGGGAAAGTCTTCGTAATTAATCGCATATGACTATTTGTGGGCGAATTTAGTAACCCACAAGCGATTATAGCCAGGTCAAATTATAATAACATTGAACTTTTCTTCCAAAGAGACTACATCAAGATGTCCATCGTGTGGTCAGGAGTTGGGATGATGTCCGACGCTTCAACGAAGACAACTATGGAGTGCTAACTTTTCCATAGGGAAATGGGCTGAGATGGATGTCATAATGTTCTGCAAGCTGAAACGGTGTTGTGCAACAATTGATTATTCAATTATGTAGTTAGATTGTGGGGGGAACTTTTGTAATTAGTTAATTTTAGTCGGTTTCTTGTGTTAGAGTGTTTTTTTTCTTGTACCGGCACTAATTGTTTTAAATGTACGTTGGCGCGTGGCCAATGTGTTTGTTGTATATTTATTTTTCTTGGAGTCATATTTAATGTACACGGCGCGTGTACGTGATTTTTATCCATGCAAATGCGAAACCCGTTACATTCGATAAGTGGTGCTTTATTAAAGTTCATATTTTTGATAGGAAAGGGAGGTAATTACTGTAAGATGTTTGCGGAACAGGTTATTATTCATATTAGGCTTGCCGAACGCAACGAATTTAAGATGTAATTGTAGAACACCTTAGTTCTAATTTGATAGATTTTTTTGAGTCCTTTTCAGGTTAATTAGTCACGGCGTGGAACGGTGGCGCCAGCAAGTGGAAATATTTATGTCTTTTTATTTCAGGGTCTGTCAAACCCATACGTGTGATTCTGTGTGTGTTACTGTGTCAGGTGTGTGTGTTGATTCTACGTGAAGAGGGGTAGAGGTCCTACCGCCCTCATATTTTTGTTGTTGTTGTATTTTGGTGGAAAGGCAGGGTGCTCTAGGGAGACCGCTGTTCCTTGTCCATATTGCTGATTCTTGGATTTCCTAGTGGAAATGCCGGGATATTTTGTTCTGACACACACACGTATTATTGTGCTTTGGGGCACGCTTCTTCGAGATTCGATCCCGTCCTTCGGAGGTCGAGGTTATTGTGACACGTGGGTTGACAGGTATGCAGATTTCCACTAATCGCCCGTCTCGCCTAGTGACTTATTTTGATAGGCAGTCCTGTTGTCCGACTGGCCCCTTTAAGCTTTCAAGTAGCAAACCTGTTCATTGTGATGGTTATTTTTGAACCATAATTAATTGGGGAGTTCGCCATGGGTGTGACGGATTATTGCATGTTGTAAGGATAGAATATTGTGTTAATAATGTAAATGTTGGCTTTGAGCCTAGTGATTTGTCTATGACTCAATTCATGTAATATTTAGTATGTCACACCTGTGTGGTGTAGTGGTAGTGTACTTGTAAATTTGACGGCGGTCATATGTGTATTTCTTTTATTGGTCACGTGTTAACTTACTTGTGTTGATTTGTGTGAGAAGTCCTAAGTTTTTAGGCAGTAATGTTTTGCTACGGCAATCTTGATTCCAATTTCACACGGAAATTATTTGTGTTGTATAGTTTAAGTATAGGAAGTGTCGGTTTAGTTTTTAGTGTTGTATAGTTGTTCCCCGCGTCTGTCGAGCTCTAAGCAATGTGGATTCGTCGTCTGAAGGTTTATTCTGGATGATGACGAATCACGCATTCGATTGTACACATCGTGAAGCATGCAGAACGGCACACGAGCATACATTGTCACTATTGTTGATTTTCTTAAGGACACTTTGTCCGTGTATTTAATCTCTCCAGAGATTTGGCCTAGTTTTGGCATATTTTATTATTATTCAGTGGGAGACTTTTGGGAGTTTGTTTTGTTAATTCTTTGTATAATTAGGTGATTTGTTATTAAATTCATTTGTTTTAACCCTGGCTTCACTTTTTCCTGCATGTTATTTTGTTATATGTTACCCTGCATGTTAATGAAGCGCTTTAAACAACAACTTACGATATGGACTGTTACCCCCCCGAAACTGAGTCTCATAAGCTTCTTTGCAAGGGTTCATAAAACAAAAATAGCTGCCCAAGTGGGACTGTTGTTTTTGTTGCTTCGCTTATCTCATATTTATTTCGCTGAGAAATAATGCCAGGTCAAGCGGGCAAAGTAAATTCAGTAAATTGAGGCGATGTTGTACCGCCATGTGCATTAGTAAAATCACTGAGTTCCTAAAGTTAGAGATATTGAACAAGGTTAGAATTTGATATTGTATTTGTTATAAACCTGTTCTGGCGCCCGGCATTAAAATTAGAAAATTTGCATACTATTGAACTCAGTCAAAGCAGGAAGGTGTTGCCTTATATTTGACATTTAATTAACTTCGGTTAATTGGTGTTTTTTTCTCGTAAATTCTGTTGGTTAGGAATTTAAAAGCAGATCACTAGGGGTTATTTTGTTGTTTGGAAATAAGAGTAATTTTATTCAGTAAATTTTGTTACTGAAAATTTTGTTAAATTAGAATCAGTAATATTTAAATATGCGTGTGTATGACTGAAATCTTGGTGCATGACCCTGTTTTCTCTGATTATATTTGTGTATTGTGCAATGGCGAGAGTTGAAGAAATTAAGGGATTGTTGGAACAAATGTCCGCGAAAACGGAAAAACAGTTAAAGAACATGAGGGAGGAAATAAGCGAAGACAATAGTAAACAGTTAAATGAACAATTAGTGCAGATGTCCGCGAAAACGGAAGAACAATTAAAAGAACAATTAAAAATTCAGAGCGAGAATTGTGAAAAACAGTTACACGACATGAGCGGTAATATTTCGGTCCAATTAGAGGTACAGAAATTGGACACTGATAAACAATTAAACGAATTAAATCACAAACTATCGGAAACTGATAAACAATTTCACGAATTAAATCACAAATTATCAGAACAGGCGGTAACACAAACAGAGCAATTAGAGAAGATCACTAATGACATCAATCAAAGTGTTAGGGAGGTAGAGAAACTGGCAGGTGAGGTCGCAGAGAATAACGTCAAGCAATTAGGTGAAATTAAAAAGTTGGAGGCGAAGTTTGACAATAAACTCGAACAATTTGACGAAATGGTGGGAGATAAATTAAAGCAAATAGAGGCAGCATGTGTCAACAACACCGCGGGAATAAAGAACACACAAGATAAATTGCAGCAACAAATTAATTCAGTCGACAGCAACGTACTTGAATTAATCAAGGAAATGGATAAACTTGAGGTCAAGGCCGAAACAGAACGTATGCACTTGCGTGAAAACGTAGAGGACCAATTAAGTAAGGAGGTCGGAGAACAATTAGTGAAAACACAACAGGTCATAAGGGAAGAGGTAGGAGAACAGCTCATTAAAAATCGGGATAATCTGGAAGAACAATTAAGTAAAACACAGCAGCAGATACAAGAGGTCGGAGAACAATTGGTTAAAACACAAGAGGTTATAAGAGAAGAGATTGGAGAACAGTTAGTCAAGACACAAGAACAGATACGAGAATAGCTAGAAAAGAATCAGGAAAGGAGCGAAGAGAAAATTAACAGTTTGAAAAATAGGATCCGAAGAGATTGGGAACAGCAGGCAAACGCAAATAAAGAAGACAGGCTGACAATTTTAAAGCGCTTAGGGGAATACAATTCGAGAATGCAGGCTTTGGAGGAAGGCGTAAAATCTAAACTACAAGAGCACTCAGATTTAATAATTATAAACGAAATTAGATCATTAGAGAATGCTACATTATTTTCGGCTGATAATATACCAGAAAAGCAGGGAAGCATTGGAAGTCCGGTAGGCTTGAAGTTGGCTGAGGATAACAGCCGAGGTCAAAGTCCCAAATTAACGAGCAACGCATTCCAAGAGTACAGGGGAGAGACTTCCACACCACAACCAAACTTGGCACCCGCCCAAGTAATCCAAGTCATTAGGGGAAGTGATTTCAAGCCCGATAAATGCAAGGAGCACCCAGGAACCACTCCCAAAGCCTTTTTACGTCAGTTAACTGACTATTTTAATGACTAACATATCGGCCCGGAAAAACAGTTGAGACTTGTGGAGAAATTTTTAGAGGGACCAAGCTTAACCTGGTTTTTAAGCTTTAAATATACTTTCACTGACATGGCTCAATTCCGAGAAGCGTTTTTAAAGAAGTTCTGGAGCCCTTCCTTACAGCAGGGGTTAAGAATGGACCTGTATACTCGAAAATACCACAGTACGCATCCGACCAGATTTTCGGAATTCTTTAGCCAACAGCTGGTAAAATTCCGCGATTTTGACGACACCCCTAGCGAGCAAAATATGGTTCTAACCATCGGGAAACAACTTCCCATGCACATTCAACAACTGTTAGTAGCCGGAAATATTCAGACCGCAGTGCAGGCCGAAGAATTACTCCGACACCTAGACGAGACGAGTATGGTCAGTCCACAGACGGGAAGGAGAAATATGGAATGTGTCAACACGGCAGAGGTGGTTCAGGGACTCCAAAATAGTCACAGCCAGGGGAACCAAACGAAAACTCAGTCCACAGGAACACAGTTTACACCGAGAAGGCAAGATTTCGATGGCCGGAACCAGTTCAACCAAAACAATCGAAATTTTCAGAATAACCGCGATAGATATAACCAAAACAACCAAAACCAGCACAATCAATGGACGTACCAGCGGGAATACACCAATTGGAGGGGAAACCAACGGCAGGGTCGACCTTACCAAAGAAATGGAGATGGCAGGTGGAACAACGTGAGGAACTATCGCCAAGAAAATAGGGGAGACTCTCGCAACAATTGGGATGAGCGGTATGTCGAGTCACAAAAGTACTTAGATCAATTAAACGCCGAAGAGACGGAGAAGGAGAAGTGGGGGCGTGCAATGGCCAATAGACAGAGCCCAGACAATCACCATGGAGAAGAGAAGAGATCAGCCGACAAGCCGAAACAGAAAAATAATAGAGGAAATTCGCGGGACGAAGTTTCGGGCAAGGGCCTGGAAATATGGTAGCAGGAGAAGAAGATGGGAGAAGAAGAAGACGGTAGAAGAAGAAGATGGGAGAAGAAGAAGACGTGAGGAGAAGAAGATGGGAGAAGAAGAAGACGGTAGAAGATGAAGACGGGAGAAGAAGAAGATGGGAGAAGAAGAAGAAGGAGGAGAGAACCATTTGATGAATAAGAAAGATGGTGTGTGCAGAATCAGTATTGCAAAATTTTATTTTGAGAGCCAACACTCAAATGTACGTGGACGTGGAGCGCCGGAGAGGGAGCGCTTTGTTTTGTAAACAACGAGCAGCTGAGACGACAGGAGTGGCAATCACGTGAGGAGAAGGGGGAGGTCTAGCGAAGAAGTATGAATGACATTCCGGCGAGGGAGCGCGCACACTAATTGGGTCATTGGAGTGTATACTCGAGCAGCTGAGTGGGATACTAAAGAGATGTTGTTGTTACTACTGTGGATATTGTTTTTGAAATCCAAATCAATTACTTGCTTCGAATTTCAAAACCTTGCTGAGGATAAATGAACCCTTATTAATCTACGATAAATAAGTATTCATAATTTATTATTATTATTACTGCAGCCCAGGCAGTACTTGTGGAAGTTGACGAGGATAAAGGCAAGGTAGCGTGTCGCAATGATAGCATGTAGCTATTCTTGAAGAACGGCCTGGTAAGCTGAGTTCAAGGCCAAATTGTGTAACAACTTGCACCAGAATTGGAACCATAAAGGGATGGTCACGAGTTACTTACAACCGATCTACGATTGAATCACCCAATCAGGAGAGACCACGCCAATATCACGCGATGGAAGGCGTCAGTGGTAAAAAGCGCGCGGAATTGATTATCTAAAGAACCGCCGATCGGAATTATCTCCGCACGAGTGCGATGAGACGTTTGATTTATTTGATGAAGATTGACACTAGTCCCATCTGTGTGAGATGAAAACTCTGGAATTTTTTTCTAAATCCACCCCACTCTCCCGTACCCTGTCAGTTTCTAATAAATGGATCGACGTGACGCTGTTCGATGTCTTTTCTGTGTGGAGCTCTGAGGGGCTAACTTCACGCCCGTTTGGATAGCGATTTTAATGCTCTCTATTATTCGAAGTCAATTTACTTGTGAGCTCTGATGAGCTAAATTCACGCTAGTTTGTGTAGCGATTTTTAACGCTCTTAATTATTTGAAGTATAATACTTAGTGAGCTTTGTGAGCTAAATTCACGCCAGTGTGCGTGATGATTTGAAACTTGTAATTTTATCTTAAAGACATCTATTTTCCGCTCTTAAGGGAAAGACTTGTAAACGTTCTAATTAGCGCTCACCCGAGCGAAGGTCATGCAGAGCAGAGTAGGGATTACCGAGCGTGATAGCGACTGTGAGTCAGTCAGACTTTAAAACTTGTATTGTCGAGCCAGTGGCGATGGACTCGAAGTGTATATTTCCTGTAAATTTTTAAGTGTATTTTTCATGTGTGTATTGTGCGTGTGTGAGCGATATTTAGGGAAAGTCTTCGTAATTAATCGCATATGACTATTTGTGGGCGAATTTAGTAACCCACAAGCGATTATAGCCAGGTCAAATTATAATAACATTGAACTTTTCTTCCAAGGAGACTACATCAAGATGTCCAACGTGTGGTCAGGAGTTGGGATGATGTCCGACGCTTCAACGAAGACAACTATGGAGTGCTAACTTTTCCATAGGGAAATGGGCTGAGATGGATGTCATAATGTTCTGCAAGCTGAGACGGTGATGTACAACAATTGATTATTCAATTATGTAGTTAGATTGTCGGGGGAACTTTTGAAATTAGTTAATTTTAGTCTGTTTCTTGTGTTAGAGTGTTTTTTTCTTGTACCGGCACTAATTGTTTTAAATGTACGTTGGCGCGTGGCCAATGTGTTTGTTGTATATTTATTTTTCTTGGAGTCATATTTAATGTACACGGCGCGTGTACGTGATTTTTATCCATGCAAATGCGAAACCCGTTACATTCGATAAGTGGTGCTTTATTAAAGTTCATATTTTTGATAGGAAAGGGAGGTAATTACTGTAAGATGTTTGCGGAACAGGTTATTATTCATATTAGGGTTGCCGAACGCAACGAATTTAAGATGTAATTGTAGAACACCTTAGTTCTAATTTGATACATGTTTTTGAGTCCTTTTCAGGTTAATTAGTCACGGCGTGAAACGGTGGCGCCAGCAAGTGGAAAATATTGATGTCTTTTTATTTCAGGGTCTGTCAAACCCATACGTGTGATTCTGTGTGTGTTACTGTGTCAGGTGTGTGTGTTGATTCTACGTGAAGAGGGGTAGAGGTCCTACCGCCCTCATATTTTTGTTGTTGTTGTATTTTGGTGGAAAGGCAGGGTGCTCTAGGGAGGCCGCTGTTCCTTGTCCATATTGATGATTCTTGGATTTCCTAGTGGAAATAACGGGATATTTTGTTCTGAGACACACACGTATTATTGTGCTTTGGGGCACGCTTCTTCGAGATTCGATCCCGTCCTTTGGAGGTCGAGGTTATTGTGACACGTGGGTTGACAGGTATGCAGATTTCCACTAATCGCCCGTCTCGCCTAGTGACTTATTTTGATAGGCAGTCCTGTTGTCCGACTGGCCCCTTTAAGCTTTCAAGTAGCAAACCTGTTCATTGTGATGGTTATTTTTGAACCATAATTAATTGGGGGAGTTCGCCATGGGTGTGACGGATTATTGCATGTTGTATGGATAGAATATTGTGTTAATAATGTAAATGTTGGCTTTGAGCCTAGTGATTTGTCTATGACTCAATTCATGTAATATTTAGTATGTCACACCTGTGTGGTGTAGTGGTAGTGTACTTGTAAATTTGACGGCGGTCATATGTGTATTTCGTTTATTGGTCACGTGTTAACTTACTTGTGTTGATTTGTGTGAGAAGTCCTAAGTTTTTAGGCAGTAATGTTTTGCTACGGCAATCTTGATTCCAATTTCACACGGAAATTATTTGTGTTGTATATTTTAAGTATAGGAAGTGTCGGTTTAGTTTTTAGTGTTGTATAGTTGTTCCCCGCGTCTGTCTAGCTCTAAGCAATGTGGATTCGTCGTCTGAAGGTTTATTCTGGATGATGACGAATCACGCATTCGATTGTACACATCGTGAAGCATGCAGAACGGCACACGAGCATACATTGTCACTATTGTTGATTTTCTTAAGGACACTTTGTCCGTGTATTTAATCTCTCCAGAGATTTGGCCTAGTTTTGGCATATTTTATTATTATTCAGTGGGAGACTTTTGGGAGTTTGTTTTGTTAATTCTTTGTATAATTAGGTGATTTGTTATTAAATTCATTTGTTTTAACCCTGGCTTCACTTTTTCCTGCATGTTATTTTGTTATATGTTACCCTGCATGTTAATGAAGCGCTTTAAACAACAACTTACGATATGGACTGTTACACCCCCCGAAACTGAGTCTCATAAGCTTCTTTGCAAGGGTTCAATGTATTGGAATGTGTATAATGGATATTTCAAAAACTCTCATGTATTCACACCAATATGATCTCCTGCTACACTATTATGGGATGGAAAATCTTAAACTTATGTTTCCCATTGGAGGAAGTCATCTGGTCACCACCAACCGAGTATGGCCTCCCAGATGACCTCTTCCTCCGACCACATACCGAAGAAGAGGATTGGAGTGCATTCCAATAGGGTTCGGTGGCTATGAGACTCCCTGAATCAAAGGATCATGTTCCCATCATGATTATAAATGTGAAAGACACCCCTGGTAATTTACACCCAAAATAAACAAGCTACTAAAGAAGGTAGTCCAGACTGAATTAAAAATCGTTGGACAATTTATTAATTAAGAACCAACCCCTAACCTAGGATCAGAGGGTATCAATTCGGCTAATCCACTATCTAAATATACAAAAAAGAAAAGAAACAACCCCAAAGCTATTGGAAATTAACCCTCTTGATCAGTTCTAATTACAATCCCAAAATAAAGCAAATCTGGGGAAAATGGTACAAAAAACCTAATTTAATTACAAGCAAAAAGGTAGCGATGTTCTGATAAGAATCATCGTGCCATAAAATAGTCAAACATGACAGCAAAAATCTAAATTATACTGTGACCGTCCCACATTTACATTTACGATTCTCTGTCTTATCTAAATCTTCAATTACATAAGCTTCGGCGCTAAGCGTCCGTGTTAACAGCCAAATACTAATATAACAGTCATGTCATTACAATGTAAGCTTTACAATTTATCTGTACAACAAATACTACAGATGAAACAATAGTAGGGTTCACATAGGGAAATATGCACTCAATAAATGAATAAACACAAACAAATATTATACTTGCCCTTCCTACTACGAAATGGAGACTCTTTGTTCCATTCGTCATCTAAAAGTGTGTAAGAATTAAACAAAGCATGCTATCAGAGCATGTCATCAACAATAAGGGTACTCGACCCACGAGTTAATAACCTTCAGTCAGCCACTGGCTCCTGTCAAGTCTAAACGTGTTGTTTCTCTCTAAGTCATCCCTTCCAGGAATGTCTCTTATCAAGCACATTGCATTGGTCCAGGCGAAAAGTCAGTATGATCAAAGTTAAACAGTTGTTATGATTTAACTGTAGTTTTAACCCGCGTCGGTTTAATAATGAGCCTTCATGACTTATGGGTTATTATTATTACTATCGTCGCTTGCCACGGTGGGTGAGTGGTTATAGTGTCGGACTACCAACCCCAAGATTGCAGGTTCGCCCCTGGCCATGGTAAGTGATTTTTAAGGCGTCAAAAATCACGATATTCATGTCATACATTGTTGGCATGTTAAAGAACCCATTTGAATTCAGTAGGCCGTGTTCAATGGCAAAATTATTCTCGGGATTTTCCGCCAACACAAAGTTCCTCCATTCCCTACTTGAAAGCGCTGTAGTGTCAAGGAGTTTAGATATCTAACCTCCTTGACTTTCATAGCGTTCAAAGGAACGACGAAATTCGACATGCAAGCTACCCTCTGGGTGTCAATTAACAAAGCTTGCACCAGGCACCCGAGGCCATACGATATAAAACAAGTAGTTCCGTGAAGAACTATACAGCCTATTTTCATATATCCTACTTATGTTAATTGCCACTATCAACATACACAATTTCAGTTTGATTGCTGTAATAGATTCGTAGATATTGAGAACCGACTAAATATTTCGGATGGTCGCCATGTTGGATTTTATATATGTAGGTCCTAGAGTTATGTACTGTTACATGCAGATTATTGTGAACGTGTAGTATTCAAACTTCAATCGCATAATTAGGACACAAGAAAAAACAAGGAGATTTTAAAATTTTTCACAGCTGCCATCTTGAGGTTATCTAAACAATTGAAATAAATTAGATGCCAGTGGATTAACATTCGTATAAGGATTTACTGTACCAAGTTTCACTGCACGCGGATGGTTAAATTGCGAGAAACGTCCATGTGAATATTTTTAATTCGCGTCACCGCCATGTTGGATTTGTGATCACCATGTTATTTAAAGTCCTATAGGTGAACTTAAGTTCATAGCCCCTATGAACATTAAAAAATGCAGTTTGATTGCTAAAATAGATTCGTAGATATTCGGTATCGTCTAAATATTTCGGATGGTCGCCATGTTGGATTGTTAAATGTATAGGCCATAGAGTCATGTACCATTGAAGGAAAATTATTGCGTAGGTTCATTATTCAAACTTTCACTTCAATCGCATGACTACATCACAATAAATAAAATCTTAATTTTAAAATTCGCACTGCCGCCGTCTTGAGGTTATGTAAACAATTGAACTAAATTAGATACCAGTGGATTACAATGTGTATAAATATTTCCTGTGCCAGGTTTCAGTGCGCTTGGAACATTAAATCGCGAGAAAGGTCTATTTAAAATTTTCAAATTCGCTTGGCCGCCATGTTCGTTTTGTAGTTAACCGGTTTTTGAAAGTCTTATAGATGGACTTCCAGTAGTGCCCTTTATTTCCGTACAAAATTTCAGGGTTTTACCGCTAATAGTTTCAGAGATATAGAATGCCGGTGAAATATTTCGCACATCCGCCATCTTGTGATTATGTAAACAATTTAACGAAGTTAGATGTCGATGCATTACAATGTATATAAACATATACTGTACCAAGTTTCATTGCGTTTGGTTGGTCAAATCGCGAGAAACGTTTATTTAAAAGTCGCGAATTCGCTTGGCCGCCATGTTGGTTTTGTAGTTACCAGGTTTTCAAAAGTCACATAAGTGAACTTATAGTAGTTCCCTCTATCACCATAGAAAATGTCAGGGTAATATAGGTAATCGTTTCGGAGATATTGAATGCTGGTGAAATATTTCGCACAGCCGCCATGTTGGATTGGTGAGTCGTAACAAAATTTGAAGGGCACGGTCGAGGTCGCCGGGAATAGTGCTATGAACTTTCCGAGTTTCATTGATATCGCTCGAGCCGTTTAGATTTTATTAGGGGACACACACACACACACACACGCACACACACACGGACAAAAGGTGATCTCATAAGCCTATTTTTTCAAAATTGAAAATAGGCTAAAAATTACTATCGTCAATTGGGAGTATCTATGTTATGAAGAATGACCAACTATGGAAGGCTGATGGACCAAAGAATAAACACAACAGAGTGCACGTGGCCTCTGCCTGTTACAATTACACAATCTTGAAGACATTAGTCGTAAGTCTGTACCAGATGCTTACGAGATGTGTGACCCGACAAGTCACTACTATCTTGAGCTCTAGGCGGCTCCAATATAATAAAAATATAATTCAGGTCCACAAAATACAACTTCAGATGGGCGTTCAAAGCTCCATCAAACCATTCGAGAAGTATCTCATCGCGTCCCTCAACTGGATCACGAGAGAGGTAACCTCAGCAGTCAACACTTTGAATCTGCTGGCATGCACCAAAAAACGGAATCCACCCCGCTATACTCGTGTCGAAACACGGCAAAACATCAATCACCTTGAGTGAGAAAACAAGCCTTAATGAACAAAAGTCTGGTTCATTCCTAAGAATAACTCTGATAGTAACAATCATAATGTAATAATCATCCTTCATTTCCTTACAATAACATGCGAATATGAATATCTATGTCTTGAGTCATTTTTTCAAGTTTTCCCGTATTGATTTTGATTGTATGACTATCCCTTATTATTCCCGTTTTCCAACGAGGTCGGGGATGAGGTGCGATGGAAGTCTTTGTGGCGATGATTTTTACGGCCGGATGCCCTTCCTGACGCCAACCTCAGGAGATAAGTTAATGAAAGATGAAATGAATGATGGTGAATGCAACTGGGCAAGGATGTGGAAGGAAGCGGCCGTGGCCTGTCAGAAGGTACCGTCCCAGCATTTGCCTGGTGTTGAAAATGGGAAACCACGGAAATCCATTTCAAGGACGGCCGACGGTGGGGCTCGAACCCACGCGTCTACCGAGTCAGCAGAGAGCTTGGCCCCATGACCTAATGCTGGGCGTTAGCCAGCGTAGCCACAATGCTCGGTTCCCGTATTGATTTTGGTATGTTATGCAAATGTCCACTTTACAATACAAAATTATCTTTTTATATATCACTTTATGTCAATATTCATTTTGAGACATGTTTCGGCTCCATGAGCCTTCTTCAGTCAAAATCACTAAAGAATTCTCCTTAAACAGTCTAATATTTGGTCTCTCAATAAAAATTTTGTAAAACATTTTTACATCGTCAAGATGATTATAACACATGAATATAAAATGATTAAAGAATATTTTATTTTTTTAATGTACAAAATTTCGAAACGTGGGCCACATTCTTGTTGATCCATTTTCAAACAGGGGACCCCATTGTACGAGCGTCTTGAAAAAGGATCGTGTCTATGTCATGTAGAAACATTTGATCGGAATGACATATTTAGAAACGATCCTTTTTCCAGACGCTCGTACAATGGGGTCCCCTGTTTGAAAATGGATCAACAAGAATGTGGCCCACGTTTCGAAATTTTGTACATTTTAAATTTTTTTAAATTCTTTTAGCATTTTATATTCATGTGTTTTCATCATCCTGACGATGTAAAAATGTTTTACAATTTTTTTTATTGAGATACCAAACATTAGACTGTTTTAGGAGAAATTTTTAGTGATTTTGACTGAAGGTACTGTCAGAGCCGAAACATGTCTCAAAATGTATATTGACATCTAGTGATATATAAAAAGATAATTTTGTATTGTAAAGTGGACATTTGCATAAGATAACATGCGAATATAACAAAACTAATGGGAGACGTGACTCTCTGGTTACCCTGTACTCAACAATTTACCGTGACATAATCGGCATTCCAATCGAGCAACAAGAATGCCTCGATAAAAGTTTCCTATCTAGCAAATACAAAAGAGAGTTATGCCGTGTGTCAACTGTCCCGCTCGGATACGTCAGGTGGCTGCTGGGACATTGTATCCTTGAGCGCCGACATCTGTCATACTGGCAGGCTCAAGTCACTGCTCATAGCAGCACCTCGCTTCATTGCGTGGCAATGTTTATCATAACTTTATGAAAACGTGGATATTTCACTGAATAATGTTCCTAGTTTTCATCCATTACACTAGATAATATTATAATACTATTCTTTATATAAGAGGCATTCTAGTTCGCCTACAAAAATCATAACTAAACATGTGCTAGCTACTAACTTAGCAAATAATAGCAAACCAAAGCCATGCCTACTCTGAAATGTCTTTGGAAGATATTCCACTGTATGACAAAAAATATTATACTCAAAACATTGTGCACTATGCACTTCAAAGCTTATAAATGTTCTTAAAACACCATTCTCCTGGGGTATTAATTGCAAATGATAAGATTAAAGTGTAATGATCGGTTTAGAGTGTGTTAACCTACAATCACTCTCATTCACTAATATGATTCTACTCGAAACTAGGTTCTGAGAACATACACAAATATTTACAATAACGTTGTAGATGCGTAAACTTCACTGCATCATAATGATACGACCGTTACAGTGGCGTACTCATTTGTTTCATTAATGGGAGATTCATAGCAAAACTGTGCGTTGAGCAACAGCTGATTAAAGTAAATTACTGCTCCATGTTATAGATTTACGTCCATTCTGTGGACTACACAATGTTACAAATATTGCACCCGGGTAGAACCCGTGGGGTGGCTAACGCTAGACATGAGCTATCACAAAGCATGTGGAAGCTCATAAGAAAGTGAAATTCGCCGTCAGTGGCGTCTACAAGAAATATAGAAAAATCCTACCTACATGACTGGTATGCTTACGGTTGTCTAAAATTAATCCAGCCCTGATCCATAACCAAATACAAGTGAAATAAAACGCAAACTCACGGCGACTGTTGTTCACCTCGAACCTTATCAGGTATCATTTGAGGGGTCATTCCTTCGTTCCCGGAGTAAAATTGTATCTCCTCGGCCATGGTTAACGAAATACATGCGTCGGCTTCCAACCTGTGGTTTCGTTAGGTGATCAATGGCTCTTCCATATTGGTGTTTAAGCCCTCATCGTCATCCTCGTGGTACGGGGGGTAAACTGCATGTGAATTAGTTCCAACATCCTGAAGTTCTCATCGAAATTATGATATAGTTTAGGTGATAATTCACCGATTTTAATATTGGTGGCACTTTGCAACACAGGCTTTACACTTGGCAAGCTTTATACAAAATGGACCATGTGCCTGCTTTCACTGAAGCTATATTTTTCACACAGATTCTAGATTTATAGCGAAGCACAATCACTAGGATATCAGTGCAATCCGTTGTTTTTAAAGATACGCCCTTGCACGGCGTGTTTTTTTTATCGATTATAGAAATATTGTAGTGATTAATGGCCAGTAATATTGTTAATATTTCAACACTTTAACAATTTTCGTAGGACACTCTGTTCACCATGTGGTGTCACGTTGCACATGTGCTTCTTACCACAAAAATTATCAATTTCACAGTTTTCTTCAAAATATCACACACTCGTGATTAAACTTGGAAAATACGTTTTGCACAAGCACTTTAGTGCTGAATTTATACTGGATGCTTCTATAATCCGTAGATTATGGACACACTAGTCCCGTTGTAATAACGATGCACCATCGGTCTACTTGACCGACCAAATATATACGTCCGTGCGTATCAAGCGCTCAAAAGGATGTCGCATCTGCCTGGCACGGCGAGTTCCGGCTTCGATTGCCGTCGAAGTCATTTAGCAACTATTTCCTTGTGCTTCGCGTTTCTGCGAATTTAATTACTTAAATACAGAGAATATTAATCCACTTTAATGTTGTTCATAATGCAGAATTACGTATTGTGCTTCATTTAAATGTGCACATCGGAGATAAAAATCTGCGATCATGAATAAAATTATCCAGGCCTTCAAATAACGTCAGAAGATCTCCTGAAGCTGAGACAAGCTCCTGGGGTGCGTTTAGTAATTCATGGTTGAAGTATTCCATGCTTCTCTGAAAACTCATCACCAGCATGAGCTCAGGCGGGATCAATATATGGATACGGACTCGTTCAATTATTTGGTTAACACCCCAGATGTATATCAAGACAAGTTGGATTTCCTAGAACACCTGGACACATCAGATTATCCTACTAATCATGTGTGTTACTCTACATCAAACATGAAAACGTTGGGGAAATTTAATGACGAGGCTTGTGGACAAATTAATAAAGCATTTGTTGGACTTAGAACTAAAATGTGTGCTTTAGGCATAAATGGTAAAGAAATCAAAAAGATTAAAGGTGTTGTCAAAAATTGTATAAGCTTTCAAGATTATAAGGATTGTATTATGAAAAACGAGGTAAAAAGAATACCAATGAATATTATTGCTTCGAAACAACATGACATATAATCTATAATACTAAAAAAAAATTACTTTGTGTCCTGGTGATGATAAATGAGTAATTGATTCGGTTGGTATAGCTAGACATGCCTATGGTCATTACTCATCCGTTGACCATGCTTAAAGAGTTAAATTATGGATATTAAAATCCTCTACCTGTATGTAGCAAATACATAAAACAAAACAATTTAAAAAAATAAAACAATAGCACTAAGCATAGCAAACATCACCAATCAAGCAACTAAAAAGGAAAAAATGGTATTCATACTTAAGAATAAAAACAAATAAGAAGCACAAAGAAAATAATCCGACTGTACAATTTATAACAAAAGGAATGAATTATGTGTAAATATTGTACATGTATTTAAAATGAATAAAACATATTGTATGGACACTGCTTGTACATTTTAATTACTACCCACCTCCCACTCCTAATCCAACCGTTAACCTCTAGTAATGTTAAGAAATTACCCGTAACTAGGTAGCCAAACCCCTGTATTTGGGATAAGGTATACAGCCTTGTTATATGTAATGAAAAATCGTGTTTCTCAAATATGAACTTTCGACTTGGACTAAATCAAAAACATGTAAACAACAAAATTGGAAAATCCATATTTCAATATTGACAAAATTCAAAAACTTTAAACTGACATTTTTAAAAACTGTAAATAGGAAATTGGTAAATTGCAATATGTGAAATACAGTATAAAAATGAAAAGAAAGAATGAGCAAAAGCATTTACTTTTTAAAACTTAACTGACTTTGTAATTGTAAGCTGGTTGTGCGTAGCGAACAACTTGCTCAGTAGCCACAGTGCAGGTGTTAGCTTTACCTTACTCTCTATAAGACTAGAATAGAGATAGTTGCGTGTGCCCTTATATACTTTGGGTGTGTGCATTAGCCTTTGGCTTAGCTTTAAAGGTTAGGGTAGGTAAAGTTAGGTTAGGTAAATTTAGGTTAGGTTAGATATGTGACCTTGTAGTTTACTCTTTTCGGAAAATCTATAATGTGATACATAAAATTAAAATAAAAAAACTAAAATCTAAAATCTAAAAATGTAAAATCAAAACAAAATCGAAAATCGAAAATCTAAAAAACATAAATCTAAACATAAAAAATTAAAATGTAAAAATAGAAAATCTTACAAGCATTAATTTTAATCTTTAAATGAGGTTTCTGTGGGTTAGGTTACGTTAGGTGAAGTTAGGTTAGTTTAAATTAGGTTAGGTAAAGTTACGTTAGGTGAAGTTAGGTTAGGTAAAGTTAAGTTAGGTGGAGTTAGGTTAGCATGCCATATGTGTAGGTGGTTGCATGCAGTGACTATTTTGTGCATTAGCTCTGTGCTAAAAATATTAAATTAAATATTAAATATTTAAAAATTTATAAGTTAAAAAAAATTTAGGTAAAAAAATTAAGATTAAATGTTAGCTCTGTGACCTTGTAATTTAGTCTCTTTAGCAAAATTTAAAATGGAAAATATAAAATGAAAGAAAAAGTAAAATGTAAAATGTAAAATCTAAAAATCTCAAATGAAAAATCTAAAATCTAAAATGAAAAATCTAAAATAAAAAAAATATGTACAAATCAAAAATCTATAGTGAAAAATCTAAAAATCTAAAATGTAAAATGAAAAATCGTTAATGAATAAATGTAAAAATCAAAAATCTAAAATGTAAAAATAGAAAATCTTACATGCATTAATTTAATCATGAAATGAGGTTTCTGTGGGGTAATGAAATGTTGGTTTAATGACCTTGCAGTTTAGTGCTTTGACACAATAAAAATAATAAATACTAAATTTAATATTAACAAAAAGAAATTAAATACAATATATAAATAAAAAATAAATCATTAAAAATTATATCATACTAATATATAAAAATGAGATGGTGTGTGTCTGTCTTTCTGTCTGTCTGTCTGTCTGTCTGTTACCTAATAACGCAAGAACCACTGGTCCGATTTAAATGAAATTTTGCATGGATGTAGCTGAAATACCAGGTTTACACATAGGATACTCTTAATTTCGATATTTTGCACTATTAAAAAATGGCGACCATTTTAGTGACGTCACTACACCCTTTGGTTTGAAAATTTCATATTTCCATATCAAATAAAAAGAGAACGGTAGGAAATAGCAAACTTTTGATGGCATATAGGAGCTTCAAAATTTAATTTTCTATCCGAAAGGTCCTTATCACTTTTCGTGTATCTCCAACGGTTAGCGAGTAAAACCTACTTTTGTGACGTCACTACACCCTTTGGTTTCAAAATTTCATATTTCCATTTCAAATAAAAAGAGAACGCTAAGAAATAGCAAACTTTTGATGGTATACACGAGCTTTAGCATTTAATTTTCTATCCAAAAGGTTCTTAACACTTTTCGTGTATCTCTGACGGTTAGCGAGTGAAACCTAAATTTGTGCAATAAAACACGGTCACATCGAGCGGTGCAGTATATCTCTACATCAATAAAAAAGAAAATTTGTCTGTTTTTTCTGAATTTCTACGGAAATTTGAGTTATTTACACGTTTCAGACTGTTTTATGATAGATGCGCACGAAAATAATGTTTTGGTCTGTCTGTCTGTCTGTTTGCTTGATTGTCTGTGGACAATTTTGTTCCCTTATAACTCGAGAACGGCTGGGTGTATCAACGTAAAATTTGGTACAGATATCCATCAGAGGCACGACACTAATCATTGATGTAACTCTTCTCTATACCTCTCATAAAAGGGGGCATACCCCCTTAAAATACATGCTGAAATAGGAGTAGAAGGACGAGACAAAGCTCATTTTCAGCCCCTCAATGTGAGAGACAAAACTCGGGGGCCCTAGAAGCACATTTTAAGGTCCTACGTCCAACCATTTTTGAGATATTCCCAGAAAACTAATTTAATTTAATAAACTATGAAGGAATGCAAGCAGATAACCATGGCAACAGATTCTCAGAGATCCATCCATTGCTGTAAGACGCAATACAATTCCATTAATTACATTAGTGTGAAAGTTTGCAAACGGTTAGATGGTTATTATGGAACCAAATTAAGCTGTAAATTTCATCAATACGTAAAATGCGCTTAAGGGGGTCAAGGGGTAGTCTAGATTTTTTTCACGCGATTTACATCTGCGGGTGTGGTATGGCAGGTCTATTATATTCCTATCCCTATGTTATATTATTATTATTAGTATTATATTATGGCGTACAACGACGAGACAAAGCCCCTCGGTGTCAGAAATAAAACTCGAGGGTCCTCGAAAACTACATTATAAGGCTCTAAAACCAACAGTTTCTGAAACATTCCCAGAAAACTAATTAAGTTTAATTTAACAAACTAATGAAGGAATGCAAATCGGTAACCATGACAACATTATCTCAAGGGGTGGCATCCAACTTTCCATCTATTTCAGTAAGAAGCAATTTATTACATTTATTACATTTCTGTGAAAGTTTGCAAATATAAGGTTATCACGGAACCAACGTAGACTGTATAATTCATCAATGCAATTAAGGGGGTCAAAGGGTAACCTAGGATTTTTTCATGCAATTTTCACGTGCGACATATAGTGCAGAAGGTCTATTATATCTCCAAACAACCACATTATTTTCAAAAATTCCTGAATTGAATCAGCATTTTTTGCGGCTTTTAGGAATTTGGGCCATTTGAGACTAAAGAACCTGAATTTTCATGCACCACAAGCTTTTATAATTTATGAAAGAGGTCTTCCTGTGTATGGGGACCCAACACAACGTAGAGGGTCAGTTTTTATGTGACGTGTATTGCGTTTCATCTACAAGGCTTTCAATTCTATTTCATGTCAGGAAGTACACGTCAGGTGAATTTAGTTTCAGAGCACATTTCAACTTTTTTTGTGTGTCTACATACGGGTTCATCGTAAGGATGATTTTCTTTGATACTGTGTGGTAGATATACCCATATTTGGATTTCTGGGTGATATGTTGTAGACAATAGTATTGTCTGTCTGTCTGTCTTTCTGTGTATCCTTATGTACGCCTATAACTCATGTTCAGATGCTTGGTGCATCGTAAAATTAGGTATGGTAAACATGAGTCAATACACCAATCATTTATAAAACTCTTCACCGTTCATTTCATACAGTAGAAGGGTGGATATAGGGAAAAACTTCTCAAAATACATGCTAAAATAGGCGAAATATAAAAATTATCCTAGAAGGACGACCAAAGCATATGTTGCACTTCTCAATATGAGACACAAAATTCGCGAGTCTATAAAGGGTATCCGAAAACCACATTATAAGGCCCTTAAATTAACAGTGTGTGTGATATTCCCAGAAAACTAACTTCGTTTTGATAAACTTATGAAGGAATGACAAGCCGCTAACCATTGCAACAGTAGCTCAATTGATAATGTCTGGCGCGTCTCTAAAAGCAACAGTATTTAAAAGGGACGTAACACCAATAACATTATTATTATTATTATTATTATTATTATTATTATTATTATTATTATTATGTCTGGTGTTAACACCGAACACCGTTCGAAGAACGGGTACTTCTGCTAGTACATGATAAATTAAATGAAAAAATAAAAATTAAATAAATAATAAACAATGCATAGTTAACAACAAATAAATAGTGATTTGAAAAGCCCGCCATTTAAGGGTGCGGTTGCGCGCGGCGGCCGTCTTGCGCTTTAGCCCCTGACCCAGCTATGACTCTCTCTCTATAAGAAAAGCATAGGGTGGTTACGCGTGGCGGCCATCATGCGCATTAGCCCCTGCACGAGAAGCGGCCAATATTGCCTACTAGTGGGCCTAGCAATGGGGTCACCACTAAGCGGGCTAATCGCCGATATCTTCCATTAATGCACTGGAAAATGCGTTCTTAGGAAAGACTTCACTTAAGGGAATAGTAATGTGGAAAAGATACGTGGATGATCTGCATCTACGATACTGAATTAACAACCGAAAAAACAATTCTCCAATCCATTAATAGCCTACAGCATTCAATCAAATTCACTAAGGAATCCGAAACTGATCGGATAATAAATTATCTCGACATAGCTATTGAACATAAAGACAACGAGCTTTCATATTCCGTATTCCGAAAAGCCACACAAACCTCGGATGCAATCGACAATCAGTCCAATCACCCCAACACGAATAAATTAGCGGGGTTCAATTCAATGGTGCACAGGGCTTTAAACATACCCATGTCAAAAGACAATTATAATAAAGAGATAAGGATAATCAAGCAAATAGCAAAGAAAAACTCTTTCCCGCCCAGCAAAATAGATCAAATTGTAGCCAAACATAAAAATTAAGACAAAATTATCCCAAAACGGGATAATAATGAGAAGAAAGTCGCGCGTTTCAACAATGTGAATGCGAACACACATAAAATCACTAATCTGTTTAAAAAGCAAGGCATAAAAATATTATTCATAACGAATAACACAACCGGTAAGCATCTGCAAAATAGTAATCTAAATAAACAAGACTCGTATTCAAAGTCAGGGGTATATTCTATTAAGTGCCAAGACACAGGTAGTCAAGCTAATTACATCAGACAGAGTGGAAGAAGAGTAGATACACGATACCATGAACATAGAAACGTGATAAAATACGGGACACACTCAGCCGTATGCGGACATATGTGCTACGCGGGACACAGTTTTACTAACTTTGAAACCGACTTAAAATAATTCATCACGAACCGAAAAGCAGAGCTCTTGACGTAAAGGAAGGATTGAGATACACCTAGCTAAAGGAAACAACCCCAATAATCTAATCGAACACAATTTCATGGAGAGCTCACCCCTCTTCACTCCACTAAAATACACACCCCGTCGGAAACAAGACACAACATAGCGATACAGCCAAGCTAGATAAAAAAGGGGGAAAATAGGGGGATTTTAGTAGGAAAATGTTATCTGGATCAGGATGTACGATGTACTTTCATTCATTAATAAACCTAGGTTGTTACTCACGGCAGTATTAAAGCAGCCAGGACTTTCTCAGAGACCGGGTGAACATACTATGAATGGCTACTAGTCTACGCGTGGCGAGGAATGTTCCAGGGTCTTTAATAGTTGATGACCTTCCTGCATACAGTAACATACTCCATACGTCTAGTCTTGGCAAACCACCAAGTACACTTGCACTTGACACAAACAGCATTTAGGAATGCGGGGAGAGGGAACCCGCTCTGGGAGATACCAAACCGGTTCAGTCGCGAGTTACTAGTTACCGAGTGAACTACGCGCTGCCGAACAGCACAAGTCTCCTAACCAGATAAGTAGCCTGTATAATACTTTACTATCAGAATTGTCCATTCACAACAAACACATAGTCATTCCAAAATCAGGCAAATTCCGGAGTTCTATCACAACTTTCAGCATCTCTCTAAAACATCATATAGATTACAACTAACAAATACCGACAAGTTGCATTACCAATACAGCAATTAAATAAGTGTACATATTGTAAATATTTTCACCTGTATTTTCAGACATAGATTTGTAGCCTAAGTGTAATGGATCTGATGATGATCGCTTGACGGTCGAAACTGGTCATCCTTGTAAATTTATTAAACTTCTGTATTTTTTTCAGGATTAGGTCATAACCCATCTCTTTTGGGTACATTCGTGTTGACCGACTGAACAGCACTAAACTAAATTAATTATATTAGTTAGTTATTGCTGTTTCAAGGGACGGAACTACGAATTAATTAAATTAACAGCAATAATTTGTAGAACCGTCAAATCAGATTGAAACTTCGTATACACCTGAATACTCCGGCGGGAAAATGATCCCAACACCAAGAAGTGTTTGTGCTCGATTAACGAGCGTTGGTAGGCGTGTTTATATATTTGAAAGATGACGTCGTTTCAAATTTCCTGCAAATCGCATTAGTGTGGCACTAGTAGTGGCCCCATGACGTTGCACATTAGGTTTGCTTTATATATGGACTGTTCTGAGCGAGAGCGTCAGTTACCTGTGCGATTGGACGGAGTGACTGTGAGTGGGTCAATAATGCTTTTACGACGACGAACAGGCCTGTATCAACAGCTCACTGCTTTGCAACGAGGTCGTGCAATAGAGCTACGTGAAGGTGGATTTTCCTTCCGCGCTATTGCAGAAAGACTTGGCAGGAATGTCTCCACTGTGCACGCGTGCTGGCAGCAGTGATCACGAGAAGGTACTGTCGCAAGAAGACCGGGCTCCGGACGCCCCCGTGGCACCACCGAGAGGGAGGACCACCGTATTCAACGTAAAGCATTGGCGCATCGGACGGCGTCTGCAGCAGCAATTCCAGCGGTAGTTGGCACCACAGTGAAGCGACGAACTGTTCGAAATCGGTTATTTCAAGGACAGCTCCGAGCCAGACGCCTTGCGGCGTGCATTCCACTAACCCCAAACCACTGCCGTCTGCGACTACGGTGGTGACAAGCGAGAGCCCATTGGAGGATGGAGTGGAGGTCCGTTGTGTTTTCCGTTGGAACTCGATTCTGCTTTGGTGCCAGTGATGGCCGTGTGTTGGTTAGAAGGAGGCCAGGTAAGCACCTGCATTCCACCTGTCTGCGGCGTCGACACACTAGTCCTACACCGGGCGTTCTGTTCTTGGCAGCAATTTCCAATGACTGCAGGAGCACCCTCGTGGATATCCACGCACCGTGAATGTAGATGTGTACGTCCGTCTGGTGATTTGACCTGTTATGCTGCCAGTCATGTACACCACTCCTGGGGGTGTATTCCATCAGGATAACGCACGCGCTCATGCTACTGTTGTAACCCAACGTTTTATACAGGGTGTCGACATGCTGCCTTGGTCTGCTCGATTCCCCGATCTGTCCATAATCGAGCACGTATGGGACATCTTTGGTCGACAAATCCAGCGTCGTACACAACTGGCATTTACCGTCCCTTTATTTACCTCCAAGTGCAACAGGCATGGAAGTCCATCCCACAAGTTGACATCCAGCACCTGTGCGACACAATGCAGACACATTTGCAAGCCTGCTTTCTACAGTCTGGCTATCATACCGGTTATTAATGGAAGAGCATGGCATATTTGCGATGGCTTTTGTCGTACGGACATTAACCTGATGTCTTGGACCTTTAATCAATTAAATAAGTTATCTCGCCAAATATATTGCCGAAATTTCCGTACTCTACATTCCTTATTTCATGGTGTTGTGTAATTTTTTTCCGCCAGTGTAGTACAGTAAGTTCCTTCAAGACGTATTAATGTTTCATTACGATCTGATTAATACTTTAAATGTAATGATCGTTCTTAGTGGGCGGTCCGTTAGAATTGATTAAAAAAAACGGCATTGTTTTCGTTCAATCAACTATAACATTCTAACCAGTGGCGGACTGGCCCGGGCGGGCACTCGGGGATCCCCGAGTGGGCCCTCGGTGGGCTGGGGGCCCAAGGACCCCCGGCCTACCGAAAATTTGTATTGTGCCGCAGCACTACCTTTCGGGATTTTGTGTGGGCCTAACGATAGCCGCAACTTAGAGTCCTTGGGCCACTGGTTGAAGCTAAAAAAATACACCACCTCCCTATTGAAATAAAATGAATTGATCGAGGTCTTTAATCGAATTAGTTTTGTTTTAATTTATTTTGGTCTTTTCATTTTTAAAACAACTTTTTGGCTTTCTAGGGGCCCCTTTCAGCTAAGGGCCTCTTTCAGCTCGGGGCCCCTTTCTTTTGTCTCAAACTAAGACCCAAGCCCTCTCATATTGAAACGCATTCTGTTACATTGAGACGCCAGCGTTTGAATGCTTCTGAGGAGACGGCCAACGTCTCAATTTGATTTTTTTAAAGGATGTCTCCTACGCCGCTCCAAGTGGCTCTTTTGTTTCCTGTTCTGTTTTATTAAGACAGAACAATCACTACTCCAAAAAAATGCAAAAGCTAATTTTCAGGAAACGCCCGCCTGAGTAGTCGCATCGCCTGCCAGGACGGTGCACAGTGGTCTGGAGGGGGGGAATTGGGCGTTTGCGAATGTGTTAATGTTAAATAAATATCGATATTATTTGTTTCATAAACGTCCAAAGCTTCATGTTGTACCCGTTCGTCCTGGGGATGCGATGACCCATCTGCTATAACATCGCATTCCTGGAGTTCCAGGACAGAGCGGAGTTAAATGAACCTCTAGTCAAATAAGGAATGTGTCGGAAATTCAGCTGAGTTCTCGAAAAAGCAGTGGGTATCACGAGACAAAGTATCTCTAGGGTCGTTACGGGCTTAAGTTTAATAAAAATAATGCAAATATAAATGGGCGCCATCAATTGAATTCCTAGCAAACCACTTCCTTTCCGGATAAGCCTTACTCAAGACAAGGAAAGAAAAAGGAACATCACACCATCATCAGATCACAACTAAGATAAAAACAAATTTATTTTACTTTGATAGTCAGACAGACATTTTAAATATAACTCCTACCTAAGAGTATGGTCGAATGCCAAAGTTAAATTGTCATTGTCCAAAAATCGAACCATCTCTTTTCTAATCCAAAATTATTTTTATCCACATAACAAGACAAATTTATAAAGTTCTCTTGGGTTCTCAGGATCACTGTAGCACTATGTCTTTCGTCACTGACATTTGTGAAACCTGAGACCTAATTTCTCTTTAATTTAGCATCAATGTGGATTTAAAAATGTTATTAATCTGTCTAAACATACACATATAATAATCACACATATTAAATATCACGTAATTTATGGTTTGCATGGTATAATTTGAATGTTGAACATATTAATCAAATGCTCCTAAACATTGAATAATTAATTTACACTATTTACATCGTCATTCATAATCTCTTATCTGTGAATTACAGAAAATTCATATTCTCATTGATCATCATTATCGTCATCATCAAAATTAAATATTTCTCACATTAATTCTCACTTCAAAATTCTACATATTCCTGTCAGAATCATTAATTCATCACCATTACATCATTTAAATTCTCAACTCAAGTTGCAATTCCTTCAAATTATATCTCAATTAAATTTATTTAATTCCATATAAATTCATTAATCATCAGCTTCTTTAATTAATTATCACCTTCTAATTCAGTTATTCATCATCATTACAATCGTCTATTAATTTATTTCAATCAGTTTATTTATTCAATCTTTAATTCATCCATTTATTTAATTCATCGATTTATTCAAAAATTTAATTTATCAACTTATTTAAATTTCAATCATCTGGTTATTTAGTTTTCATTATTTCATCTAGTCATTCTGATTTTTATTTCATTAGGTCAGATCGTTAATATGCTTAATTCTCAGATTATTATTTCGTTAATTATTATTTTCAGAAAATCTTGTATTATCAACTTCATTTACTTGTTTAATTTCCTAACAAATTGTTTAATAAGGTTTATAGAACGTTGTCTTACAGTTTTATCACTTCCAAGTTATATCTCGTATTTAATTTATCATGCCAAAAAAATATTATTGCCTCCACGACATCACGTTGGATCAAACTATCCACAACGACATTACATTTCTTCAATACTTCAAATATCACATTTGAATACAAGAATTACTCCACAAAACTCCATAAATATTCAGCACATACAGCATGAATCTCAACAATTACGCTAGACTGGGTACGACGACCTCATGTCTGCCTCAAAATACATTATCAACGTTGCAACTATCACATGGCAACTTCCACAAAATGCCTATCACAAACTTCACTTAACCATGTCGCATGATCTACAAAAAATATATAACTGGCTTCAAATTATCAACGCACACAATCTCCAATAACTGTAATTACTCTGATCACATCTAGACAACTTCTTAAACAATTGGAAAAATATTACTTCAGTAATTTAAGATCTGCTTTCAAATAGCATAAATTCTCTTACAAATTCTTATAATTCACATCGCAGAAAAACACCAATGTGCTATAATCTCATATCAAAATCTGCAATACTGATCTGCCTTAAAATAATTCTGACCATTAATGATTAATCTTACAAGATTCAATTACTTTAAATCCTTCTCAAAGGTATCAAACACAATTATAAAAATCATCAAAAGCATCAGCTGTAACAGCTGTTAAACTGAAATTACTCTCAAAAAGTATAGCAACAAAATATTGGATTGGCAAACAAGAATTACTAAATGCAATCCTGTTGACATTTATCGTTACTTTATTTAACAAAATTTCGACTGATATGTGACTAGTAGTTCCTTGTTTGATTCACTTACATCTCGTGTACACTCGGATGATAAAAATGAGTCCCTCAATGGCGAGTAAGATGTGTAACCACCGTACAGTCGTATAAATACGAAAGACCTCGCCCCGTCGACTTGGATGATAGTTCCCTGAACGATGGGTAAGATGAGTAGCCACCATACAATCGTATAAATACGAAGGACCCCATCTCGTAGTCTATATGAGTGAATGTACCAGATAGGAATCAACAAGTTTCTAGTTGTCATATAAAAGCGATGTTCATTCACATAAGTGAATAACTTCTTAATATCTCCAAACAATCCAATGGAAAAAATCCCTACTAATGAATAATACACACTCGCTAGTATGCAATGAACTGACGAAGTAATTTTTGATAATCAATTGCAGATCACGAGTTCGAAATACTCGTTACACAAAAAAAAACTATTCATGAAAAATATCCTAGCTGGAAAAATTGTCTAAAAGACCAAACATCTGCTTAATAAAGCCAAACAACGGTGAGAATTTCGTGTAATGATGCCTGCCATATCATATGGTCACTCCATATTCTAGCAAATTCGAAGTATATAAATTCAAACCATGTCTTAATAATCGTATCACTCCTATTAGAAAAATATACATGTGTGCCCAGTATTTATGAAAATAATCGTATCAGGTAGTTATGACTCTTACAGTACCTTTCATAATCAGCTGTAATTAAATTTCCAAGATCGTCGATTTTCCCTACATAAAGAATTTCTCGTAAGATCGGCGTGAATAGCATTCCATCCATGAAATGACGATTGCCTTCGAAATCCCAAATGAATCAGCTGGTGGACTCCTCTCGTCAGGAATCGAATCCATCGCTCTGCGGTGCCATCTTGTCTCTATTTGCGTCTACTCGGACATGTTGAACCTCGGATTACCCATAGCGGATATTGTCCAACTCCTTTTCGAAAATGTTCATGGAAACAGCGGACCCCCTACTCCTCTTCTAAGTTACGCCACTGTTCCGTTAAATGTTCAGTTTGAGTATTGTAAGTTCAATCTCAAATGACTGCTAAGTCCCACTTTCGTAAAATAAAATTTTACTTGAGAGTGTTCAAGATTACGAAACACCCTGTAGTTGTCTGTATTAGGTAATTCATGATAACTGCATAAGAAATAAATCTTATTAATGCACGATCTAATGTTCATCAGTGCCTATGCTAACATCATTCCGTTTACTTGAAATAGTTAAAGTGGCTTCGAATGCGTTATAGGAAAGCATAGTCATGAAGTTATTCATAAAAGCTGTGTTCAAACTGCGTTGAAATGTAACTTGTAATACAGTCTCCAACTACTTGCAGTGCGGTTCTGACATATCCCGGCCGTCTGCGATTGCTTCCTCGGCCAGCCCGCCTGGATCAATAACCCGCCTGGCCTTCGCTGCTCGGCGATGCAGGAACTGTCGCCTACAATCTGCCGTGACAGTTTCTGTATGTTACGTGACCTTCACTGTGCGTCTCGCTTGCGCTATAGAGCTGCTCCTACCTGCTCGTCTGACTGAGCTCAACTGAACTTGCTGGCACTGTCTTCTCGCTTATGTGCTCGGCGCAGGCACGTGGTGTAGTCCCCCACCACTGTGCTCTCTCGTCACGATCATAGTCTCGAACCCAGATCATCTCGGCTGTTCTGTTATAAAATAACTTAAGGGTTATCGGACTTCCATAAAATTATTTCCACATATAATGCATGTTATATATCCTCTTCTAAGATGTTTAATTACTATAATTCCATAAATATCTCAATAAAGCTTCACATCTCTATCCATAATTCCATCTTCTTACAGAAGTCAATGCCTCCTTGATTCTAGACCTCCTACGTCATCTTGACATGCTTCTTGACGCGATCGTTGCGCTATCTTCTCCTAATTCTTTCCAAAACCTCAACTACAGCTTAATGTCTGCTGGCGTAGCCGATAGCCTAAACTAGGTATCGGGTACAATGTGATGACAACAAATTTGAAACAAAATCATTATTTGATGGCAGAAGGAGCGTTCAAAGTCGACTATTTTTCTACAAAAAAAAAAAGCCCCTGCTAACAGCTAGGGTTCGCTTATTTTCAATTTTTCGTGGGTTAACGTTACTAAACCCCCATAACCATATACATATTTGGAAAGGTCATAATTTTTCCTGAAAGATGGTTCTATTACACATAGATATATCACTCAATATAATTGTTTTAACTGTACGTAAACTAAACAAAAAAACTTTGAAAATCCGCAAGTTTAAGGCGAGATATAAACCTTGCACCAACGAGTACCAAGATGCGACGAATACCTTTTCAATCCTTAATGTATATAGTATATCATTGAACTTGTCAAAGTCTGCGCATGTCTGCGCAAAAACGAACGCCGAGCGATTAAAGTATGCTCTGACATCGTTTTTCCGTGCACCGCGCCGACCGAAAACCGTTAAGAGTTGTACAGTAGGCCCGAACGTCCAACGTTTGATTTTGCGAAGGAACCCATTTTGTTTTCGCAACTTTTCAATATTTCCTTTTTGTGCTGTACTGAGATATATATATCAAATGAAAGCCTGGAATCTGCACAATCATTCTGTAGCGATGGTTTTTTTTTTCGTAAACTTCGTCAGCGACTTTATGCGATCGTAGCGGAGGAGGCGGTATTAAAGCCATGTTATCAGCTTAGGCCGTCACACTGCCTGCTTCGCTACAATCGCAAAAAGTCGCTGACGAAGTTTACGGAATCCGAATCCGAGGCCCTGCCTGCACCAGCGAGCGCATGGTGATCGAGCCGAGGCTGGGCTGTGTGTCTTGACGAGTTGGTGACATCCCTATTGCTTTAACCTGCGCGCTGCTGTGATTTTTTTTGTTGCCGTCCCGGGAACCTTAACAGTGCAATTAAGTTGTGATAAAACGTTTTGAAGTGCGTACCGCAGTCGTTATAAACAAGTTTGCCATTAAGTGCAGTGCGAATCGAGTGTGCGTCTGATTGTTAACGTGAAGCGAAGTCTTACCCTGGATTACCTTGGGGCGGAATAACTACTGACTGATCTGGTGTGAGTGTGTATAGGAAAAGGTCCTGTAAATTAGTTGTCAGTTACACACTAAGCCTACGTGTACCTTAATTAAGGTACCGGAAATCCCCAAAACTATGCAACGATAGACTAATGCTCGACGACAATGCCGCAACAAAACAAGAAGCCTCAACAACGCAAATGAGGACACGAAAAGAAGAAAATACACGAGAGAAGTGCTCTGGAAGCTGCTGGATCAGATCTTAAGCAAAAGAAACTGTTCACTGTGCTTGATTACGAAGCAAGGAGCGCAGGTATGTAGTACTATGTTTAAAATAAGTGCAGTGTTTTGTCCGCATTTACACTCATTACTAATATAATTTATAAAAATTATGTCAACTCTAAGAAAGCATATGTCGTCAAAGGGTCATACGCAAATCACGTAATTGAAAAGGGTCGAGGGTCGGAGAAAATCTCATCGCAACTTTTCATGGGAGGGTAGGGAAGGCGGCGAGGGAGGTTGGCGTGTTGGCGAGATCTTGCGCGTGAGAATGTTTGCTACGTTCTTAAGAAGATGATACCGTATCTCTTACGACGAAACGCGGTGCGGTATTTTGCTGTGTGTCTCTTGTAGATAAGTAAATACTTAGAACCTAAATGTATTTTTATTTTGCTCATTTTGTAAGAAAAAAATGAACGATACCTAATCAAATCACTTTTACTCTGAGTTGATGCGATAATGATCCTTTTTAGTGGCAATATTTTTAAAAGGGGAGAACAGGTCATTAAATTGCAAAGCTCATAAATTATCGTTGATTTATTCAAGTTTCTCTACGAAACGAAAATCTTGCAAGAGTAAGGGGGGGGGGGGATTCGAGAAAATACTACTGAAGAAATATTAACATCTATATGAAACACAACCTTGTTGTAGGCATGGATAGCAAATTGAAAAAAAAAAGTCTTACGTAATTTGAGTTATGACTTGACTTTCGCTTTGCGCTGTGCAAGGTTAGCAAGCTGCTATTTCAACGTACTTCTTTTCTTCTGTAATTTAAAAATTCCTGTGCACAGGGTTTTCTTTTTTAATTTTGTCGTCCACTGTGAAGAAAACACTATTTTTCCTAATACACACATAAAATATTTTTGATTTATAACGCTATGTTCTAAAACTCGTGCTTTAAAACGTGCACAACGCTCCATTCAGATGTATAAAGTATGTTTGTTTTTGCTTTCACAGATCGAGAAAGCCGAGGTGTCGTCGACAAACCGCTCTCGGACTCGGAGGACGGTGATAAGAACAAAGGCAACGGGCTCGGAACTAATAACCAAGGTAAACCTCCTTTTGCTCTGTCAACTCATCCAAAGGAATCCCATGGGGTCGATAAACAGTGGAAGCTGCCAGCAGAGTTCAGTGTCGTTTCCGAGCGAAGTCTATCGAGAAGCCGCAGCCGGGGTTGACGCTTGTACGTCTCGGGAGCCCGTGGACTTACAGGGCACCGCGAGCGCTTCTTTAACAAACGAGCAGAACGCTGGCGACGACGTACCGGTACCGGTACAGGTAGAGGCTGTGTCAACTCCCGATAGTGAGCGTGCCATGGACATTGAAATTGAAGCAAAAGATAACAGTGCCGAACACAGCTCGGCCTTTTCAGGGAACCAGATACAGAACAAACTAACAAGGCTAATAAATCTGAAAAAGAAGGTTGTAGTAGCAATAGTTCTTTCCCTCGAAGCAAGCGCGAGCCACTTTCAGCGTACGTGTCTCTTATAGATTTTTACCTCCCGCAAAGGATCCTAGTGTTGATGCCAAATTAGCATTTTAAAAAAATCATCCGATTCAGCCTTCTTCGGAAGAGTGTCCTTATAAGTTGCCTTTTGCAACAAACAAATTTTACTTTTATACGTTGTCATCAGGCGAGAAAATAAAGCGCAAGTGGCTTTCGTATTTCAGTGAGAAAAAGCAAATTTTCTGCACAACTTGCATGGTTTTTGGGAGAAACGTTGACTTTCGAGGTAACTTATCCAGCTTTGTTACTAGTCATGACGTAAAAGACGCGAAACATGTTTACAGTTCTGTTGAAAGTCATGAGAAATCCAAGAATCACTTAAATGCCTGTGATGCTTTGTTGCAAGCAGCCGTTAGTAGGGATATTACTAGTTGCATTCGCAAAACATGTTTACAGTTCTGTTGAAAGTCATGATAAATCCAAGAATCACTTAAATGCCAGTGATGCTTTGTTGCAAGCAGCCGTTAGTAGGGATATTACTAGTTGCATTGATGTCAATCTTAGGGAAATGCGTAGGCAAGAGGTTGAGCTAAGGCGCCAAATTGTAAAGAGGTTGATTGATGTAATTGGTTTGTTGGGAGCCAAGGGCTTGCTTATAGAGGAACGTCAGATGAGGCTGCCTATAGTTTGGAGGATAGGTCTGTTAACCACGGCAACTTTTTAGAGTTGGTGTTATTGCTTAAAGACTATGATGTTGTACTCAAAGAACATAACAATAAGTGCATTGAGCTTAGTAAGCGAATGAAGGAAAAACGAAAAGAAAAAGGGGGAGGACCTTCAGCAGGGAGCGGGTCTCTGGTCACTTTTCTGTCAAAAACGTTCATTAACAAGTTAATTAAAGCTATTGGTGAATGCTTGCAAGCACAGATAATCTCAGATTTAAAAGGATGCAACGTGGTTTGGTCTTCTTGTTGATTCCACTCAGGACGTTTCTGTTTTGGATCAAATGGATGCGTTACGTGCGTTACGTATTACACGGAAAACTTCATGAAAGTTTGCTTCGTTTGCTCGCTGTTCATGACTCTAAAGGAAAAGCTCTCTACAATCTCATCTGTAAAGAATTTTCCGAAATGAAAGTAGAAATCGTAAAATTGAATGGTTGTTCATTTGACGGCGCTGCCAATATGTCAGCTAAGTACGAGGGATTGCAAGCCCACTTTAAAATTTTGAATCCAGACCTATTGTTTACGCACTGCGTTGGACACGTTCTTAATCTAGTCATGGTAGACGCGACCGAATGTTGCCTTTCTAGCAAAAACTTGTTCGGTTTAGTGCAGGAAACAGCAGTGTTTTTCTCCGAATCGCATAAGCGTATGAATGTTATAAGGGAAGTAAAAAAGCAGGCTGAGTCTGGTCATGGGAAAATGAGCAGGTTACAGGTTAACGGAAAAACCAGGTGGTAGAGGAAGGACAAAGCTCTTTCGTCCCAAATAGATCTAGTTGTTCACGAGGAATCGATTTCTACTTCAAAATTCGCTATTTTATTGGAAGCCTTGTTCAAAATTGTTTCACGGGGCTCGACCTTTGATGCAAAAACAAAGTTTCTAGCAAATGCGCTGTTAAAAAACTGGAGCAAGTTTGAGAACATTTTAACTGCTGCTGTGTACCTAGATATTTTAAGGCGAGTTCAGTTGCGTCAAAATATTTTCAATCTAAGTCTTTAAACTACTTGACCGCGTTCAATATGGTGGAAAAACTTGCAAAAGAGATTGAGAAAAATAGGAGCGACGAACACATTGAGTCGCTGTATGAGAAGAGCAAAAATGTTGCTGCCCTATTAAACGAAAGATTGAATTTACATGATCCCGATGTGGCTGGTGTCCCAGAGGATTTTCATTTGCAGGAGGACTTTAAACCAAAGAAAATGAAAAGAACAAAAAAATGGCTGGTGAACAAGCTGATGACGAAAGACCAAAAAATCGGAAAGATGTGTACAGGATTGAGACGTACTTGAATATTCTCGATGTAGCTAAGTCTAGCATAGATCGTAGATTTATTGATAACGCGGATCTTCTCAAATATTGTGCTTGCTTAGATCCTAAAAATTTTAATGATGTTATCAAAAACGGGTTGCCTGAAAATGCGTTAAGGGAAGTTGCAAGATTAGCTAAGGTAGATAAAGATACACTACCCAAAGAATTAAAAACTTTTGCGGCGCAGTAGGCTCTTCCTTAACCAAAGATTTAAATGAAACATTTGAGCCTAGCAAAGATGATGTTCCCCTTGAAACTGACTTACATGTTGATGTTGATGAAGAATCTGACGAGATCAAAGAAAGTTATCCTAAATGTAAAAGATGTTTAAAGTGTGCGTTTGATATCGTCGGGGATATTGTCCAGCAATCAGGATTGTTTCATAATCTGTATTGCGTCTATAAATTCGTTCTGACACTACCTTGCACGCAAGTAACTTGTGAGAGGGTGTTCTCAAAACTCAAGAATGTCAAAACTAAGTTAAGGTCCACGATTTCGCAAGAGATATTTGAACCTCTGTTTTTGATGAAGGTCGAGTACGACCTGGTGGCGTCGATTGACAAAGACAAAATTATAGATAGTGTTGCTAGAACATCCTCTGAACTTTCGCGATTGTTGCTGTGATTTTATTGTTCAAGCATTTGCCTCTGTAATTAACTGCCAAGCTGTTTTCTGCTTCAATTGTTTATGTTTATTGTGTTTGTGTTCAATAAGTAAAATTAAACGAAAAAAAACTAAGAATTATTTTTTGCCTATTTTCCCTACATTTCCCACTACGGGGATACGGGGAGGGGGAGGGGGGTATTCTGTCTGAACTCCCGAGTGGGCCCTTGAGAGCCAGTCCGCCATTGATTCTAACGGGTTACAATACAAATGTTTACTCATCTAAACGCAAAAGGAAATAAGGAAACGTTTGGTCTGGCTTTATTTTATGTACGACTACGGGTAACGTTTTACTGATGTCTAAACTCGAGTATCTATATCCCCCCCCCCCACAGGGCCTCCTATATGATTATCAAAGCCATAAGTATACATCATCTAAATCTGGAGTGTAAAAGCCATCTAGGTCATCTGTATGGTTACCAAGGCAACAAATATTCATCATCTAAATGTGAAGTAGAAAGCCCATCTAGGCCTCCTATATGGTTAACAAGGCAACAAGTCTTCATCATCTAAATCTGGAGTGTAAAGGCCACCTAGACCCCCTATATGGTTACCAAGGCAACAAGTATTCTTCATATAAAACTGGAGTGTAGAGGCCATCTAGGTCTCCTATACGGTTACCAAGGCAACAAGTATTCATAATTTAAATCTGGAGTGTAAAAACCATCTAGGATTCTTATATGGTCACCAACGCATCAAGTATTCATCATCTAAACCTAAAGTGTAAAGGTCACCTAGACCCCCTATATGGTTATCAAGGCAACAAGTATTCATCAAATCAATCAGGAATGTAAAGGCCATCCAGGTCTCCTATATGGTTACCAAGTCAACAAGTATTCATCATCTAGATATGAAATGTAAAGGCCATCTAGGTCTCCTAGGCCTATATGGTTACCAAGGCAACAAGTATTCATCATCTAGATCTGGAGTGTAAAGGCCATCTAGGTTTTCTAGGCCTATATGGATACCAAGGCAACAAGTATTCATCATCTAGATCCGGAGTGTAAAGGCCATCTAGGTTTTCTAGGCCTATATGGATACCAAGGCAACAAGTATTCATCATCTAAATCTGAAGTGTAAAGGCCATCTTGGCCTCGTATATGATTACCAAAGCTACAAGTATTCATCATTGTTACGGTTATATTTAACCACATTTACATACTTACAATTTGTCATTCTGGAAATGAACTTGAATGTTTGACACTGATTTTCGAGTAAGTAAGACTTCACCCCATCTATGAGACAGTTAAGGAACCTACGGAGTGTTGTCGTTACATTCGCCCCATTTTACGGGTAACTTGGAACTGTCCCAAAAGTAGGACTAGTTTCCCACTAGATCGCTCGCGCTGTGTTGTTAACTTATCCAGGGATCTTCGTCTGAGTTCTAGATTATCTATGATGATGTTGTCATAGCCACAAAACAAGGGCCTTTGTTGGAATAGATTATTACCTGATCGACCTTCGAAGAAGAGAGATGTGATTACCATATTGAGAAGAATTTAAGAAGCTCGGGCTAGTCTTACATGACTACGCCGTAGACCGGTTGACTTCGTATAAACATCTAATGGAAACATAGAAGAAAACGTCTAAATGAAGTCATATTTTAACATATAATATACCGTATATATATTTTGGAATTCAGATGACGCAGAAGGTACGTTTTATTTGTGATGCAAGACAAGTTGGTTATTGGAATGACCTGTATTGATGTAGGTTGCGTGAATTTTGTTTTGAAAGTTGGGTTATGAGTTGACTGTGTGTCAAGGTTGGTATGTGTTGGTAATATATGGATCTTACTCTTACTATACTTTTTTGATTGTTATTTTCAATTGAGTCGAAGATCCCTATTTTACGTATGATGTGTCAGTGATCGGTTGGATTGTCCTTTAAATCATATTCTCTTTCAATGTCCACAATATGACTTTCAACCTGCCATAATGTTGTGCGATTTACATCCATTAGGTTATGCACTGCCTTTAAATGTTGCCACATTAGTTCATAATCCTACAATTCCGCTGGTTAGAAGCATAGTTTCATTTTTCGAGAACATTGATTTAAGGCTTTGAATGTGTATTCCTTTCACCTGGCCCATAATTGTGACCCGGCCATGTGTGTCTATGTGCAGTAAGTCACCAAGTTGGGTCACTTCGGTGTGACGAGTCAAATACCATTTGTGTCCCAGTCTATTTTCATATGTTTTCCTCCTACCTATTATGTCTCTTCGTTACGTCATACTCTTTGTTTGGAATAACCCGTTCCTCACTGGTCTTACGCCTTTTATCGGTAGTCGATGTTTACCTCATGACACATACCACTGTACATTAGCAATTGGTACAGGCCGGACGTTTGTTTTAGACGATTGCCCTTGACCTTAAAGCCTGCAGGTGATTCTACACACACTCACTCTCTCACCCTATCGCTTCACACTTGTCACCACCGATCTGATTTAATGGAATTCCAGACTTGATCAGACAGTACAGTCCACGTCGAAGTATTGTGTGACACGGAAGTACACGTTACGTAGTTGCGAACAGAACGTCATTATATTTGCCAATGACTGTACTTGACCAGTAGTGTGAAACAGCGTTTTTAGTCATCGGACCGCTTGGGGCAGCTGATAACAACACAGGTACTGTAGTAACTCGCCTCCAGCCTTCCGTTAGGATTTTTCACTCGTCTAAAACAAAGGTCCGGCCTGTAAAGAGGTTACTGTGCCCACTTCCGTAACGAGAAGGAGAATAATAAGAAGAAGTTGAAGATTGGTTGGATATATGAGATAAGTCTTAAGCCTAACATTTTTAACCTTTCTTAGGTTGGTAGGCTGCTACCTAATGTTTTAGGCTTAAACATATGTTTGGTGTGTTGGTGCGAAAGCTGTGTTGTTCATGTGAATGTTTTATTTTTATACAGGTCATGAAAATAACTAGTTTCGTCTTCCAAGAATTATTGTGTTTGTTTTAATGGGTTGTTTTATTTTAATAAGCCTATACGGATTTTCATCCGTCGTATTACGGTGGTCATCTTTTAATATTTTCGAGGCAGTTTTCATCCAACCTTATATAAATGTCTATTTCCGAATTATTTCCCCCCTGTACTCGTTCAATTAGTTTACCCCATAAGGGTCTGTTTCAACATCTACGATGATGTACAGTATTTTATTTTATTGTCACTGGTTGACTTGGTAACCAATGACACATTGTTCACCTTAAGTTATTATTGAACTATAATTTTGACTTAAAACATATGAATTAAGGATTCCACGTTAGAAATCTGACCGGATATGTCATGTTACTCCTTCGTGAATGGAATTAATTTGGTTTTTCTTCGTGATTGACTTGTGATATCTGATGTCCATTACTGTTGGTCATTGATAGACCTTACCTTAAAACATTTATATTTATTTTCAACGTTCTTATGAAAGACTTCAGATTGTGATCTGGTAAAGCTGATGTGTGATCCATCGTCATTGGGATAATTATTTCTTTAATTTGGTTTCCTCGATTGTACATATAATTTGTTTGATACTAGATGGTAAGACTTTCAATGTTATTGTATGATTTAAAGTTTCAAGAATATATTTATAACGTGTTTGTTTGACCTTGGTGTTTTCAATTACCATAGATGCTATGCTGGGCATCATCTCTTAAAGAATTAACCTCTGGGAAAATACTGGGTAGCACTTATTTCCACACATTAGGCCTAGGGAGAGGTGGCTATCAACCAGATCTGAAACAAGAAGTTCCGTGACGAACTAAAGAGCCTACTTTCCTCGAAATGTAAGATTCATTCCACTGATTAACCTGAATGGACCTAATTAGAATAATGACGTAATTGAGTTGGTAATATCAAAATTTCTAATTAGTTCGAAATATAACTGGCATAATGTAGCCTAATAGAGCACTATAGTTGGCAGAACTGGTGACTGAATATATTCTCAGTTCCATCTCTTAAGGTACAGAATACAATATTTGGTTGAAGTCCAATGGATAGCATGGACGTTGCATGTAGTTAGACAATGGAGCTATCAGCGCGCGTAAAATCATGTTGGCAACAATGTCATGCATGTGTTGGTCATAAATAATCTGAACTATTATGATCAATTGTTGTGCCAATTTTGGATGAAATCCATTTGTTTGTATAGAAGTTTAATGTATTTTAAAATTGGACCTATCAGCAGGCTTAGAAACATGTTGGAAGTACTGACGTATATTAGTTACTCGAAATTAATCTAGAATGTAAGGTACTATACGTGTGCAAAGGTTAGAGCTGTTGGCATGAATACTTTCTGATATATTGATATTAGGGTAAAAAAATAGAGATAGCATTTATTAACAGTTGGCTGCCCTGGTTGCCCTTCAGAATACGCATAGTCATATCTGTTATAGTACACATAGCACATGCGAAATTTGGTTGAAATCCAATTGATAGTATAGAAGTTACATGTATTTTCAATTGGTCCTATCAGCAGGCTTACAATAATGTTGGTAGTACTGAGGTCCATTAGTTACTCGAAATTAATCTAGAATGTAAGGTACTATACGTGTGCAATGTTTAGAGCAGCCGGCTTGCATACTTTCTGATATATTGGTATTTGGATAAAAACAACAGAGAGTGCATTTATTAACAGTTGGCAGCCTTGGTGGCTCCTGGGATTACCCTGAGTCATATCCTTCTATCTACGCATAGTACATGCGAAAGGAGGTTGAAATCCAATTGATAGTGTAGAAGTTATGTCCATTTAAAAGTTGGACTTATCAGCAGGCTTTGAACCTCCTGGAAATTAAACTGAAATATTATTATCTATATGTGTGCCAATTTTTGTATAGCTCTCGTGCATGCCTTCTAGGATATACAACATGGGGCTGAAATTTCAATTGCGATTTTTCAGCAGTTGGTAGCATTGACATCATTTTCATTGAGATATTCAGATAGAGATCTTTTCTCATACCAAATTTAGGTTCGATTGCTACAACCGTTTAGGAGTTGATAGGGGAGGAGGACACACACACAGCCAGACAGAAGGACAGACAGACAGAAGGACCGACAGAAAGACAGACAGAAGGACAAACAGACAGACATTTTCCCGGATCGATCTCATAAGTCTACTTTTTCCTCATTTTTACAAAATGCGAAAAGTAGGCTAAAAAAGTGTCCACGATTCGATGTCCCTCCGTGTAGCGTAGGAATTTTAATGAAATGTTTTAGTCTTTGAAGTGGGATTGACATGGCGTGGATCGTTCGTGGCACAGGAGGAAAGATGGCTTGTTTGGACTGCAGGGGGCTCGGGCTCGAGTACCGACGGTGCGGAACATTTTCAACTCTTACTCTACAGACATTTTTAAAACATCCGAATAATTTTCAACTTATTATTGGTAATTATGCAGACTGTTCGTTCCCTAATGATGAAGAAGGAGGCAGGTATTAATTTTGGATAAGTTTATTTACTGTTTACAAGTTACTGTTGGGTGATGTCTTGGATCTTCTGTTGGATGCACTGTGCCTCTTGCTGGTAGACAGCTTGGATGGTGGAAACAGCGGTGGTGACGTCCTCCTGGGCGCATGAGGCGAAGTTGACCTGAGCTGCGGGGAAGTCCTTAGCGAAAGATACGCTGTCTGCAGCAACCTTGCTGCCAACGGAAGCGGCTCCTTGAGCTGCAGCTGCCACTGCCTTACCTTGACAGATCACATTGAAGAGACCGCAAGCGGAGAAGTTTTTGCCAGCCTGGCTGGCCAGTGCCTGAGCTTGCTGCACATCGCTGTCGAGCAGGTTGATGTCTGGCTGCATGGCTTGACGGGCGTTGGACACACAGGTACGTAGTCCAGTCGCGCTGGAATTCTGAACCTTCTCAAGAGCCTCATTGGCCGTGTTCACACACTCAGTGATGTTGGCTCCGAGTTGCTGCGCCTTCTCGATGGTCACCTTCATGGCCTCAGATGCTTGCTGCTCAGCCTCCTGGATCTTCTCCTGGACGCTGTCCATGACGTTCTCAGCAGCGCTCTCGAACTCAGCAATCTTCTCCTTGACTGCCGTCACTGTCTTGTTGACAGCGTCGCTCATGTTTGATATGATGTCATCAATCACGTTGGCGCTTGTGCCCTGAAATATGTCGTTGTAAACGTTTATCATGAGAGCTTTGTTAGTTATTGTTATTTTAAGGGGTGGAACACCCAGGTAATCTGTCCTTAACATGAGAGTTTAACAATGCTCGAAGCAGTAAAATTACAAATAAAATACATTTGATTTGTGGAAGCGAGAGAAAAAGCAAATATGCCTACTCAATTTTCCTGTGAATTAGATATTCATCTTCAGTGCCTCATAAAATTTAACTTTAGGGGCAGGTGACCTGGCTGTTCCATCCCTTAATACATCAATCATCAACATCACCACCAGCTAAAATTCTCTCTCTTGACTATAACTTACATCTCTTGAAAGATATCCTGAATCCAACGTCGGTCAATCTTTGATTTGATAGCTTGATATAATAAATTGCCCTGTATCTGTCAGGATCACGTTCACTCTTTAAGTAATTATTCTGCATCCTGGCTCTATGACCGTGGATAGTTTTATGGCAACCACTCTATATTGTTATTTATTATTAACAAAAGTAATTTAAAATACAATATAAAAACAAGAAGTTCCGTAAAGAACTATACAGCCTACTTTTCATGCCAATGATTATTCTACAGTATATGAACCTATCAAGAATAATGACGAAATTAAGTTGGTAATATCGAAATATCTAATTAGTTCAAAATATACCTGGTATAATGTAGCCTCATAGAGCACTACAGTTGGCAGCCCTGGTGACTGAATATATTCTTAGTTCCATCTCTTAAGGTACAGAATACAAAATTTGGTTGAAGTCCAATGGACGTTACATGCAGTTAGACACTGGATCTATCAGCACGCGTAAAAGCATGTTGCCAACAATACCATGCGTGTGCTGGTCAGAAATAATCTGAAATATTATGATATCTTGTTGTGCCAATTTTGGTTGAAATCCATTTGTTAGTATAGAAGTTACATGTATTTTAAAATTGGACATATCAGCAGGCATAGAATCATGTTGGCAGCACTGCCTTATATTGAAAAATGAAAATCCACAGCCTGCTTCCAGTCTCCGACCGGGTCAGGAATGGAATGAATGAAGCCCCCATCTAGCGGCGAGGATATGAACTGTGCCGGCTGCCGAGGCCTGACGCACTCCTCTGGACTGCCTTATATTAATTACTCCAAATTAATCTAGAATGTCAGGTGCTATACGTGTGCAAAGTATAGAGCTGTTGGCTTGCATACTTTCTGATATATTGATATTAGGGTAAAAAAAATATAGACAGCATTTATTAACAGTTGGCAGCCCTGATTGCTCTTAACAATACTTATAGTCATATCTGTTATGGTACACATAGCACATACGAAATGTGGTTGAAATCCAACTGATGGTATAGGAGTTAGATGTATTTAAAAATTGGTATTATCAGGAGGCTTATAATCATGTTGGTAGAACTGACGTATATAAGCTACTCCAAATTAATCTAAAATGTCAGAATATACGTGTGCATAGTTTAAAGCTGTTGGCTTGGATACTTTCTGATATATTGGTATTTGGATAAAAACAATATAGAGAGCGATCATTAACAGTTGGCAGCCCTGGTGGCTCTTAAGAATACGCTCAGTCATATCTGTTTATGTACAGATACTACATACAAAATTTGGATGAAATCCAATTGATAGTGTTGAAGTTATATGTATTTAAACATTGGACCTATCAGAAGGCTTAAAATTATTTTGGGCAACACTGTCATGGTTGGCCTCCTGGAAATTAAACTAAAATAATATTATCTACATGTGTGCCAATTTTGGAATAGCTCCCATGCATACCTTGCAAGATATCCAACATTGAGCTCAAATTTCCAGTGCGTTTTTTCAGCAGTTGGTAGCACTGACATCATTTTCAAATATGGACGTGAGATATTCCGGTGCACATCTTTACTCATACTAAATTTGGTTTTGATTGCTGCGGCCGTTTAAGAGTTGATAGGGACACACACACACACACACACACACACACACAGCCAGACAGACAGACAGACAGACAGATAGATAGACAGACAGACAGACAGACAGACAGACAGAAGGACAGACAGACAGACAGACAGACAGACAGACAGACAGACACACACACATTTTCCCGGATCGATCTCATAAGTCTACTTTTTCCTCATTTTTGCAAAATGTGAAAACTAGGTTAATAAGATCCTTAAATGTAACCCTGTTTGTTTCTCTCGGTTTGTCTAATTACTCACTTAAGGATTTTAAATAATCTCTTCGTATGCCTATTTATTGCTCCTTACATAATTCCGTACCATATTACGATAAATATAAGTGTATTAAACTATTGTTCACTGCTAGATTATATTCACTTTCTATATGGTTCATAATTCTCTTTTTAAACGAAAGAGTTTTTTAAATTTTCTTGCAGGCGTCGTTTATGTGTTGTTCCCACGAGGATTTGAAATTTCACTGACTTACTGTAAGCTGCACGCTGTAGATCAAATGCCACTCCTGTGATAGCTCAAACTTAGTGGTAGTAAGAAGAAACTATAAGATTGAATCTGTTCACAAAATAACTAAAGTGGAGGGCGGTACACCCTCGGATGTGAGATTTGCAGCGAAAGAGCTTGGTGAAGGTTTGTGAACTCAGAACTGTTATAGTTGTGACGCTCTACGGATACCCACCGGCGAGCGAAAGGAGCGGTCCTTGTTTGATTTTACAGCCCCTACAAGTGCTTCTCCCCCAGCAGGAGGACTATATATTATGACGGTAGAGGTGATTAGGCGAAGGTTGTGTTTCAAGTATCCATTCCCCATGGCAATCCTTGTTACAATGTTGACAATATACATTTGATTTATGCATTTATTTAATTTGATATAGTCTAATTTAATTGTATATAATTTTATTTTGGATTATACTTGGGCCCAAAAATTTATGACCAATAGGGAGCGTAGATATCGTTTACTTTTTCACTAACTACGGAAATACGTGTATTTAAAAAATCGATCAATTCTTTAGGTTATTGGCGTGTCTTTCATGGAGTTCGTCTAGGTGCATCTTGTCCGGAAACCTCCATTAACCTAGTTAAATTGAATGTCACTTGTAACCTATGCGGCACGATCAAAATGTGGCAGTGTCTGCAATCTCTTTAAATCACGTGGAAATGCTGGGGAAAGGAAAGGGAATCGACATTGACGTTGGGCGGCAAGAAATTAGAGATAAAAGTCTCTCAAGTGGGTTGGGCCACTGAACTTACTATATTGTACTGTCAACTCATCTTCAACAGTGGATCAGTGGTAGTGTGTCCATGTGGTCACCAAAATATGACGGGTTCGTTTCACGGCCCAGAAAATTGGATTTTTGAAGGGATGGAAAATAAAGAAAAGCACTCCATGTCAAAGGGTTTCGAATCGTAAAAAATAAAACTTCTTATGTAATATTTAAAATTATTAAAACCTCGGACACTGGTTGCCCATTAGAGCTTCAGTTTCTCTGCCAGACGGAAGTAAAAAGGGAAGCGAGGAAATTGGAGCGTAGATCGCCTGATTGGCTTAACAGGAAACTGAGGCCATACGATTATTATTATTATTATTATAAACTCACCTGGAAGGCGCACAAGGCCACGAGGAGGAGGACGGCTGAGCTCTTGGAGAACATGGTAATGCTGGGACCGCTGAGTGTGAATAGTCTGACTCCGGCCACCCTCTATATACCCACGAATGTTGAATTAGACACATCTGGTTTGAGACCTCAGGGCCAATGTGAAAAACGCTTGATAAACACAATACAAGTGTGCTTTACAGGTGACTAGCTTTACTGAAAGGTGTATCTGTTTTGGAAGCGTCATGATTATCTTGGATGTGGCAAATTTGATAAATTAGCTGACACAATTCTCACGTCAGAGAACCCACTTAACTTATGGCCTGATTTAACAAAAATGGAAAGGGTGTTACCCTCCAATAATCTCCCCATATCACTTGTAATTTCATCCAGAGGCTCACAAATAGTGGGACATGAATTGGCGACCACGGGACCCCAGCTGAGTCTAGCATTGCTTCCACTTACTTGTGCCGGGCTATTCTCTTTCGTCTTTCCTCTCGACCTTCCTCGGTCAACTCTTGTTCTCTTCCGACCCCAGCGGTGTTAGGGTAACCGGACCTAGGGAGTCTTTCAATGTCCCACCTTAATTATTGGCCATTGTATCATCTTTCCTGATACCCTCATTCTTCGAGGGGTCAGAGCTCTTCTTTTTCTGTTAATGCTATCTCCTGCCTTCTATCCGAGGCCATCAGGAGTCAGGGCGTGTGTAGCCCCACCCTGGGCAGTGCTACACCCTCAAGGGCTCTTGACTGGTGAGTGCGGGAGTTGGGGTCCCCAGAGCTGGGTCGTCTTTTCCCTTTTTCCTTTGTCTTTGGGGTGGTCCCTCTCCCCTTTCCCTCAGTCCCTCAATCATCACTCTTCGAGGGCTGAGGTCATTTCTTTTCCCTGTCTTTTACTTCCCTTATTCTTCATTTTGCCCCTTTCTTCTAGTACGTAAGTTATTTATTTCCTCACTTTCACAATCGCCCAAACCATTAGGGACCGATATCCGAGATGTTAGGCCCCTTAAAAACAATTATCATCATCATCATCATCATCATCACCTGTCATTCAAATAAAATAAGTTATTTATAAAAATAGCCTACTTTTCCTACTATTATTTAATTCTGTATAACATTTACGTTAGAGGTAATAACAAGCTTCTTGTGATGAAAACATATCCGAGTTATATGGTTAGTTACGCCCTGGGCAAAGCAAGATAATCCTGTTGTCTCCCCAGTACTGATGTTGTGATATTTATGCTCACTCGTTGTCTCGTTATTAAGTTTAGTTCTTCATTCCTGAAATTATGCTGTAGATTTTCATTTATTCTGATTCCCATCACACTTTACTAAACGTCGGAGAAGCTAAATAATTGGAACTACTTTAATCTATTTAAGCGTGTTTAAAATAAGTTTAGGCGGCTTCGGTGGCGTAGTTGGTGGAATGTTGAGCTTCTATTCCCAAGATCGCGGGTTCAAACACGGCCGAAGTCGTCGGAAGTTTTAAGAGCGTTAAATCCTTCAGTATGCCTTCCTTCGGAGGGGAAGTAAAGTCGGTGGTCCCATGTCGTAGATTTATGGCATGTTAGAGATCCTTCCACTAACTAAACTTGTGTGACGCAAGCTTTCTTGGTTAGATTTCATTGAAACGGTCTATAAAGTTCCAACGCTCACCACTAAATGTCATCTGGTATCGAAAGTTGGAACTACTTGAAATTGAACGGAACTTGTATCTCACCCCACGGGTGTCCGCTTAAAGCAGCTACAGCCTCTGGTGGGCCGAATATGTCCCTGGACACTCCCGGCACTAGAAGCCATACGCTTAATTAATAAACTGACATATGAAAGGGTTCGCTATGCGCGGATTACACTGGCCAAGAAGGAACTGCCCATTTATACAAGGAAGTATCAGGTGGCTATCCCAGGTTAATGAGCAATTTGCTTGAGAAGCATGGTTCTTTGAATGACCGAATTCATGGAGATTATATTCAGCTCATGTTATTGTGATGTCTGTATTTTTTTGATTGAGTATTCAGGCTTTTGACTGGTTTGATGCAACGCTCCATGCCTTCATGTCCTGAGCTAATCGTTTCATCTCTACATAGCTACGACACCCTACATCCGAGGCAATCTTTTTAACATATTTTAACCTTGGTCTACCCCTACAGTTCTTGTCCTCGACCCTTCCTTCCATAACTAAGCTTGCTATTCCTGGGTGTCTTAGTATGTTTCCTACCAACCTATATCTTTTCTTCATTAGCAGTCGCCAGAAACATCTTTCCTCTCCCACTCGTCTTAATTGCTCTTCGTTTGTAACCCTATCTACCATCTGATCTTCATCATTCTCCTGTAACACCACATTTCAAACGCTTCAATTCTCCTATTTTCTGCTGCACAAATAGTCCAAGTTTCAGTTCCCTTGACACAAATTCGCTTCAGACAAAGGCTTTCAAAAATGACTTCCTAATACCTAAATCTATATTCGATGTCAACAGATTCCTTTTTTGTAGAAATGCTTTCCTTGCCTAAGCCAACCTACTTTTTATATCCTCTTTGCTTCGTCCATCACTGTGTTTGTTACTGAAGCTGGGATTTGGAAGGAGATTGCCGTGGGCTAGAAATCACACCACATCTGCCTCGAGTAAAAGTTGGAAATCACGGAGAACCACTTCTAGGGTGGTCGAGGTGTGACTCGAACCCACCTCTTCTCAGATGCCCTCACGAGGCTGAGTGTACCCAGTTCCGGCCAAAATTACATTTCTTGCCAGAACTGCGGATCGAACTGAGGACCATTGAGTTCAGAGCCTCAATACTTACCCCGCATTATTCAGACATGAATCTAACCTTACCAATCACGGTCGCCAGGCCTTGGAAGTGACCACGTCACTTGTTTTAGGTAGATTTCTATAGAAAGCTAACTATTGCAATGGGTCCCATGTTTCGACTTCCGGAAAATTTCGACATATCTTCGCGTTTCACATCCCCCAGACCCCAAAACCACCGTCAGTTCAAAAGTTTATATATAATTTATGTATATATATATATATCAGTTTCTTGTGGACACGATAAATGCCGTAATTTTGTACCAATCACTTTGCATTTTTTACATAATATGTATCCCTATAAAATCTCGGTCGAGTTCGTTAATGGGCAAAATCGGTCAAAGGGGGTAACAATGGGGGGCTTTTTTCGAAAAAGTGAAATATCACTATAACTCTCTTAATACATGAAATATCGAATCCCTTCAAAGTTCATAATATGTGTCGGATAAGTGCCAAAAATTTATGTCAAATAAGTTTTTTGATAGCACCAACCATTGACCAAAGGGGTGGGAAAAAGTGGGTTTTTCGGGAAACATTAATCATATCTCTGTTAATAGGCACAATATCAAAACCGCACAAAATGGACAATATTCCTCCAATAATTACCTAAAACTTTTGTCTGAAAGAATTTTTGATATGACCCACCATTACTCCACGGGGTGAACAAAAAGATTTAAATTATAAGAAAATGCCAAGTGCCAAGAGAGGTTGCCATGACAACTTTACTTTTAATTGATAAGGGATGACCATCAGCAGTTGCTATGACAACGCCACTGCACGAGATCACATTCAGTTTTCATATGTCTGTGGGAAGCGACTTCGGTATCGGAACTGGTAGCATGCTGAACTTCTATGGCCAAGGTCGCGGGTTCAAACCCGGCTGAAGTCGTCGGATTTACTAAGAGCGCTAAAAACCTGAGTTTTCTTTCCTTCGGAGGGTAAGTTCCAACGTTCGTTGCGAGTTGCTGATTGAGGTGGCATCTAGTAGCCAAGTTCACAGCTAGGTGTCGTTGACGGCAGTATTTTAGGTAGATTTCATTAGAAAGCTAACTATTGCAATGGGTACCATGTTTCGATTTCCGGAAAATTTCGACATATCTTCGCGTTTCACATCCCCCAGACCCCAAAACCACCGTCAGTTCAAAAGTTTATATATAATTTATGTAATATATGTATATATATGTATATCAGTTTCTTGTGGACACGATAACTGCCGTAATTTTGCACCAATCACTTTGAATTTTTTACCGAATATGTATACCCATAAAATCTCGGACGAGTTCGTTACTGGGCTAAATCGGTCGAAGGGGATGAAAATGGGGGACTTTTTTTTTCTTCGAAAAAATGAAATATTGCTATAACTCTCTTAATATGTGAAATATCGAATCCGTTCAAAGTTCATACTATGTGTCGGATAAAGCTCAGAAATTTATGTTTGAAACGTTTTTTTGATAGCACCAACCATTGACCAAAGGGGTGGGAAAAACTGTTTTTTTCGGGAAACATTAATCATATCTCTGTTAATAGGCACAATATCAAAACCGTACAAAATGGACAATATTCCCCTAATAATTACCTAAAACTTTTGTCTGAAATAATTTTTGATATGAGCCACCATTACGCCAAGGGATGAGAAAAATGATTTCGGAATTGTAAGAAAATGCCAAGAGCTATCAGTGGTTGACATGGCAACACTACTAAATTGATGAGGGATGAGCCATCAGACGTTGCCATGATAACGCACTTGCGCGAGATCAGATTCAGATTTCCATCTGACTAAGTGTGATGCGGCTTCGGTGACTTAACTGGTAGCATGCTGAACTCCTATGCCCAAGGTCGCGGGTTCAAAGCCGGCCAAAGTCGTCAGATTTTCTAAGAGCGCTAAAAATCCCTCAGTATGCTTTCCTTTGGAGGGGAAGTTCCAACGTTCGTTGCGAGTTGCTGATTGCGGTGGCATCTAGTAGCCAAGTTCACAGCTAGGTGTCGTTGACGGTAGTATCTGGTAGCAACATTAGGAACTACTGCTTGAAATTGAGCGTCTGCATTCCTTACCTGAATTACAGACTAATACAGCTATCACAATTCACACCGTTTATCAGACAGATTCTACACTCACCCAAAGTACACGGGGTTACATGACCACGTTGTCGCAGCCCCTAAACTGAGGAACCAACCAACATCTCTGCGGGAGATATAATTTTGCGTGAAGAAGTAACAGACCGTTACATAGTTACACATCAGTGTCGAAACTTTGCATAAGGACAGTGTGACCACAAGTATAAAAATGGACTCCAAATGACAAGAAGGTTACCGTCATCATAAGACAATAGATTGTTTAAAATATGCATAAAATGACGAAAAACAAAGTTAATTAATCTCCAATTATAAAATACTTTCACGCAATAAATGTGGTCTGATCCTTCTACGAAAACCTGCATATTCTGCCTATTTTCGACTATCCCCAAGTTTGTCCGGTGAAATCTACCTCCGCCTTCCGGCGTGCCGAGAGGACTTTTTTTTTGTTCTGAGATAAGGAAGTGTCAAACATTTACCAGGGTATTAGGTAGATTTCATTAGAAAGCTAACTATTGCAATGGGTACCATGTTTCGACTTCCGGAGAATTTCGACATATCTTCGCGTTTCACATCCCCCAGACCCCAAAACCACCGTCAGTTCAAAAGTTTATATATAATTTATGTATATATATGTATATATATATATATATATATATATATATATATATATCAGTTTCTTGTGGACACGATAACTGCCGTAATTTTGCACCAATCACATTGAATGTTTTACATAATATGTATCCCTATAAAATCTCGGTCGAGTTCGTTAATGGGCAAAATTGGTCGTAGGGGGTGAAAATGGAGGGCTTTTTTCGAAAAAGTGAAATTTCGCTATAACTCTCATAATACGTGAAATATCGAATCCAGTCAAAGTTCATAATATGTGTCGGATAAGTGCCAAAAATTTATGTCAAATAAGTCTTTTGATAGCACCAACCATTGACCAAAGGGGTGGAAAAAAGTGGGTTTTTCGGGAAACATTAATCATATCTCTCTTAATAGGCACAATATCAAAACCGTACAAAATGGAAAATATTCCCCTAATAATTACCTAAAACTTTTGTCTGAAAGAATTTTTGATATGACCCACCATTACGCCAAGGGATGAGAAAAATTATTTCGGAATTTTAAAAAATGCCAAGTGCCATCAGAGGTTACCATAACAACGCTTTTAAATTGATAAGGGATGATCTATCAGAGGTTGCCAAGACAACGCCACTGACGAGATCACATTCATTTTTAGCCTACTTTTCACACTTTTCAAAAATGAGGAAGAAGTAGACTTATAAGATATATCCGGGAAAATGTGTCTGTCCTTCTGTCTGTCTGTCCTTCTGTCTGTCTGGCTGTGTGTGTGTGTGTCCCCCCCTATCAACTCCTAAACGGCTGCAGCAATCGAAACCAAATTTAGTATGAGTAAAGATGTATACCGGAATATCTCAGGCCCATATTTGAAAAAGATGCCAGTGCTACCAACTGCTAAAAAAACGCACTAGAAAATTGAGCTCCATGTTGGATATCTTGGAAGGTATACATGGGAGCTATTCTAAAATTGTCACACATGTAGATAATACTATTTCAGTTTAATTTCCAGGTGGCCATACATGACAGCGTTGCCAAAATAATTTTAAGCCTTCTGATAAGTCCAATTTTTAAATGCATATAACTTCTACACTACCAATTGGATTTCAACCAAATTTTGTATGTAATATGTGTACATAAACATATATGACTGAGTGTATTCTTAAGAGCCACCAGGGCTGCCAACTGTTAATAATTGCTCTCTATTTTGTATCCAAATATATCAGAAAGTATGCAAGCCGACAGCTTTAAACTATGCACACGTACATTACCCGACATTTTACATTAATTTGGAGTAACTTATATACGTCAGTTCTACCAACATGATTCTATGCCTGCTGATAGGACCAATTTTTAAATATATGTAACTTCTATACCAACAAATGGATTTCATCCAAAATTGGCACAAAAATATATAATATTTCAGATTATTTCTGACCAGCACTCGCATGACATTGTTGCCAACATGCTTTTACGTGTACTAATAGTTCCAATGTCTAAATCCATGTAACGTCCTGTGGACTTCAACCACATTTTGTATTCTGTACCTTAGGAGATGGAAGTAAGAATATATTCAGTCACCAGAGCTGCCAACTGTATTGCTCTATTAGGCTATATTATGCCCAGTATACCTTATTTCGAACTAATTAAGACATTTCGATATTACCCACTTAATTTCGTCATTATTCTAGATAGGTTCATATACTGTAGATTAATCTATGGCATGAATCTTAATTTTAAGAAAAGTAGGCTCTTTAGTTCGTCACGGAACTTCTTGTTCTATCTGACTATGAGGGAAGCGGCTAACTGGTAGCATGCTGAACTTCTATGCCCAAGGTGCTGGTTCAAACCGACCAAAGTCGCCGGATTTTCTAAGAGCGCTAAAAATCCGTCAGCATGCTTTCCTTCGGAGGGAAGTTACAACGTTCGTTGCAAGTTGCTGGTTGCGGTGGCATCTAGCAGCCAAGTTCACAGCTAGGTGTCGTTGACGTTAGTATTTGGTACAAAATTAGGTACTACTACTTAAAATTGACCGTCTGCAGACCTTACCTGAATTACAGACTCATACAGTCATCACAAATAAAACCGTTTATCAGACAGATTCTACACACACCCAATGTACACGGGGTTACATGACCACCTTGTCGCAGCCCCTAAACTGAGGAACCAACCAACATCTCTGCGGGAGATATAATTTTGCGTGAAGAAGTAACAGACTGTTAGATAGTTACACATTAGTTCCAAACCTTGCATAAGGACAGTGTGATCCCAAGTATAAAAATTAACCCCAAATGACAAGAAGGTTACCATCCCCGTAAGACAGTAAAATGTTAAAAGTATGCATAGAAAGACGAAAAAATATTAACTAACCTCCAATTGTAAAATACTTTCTCGCAATAAATGAGGTCTGATCCTCCTACGAAAACCTGCATATTTTGCCTATTATAGCCTATCCCCTAGTTTGCCCGGTGAAATCTACCTCCGCCTTCCGGCGTGCCGAGAGGAATTTTTCTATTTTCAAAAGTCCCCTTAGCTAATGGTCAGTAAGCATGTGACGCTGATGGACTTATCTTATAGTTTTATACCTATATAACATTCACTCAAGTCCTCAGGTGGGGCGTGTGACCGTACAGGGGCAAATTCACTTGCCTCTCACCCCGCAACGTTTGTAGCCGTGCACGTTATGTTGATTTTTTGTGCACTCGTGCTACATTATTATTTTAAGTACGGTGATACAATAATAATAATAATAATAATACTAATAATAATAAGAATAATATCGGCTCCGTGGTGTAGTGGTCAGCATGATTAGCTGCCAACCCGGTGGTCCGAGGTTCGATTCTCGGCACTGCCACGAAATTTGAAAAGTGGTATGAGGAATGGAACGGGGTCTACTCAGCCTCCGGTGGTCCAAATGAGTAGAGGGGGTTCGATTCCCACCTCAGCCATCCTCGATGTGGTTTTCTGTGGTTTACCACTTCGTCTTCGGGCAAATGCCGGGATATTATCTAACGTAAGGCCAGGGCCGCCTCCTTCCCTCTTCCTTGTCTATTCCTCCCACTTTTGCCATCCCTTCACCAGGCCCCTGTTCGCTTTGCAGGTGAGGCCGACTGGACGTAGTGCTGGTCACACACCCCATTTGTATCCTACGATTCAGAGTCTCTAGCTCCAGGACACAGACCTCAGTGGCGGTAGAGGTGGATCCCTCGCTTAGTCCGAGGGAAGAGCCAACCCTGGAGGGTAAAACGATTACGGGACGGGAGTAATAACAATAATAAAAAGAAACGACACTATACCACGGTTGTCCAGCCGGAAAGCCTTTACACTTCCGAATGCCTGATATTGAATAAAGAGAAAGGAAAATTGAGGAATTAGGGAAGAAAGAGAGAAAAATCTTGCAAAAGATTCTTGGGTCTGAAAATCAAAACGATGTTACATGGAGAAAGAGGAGAAATACGGCAGGCAGAGAAGATCACGGACATCAAGCGTAAGAGGAGACAGAAGTTTTATGGGCACCTCATGAGAATGGATGAGGATCGAAGAACGAAAAGTATCGTTAATTACATCACAGAGCTAAAGGCTTTGGTTGGTTGGTTCCTCAGTTTAGGGGCTGCAACAACGCGGTCATGTAGCCCCGTGTACTTTGGGGGGGGGGGGGTGTAGAATCTGTCTGATAACCTGTGTTATTGTGATGACTGTATTAGTGTGTGTTATCTGTTTCTTAATTCAAGTAAGGACTGCAGACTTTGAATTATTCAAGTAGTTCCTAATTTTGTCGCCAAACGCCTCCGTCCCCTACCCTTCCCTCTCCCGCCCCGTTCTCCATGACCTTGTTCTACTGCCGTGCTTTTTGATGCAAATCCAGTAACACTTTTATTCACAAACTTCCCAAAGTGATCCCGATGATTCTATTCAACCGATTCAGGTTTTCAATATGGCTTTGGAATCAGTGAGTAAAACTCAACTTTCGTATTACCCGCTTTTAGTCTACTTTTCTCATGTTGCAAAAAATGAATTAATGTTATTGGTTTTACGTCCCTTTTAACTACACTGGCTTTTAGAGACGCCGGGGTGCCGGAATTTTGCCCCGAAGGGGATCTTTAACGTGCCAGTAAATCTACGGACACGGCTCCCTCGCATTTGCGCACCCTCAAATGCCAGCTGACTGCGCCAGGATACGAACCTGCAACCTCGGGCCCAGCAAGCGAGAACGTTACCCCTGAGCCACGCAGCCAGCCGTAAAAAATGAGGAAAAAGTAGATTTATGAGATCGATCCGGGAAAATGTGTGTCTGTCTGTCTGTCTGTCTGGCTGTGTGTGTCCCCCCCCCTATCAACTCCTAAACGGCTTCAGCTTTCGGAACCAAATTTGGTAAGAGTAAAGATCTATACCTGAATATCTCACGGCCATATTTTATATTGACGCCAGTGCTACCAACTGCTGAAAAATCCCAATTTTATTTTAGAGCTCAGCAACTTGAAGTGAGACCCTGGTGACAGCGCTACCTCTGTCAGTCAGTGTGACAGAGAGGGGGGCGAGCTTGAGCGAGAGAGTGGACTGTGAACGCTTGTCAACACATCTATTGGCTCCCGACAAGCGATGGACTACACCCTCTGCACAGATATTGGTCTTGCTTGAGTTGGTCAGAGCGGGCAGGGGGGAAGTACTTTTAGTTCGCATTTTTTCCGGGGTTTCAGTTAGAGTTGCTGAGCTCTAGCTCTATGTTGGATATTTCAGAAGTAATGCATGAGAACTATTCCTAAATTGGCACACATATAGACAATATCATTCCAGATTAATTTTCAGAAGACCATACTGTGGCCAAATCCAGTTGTCCAGATTTGAGAGCACAAGCCCATATGCTAAGTTCCGAGCGGAGGATTTGAATAGCGCGCTCCGAATGTCCTAAGAAGGAATTCGAAGCTTTGTGCAGCCTACAGAACGGCAAGTTACGTAGCAGGTTGTCACAAGCGAGGCTATATTTCGGATAAAATATTTCCCGATTGATTGGAAACATGGGTGTAGTACCATATTTCTGGCACGGAAAGGGCAGAAGAATGTGCTATGTTTGAAGAAAATCGAACCAGCGGAAGCCGAGATATGAGAAGTTTAAGGATTGGGGACATATCTCGCAGTGACGTCAGGAGTCCGCCTGGAGAGTATAAAACGGGCGAGGACCAAGGCACATTATGTTACTTCATCACAGCGCCCAGTCGCTAGTTCATCGCTGTTACTTCGTGAAAGATATCTACAAGCACATGGTTGCTATATTCGACGTTATACTTAGAAATAGCACATGGTTGCTAGGACTTCAAAAAGTGTTGGAAATTATTTCAGTGAACTTAGGATTTTTCGTCAGTTATCACTCATGTGATACACATTTTGTGGCAGAAACGTTGGTATATATAAAACTGCTCACGCACATATGATAGACTTAGTCTATAAAATTTTCCATAGTCCACAAATATTATTATTGGATTATTTTTATATACAATTGCCAGAAGCAAGCTTTTGTCTTGGTAACTAAATGACCAACCAAGTTTATATGTCAGTACTTTTTCAAATAACTTTCTTGCACAGTTCAGTTCAGGGACTTGAACATCAGAACTGTTACCGATGCTGAATAAGATTGTCAGTGTATTAAACTGTACTGAATGCATCACTGTTGGGTCTTGTTACATCTGGTATTTTTCATCATGGATCAATTAGATCTTATCCCTGTAAAGAATTTAACTACAGCTGTTAAAGCAGCCAATATGAACAGTTTTCATCAATATTATCAGGCAACGAATATGATCACCGCTATGTCTTGGTAGACAAATTGCGGGTATACAATGGAGGCCGATACACGAATTTAAGTACGTGTCCAAATGGGGACTAAAGACTGAAATGGTCCGGTTTTAACCAGATTATCTTCGACATCAAGATCTACAAGAATATAAGCTTCAATTTGCATTATTTTTTATGCGTAGTTAGCTGGAATTCTCATTTTTCTACAGTATTATCAACACAATATTTTTCTTTGATAATTTGCTGTTGCAAATGTTTATGCGAGGCATGGGAAGCCTTGTTCTGAGTATTTTCTACACTCAGACATGCAGATTCAATGATTTGAATCAATGGACGAACATCACGAGCATTTTATTTGAGTTTGTGATTTTTTCTAATCGCGGTCATCAGCCGTCGTAACTGTACATTTAAAAATAAATATAAGTTGAGGAATGGATATTTTTCCATGTTTAAGAAGTCGAGTTTGATCTTTATCAAATAGTTTATTGAACGTTAAATCCAGTTGTGGAATTAATAATAATAATAATGATGATGATTTAATAATAATAATTATTTTCAATTTTTCTGAGAAAATAATAATTATAAATTATATTTTCTAATACTCATATAATGTAGTGTGAATTTATAAAGTGGATATTTAAAACAGTTTGCTATATCGGATACTTGTTTTTCCGAAGGTTAGTGGTTAAACGCACGCCCACATTCTACTAACAGAGTAATTCAGTGGAAGCATTTTACTCTTGCATTATGCAATCAAATCATGTAGAAGACATGGAAAGTGATGATACGGGAAACCAATAGAATGTATAAAACAGGGTTTTACTAGAGTTTATATACATATAAATCATTGGGTAACGTCATTTGAGAGAACGTTTGACCAGAAATAGACACGATGTGAAATTATTAATGTTTAATATGAAGGTAAAATTACAGTAAACCCATTTGAAGGAGCTTACTAGCTTCTAAATCTTCCAGTTTGGCTAACAAGCAAAGGCTTAATTACTATGTATAATTTGGGAAGAAATTATTATGTATGGAAGTAGTTAAATGTGCCATTCTGATTGTGCAATTAAGTCGCAGGAATGATGTTGTTAAAAGGAAGCATCAACCATTGATAAATATGTTGGGAATTGAAAATATTGTTACAAGCCACACTTTCGACGAATTTATAATCATAGTTAATTCACAGTTGATTCTCGTGTTCTATAAATTTTTCCTAGTACTTGTTGACCCGGATTTTGTTATTAACATTAAACTTTCATTGTGAGGAGACTTTACCGTTGTCGAATGCTAATTATGATCATGTGATATTTGACACATTTAAATAGAATGGGCCGATGCAATAAATAAATTAATACTGTCATTTCATGTACAGCCACTACCATTTAAAGGATATTTGTGATCCTATTAAAAATATAAATATTATGTAAAATAATGAATTGTTAACACTATTATATTCTGTCAAAGAATTGCAACTTTTGATAATAGTATTTGTTACTATTTTTGTAACAATTTTCTAAATAATATTTTCAAATATTTTATTTGAATGATTGAATGTTTAAATTAATATTTAAAGACTTGATGTTTTGTTAATAATAATTTTGACCATAAGTTCATAGTCGAGTCATGCCCTCAGAATAATTATTTTGGATCGAGAACAGATGGTACATACATTTTCTGTTTAATATCGAAGTTCTTCGAATCCATGCTCAACGGTCCATATAAGCTGATGTTGTGTTATACCCATTGTTATGACTTTAAAAATGAACCAATTTTTGGAATATTAATTACTGGAAGTGATAGTTATTTTCTGCTACATTCGAAAACAAATACAAAGTGATTTTTCTACATCGAGTGAAACCATTCAATTTCAACCAGTGAATGCTTATGATTTAGGAATCAGACTGGACAATTTAATTTGCCCTGAAGAACCTACGACTGTAAATAATTTAATTCGAACAAAGTCAACAGGACTGACATTCTGGCTCTTGTTCAAATATTAAGTTTTCATGTGTTGATAACCTTGTATATTTTGTGTACATAAATGTATGATTCGTCATGCATTCATAGTGCTATTTTGGCATTATTTCAAGTCAATTTTAACATTTTAAAAAAATGAGATTATTTTACGAATTGTGCTATTTTCAGAGTCTCCTTCTATCCTAATTGTTGCATTTAGCCGAAAATCAGTAAAGCATTTTTTAATTGTGTTATTGTTGTCACTTGAACCCATATGGCGCCCTGGGATGTTTAGATTCTCGTGCTGACTGAATTTTGGTGAAATGTATACTGTATGTGGTCGTTGGACTTCGGTCTAAACGGGCACAATACATGCCAGTATTGCCATCATGATTCTAAGCCTGCCGATATGTCCAATTTCTAAATGCTTGTAACTTCTATACTATCGATTGGATTTCAACCAGATTTCGTATGTACTATGTGTACTACAGCAGATATGACTGTGCGTATCCTATTGAGCCACCAGGGCTGCCAACTGCTAATAAATGCTCTCCATATATTTTAACCCTAATATCAATATATCAAAAAGTATACAAGTCAACAGCTCTAAACTTTGCACACGTATAGTACCTCACATTCTATCTTAGTTTGGAGTAACTTGCAGTATATACATCAGTGCTGCCAACACGATTCTAACCCTGCTGATAGGTCCAGTTTTTAAATGCATATAACTTCCATACTAACAAATGGATTTCAACCAAATTTCGTATGTGCTTTTGTTTACCATAACAGTTATGACTGCGTAATCGTAAGAACAAGCAGGGCTGCCAACTGTGAATAAATGCTTTCTCTATTTGTTTAATCCTAATATCAATATATCAGAAAGTATGCAAGTTATCATCCCTAAACTTTGCACACGTATAGTACCTGACATTATAGAACAATTTGGAGTAGCTAATATACCTCAGTGCTGCCAACATGATTTTATGCATTCCGATAGTTTCAATTCTTAATTATATGTAACTTTCTTCTAACAAATGGATTTTATTCAAAATTGGCACTGTAATAGATCGAAATATTTCAGATTAATTCTGAGCATCACATTCATGACTTTGTTCCCAGCATGATTTTACGTGCACTGATAAATCCAATGTCAAACAGTATGTAACGTCCATACTATCCATTAGACTTCAACCAAATTTTGTATGTGATTCTATACCTTAAGAAATAGAACTAAGATTATATTCAGAATCACCAGGGCCGCCAACTGTAGTGACTCTATTAGGCAAACTACAGTACTTAGAAAAGTTAGTATTACCAACTCGATTTCGTCATTATTCTACTGTAGATAGGTCTAAATAGATTGGAATGAATCTTAAATTTTAAGAAAAGTAGACTCTTTAGTTCGTCACAGAGCAATATTTTTTTTTTCGAATTTTAAACAGATATTTGAAAAACAAACAGTAACTTTTCTGTTTTTGAAATTAAAAAGTAAGTAATGAATTAATATCAATTCTGCTACTGGACAGAGTACATAGCTGTTTTCAGATCGCAATCGGATCTCCCAATCGATAAAAATAAATCATCTTCGCTTGTGCTGCCATCTTTTGAAATATTTTCTTACCAACGTGTCGGGACATTTTGCCTTAACAAATTAAGTCAAGAAGATGTTAGCTAAGAATACTATGAACATGCCAAAAATGTCTGGAATCAGTTCAAAATTAAAACTCTACGGTAGGGGAATATTGTGACCTCTACCTAACTTCAGATGTACTCGTTGCAGACAGCATTGGAACTTTTCGAAACAAAACACTAGAAACACACCGAGTGGATGCTGCACACTTTTTTACTTCACCTGGTTTAACTTTTGAGGCAATGCTCCTTTAAACTGGAATTGAACTGAAATTGCTACAGGATTATGATCAGATTCTTTTAATAGAGTCTGGAATACGTGGAGGAATATGCCAGGTGTCTCATCGGTATGCTGAAGTTAACAATAAATACATGGACACATATGGTTCTGAGAAACCATCACAATTTATTAACTATGATGATGCTAACAACCAATATGGGTTGGGCTATGCGCCACTCCCTTCCTTATGGTGGATTTCAGTGGGTTTCTCCAGATACTGCTGATCTAGAAAAACTAAAGGAAGACGACCCCGTTGGATACATTCTAGATGTTGATATTGATTGCCCATCTGCCCTTCATGATCTACACAACGATTTACCTTTCCTACCAGAGTGTACAAAACCTAACGATTCGCCTCTGAAAGAACTAATTCCTCATCTTGGAAATCGAAGGCGATACGTTGTTCACTACATGGCTCTTAAACAGGCTCAAAATCATGGACTAAAATTGGTAAAAATTCATCGTGTGTTACAGTTTAAACAAAGACCTTGACAAAGACGTTGATTTTAATAACAACCTTCGAAAACAAGCTAAAAAATATTTTGAGAAAAATCTGTACACATTATTTAACAATGCCATTTTAGGAAAAACAATGGAAAATATTCGTAAAAGAATAGACATACGTCTTGTGACTGACAGCAACAAGGCTGAAAAGCTAATAGCTAAACCAACATATATCGACAGAACAATTTATGGTCCTAACGTAGCTGCTTTCCACATGGCTAAACGTAACATTGTATTCAATAAGCCTATATATATTGGAATGTGTAGACTGGATATTTCAAAAACTCTAATGTATTCCCACCACTATGATCTCCTGCTACCTTATTATGGGATGGAAAATCTTAAACTTATGTATTGTGCCCGTTGTAGGAAGTCATCTTGTCACCACCAACCGAGTATAGCCTCCCAGATGACCTCTTCCTCCGACCACATAACGAAGAAGAGGATTGGAGAGTATTCCAATAAGGCTCGAGGGCTATGAGACTCTCTGTCTCAAAGGATCAGGTTCCCACCATGATTATAAATGTCAAAGGCACCCCTGGTAATACACCCCAAAATAAACAAGCTAGTAAAGAAGGTAGTCCAGACTGAAGTAAAAATCGTTGGAAAATTTATTAAATAAGAACCAATCCCTAACGTAGGATCAGAGGGTATCAAATCGGCTAATCCGGTATCTAAATATATAAAAAAAAGAATAGAAACAACCCATAAGCTGTTGAAAATTAACCCTTTTGATCAGTTCTAATTACAATCCAAAAATAAAGCAAATCTGGGGAAAATGGTACATAAACCATAATTTAGTTACAAGCAAAAAGGTAACGATGTTCTGATAAGAATCATCGTGCCATAAAATAGTCAAACACGACAGCAAAAATTTAAATTATACTGTGACCATCCCACATTTACATTTACGATTCTCTGTCTAAGCTAAATCTTCAACATTGCATAAGCATCGGCGCTAAGTGTCCGTGTTAACAACAACATACTAATATAACAGTCATGTCATTACAATGTAAGCATTACAAATTATCTGTACAACATATACTATATATGAAACAATAGTAGGGTTCACATAGGGAAATATGCACTCAATAAATGAATAAACACAAACAAATATTATTATTGCCCTTCCTACTACGAAATGGAGACTCTTTGTTCCATTCGTCACCTAAAAGTGTGTAAGAACTAAACAAAGCATGCTATCAGAGCATGTCATCAACAATAAGGGTTACTCGGCCCACGAGTTAATAACCTCCAGTCAGCCACTGGCTCCTGTCAAGTCTAAACGTGCTGTTTCTCTCTAAATCATCCCTTCCAGGAATTTTAAAGATCCGCCCTTGCAAGGCGTGTTTCTAATCGATTATAGAAATATTGTAGTGATTAATGGCAAGTAATATTGCTAATATTTCAACACTTTAACAATTTTCGTAGGACACTCTGTTCACCATGTGGTGTCACGTTGTACACGTGCCTCTTAGCACAAAAATTATCAATTTCACAGTTTTCTTCAAAATATCACACTCCCATGATTAAACTTTGGAAAATACGTTTTGCACAAGCACTTTAGTGCTGAATATATACTGGATGCTTCTATAATCCGTAGATTATGGACACACTAGTCCCGTTGTAATAAGGATGCACCATCGGTCGACTTGTGCGGACCAAAAAATTTCGTCCGTGCGTATCAAGCGCACAAAAGTTTGTCGCTTCTGCCTGGCACGGCGAGTTCCGGCTTCGACTACCCTCGAAATCATTCAGCAACTATTTCCTTGTGCTTCGCGTTTCTGCGACGAAATACCATTTAATTACCTAAATACAGAGAAAATTAATCCAGTTTAATGTTGTTTATAATGCAGGATTATTTAAATCATTTAAATGTGCACATCGGAGATAAAAATCTGCGATCATGAATAAAATAATCCAGGCCTTCAAATAACGTCAAAAGATCTCCTGAAGCTGAGACAAGCTTCTGGGGAGCGTTTAGAATTCGTGGTTGAAGTATTCCATGCTTCTCTGAAAAATCATCACCAGCATGATCTCAGGCGGGCTCTTTTGCCCCTCGTTGTTTTAAATAAAATGCAGGACAGGCATTTGTATTTACTGGGGCAATCTAATTATTACTGGTGATATGTTTTTTAAATTGGCTGCATTGAAGACGCCAATGCGTTCGCAGGTGGTCATATCTCCAATAACGTAACTTCCATTATTGCGTATCTGCAGTACTTGGTTCGGACCGTAATATAATGAAGTGGACTTAGCGTACACCCTCTCCAATGGGTTTGAGATTCCAGGACGTCGAATAGGGACCAAGTCTCCCTCGCTGAGTGGCTGGCGAAACCTCTTGTTCCTCGTCCTTCGTAGACGTTTCTCTGCCTGGTGATTCATTCGTTTTGTCGCTGCCACTATGCGACTGGCATGAGAGGGTTGAAGACTGGGTGGTTTAACCACAACATTGCTCCATAGCCTGATTGGTGCCTGATTATAGTGCAGCACATTTGGAATTTGGCATGTGCTCTCGTGGACGGTGGAATTTAAGCACTTTGTGATGATGGCCGGGACCTCGGTCCAGCGCCAGTGTTCAGTTTGGCAGTCTAACCTACAGAATTTTCGCAGAGTGGCCATCATGCATTCTGCTGGGTTGCTTTCTGGGTGGCGAATTGATGAAAGTACTTGGCCAATCTCAAGCTCATCCATAACATTGGCGAACTCTGCAGAAGTGAATTGTGACCCGTGGTCGGTAAGCAAATATTCAGGCTTTCCCGCCTCCGGTATCACTTGCTTCTTAATTCTCTGTTACACTTGGTGTGACGTAGCCTGTTGAATCGGGTGGAGCATGGTAAATTTAGTGAAGACGTCAATGGTCACAACAATGAACCTGTTTCCTCGACGCGCCTTCGGAATTGGGCCATAAAAGTCCTGTGCGTATAACTCACGAAGTTTCGTAGGCAGAATAGTTCTTGGGGGCTCTCGTAGTAAGTGCGACGTATACTTGTTACGCTGGCATGCGTCACAAGCACGAAGACACTTACGTACGGAGGTTCCCGCATTTCTCCATGTAAATGATTCACCCTGTGTGGCTAATGTTTTGTCGGTCCCACCATGACCAATTGATAAGTGAACCAGCTTTACTACGGCGTCCTGATATCTCCGGGGTATCACCACTCGAAGTTGGGTATGATCAGGATCGACAAATCTGTATAAGGTTCTACTGTATAGGACATGGTCCCGCGCCACTACAGCCACAGCTGCATAATCTGGATCGTTCACGTCCATGCGATTTCTTAGCATTCTTATGATCCCGCGAAGTTCCTCTTCTCGCCGTTGTCCTTCTGGAAGATACCTCAATCATCGAAGGTACACTTGGCATTCTTCCTCGATGTCAATGGCATTTATCACCGTCTCAGGGTTTCGGCTCAAAATGTCTGGCAAAAAGTTATCCTTCCCTGGTCGGTGTACGATCGTCAGGTCGAACTGCTGGAGATAAAGAGTCCATCGCATGATCCGATCACCTGCCAGTCATGTCTTGAGGATGAATATCAAGGCATGATGGTCGTTGCGGACAAGAATACACAGTCCGTAGAGCAGCTTTTTCCATTGCTCAAGACTATAAACAATAGCCAGTGCTTCCAGCTCCGTGGCATAATAGTTCATTTTATGCGGTCGAAGTCTCCTGCTAAGGAATGCGATACAATAACGTATAAGTGCATCATCTTCCTGTAATAATATCGCGCTGATTCCAATGCCTGAAGCGTGTGTTTCAAGGATAAAATTTCTTCAAAAATCCGGTTATTCTAAGGTAATACAGTACACCATCATCTTCTTAGCGAATGCCTGAGCACATTCTGAGGTCCACATCCATCTATTATTTTCCTTGAGCAGATTCTGAAGTGGAGCCACCGTTTCAGAATATTTCGGACAATGAGATGCGAAAAATTGGGTCATACCCAAAAATTGGCGGATGCGCTTGACCCTCGTCGGCTGCGGCAATTTGGAGATAGCATCTATCTTAGCTGGGTTTGGTCGATAGCAATCGCCGCTAATTATGTGGCCCACAAATTTGATCTCCTTTTGAAGGAATCGACATTTCTCTCTGTTCACTTTGAAATTCGCTGCCCGTAAATTCTCAAATACCAAACGAAACGTGTCAAAGTGTTCAGCTTCGTTTTCAGAAGCAATTAGTATGTCATCAAATAACAGAGTATTTTTTCTTTAACCTCCAGAATAAGATTAGCATCGAGTGCTCTTATCAACGCTGCTCCAGCGTTCTTAAATCCAAATGGTAGTTTTTGAAAAACATAAGTAGTCTGCCCAAAAAGAAATCCAGTGAACTTTTGAGCACGTTCAGTCAACCGGATGTGATGGTATGACTGAACTAAATCAAAGGAGGTCAATAATCTCTTACCCTTGAATTTTCTCAAAATGTCCTTTATCTTAGGCAGCCGATCGTTCTCCGGACTCAGGCGTTCATTGAGGGCACGTCCATCCAAGCAAAGACGTAGACTACCGTCTGCTTTAACAACTTTGGTGATCGGATTGACATAGGAAGTAGGAGCCTTTCTAATCACACCAGTGGCTTCCATTTCTTGATGTTTCTTCTTCGCTGCTTCTATATGCTTCTCAGCGATGGGGTACACCTTCCTTTGGAATGGGGATCCGTCCATGACAATCAAGTCGTATTCATAGTTCTTGATTTCCCCCGGGGTGTCATCAATAATATCCGCATACTCGTTCAGTAGCTTCTCCAATTCTCCTTCAATCTCTTCCGATCGTATTTCCATATTTCTGCACTCTTCCTGGGTGCCTTCCTCGTCCTTCGCGTTCTGCGTTCTAGGACTTTTATGTCTATGTGGGCTTCCTCTTCATTCTTCTCATTGAAGCTCATTGGAACGGCATCGTACGACTTAAATTTGATGGTATCTTTTCCCATATCAATCTCGCCCTCATATAAGCGCATGAAGTCTGCACTGAATATTCCTTCATGTTTCAAATTCTTCAGGACCAAGAACTCATGTCTGTAAACGTGGCCTCCAATTTCTAAACTGCAAAAGATTTGCACAGTACATCTGATTGTCCTATCCGGGATTATACCTTTGAATTTCCAGTTGATGCTGGAATATCATGAAGCTTCTCTTCCTTCATATTCAAGATGGCATGAAAATCTGAAGAGAGGACGCTCAACATTGCCCCTGTGTCTACCAATAAAGTGACTGTTTGATCGTTTATTTTTGCCGAGATTAGTGGGAGTTGGGTTGGTCGTACGTCAGTCGTTGCTTGCCTCTCATACAGTAGGTCCTCGTGGAGTGGCTCCCAGAGTAATATGACAACAGTTACTCTGGTACCTGTCTCCTCATTCCTTACTGGGATTTTGGCGTTTTCTCCCTTTGCCTGTTGAAGTACCCCGTTGATCAGGATCCGATTGTACTTCATTAGGCACTTCCCGTCTATCCCTCAGCGATCGAGCTCTATCCCTTTCTTCTGTCTCCCGAAGTTGACGATTATAAACTCTGCTTTCTTGGGCTCGTCCCCGCCAGTCGCGGTCGGTCCCATATCGTGGATCGCGATCTCTCCTATAACCTCCGTAATAACGGTAGTCTCTCCTGAGGCGATTCTCATTATTACGAGGTCCATCTCAATTCTGATTCTGATTTCTTCTATCATCGTTGTTACGACTGTCATTTTGCTCTCTGTCAGACTGGCGTCTCTAGTATGGTCGTCCTCCAGGCTGACGGTTGTAATCGTATGATGACCTGTTCCACTGCCTTCGGTCGGGTCCACTCTCATGACGCTCATACCGATTATCAAATGTAGGCTTAGGTGCAGTCGTCTGACTGACCTTATCAACTGTGGTAAGGTTGATATGTTTGGCTTCGCTCCTGGGTTCTCCTCTGGGTCGATGTGACGTAAACTGTTCATTGCTAAAGTCCAATCTCCGAAAAACTTGGTCACATTGTTCGAATGAAGCGGTGTCCGCCGCAATCAACACGCGCTGGACGTCACTCGGATACTGGCGTACTATTGTTGGATGAGGTCTGCCTCGGCCAATGGGGGTTGCAGACAAGGGGGTTTGGCCAGCTGCGAAGTTAAGTAGTTCGCATAACGTGTGGGCTGTGCAGAGCTATACCTCTTGGTATGCATTCAGCCTTGCTGAATATCGCTCGACCAATATGTTCGTAAGAGGGCTTCTCGGAAGTCTCGGAATCCGGTAAATGAATAGCGGAACGCCCTAATCCAGGTACTGGCGTGACCTTCAAGTAAGCGCTCTATGACCCTTAGCTCACGTTCAGGTGTCACGAAGGTATCCCTTAAATAACTTTCCACATCATTAAAGAGTTCCACTGGAGTTATCCCAAATTCAGTGCCAGAAAATCGGGCTGGTTGCTCTTCCCGTGACCTGATTATCATAACGATCTGGTTATACGCTTGGCGCATTGTGTGCCCATTCAGCATGAAATATGCAAATCACAGTATGCCAGCAATGCTCAAATCGGGATTATCGGGGTTATGGTATGTTCTCCCACCCTGTGACTTACACATTTTGGATTAAATAGAGGATACACTTCCAAAATAATAAACAATCTCAACTCCTACTAAAAACATTTAATTAACCAAATATATGGCGCTACAACAAATTAAACAAATAAAATACTCACCCATAATTCTACTTGTTCAAATTGAACAAGCAATACATAATAAAACAAAGGTTAAATCGTAGTAAATGGTTTTTCATAAACCAACAAACTTATATTTCTTTTCACTTCCATATAGTGTCCTTTTAAAATTCCATAAAATCAAGAGCTCCAATAGGCTCGATACTTTTTTATATACACTGTGTTATTCTTTTACTACACATCACTTCCTATTATATGAGTATATCTTATAATCAAAAATATATATAATTTTTATTAAAGTACTGTTACTCCTTTACTTAAATTTTTGGGCTTTCACAATGTTCTCATATTACCATCTCTCTCAAGTCAACAATTCACTACCGTGATTGGGAAACATTTGCGCACTCCCGAGTTACCGAAGACTACTTGAACCAGTCCAAAATTAAGTTCACTCCCGAAATCTAATTGTCTTCACTAAACTCGTGAATCACTACATTATATAACATTACATTAGGGATTTATTATTATTTGTCTATAAAAACCATTATCATAAGAAAGCAACGATCTGAACTTGCAAGCGGTAATCTTCAACTACAAGAACCTCGGTTCGAAGACCGGGTCGTTAAAACCAACTCTAACACTCTCGTGTATTATAACTTTAAACAGACGGCCTACCACACCACATCAATGGCAAGGGTCTGGCCTTGGCCACTTAGCGTGATTTATTGTCCGGAGCAGGAACTCCACGGTCTCACTCGCAAGAGGCGAGCTACCCTCCGCTTTAATCCAGCTGTTTCTTAAATGCAGTCCTTTGAACAAGCAAGGCTTTCATTCACTTATTTTAACAACATAATTAGGTTCACTAAACCTATTCTCATAAACTTGGCATTTATTAATTATGAAGTGTCCTCATTGGTGGGTAAGAATAATTCAATACAACAACAATATTTAGGGGCTTCAACATAGACGAATCTGGGTTCGATTCTTTCAACTGCCTCGGGAACCATATCCCATACTAGAGGACTTATAACATTGGCGACTTATAGCAGGCCTCTAACCTTGAACCAGCGCTCCTAATACAATTAATATTTCGCACCCTTTTATAATACAATACACGCATGGCCTCGTGATCACATCACTATTTAGAGGACTTACCATAGCTCAATTACCACGACCAACTGCCCCTCATAATTAATTTACCAAGTATTTCAACGCATTCCTAGCGTGACAAATTACTTCAATGCACTACATTGCTCTATTACTTTACTGCCAAATTGCTTTCAAAGAACTGATAAATTCAAAAATACACATCTGATCTACATCTCAATTTTATATTAACCCTCTCCCGTGACAATAATCGCTTTATCTTAAGAACATGTGTTCACAACATGTATTAATTCTTTTAAACGAGCTCATAAGCTACTACTTTTCTATAATTCATCATAATCTTCATTTATTTATATAATTGTTATTATTATTACGCTTGCTTTCACATATTTAAATCATTTATCAATTATACTGATATCTTATTTCATACATTTCGCCCATGGGATTTATTTATTTCACCTAATTATTTTATACTTTCTCAATTTTTAATCGTTCAGATCGCGCTATTATTCTGTTATTTGTTATTAAAAACATCCCTATTCTTTCGTTCTCAGGTGGATTGTACACAAATCTTCCCCAACAAATAGCATAATGAAATGGTTACTCACATGATATCACGGTCACCGACCGAATTCTCCAGCGATGTTTCATTTTTGCCCACTTAATGTGTTTAAGCCATTTTCATAAATCCCATTGCACACAATGACATTTCTTGATACACATACACATTAGTTACCTTAAACACTGGTAACATATTGAATACAATTTTGTATTCTTTTATCATACACAAATAAATTCACAAAAAATTATTACACTAACACAAATTTTCTATATTTACATTACACTGCTTTTAATCACTGAGGCTTTGATTTTTGCCTTACACACGTGATTTCTTTCTTCCCCGTCTCCAAGGGTGATACTCTTAGACGTCAGCTCCCTAATCTGGCAAGAAGATGAAAGTCTCGATCAATCTACCCCTCCCTGGAACGGTTATTCTTCAGATCCGGTTTCCTGACTACTCGGCTTCTATTTTTACTAGCTCGAAGTCGTTTCTTTCTAGACACTATTTAGTTTGTCTAGATAAAGTCTGTCCTGTTTTCGGCGTCTCGAATACTTTATCGGTGACCTATGATTTCCTAGCATTTACTGCTATTCCTTCGTTTCGTAGCTTATTGCTTTTTACTGTTCGTTTGTCTTCTTTAGACAACGTCTTGGATTAAATTCTCACTTTTTATAATTCTGCTCCTTAGTTCCTATCTTTTCGGTACACTAGGCGTTACTTATATCGTTCGACCCTGATCGGGTTCCTTAACTTTGATAGAAATGTTTGTTTCACTATCTTTGGTACTTCAAAACGTTACGATACTGTCTATCGTTTAACTGAACTGTTATTTGAAGACCTATCGCCTGTTCTTTAAGTTCGCAGCCTAACTTTGACTGTAATGCGGAACTTTCACTATAAAGACTGATGCTTGCTGAACTAAATCCTGTACTAGGATTTTTCTAAGTCTTCACACGGCGATACGATGATGATACTTCTCGGCCACTCCCATACGGGTCACTCGCAGGTGATACAGCGTATCACGACCTCTCGGGGTCTAGTAAGTACTGCATGATTTGCCTGGCTCTGCCAGGGCTTTTATACAAATCTGCGACAAAAAGATAAAATCCACGTCTTTTTCATAACTAACTTTTGAAGCAATAGTCGCACACTTTTGAAAATTATATCTCTGGAAAGCTTGTTTTCTAAACGTAAACTGACTTCTTTGCACATGAAAATCGATCGTACAATTCCGAGATATTAAATAAATGTTGCTCTTCAGATCCGTGGGCGTTGAGTTTTATTTTCAATCTCTACCACCTCGGGTCTCGGGGAACTTTTAACTACGTCATGCTGCGTTTGCACTTCTTTCCTGGGCAATTATTATAACATCTTTTCCCACACAAAAATCTCTATTCCAAAATGATTCACAATGATGTGTTTCTTTTGTTAATTATATGCTCGCAAATGGCTTAAATCTAATTATTCTTCCTCTTGCACAACTGCGAGGATGCCATTTTCCTGCTGCGTTAGAGCAATTTCCGAAACCTCTTCTCGCTCCCCCAGAGCGGAAAGTTTTGATCGTTCTATTTATAGTCGTGACCGGCTCCCTATCGGTGCGTCACGCATGATATCATTTCCTGGCCACCTGGTCTCTTATTCTTGCACAACATTATACCGTCCTCTTGTATAAAATCTTTCTATGTTCCACTGAAGACTGTATCTTTCCTCCCTTCTTTTACCAATAAATGATGGATTCGGCGCTTGAACCAACAGTACATGGGTTCAATAGGTGTAAACTCAGGAGCGTTATGGTTTAGGTAAGTGGGTTGCTCGAAAGATGTGGTGTAGCATGCACCCAAAGTTGAAGTAACATTTGTCGTCGTAGTCAATGCTGGAAAATTGGTAATCGTTTACGGTATTCTGAAGGGATTTGTTCCCACGGTGGAAGTTGGTAAGGTAGAACTTGACCATGGATATGACCTGCTAGGTTGCCCAAAAGTGGTAACTGGACAAGCCTGAGCAGTCATCGTCATCGGTGAGTTGATTGATGTAACAAGTACATTTTATCTCGGAGTAGAGAATGAAATTGCCCTCGGCTGCGTCTACATTCCAGTTGCTCGAAGTCTAAAGTATTGACTGGATTGCTCGATGTCATAGATAAGTGGGTAACCTGCAATTCTAGACGTTCTAACTTCCCCCGAAAACACTCGTCCACCTCTTGGACGGTCATTCATTCATTCATTCATGATAATCTCTCGAAACTTCAACGAAGCGTCCTTCTATCAGGGTCTTATGTTCCGTGAGTTGGCCCTTCACGCCTACAACTTCATCCTTGACTTCTCTCATGTCGCTCTGCATGGTAGTCTGATGCTCCGTCAGACGGTTCTCTTGTAGTTTTATGATCATTCATGTCTGCTTTGACGTTAATCATCTCCCTAGTGAGTTCTGCCTGATTTGCATTCAACAGATGCGTGAGATCTTCAACATTTAAGGTCAATGTTGCTACTAGCTGTGTGCTACTAGTTAGCTCATCTCGAAATCGAACCATATCCTTCGATATTGTCTTCGCGTTTCCATGGACGGCTATGGCATCTCCTCGCATGTCGCGCATACTCGTGCTTACTAGTCCAACCTCTCTTCGTATTCCGTCGTGAAATGTTTGGTTCTCATCCAACCTTTCCTGGACGGCTGCGACTCTCAAACCTAGTTGTTCTCTGACAGTGGCAATCTGCAGCTGCAATTCTCTCTTGCCTTCTTCCATCTTGTCACTAATCTGCTCAATACTTTCCTTTATGGCCTCTAACCATGTTTCGATTTGATTTCGACCTGTGGTTATGTCAGTGCGTAGAACAGCTTAACCCTTAATTAAGTTAATAATAGATTCCACACGATTCGTTTCTAGGTCCTGTCTAAGGTCAGATAAGGATTGCGTGTTAACATCCAAAGTGGCGTTAGCAGTATCAATCTCACACCTTACATCATTTAAAGAACCATTAAGAGCAGCTACATTAGCTGTGAGGTCAGCCCTGACAGTTTCAATATTGGTAGCCATGTTGGCCCTAATATTCCTTAAAGACTCGTTAATGGTGGCCACATTTGTGGTCATGTCACCCCTCAAGGTGGCTACATTAATAGTCATGTCACCCCTTACATTGTTAAGGTCACCCCTGAAATTGCTCAATAATTCGTTAAGGGTGGCAACATTTTCATTCAAAGAGGAATTAAGGGTGGTTGCATTGTCATTCAATGATGCATTAAGGGTGGCTACATTATCGTTCTTATCACCCCTTCAGGTGGCAGCATTACGGTTAACAGTATTAGTGACATCGGTGACATCCCCTCGGATAGTGCCCAAGTCACCCCTCAATACTCTAGTGTTTTCATTGAAATCGCCCCTAAGGACGGCAATACTAGCCTCTAGGTTAGCGTTCATGTTTTGTAACATCCCGTCTACCAGGATCCTAAACCTCTCCTCATCCATAACAATAAAATACAATTTGAGATAAAGAAGGAGTCATCTTACACCTAACTAAACTACAAGAATGGAAATGATCAGGGCGGAAAGTTGGCTTTATTAAAAAAACACCCACGATTACCGCTGAACTTTCGAAGACAAAAAAGACTTTACATTTACATTGACAACAACAAACAAGCAAGCAAAAGACAAGTTACATTTAATCACGACGAAGTACTTGCAAAGAAAAAGTCCTATCCTGAAATCTAAATGAAATTGTACTTCGCCCGTGGTCTGACATCTAAAAAGAAAGCCATGTTACCTATTGCACTTCTGAGCGACGTCTAAAGTTCGGCCCAATCCAGACAAATTTTCAATAACCAAAAAAAACAATATCCTCTTCAAAACGACATGAAGCTGATGGCTTTCATGTCCCTAAAAATCTCCCCCACGTTGGGCGCCAAAGGAATAGATATAAGTGTTATGTGCCCGTTGGAGGAAGTCATCTGGTCACCACCAACCGAGTATGGCCTCCCAGATGACCTCTTCCTCCGAGCACATACAGAAGAAGAGGATTGTAGTGCATTCCAATAGGGCTCGGGGGCTATGAGACTCTCTGTCTCAAAGGATCAGGTTCCCATCATGATTATAAATGTCAAATACACCCCTGGTAACACCCCCCCAAAATAAACAAGCTACTATAGAAGGCAGTCCAGACTGAAGTAAAAATCGTTGGAAAATTTATTAAATAAGAACCAATCCCTAATTTAGGATCAGAGGGTATCAAATCGGCTAATCCGCTATCTAAATATACAAAAACAAGAAAAGAGACAACCCCTAAGCTATTGGAAATTAACCCTCTTGATCATTTCTAATTACAATCCAAAAATAAGGCAAAACTTGGGAAAATGGTACAAAAACGCTAATTTAATTACAAGCAAAAAGATAACGATGTTCTGAGAAGAATCATCGTGCCATAAAATAGTCAAACATGACAGCAAAAATCTAAATTATACTGTGACCATCCCACATTTACATTTACGATTCTCTGTCTAAGCTAAATCTTCAATTACATAAGCGTCGGCGCTAAGCGTCCGTGTTAACAACAAAATACTAATATAACAGTCATGTCATTACAATGTAAACATTACAATTTATCTGTATAACAAATACTACAGTTGAAACAATAGTAGGGTTCACATAGGGAAATATGCACTCAATAAATGAATAAACACAAACAAATATTATACTTGCCGTTCCTACTACGAAATGGAGACTCTTTGTTCCATTCGTCATCTAAAAGTGTGTAAGAATTAAACAAAGCATGCTATCAGAGCATGTCATCAACAATAAGGGTACTCGACCCACGAGTTAATCACCTCCAGTCGGCCACTTTCTCTTGTCAAGTCTAAACGTGTTGTTTCTCTCTAAATCATCCCTTCCAGGAATGTCTCTTATCAAGCACATTGCACTGGTCCAGGCGAAAAGTCAGTAACATCAAAGTTAGACAGCTCTTATGATTTAACTGTAGTTTTAACCCGTATCGGTTTAATAATAATGAGCTTTCATGACTTATGGGTTATTATTATTACTATCGTCGTTTAGGAGTATCTTAGTTTTGAAGAATGGCCAACTATGGAAGGCTGATGGACCAATGAATAAACACAACAGAGTACACGTGGCCTATGCCTGTTACAATTACACAATCTTATAGACATTAGTCATAAGTCTGTACCAGATGCTTACGAGATGTGTGACCCGACAAGTCACTACTATCTTGAGCTCTAAGCGGCTCCAATATAATAAAAAAATATAACTCAGGTCCACAATAACACAACTTCCAGATGGGCGTTCAAAGCTCCATCAAACCATTCAAGAAGTATCTCATCGCGTATCTCAACTGGATCACGAGAGAGGTAACCTCAGCAGTCAACACTTTGAATCTGCTGCCATGCACCAAAATATGGAAACCACAGCACTATCCTCGTGTCAAAATACGGCAAAACATCAATCACCTTAAGTGAGAAAACAAGCCTTAATGAACGAATGTCTGGTTCATTTCTAAGAATTACTCTGACAGTATCAATCATAATGTAATAATCATCCTTCATTCGCTTACAACAACATGCGAATATAACAAAAATAACGGGAGACGTGACTCTCTGTTCACCCTGTACTAAACAATTTACTGTGACATAATCTGCATTCCAATCGAGCACCAAGAATGTCTCGATAAAAGTTTCCTATCAAGCAAATACAAAAGAGAGTCATGTCGTTTGTCAACCCTCTCGCTCGGAGAGGTCAGGTGGCTGCTGGGACATTGTATCCTTGAGCGCCGACATCTGTCATACTGGCAGGCTCAAGTCACTGCACATAGCAGCACCTCGCTTCATTGCGTGGCAATGTTTATCAAAACTTTATGAAAACGTGGATATTCACTGAATAATGTTCCTAGTTTTCAATGGCGGACTGGCTCTCAAGGGCCCACTCGGGAGTTCTGACAGAAGCCCCCCTCCCCCTCCCCGTATCCCCGTAGTGGGAAATGTAGGGAAAATAGGCAAAAAATAATTCTTAGTTTTTTTCGTTTAATTTTACTTATTGAACACAAACACAATAAACATAAACAATTGAAGCAGAAAACAGCTTGGCAGCTAATTACATAGGCAAATGCTTGAACAATAAAATCACAGCAACAATCGCGAAAGTTCAGAGGATGTTCTAGCAACACTATCTATAATTTTGTCTTTGTCAATCGACGCCACCAGGTCGTACTCGACCTTCATCAAAAACAGAGGTTCAAATATCTCTTGCGAAATCGTGGACCTTAACTTAGTTTTGACATTCTTGAGTTTTGAGAACACCCTCTCACAAGTTACTTGCGTGCAAGGTAGTGTCAGCCGAATTTATAGACGCAATACAGATTATGAAACAATCCTGATTGCTGGACAATATCCCCGACGATATCAAACGCACACTTTAAACATCTTTTACATTTAGGATAACTTTTTTTGATCTCGTCAGATTCTTCATCAACATCAACATGTAAGTCAGTTTCAAGGGGAACATCATCTTTGCTAGGCTCAAATGTTTCATTTAAATCTTTGGGTAGTGTATCTTTATCTACCTTAGCTAATCTTGCAACTTCCCTTAACGCATTTTCAGGCAACCCGTTTTTTATAACATCATTAAAGTTTTTAGGATCTAAGCAAGCACAATCTTTGAGAAGATCCGCGTTATCAATAAATCTACGATCTATGCTAGACTTAGCTACATCGAAAATATTCAAGTACGTCTCAATCCTGTACACATCATTCCGATTTTTTGGTCTTTCGTCATCAGCTTGTTCACCAGCCATTTTTTTTGTTCTTTTCATTTTCTTTGGTTTAAAGTCCTCCTGCAAATGAAAATCCTCTGGGACACCAGCCACATCGGGATCATGTAAATTCAATCTCTCGTTTAATAGGGCAGCAACATTTTTGCTCTTCTCATACAGCGACTCAAAGTGTTCGTCGCTCCTTTTTTTTCTCAATCTCTTTTGCAAGTTTTTCCACCATATTGAACGCGGTCAAGTAGTTTAAAGACTTAGATTGAAAATATTTTGACGCAACTGAACTCGCCTTAAAAATATCTAGCTTCTGTCCCCGTTTACCCGGATAGTAGGCTGTCAGATATCCGCCCCCTCAATCGGATTGCCAACAATCAATCGCACCGGCTCAGCTGCACCAATGAAAATGGCACTGACAGATACTACCGAGGTTTGAACACAGAAGTTACCAAGAAAATTATTGTGGAACACACCAAAATAGACGGGGGTTCATACTTACCTCTACTTACCTCTTATAAATATCTCGGGGATTGGGTTGACAACAGGATCTCTAAAGTATGCTCCCACAATAATCTTGACCATGACATTTAAAAATGAACCAAAACGAAGGCAAGAACTTTGAACTGTACAAAAGCTTTATTTCAAATAAAGGGTATGACTTTAACAAACTCAACAAAATAAATGTGGCTATCAGTAGCCCAAGTCAATCTGACTATGTCCTCCTAAAGGACTTGCAAAGTTATCAAACAATATGTTAGCTCCCACGAGCTCAAATAACGTAACATTCAAAACACATTTGGATTGGATGAGGAAGTCAGGATGAGACATATATAGAGCATTTGGTTTCTTTTAATAAGCATGGCATTTGTATTAATAGGCGCAAGGCCAGAGTATCGACCTCGCCCGCTGATAACCAGATGTCTGGCCGGCTGGTCTACTCTTCAACCTGGCGCATGCCTGTCAAATGGGGCTCACTCGTCACGCCACACTGCGTAAGAATTCAATTCCCTCTCAAAGCTTTAAATGTCTGCAAGACAACTCATATATATTGACGCAAATCTTTCAAATGCTTAACTCACATACCACTGGATTATTCTGACAATCCCTAAACTTGTTAAGTTATCATCCAAATGTTTAATCAGTATAGTTTAGAGTATAAAACACACTCTTAAATGTTTATATCAAAATCACATAAATTATTTATAACAATTAGAAATTGTTTATAATATTGTCGAAGATAATTACAAAAATTTTAAACACGCCTTTAACATTACTTTCGTTCCACATTATTGTCAAAGATATATACATTATTATTTACAATATCAACATTTAAATTATTTAAATTATTAAGTTAAGAAATACATTGAACCACATGTTCATCCGGTTGGTAATTTCATAATAGTTTCCATATAATCGACCAATGAAGGTTAGTTATACATGTAAATGTCACAATCTGGTTTAATAAAGGTTGTAATAATTATAATTATTTGTGACGGTAATCTTCATTCAAAATCTTATCTCAAATTCTTTCAAAACTCTTGTTAATTATAACAGTAAATTCACTTGATTAATTTTCAACGAACTATGACAATACACTCTAGCGGAAAATACTTCGCTTACAAAATAATGCACAAACTGCATTAAAATTTGGCCCAAAATTCATCATATATAAAAATATATGGCAACACAATCTTCCACAGAATTTACAAAAACCTCCACTAACACAATCTTTATCATCATTAATTACTGTGGGAATCTCCTTCATTTATTTAAGGGCATTATACATCAGCGACTTTCAACATGTCCGCTGCACTATCGATTATACATTCATAGTTCCACTTAAAAATTCTTATAATCATTAATTGTTTCAAAACTGTTGTCATTTAACCTTCGTGGATTTCATTCATGAATCGAATTGAAGTAAAAATTTGCCAATCACAAACAAATTTAATAGTGAATACGCTTATATACGCCTGTCTGGTCTATCAAAATTTAAGATTAACATCTTCAAAGAATTGTAGTATAAAAATACTATCATCAAACAAAGTGCGACTAAGCTGTAAAATAGTCGAATAGAATCCAATTAGACTGGGGAATGCAAACATCATTATATAAATCTCTAAATGAGAAAACTCCTAACACAAGTTTATGACTTTAATGCATTCAATAATTCATAATTAAAGTTCATCTTTCACAAAATGGTCTATGATGCAATGATCGTTCAAAACTGACGATAAATGTCTGTGTTGCAATCAATTCAAATAACGACTAGTATTTCCAAGATCGTCGACAACGTAATGGATTTTAACGCTCGAAAATCATTTAAATGTTCTTCCTTCTTGATGATGACAGAAAATTGGTCAAAGTAATTAAACTGGGGTAGAATTACTTTAATAAAGTGACACGCTGTCTGAATTTAAATCTGCCATAAAAATCATTAACTTACAGTCAAATCGTGACTACAAAAAAAATAAGCAAATTACTGAAAAATCTAAATATCAGTCTCAACTGATCCAAAATCATTCAACTATGCCCATGACATAACAATGTCTTAATAAATCGTCGAAAAAGGCATAACTCATCAATGTGTACTGAGAATAGGAATCTCAAACAAGAATATCGGGCAAAATACATGAGGACAAAAATATGGGAAAATGGTTGCTCAAATATTGCTAAGAAACTCAAATACAATAAACATTCACGACTACCTTATCTGCCGATTGACGTTCCAGAGGAAAATTCCCCAAAGAAGACTGTTGATGGATCCATTTCACCAAGTTAAAGCTGAGCTCCATCCTCGAAACAGGAAACAGCACCATCGGAGAATCGAACTGCTTCACGAAGACGAACGACATCCTTCCGGCAATAATCTTCTTTGTGAGTCGGGACAACCCTGACCTCTCTTGAAAAAAATCCCTGAAGTTCCAGTAGAAATTGGCCATGAAGTTTTTGTAGAAATTTCCGAAGAAATATTCATATTCAGTAAGTATGAAATCATTTCCATTGCTGTTTGATAGTATTCAGCCTTTAATCACGAAACATGAGTGTAGATGTTTGTTCACCACATGTTCGCTTGTGTGGAATAGCAATTAGCGAAGTTCCATGCTGCTATCTTACTCCGTTGAAATATGTCCCAATTGCATTAAAGTCCTTTAGCCTTCCATCTTCTCTTCAGTTATGGTATTAGAAGAACAAACTGCCATATTAAACTGCTCCATAATACTGTAGCGTTGTGTCACAAAAGCAATCTGAAGTCTCCCTATTTCACTAGCCGTGTCAGCCGTGGCGTAGATTCTGGCGATAGAAAGTGTTTCTCCTGTAGCGAGAAAATCACTTTTGTCAGTCGTCTAAAATTGTCAATAACTTCCAAAATACTTCCTCGAAATTGTTCAACTTTTCTACACTCCTTACTGTAGCAATGCACAATAGAATTAGCTTATAGGCGACCGCTAACTGTTCACAGCTAATCTCGTAGACGCGTTATAATGTGCGTTTCAACTTCACCTAGATTTACTCACAGTAAACCTGCACTGCTTGTATGTTCGACTCTCGTTTTAATGCAGTGGGTTCACCACGCGTTATAAAGACGACTTTTTCACTAATAATCTCACTCGACGTTTCACCGAAATGACTATTTGAGATCTGACGATTGAGAATGAGGCTCCTCTCTTCTGCGCAAGGCCTTTTATGAACTTCATGAGGGGCGTATCCATCCCTTCCATAGTGTGTTACTGCGTCATCGCTAGAAGTTCCAACTTCGTCAATACATGACGGATTTTCAAAATTCAAAAACTGAAAATAAATTTCACCAAAATTCCAGAACAATGCCTCTACTGCAAATGGATTTCCACAATTCTGCATTCCAAAAAGTAATAAAAATACCATAGTTTCAGCAATCTCCGTCTTCCTTCAGACTATCGTTCATTGGTTCAAGCCTCCCCTCCAATAGCATAATTTCTTCCTTAGCAGAATTCCACGTTTCCTGCGACTGCGTCGTAGATCTCGGATCTTTCTCGAATAAATGCTGACGTCACTGAGAATCTCAGCTCAAGTAGCCTGCTGGCATAACGTCTGCGTCATCCGTGCTTACGTCATGACTACCCACGTCATAACTATGACAGCCATAACTTTCTTTATAATTTCCAATATAGCCACCGTGGTCTCTATATAATTCAATTACGGGGGCAGTACACAGCAGCAGTTAAAATGTTCTCAAACTTGCTCCAGTTTTTTAACAGCGCATTTGCTAGAAACTTTGTTTTTGCATCAAAGGTCGAGCCCCGTGAAACAATTTTGAACAAGGCTTCCAATAAAATAGCGAATTTTGAAGTAGAAATCGATGCCTCGTGAACATCTAGATCTATTTGGGACGAAAGAGCTTTGTCCTTCCTCTACCACCTGGTTTTTCCGATAACCTGTAACCTGCTCATTTTCCCATGACCAGACTCAGCCTGCTTTTTTACTTCCCTTACAACATCCATACGCTTATGCGATTCGGAGAAAAACACTGCTGTTTCCTGCACTAAAACGAACAAGTTTTTGCTAGAAAGGCAACATTCGGTCGTGTCTACCATGACTAGATTAAGAACGTGTCCAACGCAGTGCGTAAACAATATGTCTGGATTCAAAATTTTAAAGTGGGCTTGCAATCCCTCGTACTTAGCTGACATATTGGCAGCGCCGTCAAATGAACAACCATTCAATTTTACGATTTCTACTTTCATTTCGGAAAATTCTTTACAGATGAGATTGTAGAGAGCTTTTCCTTTAGAGTCATGAACAGCGAGCAAACGAAGCAATCTTTCATGAATTTTTCCGTGTAATACGTAACGCACTACCACAGCCATTTGATCCAAAACAGAAACGTCCTGAGTGGAATCAACAAGAAGACCAAACCACGTTGCATCCTTTAAATCTGAGATTATCTGTGCTTGCAAGCATTCACCAATAGTTTTAATTAACTTGTTGATGAACGTTTTTGACAGAAAAGTGACCAGAGACCCGCTCCCTGCTGAAGGTCCTCCCCCTTTTTCTTTTCGTTTTTCCTTCATTCGCTTACTAAGCTCAATGCACTTATTGTTATGTTCTTTGAGTACAACATCATAGTCTTTAAGCAATAACACCAACTCTAAAAAGTTGCCGTGGTTAACAGACCTATCCTCCAAACTATAGGCAGCCTCATCTGACGTTCCTCTATAAGCAAGCCCTTGCCTCCCAACAAACCAATTACATCAATCAACCTCTTTACAATTTGGCGCCTTAGCTCAACCTCTTGCCTACGCATTTCCCTAATATTGACATCAATGCAACTAGTAATATCCCTACTAACGGCTGCTTGCAACAAAGCATCACAGGCATTTAAGTGATTCTTGGATTTCTCATGACTTTCAACAGAACTGTAGACATGTTTCGCGTCTTTTACGTCATGACTAGTAACAATGCTGGATAAGTTACCTCGAAAGTCAATGTTCCTCCAAAAAACCATGCATGTTGTGCAGAAAATTTGCTTTTCCTCACTGAAATACGAAAGCCACTTGCGCTTTATTTTCTCGCCTGATGACAACGTATAAAAGTAAAATTTGTTAGTTGCAAAAGGCAACTTATAAGGACACTCTTCCGAAGAAGGCTGAATCGGATGATTTTTTTTAATGCTAATTTGGCATCAACACTAGGATCCTTTGCGGGAGGTAAAAATCTATAAGAGACACGCACGCTGAAAGTGGCTCGCGCTTGCTTCGAGGGAAAGGACTATTGCTACTACAACCTTCGTTTTCAGATTTATTAGCCTTGCTAGTTTGTTCTGTATCTGGTTCCCTGAAAAGGCCGAGCTGTTTTCGGCACTGTTATCTTTTGCTTCAATTTCAATGTCCATGGCACGCATACTATCGGGAGTTGACACAGCCTCTACCTGTACCGGTACCGGTACGTCGTCGCCAGCGTTCTGCTCGTTTGTTGAAGAAGCGCTCGCGGTGCCCTGTAAGTCCACGGGCTCCCGAGACGTACAAGCGTCAACCCCGGCTGCGGCTTCTCGATAGGCTTCGCTCGGAAACGACACTGAACTCTGCTGGCAGCTTCCACTGTTTTCTCCATCGACCCCATGGGATTCCTTTGGATGAGTTGACAGAGCAAAAGGAGGTTTACCTCGGTTATTAGTTCCGAGCCCGTTGCCTTTGTTCTTATCACCGTCCTCCGAGTCCGAGAGCGGTTTGTCGACGACACCTCGGCTTTCTCGATCTGTGAAAGCAAAAACAAACATACTTTATACATCTGAATGGAGCGTTGTGCACGTTTTAAAGCACGAGTTTTAGAACATAGCGTTATAAATCAAAAACATTTTATGTATGTATTAGGAAAAATAGTGTTTTCTTCACAGTGGACGACAAAATTAAAAAAGAAAACCCTGTGCACAGGAATTTTTAAATTACAGAAGAAAAGAAGTACGTTGAAATTGCAGCTTGCTAACCTTGCACAGCGCAAAGCGAAAGTCAAGTCATAACTCAAATTACGTAAGACTTTTTTTTTTCAATTTGCTATCCATGCCTACCCCAACCCTACAACAAGGTTGTGTTTCATATTGTACCCAACTGTCATCATGTGGAACATGTGTTCGTATCCCAGCTAACTCACGGTCTTTCGAGGTATGGGGCGTTCCTGCCCACCATACGACCACATGCTCAGGATTTGAGTCTACCAGGTAACTACTCTACATGAAATACACAACATATTCCTAAAATAAAATATTTACTGGTATAAAATCATGGCTGTACAACAAATACAAATAAAGGACAAATTATATTTAATTCCCACAAATAAAAATAGGGTTATTCTGTGAGTTTTCTTCTTAAAATAGTGCTACACTGCACTCAATCTAATTCTAGCATCCTATCATTGATACTTTCAGACTTCAATGGGTTTCCATGGTGTTCATCATGTGACACAATTTTATTTAACTGGAGTATCACAACACAAAAGTCACATATCACATCTAAATGACATTAATAAAACATTACTCCGTTCTTATGGCATTTACCTTGATTAGCATAAATTCATTATTTTCTGCTTTAATTAACAAATATTTGTTGTGTCCTGTGAATCATCTTCCTTCTTTCCATCAATGTAAAACGCTTATAAAGTGGTACTTTTCCCTTCCAAAATAAACATGGATAGAAATGTTTATAGTTTCACCATACAACGATTCTCTGGGTCTTGTCGGGATTATTATCGTTACAAATGTGTCATGTTCTCAAAAATCACATACCCGTCTGCATAAATTAGCGTGAACTGGCAAGATGCATTCTAATAAGATGCCTAACAATTTATTTGGTTCAGTGTTCCTCCTCCGAGAATAACTGTGCCAAATATTATCCGATTTCTTTGATTCAACAACGTATGTGAGTTGCAACACATCATTTAATTCAATTGGCATCATCAAAACACTCATATCATAACTGCATATCGAAATATCGAGATTCTTCAGTGTCCTACTGTGACCCTAATTTAAAGGACTGGCGGACTGACGTCCCCTCCTCTTGGCAGGCAATAAAATTAGTTCCGGCAGGCTGCACAAGATGGCCGCTCGCCTCAGTAGGTTACCCCACCCCCTCTCATCTGCTGGCAAGGTCATATTTGTTTACAATTGCAGTACAGCAAAGATACGCTAAGTGTTGTTCCTAAGTAATTGAGTCATTTAATTATTTAACACCTATAATTAGTGCATTTGGCTCAACTCGGCTCCTTATTAACATTCATGGCTGGTGATGGTTCCGGTGATAGCCTTGCCGTTCTATGGTGAATACTGGTGGCTTTTGACGCGCATCATAGTGAGAATATAGGATTCTTACCAACAGCTGTCTAATAATACCATACGGAAATCTGCGTTTCCTAAACGACGAATATGATCCTTACCTCTCAGGGTAGATCATTTATACACATGCTCACGGAGTCTCAACGGACATCATTCGTGGCCATAATTCATGCAAGCGATGGATACAGACAGGCTCTGTCCAATTCGCTGTGAATAATAGAGTATGCACAAGGGCGATACTAACTCGTAGATTAGCCAACTTCTCACCTAACGCGCAAGCTATACTAGTTGGTCCCCGCAATATTTATTTACGTAAATCACTGGATTCTACGTTAATTCTGCATGCTATCTGCAGCTCAAACAATACTTCACATAGATGACTCAATTATTAAGACACCCGCGTTCTCTCTGTTATAACACTTAAGCCAAAGCTTTAAATAGCTCCTAACAACAAGGTATAAATTTACTGGCTTACTTTACTTTAATGGTCCTCAAATATAATCCTAAGGATTGACCATATCACATATTCATTCAATACTTCATTGACACTGAAAAACTCTCGTATCTCGTTATATTCCACGTTACTTTCTTACTGTTTACCAAAATACAGTATCTTTATAATAGACATGACACAATTTGAACATTATTTAGGCCAAAAATGCCTATTACTTTACTGTTGCCGACCCCAGATTATTATTATTATTCATTTAACATTATCGTTATCTTCATCACTATTTTCGGCCTGAATGGCCCTAAACAAATCACCTTCCAAACCATATTTTATTCAAGACGAGTGGTGAAAACTCGTTCAATAAGTGACTGTTACATTTTAGTCTCAAAGTGATAAATCGTTATATGGTGAACTATTTAGTTATAATAACATTGTAAATTGGTACTCACTTTTTAATTTTCGCTGGATGGTACCAGCACCTCAGCTTCAGGCCTACCATGACGCTTAATTTAAGCCATCATGTTATATTTTACACAACACTGGATTTCACACATTTCCCACATGATAAACATACTCTTATCAGTGGCTTCTTTCACTTTAACACAATACATATTAATCACTATACACATGAACACTTTTAAATCACTATTACACAATTTATTTACACTTATTCACTATTTCACAGGTTGACCCTTAATCGGACTTTTCCTACGCCTGATCTCAGAGATGCGATGCAATTACGCCAACTGCTGGTCTCCGTGAAAGTTTAACAGCGTTTACGGACGTTCGATCCTCGTCACCTGCAATATCGTTCAGCTCACTGTCAAGATTAAGTGGCGATGCTTCCCAAGCTCCCATACTTGTAGTGATCCTGATGATAATGTCATATTCAACTCTGACAATACCTCCTGGTATGTATAATGTTCAACAACATTATAATTACTCTTTCGCTGTAGCGAATTTATATTTGCGTCAGATAATAGATAAATATCTGTATTAAATTAACTTCGACGCACTTCATGATTACTTATGAAGCTGTATGACTTGCATCTATTGTTCTTCAACGGCTGAGCGTTGATACTTTAACATTTCGCGCGCTTACTGGCAGCGTATTAGTTACGTGTATACTGGAGAACAGACTGAAGACAACTCTGGCTTGGTCTGCCTTACCCCTCCTTATAAAGGAGTATACAATGCTGTTATCTGTAAAACGAAATGAACACCTGGAAAAAGAGGCGAGAAGGATAATAGAAGAAGCTGTCAGCGATCCATTTCTAGCATTGAACCCTAGGAAAATACAATGTAGTGGAAAAATAGAAATGATTGAATGGGAAGAACACTTCAGGAACATACTAAACGTTGAAGAAGATCTTGGCAATCCCGTGGTAGCTTTGTCAGGAACATACCAAAAAGAAACTGACCCGTTCACAATGGAGGAAGTGCACGAAGCTATTATGTCACTAAAACAGTAAGGCCTTTGGACCCGACAGTATATGCAATGAACATGTGAAAGACTCATCAGAGGTATTACTTTCAGCAATTTCGGACCTAATGAATCTTTGTCTTCAAATGGGTAACATCCCCTCAGCATGGAGAATTTCGACTATCAAAGTGATGTTTAAGGGGAAAGGTGACCAGTCAGATCCGAACTCCTACAGAGGGATTGCTATAGAAAAGACCATGATGAAAATAATGACAAAGCTCCTTACCAAGAGGATCACAGAAGAAGTAGACCATAAACTACCAGATGAACAGTTTGGATTTCGTAAAGGACGGAGTGCCTTTCATGCCATTACCAACTTACTCAATGACATTGAAGAAACACTACGACACCCTGGTGGAAAATTTCATGTTGTTTTTGTTGATTATGCAAAAGCTTTTGACATGTTAAGTAGGCCTTTAATACTTGCAAAACTGGAATCCATAGTGGGTGAGGGTAATAAACTAACGAACCTGATAAGTAACATTCTGACGACAAACTTCATACAAATAGATGACCGTGTCTCAACCTCGAATTTGATAATGCAAACCAATGGCGTACTTCAAGGAGACCCACTTAGCCCCCTCCTGTTCAACATAGCGACATATGATGTGGTGATGGCAACTAGGCAAGGAACAGCAAATCTCACAATATTATTATACGCAGATGATATGGTCATTGGCTCGAGATCCATTACTGAAGTTCAAAAAGCCTTAGACAATCTAGATAGGTGGGCAAAGGACAACAAGATGAAAATAAACACAGAGAAAACAGTGAAAATGACGTTTCGGAAAGGAGACAGAGAGGCTTCAGGAGACAGGATATACCTAGGAACGACTCCCCTTAAGTTAGTCAATACATTTAAATATCTAGGATTGACAATGCAAACGACAGCAAGAGCCCACAGAGTCCACATAAAATCTCGAGCAATAGCCGCTACCAAAGCCATATATGACATCAAAACAATCACGAAGCTCTCTTTGGGAACTGCTATGACATTATTCGACGCGAAAATAACGCCCATCGCCACATATGGACTAGAAATCATATGGGAGAAATTATCCCTGGCAGACTTGAGGACGCTTGAAGCAGTCAAATCGTTCCTGAAGGCTACCCTGGGGATATCGAAATATACAAAATCAAGATTAGCATATGAACTCGCCAGGGAGACCTTCTTCATTGAGGACCTTCGGTTGAAGAGAGGGCTACCATCCACAGACGCCTGGAAAAAACTAATGCAGGAAAGAATACAGAAAAGGGACGAAATCTGGTTCGAGTTTTACACCACGGAGGCCATGATGACTAGGACATGGATGAACACAAATCAAGACTTGCGGCACTTTGTCAATTCGATGGCGGTACATGGGTATCACCATAAACTGTGTAATACCGAGTACTTTCATGACCCTGATGAATCCTGCGTATGTAAATTATGCGGTGTGCAATGTAGTAGATACCACGTAATTTCTTGTGTAAATCGGGGATCATCCATTGTAAAATTTTGTGAATGACAGTTTGTTTTCATCAATATGCACAATTTGTGCGATATATCTTTAATAATAAAGGTTTCTCGTAAAAATTAGTCCCCCGGACACATGGGTGCGACTCCTTCCTTGAAATAATACATTTTCAGCCGAACTGACATATACACCTTGTTTATTTAGGTGTGGAGGTTTCATAAACGTTCGCGTGCCGGCGATCGCTTTGGCCAATTAATTACAATTAATTGCCTTAGTTCAGCGCGTCAGGACGCCATCATGGTGATTCCCCCTAGACTGGTCACCAAATTACTCCTCTCGAGCGTAGGCTCGGTGGTAACACGTTCATTTGGAGATATAGGCCTTAATTTAGGTGTAAGATCATCCCTAAATTACCTCTCCTTGAATATATTCACCTGGGTGTACATTTCATTCCACTTCAATGCTCCACTTGGCTGTAATTAATTAATTTCCGTGGGTACTCCTCCCCACCATAACTTCCATCGTTGCCAGGCGGTGAATACCCGAGTCATTAATTTTAAGCTGTCTCTTCGCTCCAGACGAAAGTAGGTCCCTTGGCGCCTTCGATCTCCACCCATTTTCCAACTGCAATTAGTAAAACGTCAACTGGCCTGCTCTCGTTCTAGTATGCTTCGAAAACGTATATATTCTCTTGCATTTGCTTACAATTCTTCACCTTTAATTGCTATGATATTCACATATAGGTCGTGAATTCATGCTACATTATTATATCTCATTATTTAACACATTGCTCTTCGGGTTCCCTAAAATTGTTCCCCCTCAGATCAATGGTTCGATTCCCGTTAGAATCATGTGCCTGGTCTTCTCAGATAGGACCTGAGTTCGATGCCAAACTGCCGTGACCAATTGGGCACAATATAGATGTTAATATTTCTTCAGTAGTATTTTCTCGAATCCCCTCCCCTTACTCTTGCAAGATTTTCGTTTCGTAGAGAAACTTGAATAAATCAACGATAATTTATGACCTTTGCAATTTAATGACCTGTTCTTCCCTTTTAAAAATATTGCCACTAAAAAGGATCATTATCGCATCAACTCAGAGTAAAAGTGATTTGATTAGGTATCGTTCATTTTTTTCTTACAAAATGAGCAAAATAAAAATACATTTAGGTTCTAAGTATTTACTTATCTACAAGAGACACACAGCAAAATACCGCACCGCGTTTCGTCGTAAGAGATACGGTATAATCTTCTTAAGAACGTAGCAAACATTCTCACGCGCAAGATCTCGCCAACATGCCAACCTCCCTCGCCACCTTCCCTACCCTCCCATGAAAAGTTGCGATGAGATTATCTCCGACCCTTGACCCTCCCCCTTTTCAATTACGTGATTTGCGTATGACCCTTTGACGACATGCTTTCTTCGAGTTGACATAATTTTTATAAATTATATTAGTAATGAGTGTAAATGCGGACAAAACACTGCACTTATTTTAAACATAGTACTACATACCTGCGCTCCTTGCTTCGTAATCAAGCACAGTGAACAGTTTCTTTTGCTTAGGATCTGATCCAGCAGCTTCCAGAGCACTTCTCTCGCGTATTTTCTTCTTTTCGTGTCCGCATTTGCGTTGTTGGGGCTTCTTGTTTGGTTGCGGCATTGTCGTCGAGCATTAGTCTATCGTTGCATAGTTTTGGGGATTTCCGGTACCTTAATTAAGGTACACGTAGGCTTAGTGTGTAACTGACAACTAATTTACAGGACCTTTTCCCATACACACTCACATCAGATCAGTCAGTAGTTATTCCGCCCCAAGGTAATCCAGGGTAAGACTTCGCTTCACGTTAACAATCAGACGCACACTCGATTCGCACAGCACTTAATGGCAAACTTGTTTATAACGACTGCGGTACGCACTTCAAAACGTTTTATCACACCTTAATTGCACTGTTAAGGTTCCCGGGACGGCAACAAAAAAAATCACAGCAGCGCGCAGGTTAAAACAATAGGGATGTCACCAACTCGTCAAGACACGCAGCCCAGCCTCGGCTCGATCACCATGCGCACGCTGGTGCAGGCAGGGCCTCGGATTCGGATTCCGTAAACTTCATCAGCGACTTTTTGCGATTGTAGCGAAGCAGGCAGTGTGACGGCCTAAGCTGATAACATGGCTTTAATACCGCCTCCTCCGCTACGATCGCATAAAGTCGCTGACGAAGTTTACGAAAAAAAAAATCCATCGCTACAGAATGATTGTGCAGCTTCCAGGCTTTAATTTGATATATATATATCTCAGTACAGCACAAAAAGGAAATATTGAAAAGTTGCGAAAACAAAATGGGTTCCTTCGCAAAATCAAACGTTGGACGTTCGGGCCTACTGTACAACTCTTAACGGTTTTCGGTCGGCGCGGTGCACGGAAAAACGATGTCAGAGCACACTTTAATCGCTCGGCGTTCGTTTTTGCGCAGACATTGACAAGTTCAATGATATACTATATACATTAAGGATTGAAAAGGTGTTCGTCGCATCTTGGTACTCGTTGGTGCAAGGTTTATATCTCGCCTTAAACTTGCGGATTTTCAAAGTTTTTTTTGTTTAGTTTACGTACAGTTAAAACAATTATATTGAGTGATATATCTATGTGTAATAGAACCATCTTTCAGGAAAAATTATGACCTTTCCAAATATGTATATGGTTATGGGGGTTTAGTAACGTTAACCCACGAAAAATTGAAAATACGCGAACCCTAGCTGTTAACAGGGGCTTTTTTTTTGGTAGAAAAATAGTCGAATTTGAACGCTCATTCTGCCATCAAATAATGATTTTGTTTCAAATTTGTTGTCATCACATGATGCTTTGGACGTTTATGAAACAAATAAGATCGATATTTATTTAACATTAACACATTCGCATACGCCCAATTCCCCCCCCCCCTCCAGACCACTGTGCACCGTCCTGGCAGGCGATGCGACTACTCAGGCGGGCGTTTGCTGAAAATAGCTTTTGCATTTTTTTGGAGTAGTGATTGTTCTGTCTTAATAAAACAGAACAGGAAACAAAAGAGCCACTTGGAGCGGCGTAGGAGACATCCTTTTTTTTAAATCAAATTGAGACATTGGCCGTCTCCTCAGAAGCGTTCAAACGCTGGCGTCTCAATGTAACAGAATGCGTTTCAATATGAGAGGGCTTGGGTCTTAGTTTGAGACAAAAGAAAGGGGCCCCGAGCTGAAAGAGGCCCTTAGCTAAAAGGGGCCCTTAGCTGAAAGGGGTCCCTAGAAAGCCAAAAAGTTGTTTTAAAAATGAAAAGACCAAAATAAATTAAAACAAAACTAATTCGATTAAAGACCTCGATCAATTCATTTTATTTCAATAGGGAGGTGGTGTATTTTTTAGCTCCAACCAGTGGCCCAAGGACTCTAAGTTGCGGCTATCGTTACGGCCCACACAAAATCCCGAAAGGTAGTGCTGCGGCACAATACAAATTTTCGGTAGGCCGGGGGCCCTTGGGCCCCCAGCCCACCGAGGGCCCACTCGGGGATCCCCGAGTGCCCGCCCGGGCCAGTCCGCCACTGCTAGTTTTCGTCCATTACACTTGATAATATTATAACACTGTTCTTTATATAAGAGGCATTGTAGTTCGCCTTCAAAAATCATTAGTAAACATGTGCTAGCTATCAACTTAGCAAAGAGTAGCAAAACAAAGACATGCCTACTCTGAAATGTCTTTGGAAGATATTCCACTGTACGACAAAAATTATTATAATAAGAACATTGTGCACTATGCACTTCAAAGCTTATAAATGTTCTTAAAATACCATTCTCCTGGGGGTGTTAATTGCAAATGATACGATTAAATTGTAATGCTCGGTTTAGAGTGTGTTAACCTACAATCACTCTCATTCACTAATATGATTCTCCTCGAATCTAGGTTCTGAGACCATACAAAAATATTTACAATGACGTTGTAGATGCGTAAACTTCACTGCATCAAAATGATACGACCATTACAGTGGCGTACTCGTTTGTTTCATTAATGGGAGCTTCAAAGCAAAACTGTGCTTTGAGCAACAGCTGATTAAAGTAAATTACTGCTCCATGTTATAGATTTACGTTCATTCTGTGGGTTACACAATGTTACAAATATTGCACTTGGGTTGAACCCGAGGGGTGTCTAACTTTAGACATGAGCTCTCGCAATGCATGTGGAAGCTCATAAGAATGTGAAATTCACCGTCAGTGGCGTCTACAAGAAACATAGAAAAATCCTACCTAAATGACTGTTATGCTTACGGTTGTCTAAAACTATTTCAGCCCTGATCCATAACCAAATACAAGTGAAATTAAACGAAAACTCACGGCGACTGTTGTTCACCTCTTACCTTATCAGGTATCATTCGAGGGGTTATTCCTTCGTTCCAGGAGTAAAACTGTACCTCCTCGGCCATGGTTAACGAAATGCTTGTATCGGGTTTCATCCTGCGGTGTCGTTAGGTGATCAACAGCTCCTCCATATTGGTGTTTAAGCCCTCATCGTCATCCTCGTGGTACGGGAGTTAAACTGCATGTGAAATAGTTCCAACATCTTGAAGTTCTCGTCGAAATGATGATATAATTTAGGTGATAATTCACTGATTTTAATATTGGTGGCACTTTGCAACACAGGCTTTACACTTGGCAAGCTTTATTCAAAATGGGTCATGTGCCTGCTTTCACAAAGCTATATTTTTCACACAGATTCTAGATTTATAGTGAAGCACAATCACTAGGATATCAGTGCAATCCGTTGATTTTAAAGATCCGCCCTTGCACGGTGTGTTTCTCATCGATTATTGAAATATTGTAGTGAATAATGGCAAGTAATATTGCTAATATTTCAACACTTTAACAATTTTTGTAGGACACTCTGTTCACCATGTGGTGTCACGTTGCATATGTGCTTCTTAGCACAAAAATTATCAATTTCACAGTTTTCTTCAAAATATCACATTCCCGTGATTAAACTTTGGAAAATACGTTTTGCACAAGCACTTTAGTGCTAAAATTATACTGGATGCTTCTATAATCCGTAGATTATGGACACACTAGTCCCGTTGTAATAACGATGCACCATAAGTCTACTTGACCGGACCAAAAATATACGGCCGTGCGTATCAAGCGCACAAAAGTTCTGCCTGGCACGGCGATTTCCGGCTTCGACTAGCGTCGAAGTCTTTTAATAACTATTTCCTTGTGTTTCTGCGATGAAATACCTTTTAATTACCTAAATACAGTGAATATTAATCCAGTTTAATGTTGTTTATATTGCAGAATTACTTATTATGCTTCATTTAAATGTGCACATCGGAGATAAAAATCTGCGATCATGAATAAAATAATCCAGGCCTTCAAATAACGACAAAAGTTCTCCTGAAGCTGAGACAAGCTTCTGGGGTGCGTTTAGTAATTCATGGTTGAAGTATTCCATGCTTCTCTGAAAAATCATCACCATCATGAGCTGAGGCGGGCTCAATATATGGATACGGACTCGTTCATTTATTTGGTTAACACCCTAGATGTATATCAAGACAAGTTGGATTTCCTAGAACACCTGGACACATCAGATTATCCTACTAATCAGGTGTGTTACTCTTCATCAAACAAGAAAACGTTGGGGAAATTTAATGACGAGGCTTGTGGACAAATTATTAAAGCATTTGTTGGACTTAGTGCTAAAATGTATGCTTTAGACATAAATGGTAAAGAAATCAAAAAGATCAAAGGTGTTGTCAAAATTGTATAAGCTTTCAATATTATAAGGATTGTATTATGAAAAACGTGGTAAAAAGAATACCAATGAACATTATTGCTTCGAAACAACATGACATATCATCTATAAGACTAAACAAAATTGCTTTGTGTTTTGGTGATGATAAAAGAGTAATTGATTCGGTTGGTATAGCTAGACATGCCTATGGTCATTACTCAACCGTTGACCATGCTTAAAGAGTTAAATTATGGATATTAAAATCCTCTACCTGTATGTAGCAAATACATAAAACAAAACAATTTAAAAAAATAAAACAATAGCACTAAGCATAGCAAACATCACCAATCAAGCAACAAAAAAATGAAAAAAATGGTATTTATACTTAAGAATAAAAACAAATAACAAGAACAAAAAAAAATAATCCAACTGTACAATTTATAACAAAAGGAATGAATTATGTGTAAATATTGTACATATATTTAAAATGAATAAAACATATTTTATGGACACTGCTTGTACATTTTAATTACTACCCACCTCCCACTTCTAATCCAACCGTTAACCTCTGGTTATGTTAAGAAATTACCCTTAGTTAGCCGAAACTAGGTAGCCAAAAGTATAGTATAACCCATGTATTACCTATATGCTTTGGGATAAGGTATACAGCCTTGTTATATATAATGAAAAATCGTGTTTCACAAATATGAAGTTTCGACATGGACTAAATCAAAAACATGTAAACAACAAAATTGGAAAATCCATATTTCAATATTGACAAAATTCAAAAACTTTAAACTGACATTTTTAAAAACTGTAAATAGGAAATTGGTAAATTGCAATGTGTGAAATAAAAAAATGAAAAGAAAAAATGAACAAATGCTTTTACTTTTTAAAACTTATCTGACTTTGTAATTGTAAGCTAGTTGTGCGTAGCGAACATCTTGCACTGTAACCATAGTGCAGGTGTTAGCTTTACCTTACTCTCTATAAGACTAGAATAGAGATAGTTGCGTGTGCCCTTATATACTTTGGGTGTGTGCATTAGCCTTTGGCTTAGCTTTAAAGGTTAGATTAGGTGAAGTTAGTTGAGATAAGGTTAGGTTAGGTAAAGTTAGTTTAGGTTAGGTTAGGTATGTGACCTTGTAGTTTACTCTTTTCGGAAAATCTATAATGTGAAATCTAAAATCCTAAAATCTAAAATGTAAAATCTAAAAATGTAAAATCACAACAAAATCTAAAATCTAAAATCTCAAAAACTAAAATCTAAAAATAAAAATAAAATATAAAAATAGAAAATCTTAAATGCATTAATTTAAATCTTTAAGTGAGGTTTCTGTGGGTTAGGATAGGTTAGGTGAAGTTAGGTTAGGTAAAGTTAGGTTAGGTTAGGTGATGTTAGGTTAGGTTAGGTGAAGTTAGGTTAGCATGCCATATGTGTAAGTGGTTGCATACAGTGACCATTTTGTGCAATAGCTCTTTGCAAAAAATAATAAATTAAATATTAAATAAATAAAAATGTATAAGAAAATTTTTTTAAGTAAAAAAAAACAAAATTTAAATATTAAATATTATGTCTGTGTCCTTGTAGTTTAGTCTTTTTAGCAAAATTAAAAATGTCAAATATAAAATGAAAAAATAATAAAAATGTAAAATGTAAAATTTAAAATCTAAAAATCTCAAATGAAAAAAAAAACCAACTTAAAATGTAAAATCTAAAATGAAAAAATGTAAAAGTCAAAAATGTCAAATGAAAAATCTAAAATTCTAAAATATCTATATATATAAAAATGAGAGTTTGTCTGTTTTTTCTGTTTGCGATATTTGCGCGTTTCAGACTGTTTTATGATGGATGCGCCAAAAGTAATTTTTTTGTCTGTCTGTCTGTGGACAATTTTTTGTGTCCTTATAACTCGAGAACGACTGGGTGGATCAACGTAAAATTTGATACAGATATCCTTCAGAGGCACGACACCAATCATTGATGTAACTCTTCATGTATTTCTACATGCTGAAATAGGCGTAGAAGGGTGAAACAAAGCTCATTTTCAGCCCCTCAATGTGAGAAAAGAAGGACCCCCGAAAACCACATTTTAAGGCCCTAAAACAACAGTTTTTGAGATATTCCCAGAAAACTAATTTCACTTAATAAATTAATGAAAGAATGCATGCCGGTAACCATGGCAACTGAATCTCAGAGGTCCATCTCTTTCTCTAAGACGCAATGCAATTCCATTTATTACATTACAGTGAAGGTTTGCAAACGGCTATAAGGTTATAACGGATCCAAATTAAGCTGAAATATTCATCAATACATACAATGCGCTTAAGGGGTCAAGGGGTACTCTAGATTTTTTTCACGCGATTTACACGTGCGGGTGCGCTACGGAAGGTCTAATATATCCCTTCTCTATTATATAAAAATGAATGTGTGTCTGTTTTTTCTGCATTTCCACGGAAATTTGACATATTTGCCCGTTTCAGACTGTTTTGTGACGGATGCACGTAAAAATATTTTTTTGTCTGTCGGTGGACAATATTTGGTGTCCTTATAACTCGAGAATGGCTGGGTGGATTAACGTAAAATTTGATACAGATATCCATCAGAGGCACGACACTAATCAAGATGTAACTCTTCTCCGTACCTCTCATAACAGGGGGCCTACTCCCTTAAAATACATACTGAAATAAGCGTAGAATCTCTCTATATATATAAAAATGAAAGTTCGTCGTTTTTTTCTGAATTTCCACGGAAATTTGCGATATTTGCGCGTTTCAGACTGTTTTATGATGAATGCGCGCAAAAATAAAATATTTGTCTGTCTGTCTGTTTGTTTTTCTATGGGCAATTTTTTGTGTCCTTATAACTCGAGAACGGCTGAGTGGATCAACGTAAAATTTGATACAGATATCCTTCAGAGACACGACACTAATCATTGATGTAACTCTTCTCCGTACCTCTTTTAAAAAGGGCCCTACCCCCCTAAAATACATGCTGAAATAGGCGTAGAAGGGTGAAACAAAGCTCATTTTCAGCCCCTCAATGTGAGAAAAGAAGGGCCCCCGAAAACCACATTTTAAGGCCCTAAAACAACAGTTTTTGAGATATTCCCAGAAAACTAATTTCACTTAATAAATTAATGAAAGAATGCATGCCGGTAACCATGGCAACAGAATCTCAGAGGTCCATCTATTTCTGTAAGACGCAATGCAATTCCATTTATTATATTACTGTGAAGGTTTGCAAACGACAATAAGGTTATAACGGATGCAAATTAAGCTGAAATATTCATCAATACATATAATGCGCTTAAGGGGTCAAGGGGTACTCTAGAATTTTTCAACGCGATTTACACGTGCGGGTATGGTACGGAAGGTATATTATATCCCTATCCCTATATTGTTATATTATTATTATAATTACTATTATTTTAATTATTATCATTATTATGGCGTACAACGACGAGACAAACTCATTTTCAAACCCTTGGTGTCAGAAACTAAACTCGGGGCCCTCAAGAGCCGTAAAGGGTCCCCAAAAACTATATTTTAAGGCTCTAAACCCAACAGTTTCTTAGATATTCCCAGAAAACTAATTTCATTTAATAAACTAAAGAAGGAATGCAAGCCACTAACCATGACAACAGTATCTCAAGAGGTGGCATCCAACTTTCCATCTATTTCTGGAATAAGTAGCCTAATGCCACTCCATTTATTACATTTCTGTGAAAGGTTGCAAATGGCTATCAGGTTATCACGGAGCCAACTAAAACTGTAAAATTCATCAATGCGCTTAAGGGGTTCAAGGAGTACCCTACATTTTTTCACACGACTTACACGTGCGATATGTCGTACAGAAGGTCTATTATATCACCAAGCAGCAACATTATTTTCAAAAATTCCTGATTTGAAATAGTAGACTGTTTTTAGCTGATTTTAGGAATTTGGGCCATCGGAGGCTAAAGAAAACCGATTTTTCATGCACCACAAGCCTTTATAATTTATAAAAGGGGAGTTCCTGTAGTTGGGCACTTGACACAACGGTTAGGGTCAGTTCGTATGTGACGTGTATTGCGATTCGTCTACGAGGCTTTCAATTTTATTTTCACGCCAGGAAGAATACGTTAGGTAAATTTAGTTTGAGAGCACATTTTAGCTAATCATTTTTCTTTGCCATCAAACAGGTTCCAAGCCCCTAAACATTGCAACAGTAGATCAATTGATAACATCTGATTATTAATACCCAGGACCGTTCAAAGAATGGTACTTCTGCTAGTGTTTAATATAAAATTTAACATGATAAAATGTAAAAATCAAAAATCTAAAATCTAAAAATAGAAAATCTTACATGCAATACTTTAAATCTTGAAATGAGGTTTCTGTGGGTTAGAGCATTGCTGGTTTAATGACCTTGCAGTTTAGTGCTTTGACACAATCTTCTCCTTTTCCTTCAGCGTTTGTCCCGCGCGCCTGCGGGGTGGGTAGATTATAGGCTGAGGAATAACCCACCCACCAAGGGAAGATGATTAAGAAAAGGAAGTAGATTTTGGATTGAAGAAAAAGGATAGAAAAATAGGAGGAGAGTCCCACAAAAGTTATGAATTTGACTTTCAATACATTTAGAAGCGGTTGCCACCGCAAATCCGTGCTCGGATACCTAAAGTGGGTACGAGCTTGGTCGAAGCTGACGGGAACCGCAGCTAAGACTTGGGCAGTTTGCCAGAGAAAGGCTGTAGTGTATTTCCTCCCAAGCACGAATAAAAGTACTATAGGGAAGGGTGATGGTCTGGCCAGACAGATAGTAGTAGATTTTTTCTGTATTAACGAGGGCATAAACCTAGGAAGAGCTAGGAAAGCCAGGATCTTGCCTAACTGTAGTATCAGAGAAATGATGAATCCAAAAACAAATATTTAATTTATTTAACAATTCAAAGAAGTTTGAGGAAATTAACAAGCGTGTAATATAATTTGGACAAACATTGTTCATTTGAACTCTTTAACAAATGGGGTCGCAGACCTCTCAACATTAAACGGTTGCTCCAGGCAATTGACAATTTACAAGGTTTCAAACCTTACATGTTTCTAAAATCTTTATAAGATTTAAACAAATAAACAATGAAATAATTAAAGCTTGAACGTGAATTGGAGTACAAAAAGTGCACCTTAAGAAATTCTTGAGAGAATGATCTAGAGAAAGTGACAACTTTGAAAATGACAATAATAACAACATGAAAAATAAGATAGAAGTTCCTACAACTTCTTATATTTATACAGAATTAATATATGAGAATTATACAAAGAGGGCAGGTCACTTACTGTGAAACCTGAAGAAAGTGAAAAGGAAAGTTCTAGACTTCCCAAGTATGAGCAGGAATCACTCGCCAAATGGGACAGTTTCCATTTCGTGAAACCTGAACATGACTCGCTCAAGAGTTTAAAGAAATGTTTTCCCTGATTATAGGAAAGGAACAATGTGATTTAAAACTTGTATCACACAAGCAATTATGCAGAATTTAATTAATGTTAAACTAGCAAAGTTGGAAGGGCACTTCGTGAGTGACGCCTTATAGAAAGTTACAATTTTATTAATAATGGTTGTTAGTAGAAGGTTGAGGAAAGATCATTAGGATATAGGATCAATGTTCATGGCCGTATTTAATGTAAACGGACGAGCGCGACGCGGTAGAAACGTGGAGCAAGCACTGATTATCACTATAGTCTGTAAAGATTGATGCAAAGTTCACTGTAGAAACTCGAAAGTTCATGAGAAAGAAAGTTATTGCAATTATGGAAATAACTGATTGCACTATATAGGTGAGAGTCTATTTCTTGAAAAAGTTGTGATTTACAATTAAATGCGCCATAGAATGTTCCAACGGGGGAAGAAAGATCGCTATTGCAGTAATTTAAGAAAGATTCCTCATTTTAACTAGCATTTTCACAAGTGCGTGAACAATACTTGACGGCAAGACTCGCGGATAGAGTACAAGATCTCGAAGGTTCCAGAACGACCTTAGCAGAAAAATGGGGTTGAGAAAATCCAACGGAGGAACTAGCTTTATAATTATAGACAGCGGGTATTAAATAATATCCCACGTAGCGAGAGGATTTCTCGTTTAAATAGCTTAAGAAAAGCTCTTTTTTAGTAAGGTTGGCTTATACAAGCGAAAGCTCAACATGGCAAATCCCACGAAGAATGATTGCCGCCCCACAAGTAATCTCACGCTGTCTATAAAATAATTAATAAAAGCATGTAGATAAAATTGATGAAGATGAGGTTAAAACCTTTAAAATGGTACTTATCTTGATTTCATGTTGAAGGCGAGGTTCCGTACTACTTTGCCAACATGGCGTAGAAGAGAGTATGCCTCTTGGATAGAGGAGGCTAGCTCGAGCGGAGCTTTGACTGATCGAGTCAACTGCAGACTGAGAAGTGAGAGCTGCTCAACGGAGCACGGAGGGACCAAGAAAGGGGGAAAGAGTGGGGGGTAGGAGACAAAAGGAGAACATATAAACATTGCCAACTCTAATACAAAAAATTAATCTCTTGCTGAGCTGATCTTCAAAGAGTTGATGACAGTTGATACTAGCGCAGCATGGTGAGTAAAGAAGTGGACGTAGTCCTCTTGCTCAAGGAGAAAATAGCTGGCGATGATAACAGGATCTGGTGGCCAAATGGATATGGAATTCCTCTTGCGCGAGGAAGAGTTGAAGCGCTTCAGAGATTCGTTGTTATATGACGCTAGGTGGGTCACAGAATATATATCTGAAACAGACTCATACAAAATATAAGCGACCTGAACCCCTAAGAGAGAACAGAAGATCACTGTTGGTGTCTGACAAAGAGGAAGGAAAGAACATGCAAAAACATTAAAAATTATAATCTCAGGTACCGTGTATTCCAAGAATGCACCATACTGGGAGGGGCAGACACCAACAGCGAACAAGAAAAACAAGTACAGTAATAAGCAATTGCGGAGAAGTAGTCTTATGATCTGACCATTAGTGGTCAAGACTCTGAATACCCTGACTCTCCTATCTCTTCCAGGGTAACACTCGGTCACTCTTCCAAAAGGCCAGACTAGGGGGGGGGGGTGAAACATCCCTAACTAAGACCAAGTCTCCCACTTGAATGTCGGGACTGTAAAGAAACCACTTCTGCCTCCCTTGCAAGGAAGTTAAATATTCCAAGTTCCATCTCTTCCAAAAGGAATTGCGGAGGGCTTCAAGTTTACGCCAAACAATAGGTAAATCAGAATCCCTGAAAGAATTAGGAAGGGGAGGAGGGGCTGAGAAAGAAGTGCGTGTAAGGAAGCGACCAGGTGTAAGTGGAAGGAGGTCATCAGGGTCATTGGAAAGCGGAGTTAAGGGGCGAGAGTTAACAACACCTTCAATCACAAAATAACTCGAAGCTGAGGGAAATAAAGCACTAGTAAAGATTGCGATACAATGCAAAAGGAGAATTAACAAGTTTAAACAAAGCGTATAGAAACAAGTACATCTATTCAGGACAAGAATATACCAAATAAACAAAGGAACTATGCGAGTAGAAAGCAAGAACGCCATAGGTAACAAACGAGTAGCCATAAACAATAACCTCAAGTTATAATGAGTATCAAAGGGGTTACTCAGAAAAATACTTAAGTCAGCGAGAAACGTGACATGACAAGTATGAATACAAAAACACATCGAATGTGACGACGAGAAAAAACCAGTTTGTTCATCAATGAACATTAAGATCGCAAAATATGTAAGCAAAGTGAAATACATGAGCGCGTGAGAAATACGCAACGAAGTTTTGAAACAAGGATCGAAGCAGTTATAGAATACGAGCATGAGTAAGTGGAATACAAAAGCAAGTGCGGCCTTGACCCACATAGTACAACGAGATAAGACATATAAATAGCTGAAAGAGTCCTTAACTGGAACAAGTTTATTTTGGGAAGTAGGTGAACGGCTTCTGTACTTGCAGTAGCGGCTCGCCAGACAATGGTTGGCAATCAGCCAAAGTTGAGATAAGAGAAACATGCTTTGAACTTTGTCAAGCGTACAGGAAATAAACAGTGACTTGACCTTAATCGGGCTTGTATACAAACAAATTTGAAAAACAAGCAGTTCGGAGTACACAAACAACATTTGTTGAATCAGCTGTAACTTAAAGCAGATATTCAGGTTGGCCGGCATGCAGTCAATCGTAACTTGGACGTGAACAAACAATTTAAAGCTATATGAAATAAAGTAGGAAATCAATTTCGCATGATTTAGAGGATCACGGAATCCGACAATTTTCGACAGGAAAAAGCTTAATTCTTCCGAGCAAAGAAGACAAGCTGGGACATTGAGAAGAAGGTTATGCATAAGAATAGTTATTCTAGATGCTATAGAATTCAGATTTTCAAACGGTTTCATGAGCGAGTTCCAATTGTGAGGAAGGAGGGAGGATCCGACCGTGGCCATCCTTCTAAATAAGGAAAGAAGTGAAACATGGCTTACAGCAAAGTGATGGTGACTGATAGCCATGGTTTTACACAAGGGGAAGATAGTTTTCGAGAAAGAGTTTAAGCAATTACCTGCTATAAAAAATGACATGAGAAGGTAAACGAAATAACACAAAGCAAAGCGAACTTGAATGGCCATCTTGTGCGGGAAGAAGGAAAAACCATTTAAACAAATTACAGAGGTAGCGTAGTTGTTCACGATGAGACATCGTTTCGGCAAGTGTTTTTCAAAAATATTGAGATCTGAAACATGAGCGTTCTCTTTTTCAGAAATGGGATTTATGTCAGCTGTAACGAAATGACATTGCGCTTTGGTTTGAACACTGGGTTGTTGGATCTCACCAGTAATAACCCAACCAAAATCGGTGTCTCTGGCGACCACGGTTGAAGATAACTTGCGTGTTTGTTTGCGAAGGCACTTCCAAAAAACATTGGCACTGAAAAGTACATCAATGGGACCTTGAGCATTAAACTGAGGATCAACTAACCTTAAGTGCGAAGGAATGTTTAAATCGGAAGTATTAATAGAGTGACTTGGAGTGTCCTTGCCAATGCTGGTAAGAATGAGACAGTTTATGTTAAGATTGGTGTTTCTTTGGCAAACGTCTCTGATTTTCAATTTTGAAGACTGCAAAACTTGAGTTTTCAAATTGTCAATGCCGGTCACATTGATAGAAGTAGGCGATGACGAAAGACCTAGTTTTTTAATCAACGATTGCGAAACAAAGTTATGAGTTGAAGCGGAATCGAGAAGACCACGGGTTCTAAACCAATTTCCAAATTTATCTTGGATTTCGAATTGTACAGTGGTCAAAAGGGTTTGCGCACTATGAAAAGTTTCGGCGTTGGAAATGCAGGAAGAAGCATTAGTTTGTTCGGAGCTGCTCTGCATGGAGCTTGAAGAGGCGGGTGCTGATGACCTCGATTTATCGTGAACGTGCAATAAAGAATGATGCGGTTTTTTGCAATGAAAACAGAGATTTGATGACGTACAGTTCGAAGAAGAATGCTTAGGTGACAAGCAATTGAAACAATGTTTGCTATTCAAGACAAACTTCCTTCGATCTTCGACAGACAATTCTTTAAATGATTTGCACAAATACAATGTGTGAGGCTTTTTACAGAGCGTGCATTTTAACGATTTGTTAAGCGGCCTGATATCTTCTCTTGCATGATTGAGAGAAGCAGAACGGGTTTGCTTGTTCTCGACAGATGGGGGCTGATGTCCCTTTGAAAAAGCAAGTTTTTTTTTCAAAAATTTGACACTGAGGATTCGTTTCGACCTTTTCGCACTGAAATGCGAGTGCTGTAAGGACTTGGCATCGGCTGTTAAGAAACGAGATTAAGTGTTCGAAGGAAAATTCTTCCTTGCGAGCGAGTTCAATTTCCCAAGCCTTTAAAGTTGAAAAATCGAATCTTGATGTAGCCAGATGAATGAGTATGGTGTCCCATGTTTGGACAGGCTGCTTTAGTTGGTATAATGCTCTGACATTCAACTGTATAGAGTCTAAGAGGTTTCTTAAAGAGGTGACGTCATTAGGTTTGACGGCTGGCAAGTTGAAAAGACAGCGTATGTGGCGAGCTACATTCAAACGTAAATTGCCATATCTCTCTTTAAGGAGATTAAAGGCGATGTGGTAGTTGTCTGCGCTTAAAGGCAGTGACTCCACTAAGGCTAAGGCCTCACATTCCAAAGAGGTACGGAGGAAGTAGAACTTATGAATGTCTGGGATCTCGGTATTTTCATGAATTAGGGAGCAGTAAAGTTCGTAAAAAGAATACCATTCACCTTCCTTGCCTGAGAAGTGCGGTAGGCTTATCTTAGGAAGTAACGGTTTCGGTTTGTTCTCGTGAACTGAAGCGGGTGCGAACTGGGCCGGATTGATGACCCTAGTGTCCGGTTCTGAGATATTGCGGATCAATTGGTGGGCCTTGGCAATCCCTTCAAAGTACAAGGGTTCGACCTCGTCCCGATCCGATTGAAGTTCTGGGCAAGCGGATTCAATCTCGGTTTGAATTTGGTCATAATAATCATAAGACCGTTCGTACAACTTAAGGCGATGTGTCAAGATGTCTAAATCACACTCGGCGGGATTTAACTTGCTGATGAAATTTCTGAATCTAGTGAGTTGCCCTTTATAGGAAGAACGTCTGGCAATGAGAGTTTCATCTTTTTCAGTAGGGGCCATGACAAAGAGAATAAATTGAAATACAACTCACGAAACTGTAGAACCTTGGAGATGCTGTCTAGCTGGCGGCAGCGAATGAGTAGAAAGAATGGGACACACCATAGGAGACAGGAGCGCCCTCTTTCCCGTTCACAGGCTTTGCACGATGTGGTTATAGCTGAAATATTCAACACAGATATTAGAAATATGCAAAGTATTGTCAAATGACACTTTTTTAAAAAGAAAAAAGAAAAAATGGGCTCTCCCGGGTTTCGGCACCAAATTTTGGGTAGTTTATTACCTGAGGAATAACCCACCCACCAAGGGAAGATGATTAAGAAAAGGAAGTAGATTTTGGATTGGAGAAAAAGGATAGAAAAGTAGGAGGAGAGTCCCACAAAAGTTATGAATTTGACTTTCAATACATTTAGAAGCGGTTGCCACCGCAAATCCGTGCTCGGATACCTAAAGTGGGTACGAGCTTGGTCGAAGCTGACGGGAACCGCAGCTAAGACTTGGGCAGTTTGCCAGAGAAAGGCTGTAGTGTATTTCCTCCCAAGCACGAATAAAAGTACTATAGGGAAGGGTGATGGTCTGGCCAGACAGATAGTAGTAGATTTTTTCTGTATTAACGAGGGCATAAACCTAGGAAGAGCTAGGAAAGCCAGGATCTTGCCTAACTGTAGTATCAGAGAAATGATGAATCCAAAAACAAATATTTAATTTATTTAACAATTCAAAGAAGTTTGAGGAAATTAACAAGCGTGTAATATAATTTGGACAAACATTGTTCATTTGAACTCTTTAACAAATGGGGTCGCAGACCTCTCAACATTAAACGGTTGCTCCAGGCAATTGACAATTTACAAGGTTTCAAACCTTACATGTTTCTAAAATCTTTATAAGATTTAAACAAATAAACAATGAAATAATTAAAGCTTGAACGTGAATTGGAGTACAAAAAGTGCACCTTAAGAAATTCTTGAGAGAATGATCTAGAGAAAGTGACAACTTTGAAAATGACAATAATAACAACATGAAAAATAAGATAGAAGTTCCTACAACTTCTTATATTTATACAGAATTAATATATGAGAGGGCAGGTCACTTACTGTGAAACCTGAAGAAAGTGAAAAGGGAAGTTCTAGACTTCCCAAGTATGAGCAGGAATCACTCGCCAAATGGGACAGTTTCCATTTCGTGAAACCTGAACATGACTCGCTCAAGAGTTTAAAGAAATGTTTTCCCTGATTATAGGAAAGGAACAATGTGATTTAAAACTTGTATCACACAAGCAATTATGCAGAATTTAATTAATGTTAAACTAGCAAAGTTGGAAGGGCACTTCGTGAGTGACGCCTTATAGAAAGTTACAATTTTATTAATAATGGTTGTTAGTAGAAGGTTGAGGAAAGATCATTAGGATATAGGATCAATGTTCATGGCCGTATTTAATGTAAACGGACGAGCGCGACGCGGTAGAAACGTGGAGCAAGCACTGATTATCACTATAGTCTGTAAAGATTGATGCAAAGTTCACTGTAGAAACTCGAAAGTTCATGAGAAAGAAAGTTATTGCAATTATGGAAATAACTGATTGCACTATATAGGTGAGAGTCTATTTCTTGAAAAAGTTGTGATTTACAATTAAATGCGCCATAGAATGTTCCAACGGGGGAAGAAAGATCGCTATTGCAGTAATTTAAGAAAGATTCCTCATTTTAACTAGCATTTTCACAAGTGCGTGAACAATACTTGACGGCAAGACTCGCGGATAGAGTACAAGATCTCGAAGGTTCCAGAACGACCTTAGCAGAAAAATGGGGTTGAGAAAATCCAACGGAGGAACTAGCTTTATAATTATAGACAGCGGGTATTAAATAATATCCCACGTAGCGAGAGGATTTCTCGTTTAAATAGCTTAAGAAAAGCTCTTTTTTAGTAAGGTTGGCTTATACAAGCAAAAGCTCAACATGGCAAATCCCACGAAGAATGATTGCCGCCCCACAAGTAATCTCACGCTGTCTATAAAATAATTAATAAAAGCATGTAGATAAAATTGATGAAGATGAGGTTAAAACCTTTAAAATGGTACTTATCTTGATTTCATGTTGAAGGCGAGGTTCCGTACTACTTTGCCAACATGGCGTAGAAGAGAGTATGCCTCTTGGATAGAGGAAGCTAGCTCGAGCGGAGCTTTGACTGATCGAGTCAACTGCAGACTGAGAAGTGAGAGCTGCTCAACGGAGCACGGAGGGACCAAGAAAGGGGGAAAGAGTGGGGGGTAGGAGACAAAAGGAGAACATATAAACATTGCCAACTCTAATACAAAAAATTAATCTCTTGCTGAGCTGATCTTCAAAGAGTTGATGACAGTTGATACTAGCGCAGCATGGTGAGTAAAGAAGTGGACGTAGTCCTCTTGCTCAAGGAGAAAATAGCTGGCGATGATAACAGGATCTGGTGGCCAAATGGATATGGAATTCCTCTTGCGCGAGGAAGAGTTGAAGAGCTTCAGAGATTCGTTGTTATATGACGCTAGGTGGGTCACAGAATATATATCTGAAACAGACTCATACAAAATATAAGCGACCTGAACCCCTAAGAGAGAACAGAAGATCACTGTTGGTGTCTGACAAAGAGGAAGGAAAGAACATGCAAAAACATTAAAAATTATAATCTCAGGTACCGTGTATTCCAAGAATGCACCACGGGGTCCGCTACACGGGCCCGTTGTCTCCATTTCGCTCTGTCTCGGGCTGCATCTGGATGGATGTTCACGCTTTAGAGATCTTTATGAAGCGTATCAGCCCAACGTTGTTTAGGTCGTCCTTTAGGTCTTCTGCCGACGACTTCAAGTGTGTATCCCGTCTTGGCAATAGAGCCATCATCGGCCCGTAAAACATGCCCAAACCAACGAAGTCGGCTCTCACGCATCTTGTCTTGGATCGGTGCAACTCCAAACTGTTTTCTGATGCTGTCATTGGAAACGTGTTCTAACTTAGTGAGGCCCGCTGTCCATCTCAGCATCTTTGTTTCCATTACACTTAGGCGGCGTTCTGTCTCGACTGTAGTCGGCCAGCACTCACAACCATACAAGGCGACTGGCCGTTTGACAGTACGATAGATTTTTGATTTTAAATGATCTTTCATCCTGCGGTCGCAAGTGACTCCGGTTGTTTTTCGCCATTTCATCCAGGCTACCTGAGTTCTGGTATTGACCTCTTCGGTGAGTCGGCCGTCAACAGTGATTGTGGAACCGAGGTACACGCGTCAGATCTTCACCATTGACCGTGATGGTTCCCATTTCATGTCTATCTGATGTCAAGTACTCAGTTTTCTTCAAGTTAAGGCGCAAACCATGTTGCACCAACCGGTCACACCATTCTTGAGTTTGGCTTTGCAGATCAAGCTTGTTTTCTGCTGGCAGCATCACGTCATCAGCATAAAGTAGGGTCCATGGTAATGGCCGGTGCAGGTCAACTGTCACGGTGTCCATAACTAGAATGAAAAAAAAAGCGGTGATAATGCAGAACCTTGTGCTTTGACACAATAAAAAATAATAAATACTAAATTAAATACTTACAAAAAGAAATTAAATACAATATATAAATAGAAAATAAATCATTAAAAATTATATACATAATAAATTAAATGAAAAAATAAATAATAAATAATAATAAACAAGGCATGGTTAATAACAAATAACGAATGATTTGAACAGCCCGCATTTAAGAGTGCGGTTGCGCGCAGCAGCCATCTTGCGCATTAGCCCCTGACCCAGCTATGACCCTCTCTCTATAAGAACAACGTAGGGTGGTTGTGCGTGGCGCCCATCTTGCGCATTAGCCCCTGCACGAGAACCAGCCAACATTGCCTACTAGTGGGTCACCCCTAAGCGGGCTAATCGCCGATATCTTCATTAATGCACTGAAAAATGCGTTCTTAGAAAAGACTTCAATTATGGGAATAGTAATGTGGAAAAGGTACGTGGATGATCTGCATCTACGATACTGAATTAACAAGCGAAAAAAAACAATTCCCCAATCCATTATTAGCCTACGCTATTCACTAAGGAATCCGAAACTGATCGGAAATACATTATCTCGACATAACCATCGAACGTAAAGACAATGAGCTTTCATATTCCATATTCCGAAAAGCCACACAAACCTCGCATGCAATCGACAATCAGTCCAATCACCCCAGCACGCATAAATTAGCGGGGTTCAATTCAATGGTGCACAGGGCTTTAAACATACCCATGTCAAAATACAATTATAATACGGAAATAAGAATAATCAAGCAAATAGCAAAGGAAAACAATTTACCGCCCAGAAAAATATATAAAATTGTAGCTAAACATAAGCATAAAGACAAAATGATCCCAAAACCGGATAATAATGAGAAGAAAGTCACGCGTTTCAACTATGTGAATGCGAAGACACATAAAATCACAAATCTGTTTAAAAAGCAAGGCATAAAAATGGTATTCATAACGAATAACACAACCGGTAAGCATCTGCAAAATAGTAATCTAAATAAACAAGACCCGTAATCAAAGTCAGGGGTATATTCTATTAAGTGCCAAGACACAGATTGTCAAGCTAATTACATCGGACAATGTGGAATAAGAGTAGATAAACGCTACCATGAACATAGAAACGCGATAAAATACGGGACACACTCAGCCGTATGCGAAAATACGTGCGACGCGGGACACAGTTTTACTAACATTGAAACCGACTTAAAATAATTCATCACGAACCGACTAGCAGAAATCTTGACATAAACGAAGCAATCGAGATACTCCTAGCTAAAAGAAACAACCCCGATAATCTAAACGAACACACTTTTATGGAGAGCTCACCCCTCTTCACTCTACTAAAATCACACGCTAGTAGGTAATATAAGCCGGTTCTGGGGCAGGGGCTAATGGGCAAGATGGCCGCCGCACGCAATCACTCTATGTTATTCTTATGGAGGGGTCAGTCATATAGGTAAGAAACGGGTCATACTATACTTTCTGCTACCGAGTTTCAGCTACTTTTCAAGGTCACGCTCACCGAGCATTGCCAAAGGCTGTCAAAGGTTAATGATTGGATTATGAGTGTGAGGCAGGTAACAAGAAACACAAGCGGTGCCCATGCAATAGTTTTATTAATTATATATATCTACAATTTTTACATATAATACACTCTTTTCTTTATTTTAGTTTTAATAACAGTCATTTTTTATTTTTCTACATTTTAACTTAAATTTTTGCTTAAATGTCTTAGGTCCCTTTTGTATCCATTAGTTTATACGAACAGGGCAGCCCATGTTCTTGATTTGCCATGCATATTTACACACAGAACACAACTCTTTCCTTATGTTTGCTTGGTGTAGTTTTAATTGCATCTAGCTTAATTTTGATCCGATAATTTAAATCTGTATCCGAATCTTCTAGTTCCTTTTCCAGCCAATAATTGGATATAAACAAAGAGTCAATATTTTCCATTTCCAAGACATATCTAACTTTATGTCTATATACAATTGGTTTTATTCCCTTAACAATTAGTTCTGTTCCTTTTTCCAGACTTTCTAACCGGGTACACTTTTGGATTTTTATTTGGCCTTTGATTTCCTGCATTGTGATGTTACTAAGCAGATCGACGTAACCTTGCGTATACGTTGTCGACTCTACTCTATAGTCTGTTTGGATGCTTGTGAACAACTTAAAATTCTCGATTTTAGCAAAGGAGTTACCATTAAATGTAGTCATTCCATTGGTGTTGAATTCTGCAAATGGTTTTTCAGTTTCCAGATGCACAATGTCCTATCCACCACATGGAGTTACAATAAATCCATCCTTTTTAAGCAAGTCTAAATTACCATGACTCTTTAAAAACATAGATTTTAAATATCGTCTTAAGTAGCACACATGTTTACATTTTTCACTTTCTACAAGCACTCCAACGCGTGGATAAGTTCCTTTGTAATTAACAGTAAATGCTGAGAGTTTGTATTTCCCACTCACATCGAGATTTTGCCAAGGACTTTGTTTAAAGTAAACTGTAAACCTGTTTCTTGCATCCACAATCGCCTGTTCTTTCTGCAATACCGCTTCGTACTCTTTCTTTAGAGCAGTAGTCTCTGCAACATACTCCACTTTCCTTTTAGGTAGATTTCTTTAGAAAGCTAACTATTGCAATGGGTCCCATGTTTCGACTTCCGGAAAATTTCGACATATCTTCGCGTTTCACATCCCCCAGACCCCAAAACCACCGTCAGTTCAAAAGTTTATATATAATTTATGTATATATATCAGTTTCTTGTGGACACGATAACTGCCGTTATTTTGCACCAATCACTTTGAATTTTTTACAAAATATGTATCCCTATAAAATCTCGGTCGAATTCGTTAATGGGCAAAATTGGTCAAAGGGGGTAAAAATGGGGGGCTTTTTTCGAAAAGTGAAATATCGCTATAACTCTCTTAATACATGAAATATCGAATCCCTTCAAAGTTCATAATATGTGTCGGATAAGTGCCAAAAATTTATGTCAAATAAGGTTTTTGATAGCACCAACCATTGACCAAAGGGGTGGGAAAAAGTGGGTTTTTCGGGAAACATTAATCATATCTCTGTTAATAGGCACAATATCAAAACCGCACAAAATGGACAATATTCCTCCAATAATTACCTAAAACTTTTGTCTGAAAGAATTTTTGATATGACCCACCATTACGCCACGGGGTGAACAAAATGATTTAAATTATAAGAAAATGCCAAGTGCCAAGAGAGGTTGCCATGACAACTTTACTTTTAATTGATAAGGATGACCATCAGCAGTTGCTATGACAACGCCACTGCACGAGATCACATTCAGTTTTCATATGTCAGTGGGAAGCGACTTCGGTATCGGAACTGGTAGCATGCTGAACTTCTATGCCCAAGGTCGCGGGTTCAAACCCGGCTGAAGTCGTCGGATTTACTAAGAGCGCTAAAAAACCTGAGTTTGCTTTCCTTCGGAGGGGAAGTTCCAACGTTCGTTGCGAGTTGCTGATTGAGGTGGCATCTAGTAGCCAAGTTCACAGCTAGGTGTCGTTGACGGCAGTATTTTAGGTAGATTTCATTAGAAAGCTAACTATTGCAATGGGTACCATGTTTCGATTTCCGGAAAATTTCGACATATCTTCGCGTTTCACATCCCCCAGACCCCAAAACCACCGTCAGTTCAAAAGTTTATATATAATTTATGTAATATATGTATATATGTATATCAGTTTCTTGTGGACACGATAACTGCCGTAATTTTGCACCAATCACTTTGAATTTTTTACCGAATATGTATACCCATAAAATCTCGGACGAGTTCGTTACTGGGCTAAATCGGTCGAAGGGGATGAAAATGGGGGACTTTGTTTTCGAAAAATGAAATATTGCTATAACTCTCTTAATATCTGAAATATCGAATCCGTTCAAAGTTCATACTATGTGTCGGATAAAGCTCAGAAATTTATGTTTGAAACGTTTTTTGATAGCACCAACCATTGACCAAAGGGGTGGGAAAAAGTGTTTTTTTCGGGAAACATTAATCATATCTCTGTTAATAGGCACAATATCAAAACCGTACAAAATGGACAATATTCCCCTAATAATTACTAAAACGTTTGTCTGAAAGAATTTTTGATATGAGCCACCATTGCGCCAAGGGATGAGAAAAAATATTTCGGAATTATAAGAAAATGCCAAGAGCTATCAGTGGTTGACATGGCAACACTACTAAATTGATGAGGGATGAGCCATCAGAAGTTGCCATGACATCTGACTAAGTGTGAAGCGGCTTCGGTGACGTAACTGGTAGCATGCTGAACTTCTATGCCCAAGGTCGCGGGTTCAAAGCCGGCCAAAGTCGTCGGATTTTCTAAGAGCGCTAAAAATCCCTCAGTAAGCTTTCCTTTGGAGGGGAAGTTTCAACGTTCGTTGCGAGTTGCTGATTGAGGTGGCATCTAGTAGCCAAGTTCACAGCTGGGTGGCGTTGACGTTAGTATCTGGTAGCAACATTAGGAACTACTGCTTGAAATTTAGCGTCTGCATTCCTTACCTGAATTACAGACTAATACAGCTATCACAATTCACACCGTTTATCAGACAGATTCTACACTCACCCAAAGTACACGAGGTTATATGACCGCGTTGTCGCAGCCCCTAAACTGAGGAACCAACCAACATCTCTGCGGGAGATATAATTTTGCGTGAAGAAGTAAGAGACCGTTACATAGTTACACATCAGTGTCGAAACCTTGCATAAGAACAGTGTGACCACAAGTATAACAAGTAGTTCCGTGAAGAACTGTACAGCCTATTTTCATATATCCTGCTCATGTTAATTGCCTCTATCAACATACAAAATGTCAGTTTAATTGCTGTAACAGATTCGTAGATATTGAGAACCGTCTAAATATTTCAGATGGTCGCCAGGTTGGATTTTTATTTTTGTACTATTATATTAAGATTATTGTGTAAGTGTGGTATACAAACTTCAATCGCATGATTAGAACACAAGAAGTAAAAACGAGATTTTAAAATTACGCACAGCAGCCATCTTGTGATTATGCAAACAATTGAAATAAATTAGATGCCAGTGGATCAACATTTGTGTAAGCATTTAAAACGTGCAACGTTTCACGGCACTCGGATAGTTAATTCGCGAGAAACGTCCATTTAAATATTTATTCTTCGCGTCGCCGCCGTGTTGGATTCTTGCTCACCAGGTTACTGAAAGTCCTATAGGTGAACATATGTTCATAGTCTCTATGAACATAAAAATTTCAGTTTGGTTGCTGTAAAAGATTCATATATATTGAGGACCGTCTAAATATTACGGAAGCTTGCTATTTAGGATTGTTATATGTAAGGCCATAGAGTTATGTACCATTCAAGGTCACTTATTGCCTAGGTTCATTATTCAAACTTTCACTTCGATCGCATGATTACGACACAAGAAATAAAAACTTAATTTTAAAATTTCGCACAGCCGCCATTTGAGGTTATGTAAACAATTGAATTAAATTAGATGGCAGTACATTACAATCTGCAAAATCATTTACTGTACCACATTTCACTGCGCTCAGAGAGTTAACTCACGACAAAAGTCTATTAAAATATTTCAAATTCGCTTGGTCACCATGTTCGTTTTGTACTTTACAGGTTTATGAATTATACATAGGTAAACTTGTATCAGTACCCTCTATCACTGTACAAAATTGCAGGGTGATATCTGTAATAGTTTCGGGGATATAGAATGTCAGTGAAATATTTCGCACAGCCGCCATTTTGAGGTTATGTAAACAATTGAACTAAATTAGACTCCAGTGCACCGCAATGTGTATAAATATTTGCTGTACCAAGTTTCATTACGTTTGGATAGTTAAATCGCGAGAAAAGTCTATTTAAAAGTCTCCACTTCGCTTGGCCGCCATGTTGGTTATGTAGTAACCAGGTTTTTGAAAGTTTCATAGGTGAACTTCTAGTAGTACCCTTTATCACCGTACACAATTTCAGGGCGATATCCGTAATAGTTTCGGAGATACTGAATGCTAGTGAAATATTTCGCACAGCCGCCATGTTGGATTGGTGAGACGTAACAAAATTCGATGGGCACGGTCGACGTCGCCGGGAATAGTGCTATGAACTTACCGAGTTTCACTGAAATCGCTCCAGCCGTTTAGATTTTATTAGGGGGGACACACACACACACCTCACACACACACACACACACGCACACCCACATGGACAAAAGGTGATCTCATAAGCCTATTTTTTCAAAATTGAAAATAGGCTAAAAATGGACTCCAAATGACAAGAAGGTTACCGTCCCCGTAAGACAATAAAATGTTAAAAATATGTTTAAAATGAAGAAAGACAAAGTTAATTAATCTCCAATTATAAAATACTTTCACGCGATAAATGAAGTCTGATCCTTCTACGAAAACCAGCATATTCTGCCTATTTTCGCCTATCTCCAAGTTTGTCCAGTGAAATCTACCTCCGCCTTCCGGCGTGCCGAGAGGACTTTTTTTTGATCTCAATTTCCTCCAACTCTAATTTTCGTTTCCTTACACATAGCACATTAACTGTACTCAATGAGGTAATTTCCTTAAGAGGGTATGGTTTAAGTCTGTTAGTTTTATTGGTTCTTTTTCTCAACACCTGGGGGAGAATATTATTTGTAGGAGTCAATCCTAATTCGCTAATGTTTATGTTTGCGGGAATTGTGGAGAACAATGTCCTGGATTGAGAAAAGAATGTTTCCCCAGCTTTAATGTAGCATTTTTGTATAATGCGAACATTGTTGTTTCCAGAATCATCGTTAACAATTTCTACAAAGTTTACGGGTAAGTAATTAAAACTATAGGCAGAGAGAGCATAGTTAATCATTTTTTCCCGATCTTGTCCATCGCGCAGTTTGATTTGCACACCAGTCAATTTCCGAGTATTTTTATTACCCCAATACACAAATTGCAAAACATTGTTAAACACCACACAGCAACTATTTTGTAGGTTATCCGATAGTTTGGTCCACATGTACTGCAGTAGTGGAGTAGGGGGGTTCTAACGAGTGTCATGGCCGCCACGTGGACGCGGCGGCCATGACACTATTTGGAACTCCTACTACTCCACTACTGCAGTTTTAGTCCTAGAGGCTTTAAATTTATTTTGGTGGTAGATGGCGTCAGGGCCAGTCATTTATGTCAAACAAAATATTTTGTAAACTCTTTACTTTCCAAAATATAAAAATTACAAAATTGAACTTTTTTCAAAAAAAAACTCAAAAAATAAAAAAAAATATTATAAAAAATAAAGGACATAGAGACCATTCTTTTATGCCCATAGAACACTTTTTAGAATGTTTGGTTTTATAAAAAATCGCCTACTTTCCAAATTGAACTTTTTTCATTTTCATCATACAGACCTGGGACTTGGTTTGCAGGTAGAGGGGATAGAGACCTTTCATTTATGTTAAACAAACCTTTTTGTAGAATTCCTAGTTTCCAAAATAGTGACCATTTTTCAAAATTCATTTTCTTTTGTCCTAGAGACCTGAGACTTGGTACGGAGATACAGGGGGTAAAGACCATTAATTTATGTGAAACAAACCTTTTTGTAGAAATCCTAATTTTGGAAATATTGCCCATTTTTTAAAATTTTATTTTTGTTGTCCTGGAGACCTGAGACTTGGTATGGGTATAGAGGGGGTAAAAACCATTGATTTACGTCAGACAAACGTTTTTGTAAAATTTCTAATTTTGGAAATATAGCCCATTTCGGAAATATGTTTTGGAAAATTTGAAAAGTACACTATTTTTTCGACTAGGCATGGGATAGAGGTAAGTGTAAGAGTTGAGAGTCATTGATAAACCTTAGAGTACTTTTTTTTTTTTTTTTTGAATTTTGTGTGTTGTTGTTGTTGTTGTTGTTGTTGTTGTTGCTGCTGCTGCTGCTGCTTACGAACATGGCTGTAAGCATTATGCAGCCATAAAAAGGACAAACAAACTTTCCAAGACCAAATAAGCCCCAACAAGCAAGAGCAAATATGAGAGAGCTAATACAAAAGCCAACAAAAGCCAACAAAAAAGCCAACATAAAAAGCCAATACACAAGCTGATTGTAAAATGTTAAACACTTGCATAGTATTACATTTTAGGTAAAGCAACATTCCCATGCAATTAAATCATTTAACTTTTTGTTACGTCATGCGACAAGTTAAATCTTGTTTGAGTTCCAATCGTTAACCTTCGGCAGTCTCCGGCAATGTTCGAGAGATTTTGTATTTATATGTGTACTGCTTTCTGCCGACAAGCGTTGTCAGTTACGTCATAATCTAAAAATAGAATTGAGTATTGGTATATATAAGAGACACTACAAATGCATTTGACCAGTGCTTCGTGGTAGCTGAAAGTGTAAATATGTCTCTCTCTAAATTGTTTAGTGTCCCCCAACTTATGGGGAACAGAATAAAGCCTACCAACGAGCGGTTTGGGTTGTGGTTGTTGTTGGAAAACCTGGACAATCTGGTAACAGACATTGGTAATATAAACTACACAGAAAACAAGACGCTCCTAAGTGATAAAAATGTTAATCTACTTACACCGATTACGGATCCGTTTTGTGATAACATTATGGTGGTTAGGATATGTGACCAAGTGGACTGCCAAGAACAATTGGAAAATAGTAAGTCTGTGCTGCTAAAGAAAGAGGTGTGTGGTGCTTTCAACCTCTATTTACGTGGTAAATTCTCCAAGTTCATTTCTGCTAAACATGGTGTTAAGGCAAAGCTACCATTTCCTCTACTCAATAACGAGTGTGCAATGGCACGGGGACTCAGGACACAGCTTGGGGAGAAAGGAATGGTTAACATTATGGAAAAGTATAAAAATCCTGTGGCTATACCATACAAAGTGGAGCTAGCTGATGTTAAATTAGACGTTCTGTTAGCCGAACTTCCAGAGATATTGCAACAGCTTCGTGCTGAGGAGTTTTATCTTATGGATTTGGACATAACCCAAGATTTGGCTGGTGTTTTTAACAAGGCAGAGATGTGTGATTATCTAACATCGAATCACAACTTTTGTGTGCAAGGAGAGTATCGAGAAAAGTGTAATGTGATTGTGAACAATGATAAAACGGTTGGTATAGACTGTTTAACATGGATGAACTCTAATTCTAGAATAAAGATATATAACAAATTTATATGTCAAATTACAAGTCCTGGTGTAAACAAAGTCATTGGAAACCATATTATAGACTTTATCCGATGTCCAGACACCCGTCTAAGGGAAACATTTACGTCTTCCTTAGCTAAGGAACATGGTATTACAAGACTAGAGGCAACAATTATAACTACAAAATGAATGGTGTATTTGACCCACTCAAAGATTGTGTTAGTGTATTAAACGCCAACAAACATTACTTAAAAGAAGCGCCCCTGTACTCGGTACCGATCGCGTCCATGTGGACCAAACTATCGGATAACCTACAAAATAGTTGCTGTGTGGTGTTTAACAATGTTTTGCAATTTGTGTATTGGGGTAATAAAAATACTCGGAAATTGACTGGTGTGCAAATCGAACTGCGCGATGGACAAGATCGGGAAAAAATGATTAACTATGCTCTCTCTGCCTATAGTTTTAATTACTTACCCGTAAACTTTGTAGAAATTGTTAACGATGATTCTGGAAACAACAATGTTCGCATTATACAAAAATGCTACATTAAAGCTGGGGAAACATTCTTTTCTCAATCCAGGACATTGTTCTCCACAATTCCCGCAAACATAAACATTAGCGAATTAGGATTGACTCCTACAAATAATATTCTCCCCCAGGTGTTGAGAAAAAGAACCAATAAAACTAACAGACTTAAACCATACCCTCTTAAGGAAATTACCTCATTGAGTACAGTTAATGTGCTATGTGTAAGGAAACGAAAATTAGAGTTGGAGGAAATTGAGATAAAAAAAAAAGGAAAGTGGAGTATGTTGCAGAGACTACTGCTCTAAAGAAAGAGTACGAAGCGGTATTGCAGAAAGAACAGGCGATTGTGGATGCAAGAAACAGGTTTACAGTTTACTTTAAACAAAGTCCTTGGCAAAATCTCGATGTGAGTGGGAAATACAAACTCTCAGGATTTACTGTTAATTACAAAGGAACTTATCCACGCGTTGGAGTGCTTGTAGAAAGTGAAAAATGTAAACATGTGTGCTACTTAAGACGATATTTAAAATCTATGTTTTTAAAGAGTCATGGTAATTTAGACTTGCTTAAAAAGGATGGATTTATTGTAACTCCATGTGGTGGATAGGACATTGTGCATCTGGAAACTGAAAAACCATTTGCAGAATTCAACACCAATGGAATGACTACATTTAATGGTAACTCCTTTGCTAAAATCGAGAATTTTAAGTTGTTCACAAGCATCCAAACAGACTATAGAGTAGAGTCGACAACGTATACGCAAGGTGACGTCGATCTGCTTAGTAACATCACAATGCAGGAAATCAAAGGCCAAATAAAAATCCAAAAGTGTACCCGGTTAGAAAGTCTGGAAAAAGGAACAGAACTAATTGTTAAGGGAATAAAACCAATTGTATATAGACATAAAGTTAGATATGTCTTGGAAATGGAAAATATTGACTCTTTGTTTATATCCAATTATTGGCTGGAAAAGGAACTAGAAGATTCGGATACAGATTTAAATTATCGGATCAAAATTAAGCTAGATGCAATTAAAACTACACCAAGCAAACATAAGGAAAGAGTTGTGTTCTGTGTGTAAATATGCATGGCAAATCAAGAACATGGGCTGCCCTGTTCGTATAAACTAATGGATACAAAAGGGACCTAAGACATTTAAGCAAAAATTTAAGTTAAAATGTAGAAAAATAAAAAATGACTGTTATTAAAACTAAAATAAAGAAAAGAGTGTATTATATGTAAAAATTGTAGATATATATAATTAATAAAACTATTGCATGGGCACCGCTTGTGTTTCTTGTTACCTGCCTCACACTCATAATCCAATCATTATCCTTTGACAGCCTTTGGCAATGCTCGGTGAGCGTGACCTCGAAAAGTAGCTGAAACTCGGTAGCAGAAAGTATAGTATGACCCGTTTCTTACCTATATGATTGGTTCGCGAGATATTAAAAGCGGATGACCTTTTAGTTTTGGTCTTTTAATTAAATAAGGAGCCTATAGGAAAGTAGGGGGCATCACTACGAGTGCTAGGACACCCTGTATGTTCAAATCCGACCATTGGTTAGCGAGATATCAGGTTCGGGGCAAATACGAGCAGGGTTCAATAAGTTAGTGGACAGCTCCCGTGTTACCCCACTACTTACAAAACATAATTTTTTTCTCTAGAGACTTGAAATTTATTTTGGGGGTAGAGGGCATAGGGACCTTTCATTTATGTCAAACAAGGTTTTTTGTAGAATTCCTAGTTTCCAGAATATAGAATTTTCAAAATTCGAGTGTTTTCAAAAAAACATAAAAAATAAAAAAGTTTTATTACAAAAAATAAAGGTCATAAAGACCATTCGTTTGAGCCATGGAACAACGTTCTACCATGTTTGGTTTTCAAACTATTACCTATTTTCGAAAACAAAAAAATCAAAAAAAATTCAAAAATATAACGAGTGGTCCACAGCAAACAAGACGTCAGCCCGAGTCCAATGACACGTCATTTGTCAAAATCGGACCATGCGTTCGAGAGATATTTAACATGGCTGAGGCTTAGTAGTGGGTCGAGGAGGGTTCTGGAGTGAGTTAGAACTCTCATCACTCCACTACTCACGCTGTCGGATACAAGACACAACATAGCAATACAGCCAAGCTAGATAAAAAGGGGGGGGGGGAGGGGGATATAGGGGGATTTTAATAGAACATGTTATCTGGATTAAGATGTACGATGTACTTTTATTCATTAATAAACCTAGGCCGTTACTCACGGCAGTGGTGTTAAAGCTGCCGGGCCTTTCTCAGAGACAGGGTGTGCATAGTATGAATGGCTACTAGTCTACGCGTGGCGAGGAATGCCCCACGGTCTTTAATAGTTGATGACCTTCCTGCCTACAGTAACATACACCATATGTCTAGTCTTGGCAGACCACCAAGTACACTTGCACTTGACACAAATAGCATTTAGGAATGCGGGGAGAGGGAAGCAGCTCTGGGAGATACCAAACCAGTTCAGTCGCGAGTTACTAGTCACCGAGTGAACTACGCGCTGCCGACCTGCATAAGTCTCCTAACCAGATAAGTAGCTTGTATAATACTTTACTATCAGAATTGACCATTCACAACAAACACATAGTCATTCCAAAAACAGGCAAATTCCGGAGTTCTATCACAACTTTCAGCATCTCACTGAAACATCATATAGACTACAACTAACAAATACCGACAAGTTGCATTACCAATACAGCAACTAAATAAGTGTACATATTGTAAATATTTTCACCTGTATTTTCAGAAATAGATTTGTAGCCTAGGTGTAATGGATCTGATGATGATCGCTTGACGGTTGAAACTGGTCATCCTAGTGTATTTATTAAACTCATGTAATTTTTATCAGGATTAGGGTATAACCCAACTCTTTTGGGTACATTCGTGTTGACCGACTGAAAAGCACTAAACTAAATTAATTATATTAGTTAGTTATTGCTGTTTCAAGGGACGGAACTACGAATTAATTATATTAACAGCAATAATTTGTAGAACCGTCAAATCAAATTGAAACTTTGTATACACGTAAATACACTGGCGGAAAAATGATCCCAACACCAAGAAATGATTGTGCTCGATTAACGAACGTTGGTAGGCGTGTTTATACATGTGAACGATGACGTCGATTCAAATGTCCTGCGAATCGCATTAGTGTGGCATTAGTAGTGGCCCCATGACGTTGCACATTAGGTTTGCTTTATATACGGACTGTAGACTACTATGCGAGAACGTCAGTTACCTGTGCGATTGGACGGAGTGACTGTGAGTGGGTCAATAACGCCTTTACGAAGACTAAGAGGCCAGTATCACTGCTTTTCAACGAGATCGTGCAATAGAGCTACGTGAAGGTGGATTTTCCTTCCGCGCTATTGCAGAACGATTTGGCAGGAATGTCTCCATTGTGCACGCGTGCTGGCAGCAGTGGTCACAAGAAGGTACGGTCGCAAGAAGACCGGGCTCCGGACGTCCCCGTGGCACCACCGAGAGGGAGGACCACCGTATTCGACGTATGGCATTGGCGCATCGGACGGCGTCTGCAGCAGCAATTCCAGCGGCAGTTGGCACCACAGTGACGCGACGAACTGTTCGAAATCGGTTATTTTGAGGACAGCTCCGAGCCAGACGCCTTGCGGCGTGCATTCCACTTACCCCAAACCACTGCCGTCTGCGACTACGGTGGTGTCAAGCGAGAGCTCATTGGAGAATGGAGTGGAGGTCCGTTGTGTTTTCCGAGGGAACTCGATTCTGCTTTGGTGCCAGTGGTGGCCGTGTGTTCGTTAGAAGGAGGCCAGGTAAGCGCCTGCATTCCACCTGTCTGCGGCGTCGACACACTGGTCCTACACCGGGCGTTCTGGTCTTGGGAGCAATTTCCTATGACAGCAGGAGCACCCTCGTGGTTATCCCACGCACCGTGAATGCAGATGTGTACGTCCATCTGGTGATTTGACCTGGTGTGCCTCCATTCATGAACACCACCCCCGGGGTTGTTTTCCAACAGGATAACGCACGCCCTCATGCCACTGTTGTAACCCAACGTTTTATACAGGGTGTCGACATGCTGCCTTGGTATGCTCGATCCCCCGATCTGTCCATAATCGATCACTTATGGGACATCATTAGACGACAACTCCAGCGTCGTACACAACTGGCATTTACCGTCCCTGTATTGACCTCCAGGTGCAACAGGCTTTGAACTCCATCCCACAAGCTGACATCCGGCTCCTGTGCGAAACAATGCAGGCACGTTTGCAAGCCTGCTTTCAACAGTCTGGCTATTATACTGGTTATTAATGTACCAGCATGGCGTATTTGCAATGGCTTTCCTCGCACGGACATTAACCTGTTGTCTTGGACCTTTAATCAATTAAATATGCTACCTCCCCAAATATATTGCCGACATTTCCGTACTCCACATCCCTTATTTCATGGTGTTGTGTTATTATTTTCCGCCAGTGTAATACAGTAAGTTCCTTCAAGACGTATTAATGTTTCATTACGATCTGATTAATACTTTAAATGTAATGTTCGTTCTAAGTTGGTGCTCCGTTTGACTTGGTAAAAAAAACGGCATTCTTTTTGTTCAATCAATTATAACATTTTAACGGGATACAATACAAATGTTTACTCATTTAAACGCATAATGAAATAAGGAAACGTTCGGTCTGGCTTGACTTTTGTACGACTACGGGTAACGTTTTTATTAACGTCCAAACTCGAGTATCTATTCTTTTCCCCCCACAGGGCCTCCTAAATGGTTATCAAGGCCATAAGTATACATCTTATAAATCTGAAGTGTAAAAGGCAGCTAGTTCTCCTGTATGATTACCAAGGCAACAAATATTCATTATCTAAATCTGAAGTAGATAGCTCACCTAGGCCTCCTATATGGTTACCAAGGCAACACGTATTTATCATCTTAATCTGAAGTGTAAAGTCCAACTAGACCCCCTATATGGTTACCAAGTCAACATGTATTCATCAACTAAATCTTTAGTATAAAGGCCATCTAGGTCTCCTATATGATTACCAAGGCAACACATATTCATCATCTAGATCTGGAGTGTAAAGGCCATCTAGGTCTCCTAGGCCTATATGGTTACCAATCTGAAGTGCAAATATCATCTAGATCTCCCATATGATTACCAAGGCAACAAGTATTCATCATCTAAATCTGAAGTGTAAAGGCCATCTTGGCCTCATGTATGATTACCAAAGCAACAAGTATTCATCATTGTTACGGTTATATTTAACCACATTTACATACTTAAGTTGTCATTCTGGAAATGAACTTGAATGTTTGACACTGAATTTCGAATAAGTAAGACCTCACCCCATCTATGAGACAGTTAAGGAACCTACGGAGTGTTGTCGTTACATTCGACCCATCTCAGGGGGTGTCAACCAGATAGGGATTATTTGGTACCATCGGTGTAGTAGCGCGGCCAGACGTAAGGAGCGGATTAAGCGCTGTATATCGTCTTGCCAACATATGCATGATACACGTTTTAATTGAATTGCAAATATATCCCTATATTTAGTCAATAAATATACACATAATTCCTAATTGACATTTCCTTGCAATTATCTTGCTCACCGACGATAATTACGTCACTTATCATTAACTAAACATTATTTCTACTGGGTTGGCGGCATTGACCAACATGGACGCTCTGTTTATGTCGTGTTTGGTGTAAACAATATTGCCCGTATATTAATATTTTATAATAAGCTAATGTTGTGTTCTTTCTCATCTTTCTTTCATCAAATCGTCTTCTTGGTAATGAGAAGTGAACAGTTCTTCTTCTGCTACGCCAAGTAAGTACGCTTATTTTAAGAGTTTAAGTGAAAACTTGTTTCTGTAGTGCCTGTGAAAAATATATCGTACCGGTAGCCTAGTTTTGAATTGATATTAGACGCAGTGTACAGGTGATATTCTACTTGAGATATTAATTAACTTTCACTTTCACTATTATTTATTCCACAGGTAGGCCTACCAAATTCTGTGAACAAACAAATCGTAAATTGCTGTTCTCGAAATAGCAGATGAATGTGGCAATTTGGCCTACTCTCCTGAGAAAGACCAGGTAAGAGTCTATGTTACCGTAATGTTTTCAACTTGATACATCTTGCAGAGATACATACAGTATCATGAGCCTATTGCATATGTGTACTCAAGTTCTTGAGGAGATCAGTTCTTGCACATGTTAGTTACTGGTGAAGTGGCAAGTATTCAGTTGGTCGAATGTGTAGTAATGCCATTACTGATGTAGAACTGTAATTACAGGTTCTAAAATCTTAACACACACTGGTCCTATGGGTGGCTGTGTGCTCTTGTTCTGTTGAGCAAAGTCCAACATTAAAATTTATTTCAGAGGTCTACATTTTGGTCCAAATATACAAATGAACTAAGCACCAAATGGTGAACGCATTTGTACTCTGAATTTGAAGCATATTAAGTTCATCAGAATGGTTTCATTTTATGCGTATGTTATTTTAGAATAGGCTATGTTTATTTTTCTTCCCATCATTCCATAATTATTTTTAGAAAATTCAGCAGCTACAGCACTGTATTCATGCGTTGCAAAACTATTTCTCCTCTGGCAGAGGATTAAGAATAGAATTAGAAACGATGAGACATCTTTCAGAAGGGTGATACCTGCAGAAGCAGTAACAAAACCACTCACCAGACACATCAAAAATCTAGAAGATATGCTGGAGTTACCCTTAATTGTTGTGTAATAGAAACACACGTGGATTAGTTACATTAATCGCAGAATTAAAATTTTAGTTATTTTCTGAAAGGTGAGAGAGGCAATCTTCATCAATCATAGATGTCTATTACATTAATAAATAAGCTTCTGTGTCCAACTAAAATAAATCCTCATCAGTTTTGATGTGGTGTTAACTCATAAAACAGTGTAAAGAAGATTGGTTAATATGTTTATGTTCGACACTGGCGAAATGTAAATATTATGTCAGAAAACTGTATAATGAGGCTCATTATAGTACAAGTTTTCATTATGATACAGTTTCTCCCACCAATCAGAGCTCAAGAAACAGTTGTGTGACCAATTAGGTGAGGATAGCATCGTACCTGCGCTCACTTCCATGGCCCCCTATTTTAAATTTCACTGCGTGGCGAGTGTCATAGTGAGGTATTCCAGGAGGCCATGGTCAAATACAAGGTATTCTCTGCATCTCATGCGCTCTGTTCAGTATATAAAACTGGTGAAATCTCGACAGATATTTATGAATATTTATGTTCGAACATAAAATAGTTATAATTATCGTCGAACATAAACAGTCGTATGCAACTCATCTATAATTGTAATTAAGACACTCGTATGGAAATTATAAAACTTGTGTCTTAATTATTGTCATTATAGGCTTGTTGCATAATGTACTATTAAGTTACAAGGTGCACATATAATAAGCCACTACAACAGAGATCTGAGTGAAATCACATGAAATTTTATTAACAAATAGGTGCAGGCTAGAACTATTACCACTGTGTTGTATTGTTTCTTCCAGTATCACAGTAAACAATTTGTTCTAAAGGACTCTTCACCTTGTATTATGTTATATCGTGGGATAGATAGATACAAGATAAATATAATTCATTTATTATATGCCAATGTAATGGTTGACATACCTATAGGTAGTATTTTATTCCTACACGTTACTTACAATATTTTTCAACACGTAGGATGCTAATGTCTAAGCCAGTCACAGCTCGTGCTCAGTAGCGGCTGGTGTAGAAAATTAGTTGTGTGTAGAGATGGGCAGCAGTCGACTGAAAACAGTCGAATTAGTCGATAGTTAAAACAACTGCTTTTAAAAAACAGTCGAATGAATTCAACGACTACTCACCGTATCATAAACAAGTCGTTTGCAAACGACTGATCTCAAAACAATCGTTGGAAATCATTGGAATGAAACAAGTCGTTGGCAAACGACTAATTCCAAGCGAATGGAATCATTCGAATTGAAGTAGTCGTTGTAAACGACTGATCCCAAAGCAATCGTTGGAAATCATTGGAATGAAACAAGTCGTTGGCAAACGACTAATTCCAAGCGAATGGAATCAGTCGAATTGAAGTAGTCGTTGTAAACAACTGATCCCAAAGCAATCGTTGGAAATCATTGGAATGAAACAAGTCGTTGGCAAACGACTAATTCCAAGCGAATGGAATCATTCGAATTTAAGTAGTCGTTCTAATCAAACGACTTCTTCAGGATAACTTCATGCTACAATTCATTGTGCTGTATGTTTATTGTAGAGCTTTAATTAATAAGTTAAGTATACCTGTAGGTGCCTATAGTTTTATACAGTTCGTTGATTCTTTCAATGAAATAGCCTAAATCCAGTTGTCCAAGTTATTGGAAATGTTAAGCATTCAATATTTAGGTTATGCTTGAACTCCCGGTTTTCTGGCCCATCATCCCAGGCAAGCCTCCCAGTCAGATGGATCATTTGGCTGTAATTTTGAATTAGAGTAAGGTTGTAGTATGCGTGGTCAGATTTAGGCAATAGCCTACTCCATGAAGGGGTCATGGCTACGCCTTCTATGTTTGTTTATTGAATAGAGTAACTGAAATGAGGGATGTATACTGATTTTTAGATTTGTGGAATGAGTTTATGAATTTTTAATAGAATTTAATGAAGTCTTCAGTAAAGTTGAAGGAGACATGATCGTGTTTAGACAATAGCCTACTCCATGAAGGGGTCATGACTATGCTTTCTATGTCTGTTTAAGGTGTAGTGTGGCTGAAATGAGGGAGGTTTACTGATTTTGGTGTTTGTGGAGTAGTCTTTTCGTTTATAATTTAGGTTTTGTGAAGCTCGTTGCGGAGTTGTTTTATGGATTTTATTGCTCTGCAAATGAAGTGTATTAGGGGGTTCTGGGTTTGGTTTAGCTGTAGTTTACAGGGTTATGGCTGAGAGTTGTTGTAGCAGGCCTAACAACTGTGTCAGAGCAGTGGCGTGCTGTGTGGGAGGGGGGGGGGGTTAGTGGCAAAGACATGAGGGCAGGGATGGAAGAGTTTATGTGTTTCCTCACAGTTGGCGCACTTAGGCTTATCTCGAGGTACCGTACAGATAGAGTGGTGATGTAAATCTCCAGCGGGTACTGTGAGGACAGCTTGACGGCTGTAGGTGCCTATAGTTTTATACAGTTTCTTGTTCGTAGATTCTTTCAATGAAATAGCCTACGTCCAGTTGTCCAAATATATATGTATGTCATTTCATTGGAACTCCTTAACACAGTCTATACACTTTTAATGAGAATTGGGTGCATTCTTGAATTATTACACAACTTGAACATGGGCTTACCAATTATGGCTTAGAGTTCTATTTATTTTATGATTGAATTTCATTCATTTATTCTACCGCGTGATAAATGAATTACAAGAAAATTATTATGAAATTCTCCCCATAGCGTGATGGTAATGATCGATGCAAACATAGAATAGATTTTCCAGGAAAATTAAATCAGAAAATATTTTATATTGGGATCCAATATTAATAGCATTTTAGCAAGTCGGAGGGTGTGTACGCTCAAATTGATTCTGGTTGTCAATTGGTTTGTAGAGATGGGCATCAGCAGTCGACTGACAAAAGTTAAAACCATCGACTTGTTTGACTGCTTTTAGAAAACAGTCGAATGAATTCAACGACTACTCACCGTAACATAAACAAGTCGTTTGCAAACGACTGAACTGATCCCAATTGTTTTAACATGCTCTGAGCGCTGGCATAGTTTTACGTTCTGGTCATAAATTGTTTGTATTCACATGGTTGCCAACATCTCCACTGAAAGTTCGCTCTCGTTACTGTTCTAAAGTGTTCTATTGTCGTGTCTCGTGTGTATTTATTCTAGGCTGTCGTGAAAACAAGTAGGGTAGTCGTATTCATTCATTCCTATTCATGAGCTTAAATGGCACTCTGTCAAACGCATACATGTGTCAGAATCCAACACAACACAAAATAACATAATGACTTGATTTTGTCTGCTGTTAATTCATTTTATGGGCTTGGGACATCTTGGTCATCAGCCCCATGCAGTTGGGTGTGGGTAGAATTGCTCCGATAATGCGATGACTGTAGTAGTGTGTGTAGCTTTATAAGGGACAGGCTTGGGGAGGTGCCCCAGGAGTTGAAATAAGGTACTACCGGATTTCCATCAGGAAAGGAATAAAATAATGTTGAGGCCCACAGGAGAGATCTGCAGAATATCTTGGCTGAGTAGACAGGGAATTTGTAACTGTTCCTGTTGGTATTTCAATTTCATTTTAGTACATATTATTAAAAATTCTTAAAAATAAATGTCCCTAACTATGGCTGCCACCTTTCCAGTCCTCATCTGAATTACAGAAAGTATAGCCTACACACTACTACAGATACCACAATAACAGAGATTATCATATAAATCCTATACACTTCCAAATATATGGGGCTAAATGAATATGTTATCAAAAGCCCTAAAATTAATATCAAAAACACAATGATTCTACAATAAGAGATTCTTTTAAAATATAGTTATAGTAGGTGCAAACATACACATAACAGCAAATTCAAGTTCTCCATTTCAAGCATTACACATTTATTAAGTTAACTGTTTCAACATACAAACTTGCATGTGTTGTAGGAATTTGCGGTTCATCGGTGTCAGCCATGGCGTCAAGGAGGTAATAGGTCCATTATCATGTGCTGTAGCCTACCGTTATACCTTGGCAAGAAAGAAGAACATGCCTCAACACATACTTTTAAAAGGACCAGATTTGATTACTGTATTTTTGCTAAGTTTGATTTTCTCTCTCTGTTATTTTTTCTTCGTTGACAAACTTTTTAAATAAAACGATGATTTCTAGCAGTATTGAGTGTGTTTCTTGTTTTTCATTGAAAGTCCTATTTCTCCTTTCCCCTTCACAGCATGTCATAGAATTTACTGTATTAGTGTGCCATGAAATTTGTTTATGTACATGTACTTACTGTATTTCACCCTTCAAAATTGGTGGACTGGATATATTTTAAAGGGAATATCAAATGAACTACTGTATATTCATTTTGTGATATCCAATTATTTTTCTGAAACTAATGAATTTGGCATTAATTACACTAACAATTTTAGTGTGATGAGGATCAGGTTACACCACCTATTTCCTTAGTATTCTCTCTTAAAATTTTCCTGTTATTGCGAACAGCATCAAGCATTTTAAGATATGAATATTCTCCCTTCCCAGTACTTTTACTTTCTAGTTTAATCTCGGAACTAATCGGTTATAATTGGGCCTACAGTGGTTAATTGGAAGGGACCATTTTTTTAAAACTGAGTAATAATATGCTGCAGACCTTATAGTAGCCTAATTCTTGTCAATGCAATATGCTCCAATTGCAACTGAAAGAAATGTAAACATATAAATTATTGATGAGGTCATGTCCTAAATGCTGTGATTGCTCATTTCAGAGTTCCGGAATTCACAATTTCCCACTTTGGTATTATTAAAAAAAACTGTTATTGCTATTTTGAATGTGATTTATCTCGTGTAGATCATATTATTATCTCCACACTTAAAAACGTGTGCTATAAGTATTGGGAAGATTGTGATTTTCGGAACATTGAAGTGGGCAGAGCAGTTAGGACGAGAATATTTAGCGGAACGAGGGGAAGGGGTGGGGTAGGCTACCCGCACGGCCGTGCTCAACTAGTACCGCGGTCATACACCAGACAGCGCTGAAGTCTTAGGTGCCAAGAATTAGCATGGCTGTCGGCTATCTGTAGTAGTAGGTAATCTGTGACCCATCTAACGGGTAACTTGGAACTGTCCTGAAAGTTAGACTAGCATTCCGCTAGATGGCTCGCGCTGTGTTGTTAACTTATCCAGTGATCTTCATCTGGGTTCGAGATTATCTATGACGATGTTGTCATAGCGACAAAACAAGGGCCTTTGTTGGAATAGATTATTACCTGATCGAGCTTCGAAGAAGAAATATGTGATTACCATATTGAGAAGAATTTAATAAGCTCAGGCTAGTCTTATCTGACTACGCCGTAGGCCGCTTGACTTCCTATTAACATCTAATGGAAACATAGAAGAAAACGTCTAAATGAAGTCATATTTTAACTTTTTTTTTTTTTGAATTGAGATAACCGCAGAAGGTACGTTTTATTTGTGATGTTAGACAAATTGGTTATTTGAATGATCTGTATTGATGAAGGTTTTGTGAATGTTGTTTTAAAAGTTGGGTTATGAATTGACTGTTTGTCAAGGTTGGTACGTGTTGGTAATATATGGATCTTACTCTTACTACTTTTAGTTTGATTGCTATTTTCAATTGAGTCGAAGATCCCTATTTTACGTATAATGTGTCAGTGATTGGTTGGATATGTGAGATATGTCTTAAGCCTAACATTTTTAACCTTTCTTAGGTTGGTAGGCTGCTACCTAATGTTTTAGGCTTAATCATATGTTTGGTGTGTTGGTGCGAAAACTGTGTTGGTTATGTGAATGCTTTATTTTTATACAGGTCATGAAAATAACTAGTTTTGTCTTCCAAGAGTTATTGCGTTTGTTATAATGGGTTGTTTTATTTTAATAAGCCGATCCGTATTATCTTCCATCGTATTACGGTAATCATCTTTTAATATGTTCGAGGCAGTTTTCATCTAACCTTATTTTAAATGTCTATTGCTTAATTATTCCCCCCCTGTACTCGTTCAATTAATTTACCCCATAAGGGTCTGTTTGAACATCTACGATGATGTATTTTATTTTAATGGCACTGGTTGACTTGGTAACCAATGACACATTGTTCACCTTAAGTTATTATTGAACTATGATTTTGACTTAAAACATATGAATTAGGGACTTCACGTTAGAAATCTGACCGGATGGGTCGTGATATACTACGCTCTTTCGTGAATGGAATTAATTTGGTTTTTCTTCGTGATTGACTTGTGATATCTGATGTCCATTATTGTTGCTCATTGATATACCTTACCTTAAACATGTATATTTATTTTCAACATTCTTATGAAAGACTTAACAGATTTTGATCTGGTAAAGCTGATGTGTGATCCATCGTCATTGGGATAATTATTTTTTTAATTTGGTTTCCTCTATTGTACATATAATTTGTTTGACACTGGATGGTACGACTTTCATGTTATTGTATGATTTAAAGTTTCAAGAATATATTTATAACGTGATTTGACCTTGGTGTTTTCTATTACCATAGATTCTATGCTGGGTATCGACTCTTAAAAAATTAACCTCTGGGAAAATACTGGGTAGCACTTATTTCCACACATTAGGCCTAGGGAGAGGTGGCAATCGTCTAGATCTGAAAAATGTGTCCACGATTCGATGTCTCTCAGTGTAGGGTAGGAATTTTAATGAAATATTTTAGTCTAGGCATTGAAGTGGATCGTTCGTGGCACAGATGGAAAGATGGCTTGTTTGGACTGCAGGTAGCTCGGGCTCGAGTACCGATGGTGTGGACACATTTTCAACTATTATTCTACAGACAATTTTAAAACATCCGAATAATTTTCAACTTTTTATTGGCAATTATGCAGACGGTTCGTTCCCTAATGATGAAGAAGGAGGCAGGTATTAATTTTGGATAAGTTTATTTACTGTTTACAAGTTACTGTTGGGTGATGTCTTGGATCTTCTGTTGGATGCACTGTGCCTCTTGCTGGTAGACAGCTTGGATGGTGGAAACAGCGGTAGTGACGTCCTCCTGGGCGCATGAGGCGAAGTTGACCTGAGCTGCGGGGAAGTCCTTAGCGAAAGATACGCTGTCTGCAGCAACCTTGCTGCCAACGGAAGCGGCTCCTTGAGCTGCAGCTGCCACTGCCTTACCTTGACAGATCACATTGAAGAGACCGCAAGCGGAGAAGTTCTTGCCAGCCTGGCTGGCCAGTGCCTGAGCTTGCTGCACATCGCTGTCGAGCAGGTTGATGTCTGGCTGCATGGCTTGACGGGCGTTGGACACACAGGTACGTAGTCCAGTCGCGCTGGAATTCTGAACCTTCTCAAGAGCCTCATTGGCGGTGTTCACACACTCAGTGATGTTGGCTCCGAGTTGCTGTGCCTTCTCGATGGTCGCCTTCATGGCCTCAGATGCTTGCTGCTCAGCCTCCTGGATCTTCTCCTGGACGCTGTCCATGACGTTCTCAGCAGCGCTCTCGAACTCAGTAATCTTCTCCTTGACTGCCGTCACTGTCTTGTTGACAGCGTCACTCATGTTTGATATGATGTCATCAATCACGTTGGCGCTTGAGCCCTGGAACATGTCGTTGTAAACGTTTATCATGAGAGCTTTGTTAGTTATTGTTATTTTAAGGGGTGGAACAGCGAGGTAATCTGGCCTTAACATGAGAGTTTAACAATGCTCGAAGCAGTAATATTAAAAATAAAATACATTTTAATTGTTGAGGCGAGAGAAAAAGCAAATATGCCTACTCAATTTTCCTGTGAATTAGATATTCATCTTTAATGCCTCATAAAATTTAACTTTAGGGGCAGATGACATCAATACATCAATCATCAACATCACCACCAGCTAAAATTCTCTCTCTTGACTATAACTTACATCTCTTGAAAGCTGTCCTGAATCCAACGTCGGTCAATCTTTGATTTGATAGCTTGATATAATGAATTGCCCTCTATTTGTAAGGATAACGTTCACTCATTAAGTAGTTCTTCTGTACCCTGGCTCTATGACCGTGGATATGTTTATGGCAACCACTCTATATTGTTATTTATTATTAACAAAAGTAATTTAAATTCAATATAAAAATAAGATCCTTAAATGTAACCCTGTTTGTTTCTCTCGGTTTGTCTAATTACTCACTTAAGGATTTTAAATAATCTCTTCGTATGCCTATTTATTGCCCCTTACATAATTCCGTACCATATTACGATAAATATAAGTGTATTAAACTATTGTTCACTGCTAGATTATATCACTTTCTATGTATTACGTAATTCTCTTTTTAAACGAAAGAGTTTTTGTTAATTTTCTTGCAGGCGTCGTTTATGTGTTGTTCCCACGAGGATTTGACATTTCACTGAGTTTCTGTAAGCTCATACTGTTGATCAAATGCGATTTAGGCAGATCAAACGCCACTCCTGTGATAGCTCAAACTTAGTGGCAGTAAGAAGAAACTATAAGTTTGAACCTGTTCACAAAATAACTAAAGTGGAGGGCGGTACACCCTCGAATGAGAGATTTTCACCGCAAGAGCTTGGTGAAGGTTTGTGAACTCAGAACTGTTATAGTTGTGACGCTCTACGGATACCCACCGGCGAGCAAAAGGAGCGGTCCTTGTTTATTTTTCAGCCCCTTACAAGTGCTTCTCGCCCAGCAGGAGGACTATATTATGACGGTAGAGGTCATTAGGCAAAGGTTGTGTTTCAAGTATCCATTCCCCATGACAATCCTTGTTACAATGTTGCCAATATACATTTGATTTAAGCATTTATTCAATTTAATTTAACGTAATTTAATTGATTATTATTTTATTTTGGATTACACTTGGGCCCAAAGATTTATGACCAATAGGGAGAAAATATATCGTTTACGTTTTCACTAACTACGGTAATACGTGTATTTAAAAATCTATCAATTCTTTAGGTTATTGGCGTGTCTTTCACGGAGTTCGTCTAGGTGCATCTTGTCAGGAAACCTCCATTAGACTAGTTAAATTGAATGACACTTGTAACCTTCGCGGCACGAACAAAATGTGGCAGTGTCTGCAATCTCTTTAAATCACGTGGAAATGCTGGAGAAAGGAAAGGGAATCGACATTGAAGTTGGGCGGCAAGACATTTGAGATAAAAGGCTCTCAAGTAGGTTGGGCCACTGAACTTACTATATTGTATTGTGAACTCATCTTCCACGGTGGATCATTGGTAGTGTGTCCACGTGGTCACCAAGAAATGACGGGTTCGTTTCACGGCCAAGAAAATTGGATTTTTGAAGAGATGGAAAAAAGAAAAGCACTCCAAGTCAAATGGTTTCGGATCGTAAAAAATAAAACTTCTTGTGAAATATTTAAAATTACTTCGGACACTGGTTGTCCATTAGAGCTTCAGTTTCTCTGCCAGACGGAAGTAAAAAGGGAAGCGATAAAATTGGAGCGTAGATCACCTAATTGCCTTAACAGGAAACTGAGGCCATGCGATTATTATTATTATTATTATTATAAACTCACCTGGAAGGCGCACAAGGCCACGAGGAGAAGGACGGCTGAGCTCTTGGAGAACATGGTAATGCTGGGACCGCTGAGTGTGAATAGTCTGACCCCGGCCACCCTCTATATACCCACGAATGTTGAATTAGATACATCTGGTTTGAGACCTCAGGGCCAATGTGAAAAACGCTTGATACACACAATACAAGTGTGCTTTACAGGTGACTAGCTTTACTGAAAGGTGTATCTGTTTTGGGAGCGTCATAATTATCTAGGATATGGCAAATTTGATAAATTAGCTGACGCAATTCTCACGTCAGAGAACCCGCTCAGCTTATGGCCTGATTTAACAAAAATGGAAAGGGTGTTACCCTCCAATAATCACCCCAAATCACATGTAATTTCCCCCAGGGGCTCAAAAATAGTGGGACATGGGTTGGCGACCAGGGGACCCCAGCTGAGTCCAGCATTGGTTCCACTTACTTGTGCCGGGCTATTCACTGTCATCTTTCCTGTCGACCTTCCTTGGTCAACTCTTGTTCCCTTCCAACCCTGACGGTCTTAGGGTATCCAAGACCTAGGTAGTCTTTCAATGTCCCACCGTAATTGGCCATTTTTCATCTTTCCTGATACCCTCATTCTTCGAGGGGTCAGAGCTCTTCTTTTTTTATCTTCATGCTATCTCCTGCCTTCTATCCAGGGCCAGAAGGAGTCAGGGTGTGTGTAGCCTCACCCTGGATAGTGCTACACCCTCAAGGGCTCTTGACTGGTGAGTTCGGGAGTTGGGGTCCCCTGAGCTGGGTCCGTCTTTTCCCTCCTTCCCTTGTCTTTGGGGTGGTCCCTCTCCCCTCTCCCTTTCCTATCTGCCTATAATGGCTCTGTATCTTTCAAAGTCCCTCAGTAATCACTCTTCGAGGGCTGTAGTCATTTCCTTTCCCTGTATTTTATTTCCTTTATTCTCCATTTTGTCCCTTTCTTCTAGTACGTAAGTTATTCATTTCCTCACTTTCACAATCGCCCAAACCATTAGGGGCCGATAACCGAGATGTTAGGCCCCTTAAAAACAATATTATCATCATATCATCATCATCATCACCTGCCATTCAAATAAAATAAGTTATTTATAAAAATAAAAGGATAACCTACTTTTCCTACGATTATTCAATTCTGTATAACATTTATGTTAGAGGTAATAACAAGCTTCTTGTGATGAAAACATATCCGAGTTATATGGTTAGTTACGCCCTGGGCAAAGCAAGATAATCCTGTTGTCTCCCCAGTATTGATGGTGTGATATTTACGCTCACTCGTTGTCTCGTTATGAAGTTAAGGACTTTATTCCTGAAATTATGCTGTAGATTTTCATTTATTCTGATTCCCATCACACTTTACTAAACTTCGGACCACCTAAATAATTGAAACATCTTTAATCTATTTAAGCGTGTTTAAAATAAGTTTAGGCGGCTTCGGTGGCGTAGTTGGTGGAGTGTTGAGCTTCTATTCCCAAGATCACGGGTTCAAACACGGCCGAAGTCGTCGGACGTTTTACGAGCGTTAAATCCTTCAGTATGCCTTCCTTCGGAGAGGAAGTAACGTCGGTGGTCCCATGTCGTAGATTTATGGCATGTTAGAGATCCTTCCACTAACTAAACTAGTGTGACGCAAGATTTCTTGGTTAGATTTTGTTGAAACGTTCTATAAAGTTCCAACGTTCACCACTAAATGTCATCTGGTATCGAAATTTGGAACTACTTGAAATTGAACGGAACTTGTAGCTCACCCCATGGGTGTCCGCTTGAAGCAGCTACAGCCTCTGGTGAGCCGAATATGTCCTCGGACACTCCCGGCACTAGACGCCATACGCTTAATTAATAAACTGACATATGAAGGGGATTTCTCTGGCCAAGAAGGAAGTGCCCATTTATACAAGGAAGTATCAGGTGGCTATCCCAGGTTAATGAGCAACTAGCTTGGGAAGCATAGTGTTTTGAATGACCGAATTCATGGAGATTATATTCAGCTCATGTTATTGTGATGTCTGTATTTGTGTTGATTGAGTCTTCAGTCTTTTGACTGGTTTGATACAGTGCTCCATGCCTCCCTGTCCTGAGCTAATCGTTTCATCTATTCATCGCTACCACACTCAACATCCGAGGCATTTTGTTTAACATATTCTAACCTTGGTCTACCCCTTCAGTTCTTGTCCTCGACCCTTCCTTCCATAACTTAGCTATTCCTGGGTGTCTTAGTATGTGTCCTAACAACCTATGTATTCTCTTCATTAGCAGTCGCCAAAAACATCTCTCCTCTGCCACTAGTCTTAATACCTCTTCGTTTATAACCCTATCTTAATAATTCTCCTGTAACACCACATTTCAAACGTTCAATTCTCCTTTTTTTCTACTGCACCAATAGTCCGAGTTTCAGTTCCATAGAGCGCCACGCGCCAGACAAAGGCTTTCAGAAATGACTTCCTAATACCTAAATCTATATTCAATGTCAACAGATTCCTTTTTTGTAGGAATGCTTTCCTTGCCTGAGCCAACCTACTTTTATATCCTCTTTGCTTCGTCCGTCACTGTGTTTGTTACTAAAGCTGGGATTTGGAAGGAGATTGACGTGGGCTAGAAATCACACCGCATCTGCCTCGAGCAGAATCACGGAGAACCACTTCTAGGGTGGTCGAGGTATGAATCGAACCCACTTCTTCTCAGATGCCCTCTCGAGGCTGAGTGTACCCAGTTCCGACCAGAATTAAATTTCTTGGCAGAACTGCGGATCGAACTTAGGACCATTGAGATCAGAGCCTCAATACGCACCCCGCATTACTCAGACATGAATCTAACCTTAAGGGACACTAGGGCTGAGTTTTTCAACTTCCACATTTCTTATCAGAATGAGTTGAATTTTAAACTGCATATTTAGAATAGTAACACTAAGTTACATACCAAATTTGAAAACAATTGGATGAAATGTAATTGATTTTTTACTAATTATATTATTAAAATATACCGTGTGATCAAAATGCCCCATGCGCATTAGCAATTGTATAAAACGCTTGATATTTTCATTACATATACATAAAACTATTCTAAATATTATAACATTGAGACATTTCAGGAAAGTGATACATGTATGCTGTCAGATTAATTTTTTCTTTGTGCCATCATGTTTAATGAATTTTGATAATTTTTCATAGTTTTTTATTTTTTTGGTCTGTAATTTACAAAGTGGCTGGAGATATTGCAATGTTATCTTGCAACACATGTGTTTCTGAATATCCAGTGATGTTTTTTAGTAAAATTGGTGAATACTTCATGCACATGGAGCATTTTGATTACCTAAAATCGTTGTTTGGAGATAAAAGCATTTTTATAAAATTGCATGCTATATTAACCAGTTTAGCTCACTCAATGAAACTTTTGTGGATAAAATGTGAAAAATACAATGTTTTGTTGTATAGATAAAGAGCATGGAGACCTTTCGTTTCAGTTAACCTACGACTTTCTAGGATTTCTAGTTTTAAAAGTATAGCCTACATTCTATGATTTGCCTTCCATCTTCTTTTTACGCAGAGGAGATTTAAAAATGTCGCTGAGCCTTTAAAAATGGCGGTGCATGAAAACTGTTTTACTGAAATGATCCACAGGGGTCCATAAGATATATATATATGGAAAAAACAAAAAACCGTTATTTTGTCATTTTTGACTAAAAACTCAACCCTAGTGTCCCTTAACAATCACAGTCGCCAGGCGTTGGAAGTGACCACGACACATGTCTACCTAGGTAGTATCACACCAATTTTGTTCTGAGATAAGGAAGTGTCAATCATTTACCAGGGTATTTCTATTTCCTAAAGCCCCCTTAGCTAATTGTCAGTAAGCATGCGACGCTGATGCAACTTCTTTTATCTCTACTTAGTATAAAACGAAGTCCCCGATTGTTGGATGTTACGGGTAAACTCGATAACCACTGGACGGATTTTCATGCGGTTTTCACCATTCTGTAAAGGATATATCGAGGATGATTTCTGTAGAAAATAATTTATTTATGATCAAAGGAAGCCGAGCAGTAACGATTTCAGTGGAAAAGTCGAAGAACAAACTGGCATCCGAGCGCTTTGTAAGCTTACGCTAGGCAAACTGTTAAAAATATCTAAATACTATGAGTGGAAGAATTGTTCAGCATGAAAAGTTCTACAAAAAAAAGTCCGCGTGAGTATATGTCTATCTTCAATACATCGTCCACTATAAGTGTTTTTACGTTTTAATTTCTTCGATCCATGTCCATTCAACTACTGAGGCGACAGTTTACAGGGCGAGTCTATCATCCCTGTTACAGCCTAGCTAGCGGGCGAACTTATTGCCCCAGATACAGCCTGCAGCAAACCGTTGAGTCGTGTTGAGTTAAGACTTCTGAGAAGAGTGGTTGTATTTGGAGTTTCCCTGGAAGTGCAACTCGGGATTTCTTAATTTCGCCTGTGAAACACAGTGAAGTTAAGATTGGATGGAAGGGGGATTTGAGTTTCATTCACCTCGCCATTCTCTGGAAGTGCAACTCTCATTTCGCCTGTGAACTTTTCGTTCCGCAAAATTCACAGTCAATTTAAGATTGGACGGAAGGGGGATTATATTATATTAGATTAGACTGATTGGCGTATAATCTCTACTTAGTATAAAACAAAGTCCTCGATTCTTTGATGTCACGGGTAATCTCGAGAACCTCTGAATGGGTTTTGATGCGGTTTTCACCATTATGTAAAGGATATCTCGAGGAAGGGTTCAGTAGAAAATAATTTAATTATGACCAAAGGAAGTCAAGCACTAACGATTTCAGTGAAATGGTCGATAAAAAACTGGCTTCCGTGCACATTTTAAGCTTACGCTGGGCAAAGCGTTAAACATATCTATATACTATGAGTGTAAGAATTGTTCAGCATGAAAAGTTCTAAAAAAAAGCCCGGGAGAGCATATCTCTATCTTCAATACATCGCTTTTGTAAGTGTTTTTACGTTTTCATTTCTTCCAACAATCTCCATTCAGTTACTGAGATGACAGTTTACGAGCTAGCTAGGGGCGAGTCTATCACCCCAGTTACAGCTTAGCTAGCGGACGAGCTTATTGCCCCAGATACAGCCAGCAGCAAACTGTCGAGTCGTGTTTAGTTAAAAACTTTAGAGAAGAGTGGTTGTGTTTGGAGTTTCCCTGGAAGTGCAACTCGGCTTTTCTTCATTTCGCCTGTGAACTTTTCGTTCCTCAAAATTCACAGTCAAGTTAAGATAGGACGGAAGGGGGATTTGTGTTTCATGCACCTCGCCATTCTTAAATTACGTCTGACAAGAATTTGTTGCACATGCATCTCCATGATAATATAATTAATAGTCCAGTCAGTGATTTTAACCCATCATGCCGAAACGTAAAACGGATATTGTCGTTGTTCATTGACATAAAAAAAGCGCTTATCACGTAATGCATTCATAACTGTTCCCGAGCGAAGCCGGGTCGGGTTGCTGGTAGTTTTATACAGGGTCTTCCACTCAAAGTGCGGCCGGCAGCGCACAGTGTGTCGAATCCCATATCTAGGTGGAAAAAATTCACTGCCGCAAATGAAAGCAAAGACTGGCTCATTCGATAGTGAACAAACCAGATGGTGACCCTCGGTCTTACTTTCCGCTGTCTGGTGCGTAGGAGGGAGAGTATAGGTGCTGAAACGCCTTCCTGGCAGTTACCAGGACATTTGATAGGAGATGTCGGAGTGGACCGAACGTTGTGATTCTAGTGAGTTCAACGAGGTGTTGTCTTTTGCAGCTCATGGAATAGTGAAAAGAGGTATGTGTTTGCACTTTTATGCGCTGCACTGAATAAATTATTTACTTTATGAGTGCCTCATAGTGCCACTTTACTTTAAACGTCATTCGATAGGAAATTTAATGTAGATTCAGGATTTGTAGTGGTTTGGTTGCGCACGAATGTGCATGATGGTTTATTTTCGTGGGGTGCAAGGGGTAGATTCTCTCTATCCAAACGTCATCCTCACCTGCACGTGGTACACCCTGCTCCATACTGACGAAGCTCTGACGACCGAATAACTCCCGGGATAAGGAGTTCCCCTCTCTCCTGCCAACGGCTTATGTAAGGCGGATGAGCAGATTGAGGTTAGGGCACTCTCTTGCCCTTGAGATGGGAAACTATCTCTTAAGGTGGATGTACCAATAATGGTCAACGGCATAGAAGACCTCAACGATGGACCAAGCGCATGAGCAACTAGTATTGCCCGAACGGTTGGGAAGGCGGATGAAGGCTGCAACAGTCCAGGCCCACCAGTCGTCATAGCTTCTATGCCACTAGATAAAGGCCCTGTATCTGTCAATTACTGTGTGTCTGTTGATGTGCAGCAACATGCCCACATTAAAAGATGTCACGCACAGGCGTCTTCTAAACAACGAAGGAAGGATACAAAATCTATTCGCCAATTAATCACAAGTCCTGCGGCGATCGGGGAGTTGTGACGGGAGCAGGATTGTGTTGTCTGGGAGCTCCTAGTGATGAACCGGCACGTAGGCGACGAATGTGCGATCTTCGCTTTGCTTGAGGATGGGCTGTAGAGCAATTCGTATGCTGCATTCGTGACTAAGCAGGCCTGTTTAGGATCCACTCTGCTTATCCTGAATGGAGAGGGGGCTGACAAAGGTGCCCTAAAAATAGTCAGCCTAATATCACCCGACTGGATAACCGCGTTCAGAGGGTACACCACAAGCTGTCGAACCACAATGAAAATTAATTTTGCTACATGGAATGTCCGTACTTTGATGGACATTGACACACATAATCGACCACAAAGGCGAACGGCAATTGTTGCCCATGAGCTGAAAAGATTCAACATTCATATTGCCGCACTCAGCGAAACAAGGTTAGCCAATGAAGGACAACTGAAGGAACATGGAGGTGGCTACACTTTCTTCTGGAAAGGGAAAGACACTGAAGATCAACGTATTCATGGAGTTGGCTTTGCCATTAAGAACGAGCTTGTCAACCTTCTCGATGAACTTCCACATGGTATAAATGAAAGGCTTATGACACTACGACTAAAGTTAAAAAACAGCCGACGAGCGACTGTAATTAGTGCATATGCTCCAACTATCACCTCTGATGATGAACAGAAGGAAGTATTTTACTCTCAACTTGATGTGATCTTGAAGGATATACCGCAATCTGATAAAATCCTCCTCCTAGGAGACTTCAATGCTCGCGTTGGAAGAGACGCAGCATTATGGGCTGATGTTATTGGAAAAGATGGTGTTGGGAAATGCAATTCTAATGGGACACTCCTTTTATCCAAGTGTTCTGTACATAGCCTCGTAATCACAAACACATTATTCCGACAGAAGGACAAATTTAAGACTTCATGGCAGTATCCTAGATCAAGACACTGGTACCTACTTGATTACGTGATTGTGCGAGCAAGAGACAAGCGTGACGTACTACTCACAAGGATTCTGACAAGTGCTGATGACTGCTGGACGGATCATCGATTAATAAGATCTGTAATGACTCTACAAATTCTCCAAAAGCGCAGAAAACAGAGAAAGCACATCAGACGTTTACAAAACGTTACTGCTAAAAGGAAGTTTCATGAACTTCTGAATGAAAAGTTACCAGATAATTACCCTGAAAAGGTTGAGGAACATTGACAAACAGTCATGTCTGCTATACTCTCAGCGTGTGAAGAATCCATTGGTTTCGTCAAGTTGAGGCATGCTGACTGGTTTGATGAGAATGATGCAGACATCCAGAATCTTATTGATAAGAAGAGGAAAGCATTCCATGCATGGCAAGCCAATCCATCTTCTATCTCCAAACAGCAACTTTATAAAGATGCAAAGGCTGAAGTGCAACGGAAAACTCGGGTCTTGAAAAATCAATGGTGGATCTCCAAATCCCGTGAAATGCAGCATCTAGCCGAAACGAATAATACTCATGCTTTCTTCAAAGCAACAAGAGCTATATATGGGCCACATTATCATGGTTTGAATCCTCTGCAGTCTAAAGATAGCACGGAACTTCTTAGAGACACAAACTCCATTAATTCCCGTTGGAAAGAACATTTTGAAGAACTACTCAACAGGGACACACAGGTTGATAGTAACATTTTCACCCGACTTCATCAGAGACCTCCTAAAGACCACCTTGATGATCCTCCGCCTCTATCAGAAATTGAATCTGCCATCAATCAGCTCAAAAACAATAAAGCATCAGGCATGGATGGGATTCCTGCTGAGCTCTTTAAAGTAGGGAATACTACTCTAGTTCATCACATACACCAACTCATAGTTAAAATATGGATTACCATTACCATACCTAAAGACCTAGGGGATGCCTTGATAATAACCATCTTTAATAAAGGTGATAGGGCACAATGTGGTAATTATCGAGGTATATCGTTGCTTTCTGTTGCTGGTAAAATCCTGTCCAACATCTTATCCAACCGTTTGAAGCCGTTGGCCGAAGAAATACTGCCTGAAACTCAGTGTGGCTTTCGACCTAATCGAAGCACAACTGATATGATCTTCTGTGCTAGGCAGATACAGGAGAAATCCAGAGAGCAAGGACGCCCTCTATATATGGCTTTCATAGATATTGTTAAAGCATTTGATTCGGTCAATCGAGAAATGCTATGGAGGATTCTTGCCACACTTGGCTGTCCCCCAAAATTCATTCAGATTCTTCGATTACTACATGATGATATGAATGGCACGATCCTTAACAGCAATGGCCCTGGAGAGCCATTTAAGATAACAACGGGTGTCAAACAGGGATGTGTGATTGCCCCCACACTCTTTTCAATATATGTTAGTGTTGTACTAAATTTGGTCCAAGAAAAGATTCCAAAGGGTGTAGAAATTATATCCAGGACAGATGGAGGTTTATTCAATCTCAACAGATTACGTGCAAAAACGAAAGTGTCTGCTACATCCGTTCTTGATCTCCAGCATGCTGATGGCAATGTCATCTTAGCAAATTCAGATGAAGATCTTCAAACCACCCTGAATGTGTTCAATGAAGCATACAGAAGCATTGGTCTGGACATAAACACCAATAAAACACTGGTTCTTCATCAGCCAACATCACATGACAGGGCTACTGCTCCTGCTATCATGATTGATGGACATAAACTAAAGAATATAGATCATTTTCCCTGTTTGGGTAGTCACCTATCAACAAATGCGAACATTGACGCTGAGATTCAACACCGCCTCCAATGTGCCAGTGCAGCCTTTGGTCGTTTGCTCGTTCGCGTGTTTGACAACCACGACATTAGCATTCTAACAAAATTATACGTTTATCAAGCTGTTGTAGTTCCCACTCTACTTTATGGCTGCGAAACCTGGGTTACTTACAGAAGGCACCTCTTATCTTTAGAAAAAATACCATCAACGATGTCTTAGGAGAATTCTTGGTATTAAATGACAAGACCGGCGCACTAACACAAGTGTTTTAGTGGAAGCTAGCACTATTAGTATAGAGGCTCTCATTATAAAACACCAACTTCGAAGGACAGGACATGTAGTTCACATGCCTGAGTCCCGCCTCCCAAAACAAATCTTATATTGCCAGCTGAATGTCGGTCAGAGAAAGCAGGGTGGGCAACAAAAACGCTACAAAGATGTTCTGAAGACCAACTTGAAGAAATGTCAAATTGATACAGGTAACTGGGAAGCTGTCGCATCTGCCCGATCAGAGTGGCGCCGCAACGTCCATCAAGGCCACTTGTACTTCGAACAAGAGAGAAGAAGGCTTCAGTCTGAAAAAAGAAATGCCAGAAAAGAGCGCATGATTCGCAGAACGATCAACCCCCAAGATCCATTGGCTGCTCAAGACCTTGTGTGCCAATATTGTGGAAGAGTCTGTGGTTCTCGGATCGGACTGTATAGTCACCAAAGAACTCACGAAATATGATTAGGCCTAATGTTGGTTTACAGCGAAGATTTACATAAATGTACCTTGGAAGACAATCATACTCGTATCACGAGTGATAGCCTAAATAATAATTTTCGTATTTTCAGTGACTATGTGGGCATTACTGCGAGAAGAATTTTTCAACGCTTTGCGGTCGTGTCGTTAAGAGGGGCGTACTGACGTCATATTTCAATATGTTATGAATACATTTGATCCTACAACTCTTACTGACATTCAGGTGCAGGAGCTAAGAAACAAAATTAAGTTGATATCCCATAATATTAACAAAAATGGGAGAGTGCAGGAATAACAATGCCACGTAAAACTCCTGGTAATCTACCTAGGGAAGCTATTGAGTTACTTAATGACTCCCAAGGAACAGTGCCATCAAATGATGAAGACCAGTATAGCAATGACTACAATGCTCTGGACTCTACAGAAGAATCAGGTGACGAATGAACATTAGACGTCTTGTTATTATTAAGGCGAATGAGATTAATGAGAACACTGCTTGATGAATGGACGTTTTCTTTTTATTTGCAATGGGAGATATAGGCCTAATATTCAATATATATTGTCTTTATTTCCATGCTTTTGGAGAGAAATAATATTGTTTTCGTGTGTGAAGTATGTTTACTAAAACTGCGTTATTAACAGGACTGTAAAATGGCATTTTGTTGTAAAGAAATTGTTTGTATGATTTTGACGACTTTTTTGTGTGGAAAATAAATGTTATTTTTTTGTGCATGATTCGTTGTTTTATGTTTAATAACAATTTAATATACATTTTAAATCTGGATCATTTTACATACAGTGACTTCGTCTATTCCCTCAAATAAGGTGTAACAAGAATACTTGACTGAAAGTCCCATTGTTATTCATATTTTATCCAGTTTTAAATAGTATGTTTACCACTCTCATAAACTATAATATACATATCCAAATCGTGATTTTTACTACCGAAAATGGATGATTCTTTTGTTGCTTTTGGTCATTTTTTTACACCTCCCCTTACCCCTCACCCCTATATATTTACCCCCCGAAGATCGTACACTTTAGACGATGCCAGAAATGAATTCAGCGACCTCGAAAACGGTATTTTGTCAACTTTTAATAGAATCCCAATACTATTAACGAAGTTATTATTTTTTTCCACCTAGAATGGGAATTCGACACACTGTGCAGCGCGGCGCGTAGAGGCAGCTCGCTGAGCTTAGGGTCGAGAGAGCACCCGTTCAAATCGCATGTAAATAACGAGTACACAAAATAACACATAATCAAAGTAAAATAATTACTCACCTTGTGACAGAAGATGTTGAAAATGTCCTCCACCTGCATCTACACATTTCTGGCATCGTCTAAGGAATTTTTCATTTACACGCTTCAGTTCGTCTACCGAGATAGCCTCAATTTCTTTGGTTATATTCTGTTTGAGTTCATATAGAGTGTGAGGGTTTGTTGCTTAAACATTATTTTTCAGTTTCCCCATAAATTAAAATCGCAAACCGTAAGATCTGGGGATCTTGCGGGCCACAATGGTTTACTAATTACCCTGTTGTCGAAAATGTCCTCAATTAAATCTAATGACTCGTTAGCCGTATGCGCAGTTGCAGATTCCTGCTGGAAATATCCAGATTGGCATCCAGTGTCCGGCAATTGTTCAAAAAATGGTACGAGAATGTCATCCCTATATCTCTCCCCAGTGATTGTGGTTTCAAAAAATACAGGCTCTATTATCCTGTCTGCAGTTAACTGCCGCCCACACTCCCATTTTCACATCATGTGGGGGTGATTGGTGTGAAATTATCAGGATTTTCTGAAGACCAGTACCTGTTATTCTGACTTGAAACATGTCCACTTAAATGGAACCATGCTTCATCAGATAATATTATTCATTTTGGATCAAGTACCCCATCATCAACATCCCTTAAAACCCAGTTGCAAGAATTTACCCTGCTCTCATTATCACGTGGAAGCAACTCTTGAACAACAGTAATCCTGTATGGTTTCAATTTTAATATTTTTGTAGCCCGCCACGCGGAGGTAATCGAAAGTTGCGTTTGCTGCGAAAGTTTTTCGAGGGATTTTGTAGGAGTACGTTGTAACATTTCCCCTACTTCGTCTAATTTCTACTCAGTAAGCACTCGCTTTTTTACTCTTCGTTTTCCAACCAGAATTGAACCTGTACTTCTAAATTTGTTCACAAGTCTTCTTACAGTTTCTCTATTTGGAATGTTCGCACCTGGGAATTTTCCTATATACCGCCTTCTAACTTCTCTACAGGAATTCGTCAATACATAAGTGTCGTACATGAAAATCCGTTGTTCTAATGTGTACGCAGGTTGAGGCATTATTGAACCAATAGGCTTTAACACTTACAATAACACGTTATAAAATTTTGGAACACAATAACAATTAATTAATAACTACTAACACGTACACACGTTATAAACTTATAACACTTATAACATTAAATAGGCTATACACGAAATAACAAAATCAACTTTACTCGGTATGCACTGCATTGCAACTGTTCCAGCTCTGCGAAGTCCCGCGCGGCTCCGAAACATCAATCCAACAGCACTTCTTCCTTATCTTAATTATGACATATGCTGTGACAGCAGCACGCTGCGATATGCTCGTCTGACCTTTATAGCCCCACGTTCTACCTGGAGCGCTGGGCTGGCCACACTTTGAGTGAAATAACCTGTATAACATTCACTCAAGTCTATCAAGCGGGCGTGTGATGGTATAGTGGCAAAGTCGCTTGCCTCTCAACCCCGCAAGGTTTGTAGCCGTGCACGTTAGGTTGACTTTTTGTTGCACTCGTGCTACATTATTATTTTAAGTACGGTGATATAATAATAGTAATAATATCGGCTCTATGGTGTAGTGGTCAGCATAATTAGCTGCCACCCCGGTGGTCTGAGGTTCGATTACCCCTCAACCATCCTCGAAGTGGATTTCTGTGGTTTACCACTTCGTCTTCGGGCAAATGCCGGGATATTACCTAACGTAAGGCCAGGGCCGCCTCCTTCCCTCTTCCTTGTCTATCCCTCCCACTCTTGCCATTCCCTCATCAGGCCCCTGTTCGCTTTGCAGGCGAGGCCGCCTGGGCGTAGTGCTGGTCATACTTCCCATTTGTATCCCCCAATGCAGAGTCTCAAGCTCCAGGACACTGCCCTCAGTGGCGGTAGAGGTGGGATCCCTCGCATAGTTCGTGGGAAGTGCCAACCCTGGAGGGTAAAACGAGTACGGGAACGGGACGGGAGTAATAACAATAATAAAAAGAAACGACACTATACCGCGGTTTTCCAGCCGGAAAGTCTTTCCAGTTCCGAATGCCTGATATTGAATAAAAAGTAAGGGAAATTGGGGAATTAGGGAAGAAAGAGGGAAAAATCTTGCGAAAGATATTAGGGTCTGAAAAACAAAACGATGTTACATGGAGAAAGAGGAGAAATACGGCAGGCAGAGAAGATCACGGACATCATGCATACGAGGAGACAAAAGTTTTATGGGCACCTCATGAGAATGGATGAGGATCGAATAACGAAAAGAATCTTTAATTACATCACCAAGATAAAGGCGACTACAATATGGGTAGAAGAAACAAGAAAAGATATGGAGGAAGTTGGTGTACATCCAAAATACATCTGGAATAGGACTGTGTTTCGAGCTAAAATTGATAACTTCAAGGGGTTTAAGGAAATACCCAGTAGAACAACCAAGAACAACTGGTCAGAGGAAAGGAGGAGGAACCACAGCGAAAGGATGAAGAAAGTCTGGGTGAGGAAAAGGAAACGAACCAGCCAATAAATCGTTTCTCGTGGTCCACCGTAGGCCAAATTCGAAGAAAGATATAATAATAATAATAATAATAATAATAATAATAATAATAATAATAATAATAATAATAATGCTTCAGAATGTATGTTTTCCATTAAGAAAGGCGAAATAGAAGTGTTAGAGAAAAAGGAAAGAAGGATACTTACTTAGAAAAATATTGGGTCCATTAAAAACAGAAAGTGGAGGGTTCAGGTACAGAAAAAATGATGACCTCTACAAAAATAAAGAAATTGAAAAAATCCACGATACGATCAGGAAAAGGAGGGTTAATTTCTTTGGACACCTAATGAGGATGAATAACACCAGACTCACAAAACAAATTATCAGTAATGTATACAAAAGTTAGAATGGTAATCAATGGGTACTGGTAGGTTTTAGCTGGGGTTTAACACTACCTAAGGGATGATGATAAGAGAGAAAAGGAGATGGATTTCGGCGTGGAGAAGAGTATTGGTAGATAGGATGGGAATCCAGCACTAAGATTTAAGCAAATAAAGCAAGAGTATGGCAGTGCCAATACTAGGAGGAACCCAACTCTAGCGGGGGCCTGTCTCAGGCAGGCGGAGAGTGCAGCGTGAATTGAGGTTTCCTGATTGTACTTTCCCTCTCGAGCAAGTATTCCGGTACTATGGGGACGGGTGGCACTCTGGCAAGGAAAAGTGATCTGAGAAAAAAAAAGGACTAACTTTCCCTTTAGAAGGATTAGTTTTTATGATGCATTCAAGAATGCTGGAAGGATTTGAATTTGGAGTTATAATTTTATTTCTGGGCACTGTTGGATCTCTGGCAAAACAATCGAATGCTTGCAGAGTGGGAAGAGTTAAATTAATTTTAACGATTTGAGCGATGTTGTTACTGATTTTTGTGAAAATCTTAGATGAATACCAGTTGTTGCACTTTAAGAAAACTAAGCTTTTACCCAGCAAGATGCCGACTAAAATTTTAGAAAAGAGGAAACCTCTGACCTAACTCAAACAAAACTGGAATTTTGAAAGAGAACCATAAACCAGAGAGGAAATCTCTACAAATAGGTAGCTGGCGGAGTGAGCTTTATTTGTTTTAATGGTTGGCTAGAATTGGCTATGATAACCAAAAGAAACTTTGAAAATGTTGTTACTTGAAGTTTTAGTTTAAATGCAACAAGTAGTAAAATACTTTATTAATTTAGAAATTAGTGAAGAGAGCTTAAGCTTAGAGGAAAAATCAGGGAAGATAAGGTCCTGCCTAATCGTGATTCTACTGAGAAAGATAACGAACAAAGGAAAACAAATAATTTATTTAACAATGTTAAACGGTGAACTTAATAACACCATTTAAGTTTTGATTTTAGTTTGAATTAAGAATAACAACTTTGTAAAATATAAAGGTCTTGGACCTAATAATAAAAAAAACAATGTGTTAACAATGCTAAATGGGGTACAAGTTTCAAACTTGCTACAAGCACTAAATCTGTACAAAGATTTAAAATGTGCTTAAAATTGGGGTTTTTAAAAAGCTTTTAAGAACAATAAATTGAACAGCGAATGTAACTTTTTCAAATTAGGTTAGTTACAAGAGTTATTTGACTGCACTTATGGTAAGCTAACAAGCTACAGACAAATAGATTAAATCCTGATCGTAACAGGATAAAGGAAAAGAAAAACAGAAAATTAAAAGCGGAGATTACCTCAATTTTGCGCAGAATTTAACAATATTTGAAATACAAGGATTCACAGGTCGTATTAACGAAACCTGACGAGAAAAAACCAAACAGGTACGAGAGTAAGCTTAGAAATACACGATTCCTGAACAGGCAGGAAATAAAGAAAGATTAAAGAGAAGTTTCTACAACTTCTTATAATTAGTAGTAAATGAATTAGTAGTAAATAGAACAAAATTGGGAGGGCGCCTATGGGTTGGCGAAGCCTCGTTGAATAATAGCTAGGTACATAAGTTAATTTAAATTTTGTTAGTAGAGGGTGTTTGGAAAAGGAGTATGGGAATATAATGTTCTGGCCAGTTTAATTGCTCTCGTAGAACACGGCGCGGAAGATAGTTAGCACACACAATTCGAAGGACTGATAGTTTGTTGACAAGTTGAAAAACTTCACTATTGTGTGAGTTCGTAGAACAAAGAAAATTATTGTGGTTATGTAGAACACTTAGTTTAATATTAGCTTGTACAGATTTATTGCGTTAGGAAGTTTATGGGTTGCAGTTGAATGATGAGGTAAAGTTCCCACGATGGAAAGTAAATTGGGTGTTGATCAGCAGTTAATGCAGCATGAATTCCTCAGTGAGGAAAAGAATTCCCATATTTTGGCGTGGAAAATACTAGATTGCTTTACTGGTAGGAAGATTGTTTCATATAGAAAGTTCCAGGACTGTGAAGACAGTTGAATAGGGCAAGATAGTTCCCACGGCAGAAAAAGCTAAGTTTTATAGACAGGGGGTAATTTGAATTAAATCCCTCGTCGTGAGAAAGTATTCTCAGTTATTTTGTACAAGAAGTACCAAATTTCATCTTAGATAGATCTTAGATGGCTTAGATAGCCATAACCTGACAAAGGAAAATCCCACCAAGACGGTTATTGCACAACATTCAGCAATTCCACACCCTGTCTATAAAATTGAATTAAAAAGCAATTAGCTCTTTTAAATACATTAAAACGGTTAAAAACATTGAAGTTTTGTACTTAGCTTTCTTTCCATGTAGCAGGCGATGGTTCCTGGTGACGGTTGGTTTTTAAATGGTAGACATGGCGTCTAATTTAAAATGTCTAGTTAAGACAGGAGACTGGCCTGTGAGAGGACCTCAAACTGTATGCTCGAAGACTAAATCCAAAGTGAGGACGAGCGAACACGCACACGGCAGAGGTGGGTAGGCAAGGGGGAGAGGGGAGGGAAAACAAAGGAGTTAATAATAGAATATACAACATGACAAAGAAAAAATTCTTATATAAAAGTATTCTTCTTCATGGAGCGGTGTTCATGGAGATGTTAGCTGGCGACAACGACGATGCCTGGTGGATTGGATTGGTGAGGAAATCCTCTTGAGTTCAGAGAAATTGAGGAGCTTCGGCAGTTAGCTGCTAGTTGCCGCTAGGGTATCCATGTAAGATATATATCTAGAACAGACTTATACAAAACATAAGCAAATGCACGGAGAAAATAGAATGTAAGGAATCACTGTTGGTGTCTGCTAAAAGGGAAAGAAGGAATTAATGAAAAAATTGAAGCTAAGAGCAGCAAAAGATAACTCTGACTTGCCGTGTATTCCAAAGAATACACCAGGTACAAAGAATAAAAAGGATATGGAAGAGAGGGAAGTAACAATGGATATTATTCAGGACAGACCACTTTTCTGAAATATGATCAAAAATTTCAAGGGTTTCAGGAGAAAAGGAAAAGAAGAAGCGGGTTAACATCTGGACGGAAGAGAGAAGAAGGAAACAAAGTTAAGTAATGAAGAACTACTGGAAGGGAAGAAAGGACAAAGGAAGTAAGAAAGAATAATAATAATAATAATAATAATAATAATAATAATAATAGATTAGCAATCAGGGGAGGTTCCTGACTAAAATTTTAGGGTGGGCCAGATCATATTATTGTTGTTTTATATTAAACTTTGTTTTATATCTGACATTCATTGTTGTCAAAACCGACAGTGGTGGCTAAGCTCGCTAAAGCGCTGCGTTAGGTCATGGGGCCAAGCTCTTTGCTGGCTTGTTAGACGCTTGGGTTCGAGCCCCACCATCGGCCGTCCTCGAAATGGCTTTCCACGGTTTCCCATTTTCAACTCTGGGCAAATGCTGGGACGGTACCTTCTGACAGGCCATGGCCGCTTCCATCCACATCCTTGCCCAGTTTAGTTAGCCATCATTCATTTCATCTCTCATTAACTCCTCTCATGAGGTTGGCGTCAGGAAGGGCATCTGGACGTAATAACATCCGCCACAAAGACTTCCATCGCATCTCATCCCCGACCCCGTTGGAAACGGGAATAATAAGGGGTAGGCATATATACATTCATTGTTGCCAATATTGCCATTTTTTTTCGAGTGGTCTCCTCAGAGACCGAGTGCACGTCTTTCTATTCGACGCCCGTGGGCGACCTGCGCGTCGGGATGAGAGATGGGATTGATTAAGGTGAATGAAATTGGAGAAGGATGTGGAAGGAAGCGGCCGTGGCCTGTCAGAAGGTACCGTCCCAGCATTTACCTGGTGTTGAAAATGGGAAACCACGGAAAACCATTTCAAGGACGGCCGACGGTGGGGCTCGAACCCATGCATCTACCGAGTCAGCAGAGAGCTTGGCCCCATGACCTAACACTGCGCTTTAGCCAGCGTAGCCACTACTGTCGGTAATATTGCCATTATCACACAATACAACATTTGAAACAAATTTTAATAAATAGTTCATGCATTAAAAACTGTACTCATGTGGCTCCTTATTTGTAAATAATTGTGCTTTGATGAAGCAAATTTATCTATGACTTTGGTTGGTGCGGAAACTCTTGCCATATTTACAGTGGGCTACATGTTGTTCGCATGCCTGAACGACGTCTCCCAAAACATATCATGTACTGCCAGATGCAGATTGGACTGAGAAAGGAAGAGGGGAAAGGGAATCGCTTCAAATACGTCCAAAATACAATTTAACCAAATGTCAAATCGACACGGATAAATGGGGGACTACGGCATCAAATCGTCAGGTACGGCGTCGCATCGTCCACCAAGGTCCACTATGGTTCGAACAACGTCTGCGAAGACGTGAGACTGAGAAGTTCAATGCGAGGAATGAGCGTGAGGTTTACAGGAGGATCAACCTTCAAGAGCCAGTGGCAGCCCCGAACAACGTGTGTCACTACTGTGGGAGAGTTTGTGTGTCCAGGATTGGGCTATACAGTCATCTAAGAACTCACCTTTAGAAGACAATCTTACTCGAAAACGAGTGATAGTCTGTTATTATTATTATTATTATTACCAGGACACAGTAGTAACGTCTAACACCTGTACCAAACTTCGCATCTTCAATTCAAATGTCAAGTCAATATTGCTCTATAGGCGTAAACTTGGAAGACCAACAAACAACTCATTAACAGACTCCAAATATTTGTGAATGGATGCTTGAGGAATATCCAGAGGATATGGTGGCCACATGTTATCACCAATGAAGAGCTATGGAGAAGAACACAGCTAACACCCATTTATATTGAGATGCGTCGTAGGAAATGGAAATGGATTGGGCATACATTACGACGAGATGGAGACAACATAGCAGGACAAGCCCTGGAATAGAATCCACAAGGTAGTAGGCGAAGAGGCAGACCAAGGAACTCTTGGAGGAGGAGTGTAATAACAGAAGGAATGGAGAAAGGAGGGAAGACCTGGAACGAGATTAGGAGGATGGCGCAGAACTGAGTCCGATGGCGGAAATTCATCGATAAAAGATAAAAGAAATAAGTCAAGTAAGTCACAGTAGTAAAGTCGCCTTCCCCGTGCTCGAAACCAACTCTACAAGTGATGTAGTTAAACGGACACCGACAGCGGTGGCTACACTCGCTAAAGCGCAGCGTTAGGTCAAGGAGCCAAGCGCTCTGCTGACTTGGTAGACGATTGGGTTCGAGCCCCACCGTCGGCTGAACTTGAAATGGTTTCCGTGTTTTCCCCATTTTCAATACCAGGCAAATGCTGGGACGGTACCTCCTGACAGGCCACGGCCGCTTCCTTCCACATCCTTGCCTAGTTTCATTAATCTTCATCCATTCCATCTCTCATCCCAACGTGCAGGTCTCTCACGAGCGTCGACCCAGAAAGACCTGCACCTGGCCTCTCAGGAGGCCACACGAAGAAAGAAACAAGTAGTTCCGTGAAGAACTAAATAGCCTATTTTCATATATCCTACTTATGTTAATTGCCTCTATCAACACACAACGTATCAGTTTGATTGCTGTAATATATTCGTGAATATTGAGAGCCGTCTAAATATTTCAGATGGTCGGCATGTTGGATTTTATATAAGTAGGACATAGAGTTATGTATTATTAGATGACGGTTATCGCGTAGGTTCATTATTCAAACGTTGACTTCGATCGCATGATTAGGAGACAAGAAATAAAAACTTAATTTTAAAATTTCACTGCCGCCATCTTGAGGTTATGTAAACAATTGAACTAAACTAGATGTCAGTGCATTACAATGTGTATAAACATTTGCTGTATCAAGTTTCACTGCGTTCGGATGGTTAAATCGCGAGATAAGTGTATTTAAATATTTCAACTTTGCTTGGCCGCCATGTTCGTTTTGAAGCCAACAGATTTTTGAAAGATACATAGGTGAAAATCTAGTAGAGCCCTTTATCACCGTACAAAATTTCGGGGAGATATAGAATGCCGGTGAAATATTTCGCACAGCCACCATATTGGACTGGTGAGACGCAATTAAATTTTTGAAGGGCTCTGTCGGGATCAGACGAAATAGTACTATGATCTTTCATTGAAATTGCTCCAGCCGTTTAGAATTTTTAAGAGGGGGGACTCACAAACACACACACACACGGACAAAAGGTGATCTCATAAGCCTATTTTCTTTCATAAATGAAAATAGGCTAAAAATAAATGGACGGACGTACTTTGTACATTCATTGTGTGGCTCTGCTATTGACGTACAGTGCGTACTGTAAACATGTGTGCTGTAACGTCCCATCACTCTTGTGTAATCGTCATATGCACAACGTTTTATTAAGAACAGGGTTGGCAAGCCTGGCTCCAAGACCTAAGCCGGCTAAGTGTATGTTGGAATACAAGACGACTGTGAAAGTGTCAGTCAAGAAAGAAGTCAGTTGCCGCTATCTTCTGGGGACAGATTAGAGGAGTTGCGAAACAATGTCAGGTTTAGATAAATTGTCCTTCATGTATAGAGCAACACTTTGTCAGTAAGTGCCCAGCTCTGTATGTACTGTACTGTAGGTCAGTCGTTCCTTGTGACACAGGCAGCGCTATCATGCATACCTCTGCTTTAGTTTCCGTGCTGCTGGCGATATGTCTGCCTTTGGTAAGTTGATTAATATTCGTTTCTGATTCATTTTAGGAGCTTGGCTACATCGTGGTTATGTAGCGCCGTGAACATGGATGTGTGTGTTTTGAATTTGTCTGATTACCTGTGTTATTGTGATGGCTATATTACACCCTACTTTGTCTGCTAAGAAATGTTTTCAACACTCATATATATATATATATACACTCTCTGTCTGAAAAGTTGGGTTAATGGGTCTATATTACGAACGGATTGTTGGCTTACCTGAAACAGCCGTTACTATCCTTCGAAGTAATCCCCGTGGATGGTTACGCACTTCTTAGAACGGCTGTACAAGTCCTGGCATGGTCTTCCTGAGGGATAGCCTTCAGTTGGGTCGTCACATTACATTGGATGTCCGAAATGTCCGAAAACCTCTGGCCCTTCAGGGCTTTTCGGCGACCCTGAACCCCGATACTCCATACTTTGACGCTGAAGGATATTCCTAAAGAAGACTATGCCAGGACTTCCCAGGTTCTTTAACATGCCATAAATCTATGACGTGGGACCGCCGGCTTTACTCCCCTCCGAAGGAAGGCATGCTGAGGGGGTATTAGTGTGTATTTGTAATTCAGATGAGGATTGGGAAGGAGGCGACCGTGGCCGGCATTTGCCTGGAGTGGAAGTGGGAAACCACGGGAAACCACTTCCAGGATGGCTTAGTGTACCCTATTCGAGCCCTCAGACCGGCAGAGTCGGAAATCGAACCCGGGACTCCGAGGTTACAGTCAAGAGTGCTAGCCACTACAAAACGAGGCGGACTGATTAATATTCGCGTGGAAATACTTAAAAATGTTGTTGTTGTTGTTGTTGTTGTTGTTTGATAAAGGGCCTTTGCTGTCGTGTTCATACAGCCCAAACTTACTTGGCTGTGTTTGGAATCTGTTTGGTTCCACCGCCTGGTGTAACCGCTAACATTATTGGCTGTCGTCCCGGAGGTCTGGGTTCAATTTCCGGCTCTGCCAAGAAATTTAATTCCTGTCTAAGGGCTGGAACGGGGCCCAATCAATCTCGTAAGGCAAAACAGAGGAGAGGAGGGTTCGATTCACACCACAGCCATCCTGGAAGTGGTTATCTGTGGTTCCCCACTTCTACTCCAGGTAAATGCCAGGATGATTCCTAACTTAGGTCACGGCTGCTGTATTACAAATAGGCACACTAGTACAACCATCACAATACTACTACTTTCTTCGGCTCATCCCAATGAATTGGGGTCGCCGGAGCCCACCAGGCTCATTTTGGTTTTGGCCGGGGATTAAAGGCCGGATGCCCTTCCTGACGCCACGTGATTTTTCAGGTGAAAATTCCACTCCGCTGTCACCGGGATTCGAACCCCGGTCTTCTCGGTGAAATACGAGCAGCTAAGCCACTGCGCCATCACGCTCCCCGAATACAACCATCACAATAACACAGGTTATCAGACAATATTTACACACTCGCCCATGAACATGGGGATAAATTACCACGATAGCCATGCCCTTCAAATGAAACAACAACAACGGAATCTGTCATTGTTGATTTGCTTCAGGTGCTTACGGACGAAGACGAGGACCGTACCAAGGCACAGTGTTAGGATATTATGTCGAGTTGGATGCAGAGTAAGTCTTATTTCTGTTAACTTGTTTAAGGTTCATACCGAGGAAGACGAGGCTAGTGCCTGGAGACAGTGGGAGAATGTGCTCACTTTGATGCAGACATCGGTGGAAGATGTCCAACAGACATTATCCAACTTGACAGTTACTATTCCCGAGGTTGTACTTCTGGAGCAGAACAGGATCCTGAATACTGCGGCTGATCTCAACACTCAGATAAATGAACAGATGAATTCCCTTCAGGCACAGGCTGTGTCAGCAGGAGTGAATCCTGACGGCTGCCTTGGCATGATACCAGGCCGTGGTAACGATATGGTCAACAACTTCACCACGACTGGCATGAGCTGTTTGACTGATAGGGTGAGTATACGACACGATATGCCCAGAAAGGCAAAATGAATATGTGTTTGGCGATGGGGCTGATACATTGAAGGAACAGTGAAATTCAGTTAATGTTCAGTAACGAGCAGTGGCGGCTGGTGATTTTTCAATTGGTGGTGCCAGCAAATTCAAAATTTGCAATAAAATCATTCAAAGTTACAGGTACGGTTAGTGCATATTTTATGCAATAAGTTATATGTTTAACATTATTTAACTGTGCTAGTGTAGAAGACGTTTTTAATTGAAGTGTCAGCTGAAGCGAAATTAGAAATTGCATAACTACTACAAATATTTTACTCTCTGGATTTTCCGCCAACACAAAAGTTCCTCCTTTCTCTACTAGAAAGCGCTATAGTGTCAAGAGCTTAGATACCTAACCTCCTTGACTTGCATAGCGCTCCAAGAAACAACAAAAATTCAACATGCAAGCTGCCCTCTAGTTGTCAAATAACAAAGCTAGCACCCGGCACTGAGGCCATACGATATTATATTATACATATATACAAAATTCCGCTACTTATTGCGTTCATCATATTACGTAATTACTGGACGTCGCTGATGACCTTGATGCCAATTTCCGACATTTTATTCTGAGTGCACACTTTTGTAGTCCGTGGTGCTAACACGTTGCTTGTTAAAACAGCATTTCAATATTCCAAATAGCTTGCCTAGAGCAGCCGATTTACGTAAAGAAATAAGACGTCAAGTTGCTCGTATGAATGAAAACGCGTCCTGCCAAGCCATTTGTTATTTGGACTTGACCCAGTGTCTAAGTTCACTCACCCTCGTCCGTCTATTGTCAGTGTCGAAACAACTGCATGTGCTCCGCCTATCGAAACAAAAGACAATCGCTTAGCCTCGCGTTAGCTCTCGCTAAAACTGTTGCGTTCGCCGTATTATGTCCTATAAATACACGTTGTAATATGTGCCAGTATAATCCAATCTAGTATACGATTGAACTGAATGTTCTGCTGTTATTACGGTGTACGGTTTAGCTAAGTACAAACTGCGTAATTCTTTCTCGTAACACCGAGACATTGCGTGTTTCACATCTGCCTCACACATTTCCCGTACCGAAAATATCCGTCCGTTTCGCACAGGTCTCCGGCACTTTACTCGCTCGTTTCGCACTCAATATAAGTAGCATTATATCCTGCTGTGGACAAGAAGTGTTACCGTCTCCAACAGTGGACAATAAGAAGCAATTTCCCCGCTTCCAATGACCTTGCCATTACGCCTCGATCTCAGCTGACAGAGCGCTCTATAGCATAGTAATCAAACTACTTAGTCAAATTACAGGCATAATTACAGAAACCAGTACTTGTATGTTAGAAGTATTGGACCTGGCTGTTGAGGCACTTGTCCCACTGTGACACGAGGCGATGAATGGCTGTCTCATAAAATTGCCTGGGCTGCGATGTGAACCAATTCCGTTTGTACAGCCGGACGTCGGCGTCCGTGATGAATCGTTGGCCCCGCAGAGCCCTTTGCAGGGGACCAAACATGGCGTAATCACAGAGAGAGAGAGGTCTGGACTGTATGGAGGGTAGTCGAGAATCTCCCATTTGAATTTCTTCAGGAGTGCCGTGACTGTGTTGGCCGTATGAGGGCGTGCATTGTCGTGGAGTAACCACGGCGGCTGTGGCGTTCACTGTCTTTCGGCGGTCCTGGGTAATGAGTGCATCAACCAGCTGGACGTTGTCATCGGTAATGCAGGGGGGTGCCCCAGACCGGGCATCATCGGCTAATGACACCCGTCCTTCCCAAAGCGCTTGTGCCACGCCTTGACCCTTGCAAGGGACATGGAGTGCTCGTCGTACACTTGTGACATTCGGCGATGAATGTCCGTTCCCCCTACTCCTTCCGCTGTCAGAAACCGAACAACACCTCTTTGCTCTTCGTTTGACGCCTCCATGTCACTGTTAGCAATGCGACTGGCAGCGTTGGACGATTGATGCATGCTGCTGCTCGCTTTGTATCGTCACGTGACGTGCACTCGTGCCCTCTAGCGACGGGCTGTGACCTTCCACGCTCTGGTAGGTACCACACCTCGTTACACACGCCACGATTAGCCGATGTAGTCACCGGTTTGCGCATTCCAGCCTCCGGCTCGTTACTTTTTGAACGCACCTTATAGTTACCGTATTCTTGACACATCGACGTAAGATATCATACCCATCTTTTAATGTTCTAAATAAATTCTTCTTCTGATTCATCCTGATTACCATATTATCAAAATGCTCCTTATAATATTGTTTATCTCATTCACGTAGTCCATGCACATGACTTCAAGGTTGTGACGCTTCCACTACCCCGTTTCATCATCCTAATTCTGCTTAACCCTGGGGTACATTCTAATATCCTGACGCATCTCATATCCGTGACGGTATCAGAAAGTCATTTTTGAAAACCTTTGTCTGGAGTGTGGCACACTTTGAAAATTAAACACAGTCTGTGGGCGCAGCAGAAAAAGGACAATGGAAGCATTTTAAATGTGGTGTTACAGGAGAATTAAGTTCAGATGGGTAGATAGAGTAACGAATGAAGTATTAAGATGAATGGGCGAGGAGAGATGTTTCTGGCGACTGCTAATGAAGAGAAGATAGGACACATACTAAGACACACAGGAATACCAAACTTCGTTATGGAAGGAAGGGTTGAGGACAAGAACTGTAGGGGTAGACAAGTGTTAGAATCTGTTTAACAGATTACCTCGGATGTAAGGTGCAATATGAAGCGATTAGCTCGGGACAGGGAGGCATGGAAAGCTGCATCAAACCAGGCCAAAGTCTGAAGTCTCAAACAAGAACTTAGCGGCCATTGCATGATTTCACGTTTCTGTCATTTAAGGTCTTATTGAGGAAAGAGATTGTGATTTTATCTTACATACTTGAATGTAAGTACTAACTTAGCCAACTCCTGACCTTTCCCGGAATTTCATTCAAACCAGGTGCACTTCTGATGTTATATGCACAAGATAAAGCTATGCCTGATGTTGAAACTCAGTAATTTTTTCTAGGTTTAAACCGTGTCTTGTGTGCGTTTTCGCCTAGGAACAACAAGTTGGCTCATTAGAGGGCATAAACTTAGAACAATTTGCTGAGTTTTAATTCACTGGCCGTGAAAGTCAATATACCATATATGCCTGATGTTATTTTATCTTTTCTCTTTTTGCGTTAATGGGTTACAGAATGTCAAAATAGGCGAGTAGACCGCCTGAGTGGCTAAAACTCAAAAGATCTACACACAAGTAGCTGAGGCCATGCAATGATTACTATTATCATTATCATCTTCATCATCATCATCATCATTATCATATCATCATCATCATCATAATTTCTATCATTTTTATTATTCTTATTCTCATCCTTAGGAATAGATGACCTCGCTGTTCTACCCCTTAAAAGAACTATAACTGATTAACTAACAAAATAAAGTATACATTCAATGGATTCATTCAAGTATTGCCAGCTTTGGAAAGTTAGAGTGATTTCTGGAGGGTTTTGACATTCTCAATTTGCTTTCAAAATTGTCACCTAGTGACACAACAGTCTTCAAGTTTCTTTAGCTACTGAATGCATATTTTATTTCTCACAATACAACACGTGTTGCAGGTAGCTGAAGCGAACGCCATCGTCATGCGTTTGGCGATGACGTGGAGTAAGATGAACGGGACGCTGGTGGAGTCAATAAGAGAGTGGAGCAACTGCATGAACGTGGAAAACGATGTGAAACGAGTTGTGTGTGGAGGACTCGTGTCTGGTATAGCGACCATCAAGATGGCTCGGTACATCACACAGGCGTCTACACTCATCAGCAGGGCAACAGTTCTCCTGGCCACTGCGCAGTTCACGGTGCAGGGGTGTTTAGCCTCCACTGCAGGCTCAGCGCCTGGCAGGGTGACCAAGTTACTGGAGCATGTGGCGGTGTGCATCAAGGACAAGATACACGAGGAAGGAAGAAACATGGCCACCTGGAATATGGACAACACAACTAACACTCCCCTGTAATATAGACTACACAACTAACACTCCCCTGTAATATAGACTACACAACTAACACTCGCCTGTAATATAGACCTCACAACGAACACACCCATGTTATATAGACTACACAACTAACACTTTTCTAGAGCTCCATTGTGTGTTCAGCACCTGGCATGGCGGCTATGTTGCCAGAGCGCATGGTGGTGTGCATCAAGGACAAGGTACTGGAGGATGGAAGAAACATGGCCACCTGGAATATAGACAACACAACTAACACTCCCCTGTAATATCGACAACACTACTAACACTCTCCTGTAGTATAGACTACCCATCGAACTTCTTCTTCATGTGCCGTCTCCTCTAAGAAGGTTGGCGATCACCACAGCAATCCGGATTTTGGATCTAGCAGCACTGAAAAGTTCCACTGGAACAACACTTGAACCATTTTTCTAGGTTGTCCAATCAAGAGATCCTTCTTCTTCCTCGACTCCTTCTGCCCTCAACCTTCCCTTGAATAATTTCTTGTAGAAGACGATAACTGTCTCCTCGCATTATATGGCCCAAGTATTGTAACTTCCTAATTTTGACACAAGTAATTATCTCCTTATCTTTACATATCCTACGCAATATCTCAAGATTTGTGATTCTATCCATCCAGCTAATTCGTAAGATCCTTCGACATGTCCACATAACATTTTAGCAACCTTAGTTTTAAATTTATACTGAGGTCTCTACTGCACAATAAATTTCTCAGTTGATTGAATGCACTACTGGCTTGTCCTATCCTTGCCTTAAATTTTTGAGAGCAATCATTGGTATCATTAACTAAGGTTCCTAAATATCTGTATTCCTGAACTCTTTGAACTGCTTCACCTTTGATTATCAAATTTCCTGGATTATTCTCTTTCGAAATTACTGTGTAACTGGTTTTCTTAACATTTAGAGTAAAACCACCTTTCTCGCTGGCTTCTACCACTCTATCCGTCAACTGTTGTAGATCTTCAAGGCATCCAGTGATTAGTAGAGTATAGTCTGCAAATCTTAAATTATTTATAAGTTTGCCATTCACCTTAATCCATGATGTAACACCCAAATGGGCAGTTTGAATTACGTCTTCAGAGAAGGTGTTGAATAATAATGGCGACAGTACACATCCTTGTTTCACCGCTCTTTCAAATTTTACCATATCCCTTCTGTCTAAATATTTTCTTCCGAGCAACTGAATCAGTTGATCATGTCGAACTTGGTCAAAGGCTTTATTATAATCCAGAAAACAAACATATATTGTCTGATTAATTTCCAGGGATCTTCGTGCGAGTGCATTAAAGGCAAATAATGCTTCTCGTGTTCCCAGGGCATTCTTGAAACCAAACTGAGTTTCGTCTATATCTTACCCAACGAACACACCCCTGTAATATTGACCACAAACCTAACACTTTAGAGCTCCATTGTGTGTTCTGCGCCTGGCATGACTGCTATGTTGCTAGAGCGCATGGTGGTGTGCATCAAGGACAAGATACTGGAGGATGGAAGACACATGCGCATCTGGAATATAGAAAACGCAACTAACATAGACCACTCAACGAACACACCCCTGTAACATAGACCACACAACTAACACTCCCCTGTAACATAGATCACACAACGAACACACCCCTGTAGCATAGACCACACAACTAACACTCCCCTGTAACATAGATCACACAACGAACACACCCCTGTAGCATAGACCACACAACGAACACACCTCTGTAGCATACACCACACAACGAACCCTTTTCTAGAGCACCATTCTGAGTTCAGGTCCTCCCAGAGCAGCCATGTTCCTAGAGCGTATGGCGGTGTGCATCAAGCACAAGATACAAGAGGAAGGAAGAAATATGCACATCTGTAATATAGATCACGCATTAACACTCCCCTGAAACATAGATCACACAATGAACACATCCCTGTAACAAAGACCACACTACTAACACACCCCTGTATCATAGACCACAAAACTAACACTTTTCTAGAGCACCATTGTGAGTTCAGGTCCTGCCAGGGCAGCCATGTTGCTAGAGCGTATGGCGGTATGCATCAAGCACAAGATATATGAGGAAGGAAGAAATATGCACATCTGTAATATAGACCACGCATTAACACTCCCCTGTGACATAGATCACACAATGAACACATCCCTGTAACATAGACCACACTACTAACACACCCCTGTATCATAGACCACACAACTAACACTTTTCTAGAGCACCATTGTGAGTTCAGGTCCTGCCAGGGCAGCCATGTTGCTAGAGCGTATGGCGGTGTGCATCAAGCACAAGATATATGAGGAAGGAAGAAATATGCACATCTGTAATATAGACCACGCCCCCTGTAACATAGATCACACAATGAATACATCCCTGTAACATAGACCACACTACTAACACACCCCTGTATCATAGACCACACAACTAACACTTTTCTAGAGCACCATTGTGAGTTCAGGTCCTGCCAGGGCAGCCATGTTGCTAGAGCGTATGGCGGTATGCATCAAGCACAAGATATATGAGGAAGGAAGAAATATGCACATCTGTAATATAGACCACGCATTAACACTCCCCTGTAACATAGATCACACAATGAACACATCCCTGTAACATAGACCACACTACTAACACACCCCTGTATCATAGACCACACAACTAACACTTTTCTAGAGCACCATTGTGAGTTCAGGTCCTGCCAGGGCAGCCATGTTGCTAGAGCGTATGGCGGTATGCATCAAGCACAAGATATATGAGGAAGGAAGAAATATGCACATCTGTAATATAGACCACGCATTAACACTCCCCTGAAACATAGATCACACAACGAACACATCCCTGTAACATAGACCACACTACTAACACAACCCTGTATCATAGACCACACAACTAACACTTTTCTAGAGCACATTGTGAGTTCAGGTCCTGCCAGGGCAGCCATGTTGCTAGAGCGTATGGCGGTGTGCATCAAGCACAAGATATATGAGGAAGGAAGAAATATGCACATCTGTAATATAGACCACGCATTAACACTCCCCTGAAACATAGATCACACAACGAACACATCCCTGTAACATAGACCACACTACTAACACACCCCTGTATCATAGACCACACAACTAACACTTTTCTAGAGCACCATTGTGAGTTCAGGTCCTGCCAGGGCAGCCATGTTGCTAGAGCGTATGGCGGTATGCATCAAGCACAAGATATATGAGGAAGGAAGAAATAGGCACATCTGTAATATAGACCACGCATTAACACTCCCCTGAAACATAGATCACACAATGAACACATCCCTGTAACATAGACCACACTACTAACACACCCCTGTATCATAGACCACACAACTAACACTTTTCTAGAGCACCATTGTGAGTTCAGGTCCTGCCAGGGCAGCATGTTGCTAGAGCGTATGGCGGTATGCATCAAGCACAAGATATATGAGGAAGGAAGAAATATGCACATCTGTAATATAGACCACGCCCCCTGTAACATAGATCACACAATGAATACATCCCTGTAACATAGACCACACTACTAACACAACCCTGTATCATAGACCACACAACTAACACTTTTCTAGAGCACCATTGTGAGTTCAGGTCCTGCCAGGGCAGCCATGTTGCTAGAGCGTATGGCGGTATGCATCAAGCACAAGATATATGAGGAAGGAAGAAATATGCACATCTGTAATATAGACCACGCATTAACACTCCCCTGTAACATAGATCACACAATGAACACATCCCTGTAACATAGACCACACTACTAACACACCCCTGTATCATAGACCACACAACTAACACTTTTCTAGAGCACCATTGTGAGTTCAGGTCCTGCCAGGGCAGCCATGTTGCTAGAGCGTAAGGCGGTATGCATCAAGCACAAGATATATGAGGAAGGAAGAAATATGCACATCTGTAATATAGACCACGCATTAACACTCCCCTGTAACATAGATCACACAATGAACACATCCCTGTAACATAGACCACACTACTAACACACCCCTGTATCATAGACCACACAACTAACACTTTTCTAGAGCACCATTGTGAGTTCAGGTCCTGCCAGGGCAGCCATGTTGCTAAAGCGTATGGCGGTATGCATCAAGCACAAGATATATGAGGAAGGAAGAAATATGCACATCTGTAATATAGACCACGCATTAACACTCCCCTGAAACATAGATCACACAACGAACACATCCCTGTAACATAGACCACACTACTAACACAACCCTGTATCATAGACCACACAACTAACACTTTTCTAGAGCACCATTGTGAGTTCAGGTCCTGCCAGGGCAGCCATGTTGCTAGAGCGTATGGCGGTATGCATCAAGCACAAGATATATGAGGAAGGAAGAAATATGCACATCTGTAATATAGACCACGCCCCCTGTAACATAGATCACACAATGAACACATCCCTGTAACATAGACCACACTACTAACAAACCCCTGTATCATAGACCACACAACTAACACTTTTCTAGAGCACCATTGTGAGTTCAGGTCCTGCCAGGGCAGCCATGTTGCTAGAGCGTATGGCGGTATGCATCAAGCACAAGATATATGAGGAAGGAAGAAATATGCACATCTGTAATATAGACCACGCCCCCTGTAACATAGATCACACAATGAACACATCCCTGTAACATAGACCACACTACTAACACACCCCTGTATCATAGACCACACAACTAACACTTTTCTAGAGCACCATTGTGAGTTCAGGTCCTGCCAGGGCAGCCATGTTGCTAGAGCGTATGGCGGTATGCATCAAGCACAAGATATATGAGGAAGGAAGAAATATGCACATCTGTAATATAGACCACGCCCCCTGTAACATAGATCACACAATGAACACATCCCTGTAACATAGACCACACTACTAACACACCCCTGTATCATAGACCACACAACTAACACTTTTCTAGAGCACCATTGTGAGTTCAGGTCCTGCCAGGGCAGCCATGTTGCTAGAGCGTATGGCGGTGTGCATCAGGCACAAGATATATGAGGAAGGAAGAAATATGCACATCTGTAATATAGACCACGCCCCCTGTAACATAGATCACACAATGAACACATCCCTGTAACATAGACCACACTACTAACACACCCCTGTATCATAGACCACACAACTAACACTTTTCTAGAGCACCATTGTGAGTTCAGGTCCTGTCAGGGCAGCCATGTTGCTAGAGCGTATGGCGGTGTGCATCAAGCACAAGATATATGAGGAAGGAAGAAATATGCACATCTGTAATATAGACCACGCCCCCTGTAACATAGATCACACAATGAATACATCCCTGTAACATAGACCACACTACTAACACACCCCTGTATCATAGACCACACAACTAACACTTTTCTAGAGCACCATTGTGAGTTCAGGTACTGCCAGGGCAGCCATGTTGCTAGAGCGTATGGCGGTGTGCATCAAGCACAAGATATATGAGGAAGGAAGAAATATGCACATCTGTAATATAGACCACGCCCCCTGTAACATAGATCACACAATGAATACATCCCTGTAACATAGACCACACTACTAACACACCCCTGTATCATAGACCACACAACTAACACTTTTCTAGAGCACCATTGTGAGTTCAGGTCCTGCCAGGGCAGCCATGTTGCTAGAGCGTATGGCGGTGTGCATCAAGCACAAGATATATGAGGAAGGAAGAAATATGCACATATGTAATATAGACCACGCCCCCTGTAACATAGATCACACAATGAATACATCCCTGTAACATAGACCACACTACTAACAAACCCCTGTATCATAGACCACACAACTAACACTTTTCTAGAGCACCATTGTGAGTTCAGGTCCTGTCAGGGCAGCCATGTTGCTAGAGCGTATGGCGGTGTGCATCAAGCACAAGATATATGAGGAAGGAAGAAATATGCACATCTGTAATACAGACCACGCATTAACACACCCCTGTAACATAGATCACACAACTAACACTTTTCTAGAGCACCATTGTGAGTTCAGGTCCTGTCAGGGCAGCCATGTTGCTAGAGCGTATGGCGGTGTGCATCAAGCACAAGATATATGAGGAAGGAAGAAATATGCACATCTGTAATATAGACCACGCCCCCTGTAACATAGATCACACAATGAACACATCCCTGTAACATAGACCACACTACTAACACACCCCTGTATCATAGACCACACAACTAACACTTTTCTAGAGCACCATTGTGAGTTCTGGTCCTGCCAGGGCAGCCATGTTGCTAGAGCGTATGGCGGTGTGCATCAAGCACAAGATATATGAGGAAGGAAGAAATATGCACATCTGTAATATAGACCACGCCCCCTGTAACATAGATCACACAATGAATACATCCCTGTAACATAGACCACACTACTAACACACCCCTGTATCATAGACCACACAACTAACACTTTTCTAGAGCACCATTGTGAGTTCAGGTCCTGCCAGGGCAGCCATGTTGCTAGAGCGTATGGCGGTGTGCATCAAGCACAAGATATATGAGGAAGGAAGAAATATGCACATCTGTAATATAGACCACGCCCCCTGTAACATAGATCACACAATGAATACATCCCTGTAACATAGACCACACTACTAACAAACCCCTGTATCATAGACCACACAACTAACACTTTTCTAGAGCACCAATTGAGTTCAGGTCCTGTCAGGGCAGCCATGTTGCTAGAGCGTATGGCGGTGTGCATCAAGCACAAGATATATGAGGAAGGAAGAAATATGCACATCTGTAATATAGACCACGCCCCCTGTAACATAGATCACACAATGAATACATCCCTGTAACATAGACCACACTACTAACACACCCCTGTATCATAGACCACACAACTAACACTTTTCTAGAGCACCATTGTGAGTTCAGGTCCTGCCAGGGCAGCCATGTTGCTAGAGCGTATGGCGGTGTGCATCAAGCACAAGATATATGAGGAAGGAAGAAATATGCACATCTGTAATATAGACCACGCCCCCTGTAACATAGATCACACAATGAATACATCCCTGTAACATAGACCACACTACTAACAAACCCCTGTATCATAGACCACACAACTAACACTTTTCTAGAGCACCATTGTGAGTTCAGGTCCTGTCAGGGCAGCCATGTTGCTAGAGCGTATGGCGGTGTGCATCAAGCACAAGATATATGAGGAAGGAAAAAATATGCACATCTGTAATATAGACCACGCATTAACACTCCCCTGTAACATAGATCACACAATGAACACATCCCTCTAACATAGACCACACTACTAACACACCCCTGTATCATAGACCACACAACTAACACTTTTCTAGAGCACCATTGTGAGTTCAGGTCCTGCCAGGGCAGCCATGTTGCTAGAGCGTATGGCGGTATGCATCAAGCACAAGATATATGAGGAAGGAAGAAATATGCACATCTGTAATATAGACCACGCATTAACACTCCCCTGTAACATAGATCACACAATGAACACATCCCTGTAACATAGACCACACTACTAACACACCCCTGTATCATAGACCACACAACTAACACTTTTCTAGAGCACCATTGTGAGTTCAGGTCCTGCCAGGGCAGCCATGTTGCTAGAGCGTATGGCGGTATGCATCAAACACAAGATATATGAGGAAGGAAGAAATATGCACATCTGTAATATAGACCACGCATTAACACTCCCCTGAAACATAGATCACACAACGAACACATCCCTGTAACATAGACCACACTACTAACACAACCCTGTATCATAGACCACACAACTAAAACTTTTCTAGAGCACCATTGTGAGTTCAGGTCCTGCCAGGGCAGCCATGTTGCTAGAGCGTATGGCGGTATGCATCAAGCACAAGATATATGAGGAAGGAAGAAATATGCACATCTGTAATATAGACCACGCCCCCTGTAACATAGATCACACAATGAACACATCCCTGTAACATAGACCACACTACTAACAAACCCCTGTATCATAGACCACACAACTAACACTTTTCTAGAGCACCATTGTGAGTTCAGGTCCTGCCAGGGCAGCCATGTTGCTAGAGCGTATGGCGGTATGCATCAAGCACAAGATATATGAGGAAGGAAGAAATATGCACATCTGTAATATAGACCACGCCCCCTGTAACATAGATCACACAATGAACACATCCCTGTAACATAGACCACACTACTAACACACCCCTGTATCATAGACCACACAACTAACACTTTTCTAGAGCACCATTGTGAGTTCAGGTCCTGCCAGGGCAGCCATGTTGCTAGAGCGTATGGCGGTATGCATCAAGCACAAGATATATGAGGAAGGAAGAAATATGCACATCTGTAATATAGACCACGCCCCCTGTAACATAGATCACACAATGAACACATCCCTGTAACATAGACCACACTACTAACACACCCCTGTATCATAGACCACACAACTAACACTTTTCTAGAGCACCATTGTGAGTTCAGGTCCTGCCAGGGCAGCCATGTTGCTAGAGCGTATGGCGGTGTGCATCAGGCACAAGATATATGAGGAAGGAAGAAATATGCACATCTGTAATATAGACCACGCCCCCTGTAACATAGATCACACAATGAACACATCCCTGTAACATAGACCACACTACTAACACACCCCTGTATCATAGACAACACAACTAACACTTTTCTAGAGCACCATTGTGAGTTCAGGTCCTGTCAGGGCAGCCATGTTGCTAGAGCGTATGGCGGTGTGCATCAAGCACAAGATATATTAGGAAGGAAGAAATATGCACATCTGTAATATAGACCACGCCCCCTGTAACATAGATCACACAATGAATACATCCCTGTAACATAGACCACACTACTAACACACCCCTGTATCATAGACCACACAACTAACACTTTTCTAGAGCACCATTGTGAGTTCAGGTCCTGCCAGGGCAGCCATGTTGCTAGAGCGTATGGCGGTGTGCATCAAGCACAAGATATATGAGGAAGGAAGAAATATGCACATCTGTAATATAGACCACGCCTCCTGTAACATAGATCACACAATGAATACATCCCTGTAACATAGACCACACTACTAACACACCCCTGTATCATAGACCACACAACTAACACTTTTCTAGAGCACCATTGTGAGTTCAGGTCCTGCCAGGGCAGCCATGTTGCTAGAGCGTATGGCGGTGTGCATCAAGCACAAGATATATGAGGAAGGAAGAAATATGCACATCTGTAATATAGACCACGCCCCCTGTAACATAGATCACACAATGAATACATCCCTGTAACATAGACCACACTACTAACAAACCCCTGTATCATAGACCACACAACTAACACTTTTCTAGAGCACCATTGTGAGTTCAGGTCCTGTCAGGGCAGCCATGTTGCTAGAGCGTATGGCGGTGTGCATCAAGCACAAGATATATGAGGAAGGAAGAAATATGCACATCTGTAATACAGACCACGCATTAACACACCCCTGTAACATAGATCACACAACTAACACTTTTCTAGAGCACCATTGTGAGTTCAGGTCCTGTCAGGGCAGCCATGTTGCTAGAGCGTATGGCGGTGTGCATCAAGCACAAGATATATGAGGAAGGAAGAAATATGCTCATCTGTAATATAGACCACGCCCCCTGTAACATAGATCACACAATGAACACATCCCTGTAACATAGACCACACTACTAACACACCCCTGTATCATAGACCACACAACTAACACTTTTCTAGAGCACCATTGTGAGTTCTGGTCCTGCTAGGGCAGCCATGTTGCTAGAGCGTATGGCGGTGTGCATCAAGCACAAGATATATGAGGAAGGAAGAAATATGCACATCTGTAATATAGACCACGCCCCCTGTAACATAGATCACACAATGAATACATCCCTGTAACATAGACCACACTACTAACACACCCCTGTATCATAGACCACACAACTAACACTTTTCTAGAGCACCATTGTGAGTTCAGGTCCTGCCAGGGCAGCCATGTTGCTAGAGCGTATGGCGGTGTGCATCAAGCACAAGATATATGAGGAAGGAAGAAATATGCACATCTGTAATATAGACCACGCCCCCTGTAACATAGATCACACAATGAATACATCCCTGTAACATAGACCACACTACTAACAAACCCCTGTATCATAGACCACACAACTAACACTTTTCTAGAGCACCATTGTGAGTTCAGGTCCTGTCAGGGCAGCCATGTTGCTAGAGCGTATGGCGGTGTGCATCAAGCACAAGATATATGAGGAAGGAAGAAATATGCACATCTGTAATATAGACCACGCCCCCTGTAACATAGATCACACAATGAATACATCCCTGTAACATAGACCACACTACTAACACACCCCTGTATCATAGACCACACAACTAACACTTTTCTAGAGCACCATTGTGAGTTCAGGTCCTGCCAGGGCAGCCATGTTGCTAGAGCGTATGGCGGTGTGCATCAAGCACAAGATATATGAGGAAGGAAGAAATATGCACATCTGTAATATAGACCACGCCCCCTGTAACATAGATCACACAATGAATACATCCCTGTAACATAGACCACACTACTAACAAACCCCTGTATCATAGACCACACAACTAACACTTTTCTAGAGCACCATTGTGAGTTCAGGTCCTGTCAGGGCAGCCATGTTGCTAGAGCGTATGGCGGTGTGCATCAAGCACAAGATATATGAGGAAGGAAGAAATATGCACATCTGTAATACAGACCACGCATTAACACACCCCTGTAACATAGATCACACAACTAACATTTTTCTAGAGCACCATTGTGAGTTCAGGTCCTGTCAGGGCGGCCATGTTGCTAGAGCGTATGGCGGTGTGCATCAAGCACAAGATATATGAGGAAGGAAGAAATATGCACATCTGTAATATAGATCACGCATTAACACTCCCCTGAAACATAGATCACACAATGAACACATCCCTGTAACAAAGACCACACTACTAACACACCCCTGTATCATAGACCACAAAACTAACACTTTTCTAGAGCACCATTGTGAGTTCAGGTCCTGCCAGGGCAGCCATGTTGCTAGAGCGTATGGCGGTATGCATCAAGCACAAGATATATGAGGAAGGAAGAAATATGCACATCTGTAATATAGACCACGCATTAACACTCCCCTGTGACATAGATCACACAATGAACACATCCCTGTAACATAGACCACACTACTAACACACCCCTGTATCATAGACCACACAACTAACACTTTTCTAGAGCACCATTGTGAGTTCAGGTCCTGCCAGGGCAGCCATGTTGCTAGAGCGTATGGCGGTGTGCATCAAGCACAAGATATATGAGGAAGGAAGAAATATGCACATCTGTAATATAGACCACGCCCCCTGTAACATAGATCACACAATGAATACATCCCTGTAACATAGACCACACTACTAACACACCCCTGTATCATAGACCACACAACTAACACTTTTCTAGAGCACCATTGTGAGTTCAGGTCCTGCCAGGGCAGCCATGTTGCTAGAGCGTATGGCGGTATGCATCAAGCACAAGATATATGAGGAAGGAAGAAATATGCACATCTGTAATATAGACCACGCATTAACACTCCCCTGTAACATAGATCACACAATGAACACATCCCTGTAACATAGACCACACTACTAACACACCCCTGTATCATAGACCACACAACTAACACTTTTCTAGAGCACCATTGTGAGTTCAGGTCCTGCCAGGGCAGCCATGTTGCTAGAGCGTATGGCGGTATGCATCAAGCACAAGATATATGAGGAAGGAAGAAATATGCACATCTGTAATATAGACCACGCATTAACACTCCCCTGAAACATAGATCACACAACGAACACATCCCTGTAACATAGACCACACTACTAACACAACCCTGTATCATAGACCACACAACTAACACTTTTCTAGAGCACCATTGTGAGTTCAGGTCCTGCCAGGGCAGCCATGTTGCTAGAGCGTATGGCGGTGTGCATCAAGCACAAGATATATGAGGAAGGAAGAAATATGCACATCTGTAATATAGACCACGCATTAACACTCCCCTGAAACATAGATCACACAACGAACACATCCCTGTAACATAGACCACACTACTAACACACCCCTGTATCATAGACCACACAACTAACACTTTTCTAGAGCACCATTGTGAGTTCAGGTCCTGCCAGGGCAGCCATGTTGCTAGAGCGTATGGCGGTATGCATCAAGCACAAGATATATGAGGAAGGAAGAAATAGGCACATCTGTAATATAGACCACGCATTAACACTCCCCTGAAACATAGATCACACAATGAACACATCCCTGTAACATAGACCACACTACTTACACACCCCTGTATCATAGACCACACAACTAACACTTTTCTAGAGCACCATTGTGAGTTCAGGTCCTGCCAGGGCAGCCATGTTGCTAGAGCGTATGGCGGTATGCATCAAGCACAAGATATATGAGGAAGGAAGAAATATGCACATCTGTAATATAGACCACGCCCCCTGTAACATAGATCACACAATGAATACATCCCTGTAACATAGACCACACTACTAACACAACCCTGTATCATAGACCACACAACTAACACTTTTCTAGAGCACCATTGTGAGTTCAGGTCCTGCCAGGGCAGCCATGTTGCTAGAGCGTATGGCGGTATGCATCAAGCACAAGATATATGAGGAAGGAAGAAATATGCACATCTGTAATATAGACCACGCCCCCTGTAACATAGATCACACAATGAACACATCCCTGTAACATAGACCACACTACTAACACACCCCTGTATCATAGACCACACAACTAACACTTTTCTAGAGCACCATTGTGAGTTCAGGTCCTGCCAGGGCAGCCATGTTGCTAGAGCGTATGGCGGTATGCATCAAGCACAAGATATATGAGGAAGGAAGAAATATGCACATCTGTAATATAGACCACGCATTAACACTCCCCTGTAACATAGATCACACAATGAACACATCCCTGTAACATAGACCACACTACTAACACACCCCTGTATCATAGACCACACAACTAACACTTTTCTAGAGCACCATTGTGAGTTCAGGTCCTGCCAGGGCAGCCATGTTGCTAAAGCGTATGGCGGTATGCATCAAGCACAAGATATATGAGGAAGGAAGAAATATGCACATCTGTAATATAGACCACGCATTAACACTCCCCTGAAACATAGATCACACAACGAACACATCCCTGTAACATAGACCACACTACTAACACAACCCTGTATCATAGACAACACAACTAACACTTTTCTAGAGCACCATTGTGAGTTCAGGTCCTGCCAGGGCAGCCATGTTGCTAGAGCGTATGGCGGTATGCATCAAGCACAAGATATATGAGGAAGGAAGAAATATGCACATCTGTAATATAGACCACGCCCCCTGTAACATAGATCACACAATGAACACATCCCTGTAACATAGACCACACTACTAACAAACCCCTGTATCATAGACCACACAACTAACACTTTTCTAGAGCACCATTGTGAGTTCAGGTCCTGCCAGGGCAGCCATGTTGCTAGAGCGTATGGCGGTATGCATCAAGCACAAGATATATGAGGAAGGAAGAAATATGCACATCTGTAATATAGACCACGCCCCCTGTAACATAGATCACACAATGAACACATCCCTGTAACATAGACCACACTACTAACACACCCCTGTATCATAGACCACACAACTAACACTTTTCTAGAGCACCATTGTGAGTTCAGGTCCTGCCAGGGCAGCCATGTTGCTAGAGCGTATGGCGGTATGCATCAAGCACAAGATATATGAGGAAGGAAGAAATATGCACATCTGTAATATAGACCACGCCCCCTGTAACATAGATCACACAATGAACACATCCCTGTAACATAGACCACACTACTAACACACCCCTGTATCATAGACCACACAACTAACACTTTTCTAGAGCACCATTGTGAGTTCAGGTCCTGCCAGGGCAGCCATGTTGCTAGAGCGTATGGCGGTGTGCATCAGGCACAAGATATATGAGGAAGGAAGAAATATGCACATCTGTAATATAGACCACGCCCCCTGTAACATAGATCACACAATGAACACATCCCTGTAACATAGACCACACTACTAACACACCCCTGTATCATAGACCACACAACTAACACTTTTCTAGAGCACCATTGTGAGTTCAGGTCCTGTCAGGGCAGCCATGTTGCTAGAGCGTATGGCGGTGTGCATCAAGCACAAGATATATGAGGAAGGAAGAAATATGCACATCTGTAATATAGACCACGCCCCCTGTAACATAGATCACACAATGAATACATCCCTGTAACATAGACCACACTACTAACACACCCCTGTATCATAGACCACACAACTAACACTTTTCTAGAGCACCATTGTGAGTTCAGGTCCTGCCAGGGCAGCCATGTTGCTAGAGCGTATGGCGGTGTGCATCAAGCACAAGATATATGAGGAAGGAAGAAATATGCACATCTGTAATATAGACCACGCCCCCTGTAACATAGATCACACAATGAATACATCCCTGTAACATAGACCACACTACTAACACACCCCTGTATCATAGACCACACAACTAACACTTTTCTAGAGCACCATTGTGAGTTCAGGTCCTGCCAGGGCAGCCATGTTGCTAGAGCGTATGGCGGTATGCATCAAGCACAAGATATATGAGGAAGGAAGAAATATGCACATCTGTAATATAGACCACGCCCCCTGTAACATAGATCACACAATGAATACATCCCTGTAACATAGACCACACTACTAACAAACCCCTGTATCATAGACCACACAACTAACACTTTTCTAGAGCACCATTGTGAGTTCAGGTCCTGTCAGGGCAGCCATGTTGCTAGAGCGTAAGGCGGTGTGCATCAAGCACAAGATATATGAGGAAGGAAGAAATATGCACATCTGTAATACAGACCACGCATTAACACACCCCTGTAACATAGATCACACAACTAACACTTTTCTAGAGCACCATTGTGAGTTCAGGTCCTGTCAGGGCAGCCATGTTGCTAGAGCGTATGGCGGTGTGCATCAAGCACAAGATATATGAGGAAGGAAGAAATATGCACATCTGTAATATAGACCACGCCCCCTGTAACATAGATCACACAATGAACACATCCCTGTAACACAGACCACACTACTAACACACCCCTGTATCATAGACCACACAACTAACACTTTTCTAGAGCACCATTGTGAGTTCTGGTCCTGCCAGGGCAGCCATGTTGCTAGAGCGTATGGCGGTGTGCATCAAGCACAAGATATATGAGGAAGGAAGAAATATGCACATCTGTAATATAGACCACGCCCCCTGTAACATAGATCACACAATGAATACATCCCTGTAACATAGACCACACTACTAACACACCCCTGTATCATAGACCACACAACTAACACTTTTCTAGAGCACCATTTTGAGTTCAGGTCCTGCCAGGGCAGCCATGTTGCTAGAGCGTATGGCGGTGTGCATCTAGCACAAGATATATGAGGAAGGAAGAAATATGCACATCTGTAATATAGACCACGCCCCCTGTAACATAGATCACACAATGAATACATCCCTGTAACATAGACCACACTACTAACAAACCCCTGTATCATAGACCACACAACTAACACTTTTCTAGAGCACCATTGTGAGTTCAGGTCCTGTCAGGGCAGCCATGTTGCTAGAGCGTATGTCGGTGTGCATCAAGCACAAGATATATGAGGAAGGAAGAAATATGCACATCTGTAATATAGACCACGCCCCCTGTAACATAGATCACACAATGAATACATCCCTGTAACATAGACCACACTACTAACACACCCCTGTATCATAGACCACACAACTAACACTTTTCTAGAGCACCATTGTGAGTTCAGGTCCTGCCAGGGCAGCCATGTTACTAGAGCGTATGGCGGTGTGCATCAAGCACAAGATATATGAGGAAGGAAGAAATATGCACATCTGTAATATAGACCACGCCCCCTGTAACATAGATCACACAATGAATACATCCCTGTAACATAGACCACACTACTAACAAACCCCTGTATCATAGACCACACAACTAACACTTTTCTAGAGCACCATTGTGAGTTCAGGTCCTGTCAGGGCAGCCATGTTGCTAGAGCGTATGGCGGTGTGCATCAAGCACAAGATATATGAGGAAGGAAGAAATATGCACATCTGTAATATAGACCACGCATTAACACTCCCCTGTAACATAGATCACACAATGAACACATCCCTGTAACATAGACCACACTACTAACACACCCCTGTATCATAGACCACACAACTAACACTTTTCTAGAGCACCATTGTGAGTTCAGGTCCTGCCAGGGCAGCCATGTTGCTAGAGCGTATGGCGGTATGCATCAAGCACAAGATATATGAGGAAGGAAGAAATATGCACATCTGTAATATAGACCACGCATTAACACTCCCCTGTAACATAGATCACACAATGAACACATCCCTGTAACATAGACCACACTACTAACACACCCCTGTATCATAGACCACACAACTAACACTTTTCTAGAGCACCATTGTGAGTTCAGGTCCTGCCAGGGCAGCCATGTTGCTAGAGCGTATGGCGGTATGCATCAAACACAAGATATATGAGGAAGGAAGAAATATGCACATCTGTAATATAGACCACGCATTAACACTCCCCTGAAACATAGATCACACAACGAACACATCCCTGTAACATAGACCACACTACTAACACAACCCTGTATCATAGACCACACAACTAACACTTTTCTAGAGCACCATTGTGAGTTCAGGTCCTGCCAGGGCAGCCATGTTGCTAGAGCGTATGGCGGTATGCATCAAGCACAAGATATATGAGGAAGGAAGAAATATGCACATCTGTAATATAGACCACGCCCCCTGTAACATAGATCACACAATGAACACATCCCTGTAACATAGACCACACTACTAACAAACCCCTGTATCATAGACCACACAACTAACTCTTTTCTAGAGCACCATTGTGAGTTCAGGTCCTGCCAGGGCAGCCATGTTGCTAGAGCGTATGGCGGTATGCATCAAGCACAAGATATATGAGGAAGGAAGAAATATGCACATCTGTAATATAGACCACGCCCCCTGTAACATAGATCACACAATGAACACATCCCTGTAACATAGACCACACTACTAACACACCCCTGTATCATAGACCACACAACTAACACTTTTCTAGAGCACCATTGTGAGTTCAGGTCCTGCCAGGGCAGCCATGTTGCTAGAGCGTATGGCGGTATGCATCAAGCACAAGATATATGAGGAAGGAAGAAATATGCACATCTGTAATATAGACCACGCCCCCTGTAACATAGATCACACAATGAACACATCCCTGTAACATAGACCACACTACTAACACACCCCTGTATCATAGACCACACAACTAACACTTTTCTAGAGCACCATTGTGAGTTCAGGTCCTGCCAGGGCAGCCATGTTGCTAGAGCGTATGGCGGTGTGCATCAGGCACAAGATATATGAGGAAGGAAGAAATATGCACATCTGTAATATAGACCACGCCCCCTGTAACATAGATCACTCAATGAACACATCCCTGTAACATAGACCACACTACTAACACACCCCTGTATCATAGACCACACAACTAACACTTTTCTAGAGCACCATTGTGAGTTCAGGTCCTGTCAGGGCAGCCATGTTGCTAGAGCGTATGGCGGTGTGCATCAAGCACAAGATATATGAGGAAGGAAGAAATATGCACATCTGTAATATAGACCACGCCCCCTGTAACATAGATCACACAATGAATACATCCCTGTAACATAGACCACACTACTAACACACCCCTGTATCATAGACCACACAACTAACACTTTTCTAGAGCACCATTGTGAGTTCAGGTCCTGCCAGGGCAGCCATGTTGCTAGAGCGTATGGCGGTGTGCATCAAGCACAAGATATATGAGGAAGGAAGAAATATGCACATCTGTAATATAGACCACGCCCCCTGTAACATAGATCACACAATGAATACATCCCTGTAACATAGACCACACTACTAACACACCCCTGTATCATAGACCACACAACTAACACTTTTCTAGAGCACCATTGTGAGTTCAGGTCCTGCCAGGGCAGCCATGTTGCTAGAGCGTATGGCGGTGTGCATCAAGCACAAGATATATGAGGAAGGAAGAAATATGCACATCTGTAATATAGACCACGCCCCCTGTAACATAGATCACACAATGAATACATCCCTGTAACATAGACCACACTACTAACAAACCCCTGTATCATAGACCACACAACTAACACTTTTCTAGAGCACCATTGTGAGTTCAGGTCCTGTCAGGGCAGCCATGTTGCTAGAGCGTATGGCGGTGTGCATCAAGCACAAGATATATGAGGAAGGAAGAAATATGCACATCTGTAATACAGACCACGCATTAACACACCCCTGTAACATAGATCACACAACTAACACTTTTCTAGAGCACCATTGTGAGTTCAGGTCCTGTCAGGGCAGCCATGTTGCTAGAGCGTATGGCGGTGTGCATCAAGCACAAGATATATGAGGAAGGAAGAAATATGCACATCTGTAATATAGACCACGCCCCCTGTAACATAGATCACACAATGAACACATCCCTGTAACATAGACCACACTACTAACACACCCCTGTATCATAGACCACACAACTAACACTTTTCTAGAGCACCATTGTGAGTTCTGGTCCTGCCAGGGCAGCCATGTTGCTAGAGCGTATGGCGGTGTGCATCAAGCACAAGATATATGAGGAAGGAAGAAATATGCACATCTGTAATATAGACCACGCCCCCTGTAACATAGATCACACAATGAATACATCCCTGTAACATAGACCACACTACTAACACACCCCTGTATCATAGACCACACAACTAACACTTTTCTAGAGCACCATTGTGAGTTCAGGTCCTGCCAGGGCAGCCATGTTGCTAGAGCGTATGGCGGTGTGCATCAAGCACAAGATATATGAGGAAGGAAGAAATATGCACATCTGTAATATAGACCACGCCCCCTGTAACATAGATCACACAATGAATACATCCCTGTAACATAGACCACACTACTAACAAACCCCTGTATCATAGACCACACAACTAACACTTTTCTAGAGCACCATTGTGAGTTCAGGTCCTGTCAGGGCAGCCATGTTGCTAGAGCGTATGGCGGTGTGCATCAAGCACAAGATATATGAGGAAGGAAGAAATATGCACATCTGTAATATAGACCACGCCCCCTGTAACATAGATCACACAATGAATACATCCCTGTAACATAGACCACACTACTAACACACCCCTGTATCATAGACCACACAACTAACACTTTTCTAGAGCACCATTGTGAGTTCAGGTCCTGCCAGGGCAGCCATGTTGCTAGAGCGTATGGCGGTGTGCATCAAGCACAAGATATATGAGGAAGGAAGAAATATGCACATCTGTAATATAGACCACGCCCCCTGTAACATAGATCACACAATGAATACATCCCTGTAACATAGACCACACTACTAACAAACCCCTGTATCATAGACCACACAACTAACACTTTTCTAGAGCACCATTGTGAGTTCAGGTCCTGTCAGGGCAGCCATGTTGCTAGAGCGTATGGCGGTGTGCATCAAGCACAAGATATATGAGGAAGGAAGAAATATGCACATCTGTAATATAGACCACGCATTAACACTCCCCTGTAACATAGATCACACAATGAACACATCCCTGTAACATAGACCACACTACTAACACACCCCTGTATCATAGACCACACAACTAACACTTTTCTAGAGCACCATTGTGAGTTCAGGTCCTGCCAGGGCAGCCATGTTGCTAGAGCGTATGGCGGTATGCATCAAGCACAAGATATATGAGGAAGGAAGAAATATGCACATCTGTAATATAGACCACGCATTAACACTCCCCTGTAACATAGATCACACAATGAACACATCCCTGTAACATAGACCACACTACTAACACACCCCTGTATCATAGACCACACAACTAACACTTTTCTAGAGCACCATTGTGAGTTCAGGTCCTGCCAGGGCAGCCATGTTGCTAGAGCGTATGGCGGTATGCATCAAACACAAGATATATGAGGAAGGAAGAAATATGCACATCTGTAATATAGACCACGCATTAACACTCCCCTGAAACATAGATCACACAACGAACACATCCCTGTAACATAGACCACACTACTAACACAACCCTGTATCATAGACCACACAACTAACACTTTTCTAAAGCACCATTGTGAGTTCAGGTCCTGCCAGGGCAGCCATGTTGCTAGAGCGTATGGCGGTATGCATCAAGCACAAGACATATGAGGAAGGAAGAAATATGCACATCTGTAATATAGACCACGCCCCCTGTAACATAGATCACACAATGAACACATCCCTGTAACATAGACCACACTACTAACACACCCCTGTATCTTAGACCACACAACTAACACTTTTCTAGAGCACCATTGTGAGTTCAGGTCCTGCCAGGGCAGCCATGTTGCTAGAGCGTATGGCGGTATGCATCAAGCACAAGATATATGAGGAAGGAAGAAATATGCACATCTGTAATATAGACCACGCATTAACACTCCCCTGTAACATAGATCACACAATGAACACATCCCTGTAACATAGACCACACTACTAACACAACCCTGTATCATAGACCACACAACTAACACTTTTCTAGAGCACCATTGTGAGTTCAGGTCCTGCCAGGGCAGCCATGTTGCTAGAGCGTATGGCGGTGTGCATCAAGCACAAGATATATGAGGAAGGAAGAAATATGCACATCTGTAATATAGACCACGCCCCCTGTAACATAGATCACACAATGAACACATCCCTGTAACATAGACCACACTACTAACACACCCCTGTATCATAGACCACACAACTAACACTTTTCTAGAGCACCATTGTGAGTTCAGGTCCTGCCAGGGCAGCCATGTTGCTAGAGCGTATGGCGGTGTGCATCAAGCACAAGATATATGAGGAAGGAAGAAATATGCACATCTGTAATATAGACCACGCATTAACACTCCCCTGAAACATAGATCACACAACGAACACATCCCTGTAACATAGACCACACTACTAACACACCCCTGTATCATAGACCACACAACTAACACTTTTCTAGAGCACCATTGTGAGTTCAGGTCCTGCCAGGGCAGCCATGTTGCTAGAGCGTATGGCGGTATGCATCAAGCACAAGATATATGAGGAAGGAAGAAATATGCACATCTGTAATATAGACCACACCCCCTGTAACATAGATCACACAATGAACACATCCCTGTAACATAGACCACACTACTAACACACCCCTGTATCATAGACCACACAACTAACACTTTTCTAGAGAACCATTGTGAGTTCAGGTCCTGCCAGGGCAGCCATGTCGCTAGAGCGTATGCCGGTGTGCATCAAGCACAAGATATATGAGGAAGGAAGAAATATGCACATCTGTAATATAGACCACGCCCCCTGTAACATAGATCACACAATGAACACATCCCTGTAACATAGACCACACTACTAACACACCCCTGTATCATAGACCACACAACTAACACTTTTCTAGAGCACCATTGTGAGTTCAGGTCCTGCCAGGGCAGCCATGTTGCTAGAGCGTATGGCGGTGTGCATCAAGCACAAGATATATGAGGAAGGAAGAAATATGCACATCTGTAATATAGACCACGCCCCCTGTAACATAGATCACACAATGAATACATCCCTGTAACATAGACCACACTACTAACACACCCCTGTATCATAGACCACACAACTAACACTTTTCTAGAGCACCATTGTGAGTTCAGGTCCTGTCAGGGCAGCCATGTTGCTAGAGCGTATGGCGGTGTGCATCAAGCACAAGATATATGAGGAAGGAAGAAATATGCACATCTGTAATATAGACCACGCCCCCTGTAACATAGATCACACAATGAACACATCCCTGTAACATAGACCACACTACTAACACACCCCTGTATCATAGACCACACAACTAACACTTTTCTAGAGCACCATTGTGAGTTCAGGTCCTGCCAGGGCAGCCATGTTGCTAGAGCGTATGGCGGTGTGCATCAAGCACAAGATATATGAGGAAGGAAGAAATACGCACATCTGTAATATAGACCACGCATTAACACTCCCCTGAAACATAGATCACACAACGAACACATCCCTGTAACATAGACCACACTACTAACACACCCCTGTATCATAGACCACACAACTAACACTTTTCTAGAGCACCATTGTGAGTTCAGGTCCTGCCAGGGCAGCCATGTTGCTAGAGCGTATGGCGGTGTGCATCAAGCACAAGATATATGAGGAAGGAAGAAATATGCACATCTGTAATATAGACCACGCATTAACACTCCCCTGAAACATAGATCACACAACGAACACATCCCTGTAACATAGACCACACTACTAACACACCCCTGTATCATAGACCACACAACTAACACTTTTCTAGAGCACCATTGTGAGTTCAGGTCCTGCCAGGGCAGCCATGTTGCTAGAGCGTATGGCGGTATGCATCAAGCACAAGATATATGAGGAAGGAAGAAATATGCACATCTGTAATATAGACCACGCCCCCTGTAACATAGATCACACAATGAACACATCCCTGTAACATAGACCACACTACTAACACAACCCTGTATCATAGACCACACAACTAACACTTTTCTAGAGCACCATTGTGAGTTCAGGTCCTGCCAGGGCAGCCATGTTGCTAGAGCGTATGGCGGTGTGCATCAAGCACAAGATATATGAGGAAGGAAGAAATATGCACATCTGTAATATTGACCACGCCCCCTGTAACATAGATCACACAATGATCACATCCCTGTAACATAGACCACACTACTAACACACCCCTGTATCATAGACCACACAACTAACACTTTTCTAGAGCACCATTGTGAGTTCAGGTCCTGCCAGGGCAGCCATGTTGCTAGAGCGTATGGCGGTGTGCATCAAGCACAAGATATATGAGGAAGGAAGAAATATGCACATCTGTAATATAGACCACGCCCCCTGTAACATAGATCACACAATGAACACATCCCTGTAACATAGACCACACTACTAACACACCCCTGTATCATAGACCACACAACTAACACTTTTCTAGAGCACCATTGTGAGTTCAGGTCCTGCCAGGGCAGCCATGTTGCTAGAGCGTATGGCGGTATGCATCAAGCACAAGATATATGAGGAAGGAAGAAATATGCACATCTGTAATATAGACCACGCCCCCTGTAACATAGATCACACAATGAATACATCCCTGTAACATAGACCACACTACTAACACACCCCTGTATCATAGACCACACAACTAACACTTTTCTAGAGCACCATTGTGAGTTCAGGTCCTGCCAGGGCAGCCATGTTGCTAGAGCGTATGGCGGTATGCATCAAGCACAAGATATATGAGGAAGGAAGAAATATGCACATCTGTAATATAGACCACGCATTAACACTCCCCTGTAACATAGATCACACAATGAACACATCCCTGTAACATAGACCACACTACTAACACAACCCTGTATCATAGACCACACAACTAACACTTCTCTAGAGCACCATTGTGAGTTCAGGTCCTGCCAGGGCAGCCATGTTGCTAGAGCGTATGGCTGTGTGCATCAAGCACAAGATATATGAGGAAGGAAGAAATATGCACATCTGTAATATAGACCACGCCCCCTGTAACATAGATCACACAATGAATACATCCCTGTAACATAGACCACACTACTAACAAACCCCTGTATCATAGACCACACAACTAACACTTTTCTAGAGCACCATTGTGAGTTCAGGTCCTGCCAGGGCAGCCATGTTGCTAGAGCGTATGGCGGTGTGCATCAAGCACAAGATATATGAGGAAGGAAGAAATATGCACATCTGTAATATAGACCACGCCCCCTGTAACATAGATCACACAATGAACACATCCCTGTAACATAGACCACACTACTAACACACCCCTGTATCATAGACCACACAACTAACACTTTTCTAGAGCACCATTGTGAGTTCAGGTCCTGCCAGGGCAGCCATGTTGCTAGAGCGTATGGCGGTATGCATCAAGCACAAGATATATGAGGAAGGAAGAAATATGCACATCTGTAATATGGACCACACTACTAACACACCCCTGTATCATAGACCACACAACTAACACTTTTCTAGAGCACCATTGTGAGTTCAGGTCCTGCCAGGGCAGCCATGTTGCTAGAGCGTATGGCGGTGTGCATCAAGCACAAGATACAGTAAGAAAAGAGGAACATGGACTTATACTACTTCCCAGCTCGTTATGTTGAATTTATGAAGCCAATAAACTTGTGTGCTAAGCAAAATAAGTATTTTATTTCAGTATTCCCTATTGCCAATTTTAATAAATTGCAGCTTTACTAATGGAAAGTCATCGATTTTATATAATTATTCAAGATCGCGATTGCACATCATATCAATTAGTGAGGTGTCTTACACAATCCTACCCTTTACTCATTTACACCCTCTTTCTGATTGTTGGCTTACCTGAAACAGCTGTTACTGTCCTTCGAAGTAATCCCCATGGATGGTTATGCACTTCTGAGAACGACTGAACAAGTCCTGGAAACTCCTGGCATAGTCTTCTTTCGGAATAGCCTTCAGTTTGGGTCGTCAAAACTCTAAATTGAAAGCAAGAGAGAAGCGTGAATTCATGCAACCTGCCTTGTACACCTGATAGACGGGCGTCAGTGAGAAGTGTGAATTCATGCAACCTAATGAGCACACCTGTTCGACAGGTGGCAGTGAGAAGGGTGAATGTCCTGTGGAATGGAATGGTCCTGAAAACCATCGTCACGGGTGACAAGACTTGGTGTCTGAGGTACGACCTCGAAGGAAAGCGTGAAAATATGGAGTATCGGGGTACAGAGTCACCGAAAAGCCCTGACGGGCCAGGGGATTTCGGACATTTCGGACATCCAACGTAATGTGACGACCCAACTGAAGGCTATCCCTCCGGACGACTATGCCAGGACTTGTACAGCCGTTCTAAGAAGTGCGTAATCATTCACGGGGATTACTTCGAACGATAGTAACGGCTGTTTCAGGTAATCCAACAATCCATTCGTAATATAGACCCATTCACCGAACTTTTTAGACAGAGAGAGTACATCCTCGGTTATCCTGGATTGGATATTTGAATTGTGCGCCTGCACATTTTCCTTGAATATATGAAGTCTCTGATCTTGTTCCTCGAGGAAATAGAGCCTGTTATACGAGTCTACCTCACGGGTGTCTGCACTGTGCTACAAGGTGAGTTACTGGTTTTAATATTTAGAACTTTCATGATGGCAACTTCGCGTAAATAGGCCTATCTAAATTTTTTTTTTCTTCAAGAACACTTAAAAGAAGTTGTTTCTAAACTGTAACATTGGAGTTGCGATGAATGGTGGTGAAACTGTAAACATTGATAGAGAGAATTAAGATTCCGTACCTTCGAAGTCACCACCATCCATCGCAACTCCAGTGACACAGCTTGGAACCAAAGTGGTTTTGAAAAACAAAATAAGTAAAATAAGTATTCGGAACTTTTATTTAATCAAAATATTGTGCGGATATCCATTATATTTTATTAAAGTAAAACGCTGAAGAAAATCTGAGTGGATATCGAAACATTTGAACAACCGAATAAATGTTTCATAATTTGTATTGATTGGCTTAGTATTTTTAAGTAGTTATCTATAAACTAATACACTAAATTTCTACATTTTCATGGTGAATGTTATTGCTTTTTACAAATCTACAAGACAAAATAGTTCTACAAAATACTAGCAAAGCCTACAAGTCGACCATATTATTTATTTATTTATTTATTTATTTATTTATTTATTTATTTATTTATTTATTTATTTATTTATTTATTTAGCGTATGGCGTTTGGTGCCGGGAGTGTCCGAGGACATGTTCGGCTCGCCAGAGGCTGTAGCTGCTTCAAGCTACACGTGCCATTCAATTTCAGGTAGTTCCAACTTTCGCTACTAGATGTCACTGATACCTAGTGGTGAACGTTGGAACTTTGATAGAGCATTCCAACCAAATATAACGTACAAATTTAGCTTCACACAAGTTTATTCTGTGGAAGGATCTTTTACATGCCGTAAATCTATGACATGGGACCGCCGGCTTTACTTCCCCTCCGAAGGAAGGCATACGGAAGGATTTTAACGCTCTTAAAAATCCGACGACTTCGGCCGGGTTTGAACCCGCTATCTTGGGAACAGCAGTTCAGCATGCTACCAACTACGCCAACGATGCTGCTTAAGTGGTTGGTTGGTTGGTTGGTTGGTTCCTTAGTTTAGGGGCTGCGAGAACACTGTCGTGTACTTTAGGTGTGTGTAGAATCTGTCTGATACCGGTGTTAATTGTGATGATTGTATTAGTGTGTGTTATTTGTTTTTTTATTAGAGTAAGGACTGCAGACGATAATTTCAAGTAGTTCCTACTTCCGCTACCAAATGCTACCGTCCACGACACCTAGCTTTGAACTTGGCTCCTACTAGATGCCATCGCAACCAGCGCCTTTTGAATAACGTTGGAACTTTAATCATTAAGCATTAATCAAACCTACCAACATGCCATAAATCTAAGACATGGGCCCGCCGGCTTCACTTCCCCTCCGATGGATGGCATACTGAGGGATTTTTAATACTCTTAAAAAATCCGACGACTTCGACCAGGTTTGAACCCGCGACCGCCATGAATGGACACGGCCCTCCAACACAATCCTCCTAATGAAGTGTAAGCATGTCCTTGAAACGATACTGAACACTTTCATATTCCCTCGATGAGACTACAGACTAATATGAGGGGAAATAACAGTGTTCAGTATCGTTAGCAGGATATGCTTGAAGTGCATTCATTAGTGCTATACGGGATGCAGCAGAGAAATATCGACCTTCCTGATAACAACACTAGTTGGGCTGCATGAAGCAATATTATCAGGGGCAGGTGTTTCCCCTGGTATATGACGCTAGCCTCTGCCACACTACCATATTATGTTAATTTGGTTTTCAAATATTCCCGAAGGAAATATGATGTTAGTTTCCATTTGAGCGGATGTATTATCAAATAATATGATAAAATGGTCCGGTTAGCTCAAATTATAATTGCCAGCGTTTCACCCAGTGTACCATTGGGCTCGTTAGTTGGTATGGTACACCTCACGAAGACGCGTGGCTAGCACATACTGAGGAGGCCCATTACAAGACACAACATTCAGGATAATAAAGGCGTAAAGATTTAACTCAGACGTGGAGGCACAAATGGGCATTGGTTCTAGCAGCAAACAAAAACCTTCTTCGCGGACGATTATCACCGTCTACTTAAACAAGGGGATACTTACTTGACTCAACATCACGAGTGGCTTCTTTTTGAACAAGTATTATTATTACCGGTATTAATAGTAGTATTATTAATAATAATAATAATAATAATATTAATAATAATATTAATAATAATGTTATTGGTTTAACGTCCATTATAACTACTGCAACTTCTAGAGACGGCGGGGTGCCGGAATTTTAACCGAAGAGGATCTCTAACGAACCAGTAAATCTACTGACACGGCTCTCTCGCATGTGTGCACGCTCAAATTCCAAAAGACTACGGGAGGATTCAATCCTGCAACCTTGGGAACAGCAGGCGAGAACGTTACCACTGAACCACGCAGCCAGTCTCTGAACAAGTGTAAGCAGTAATGTGAGAAGTACAACTCTTTCATTTAGTTTGCGTATCGAATTTCCTTTCTCCAATTCCTTATAGGCGCAGATTATCGCCCCGTAAAACAACAATCATCTTCATCATTTTTCTGTTCCGGTGTTACGGGTTTCTTCTTTCTCCGTTACGGTCTTCTAAGGTCCACGAGCCAATTTCAATGTTTAGTCCTTTGGTGTTCTTTCTTCTTCCCCCAGGTCTCCTTCTTCTTCCTCCAGGACTCCTTCATCTTCACACTATGCATCTTCTTTCTCTCTACGGAGCATTTTGAGCCTCTTTTCTTTTCTTTCCTTCCTTCCTTCCTTGGAACCCTTCCATTCTCAACACTTTTTTCCTAAACATTTCTCTCTCTATTGCATCTTCTTCTCTTATATTGTTTCTTTCCAAATCCCTTTTTAACTTCTTGAATCCATGTTGTTGTTAATTTCGTGTTCCATAGATATTTGTATATCTGTTTGGTTAACCTGTAGTCATTCATTCTATATAAATGTCCAAAAAATAACAATCGCCTCTTTTTTATTGCGTCTGTTATGTTTTCAATGTTGCGGTATATTTTATCATTACTTCTTAATTTCCAGAATTCTGTAGTTCTTAATGGACCTAATATTTTCCGTACAATTCCTCTTTATAATACTTCCAATTTATCTAACTTATAATTCAGTGCTAGACATTCGCTTGATTATAGACATTCTGGTTTGATTACTGTTCTGTAGTGCTGTATTTTCAAGTTTCTAGATAAACATTTTTTGTTGTAGGTGTTCCTAGTTATACCATATGTTCTTCCCATCTTGTGTACTCTTTCTTCTACAGCAGATTTTTCTAAACCATTTTCCTGAATGATTTCTTCCAAATATTTGAATTTCTTTACCCTCTTAATTTTACCATTTTCTGTGACTAGGATTTCTGGAGCATTTTTTATATTTGTCATAAATTTGGTTTTTTCTACAGAAATTCTTAAACCTGTTCTGTTGACTATCTCTTCTAAGAGATTAATTTGCACTGTTGCGTCAGTCAGGTTTTCAGAAAGTATGGCAAAATCATCTGCAAATGCTAGACAGTTTATTTCAATACCTCTGTTTTTATTTCCTAGTGTTATGGGTGATATCTTGTGTTCCCTCAGTTTTTGATTCCAAATTCTTACTATTTTCTCCAGAACACAGTTGAATAGCAGTGGAGATAAACCATCACCTTGCCTTACACCTGTCTTCATTTTGAATGGTTTAGATATAATCCTCCGAAATTTTACTTTTGATATGGTGTCTGTGAGGGTTTCACGGATTAGATTAGCCAGTTTAGATTTAACTCCAAATTCTCGAATTACTTTATCTAGAGTTTCCCTGTCAACGGAATCGAAAGCTTTTTTAAAATCTATAAATATCACTACTATGGTCTTGGAGATTATTATCCTGTGACGGATTATGGACTTCAGGTTGAATATCTGTTCTGCGCAAGATCTGCCTTTTCGGAATCCACTCTGATATTCACCTAAATGACTGTCGAGTGTTGCTTGTATCCTGTTTAGTAATATTGTTGAGAATATCTTATAAGCCACTGCCAATAGGGATATACCTCTGTAGTTATTGACATCTTGCTTATTACCTTTCTCATACAAAGGATGTATAAGGGCCACTTTCCATTCTTCCGGGATCTTTTCCGTTTTCCAGATTTCTTCAAAGATGCTTTTAAGGTCATCTATGATTTTGGGTTGAGACCATTTTATAAGTTCAGCTGTGATGGAGTCTTCTCCACTAGCGTTGTTGTTTTTTAGGGAGTTAATTGCTTTTTCAATTTCTTCAAGAGTAGGTGGTGGATCTGCTTCCATGTTGTCATGAATTTCGGGAAATTCTAACTTGTTGTTTGGTTCTTCACAGTTCAGAAGTTGATCGAAGTGCTTTGATAGTATTTCACAATTCTTTTCATCAGATAGACCCATTCTGCCATTTTCGTCTGTGAAGCAAATACTTGGAGCTTGATACCCGTTTAAATTATTTTTAAAGGTCTGATAGAAATTCAGGGAGTTATTTTTAACAAAATCATCCTGCATGTCAACAAGTTGTGACTTTTCAAAGGAGCGTTTAGCACTCTTAATTATTCTGGCTGTTTCCTTTCTTGCTGTTTAAATTGTTCAAAGTGTTCATTCTTTCCAGAGCATTTCCATGTTTTCCATAATTTTGTTCTTTCTGCCAGGGCTTCTTCACAAGTTTCATTCCACCAAACTTTCTTTTTCATTTTTTCTGGCCCAAATACTATTTTCGCTGCACTATTGATTTCTTTAGATAATTCTTGCCAGTTACCTGGTTCACTTATTTGATTTCTTTCTTGAAAATGTTTTATTGCTTCTTGCGTGATGTTGAGTTTTCTGTGTTATATTTAATTAATTTTTGTTGTCTTCTTTGGTTTCTATGAGGGAGAAGGTTGAGCTTAATTTTGGAGAGATAGTGGTCAGAGTCAAATTCTCTACTTCTGATTACTTTTACATTCATAATTTCTTTAATATTATTACTAGAAATAGCAACATGATCCAATTGGAATTCTCCTAACATTGGATTTGGAGATATCCATGTTTTAGCTTTTCTTGGTAGTTTCCTGATTGAAGTTGACATTAATTTCAACCGAAAGGTTTTACAGAGATTAATTAGTCTCATGCCATTTTTATTAGTCCTTTTATGGGCAGGATATTCCCCGACTGTTTTTCGATAAGCTCTTTCCTTCCCTATTTGCGCATTGAAATCACCCAAAAGTATAACAACATTCGATTTTGGAATTTTGGATATTTCCTCTTCAAAAAGTTCCCAGAATTCTTCTACTTTGCTTGGATTTTTTTTATTGTCTTCATTTATGGGTGCATGGCAATTAACAAAGGTATACTGTTTATTCTTGCATTTGATTGTAAGGAGAGAAGTTCTTTCTGAACTAGATTTGAATTCTGTTACATTGTCTACTATATTTTTATTAACGTAAAAAGCAGTGCCGGGTAGTGGCATTCCTTTCATAATTATGATTGCTGGTTTACCCTTAAAAATTCTATGGTTTCCGTATTCTGCAACATTTTCATCCGAAAATCTTGTTTCTTGCATTGCGAGGATTTGTATTTCATGTTTATTTAAAAGAATGTCGAGTTCTTTCTGTTTACCCGTTTTCAATTAGGAATTTACATTCAAAGTGCCTGCAAAGAAGTTCTTCTTAAACTTGAGTCTGGAAGGATACCAAGGATGCTCCGATTCATCCTTATGGCAGATGTTGGGACTCCCCAGAACCCTAGGTCTCGATGCATTGCATACTGCAATGGTGGATTTCTCTTCTGAGGTACCACCTGGGGTAGTGCTTTCTTTCAGCGTACTTTCCATTCTGCAATTGAAATTGTACATTGTACAAGTTAGGAAATAAATTCCATGATAAGATCGGATTGTGATTGTTTTTCGTGGTTTACTCCACTAGGTTCTTCCGCTCTCTCCGCCGTTGGGAATCCGAGTTTCCTCTTCCGCCTTTGAGACCGTTGACCAAGTTTCACCTAGTAACCCTAGGCAGGGGCCCTCACAGGGTGTTACCATCCGGAGCCAGATGGACCCTGTTTTTTTTTTTAACTAGGTGTTACTCCTCCCCCTCCTCCTTCCTCATCGCTTGCGAGATGAGGCCCCGGGCGTGGGACCGGCTTTGGCGGAGTTTCATTTTCATTTTATCACCATTCATGGTATTATACCAGATGTATGGTGAAGTCGATAAGGGCCTCACCTACTGTGACCAAAGTTGCCAGATGGTATCCACCCACAATCGATTGTAATTTGAGAGTGGTTAAATGTGAGAGACGCTTGACACTTGATTAACTGACATGTAGAAGTTTCACTTTTAATGCTACATTCCAGAGTCCCTAAAACCACGCAATTGAAAAGAACTTTAAGTTTGTAGATCATAAACCATGGTACTCCTTGTCATCAAATGCAAGTGTTGTTTCTATTCTCTTCATATGTCTGATAACCTAAGTATTTGTAGTGTCTGTAGTTGTGTGTGTATTTGTAATTCATGTGAGGATTGGGAAGGAGGTGGCCGTGGCCTTAAATTAGGAACTATCCAGGCATTTACCTGGAGTGGAAGTGGGAAATCTAGGAACACCACTTACAGGTTGGCGGAGGTATTGAACCCACATCTTCTCAGTTTTATTCACGAGGCTCAGTGTACCCCGTTCTAACACTCAGACTAGAATTATATTTCTTAGCAGAGCCGGGACCTCCGGAGCGACAGGCAAAAATGTAAGTTGCTACTCCAGGAGGTGGTCGACGTAAGTTAATTAGATTATGATTCTTGCCTCCCATTTGTTCCCCAGAAAACTACTTGGCCACTATCTTTCTCAAGGGCCACGGTCATGTCCTTTCCAATCTGATCTTCTATGTGCAACAGCCGTAACAATTCATTAACTATTACACTGCAGTTGTTGATCAGAATTGGTGGTGGGGGTTATTATTTAAAAGGGTGGAAATGAAGGTCATCCGCCCCACAACAACAACAACAACAACAACAACTATCTAATAGTATGTCAACTTGTTGTCTTGCTGGATTCTAGACTTATTTGGTATCTTATAATATAGATTCGGCGCAAAGACAAAAGTTGGGATACGATGTATTCTAACACTAATTGTGAGGGATAAGATAATGAATTGTAAATTGCAAAATTTAATTTTTTCAGAAATACAAGATAAGTTTTCGCTAATTTGTATGTTTTTTTGGTGTGCTTATTTCGAAAATGACCTCCATTTTGTCCATCACGTCAGAGTTTTTCTTTGTAAAATCGATATCAGCATTTTTGCTAATGTCGAGAGCAAATAAAAAAAACCTTGAGTTTAACTTTTTATATCAAATTATGGTGCAGTTTCTAGACGAAACCAACAAAACCAGACGATTGACCAAGAGGAACAATTATTATGTATTTTAACATGATCGTTCGAAACAAATTTTTAAATCAGCAAAACTCAAAGAAAGTTTGTAGTCACATCAAGGGAAAAATAACAGTGTTCAGTATCGTTTGCGGGATATACTTGCAGTGCATTAGTACCATACGGGATGCAAGCAGAGAAATATCGGCCTTCCTCACAACACATGTTAGTTGGGCTGCATAAAACAATATTATTAGGGGCAGCTGATTCACCCATACCGTATACTGTAATACTGTATGAACTATAGGTAGAGGAGCGTAGAACTGAGTAGTGGGGAAATATATTCATTGTCCGTGAAAAAGATGGTTCTTTAGGATCATAATTGAACCTTGTAATGCTGTGACAGCGATGCATTCAATAAAGCTATTATCCAAATGAAAATCTTTACAGTAATTGGCGAAGATATTCTGGATTGTGCCCCTGCACTGACCATCAAACCAATCTGTTGCAAATATCTCAGTTGGGGGAAGTTTATCAGATAGAAGAAAATAACTCATTAAAATATCAATATTTATTGCCTAAAATAAATCACAGACATGGAAAAGGTACTTATTTCAGTCAGGTGGTACAGAATGCATTCTACTAATAGTACAGAACACTAAAGGACAAGACGATGGTTAATGAGTTTTCATAACATTTACATTCTAAATATTGACCTACGTAGTTTTATTAACCTGTACAGGAATAGGGAAAGCAGTCAACCAGCTGATATATTTTTATTGATTTTGTTTACTTCTCTATAACTTTAATATATCATACATAAAGTGTTAGACATTTCTGAGGGCGGAAGGCAGTGCTGACATATATCATTGCCAAAGACATCCTTAAAGTGGACACGTATACGTTCTCCCTCAATTATATGATCAAACAGACATGAGAAAACTGTGAAAGCTGATTGTCTAATAGAAGAGCCTAGTAAAGACAAGCTTATGCAGAGTGATAATTATTCTCAGTTCTGGGAGGAAGATTGTAGTAGGTTACCTTTTTCCTGTAGGAACCTACCTACAGACATTACATATATGCTTGTGTCAATCCTTTTAGCTTACACTCGCGAATAAAGAAATCAGAAAATTTATATATGCTGTGCACATTAAAGTCAATTATTCGTGTTTTCTTTCTTTGTACTTCTCGTGATGTATCGTTTTCATTACGGTACCCAGTTTATTGTTAATTTTGATGTATTAACTTTTCCATTTTAAATTCAGATATCGTATTATTGTATTTGTTATAGGTTATATCATTATTTAGAGAATTATATTTAAATTTTGCGAAGAATGAGAACATTGCAGACATTTACTGAATATATGTTCCCCCCCACCAAATGTGATGGAATTTGAAATTGTCCTTTGAAACACAAGCATTATCTGGCTTTGTAACAGAGGCGTCGTGATCGGATGCGCTTGGGTGGACACAAGACTCATAGAATGCTCAGTTGTTTCTTTGTATTATTTGGGAATATATCAAGTCATCTAAAATTACTGTAGAGTGTCTTTCACTGCTCATGATACTGGCCATCTTATTTTGTTCTCGGTCACTTCATTGAACATCCCTACCACAACTGTGTTCTGATGCTTATTATCAACTGCGATATGATAATATTGGATAGGAAGGTGTGGCTACTGACTTCAGTAATATTATGACTATCATGGACTCATTTCCTAAGCTTGTGACAGTCAAGTGTTCTACTCATGGTTCACGAGTAAGAATTTGCAAATTATATATGTCACTGTGTCGTCAATTCGGCAATTTTGTCTCTACATCTAGTGACTTTTTTTTAACAGAATGTTACACATGATTTAATTTGTAAAAATTGAGTTTTTTTTAAAATCCCACATAAATATGTTCTTCTATCGATAAAGAAGTTCAGCTATTTTTCTGTGAAATTAACAATTTTGCGTAAATTTGAGTTCATAAAAGGGCATGACATACAAGGCGGTTAAAAGTTTTTAATGTGCGCAACCACCATTGTAGAACGAATGCTGTTAAGTGTTTATTCTTTGCTCAACCCGTATTTTATCTACCACCCTGGGCAAAATATTCTGGTGACGCTATTGTTTTGTAACTATTCGCCTTACTGTTGAAAGCATGGAGTTCATCAGTGGCATAACTAGGATTTGCTTCTAGAGGGGGATGAAGAGAGTCAAAATTACTTTGCGGGTGAGACCTTGGGCAAAATGAGACATAATCTACACTAATATAATAAAGCTGAAGAGTTTGTTTGTTTGTGTATTTAAACGCGCTAATCTCTGGAACTACCAGTTGGATTCGAAAAATTATTTTTGTATATGATAGCCAGATTCAGGAGGAATAGTTTAGGCTATGTAGCATTAGGCTACACCTCTCAGGTAACCTTAAATATTGATTTTTGTTCAGTAAGTCGGAAGAACAAGCACTCTCGAACAGCTTCAATAATACCTAAGTCTATTGTTGCCAGGCAATGCGGGCTGCATCACGTCGCCCCTACCAGTGTTCTGGTGCAGATTTGCGAGCTGCTTATAAATTGTAGTCACGGGGAGTAATTAGTGCAAAAAGATTTCTTAGGCCCCTTAAAACAGTTATCATCATGACAATAGTATGCCTCTGTATAAGGGCGATGGTGTTGGTGCAGTATACTGAGGTTATCAGCTACAATACGCGTTGGTGCTTTCCGATCCTTATCCTTGAGCGCTCCAGTTCTGTAGTAGTATTCATTATCATCCATAAAACAAATAAATCTACCGGGCGAAGCCGGGCACTACTGCTAGTAATCAATAAAAGCAAATATAGATACCGACAGTTATCTACACTCGTGCTTGATTTGATAGCATTTGATAGCCTACGTCACGTCGTATCTGTACCCATCAATGCGGAAAAGCTTCAAAATGAACAACGTTTGCAAGGAACGTGTAGGAAACATGGTTTTTACGAGGATTTGATTCATTGGATGTTTTGAAAGTCTATTTCTTAATAACATAATTTATAAGTCGTATATTAGCAATGTGAATAATTTTCTTTCACTCATTCTCCTGTGGACTTCCGATTTCTTCAAGACTTTAAGTGACTATGAATCAAGCAAAAGTACCATAATACAAGATAGTAATCAATTAAAATGGCTAATATTCGGGGATTTTCCAAAATGACTCTATACTACCATCACTCACTCTTGGGCACTAACAGAATGACAACTAACATGTGATGTATTTTTGGAAATGGATCAGGGAAGAATGTGTCGTGTCCATCTCACTGCTACACCCGTTGCTAATTGAACAGCTGACCATTGTTCTCATTCAATAGCAATGCAATTTTACACAAGTTAGAAGAAATACTATCAAATTAGTAATTATAGATGTACATAATGCAATCGTTGGTCATCAATCCGAAGATTGATTTTATTCAAAATTAGAAATACAGAGAATTTAATATTTGATTCTGGAGAGGCAAGGGAAGTATCCTGTTAGAAGCGAAGATAGTGGAACAAGTTTCAAGTTTTATTTACCTTTGTTGTGATTTATCTTTTAATCATGATGACGAGGTGAAGAGAAAGCTTCATCGATTCGAATATATGTGTGGGACAATTCGCCGAACTCTGAAGGGAGAAGTACGAGAGGATACTCAATCTAAATTCTATAAGACTATGGCTGTACCAACTTTGATGTACGGAAGTGAGACATGGGTGAATAAAACCAGACATAGAAATAAGATACGGTCATCTGAAATTAGATTCCTCAGATCAGTGAAAGGATACTCCTTACGAGATAAAGTACGGAATGAAGAAATAAGAAGACAACTAAATATATTCTCACTGAATGACAGAATATACTAAAATAGAGTAAATTGGAAAAGCCACGTTCTCAGGATGGATAACAACAGTCTACCGAAGATTGCCTACTGGAAGAAGAGACTTTGGTCGTCCTAGAAAGAGATGGCATGAAGATTGAAGTCGGAACAGGCTAACAGCCTAATCCATGAAGAGGAAGTAAGTAATTCTGGAGAGGATGGAGGTTGATCCCCACTGATCACCCATAGTAGTTACGCCACTGAGTTTTATAATAATACTCTCTCTGGTGACAGCTGTTGACAATATTCGAATACCGTTCACTATTTGGTGGAATGTCTCTTTGATCTCCTATAAAGTTACATCGCCCCACTCAGCTCCGACATTGCCATTGCTGGACGGAGAAGGACTATGCTGCACTCAGGAGGAGTGGTCACTAATCTTGTCTCTGATGCACACCACTGTACTGTTAGCCACTTGCTGTCCCTGTGGCAAGGCGGAGTTTACACCTTGCTCACTACATTGCGCAGCTTCCACCACAGCTTGAGGGACTTGGTCCTCTATCTGCACTAGTGTCCTGGCGAGGTGTATCCCCACCTGGTTAATGTGCAGCACACCCTTAATGCTCGCGTCTGTCATACAGGGCAGGTTCCAGTGACAGGCCGTGAGGTTTTGCAGGGACCCTCGCGTAGTGCTGTTTATCTTCTGCACGACACCCCACGCGGCAGACATGTCGGGGTCAATAGCCTGCCGTGCCTCCAGCGAACATTGCGCCAGATTCAGCCTGGTATTGTTCCTTATATCCTCCAAGTCCTTCCAGCCAGCATTCACACACTCCGTGACCACAACGTGCGCTGCATTCGCCTCGCTCACTGCCTTCTCGATCATCTTCTTAGGGACATCCAGGGCGTCTTCCAAGCGTTCCTCGGCCTTCGATATGGATTTCTTAATCACAGTTTCTAACTGGCTTTCAACATTTTGAACACTCTTGATTGCAGATGTTATAGCTGTCCTCACAAAATCTTCAAACTCTGTGATGATGGATGACTCCACACCCTGGGAACAATAACATAAGACATTCTGTTGTATTTCACAGCAATAATCATACCAGACAATGGATTAACCACCATTAATACTTCTTAGCCATCAGCCCCGTGTGTTTAATTTGCCTGATAACCTGTGTTCCTATGGTGACTGTATAGTAGTGTGTGTAACTGTAATTAATAGAGTCGGGGATATGGTAGGTGGTCCAAGACTTGGACGAACCTCGATATCTGGAGTCGTTAGGAAATGTTTAAAAAAATCGACGTATCGAAAATTTGAGTTATTTGGCCTGTTTGCCATCTCTTGATGAATACAGTACATTTGCATTTGTCAGTTGGCACAGGCTAGAGTAAAAGGTGGCTTTTCACCGATGTCTCAGTCTCACTCATGGCTGTGATTGTATGGAAGCTACTGAGGTATGGGTGGTGCTTAGTAATGGCATTCAGGGCACAGTCAGTCCTGTGAATGCTGTGAAAGGTTCTACTCATAGGGTTAGGACTACTGTTCTGACTCAGTGAGGAAAGCAATGGCAAACTACCTCACTCCTCTTCTTGCCTAGAACGCCTCAATATAGCGCTGCCTTGGGTTTTTGTGGGTATATGCTCACATAACGTAACGGCGGTGCTTTTGAGGATCCAACCAGCCTTCGGGCTGACTACCTAACAGACAGACAGAGATGAGTATCAAAAATGTTAAATTTGTGATATACTGGCCGCAAAATACTGTGTGTAGGCTTACAACATTGCTGTCCAAATTTGTGTATTAACAATGAATGTTCGAAATAATGACAGCTTTATTACATTACCTAAAGGAAGTTAAATTTAACAATACAACATGTAGTCGGACCTTTATCTACTTTTTCATGACTTGAAGAAATCCGTCATCTTCTTCTGCTTAATTTTCTGTGTACGAGCATCCGTCACAAAGTACAAAACGAGTTGGACCGTAAAAAGACGTGAATGTTTGAGATAAATATCAGGCTTAAGTGCCAGAGATATACTTTAAGCTTCGTGATATAAAAACTTCGACTTAGGGAGAAACACTAAATTATAGAAAGTTTGTTCGGGAAATGATAATTATTATGAGTTATCGAAAATTCAAGTAATAGTGGTTCGAGATATCGAGATTCGACTGCATTATGCCGGTATTTGCCTGGAGAGAGCGTGGAAACACCCGGGGAGTAAACCACTCTCAGGATAGTCACTGTCAGAGTCTAGATCGGAACCTACGATGTCCGGTCTTGCTGCAGCTTCCCATTGTGGTAATGGTGACAGATTTAACGCCGCAGTGTAAGAGAGTGGATGTTTTAGATTCAAATTGATTATTTCACTTCTATATCTGTAGGTGGCAAACTGTTTTAAACCTAAAGGAAACTTTTATGAAAATACGTATTTCACAGTCAAGCCAACAGAAACACGGATGGCAAATGTGTCATACACAAAGGATCACCCAGCCTAAACCACAAATAGCAAAGAACGTTAAAATCCCTCGGTATGCCTTCCTTCTGAGGGAAGTAAAGCCGGCAGTCCCATGTCATAGATATATGGCATGAAAAAGAACCTTCCACTAACTACACTTGTGTGAAGCCAAAAATTTGTAGGTTAGAATTGATAACGCTCTATTAGTTCCGACGTTCGCCGCCAGATGCTGACTGCGATGCTATCTAGTAGCCAAGTCCGCAAGCTAGGTGTGGTGGACGGTAGCATTTGGTAGCAAAGTAGTAACTACTTGAAGTTATTGTCTGCAGTCCTTACTTGAATTAAAACAGCACATAGTGATGCACATCCACGTTCCAGCAGTAATAACAATACAACTTATAATCATATACCAGGTGAATCATCTGCCCCTAATAATATTGTGTTATGCAGCCCAACTAACACGTGTTGTCAGGAAAGTCGATATTAAATATCCCTACTAATTTTCCCTCGTATTAGTCTGTGGTCACATCGAGGGAAAAGTAATAGTGTTCAGTATCGTTTGCAGGATATGCTTGTAGTGCATTAGTACCATATGGGATGCCAGCAGGGAAATATCGACTTTTCTTATAACACGCGTTAGTTGGGCTGCATAAGACAATATTATTAGGGGCAGCTGATTCACCTGGTATTATAATACACTAAGGTGTATGTAACTTATCACAAAACTCCAGCTCGTAAACCAGAGGGAGTTAGAAGGTGCGGTTTGTACACAATCTTCCAAATCTCTCAATAGTACAGGAAAACTATTGCATTTCTTGACAGATGAACGGAAATACCATTTGTTTATCAAGTGCTTTTAAACAAATAAGTAAGACGATAGCCCCTGCAAGAACTGTGTCACATTAAACTCGCATAACAACAAAGCCGGGAGGTTGGTTTAATAATAATAATAATAATAATAATAATAATAATAATAATAATAATAATAATAATATCAGGCCAAATTCAGAAATTACAGTACGATAGTCTAAACTGAATGTTTATATGCAGTTAAGACAATAGCCACGAAGGGACTATCAGAATTGGAAAGGAAAGGAAGTTCCTTAGAAAGATCCTTCGACCCAGGAAAACAACAGAATTTAGATTACGTCCCAGACCGAGAATGATATGAAAGATTTGTAAATATCACTACCACAATGAAGAGAATGAGATTGACTTTCTATTGAGAAACTAAAAGGATGGGACCAGAAAGGCTCACCAACAGAAAGATGGTATATTGTCTTTCACGGCCAGTGAATTAGCAATCTTTCTAGGTTAGTGCCGTGTCTTGTTTGGGGTTTCGCCTAGGACACCTAGCTGGTTTTTGGAGTCTTGGTGTCCCTGCGCCTTATAAAAAGGGACGTAGCGCGCAGTTCAGTACTCCGGGCGGGGACAACAAGAGCCCGCTGATGAGCCAGTATGGTGTCCTAGGCGAAACCCCACACAAGACACGGCACAAAGCCAGAAATATTGCTGAGTTTTAGCTCACCAATAGGTTTCTCACCTTCCGGGGAAACAGAAATATGCAAGTCCTATGGATGAAAAGAAAAACGCTGGGATTTAGAAATGTGTGGGATTGAGACAGAAGTAATAGCAAACAGAGACATGTCAGCAGGAAAGTTGTGGGAGGGAAGGTCCTGTCCTGTCCGAGGAAGAACAGAGTATTCTCGGCACGAGCAAGTCAAAGGATGGAGGAGAACTGGCGAAGGAGGAACGAAAGAATGAACTTACGAAAGTGATGGAACCTGTGTAATCGCAAAAATAAATAAATAAATAAAAATAAAAAACTTTACGGGCCTTACAGTAGTCGCATATGATGTGTAACATCTGACATAGAAGAAACCTCACCTGAAATTGTTGATACACCGGCATTGTATGTCTACCCCTTATTATTCCCGTTTTCCTACGGGGTCGAGGATGAGATGCGATGGAAGTATTTGTGGCAGATGGTTTTTACGGCCGGATAACCTTCCTGACGCCACCTCACGAGAGGAGTTAATGAGAGATGAAATGAATGATGGTGAATGAAAAAGGGTAAGGATGTGGAAGGAAGCGGCCGTGGCCTGTCAGAAGGTAATAATGTTATTGGTTTCACGTCCCTTTTAACTACACTGGCTTTAAGAGACGCCGGGGTGCCGGAATTTTGACCCGAAAGGGATCTTTAATGTGCCAGTAAATCTACTGACACGGCTCCCTTGCATTTGCGCACCCTCAAATGCCAGCTGACTGCGCCAGGTTTCGAACCTGCAACCTTGGGCTCAGCAAGCGAGAACGTTACCCCTGAGCCACGCAGCCAGACCTGTCAGAAGGTACCGTCACGGCATTTGCCTGGAGTTGAAAATGGGAAACCACGAAAAACCATTTCAAGGACGGCAAATTGTTGATACACCGGTATTTTATAATATTTTTGGCACAAATATTAATCTATTGTAAAAGGGAGTGTTTTACAGATATTGTAGATTATAATACGGAACTCATTTTATTAGAGGTTTTGTAGCTTCCACCAGTACTAGCCTAAATAAAGAATACGATATGGATCAACTAGATTAATAGACGCGACACCGCTCATAACCTTAAATTCCCTATAAATAGGCCAACTAACGAGTAAATGCAATGTGCACAGCAGTAGATCATGAAAGGCTTGTCCAGTTTCCGGACCTCTTGATTCACAGACCAACACGTAATTTCATATGGATTCTGTTAAAATGAGTCATATTGATATGATAAATATCGTTTAAAACGATAATCTGGTAAAAAATATCTAATCCGTTCGGGATTCGAACCCGAGATCTCTAGATTCACAGTCAATTACGCTAACCCACGGCTATTACGACCTCACGGATATTAGGCAGTCTACAAGATGGTGACTTATTTTCACGTATCAATAATACTGCATCACGGAATTAAGTTTCATTTATATTTTGCTTGTTTTGATAATGTTCCTGCGTGACATTGGGTTTAAAATGCCTTATGAATAGGCCCTCTTGTAAGTAAAGAGAATGTATTCAGCAATAGTTCATGAAGGCTTGCTCAGTTTTCGTATAACCACAAAGATTATATTATATTGATGACTGCATTACCGTTATGTGGGTTAATATTTGAATAGCCATTGTGCAGAAACATAATACCGGCAATGCCGACTATTGCAATGTTTTGATATTAAAGCATTTTATCATTTAAATACTGATACGAAGACTTCGAACATGTGCCATGTGCTTTGTTTCAATCACTTGACACCAGAGTTCGCATGAGCGTTTACCGTCAGAATGAAAGTGTTCAGCATTGCGATCCAGCTGGCAGTGCGTCTTACACACTTCCGTTCGATACACCTTTGCCAACTGGATCGTCCGATCCACTTCCGTCCCATTTTTCAAAATCACTCCCACAATTATCCAGCAACCGAGTGGAAAGATGTTATACATCAATACATAAATAAATAAATGACGCATACAATGTGTTAAGTAGATACCCACAGACCCCTAGTCTGTAGCAGTAGCGACGTTACGTTTGGAACTAGTGGACGGTATTTGACCAAATTTCTCCCACCCAGTCAGCTGTCCATTTGTGATTGTGTTATCATCTCTCACCTGAAAAGCGAGGAGTGCTACAAGAACGAATGCTGCGGTGATCTTGGAGGCCATGATTTAGCTAGCGCTCGCTCGAACATAACCTACTTATAACAAGACAATCAGTTGACTCAGCTGCTCAACAGATCTCTCCAAGGTGATAAACAATAATGTTTTTAGATCATGGTATCCTTTACAGTTTGTTTAGTTGGTATAAGAGATGTACTTCCGAAATGCAACGATATATTTAACTGATGCAAACAAAGAAGTAAATGCGCAATACACCTTCCAGAGCTGGCATGACGTCTCAGACCTTGAAGAACTCACGTAAACGTCTGAAAGGTGGGAGATGGTGACCTTTCCCCGCAGGCCAGCTTGAATGAATTTAAAACAAAGGGATTTATCTATTACTAGCAACCCATCCCGGCATCAATGCATTACGTGATAAGCGCTTTTTTTTCGATGTCAATGAACTACGACCTACATCCGTTTTACGGCTCGGCATGATGGGTTAAAATCACTGCCTGCACTATTAATTATATTATCATGGAGATGCACGTGCTACGAATTCTTGTCAGACGTAATTTAAGAATGGCGAGTAGCATGAAACACAAACCTCCCTTCCGTCCACTCTTAACCTGACTGTGTATTTTGCGGAACGAAACATTCACAGGCGAAATGAAGAAAAGCTGAGTTGCACTTCCAGGGAAACTCCAAACACAACCACTCTTCTCTGAAGTCTTAACTCAACACGACTCGACAATTTGCTGCTGGCTGTATCTGGGGAAATAGGCTCGCCCGCTAGCTAAGCTGTAACTGTAGCCGTAGCTTGTAAACTCTCGCCTCAGTAATTGAATGGAAATTGTTGGAAGAAATGAAAACGTAAAATAACTTATAGTGGGCGATGTATTGAAGATAGAGACATGCTCTCGCGGACATTTTTGTAGAACTTTTCATGCTGAACAATTCTTACACTCATAGTATACTGATTCTTTTAACGGTTTGCCCAGCGTAAGCTTAAAAAACGCACGGACGCCAGGTTTACTCTTCGACATTTTCACTGAAATCGTTACTGCTTGGCTTCCTTTGGTCATAAATAAATAATTTTCTACAGACACCTTCCTCGAGATATCCTTTACAGAATGGTGAAAACCACATCAAAATCCATCCAGTAGTTCTCGAGATTACCCGTGACATCCAAGAATCGGGGACTTTGTTTTATACTAAGTAGAGATTGCAAAACTAGTTTCGTAAGAAAGATTTAAGGGTATAAACAATTGTTAGTGCGAACATACAACATGTGTAAATTCATTGAAGTACTACAGTGTGACGGCCGGGGCACTCTGGCTAGCCGCGTGCCGAGCAAGGCACTGGCGCTAGCAGCAGCGTAGTGCCCAAATATTTTAACACATTTATACGTTTTAAAGTATTTAATAATCATTATTACTAGGGGTGGTGTTTTTTCGCAAATGTGATAAAAGCGCGAAATGCTTATAATGACTTGCACCCTTGCATTTTCACGTTTCGCGACCAGTAAACCACTTTTTAATGCGTTTTGTGAAAGCGACAAAATGCGAATTTGGAAATGTGAAAATTATATCAAAATGCGAAATCCACGATGTTTTAAATATAACGTTTTTTTTATTATTTCTTTTCATATGGAAACTTCAAATAAGTTGAGTAATCCATCCTGCTCTTTTTGCCCGTAGCTTTAATTTCCTTCGCGTACGTCGTCAACAAGTGCTATGAGGGTGAGACTGAAAATGTCTATGAATCAGCTCTAGGATTTTATTCAAAAATGACTGGCTGCGTGGCTCAGCGGTGACGTTCTCGCTTGCTGGCCCCAAGGTTGCAGGGTTTATCCTGGCGCTGTCAGCTGGCATTTGAGGGTGCGCAAATGCGAGGGAGCCGTGTCAGTAGATTGTCTGGCACGTTAAAGATACACTTCGGGGGAAAATTCCGACACCCTGGCGTCTCTAAAAGCCAGAGTAGTTAAAAGGGACGTAAAACCATAACATTATTATTATTATTATTATTATTATTATTATTATCATCATCATTCAACAATGTTAATGATTCATGAACTCGTATGCGCTTATTAATTTTGGTGGATTTTGAAGCAAGACTTGAGTTGATTTTATGTATTTTCTCTGTATTATTTTGCTTTTGCATCAGCATCTGTGTAATACATTGACTTCTGTCAATTTTATTTTATTCTGTGTTACTCAAACCTAATTAATTTTAAATAAATACATAATTTATTACATGCATTTTTATCTCACTACTATCCTTGAACAAGTGTGTTTTTAATTTCACATAAATGTCATTTCAAAATTACTCATTTGTTAGATTTAACCCAAATTGGGTGTTTTCTTTCTTCAAAATGGTATAAAATGCGAAATTTCAAACGAATAAAAGCTACAAAATGCTAAATGTTCAAACCGTAATGCAAAATTTCTGATTTCAAAATGCTAAAAATCACCACCCCTAATTATTACTTACATGAATTTCAGAGTAGTTGGTGGAAATGCTGTCCTTCATTTTCTGAACACACGTTGCACCGACGTAGGAAGTTTCGGTACACTCGCTGTAATTCATTCTCACTGATATTTCGTATCAGTGCAGTTATTTCGTTCTCGAGAGCCTGCAGAGTACGCGGATTGTTTCTGTATATACAGGGAGCGGCAAAAAGATCTGACGGTTTTTAAATCACAACAACACAAACATTTTTAAATGATACAAACTCTTTTATTACTTATAACAGCAAGGTGTACATGTAAATTAATGGAAAACATGAAAGAACAATAGATTTTAACTTTGAAGATTTGAAGATAACGTCCTTCAAATGATGCCCATCTTTTGCCATGTGGCAAAAAGATCTGACGGTTTATGTCGTTGTTTGGCTGAGCGAGTCGAAGAGGACGCGTTCCATCTCGTAACACAATTTTGTTATGGTGAGTATTTTAGAGCTACTGGTTCAGCCTTAAAACGTACGTCAACAGGCCGTCCAAGGTCAGCCAGGACACCAGAAAATGTTGAGCGAGTGAGACAAGCTATGGAAGCCAGTCCACGGCGGCCGGCTCGTAAACAATCTGCTGCTTTGCAAATGTCTGATCGAACAGTGAGACGAATATTGCGTTTCGATTTGCATTTTCATCCGTATAAAATGGTTATTGTCCAGCAGTTGAAGCCTAATGACTATGCAAAGCTTCAGTGCAAGACTGGAAGAATGCATGGCAAAAGATGGGCATCATTTGAAAGGCGTTATCTTCAAATCTTAAAAGTTAAAATCTATTGTTCTTTCATGTTTTCCATTAATTGACATGTACACCTTGCTGTTATAAGTAATAAAAGAGTTTGTATCATTTAAAATGTTTGTGTTGTTGTGATTTAAAAACCGTCAGATCTTTTTGCCGCTCCCTCCTCCCTGTATTTTGTTTGAAGTTCCCTCAGAAATAAAAATCTCACGGCGCTGAAACGTACGGACACATTTACTGGAAGTCTTCTTCAGAAGATGAGTTATCACTGCGACCTTCCTATGGAATTTATCTCAAATCTTCTTCTTTCTGGTTAGGTATGCCTTCCGACTGCACCGCAACTTTGAAGGAAGAGGCGTGGTGGCGCAGCGCTCATGCTGTTGGCCTCTCGCCAATGCGGACCGGGTTTGATTCCTGGTCAATGCATGTGAGATTTTCAAAGTAAAATGCCATGTCCTGTGGTTCGCATTCCACGTGCGTCCTGTGGCTTATGATCGCAAGATTAACGGTCACGTAAAACTGTAAGCTTTCTTTTTTACAACTGTGAAGGAGAGCCAACTCATATGGGCGATCTTCTGAAGAAGGTTGAAATATCCGTTCTCTCAAGAAGTTATCCTGGTCGTTAACCCCACGTACGTTAGTGTTTCTGGTAACCTGTGTTATTATGGTGTCTACAGTAGTGAGTGCATTTGTAATTGAGGCTAGCCTTAAGTTAGAAATAGCAGTGAGCAGTGAGATTCCACAGAAACCCACTTCTAAGATAATTGAGGATGGATTCAATCTCACTTCTCCTTAATTTTGCCCAGGAGACTCCAATCTAAGGACTAAAATTAAGTTTCTTGACAGAGCCAAGAATCAAATAAAATCCAGAACTTTAAGACCAAAGTTTCAATACGAACTCCAAGAGCACAGAAGGTGCCCCACTCTAAGACCCCTGTTGGAACCTGAAATTGGTAAATGAAAGCTGAATAGAGGTCACGTTAGAAAATAATATACAATACATTTTAACTCGTGCACCAATGTCGCAAGAGCAGCGTAGCTAGTCCGCCGGAGGTTGGAGGTTCTAATCCCAGTGGCTACCCTGAGTGTGTTTTTCCCCCGGGTTTTCCCACAGTCCCTCCTGGAAAATGCCCAGGGCACCTAGGCCAACCCTGACCCTAATACAGTTACTACAGTCGTCATCACACACATACGGGTTATCAGACAAGTTCAACTCACACCTAACTACACGAGACTGATGACCAAAATGTCGTCCCACATGACATACTAATACGTTTTTTTTTATTGCGTATGGCTTTTAGTGCCGGGAGTGTCCGAGGACATGTTCGGCTCGCCAGTTTTGTAGCTGCTTCGAGACGGACACCCAATGGGTGAGCTACAAGTACCGTTGGGGAGGAAAGTTGGAATGGAAGGTCGAGGAGTTCGAAGGTAGCGGCTGTGGCCTATAGTTAGGGACCAACCCCGGCATTTGCCTGGAAGGAAGATGGGAAACCACAGAAGACCATCTTCAAGGTTGCCGGCGGGGGGATTCGAACCTCCTCGCCTCCCGGATGTGAGTGACTGCCAGCAGTCATGCCGTAACGACCACGGCTAACTCACCCGGTAATACGTAGGTAATGTATTCTTGGAGGGCATTTTGATAACGTCAGGTGTCCCTCGGGGTTGTGTAATCAGGCCCTTGTTATTTCTGACACTTATTACCGACTTACCGAATGAGATTCGAAGTGGCTGCCGATTGTTTTCGGATGATTGTGTAATATACCGAAATATCCATAGCTCACAAGACAACGCTCAGTTACAAACTGACCTCAACCTGGTTCATAAATGACAACAAAATGAAGATAAATAAGAGTAAATGTAGTGTCATGAGAATAGAGAGAGGGCGAAGGCATCATTTTCAATACCGTATAATATCGGCTCGGAAATACTTGTTGAAGAAGACTTGGGCATCATGTAAGGAATAATATTAAATGCAGTACTCATGTGGGTTGTGTCGTCTCCAATGCGTGCAGATCACTTCATTTTGTAATGTGGGTATTAAAAGGCAGTACCTCTACCTGGTGAGGCCAATCTTGGAATACAGCGTTTTGGGACCCATATCAGGTAGGGCTCATCAGTGAGCTGGAGATGGTACAAAGGAAGGCTGCTAGGTTTGTGCTCGACGATTTTAATCCTAGAAGTAGAAGAACTAGGGTAGGAATCACTGGAAGATAGAAGGACGGAATCCAGTATATACGCTATATTTAACACTTACACTAATCGACCAACAAGGGGAGACCTAAGCAAACGTCTGGGAAATCCCACCTACCTGAGCAGGGCAGATCATCCACATAAAGTTAAGGGCCGACCACAGCGTACAAATTATGAGAAATATTATTTCATTAATCGTGGTATTGATAATTGGAACACAATACCTGCCACAGTCTTAGAGCCATTCCCCAAACAAACTGATGTGTTTAAGCGAAGACTGAAATGTTGTGTAAATTCTGCGATGTAGTTCCCAAATTTCAAATTGTGTACATTAAGTGTGTTTGATATTATTACTGGTAATTTTGGAAGGAAGGAAGCTTGTAGTTTAACGTGACCGTTAATCTGTAGATCATGAGCCACGGGACCTCCTTTTTACGTGGAATCCGAACCACAGGACATGGCATTTCACTTCGAAAATCTCACATGCATTGACCGGGAATCGAAACCGGACCGCCTTGGTGAGTGGCATACAGCTAGACCGCTGAGCCACCACGAACCTCATATTGGTAATTTTAATTGTACAATTTGCCAGCGAGGTATTGCCCCTATTAGCAAATAAACTAAATGAATGAATGTCAATGAATTAACAACAACAACAACAACAGAAAGGCTGGCGAAGTGTTCCACTTTCAGTGCTATTTATGGCCAGATGCTGTTGGAACAATGAGTTAATAATAATCTTGAAAATATAAACTAATACCATCGATAATTGGAAATGGAATCGAGCATGACTCAAGTTCCCCAACTTCATTAATTACGTATAATTCTCTCGCTAGTGTGGTAGAATGTTAAAATCGTTAACTCAACATGGTATTCAGAAATCGCCACAAATTTTGGTAAAGGGTACGTCTAACTTAAAGTAACTTATTTGTTGGGTGCCTTGTTTGGCTATAATGTTGAATATTACGCACTATCGCCATGTTAAATAAATATTAAAATCTATATTTGGGTGAATAACACTTGCATTAGAAATAGGCTAATCTTGTATGCGCCAGATATTGGTGCTGCGCATTCTGGGTAAAATTTCGAAATACGGTGAATTTAAACTTGTATAGTTGTAAAAAGTGAAAAATAGGTATTTTTCAGAACTATTTACTTCTTCTCTTCTTCTTCTTCGTCTTCTTCTTCCTCGTTATGCCCATCAAAGAGCGCGTTTGAACTTGTTAGTTGGCCTGATGGTTATCCTCCCAAAATCTCTGCATGCATGCACTGTATTGCATCTTGCGCACGTGAACCACTTCCTATCAGTTTTATTTTTAGGTTTCTCCATGAATTTGTGCTTGCGTACTATTGTACTAACGGCTCCTCGATTTGCTATGATGTCTTGGAGGTCCGCCTTAGTTTCTTCTAGCCAGTTTATTTTGACCTTCTTTGAGTTGATTACTTTAAATAATCTTTCAGTTAGTCTGTCGCTGTCCATTCCATAGATATGTGATATGTCCATAGAATTTCAGGCGTCTCTTGCGTACGGCATCAGTAAACCTGTCAGTTAAGGAATAGAGGTCCGCTCATTTCCTCTCAATCCACACTCTATTTTCCGGAGATGTTCCGTTCTTGATTTTCAATTTCTATAGTCGTAGAATGGCCGCCAAGGCATATGGTTTCTGAGGCGTCTAAAGCCTTGTAGTGTCGTCATTTTGCATTACGCGATATGCCTCTTTTGTTTTAGTAATTCCACATCAGTCTGCACGCCTTATGGAGGCTCTTTCTAAGTTGCCCTTACTGTTTATTCCCGATGGTAGTATGATTTCTCAGAGGTATTTGAAGGAGAATACCTGTGAAATTGTGCCGTTTTCCACCTCTAGCGGATTTGATTTTGCTATTTTGATGTTGATTTTCCATGTACTGGGTTTTCTCGTACAATATCTGGATACCTGCCATTTATGCTATATTGTGTAGTCTCTGTACGACGTATCAGGTTTCATCTCTGGTCTCAGTAATGATTGCTAGATCATCAGCAAATGCAAAAAATTTCACCTTGACTTTGCTTCCCGAATTTCCGATATTCACACCTTTGACCTCTCTTTCCCATTCTCTAATGACTTTGTCTACAACTAAGTTAAAAGGAATAGGGGTGATGCCGTCACTTTGACGAACGTCCGTACATATTTCAAAAGACTCAGGCATTTCTCCAAGGAATTTCACTTTAGATGTCGTATTCATGAGAGTCTGCCGCATTGCTTCTCTGGTCTTCCAAATTATATTGTAATTTTAGCCTAATTTCGATTTTTGCAAAAAATGATTGTAGACTTATGAGATCTACACAGGGCCAAAAAGTGTGTGTCTGTGTGTGTGTGTGTGTGTGTGTGAGTCTCTGTGTCTGTGTGTGTGTGAGTGTGAGTACTCTGAATGTCTACCCCCACCCCTTATCATTTCGAACACGGTGAAACAGAATTAAACGAAATTTGGTACAGAGGTAGAACCAGCAAAGGGCACCTCAGTGTCATGTTTTATATTGCCGCCATCTTGACAGAAACATGATGGCGGCCACCCAAATGTTCAAAGCTTAAATCAAATTACGACTAACCTAATCATCCGATCTCTACCAAATTTTGCAACAACATATATTCATATGGCGAGCGTCTTCTGACTAAACTACAAGGATATCAGCCCAATAGTTTGCAGACGGCGGCCGTGCATGTGTGAAAATCGATTCCCCTATCAATTCAAACACGGTGAAACCGAATTGAACGAAATTTGGCACAGAGGTAGCACTAGCAAAGAGTACCTCAGTGTCATTTTTTATATCGCCGCCATCTTGACGAAAACGTAATGGTGGCCACCCAAATGTTCAAAGCTCAAATAAATTTACGACTAACCTAATCATCCGATCTCTACCAAATTTTGCAACAACATATATTCGTATGGAGAGCATCTTTTGACTAATTACCAGGTCATAAGCCTAGTAGTTTGCAGATGGCGGCCATGTATGTGAGCAAATCGATTCCCCCTATCAATTCAAACACGGTGAATCCGAATTGAACGAAATTTGGTACAGAGGTAGCACTAGCAAGGGTCACTCTAGTGTCATGTTTTAAATCGCCGCCATCTTGACGAAAATGCGATGGCGGCCACCCAAATGTTAAAAGCTTGAATCAAATTACGACCAACCTAATCATCTGATCTCTGCCAAATTTTGCAACATTATACATTCATTTATAAGGAATCTTTTGACCAATCTACAAGGTCATCAGCCCAATAATTTGCGGATGGAGGCCATGTATGTGTGCAAATCGATTCCCCCTATCATTTCAAACACGTAGAAACCGAATTGAACGAAATTTGGTACAGAGGTACTGTAGCACTAGCAAAGGACACCTCATATTCATGTTTAATATCCGTATAGCACGTTATATTTCAACAAGCTACTACAACCAACATTCAATTATACTCCTTGAAAAGGACAAAGAGTTATAACAATACCCATGCATTTAGGAGAAAGTAGGCTATATGTTCTTTACTGAACATCTTGTGTTACATCATCAAGAGTATCATGAAACTGCGTGGTGTCCACTTGAGTTAACCACGGTCTAAATTGCATGTACTGTGACACTGTTTGCATGGCTTTCAAGGGCAATACTCTGCCAACAAGTGCATGGCGCCAACGTGCGCAATGTAGAGGAACTAATACGAGCCAGCTGACTCTACACGTGCTAGGTACTATATGATAAGACACCACCATGCACTTGGTTTATTGTCCAAGATGACGCGCATGTTAACCGTGTTTTGTTTGCTGACTGCGGCTGCCATATTCACTCCCTCGGTAGAGGGCAACCAACTCTACGAGATCCAGGTAAACAGAGTGGAAGCACAGTGAAATAAATTCTAGGTGTCATACTGGAACTAACAGGGGTGGTTCTAGACAGCAGCAACAAGTTTTCGCTAGTTTAAACATTATTTTTATAAGCAACTAGCAGAAGTACCCGTTCTTTGAACGGTGTTCGGTGTTAACACCAGACATTATCAATTGAGCTACTGTTGCAATGGATAGCGGTCTGTCATTCCTTCATAAGTTTATCAAAACGAAGTTAGTTTTCTGGGAATATCACACACACTGTTAATTTAAGGGCCTTAAGATGTGGGTTTCGGAGACCCTTTATAGTCTCCCGAATTTTGTGTCTCACATTGAGAAGCGCAACATATGCTTTGGTCGTCCTTCTAGGATAATTTTTATATTTCGCCTATTTTAGCATGTATTTTGAGAAGTTTTTCCCTATATCCACCCTTCTACTGTATGAAAAGTACGGTGAAGAGTTTTATAAATGATTGGTGTATTGACTCTCATGGTTACCATACCTAATTTTACGATGCACCAAGCATCCGAACACGAGTTATAGGCGTACATAAAGATACACAGAAAGACAGACAGACAATTCTATTGTCTACAACATATCACCCAGATATCCAAATATGGGTATATCTACCACACAGAATCAAACAAAATCATCCTTACGATGAACACGCATGTCGACAAAAAAAAAGTGCTCTCAAACTAAATTCACCTAACGTGTACTTCCTGACGTGAAATAGAATTGAAAGCCTTGAAGACGAAACGCAATACACGTCACATAAAAACTGACCCTCTACGTTGTGTTAGGTCGCCATACACAGGAAGACCTCGTTCATAAATTATAAAGGCTTGTGGTGCATGAAAATTCAGGTTCTTTATCCTCAAATGGCCCAAATTCCTAAAAGCCACAAAAATGCTGATTCAATTCAGGAATTTTTGAAAATAATGTTGCTGTTTGGAGATATAATAGACCTTCTGTACTATATGTCGCACTTGAAAATTGCATGAAAAAATTCTAGGTTACCCCTTCACCCCTCTTTAATTGCATTGATGAATTATACAGTCTACGTTGGTTCCGTGATAACCTTATAGCCATTTGCAAACTTTCACAGAAATGTAATAAATGGAGTGACATTGCTTCTTACATAAATAGGTGGAAAGTTGGATGCCACCCCTTGAGATAATGGTATGGTTACCGATTTGCATTCCTTCATTAGTTTGTTAAATTAAATTAAATTAGTTTTCTGGGAATATTTCAGAAACTGTTGGTTTTAGAGCCTTATAACGTAGTTTTCGAGGACCTTTTAGGGCCCCCGAGTTTTGTTTCTGGCACCGAAGGGCTTTGTCTCGGCGTTGTACGCCATAATATAATAGGTTACTACTACTACTAATAATATAATATAGGGATAGGAATATAATAGACCTGCCGTACCACACCCGCAGGTGTAAATCGCGTGAAAAAAATCTTAGAGTACCCCTTGACCCCCTTAAGCGCATTATACGTATTGATGAATTTTACAGCTTAATTTGGTTCCGTGATAACCTTCTAGCCGTTTGCAAACTTTCACACTAATGTAATTAATGGAATTACATTGCGTCTTACAGCTATAGATGGACCCCTGAGAATCTGTTGCCATGGTTACCGGCTTGCATTCGTTCATTAGTTTATTAAATGAAATTAGTTTTCTGGGAATATCTCAAAAACGGTTGGTTTTAGGGTCTTAAAATGTGGTTTTCGGGGACCCTCTAGGGCCCACGAGTTTTGTCTCTCACATTGAGGGTCTGAAAATGAGCTTTGTCTCGTCCTTCTACGCCTATTTCAGCATGTATTTTAAGGGGGTAGCCCCCTTTTATGAGAGGTACGGAGAAGAGTTACATCAATGATTAGTGTCGTGCCCCTGATGGATACCTGTACCAAGTTTTGCGTTGATACACCCAGCCGTTCTCGAGTTATATGGGAACAAAGTTGTCCACAGACAAACAAACAAACAAACAAACAAACAGTCAAACAAATTATTTTCGAGCGCATCCATCATAAAACAGTCTGAAACGCGTAAATAGCTCAAATTTCCGTATAAATTCAGAAAAAACAGACAAACTTTCATTTTTATATGTATAGAGATATACTCCACCGCTCGGTGTTGACCGTGTTTTATTGCACAAATTTGGGTTTTACTCGCTAACCGTTGGCGATATACGAAACGTAATAAGGACCTTTCGGATATAAAATTAAATGTTAAAGCTCGTGTATGCCATCAAAAGTTTGCTATTTCATAGCGTTCTCTTTTTATTTGAAGTGGAAATATGTAATTTTGAAACCAACGGGTGTAGTGACGTAACAAATGTGGGATTTACTCGCTAACCTTTGGAGATACATGAAAAGTGATAAGGACTTTTCGGATAGGAAATTAAATTTTAATGCTCGTATGTGCCATCAAAAGTTTGCTATTTCTTAGCGTTCTCTTTTTACTTGATATGGAAATATGAAATTTTGAAACCAATGGGTGTAATGACCTCACTAAAATGGTCGCCATCTTTAAATAGTGCAAGGTATCGAAATCAAAAGTAGCGTATATGTTAACCAGGTAAATCACCTACATCGATGCAAAATTTCATGTAAATTGGACCATTGGTTCTTGCGTGTTTGAGTAACACACAGAAACACAGACACACACCATCTCATTTTTAGCCTATTTTCAATTTTGAAAAAATAGGCTTATGAGATCACCTTTTGTCCGTGTGTGTGTGCGTGTGTGTGTGTGTGTGTGTGTGCGTGTGTGTGTGTGATTCGTGTGTGTGTGTCCCCCTAATAAAATCGAAACGGCTGGAGCGATTTCAATGAAACTCGGGAAGTTCATAGCACTATTCCCGGCGACCTCCACCGTGCCCTTCAAATTTTGTTACGTCTCTCCAATCCAACATGGCGGCTGTGCGAAATATTTCACTAGCATTCAATATCTCCGAAACTATTACCGATATCGCCCTGAAATTGTGTACGGTGATAAAGGGCACTACTAGAAGTTCACCTATGAGACTTTCAAAAACCTGGTGAGTACAAAACCAACATGGCGGCCAAGCGAAGTTGAGATATTTAAATACACTTTTCTCGCGATTTAACTATCTAAATGTAATGAAACTTGGTACAGCAAATGTTTATACACATTGTAATGCACTGGAGTCTAATTTAGTTCAATTGTTTATATAACCTCAAAATGGCGGCTGTGCGAAATATTTCACTGACATTCTATATCTCCGAAACTATTACAGATATCACCCTGCAATTTTGTACGGTGATAAAGGGGGGTACTGATACAGGTATACCTATGTATATTTCATAAACCTGTAAAGTACGAAACGAACATGGCGACCAAGCGAATTTAAAATATTTTAATAGACTTTTCTCGTGATTTAACTCTCTGAGCGCAGTGAAATGTGGTACAGTAATTGATTTTGCAGATTGTAATGCACTGTCATCTAATTTAATTCAATTGCTTACATAACCTCAAGATGGCGGCTGTGCGAAATTTTAAAATTAAGTTTTAATTTCTTGTGTCGTAATCATGCGATCGAAGTGGAAGTTTGAATAATGAACCTAGGCAACAATTGTCCTTGAATGGTACATAACTCTATGGCCTATACACATAACACTCCTAAATGGTGAGCTCCCGAAATATTTAGACGGTTCTCAATATCTATGAATCTTTTACAGCAACCAAACTGAATTTTTTAATGTTCATAGAGACTATGAACATATGTTCACCTATAGGACTTTCAGGAACCTGGTGAGCACAAATCCAACATGGCGGCGACGCGAAGTATAAATATTTAAATGGACGTTTCTCGCGAATTAACTATCCGAGTGCCGTGAAACGTTGCACGTTAAATGCTTATACAAATGTTGATCCACTGGCATCTAATTTATTTCAATGGTTTGCATTATCACAAGATGGCTGCTGTGCGTAATTTTAAAATCTCGTTTTTACTTCTTGTTGTCTAATCATGCGATTGAAGTTTGAATACCACACGTACACAATAATCTTAATGTAATAGTACAAAAATAAAAATCCAACCTGGCGACCATCTGAAATATTTAGACGGTTCTCAATATCTACGAATCTGTTACAGCAATTAAACTTAAATTTTGTATGTTGATTGTGGCAGTTAACATAAGTAGGATATATGAAAATAGGCTGTATAGTTCTTCACGGAACTACTTGTTATATGTTGGTATGGATAATGTGAATAGTATTCGGTGAAAAATACCCAAGTTAATGTCTATATATGTACACGATAAACTTAGATAAACGCTGCTATTACATACTTACTTACTCTTTGGTGCTACAGCCCTTGTAGGGCCTTGGCCGCTCGGACAATCACTACCCATTATTCCCTATTGACTACTTTGGTTCTCCATCTTCTGACTCCCATCTTCCTCAGATCCTCCTCCACGTTATCCACCCATCTTGTCCTAGGTCTTCCCCTGTCACGACGTCGTCCTGGCTTCCCATCGAAGACTTTCTTTACCCCATTCTGTTCTCTGTCATTCTTTCTACATGTCCCAACCAACGCACTCTACTACTCATTATTTCCACTAAAATATCTGGTTTACCATACAACTCTCCTATCTCCATATTATTTCTGATTCACCAGAAATCACCCTCTTTTACTGATCCATATACTTTCCTGAGTATATCTTTCCCAACTCCTTAAAAATTCCGCATCACATTGTGTCATGGTCTAAGTCTCCGAACCATACATCACCATAGATCTCATTACCGTACGATAAGCCGTCAACTTCAGATTCCTACGGATGCGACCCGTGCCGCAAGCGACCCACCAATTTGCCATCGTGCCACTAGTGACCCAAGCACTGATGTATCGGTGGAATCGGAGAATTTCTAACACTTCTGTCTCTGCTAAAATTCAGCTTAGGTTAGGTTAGGTTAGGTTTGGTGCCGTAAAAATTGAAAAACGTATTTCCAAAGTGACGTAAATCCAAAATTAACGATTTTTCAGTAGTTTTCTTTCATAAGTACGTTTAGGTTTATAGCGAAGGTTTTAAGCGGCAATACGTCGTATATCCCATATTAACAGAGATCTACGAATCAAGTTTATTTGCAAAGTGTTGTAACTCTAACGGGTATTTATGTCCAATGTGTCTTAAATCCATGTTGACCAATCCGATGGCTCTCTGGACATCACGTGATATCACGTGGCTAACTTTGAAGAATATGTAGAGCATCAGTTTGTGTTTGTTATGTTTAAACCATTTAAATGTGCATAAATGCCACTCAAGACGTATGCCAATATATGATTTATTTCCAACTTCAACTTACGGGAGATGATTAGCACAATGTCCATTGTTAAGTGATTTTTAAAACACAGCGTCAGGATGATTACACTTATTTTTATTGCCCTCCCATCTTTACGTCTTCTATATTTATTAGATGAATTTATCTAATAAAATATAGAAGATAGTCATATCTGAATGTAATTCTATGAAGAAACAAAAACACGATTTCTGAAGTTTTGCATTTCATGGATTTACGTCACTTTGGAAATAAGATCATCAAAACTTCTCTCGAACAATGGGTCGCATGGGTCACTGTAAGCTACAGCCACGATTTGTACTGGGACGCATCCGACACGGTCGCACTCGGCACGTAATCGATACCTACTAAGGCTCCTTGCTTTAAATTCTTTGATTAAAGCAAAGTAACTCCTACTATCAGCTGCTATTCTTGCATGTATTTCTTCTCGCATATCATTGTTTTCATCTATCATTGATCCTAAAAACTTATAATTTTTACAGCGTTCATACATAAAAGCAATACTTTTATTGCGCAGCACAGGGGTTAAAGGCTGTCTAAACCTAATTCTCATGTGCTTAATTCATTTCTGGTTTCCTAAAATTATACAATGATGTAAGTGCTTATCAACATTTATTGAAACATTAACTAATATACCTGGTGTATCGGTGATGATGTTAAAAACTCTCAGGGATGATGGAGAAAATGATTGAGTCAACAGTTATTAATAATCACAGTTGTTTAACGTTCGTCCTCAATTCTAGTTTTTAACAGATGCCGAGCTAGTGGAATTTCGACCCGCAGGCGTTCTTTAACGTGCCGAAAGCCAACAACATGAGGTTGGCACGTGTAAACAATTGTAAACGACCAACGCCGTATCCACTACACCAGTGAGACCGACAGTCGAAAGTTAAAGCAAACTTCGGTCTGATATAGTTCTTGCACTTTCCTCGTTAACGTGTGGCTCGCCTTTGAAATCTAGCAGGGTGTATATCTTAATATTCCATTGCGTCAGGAGCCAAGGCTTTCCCAGCGTGAGGCACAGCGTTGTCAACTTTCCACTGTAGCCACTGAGAGCAAGCAGCGAGACTGGACAGAACTACGTGCAGATGTGCAACAGTAGACACCTGATACATGCGTGACACGTGAGCTAGTCGCCAGAGCGGGACTAAAGGGGGAGACCCAGCTTAACAGAGGAAAATAAGGCCAATATGCATTCGATTGTTAAATATGCTACACATATTGTTGACAAATGCTGCACATATCCCAGTATTGGTGTGCTTCCTGGCAACCAGAAGCAACTTCAATAATGTAAAAATTCTAATTATAACATTTTAAAATAATTTTTTTCTTAGTATTTTAAAATAAAATTTTCAAAATTTCCCTCAATCGAATGAATATTGGCCCTTTTTTTTCTGAAAATATTCAGGTGCTCAGAATAAAAACTGTATAAAAATATCTAAATCATAGTGTATGTTACTGATTGAGGTTCATTTTGTAGGTAGAGGTTTGATACACACTTATAAAAAGAAAAAATACGAAAATTCTTATAAACTTGGAATTTAGAAGGGAAACGGTGATACATTGTTAAAAAGGCGGGAAATTTTGAAAATGTTATTTTGAAATGTTATAATTAGAATTTTTACCTTATTGAAGTTGCTTCTGGTTGCCAGGAAGCATACCAATACTCGGATATGTGCAGCATTTGTCAACAATATGTGTAGCATATTTAACAATCAAATGAATATTGGCCTTATATTCCTCTGTTAAGCTGGGTCTCCCCCCTTAGAGTCCACGTGGAGTGATAGAGGAAGCATCAGTAGTGAACAATGGTTATTGTCGGCGCGTGGTACTGCCTTACGTTTGAGTGTCCGCTCGTTAACCAGGAAAGTGAGGGAACTATACCTCCGACAGTAGAATACTCGTGCTGCGCTGTAATGTGCTATGATTGAAGGGGAGACACTCCCAACGAGCAGAAGAGGTTAGGAGGATAACTCAACTACTCCACCGCGTACTGACTGGATCAGTGTGCGAAGTTTGTACTGTAGGCTTCAGCAGTGGCGGATCCAGGCCTTGCGGGACCCTGGGCGATATGATAAGGTGGGGCCCACAACAATAGGAAAAAAAATCAAATCAAATGGAAAATAGTTTGGTAATAATAAAATAAAGAATAGTTACAATATTATGAATACACTACAGTACATTTTTTTAATAATATGAAATAAACCTTTAAGTCCCCTTGAAGAAGATTATGTAAACTATGAAATATTAAAATATTACTTTGAGACATTTTTCCCGATCGAAGTCTTCTATTATTTCATTGAAATCTAAACTTGATAAACGGTCACGGGAGGTCATATCTGCACTGAAAATAGAATATGAATTATAAATTAGTTTGAAAAGTATAATTAATTAATTAATTTAATTTTTAAAAACATGGCGCGGGCCCCCCGGACCTTGCCCTGCCCTAGATCCGCCCCTGGGCTTCAGTCTGGCGTGACGTAGTACGATGCTATGCCTGCATTGACGCAGGGGGACGCTATTTTGAATAGTTGTTGTAAATGTAGGAGCTTGTGAAACGTGAGCAGGTAAACAGTATTAAATGAGTAGCATTTTGCTTATTAATAGGGTTCGGATTTTTAGGTGCTAAAAATCGGGAAAATATTTATTTATTATGTACTAAAAATACCTGAAATATGTGACAAAAAAGTAAAAATATTTTGTTATAATTTAGTTTATTAATGTGAATATAAACAATATGCAGTGCTCACGAGTGCAATTTATGCTATGTCTCACTGACTGCTGAAGCATTACAATACACAACGAGATACATTTCAGGTTGTCTGTCACAAATGACCGACGATTATCGCGAAACACTTCTTCTGAAGGCTCGAAACTGCGGAAATATACAGGGAGCGGCAAAAAGATCTGACGGTTTTTAAATCACAACAACACAAACATTTTAAATGATACAAACTCTTTTATTACTTATAACAGCAAGGTGTACATGTAAATTAATGGAAAACATGAAAGAACAATAGATTTTAACTTTTAAGATTTGAAGATAACGTCTTTCAAATGATGCCCATCTTTTGCCATGCATTCTTCCAGTCTTGAACTGAAGCTTTGCATAGTCAGTAGGCTTCAACTGCTGGACAATAACCATTTTATACGGATGAAAATGCAAATTGAAACGCAATATTCGTCTCACTGTTCGATCAGACATTTGCAAAGCAGCAGCTTGTTTACGAGCCGGCCGCCGTGGACTGGTTTCCACAGCTTGTCTCACTCGCTCAACATTTCTGGTGTCCTGGCTGACCTTGGAAGGCCTGTCGACGTACGTTTCAAGGCTGAACCTGTAGCTCTAAAATTACTCACCCATAACAAAATTGTGTTACGAGATGGAACGCGTCCTCTTCGACCCACATTAAAGTGTTGACGGAACTGACGCTGAGTAACGACGCAAGACTCACCACTTTTAAAAAGTGCCTCGACAACAAACGCACGTTGTTCACCTGTCCACAGTTCCATGGCTACTGAAATGGCATCACGTAGGCTCATCATCACGCCAATCCCCACTACCCCCCACCACTAACTCGCTCAGCCTTACAACTACATAAACCGTCAGATCTTTTTGCCGTATGGCAAAAGATGGGCATCATTTGAAAGGCGTTATCTTCAAATTATCAAAGTTAAAATCTATTGTTCTTTCATGTTTTCCATTAATTGACATGTACACCTTGCTGTTATAAGTAATAAAAGAGTTTGTATCATTTAAAATGTTTGTGTTGTTGTGATTTAAAAACCGTCAGATCTTTTTGCCGCTCCCGTTATTTCTTGCCCTTGAGGTGGTGTGTGACTTTATTGCTGTCCCACATGGTTGTCAGAACAGAACACCCCCATCAGAATTAAAATTATCTTTAAATTCTGCAACAGACAATAACTTGTAGTTGCTTTTATTTTAGGCATCGTAGAACTGTCTTACACTTCGCAGAAATGAACTGCATGTGAGTGACTCTGGTTCCAGGTAGCTGGGGGAAGCGAGGTCTAGCACGTGGTGCAATATGGCTATGTACAGTGAGTGGCACGGGACGACAAGTTAAGAATAACACAGTTGCAAGCTGACATACGCTCTGCATGAAGATTAGATAGCCCACAGGTTGAAGTAACACAGAACAAAAATGCAACAAGTAGTTCCATGAAGAACTATACAGCCTATTTTCATATATCCTACTTATGTTAACTGCCACTATCAACATACAAAATTTCAGTTTGATTGCTGTAATAGATTCGTAGATATTGAGAACCGACTAAATATTTCGGATGGACGCCATGTTGGATTTTATATATGTAGGTCCTAAAGTTATGTACTGTTACATGAAGATTATTGTGTACGTGTAGCATTCAAACTTCAATCGCATGATGAAGACACATGAAGTGAAAACGAGATTTTAAAATTTCGCACAGCTGCCATCTTGTGGTTATGGAAACAATTGAAATAAATTAGATGCCAGTGGATTAACATTCGAATAAGGATTTACTGTACCAAGTTTCACTGCACTCGGATGGTTAAATTGCGAGAAACGTTCATGTGAATATTTATACTTCGCGTCGCCACCATGTTGGATTTGGGATCACCAGGTTATTTGAAGTCCTATAGGCGAACTTAAGTTCATAGCCCCTATGAACATAAAAAATATCAGTTTGATTGCTATAATAGATTCGTAGATATTCAGAGCTGTCTAAATATTTCGGATGGACGCCATGTTGGATTGTTAAATGTATAGGCCATAGAGTCATGTACCATTAAAGGATAATTATTGCGTAGGTTTATTATTCAAACTTTCACTTCGATCACATGATTATGACACAAGAAATAAAAACTTAATTTTCGAAAATCGCACAGCCGCCATCTTGAGGTTATGTAAACAATTGAACTAAATTAGATACCAGTGTATTACAATGTGTATAAACATTTCCTGTACCAGATTTCATAGCGGTTGGAACATTAAATCGTGAGAAATGTCTATTTAAAATTTTCAAATTCGCTTGGCTGCCATGTTCGTTTAGTAGTTAACCGGTTTTTGAATGTCTTATAGATGAACTTCCAGTAGTGCCCTTTATCTCAGTACAAAATTTCAGGGTGATACCGCTAATAGTTTCAGAGATATAGAATGCCGGTGAAATATTTCGCACGCCCGCCATCTTGTGGTTATGTAAACAATTGAACAAAGATAGATGTCGGTGCATTACAATGTGTATAAACATATACTGTACGAAGTTTTATTGCGTTTGGTTGGTTAAATCGCGTGAAACGCCAATTTAAAAGTCGCGAATTCGTGTGGCCGCCATGTTGGTTTTGTAGTTACCAGTTTTTCAAAAGTTACATAGGTGAACTTCTAGTAGTTCCCTTTATCACCGTAATAAATTCCAGGGTTATATCGGGAATAGTTTCGGAGATATTGAATGGTGGTGAAATATTTCGCACAGCCGCCATGTTGGATTGGTGAGACGTAAAAAAATTCGAAGGGCACGGTCGGGGTCACCCGGAATAGTGATATGAACTTACCGAGTTTCATTGAAATCGCTCCAGCCGTTTGGATTTTATTAGGGGACACACACACACACAACTCACACACACGCACACACACACGGACAAAAGGTGATCTCATAAGCCTATTTTTTCAAAATTGAAAATAGGCTAATAAAATGAAAGATCTAGCATACTGATTTAAAAATGTACATATTATGTCTTTTTATGTGCTAATGAGTGAAAAGCAGGAATTTATGTATTTATAGAAAAAATGCTTAAAATATGTATTTACATAAAAACGTATTTATTTACCTAAAAATCCTAGCCCTATTTATAACTGTTAACTCGATCGTTTCCGTACTGTGGTTCCTTATCTCACATTGATCCATTTGCTTTTCTCCATCATTCCTGAAAGTTTGTAACATCATAACGGATACACCCTGTAGATTACCACAACTCTCAGTGAAGTAAACCGTCTTCAAAAGGACAGACACTAAGTTTAGGTCTGTCACAAAGAACAATATGTTTACTGATCCGAGGCGTAAAGGACATGGCTAACCTGTTGGTTGGTTTCCCAGTTTAGCGGCTGCGACATCGCGGTCATTTAGCCCCGTGTACTTCGGTTATGTGTAGAACCTGGCTGATAACCGGTGTTAATTGTGATGACTGTATTAGTGTGTGTTATCTGTATTTCATGCAGACGATCAATTTCAAGTAGTTCCTACTTTTGCTACCAAATGCTACCGTCAACGACACCTAGACGCCAACTTGACTACTAGATGCCACCGAAACCGGTACCTGGCGGCGAACATTGGAACAGAGCATTAATCCAATCTAACCAACAAATTTAGCTTCACACAATTGTAGTTAGTAGAAGGTTCATTTACATGCCATAAATCTATGAAATGGACCACCTGCTTTACATCCCCTCTGAAGGAAGGCATACTGAATGATTTTAAGGCTCGTAAAAATCCTACAACTTCGCCCGGGTTTGAACCCGTGATCTTGGACATAGAAACTCAGCATGCTACCAACTACGCCACCGAAGCCGTCCATGGCTAACCTAATAGCTACTAATCTCAATCCCACCAACTACGTCATTCATTTATCCTCACCACATGCTAACACCAGCCAAAATATTTTCATTAAGCAGTTGGTGTTATCTTAATCGTAAAAATGTGAAAATCTATTATATTCCAATTCTAAAATAAAACCCCTCAACAACGGGGCATACGGAGCACCTGGTCCCTACTTTCCCCAATACATTCTTATAGGGCTGAGACTGAAATTAATATATACTGTACTCACACTCTAGTGATGAAATAAGAAAAGATTAATTTCTGACTAACTTCACTGTCCAGAACAGGATCGAGGGCGCCATCAGGGAAGTGCTTAACCTGACGGCCACAGTAGCGGTGAACGCCCTCAAGGTGCAGGCAGAGGCGGAGGAGCAAATCCTGGACGTGTTTCAGGACGTGCAAGACAGGATCGAGGCTCTACAGCACGAGGAAGCCAAGATAGTATGTACTGTGCGTGCCGCCAATGAGTTACGTGACGTCGCCAAGAACCTCACTGAGGGCCTCTCCAAGTGCACTTCAGACAAGGTGAGTGTCAGATCCTAGCATTATCAAGCCATCCATGAGTTAGGTGACGTCGCCAAGAACCTCACTGAGGGCCTCTCCAAGTGCACTTCAGACAAGGTGAGTGTCAGATCCTAGCATTATCATGCAGTCCATGAGTTAGGTGACGTCGCCAAGAACCTCACTGAGGGCATCTCCAAGTGCACTTCAGACAAGGTGAGTGTCAGATCCTAGCATTATCAAGCCATCCATGAGTTAGGTGACGTCGCCAAGAACCTCACTGAGGGCCTCTCCAAGTGCACTTCAGACAAGGTGAGTGTCAGATCCTAGCATTATCATGCAGTCCATGAGTTAGGTGACGTCGCCAAGAACCTCACTGAGGGCCTCTCCAAGTGCACTTCAGACAAGGTGAGTGTCAGATCCTAGCATTATCATGCAGTCCATGAGTTAGGTGACGTCACCAAGAACCTGACTGAGGGCCTCTCCAAGTGCACTTCAGACAAGGTGAGTGTCAGATCTCAGCATTATCATGCAGTCCATGAGTTACGTGACGTCACCAAGAACCTCACTGAGGACCTCTCCAAGTGCACTTCAGACAAGGTGAGTGTCAGATCCTAGCATTATCATGCAGTCCATGAGTTAGGTGACGTCGCCAAGAACCTCACTGAGGGCCTCTCCAAGTGCACTTCAGACAAGGTGAGTGTCAGATCCTAGCATTATCATGCAGTCCATGAATTAGGTGACGTCACCAAGAACCTGACTGAGGGCCTCTCCAAGTGCACTTCAGACAAGGTGAGTGTCAGATCCTAGCATTATCATGCAGTCCATGAGTTAGGTGACGTTGCCAAGAACCTGACTGAGTGCCTCTCCAAGTGCACTTCAGACAAGGTGAGTGTCAGATCACAGCATTATCATGCAGTCCATGAGTTAGGTGACGTCGCCAAGAACCTGACTGAGGGCCTCTCCAAGTGCACTTCAGACAAGGTGAGTGTCATATCCTAGCATTATCATGCAGTCCATGAATTAGGTGACGTCGCCAAGAACCTCACTGAGGGCCTCTCCAAGTGCACTTCAGACAAGGTGAGTGTCAGATCCTAGCATTATCATGCAGTCCATGAGTTAGGTGACGTCGCCAAGAACCTCACTGAGGGCATCTCCAAGTGCACTTCAGACAAGGTGAGTGTCAGATCCTAGCATTATCATGCAGTCCATGAGTTAGGTGACGTCGCCAAGAACCTGACTGAGTGCCTCTCCAAGTGCACTTCAGACAAGGTGAGTGTCAGATCCTAGCATTATCATGCAGTCCATGAATTAGGTGACGTCGCCAAGAACCTGACTGAGGGTCTCTCCAAGTGCACTTCAGACAAGGTGAGTGTCAGATCCTAGCATTATCATGCAGTCCATGAGTTAGGTGACGTCGCCAAGAACCTCACTGAGGGCCTCTCCAAGTGCACTTCAGACAAGGTGAGTGTCAGAACCTAGCATTATCATGCAGTCCATGAGTTAGGTGACGTCGCCAAGAACCTGACTGAGGGCCTCTCCAAGTGCACTTCAGACAAGGTGAGTGTCAGATCCTAGCATTATCATGCTGTCCATGAATTAGGTGACGTCGCCAAGAACCTGACTGAGGGCCTCTCCAAGTGCACTTCAGACAAGGTGAGTGTCAGATCCTAGCATTATCATGCAGTCCATGAGTTAGGTGACGTCGCCAAGAACCTGACTGAGGGCCTCTCCAAGTGCACTTCAGACAAGGTGAGTGTCAGATCCTAGCATTATCATGCAGTCCATGAGTTAGGTGACGTCGCCAAGAACCTGACTGAGGGCCTCTCCAAGTGCACTTCAGACAAGGTGAGTGTCAGATCCTAGCATTATCATGCAGTCCATGAGTTAGGTGACGTCGCCAAGAACCAGACTGAGGGCCTCTCGAAGTGCACTTCAGACAAGGTGAGTGTCAGATCGTAGCATTATCATGCAGTCCATGAGTTAGGTGACGTCGCCAAGAACCTGACTGAGGGCCTCTCCAAGTGCACTTCAGACAAGGTGAGTGTCAGATCCTAGCATTATCATGCCATCCATGAGTTAGGTGACGTCGCCAAGAACCTGACTGAGGGCCTCTCCAAGTGCACTTCAGACAAGGTGAGTGTCAGATCCTAGCATTATCATGCCATCCGTGAGTTAGGTGACGTCGCCAAGAACCTGACTGAGGGCCTCTCCAAGTGCACTTTAGACAAGGTGAGTGTCAGATCTCAGCATTATCATGCCGCCCACGAGTCAGGTGACGCCACCAAGAACCTGACTGAGTGCCTCTCCAAGTGCACTTCAGACAAGGTGAAGGACTGATCCTAGCATTATTATCATGCCGCCCATGAATTAGGTGACCTCGCCAAGAACCTGACTGAGTGCCTCTCCAAGAGTACGTCAGACAAGGTGAGTGTCAGATCCTAGCATTCATTCAGCAAATTAACGTGGGAATAGGTATTTCTCATCAATAACCACTCTTTGCAGCACACATCACGCTTCTTCTTACGCGTTTTCCTCTTGTGGACAAGGCAAACAGCAGCCAAAGAGAGAGCATCGTCGTCCAAGCTTGCCATAGTGCAAGCATAGTTAAGCATACTTGTACCGTGTGGTGTCGTAGGGAAATTTTACAATCTTGTACAAAAATATTGGTCATGAATGCTTGTCAAGCTTTCAGTTACGTGTGTAGCCACCTTAACTCACCCGATACTGCGTGTGGTGAACCAATTAAAAGATGACATGTGTTCAAAATCCTCGCCCTGCTGATATAAAAGTACCTGAGGCTGGAATGACTTTAAAAATAGTAATACCTTACCCATTTTGTACAATGCATCTTACTATCGAGCAATGAAATGTTATTTTTCTTACCACCCACAGGCGTCTGAGGCGAAGGAAGTGATGGACTCCGTTATAGATCTCTTTCAACGGTTCAACTCAACGCTGCAGACAGCACAGGAGCGGATCGCAAATTGCAAGAAGCTGGGCTTAGAGGCACTAGTGGTGGCTTGTCAGACGCAGGAGGAAGCGAAGGCACTATCGTCGGTACTTCCGGTGATCAACTCGTCCGTTGAGACGCTTATCAAAGTGAACCACTTCGTTATGAGCATCCTCAACGACCTCATCAACTGTCCCAAGCCCTACCTCGCGGCTGCTAGGGCGGCAGCCAAAGTGATCGGCAAGCACATCGACCAGTGCGTCGCTGACATTTCAGCATAAACAGCATTGCTTTTAACAAGACAAGCCTAATGACTGTACATGTAGAAGTGTGTCAGGAGTGGACACTCTGATGGAATGGTGAAACTAAGGATGGACGGCGATCCCACAATAATTGTTTTCTACTTAGGTGCCCTATGAGCATATGTTTTTAAAAGGCTAGGTATACTCACCCATCCTTTTGGTTCTTTGCTGCATATCGCTATATTGGTCATTGCTAGCTCAAACGTTTATATGTGGGTCAGATGACCTTAATGTTCCAACTATTAAAACAACAATTACCACCATTACCACTAAATTGGTTTATTTGTTTGCCTTTCTTGCTGATCCCCAGACCAACGTCAAGTACAAGAATCTGGAAGTATCTTTGTGTGACATACATGACTTTGAAGTCATTAATTCCAAATAACGTCATAGGTCTGGATAATTTCTCACAAGGGAAGTATCAGTTTAGACAGGTCGAAATCTATCTTGAAATTTTGTGGACGCAATCGTTGTACTATAAGAGGACAACGTGTGGAAAATCAGCCTCCAGATTGAACTGCAAGGCTCCGAAATCATGTGGCGAATTTCTCATATAAATCAATGGGAGGTAGCGCGTACCATAGATGTTGGAATGGACAGCCCTGACCACCCAACCACTCAAGGCCGGTGGGACGGAGCCGCACGCTCCAGTCAGCATATATGCCCCCACCTCGCTACTACTCCGAGTGCCACAGGGATGTCCAGCTCCTCCAGCCGTCATGCCTGCGTACCAGGATATCAGGTACGATTTCGCAGCCTTGCTGTTCAATCTGGCAGCTGATTTTCTGCACGTTGTCCTTTTATAGTACAACAATAGCATCCACAAAGTTTCAAGATAGGTTTCGACCTGTCTTATCTGACACTTCCCTTGTCAGTATGGATGAAGACTCCCTGCTCGGTTCAGTTCAACGAGATAATGAAAAAGATGTGTGACACATGGGGAATGGGATACCAGAGGGTGGAAATTCTTGTCTCCACTGTCAGAGCCTTGTTGTGGTTTCTTTTTTCAGCTTAAATTTATTGAAAACAATAATTTGTTACATTTACATTACTTCAAGTTTAAATTCTTGTTAATTACTTCATCATCATAGCAAACACTCGTATCGAGTAGGTCGACCTTCCAATCCGGAATGTCTCTTTATCGGTGAGTTCGGAGGTGACTATACAGCTCGATGAAGGAGGCACACAATTTGCCGCAGTGATAACAGGTGGTTCCAGGTGGGGCATTCACGTTCCTTCCATTTCTTCTAATGAGCTCTGTGTCCTTTCTGCGCTGCCTCGTATCTTCTACCGTTCGTCGGCGGTTTTCTGCAAAATGTATTGCACTATGATGAACAAGTGATCTCCAGGAAGAGCGAACAAGGGCTAAGGTCTCGCAGTTATTAATATCAATGTTGTACATTTACATTTTAGCTTTTAGTTTCTCTTTCAATCGCTTCCGCTGACTTCCCACACAGCGTTTACCCTATGTTAATGCAGAGCAAGACAACTGTTTGGGAATGCGGTTATTGGGCATGCGAATTACGTGTCCTGTCCATCTCATGGCTTCTTCAAGATTTCTAATGTCTGTACGTCTATTTTCCTGTCATATAAGTACCATATTAAATACTGTTTAGCTTTTAAGAGCTGAAACTGTGTACAAGAGGGTGTAGTGTGTTGGGATGTGTGCGGGGCTGATTACTGGAGTGTCGTCTACAAGGGTGCTGCAGGCTCGGCTACTTAAATTAAATGTAACGCTGGGGAAGCTTCCAGATGTTCCGGCTGGCTGGCAAGCACAAGGCTATGGTCGTAATACTTAGAGTTGACGTCTGACAGCTAGTGCTGGAGGGAGGAGCATTGCACGTGCCATTTCACGCGGTTGCCACATTCCTGCATTCCATACCCTACCCTTCTCACTTCCGTCTGGCTTGTTCGTTCGTTCATTTTGACCGCTGTGTTTTCTTGTAGACTACCTGGCCAGACCATGACTGACTTGGTCTTATGTTCGGTTTTCTTTAACAGAGGTCGGGCTGAAAAGCTCAGACAGTAGAGCGCTGGCTTTCTGAGCTCAACTTGGCAGGTTCGATCCTGGCTCAGTCCGTCACCTCTCTCCATCAGCAGCTTCCTACTGTTGATAGCTTTATATTCAAAACCAAGGTTATGAACCACTTTCAGTAAGGAAGAGTAACTGCCTTTAAATAAGTCGTGCGGAAGTGTAAATAACAGTTTTTGAATTGTTGGATGTTCCCTCCTGGTGTAGTAAGAATGTGCCGGCGAATAGCATCGTCTTTAAAAGGATCCAGATTTGTAATTCTGGAGGTTCTAGGCCGCTTCTTTCCAGGCGTGGACAGTTTAGATGAACCCTCTTCTGAGTTGTTATATTTCTCCATCGTAACTCTTGTCACAGTACTTTTACTAACTCTAAGAGCTTTCGCAGTGCGTTCTTGAACTCTCTGGAATGGAATTAAAGGAACATTCCTTTCCGAAAAACTCTTAGCCTCCTCTTCAAAGAATTCCCTTACGGCACATATCATTTCTCTTCCTTGGTGATGAATTGTCACACCATGGCCGGCGGTATTTTTTTTTTCATGAGGTGGACGAGTTCTGGGCCTCCCTCTCCCTCGAGGAGTATTCATAATGCTAGAAATATATATTGCAATACAATAATTGTAGGCCTACGTAATTAGTATTTAAAATACCGTTAGATTCTTAATGACGGCCTCCAAACAGAAACACAAATAGAATAACACTCACACTGAACTGCTTGTGACAAGATCTAACTCAGAAGTGCGAGGTTTGGCAGCTCCTACAAACTCCTCCTCAACACGAGCTGGCCAGAGGGCTTATCTCCATGGCAACCGCAGTCGCCTCACCCCGTTTCCATGACAACCATACCCCCACCTCTCTTTAACCCCGGTAGGCAGTAAAAGGAAGCTGGAAGCTTGTAGTTTTAACGTGACCGTCAATCGCGAGATCATGAGCCACGGGACCTCCTTTTTACGTGGAATCCGAACCACAGGACATGGCATTTCACTTCGAAAATCTCACATGACAGTAAAAGGACCTCCCTCTAAGAACTGTCAGACTTCAACTCTTAGTATTACAACTGTAGGGGTGCTCCCAATCGGTCAAGGGGGACCAGACCGCTTGCCTGAGTACGAACGTGCTCTTACAGTGTGAGGGAAGTGCGCGCGGTCGCAGAATAGAATGGAACTGCTGAGTAGCGACTATACTTCAAGGCGGCAGACGAATTGCTTACTGAGTGTTTACAAGCTTGAAATTAAATAATACTAGTGACTCAACGGGGTCGGGATTTGGGGGTAGAAGGTTAGCGTGCAAATAAAGTAAACTATGAGGCCAATGGTGCTAGGATTGAGTAGTTTAATAACTTCTAGTCGTGAAGTACCAAGACTTCACTGATCAGTTCCAGTGCGTATAGATTCCAATACTGGACAAAGGCGATAACCAAATTATAATCAGGGGTGAAGGTGGGAATTAGTGTAAGGAGTAACTCGTGAGCACACTTTACCTGAGTACGGCGTCCGTCGAAGGTGGTGACAGCTATATGGCATCCAACGTTTAGAATGAAGCATTGGTTAGATAGGGATATTCTTCTCTCTTTCTGTTGCACGTGAGAGCTGTCATTTTCTAACAATCCACTGTTGCCATATCAGTCGAAAAATTTTCTTTGTCGAAAATAAAACCAGCATATTCGGGTAGAACTATGTTTTGCCGATCTTTTTTGTCCTATATTAGAACTACGTAAACTTGATAGAAACGCTAGAAAAATTAGATATTCATATTTTTTAACGATAAACTGTGTCCCCTTTTTAGTAAAATCGATCTTATATCATGTTGCATTGACTTTGTGATGCCTATTTTTCACACACGAGTAGCTAAATGTGCCGTCTTGATGATGGATTATTGAAATATTTTATACTGGCAATATTACTATTTTCATGTAGGTAAAACTTCTGAATATTCTCTCATGACCGCATAGCAGCATTGAAAAAGTTCGTATGCTGCCAACTTTTCTATTTTTAAAGATAACCATTAGTTCGGTCAATTTGTACTCTAAAGGGCCGCTAGTGGGAAAGTTTTGGGGTAGTTCTGATTTCTGTCATTCTATATGTATTTTGGGGGTGCTGAATCCGAATCTGAGGTTTGCGGACAAAATTTCGTGACGCAACATTGAAAAAACGCAAAAAAACAAAACAAAAAACTGCTTTTTCCGTGTTTTATTTTGCCTAAAACCCGAAAACTATTAAATTTTAGTAAATGGTTTGTTTACAGAAATTAAAGTACTTAAAATTCTCTACAAATATCTCTACTTAGTTTTTATTTTCAGACCAACCGTTCAGTCTCAAATGCGAGTTGAAAATTGGCAATTTTCAGCGGTCTCTGCAAAACCCACTTTTTAGTTTATATTGACATGCTTTCAGTTAATTTCACCTTGTTTTTAAATTGATTTCAATAAAGACCGAGTCACACGGAGAATTCACGTTCTGATTATTTTTTTTATTGTTGAACAGCTACTATAGCTATATTGCGAAAAAAAAAGAAGCAAATTACATGCCATTTGTCCAAGGAGGTGGGCATGAAAGGTATACAGCGCATTGTTGGTGGTGATTTTCAAGCTGTAAAATTCAAACGAAGCGAAAGAGTGCTGCCTCTTGCGATCATGAACAGCTCTATTCAAATACAAGACAGGGCTGTCGTTATCAATCCAATCACACTTTTTCAACTAATTACCATCGCGAAACATTCTGATGAAGAGCTGCGAGAATGTTTACGTTACGAACTTAGCCCCCATCCTCTTGCTTTTTTTGACGAGCATGGGATGAGGAAAGGAACAAAATCCAGCTTGTACCACGCTTTTACACCGACTGAACAGACTGACTTGAACGATACAAAATATGTCATAGATGTTTTTTTTTGTTACACCGGGTCAAATGGCGCCACGGTCAGACATATGCAGAAATTTGCAGCAGTTATGTATCATATGTCAAATCAAACTAGAAATCAAGTGCCATTGTCATTTTCGACGGCTATCCTGACGAGGCTTGCGATAGCACCAAGCGCATAGAACGATTGAGAAGAGCACAAAGAAAACAATCTGCTGCAATATCATTTACAGAAATGATGGTGCCCACTGTCTCGCAGGAGAGTTTTCTTGCAAACTCAAAAAACAAGAGCCGGTTAATATAATTATATGTTAATGGAGAAACTTCATGATGCAAAAATTTATTCAAAGCAAGCTGTGGAGGATGCTGATATCCTAATTATCACAACAGCTCTTGAGATGGCCCCGTCAAACGAACATGTGACAGTGGTGGGGGAAGATATCGACCCTCTGGTCATTTTGATTGGCCTGTGTAGCAGTGATATAAATAATGTATTTTTTCTGAAACCAGAAAAAGGAAAGATTTCGCAAAGCCCCTACAACCCTGATCTGGCTGCTGAGAAAATCCCATTCGACCATATATTATTCCTGCATGCGATGAGTGGTTGTGATACTACTTCTGCATTGTTTAATCAGGGGAAACTGAAATTTCTGAAAGTCCTGCAGAATAACAATGACTTACAACCAGTCATTGAAGCTTTCAAAGACCCTAACGCACATCAAGATGAGATTGTCACAGCAGGAAACATGTTCCTCATGGCTCTATATGGAAAAAAAGAGACCAGTCTGAATGATTTGAGATACAGACAATACGTAACCTCATCATACAAAAATAAGACCAACATTGCGTCATTACCCCCTACCGAAGATGCTGCACGAGAACATTCACTGAGAGTTTACTATCAGGTGCAGCAGTGGTTATCCGGTCAAGCAACCCCTGACGAGCAACAAAAAGACCCAAGTGATTGGGGATGGAAAAGAACTAGTAGTGGTCTCGTGCCAGTGCCAACCACTTTGGACACTGCACCAAACTCAATACTACGGTACATTTCATGTAAATGTAAAAAGGGCTGCCAACGCAATTGTGGATGCAGGAAGGCGGGCCTTCATTGTTCCCCAATCTGCACATCATGCGAAGGTCTGTGCGACAACGTTGAGCCCCCGGAAGACAGCTCTGACATAGATATAGAAGAGACTGAAGAAAGAGGCAGAGAGAGGTAATGCGAATCTCAAAAGTTACTTTGTATTCATTCATCTCTCCTTGATATATAATCACAAGTCAGTGACTCACCACCTCTTTTATTTTCCAGGAGAACGACCCCTAACGCTGACGATGAAGCAATCAGACCCTGAGCCAGGACCCGATGCCATCGAAGAACCTCAGCACGATGCGGAAGGTATGTTTAATCTCACAATCTATTTTGCAATCCTCACACCACCTCTTTCAATTTCCAGAACAAGCAGAATATGTACCGGGACCCATCGCCACCGAAGAACCTCAGCCAGGACCTTCTAAAAGACAACGGCTCATATAATTTTTGCATATTATAATTTGTAATATTATTAATATTTATATGATCATAAGTAACGATATCTTAAGTCTTATTTTGTTAGAGTCCTACCTTTCTTGATACTGAATTTTAATAATTTCGATCCTTTTTTTTTTCGTTTTGATTACTTGTGCAGTAAACCAGGAGAAATTTATCAAATAATAGCATTCTAATAAAAAATAAAGTTTTGGAATGTAAAAATTGGGTTTTGCAGAGACCGCTGAAAATTGCCAATTTTCAACTCGCATTTGAGACCAAACCGTTGGTCTGAAAAAACTAAGTAGTGATATTTGTAGAGAATTTTAATTACTTTAATTTCTGTAAACAAACCATTTACTAAAATTTAATAGTTTTCCAGTTTTAGGCAAAAAAAACGAAAAAAAGCAAATTTTTTTGCTTTTTTTTGGGATTTTTTTCAATGTTGCGTCACGAAATTTTGTCCGCAAACCTCAGATTCGGATTCAGCATCCCAATATACATATAAAATGAAAGAAATCAGAACTACCCCAAAACTTTCCTAGTAAAAACACAATTAAACTGAACTGCTCATGTCAGTTTGAGAGTTGTAGAGGAATGTTGGAAGAAGTTTTCTACCTGCTTACCCAGAGAGTAGGTTTAATTGTTTACACAGGCCGGGCTGTTCATTGACGCGGATTATATGAATGAAGTTTCGAAGGACAGCGGGGTGCAGCTTGCTACTCACAGCTTTATTACTGTGCCCTTCGAGCTTGTATTTCAGTTGTTCAGCAGTCTCTATCTTGAGTGTGTGTGCAGCAGTTCTGTTAGATTTAACGTGTTGTATTTTACGTATTTCACGTACAACAATGGATAGTTTTGTGAAAAGAAAGCGTGGTCAAGTGCTCCGAAGGAGGAAAAAACAGGTCGTAATTAATGTGTTCAGTTATTTTAAGAATCTCAAACCTAACGAAAGTATAAATAATTTAGTCAATGAAACTGCTCTGGCCACAGGAATATCAAAGACTACCGTTTTTAAAATACGTAGTGAGAGTGGACAGGGTCCAGTACTGTCGCCACGCAAAAAGAGCCTAAGTAATACACTTCGCAAGAATACCAGGAATGTTAAATATAATGACTTCATAATGACGTTATAGTTAATTTAATTTAATTTCGTTGTATGTGTTATGTTAGCCTACTATTAGTATTATTATACAGTACTTAATTCAAGTCTTCGTCACTGCACAATCGCTGAATGTGCGGAAAGTGTACGCGAAGCGCTTTGTACTGCCTCCTCTCATGGAGTGGCAACCCTGTCGTAACGCGCCATAAGACCAATGCTTCATTCTAAACGTTGGATGCATTATAGGGCTCCTGCAGAACAAGACCCCGGTGCCTGAGATGCTTGCCAATTTATAGAGTCGATCCTCGTGTCGGTACATGCCTGACCCAGTTACTGTTTACTGCCAGTGTTGGGTCATGATGGTGTAATGAGTATGGCGTGTTGCTGTTGATTCCTCTATGATGGTTTGATCGTGTATTATGTTGTATTAGAAATAGGGTCTGAAGGGTGTATTTATAGGGGTCAGATGGTGTTAGTTTGTTAGCGGTGCAACCCTATGAGATCCTCATAGGATCTTAGGGGTGCAACAATACTGTGTATGATTCTTGTTAAGCTAAATAACTTTTGAAGTGTGCAATAACTATTGAGCCGCAATAGTGATGATATAAAAATGTTAAGAGATCAACAGATTTTGTTAATCAAACGCCTCAAATATTGGCACAGGAGTGTGTAACTTACTTTTAAGCGCGCAGACAACACTGGAAAGTCGGAAATTCATCAGAGCTACCTCTTGTCTTTTACAGCCGTGCAGGTGTTATAATAAGCAATAGGACAACGAAAATCATATTTTTGAACCTAACGATTCGTTAAAAAATGTTCAGCGAGCACAGGAAGTAGATGACAAGAATTGGGCTCTGTATCTTTCATGTATTCTTCACTTAAGTTTGAGAGAGAACACTGCTCATTGTAGATGAGAGGTACGAGGCTTTCTCTTTGGTGTACGCGGGATTAAGGCACAACTGCAACGCCTGGAAATGACGGATGAACAACACGGGGATATCATAAGGGGAATTTTAAAATATTATTTTTAGACTTCAAATAACCATTTATTCAACATCTTGTGATAATGGGTGATATGAATACAAATGAGCATAAACTTCGAAGTACATACACGAGCATCAGTTTTGAGTGTATACTCTGTTTGTTATGAATAAATGATCTTGAGTTTATACTACCATTTCCCCTTCTTTTAGAGTATGTACTAGCACCACGAAGTTACTCTTGTTTCGTCGACGCGCTTAGTCAGTGTACTGTTGTAAGCGCCATTTGTTAATGCAAACCAGTCATCTACTGTAACTTATCTGGCTTAAATATCGTTCATTAGGTGAAAGTTCCCTGTGAATTGAAATGTCTGATAGTAGGGAGGAATGTGATGATATTTCTTAAGTTTCTGAGTTGTTATTAGTAAGAATCGTCTGTGACTATCCTCCAGTATTTGGTAAGTCTCAAACACCCAACTCGCGAAAGTTTAAAAGTCATAAAGATTCGTTATGCTGGAAACTTTGGCAGAGGTATTACTAAGAGTCAAATACTGGAAAAAAAAACAAAAAAAAAACATGAAATGCAGACTCAAAAAGAAGATCGATTTGGAAAGGACGGGCAATAGGAAAATTGTTTTCAATCCCTCTCTGAAACAGTTCTTAGTGATTTATACACTTTCCTAACCCGCAAGTTATTTACAACTACATACATCCAGCCATGTTGAAATTAGACAGCTAAGCATTGTAATGACCAGACTTCAGAAATTGAGAGTATATACTTCAGGTTAGTAGTATATACTTCTTTTATTAATACCACATTAGACTATACACTCACCAACTGAGTATTTACTTCCACCCTTAAGTATGTACTTCTCAGTGAGTTTAAACTTCAACTTTTTTATTCATACCATTCTGAGTATGAACTCCAAAATTGTTGAGCATGAGCATGTACTCCGGTTTATTCGTTGCACACAATGTCTTTCCACAACCATACAGTATTACACTCACAAGGGGAGGATACGATGCATGGGTCACCGATTCGAACCATCTTTAGTACACGTGTAGGGCATGACACGAGTGTAGTGAAATTGGCAACACGTCGCGAGTTAACCGACTTTGAACGTGGGATGATCATCGGCGCACGGCACATGAGTCATAGTGTTCCGTTCCCAGTCACGGCATCATAGATACACTTGGTGTCTTTGTGTCGTGAGGCAAGAGTCACGACACCTTAGATACGTTTGGTGCCTTTTTGTATCGTGAAGCAGCAGGCCTGTGTGCTTGTGATACAAATACTCGATAATGGCATAATGGTTCTGGCAATAAGAATATGAGTGACTGAATGTGTGTTTCATTTTACGTGAAGGGTGAATGCTTTAAATGATAAAAGCACATGCAATTTCATTAGATGTTTGATATGCACTAACATATGGCCTATACCGGACCGGATACGAAAACCAAAACTGTCCATGGAAATACAGTACCGTACTTAGAAGTCCACATTGATGACATCTTCTGCCAGTTCCAGTATCGATGTTCCATCACCAGAGGTTAAGTAAATAAGTAATTCGGTGAGTAAATACAAGTTGCTCAGGCCTCCTTTTCCTTACATCCATTCTATATATTAATAATGGATCCTGCCACAAAACAGAAACTGCTCAAGCAGAGGGCACGGCTAAGAGCTCAGCTTACGCGCATGCAGACCTTCGTAGAACATCTAGGCGACCAGCAGCGATCTAATTTGCATGAAATTAAATTGAGATATGACGATATGGGTGCTATAATGTCCAAGTTTGACGATGTTCAGTCTGAACTAGAACTAGGAGATACCGAAAATGAGCAAGTACATGAACAAGCTAGACTGGAATTTGAAACGAAATACTATAAGACTAAGGGTGACATGGGTAACATAATCACTAATATTGAAGAGGCATCATATCATTCAGGCAGAACCCAAGCAGGCACTATGTCAGGGTTGAAACTTCCGTCAATCAATATTCCTAATTTTGATGGGAAGTATGAAAACTGGCTTTCATTTGCAGACAGTTTCAAGGTTATGGTGCAAAACAATAACCAGGTACCGGTTGTTCAAAAGTTTCATTATCTCGTGTCAGTTCTCAAGGGGCCGGCTAGCCAATTAATACAAAACCTTCCTATAACTGAAGTGAACTATAAGATAGCCTGGAAAATGCTGCAAGACAGATTTGAGAATAGGAGGCTTATAGCAGCCACGCATGTTAAGGAGCTCTTAAACCTAAAACCAGTTGCTAGTGAAACTGCTAAAGAACTCGTAAGGTATTCAAATACATTCAACAGTCATTTAAACGCACTTATAGCCTTGGAACTTACCATTCCACTGCACGAAGTAATACTGACTCAAGTGTATGCTCGAGGGGTTGATATCAGTACTAGGCGAGACTGGGAATTATCGCATGTAGAGACTGATTCTCTGTCCCTCAATGATTTATTATCATTTGTGGAACACAAACGACAAGCCCTAGAGAACTTACCAAGCACACAGCACACCACTCTAGTGCTCAGACAACAATTTGAGTGGAGTAAGGTCAAATCACAGGAAGACACTCAAGCACGTAAATCTTATATCACGACCAGCCACATCAAATTTGCCTACTGTCAGGACAATCATAGTATTCACAAGTGTGAAACATTTGCAGCTCTCAGCCTAGGAGAAAAGTTTCAAATCGTTAAGGAAAGAGGTCTATGCTATAATTGCTTGCGCAGTGAGCATTCATCCGGAGACTGCAAATCACGTGGTTGTAAGTTGTGCAACAAAAAGCACCACACATAATTACACAAACAAAATGAAGGTACTCTGTCAGGTAGAGATGGTGGCACAAGTCAACGCCCAGTGGCTTCTAACCTAACACACACATACTGCAACAGAGCAGATCGATACTCGGCTAGGGTGATGTTAACTACGTCCTTAGTAAGAGTCATGGATTCTGACGGGAAAGTGCATGTATGTAGAGCATTGTTGGATAGTGGCAGCCAGACAAATCTCTGTACGGAAGGTCTTGTTCTGAGATTACGCCTAAGAAAATACAAAAACCCTATACCAATTAGTGGAATAAATAACTCTTTATCACAAACTAAGCACAGTGTTCAGTTGCTGCTGCAATAAACTGTGAGTGACTTAACAGTTAATATGTCATGCTCTATCCTTCCACGTATTACAAGGAGCATGCCTAGCAGCTTTATTCAACACGATCATTGGGACTTGCCCACTGATGTAACACTTGCTGACCCTAAGTTTTTTCAGCCAGAAGACATAGAATTATTAATCGGCGAAGAGCATTTCCTTTCATTACTGAAGCCTGGTCATCGTACACGATCACCAAATTATCCAGTCCTCCAAGAGACTGAATTTGGATGGATTCTTTCAGGGCGATTTCGACCACTGGGAGAAGAATGCTTAGGAGTAGCCTCATGCTTTTTGCGGATAGAAGACAACTTAGATGCCCAGTTACAACGGTTCTGGGAAATAGAGGATCTCTCTTCCCCAATCAAAACTCAGGAAAGGACTGCGAAAAACATTTCACAGATAACACTACGAGGGATGAATCTGGTAGATTTGTAGTTCGCTTTCCTCTTAAGCAAGAGCCTGAAGTATTAGGAGACTCATTTAGTCAGGCTATGTCAAGGTTAACTCAGCTAGAGCGGCGCTTTAGCAAACAGCCCGCACTAAAGCAAGACTACTGTAACTTTCTGCATGAATATGAAATGTTAGGGCACATGGTGAAAATAAATAACTCTTTGACGTTAGGTGATGACAGTGGATGCTATTACTTGCCACATCATCCTGTTTTAAGCCGTGTAGCACTACAACCAAAACTAGGGTTGTTTTTGACGCATCTGCAAAATCATCAAATGGTTTATCTCTCAATAACATACTAATGGTTGGACCCACAGTTCAAGAGGATCTGTACTCCATTATTCTCAGATTCAGAACACATACTTTCGCCTTCATTGCCGATATTGCCAAGATGTATCAACAAGTCAAGGTGCGTGTTGGTGACAGAAAGTTACAACGGATTATGTGGAGAGAATGTCCAGAGGAGCCGCCTAGTTGCTATGAACTAACTACCGTAACATACGGCACAGCAGCTGTACCTTTTCTCGCCACGAGATACCTACAAAAACTTGCTGAAGTAGAAGAATCAAGGTTTCCTAGAGCAGCACAAGTTCTCCGCAGGGATTTTTATGTTGATGACCTAGTTAGTGGTTGTAACGACCTTCAGGATGCTCTACAGCTTCAGTCTGAAATCATAACATTGTTGGAGAGTGGAGGCTTCCCTCTCAGAACTTGGTGTGCCAATCACCCAGCACTACTGACAGCAGTTTCAGAAGAGTAGCACCGCTGGCCTGCTCGCTTCGCTCGCAGCCAGCGGCTTCAAAACAGATTAGCAATAGAGAAACTCAGCTGCCTCTTAATTTAGACCAAGGTAGTAGTGTGAAATCTCTATGCTTATTATGGCAACCATTATCAGTTCAAATCCTGATTTCTGGTAACCTGTGTTGCAGTTCGGATCGTGCTGATCTCATTGTCACAAAGCGCAAGATTTTGTCAGTCATTGCTTCTATTTTTGATCCCCTTGGTTTGGTCAGTCCAGTGGTGATATCCTATAAGATCTTCATGCAAAATCTATGGTTGGTCACACTAAATTGGGATGATGAACTCCCGTCTGAACAAGTTGTAGATTGGGAACGGCTTCATTCTCAACTCCCTGCAGTCAAGGAATTTAAGGTGAAACGATTAGTCACTTGTAAAGGACCCCCTTCAGATGTTCAGATTCATGGATTTGCCGATGCCTCGGAACGAGCGTATGGGGCTTGCATTTATGTACGGTCTGTCGACAAGGAAGAGAGGACGTTTGTCAATTTGTTATGCTCCAAGTCCAGAGTAGCCCCTATAAAGAGACTGACGCTGCCTAGACTTGAACTGTGCGGAACATTGTTGCTCGCACAACTGGTACATAAAACACTGCCAGTATTGTCATTCCAAGTCAGCAAGGTGTTCCTGTGGACGGACTCTACTATTGTTCTGTCCTGGATCGCATCCCCTGCTACGCGGTGGAAGACATTTGTGGCCAACAGGGTTTCTTCAATTCAAGAATATACTTACAAAGCTGAATGGAGACACATTCTCACCCATGACAACCCAGCAGACTTAATATCGAGAGGCGTTGCTCCAGGACGACTACAAGACACGAAGCTCTGGTGGCATCGTCCACTTGGGCTACCTGAATCCATTGAATTTTGGCCTGTGAAACGTATCTCCCATGTACAGAAGGATGAGTCACCTGAATCTCGAGATACCCATTCTGCGGTCATCTTAGTAAATACCGAGGCAGTTGCATTTATGCACAAATACTCATCGTTGTCTCGACTGACTCGAGTGACTGCTTATTGCCTACGATTCATGCACAACGCTGCCAATCCACAGGAGAAAAATACAGGAATACTTACTGTACACGAACTTCAGTCGGCGATATACACTTGTATTAAAATCTCACAAGAGTGTTATACAAAAGAGATAGCTGACCTTCAAGCTATTCGCTGCTTCTCAAAGAAGAGCAAGATTGCAGATCTCCACAGCGATTCTTTGTTTTGTTATTTATTCATCCTTGTAATGTATTTAACTTTATTGCTTTTGTGTCTTGTTTTTATTTGTTATAGTGAACTTTCAATCTATGTAATTTCTATTGAATCAACTGATTCAACGGCGGGGAGCATGTTCCGTTCCCAGTCACGGCACCGTAGATACGCTTGGTGTCTTTGTGTCGTGAGACAAGAGTCACGGCACCTTAGATACGTTTGGTGCCTTTTTGTATCGTGAAGCAGAAGGCCTGTGTGCTTGTGATGCAAACACTCGACAATGGAATAATAGTTCTGGCAATAAGAATATGAGTGACTGAATGTGTGTTTCATTTTACGTGAAGGGTGAATGCTTTAAATGATAAAAGCACATGCAATTTCATTAGATGTATGATATGCACTATCACATAGCATTCCAGAGATTACACCCAAATTCGGGTTTCCATGGTCAACAGTGTCGATGTTGGTTCTCCAATATCGCAGAGATAATGTTACCAACCACGTAAACCGCCGCACGGGACAACCACAGGTGTTTAACGAACGGGCATCATGTCATCTCAGCAGAACCATACGGGGTGATAGAAGGGCTACTGTGAGTAAGATCACAGCCCAGTTGAATGTTGGGAGTTAGAAACACATTTCTTGTCGAATAGATGCCTCGCCGTATTGCTACCGACTTGAGGGCTTGCGGAGGAGCAACTCGTTATTAACATCATATTCCGTGCCTTCTCATGACTTTTGGCCACTGAGTGTACAGATTGAACTCTTGAATAGAAAATTCTGAGTTTTGTTTTTATGCGAAAGTAAGGGGTCGTAACTGGTTAAAAGCTCCTTTAGCCTTATTTATTCGGCTCACCACGTCTCTAAAAGCACAATCATCCATCCTGGTTGGCCATACTTCTCAGCTAGGAAAATGCATCTACTCGCTTTATATCCATGCCATCTAGCTACAGACTTTTATAAATCGATGTTTGAGGTACATAATGAGAATAAGGTGGCCCAATATAAATTCAAATAAAGACATCTAGGAGGCCACACGTCAGTGTCTCGTACAGCAACAGATAAGGGGAAGAAAATGGAAGTGGATCGACCACAATTTGAGGAGATCACAAGAAAATATCTCAATGATCGAAGGATTTTTAAAACCGCAAAATGGTAGAACTATTTGACTCATTATTATGGTTTGTTTTTCGATGTGTTCCGGTTTTTGATCTTAATTTTTGTTATTGTTAGGCATTACTAATCGCTATTTCAACAATTAATAATTTCAAACAACTTCATTTTGTTTGATTAAATGTATTTTTGAAGTTCCTTTAGCTTCTTCAGTTTTGGTATGGAGCACCAACACTTTCCCCAGAACCTCGAACCTTTAAATATGAGAGAAAGCTATGGAGACCAATAACCTATAGAAATTTTAGAAGCCTTCTTCCAGTGTTTCCTTCGTAAACTAATACAAGAGTAGATTCTTTAGTCAGTTGACATGTTAATGTATCCAATTAACTTGGGCGAAGAGTAAAACTTATCTACTCACACCTGCTAACCTGGAAGAATTACTTGGATTATTTATACACATATCGAGAGGAGGGGGTGGAGTTAGAAAAAGTGACGGGGATTTATACATTTGTTACGCACTTTTCGTGACCCTCATTCAAAAGTATGCAATTAATCCAAGTTATCGAAATTCGAGGTTTTTGCTCCGCCCACCAAGCTACGTTTGTACCTGGGTGCCATTGCTGTATATGTTTTACGGTGGCTGAGAGCGCTAACGTGCTAACTCGTGCCTCGCAGGCATCAGAAGGGTGTGGATTCGATTCTCACCTCGGTCGTCCTAAAAATGGTTTTCGTGGTTTTCACCACCATGTCATATATATTTATGGCATGTAAAAGATCCTTCCACTAACTAAACTTGTGAGAAGCTAAATGTCTCGGTTAGATTTCGTTGTAACGCTCTATCAAAGTTCCAACGTTCACCACTAGATGTCAGTGATATCGCGTAGCGAAAGTTGGAACTACTTGAAATTGAACGGAACTTGTAGCTCACCCTAGGAGTGTCCGCTTGAAGCAGCCACAGCCTCTGGCAAGCCGAACATGTCCTCGGACACTCCCGGCACTAAAGGCCACACGCTAAATAATAAATAACCACCAGGCAAATGACGGCACGGTTTCTTTCAATAGGTCCAAGGCCGATTTTCTTCCAGAATCCCTTCCTTGATCCGTCCTGAAAATAAAATAAATGGCCATTGAAGATAATGGAAAGTGATATTAGAAACTGATCACATCTCAGAAAGATACTTAAACAGAAGAGGTTTCAGGACAGACCACCCTGTAAGAAAACCGGTACCATCTGGACAAAAGATGATGATGATGATGATAATTGTTGTTTTAAGGGGCCTAACATCTAGGTTATCGGCCCCTGATGGTTTGGGTGATCGTGAAGATGAAAATGAAAAAGCGAACTTAAAACTAAAACCAACTACCAACCTACATACTAGAAGAAGAAATGGAAAATTAAAGGAGAATAAGGCAAATAAAAGGACAGAAGGAAAAGAAATGCTCTCAACCCTCGGAGAAAGCGGATTGAGGGACTTGGAAGGAAGGAGAGCCATGAAAGGCATATAGGAAAGTGATAGAGGAGAGGGTCCGCCCCAAAGGTAAGGGACAAAAGGGGGAAAACGGACCCAGCTCAGGAATCCCTCGGGGTCGTCAACTCCCGAACTCACCAGCCGTGAGCCCCTGAGGGTGTAGCATTATCTAGGGTGCACCAGAAGTGGTGGGGCTACATACACCCTGCCTCCTTAAGGGCCTAGAGCACAAGGCAGGAGGTAAAAGGAAGAGAAAAAGAAGGCTGACCCCTCGCAGAAGGAGGGAATCAGAAAAGATGAGACAAGGGCCAATTAAGGCGGGAAAGGAAGAGACTTCTCGGATACCCTAATACCGTCGGGGTCGGAAGAGAACAAGAGTTGACCAAGTGAGGTCGACAGGAAAGAAGACAGAGAGGAGCCCGGCACAAGTAAGTGGAAGCAATGCCGGTCTCAGCTGGGGCCCCGTGGTCGCCAACCCACGCCCACAAGATGTGAGCCCCTGGGGGCTGGACAAAAGAGAGAAAGGAGAAACATAGCCAGAGAATGTGCGAATATTGGGCGAACATCAAGTCCCTCGCCAAGCTGAAAAGTTGTATGTCGTAGTCCTTAACTGGCCCATCCGAAAGGAGGAGGAGGAGGAGGAGGAGGAGATTTAATAAAATTATTATGAGGGCTAGACCGCGTAACTTCATATATTAATAATGAAATTGGTTTTACATCCCTTTTAATTACTGTGACTTTGCTTGCCACGGTGGGTGAGTGAATATCGTGTCGGACTGCCAACCCCAAGCTTTCGGGTTCGCTCCTGGCCGTGGTAAGTGATTTTTGAAAGGCAACAAAAATCACGAGACGCATGTCATTCGTTGTTGGCATGTTAAATAACCCATTTGAAATCAGTAGACCGTGTTCATAATGGAAAAATTAATATCTGGATTTTCAGCCAAAACAAAAATCCTTCTTTTTCTACAAGAAAACGCAATAGTGTCAAGGAGCTTACATATCTAACCTCCCTGACTTTCATAGCGCTCCAAGGAACGACAAAATTCGACATGCAAGCTGCCCTCTGCGCGTCAAATAACAAAGCTTGCACCCGGCACCCGAGGCCGTACGATATTATACTGAGGCTTTTAGAGACACCGGGGTGCCGAAATTTTCTCCGTAGGGGATATTTAATGTGCCAAATCTACTGACATGGCTGCCTCGCATTCGCGCACCCTCAAATGTCAACTGACTGGGCCAGGATTCAATCCTTGAACTGGGGGGCGTGGTGGCGCAGCGGTCAAGCAACTCGCCTCTCACCAAGGTGGACCGGGTTCGATTCCCAGTCAATGCATGTGAGATTTTCGAAGTGAAATGCCATGTCCTGTGATTCGGATTCCACGTAAAAAGGAAGTCCCGTACAAGCTTCCTTCCTTTCCTTCAATCCTGGACACAGCAGGTGAGAACGTTACCACTGCACCATGCAGACAGTGCATAACTTCAATTTTTCCCTGTACATTTCCTGGTAAACACTTAGTCATGAAACTAAGCTCACAAATCTCGTATTCAAACACAAGGTTAAGTTGTAAACCTGTTCGGAGAACTGATAATTGCAGTGACATCTGAAACAGTAAACAAGTTTGCGGAGGGATTGATCCCAGAAGTCTGCGTGTATCAAGGACGACTACCGCCCACCTCATAGCCTATGGCTGGCATCACCTTAGGGCAAGGGGTGGGTTGCTAGTTCTCAGATGAAGCAGCTACTCAATTGTCCTCACGAGACGGAGTGCATCCCGTTGAAACCCTCACGCCATGTTTCAAATATTTCTGGTGGTGGCCGAGAATTCAAGTTGGGACCGTCCGCCTCGTTGCGTTGTGGCTAGCATTCTTGACAGTCACCGGCTCTGACAAGTAATTTAATTCTAGTCTGAGGGCTGGAACGGGGTATACTCAGTCTCGTGAGGTAAAACTGAGAAAAGATGCGTTCGATTTCAATCTCAGTCATCCTGGAAGTAATATTCCGTGGTTTTCCACTTCTAATTCAGGTAAATGCCAGGATGGTACCTAACGTAAGGCCACAGTTGCTTCCTACCCAAATACTACCTCAATTACAACAAATACACACACTAGTAGGTCTACATATTGATATCGCGCCAGGAGATGGCAGTTGGGTTTGAACTGCAGATATCTTCCCGCTCACTGCGTATCACGCATTCTAAAAACATTAAGTTGGTCACTACTTGCTTCACTCACTCAGCACATTCCTTCTTTCACTCTCTGCGTGTCGTCTGCTGCGATAACAACCATTGGCATGCGGGAAGCCGATATATTTAGGTTTGGAAAAGGGGGCCGCGCATGCGTACTGCAAGACCCCCTGCATCCCGTCACAGCCTGTTGAACTGCCATCTCCTGGCGCGTTGACTATACATCACAGTAACACAAATTCTACACACATCTAAGTACACGGGGCTACATGACCAGCAATTGGGAGATTCTGTAAATGATTTCTTGAATGTAAACTGAAAAATAATCCGAATCGAAACACCTCCATCGTTTGACAGGGCCTTCTCTAAAGTTGGCAAGAATATCGTCAACAGTGTCTTGGACAAACTTCCTCTCCTCTCCATGACTTGCGAAGACAAAAATGTCGTTTTATTCTGTGTTATTGCACGTTTATAAAATTACTTAGCCTAACAAGAATCATATATTTAATATGCTAGTTATTAACAAAAACTTAAAATTTGAAAGGCAGAAGAAGTAATGCAAATGTAACAAATTGTTGCTTATCTTCAATAAATTCAAGTCGAGATAAAAAAAAAAAAAAAAACAGTTTGGACCTGGTGGTGAAAAAAAGAAAGAACAAAGTACAATACATTGTATTTCAGTACTGATGGTTCCTTGTTAAGGTCAAACCAGTCTGTAACTTAAAATGTAATCGGGTTTCGCCATAAATATAAAAATTAAATAATAATAATAAAATAGAACAAAGTCGCAAAGCCGTCAAGTTTGAGGTTTTGGAGTTTTTCTAATATTGTGATTCCTTACTTTGTCACGTCTAGTATTTCCTGCTGCATTTCTTAGAAATTTCATTCTTGCAGTTTGTACTTCTTGTTTCTATTTTATGGTGATTATTCCAAGATTCACTTGGAATCTATTTTGAGTGATTTAAACGTACCTCAAATATACATTTAAAAACAAGATGTTCAGTAAAGAACATACAGCCTACTTTCTCCTAAATGCATGGGTATTGTTATAACTCTTTGTATTGAATGTTGGTTATAGCAGCTTGTTGAAATGCAACGAGCTTTAAGGATATTAAACATGCATATGAGGTACTCATTCCTAGTGCTACCTCTGTAAAAATATTCATTCAATTCTGTTTAACCATGTTTGAATTGGTATGGGGAATCAATTTGCACACATACATGGCCGCTATCTGCAAACTATTGGGCTGATGACCTTGTAGTACAGTCAAAAGATGCTTCCCACAAAAGGTATGTTGTGGCAAAATTTGATAGATATCAAATGATTAGGTTGGTCGTAATTTGATTTAAACTTTGAACATTTGGGTGTCCGCCATTCCGTTTCTGTCAAGATGGCGGCGATATAAAACATGACACTGAGGTGCCCTTTGCTAGAGCTACCTCTGTACCAAATTTCGTTCAATTCGGTTTCACCGTGTTTGAAAAGATAGGGAGAATCGATTTGCACACATACATGGCCGCCATCCACAAATTATTGAGCTGATGACCTTGTAGTTTGGTTACAGGAGTTTTCATACTTAGAGGTATAATGTTGAAAAATTTTGGTAGAGATCATATGATTCGGTTGGTCGTAATTTGATTTAAGCTTTTAACATTTGAGTGGCCGCCATTACGTATTCGTCAAGATGGCGGCGATATAAAACATGACACAGAGGTGCCCTTTGCTAGTTCTACCTCTGTACCAAATTTCGTTCAATTCGGTTTCACCGTGTTCGAATTGATTGGGGGGGGGGGGAGGACACATTCAGACTACACACTCACACACACACACACACACACACAGACAGACACCCTTTTTTTTTTACCCTGTGTAGATCTCATAAGTCTACTTTCATCTTTTGCAAAAATCGAAAGTAGGCTAATATATATTAAAGAAAGTATTTACTTTGAGATAGTCAATGTTACTATGATACCTCGGGCCCGAAACTTCCACTAAAGCCTCCGTGGCTTAGGCGGCAGCACGCCGGCCTCTCACCGCTGGGTCCGTAGTTCAAATCCCGGTCACTCCATGTGAGATCTGTGCTGGACAAAACGGAGGCAGGCAGGTTTTTCTCCGGGTACTCCGGTTTTCCCTGTAAAAATTTCATTCCAGCAACACTCTCCACTATCACTTCATTTCATCTGTCATTCATTTAATCGTTGCCCCAGAGGAGTGCGTCAGGCCTCGGCAGCCGGCACAGTTCCTATCCTCGCCGCTAGATGGGGGCTTCATTCATTCCATTCCTGACCCAGTCGGAGACTGGAAACAGGTTGTGGATTTTCATTTTCAATGTTACTATGAAAATGAATTGTTATCAGACTGCTTCTGAATTAATTTCTCAGTTGGAAAACTAATAGAGCACATTCTTCTAATAAAGAACAAGCCAGCATTTTTTCGGTTGTATCATGATTTTCATGTTCTGGTGACAGACTCCTATGTATTTTTGTGTGCTGAATCCAAATATGACCTTAGCGTCTCTCCATCCCGTCCGAATGTTTTGCAAATCACAAATGTCAAAAGTGTCATACAGTATATCGAAGGAAATCAATAATATAGACAGATGTAAATATTTAAAAGCCTGACACAAAGCATGGCTGGTCCAAAGATACGTCAACACGACAACTAAAATGGTAAGTGTTCTATTTTCTATTATAAATCTATATTCTATATTCTATTTCTACAGTATATTATACTAGCAGGTACCCACGATGAAGACAATGGGGATGATACATTATTGCTGATAATTTATCTATTCTATTACAGCAATCTCGGCAGGCTGGGTCCATTTCAATTCGAAAATTCTGATGCCTACAGTATATTAGCATGAGCCGCAAAATGGGAATTCCATAGTGTTGAGAAAGTCTTCAGGGTACGATGTTACCTTATGTGAACAGATTTTAAAATTACGTTTTTGGATTTGGCATGTTTTGCTGAGAAATAACGATTTTCTTGTCTGGATACTCGTGAGCACGCCACATACAGTTGCTCATGGAAAAAGCTGGTTTTGTCTAAATATAAACCTGCTGCTGTTAAGTGTCTTTGCGCTTTGTTAATAGTCTAGTAATTGCGAATATTGTTTGAAGAGGGAACTGCACTCTTACACACTGGAATGACAAATCTGTCGGAATATGGGGAATTAAAAGTATTTTTCCTTTGGCTATTCAGGGTGTAATTTTCCCACAATTATTGATGATTTGAACGTGAACATGTCGCTATTAATAGATATATAGTAAAATATATCTCACCTTGGCCGATGATGTACATTATGCAGCGGCGTCTTTAAAAGCCAGAGTAGTTAACAGGGACGTAAAACCAATAACATTATTATTATTATTATTATTATTATTATTATTATTATTATTATTATTATTATTATTATTATTATGCAGCATATTCCAGTGTTACATCCCTGGGACTGAAATCCCGAACAACCCTTTTGCCTCACATGCCTCTCTAAATATTGAAAATTCCTAAATATTTTGTGTTTAGAGTTCTTTGAAAGAGGTTGCCCTCTCACTTGGTGTAGAATGGATTGTAAAAAGAAAACATTCCTTGTTACGAACATCGACTGTGTAACCTGTACCGAAAGCTTCTGCAGATTTAACACCTGGCCCATTCAGAACAACAGTTCCTTGAACACAGATTTGCCAATATTTTATTGTATCGATCCATGTGTAATATCTCTGTACCTCAACATACAGAAGAGTGCTTTGAAAATCATGTCCTGTGTACATTTTGAAAAAGGTGGTGAGTGTGGATTTTGGCGGAGTGGATACTCGCTCGTGGAAATAATTTTTAGTAAAATAGACTGGTTCACAATTCTGTAAGTGCACATTGAGGTATCTGTCGGCGGGAAGCCTTTAGTGCTACGGAAATGCTAATAGCCACCACACATCTTCGTTCTACTGACAGTTACACCTCAATTCCTAGCATGTCTGTACCCATACTGCAACTCCGAAATATTTCCGACACGGTTGGTTCTGGGGACATAAAACGTGGTTTTCGGGTCCATTTGTCTGTGATTTATGCAAAACTGGCCAAATTTCACGTCCTGTATTTTATTTCATTCATTGCGAGGCTTAATTTGAGCCTTATTTGTACAAAGCTACACCATTTCACCAAACTGAGCCAAATTATAAGTAGCGATTTTTGTTTCATGCAATGCGAAGGTCAAAATGTGACTAGATTGATCTTTCGACAAATTCGATATTTCGTCCAAAAGGCCTAAATCTAGGGGATAAGAGGGCTGTTGAAATTTTTAGTGTAATCCTCAGTGTTCCAAAAGATAAGTACGTAAAATTTGGTTCTGTTCGGTTCAATGGTGTAGATTTGTGCCAAAGTGCCTAAATGTAGGGAATGGAGAGGGCTACTTGAAATCTGAAGTGGACAGTGTTACTTGTCGGGTTTCAGAGGGCAAGTATGTAAAATTTGGTCCAGATCGCTGTAATGGTGTAGATTTGTGCCAAAGGGCCTAACTACGAACATTGAGCTTTATATGGACAAAAGGCAGCCTTTATGTTAATCCAGGGAATAAGCTATCTCCATTTCAAATTTCATCCAAATCCGTCCAGCCGTTTTAGTGTGTAGGGGTAACAAACACACACTCACAAACTTTCACAATTATAATATAAATAGGGATTATATTGGTATATTGGCTTTCACGGCCGGTGAATTAAAACTCAGCAATATTTCTAGGTGTATGCCGTGTCTTGTGTGGGGTTTCTCCTAGGAACACCAAGCTGGCTCATCAGCGGGCTCTTGAGTCCATGCCCGGACCCCAGCAGGAGTAGCGAACTGTACCTACCTTTTTATGAAGCGCACATGCGCGTTTTAACCGCGGGAGTTAAAAGCACAAGCAGCCTTTCACCTCCCTATAAAGGCTTCCAAAAAGATGGTATATTAGCTTTCACGGCCCGTGCTGAGTTTTAATTCATGTTGAAATGCATTGTTGTTGATTCTTTAGGGGCTTTGTGACATCATGGGCTTGTAAATTTTGTGAGTGTGTGTAGAATTTGAATGATAATTTGAATGTGATGTCAGTACTAGTGTAATTGAAAACCGATAGCTAATTTGGTTGGTTGGTTCTTAAGTTTAGGGGCTGCGACAACGCTGTCATGTAGCCCCGTGTACTTTGGGTGTGTGAAGAATCTGTCTGATAACCGGTGTTAATTGTGATGACTGTATTAGTGTGTGTATCTGTTTTAATTCAAGTAAGCACTGCAGACGATCAATTTTCAAGTAGTTCCTACTTTTGCCGCCAAACGCCACCGTCGACGACTACTAGTTCAGAACTTAGCTACCAGACATCACCGCAGTCGGCTCTTGGCAACGAACGTAGGAACCTAAGAGCGTTGCTTACATTCTTAAACTAGAGCCTACAATTTACCTTCACACAGGTGTAATTAGTGGAAGGTTCTTTAACATGCCATACATCTATGATATGGGACCGCCGGCTTTACTTCCCCTCCGAAGGAAGGCATACTGAGGGATTTTTAACGCGATAGGTAATATACTGGTACGTTACATTTCACGGTAAATGTTGGCACATCGGTATATCTAACGCTAAACCAGTAATTTGGACCTTTATTATTAACTAGCAACCCACTATGGCTTCGCCCGGTATCTTTAACAGTTTACCCAGCGTAAGCTTAAAAGGCACACGGACGGCAGGTCCCAGTCGCAATTCAGAAAAGCCGAGGTGAACAGCGAAACTCCTAACACATATACTCTTCTCTGAAGTCTTAACTCGACACGACTCGACAGTGAAATGCTGGCCGGAGCTGGGTTGATAGGCTCGCTTGCTAGCTCGTAAACTTGCTCTGAAGCTATACATTTAAATTTCCACTAAATGGAGATTGTTGGAAGAAATGAAAACGTAAAATCACGTATAGTCGGGGACTGTTTTGTAGAACTTTTCATGCTGAACAATTCTTTCACTCATAGTATACAGATTTTTTAACGGTTTACCCAGCGTTAGCTTAAAAGGCGCACGGACAACAGGATTTCCTTCGACTCGATTAACTGAAATCGTTACTGCTCGGCTTCCTTTGAGCATAAATGAATGTTTTACTACAGACAAATTCCGAACAGACAAATTCCGGATTTTTATCACCATTTTAGAATTTCACCTAACATTAGATATACTACATTTAGCATACACTGACAGTTGCATTACCAACACTGCAACTAAATAATTGTACATATTGTATATATTTTTCACCTGTATTCTCAAACATAGATGCTATAGCCTAAGTGTAATGGATCTGATGATGATCGCTTGACGATCGAAACTGGTCATCCTAGTATATTTATTAATCTCATGTAATTTATTTCAGGATCAGGGCATAACCCAGCTCTATTTAGGTACATTCGTGTTGACCTACTGAAAAGCACCAAACTTTTGTTTACTTAGGCAACACTGAAAAATGGCTTCAAACCTCACAATGTTTTACTACTTGTTCAATTTAATTTTGCATATTTTAAATAGTATTTGCAATTTTATTATTGTGCTGGACAATATAATTAAAATAATTTTCATGCAAAGATAATGTTCATTTAATTATTGTCTTTATGAATAATAAACGAAATATCAGTTTTAATAATGAACACAATCATGAATGTAACCCCCCTTCTCCCCAGAAATAATTCCTACATACGCCACTGTAAGTACCACTTCGCATGCCGCTGGCACAACTGTTGTTGTTGATTATTCATAAACATATCCATAATTCGATAGTGGAGTGGCCGAACTGATTCCTGTTGCAGACATAACAATGGGACAAATCATTACTTCCTCCACCTGCCATATTTATATATACACCGCGGACAGGCCAACAAGGACCACGAAAATATCACTTCTTTGTAGGTCTAGTTTCCTTCTTTCTCTTCCAGAAGTCTTTCATCCTGGTCGACTGCGCAGCTCTTCCTTCAGCAGTCCATTCTCCTCTGTTGAGATTCTTCTTCTCCCCGACAAGAATTTTGAGGCCAAAAATCTTATTTCTGTACTCTATTCGATTTAGACAATCTTATTCAGTAATTTTGAATTTTTGAAGTTCTTCTTTCATTTGTTTTACATAGCCTCCTTGACCTTTATAGTTCCAGATTTTATCAACAATGTGTTTGTTTAACCTTGAGCAATCCATGCGGACCATATGTCCGTAGAACTGAAGTCGCCGTTTTCTGATCATCACTTCAAGGTTGTCGATTTTACTATAAATTTCTGCATTGGATCTCAGTCTATAACCTTCCTGTGTTTTCCTAGGACCATAAATCCTTCTTAAAATTCTTCTATCTTGAGCAAATTCTCCATTCCGGTTATATTTGTAGTTTCCATGCCGTACAAGATGACTGGTCTAACAACTGTATTAAAATGTCGTATTTTTGCATTGATAGACTGGTTCTTTTTATTGTATATATTTTTTGTACAAAAATTTAATCTTTCCAATTTCCCTTTTTTGTTCTCAATTGCCAATTTATCCGTCCCATTGCTACTAATTATTTCTCCAAGATATTTAAATCGGTCAGTGACCCTGATGCTTCCATAACTTGTTTTTATCATTTTCTTAGTGTATTTCTGATCACTTGTCATCATCTTTGTTTTTACCAACGAAATCTGTAAGCCCGCTTTTTCCGCCGTTTCTTTTAACTGATCAATTTGGTTAATAGTTTCTTGTTCTGATTCAGCAAACAACGCTACGTCGTCAACAAATACTATACCTTTGACTTTAGGTTCTGATTCTTTGTACCAATTTTAGCACTTGAATCGTTCTTCTCCCAAAACGTCCTCATGACTTTATCCAAGACCAAATTGAAAAGCAGTGGTGATAGACTGTCCCCTTGTCTTAGCCCAGTTTTTACCTCGAAGGGCTCTCGCTAACTTCATTTAAAAATTTGACTCTGGAAATCGTATTAGTTAATGTAAGTTTTATTAAATTTATGGTTTTTTGATCAACTTGGTATTCCTTCAATGTGTCAAAAACAGTATCCCTATCCACTGAATCATACGCCATATTTATTATTATTATTTTCATTATTTGCAAATACTAGCAACCCATTCCGGCTTCGCCCGGGAATAGTTATGAATGCATTGAATGATAAGCACTTTTCTTTCGATATAAATGAACTACGACCTATATCCGTTTTACGTCTCGGCATGATGGGTTAAAATCACTGACTGGACTATTAATTATATTATCAAGGAGAAGCATGGGCAACGAATTCTTGTCAGACGTAATTTAAGAATGGCGAGGTGCATGAAACACAAATCCCCCTCCACCCAATCTTAACTTGACTGTGTATTTTGCGGAACGAAAAGTTCACAGGCGAAATGAAGAAAAGCCGAGTTGCACTTCCACGGAATGGCGAGGTGCATGAAACACAAATCACCCTTCCGTCCAATCTTAACTTGGCTGTGTATTTCGCGGACCGGAAAGTTCACAGGCGAAATTAAGAAAAGCCGAATTGCACTTCCAGGGAAACTCCAAACACAACCACCCTTTTCTGAAGTCTTAACCATAGAACACTCTAGGTCTTAACACGACTCGAGGGTTTGCTGCTGGCTGTATAAGTTATGGGGTAATACGTTCTCCCGCTAGTTAGGCTGTAACAGGGGTGATAGACTCGCCCAGCTAGCTTGTAAACTTTCGCCTCAGTATTAGAATGGACATGGTTGGAAGAAATGAAAGCGTAAAAACACTTATAGTGGGCGATGTATTGAAGATAGAGATATGCTCTCGCGGCTTTTTTTTTTGTAGTAGAACTTTTCATGCTGAACAATTCTTACACTAATAGTATTTAGATATTGTTAACGGTTTGCCCTGCGTTAGCTTACAAAGCGCTCGGACGCCAGGTTTTTTTTCGACTTTTTCACTGAAATCGTTACTGCTCGGCTTCCTTTGATCATAAACAAATGATTTTATACAGAAACCTTCCTCGAGATATCCTTTACAGAAAGGTGAAAACCGCATCAAAATCCATCTAGAGGTTCTCGAGTTTACCCGTGACATCCAAGAATCGGGGACTTTGTTTTATACTAAGTAGATATATATATATATATATATATATATATATATATATATATATTTATATAAATAATTCTATAGTGCCATCTAGGACCACGTTAAATGTTGTTACATTTGGTTTTCTTTTGTGCCCAGAATTCCCTCATCCTTTGGGAATGAACCTGCTTGCGTTCCTCTGTCCATGGGACGCTAGACTCAGTTAAGCCCGTTCGTCACTATCTTTTGGCGTGAGAGAACCCTGTGCAATGCGTCGTCGGGATTTGGAGTATTTGGAGGTCTTCTTTATTTATTTATTTATTTATTTATTTATTTAATAATTATTAGATACAACCATGATAGGTCATTTACACTAATATTTTAACAATTCCAAATATATTAACAAAAACAACAACAAGAACAATAACATGTAACAATTGGCAGTGATGGCAGCAAGGGTTAAATCTCGGAAAGACGCAGGGAGTGATTGGGGTAGTGGGTGATTAGGAGAGTGAGGGGGTAGGAATTGAGGATGAAAGGGATCTTCTAATGTTATGATTGAATGTTCTATCGGGAGAGAATATGTCAGTATTTGGAAGGGAGTTACTAAGGGTAGGTAGACGGTGGAAGATAGAGCCCTTCTGTATTTCAAGACGTGGGCGAGGTATGTGGTGTAAATTGTTCTGGCGTGTTGAACGGGAGGGAACATGGAGTGGGAAGTAGCTTAAGAGCATGTTATATTTTGTGTAACCATTCATATTTCTATGTAAGAAACACAGGTCAGTAAATTGTACGCGACTTCTCAGGTCTTTTGTGTTTCTAAACCAGGGCTTCGTGGTTTTCTGGTTAGAATAAAAAACATGAAAGAATATTATTATTATTAGTCTAATATTATTATGGATATATTTTATATTCATACACAGCTAGCGACGCGTTAGCCCGTTGTCTGTAGGCCAAATGACTAGGCAGTGGTCGCTTGGTAGGTTAAGGCCCTCCACGGGCTGTGGTACCACTATGACTGATTTGACTGGCGGAAAAGATGAAGGCTACGCAAGAGCAAACAAGGAAATTATTTCGAATTAAACGAGTCGTCGTTTTCAAGGTGTTGTTCAGTTTCATAACTTCGTCGTATATTACTGTGACATGGCAAAGATAACGCTCCATGATATAAAGTGCATCGGATAGAGAATACCATTCAGTAACAACATGATCTCAAGTAGACTTCTCTTCATCGTTACGGCGATTTTCGTCCTACAGGTGAGCTAAGAATCTCTCTATAGAATTCCTTGACACGGAGTGAACACAGTCGTATCCCGAGTTCGGAGATAGTCCCCCCCCCCTCCCCCCACTCCCTCCCCTCCTCCGTGGCCTCCTACGTTAACGTAACGAACTAACACAGTCGGTGTAAATATAAGAATTTACCAGCAACAAAAAATATTTTAATATGGATATATCCTTTTGCTATCTGGAATTAGCGTGGATAATTTCCGACACCTAGTTACCATGGCAAAAAGTGCAAGCGTACTTAGATCCTACTTGTTGAAGCGTGTTCAGTGACAACAAGATGTTCAGGAAAGAACATATAGCCTACTTTCTCCTAAATGTATGGGTATAGTTATAACTCTTTGTCTTTATCACTTCCTAATTTCTTCCAATTCGAAGTGCAAATTGGCACACTGGATTTGAGGAGTGGCGTTCAAACCATAGTTTATAATTTACCCCAGCATTTTGCAATTTCATCACCAAACACTCCAAACAACGTAGGTATTCTGTATATTAACACCGACTACTTACAATAAATGAAACTTCGTTGCTCTAAACGTATCACTGGGAGGAACATATTTAATATACCGGTACCTATTACACAGCTAATTTGAAATCGCGCACGGGTAACGAGAAAGACAGGCCATGGCGCGTAAACCAAACCCTTCTGTGAAGTAGGCAATGTACTGTTTGATGGTGCTTGTACGTTTAAGTCGAGAGCAATTCATAAGCAGCAGAAATGCAATATTTTATATCAATCTTCATAAAATGGACGCAGTTTAGATGTCCGTATGTTTTCAAATACGATAAATTATACTGTATAGGTTTGCAAAACTACGCCTGTTGAAGTTACTCGTTACAAAAATCCACGCGAACTAGGATTTAAGGGTTCGTTGTGTCTTAAATAGCTGCAACGAGTAGGCTACAGTAAGTTGAGTTGTAGAGTCTGTGACCTTCGTTGTGAGTTAAATTATGTGCACATGAGTATAATTAGATCAAAGAATCTTGCAGCACAGTATATATATCATTAACTTATTGTTGTTTCAAGGGGCGGAACATAAATTTATACGTTTAGACCTATAGAAGAGGTCTGCGGAATACACTCGCTACCGACTAACGACTTGTATCAATCAATACCTTCTATGAAGACAAGTGATAAATGAATACCGACATTTATACAGGTTCAATGATGTAGACAAGATGACTAGGTATCACACCGGTAGTAAAACGAAGACCATAGAATATTATGTTCGTGAATATATTTCAATTATAAAAACGTTTGATACATTTATGTACGGTATATCTTTCAATTATAAGACTTAAACATGCATACATTGTCCGGCGTCATTCATAGCTTTTCTTAACCTTCCTGAACACTATGTAACCGTCAAGTAATTCAACATAATTAACAAGCAGCCGCCAGGGAAAGATAACATTCGTTATGATTGTGTATTTTGTATATTCTCCTGAAACGTATTATCTTGTGAGCAACTACAACGATTAATGGTCCACTGGTTGTACATAGAGTAGACTACAGGCAGTGGTGCAACATAACTACATTGCTGACGTCACGAAAACGCACCAGGGCCAGTCATTCTCGTTGGCCGTGATAATTGCGCCTAATCTTGGGGATGTGTGCGCTCTATTGGAAAAAATAAGAAACTTTTCAATTATACTGTAGGCATGGGTTAACTAACTGGTCGGTATAGAGCACAGCTCGCATCTAGAAGGCTGTGGTTAGCTCATACATAGTTCACCTAATTACTATTAGATGTCACTCCGGTGGAGAATGTTGTTTTAATTAAATATATATTTTCCAATGCAAAAGGCTCCATATAATGCTTTATTTTATAACGTCTCAGTACTCAAGAAACAATAAATATTAAAAAATCAAGTAAAAAATTTCAACTCTGATAGGATTTGAACCACGGCCAGCCTGATGAAAGACGAAAGCCCAAACCACTCAGCCAATCGTGCAAAGACTAATTAACGGTTAGGAACCAATTTAGATAGAATGATCCAGCAAATCATAACCGGACTAAACGATTTTTTTCACTGGAGTATATTTCAAACCGAGTTCATTTCGTATACAGTTCACATAATTTTTATCACTAGGCTATATTGCATGCAACATACTGAAATCAGTAAAATATAGGTCAGAATGAGAGATCAGCTGCCATCTTGTCAAATAACCGAGACGACTCAGCTTTTTAATGTCACTTCTAGACTATAATATTGCAATATAAACCTTTAATTTCAAACGTGCCACGTTGTTTAGAACAGATAAAACGATTCTTGGTTCGAATATCGAAACTAGTGGGCCCCATGTTATGGATTATAAAGTTTGCATAATTCACACGGCCGCCATCCTGAAATAGTACGGTTGATGACCTTCTGGTTTGGGTACAAGACGCGTCCCATATGAAGGTATGTTGTTACGAAATTTGGTAAAGATCCGATGATTAAGTTTTGACCATTTTAGTGGCCGCCATTAGGGTTTGGTAAAGATGGCGGCAATATAAAACATGACACTGAGCTTTGCCAGTGCTATCTCTGTACCAAATTTCGTTCAATTCGGTTGAACCGTGTTCGAATTGATAGGGGGAGGGAGGACATTCTGAGTACACACACTCACACACACACACACACACACGCACGCAGACTCACACACAGACAGACACACTATTTTCGGCCCTGTGTTGATATCATAAGTCTTTCTTTTTTTTTGCAAAAATCGAAAGTAGGCTAAAAATCAGACTCCTAGTTACCATGACAACTAACGCAAAAGAAATTAAATTCCATTTCGTTGAAAAGTGCGCGATACTTACAGCCTAATACGAATAGACGAATGTTCATGAATCTATGTTTTCAGGGGCAGATTACCTCGCTGTTTCGCCCTTTAAAGCAACTATAACTAACTAACTAACTAACTAACTAACTCAACGTTTTGGTTCTGCAACACCATAACTTCATCCCTATTACATTAAAGAGTACTTGGTCGTATTGTTTAAATTGAGTATTGATGGTGTTGTTTCAAGCAGTGTGAGGATTGGGAAGAAGGCGGCCGTGGCCTTAAATTAGGAACCATACCGGCATTTGCCTGGAGTAGAAGTGGGAAACCACGGAAAGCCACTTCAAAGATGGCCGAGGTAAGAATTGAACCCTCCTCTTCTCAGTTTTGCCTCTCGAGGCTGAGTGTACTCTGTTACCGTCCTCAGACCAGAATTAAAATTTATTGGCAGAGCCGGGAATCGAACCCAAATATGTGGGGCCTCTGTGTCTGTATGTCTGTCTCTGTGTGTGTAAGTCGTGTGTATGTTCCTCCCATCAATTCCTAAACATATGAAGTAACTTGATCGGAAATTGCTGGAGAGGTAATCACTTTCGCTTGCACCTCAACCACTCTTCTCATATTGCCGCAATCTTATCGAAAACAAATTGGTGGCCGCTTGATTTCTCATTTTCTATGTCGACTGCCGGCTAATCGGATTCTTCCTACGTTAAGAATTACGTGCCAACCTATGAGAGGAGCCGGGCGATGAAGCTACAACTTTGTTGATTTATTAATTTAAATATGGCGCCGTGCACAATTTTTTATTTATTTTTATCAATATTATTATTATTATCATTGGTCCGATATGTGTATGCCTCCCACTTCATGTCGGAGGTATTTATTTCCCCAAGGTGACCTGCGTACTGGCGGATGCTCATTTTTGATGATTTTCTATAGGTAGACTATAATATCTCACTCCGAGATGTGAGATAGCACTCAGATTGGATCTGACAAATCGGAGATTTCGAATATGTGTTCCAATTTCAAATTTGATCGTGGGGAAATCTCTACTTAGTACCTAAAACAAAGTCCCCGATTCTTGGATGTTACGGGTAAACTCAAGAACCACTGGATGGATTTCGATGCGGTTTTCACCATTCTGTAAAGGATATCTCGAGGATGATTTCTGTAGAAAATAATTTATTTATGATCAAAGGAAGCCGAGCAGTAACGATTTCAGTGGAAAAGTAAAAATTAAACCTGGCGTCCGATCGCTTTGTAAGCTTACGCTGGGCAAACCGTTAAAAATATCTAAATACTATGAGTGTAAGAATTGTTCGGCATGAAAAGTTCTACAAAAAAGTCCGGGAGAGCATATGTCTATCTTCAATACATCGCTCACTATAAGTGTTTTTACGTTTTAATTTCTTCCAACCGTGTCCATTCAACTACTGAGGCGACAGTTTACGAGCTAGCTAAGGGCGAGTCTATCATCCCTGTTACAGCCTAGCTAGCAGGCGAACTTATTGCCCCAGATACAGCCAGCAGCAAACCGTTGAGTCGCGTTGAGTTAAGATTTCTGGGAAGGGTGGTTGTGTATGGAGTTTCCCTGGAAGTGCAACTCGGGTTTTCTTCATTTCGCCTGTGAAACACAGTCAAGTTAAGATTGGACTGAGTTTCATTCACCTCGCCATTCCCTGGAAGTGCAACTCTCATTTCGCCTGTGAACTTTTCGTTCCGCAAAATACACAGTCAAATTAAGATTGGACGGAAGGGGGATTTGTGTTTCATGCACCTCGCCATTCTTAAATTACGTCTGACAAGAATTTGTTGCACATGCATCTCCATGATAATATAATTAATAGTCCACTCAGTGATTTTAGCCTACTTTCGATTTTTGCAAAAAATGAAAGTAGACTTATGAGATCACTACAGGGCGAAAAAAGTCTGTCTGTGTGTGTGTATGTGTGTGTGTGTGTGTGTGAGTGTGTGTACTCTGAATGTCTGTCCCCCCCCCCTATCAATTCGAACACGGTTAAACCGAATTGAACGAAATTTGGTACAGAGGTAGCACTGGCAAAGGGCCCCTCAGTGTCATGTTTTATATTGCCGCCATCTTTACCAAAAGGTAATGGCGGCCAATCGAATGGTCAAAACTTAATAATGCATTACGACCAAACTAATCATCGGATCTTTACCAAATTTGGTAACAACCTACCTTCATATGGGACGCGTCTTGTGCCCAAACTACAAGGTCATCAAACGTACCATTTCAGGGTGGTGGCCGTGTGAATTATGCAAAATTTATAATCCATAACATGGGACCCACCAGTTCCGATTATCGAACCAAGAATCGTTTAATCTGTTCTAAGCGACGTGGTTCGTTCGAAATTAAAAGTTTATATTGTAATATTATAATCTAGAAGTGACTTTAAAAATCTGAATCGTCTCGGCTATTTGACAAGATGGCAGCTGATCTCTCGTTCTGACCTATATTTTACTAATTTCAGTATGTTGCATGCAATATTACCTACTGATAAAAATTATATGAACTTAATATGAAATGAACTCGGTTTGAAATATACTCCAGTGAAGAAATCTTCAGTCCAAGTGATTATTTGCTAATACAGTACGTTATATGTATTTAATCGATAACGCGTGAGTTTTGAGTGTACGATTGGCTGTGTGGTTAGAGCTCCCGTCTCTCATGTGGCTGGCCGGGGTTCAAATCCTATCAGAGTAGAACTTTTTTGCTTGATTTTTTTATATTTATTGTTTCTTGAGTACTGAGACGTCATAAAATAAAGCGTTATATGGTGCGTTTTGCAATGGAAATTATATATTAAAAAAAACGACATTCTCCACCGGAGTGACATCTACCATCCTTCAGTTGTACTATGCAGAAACTATAGATTCGAGCAGCGCTCTATACCGGCCAGTTAGTGAACCCAGTCTTAACGACTGCTAGGAGTAATAATACAGTAACATTCGTTTATTCCTTGTGCACATTTAACCAAGAATCGTTTAATCTGTTCTAAGCGACGTGGTTCGTTCGAAATTAAAAGTTTATATTGTAATATTATAATCTAGAAGTGACTTTAAAAATCTGAATCGTCTCGGCTATTTGACAAGATGGCAGCTGATCTCTCGTTCTGACCTACATTTTACTAATTTCAGTATGTTGCATGCAATATAACCTACTGATAAAAATTATATGAACTTAATATGAAATGAACTCGGGTTGAAATACACTCCAGTGAAGAAATCTTCAGTCCAAGTGATTATTTGCTAATACAGTACGTTATATGTATTTGATCGATAACGCGTGAGTTACGAGTGTACGATTGGCTGTGTGGTTAGAGCTCCCGTCTCTCATGTGGCTGGCCGGGGTTCAAATCCTATCAGAGTAGAACTTTTTTGCTTGATTTTTTTTATATTCATTGTTTCTTGAGTACTGAGACGTTATAAAATAAAGCGTTATATGGTGCTTTTTGCAATGGAAATTATATATTAAAAAAAACGACATTCTCCACCGGAGTGACATCTACCAGCCTTCAGTTGTACTATGCAGAAACTATAGATTCGAGCAGCGCTCTATACCGGCCAGTTAGTGAACCCAGTCTTAACGACTGCTAGGAGTAATAATACAGTAACATTCGTTTATTCCTTGTGCACAGAGGCGTTGTTGATAACCTCAAACCTTGCAATATGGATGATTTGGAGATGGATTATTTTGTTATACCGTGTATTTAAAATTAGCCTATAAATTAACGGGTTGCGAAGTTACTTCACTTAGTCCTATATCATTCGTATACGACACAGAACAACAACGTGACGTCAGTTTCTGATCTGCTCTGATTGGCTATTACATTGCTGCAGTCGGGTAGTTGGCAGTCAAGGATAAAATTCGCGACTGCCAACTGCCAACTACCAACTGCAACTTCATGTTGTGTATGGTGCCTATAGTATACACGGAGTCGATCGCGACTGCCGACCGAGGACTACCAACTACGGATTGCCGACTGCGCATTGTAGATGGGCCTTATTAGAGCAACGAAGTTTCAATTATTGTAAGTAGTCGGTGTTTGGAGTGTTTGCTGATGAAATTGCAAAATGCTGGGGTAAATTATAAACTATGGTTTGAACGCCACTGTTCAAATCCTGTGTGCCAATTTGCACTTCAAATAGGAAGAAATTAGGAGATGATAAGGACAGAGAGTTATAACTATACCCATACATTTAGGAGAAAGTAGGCTATATGTTCTATCCCGAACATCTTGTTTACCCATCATACCGAGACGTAAAACGGATATTGGTCGTTGTTCATTGACATAGGAAAAAAGCGCTTATCACGTAATGCATTCATAATTGTTCCCCGGCGGAGCCGGGTCGGGCTGCTAGTTAATAATAAGCGATGCTTGGTCTTAATACCTGGTGGGAAGGGTAATTCCCCGCGGTCATGTGGCTCCGTGGTCTCTCGGTGATTCGTTCGGCAGGCGGTGAGATATGAGTCGGGACAATTTGACTTCATAATAGTTTATTTATTATTGTTATACTGTATTTTTCGTGCTTTCCCGAAATTCCTGTTAATTTGGAATAACGAGATAATTAACTCTGACGTCACGAGGGTCGTGAATCGTAACTCCTTCTCCCACGCGGCTGACCTCTTTCTCTCTCTGGTTTCTTCCCCCTCTCTTATTCCTGAACAACCTGAGATGTATCCCCGTGGTTCCTTCTCCGGATGCAGCTGTATACGGATTAACAACTTCCGACTTGCTGTCGACAATAATATCTCCTCCAATATCTCCCTTGTCCGTCGCAAGTACAGGAAGCCTTTATTTACTAAGCGGATATAGTTTTCATGGCTGTGCGGATAGCGGATAAGCTGCGGATAATGTTTAGAGTAAATTTGCGGATATTTTTAGAATACAATGTTGAACTGGAATTTTTAAAAATAATTTTAGATTTTGCTAAGATCTGCGTCTTTCACGTTTCTTGTTATTTCCCTATTTGCTTTCGCTTGGATTGTATGAGAATAATAGAGAAGCCATTCTCGGAAATAGCCTCAATTATTAGTGTTGACTTTTGCCACAACAACAAAAAACCTTTATATCTGAGCTTGCCTGGGTGGGTATATCCAACGGCTAAGTGAAAATGAAAATCCACAGCCTGCTTCCAGTCGTCCGACCGGGTCAGGGAATGGAATGAATTAAGCCCCCCATCGAGCGGCGAGGATATGAACTGTGCCAGCTGCCGAAGCCTGTCGCACTCCCCTGGGGGCAATGATTAAATGCATGACAGATGAAATGAAATAATAGTGGAGAGTGTTGCTGGAATGAAATTGTGACAGGGAAAACCGGGTTACCCGGAGATAAACCTGTCTGCCTCCGCTTTGTCCAGCACAAATCTCACATGGAATGACCGGGATTTGAACCACGGACCCAGCGGTGAGAGGCCGGCGTGCTGCCGCCTAGGCCACGGAGGCTCCCCAACGGCTAAGTAAGTGATATAATTAGACACCCGCTGATTCATATGGCGTTACTCAGAGGGACAAAACTCTGTCAACATAGCCTTGCGATTCACACAAAGCCTAAGGGAACGAATTTCTCCTCAAATGTCTAAATGTGTTGCTTTAATACTTTATGCTTTTTCTAATAAATTATAAATATTGTAATGTCAGCGGATTTGGATAACAAACGTGCAGATACGGATAAAAGGCGGGGCGGATGCGGATAACGTTCTGCATATTGGACGTATTACAGGGCCGTAATGAATAGAACACGATAGTCTTCTGTGACCTTTTAGACCCCGGACTGGAAGGACACTCCAAACAACTTAGAATTTTGAAAGTTGGTAAGAATACAGTTTTGTCTAGAAAATGTACACTGCTGGAGGAATATGTGCTTGGTTTTCATTAATGTAAGATGGCGGCCATGCAGTGGCGTAACTAGAATTTGCATCTGGGGCGGGGTTGAGCGAAGCCAAATCTAAACTAATAAGCTATGAATAGCGTTTTACTAGGTGTACCCTATACTCTTTATAGGACAGAACTATTGCTTTCAAATGTTTTCTTTTGGGGTTTTCTCACTTTTGTTTTAAGTTTAGGTTTTGTGTCTGTTTTTTGTTGTGTTTTGTTTTTTTGCTTTTATTTTGTGTTTGTTTTTGCTTTTCATTTGACCTTCACTTTGTTTGTTACTGGTTTGATCCTTTATGCTGTTTTGTTTTTGCTTTGCGTTTTTGTTTATGGTTTTGTTCTTGTTGTTTTCTTCTTTGGCTTTCGTTTTTGATTTGTGTTTTTTTAAATATGGCTTTGATTTTTCTTCTTTGGCTTTTGTTTTTTGCTTTGTGTTTTTGTTTATGATTTAGTTTTTGTTATTTTCTTCTTTTGCTTTTGTTTTTGATTTTGGCTTTGCGTAGTTTGTTTATGGTTTCGTCTTTGTTGTTTTATTCTTTGGCTTTTGCTTTTCATTATTGCTTTGTATAATTTGTTTATGGTTTCGTTTTGGTTGTTTTCTTCTTTGATTTTTGCTTTGTATATTTTGTTTATGGTTTCGTTTTTGTTGTTTTCATCCTTGGCTTTTGTTTTTGATTTTTGATTTGTGTTTGTTGTTTATGGTTCATGGTTTAGAGATCCGGACTTGCTGCAACTCTCCATCACGGTCGTGGTGAACTAATTAACACGCACTTCAAAACTTAATGTTCTTTCAGTCGGTTAACATGATTGTACCCAGTTGTAATGGGTTGTTCACTAATCCTGAAAAAGAAAAATTACATGAGATTAATAAATACATTTGGAAGACCAGTTTCGATCGTCAAGCGATCATCATCAGATCCATTACACTTAGGCTATTAAATATATGTCTACAAGTATGGGTGATATTATTTACTATATGTACACTTATTAAGTTGCAGTTTTAGTTATACTAACACAGCTAGTCAATATTTGTTTGTTATATGTATTTGTTGATGTTAAGATACTAAAAGTGGTGATTGCCCTTCAAATGTGCTTGCTTAGTGTGATTGGATTGTTACTAAATGGTCAGGCTAGAGTGGATTGTATACTTAGCTGCTTGAGTGGTATGCAGTCCGGATGTGAGCAGTTACTCTCGACACTGCCTGTACTGAACTGGGAGGAATTTACTTTGTGCGCGTAGCCAAGCTAGACAAGGGCTCATGAGGGAAACATGTTATTGGATCACGATGTACGTTGTACCATATCTTCAATAAACCAAGGCCGACATTAACGGCGGTAGTAAAGTTTCCAGCACATTCTCATTAGACCTGGCAGCGCTTAAAGGGCTGATCAGCTTTCGCGTGGCGAGAATGAAAAACTTGCCTTTAATGTATCCAGTATACATTAACATATACCACATTAGAGGGCTCTAGGGGGGGGGGGTGGAAGGGGGGGGGGGCGGAGCCTAGAAAAATCAGAGATACGCGCACACGGGAAATCACTCATACTTGTAGATATATATTTAATAGCGTTTGACGATCGAAACTGGTCATCCAAGTGTATTTATTAATCTTATGTATTTTTTTTTCAAGTTTAGGGAACCACTTATTACAATTAGGTACAATCGTGTTGACCGACTGAAAAACATTAAATTAAGGCAACACTGAAGAACTATAACACGCACTTCCCGTTGCAGGTCCCCTCACATGGCTCGGCGGACTCTGAGTTGGACACGCACTTCTTGAGAGTTCACAACTTCTTGTGGAAGAACATTGAGCTCCTGGACAAGTTGGCCACTAATATAAGCGTGCGCACTGAGTCCATGGCGCGGGATGAGCAACAGAGGATAGACCAGATCTCAGACAACGTGACGAGCAGGATCAACGAGTTGGTCGACAAACTACAGATAGAGGTGCAGGGAGTGGGAGCGAACGTGGGACAATGCTTCAATCAGGTGCCGCAAAGGGCAGTAGCAATCGCCGGCAATCTCACCCAGGGTGCGGTCCAGTGTGTGGTGGATCAGGTGAGCTTTCAGACATTCCTCACGTATTCCATTTACAATGCACCTCAGCAAGAACATGTCTATAAAAACGGTGTGGTGGGTGTAAATTGAAGGTACTATAACATGATAGGACTCTCGAACACTGGGATATTACTATGACATATAAAACCTGACTTAAAAATAATAATTATACTAAATACTTGGTTCCAAAGTGTCAGTAACTAACTGACTGTCATAAATGTCAACTCTCTATTCGCGTCTACAGTATTATGTACTCCGGACATAAACGAAAACGAGTTATCCATGATCTTTGAGAATTTCATCGTGTCTTAATGTTCATTGCATCTTAAGATTCATAAGTTGGTAAAGACATTGGGAGAGGTTCTTTTAAATTTCGAAATCTGTTAAAATGGAAATTCAGTGCAATTCTGCAAATATTGTTTGGTTCGAGTAAAAGATTAAAGGTCACACACATTTAACTGTGATTTATTTTGATGATGATGATAATTGTTGTTTTAAGGGGCCTAACATCGAGGTTGTCGGCCCCTTTTGAACCCAGTACCAGTGAATTGAGATGATCTATCTTGTTTGAGCTCAAATAAAAATTAATTCTTCTGAGTCACGAAATGGCAAGATCCACTGAACAGTAGGACGTTGGATTTCGCAAGATCGTATGGAGAGCAATGCTGTAATTCCTTTCTCCGTACCCTCTGAAATATCTCAAGAGTATTTTGATGTGATCTCTCCGAGTTTGAATATGGGCTTGTGAGCGAGCCAACTCTTCTACCAAGATATACTCGAGATCCTCAGGGAACAGTGAAATCAGAGATTCTCAACTTCTTTCTGCTGGATAAAGTCCCAATTTGAATTAGAGCTTTAAATTCTCACTCTATTTGGATATATTCCAGCCTATTTATTCAAACATGTCAAGCTGTAGTTTATCCTACCATCAAAATGCACTTCGCCTGCAGCAGACTCCCCCTCCTTCGGTATTTACGTTCTACATTCTCTTCATGTGTAGAAAAGTATTCTTCAAAATAATTGAAAACTTGCATGATACATTTTATAAGCTGAATTAGTGAATTGTGTAATTCATTAACAGACTTCTTATTTATTGCATTACCTTGAAGTTTTGTTATTTGTGGCGTTCAGTCGCACCGATAAATCTGTTGCTAACGACACTCAGTAGGACATTTAGCTTCAACACAAGCAATATGTCAAATAGTAAAGTTACTTGTTCATGTTTGGGTAAATACATACCATAGCATAGAGTTCATAAGGCTTTCAACACTGCTCTGCCACTCGCCTATAGCCGGCTTGTTGATGACCCGTTACAGTGATTGTTGTTAACAATCAAAGTACCGCGTCCTGATTTAGGATTAAATGATTAACCGCTTAGCATTGCGATTGCGACCGTAGACAACTGCCTACACTGTCTAGGCTACAATTTACTCTGATTGCCAAGGCTATCGTCATCACCTTGCTGGAGTCAACGGAAGTTCTCACTCGCTGTATTGTGATTGTAGGTGGAGGAAGTGAAGGCTATCGTCATCACCTTGCTGGAGTCAACGGAAGTTCTCACACGCTGTATTGTGATTGTAGGTGGAGGAAGTGAAGGCTATCGTCATCACCTTGCTGGAGTCAACGGAAGTTCTCACTCGCTGTATTGTGATTGTAGGTGGAGGAAGTGAAGGCTATCGTCATCACCTTGCTGGAGTCAACGGAAGTTCTCACTCGCTGTATTGTGATTGTAGGTGGAGGAAGTGAAGGCTATCGTCATCACCTTGCTGGAGTCAACGGAAGTTCTCACTCGCTGTATTGTGATTGCAGGTGGAGGAAGTGAAGGCTATCGTCCCTGTTGGAGGCTACGGAGGTTCTCACTTGTTGTATTGTGATTGCAGGAGGAGGAAGTGAAGGCTATCGTCCCTGTTGGAGGCTACGGAGGTTCTCACTTGTTGAATTGTGATTGCAGGTGGAGGAAGTGAAGGCTATCGTCCCTGTTCGAGGCTAGGGAGGTTCTCACTTGTTGTATTGTGAATGCAGGAGGAGGAAGAGAAGGCTATCGTCCCTGTTGGAGGCTATGGAGGTTCTCACTCGTAATATTGTGATTGTAGGTTGAGGGAGTGAAGGCTATCGTCCCTGTTGGAGGCTAGGGAGGTTCTCACTTGTTGTATTGTGATTGCAGGTGGAGGAAGTGAAGGCTATCGTCCCTGTTCGAGGCTAGGGAGGTTCTCACTTGTTGTATTGTGAATGCAGGTGGAGGAAGTGAAGGCTATCGTCCCTGTTGGAGGCTAGGGAGGTTCTCACTTGTTGTATTGTGAATGCAGGTGGAGGAAGTGAAGGCTATCGTCCCTGTTGGAGGCTAGGGAGGTTCTCACTTGTTGTATAGTGAATGCAGGAGGGGGAAGAGAAGGCTAAAGTCCCTGTTGGAGGCTATGGAGGTTCTCATTTGTTGTGTAGTGAATGCAGGTGGAGGAAGTGAAGGCTGTCGTCCCTGTTGGAGGCTATGGAGGTTCTCACTTGTTGTATAGTGAATGCAGGAGGAGGAAGAGAAGGCTGTCGTCCCTGTTGGAGGCTATGGAGGTTCTCACTTGTTGTATTGTGATTGCAGGTGGAGGACGTGAAGGCTATCGTCCCTGTTGGAGGCTAGGGAGGTTCTCACTCGTTGTATTGTGATTGCAGGTGGAGGAAGTGAAGGCTATCGTCCCTGTTGGAGGCTAGGGAGATTCTCACTCGTTGTATTGTGATTGCAGGTGGAGGAAGTGAAGGCTATCGTCCCTGTTGGAGGCTATGGAGGTTCTCACTCGTAATATTGTGATTGTAGGTTAAGGGAGTGAAGGCTATCGTCCCTGTTCGAGGCTATGGAGGTTCTCACTTGTTGTATAGTGAATGCAGGAGGAGGAAGAGAACGCTGTCGTCCCTGTTGGAGGCTATGGAGGTTCTCACTTGTTGTATTGTGATTGCAGGTGGAGGAAGTGAAGGCTATCGTCCCTGTTGGAGGCTAGGGAGGTTCTCACTCGTTGTATAGTGATTGCAGGTGGAGGAAGTGAAGGCTGTCGTCCCTGTTGGAGGCTATGGAGGTTCTCATTTGTTGTATTGTGAATGCAGGTGGAGGAAGTGAAGGCTATCGTCCCTGTTGGAGGCTAGGGAGATTCTCACTTGTTGTATTGTGAATGCAGGTGGAGGAAGTGAAGGCTATCGTCCCTGTTGGAGGCTAGGGAGGTTCTCACTCGTTGTATTGTGAATGCAGGTGGAGGAAGTGAAGGCTATCGTCCCTGTTGGAGGCTAGGGAGATTCTCACTTGTTGTATTGTGAATGCAGGTGGAGGAAGTGAAGGCTATCGTCCCTGTTGGAGGCTAGGGAGATTCTCACTTGTTGTATTGTGAATGCAGGTGGAGGAAGTGAAGGCTATCGTCCCTGTTGGAGGCTATGGAGGTTCTCATTTGTTGTATTGTGAATGCAGGTGGAGGAAGTGAAGGCTATCGTCCCTGTTGGAGGCTAGGGAGGTTCTCACTCGTTGTATTGTGAATGCAGGTGGAGGAAGTGAAGGCTGTCGTCCCTGTTGGAGGCTATGGAGGTTCTCATTTGTTGTATTGTGAATGCAGGTGGAGGAAGTGAAGGCTATCGTCCCTGTTGGAGGCTAGGGAGATTCTCACTTGTTGTATTGTGAATGCAGGTGGAGGAAGTGAAGGCTATCGTCCCTGTTGGAGGCTAGGGAGGTTCTCACTCGTTGTATTGTGAATGCAGGTGGAGGATGTGAAGGCTATCGTCCCTGTTGGAGGCTAGGGAGATTCTCACTTGTTGTATTGTGAATGCAGGTGGAGGAAGTGAAGGCTATCGTCCCTGTTGGAGGCTATGGAGGTTCTCACTTGTTGTATAGTGAATGCAGGTGGAGGAAGTGAAGGCTATCGTCCCTGTTGGAGGCTAGGGAGATTCTCACTTGTTGTATTGTGAATGCAGGTGGAGGAAGTGAAGGCTATCGTCCCTGTTGGAGGCTAGGGAGGTTCTCACTCGTTGTATTGTGAATGCAGGTGGAGGAAGTGAAGGCTATCGTCCCTGTTGGAGGCTAGGGAGATTCTCACTTGTTGTATTGTGAATGCAGGTGGAGGAAGTGAAGGCTATCGTCCCTGTTGGAGGCTATGGAGGTTCTCATTTGTTGTATTGTGAATGCAGGTGGAGGAAGTGAAGGCTATCGTCCCTGTTGGAGGCTAGGGAGGTTCTCACTCGTTGTATTGTGAATGCAGGTGGAGGAAGTGAAGGCTATCGTCCCTGTTGGAGGCTAGGGAGATTCTCACTTGTTGTATTGTGAATGCAGGTGGAGGAAGTGAAGGCTATCGTCCCTGTTGGAGGCTATGGAGGTTCTCATTTGTTGTATTGTGAATGCAGGTGGAGGAAGTGAAGGCTATCGTCCCTGTTGGAGGCTATGGAGGTTCTCACTTGTTGTATTGTGATTGCAGATGGAGGAAGAGAAGGCTGTCGTCCCTGTTGGAGGCTATGGAGGTTCTCACTTGTTGTATTGTGAATGCAGGTGGAGGAAGTGAAGGCTATCGTCCCTGTTGGAGGCTATGGAGGTTTTCACTTGTTGTATAGTGAATGCAGGAGGAGGAAGAGAAGGCTGTCGTCCCTGTTGGAGGCTATGGAGGTTCTCACTTGTTGTATTGTGATTGCAGATGGAGGAAGAGAAGGCTGTCGTCCCTGTTGGAGGCTAGGGAGGTTTTCACTTGTTGTATAGTGAATGCAGGAGGAGGAAGTGAAGGCTATCGTCCCTGTTGGAGGCTAGGGAGGTTTTCACTTGTTGTATAGTGAATGCAGGAGGAGGAAGAGAAGGCTGTCGTCCCTGTTGGAGGCTATGGAGGTTTTCATTTGTTGTATTGTGAATGCAGGTGCAGGAAGTGAAGGCTATCGTCCCTGTTGGAGGCTAGGGAGGTTCTCACTCGTTGTATTGTGATTGCAGGTGGAGGAAGTGAAGGCTATCGTCCCTGTTGGAGGCTAGGGAGGTTCTCACTCGTTGTATTGTGATTGCAGGTGGAGAAAGTGAAGGCTGTCGTCCCTGTTGGAGGCTACGGAGGTTCTCACTTGTTGAATTGTGATTGCAGGTGGAGGAAGTGAAGGCTATCGTCCCTGTTGGAGGCTAGGGAGATTCTCATTTGTTGTATTGTGATTGCAGGTGGAGGAAGAGAAGGCTATCGTCCCTGTTGGAGGCTAGGGAGGTTCTCACTTGTTGTATAGTGAATGCAGGAGGGGGAAGAGAAGGCTGAAGTCCCTGTTGGAGGCTATGGAGGTTCTCATTTGTTGTATAGTGAATGCAGGTGGAGGAAGTGAAGGCTGTCGTCCCTGTTGGAGGCTATGGAGGTTCTCACTTGTTGTATAGTGAATGCAGGAGGAGGAAGAGAAGGCTGTCGTCCCTGTTGGAGGCTATGGAGGTTCTCACTTGTTGTATTGTGATTGCAGGTGGAGGAAGTGAAGGCTATCGTCCCTGTTGGAGGCTAGGGAGGTTCTCACTCGTTGTATTGTGATTGCAGGTGGAGGAAGTGAAGGCTATCGTCCCTGTTGGAGGCTAGGGAGATTCTCACTCGTTGTATTGTGATTGCAGGTGGAGGAAGTGAAGGCTATCGTCCCTGTTGGAGGCTATGGAGGTTCTCACTCGTAATATTGTGATTGTAGGTTAAGGGAGTGAAGGCTATCGTCCCTGTTCGAGGCTATGGAGGTTCTCACTTGTTGTATAGTGAATGCAGGAGGAGGAAGAGAAGGCTGTCGTCCCTGTTGGAGGCTATGGAGGTTCTCACTTGTTGTATTGTGATTGCAGGTGGAGGAAGTGAAGGCTATCGTCCCTGTTGGAGGCTAGGGAGGTTCTCACTCGTTGTATAGTGATTGCAGGTGGAGGAAGTGAAGGCTGTCGTCCCTGTTGGAGGCTATGGAGGTTCTCATTTGTTGTATTGTGGATGCAGGTGGAGGAAGTGAAGGCTATCGTCCCTGTTGGAGGCTAGGGAGATTCTCACTTGTTGTATTGTGAATGCAGGTGGAGGAAGTGAAGGCTATCGTCCCTGTTGGAGGCTAGGGAGGTTCTCACTCGTTGTATTGTGAATGCAGGTGGAGGAAGTGAAGGCTATCGTCCCTGTTGGAGGCTAGGGAGATTCTCACTTGTTGTATTGTGAATGCAGGTGGAGGAAGTGAAGGCTATCGTCCCTGTTGGAGGCTAGGGAGATTCTCACTTGTTGTATTGTGAATGCAGGTGGAGGAAGTGAAGGCTATCGTCCCTGTTGGAGGCTATGGAGGTTCTCATTTGTTGTATTGTGAATGCAGGTGGAGGAAGTGAAGGCTATCGTCCCTGTTGGAGGCTAGGGAGGTTCTCACTCGTTGTATTGTGAATGCAGGTGGAGGAAGTGAAGGCTGTCGTCCCTGTTGGAGGCTATGGAGGTTCTCATTTGTTGTATTGTGAATGCAGGTGGAGGAAGTGAAGGCTATCGTCCCTGTTGGAGGCTAGGGAGATTCTCACTTGTTGTATTGTGAATGCAGGTGGAGGAAGTGAAGGCTATCGTCCCTGTTGGAGGCTAGGGAGGTTCTCACTCGTTGTATTGTGAATGCAGGTGGAGGAAGTGAAGGCTATCGTCCCTGTTGGAGGCTAGGGAGATTCTCACTTGTTGTATTGTGAATGCAGGTGGAGGAAGTGAAGGCTATCGTCCCTGTTGGAGGCTATGGAGGTTCTCACTTGTTGTATAGTGAATGCAGGTGGAGGAAGTGAAGGCTATCGTCCCTGTTGGAGGCTAGGGAGATTCTCACTTGTTGTATTGTGAATGCAGGTGGAGGAAGTGAAGGCTATCGTCCCTGTTGGAGGCTAGGGAGGTTCTCACTCGTTGTATTGTGAATGCAGGTGGAGGAAGTGAAGGCTATCGTCCCTGTTGGAGGCTAGGGAGATTCTCACTTGTATTGTGAATGCAGGTGGAGGAAGTGAAGGCTATCGTCCCTGTTGGAGGCTATGGAGGTTCTCATTTGTTGTATTGTGAATGCAGGTGGAGGAAGTGAAGGCTATCGTCCCTGTTGGAGGCTAGGGAGGTTCTCACTCGTTGTATTGTGAATGCAGGTGGAGGAAGTGAAGGCTATCGTCCCTGTTGGAGGCTAGGGAGATTCTCACTTGTTGTATTGTGAATGCAGGTGGAGGAAGTGAAGGCTATCGTCCCTGTTGGAGGCTATGGAGGTTCTCATTTGTTGTATTGTGAATGCAGGTGGAGGAAGTGAAGGCTATCGTCCCTGTTGGAGGCTATGGAGGTTCTCACTTGTTGTATTGTGATTGCAGATGGAGGAAGAGAAGGCTGTCGTCCCTGTTGGAGGCTATGGAGGTTCTCACTTGTTGTATTGTGAATGCAGGTGGAGGAAGTGAAGGCTATCGTCCCTGTTGGAGGCTATGGAGGTTTTCACTTGTTGTATAGTGAATGCAGGAGGAGGAAGAGAAGGCTGTCGTCCCTGTTGGAGGCTATGGAGGTTCTCACTTGTTGTATTGTGATTGCAGATGGAGGAAGAGAAGGCTGTCGTCCCTGTTGGAGGCTAGGGAGGTTTTCACTTGTTGTATAGTGAATGCAGGAGGAGGAAGTGAAGGCTATCGTCCCTGTTGGAGGCTAGGGAGGTTTTCACTTGTTGTATAGTGAATGCAGGAGGAGGAAGAGAAGGCTGTCGTCCCTGTTGGAGGCTATGGAGGTTTTCATTTGTTGTATTGTGAATGCAGGTGCAGGAAGTGAAGGCTATCGTCCCTGTTGGAGGCTAGGGAGGTTCTCACTCGTTGTATTGTGATTGCAGGTGGAGGAAGTGAAGGCTATCGTCCCTGTTGGAGGCTAGGGAGGTTCTCACTCGTTGTATTCTGATTGCAGGTGGAGAAAGTGAAGGCTGTCGTCCCTGTTGGAGGCTACGGAGGTTCTCACTTGTTGAATTGTGATTGCAGGTGGAGGAAGTGAAGGCTATCGTCCCTGTTGGAGGCTAGGGAGATTCTCATTTGTTGTATTGTGATTGCAGGTGGAGGAAGAGAAGGCTGTCGTCCCTGTTGGAGGCTACGGAGGTTCTCACTTGTTGAATTGTGATTGCAGGTGGAGGAAGTGAAGGCTATCGTCCCTGTTGGAGGCTATGGAGGTTCTCATTTGTTGTATTGTGATTGCAGGTGGAGGATGTGAAGGCTATCGTCCCTGTTGGAGGCTAGGGAGGTTCTCACTCGTTGTATTGTGATTGCAGGTGGAGAAAGTGAAGGCTATCGTCCCTGTTGGAGGCTACGGAAGTTCTCACTTGTTGAATTGTGATTGCAGGTGGAGAAAGCCAGGGCTATCGTCACCTCTCTGGTGGGATTGGTGAGGACCGCAAACATCACCCTGCTGGAGGCTGGGAAGGCATGGAGGGACTGCAAGGCGCTGTCCTCCCCATTGCTGGTGGTACTTTGCGAGGGCGGAGTGACGACTAGGTTCAGTGTCAGCGCCACACAGATCGCATTGCAGGCCTCTAAACTCGTAGGAGATGGCGTCACACTCATCAACACCGCCAGACAAAACGTGGAAACGTGTGTGTCTGCCAAACTCGCCACAGTGCCTGCTCAGATCATGGACCTCGTTAAAAATCTGTTGGACTGTGTCTTCTCATCCATTAAGACAATCTCAGCGCGGTCCCAATAGATGCGTGGACGGTCTTCTTGCATACCTTCTACTGTATAATATGTAAACAAATTTTTTGCCTGAAGAACACACAGAGTTGTTGGAAAGAAAGATTGAATATTCATTTCATGTCACATGAATGCTAAAAGGACCGTTTGTTTGAATTTTGTCTGAATAACTGTATATGAAGATATGGTCAGTGACGGCTCGTGGGTTTGACATTGCGCACATGACCTTCTTTTGTTAAATGCATAAATATACATACATACAGTTCATACATATTATACCCTTCAATCTCTGATGTATACTTGAATTTGTAGGGGAGGGGGAATCAGTCAGTCACTCGGGGCGTGCCGGGTTATAAACGAGAATCACGTTGCCACTGGTTCAAGTATTGGGATTATCAGATCTACTGCAATAAAGACACATACACTTGGGGGGATTTATACCTTTAAAACAAATGATTTAATTACTAATAAATGACAGAGAAATAAAGTTACAATACACTAATGGAACTGTTCAAGCTCACTTGAATATAAATGTTAGAGGTTAAACTTGAGCTCCTTATAAGGACCGCTCCCCTAAAGTACAACAACTGCCCAACAACAAAATCCCTTAAATACAGTGCATCCTAATTTGCAACCTTCGTTGTGAAAATGTGTCACTTTATTTACACACTCATTAATATTGAATGTGGTCAACTGCACACCTTTCTTCCGGTGTTGAGATGATCAAATCTTGGACAGTACAGTTTTAATGAATGTTGTCACAAAGAAACTACTTTGAAGTTTTTCCACACAAACTATTGCAATGATCGCTTTAATTTACCATTCTTTGAAATAGTTACTCTAATTTATCATTCTTTGCGATAGTTTCTCTAATTTGACCCGGCAGTGGTCGCGTTGGGAGAGATTGTCTCACTTTGGAAATGTCTTGCATGTAACTTCGCAGTCCGCCCGCGGATTTACCTACCCTCCTAGGTATTCCTTGTAGGGGGCATAACGAAACAACTCCCGCAACAATAGCAAGTTAACACTCGAAACATTCACACGGTTACTATTATTGTGCGCGCTTGCAGAGAAGTGAGACTTTCCCTCACCCGCGACTATAAGCGTAACTATTTTTGTGTTACTTTTTGTTGAATAATTTGTTCTCTAGTGAATTTAAAAATGGTTAATAAACTAGAGCAACAGGTTATGGTATAGTAGGATGAGGTGGAGCAAGAATTTAGAAGAAATGGTGAGACAGATGATGGTTTGTTGGAAGTTGGCAGTGCTAATGAAGACGAAGAGGATAATATAGAATTTAGTGATTCAGTGCTTCAGATATTTCTGGCGATGAACTGGATAATGCTGGTGCACAGTACTTGAGGAAAGATGGACGCACAACCTGTTAGACCTACATCCATTGCCCACAATACGTTGCAAAAACCAGACACAAGAACCTTGTTCGACGCCTTCCTGGAGTAAAAGCTGAGGCAAAAATTGTGACTTCCCGCAGTGTGGCATGGAGATTGTTTTTTTTTTCTTTCTCAGGAAACTATTCAAGAAATTGTGGACTGCACTAACATACAAATGTTAAAATTGCGTGCAAATTACGCACGAGAAGGGGACGCTCGAAATGTGACTGTGAATAAATAATTGCGTTATTGGCCTATTCTATCTCTCTGGCGTTTTGAAGGTTTCTCATGTGAATGCAGACTACTCCCACTTTTTCCATTCAAGTGACGAAGTGTTGGATACACAACTTGATGTGTCAAAAGGGTGAATTTTTTCTAACAGTTCCCACTACTGTAAATTCTTTCTTAAACCAGGGAAACCAATGAAATATAATTATCCACAGTGTAGTTCCTTCCTGTATTCTCAATAGGATGTGCTAGTCGTTTCACAACCTCTGCAGGCTTGTTCTCAACAGAGTAAGGTCAAACGAGTTGCTTTCCCATGTACACTTCCAGTTTGTATGTAAGCTTAATAAATGCGAGGGTCTTCCAGAGAATAAATTTTGATGCCATATTTAGATTGCTCTGATTTAGAACATTTAATTATTCATATTGGCCTGGCAAAATTAAAGTATCTTTTCATGTAAACATCTATTAGATACTTCACGAAAGCAAATAAAAGTATTACCATCCCTTTCAAAACACTCATTTGTGCATAAAGCTTGACATTACGAAGGTGAGCGAAAATCTTTTCCCGCGACTTTTTACGTGGAAATTACTCCACGACCACCGCCGGGTTAATTTGTCATTCTTTGCAATAGTTACTTTAATTTATCTTTCTTTGCAATAATTACTTTGTGTTAGCAACAATTATTTGTCAATATTGATGACAATGTTATAAACAATGTTTGAACAATATCTAATGTTTTTCTCTAAATTTGACAGTGTTATGCTGTCTGAGATGAGTACTGCAATATCTGTGGTCTTGTCTGTTTCTATACCTCTCATTCTGAAATCATTCAACATTGAATTAAACCAACGCCACCTAGGTCTACCTCTGCTTCTTGCACCCTATATCAGGGGTTCTCAACCTTTTTCAACCATCGTACCCCTTAAAAAAATTAAACATCCTGCGTACCCCCTACTAACCTTTCTTAGGTAGTAATAATGGTTATTAAAATGTAAAAGGTATTTAGTAAGTATGGTTTAACGTTTGTAATTTTGTAAGGAAAGATATTTTAATTTAAAAAAATATAGTTGTTGTTTTAAAGTTCCTTTTCCCAAAGGGTGATTTTTGCAATCATTGCGTTAGTTTTCATTTCAACATAGGACATATCAGAAACACTACCTTGCATACACTTATTCCAAATGTTCAGTTTTTCAAAAATATCTCTTAAATAGGCCAATTTTAAAAAGCCAACCAAAGTCATTGAGTACTGATGATAAATTAGAATTGTGCTCGGTAAAGAAAAGATGCAATTCTTTGTGCAGTTCAAATACACGCGCCGTAAATAACTCACACAGTTGTCACGGCACGAAGCTCACTGCGCATGTGGATCGAGTAGGATGGCCTGCCGCGTACCCCCTGAAATGTTTCGCGTACCCCTAAGGGGTACGCGTACCACAGGTTGAAAACCCCTGCCCTATACAATCGAACTCATTAACCTCATAGGAAACCTCTCCTACGGGGCTACATGACCGCGTTGTCGCAGCCCCTAAACTTAAGAACCAACCAACCTCTCCTCCCCTATTCTCTACCCCATGGCTCATAATCAAAAGATTCTCGGTCACGTAAAACAACAATCTTCCTTCTTCTTTCCTATTCTCTTCAAATGAACCCGAGTGTACTGTATCTTTCAATTCCATCCAATTGGAAGAAGTTTGGTTGGAGATATTTTCGAGGAAATTGATTGATTTCTGTTTAAGAAATTCCGGGCCAATTAAAGAATTTCTACCTGCTCTCAGATTGTGTCTATAAGGTTGAATCTTGACTATGATTAAATATGAGTGGCGATCAGAATCAATGACTTCCTTGATTACTTTAGCATGCATCCATTCTTTCTTGTTTACTTAAAGAATAATCACATCGTACATTTGATAGTCTCCGAATTGAAAATTTGGTGATTTCCAGGATGTTTTCTCGTGTGGAAGGGCAAGGAAATGGGTTGACATTGATTTTTGCTCAAAATTCTCGCAAAAACATATTCATTTTTCTCTGTTAGTGATGTTGTGAGCAGGATAAAGCCGTACAATGGATCTAAATTTCTTCTCTTTACCATTTTGTGCATTGAAGCCTGCTAGCAGAATTTTAACATGATGTTTGGGAATTTTTGCTGTAGTCTTTTCCAGTAGTTTTCAAAATTCTTCTACTTTTCGTATGTCTATCTGGTTGTAGTTGTTTGTAAGTGCGTGATTCTGCATTATGTAATATATATATATATATATCTAGAAGTGCGTACAAATGAGCAAAAATTATACAATAAATTAAAGTTTGCTGTAATCCACGAGAGATTTTTGCATATTACTACAATCATAGAGTTAAATGATCGACCTTCCTGACAACATACGTTAGTTGGGCTGCATAAATCAGTATTGCTAGGGGTAGCTGATTCACCCGGTATTAATTTTTTTTCTTGTTGTTTTTCCGCGTGTCCCAGTAATTGGGATTATATTGTGTTGGCCGACTGAAACTAATCAATATCACTAATCGCGATTTGTCAGTATTAACGATAGATTTGGCAGTTAGTATTTGTGACGACGGCTTCGATGGCGTAGTTCAGGCTGTTCCAGCCGAGTTGCTCGCCTGTGAACAGTGGAGTACTCGCCGCCTTGTGCTCGGGCAATAGAGTGACTCATACGTCTCGGCTAGTACAGCTCTGCCGTCACTGCGCGGTGGATACTGGCAGGAAAAGCATGGACTTGTACTATGACCTTCGCCCAGTGACGTATTGGCTATCACCCCCAGTCCCTCTCCGACCGTGCTCCGAGCATCACTGCTAAGTACTCGCGTGTACGCTTACTCAAACTCGTGGGTTTGGAACAGCCTGGGTAGTTTGTAGCATGCTGAGCTTCTATGCCCAAGGTCGCGGGTTCAAACCCGGCCGAATTTGTCGGTTTTTTAAGAGCGTTAAAATCCCTCAGTATGCCTTCCTTCGGAGGGGAAGTAAAGCCGGCGTTCCAATGTCATAGATTTATGGCATGAAATAGAACCTTCCACTAATTACACTTGTGTGAAGCCAAAATTTGTAGATTAGGTTTGGTTAATGCTCTTAAGTTCCAAAGTTCGTCGCCGGGCGCCGGTTGCGATGGCATCTAGTAGTAGCCAAGTTCACAGCTAGGTGTCGTGGACGGTAGCATTTTGTAGCGAAAGTAGGAACTACTTGAAATTATCGTCTGCAGTCCTTACTTGAATTATACCGGGTGAGTTAGCCGTGGTGGTTACGGCATGACTGATGGCAGTCGCTCACATCCGGGAGGCGAGGAGGTTCGAATCCCCCCGCCGGCAACCTTGAAGATGGTCTTCTGTGGTTTCCCATCTTCCTTCCAGGCAAATGCCGGGGTTGGTCCCTAACTATAGGCCACAGCCGCTACCTTCCAACTCCTCGTCCTTACATTCCAACTTCCCTCCTTCCCTCCCCAACGGTACTTGTAGCTCACCCATTGGGTGTCCGTCTCGAAGCAGCTACAAAACTGGCGAGCCGAACATGTCCTCGGACACTCCCGGCACTAAAAGCCATACGCTAAAAAAAAAAACCTTGAATTATAAACAGATAATGCACACTAATACAGTCATCACAATTAGCACCGGTTATCAGACAGATTCTACACACACCCAAAGTACACGGGGCTACATGACCGCGTTGTTGCAGCCCCTAAACTAAGGAACCAACCAGTATTTGAAACGTGAAAATTGCCTCATGGATACAAGATGGGCTGTTGGCACACTCGGGCAATAGAGTGACTCATACGTCTCGGCTGTACACGTAAGTAGACAGGTTATTTATTTCCGTGTCGGAAACATACAAATGTACAGTTGCTATATACAGTATACAAGGGTAAAACTGTCTAATTATATAACACTTGCCCAATACTGAGCTACATCCAAGGCGCTCGGAGTGGCTAACAGGAGATCCCTCTCTGCACAAGACGAAGGGCACAGAGGACAATGAAGCATGTGTCTTGTGATTTGTTCTTGTCCACATTTGCACGACGTGTCACATGTACTGAGGCCCCATCTCCTCAGATTGTCTCGGGATCTTCCAACTCCTGATCGTAACCTGTTTAGGGATTTCCACACCAACCAGCTTTCGTTGTGTCCGGGTGGTAGTTCTTCAGCTACTGGCATTCAACCGCAGGGGTGAGGGGTCGTCTTCTTCCATATATCCAGCTTTGCCGTCTCCGGTGAGACGATAAGCATCTCAGATGTCCTCAGGAAGCTCTTTCGGGACCTCAGCCGTTGCTGAGGAGGATTATATCCATGCAGTGGGTGGGCGCTGTTTTCTTCCACTCTCAGCCTCTCCCTGTTGGCAGCCACCTCTCTGCGTACACAAGGTGGTGCTATTCCAGCCAGGTAGTAGAGCTTATCTGTTGGAGTAGGTTTTAAGCAACCTGTTATGAACCTGCAGGTTTTGTCCCGAGCTGTATCTACCTGTCTAGCATGAGATGAAGTGGACAGGTAAGGAAGAAGAACACGAACATTTAAAATAATTTATTTATGAATACAATGTGACTGGTCATTGTCCTTTGATCTTATTCATGACACACTCTCCCAGATTCTTCAATAAGCCGGCCATCTGTATGGGGGCAGTGGCCAGATCAGCTGCGACGCAGGTTTGCATGGTGGCCTCAGCCGTGGACATGAGGGTGGAAGCCTTTGCGATGAGCTGGCCTGCCTCGACAGCGCACTGGCCTTCCTTGATACCGGCATTGGCTGCTACCTTCCCCTGGCAAACCGCTACCTTCAAGGCTGAGGACAGAGACTTGCACGCCTCAAAGTCTACCTTGGCCTGTTCCATGGTCTTGTTTATTTCCTTGATCAGTGCCGCCAGGGAAGTGACGATGCTCCTTGCTGCGTCAACCTGCAATGCATAGCGAGACAGCTCAGATATAAGTCCCTCGGAACAAATTGGCCCGTGAGTGAAAAAGTGAAGCTGGCCACCGGGCCTACCTGAAGTTCAATGGCAGGTTGCAATGTGGAAGAGGGTTGGGAAGGGGCGAGAGGGGGCGAAGGAATAAATCTTGTGACAGATTTATAATGCAGAGGTACAGTCAGCTAGTTGTTCCCAACGTGCTACTTATTTACCAGCCACATAAAAGTGATAGTGATAGTGAAATGTCTGGGATCGAACCATTAGATGATTAATGACTACCCGGTGATTGATTTTGAAGTGAATATTGAAAATGCATTTGAATTTGCTTGGTTAATTAATTATAATTATTAATAATGGATGATTATTAATAGTACAATGCTGAACTCTATAGTCATCATATTTTCGTTATTAATATTATTCCATTCCACGTATTAGTGTCATTTAATTATTCTAATCACCTCTAATACAGTTTGTAACAAGTGAAATAAAATAAAGGTTGTTATCATGTGTGTGAGTGACAGAGTGTACTTCTGACGAATGACGGGTGACGCAGCGGACAGCACCCAGCAGGCTGAGAAAAGCAGACTCTCTATTCAGCTTCCTACTAGATTTTCACAAGGGTCAATTAGTTCTGTGGCACTTATACGGCAAGCAGAGGAATACAGGAAACACAGCGATAAGCTCCAAAGAGCTCCAAATCACATTTACCGATCTGTTCAAGAACCTTGAGAAACATTACATTCATGACCTCAATATGTGTTCCCGTACTCCGTACATATCTTGAATGAATATTAATAATAATAATACCGCATGGCCTCGGACGCCGGGTGCAAGCTTTGTTATTTGATACCCAGAGGGTAACTTGCATGTCGAATTTCATTGTTCCTTGAAGCACTATGAAAGTCAAGGAGGTTATATATCTAAGCTCCTTGAACACTATAGCGCTTTCTAGTAGTGAAATGAGGAAATTTATGTTGGCGGAAACTCCCGAGATTAATTTTGCCATTATGAACACAGCCTACTGAAATCAAATGCCAACATCGTATGACATGCGTGTCGTATTTCGCCGCCTTTCAAAAATCACTTACCACGGTCAGGAGCCAACCTGCAAGCTTGGGGTTAGTAGACCGACATGATAACCACTCACCCACCGTGGCATGCTTAAATGAATATTATTTCTGGTATATTTGAACGTCGGCCAATCGCCATAGTGGGGTATTTTGATCGAACGTCTCTAGGCTCCTCATCAAGTACCAGATATGCCACTGTCTCGGACACTGGCGGCGAACGTTGGAACTTGATAGAGCGTTTCTAACCAAATAACCTACAAATTAGCTACATACTACCAATTGTAGTGGTATGTTCTTTAGCGTGGCATAAATCTATGACATGGACTCGCCGGCTTTACTTCTCCTCCAAAGGAAGGCATACTGAAGGATTTTAACGCTCTTAAAAATCCGACGACTTCGGCCGGGTTTGAACCCGCGATCTTGGGCATAGCGGTTCAGCATTCTACTGACTACGCCACCGAAGCCATAGCGTAGCATCAATTCTTCTATATGTTTGTTGGGGCTATTCGAACAGCTACAACGAGAATAAGCGAGCAAATCAAGTTGGCAGGAGACGTCAGTTCGACACGCGGTCTGTCTATCCCTGATCTAACAGTCAGTTACTGCTATCTCCCGCATAGTGCTTGTTGTTCATCCAGCTTTAAGTATTTAGTCTGTCACGGAAGGCCCATTTCCACTTTGCCCCGTTTGCAGCGTACAGAATACAAATGAAGAAAACAAGAAGACGTGCATGAGTAAAACTAGCAGTGACCGATTTAATGTTTTTGGAATTCATGGTACTCAATACGCGGAAAGGCTTCAGCAGTTCAAACCCAGCTGACTTCTCCTGGCGCACAGACAATACGTACACTTTTCAGGGGTCCTAGTTTGATACTCTGTACTTTATTCTAAATCCTTGAAATATATATACACTTTTCAGGGGCCCTAGTTGTATACTCTGTACTTTATTCTAAATCCTTAAAACATATGTACACTTTACAGGGGTCCTAGGTTTATGCTCTGTACTTTCTTCTAAATCCTTGACATATAGGCCCTCTTTTCTGTCTTTTCTCCCAAATCACTAAAATATTAAATGCAAACTGTGGAGGAACAAGTAAAGCATGCTCAATATTTTACGTTTATTATTTTGCTTAGGATGCAAAGCGGTGAGTATCCAAACCTCTAAGAGACTCATGTTCCCCGTCAAGTTCAGAACCTAGGACTATGTGTTCCAATGAGTTTGCTTTCCAAATTATATTATTATTATTATTATTATTATTATTTCTCCTCATTGGAAACTTAGCCTGTTGTAGCCTCTTGACATACCATTTAAGAAAGTGCCTCGCCAAGCCATAAAGTTAAAAGATAAATCTTGTAATCCCCCATTTCCTTACAAGCATTAGCCATCTAAAAACAAGATATCTCAGACAGATAATCTGAAACAAGCTGTCTCCATTTAAAGACATGGAAACCGCCAGTAAACAGTTCTCTTTATTAAAAAAGCCTTGAGAGTTATTTACTACGGAGTTTTAGAAGACTCCAGAAGGAATTTTAGCCAACCTTCAACATTTTACGCACGATTATTTTCCTCACTTAGGGAGACAACTCCCTCCTAAAGGAAACAAGCTTCTGATTGGCTAGTCCTTCAGAGAAACTCATAATCCCCACCAGGTATTATCTAGTATTTAACTTGGCGCACAAGAGCAGCTCTTCCTCTCCTTTACCTCTTATTTACTTGTGACTTTGAGTGATGTAACTCAACAAGACTGCCAAGCAGTCAGGCTACATGCCTTGTACATAAATTATTAACAACTGTGAATGTATTATTTGTCGGTGGACTGAAAATAAATAACATTCATTGGGAATATTCGTGTTCAGTTGATTCAAGAAATACCAGTCTCGAGGAGAACCTGTGTGGACCCTGTCATAATTGTTGTCCCCGTCTGGGATTCGAAAGGGATCTACATATTTAATTGGAGACCCATCTGGGACTACAAACTTAAGTAGAGGACTATATTTCTTGGCACAGCCGATAATCGAACCCGCACATCTGGGGCGACAGTCAAGAAAGCTGACCGCTACACCATGAGGGGGTCTCAACGTTCATAGGACCAACCCTCCATTATGTAGTGCTGGCTACGGCTGAAATATTCATAGAATCGCTTTTCAGTCGGTCAACACCAGTGTATCCAATTAGATTGGGAGGGGAGTTGCAATTAATTTTACCTGCAATAAATACTTTAATTATTTAAACACTTAATATAAAAAGTCTCACACAAAAGGGATGTCTAATTGGATTTATTTGGTAAAAATAATAGTAGTCAGACATACTCACCTCATCAGTGACGCATTTGATGGCGCCCTTGGTGAGGTTCTTGGCAATGTCCATGCCTCCTGCTGGCAGTTCCTTGAAGCACTCGCTCACGTCAGCGCCCGCCTTCTGTGCCCTCTCCTTGAGAGCAGCGATTCCCTCATTGATCTGTTTGCTGATCTGGGCTTCAACCTCTTGGATCCTCTGTTGCTCCTCCTTGGCGTTCTCCTCCACGACAGCCACGACCTTGGCGATTGTCTCCTGTATTTCCACTATGGTCTTATTGGCCCAATTCTGCACTTTATTCCACTGGTCCTCGGCATCTCCAGACACCTGCAACACAATACGGGGTCTCAAACTGAAACAACTATTCTGTACTCCCAACTAATGAGACCTGGTTTTGTGACCACGGGACTCTAGTTGAGTCCATCAATGGTTGGCGACAAGAAATAGTTTAATACTTTGAGTAAGAGTAACATTTCGAAAGTAACATAGTTAAAGTTAACGTTACCGTAAAAAGTACCTGTAAAAGTAACGGCCTTACAGTTACAGCTACTTAATTCAAGAAGTAACATCGTTACCGTAAAAGTAACGATTACTAGTAACGGCCTTACAGTTACAGCTACTTAATTCAAGAAGTAACATCGTTACCGTAAAAGTAACGATTACTAGTAACAGCCTTACAGTTACAGCTACTTAATTCAAGAAGTAACAACGTTACCGTAAAAGTAACGATTACTAGTAACGACCTTACAGTTACAGCTACTTAATTCAAGAAGTAACATCGTTACCGTAAAAGTAACGATTACTAGTAACGGCCTTACAATTACAGCTACTTAATTCAAGAAGTAACATCGTTACCCTCTCGTTACCGTAAAAGTACCTGTAAAAGTAACGGCCTTACAGTTACAGCTACTTAATTCAAGAAGTAACATCGTTACCGTAAAAGTAACGATTACTAGTAACGGCCTTACAATTACAGCTACTTAATTCAAGAAGTAGCATCGTTACCCTCTCGTTACCGTAAAAGTACCTGTAAAAGTAACGGCTTTACAGTTACAGCTACTTAATTCAAGAAGTAACATCGTTACCGTTAAAGAAACGATTACTAGTAACGGCCTTACAATTACAGCTACTTAATTCAAGAAGTAACATCGTTACCCTCTCGTTACCGTAAAAGTACCTGTAAAAGTAACGGCCTAACAGTTACAGCTACTTAATTCAAGAAGTAACATCGTTACCGTAAAAGTAACGATTACTAGTAACGGCCTTACAATTACAGCTACTTAATTCAAGAAGTAACATCGTTACCCTCTTGTTACCGTAAGAGTAACGATTACTAGTAACGATCTCACAGTTACAGCTGCTTAACTTAAAAAGTCACGTTGTTACCCTGTCGTTACCGTGGAAAAGTAACTGTGTAACGCGTAACGGCGTGATGAGACTCACCTGCAGGACGAAGAGCGTGGCGACAAAGAAGACAATCCCCTTGGAGTACATGTTGCTGACAGTGGCCGAGCATGTCTGCTGCCGCCATTATATCCTCCAGGTCATTGGGTGTGGATAATGCGCGACATACTCGAAAACAACTGTACAAATACACTGACAGACGTGGAAACATTACATTGACGCACAAAGTATTTTATAAATCATCTCAAGACTGTTGTTCTTAATTTTTTGATAACTTTGAGAAATCTTTGTAATCAGCTCCGTGTACAGTAGTTGAGTGTGTGTTGAACTTGTCTGATAACCTGTATTTATTATGTATCATATGGCTTTTAGTGCCGGGAGTGTCCGAGGACATGTTCGGCTCGCCTGAGTCTGTAGCTGCTTCCAGCGGACACCCTAAAGGGTGAGCTACAAGTTCCGTTCAATTTCAAGTAGTTCCAACTTTCGTCACCAGATATCAATGATACCTAGTGGTGAACGTTGGAACTTTGATAGAGCGTTCTGACGAAATCTAACCTAACAAATTTTGCTTTACACAAGTTTAGTCTGTGAAAGGATCTTTTACATGCCATAAATCTATGACATGGGACCCCGGCTTTACTTCCCCTCCGAAGGAAGGCATACTGAAGGATTTTTAACGCTCTTAAAAATCCGATGACTTCGGCCGGGTTTGAACCAGCTGTCTTGGGCATAGCAGTTCAGCATACTATCGACTACGCCACCGAAGCCGATAACCTGTATTAATGTGATGACTGTAGTAGTGTGTATTAGGAACAAGCATGGAGTAAGGTTCCCCGGGATTTGACGTAAGGCACTATCCCAGCATTTGCCTGGAGGGAATGTGGAGAAACCCGAGAACAAAACCACACTCTGGATAGCCACTGACAGCTCTGAGATTCGAACCTATGATCTTAGGTCTTGATACACCTGCCCTTGCGGCCGTGGTGCATGATTTAACGTCTACACCGCGGGACAACAAGAAGTGTGGAGTGATATCTAGTGGGCAGGCGTGTAAAAAATTTGTTATTAACAAGAAAAGCTAACCTTTTTAATCTAGCGAGTTGGTGTTTAGGAAACTGACCTTACCAACGATCGTCTTGTGTGGACCACAATTCTGGAGGACCAGGGCTCAATTCCGTGTTTTCTTATAAATGTAATTATGGCCTGAAGGATTGCATAGTAATGAAACACTGAAAGTAAATTCACATGCGTGACTTAAAAAAAACTGATCACCACAAAACCCACATGGTGGCCACGCGAATTCCAAATTTGAATTAATTGAAGATTGATTGCATTTTAAGGAATGTTTGAAGGATTTACACACTACTTAGAGAGCACAGCTGGGAATTCTAAGAAACGTATTTTTGAACTTATTTAACAGTTGTTTTCCCTGAATTATATTTATTTTTGTACTAGCAACCCGCCCCGGCTTCGCCCGGTTTACCTAGCGTAAGCTTAAAAGGCGCACGGACGGCAGGTCCCAGACGCTATTCGGAAAAGCCGAGGTGAACAGCGAAACTCCAAACGCAAATACTTTCCTCTGAAGTCTTAACTCGACACGACTCAACAGTTTGATGCTGCCTGAAGCTAGGGTAATAGACAAAAGCCTGGTGCTTTTCAGTTGGTCAACACGAATGTACCCAAATAGAATATATGAAAATAGGGTATGTGGGTCCTAGTTTAAAACAATTAATTACCACTGTCACCACTAGCGTGGTGAAATAAATCCTGAAATAAATTACATAAGATTAATAAATACACTAGGATGACCAGTTTCGATCGTCAAGCGATCATCATCAGAACCATAACACTTAGGCTATAACATCGATGTTTGAGACTACAGGTGAAAAATATATACAATATGTACAATTATTTAGTTGCAGTGTTGGTAATGCAACAGTCGGTGTATGCTAAATGTGGTATATCTAATGTTAGGTGAACTTCTAAAATAGTGATAAAAATCCGGAATTTGTCTGTTAGGGGTGATTATATGGTTATACAAAATCAACTATGCTTATACTGTAATAATTCAGGCTTATACTTATCGGGTTATCTCCTTAACTGGAACTTGAAGCAGTTGCGTGTTCACTTAGGCACCAGTTATGGTCGACTACCCCGGGTGTTAACTGGGCGGAACTGGTTTTTCCCTTTTCTCCCCCTTTAGTTGCTATGTTTTTTCTGAGGTCATGTTTATTTGTGTGACGTTGCCAAACCTAGATAAGAATGTATGCTATTGAATACAGGAATCTGCAACTATTAAAGACCGTGGAACTATCTTCGCCACGCGTGGACTAAAAAAGCCATTCAAACTAAGCGGTACACGGTCTATTGAAGACGTCCCGGCACCTTTAATACTGCCGCGCTTATCGGCCTAGGTTTATTGCAGAAAAAAGTACATAGTACCCTGATCCAAATAACATTTACCTATAACAATCGCTATTTTCCCCCTTTTTTATCTAGCTTGGCTGTATCGCTAAGTTGTGTAATAGGTAATAGGTAATAGGCTCAATCACTAGCTCGTAAACTCACTCCGAAGCTAGTAATATAAATTTCCACTGAATGGAGATTGTTGGAAGAAATGAAAACGTAAACACACTTATAGTGGGCGAAGTATAAAAGATAGAGTTATAGAACGTTTCACGCAGTTCCTTGAAGCACTCGCTCACGTCAGATATGTTTAACGTTCTTCCCAGCGTAAGCTTAAAAGACGCACGAACAACAGGTCTTTCTTCGACTCGATTCGCTGAAATCGTTACTTCTCTGCTTCCTTTGTTCATAAATGAATGTTTTTGTACAGAAACCGTCCTCGAGAAATCCTTTACAGAATGGTGAAGACTGCATCAAAATCCATCCAGTGGTTCTCGAGATTACCCGTTACATCCAAAAATCGGGGAATTTAGTTAGTTATTATTGTTTTAAGGGGCGGAACTACGAGGTCATCTGCTCCTAATCGGGGACTTTGTTCTATACTGTGCAGAGAATAATACGTATATTTATGCATGTATGTACGTGTTGTAACATCTAACGCTAGTGGTGAGAGTGGTAATTAATTGTTTTAAACTAGGACCCACATACCCTATTTTCATATATTCTACTAGTCATTCATAAAACAAAACTCCCATGTCTGTTAAATATATTTTCCATACGTATACTAAATAGTACTGTCTACAATACAACGCATAAAACATGAAATATGCCAAGCTTCACGGTGAATGTCGATGTTTTGCAGACCCTCGTCCATGAAAGCTCGACAAGACAGCTCGACAGCGTCCCTGGAAGTGGTTTTCCGTGGATTCCCACTTCTACTCTAGGCAAATGCCGGGAGGCACCTAACTTACGGCCATGACCATTTCCTACGCAATTCCTATCTCAATTACAACTATACACACTAGTAGAGATATTACAGTGACACAGGTTATTAGACAGATTCTACACACACCCAATTACATGGGGCTACATGACCAAGATGTCGCAAATCCCCTAAAGCATCAACAACAACAACTCATTCAGCCCCGTTCACTTTGGGGGTGTGTATATACACTGGTCAAAAAAAGTTTTGCATATTGCAAGCTCATGTATTTGTGGACCAAATATAATACACGTGCTTTATCCGATAACTGTTTTTATTTATGTATGAAGCGTATGGATTACACATGAAACATAATAATAATAATAATAATAATAATACGTAAATACTAGAACAGATATCAACCTTATTACGACCTCATGTCCAGTGTATTTTCTCCAGTCCAGGCTCGATGGTGTAGCACTGAAAAAGTCCTTAGGGTCACCTAAGTACGCCCTTAGTTTGCAATCTTCGACAATGTTCCTGATGATCTGGTTCGATGTACCACAATCACGGCAGGGGTTTGACCACTTGTTGTATGCACAAACTCCAAGTCCGATAACAGTGCGCGGTACAAACAAACTAACGTGTTATCTTAGAGTTAACACATGAGCCAATGTGCATGACGTCATACAGCAATGAAAATACGACATCATGCAATATGCAAACCCTTTTTTTTTACCAGTGAAGAATTTGTCTGATCATCATAATCCATACTAATATATAACAAGATGTTCAGTAAAGAACATATAGCCTACTTTCTCCTAAATGCATGGGTATTGTTATAAATCTTTGTCCTTTTCAAGGAGTATAATTTAATTTTGGTTGTAGTAGCTTGTTAAAATACAACGTATTATAAGGCTATTAAACATGGATATGAGGTGCCCTTTGCTAGTGCTACCTCTGTACAAAATTTCATTCAATTCAGTTTCACCGCGTGTGATTTGATATGGTGAATCGATTTGTACACATACAAGGCCGCTATCTGCAACCTATTGGACTGATGACCTTATAGCTTGGTCAAAGAACGCTCCTCACATGAAGGTATGTTGTTGCAAAATTTGGTAGAGATCAGATGATTAGGTTGGTCGTAATTTGATTTAAGCTTTTAACATTTGGGTTGCCGCCATTACGTTTCCATCAAGATGGCGACGATATAAAACATGACATTGAGTTGCCTTTTGCAAATGCTACCTCTGTACCAAATTTTGTTCAATTCGGTTTGCACCGTGTTTGAATTGATAGCGGGAATTGATTTGCACACATACTTGGCCGCAATCGGCAAACTATTGGACTGATGACCTTGCTGTTTGGTCAAAAGACGCTTACCACATATAGGTATGTAATTGCAAAAATAAGTAGAGATCAGATGATTTGGTTGGTCGTAATTTGATTTAAGCTCTTAACATTTGGGTGGTCGCCATTACGTTTCCGTCGAGATGGCGGCAATATAAAACATGACACTGAGGTGTCCTTCGCTAGTGCTACCTCTGTACCAAATTTCGTTCAATTCGGTTTCACCATGTTTGAATAGATAGGGGTAATCGATTTTCAGACATACATGGCCGCCATCCGCAAATTATTGGGCTGATGACCTTGTAGTTCGGTCAAAGGCTTCTTCGTACAAACAGGTATAATTTTGCAAAATTGGGTATAGATCAGATGATTAGGTTGGTCGAAATTTGATTTAAGCTTTTAACATTTGGGTGGCCGCCATTACGTTTTCGTCAAGATGGCTGCAATATAAAACATGACAATGAGGTTCCCTTTGCTAGTGCTACCTCTGCACCAAATTTCGTTCAATTCGGTTTCACCGTATTTGAATTGATAGGGGGAATCAATTTGCACACATACATGGCCGCCATCAGCAAACTATTGGGCTGATGACCTTGTAGTTTGGTCAATGGACGCTCGCCATATAAATATATGTTGTTGCAAAATTTGGTAGAGATCGGATGATTAGGTAAGTCGTAATTTGATTTAAGCTTTGAACATTTGGGTGGCCGCCATTACATTTCCTTCAAGATGGCGGCGATATAAAACATGACACTGAGGTGCCCTTTGCTAGTGCTACCTCTGTAGCAAATTTCGTTAAATTCGGTTTCACCGTGTTCGAATCGTTAGGGGGGGGGGGACAGACATTCAGAGTACACACACTCACTCACACTCACACACAGACACACAGACAGACACACAATTTTGGGCCCTATGTTGATCTCATAAGTCTACTTTCATTTTTTGCAAAAATCGAAAGTAGGCTAAAAATGAGATGGTGTGTGTATGTGTGTGTGTCCGTGTGTCTGTGTATTACTCAATCACGCAAGAACCACTGGTCCGATTTAAATGAAATATTGCATGGATGTAGCTGATTTACCTGATTAACATATAGGCTACTTTTGATTTCGATATTTTGCACTATTTAAAGATGGCGACCATTTTAGTGACTTCACTACACCCTTTGGTTTCAAAATTTCATATTTCCATTTCAAATAAAAAGAGAACGCTAAGAAATAGCAAACATTTGAAAAATGTTAATTTAATTTAATTTAATTTTCTATCCGAAGGGTCCTTATAACTTTTCGTGTATCTCCAACGGTTAGTGAGTAAAACCTAAATTTGTGCTCTAAAACACGGTCAACGCCGAGCGATGTTAGTCTTCTAAAGCTCAATGTTGGTTTGTCTGTTTGTTATTTATACAAATCTACACCATTTCACCGATCTGAACCAAATTGTGTATGCATACCCTTTGGAACCCTGCGGCTAACACTGTCCATTTTAAATTTCGGACAGACCACTCCATTCCCTGCATTTAGGCCCTTTGGCACAAATCTACACCGTTTCACCGATCTGAACCAAAATTTGCATGCTTACCCTTTGGAACCCTGCGAGTAACACTGTCTAAATAAAATTTCGGACAGACCACTCCATTTCCTGCATTTAGGACCTTCGGCACAAATCTACACCGTTTCACCGATCTGAACCAAAATTTGTATACTTACCCTTTGGAATCCTGCGGGTAACCCTGTCTACATGAAATTTCGGACAGGCCACACCATTCCCGGCTTTTAGGCCCTTTGGCACAAATCTATACCGTTTCACCGATCTGAACCAAAATTTGAATACTTCCCCTTTTGAACCCGACGAGTAACACTGTCTAAGTGAAATTTTGGACCGACCACTTCATTCCCTGCATTTAGGACCTTTGGCACAAATCTACACCGTTTCACCGATTTGAACGAAATGTTGTATCATTACCCTTTGGAACCCTGTGGGCAACACTGTCCGCTTGAATTTTTTGACAGACCACTCCATTCCCTGCATTTAGGCCCTTTAGCACAAATCTACACCGTTTCACCTAATTGCACCAAATCTTACAAACTTACCCTTTTATACCCTCCTGGTAACACTGTCCACGTGCTAGTTTGGACAACCCTCCCCATTCCCGACATTTAGAAAACAGACAAAATTAACTTGAAAACCACGTTTTTATGCCCTGGCACATGTCCGTAGTAGTGTACCTGTAAGAATATTTTTATAAGTCTATTGTTGACGCGCAATTTGGGCTGCATCACATCACCCCTACCAGTGTTCTGGAGAAGAATTGCGAAAAGAGTTACATCTTGCGCTGCTTATAAATTTCAGTCACGGTGAGTTATTAACGCAGAAAGAGATCTTAGGCCCCTTAAAACAGTCATCATTATGAAAATATTATGCCTCAGTATAAGTTCGATGGTGTTGGTGCAGTACATTGAGATTATCAGCTGCAATAATCGTTGGTGCTTTCAAATTTACTTTCATTTATTCCGATCCTTATCCTGAGCGCTATGTGGCGATAAATGACACTATTGCTACGTCAGGAGCTCGGGACAGCCGACGTTTTCCAAGGTGCTCTGATTATTTCCCTACGGTGCTATGCGACAAAAGACGACACAATTGGTCTCTATTTTTAGCCTACTTTCGATTTTTGCAAAAAATGAAAGTAGACTTATGAGATCACTACAGGGCGAAAAAAAGTGTGTCTGTCTGTGTGTGTGTATGTGTGTGAGTCTGTGTGTGTGTGTGTGTGTGTGTGTGTGTGTGTGTGGTACTCTGAATGTCTGTCCCCCCCTATCAATTCGAACACGGTGAAACCGAATGGAATGAAATTTGGTACAAAGGTAGCACTAGCAAAGGACACCTCAGTGTCATGTTTTATATCGCCGCCATCTTGACGGAAACGTAATGGCGGCCACACAAATGTTCAAAGCTTAAATCAAATTACGACCAACCTAATCATCCGATCTCTACCAAAGTTTGCAACAGCATACCTTTATGGGGGTAGCATCCTTTGACCAAACTAATAGGTCATCAGCCTAATAGTTTGCGGATGGCGGCCATCTTTGTGTCAAAATCGGTTACCCCTATTAATTCGAACACGGTTAAACCGAATTGAACAAAGTTTGGTACAGAGGTAGCACTAGCAAAGGACACCTCAGTGTCATGTTTTATGTCGCCGCCATCTTGACGGAAACGTAATGGCGGCCACACAAATGTTCAAAGCTTAAATCAAATTACGACTAACCTAATCATCCGATCGCTACCAAGTTTTGCAACAACATAACTATATGGGGGCAGCATCCTTTGACCAAACTAATAGGTCATTAGCCTAATATTTTGCGGATGGCAGCCATCTTTGTGTGAAAATCGATCCCCCCTATTAATTCGAACACGGTGAAACCGAATGGAACGAAATTTGGTACAGAGGTAGCACTAGAAAAGGCCACCTCAGTGTCATGTTTTATATCACCGCCATCTTGACGGAAACGTAATGGCGGCCACACAAATGTTCAAAGCTTAAATCAAATTACGACTAACTTAATCATCCGATCTCTACCAAATTTTGCAACAACATACCTTTATGGACGGAGCATCCTTTGACAAATCTAATAGGTCATTAGCCTAATAGTTTGCGGATGGCGGCCATCTTTGTGTCAAAATCGATTACCCCTATTAATTCGAACACGGTGAAACCGAATGGAACGAAATTTGGTACAGAGGTAGCACTAGAAAAGGCCACCTCAGTGTCATGTTTTATATCACCGCCATCTTGACGGAAACGTAATCGCGGCCACCCAAATGTTAAAGGCTAAAATGTAATTACGACCAACCTAATAATCTAGTCTCTACCAAATTTTGCAACAACAAATCTTTATGTGGGAAGCATATTCTGACAAAACTGCTAGATCATCAGCCCAATAGTTTGCAGATGGTGGCCAAGTATGTGTGCAAATCGATTCCCCCTATCAATTCAAACACGGTGAAACCGAATTGAACGAAATTTGGTACAGAGGTAGCACTAGCAAAAGGCACCTCAGTGTCATGTTTTATATCGCCGCCATTTTGACGGAAACGGAATGACGGCCACCCAAATGTTAAAAGCTTAAATCAAATTTCGACCATCCTAATAATTTGATCTCTACCGGATTTTGCAACAACATGCCTTTTTGTGGAAAGCATCTTATGACTGACTACATGGTCATCAGCCCAATAGTTTGCAAATAGCGACCATGTATGTGTGCAAATCCATTCCCCAGATCAATTCAATCACGGTGAAACCGAATTGAATGAATTTTTTTTACAGAGGTAGCACTAGCAGAGGGCACCTCATATTCATGTTTAATATCCCTATAGCACGTTGTATTTCAACAAGCTACTACAACCAACATTCAATTATACTCCTTTAAAAGGACAAAGAGTTATAACAATACCCATGCATTTAGGAGAAAGTAGGCTATATGTTCTTTACTGAACATCTTGTTTCCAACTACCAATGAGATATAGGCCCTAGGCAGTGTTCTTTACTTCACTTACTCCTCTTTCTAATCATATTTTTCGATTCGTTTGTAAATTACATGTATCAGTACTGTAGTTAGTAAATATCCGTTTCACCAATTCATTATTAACGTTATCATTACGGAAAAATGACCTGAATGTTACGTCCATTATACTGTACTACGTAACACCACCACTACCATCACCACCACAAACAGTTTTTTTCCTTTTAGTTCCGTAGTAGTATTCATTATCATCCATAATACAAATAAATCCACCGGGCGAAGCCGGGCACTACTGCTAGTCATTTATTAAAGGCAAAGCCTTATCTCTGCAGCCACATTTGATGGTTCCTGCTAGACTCTTCCTGCTGCCAAATGCACCACATGTCAGTTCTCCAATGGAGTTCTTGATGTACGACATCCTTGTACGTCCCCTAGGTTTCTTTCCCAGTACTCTGACCTCAATAATGGTTTGGAGAAGATGTTGTGACTTTAATACATGTCCAAGGAACTTGGTTTTCCTCTTCTTTATTGATTTTAATAAACATCGATCCTCCTTCACGTCCTGCAGAACAAGAACATTTGTTTTCCTGTCCATCCAACTTGTTCTTGTCATTCTTCTCCAAAACAACATTTCTTCAGCCTAAGTTTTGTCTCCTCCAGTTTCCCTAATGTCCAGGTTTCGCATCCATACAGTAAGACACTACAAACAAAGGTCTTTAAAAATGACTTTCTAGTCCCCAAACTGGGCTAATTATTTAGCAATAAGTTATTAGCCTACTTTCGATTTTTGCAAAAAATGAAAGTAGACTTATGAGATCAACACAGGGCGAAAAAAGTGTGTCTGTCTGTGTGTGTGTATGTGTGTGTGTGAGTCTGTGTGTGTGTGTGTATGTGTGTGTGTGAGTCTGTGTGTGTGTGTGTGTGTGTGTGTGTGAGTGTGTGTACTCTGAATGTCTGTCCCCCCCTATCAATTCGAACACGGTGAATGCGAATTGAACGAAATTTGGTACAAAGGTAGCACTAGCAAAGGACACCTCAGTGTCATGTTTTATATCGCCGCCATCTTGACGGAAACGTAATGGCGGCCACACAAATGTTCAAAGTTTAAATCAAATTACGGCTAACCTAATCATCCGATCTCTACCAAATTTTGCAACAACATACCTTTATGGGGGGAGCATCCTTTGACCAAACCAATAGGCCATCAGCGTAATAGTTTGCGGATGGCGGCCATCTTTGTGTGAAAATCGATTCCCCCTATTAATTCAAACACGGTGCAACCGAATGGAACGAAATTTGGTACCGAGGTAGCACTAGAAAGGGCACCCCAGTGTCATGTTTTATATCGCCGCCATCTTGACGGAAACGTAATGGCGGCCACCCAAATGTTCAAAGCTTAAATCAAATTACGACTAACCTAATCATCCGATCTCTACCGAAATTTGCAACAACATGCCTTTATGGGGGGAGCATCCTTTGACCAAACTAATAGGTCATCAGCGTAATAGTTTGCGGATGGCGGCCATCTTTGTGTGAAAATCGATTCCCCCTATTAATTCGAACACGTTGCAACCGAATGGAACGAAATTTGGTACAGATGTAGTACTAACAAAAGGCACCTGAGTGTCATGTTTTATATCGCCGCCATCTTGACAGAAACGTAATGGCGGCCACACAAATGTTCAAAGCTTAAATCAAATTACGATTAACCTAATCATCCGATCTCTACCAAATTTTGCAACAAAATACCTTTATAGAGGAAGCATCCTTTGACCAAATGAATAGGTCATTAGCCTAATAGTTTGCGGATGGCGGCCATCTTTGTGTGAAAATCAATTCCCCCTATTAATTCAAACACGGTGAAACCGAATGGAAAGAAATTTGGTACAGAGGTAGCACTAGCAAAGGGCATCTCAGTGTCATGTTTTATATCGCCGCCATATTGACAGAAACGTAATGGGGGCCACACAAATATTCAAAGCTTAAGTTAAATTACGACTAACATATCCATCCGATCTCTACCAAACTTTGCAACAACATACCTTTATGGAGGGAGCATCCCTAGACCAATCTAATAGGTCATTAGCCTAATAGTTTGCGGATGGCGGCCATCTTTATGTCAAAATTGATTCCCCCTATTAATTCGAACACGGTGGAACCGAATGAACGAAATTTGGTACAGAGGTAGGACTAGCAAAGGGCACCTCAGTGTCATGTTTTATATCGCCGCCATCTTGACGAAAACGTAATGGCGGCCACACAAATGTTCAAAGCTTAAATCAAATTACGATTAGCCTAATCATCCGATCTCTACCAAATTTTGCAACAAAATACCTTTATAGAGGAAGCATCCTTTGACCAAATGAATAGGTCATTAGCCTAATAGTTTGCGGATGGCGGCCATCTTTGTGTGAAAATCAATTCCCCCTATTAATTCAAACACGGTGAAACCGAATGGAAAGAAATTTGGTACAGAGGTAGCAATAGCAAAGGGCATCTCAGTGTCATGTTTTATATCGCCGCCATATTGACAGAAACGTAATGGGGGCCACACAAATATTCAAAGCTTAAGTTAAATTACGACTAACATATCCATCCGATCTCTACCAAACTTTGCAACAACATACCTTTATGGAGGGAGCATCCCTAGACCAATCTAATAGGTCATTAGCCTAATAGTTTGCGGATGGCGGCCATCTTTATGTCAAAATTGATTCCCCCTATTAATTCGAACACGGTGGAACCGAATGAACGAAATTTGGTACAGAGGTAGGACTAGCAAAGGGCACCTCAGTGTCATGTTTTATATCGCCGCCATCTTGACGAAAACGTAATGGCGGCCACACAAATGTTCAAAGCTTAAATCAAATTACGATTAGCCTAATCATCCGATCCCTAGCAAATTTAGCAACAACATACCTTTATGGAGGGAGCATCCTTTGACCAAACTAATAGGTCATTAGCCTAATATTTTGCGGATGGCGGCCATCTTTGTGTGAAATTCGATTCCCCTTATCAATTCGAACACGGTGAAACCGAATGGAACGAAATTTGGTACAGAGGTAGCACTAGCAAAGGGCACCTCAGTGTCATGTTTTATATCACCGCTATCTTGACGGAAACGTAATCGCAGCCACCCAAATGTTAAAAGCTAAAATGTAATTACGACCAACCTAATAATCTAGCCTCTACCAAATTTTGCAACACCATATCTTTATGTGGGAAACATATTCTGACGAAACTGCTAGAACATCAGCCCAATAGTTTGCAGATGGTGGCCAAGTATGTGTGAAAATCGATTCCCCCTATCAATTCAGACACGGTGAAACTGAATTGAACGAAATTTTGTACAGAGGTAGCACTAGCAAAGGGCACCTCATATTCATGTTTAATATCCCTATAGCACGTTGTATTTCAACAAGCTACTACAACCAACATTCAATCATACTCCTTGCAAAGGACAAAGAGTTATAACAACACCCATGCATTTAGGAGAAAGTAGGCTATATGTTCTTTGCTGAACATCTTGTTTTTATTTAGGAATGCCTGTTATGATACCACTATTCTTTTTTGATTTCTGACAGGCAGATGTTATTAGAAAAGGGAAGTTTCTAGTTTTAAGTGACCGCTAATCTTGAGATCATGAGCCACGGGACCTCCTTTTACGTGGAATCCGAACCACAGGACATGACATTTCACATTGAAAATCTCACAAAAGATGTTATTGGATGTTATCGCACTACCCAAATATGGGAATTCTGGGATTTGTTCAATTGCGGTGTCATTCACTTTTATGTTTGTTCTAGTTATAGGCTCCTTTTTGTCTGATAACCTGTTTCATTGTGGTGTCTGTATTAGTGTGTGAGTTTATTTGAAATTAAGTTTACGATTAGGTTACAACTGTAATTTATCAATGAGATATACCCATATAAATTATTTATTCAGTCATTTAGATATTGTGCAATAGAGTTGGAACAAAGGAGGTAATGTATGGGAGAAGGAAGGAAGATTGTGTTTTACGTGACCGTGGATCTCGTGATTTTGAGCCACGGGACTTCCTATTTATGTGGAATCCGAACCACAGGACATGGCATTTCACTTTGAAAATCTCACATGAATTGACCGGGAATCGAACCCAGTCCACCTTGGTGAGAGGCCAAAGGAGGTAATGTGAAGGCTGGACAGTAATCAGGGTCAGGACGTGAGTCATACTGGTTGTTTGGCATGGACTATCTTCTGGTTGCAGTACAGGACAGCTACACAGAAAAGAAACCTTTTGTTCCAAAAACTGTGCTATGGTTGGCTTTTTGTAAATCGTTAGAAAAGCACAAAAAAGCTTAACTCTGAATTTTAGAATAATTTGTACGATCATTTTGTCGGAAAACTCAAAAGAACATTGAAAAGCGTTTTTCTCTGAAGAGACATATTTTAAAGAAAAGTTTTAAACAAAAAATGTAGAGGACATTGTCACCTACAATTCGTCTCATTGAGGTCATGTCATACGTTTTGAAATGCAGAAGCTAGGTGGTGCCAACGTTTCCAAAAAAAAAGTGTTTTTTCACTTTTTGTCCTAGAAAATATGTTTTGTTCACAAAAGAGCGAATCAAAAATTTGTTCCTCTCACAATTGTCTACAACATTTATTGAAACATTTTTTTCCTCCACCTTACCGTTCCAAAGTTATAGTCTGCCGAAGTGTGAAAATTGTACTATTCAGATGGCACAAAGGTTAATATGTATACAGTTATGATTGATACATTGCGATTGAAATAGATATGATTGTTTGAGCTAATTAACAAACACAGCACGCGTCCTGTTTGACCGAGCCTTAGGGAGCTGTCCGACACCGGTCCCTGTCCCTGTCTAAATTATACCCACCGCTCTCTCCGCAGTAACAATAGTAGCCTTGACTACGCAGCAATGCATTTGCTGCGCTATAACGTTGTAACGGTAAGTCTGAGGAAACAAACGTTTAAATAAGACAATTTTGAGAGGAACAAATTTCTGATTCACTCTTTTGTGGAAAAAACTATTTTTTCTAGGACAAAAAGTGAAAGAACACTTTTTTGCGGAAGTTGTTGGATCCTGTTGGCACTGCCCAATCTATTGATGGTACGAAGAGAGCGCTCGGCAGCCTGCTTAACGTCTTCAATGGTACGGAAGCGCTCCCCGCGCATTGTCATCTTCATCTTCGGGTTGAGATCATAGTCGCAGGGACTGATGTTGGGAGAATATGGGGGGGTGATAGAGGACCTCCCAGCCCCAGCGATCCAACAATGCCGACACAACGCCTGCTGTGTGTGCCCTAGCATTGTCATGCAGAACGATGGGCGGTGTAACCATGTGGTGGCGCCGCGCCGTTTCCTTCTCAGAGCTCCTCGGAGATGGTCTTGCAGAAAAGAACAATAGTACGTCATAGAAGTTTGCCGCCGACCGTATGTGGTCAGGAGAACTCCTAAACATACGCAGTTCTCCTTGTAAGCACTCAGTTTGCCTAACAGTGGTGGCCAAACGGTAAGATATCTTACAGGGGAGTCTTCACTTTCGTTTACGGTCGGCGGCAAACTTATATGAAGAAGGTATCCATAAACTTGTGTCACGCTATGACAAATGCCTGCAACAGTTCGGCAGTTATGTGGGAAGGTAGTTTAGTAGGTGTAGAATGTTTTGAATAAATAATTTTTCTGTATCTGTACACAATTTAATTTTAATACCAAACGGAACTTACTTTCTGGACGTGCCTCGTTTTATTATGGAGCTGGGATTCTAGGAGTTTATCTGCGGGCTACCATTATCCCCTCAAAATGTTGCTGATCGACAGAGCACGCAAGACTAATACAATGAAGAAAAAGAAATTCATTGCCCCTTAAAATGTTATGGTTCGGTTAATAATGCATAACTTACTAAGATGAAAATAGGCTCCTTAAATATTCAGTTATATTAGCGAAATTTCAGGATTAATCTATTATAAGCTATCATCCGATTTCGATGAAACTTGAGTGAGTTATTGTGTACATTGCAAGGAACGTTTCAAATTTAGTAATTCCATTGTATAATAGGCAGCGCACGAGTAGTTTCAACAAATGAGTGACGGGGCGCGAATCGTTTCAGCAAAGTTCCATCTTTGTTCGTATACCATTCATCCGATTGTAATGAAACTAGGGTGAATTGTTGTGCACTCTGCAGGGAAGGTTTCTGACTTAGTAAATCCATTGTATAATAGGTAGCGCACGAGTTGATTCAACAAATGAGTGACGGTGCATGAAGCGTTTGAACAAAGTTCCGTCTGCGTTCATATACCATTCCTCCGATTGCGATGAAACATTGGTGAGTTGTTGTGCACTCTCCCACAAATGCTTATAAATTAGTAAATCCTTTTTACGTTAGCTTAGAGGCAGTTAACGGAAATTGAAGAAAATATTGTGTATCCAAAAGCACTTCAAGTAACAAAATTACAATGCCAACATGTTTTTTTTTGATTGGCATTGCAACGCATGCCGGGTATAGCTTGTCTATTATAAGCCACAAGCAGTATTTCAACACAATTTTGATCAGATAAAAAGCACCCACAAGGACTTTGAGTGGCAATAATATTGCTCATTACAACAACGACCTTCCTCCAGGTTGCTCACAATACGACACAGCGAACAAAGGTACGATATCCTAATATCCAATTGTGATCCCGAGCAATGCTGAGCTTAAGAGCTAGTATGATATATAACAAGTAGTTCCGTGAAGAACTATACAGCCTATTTTCATATATCCTACTTATGTTAATTGCAACTATTACACACACAATTTCAGTTTGAATGCTGTAATAGATTCGTAGATATTGAGAACCGACTAAATATTTCGGATGGTCGCTATGTTGGATTTTATATATGTAGGTCCTAGAGTTATGTACCGTTACATGCAGATTATTGTGTACGCGTAGTATTCAAACTTCAATCGCATAATTAAGACACAAGAAGTAACAAGGAGATTTTAAAATTTCGCACAGCTGCCATCTTTAGGTTACGGAGAAAATTGAAATAAATTAGATGCTAGTGGATTACCATTCGTATAAGGATTTACTGTACCCAGTTTCACTGCACTCGGATGGTTAAATTGCGAGAAACGTCCATGTGAATATTTATACTTCACGTCGCCGCCATGTTGGATTTGTGATCACCAAGTTATTTAAAGTCCTATAAGTGAACTTGAGTTCATAGTCCCTAAGAACAATAAAATATTCATTTTGATTGCTATAATAGATTCGTAGATATTGAGAGCCGTCTAAATATTTCGGATGGTCGCCATGTTGGATTGTTAAATGTATAGACCATATAGTCATGTACCATTAAAGGAAAATTATTGCGTAGGTTCATTATTCAAACCTTCACTTCGATCGCATGACTACATCACAAGAAATAAAAACTTAATTTTAAAATTCGCACAGCCGCCATCTTGAGGTTATGTAAACAATTGGACTAAATTAGATACCAGTGCATTACAATGTGTATAAATATTTCCTATACCAGATTTCAGTGCGTTTAGAACATTAAATCGCGAGGAAGGTCTATTTAAAATTTTCAAATTCGCTTGGCCACCATGTTTGTTTTGTAGTTAACCGGTTTTTTAAAGGCTTATAGATGGACTTCCAGTAGTGCCCTTTTTCTCCGTACCAAATTTCAGGGAGATACCGCTAATAGTTTCAGAGATATAGACTGCCGGTGAAATATTTCGCACATCCGCCATCTTGTGGTTATGTAAAAAAATGAACGAAGTTAGTTGTCGGTGCATTGCAATGTATATAAATATATACTGTACCAAGTTTCATTGCGTTTGTTTGGTTAAATCGCGAGAAACGTCTATTTAAATGTCTCAACTTCGCTTGGCCGCCATGTTGGTTTTGTAGTTACCAGGTTTTCAAAGGTCACATAAGTGAACTTATAGTAGTTCCCTTTATCACCATACAAAATGTCAGGGTAATATTGGTAATAGTTTCGGAGATATTGAATGCTAGATAAATATTTCGCACAGCCGCCATGTTGGATTGGTGAGTCGTAACAAAATTTGAATGGCACGGTCGGGGTCGCCCGGAATAGTGCTATGAACTTACCGAGTTTCATTGAAAGCGCTCCAGCCGTTTAGATTTTATTAGGGGGACACACACACACGAATCACACACACGCACACACACACACGGACAAAAGGTGATCTCATAAGCCTATTTTTTTCAAAATTGAAAATAGGCTAAAAATGGAAATGTATATCTGTCCGACGTACATGGACTCCGACACCATTTAACCGATTGCATTGAAATTTTGTAGGGTTGTAGTGCACACCCCAAGGAAGGTTTTGGCAACAATAATTTTAGATAGCCCTCTCCATTCCTTTCATTTAGGCCCTTTGGCTCAAATCTACGCCGTTTCACCGATCTGAACTGAGTTATACGTACTTACCATTTGGAACAAGACGAGTAACACTATCTACTTGCAAATTCGGACAGCCCTCTCCATTCCCTTCATTTAGACCCTTTGGCTCAAATACTGAATTTCCATGCCCCAGAAGCTTTATCACTTTATTTAAGGGCGTCATCACGAGGATGGGGACTTAATTACAGCCTTGGTGAGGATTCATTATTTTACAGCATGAGCGGAGAACATGTTATTTTCCTAGCTTCTAAGCATACTTCATTTGATTTGATTTGTTTTGTTTTGTCGACAGAATCCATACCATATTTTAGGGTCTTTTTTATACAGGTGGTGACACTGTTCGTACGGAAGTTCTCGACACTGAGGTCTATCTATTTAACAGTCTGTTATTCCTTCATGCAAATATTATCTCTTACAGAGACAGCTTGCAAGAAGAATGGGAGGTCGAGATATGGTGTTGCCATGGTATCGTTCATCAATCCCTATCCTCTTTTTCTATATAACAAGTAGTTCCGTGAAGAACTATACAGCCTATTTTCATATATCCTATTTATGTAAATATCCTCTATCAACATACAACATTTCAGATTGATTGTAGTGATAGATTCGTAGATATCGAGAACCGTCTAAATATATCAGATGGTCGCCAGGTTGGATTTTTATTTATGTACTATTACATGAAGATTATTGTGTAGCCTACGTGTGGTATTCAGACTTCAATCGCATGATTACGACACAAGAAGTAAAAACGAGATTTTAAAATTTCTCACAGCTGCCATCTTGTTGTTATGAAAACAATTGAAATAAATTAGATGCCAGTGGATTAACATTAAAGCATTTAACGTGCAAAGTTTTACTGCATTCGAATGGCTAAATCGCGAGAAACGTCCATTTAAATATCTATACTTCGCGTCGCCGCCATGTTGGATTTTTGCACACCATGTTACTCAAAATTCCATAGGTGAACATATGTTAACAGCCTCTATGAACATACAAAATCTCAGTTTGATTGCTGTAAAAGATTCGTAGATATTGAGAACCGACAAAATATTTCGGATGCTCGCCATTTTGGATTGTTATATGTATAGGCCATAGAATTATGTACCATTAAAGGAAAATTATTGTGTAGCTTCATTATTCAAACTTTCACTTCGATCGCGTGATAAATACACAAGAAATAAAAACTTAATTTTAAAATTTCGCACAGCCGCCATCTTGAGGTTATGTAAACAATTGAACTAAATTAGATGCCAGTGCATTACAATATGTATAATCATTTGCTGTACCACATTTCCCTGCGCTCAGATGGTTAAACACGAGAAAAGTCTATTAAAATATTTCAACTTCGCTTGGCCGCCATGTTCGTTTTGTGCTTTTCAGGTTTTTGAATGTTACATGAATAAACTCGTAAAATTTCCCATTATGACCGTACAAAATTTCAGGGTGATATCATAAATAGTTTCGGAGATATTGAATGCCAGTGAAATATTTCGCACAGCCGCCATTTTGAGGTTATGTAAACAATTAAACTAAATTAGAAGCCATTGCATTACAATGTGTATAAACATTTCCTGTACCATGTTTCATTACGTTTGGATGGTTAAATCGCGAGAAAAATCTATTTAAATGTCTCAACTTCGCTTGGCCGCCATGTTGGTTGTGTATTGCCAGGTTTTCGAATGTCTCATAGATGAACTTCTAGTATTTCCCTTGATCACCGTACAAAATTTCAGGGCGATGTCGGTAATAGTTCCAGAGATACTGAATGCTGGTGAAATATTTCGCACAGCCGCCATGTTGGATTGGTAAGACACAATAAAATATGAAGGGCACGGTCGGGGTCGGCCAGAATGGTGTTATGACCTTACCGAGATTCATTGAAATCGCTTCAGCCGTTTAGAATTTATTATGGGGACACACACACCTCTCTCTCTCTCTCACACACACACACACACACACACGCACACACACACGGACAAAAGGTGATCTCATAAGCCTATTTTTTCAAAATTGAAAATAGGCTAAAAATGGAAATGTATATCTGTCCGACGTTAATGGATTCCGACACCATTTAACCGATTGCATTGACATTTTGTAGGGTTGTAGTGCATACCCCAAGGAAGATTTTTGGCAACAATAATTTTAGATAGCCCTCTCCATTCCTTTCATTTAGGCCCTTTGGCACAAATCTACACAGTTTCACCGATAGGAACTGAATTTTACGTACTTACCATGTAGAACAAGACGATTAACACTATCTACTTGAAATTTCTGACAGCCCTCTTCATTCCCTTCATTTAGGTCCTTTGGCACAAATACTGAATTTTCATGCCCACAGGCTTTATAATTTTATTTAAGGGCGTCATCACGAGGATTCGTTATTTTACAGTATGAGCGGAAAAATGTTTATTTTTCTTGGCTTTATGCATACTTTATTTGATTCTTTTTTTGTTTCAGTGTCATTTTTATACTACGTTTGTTGCTTTTAGCCTACGAGTGTTTCAATATTGATTTTGTCTGAAGAAGGAGATTTATGGTAAATATAGCTTCAGAGTTGATTTGTTAATAATCTTATAATTTTTGTCCTCAAAGTTCGTCATCTTGGACCTGGGTCCAGATTGGTCATCTGGATGATATGGTGTTATTATTGGGTTTAGTTTGTCTCGTGGCCGCAAGGTGTCTGTGCGCTCCTATGAGTGGTTCTTATTTAAGTGTGAGTGGATATATAGATTCTTAGATTATATTTATTATGTATTTTCTTTTGGTATTCGTTAGAGACTCTTTGGCTTAGACGACAGCACGCCGGCCTCTCACCGCTGGGTCCGTGGTTCAAATCCCGGTCACTCCATGTGAGATTTGTACTGGACAAAGCTGAGGCAGACAGATTTTTCTCCAGGTACTTTGGTTTTCCCTGTCACAAATTTCATTCCAGCAACATTCTCCACTATCATTTAATTTAATCTGTCATTAATTTAATCATTGCCTCAGGGATGTGTGACATGCTTCGGCAGCCGGCACAGTTCATATCCTCGCCTCTAGACGGGGGCTTCATTCATTTAATTCCCTGTTCCGGTCGGTCGACTGGAGACAGGCTGTGGATTTTATTTTATTTTGGTATTGATCATTTCCCTAATCAAATGCATATATTATTATGGAGCTGGGATTCTTGGAGTTTATCAGCGGGCTACCATTATCCCCTCGACATGTTGCTGATCGACAAAACACGCAGGGCTAATACAATGAAGGAAATGAAATTCATTGCCCCTTAAAATGTAATTGTTAGGTTAATAATGCATACTAAGGTGAAAATAGGCTCCTTAAATATTAAGTTATATTAGCGAAATTTCAGGATTATCTATTATAAGCTACAAGCAGTCTAGAGCCGTCATACCCACCTACTTAACAATTTCAACACAAGTTTTGATCAGATAAAAAGCACGCACACGGACTTTGAGTAACAATAATATTGCTCATTATAACAACGACCTTCCTTTGGGTTGCTCACAATACGACACAGCGAGCAAAGGTACGATCTCTTAATATCCAATTGTGATCCCGAGCAACGCCGGGCTTAAGAGCTAGCAAATTCATAAAAACAGATCTGCTTTCTAGGTATTATCATTTTATACGTATACTAGCAGGTACACGCGGCTTCGCCCGCGATCAAGACAATGGGGACGATGCATTATTGCTGATAATTGGTCTATTCTCTTACAGCAATCGCGGCTATAAGTGGGTCCATTCTCATTCTGAATATTCTGATACATACAGTATATTGATATGAACAGCAAAGTGGGAATTTTATAGAGTTGTGAATGTCTGCAGGGTTCGATGTTACATTATGTTAACACATTTTAAAATTACGTTTTTGGTTTTGCCATCTTCTGCAGAGACATAACGATTTTGTTGTCCGGATGCTCGCGAGCACGCCACATACGGTAGCCCATGGGAAAAAATTGTTTTTGTCTAAATGTTCACGTGCTACTGTTAAGTGTGTGTCATTGCGCTTTGTTAAAGAAATTGCGAATATTGTTTGAAGAGGGAACTGCACTCTTGCACACTGGAATGGCAAATCTATCGGAATACGGGGAATTAAAAGTATTCTTACTTAAGATATTCTGGGTGTAATTTGGCCATACTTATTGATGATTTGAACGTCAACATATCGCTATTAATAGACCTATAGTAAAATATCTCTCACCTTGGCCGCTGATGTAAATTATGCAGTCTCTTCCAGTGTCACATCCCAGGGATTGAAATCTCCAACCACCCTTTTTCCTCACATGCCTCTCTAAGTAATTAAAATTCCGGATTGTTGTTGTTTGAGTCTTCAGTTTTTTAACTGGTTTGATGCAGCCCTCCATGTCTCCCTCTCCTGAGATAATCGTTTCATCTCTACATAGCTACAACACCCTACATCCGAGGCAATCTGTTTAACCCTGGTTTACCCCTACAGTTCTAGTCCGCGACCCTCCCATCCATATCTAAGCTTGCTATTCCTGGGTGTCTTAATATGTGTCCTACCCTCCTATCTCTTCTCTTCATTAGCAGTCGCCAGAACATCTCTCCTCTCTCACTCGTCTTAATACCTCCTCCTTTGTTACCCTATCTACCCATCTGATCATCATTCTCCTGTATCACCACATTTCAAAAGCTTCAATTCTCCTCCTTTCTGCTGCACCATTAGTACATTAGTCCAACTCAGCAACTTTTCTATGTTTAAGCCGAGCCTTGTGCGGGGATTTAATGCCCGTGAAAGACAAAATACCAACATTATTCCTCAGTAAGAGTAATTAAGAAAAAATAATAATTAACGTGACAGCGGTAGAATACGACACATTCGACTGTGAATATGGGTTGCTGATCATGGTAAAAAACGAAAAAGAGCAGATAAAAATTGGCAAACAAAAATATTCAGTTAACAAAAACAAATTTATAAAGAAAATGAAAGCATACCGTGCAAAATATAAAGAATCTTAATATTGTAAATTAGAGTAAAGATCTAAAAGCTCGCTTACAATAACCAGCTCAAAGAGTATAAAATTAGATTCAAAATCACGATCGTATCCGACCCCAAAAGCCACCACTATAAATAAAATATACCTCATTTTACGCGTATCAATGCGAGGAGCAATGTTCGTGGTAAGAAGTGGGAACCGAACCCCGCGTTTTAAGGCCCTAAAACGAACGGTTTTCGAGATATTGCCAGAAAACTATCCCCGGTCTGGGAAATGTCAGCGGTTGCCATAGTAACGTTGATCTGTTTCTTCGAGGGAACACAGTTATTTGGGAATATCTCCGAAACCGTTCATGTTAGGAACTTAAAAAGTGTGTGTCCCTACAGGACCTCCGAGCATTGTTTCTCGTATCTGGCGGCTTAAAATGAGCTAAATCCGACCTTTGTACCGACTGTCCTTTCTCAGTGCCAAAGGGCCGAAAAAAGTCACTTACAAATTGAATTTTCAAAAACCGTTTCTTAGTGGGCCTCTACATACTCGGATCAACCAACATGCAACATTTCAGCTTTCTAGGTCTTGTGGTTTGAGCCCTGCGTCGATGAGTCAATTTTGGATGGTCAATGCCAAAGGGCCGAAAAAAGTCACTTACAAATTGAATTTTCAAAAACCGTTTCTTAGTGAGCCTCTGCATACTCGGATCAACCAACATGCAAAATTTCAGCTTTCTAGGTCTAGTGGTTTGAGCCCTGCGGTGATGAGTCAATTTTGGATTATATATAATAGATAAGGGCATAGCTTCACGATATATGATAATTTAATATCAATGCGAATTGAATCTACAGGGATTTATTTACATGTGAGGACCATCACGCAATAAGACAGCGTGGTGAGCGAGTGGAGTTACAGCAGCGGTGCGGCCAGCCGGTGCTGGGCCAGTGCACACGTAACAGCCGAGTGGAAAATCCTCGTGAGACGGTCCCAACATTAAAATAAACCCCAGTATATATGAGCACGTGTCAGCCCAAATACTGAAGAGCACGCCTTAAGATAAAGACCTCATGGAAATCTAATGGGGAGGCGCGTGTACCAATGATACAATTTGAAGTTCTGTTCACAGGTGTCTTGGGACTACCCTCTAAGGGAAATGGAAATTAATTCACTTATAATCCTGCATGAATAATTGAAGCGTATGCGGGAACAAACGTCTATGTTACATTTTGTGTAATTTGAGATATTCACGAAACGAACATCTGCGATGTTTTCTGAACACGTATTTGCAAGTAGTTCGGGCATATCTCAAAAGATGGCTTTGGTATTCCCGAAATTGTGAAGAAAAATACACTTTAAAAACAAGATGTTCAGTAAAGAACATATAGCCTACTTTATCCTAAATGTATGAGTATAGTTATAACTCTATGCCTTTATCAAAGAGTATAATAGAATCATATCTTGGTTGAAGACCTTAGAAACTATTTACCTCTACCAAACACCAGAACCTCGAAATCGCTACTACCATCGTTGAAGAAAGAAAGAAAGAAAGAAAGAAAGAAAGAAAGAAAGAGAAGACATCTGGAGACATAATCGACCGGACGTGGGCAACATTCAACTTTGAGTTGAGGCATGTGTTTACACGTCTGGCTGTACAGTATTACACCAATATCCACTTTACAATACAAAAATGTTTTTATACGATGTCCTTACACTCTTTGATACATGTTTCGGCTCTGTGAGCCTTCTTCAGTCAAACACATTAATGATTCTCATATGACAGTCTATGTGTTGATCATGTTAAGAAACTTTTTTTTTTTTTTACAATCGTCAAAGTTATTTTTAAATGGACATAAAATGCTTTATAGAATTCTACTATGTGCAGAAGTTCAGGTCATAGGCCCTTCGTCGTTGAAATCCCAATTGAAACACAGGACCCCATTGTAGAAGTATCTTGTAAAAAATCGTGTATGAAAATCCTTGTGGCTACGGGTGAACGGAAGTTCCTTGCTTAAAACTTTGTCATTTTGGTTCAACAACCGTAGATTTGTAGACGCTGGAGATAACACCTCACTATTTGAAGGATATTCAACAAATGTGTTGTTGTTGGTCTGCTATTGTTCACTGACAAGGATTTTTTCATACACGATTTTTTACAAGATACTTCTACAATGGGGTCCTGTGTTTAAATTGGGATTTCAACGACGAAGGGCCTATGACCTAAACATCTGTAAAAAATCGTGTATGAAAATCCTTGTGGCTACGGGTGAACGGAAGTTCCTTGCTTAAAACTTTGTCATTTTGGTTCAACAACCGTAGATTTGTAGACGCTGGAGATAACACCTCACTATTTGAAGGATATACAACAGATGTGTTGTTGTTGGTCTGCTATTGTTCACTGACAAGGATTTTTCATACACGATTTTTACAAGATACTTCTACAATGGGGTCCTGTGTTTTAATTGGGATTTCAACGACGAAGGGCCTATGACCTGAACTTCTGCACATAGTAGAATTATTTAAGCATTTTATGTCCATTTTTAAATAACTTATACGATTGTAAAAATATTTTTTTAAAGTTTCTTAACATGATCAACACATAGACTGTCATATGAGAATCATAAATGTGTTTGACTGAAGAAGGCTCACAGAGCCGAAACATGTATCAAAGAGTGTAAGGACATCGTATAAAACATTATTGTATTGTAAAGTGGATATTGGTGTAATACTGTGTATCATAATCAATACGGGAAAATCTAGAATAATGACAAAAGTCATAGATATTCACGTCTGGCTGTCCATGGCTTTCACCACCTTAATTATATTAATAAATCTTTCCATGACCCTGTGCTGACGTGTGTATACCAACTATGTGGACAAGCATGTGAACGCTACCACTCAGAGTTCTGTAGTAAAAGAGATGAATGGTTGTCATTTTCAACATCTGCTATAAGCAGGTTAGTGAACTATCTTCATTCCTTCGGTGTGATTCTTTGTAACCTGGAACTCAGTTCCCCGGGAAACTTACGAGGGTCATTCCATAAGTCATGGCAACTATTTTATATCTTTCGAACATATGGCATCACGGTAATTCCAGTGTAGACATTCCAAACCCCGCGGCAAAAAGCACAGAATTCACCCAACAGAAGGCGACTGTAAGTGCAGGTGGCTAGGCTCCAGCGCCATTCACGTTCATTCTGAGCTTGGCCATGCTACAAGATGGATGTAAGCAGATTGAAACAGCGATCATTTGTGAAAATTGCTTTTCTCGGTGGCAGAAATGCTACGCAGTGTCATGCAGCACTATGTGAAGCTGATGGTGATTACCGAACAGTTGGGTGGAGGCTTTCCGGCATGGACGCGCACAGGGGTGGATCTAAGGAAGGGCGAGGATGGCGCCAGGCCAGGGCTCCGTGGTCCGGGAGGCCCCGCGCCATGGTATTATTTAATTAAATTAATTAATTAATTATACTTTTCAAACAATTTTTTATATTTTTTTCAGTGCTGCTATGACCTCCCTTGACCGTTCAGCAAGTTTAGATTTCAGTGAAATAATAGAAGACTTCAGCCGGGAAAAAAGTCGCAAAGTAATATTTTAATATTTCATAGTTTACATAATCTTCTTCAAGGGGACTTAAAGGTTTCTTTCATATTATTTAAAAAAATGTACTGTAGTGTATTCATAATATTGTAAGTATTCTTTATTTTATTATTATTACCAAACTATTTTCCATTTGATTTGATATCTATTTTATTTCCTATTGTTGTGGGCCCCACCTTATCAGGGCCCCGCCACTGGACGCGCACCAACTGCAGACTCGCCGCGAAGTGGGCGCCCCTGGTCTGCCCGAACTGACACGGAGGACCTTATTAATGCGGTAGTTGAAACAAACAGAAGGAATACTGAACTGTTGTTGAACAGTGTTCCAAAGCATGGAAACGGTGCCCAGTATGTTAATTGATTGATTTGTGATCCATTTGTACTATTGTAAAACAAATTTACACAGAGTTCCATTGTATGGTTTTATTCAGTTACATATACCGGGTGAGTTAGCCGTGGTCGTTACGGCATAACTAATGGCAGTCGCTCACATCCGGGAGGCGAGGAGGTTCGAATCCCCCCGCCGGCAACCTTGAAGATGGTCTTCTGTGGTTTCCCATCTTCCTTCCAGGCAAATGCCGGGGTTGGTCCCTAACTATAGGCCACAGCCGCTACCTTCCAACTCCTCGCCCTTCCCTTCCAACTTTCCTCCCCAACGGTACTTGTAGCTCACCCAATGGGTGTCCGTCTAGAAGCAGCTACAAACCTGTCGAGCCGAACATGTCCTCGGACACTCCCGGCACTAAAAGCCATACGCTAAAAAAAAAAAAAAAAACAGTTACATAAGCTCACCCTCGGGTTTTTGCCATGTGCAGTTAGTTTGGGGTATTTTATTCGTATCTTATTATATTGGGTTAAAGTCGGGGATGGAGTGATGATTTTATTGTGCCTGAGTGTATTTTTAGCCTATTTTCAATTTTGAAAAAATAGGCTTATGAGATCACCTTTTGTCCGTGTGTGTGTGTGTGTGTGTGTGTGTGTGTGTGTGTGTGTGTGTGTGTGTGAGGTGTGTGTGTGTCCCCCCCCCCCTAATAAAATCTAAACGGCTCGAGCGATTTCAATGAAACTCGGTAAGTTCATAGCGCTACTCCCAGCGACCTCGACCGTGCCCTTCAAATTTTGTTACGACTCACCATTCCAACATGGCGGCTGTGCGAAATATTTCCCTAGCATTCAATATCTCCTAAACTATTACCGATATCGCCCTGAAATTGTGTACGGTGATAAAGAGCATTACTTGAAGTTCACCTATGAGACTTTCAAAAACCTGGTGACTACAAAACCAACATGGCGGTCAAGCAAAGTTGAGACTTTTAAATAGACATTTCTCGCGATTTAACTATCCAAACGAAATGAAACTTGGTACAGCAATTATCTATACACATTGTAATGCACTGGAGTCTAATTTAGTCCAATTGTTTACATAACCTCAAAATGGCAGCTGTGCGAAATATTTCACTGACATTCTATATCTCCGAAACTATTACAGATATCACCCTGCAATTTTGTACGGTGATAAAGGGTACTGATACAAGTTTACCCATGTATATTTCATAAACCTGTAAAGTACAAAACGAACATGGCGACCAAGCGAATTTGAAATATTTTAATAGACTTTTCTCGTGAGTTAACTCTCTGAGCGCAGTGAAATGTGGTACAGTAAATGATTTTGCAGATTGTAATGTACTGCCTTCTAATTTAATTAAATTGTTTACATAACTTCAAGATGGCGGCTGTGCGAAATTTTAAAATTAAGTTTTTATTTCTTGTGTCGTAATCATGCGATCGAAGTGAAAGTTTGAATAATGAACCTAGGCAATAATTGTCCTTGAATGGTACATAACTCTATGGCCTATACATATAACAATCCTAAATGACGAGCTTCCGAAATATTTAGACGGTTCTCAATATCTATGAATCTTTTACAGCAACCAAACTGAATTTTTTTTATGTTCATAGAGACTATGAACATATGTTCACCTATAAGACTTTCAGTAACCTGGTGAGCACAAATCCAACATGGCGGCGACGCGAAGTATAAATATTTAAATGGACGTTTCTCGCGAATTAACTATCCGAGACTCGTGAAACGTTGCACGTTAATTGCTTATACAAATGTTGATCAACTGGCATCTAATTTATTTCAATTGTTTGCATAATCACAAGATGGCTGCTGTGCGTAATTTTAAAATCTGGTTTTTACTTCTTGTGTTCTAATCATGCGATTGCAGTTTGATTACCACACGTACACAATAATCTTAATGTAATAGTACAAAAATAAAAATCCAACCTGGCGACCATCTGAAATATTTAGACGGTTCTCAATATCTACGAATCTGTTACAGCAATTAAACTGAAATTTTGTATGTTGATAGAGGCAATTAACATGAGCAGGATATATGAAAATAGGCTGTATAGTTCTTCACGGAACTACTTGTTGTGGACGGATTCATCTTTGGAAGTTCCAGCCCGACTAGATTCATTGTTTATTAATTATCGGTTTTTGGATATTTGATATTATAAAATACGGGGTTATTGCGATTTATTACGGTTTTGGAACAGGGATATATAACAAGTAGTTCCGTGAAGAACTATACAGCCTATTTTCATATATCCTACGTATGTTAATTGCCACTATCAACATACACAATTTCAGTTTGATTGCTGTAATAGATTCGTAGATATTGAGAACCGACTAAATATTTCGGATGGTCACCATGTTGGATTTTTATATATGTAGGTCCTAGAGTTATGTACTTTTACATGAAGATTATTGTGTACGTGTAGCATTCAAACTTCAATCGCATGATTAGGACACAAGAAGTAAAAACGAGATTTTAAAATTTCGCACAGCTGCCATCTTGTAGTTATGGAAACAATTGAAATAAATTATATGCCGGTGGATTAACATATGTATAAGGATTTACTGTACCAAGTTTCACTACACTCGGTTGGTTAAACTGCCAGAAACCTCCATGCGAATATTTATAGTTCGCGTCGCCGCCATGTCGGATTTGTGATCACCAGGTTATTGAAAGTCCTATATGTGAACATATGTTCATAGCCCCTATGAACATAGAAAAATTCAGTTTGATTGCTATAATAGATTCGTAGACCGTCTAAATATTTCGGATGGTCGCCATGTTGGCTTGTTAAATGTATAGGCCATAGAGTCATGTACCATTAAAGGAAAACTATTGAGTAGGTTCATTATTCAAACTTTCACTTCGATCGCACGATTACGACACAAGAATTAAAATCGTAATTATAAAATTCGCACAGCCGCCATCTTGAGGTTATGTAAACAATATAACTAAATTATATACCAGTGCATTGCAATGTGTATAATCATTTGCTGCACCAAGTTTCATTGCGTTTGGAACAATAAATCGCGAGAAAGGTCGATTTAAAACTTTCAAATTCGCTTGGCCACCATGTTCGTTTTGTAGATAACTGGTTTTTGAAAGTCTTATAGATGAACTTCCGATAGTGCCATTTATCTCCGTACAAAGTTTCAGGGTGATAACGCTAATAGTTTCAGAGATATAGAATTCCGGTGAAATATTTCGCACATCCGCCATCTTGTGGTTATGTAAACAATTGAACCAAGTTAGATGTCCGTGCATTATAATGTGTATAAACATATACTGTACCAAGTTGTATTGCGATTGCTTGGTTAAATCGCGAGAAACGTCTATTTAAATGTTGCAAATTCGCTTGGCCGCCATGTTGGTTTTGTAGTTACCAGTTTTTCAAAAGTCACATAGGTGAACTTCTAGTAGTTCCGTTTATCACCGTAAAAAATCCCAGGGTGATATCGGTAATAGTTTCGGAGATATTGAAGGCTGGTGAAATATTTCGCACAGCCGCCATGTTGGATTGGTGAGACGCAACAAAATTTGAAGGGCACGGTCGGGGTCGTCCGGAATAGTGCTCAGAACTTACCCAGTTTCATTGAAATCGATCCATCCGTTTAGAATTAATTAGGGGGGGGCACACACCCTCCTCACACACACACGCACACTCACACGGACAAAAGGTGATCTCATAAGCCTATTTTTTTTTCAAACTTGAAAATAGGCTAAAAATGTATTATTTTGAGTAGAACCATTATTTCGTTTTGGATTGGGGTTAATGGCTTTATTTTGACTAGTAATGTTAAAATTTTCAATTACGGGCTGTACTACTAGGTACACATGAATCTGTATTTCGTGGTCTGAAACTTTGTACTCATGGAAAACTTAAACGATAATTCAACTTTTTGTGGCAAGTCCAGGTATTTCTGAGGCTATTAATAGCATGAACTCCCATGAACCGGCGATAGGAAAACTACTGACTGACGTCAGAGTGAATTACGACTGTCAAATGTTCTGTGTTGCCACGGATGATCGTCTAGGAGCTGGGCGCGCACGATATAGATCCGGCAGAACGAAGCGCAGCTATTGGTGTAATGTATTCGTTCGCCAGTGTTTATAATGGCGTGTTGGGTGTTCAGAAATCGTCTTCTTGCTCTTACAGCGTAAGTTCATGTCTATTTGCAAATCAGTGTCGTTGTTACAGGTCATGGTACCGTAAAACGAACGAGCAGAGACTTTTAGCAAACCACTGAGCTCATAGGGCTATTGGAAAGCTACATTGTATTCCATGGTTCGGTCCAAACACCATAGACAGTTGGTAAAACTCTTATCACGCCAGAAGGATAATCATAAACATTTCATCGTCATGTCTACTTGCAAATCAGTGTCGTTGTTACAGGTCATGGTACCTTAAAACGAACGAGCAGAGACTTTTAGCGAACCACTGAGCCCTTACGGGCTATTGGTAAGCTACATTGTATTCCATGGTTCGGTCCAAACACCATAGGCAGTTGGTAAAACTCTTATCACGACAGAAGGATAATCATAAACATTGCATCGTCATGTCTACTTGCAAATCAGTGTCGTTGTTACAGGTCATGGTACCGGAAAAAAATGAGCAGAGACTTTTAGCCAACCACTGAGCCCTGGCGGGATATTGGTAAGCTACATTGTATTTCATGGTTCGGTCCAAATACCATAGGCTGATCATCATCCATAAACATTTCATCGTGAAATCATGGGGAGAAGGTAGAAGTGAAACAACAGTTCGAGGAGAAAAGTGAAGTAAACCAGTCTTAACGGGTGTATATTTTGTGTACAAACTGTGCAAGTGAAAAATATATAGGAGGCTGTCATGCCTAGGTCTGTAATGATCGTAAGTGTTTGTTGTTCTAAGAGCGTAGAATCTGTGAATATTTATTTATTTATTTATTTATTTAAACCAAATCTACTTGTTAATTGTCACTTTAACTCAGAGAGTCATATCGTGACATACAGACAATAAACACATAGATAACATAAATTTACAGTATGGCGTTAGATAATTAAACCAAATGTTCATTCGGCATTTCATAGCTTCCTCGTTATTTCAAAACTTAATAATGCTTTGCAGTAGTTATCTTCATTCACAATATCACTGGGCAACTTTTCTGATGGAGACTGCACAAAGTTCTTTCTTAATCATAAATGTGGACACAGTGTTCTTCATTTTTAGACAGTTCTCCATGGGAGACACATCACAGAAAGAATTACTTTTATTTCCCTATCGAGCCCTTACTGACTGTAAGAGTCTGATAAGTTTCGTAGTAAGGAAAAAAAAAAAAAAAACATCAAACTCACAGGAAAAATCTACAGACAGCAATATGTGGCTGTACTGTAGTAATCGTATAGGCTACCTAGTTAATACAGATAGGCTCTCCTAGGCTTTAACAAGATTTATAGCTTAGGAAACCGTCTCCTGTACTTGAATGCTTAATTTACATGCATCTTTGTTCTGAATCTCATCTGACGCTTTCTTATTCCACATTGCCCTGATGGTATTCAAATATTTTGCTAATTGACCTGCTTTCCCCCATTCCCTTTTTAGTAATTTAATTAAAGTGTGATACTCATTTTCATTTTCTATTCTGTTTAGATCTGCTTTGTCTACAAACTTTGCTCTTATCATTTTAATTTCCTTGCATTCCCTGATCAGGTGAGCTGCACCCATAACCTTCCCACAAAACAGGCAAATGTCCTCTTTTCCTACTTCTCTCAACGCTTTGTTCTTATACACCCCCATTAACCACCAAATTATCCCTCATTTCTCTTTTCATTAGCCTTATAAAGTTCCTTATTTCGCAGAACTCCGTTAAGGTTCTCCTACTGGTGCACTCTTCTCTTAGCACCTGCAACTCTACGTCATTAACCCTTCTACACACTTTTTTGCACACCCTACCTTCCTCTCTTTGTAAGTCCCTATCCCATAGATAACCCATTCCTAATCTTTCCAGTACACTTCTTACCCCGTCCATCCAGTAGCCCTCTTGCTGATGCTTCATTTGGTGCAGGTAGGCTACCTTAAGCATTTCCCCCCCCCCCCCCCTCCACCTGCTTTTAAACGAATCCAAGACTTTATGACCTTTTTTATGATATGTTGTCTAATGCTTACATCCTCACACAACATTCTCGCTCCACAATTCGCCGTGCAACTAGGTAGCCCCAAAATTATCTTGGCAAACCTACTTACAATACTGTCCAGGGTTTTCGTTCCTTCCTCTAAACCCCATACTTCCACTCCATAGAGTGCTCTTGAAACGATGAGTGCGTTGAACACATTCTTATACACTTTGTAGTCAAGATTCGGTAACCTACGCTCTAACACTTTAACATTCGCAAATGCCGCTGGCCCTTTCGATTTTGCCCTTTTAATTTGTTCGATCCATTTACCATTACTCGCCATTATCGTCCCTAGATACTCAAGTTTTTTCACCGTCTCTAACTGAGACCCATACATGACCCACTTTTCGTTCTTAGCCAATTTAACTCCCTTTTTGCAGACCATGACTTTGGTCTTACTCGGGTTAATTTTTAAGTTCCTGTCCTCACAGTATCTCACAATCTCGTCAATACTATATTGCATATTATAGGGTGTTAGAGCAAGCAGAAGGATGTAATCAGCAAAAGCTAGGCCCGGGATATCATAATTGTCCAAGCAAGGGTTGGACCGTTGCTCAAAGCCCTTTGAATCGAAAATAACGTTGATAAATAGCACAAAAAAAAGCACCGGGGATAATTTGCATCCCTGTTTTAATCCTATATTAGACGTTATCTCTCCTACAATTACATCATCTTTAGTTTTAATTGCACATTTCACTTCCGAATACGCATTCTCAATTGCTCGTATCATTTTATGTGACACCCCGATTTTTCCCAGCTTAGCCATGACAGCTCCCCTGCTCACTGAATCAAACGCCTTCTCCAAATCAATAGCTGTGATATACAGCTTACCTCTTTTCCTTCTTATGTACTTGTCCATCACCGTTTTAACCACCATTATATTGTCACTGGTTCTCATCCCTTTTCTGAACCCTGTCTGGAGTCTCGAGAACACCGAACAGCCTTCTGCCCATGCTATTAAACGCTTGGATAAGACCCCGGTATACATTTTGCTCAAATTATCAAGCAAAGTTATGCCTCTATAGTTGCCTGGGTCTAGTTTGTCCCCACGCTTCGTATACATTGGACAAATTATCCCCTCCGGCCACGCCCTCGGAAATCTACCTCCTTCAAAGATTTTGTTAAAGATTTTTACCAAGCTGTCCTCATGAACTTATTGTTGCTCAACTCTTGCCAAAATACATTTGTTATCCCCGAAATAGCACCTGACTTCCCTCCTTTACTTTTTGCTATTACTTCCTTAATTTCCTCTATCGATATGACTTGGTCCAGCATAGGCAGAGCGGCCTCCAGCCCCCTCGGGACGCCAAACTCATCCCTCTTCCTCCAATTATCTTCAGCATTTAACAGATTCTCATAAAATGCAATCCATACTTCATCACTAATAGAGCTCCCCCCACCACTTCTGCTCCCCCTACAGTAAGAATTTATCCTGCTCCACACTTTGCTACAGTCGTTAGCTTTAGAATCCTTATTTAGTGCTGTAGCTTCCTTACCCTGCCATTAATCTTTCATTTTGCTGAGCAGTTCCCTATATTCTTTCCTTAGACGACAAAATTCTACTCTCATCGTATCATCCCCTCCTCTCTTGTATAACTTCAGTGCCCTAATAACTTCGGTTTTCTTCCTTCTACAAGATTCATCGTACCATCCTTTAATTCTCCCTAATTTTCCTCTAGCCTTCACGCGCATTTTCCGCCCGGCCATCATAATTGCATTCTCAATCATACGTATTACCCCTTCAATTCCATCATTACTGATCATTAAACTTATCCCTACCTTTATCAGCTCAAAATTTTCTCCCTGGAAGTAGTTCTGGAACTCTCTGCAGTTTTCCTCCCTCCATCTGAATCTATTTACTTTTCTCTCTATAGCTTTAACTTGTGGGTTCCCTTTTGATTTTGATTTTGTCACCGCTCCCTGCATGTTGACGACAATTGGTAGGTGGTGTGATTCCCCCCATTCTTCAACAGTGAACCTCTTAATTAGGGCTAGTGCTCCTCTGGAACATATTGCTAAATCTATTACACTTCCTCCAATCTCTGTTATATACGTCAGGTTACCTTCTTCATCCCCCACACAGACACCATTTAATATATATAGCTCTTCTGCACCACACAGTTCCAAAATCTTTTCTCCGTTCTTATTACATTCCTTGTCTTTGCTGTTCCTATCCCCACATACGGCCTCGGCAACCCCCTTGCTGTAAAGGGGCTTTCTGTCTGCAACCCTCGCATTGAAGTCCCCTAAAAGCACAATCTCTGCCTCTTCATATATATTTTGAATTCTGTTTATTTCAATAGCTAACTCATCGAAAAAGCTTTCTCTTGCATACGGGGAATTCTCCGGAGGGTTGTAAACAAAGCCGAAACATACCGTTCCTTTCCCCCTCCCCCTAATATCTGCTTTTACCCACACTACTTCTTCCAGTTCTGAACTAATAAATTCTGATAATTCCCTCACCTCTTCTTTAATTAAAACAACAATTCCCCCGGAAATCTACCTGTACGAGCTTTCCTAATCTTAGGTTCTGTATATATATTGAAGCCATCTATTTTAACCTCGCAACCTACAGGGAGCCAACTCTCAACAAATCCTACAATCTGCATATCTTCTATTAGGGTCAAAACTACATCGTTCCCTCTCTTATTTAAAAAACCCTCTATATTTACGCTAGCAATATTCCAGTTTAGTTATTTTTTACCCCTACCCTCTTCGCTGGCGGTAGCTTTACTTCTAGTAACTCTAGCTTTCTCTAGCTCGAGTATACTGCCACCTGGAGAAGAAATGACCTCCTTCTCCACATTGAACTGCTCTGTCAAGGTTTTCTTGCCCCATAGTTCTTTTAGACTAGTAACTCGTTGTTTGACAGTCTCACCTTTCTGCAAACCATGAACTTGTCCGGTGTTCCTGGCGCTGACGTTAGTCGTTCCTGCTCGCGCCACTTCCGTGTTGGACTTGGAGGTCGATGCTCTCTGTTGAATCATCACCGCACGTCCCTCTGAACAGACAGCTGCTTCCACCTGGTTGCTAGGTCTAACTGTCTCCTGTTGTTGTTGCTTCTCCATATCCTGGAGTTGTGCCACTGTCCAAATCCGATCCCAGTTGTTGCCGCTAACCGCCAGTCTATTGCCTTTTCCATAAGCCTTGAGACCAGAGCTCCTTGCCTTCCTTAAATGAAACTGCAAGGTCCGTTGCTCGCTTGCCTCTTCTTTACTCATTTCTCTCCTTACCCATATCCTCTCCCCTTTCAGGTTCTTTGTGTTCGCCAGAATTCTGTGAGCCATCAGCGAAGAAACTAATGACACTTTCACGGGCCTCGTGCCCCTTCCCCGGCCTATCCTGGTCACATTGTCAATCTCTGAGACTCCAATGTTTATCCGCATGCCTTCACTAATCACTCGGAGCACCTTGGATGTTAGATCCTCGGTGCTTTCCTTGGCATCTTCCTTTATTCCGTAAATGAAGACGTTTTTCTTTCTCTCATCCAGCTTGGCCTTCCTTAATTCATTTACCTCCACCTCTAATATCTTCACCTTTTCTCTTAGGTCTTTTATCTCTCTACTATTCTCGGTCAGCCTTTCTGTCAATATTCCCATCTCTTCTCTTATACATGTCTTCATCTCCTTGAATTCCTTTCATTGCTCACGAAGAATGTCCCGGATCTGGTCATTTTGTGACACTTCCTTTACAATTTCCCTTATTTTTTCCATTTCTTGCCATCCCAGCTGACCAGACCCTGGGTTTGACTCCACTCCTCCAATTAATAGTAGCGTCGCCACAACCAGCGCTACCATCCCCATCGCCAACCCCCCCCCCCCTAAAAAAAACCTTCCCGACACCGAAATCGCACTTCACTCTAGCCTGCCAGCGGCCGATGACCGCCCGGTACTGCTGAATAGCGATTCCCATTCTTCCTTACACTTCACTGCACGTCTATTCACCTTGCTTGCTTGGTTGAAACTGGAATCTGTGAATATAAGGTACTGTACAAAATCATTATTACAAGTGCATCTAAATGGGTCGATAACATGTTGTATACTGTGATTATATATGTAAAAGTCAGTACAGCCAGAATATATGGTGGTTTTCTAACATGTCAGTGTTTATTCCTGTTTTGCATGATTCTGGTAACATCAGCGAAAGCATGCATAATGTCCTACGCCAGGGATAGGGGGTCTCAAAGTCGGGGAAACTGTTATTTATTCTATTCTATTTTATTCAGGAAGATCAATAAGATGAATCTTGGCGCCCATTCAAATTCGGGAAATTAATATTAAATCATTAGTGGCCTGTATTTAAAGGCAGTAAATTCTGTCGGTTTGTTTTAATGGGGGTATTTAAAGTTAAATCAACTCCAGCGTGGAGGTGTGAGTGTTTCAGTGGCAGCCCAACGTGAGGACTTAGACATGCTGATGTGTACCAGGAGACAGGAATTAAACTGTAGGCATATTTATAAAAATTTGATTTTTCAATTAGGGATGGCTGCGTTAGAGCCAGAATGCAATTCTGCTTTGATGGGGGACGGTGTTGGTGAGCAGCAGAATCAGGCGGGGTCTGATAGGCAATTTGCTATAGGGATGGGGGAGAACAGTAGTGTCAAGGGAGTTTTGCCAGGGCAGGGGGGAAATAAGTTAAAGTTGGAATCTGAGAGGATGGCCATGTTGAGGAAGCTCATGTAACATAGCGAAAAGTCTGAAGGGATGGAGGATAGGGTGACAAGCCAGATGAATAGGATGGAGGAGAGAATAACTAGTCAGCTGAATTGATTGGAGGAGCATTTATCAGAGAAGCTTGATGAGGTCTAGGAGCATTCGTCGAAGAAGTTTGATGTGATTAGCCTAGACAGCCAGGTTACTGGCCAGATTAGTGAAGTCAGATTAGAACCACTAATATGGAAACTAAGTTTGGTAATCAGATTGCTGTTCAGGAAGAAATGATGATGATGATGATGATAATTGTTGTTTTAAGGGGCCTAACATCTAGGTTGTCGGCCCAAGTTTAGGAAGAGAACGTAGACCCTGAAGTAGATAAGTTGGATGCTCAACAAGTGAAGTTGGCAAGGGAAATTTCTAGCCAGGCACTGGAGACTAGCCAGAAATTCTCCAGGGTAAATAGGAAATTGGGAGAGCAGAGTGAGGAAATTGTAGGCATCGTGGAAGAGAAAGTCGAGGTTATTGAGAAAGAGAGTAGTGAGAGAGTGGAGATGGATGAGAGTGCTGAGGTTAGTGAAGAGAGTGGTGAGAGAGGGGAGATGGATGAGAGTGCTGAGGTTATTGAGGAGAGTGGTGAGAGTGAGTAGATGGATGAGCGAGACGAGATTAGTTTGCTAGGGAATAGTAGGAAGAAAGTAGATGAAAATATTAGCCAACTTATCGAGAGAGTGACTAGTATGGAGGAAGATACTGTAGTTAGAATTCTACGTGGTCAAAATTGGGAACTAGGAGGGAGTTAAAATCTTGTTATGGAGTATGTCATTTCTCTGATGACATTAGGACTGCAGTGTGGTGCAGAAGATAGTCGCTATTACAGGCATGGAGAGGTCACTTGGAAGCTTAGGTAACTCGAGAAGGACAGGTAGGCAACGTCAGAGAAATGGGGATAATCAAAGGGAGGGAAATTATAATCAGGGGAGAGAGAGGAACTGGGATCCTGGTAGAGGGGATAGGGACATTTGGCATGAAGATCATGCGAGGGGAAGAAATAGGAATGAGAATCTGGGGTACGGGGAAAACAATCAACCAGCGAACATACCACGTGAGGTAGAACAGGGAAATGGGGGACGTGGCAAGGAAAGGCAGGTTGAGAGAAGCAACACGCCAGGAGGTTTAAACGCCGCCAGGACTCACTATATGGAGCAGGAGGAGAGTACTTGCATAGTATTCCTGTTCACGTTATGGAGACAAAACATAATTTAGAGTGTAATGTCAAAGTAGGATCTGATAGGTTAAGAGACCAGAGTGGTAAGTTGGATTACAGCATGGCACAAGCGAAGTTTGGGAGGAGTGAGCAACAGGATTGGGTTAGGCAAGACCGACTACAATATCTCAGACCGTAACATCAAAACCAAGATGGCGGAAATCGTAGGGGAACAGCTGTAGCGATTGGCGGGCATGGCGCCATCGAAATAGCGGCAAATTCGAAGACAAACATTCGCATAATTGATTACATTCCACCAGAAATTACAGGTTTTTATGTAAAAAGGCACAAATTCAATATGAAACCCTGACGTACTTCGCTACAAGCAACGCGAACAGACAGTAGCTAAAAATACAGACATAAATAAAGCAGAGGTAAGACATAATGTTTAAAAAAATGCAAATACTTCTAAATGGAACTACAAGAATAGTCAACCAACAACTAAGTCAACCCCTGACACTATACAACCCATGAAGGGCCTAGGCAAATATAAATGGTTGTTGCTTATATTAGGGGCTACGACATCGTGGTCTTGTAGCCCCATGTATTTGTGTGTGGAATTTGTGTGATAACCTGTGTTATTGTTATGGCTGAACTAGTGTGTTTGTAAATTGGGGATTGTAATGGTAAGGAAGCGGCCATGGCCCTAAGTTAGGAACCATCCTGGCATTCACCTGGATTAGAAGTGGGGAAACCATGGAAAACCACTTCCAGGATGACTGAGGTGGGAACTGAACCCTCCTCTACTAAGTTGCTTCATGAGGCTCACATGAGAATTAAATTACTTGGCAGAACCGGAAAATCAAACCCGGACCTCCGGGTCGATAGCCAAGAACGCTAGGCACTACACAACGAGGTGGTCTAAAACAGAATGGTAGCACTGAATGAAAGTAGAACGAGCGATAATATTCTCTATAGTACATGAATTAGCCAAAATACCTTATCAAATAACGAGAAATAAATCAGGGAATGATGTATTAATAGATGCTTCCTCCTCCTCTGTATGTGACCCACCCAGCCATCCCAAATAGCATTGCGACTCACAATTTGGCTTTAGGAGAGGAAGATGCACAATCCAGGCAATTCAAGTTCTTCAAACTGAGATTGCGTCTACCCTGTCAGTACCGAAGGGAAAGTTACAATTCATATTCATTGACTTCTCTAAAGCTTTTGACTCGATTAGCAGAAAGAAAATATTGGAAAAACTAGACAGACTATTGAGAGGTAACAGCTACATGAAACGTCTTGTCAAAAGTATTACTAGAACAACTCCTCCCATGGTAACCCTCGCTGAAAACTGCTTCCTGGTGCACTACCAGGCGTAACTAGTCGCACCAAACACTGTCATACCATTTAACTCTAGGCTGCAAGTCAGCTGATATGTCGTGATTCTTTTCATATATATGATCGTACGTACCTCTGGGCAACGTTATATGTATGGTATTTTCCAATAATACGGTAGGTTTACGGTCTACTTTATTTTCGAATTGAGATTTGTAATGAAGTAGCCTATTCTGCGTTCATGGATAAGTCTTACATCAAATTTTGACATAGGCCTAAAAAGCACATGACAAATACACGTAGGCCCTATTGTAGGCTAAAAGTTATTAGTCACAGAATTATAACCTACGCCTAGCTTATATTACAGATTTCCATGGAAACGCCCAGATGTAGGCCTATTAAAGAAATGGGTTATAGCTGTGAACACTTTTATAAACATGCTACTTGTTTCATTCAAATAGAAACAAATCACTGCTTAAAGATGATGCGGTACCTGCAATTTGCAATTTCCCACAGCATCGGCTTCAGCCACCCAAGAAAAGACCGAGAGTTATTGAACGACAAGTAGCCTAATATTAACTGTTACTTTTTTCATCAGCATAGGCATAAAATTTCACATTTTCCAGTATACTTTTATGATGTCAGTCTTGGAGACGATAAAAATAATTCGCCTTAAGGGATCTTCCCTGCAGGACCTGTTCGTTTGCTGTATGACTTATATGAGGTCTAAGTTTCGACCTGCTTTGAAGAAAAAGAAGCTTATAGTTTTACGTGACCATTAATCTTGTGATCATGAGCCAAGGGACTCCATTTTACGTGGAATCCGAACCACAGGACATGGCATTTCACTTCAAAAAACTCACTTGCAATGACCGTGAATCGAACCTGGTCCACCTTGGTGAGAGGCGAATAGCTTGACCACTGTGCCACCATGCCCCCTTGCTTTGAAGAATACTGAACATGTGGGTGTTTTGTATAAATAAAATAGGCTATGTATTTTTGTTCACTAAGCATCTATTTAATTGTTTAGTTGTAGGCTTATGCATATTCACACTCATATGAATGCTGCCTTTGAGTTGATAAAAATGTTGAATAACAATTAACATATTTTTTGTTCTTTATTCTTAGTCATTCCCAGCCTAACCTTATTTTTAATTTATTTTAATGTACGTACGGCTTATATTTTTTGCCAGTAGGCCTATAGTTATTGTGTATGCTGCCTTTGATCTAAGGATAAAATGATGAACTATCAGGCTGCAATATAATATTTTATGTTGGCGTATATTCCTAGCCATTTTAAGTATCAAAATACTATGATGTTTTGAAATATGTATTTCGGCGTAAGTTCCGTTTAGTTTACCATTCGCCTAAATGTTCAAAAGTACCTCTTTTACTTGTATCTCGTCGTACGTACGTACATCATCCTTTCTTTCGAATACGTCAAATTCTCCTCCTTGACGTGCACTACCAGGCGTAACTAGCCGCACCAACAAACCGCACTTTCCTCCCATACAGTCGGCATTCCAGTATTACTTATATTCTCACGCGCGTTGCCATACATGGTTTCCGTTATAAAATGTGTCGCACCAAAAAGTTCCATCATCCGTGTGACAAATGTTTGTGTAAGCGCTGTGGAGAACAATGTGGAATATATCACGCTATATTCTGCACATTAAGACATGAATCTTTGATATTCCTAGGGAATAACAATTAGTTTACTGTATGATTTTAGATTTTATTCATTATATGCATGAGCATTGGCTGCAATAATCCCTTATTATTCTAGGCTATAGGCGAACTTCCAGCTGTGGATGCCATTATTCACATCAACCATCATCAGAACAGTACTGCCAACCTCACCATTTTGGTACTATGCCGCACCAACACCCGACCATTCTAACTTCCCTTTTGTCCAATCCAATGGTTACAGCCTAACGAGTTCAGATCAATGGTTTTGGGTCAACCTGCTCCAATAGCTGCGCGCGGTCAAAGCGGAAACTACACCAGACCATTCTAACCTTCGATTTGTCCAATCCAATAGTTTTTGACAATGGTTACAGACCAACGCATGCAGAACAATGGTTTTTGACAATGGTTACGGCCTAACGCGTTCCGATGACTGCCTTTATTTTAACAACAGTGATCTGCTAATAGATGTTGTCTCCTTCGTTGTCTATAACCCACCCACCATCCCAATTTATAACACAACTTAGGCCTATATAGTGAAATTTCAGTTGTGTTGGCCATTGTAGGCGTGGCTTATTTGACAAATAAGATATTGCCAACCCTACATATACCGTAAACACGGCCGTGTGTTGTTTTGAGCGGAGAGAGCTATTAGAGCGCACTCGCTTCTATCTGTTTGTATAGGATAGGGGAATCCTGAACTAGCTCCAACAGATGGCGCACAGGTACTATCATTTTGTTCTTTGTTTCAAATGCCAACAACACACAATTGGCTGTTACAAACTCTTTAAAATGAAAATCTACTGTATTATCAACTTGTCATTCTTCAAATACCGACAGTAGTGGCTACGCTGGCTAAAGAGCAGTGTTAGGTCATGGGGCCAAGCTATCTGCTGACTCGGTAGACGCGTGGGTTCGATCCCCGTCCTTGAAATGGTTTTCCGTGGTTTCCCATTTTCAACGCCAGGCAAATGCTGGGACGGTACCTTCTGACAGGCCACGGCCACTTCCTTCCACATCCTTCTCCAATTTCATTCACCTTAATCAATTCCATAACTCATGCCGACGCGCAGGTCGCCCACGGGCGTCGAATAGAAAGACCTGCACTAGGTCTCTGAGGAGACCACACGAAAAAAAATCTTCAAATTCGATGTGTATAGAATTCCAACGGAAGGCAAATCAACTGAGTCTTGAAGGCTATATATATAAAAACCTAACCTAGTAGCGGACATAAATTCTATCTTATTAATGTTTTACATTCAGAAACAAACCTAACCAGCGTCTAACGACCCAGACCCCCTTGCCTGTGGTACTAACAGTAATTTTCGGCCAGGCAGTAGGCCTACCTAACCTAGTAACGGACATACATTCTATCTTATTAATGTGTTATATACAAAAACGAACCTAATCTGAAGTTAACGCCCCAGGTCCACTTGCTTGTGATACTAACAGTAATTCTATTTACATACCTGTCGCATTTTAAATCACTGCTTCCATCAGACTGCAGTATCCACTAAAATTTGCCCACAAGCACACAAAGATTCTTGATTCACGATTCTTATAGTTACATTACACTTAAAGAACCTGACACTTTTGAACACAGACACTCATGGTATGTCATTAAAAATACCATCATCTACTTTAACAAACAGGACGGTTGATTTGTGAAAATTGTCGGAATGGCCAACACCACCTACTGGAATGGCATCAGGGGTTAGGGAATTTTCCTAACCACAACATACAACTGTTTTAACTTCGAAAATTATCCCGGTGAATATTTCTTATCCACTTCTCTTTCTTTTGGAAATTTAAAAATTGAAGTATCTGCAGCAGTATTAAATTTACAGCCGGGTTCACAGACAATAACAATGAACAGACAATAATTCTCACATTAGGTATCACCGGAATTTATAATTATTCACAGTGCACTACACTACACTACTTCAGGTACACTATTACAATAAATAACAGCACGAAATCACTTGAGATATGCGACATTTGAACGAAATTCTGGAAGCAGACAAACTAAAATATTGGTTCACCAAATGTAAACATTCCCCTACGATTCCCGCCATTTTCTACGGTATCGATAGTGGCATTGCGGTCTGAGATATTGTAGTCGGTCTTGGGTTAGGTTAGGTTATCATGTTGATGGCAGAGATTTTGTTAGTGTCGCTGGATGCATTCAGGTTATTAAGAGGTTTCTGAGGAGAAAGAATTAGGTGTCGGCATGGTATCAAGTTGTATTTTGGTCATGAGAGATGATCGTGTGTTGAGTGATGTTGATCACTGTTGTTTCTGGGTCATGAGAGATGATCGTGAGTTGAGTGATGTTGATCACTGTGTGGAGGCAGTTGTTAAAGATACCAAGTTGGACGAGGATCAGAAGTCAGAGGTGCTTGACGTTCTGAGGGAACACAGGGTGGTGTTCTCGGAGAAACCTGGATGTACTCACGGCTACGGGCATAGTTCTGACATCGCAGATAGGTCTAGCTTTAGCGGTCCTAGGTACCCTACAGCTCACTCTCACATGGAGGTTGCTGTTGAGGTGATTGGTCAAATGCTTTATGAGGTTATATTTGAGATTAGTAACAGTCAGTCAGTTAGTTTTCTGGTGGTGGGGACCATGAGGAATGGTACCATTAGGTTATGTTTTGGGGGCGTGGCAGTTAGCGGTATGCAGGAAGGACTCTCTTTTTGTGTTTCGCGCAGGATTTTGGGATTTTCAACAGGGAAGGTTGTACCCAAGAGATTAAATAAATTGAGGATTGTACTTTAGTCGTAGGTAAGATAGTTTTGAAACAGCAGGGAAGGGAGTGGGTAAAATTATGATAGGAATTCTGGTGTTGTTGCGAGCTGAGCATCTGCTGTCGGTAGAGCAGAGTTGCGTTCTTGAGGTTTTTCATTTTCGGTCCATTTGCTATTGACCGCAGGGTAGGTGCATGCGCCTACAGGTTGATTACCAACGATGACAAGGTCCTAGTAACATATAACATTGCTAACCTCAAGCTATATGTCACCTAGATATATTGCTCACTATATGACAAGACAGGAGTACTAGTGTATTTGTATGAGGGACAAGGAGTACATCTATAACCTTGTAGTTAGAGAATGATCCTTGTAGGGGCGTCTGTAACCGAATTTATTCAGTTACATAAGCTCACCCTCGGGTTTTTGCCTTGTGCAGTTAGTTTGGGGTATTTTATTCGTATCTTATTTTATTGGGTTAAAGGGGTGGAGCGATGCTTTTTATTGTGCCTGAGTGTATTTTTGTGGACGGATTCATCTTTGGATGTTCCGGGCCGACTAGATTCATTGTTTATCAATTATCGGTTTTTGGATATTTGATATTATAAAATGCTGGGTTATTGCGATTTATTACGCTTTGGGAACAGAGATATATATGACTGTATTATTTTTAGTATAAGCATTATTTCATTTTGGATTGGGGTTAATGGCTTTATTTTGACTAGTAATGTTAAAATTTTCAATTACGGGCTGTACTACTAGGTACACATGAATCTGTGTTTCCTGGTCTGAAAATTTGCACACTCGGAAAACTTAAACGATAACTCAACTTATTGTGGCAAATCCAGGCATTTCCGAGGCTATTAATAGCATGCACTCCCAAGAACCGGCGATAGGAAAACTACTGAGTGACGTCAGAGTGAATTACGACTGTCAAATGTTCTGTGTTGCCACGGATGATCGTCTAGGAGCAGGGCACGCACGATATAGTTCCGGCACAACGAAGCGCAGCTATTTGTGTAATGTATTCGTTCGCCAGTGTTTATAATGGCGTGTTTGGTCTTCAGAAATCGTCTTCTTGCTCTTACAGCGTAAGTTCATGCCTACTTGCAAATCAGTGTCGTTGTTACAGGTCATGGTAACGTAAAACGAACAAGCAGAGACTTTTAGCAAACCACTGAGCTCATACGGGCTATTGGTAAGCTACATTGTATTCCATGGTTCGGTCCAAACACCATAGACAGTTGGTAAAACTCTTATTACGCCAGAAGGATAATCATAAACATTTCATCGTCATGTCTACTTGCAAATCAGTGTCGTTGTTACAGGTCATGGTACCGTAAAACGAACGAGCAGAGACTTTTAGCAAACCACTGAGCCCTTACGGGCTATTGGTAAGCTACATTGTATTCTATGGTTCGGTCCAAACACCATAGGCAGTTGGTAAAACTCTTATCACGCCAGAAGGATAATCATAAACATTTCATCGTCATGTCTACTTGCAAATCAGTGTCGTTGTTACAGGTCATGGTACCGTAAAACGAACAAGCAGAGACTTTTAGCAAACCACTGAGCTCATACGGGCTATTGGTAAGCTACATTGTATTTCATGGCTCGGTCCAAATACCATAGGCTGTCGGTAATGCTTTACCACGCTCAAATGGATCATCATCATTCATAAACATTTCATCGTGATGTCATGGGGAGAAGGGAGAAGTGAAACAACAGTTCGAGGAGAAAGTAAGTGAAGTAAACCAGTCTTAACGTGTGTATATTTTTTGTACAAACTGTGCAAGTGAAAAATGTATAGGAGGCTGTCATGCCTAGGTCTGTAATGATCGTAAGTGTTTGTTGCTCTAAGAGCGTAGAATCTGGAATATAAGGCACAGTACAAAAACATTATTAGACGTGCATCTAAATGGGTCGATAACATGTTGTATACTGTGATTATATATGTAAAAGTCAGTACAGCCAGAATATATGGTGGTTTTCTAAGATATCAGTGTTTATTCCTGTTTTGCATGATTCTGGTAACATCAGCAAATGCATGCATAATGCCCTACGTCTGGGATAGGGTGTCTCAAAGTCGGGGAAACAGTTATTTATTTTATTCTATTTTATTCAGGAAGATACATAAGATCAACCTTGGCGCCCATTCAAAGTCGGGAAATTAATGTTAAATTCACCAGTGGCCTGTTTTTAAAGGCAGTAAATTCTGTCGGTTTGTGTTGATGGGGGTATTTAAATATAAATTAACACCAGCGTGGAGGTGTGAGTGTTTCAGTTTTCATTTGTACATTTGTCGTTAACTCCTGTACTCGAACCCTCTTTACTGTTGGCATTGAGATATAACACGGCCTTAACGGTTCAATGCATATCGTGGATTTCCCATACTGTTGCATTATCGAAAGATATAACATAGTTGCCATCACTTATGGAATGACCCTCGTATATTTGCCCACCCTGTACGAGCCTGGAGCCGCCTCTGCTTTTCTCGCTATTCCTATATGGATCGTTTGTCACGGAGGACCTTACTATGGCTCGATCGCATTGTAGCCACGCTTGTGCAAGTAATTTTGTGGCGCGTGCTTGCTCAAGCGTGCACATATAAACAAAATATGTAGGAGAGCGACTGAAACAAGTGGTAATGTGTCCATCGTCGCTTACACTGCCCGCCACAAACAAGTGAACGGTTGCGGAAGCTTGATCCGACTCCACTTCGAAACAAAAATATTTGTTTTGTACTTGCAAGCGTGCGTGATCTCAGTTGATTTCTGACCATCGAGGCAATGACAGTCAAATGTTGTGGAGCTCCTGATTTGTGTGTTTACGAGTATATGATGGATACGGAAACGCTTTATCGTGCTGTGAGGAGAAGAAGTCCGATTTGTCCAGTATATAGTAGAAAGTGTCTGGTATCATTCTGAAGTATTCAAAACTTATCAGGCTGTCTAAGAAAATCGTTGAATATTCGTGCATAATCTCCATCTTCCTATCTGTCCAAAAAACATTCATTCACCACTCCTCCCTGATTTCCTGCTCATCCAAAAATAAAAACTTTAAAACACCATTTTCCATAACAATGTCCTCATCGTCTGACATCTCCATATCGACTGACCTGTCTATAATAATTAACTTGCACCTGGTTGCATTTAGTGTGAGCACATTGCTGTTCACGCCAGCTTGCGCACGCACGCGCCACCAAATTACTCGACAAGCGTGCCTCCAATGTGATCGAACCCTTAATGTGGTAGTTGAAACAAACAGAAGGAATACAGAACGAATTGCAAAATAATTTAATCATTCAATAAATAATAATTATTTTGCCTCGATCTTTCTTTTCACGCAGCGTGCTATCTCCGAGAGCATTTCCGCTAAGTCAGGAGTTACTTTGGCCATATGTTTTGCGACACAGGAAACGACTTTTTCGTCCACAGAGGTGATGAATGCCCCAGCTTCATTTTGAATTGATATTTGCTGTCTAAGGTATGCACCCTGCTGGACTGCAGTTTCGGCTACCACTTCTCTCCTACATTGACGCACATCATGTGTGGAGTAGCAGGCATCCCACTTTTTCATGGCGCTGAACAGCGTGGTACCCACTTCCGTCATCAACTCCTTCTCTCTAGCGACAATACGTTGAGCTTTAGTCACCTGCAATCACATTACTGTTACATTAAGTTCATACTCACTTATTATTAGAATGCAAATACATTTGCCATTGATAGCAAAATTTATTTTGTAATCCGTATTGATACTGAATTCTTTTTTTTTTAGTCGGTTACTCTCCAGGTTGGTGGACCCCACGAACTCAGCGAGGGAACTCACCACTACCACTTCTACGGGCAGTGTCCTAGAGCTGGGAACATCTGGTCGCAGTGGATATAACTGAGGAGGTGTGATGAGCACCTCGCCCAGGCGGTCTCACCTGCAAAGCGAACAGGGGCCTTATGAGGGATGGGATGGGAGGGGAAGATTGGGATGGATAGACAAGGAAGAGGGAGGGAGGCGGCCGTGGCCTTACAGTAGGTACTGTACCCGTAAAAATCAAGGAGGTACTCGATGGCCATCCAAAGCGAAGCTGGATTTTTGAAAAATGAAAGTCCCGGCTAAAGATCATATCACAGACCCGCCAGTGAGCTCTCCAAGATTATACACAGCAAGCTTGAAACATGTTATGGATATAATAAAATAGCTTTTATACGTAAGTGTGCAAACTTACCTGCTTTTCTCGGGGCTTTGTCTGAAGGGAAAAAGACATCCTATCTACTTTAGGCTGTTCCATAACATGTCTCCATTTATAGAGTAATAAAGGAACACCGAACGAACGTGCAGAAAAATATAAATTTATTAATATAACTAAATAACAATCAATAATCTACATAACAACCCTAAAATTAAACTTTCATATACGCCACTGACACTTAAATAAAAACTTCTCACATTCATACAAGCGTAAACCGTTGAAATTTAAAGACGCTCTGCAAATTTTAAAAAGAAATCTCTACATTTTACAGTTGCTCCTTCAAAGCGAGCATTCCATTTAAATTACTTGCATTTTTCAGTCGCGTGTCCGTGAACAAAACTGGACTGGTTATGTCATAGCCTTCTTGTCCGGCCTTTCGTTTTTCATTCATTTATTTTGCCTGACCCTGTCCGAAACGGGATCTGCTCGTTTCTCAGCTGGCGTGGTCGCCCCTAGACACACAATCCGAGCAATGAACACGCTAAACGCAGTTCTCGCGTTTCATAAAATAAAGTTTACAAAACCTGTTTTATCTCAGCTAATTCTACTTGAAATTCATTTATACTTGAAACAATCATTCTTACATTTGCTATCGTTGTTCATGACCAACGATGCTAGCATACACACTATATTAACAATAAAAATTCAAGCACTCATTTGAAAAACATTCACACTCTCTAGCTATAACCTAAGTCAAAAACATTTAAAAATTATTTGTATAGCAAAAATTATAAACCCTTAATATTAACAAATGGAAATGTTTATACCCTATATACAAGTGTATATCGCTTCTAAGACTCATTCTTGAGCGATACGACCGCGTTAGTTTAATAATCAACGCTTCTTTCTCATAGTATCAATTACTATAGCCTTCTATTTACACAATGCTTGACCACTTTTTGTTATATCAAGTTAATAGACATTATCGGTATACCAATGACCGATCATTCAAGATGAGTTCATTGTTGTTACAACTCCAGTTTAATATAGTTAATAATAATTTAGAGAACAGGGACATTATATCTTTTCCCAATGAAGTTCCGCCAATAAACGACATTCGTGTCGCAGATCTGATCACATGAGAAGTCTTCACTGACTTTCTTTAAAATACAACAATGCTACCTTTATACAATCCTCAGTACTTCATGACAGTGAATACGGTAATCCCTTTCGTATTACAAACAACTATTTATGGCAAAAACCTCCATAACTATCCACTATAAAACTCACGTCATTAACTCACTTGTTCTGAACAATGGTTCTGCTAGCTTAGATATTATTGTTGTTACAACTCCACAACTTATCAATGAACAGCGATATCTGTTCTACAATTACATTGGTCGTTTTCAAACAATGGTATTTATAGTTCATTCATGGCTTACTAAACAAAATTACTCAGACATAAGACACCATGTCTCCAAATATTTCACAAAAATATATTATGTTTCCTCAAACTGGTCATTTCTAAAAGGTGCACGGTTGCAATACTACGTTCACACATAACGTAGTGTTACACGTGTGCCTTGATAACATCTCGTGTTATCTTATCGCTCAATAAGGATCGATCACAACTGGACAAAGTATTAACTAAACTTTCCTACGATCGAATAAATTATCTTTCAAAAGATATGTCTCAAATCATTTATATTTAATGAAGGGCGAAGCCTTCCTTTCAATGCAATATTGGTTTGACATTAACTGAATGTATCTTCATTCTACACAAATAATGTTTATAACTATTCACTTTCACGTCGTATTCATAACGAATGTAGCTTGCTTAGATCGTCGAATTGTTTATAATATTAGGTGATATTTCTCATTATACCACTCGTAGATTTCTTCTCCTAAATTATAAATTCTTCTTACAGAAAGAACACCCAAGTTCATTTTAAACAAAATGAATTTATTGAATGGCCTAGACTAAATGTCTGAAGTCTCGAATAAAAATCGAAATCGTTGAATAATGACTTCCTTAAAGATTTTCCCAATGGAAAATAAATTTCTCAAACAGCTGACTTCAGTTCAGAAACTGAATCATAAAATATTTAACAAGTATAGATGATAACTGAATTTCATCTTATACAGTCTTGAAGAATAAAATTTACTAAACATCGAAGTGAAAATACATAAAACAAATATAGAGAATTGTTGTTTCCAAATGCCATCAAACACGCTCAAACAATAATAATAATGGAAAACATCTCTACCTTGGTCTTGTTGAAAATTGAAGTTCATTGTCGGGTATCAGAAAATACCCAACTGGATCGTCATCCAGGTATGATTTGTTGAAATAAAACCCATTCCCCCCCATCGGATACGAGCTGCGACCTCGAGAATGGAAAGGATTCCTTCTCGGCATATTCGTCTCCTCCTGGTATCGAACTTCGTTCCTCGGACTCAAATTCCATCTCGAACAATCATCGGGCTGATATCTTCTGTCTTCCATTGATGCCTCTTCAATCGCCGACATCTCTTGAAGTTCCTCCATCATTATTGAGCAATATATTCTGGATAGCATCATCGTTACAAAATAAATCCGTAAGTTGAATGTCGATTCACTATCGTAGATGTTAAAGTTCATTTGGTTGGTCAATGAAAGATTATATCTGCTCATAGTCGAGAATGAATGTACATGAAAATACATTAAATGTACTGGATGTAAGTGTACATAATGCGTCATGTTGTCTCGGCATTATATCTATCTAGATGTTATAGATCTTCTCATTGTTTCTTAACGTTGTTCCATCGTTGCTATCACAACCTTGCCTTGATATATCCCAAACGCGTGATAGTTTAATTCATCATCACACACATACTTAAAAAGTCATAAACCAATTCCACTTCCTAATTGTCTGTAGCCATCATAATGTTCATACACAATAAAGTCACAATGTTCATACAATATCAGTGTACTTACTTCGTGCTGCAGCGTGGACTTGCTTGGGTTGAAGTCGTACTGCACTAAAATGATATTCTCCGCTCGGAGTTGAGTAACTTTGTCAGACAACACAAAGTCTCTAATATCTCTGAAAATACTCGATGGATTTTAATGAATCTTCTTGTGGTGAAGCCTTACCACTGGATAACTAAAATGAAAACTCTTTTATTTCGACAAAGTCGAACACTTGTCCGCTATTAAGCTAAATGTCCACCGCTCAACTTCACCTAGTTTGATGCGGGGCTCTCGAAACTATTGGCTGGTAACACCGCTGCCTCTTGTGTCACGTAGGACCTCACTCTGTATCACGTCTACGGGAATGAACTACCTCAGGACGATACGTCTTGTCGCTATGAAGTCAGTCGAGAGAAGAACACTGTTGGCTGTCGTTTCCCCTTCAACTCGTCTGAAATTCGCGCCATTGTTAGTCCCGCGCAGTTAGTGGCGCTTACTTGTAATAATTCTTATTACGGTGAAGTTCTTCCGTTTAACGTCATTCAAAGTAGAAGTAAAATCTTCTTTTAATTTTCTTCATGTTTTCAATGTAGTAAAATTGTTACATAGGGCTAAAATGGCATAGTTAATCACATTAACTAGGCAAAAATCCATGTCTGCTTCCATAAACCCTCCTCTCATTGGCTGAAAGCAATTATCCAATTATATATTTTATAACAATTAACTGGTAATATTTCGCACTATTTCCTTGTTGCGACCAATCAACCACCAACCAGGATTTTCATATATGGTATAATTGGTTTTTTACATTTCACCAGAATTTCAGTCGCAACTCTATTTTATTAACAGCATTTTTTGTGATTTTGTGATGCAACTGCGACAACGTGGTCATGTAGCCCCGTGTACTATGGGTGTGTTTAGAATCTGTATTATAACCTGTGTTAATTGTGATGGCTGTATTAGTGTATGTTATCTGAAATTCAGGTAAGACTGCAGACGATCGATTTCAAGTAGTTCCTACTTTTGCTACCAAATGCTACCGTCAACGACACCTAGCTGTGAATTTGGCTACTAGATGCCACCTCAACCGGCTCGTGGCGATGGACGTTGGAACTTAATAGAGCGTTAATCAAATCCAACTTACAAATATAGCTTCACGCAATTATAGTTAGTGGAAGGTTCTTTTACATGCCATAAATCTATCACATGGGCCAGCTGGCTTTACTTCACCTCCGAAGGCATATTGAGGGATTTTTAACCCACGATCTTTGGCATAGCAGTTCGTGTAAAAATTTGTCATTTATTTTAATTCAAATTTGTAAGGATATCCATTTTATTTTATATTATTAATGTTAAACTAATAATGCTGAAGAAGATAGCATTGTTATATCGAAACATGTATGTTTAAAATATTAATAAACAGCATTTCACAGTATTGACAAGGCGGATTACATCATCTTCTTTGCATTTTACCATTTACGTGGGGTCTGCCTTCCTGCAATTATTCCTCCACTCCAATCGATCCATAGCGTCCCGAGGGCGGAGTTTAGTGAGCCGCATGTCATCTCTCACCCTATCCAGCCAGCGTGTTTGAGGTCGCCCTCGAGGTCGACGACCCTCCACGTTCAGTTGAAGAGCAGTCTTTGCAACTGAGGTTTCACTGCTACTGACTACATGTCCATGCCACGTGATTCACGCATTTTCTCTGTGATTGGGGCAACCTTGAAATCCTTCCGCACAGCATCATTCCTAATATGGTCCAGTCGAGTGAAGCCATTGGATCACCACAACATCTTCATTTCCATTGCATAAAGCGCCTATTTGTGCTTCGATGTTGTAGGCCAGAATTCAGATCCATAAAGAGCCACCGGTCTAATCACTGTGCGATATACTTTAGATTTTAGATGCAATGGAATGTTCTGATCACATAGGACTCCAGTAACTTGGCGCCATTTCATCCATGCGGCAGTGACTCTTGTTTTGACATCAGGAATCGTGCTGCAGTCTGAGGTGAGGCATGACCCAAGGTATTTGAATTGGGTCATTTTATTAAGTTGAACCTCACCCACAGTGATCATGCCATCAGTTTGGTCACCGCATTCCAGGTACTCCGTCTTCTTCAGATTTAATTTCATCCCAAATTCTTCAAGACGCATCTTCTACTCTTGTACTTGCTATTCGAGGTGCACGTGTCTCGTTAGCTAACATGACATCATCCCCATATAATAATGTCCATGGATGCCTGGTTTGAATGTCATTTGTGATGGCGTTCATGCAGAGTATGAAGAGCATGGGGGACAAGGCTGGTCCTTGATGGACACCAACAGTGATTTGGAAGGTATCGGACGTTCCTGCTGCGCACCGCACTGAGCTTGTTATATTTTGGTGCAGAAGTCTCACACAGTTTACACAGGCTTCAGGTACACTGTTTAGTCTCAGTGCCAGACAGATGAGATCATGTGGAACTCTATCGAACGCCTTTTCAAAATCAATAAAGGCTAATGAACTGGCTTCCTTTTCTCATGGTGTCTTTCTATCAATAGACGAAGTGCATGTAGAGCGTCTGTTGTTCCGCTGTTTTTACAAAGCCACGCTGGTTAGATGAAACAGTGATGTTTCGTAATCTCGCATCGAGGAAACGTTCAAAAATTTTCATAGTATGGCATAGGAGGCGGATTGGCCTATAGTTGGAGCTCCAGTATAACTCCTTTTCCCTTCCAAACAGGAATTGTGATACTGGTCATCCAGGCCTTTGGTACTATGTCTTCCATTATAATTATTTTGTTGAAGGAGTCAGTAAGCCATACTACTGTACCCCTTGTTCCTCCAGGAGATTCCATACTTCGGCTGGTATATCATCTGCACCAGGCGCTTTCCTTGGCTTCAGTTTGTTGATGGCCGTGGACACTCCTTCCGTAGTGATAGTGGGCACAGGGCCGTGAATAGGGTTAACTTTCGGTAGAGGTAGATGAGGGAACTCCGTACTGCAATGCGGATTACATAATACAAACAGTATATTTTACATTACGTTCTACAGGGAGATTCTTTTGCTGGAGCGAGGCCGGGCGCACGCGCCTTCCACCAGCCAACCGAGCTCGGTCCGCGGATTGCCCCTTGGCGGAAAACGTAACAAAGTACATTAATTAATGGTTAATTCACCAGAAAATCATGATTAAAGAACTTACCTTTTCACAGATGCTGAGAGTGTTCTCCTTCAGCTGACAGACTGGCATTGTACCGTGTAAATACAGTAAATTAGCGTTTACACGTTGTAATTCCCTTCTGTTGTGAGGGATATCTGCTGCCGTATATTGTTCTCCAGGTCCACTAGAGTACGGGTAATTGATATGTACACTTTGAATTTTAAATTACCCCACAATTAAACATCAAATGAGCTTAGGTCCTTGCTTCGATTAATTACAGTAAACACGCAGGGGAGTTCCGGAGTAGCTACATAATGAAACGATGTAACTTCCAAAGTTACTGTCTGTCAGCTGAAAGAGTACATTTTCAGCATCTTCTGTGAACTTAATGGTATGTTCTAACCTTTATCTGGTGACGTGAGGTCATCCAGACTCCCAAGAAATAAAAAGAACATCTGTGCTACTTTAATTAAATCTTGCAGGAAGGTGTTATGTTACATTCTTATCTGTGCACTGACACTTCACACCCTCGTTGATGAAAGTTGAGTGGCTGACTGTAATGACCCTGGTTAGCTCGCCTCCGCGCAACCCTGCGGCCCGAGCTAGTTTGGCTGGCGGAAGATGCGCGCGTCCGGCAGTCGGCCGCTGGCCCCGCTCCAGCAAAATAATCTCACTGTATAATGAATAATTAGTACTTTTTTCTGTCTACTACTGCTAAATGGATTATCTTCTGTCATACATGGTCTACATGGAACAATAAAATTGCTAGAGCCATACTTAGTTTAAATGGATGATGTATAGTTTCGAAGCCATTTTTTTTTTCAGAGTTGCCTATACAAACTGTCCGTTATAACTCTTCAGTTGGTCAAAACGAATTCGCCCAAAGACTGGGCGGGGTGCAATGTATATTATATATGAACAATAGGTGAATAATACTCCTGGAAAAAATAAATGTATTAGTTAAGATCACTATTATAATGGGTCAATTTTTAGGATTACGCGTTTCGACCTTCAAGTGGTCATCATCAGATCCTGATCACTGAGTTGAGGTTTAAACTTGTGTACAAGTAGGAACCCACCCCGGCTTCGCCCAGTAGTCTATCTTTAAGCGTAAATTTTAAAGGCGCACGGTCGTCATCTCCCAGACACAATTCAGAAAAGCCGTGGGGAACAGTGGAACACCAAACTCATATACTATTCTCTGAAGTCTTAACTCGAAAGTTTGATGCTGGCCGAAGCTGGGGTGATAGGTTCGCTCTCTAGCTCGTGAACTCGCTCCGAAACTAGTCATTTAAATTTCCACTGAATGGAGATTGTCGGAAGAAATGAAAACGTAAAAACACTTATAGTGGGTGATATATTAAAGATAGAGATATGCTGTTGCGTTTTTGTTTTTGTTTCTTTGTTTTTTTGTTTTTTTTTGTTTTTACTTTTCATGCTGAACAATTCTTACACTCATAGTATATAGATATGTTAACGGTTTACCCAGCGTAAGCTTAAAAGAGGCACGGACGGGGGATTTACTTCGACTTGATTTACTGAAATCGTTACTGCTCGGCTTCCTTTGGTCATAAATGAATGATTTTCTACACAAACATTTCTCGAGAAATCATTTTTAGAATGATGAAAACCGCATCAAAATCCATCCAGAGGTTCTCGAGATTACCCATTACATCCAAGAATCGCGGACTTTGGTTTACACTCAGTGGAGATAGTGTGTTGTTCTCGTTTGTATACACGGGCATGATACTCATACGCATGTTTCAATATACATCTTCAACGTTCAAATTAGTAGCGTTTAACTTTAATAAAATAAAAATGGATATCCCCTTACAAATAATTTGATTAAAATTAAAGTTCCAAATACATTTTTTTTCTAGGCTTGAATTGCAATGGATTGTGGTGAAATTGAAAAATATCCTTACTGAGCGAAGGACATCTTTCTCCAGTGGTCCTCAACTGCTCCCTTCGATACAACACTGGAAGTTGATTGAAAGCTGCAGTTTCTTTTTCAAATGTAGGCTATTTATGTTTTTGATGTGTAACATCTTTCCGCTCGGTTGCTGGATTTATTTATTTAGCGTATGGCTTTTAGTACAGCGAGTGGATATTTTTGTGGGAGTGATTTCAAAAAAAGGGACGGAAGTGGGATTGACGGAAAAGTGTTACAGGAAAGAATGAGCGCGCGCGGTGGCGGAGATTAGTACCACGACGTACTATCGCATATAGTTTTCTCCAATGTTCGGAGGCCCCATTACAGCTATTCCAACAATAAATCATCTTCAAATTGTCGTTCTTTGGTGTGAAAATATTCATTATATCATATTTGCTGAAAATAATTATCATTTATTAAGGGTTTGTTTTGCAATCTCTGGAAAAAAAAAGTGATGTGCATCCACTCCCCGAGTAACGTGTTTTTCAATGCAAAGCTATGCGAACTCTGGTGTCAACTGATTGAAACACAAACCACATGGTCTTCGTATCAGTATTTAAATGACGATATGCTTTAATATGAAACATTGTAACTAGTTGGCAATGCCGGTATTATGTTTCTGCTCAATGGCTATTCAGATATTAACCCACAATGCGCGGGAAATGGGCTAGCCTTTCATGGCGGTACGTGAAAATAAGTAACCGTCTTGAACTCCTAACATCTGTGGTTGTAATAGGTGCGAGGAAAACGTCTTGGTCTGTGAATCATGGGGTCTCAAGTTCAAACCCCAGTCCCGGCAATTATGTTTGCTACAGATTATCGATTTAAACGATATTTATAATAACAGTATGCGTAATTTTAACAGAATCTACATGAAATTACGATTTATCTAACTTTTAAGAGCGTTAAAAATCCCTCAGTATGCCTTCCTTCGGAGGGGAAGTAAAGTCGGCCGCCCCATGTCATATATTTATGGCATGTTAAAGAACCTTCCACTAATTACACCTGTGTAAAGTTAAATTAGAGGTTAAACAACGCTCTTAGGTTCCTACGTTCGTCGTCAGGAGCCGACTGCGGTGGCGTCTAGTAAACAAGTTCTGTACTAGTAGTCGTTGACGGAGGCGTTTGGCGGCGAAAGTAGGAACTACTTGAAATTCAATGTCTGCAGTCCTTACTTGACTTAAAAACAGATAGCACACACTAATACAGACATCACAATTAACACCGGTTATCAGACAGATTCTACACACACCCAAAGTACACGGGGCTACATGACCACGTTGTCACAGCCCCTAAACTAAGGAACCAACCAACCAACCTATCTAACTTTTATTACAATATTTTGCACCAAGCAGGAGTTGGGAAATTTGATTGAACATTATTTCTAGTAGTCTATAGATAGGCTAGAGACTATGGTTTCATTCCTCCTCTTAATTTACAATATAATATGTGATGTTTGTTCAAACAAGTGTGATAGTAGCATATCTCCAATTCAATCTATACCTTCATCATAGTTCCTGTATGAAAACAGAGCGTAAATTAACATTTTAAGAATGTCCAAGCTGTGTAGTATACGAGTAGGATTACATGTCAGATGACTTCACATATATTTCATCTCAATTTCATAGTAGGATAACATGTCAGATGTTACACATCATATGCGACTACTGTAAGGCTCATAGACTATCTTTTTTGTTTGTTAATGGGATAGAATTGTATTCTCTTAAATTGTATTTGAAATACACATTTGTTTCATTTGTTCCACGTAGATAGAATAAAGTTTGTAATTTACACGTCATTCAGATAATAGAGGAATTTAATTAGTTTAATGTTAGGGAATTCACATTTGATATTTCTATAACTCTATCCCTAGCAAGCCCCGTGACACCACAGCCCATGAAGGGACTAGACCTAACAAGCGACTACTGCCTTACCAATTGGCTTGCAGATTGAGGGGTGACGCGCCGGGTCCCCTCGGCCGTTAATCTTGATTTTCGTGACCGGGGCGCTGTCTCAGTCTCACAGCTACTCAATTGCCCTCACGAGGCTAAGTGAATCCCGTTCAAGGCCTCACGTCAGTCTCTAAAATCCCTGACGGAGTCAGGGATCGAACCCGGGGCCTTCGGGTGAGAGGCAGGCGCGCTGCCCAGCACCACGGAGCTGATATTTCTATGCTTTTGAATGATAAATAAATACAATATTTGTGTCTGCTTCAACGTTTATTATTACATACAGTGCCCATATAATTGACTATTTTTAATTTTTATAATGCTTATTTGCCTACCAATATTAAGACGTTTAGCACACATTCCGCCGATCTCTACGTATCACCCAAAATTTTCAATCTATACATTGAACAAGCAATGAAGGAAGTTAGTGAGATATTTAAAGTAGGAGTAAAGATTCAAGGAGAAATAATTAAAACTCCGAGAGTTGGTGATGACATTATCATCTTAGTCGATTCACTAAATAATTTGAACGAGTTTTTAAATAGATTGAACTCCGTCTAGAAGAAGGAATTCGTGATAAAAATCAATAAATGTAAGTCAAAAATAATTAATTGCAGATCAATGAAATCAGAAACCCCTATTGACGTAACATTGGCAGGTGAAAAGCTGAAGAAAGTAGGAGACTTTAGTTAGAAAAATAACCAGTGATGGACGAAGCAAAGAGGATGTAAAAAGTTGATTGGCTCAGGGAAGGAAAGCTTTTCCACCGAAAAGAAATCTGTTGACATAAAAATATAGATTCAGGTAATAGGAAGTCATTCTTTGAAAGCCTTTAGTTCCAGCTCTATGGAAGTGAAACGTGGAATAGAAGCATTTGAAATGTGGTGTTACAGGAGAATGATGATCAGATGGGTAGATTGAGTAACAAATGAAGAGGTATTAAGACGAATGGGAGAGGTGAGATGTTTCTGATGACTGCTAATGAAGAGAAGAGATAGATTGGTAGAACACATACTAAGACACCCAGGAATAGCAAAGTTAGTTATGAACGAAGGGTCGAGAGCAAGAACTGTAATGGCAGACCATGGTTAGAATATGTAAAACAGATTGCCTTGGATGTAAGGTGTGGTAACTATGTAGAGATGAAACGTTTTGCTCAGGACAAGGAGCCATTGAGAGCTACAACAAACCAGTCAAAAGACTGAAGACTCAAACACAACAGAAATTGGGATTTTCACCGATACGCCAATTGTAATTAAAAAAATAAACCCAAAACCGGAAATTCATATCAGAATTTTTGCTACAGGTCATAACGACCAAATTACTTGAATAAAATGCTTAGTAATATCTGTAACAAATTATGAGACCAGGAAGCTTTTGTTGAAAGTAAGCCTGTGGTTTCAAATTAATGGTAGGCACTGTAAGTCAAACATATTTTGTAATATAGCAAGGTATTCATCTCATCGTTCAGACATTGCACCGGCTATTTCAAGTGTACGTTACATACGGTGTCACCAAAGTCTTCGGATGCCAACCATGTAGCAAGTTACTCACATCATTCTTCACAGATTGCACCGTCTGCTCCAAGAGAGAAACAATAACGGCGCTACCACAGTCTCCAGATATCAACTATATCCTATAATATACCAAGCAATTTATCACTTAATGCAAGCATAATTCTGCACCAATAGTGAAGCATTAACGATGCCACCACAGTCTCCAGATGTCAACCATATCGTATAATGTACTGCTCGGGTCTAAGCTCTGTGAACTTGCGGGATGAAGGGCAGAGGCAAGGAAGGAGCAGACGAGAATTGAGAAGCCTGTCGACAGCCCGCCGTGTTACCTGACATTCTCGTCTATTCCAATACTGCTAACATAGGGTCTTTTCTGAAACCAGTGTGGTGTTTCGACTGAGTGAGTGAGTCGCCGACTAATGTATTTGATTCTGTTACTACGCAAGGACCGAGAAACCTCATCACTCGTCACCACCACGTCTCATAGTCCGGGATGCACATTCCTCTCAGGTTCACGCAGCTTAGACCCGAGCAGTAGCAAGGAACTTACTACATAATTCAAACGTTGCACCGTCTGTTCCAAGTGTGACACAATAACGTTGCCACTATAGTAACCAGATGTCAACCATATTTTAAAACGTAGCAAGAAACCCACCTCTTTCGTCACACATAGCTTCACATGAACCAAGAGTTCGTCAGCGACTTTGTTGCCACCATCTGAGACCTGCTCCAGGCATTCGTCGATTTTCACACCAGCTTCATCGGCCTCTTTTTGGAGGCTTTCCACAGACGACTTTATAGTTTTCATGATTTCAGATCTATTTGTATCTACCACTAGATCTTGAGCGTCGGTTACAGACTTGGCTGCCTCCGTAACATTATTCCAGGACTCCTCGAGCCCATCCATTGCTTTATTCATCAATTTCTGAATATCTTCCCACTCAATGTCGGGAGCATTGTCACGAATAAACTTCAGCTGAAACAAATAAAGTTATTTTATTCATGGACTTGGACGTCCTGGTAATCAGCACTGTGCTTTAGTGAAGATATTCCCTGATATTCTGTGTACTAAGTCCCCTCATATGGAGTGTATTTGCGCTTATTCACCAAGAGTCCGCTGATGAGCCTGATTTGGTGCACCTAGGCGAAAACCCGCAAAAGACACGGCAAAAACCATATTAGATTTTCCGAGTTGTAATAACTTGGCAGTGAGAGCCAATATACCATCTCATTGGGAACCTATATTGGAAGGAGAGCTGTCAGCTCTCGCAGGAAAAAAAAGTGACATTGCGCATTATACCCGGGTGAGTCCTCTGCCTCTTATATTTTTAGTTCTCGGCCGCACTTCCAACGTCTGATGGCACCATTGTCGTCAGTTCCCCGTCATTAGCCAAGCCACAATGACCCTAAACGACTTCACACGGTTTATGACGACATGGAAGCAAGACCTTTACAAAAACATGTGTGCGACAAGTGATTATAAAATTCATCAAACTGCCATACGGGCATGGCATGTACAAAGTACGTGCCGATTATACGGATTCAGTTAGATACGAAATAAACGCTGGGTACGGTGGCTTACTGCTAAGAAAAACGTAAATGAAACTTCGAAGTGGACAGCAGTATCACATCTCATACGCTTTCAGGCAGGCAAGAGAACAGGTAACCGTAGAGCAATGGTACGAGTGCGTAGAAGATAGTGGACCTGTGTTAGGTTGGCGGGTTCGAATCCCTCCACCGCCATATATTTAAATGCGAATTTTAAGCTTGGGGGATGAAATACAAAGGCATTCGTGCCACATTCGACCAGTCTCATGTGTGGCTTATTTAGGGTTCAGTGTGTACTTACTATTCATTTATTTAGTTAATTTCGTTTCGTTTCGTTTCGTAGTCAGTTTATCCCCCAGGTAGGCTTTTCACACGGACTCAGCGAGGCATTCCGCATTTACCGCCTCTATGGGCAGTGTCCTAGAGCTTGACATCAGGACGGGAATACAACTGGGGAGGCGGGACTAGCGCCTCGCCCAGGTGGCCTCACCTGCAAAGCGAACAGGGGGCCACATGAGGGATGGAACGGGATGGGAAGAATGGGTGGGATAGACAAGGAAGGGGGAAGGAGGTGGCCGTGGCCTGACGGTAGGTGCATTCCCGGCATTTGCCCGAGGACGAAGTGGGAAACCACGCAAAACCACTTCGAGGATGGCTGAGGTGGGAATCGAACCTCCTCTACTAATTGGGCCACCCGAGGCTGAGTAGACCCCGTTCCAGTCCTCATACAACTTTTCAAATTTTGTGACAGAGCCAGGAATCGAACCTCAGACCTCCGGGGTGGAAGCTAAGCTCATTGACCACTACACAACGCAGGCGACTATTTACTTACAGTATTTAGTTAGTTAGTTAGTTATTATTTTGTTTTTTATTATTTTATTTTTATTTTTATTTAGTTATTTATTTATTTAAGTCGGCTAATTTTGCTCAATCAACAGGGTTAGGCCCCGGCTGGGAGTGCGGCGGTCTCGCCCGATGGGGGAGGGGTTGACAACGGCGATGTTCTGCGCCATTCCGTCGTCCTTCCTCATGCATATGCCTAGCATATTTTCTAGCAATATTCATCCTTAACTTCACTTTCATCCTCTTCTCTGGCCCAAGAGCTCCTCGTTGAGCTGGACGCCCGCCCTTAGGGAATGAAATAACTTGACCACTGGTGTTGAATTCTAGTCAATGCTTACAAAGAGAGTATCAAGTAAGACAGGTCGAAACCTATCTTGAAACTTTGTGGATGCAATCGTTGTACTAGAAGAGGACAACGTGCGGAAAATCAGCCTCCAGGGCTCCGAAATCGTACCTGACATCCCTGCGGCACTCGTTATTGCTGGACGTAGTGCAACACGTCCCAGCTGACAGGAGCGTGCAGCTACTTCCCACCGGCCTTGAGTGCCTGGCCCGTCGGGGCTGTCCCTTTCAACATGTACGGTACTCGCTACTTCCTTTTTTTTTAGCGTATGGTTTTTGAGTGCCGGGAGTGTCCGAGGACATGTTCGGCTCGCCAGTTTTGTAGCTGCTTCTATGCGGACAACCAATGGATGAGCTACAAGTACCGCCGCGTGTGGAGTGTTGTCTGGGGAGGAAAGTTTGAATGTAAGGACGAGGAGTTGGAAGGTAGTGGCTGTGGCCTATAGTTAGGGACCAACCCCGGCATTTGCCTGGAAGGAAGATGGAAAACCACAGAAGACCATCTTCAAGGTTGCCGGCGGGGGGATTCGAACCTCCTTGCCTCCCAGATGTGAGCAACTGCCAGCAGGCATGCCGTAACGACCACGGCTAACTCACCCGGTACTTCCCATTGATTTATATGAGAAATTCTCCACATGATTTCGGAGCCTTGCAGTTCAATCTGGTGGCTGATTTTATGCACTTTGTCCTCTTCTAGTACAACGATTGCGTCCACCAAGTTTCAAGATAGGTTTTGACCTGTCTTACCGGATACTTCCCTTGCCAGTTGTTTACAAAGCTTCTATCTTCCTTTCCTTTCTCCTTTTAACCTTTGCGTGTTCATTTATGTATCTAGTACGACCAAGTGGAGAGATCTACAAAATATCTATACAGAGGACGAAATTCTGCGAATGTAATGCGCACGTGAGGCTGAGATAAGTCAAAGTGAGTGTGCGTGCCGAGTTCGTACTGCTACAAGCACTCTCCTCACAATATGTCGTAGATAGAGTGGACTGCGCCAAGTCTCCCGTCTACATTCAAACCCGGGATGGCCCTATTGAATTTGGAGATTAAATATATCACAAATGCATTCCTTGAGATCCGTATGCAAAGTGTCAGCGTGATCCAGTCTCTTGTCAGAGTGTAAACCCTTGGCAGAGTCACAAATTAAATCCACCACCAACGGAACTTAACCACGATGGCATCAGGTACCATAGAATATGATTTAAGAATTAAACTGTACTTACGAAGTACTTCATATTGGTGTATTCCAGACGAAAAGTAAATATTTTCTTCGGAATGCTAACAATGGCATGGAAACCTTGGATACTACAAATTAAGGAGAAATATTACAATTTCTTATTTTGCATCATTACTCGTGTATTTTATTTTGGTAGCATACTGAGCTTCTATCCCCAAGATCGTGGGTTCAAACCCGGCCGAAGTAGCCGGATTTTTAAGAGGGTTAAAAATCCCTCTGTATACCTTCCTTTTGAGGGGAAGTAATGCCGGCGGGCTCACGTCATAGATTTATGTGATGTAAAAGAACCTTCCACTAACTACAATTATGTGAAGCTAAATTTGTAGGTTAGATTTGATTAACGCTCTATCAAATTCCAACATTTGTCGCCAGGTACCAGTTGCGGTGGCATCTAGTAGCCAAGTTTGCGGCTAGGTATCGTTGACGGTAGCATTTGGTAGAAAGAGTTGGAACTACTTGAAGTTGATCGTCTGCAGTCTTTACCTGAACTACAGATAACACACACTAATACAGCCATCACAATTAACACTGGTTATCAGACAGATTCTACACACACCCAAAGCAAAGTACGCGCGTTGTCGCAGCTGCTAAACTGAGGAACCAACCCTTCATGTATTTTATAAAGTTTAAGAAATTTAGATATAGAGTTATTAAATAAGTTGGATTAGTAGCCCTCAAAGGTTCACAAATCCTTCATATTCTTCATATGTTTTTAAATTATTAATTGAGTTTACTGAGAGACACCTGTTAGTACTACCGTAGAATGTTTATTGTAACATGATTTCAACCCTTCATTGGGGTCTTCAACAGCATGAGTCGCATTGCTTTAGCATACTTATTTTTTACGAAATACAATATAATAAAATAAAACTAGACTCTAAGAATACAACTTTGAATATACAAGTCTAATAGAAATGTACGTCCTTACAAGAGTATTTATGAAAGTATTTAAACATGTGTTTGAACTCTGTGAAAGGCTATTAATATGAACATTTTATCAAGTATTCTATACTAAAGCTTGTGTATTACAGTGGAACGTGGCTAATTCGAACTTCTATAATTCGACAGCTTCTTTAATTCGAATGTTTCTTTTGGTCCCTAGCATTTTATATACAATCAATGCTAAAAAAAAAATCGTGGTTAATTCGAAATATATTTTGGATAATTCGAAATTTTTACGTGTAAAAAGCCGATAGGAAGCCAAACAGTTGGGTCAGGAATTCCTGAAAAACGATGTATCATTGGCAAGCGGCCCCTACTCGATTGTTTTGCCTGCGTGACTAACAACACGCCTGCGACGCTCCTTCCGAGGTCAATGCCCAACCCCCCTCCCTCCCATTGTTTCACAACGCTCCACATTTCATAACTCATAACATCCCATACACCTGTCTGGTAGTGCGTGCTGTGTAATGCAGTATTCTGTGTGGTTTGATTAGAGTTGTGGTTGTTTAGAAGTTTGGTTTTGCCTGTGTTTTAAAGTGTGTGTACAGAGCTAAGATGTCGTCATCAAAGCCTCGGGTTCCATACAAAACGTTGACTTTGCCGTGATTAAAGAAGTGGAAAAGGGAATAGGTGAATAGCACACTTTGGTTTTAATTTATCACTTGAAACTTTTGAGGTTATTCACTATACAGTCATTATAGGGACTTGTATGAGGTGTCCTAAGAGTCGGGGTGACGCCCCCCGTTTTTCTATCCCCCTCTTAATTTAACCAAAGGACCCAAAACTAAAGAGCAATTGGCTTTTTAATATTTCGCGAACCAATAATGCTATGGACTTGTATGAGGTGTTGTAGGACTCGGGGTGACACCCATTTTTTCATGATTTTGAGATTTGCAGAGATGGGTAAATCTAGAGCAGAATATATGCGAAATTATCGACAAAAGAAACGTGAGAAAAAATTAAAAACTGGAGGAGTTCAGCCGGAAAAAAAATTGACTTTACATAAATTTCATCTCAATTTCAAAGTAGGATAACTTGCCAGATGTTACACATATGCGACTACTGTAAGGCTCGTATTATATATTTTTTAGATTAAAGGCTTGCCGAAGATATTCTGTCCACTCTATCTGCCTGTTGTCGTTCTTAGCGCCATGGAGATGGTTTAAAAGCTCTGCTTGTTTGCTGGCTGAGTCTGGGAGTGCTTTTCGGTAAAAAAAAAAATGATGAGGCCAAGAAACCGTTGCAGCTCTTTTATTGTTGCAGGTAGCGGATAGTTGACATGGCAATGGTTTGTACTTCCTCGGAATTGAATAAACATTTGCTCAACTTACTTCTGATATGGAACTTACGGAGGCGTTCAAAAATCATTGAACGTGCTTCTTGTGCTCTTATTAATCTATGTAATTATGCAAACTCTAGGTCTCTCAGTACAGTGTCAATGTATCTTTGGGAATTTAAGATGCAAATGGGAGTCACAAAAATTCGAACAACACAAATGGAGTGAATACTGCTGTCTTACGTATATCTTCTGGATGTACAGGGATGTAGTGATACGCTCTGACTAGATCTACTGTATCTTTGAAAATATTAGTTTTCCATCCAATAAGCTGAATCGAGTCGAAGAAAATCTGCCGTCCGTACGTAAGCCGTTAGAACTATCTATATACTATGAGTGTAAGAATTGTTCAGCATAAAAAGTTCTACAAAAAAGTCCGTGACAGCATATTTCTATCTTTAATACATCACCCACTATAAGCGTTTTTACGTTTTCACTTCTTCCAACAACCTCCATTCAGTGAAAATATAAATTACTAACTTCGGAGTGAGTTTACGAGCTAGCAAGCGAGCCTATCATCCCAGCATCGGCCAGCATCAAACTGTCGAATCGTGTCGAGTTAAGACTTCAGAGAAGTGTTTGGAGTTTCGCTGTTCACCTCGGCTTTTCTGAATTGGGTCTGGGATCTCCCGTCCGTGCACCTTTTAACCTTACGATGGGAACCATTAAAAATACCGGGCGAAGCCGGGGTGGGTTGCTAGTAATAAATAATACATGTATTTTTTTAGTACTTGTGTTATAGATATATTGAAACCCCCGGTCAATCATATTGGTCAAATAGCATGTTGACCAACTGTAGAGTATAATTGAGACGCCTAGAATCAAAACCCGCCAAGTCCATATTTTATGAAAATTGAGATAGCATTGTTTCATATCATATAGCTTTTGCTGCGCTGAACTCATTAAAACTATTATTTTGTTACAAAACCCGCTACATCCTACTGTAAAACGAAGTCAAAGTTGAGGCTTGGTTGCAATATCCGCCAAGTCCAACGACAGTTTCGCCATTTTTGGTCACAAAACCCGCCACATCCACATCAGCCAATAGGAGCACCCAGTTCCGCCATCTTACATTCCATGATGCTTTGCGAAGTGTGTACTCTTTACCTACGTGCATTATTCAGAGAATGTACCTCTGCCTGACGTGATTAGAATGGTGTATGTTGTTGTACTTTCTGATAATAATTTGTTTCGGATAATTTTGACAAAGAACAAGAAGAACAATAACATTTTAGTCTGGGTGATGTTTTCCACAGAACTGACATTTGCGAACACAAACGTGTCACAAACCTGATTTTGATATGACTCACGTAAAGCCAGAAGCCATAAACAGAAGGATTGTCCTTCAGGCACAAGAAGTGAAAGAAGTTTCGAGACTGCATTCGAAGCATTTTGGAGAAAGATGAAGGGAAAATGTAGAGCTGCAGTTTTATTGCAATCTGCAAAGTCGTGGCGAACACGAAGAGAATGATGATGATTGAGAAACTACTATTGAGGATGAGGTAGAAACAGAAATTGTGTTGCTATAACTTCCAGTAAATAATGTGATTTAATAGTTGGATGACGATAGATTTGTCTCTAAAGGCCTGGACCATAGTAATTGAATATTAATTTAATTTGACGCTTTCCCTTATTATTATTATTGTTGTTCAGTACTGTAGGCTACAGTATTGCCGGCCCCGTGGTGTTGCTGTAGCGTGCCTGCCTCTCACCCGGAGGCCCCAGGTTCGATTCCCAGCTCCGTCAGGGATTTTGGAAACTGACGTGAGGGCTGGAACGGGGTGCACTCAGCCTCGTGAGGACAATTGAGTAACTGACAGTGAGGCAGCGCCACGATCACGAAAACCAAGATTAACGGCCGAGGGGACCCGATGCGCTGGTCATGCAGCACCCCAATATCTGCAGGCCAAATGGCTGGGGATTAGGCCCTTCACGGGCTGTAGTGCCAGGGGTTATTTACTGTACAGTATTATTACCCTTTCAGGATTTGATTGCCGGCGTAGGAGATGGGAACTACTCTTTATGTAATTGTGTCACACGTCAGCTTGCTTCGTTGACAGGTACAGTTGCGCGTGTAGGATATGACTCACCTCCAGTACCCCCAGTCATCATTTAACTGTCCATGGTGACATGAGCTCCTGTGACGCTTATCTGATGCAATGCAGCGTGACCTATGTGCAGATTGCACTCTGTCATCACTGTGTCCTCCGCTTCACCCCGCAGAGCTCATGCTAGAATAAACATAAACGCTGGCACAGCCACACTCAGCGGCAATCAAATCTTGAATGGGTAATATGAGTTTTATTCTTTTTCTCTTTATTCAAATAAAACACAAAACCCGCCACTTAAAACAACAATAACAACAACAACACAAGTAGTTCCGTGAAGAACTATACAGCCTATTTTCATATATCCTGCTCATGTTAATTGTCTCTATCAACATAAAAAAATCAGTTTAATTGCTGTAACAGATTCGTAGATATTGAGAACCGTCTAAATATTTCATATGGTCGCCAGGATGGATTTTTATTTTTGTACTATTACATTAAGATTATTGTGTACGTGTGGTATTCAAACTTCAATCGCATGATTTGAACACAAGAAGTAAAAACGAGATTTTAAAAGTACGCACAGCAGCCATCTTGTGATTATGCAAACAATTGAAATAAATTACATGCCAGTGGATCAACATTTGTATAAGCATTTAACGTGCAACGTTTCACGGCACTCGGATAGTTAATTCGCGAGAAACGTCCATTTAAATATTTATACTTCGCGTCGCCGCCATGGTGGATTTGTGCTCACCAGGTTACTGAAAGTCCTATAGGTGAACATGTGTTCATAGTCTCTATGAACATAAAAAATTCAGTTTGGTTGCTGTAAAAGATTCATAGATATTGAGAACCGTCTAAATATTTCGGAAGCTCGCCATTTAGGATTGTTATATGTATAGGCCATAGAGTTATGTACCATTCAAGGACAATTATTGCCTAGCTTCATTATTCAAACTTTCACTTCGATCGCATGATTACGACACAAGAATAAAAACTTAATTTTAAAATTTCGCACAGCCGCCATCTTGAGGTTATGTAAACAATTGAATTAAATTAGATGGCAGTGCATTACAATCTGCAAAATCATTTACTGTACCATATTTCACTGCGCTCAGAGAGTTAAATCACGAGAAAAGTCTATTAAAATATTTCAAATTCGCTTGGTCGCCATGTTCGTTTTGTACTTTACAGGTTTATGAAATATACATGGGTAAACTTGTATCAGTACCCTTTATCATCGTACAAAATTGCATGATGATATCTGTAATAGTTACGGAGATATAGAATGTCAGTGAAATATTTCGCACATCGCCATTTTGAGGTTATGTAAACAATTGAACTAAATTATACTCCAGTGCATTACAATGTGTATAAACATTTGCTGTACCAAGTTTCATTACGTTTGGATAGTTAAATCGCGAGAAATGTCTATTTAAAAGTCTCCATTTCGCTTGACCGCCATGTTGGTTTTGTAGTCACCAGGTTTTTGAAAGTCTCATAGGTGAACTTCTAGTAGTGCCCATTATCACCGTACACAATTTCAGGGCGATATCGGTAATAGTTTCGGAGATATTGAATGCTAGTGAAATATTTCGCACATCGGCCATGTTGGATTGGTGAGACGTAACAAAATTTGAAGGGCACGGTCGAGGTCGCAGGGAATAGTGCTATGAACTTACCGAGTTTCATTGACATCGCTCCAGCCGTTTAGATTTTATTAGGGACACACACACCTCACACACACACACACACACACACACACACACACGCACACACACACGGACAAAAGGTGATCTCATAAGCCAATATTTTCAAAATTGAAAATAGGCTAAAAACACAAAAATTATTCGATTTTTTTTATTTTATAACCTTTATTTAGTTAACTTTCATTCAAATATTAATTTCTGAATAAAGATTACGTAGTTTCTACAATCTCTTCGCAACTTCAAATGTATTAGGGCTTTTTGGTATCAAAACCTGCCAAATCCAAATCTTAATAACAAACCCCGACAAATCCGAATTATTGCTTTATATTTTTCTACATACATTTTTTACTATATCGGGGATCAGCTTCGTACTTCGTCACTGTTTTTAAAAATAATTAATTAATTTTTTAGTGAAAAAAGTATTTCTTTTTGGGTATCGGTTCGTTTGTGACAGTTTTTGGTACTTTGCCGAAAAAGTGAAGGAATGGATTTGGCGGGTTTTGATTCTAGGCACCTCAATTGCCAGTGCCTACAATGTAAACGAGGCCTTATTGTCTGACAGCGAAGACACTAGTATGGTTTCCGGTTCCGCTAAAGCACAGGGGAATGCGAGATTGCAATTTATAGTTTACTTTTAGCATTGGAGAAGGACACAGCTTCCTGATTGGCTATTCTGACGAAACACGACTGCAGCAAAGGATGTGATTTGTCAGCGTAGATATAGCATGGAATCTATCAGCGAAATCATTCCTTTAAGTTAGAGTTTATATGCTGGTCAAATGTATGCATTCATAATGAAGAGAAGCCTCATACTTCAATAAATGCAACAGCAAACACTTAGAAAGTGATGACTAGGGACATCCATGCTAATGACAAATTGCGTATTTTTTGTTGTATTGTTGAATTCTCAAAATTTTATTTAAATCCAGTCTATTTGTAAGATATGCATATACTTAGGTTTACAATGATAGATTTTTCATAGAACTGTGTTGTTAGAATTTAAAAAACTCTATGCAGTCATCATAGGGGCAGACCAGTCGCTTGACTGAAAAACATGATGATGATGCAGTCATATGACCATAAAGTGTCCCCTATGTGTAGAATCACCCAAATGGTAGGCTACAAGGGGGTGTTAATCGATGAAAAACATTGTGGTAATGATTCTTCTTGATTTAAGAAGATATGGAAACACTTATGACCTAGGAACAATGTTCATGCAACTATTTCAAGACGCATTACAATGTATACGGGTACCAAGAAATTACGAAGTTAAAACAGCGGGAGTTCTAAATTATTATTTTTTCAAACCTGGAATGACATCGCTAATAGGTTCCACCCTATAACTACGCTGACTAATCACATCCTTTGCTGCAGACGTGTTTCGTCAGAATAGCCAATCAGGAAGCTGTGTCCTTCTCCAATGCTAAAAGTGAACTAAAATTGCAATCTCGCCAGGGGGATAAACAAAAGCATGGAGAAAGAGGTGGAACGGGTGGTAGCACTCCATTTAATAATAGAACTAAATGATCTATGTTTCACTTTAATGAAAACAAGCAAAGAGGGCTTGTGTGTTACGTGATTGTGACATCCCCTTCATCCAAGGAATGAGCGCCACTGCTCTGATCGATCTTGTCCAAAATACACTGCTCCTCTTGTTGGTACGCCGCCTGGATGCTGATGAGAGCATCACTCGCCTGCTCCTCAACGCAATCGTTGAAATTGCTACTAACATTTGCCATGTCCTCATCAAATATATATGCGGCATCCTCCATTCGCTCTATCTGTTCAATGGTCAGTCTCATTGTCTCTTCCACCACACGAAGCTGGCATAACACTCCCTCGTGGCAGACCGAGGCGTTCTTTGGAGCCTGCGCGTTGATCTCCCGGATACGTCTCAACACATTCTGCATCGGGCCGGGGCTTGGTCGATCTCTACGAGCAGTCACCAAACAGGCACGTATTGCTTTGATACCTGTATTGCTGACAGTGGAAATTTGGTTCCGTGCAGCTTTCGTACACTCGCTGACAGTAATATAGTCTCCATGCTCCTTGGCCTTCTCGATGCTGTCTTGAATGTTCTCCTCCCCACTCTCCACTGCCTCCTGGATTGCAGCGATCCTCTCACGGGCAGTGCTTTCAAGGGCGGCCATGCTGGTCCTCACTCTGGAGTACCGTTCAGATGTTAGCTTGCCGATGGCTCTGGGAATGGCTGATATGAAGTCGCCTCTTGTGTCCTGTAACACGAAGAAATACCATCTCATTACCGGTGAATAATTAAAGGTAAATAATAGATTGAGAATTGACCACACTGATGTCTAAGGAGCAGCTGCGTGTCTAGGTATTTTAGCGCCATGGGAAGCATTGAATTTGCGCCCCTGTCAGGATACTTCAAATCAGGGTGATTGTTATTTGTTTTAGCCGGCATACACGTGTGAATAAAACGTTGATTGTTTTCAATAGGTATCGTAAACAAATTATTTTTGAATTTACTTTTCTTTTCAGTTTTAGGAATTGGCATGTATGTATGTCTACCCCTTATTATTCCCGTTTTCCAACGGGAGTTTTAGGAATTGGCATAATGAAGATAAAACATCAATTCTTGTTTATTAATATTTATTTATTGTTAATATATATTAATATGTCTACGCGACCAGAAATCAGCATTGGTTAACAGTATAACATTTCCTCTTGTCATTCCGAATTCCATCGACACCACATGGACTGATCTCTGTGAGTCAGTGATCACTGCTGCAGCAGAAACATTGGGTACCACAAAGCCAGGGCGTCGCCTTTTTGACAAGCAGACATGGCTATGGACAGATCAGGTACAAGATAAGGTCCGTGATAAAAAGAAAGCATATAAAAGCTGGCTTTCTCTAAAGACAGACGTGAGCAGAGAAAGGTACGTCACTGCTAAACGAGAGGCAAAGAAAGCCGTGGCTGAAACAAGAGCCAACCACTACAACAACCTCTATCTTAACTTGGACACCAAAGAAGGTGAAAATGATATTTACCGTTTGGCCAAAGCCCGAGCAAGAAGAGCAAGGGATATTGAACACTATGTGTGCATAAAGAGCAAGGAAGGCCAAAGACTACACAACAAACATGCTATTCTCAAGCGATGGAAAGAGCATTTCGAGGAGATCTCAAACATAGTTTCCGCATCCAACAATCCCAGAAGGTGTCCCAACTAGTGGGCCTATCCCCCAAATCACTCCACAGGGAGTTACTACTGCCCTAAAAAGCATGAGAAACCATAAATCTCCTGGGCCAGACAACCTCCCTGCTGACATCTGGAAACTTCAAGAACTGCAATCTACTGCGATAGATTGGCTTGTTACCTTTTCCAATGCCATATTGGACTCTGGCCACATCCCTATTAACTGGGCTACAAGCATTACAGTACCGATTTTCAAGAACAAAGTAGACCCAGCGGAATGTCCAAACTATCGCCCAGTGCGTCTTCTCTCACATACAATGAAGATATTTGAGAGGATTCTTGATCAACGCCTACGTGTCATCACCGAAATCAGCTCCAACCAGTGCTGGTTTGTCAAGGGGGCTGGAACCGCTGACGCCATCTTCGCAGCACGGTTACTCATGGAGAAGCACCGTGAGAAAAGAAAGCTTCTGCATATTGCCTTTCTTGACCTTGAAAAGGCCTTCGATCGTGTTCCTCATGAGTTGATTTGGTATGCGCTCCGCAACCATGGTGTGCCAGAGTCATTTGTTAATGTGGTCAAGATGTTATACACGAACACCAGCAGTAGAGTACGTTGTGCTGTTGGCACCTCGGAAACCTTTCCGGTCAATGTCGGCGTCCACCAAGGCTCAGCACTATCACCGTCCCTTTTTGTTCTTGTGATGGAGACCATCACTCGTGCCCTGCAACGGAATCTTCCTTGGACCCTTCTGTATGCAGATGATATAATGGTTGCAGATGACACCCGAGAAAAACTCCAATGTCAAGTTGAAGACTGGAATAACCGCCTCTCCCAGTATGGCCTATGTCTGAATGTGAAAAAGACGGAGTATCTGGAGTTAAACCCAAGCGACGGTACCATTCAAGTCGCTGGACAAAATCTAGTCAAGACAGAATGCTTCAGGTACCTTGGATCTCGTCTTCAGAGTGATGCCAACTTCAATGATAAAGTAAACGCAACCTGGTTGCGGTGGAATGAAGTCACGGGTGTGCTTTGCGACAAGAAAATGCCACTTCGTCTCAAATCGAAAATATATCGGACAGTGGTACGGCCAGTTGCGTTGTATGGAGTTGAATGTCGACCATCCGACAAAATTTCAGATCATCGCCTGCACGCCATGGAAATGAGAATGCTCCGTTGGACAATGGGCAGCTCCCTTATTGACCATGTCAGAAACGACACAATTCGGGAGCAAATGGGTGTCGCCCCAATTGTGGACAAAATGAGAGAGAAACGGCTCCGATGGTATGGCCATGCCCTGCGTGCAGCGCCTGATACTGTTAATAACTCTGTCCTTCATTTTGAGGTTGAAGGCCTACGCCCCAGAGGACGACCGAAGCAGCGTTGGCAAGACACAATAAATCATGATTTAAGAATTACCGGCCTAAATCCAGCTGACGCACGAAACCGGACAAAATGGAGGTCAATGACCAAAAAAGCGGACCCTGCACCAGCGGGACAACGCTAGGAAGAAGAATAAGAAGAATATATTAATATGTATTAATATTTAGATGCATCGTTGAAAAATGTAATGACAAAAATATTACTATCTAAAAATACATTATTATTATTATTATTATTATTATTATTATTATTATTATTATTATTATTATTATTATTATTATTATTATTATTCCAAATTTCACAAAAATAAATTTAGAGTAATACTGTTTATTAATTAACCAGAAATGACAATTATCAATAACTATCAGTAGTACCCGGCTTCACCCATTGGATTTATTTATGTGTTTAATGGATAATAATGAATGCTACTACTGAACTGACACATCAGACTTATAAACTAACAGAAGAAATACGTTAAAATATAACTTTTTATGGTGGTGATAAGTATTGACGTAACATCCAGGACATTTTCCCCTAATGATAATGATAATAATGAACAGGAAGACGGCTATTTACTAACTACAGTACTGACACATGTAATTTACTACAAATTGAAAAGAAAAAGTTAGATGTAGGAGTAAGTGAAATAAAAGACGCTGCCTATACATCATTGGCTGATAGAAATGTAGAGAGCAATGTTGTCGTCTTTTGCCACATATCACCGTAGGAAAATAATCGGAGCATTTCGGAAAACTTCGACTGTCCCGAGCGAGTAATAGTGTCATTTTTCACCACATAGCACTGTAGAATAATGATCGGAGTACATCAAAGATAATTTGAAAGTAGGAAACACTTATTGCATCTGATAACCTCAATGTACTTATACAGAGGTCTAATATTTTCATGATGATAACTGTTTTAAGGGGCCTAAGAAATCTTACTACAATTTGTAAGCAGCGTGAGATGTGTCTATTTTCGCAATTCAGCACCAGAGCACGGGTAGGGGCGGCGTGATTCAGCTCGCATTGCCAGCTAACAATAGAATAATTTAAATATTCTTACAGTCACACCTCAATTCCCTGCATCATCCCTACTGAACCCGTGTTTTCTGTGTGATAGAATCTGTGAAGTCACCTCTATCACCTAGCAACGAAACCAGCGTTATTTTGAGCCTGGATTACAGGTATAACATTTGTTTGGACACGTACGCGTACTATATGCCGGAATTATGGAACGAAGTTTGGACAGCCCTTGAAATTTTATAAAACAGCCGATATGAGGAAATGGCCTCTCCGAGATGAAAAGTTACACCGTGAAAGCTTGGCCAAGGTCGAGCAATAAGGAAGGACATACGCCACGTGACAACGAAGGGATGAAAGATGTCGATCATGCTGCGAAGTTTTTTATTTCTGTGGCTCATTAAAGATTCAGGTTGAACGCAAATGTATAGCCCTAATGACTGAAATTAGCACGTGGAATTTTTACCAGTCTTTCCGAGAATTTTCCACGTATCATTACTGTAAATCTGAGGACATCACGAACTATTTTGCTTAGCGAATGAGAACATAACATATGAGGGGAGTGAAGACAGCAGAGCGTGAGTTGTCAGATGCTCGCGAGAGGGCTTGTGAAGTGGACAGCCGAGATTTTTGACAGTGGATCTTGTGATGTGAAATTCATAACGTGTTCGGAATGCGGTCGCGCTCGTCTTATCGTATCGTGACTTGTACAGTTGTTACGGGGTACAAACGGAACGAAGCCCGTGCTTTATATGGCTAGGAGTTAGTGCATTTAATTTGCTCTGATTGCACATGAATATTGTTACGAATGCTAGACAGCTTCGTCGCCCCGCGCGTGACTCAGAACGCCCCAGGCTATCCTGACTGTGTGTTACCAGCGATTTGCGCAACATTGAAGACAGGCAGTACAAAAGAGACCGTCTCGAATATTCGTGGCTCTACTGGTGTTGGAATTCTCGAGAAGGTGTGAACCCTGGTCAATTCTGGAAACATCCATCGAGTCACCAGCCTCGCTATATAAAGCGGCCTCGCCAGCGAGGGACGGACAGTGTTTTTGAGCGAGTGCGACAATAGTTGGTGACGTGACGTGCGAAACCCAAGTGAGGCCATTGCATGCGGTGAAGTGCTGTGTGGATTGCGAAACGCAGTGGACAGTTTTCCTAGCCTGCAGACGGCGAGACAGTGTACATTTAGAACAAGTGAGTGTGGCTGGTTTACTTGAGGGAGAGTGCCGTTACTGCTAGCCGAGGACACGGACCTCATTGCGGTAGGATTAACTGCATAACTGAGTGAAAGGGTGAGTCGAGCTCCATAGAGGCAGCTTCTGTAAGACAGCTAATTGCTTGTATCTGTTTACTGTGTGGTGAACTGTAACTTGCTAAGACCTGCAATAAAACTCTTTAAAAGGACCATTGTGTTGTGCTTCTACCCACCGTAATCCAGTTAACGAACTTGCCACTAGGGGCAACACGTATCAATATGTTCAAATTCCAGCAGACAAGCAGTTCACAAAGTTAACTATCTATTGCAAACACGTGTTGACGGCAATGAGCGGTACCTGTGGAACTTCGCAGTGAAGCAAATTAGTATTGGACCATTTTTACCCACGAGGGTTATTCACAAAGGAACATAGTTGGAACTTCTAATAGTTATGGAATTATTATTGGACATGGGGAGAAATATGACTTATTCTCAAGATAGTCTCGTCATGAAAGAGTAATTTGATTAAGGGAGTACCACAATGAAAGATCACGGAGAATCCGAAGCAACTTGACGACATAAAAAATGATAGATGATGATAGAACTGCCATACAATAACCATGAGAGTGGAAACATCGAGGTCATCTACTTTTCGTCTTAGCAAGACAGAAGAAGATGAGGGGCTTTCCTAGGCTATCCGGAGGAGCCAAGTTCGTTGTACGAGGAGGAGTGTGGGGTCCTGATAGCCAGCTGTGGACGAGGAGAGCTGTAGCCATGAGGGATAACCAGTCCAGGAATGCTAAATACGGTATTATTCCCGTATTTCCTTTCATCGAAAGCCGGATTCGACTCAAGGTAGAAGCCGTCTCACATTATTTAGCTTGGCATGAGTAAATTGGGAATCTCGGGCGACCATTTGTATGTCATGTTGGTTAAATATTTTTGCATATGAGTCGATTCCAGGTCTGGATTCGCTTGATGTCATAGTAGTTTGTAAATTTTCTCACCATAGTAATTATGTTTTATTTTATCGTCGTAATTAATTAACGTTAATCATCTTGGAACTTAATTAATAATTATTAGGGGTTAATCTGAACTTAAATTAAATATTTTCATTTAATCGTTGTTGATTTTGGTCATGAGTAGACTTTTCGGATTTTGATATCCGTTGATTTTAAATGTTTACCAGCTTTTAGTAATCGCTATTTGTAATTCGGCAGTATTCGTAATCTGCGATGACGCGACAGAAATTTGTTTTAAGTGACGGATAATTATTTGCAATTATTAATTATGAGAATGTCAAAAATATAATTTGGTAATAATTTCTGATAAAGCACAATGAACAATTGTAATTAATTAAATTATTAAGTCAATTAATTATAGTAACATTAAAATCAAAGGAAGTGGATGAAACACTGTAATAATATTATTAACGGTGGAAATTAACATTGCGGGAGAGGACTTTGAAACTTTGCCAGACACGAGGTGTCTCATGAATAATTTGAAAGCGCATTTATTTGTTATAAAATATTGGGAGATACCTGATATGTAATTATCATGAATTGTATTGTCGCGTATGCAGAAACGTTTGTATATCAATCAAAACGACATCGAGAATTATTGTAGTGGAGAAATTATTGTTGTTTGTGAATACGATGTTACGTAAAGTATAATCATATAAGGGTTATCTAAACTGGATCTCGAAAAGGACCAGGTAAATGTTGGATGTCAGTTGTATGATTATTGTGAAATGTATTACTAGGCGTCGTGTATTCAAAGAAATTCCGCAAGTGCATAAATTATGGTATTAATGTTTTGACAAAGAAACAGATGGTATTGAAAGGCTTTCGTTGTAGCAAATGTTAATTTGGGACTAAACAATTATTTTTTATCTGATATTGAAATGAAACACATGTGGTAGGCTTGATTGAACGGCCATGTAAGCTAGGAAATTGTATAAAAGTATAACGTGAAGGAAGGTTAACTCTTCAATAAGATATAATAAAATGAATATTAAGGAGTCTAGATGGAAGTGAAACTTCCATAATTTAAATTGTACATAATTCTTCTAGCGAAATGATTAAACATTAACTTTCTAAAATTTTGAGTTGAATTGGAACAATTTACTATAGGAAGGGTTTACGGAGATTCCCATCTTGTATAGAGTAAAAGTTATTTTGTAATTAGCACAGATTAACCCGGATGGGTAGAACTTTAAAACAACCATCACAGTTCAGAAGGATTATATTTTGGGGAGTACTCCGAATATGTTCTGATTTAGTTTAGGCATACCTGACTGAGATAGTGGATGCATTATAGAACGTATATTCCTTTTTTATTGTCAATTTAGTCGAGAACGGGAGGTTGGTGTTCAATTAATTCATGAGGACAGATATATCCATGCTCAAGCAACTGTAAATTTTATGATTGAATTAAATTACGAACACGAGGTTTTTCGTTGGTTCGATCCTATTTTACATCGGATTTTGAATTATATTAAGACACAAAGTTGTACTACGTTCACGATTCTTTTCAGTCTTCAAATACAAACCATGCTCGTGAGTTGTTTGATTCTCATCCTTTTCAGTTAGATTATCTTTTATGAAGGATTTTGAACATAGTGCAGCTGTAGCTAGTTGTTTTACCCTATTTGCCAAACAATTCATTTAGCCGGGTGACCAGAAGATTTCGTAATCCAGCTCATCTTCGGATTTTGGCAAATATTTGTTGTAAAGGGCACACTACTATACCGAAATACTTCCGACACGGTTGGTTCTATGGTCATAAAACGTGGTTTCCGGGCCCATTTGTCTGTCTGTTATACAAATCTACACGTTTCATCAAACTGGCCACATTTTACGTCCTGTATTTTGTTTCTTGCATTGCAAGGCTTAATTTGAGCCTTATTTATACAAAGCTACACCATTTCACCGAACTGGGCCAAATTATTGGTCCCAAGATTTGTTTCTGTATTGCGAGGCTCCAAATGAGTCTAGTTGGCCCTTCGACAAATTCGAGATTTCAACCAAACGTCCTAAATCTAGGGAAAAAGACAGTTATGCATGTTGATGATAATGATGATGATAACTGTTTTAAGGGGCCTAAATGTTTTTTTTACTACTTACTCCCCGTGACTGCAATTTGTAAGCAGCGCAAGTAGTACTGTAACTATTTTCGTAATTCCGCACCAGAACACTGGTAGGGGTGGCGTGATACAACCCGCTTTGCCACCCAACAATAGACTTATTTAAATATTCTTACAGTTACACTAATTCCAACACGATTGGTTCTAAGGCAATAAAACGTGCTTTTCAGGTCCATTTGTCTGTTATTTATACAAATCCGCACCATTTCAACAAACTGAAGTAAAGTTTACGTCGCGAGTTATGTTTCTTGCTTTGCGAGGCTTAAAATGAGCCTAGATTGCTCCTTCTACTACAAATTCGATCCTGCGTCTATGTGCCAAACGGCCTAAATCCAGGAAATGGAGAGGGCAGTCCGAATTTCATGTAGACAGTGTTACGTGCTGGATTTCGAAAGGTAAGTATGTAAAATTTGGTTCATATCGGTGAAATGAACGCTATGCCAATGGGCCTAAATGCAGGGAATGGAGAGGTCTGTCCGAAATATCAAGTGGACAGTGCTACTCTGTCAGTATCGTTCGCAGGATATGCTTCCAGTGCATTAGTACCATACGGGATGCAAGCAGAGAATGTTCGACCTTCCTGCTAACACGCGTTAGTTGGGTTGCAGCAAACGATATTGGAAGGGGCTGCTGAATCGCCTGGTATGTATTGTTACGGACTAATTGAAGAAGAAGAAGAAGACTAATGGATGACATATTTCGCTCGTCAACCGAGCATCATCAGATCCAAATACTTTTTCTTTGTTGATGGGATATTCATTTCTAAGTTTTGCAACATTCAAATAAATAGTTCCTTTTTCCGGTGCTTAACACCTTAATATTTATCAAATAATTACCACACTTACTACGTTTTCTGATGGGTTTTGTAGTATTTTGTTTTGGGAGGGCCGAGACGGTCTGCGGGTGTCACTGTAGGTTTGGTAGCGTTTTGTAACCGACAGCAGTGGCTACGCTGGCTAAAGCGCAGCGTTAGGTCATGGGACCAAGCTCTTTGCTGACTCGGTAGACGCGTCTGTTCGTGCCCCACCGTCGGCCATCCTTGAAATGGAAATTGTTTTCCATGGTTTCCCATTTTCAACACCAGGCAAATGCTGGGACGGTACCTTCTGACAGGCCAAGGCCGCTTCCTTCCACATCCTTGCCCAGTTTCATTCATCGTCATCCATTCCATCTCTCATCCCGACGCGCAGGTCACCCACGGGCGTCGACTAGAAAGACCTGCACTCGGCCTCTCAGGAGGTCACACGACAACACCAAAAATAGTACATTATGCAACGAGCCTATAATGGCAATAATTAAGACACGAGTATGTTTATAAAACGAGCGTATGCGAGTTTTATAATTTCCATACGAGTGTCTTAATAACCAATATAGGCGAGTTGCATACGACTGTTTATGTTCGACGATAATTATTATAACTATTTTATGCTCGACCATAAATATTCATAAATATCTGTGGAGATTTCGCCAGTTTTATGTACTGAACAGAGCGCATGTGACGCAGAGAATGCCTTGTATTTGACCATGGCCTCTTCGATTACCCCACTATGATACTAGGCAACGCAGTGAAATTTCAATTAGAAGACCTTGGAACTCAGTGCATGTGCGATGATATCCTTATCTAATTGGTCAAACAACTGTTTCTTGAGCTGTGATTGGTGGGAGAAACTGTTTCATAATGAAAAATAGTGTCATAATGACCATCATTATGATACAGTTTTCTGACATATAATAGTCAGGGTCGAACATAAAGTGTTTTGTAGAGTTATTAATATTGTCTTTCATATTTGGATCTGATGATGCTCAGTTGACAAGCGAAACATGTCATCCCTTAGTTTTCTTCTTCTGCAATAGTCCGTAATATATTAAATCTTAGTCAAATGTAATTTATTTCAGGTTATACTTCACATATTCCAGTAATTGGAATTATTTTTGTTGACCGACTGAAAGCTACGATATTGATTGGGAAATGTAGGACTACTGGTAGCCTCCGTAGCGTAGCGGTCAGCGTGGTTAGCTGCACCCGGAGATCCTGGGTTAGAATCCCGCCTCTGCCACGAAATTTGAAAAGTGGTATGAGGACTTGAACGGGGTATACTCAGCCTCGGGTGGTCCAAATGAGTAGAGGGGTTTCGATTCCAACCTCAGCCATCCTCGAAGTGGTTTTCCGTGGTTTCCCACTTCGTCTTCGGGAAAATACCGGGATGGTCCCTACTGTAAGGCCACGGCCGCTTCCTTCCCTCTTCCTTGCCTATCGCTCCTAATCTTCCCCTCCCTTCCGCCATGAGGCCCCTGTTCGCTTTGCAGGAGAGGCTGCCTGGGCGCGGTGCTGGTCACACCTACCCAGTTGTATCCACTCCCTTTAGATGTTCCCAGCTCTAGGAAACTGCCGTAGACGCGGTAGAGGTGAGCTCCCTCGCTGAGTCCGTGGGAGCCACCAACCTGGAGGATACATTCGATTTTAAAAAGAGGACTACTGAATGACTTGGACGCCTACTGTTGAGAAGTGGTGTGGTGGAGGTTGTTGCTGTTAGGTGGAACAGTTTGATGAGTAAGAAGACAACTCACCCGAACAAGGCTTATCGCCAGCAGCAGCGCTGTGGTGAGGGCAGGCTTCATGGTCAGCGACTGTCAGCGATTGGCAGTCTGCACACGAATATAAAGTGATTGACCGCCCTTGGCATTATGCCTAAATGTCCTGTAATCTTTGTGTATTGTTCGTTCTCAAAAGCAGCGATAATTTTAATTAGGGTACAGCCATTTACACACCATTACTCTGCAGATAGCCATGAGGGCGCTTTCATGTATTTCTATGTACGATGGCCTTCGATTGAGCATTCTTTGATACTCCTTGTCTTAAGTTTTTGAGTTTTGGCCTTTCCTACCAGGCATCATGACTGACAGTAGTTGGACGAACCCCAATCAAGTGATGAGAAGTGCAGTCAACAGACTAGCATTCCAAGAGTTCCATCACAAGGCGTGCGGCACAAGCTTGTATTATGCAGTCAATGAAGAGAGCGTGTGCAAACTGTGTAAAATATCATAAATTATATATGAGTTGCAGTCAATGGCCATAGCAGGGTATTTTAATTGAACGTCCGTGGGTTCCCAACAAGTCCGATTTTAGGTAGTTCCAACTTTGGCTACCGGATGACACTGTCACTGATACCTAGCGGCGAATGTTGGAACTTGATAGAGCGTTTCTTATCAGCCAAATATAACCTACAAATTTGGCTACACGCTACCAATTGTAGTGTTGTAGTGGTAGGTTCTCTTGCATGCCATAAATCTATGACATGGGACGGCCGGCTATACTTCCACTCCGAAGGAAGACATACTGAAGGATTTTAACGCTCTTAAAAATCCGACGACTTCGGCCGGGTTTGAACCCGCATAGACATAACAATTCAGCATGCTACCGACTACGCCCCCGAAGCGGGAATGAATATCATGTGTCATATGGTAAATAACATATCCTATCATGCAAAAAAGCAAACATCAAATCAATCATGTAGGCCTAACTAAGCTCAGGAGCCGAAATCAAACCATTCATTTGCGGCGTTTCCACTGTATTAATTCAGCAAAGTACAATATTTTCATAGTTTGATTTAATTGATGTCTGGCCATTTGACTGCATTATAATTTTTATTCTTCTTCTTCTTCTTCATGTACCGTCTACTCTAAGAATGTTGGCGATCATCACAGCAATCCTGTTTTTGGATCCAGCAGCACTGAAAAGTTCACTGGAACTTCACTTGAACCATTTTTCGGGGTTGTCCAACCAAGAGATCCTTCTTCTTCCTCGACTCCTTCTGCCCTCAACCTTCACTTGAATAATTTCTTGTAGAAGACGATACCTGTCTCCTCTCATTATATGGCCCAAGTATTGTAACTTCCTAATTTTGACACAGGTAATTATCTCCTTATCCTACGCAATATCTCAGGATTTGTGATTCTATCCATCCAGCTTACTCTTAAGATCCTTCGATATGTCCACATCTTAAACGCCTCTAGTCTGTTAATCATATGTTGCTTGAGTGTCCAAACTTCCATACCGTAGAATTTTTATTACCAGGCATCAAATACTAATTAATGCAATGTGACTTCCTGGATTAGTTAGTGATTTGCCTCCATTGATTAGGGTTCCTGATGCTTACAATTCTTCAGATTGAATTATCGTGCTATAGTGTTTAACTTTGCGTTCCGAGATATTGATGTTTTGTTGTATCTTTTCCAGGTGTTTCTATAGTCGGTTTGTAATTTAGAGATTCTCCCTTTGTTTGCTTTAAGATTTAAGCCAGATGGTTGTATGATTACTTCTATGTATTTGAAATTATTTACCTGAGAGAATTTTCCAAATAAAACAAGTAGTTCCGTGAAGAACTATACAGCCTATTTTCATATATCCTACTTATGTTAATTGCCTCTATCTACATACAAAATTTCAGTTTGATTGTTGTAATAGATTCGTAGATAGTGAGAACCGACTAAATATTTCGGATGGTTGCCATGTTGGATTTTATATATGTAGGTCCTAGAGTTATGTACTGTTACATGAAGATTATTGTGTACGCGTAGCATTCAAACTTCAATCGCATGATTAGGACACAAGAAGTAACAAGGAGATTTTAAAATTTCGCACAGCTGCCATCTTGTGGTTATGGAAGCAATTGAAATAAATTAGATGCCAGTGGATTAACATTCGTATCAGGATTTACTGTACCAAGTTTCACTGCACTCGGATGGTTAAATTGCGAGAAACGTCCATGTGAATATTTATACTTCGCGTCGCCACCATGTTGGATTTGTGATCACCAGGTTATTTAAAGTCCTATAGGTGAACTTAAGTTCATAGCCCCTAAGAACATAAAAAATCAGTTTGATTGCTTTAATAGACTCGTAGATATTCAGAGCCGTCCAAATATTTCGGATGGTCGCCATGTTGGATTGTTATGTGTAGGCATAGAGTCATGTACCATTAAATGAAAATTATTGCGTAGGTTCATTATTCAATCTTTCATTTCGATCGCATGACTTCGACACAAGAAATAAAAACTTAATTCTAAAATTCGCAAAGCCGTCATCTTGAAGTTATGTAAACAATTGAACTAAATTAGATACCAGTGCATTACAATGTGTATAAACATTTCCTGTACCAGATTTCATTGCCTTTGGAACTTTAAATCATGAGAAAGGTCTATTTAAAATTTTCAAATTCTCTTGGCCGCCATGTTCGTTTTGTAGTTAACCGGTTTTCGAAAGTCTTATAGATGATCTCCCAGTAGTACCCTTTATCTCCGTACAAAATTTCAGGGTGATACCGCTAATAGTTTCAGAGATATAGAATGCCGGTGAAATATTTCGCACATCTGCCATCTTGTGGTTATATAAACAATTGAACGAAGTTAGATGTCGGTGCATTACAATGTGTATAAACATAATACTGTACCAAGTTTTACTGAGTTTGGTTGGTTAAATCGCGAGAAACGTCTATTTAAAAGTCGCAAAATCGCGTGGCCGCCATGTTGGTTTTGCAGTTACCAGTTTTTCAAAGGTCACATAGGTGAACTTCTAGTAGTTCCCTTTATCACCGTAAAAAAAATCCAGGGGGATATCGGGAATAGTTTCGGAGATATTGAATGCTGGCAAATATTTCGCACAGCCGCCATGTTAGATTGGTGAGACGTAACAAAATTTCAAGGGCACGGTCGGGGTCGACCGGAATAGTGCTATGAACTTACCGATTTTCATTGAAATCGCTCCAGCCGTTTAGAAGTTATTAGGGACACACACATCTCTTTCACACACACACGCACACACACACACACGGACAAAAGGTGATCTCCTAAGCCTATTTTTTCAAAATTGTTCTTTTATCAACGCCAATAACCTCTAACCTCCCCCCTTTTTTTGTACCTCTCTATCTCTGGAAATTTTTAGAGTAAGCACTCCTATTCCACTAGTTCAACTTACAGCCACACAAGCGCTCCAACCTGCGCTAACCATTTTGCTTCCAAAAACTAGCAATCTAGTTCAACCTTTCACCACAATCGCAAAGAATATGAAGCTAACCAAATACAGATATATAACTGCCTGCACGATTTCAGTAAATGTAACATTTCAGTGGGGCCAAAATAAAATCAGCTGATGTTGGGCAAAACAAAGTTGTCTCCCATAAGAATAGCTTCAAGCGTATTCCTTGTGATTAACCGACTATTTCTGTTGAAATACAATTCCTTCTGAATATTGCTGTTTTGTTTTTGTTTTTTTGGTAAGAAAAGTGTGAAGTATCATCACTGTATGAGATATTTTGGTGAGTTGACATATCAGTGTTGTAATGCATAAAATGGTGACGTGTGTACATGGTTAGGAAATTATCAGACGGTGAATACAATATCTTACGTGTAATTTTGAACCGTAATAAACTCGAAAAAGCATAGGCCTACTAGTAACATGTATGACTCTATTATGCTTGTTATGATTTATAAATCAAGAATGTTGGCCGATAATCACCCGATCGGATCCATTAACCTAATTATAACTATCATCAATGAAAATTTCAAAACACGATCATTTTATGCAGCTGATGACCTTTGTGGCCTGCCCTAAGAACCACTTACGTTAGAAATTGCACAGGCCTGCACAGTCAGTTTATACAGTACTAGCAGTAGTGCCCGGCTTCGCCCGATGGATTCATTTGTTTTATGGATGACAATGAATACTACTACAGAACTGGCAAATGATATTTAAACTAACAGAAAGAAAAAATATAACTTTTCGTGGTGGTCGTGGAAGTGGAGGTGATAAGTAGTACAGTATAATGGACGTAACATTCAGGACATTTATCCGTAATTATAATGATAATAATGAATAGGGAAACTACTATTTACTAACTATAGTACTGACACATGCAATTTACAAACGAATTGAAAAATATGATTAGAAAGAGGAGTAAGTGAAGTAAGAGACACGGTCTAGGGCCTATATCTCATTGGCTGTTAGGAAAATAGAAACCAATAGCGTCGGCTTTTGTCGCATAGCGCCGTAGGAAAATAATCAGAGCATTTGGATGTCCTAAGCTCCTGAGGCAGCAATAGTGTCATTTATCGGCACATAGCGCTCAAGGATAAGGATCGGAATAAACGAAAGTAAATTTGAAAGCACCATCGCTTATTGCAGCTGATAACCTCAATGTACTGCACCAACACCATCGCACTTATACAGAGGCATAATATTTATACTGACAACTGTTTTAAGGGGCCTAAGAAATCTTTTTGCACTAATTATTCCTCGTGACTGCAATTTATAAGCAGCGCAAGATGTAACTATTTTCGCAATTCTGCACCAGAAGACTGGTAGGGGCGACGTGATGCAGCCCGAATTACCAGCCAACAATAGACTTATTAAAATATTCTTAGAGGTACACTACTACGGACATGTTCTAGGGCCTAAAAACGTGGTTTTCAAGTTCATATTGACTGTTTTCTAAATGTAGGGAATGGAGAGGGTTTTCCAAACTATCTAGTGGACAGTGGTGCCAGCAGGATTTCAAAGGGTAACTATGTAAAATTTGGTGCAATTAAGTGAAACGGTGTAGATTGTGCAGGGAATGGAGTGGTGTGTCCGAAAATTGAAGTGGACATTGTTACCCACAGGGTTCGAAAGGGTAAGTATTCAAAATTTCGTTCAAATAGGTGAAACATTCTAGGTTTGTGCTAAAGGGCCTAAATGCAGGACATGGAGTGGTCTGTCCGAAATTTCATGTAGACAGTGTTACCCGCAGGGTTCCAAAGGGTAAGTATACAAATTTTGGTTCAGATCGGTGAAACGGTGTAGATTTGCACCAAAGGGCCTAAATGCGGGGAATGGAGTGGTATGTCCGAAATTGCATGTAGATAGTGTTACCCGCAGGGTTCCAAAGAGTAAGTATACAAATTTTGGTTCAGATCGGTGAAACGGTGTAGATTTGCACCAAAGGGCTTAAATGCAGGGAATGGAGTGGTGTGTCCGAAATTCCATGTAGATTGTGTTACTCGCCGGGTTCCAAAGGGTAATTACACAAATTTTGGTTCAGATCGGTGAAATGGTGCAGATTTGTGCCAAAGGGCCTAAATGCAGAGAATGGAGTGGTCTGTCCAAAATTTCATGTGGACAGTGTTAGTCTACTCTCAGGGTCCCAAAGGGTAGATATACAAATGTTGCTTGATATCGGTGAAACGGTGCAGATTTGTGCCAAAGATCCTAAATGCAAGGAATGGAGTGATCTGTCCGAAATTTAAAGTAGGCAGTGTTACCTGCTGGGTTCCAAACGGTAGGTATACAAATTTTAGTTCAGATCGGTGGAACTGTGTAGATTTGCGCCAAAGGTCCTAAATGCAGGGAATGGAGTGGTCTGTCTGAAATTTCGTGTAGATAGTGTTACTCGCAGGGTTCCAAAGGGTAAGTATACACATTTTGGTTCAGAGCGGTGAAACGGTGTAGATTTGTGCCAAATGGCCTATATGCAGGGAATAGAGTAGTCTGTCCGAAATTTCATGTAGAGAGTGTTACTCGCATGGTTCCAATGGGTAGTTACACAAATTTTGGTTCAGATCGGTGAAACGGTGTAGATTTGTGCCAAGGACCTAAATGCAGAAAATGGAGTGGTCTGTTACTCTCAGGGTCCCAGAGGGTATGTATACACATTTTGGTTGATATCGGTGAAATGGTGTAGATTTGAGACAAAGGGCCTAAATGCAGGGAATGGAGTGGTCTGTCCGAAATTTAAAGTAGACAGTGTTGCCCGCAGGGTAAACGAATGCATAGAGAATACTACAGTTCAATAAATCCTTGAGCAACACTGAGAAATGGCTTCAAATACCATATCCTATCTCCAATTTACACATGCTAATGCAACAATCACAATAACGCAGGTTATCACAAAAATTCTGCACACACATCCATGTACACGGGGCAACATGACCACGATGTCTAAGCCCCGCAAATTAAATATCAACTGTCTACACATGGAAACTGCAAAATGGTGATAGGTGAATGTAGGAATGTATGCCACTATATTTCTCTGACATGATAGCATTACATCGGTCAGTTGTCCCATGTGTCCTTTAGAAAATTTTACCGGACTATCATGATACTGAGTAAATAGTTGTTGCCTAGTGACAACCTGTCCATCAATGGTGCGGCGTTGATTATCATGATATAGTGTTAATCGTTGTCGCCTAGCGACAATATGTCCGTCAAGTTATTAGATCGGTGAAATGGTGTAAATTTGTGCAAAAGGGCCTAAATGCAGGAAATGGAGTGGTCTGTCCGAAATTTAAGGTGAAGCGGTGTAGATTTGTATAAATAACAGACAAACAAACAAACCAACATTGATTTTTATATATATAGAAGATTACAGTTATGAATGATCATGATGATTATTTTAAGGGGCCTAACATCTACATTATCAGTCACTATCAGACACTCGTCACAAATTGTTTAACATGTCTAAATATTCAGACTATATCAAACTATAATAAATAAGTTAATGAAGCCTAATGAGTAGTACCAGACAGCAAAATATCCATAATTACATATATTTCCATGCTTAGAATATATTCGACCAATAATATGACGAATAAATTGACTTCACATCTCAATTTCATAGTAGGGTAACATGTCAGATGTTACACATCATATGCGACTACTGTAAGGCTCGTATCTTTTATTTTATGTGTTCATACTGAACACTATTATCAGTTAAAGCACGTTGTATGGTATTTGATCTAGAAATACAAAATCTTGCAATATGAAAAACTTTTTTGACCAGTGTACTGAACCCGAGGGGGTTATGCTGACTGATATCGAACGTGGATCTCAGAGACTGTGATCTCAGTATAAAGGTTCCACCAGGGAACGAACCCGAGGTCTGTTGAGGGAGTTTCATTGTAAAAACCCCTAGAGAAAAGTGTATATTTAATCACTGGTGTGATTTCAGTTGATAATGACATTATTTATTAAAATAATGCAGGGAATTTGAGCGGAATACAGCATTATTAGACTACTTGGAGTAGGCTATGCTGGGCTTGGAGCACAGAAAGTGCAGAGTTTGACGTTTTACTAATAGGCCCAGAATTGTGGGAGGTGCCCCTTGGAGCCATGTCAATCTTGCTGACCTCGTTATGTCGTCTGGAAGAGGTTGGGGGCTTGAATAATGACCCAGTTTTTCCCCGACTGAGACTAGGACGAAGAAGAGTGGGGAGAGATCCCAAGGAAAATCATTGATTACTCGTGATTGGAGTAACGCAATGACATGAGAGTTGCACACAGGTGAATCTTTAGCCAGGAGGCTAATTTTAGAGCCTTTAATCTGCGAAATTGACGCATATTTAATGGAGTGCGGAAGGACATAAGACTATGGTTGTTCGCGGCCGGGTTTGACGAGGTCGCCAGGGATTCCCAGTGAAACAGCGTCTCCACGCTATGGAGAAAGGAATTAATATTAATTAATTGGCCGAGCGATCCTTCAGCACGCAGATAGTTCTGGGATCAGTGAAGAAAAAGGAACCCGATGAGCATGGTTTCGAGACCAGAATCATGCTGGGAGAGGAGTCGAGTTAACGCGGGAAAATTTAGCTCTACTTTTTGTGTGAAACCAATATAAAGGGAGTCGACCCTTGGCAGAGCACCCAGTTGGACCCAGTTTGTCACAGAGAGTCGCAGACAGTCGTCGCTACACAGTTTTTGTCAGACAGTCAGAACACAGTTGTCAAGCAGTTGTTGAGGCGGAACGTATGGCGGTCCGGCTCATGAAAGGACGCTCAAACCAAGACTTGTACATTTGAGTGAACCATTATATTCACCGCACATCGTAATGCACCAAGTGAGAAGATAATAATGCATTTTTATTATTGGACTTCAACTTGGGAAGCCGTGCAGTGAAACATTTAGTAAGCTTTTATTAAAGACAGTCGTGCTGCATGTGTAGTCAGCAGTACGAACAATGGTGTGTTCACTTAGGAAGCACCGTGAGAGATAAGTTGCAGAACTATTGTAAATAATAATCTGTGTAAAGTTATGTACAGTGTTAAGCGCAATGTATAAAATATTGACTGATCATACATGTCTAATTACGCGGGAATGCGCTGGGAGAAACTTTACGAAGCATTTGGTAATGTCTTAAGAATACCAAATAGTAACGATCAGGACGGAAGTCAGCATATTTATGCAAATCAGGAAGCTTACCGTAGGAGTATGGATAAACTGTTGGTGAATTCCGGGGGCAGATGAACCAGACTTTCAATCAGGAGTTGGTAGGAGCACGGAAGATGCCGTCGACACCTGCAATTTTGATATCTTTGCTAGGGAATTTCAACCAATGAAAAGTGTACAGAGTGACGTGGATTATGTATAAATCATATGTGAAATATCTTTTAAATTAACGGTTTAATAAGTGTTATAAAGTGTCATGTGTTTTGGAAGCAATAGCTTCTTTATAGAAATGCAAAGTGTCGTGTGGTTAACGGAAGATATGTATCATAAAATGTGTGTATTCAAGATGCAAATGTCGCACTAAATCTGCATATGGCAGGCGACCCGGAAGGATATGAGTGGTTGGAGCCACCATGATGAGACTTGATATATGTGAGTACCCCACAAATTATGTTTAAGTAGAAGTATAGGCCACTGCATGTAATGTGATTTCAGAGTTATAAAGATGCCAGTAAGAATCATATTAGGAGATAGACCCTGCAGGTTTAATCATTATTGTATAGATTTACATAGAGTTGAGATGTTATTTTGCATCAGAGAGTGGATTAATCGTTACCACTATTAATTAAAAATGGCAAATCAGTTATGTAAATGAAACGAACACGGTTGTTCGATTTTTAAGATGTTTAGTTGTGTCGGATTGTGGTAATTTATGTCAGTGAGAATAATAATAATAATAATAATGTATAATAAAGGTATGAATGAATGCATCAGGTAAAATGTTGTAAGCAAGAAATATTTACGCTAACGGCAAGACTTATCGATCTAAGCAGTAAGATTATACAGTAAGATTACACTACGGGATTAAGAAAAGAGTTTTATATCAGAATATATTGTATTAATGGGAATATAATTATGCCAGGAAATGGAAGAGCTTTTAGTGAATTGAATTTGCAGCTTATGAAAAGCTCATAGAGAAATTGATAGATTTCTCTTGGTAATTATAGGACGAAGATCATAGCATTAGGTAAGGGACCAGGTAATCTATTCTTCGTTTGAAATCTCGTATGCCGTGGGCATAATTGGAGATGTGCTTTGTACCAGAGTGTATTTAGTGAATGGACCCTAACTCTGATGATGGATATGGAATGTTCCGGGTTTGAATCCCGTGATAGGTGAGAGGAAAACGTTGGACATCTCTGCACTCTATCTGATCGCCCGAGAACTTATTATTGAGTGATTCGGCTCGTTGAAGCGAATCGTATTACGGCAGCATGTTATGACTGACCGCAGCATTTATTAAAGATACCGGTTACCTACTAGACCAATGTTTTATGAATCTCGTGCCTTCATGTTGAAATGGGCCTATTTGGTGCCAATTATTATTATCCTCAGGGTAGGCGTAAATGTTAAGCTCATCCAGTACCTGTTTGCATAATATTCAGTTTAAATCCATTGGGATATGTGTGTCACTAGGACCACGGTATTTGTCTGTTAAAATCTTATACTGCTTAGGGGAGGTAAGACATATGGCATGAAACGTGGGTCGAGGCACTGTAGGACCTCACTCCACTGCTATTGTGTACAGGCCGCTTGGAAGAGGGTCGGGACGGTCAAGCGAACCGAGAAAGAAAGTTTGAAAAGAACAGATTTTAGACCCTGTTAATGACATGAAATGAAACATTGTTATATTGAGTAATGAAGTCATGTGGTTTGAGAACACATTGATAATTATAGATCATCCTGATGGTTCATAATTTTAGCAATCTAACGAAGGGTTGGACGTTGCATTTTTACTGTCACTGACATCTTTTTCAGAAGCTAGTTACTGGATGCCACAGGCTACGCGCGCAAGGGTAGTTTAATTGTACCATCTGACACAGCAATAAATAACGTTTTTAAGATGAAATCACAGACGGCATGCAGTGGAACTATATAAATAGAGGAAGTGTAGGGGTAGCTTACATAATTATGGAGTTGCATGTAGACTGCTGTGCAACACCAGAATAGGCTAATGCATGTAAAGCATTTGGTGGGAAGAGATAGATCAAAACACACACACGATACACATTATTGTCAAATTAAGATGGTTTAAGGAATAAGTAATTTTGTGAAATTAAAGAAGTCACATTGGATGACAGTAGTATCAATGTACAGTTTGTTTCTGAAGTTGTATGTGCATCAGCGCACTAGCGTATATTGTGAAGTTGATATAAGGGTAAAGGTTTGAGTTATGATATGATTTTATTGTGATAATATTATGTTGATATTAGTGGATTGTGGAAGTAAATTTTATTTGATTTTGGTTTATGTTTGTGGGGATTGTTTTGTTTGTTTGAAGCCATGAATTGTATTACTGAATTAAAGTTTTAGAATAGAGTTGTGCCTTATCATTGTAGAGTTGATACCTTTTAGCCTCAAATCCAAAATATGCAACTGCTCAATGGGGAGACGGTACACGCCCGAGTCCTGACGCTAGCTGGAGGCGGAAGCATATTTTCCATCGAGATTACTCACATGGGTACATGGAAATTGATGTCCTGTACAGTGATTTGAGCTATAGGTACAACTAAAGTCGGTCTAGATCGAGTGCACACAACTCTATTAAAGCAATGAATAACGTGAATTAGGGGAGGACCGCACCTAATCTTAAGCTAAGCTCCGATACGAACAATATAAATTTTTGATAAACACCTTACTGTAATTAACATGATCCAGGTAACTTGGGGCGGTAGTATTCTATCATGGAATCGCCTCAGTAGTGCAATATTTATGTTTTGGCATTGCAAGACCTGATCTTTATTTATCTGGACACTCGTACGATGATATTAGTTTATCATGGCGCTGGTATGTGGGCCGGTTTTAAATACAGGTCACCATAGGCGCAGAGGTGTATTTCATTATCATGGCGAGACCCAAGTGGGGCATTCGACAGTACAACCGAGACCTTGGAGGGTTGCTGCGATGTCGTAACGTGGACCACCTCCCATGGCATTTCATTATCATGGCGCCCAGGTTCGTGGAGCTTATGGGATTTAGGGAAAACCCATAGATTTTTATGGTATTTCATGGGGAAAACCATAGTAATTGGTTTTTTTTGCCTCAAACTGTGTTTGAGTGATTGTTGAGTTCAGTAGGCTTTTGATGTAACGCAGAATCTCTCTATTGAGAAGAGAATTACCCAAGAGTACGAGCGCTACACACCCAATCCACAATTTATCATAAAATTGACAGGTTTTGTACGATCTTACAATATGTGTACAGTGTTTGATGTTTCTCTTCAAAACATATCCACACATTTTTCCAGGAAGCCTGCCTGCATATCAAAGTGTATTATTGTAAAAATGTCAAGTACAGAGGAGATCCTGCAGGTTATTGCAGGGTTGAAACAGCATTTTGACGCTGTTAATATACAGAATAAGCTGGAAGCTAAGGCTTTCCAGGATGGAATAAACGCTCGTTTAGATGATAATCAGAGTGAATTGAATAATCGGTTAGATGCCAATCAGGTTGAAATAAACAACCGATTGGATGCAAATAAGGTTGAATTAAACAATAAGTTAGGTCAAATGCAAGAGGTAATTAAGACCGAAGTAACAGAAACTGGTGTAAGCATTGTATCAGAAATGCAGGTTAAAACAGATAAACGTTTCGAGGCTATAGAAGCCAAGCTCGAAAGTAATTTACAAGCGTGTAAGCATGCTCAGGATGAAACCAACAGTAGATTAGATGCGTTGTCTAACGACATTAAGGATATTCAAATCCAAAATGAGGCGAATCTCGAACGCCAAGCGAAACAGTTTTCAGAATTTACGAGAACGGTAGATCAGAGGTTAGAAGATAACGACTCTAAATGGGACCAGAAATTGAAAAGCTATGCTAGAGCAATTAACGGTGATCTCAAGAAACAGGATCAGAACATATTAGATCAATGTCAGGAAATAAGCGAGATTAAGGCTATCGCTAATGAAAGTAAAGAGCTGGTAAGCAACGTGAAAGGTCAGATGGGCAAAGTTCATCAAGAACTGGACCAAGTTCAAAGTGACATTGTTGTAGTTAACAAAAGGCAAGAGGAGAATAGAGGTGAGATCATCAAGGTCCGGAATGAATTGTCAAAAGTCAATGGACACATTCAAGAGGAAATTAAAGGGCTGAGAGAAGAACTCGAAGTAAGAGAAGGCCAGAAGACAGAGGCAAGCGACAAGACCCTTGCTAAAATTAAGGAAGATGTAGAGGATGAAATCTCCCATGTCAAACAAAGCCTGAAAGAAGACAAGAAGAAAATATTTCAAGTAGCTGAGGAAAATCGAGATAGGCTTACCAGAATCGAGAAGGAGGTAATTACTCGACTGGAAAGAGCGGAGATGCGCCACAATCAAATGGAGACTAGGATAATCGCACAGGAAGAAACCCTTCTGAAAGATCCTAAGTCAAGTGAAGGCAGCATGGAAGATATGAGGAAAACAAGGTGGGCAGACTTAGAAACCCAACCTATAATCAGGAATGCTACAGGCCCAGGAGAAAGTCCTTATATGACGCCAGGTGCACCAGTTGCAGCATCAACGCCACATGAAAATGCTATGCACACCCAGGTGATAAACGTAATCAGGGCAAGCGAAGAGAAACCAAGGAAATTCTCAGGTAGCCACTGTAATATGACCCCAAAATATTGGTTGAAGGAAGTGTCTGAATATCTGAATGATGCGCGGATACCGCCAGAGCGCAGGCTACGAGCCATTGAGAAACTAACAGAGGGAGAATGTGCATTATGGTTTCGCAGTTTCCGGTATACTTTCGATACTGTTGAGGAGTTTCGGGAGGCATTTTTGAAGAGATACTGGGATCCAGCGACCCAACAGAATTTACGGTTGGATTTGTATTCAAAAAGATACAGCACCAACAACCAAACGAAGTATGCAGAATTTTTTATATCGCAGATGTGTCGCTTCAAAGAACTGGATCAAAAACCGAGCGAGCTGGAATTATGTATTGCTATCGCCAAGCAGCTTCCATACGAGATCCAAAGACTGCTAAACTCGGCTAATGCGAAAACTGCTATAGAAATGGAGACAGTTCTTAGACAACTGGACCTCACAACAGCCAATACGATGCGTCAGAGTCGAACCGTGGAACAGGTACACGTGACCAACACGCAGACTGACCAACATCAAGCTCCAAGGAACAACAAAGCTACGAGCACTGAAACATTAGATTCCTACGGACGGCAATGGGAACAGGATCCCAGAAGATGGCAGCCAAAGTACAAAGGGAATGCTAGTAGAGGAGGAATAGGCCGAAATTCGTGGAATAAGCAGAATACCAGGGGTAGACCGTACCAAAACAATGGAGGTAACAATGGCCAAGAAGGCAACAATAGAAATTGGAGACCCCAAGAAAGAAGAAGTAACTTCGATGACGAGGTAGAGGAACGATATCACGCTTCCTTGCGATACCTCGAGGAAAGGGGAGATGAGCCCCAGAAACAACAAGTCTGCTGGCAAGAAGTTATGCAGAACAGGACATCGCCAGACAGATATGGAGATGGAGCTAAGAGTTTGGAGCTACAGCGCAGCGAACAGGAGAGAAGAAACTCCAAGGGGACGGGCGCTGAAGAAAAAAAAGCCAACATTAGAAGAGTTCGAGACTGATGGATGGAAGTCTGTTAACATCATCAATTGGATAGCCAAACCAGAAGAGCTAATCGAGGATACAGGAGGATCACAGGTCATGGTCAAGAGAGAATTGCCTATTATAATAGTAAGAGTGGCAGGATTGAAAATAAGAAGTCTGTTAGACACGGGTTCAACAGTGTGCCTTATGACACAAGCTTTATATAATGAAATAGCCCATAGAGAGAAGGTTTTGAAAATACCGATCTCTAGTGTCAAAATAAAAGGGGTAATTCCAGACAGAACAATGATATGTAAATAGCAGGTATTCCTAGATTTACAGATAGGAGGCTCTATATTCTCACAGAGTTTTCTATTAGTAAACAAACTGCCTTATAACCTACTTATTGGGGCAGAATTTATAAGGGAATACAGAGTGATAATCGACCTAGCACAGGACAGGGTTATGTTCCATGTGAATGAGGAAGCCGAAGGCTTAGAGGTCGCACTCAATGGGATTGAACCAGGGTCAAGTGAACAAGTATGGCATACATACAGAGACGTGGCGGAGGAAGAAGTGTTAGCTATGGAGCAGTTAGAAGAAGAACTGAAATCACTAGCCACAGACTTGGAAAAAGATCTGGAACCCGAACTGGAAGAATATATTTCGGAAAAACTAGAAGAAGCGAAAATTGGGCTAAAAGAGAAGGAAAATTTAAAGCAATTATTACTGGAACAGAAGGAAGTCTTTGATTCGAGACCTGGTCGTATAAAGAACTTCACTTATGCTTTTCAAGTCAGTGATTGGACACCATTTAGGCAGAAACCCTACCCTATAGCCGAAAAGCATTATGCTAAAGTGAAAGAGGCAATTCAGGAGATGTTGGAGGCCGGTGTTATTGAGAAGACACCTACGCCTTATGTAAGTCCATTGGTAATTGTACCGAAGACAGACGGGACTGTCAGAGTATGTCTGGACCTGAGACATTTAAATTTGAAGGTTATTCCGGAGTTTGACCAAGTGCCACCTATTAAAGAGATCCTCAGGAAGTTCAAGGGGAAAACTGTATTCACAAACTTGGATATCACTTCCAGTTTCCACCATCTTGAATTAGAGAAGAAAACTAGTCTGTTGACAGGATTCATGTTTGATCAACACACATACACGTTTTTAAGGCTACCTTTTGGTTTGAAAACAGCTGGTTCAGCACTGATAAGAGCGTTAGATCGCAATCTATCAGATGATGTGAAGGAGAGTACCATCAGATATGTAGACGACATTCTACTCACGTCAGAATCTCTGGAGGAGCACATGAGAGACCTGAAGAAGTTGCTAGATGACCTTCGTGAAGCTAACTTTAAGGTTAATATCAAGAAATCGCACTTCTGTCAGAGGGAAGTTAAATTCCTAGGGCATGTTAATGATGCAAATGGAGTCAAGCCTAATCCAGATAAATTGGAGGTAATTCGAAATTTCCCTCGACCCACGAAAGTGAAGCACGTCCGACAGTATTTGGGAGTAATTGGATTCTTTTCGAACCACTGCCCAAATTATACTACGACAGTAGCACCCCTGCAGGACCTATTGAAGAAAGGCGGCAGATGGAATTGGACGGAGCAATGTCAGGAAGCATTCGTGAGGTCAAAACAAATGCCTTTGGAATATGTGAAACTGGGATACCCGGATTATACCCAGAAGTTCATCATACAACGGATGCATCACTTATTGGTATTGGAGCGATGCTATTCCAGGAAAATGTTGACCAGCCTGAAAACAAAGTTTTTATTGCCTTTATAAGTAGGAGGCTGAAAGCCCATGAGAAAAACTACACGATTACAGAGATAGAGTTGCTCGCAATTTTGTACGCGTTGCAATCTTGGCATAAACTCGTGTATGGCTTTCAAATAGTCCTCAGAACAGACCATAAAGCTTTAACATTTTTGTTAAAGACAGACTTGTCTAGCCAGAGATTGACAAGATGGTCCCTGTATATTCAGCAATTCAACGTGGAAATAGAATACTGTCCAGGGAAAGAGAATGTAATACCGGACATATTAAGCCGTTACCCTAGAGAAGAGGAAGCGCTAGCTGTCCAGATTGAGAATCGAGATCAGGAGACGTTGGATGACTTGAGGAATCTTACCAACCTACAACGCGAAGACCCGTGGTTGAAGATGATGATCGATTACTTTGAGGAACGTTTAGCAAGGGGAACTGCAATATACAGAGAGGCAGAGGCATTGGCAACAGATTATATATGGTATAATCAGATACTATACAGGTGGGATGAGTTAGAACAGGCCCGTTCGAGGTGATTAGAGACCTACAAAACAATGCATACAGGGTAAAGCATTTAGAAACAGGAAACGAGGTCGTTATGAATGCAGCAAATTTAAAAATTTATTATTCGCCAGAAGAATTCGACGAACAAGAAGAAGTATTAACAGCGCACACCCAACTGAACGTGGATAGCGGAGTCAGCCAGGCAGTCAGACCTGAAAGTTCACGCGGCGAGACGGAACGAGAAGCAGACAGCTTGCCCAGTGGAAGGGACAAAAAGCAAGAATGCCAGTGCCTGCGAGAATTCTACAAAGAAATGGTCGAAGCGGCAAGGCAAGTTGAGGCCATAAATGAAGCCCTCCGTCAAGAGAATGAACAGCTTAGAGCTAAGCGCAGTGTGGAAGGGGGAGCTGAACTAACCTACTCGCAGCCAGACGAGGTGAAGGACCCCAGATGTAAACACAGACAGTGATAGACAGTCAGCTGGTTACTTACAGAGAGTAATTTGTAATTGACTTCTATAAGTTTTGCAAGGGGAATATGAACCCGAGGGGGTTATGCTGACTGATATCGAACGTGGATCTCAGAGACTGTGATCTCAGTATAAAGGTTCCACCAGGGAACGAACCCGAGGTCTGTTGAGGGAGTTTCATTGTAAAAACCCCTAGAGAAAAGTGTATATTTAATCACTGGTGTGATTTCAGTTGATAATGACATTATTTATTAAAATAATGCAGGGAATTTGAGCGGAATACAGCATTATTAGACTACTTGGAGTAGGCTATGCTGGGCTTGGAGCACAGAAAGTGCAGAGTTTGACGTTTTACTAATAGGCCCAGAATTGTGGGAGGTGCCCCTTGGAGCCAAGTCAATCTTGCTGACCTCGTTATGTCGTCTGGAAGAGGTTGGGGGCTTGAATAATGACCCAGTTTTTCCCCGACTGAGAATAGGACGAAGAAGAGTGGGGAGAGATCCCAAGGAAAATCATTGATTACTCGTGATTGGAGTAACGCAATGACATGAGAGTTGCACACAGGTGAATCTTTAGCCAGGAGGCTAATTTTAAAGCCTTTAATCTGCGAAATTGACGCATATTTAATGGAGTGCGGAAGGACATAAGACTATGGTTGTTCGCGGCCGGGTTTGACGAGGTCGCCAGGGATTCCCAGTGAAACAGCGTCCCCACGCTATGGAGAAAGGAATTAATATTAATTAATTGGCCGAGAGATCCTTCAGCACGCAGATAGTTCTGGGATCAGTGAAGAAAAAGGAACCCGATGAGCATGGTTTCGAGACCAGAATCATGCTGGGAGAGGAGTCGAGTTAACGCGGGAAAATTTAGCTCTACTTTTTGTGTGAAACCAATATAAAGGGAGTCGACCCTTGGCAGAGCACCTAGTTGGACCCAGTTTGTCACAGAGAGTCGCAGACAGTCGTCGCTACACAGTTTTTGTCAGACAGTCAGAACACAGTTGTCAAGCAGTTGTTGAGGCGGAACGTATGGCGGTCCGGCTCATGAAAGGACGCTCAAACCAAGACTTGTACATTTGAGTGAACCATTATATTCACCGCACATCGTAATGCACCAAGTGAGAAGATAATAATGCATTTTTATTATTGGACTTCAACTTGGGAAGCCGTGCAGTGAAACATTTAGTAAGCTTTTATTAAAGACAGTCGTGCTGCATGTGTAGTCAGCAGTACGAACAATGGTGTGTTCACTTAGGAAGCACCGTGTGAGATAAGTTGCAGAACTATTGTAAATAATAATCTATGTAAAGTTATGTACAGTGTTAAGCGCAATGTATAAAATATTGACTGATCATACATGTCTAATTACGCGGGAATGCGCTGGGAGAAACTTTACGAAGCATTTGGTAATGTCTTAAGAATACCAAATAGTAACGCTCAGGACGGAAGTCAGCATATTTATGCAAATCAGGAAGCTTACCGTAGGAGTATGGATAAACTGTTGGTGAATTCCGGGGGCAGATGAACCAGACTTTCAATCAGGAGTTGGTAGGAGCACGGAAGATGCCGTCGACACCTGCAATTTTGATATCTTTGCTAGGGAATTTCAACCAATGAAAAGTGTACAGAGTGACGTGTGTTATGTATAAATCATATGTGAAATATCTTTCAAATTAACGGTTTAATAAGTGTTATAAAGTGTCATGTGTTTTGGAAGCAATAGCTTCTTTATAGAAATGCAAAGTGTCGTGTGGTTAACGGAAGATATGTATCATAAAATGTGTGTATTCAAGATGCAAATGTCGCACTAAATCTGCATATGGCAGGCGACCCGGAAGGATATGAGTGGTTGGAGCCACCATGATGAGCCTTGATATATGTGAGTACCCCACAAATTATGTTTAAGTAGAAGTATAGGCCACTGCATGTAATGTGATTTCAGAGTTATAAAGATGCCATTAAGAATCAGATTAGGAGATAGACCCTCCAGGTTTAATCATTATTGTATTGATTTTCATAGAGTTGAGATGTTATTTTGCATCAGAGAGTGGATTAATCGTTACCACTATTAATTAAAAATGGCAAATCAGTTATGTAAATGAAACGAACACGGTTGTTCGATTTTTAAGATGTTTAGTTGTGTCGGATTGTGGTAATTTATGTCAGTGAGAATAATAATAATAATAATAATAATAATGTATAATAAAGGTATGAATGAATGCATCAGGTAAAATGTTGTACGCAAGTAATATTTACGCTAACGGCAAGACTTATCGATCTAAGCAGTAAGATTATACAGTAAGATTACACTACGGGATTAAGAAAAGAGTTTTATATCAGAATATATTGTATTAATGGGAATATAATTATGCCAAGAAATTGAAGAGCTTTTAGTGAATTGAATTTGCAGCTTATGTAAAAGCTCATAGAGTAATTGATAGATTTCTCTTGGTAATTATAGGACGAAGATCATAGCATTAGGTAAGGGACCAGGTAATCTATTCTTCGTATGAAATCTCGTATGCCGTGGGCATAATTGGAGATGTGCTTTGTACCAGAGTGTATTTAGTGAATGGACCCTAACTCTGATGATGGATATGGAATGTTCCGGGTTTGAATCCCGTGATAGGTGAGAGGAAAACGTTGGACATCTCTGCACTCTATCTGATCGCCCGAGAACTTATTATTGAGTGATTCGGCTCGTTGAAGCGAATCGTATTACGGCAGCATGTTATGACTGACCGCAGCATTTATTAAAGATACCGGTTACCTACTAGACCAATGTTTTATGAATCTCGTGCCTTCATGTTGAAATGGGCCTATTTGGTGCCAATTATTATTATCCTCAGGGTAGGCGTAAATGTTAAGCTCATCCAGTACCTGTTTGCATAATATTCAGTTTAAATCCATTGGGATATGTGTGTCACTAGGACCACGGTATTTGTCTGTTAAAATCTTATACTGCTTAGGGGAGGTAAGACATATGGCATGAAACGTGGGTCGAGGCACTGTAGGACCTCACTCCACTGCTATTGTGTACAGGCCGCTTGGAAGAGGGTCGGGACGGTCAAGCGAACCGAGAAAGAAAGTTTGAAAAGAACAGATTTTAGACCCTGTTAATGACATGAAATGAAACATTGTTATATTGAGTAATGAAGTCATGTGGTTTGAGAACACATTGATAATTATAGATCATCCTGATGGTTCATAATTTTAGCAATCTAACGAAGGGTTGGACGTTGCATTTTTACTGTCACTGACATCTTTTTCAGAAGCTAGTTACTGGATGCCACAGGCTACGCGCGCAAGGGTAGTTTAATTGTACCATCCGACACAGCAATAAATAACGTTTTTAAGATGAAATCACAGACGGCATGCAGTGGAACTATATAAATAGAGGAAGTGTAGGGGTAGCTTACATAATTATGGAGTTGCATGTAGACTGCTGTGCAACACCAGAATAGGCTAATGCATGTAAAGCATTTGGTGGGAAGAGATAGATCAAAACACACACACGATACACATTATTGTCAAATTAAGATGGTTTAAGGAATAAGTAATTTTGTGAAATTAAAGAAGTCACATTGGATGACAGTAGTATCAATGTACTGTGCCCGTTTAGACCGGAGTCCGCACGACCACATATGCATTTTACCAATAATCAGTCAGCACGAGAATCAAAATATTCCGGAGCGCCAGATGGGTTAAAGCAAATCGCAAAAACGACATCAAATTTATAAAAATGCTTTGCTGATTTTTGGCTCAATGCAACAATAAGGATAGAAGGAGATTTAATGGGGTGAAACACATCTGGTAAAATTATCTCAGTTTATTTAAAGTTAAAATCTGACTGCAAGAATAATGCTCAAAGCAGCATCATCCACGTGTGGCGATCCACACTCTTATTTACACACAATATACAGAATCTTCCAAACACATTCGACAATCTTTTTGAAAACACAAGTCCGATTGTTAGTCCTGTGGACTGTGTTCCAAAATTATTAACATTTTAACTCCAGTGCAAAATGAATTGTCCATACTGGAAATAACGTAGATCACTGTTTGACTATTTACATGATATTAACACTCGTAGAATAAATGTTTATAGAATTTCTTAGACTTTCATTTGTTTTCCAGTTTTCAAAAATATATCGTTGAAACTATTATTATCATCGTAGCAACACAAATTATTAACACATATTAACAACATCTGAAAAGTATTTGACCATTGAGCATAGCATCGAAGAACTGTGCGAAGCACAACAACAATTAATTGTTCTTCTGACATTAAACATTCGAGAAGTGACTCGATTATGAACTTCAAGTTCCAAACAAAATATATGATTTCTGAATCATTAACTTGATCAATAAATGGTTGAACCATTCAACTATTAGATTTTCCACTTGGAATTATTATGAAAAAAATATTTATATTTATGGCCATTTCTAGCAACTTTCACAACTTGCAATTCTTCGACAGAATGCGGAAATAAGAATTGTAGTCTTATAATGAATTCATTTAGTTCATGGCACTAGGATTGAAAATATCCTTCAAATTATTCGTGGTTAAAGAATTATTTTAAATTGGCAGTGGCCCATTCTACTATTTGTGTAGGAACACAATATTATAACAACAACAACAACGGCAAAGGTCTTCCTCTGAAGAAGAATAAACTACTATCATGACAAATCCGGGTTCTAGCAAAATCAGATTCTAAATGGAATTCGTAAACAAGGTTGAAATAAGAACTGATGGTTTCAAAGAAATAACCTTCGGGTTATTCATACGACGAAATGTGTGGCTCCAATACTCCTCCTATAAACCTGAGCCATCGAACCTGCTATTTGATTGATGCTCGAAAAAACCTTCATTCCTGCGACTTAACATGCGCACCTGGGAATGGCATTACAACTATTCCACACACATAAATTATCTTCCCAAAATTTATACAATAAATCAAGCCTCTGCTTGTTATCAACACTGGAAGATTAATAAACTGACAAGTTTATTTTATTTTACCATTCAGTTCAACCCGTGAATTTACCATACTTATGAAAAGCATCATTTCACTTTCGAGTGTATTTAAGTCATGATTTTATATAAATACAAAAATCCTATTTGATACAAATATCAATTGCTTCCCGTTTCATGCCTCTCCGTGTTATATGAAACATATACTTTGCTCATAGCAAATATCAACTGTTCAACCAGAACTGAAATGTAGGTTGAATGCGGGCTTGCGCTAACCACTCTCCTTCGTAAAATCTCCTGTTCCAAACTAGAAATGTTTCAACTACTTCATAGGCTCTTTCTCAATACATATGATTATTATAAAATACAATATCCAAGAATTATTTAGAAAAATTATGAAAATTATTATTATTATTATTATTAGTGGATTATTATTATTATTATTATTGCAAATATGTTGAATTATCATCTCATTATGTGAGAATCCACATGTTCGAACCTTCGAATATGGAAAAAATATCCATTCCTCAACAAAAATAAATTTAACTTTTACAGTTACATCGGCTGATTACCGTGATTTCCCAAAAATATGAAAAATTCAAATAAATGCTCAAAATGCTCGGTCATCGATCCTAAACTGTTCTGAGTGCTGAAAATGCTCAGAATAAATCTAACTAGTCTTGCGTAAATCATTACAAGCTTTAAATACGATGAAAAAAATGTGTTGGTCATCTGCAGAAAAAATAGTTTGTTCCAATTAGCTAAGCATAAAATAATTCAAATGTGGCTTACATTTCTTGATGTTCTTGAAGTGTAGTAAACCTGGTCTATACCAGATTTATCCGTAGACATGCCCTAGCGGACAAGCACGTATAATCCTTGTATCGGCCGCCATTGTAGACCCACAAATCGTCTAGTCAGACATAGTGGTAGTATCTTTCGACGTTTTAAATGACTGTGGTTCCATTTTAATATGGGCTTCTAACAAAGCCATAACAGTTTGTTTGAAAAGGGTCAGATCTAAGCGATCTCTTCTTAAATATGTCAGTTGTAACCTAACTCACTGTAATCTCATCAGTACAAGAAAAACGTTGACAGTCTAAGCAGTTAACGGCTGTTCTGAAGATCGTTCCCTGGGCATGGTTTGTATATCACCATCTGCCATGCGCTAGACAACTTGCAGTTTCCCTTGCGTAGACTAATGAACGCCACCGTTACAGACTATTCTTCACTGTACTGACGGATCGAAGTGGTTAAATAGTTACAAAATATGAAACTGACTTTAAATGGATTTAAACATCCAAGTATTAATTTACTATTGGACTGTGACAATATACCATTTTCTAGACCAAGTCTAGCATATGTCCTTTAGGAAATATAAATATTTCCACCAATGTCTGTAGAAATACAATCACCTCAGTGATTCTCCTCACCAGAAACTTACTAAGTTCCAACTCGTTTGCGCAGCACTTCTCGTGATTATCACGATTTGAAAAGTACTTCTTCGTAGACGTGGCAACCATGTGCCTTGGCTCAGCGTAGACGCAACTTGTTCGCCAAGTGCTTGTGATGAATTGAGCTAACTAAGCTTGCTCCAGCTTGCTTTTATACAAAAACGGTCAGGGTCACGCGTCATCGCCTGATATCTAAAAATCCTCATATCTCTTGAATCCCTGGTCCGATTTACTTGATATTAATTGCATTCTCTTTTATTTGGCCGTGCCAGTAATCTGATCCCAGTCTCAAGTCTCTGCTCCATAGTTAACTATTTAATCAATAAATAGTCTCCACCTCTGCGGTGACTCGCTACGTCATTTACCATCCAACTATCGGTAATTTCCTTCGAAAGGCTTCGAGAAGCAATGTAGCGCGATATTCAAATATCCGAACATTCAAACGCTGCTACAGCCTTTCCCTTGATATCTAGGTGTCTGAAACTTGGAATACCCATTCCTAGATTTGGGCACAGTACAGTTTGTTTCTGAAGTTCTATGTGCATCAGCGCACTAGCGTATATTGTGAAGTTGATATAAGGGTAAAGGTTTGAGTTATGATATGATTTTATTGTGATAATATTATGTTGATATTAGTGGATTGTGGAAGTAAATTTTATTTGATTTTGGTTTATGTTTGTGGGGATTGTTTTGTTTGTTTGAAGCCATGAATTGTATTACTGAATTAAAGTTTTAGAATAGAGTTGTGCCTTATCATTGTAGAGTTGATACCTTTTAGCCTCAAATCCAAAATATGCAACTGCTCAATGGGGAGACGGTACACGCCCGAGTCCTGACGCTAGCTGGAGGCGGAAGCATATTTTCCATCGAGATTACTCACATGGGTACAGTACTAAGCACGTAATCTGCAAGTATCGGTACGTGGAGAAACTCACGAAACACAATGTACATGTGTCGGACAAACAACTCATTGAACGAGCAGTTTGATTGTTTATATGCACGTCCGGTGCGCTAGCGATTCCAACTTGACTCGGTGAGACGCGGCGAAGAGCTGTCACAGCACCGGCTGTCAGGGCAGGCAGCCCAGCCAAGGGAGGCAGGAGTAACCCTTCGGGCGAGCGGCGCAGCATAGCTAGCACGCCGAGCGGGCAATGGCTAGACGCCACTGGCCTACAGTAACAGAAGCTTTGGAAAAACAAAAGTGCAGCCTAAACCCCCGATGCGCCGTCAACATTACTGCTTTATATATATATAGGAAAGCTGTTTACTCTACAGGCGGAAACTGCAGATTTAGTCACTCGAAGCTTTGGCTTTAGACCCGATTCTCCCAATGCGCATCTAAAGTAGTGAAATTGCCGACACATCAGGCGTTTAGACTGCACTTCTGCTTTTCCAAAGCTCCTATAACAATATGCGACCCAACTTACTGAGCTGTATGTTTCTGTCATAACCTGTAGATTATGATAATTCATTTAAAGTCAGAAACAAATTACAACACTGAGCAGAAGCTATCTATTCCTCATTTCAGTCAGATGAAATTCAATTAAATATTTGGTCCTTCGTAATTTTGAAATGGTTATATTGCCTCTATATTGAACAAATGAATTACAAAATCTAGCACTTATAAAATCCAGTTTCTTTATAACGTTGTTGACACTCAAAGTTAGTTATTTTTGGATTGGAGTTGCGGCGACACGTACAAATCCAGAACAAGAGATGCGGGTAGTATCTGCTTGCGCCTTCTTAGGGGCAAGGTGGGCGGTAGACTGTCACACATTCAACGCGTATCACGTAAATTTTGGCTTGACCCCCGGCCCAGAAACATACCCGTGTTAAAGCATTAAGTTAATTTTCAGTTGTTTGTCTACAGAAGCATCGGAAAGCTTAAACCCCTGATACAACGGCAGCTTTACTGCTTTAGATGTGTAACAATTCTGCATACTTTAAAGGCGAAAGCTGCAGATTTAGTCGCTCAATGCTTTGCTGAGTTCTGTGGCGTAACCGTGTTCGTTACCACCGCGCGTGCAGCTTCAGCATGTCCGGAGATCAGAGGTTCGAATCACGGCGCTGACAGCGGATTCCTGAGTGTGATCTTCCCCCTGGTTTTTCTATACTCCCTTCAGACAAATGTCGGATGGAAATACTTCAATTCCCGGGAAACCTATCTCATCCCTGTCCCTAATGCAGTCACACACTCAACTACGGAAGAAAGGAAGCTTGTAGTTTAACGTGACCGTTAATCTCGCGATCATGAGCCACGGGACCTCCTTTTTACGTGGAATCCGAACCACAGGGCATGGCATTTCACTTCGAAAATCTCACATGCATTGACACACAACTACAATCACTACATAAACACAAGTCATCAGACAAATGCAACACACACCCAACTACACAGGGATGATGACCAAGATGTCCCAATCGTCTAAAATGAATTAACGACAACAGTATTGAACTGATATACTGTATCCTTATGCACCCAGCAGCGTAGCCTTGCTAGTTAAGTCACGGACGACGACTGTGGAGAATGGAGACGAGTTCTTCAATACAGGGGAGTTCCTAATAGGCAGAGTTCGTGATGAGACAAACGTTGATTGCCTCGCTTTTACGGGTATGCGCGCTGTCCTGATCCCTGATCCTGTAAGAGCTACTCAGCAAGCTAACTCCCACATGACTGCGCGGTTAATGTTGCCCTTAAAAGCTTCAACACCAATACCCACTTTATCTAACATCTAAGCTCCACCATATATTCCGACTACCCAAGAAAAAATCTTCAAAGTGGAAAGATTCAATTATCTTGGTGGACGGATGGAACCTAACGATTCTGAGAAGGACGCCATATTAGCACATATCAAAAACATATTAGCTTTCCGACACACTCAGCACATGAACAGAAATAAATTAATTTGATATATGAATCGCAGTCAATGGGCATAAGCTGGGCATTCTTGATTGAACGCCCGAGAGCTCCCAACAAGTAGTTCAAGTAGTTCCAACTCTCTCTACCAGAGGCTACTGTCACTAACACTAGAGGCGAACGTTGGAACTTGATGGAGCGTTTCCTAACCAGCCAAATATAACCTACAAATTTAGCTGCACACCACCAATTGCAGTGGTAGGTTCTTTTACCATAAATCTACAACATGGGCCGGCCAGCTTTACTTCACCTTCGAAGGAAGACATACTGAAGGATTTTAAAGCTCTTAGGGCCATTTTACACGAGCCACGTTCCTCCCGCCTCCTACCGCGCCAAAATGTTTCAATCTACATGTGACCGTCAAAACGCGGCGTGTGACCCGCCTAGAGCAGACCGCTCCAAATTGTGTAATCTACACGTGGCGTGTGAACAGAAGCACCTTCTATTCTTTCTATTGCACAACTGTTTACTAATCGCGCCTATACATGGGCTGGGGATGCGCTCTATCGGCAACTAGAGGAAATTTTCATGGGTTCTAACTGGGAATGTCAAGGCCGGTATAGAGAGCGCAGCTCGCATCCAGTCGGCTGTGAGGTTACTGACGCGTGTAAACTGCTTGCAAAACGCCACGTGTAGTTTCGTACGCGGGCGCTTCCAGAGGCGTGCTTCCCGCCCGACGCGTCTCGAACGCTCCTCCCGCAACCGGCAAAACGCTCGTGTAGACAGACCAATTCATTACTGTAGGTTCTATCCGATAGCGTGGTAGGAGGCGGGCGAAACGCGGCAGTTTACACGCTCGTGTAGAATGGCCCTTAAAATATCCGACGACTTCGGGCGGGTTTGAACCCACGATCTTGGGCATAGCAGTTCAGCATGTTATCAACTACGCCACCGAAGCCGCCGAAAAAGTTAATCCCTGTCTAGAAGTGCGGAAATAATATACTCGGGCTTACATTAACGCTCGTGGTGTAGCGACCAGCATTCTTGACTGTCACTCCTGAGATTCGGGTTCGATTCCTGGCTCTGCCAAGAAAATATAATTCTGCTCTGAGGGCTGGAACTACTTTAAGTACACTCAGTCACGTGAGGCAAAACTGAGGAGATTCCCACATCAGCCATCCTCGATGTAGTTTTCCGTGGTTTCCCATTTTTACTCCAGCCGAATGTCGGGATAATTCATAACTTAAGGTGGCCATATACACTAGGAATATTTTTTTAAAGAATAATCTCTAGCAATGTTACATTTTTCTGTTGTTTTATCGTGATCAAACTAAGAGATTTTGAAGTTCATTTTACCCAAATTTTATGTTAATTGTTTATAAAAAAAATTATTTGTCCCTATTTACACTAGGGTACTTAAAGTCTTCTATCTCTCACATTTTTTAATCTAAATCCATGAACCTTGAAAAAAAACAATCTAATTTACATGGGGAATGTTTCCTACCACTTTTGTTTGAACTAGCCACAAGTAAGGGTTTTAAAATTATATTACAATTTAAGTTTCTTGAAATTTTGTTTAACAAAATTGTTTAAAAAGTTGTTAAAATTACACTTTTATTAATATCATTTTCTCAGTGCTAGGGAACATAGATACATGTATTAGCTTTGATTTGAAATAAAAATCAAGCCGATACCATTTCTGTGACAAAAGTTAAAGCACTTTGAATGACTTCAAATGTCAGAAAACAAATTAATGAGTAAATCGCATTTAAAATTGACTTAGTATGTCTTCACCCACATTCTGTTTTGATCACATCAGGAACCTCCCGGGACATATACAGGTCCTTCATTGGAAGCTGTATGGTCTTCCTTCATCTTGTTATTTGACGCCCAGAGTGCAGCTTGCATGTAGAATTATGTCTTTCCTTGGAACGCTATGGAAGTCAAGGAAGTTAGATATTTAAGCTCCTTGACACTAGCGTTTTCTAGTAGAGACAGGAGGAACTTTGTGTTGGCGGAAAATCCCGAGATTAATTTTGCCACTATGAACACGGCCTACTGAATTCAAATGGGTTCATTAACATGCCAACTGCGAATGACATGCGTGCCGTGATTTTTGTCACCTATCAAAAATTACTTACCACGGCCAGGAGCGAAACCAGTGGGATAGAGAAAGAGAAAGTCAGTTTAGGCTCGAAAGGAATTTTATAGATCTGCTGATACGCCAGACATGACAGCTGTCAGTCAGAAAGGTTGCGCCCTCTTACAGTAAATCATTTATTTCGACATTAAAGATTAATGGTATACTGTAGTTATGAACCATACATTTTCTAAAACTAAAAGAAATTTCCTACAAAATGGATTAAAAAAAGTGAAATTTCAGAAAAATAGTGTATATGGCCACCTTAGGCCACGGTCACCTTTTTCCCAATCCTCACCTGAATTAAAAATACACACACTACTACAGACACCACGATACGTAGGTTATCATACCAATTCTACACCCAAGTGCATGGAACTGAATGACCACAAAGCCCAAGCTCCTAAAATAAAACAACAACTCATTAGTTAGTTATTGTTGTTTTAAGGGGCAGAACAGCAAGGTCATCTGCCATTAACGTGTTGACTGACTGAAAAGCAACTTACACATTGGATATTTTAATGGAAGCACAGCATTTCAATTCCTACTTGCCACGATGGGTGAGTGGTCAACGTGTCGGTCTACCAACCTCAAGCTTGCAGGTTCGCTCCTGGCCGTGGTAAGTGATTTTTGAAAGGCGGCAAAAATTACGACACCATATCATACGATGTCGGCATGTCAAAGAACGCATTTTAATTCAGTAGGCCGTGTTCATAATGGCAAAATTAATCTCGGGAGTTTCCGCTAACGCAAAGTTCCTCATTTCTCTACTAGAAGGCGCTATAGTGTTCAAGGAGCTTAGATATCTAACCTCCTTGACTGTCATAGTGCTTCAAGGAACAACGAAATTCGACATGCAAGCTGCCCTTTGGGTGTCAAATAACAAAGCTTGCACCCGGCACCGAGGCCATACGATATTATTATTATTATTATATTTCAATTCCTCACAAGAAAGCCCAGGAATTAAATTTTAAGTAGGGAGGTCCTGAAAACACTGGTTGTAGTTTCGTTTGCAAAGTGTAATAATTACTGATGTATTTTTATCTTTATCTGGTTCATGATACGTTGAAAGCTTTTAACTTTCAAGTGCATTCATTTCCCTACAATTACTGTCAAGAAGTGACTGCTCGGCTATCGGCTCATTCTTTGGAACACCTCACCGTAGATAGGACTACAGAAACATTTGCATTACAAAGAAGACTACTTAACTGAACTATTTTAAGATACCAGCAGCACCAATATAATGATGATGATGATAATTGTTTTTAAAGGGGCCTAACATCTAGGTTATCGGCCCCTAATGGTATGGGTGATGGTGAAAATGAAAGTTGATCAAATGAAACTTACAACTAAAACTAACTACTGACCTACAAACTAGAAGAGGAAATGGGAAACAAACAGGAGAAGAATGTAAATAAAAGATATGGGGAAAGGAAATACCGTCAACCCTCGAATAATGAGAATTGAGGGACGTGGAAGGAAGGAGGAAAGGGAAAGAGGACAGGGTCCGCCCCAAAGGCAATGGAAAAAAAGTTACAGTCAGTCTGAAAGACTAGACTTAATATAATTTCAAATGACGCTTGCTACAAATGCTACACATGTTAGAAGGGCAGGACTCTTTCAACAGACTCCATTACCCATTAACTTAGGCTTCCCGCGCGGGGAACGGAGAGCGGGAGGTGTACTCTGCTGCATGACGTCACGCGCTCTCCGTCTCCGTATCGCATAACGCCAGACCCCAGGAGTAAACTCGGACTCGGTGCATATGCACTGAACAACATGATGACGTCATACACTCTCCGTCTCCGTATCGCATAACGCCATAGCCCAGGAGTAAACTCAGACTCTGTGCATATGCACTGAACCACATGATGACGTCATACTCTCTCCGTCTCCGTATCGCATAACGCCAGACCCCAGGAGTAAACTCGGACTCGGTGCATATGCACTGAACAACATGATGACGTCATACACTCTCCGTCTCCGTATCGCATAACGCCATAGCCCAGGAGTAAACTCAGACTCTGTGCATATGCACTGAACCACATGATGACGTCATACTCTCTCCGTCTCCGTATCGCATAACGCCAGACCCCAGGAGTAAACTCGGACTCGGTGCATATGCACTGAACATCATGATGACGTCATACTCTCTCCGTCTCCGTATCGCATAACGCCATAGCCCAGGAGTAAACTCAGACTCTGTGCATATGCACTGAACCACATGATGACGTCATACTCTCTCCGTCTCCGTATCGCATAACGCCATAGCCCAGGAGTAAACTCAGACTCAGTGCATATGCACTGAACAACATGATGACGTCATACACTCTCCGTCTCCGTATCGCATAACGCCAGACCCCAGGAGTAAACTCAGACTCAGTGCATATGCACTGAACAACATGATGACGTCATACACTCTCCGTCTCCGTATCGCATAACGCCATAGCCCAGGAGTAAACTCAGACTCAGTGCATATGCACTGAACAACATGATGACGTCATACACTCTCCGTCTCCGTATCGCATAACGCCAGACCCCAGGAGTAAACTCAGACTCAGTGCATATGCACTGAACAACATGATGACGTCATACACTCTCCGTCTCTGTATCGCATAACGCCAGACCCCAGGAGTAAACTCAGACTCTGTGCATATGCACTGAACAACATGATGACGTCATACACTCTCCGTCTCCGTATCGCATAACGCCATAGCCCAGGAGTAAACTCAGACTCTGTGCATATGCACTGAACCACATGATGACGTCATACTCTCTCCGTCTCCGTATCGCATAACGCCAGACCCCAGGAGTAAACTTAGACTCAGTGCATATGCACTGAACAACATGATGACGTCATACACTCTCCGTCTCCGTATCGCATAACGCCAGACCCCAGGAGTAAACTCAGACTCTGTGCGTATGCACTGAACAACATGATGACGTCATACACTCTCCGTCTCCGTATCGCATAACGCCATAGCCCAGGAGTAAACTCAGACTCTGTGCATATGCACTGAACCACATGATGACGTCATACTCTCTCCGCCTCCGTATCGCATAACGCCAGACCCCAGGAGTAAACTCAGACTCAGTGCATATGCACTGAACAACATGATGACGTCATACACTCTCCGTCTCCGTATCGCATAACGCCATAGCCCAGGAGTAAACTCAGACTCTGTGCATATGCACTGAACAACATGATGACGTCATACACTCTCCGTCTCCGTATCGCATAACGCCATAGCCCAGGAGAAAACTCAGACTCTGTGCATATGCACTGAACCACATTATGACGTCATACTCTCTCCGCCTCCGTATCGCATAACGCCAGACCCCAGGAGTAAACTCGGACTCGGTGCATACGCACTGAACAACATGATGACGTCATACACTCGCCGTCTCCGTATCGCATAACGCCATAGCCCAGGAGAAAACTCAGACTCTGTGCATATGCACTGAACCACATGATGACTTCATACGCTCAAGTGCAACCTTAGTACATTTCCTCTCCGTAACCGTAACGCATAACGGTAGACCAAAGCATAACGATGAAATCGACAAGATCATTTGAAATGATAAAAGGGGAAAATCTGACCTAGCTCAGGAATCCCTCGGGTTCGCCAAATCCAGAACTCACCAGGCGTGAGCCCTTAAAGGTGTAGCAATATCCAGGGTGCACCAGAAGTGGTGGGGCTACACACACTCGACCTCCTTGAGGGCCTTGAGCAGAAGGCAGGAGACAGCATGAAAAGAAAAAAAGTCCTCTCGGCACGCCGGAAGGCGGAGGTAGATTTCACCGGACAAACTTGGAGATAGGCGAAAATAGGCAGAATATGCAGGTTTTCGTAGAAGGATCAGACCTCATTTATCGCGTGAAAGTATTTTATAATTGGAGATTAATTAACTTTGTTTGTCTTCATTTTAAACACATTTTAAACATTTTATTGTCTTACGGGGACGGTAACCTTCTTGTCATTTGGAGTCCATTTTTAGCCTATTTTCAATTTTGAAAAAATAGGCTTATGAGATCACCTTTTGTCCGTGTGTGTGTGCGTGTGTGTGTGTGTGTGAGGTGTGGGTGTGTGTCCCCCCCTAATAAAATCTAAACGGCTGGAGCGATTTCAGTGAAACTCGGTAAGTTCATAGCACTATTCCCGGCGACGTCGACCGTGCCCATCGAATTTTGTTACGTCTCACCAATCCAACATGGCGGCTGTGCGAAATATTTCACTAGCATTCAGTATCTCCGAAACTATAACGGATATCGCCCTGAAATTGTGTACGGTGATAAAGGGTACTACTAGAAGTTCACCTATGAAACTTTCAAAAACCTGGTTACTACATAACCAACATGGCGGCCAAGCGAAGTGGAGACTTTTAAATAGACTTTTCTCGCGATTTAACTATCCAAACGTAATGAAACTTGGTACAGCAAATATTTATACACATTGCAATGCACTGGAATCTAATTTAGTTCAATTGTTTACATAACCTCAAAATGGCGCCTGTGCAAAATATTTCACTGACATTCTATATCCCCGAAACTATTACAGATATCACCCTGCAATTTTGTACGGTGATAAAGGTTGATGATAATTGTTGTTTTAAGGGGCCTAACATCGAGGTTATCGGCCCCTGATGAAATGAAATGGCGTGAAATGAAAGGATGAAGAAAAATAACAGCTCACTGCTATGGATGAAACGAAAATGGTTTAGATAAAATAGACAGTGAGCCCCAAGAACTATGCCTTATGTAGCAGGGAAAATACTTACAAAAAGGAACTCAGATTGAAACTACTCACAAAATGGAGAGCGGTAATACGTACATAAGGGAATTTGGAACGAAAAGAGTCACAAAAATAATAGATTGAAAAAATACGCACAAAATGTAGGTTAAGTCCAAAATACGTACAAATTGCAACGTACAGTCGAAATACCTACAAAATGCAAGTGAAATCAAAATACTTACAAAATGCAAATGAGATTGAAAATACGCACAAAATGTAATGTAGATTCAAAATACCCACAAAATGCAATTGAGACTTAACTACTTGAACAAAGCGGGGTAGGTTGAAAACACAAAATGCAAATGAAATTGCTTACAAAAGGTATGGTAGATTCAAACTTCTCATTTGGATGGACAATACTTACAAAATGCAATTTAGATTGAAAATAATTACAAAATGTAATTTAGATTCAAACTACCCACAAAATTGCAATTGAGACTTAACTACTTGAACAAAGCGGGGTAGGTTGAAAATACAAAATGCAATTGAAATTCAAAATACTCAGTAAAGTCCCAGCCCCTATATTGAAAGACTTACTAAAAAGCAATTTAGATTGTCAATCCTTACAAAATGCAATTGAGATTGAAAAACACTCACAAAATGCAATCTAGATCGAAAATACGTACAAAATGCAACGTAGATTAAAAATACCTACAAAATACGTACAAAATGCAACGTAGATTAAAAATACCTACAAAAAACGCTAGAAGGGGATTTAGATACACGGGGAACCAAGTAACAAAAACAGTGCGGGAATCTTAAAGAGAAAAGGAAATATAAGGAAAAGAGGAGAGGAGAGGGGAGAGAGGATAGGGGAGAGAGTCCGCCCCAAAGGTAAGGGACAAAAGGGGAAAACGGACCCAGCTCAGGAATCCCTCGAGGTCGCCAACTCCCGAACTCACCAGCCGTGAGCCCCTGAGGGTGTAGCATTATCTAGGGTGCACCAAAAGTGGTGGGGCTACATACACCCGGCCTCCTTGAGGGCCTTGAGCAGAAGGCAGGAGATAATATGAAAAGAAAAAGAAGGCTGACCCCTCGCAGAAGGAGGGAATCAGAAAAGATGAGACAAGGGCCGATTAAGGCGGGAAAGGAAGAGACTCCCTAGGCCTCGGATACCCTAATACCGTCGGGGTCAGAAGAGAGCAAGACTTGACCAAGTGAGGTCGACAGGAAAGAAGACAGAGAGGAGCACGGCACAAGTAAGTGGAAGCAATGCCGGACTCAGCTGGGGCCCCGTGGTCGCCAACCCACGCCCACTAGATGTGAGCCCCTGGGGGTCGGTGATAAAGGGTACTGATACAAGTTTACCTATGTATAATTCATAAACCAGTAAAGTACAAAACGAACATGGCGACCAAGCGAATTTGAAATATTTTAATAGTGATGATGATGATAATTGTTGTTTTAAGGGGCCCAACATCTAGGTTATCGGCCCCTAATGGTTTGGGTGATCATGAAGATGAAAATGAAAAGCGAACTTAAAACTAAAAACTAACTACTATCCTACATACTAGAAGAAGAAATGGAAAACGAAAGGAGAATAAGGCAAATAAAGGACAGGAGGAAAAGAAATGCCCTCAACCCTCGAAGAAAGCGGATTGAGGGACTTGGAAGGAAGGAGAGCCACGAAAGGCAGATAGGAAAGTGAAAGAGGAGAGGGTCCACCCCAAAGGTAAAGGACAAAAGGGGAAACCGGACCCAGCTCAGGAATCCCTCGGGGTCGCCAACTCCCGAACTCACCAGCCGTGAGCCCCTGAGGGTGTAGCATTATCTAGGGTGCACCAAAAGTGGTGGGGCTACACACACCCGGCCTCCTTAAGGGCCTTGAGCACAAGGCAGGAGGTAAAAGGAAAAGAAAAGGAAGGCTGACCCCTCACAGAAGGAGGGTGTCAGGAAAGATGAGACAAGGGCCAATTAAGGCGGGAAAGGAAGAGACTCCCTAGGCCTCGGATACCCTAATACCGTCGGGGTCAGAAGAGAACAAGAGTTGACCAAGTGAGGTCGACAGGAAAGAAGACAGAGAGGAGCCCGGCACAAGTAAGTGGAAGCAATGCCGGACTCAGCTGGGGCCCCGTGGTCGCCAACCCACGCCCACAAGAAATATTTTAATAGACTTTTCTCGTGAGTTAACTCTCTGAGCGCAGTGAAATGTGGTACAGTAAATGATTTTGCAGATTGTAATGTACTGCCATCTAATTTAATTCAATTGTTTACATAACCTCAAGATGGCGGCTGTGCGAAATTTTAAAATTAAGTTTGTATTTCTTGTGTCGTAATCATGCGATCGAAGTGAAAGTTTGAATAATGAACCTAGGCAATAAGTGACCTTGAATGGTACATAACTCTATGGCCTATACATATAACAATCCTAAATGGCAAGCTTCCGTAATATTTAGACGGTTCTGAATATTGTTTTAGATCCCTTATTTGGGGGTGGATCTAAAAGGGAGAGTTGTTGTACTAATTTATAAGGTGGTGCCTAAAAGGGTAGCTTCCCTTGTCAGGGTAAGCTGACCAGTGTAGAGTGTTGTGGTGTGCTAGGAACTAGGGGGCGTTCCTATAAATAATGTAGTAGTGTTTGAAGGGATGGGACCCAATGCACAGGGTCGCTGTGCTGGTCGCTTAGCTCAGCTGACTGCTTATTATGTAATTGAATCTGCTTGTATCAGCCAAGTGGCACGCGCTGCTTGTTGGCAGCCGAGCCGGCTCGAGAAACACAAAGGTACCTGAGTTAGCGCTAATGGACTACCGTCTGTCACGTCTTTACGTGACGGGAATAAGGAAGGGCGTTGGGATGTAAAAAGGCGTATAAACAGTAAAGCGTGTGTAGAGTGTGGACCAAGTGTTTATTGGTCTATAGTTTTGAGTATGAGTCCCTTGTAGGGAATGAGATTATGTTCACAATGTGTACAAGTGGTGTGTTACGGGTTACAAAAATAGGAACTCTGAACACGATTGACTGACTCACCTCGGTTGACACCAGCGTAGCCTCCGGCTGTCTCGATGAAGCACTGACAATGGAGAGATCCTTTGACCTCATTAGGACGCCTTCTTATACCTTCTGACGTCCTGCTGTCAGCATTGTGTTGGCATGCTGCCCCAGTTAGTACTATGTCGCTGAGTGTAATGATTACGTAAGGCTTGAGCTGCTTTATGGAGTAGCAAGCTGTCCTTACAGTATTAATGGATGTTGCCCCGGCTTTCCAAGGGTTGCCATTTTAGGGGATTTGGCCAGATGCCGGGGGGATGGACTCCAAGGGGTGCATACCCCTGGGAGGCTGTACAAGAGTCTTCCTTCATTTGTTCGCGTCCTCGCGAACGGGAACGGAACTGGAATTTGGGATGTTGACGTAGTGGTCCTTGAAACCCCCTCGTATCTCCTGGTGGCGTCGTATCGAAGTGTGGGTGTGCGGTCAGCCCGTGTTCAGAGGGGAGGGTTATGGGATTTACAGATATATGTATACATTGACATTGTGAAAAAACAAACAAAAAAAATTGACATTGCGAAAGATTTGATTAACATTGGGAAAAATTGACATTTGAGAAAAATTGAACATTAAAATAAATTCGACATGTAAAAAAAAATTGCCCTTGCTATTGCTGGCATATTGCTAGTTTTAAAAAAAACATGGTTTCTGATGGTGATGTGTTACATAGCTGTGCAGGGAGGAAAAACCCAGGGCCGAACGGATGATGGCGTCGTCCGCCCTATCTTAGGGAAAAAAGTGCTCCCTGCAATAAGAAAGGTAGAAGAAAATAGAAAAATGGGTGTTCCAGGGTATAATTTAAGGGAAATATTCAAAAGACGTTTATTGGTTTGGGAAAAAACGGAACACCCTGACAAATGGGGAAGTTAGAAGAAGGAAAGATGAAAGAAAACAAATCATACACATTATGTACATTGGCATCTTGATAAACAAACAAAAATATATATAGTGTTTAATGTACTATGTTGCGATTCTGACATTCAGGAATACTGTCGCTTTCCAGTGGAATAATTGTATAAAGTTTATCCTGAAAAATTATAAATTACCATGACCTTATGTCTAGTGGAATAATTGTATAAAGTTTATCCTTAAAAATTATGAATTACAGTGGTCTTATGTCTACTTAATCGCGCTAATCCCTTATAATTATAGTTGTTGTGAGGTACCTCGCGTGCACGCTACCCGTCTGTACGTACGCTTGCCGTCTCACGGCTGATCCTGTACGGCCACTTCTTGGTACGGTATAGTGGTCGTACCGCTTGCATGTATGCTTAATACCTAATCTGTGAAGCATCCTCTGTGGGTGAATGCTTTCACACTTGACAATGAGAGTCACTGCCACAAATCGGTTGCGCCCTCATTGTCGTAATCTGCGTCGCATTTTGACGCTTTATGTGTTTATATTTTAGTTGATCTGCCAGTAAGCCTGGTACCCCACAGGCACCAGTCCTGCTGTGCAGATTTATTTTGGAGTGTGTAGCTGAAAAAGAAAAATGTGGTGAGTGTTTGCGAGTGTGTCGGGATTAGTGCAAGTTGACGTATATAAAATAAAAATAAAATAGTACACATCATGGCATGCTGTAAATAATATGCCACTGCTATATGGTAGTGAAATTCCTGTCACCAGTTTTCTGTATCTGGTGACGATGCCTGTGAAAAAAAATGGCGAGGTTTAGAAAAAAACATATTAGTACTGGTTGAAGCTCTTCTTTCACTGAAAAAAAAAAATAGCATGATTAATGTTAATTAGCTGCAAGACCGGGCTTACCCTATACGGTGCCGTGATGCCGTAAATAATATGTAGTTGGTCTTACCCCGGTAGCGGAATTGTGGTTACCGGGTGCCGATATATTCCACTTTGATTATGCCTATTTTAACCTAGTTTGTCCTAAGTATTGTCGGGCTTACCTCGGTAACGGATTTATAGTCACCGAGTGCCGACCGGCGTTACTTAATACTATCTAACTTAATTATGGTCTAATAATTAAAAAAAACTATTACTAAGCCGAGAGGGTTGCCTTAATCTATTGCCGAAATGTGCTGCGCCATACCTGGCAACAGCGGTGAATAAATTTGCTTAATCCTAGGTTGCGTGTCAAATGCAACCGTCTTACAACTAAATTTGGCCTAGGACGATCGCCTGGGGCAATTAAATCCCCAGATCACCACCCGCACGAGCCCCAGAAACACCGGTTGTCTCTAGGGTCGCTAGATTCCGTCCCCTTAACTCTAGGTGTCGACGTCTATTACTAGTACTAATCTATTCGCAGGCGCTTACGGTGCCACTAAGCTAACCGTTTCGCCCGCTGTAACTTCCTTGTTCATGACCGTTTGCTGTTCCGATTTAACGTAGTTGAGCCGCCCACTTGGCTCCTGTGAGGGGCGCGCAATGCCCCTCTCTTAATGCCCTCTGGTTGCCCGTTCCGTCGCCATTTATGTGGGCATTGGACATTGTGGTCCAATGGCATAATATTGTCTTCGCCTTAATCGGCCGTCGCAATCTGCTTTTCGCAGTAATATTTTGCCTCTATGGGCCGCCGTAGTATGCTTTTCGCATTGATATATGATTTCGCCGCTATGGGCCGCAGTAATATGTATTTCGCAGTTATCTTCCACTCCAACGCATAGGAGTTTTGCTTCCCGCTATGGAAGCCCTACTTATGTAAATTTAACTAACAGTCTAGTCATAATATGGGTCGTCTCTAGGGATAGTTCCCGAGGCCGGCGCTGAGTGAGCTATTTCTCCCGCCATCCTCAGAAAGTCACCCTGCAGGTCTTGGCTTCGACGACCGTGGCACAAAGTGGGTGTAGCATCCCTTCCTCCCAGGGGCGGTTTATGCGCACCTAGGATTCCAGAGCTTGCCCGACCAGGCCGCGAATGCTTTGACCTTACGTAGTTCGTCTGTTTGGTCTAGTCGTCAGTTAAGTGAGGTCGCTGCGCTGTCGAGCCAACTGGGGAAGGGTCCACATCGCCTTCCCCAGCTCTCAAAGTGTGGTTCTCCCGACCTTCGGCTTACACCGTTGTCAACCATCAGGTCGTATCAGATTCCTTTGTAAGAGAGAAAAAAAATGTGTCGTAACCTGTGTAAATAGTTTAATCTCTGTGTAAAAATGTAAAATATTTCCAGTGTAGCGGGGTTGTAGATCTTCTAAGTACATAGGCTACTTCTGGCCTACCATCGCTATGTCAGCTTCCCAGCAATAATGCTTTCTTTACCTCAATGGAGGTGTTAGTAGGGTCTGTAATGTCAGGTACCCTGTTATTAGGACTTGGGGGTAGTTATTTGTTGAGTGGGCTTAAAGTATGGTAGGAAGGGTTTTGCGCACCTTTGGGTTCCACGTTAGTGGTGGCCTGAAACCGGTGATGCCACTGGAATGCTTCTATAGTGAGTGGAGTGGGGAGGTAATTCCCGGGATTGCAAAAATACGAAAATTCATGCAGGTTTGATATTAAAATCCCTGGTAATTGGATGGGATACTCATGCATGTGTCTGGATATGAAGTTGCTGCCTTCATGTACGGATAGGTGTAGGGTGGGGCATAATACCAATATATCCCTTTCATGCGGGAGTGTTTAAGTACTAAAGAATGGTTAGTATATATCTATGGCCTCCTCTCTCATTTGGAGAGGCGCATTATGCTTCTTTAATGTTTGCTGACACACCCCTAATACTCAGGTGTTAGCATCGTGACGCAAGGCGTAGCATGCCTGCTTTTTAGACGCATGAAGTCCATCAACCCCTGTGTGTATTTTGTAATGTAGTGTAGCTGTTTTTGGTCGTGTAGATGTGGTTGCGTTGTTTATGTTGGGCGTGAGAAGGTTATGGGAAGGGAGTAAGGTGGTACGCTGGTAGCCTGTTCTCCTGTCGTCCTCCCTTGGTCCATGTTGGCTTTCTATCCGCGCCTTGGGATAGTAGAGCTGCATGACCTAATCTGGTCGGCCATTTGCAGTGTAGATGTGGCCAGTGGTCGTAATGCGACTGGTCATGTGCTAGTCATCTGTAAGGACTCCTATGCCTTACGAGCGGTAAGAGAAGTTATTAGGGGGGAGATCTTGTCTGTGTTTGCTCCTAATTGTTGAGTGCGAGTGCGTGTGTGTGCCTATGTACCGCTACACCACGCGGACGGTTGGTCTGTTGCAGGCCAAGTCGTAATATGTGTCGCCTGTGTGGGCAGAAGGCGCCCGTGGCTTGGCAACGTCTTTGCGAACGTGCCCTTGAGGCCCAAGATAAGTTCCGCTGTGTCACGTCTTGTCCATTGCCAAATGTTTTTGCAGTGTGGAAAAAAAATGTATGGCGTTATAATTGTTATGTGTGTGTAATTTCACGGTCACGGGCGATACGCAATAGTGTCTCGTCACCGCAGTATTGCAGTGTGAATAGTCTGCAGTCAGCAATTGGTATGTGTAATACCAGGCCGGGAAGTTACTGTTTGTCATCCGCTGGTATGTGCCTTTCTGCACGAATGCAAGTGTGGTCATTGTTTTGGATTCCTAGCGGCTTAATGTAGCAATTCGCCCTAGTTAGGTAATGACGTCGTGTGGCCATTGTTCCCTAAGACTTGTGTCTTGTGAAATTTTCCTACCTGTGTTTGTGAAATGTATTCCTCTATGCCTGGTGTAATTCGAAATTGTATGTCTGGTTTTTGGTGGGAGGAAATGTAGTATTCCCTGTTCATGCATTTGTATGGGCCAATTTCGGTGTGGTTGGGAGCCTGGATAACTGCTTCCCCTTTGTGTCTAAATTTTTTACTGGAACTCAGCCCCGTGACCTTATGTCATTCTCTGTGTTTTATGTTTGCGTTGTGTTCCAGGGCTTGGGGCTTTCCCAGTGTGGGTTTTGCTTGTGTTCCGTGTACCAAAAATACCATTGGATAGTTAGTTTTTGGTACGCGTGTGGTGTGTGGTCATGGGTTCGAATCCGGTTGTCTGTAAAGACTTGGTGTGATCATTTCCGTGCCGCATAAAATATGGCACGTTCCCGTGGATGTGCAATGCGCAAATGAAAGCATGCATACCTGTGTAGAGTTTGTACGTTTTTGATTTCCCCTCGTAGTGTAATTTTGGAAGATATAGGGTCTCTAAATCGGGCGTGAATGATGTGTTGATTTCTGTCCAGTAGGCTTTGGCTCGGCTTGTCTATGTCGAGCAGTCTTGCTCATTGAGGAGTATGTTACTGCTGATACGACGGTGTTGAATTACGATGTTGTGTGCTTTCATTTGTTTCATGCTCTGCCCACGTCCTAGTTTTCTGCACGTGTGTGTGTGTGCCTGATTGCTGTCTATAGTGATTGCTAGCAGTGCCTCTCTCATTGTAGAAAAAAAACTTGTGGTTTAATATGACCGTTGATCTGTAGCTCATGCGCCACGGGATTTCCGTTTTACTTGGAATCCAAACCATAGGCCATGGCATTTCACTTCGGAAATCCCATATGCGTTGTACGCGAGTGTGTCTGGTCCGCTAGTCGCGTGTTTGGTGACCAGATGCCAGAGGCGATTTTATTGTTTTTCATTTATGACCCGCTGTTAGTGGGACTGTCCCAATTAGTCTTAGCTTTCCCATTATCCTTATTCTAGGACTGGATATCTACTCAACCTTATATTCCTGGTATTCAGAAGGTTGCGGGTTTGGAGACCGTCTTTTACCCAGAGTGATTGTTTCCGGCACCATGAAGGTTGTGTCTCCGGGACAGTTCTGGTGAGTGTTAGGATCGTATCCCGGTTCGGTCAGTGGGCTATTTCTTGGCTTTCTTCCCACGTCTGCCAACGGGACCGTTTCCTTTTCTTTTAGCAGTGTGCCCGCCTTTACGTGTAGGTGTGTGAGCTTTACGTGTGTGATATGCCTTCATCCGGCGGGCGTGAATAGTGTCCTTTATGAGTTTCCTCCCATGGCGCACGTTTACTATATAATTTAGGTCAGATACCTTCCTGCAGACTTTGAAGGGACCTGCCCATCGTGGCAGGAGGAATTCGGACACGTTCTTCTTACGGGCATGATTGGAGACCATCACCAATTGCCCGGGTGTGTATTCCACGGTCTTTCTATTCCGATCGTACCGCTCTTTTTGTTTTTTCTGGGCCTCGGCTATGTTTTTTCTAGCGTCCATGCGGCTATCTGCAAATGCTCTAGCCGAGCCGCATTGTCTGTGTGGGCGTCCTGTGGGATACATATATTGTCTATGGGACTTCTGGGTGTGTATCCGTGCAGTAGGAAGTGTGGAGAGTGTTTCGTAGCCGTAGATACAGAGGTATTATAACTAAAAGTAATGCTTTGCAGATATTCATCCCAGTCTGTTCCTGCGTCCTCTGTAAATTTAGCCAGCGCTATTCCAAGTATTTTGTTCATACTTTCCGTGAGTCCGTTGGTTTGCGGGGAAAAACTCGTGGTAGTGTATGCCTTAATCCTGAGTATCTCCAGAAACTGTTGGAGCACTCTCGAGGTGAAAATAGTACCTCTGTCGGATAATAAGGTTTGGAATAGGCCATATCGTGTAATTATGTCAAATAGAAATTCGGCTATGCTGTTCGTGTCTGCTTTGGGAACAGCCTTTGTAATCATGTATCGTGTGAGATACTCGGTGGCCACCAGGATATATTTATTACCTTTCTGACTTGTTGTAATGGGGCCTTTCACATCTATTCCGACTCTGTGAAATAACTCTCCCACGGGGATTGGGTTGAGTAGTCCATGAGGCTTGCCAGGTCTTGTTTTGAATCGTTGGCAGGTGTGACATGTCTTGACAAAGGTATCTATGTCGGCCTTCATGTTTACCCAATAGTACTTGTCACGGATTCTAAGGTAAGTTTTATGCGTACCTAAGTGTGCCCCTGCCAGTGGGCTATTGTGGTGTCCGCTCATGATATTTTCTCTCAATGATTCCGGAACCGCTATAGGTGCGCTATCGTGCATGGCTGTGGGCTTAAATTTCAGTACCCCGTCTTTGTCTAGAAAAAATCGCCTAGACATCCGTGCTGTCTTGGAGTCCACTTTATCCAAGTCTTCTAGTGCCAATAGAATCTGTTTCAAGTGCGGATCACTTTCTTGCTCCTGTTTGATGTCAACCACCGTCAGGGCAAAGGTGGGCATATCGTCCCAGTCGTGGTCTTTACTGTCATCTGGGGGATCGGCTACTGGCAGCCTAGACAACCCATCTGCGTCTAGGTGTGTAGCGCCTTTCTTGTGTTTGACCACGAAATCATATTCATACAGGCGGAATATAAACCTGTTGAGTCGCGAATTTGGGTTTTTAAATTTGTCCCAAAAAAGCAAGCTCGCGTGGTCAGTCACTACCGTGAACTTGATACCATAGAGGTATACTCTAAAATAGTTCACTCCCCACGAAAATGCCAGCATTTCCCGCTCTGTGGCAGAGTATCTAGTCTCAACGGCCGTTAGCTTCCTGCTAGCGTAGGCGACGGGCCGTTTGCGCCCTTCGGCGTCTTCCTGCGATAGGGCTGCTCCCAACCCATACAGGCTGGCGTCCACGTGTAAAAATGTGGGCCTATCACTGTGGAAGTGTTGCAGCAATGGAGGTGAGGTCAATAGTTGCTTCAGTGTGTTGAAGGCATCTATGTGTTCCTGCGTGATGCTGAAGGGCGTTTTTTCCCGTGTGAGTTCAGTTAGGGGATGGGCGATGTGTGCAAACCTATAGATATGCTTGCGATAGTACGACGCCAGGCCAATAAAACTGCGCAATTGTTTCAAATTTGTGGGCATTGGGATGCCCATTATTGCGTCAGTCTTGGCTGGGTCGGGAATAATGCCCTCCCGGTTGACAATATGGCCCAAGATGTTAATTTGCTGTCTGGCAAATTGACATTTCGCAGGTTTAAGCCTTAGTTTAGCTTCTCTGATCCTTGCGAAAGCCTCCTCCAAATGTACGATGTGTTCGTCAAAAGTGTTGGAGAAGACCGTTATGTCATCCACGTACACCAATACGGAACGCCATTTAAGCCCTGAAAATGTCTTATCCACTAGCTTTTGGAAGGTTTGGCTGGCGTTACGGAGACCCATCGGTAAACGGGTGTAGGTAAATAGTCCGTTCTCTGTAACGAACGCCAGCTTGTGCCTATTTGGTTCATAGACGGGGATTGAATAGAATCCGCTATAGCAATCCATCGAACTGAACCAGCTAGCTCCACCAAGGGCGTCCAAATAGGTGTCTGCCCTTGGTAGTGGATAACTATCATTTTCGACTAACTTATTGAGCCTCCTGTAGTCAGTACAAAACCTGTGCGATCCGTCCCTCTTTTTGGTCAGCAGAACTGGAGAGGAATAGTTAGAAATAACTGGAACAATGACCCCTGCCTCGAGCATCTCTGAGATCTGGGCATCGATGGCATGTCTCTCCTTCTGGCTCACTCTGAAGGGAGGCTGGTGTACTGGTCGGTCACTAGTGAGTGTGACGTGGTGTTCAATGAGGTCTGTCACAGCGAGATCCTTCATTGAGTGGGCAAAAATATCTCTGTTGGTCTCCAGGAGCTCCGTGAGCCTTTTATTTTGCTCCGGAGTCAGGTCCTGCGTGTGGTTCTGGTTGGCCGCCTTATCAGTGTGTGTGTTTGTATATTGGCTGATAGTGTGCAGTGTAGGGGCCTGATGCTCGTGGTTTTCTCGCTCCGCTCGAATCCCATCTCTGTTCCTGGTGTATACCATGGGATGTGTGGTGAGCCTCTGGTCGTGCTTTAAAAGCATCTGACCACTAGCGAAATTTATGCTAGCCTCATATCTAGCGAGAAAATCCATGCCTATTATGGCTGACGCAGAAAGGTGCTCGATAACGAACATGGGGTGCGTTGTGGCAAAATGGTCTATCCTAATATGTATGTTCGCTACCCCCATGTTTTCCAGCGCCTGAGCGTTGGCCGCTACCAACCGAATGTTTCCCGTGACACCTTGTATTTGCGCCTCGGCAATGTGTCGTCTATTAACACAACTTACGGCTGCCCCGGTATCAATTAGGGCCTGCACTCTGTGGCCATTTATGGTGGCGTGTATCGTGAGGGCCGATACCTGAAATCCACTGCCCTGCACCGATGTGTTGTGTAAGATGTATGTTGTTGTTGTTGTTGTTGCCGGAGTGACATTTGTGCTGGGCAGGCACGAAGCTGTCCGCTTATCGTACCTGGCACGCTTCGCCTCTCGGCTGGCTTCCTGTTCTGAGTACTTTGCCCAGGTCAGCAAAGTGCGTTTGCCAAGTACATTGCCAGCTCCTTTAACCGGTCTTGCTGTGAGACTAGGAGTCTGCTGGCGAACGTTTAGTGTATTAATCGTTCCCAGCCTTTGTGTAGTTGTGTTGTTGTTGGTTTCTTCCTCTCGGGAAGGTGTGTCTGCAAATGTGACCCTGAGCTTGCCTTTGTTAACCCGACTTTTGTTCCAGGCGGTCGCGAGTTCGACTCCTGTTGCTGGCTTCCCCATGCCGAGCGAGCTCGCGTCATGCGCCTGTGTATGGTCAATTCCCCCCCTGTGGTGTGGTGAAGGGGGTGGGGTTTTCTGTTTGGAGGGTGTGGGCGTGTTCTCGGGCTGTTGGCTTCTGATTGTGAGGGGTGTGTAATGTCCCGCCTTAGGGTTTCCTGTGAAAAGTACGTGTAGGTCCCTATTGAATCCCGCAGTTGAGAATAGCGGAGGCGAGTGCACATCCGTATATACATGGATGTTGGCTTTGAGCACTTTGCCGAGAGCGGTTACCTCTACGGCACTGCCATAGGTGCCGTCCTTGCCCATGTATTTTCGGTAATCCGCCCCGGTCTGGAATGGGTTTTCCCGCTCGTCCGACACAAAGTCCCGGTACTCTTTCCAGTTGGCCAAGATATGTTTGACCGTTTTCTGTCTGTAGTCCCCATGATAATCCTCGGTATTCCGGATTAGAAAGCTCATGGCCCTAAACAGACAGTTGCCGTCTCCTTGCACGGGGTGTGTTTGGAAACGGTCCGGGGGCGGATCGTCAGCCTTAGCTTTAGCTGGCTGCTTCTTCCCCTTACTCTTACGGGTTTTCTTGGGGGAAGGGCCTTTCTTGTGCTGTGTTGGGGGAGGAACCTCAGCTGCTTCATCAACTAGCCGAACCTCCCCGTCTAGGCGTTTTTTGAAAATGTGGGTGTACGCCTACCTGTACTGTATGTGCGCCCCCCCCCCCCTCGGGGTGGCCGCGCCAACTCCCCGTTTGCGGTGTGTAAGTAGGTGTAGGGAGTATTGCCCCCCTGTCTGTCCGGCGGGGTGCTTCATCCCTGAACTCCCTCGGGTATTCGTCTGGGAGGGGGTAGTGTTCCGGGCCCTTCGTGTGTTTGTCTATGTTGTCCCTTTCTCTAGTGGGTTTTCTTCCTTGTCGGTTATTGCCCTGTTGTCCGTTATTCTGTCTCCGCCAGGGTGGGGTGTATGTCTGCTGCTGTTGGGGCGGGTATTCCCGTCGGTACCCCTTTTCCCTATATTGTTCAGCTGCATACCTCTGTCTGGTCGAGGGTGGGTTTTCTCGCTGTTCCCAATTTCCCTTGTACTGCGGGGCCGCATAGCCTTGGCTGCGTGGGGGCGGGTTCTCCCGATATTCCACATTTCCCCTGTACTGCGGGGCTGCATAACCTTGGCTGCGTGGGGGCGGGTTCTCCCGATATTCCCCATTTCCCCTGTACTGCGGGGCTGCATAACCTTGGCTGCGTGGGGGCGGGTTCTCCCGATATTCCCCATTTCCCCTGTATTGCGGGGCAGCGTAGGCCTGTCTATTTGGTGGCGGGCTGTTTCGTCGGGGGATGTCGTGGTCGTACTCGTCAGGGTAGTACTCCCGTGTGTACGGAGATGGTGACCGCCTTGAGGGGTATGTCGGCTCTGTGTCCGTGTATGCTATCGGTGAGTACCGAGGAGGGTAGTGTGGCCTATCCTGTGGGGGAGGTGTTGTTGGCCGCTGTGGAGGGTAGTAATTTTCCTCCCTCCCGTAGCGTCTCCTCTCTGTATGATAGTGTTCTCGTTTGTCTGCTTCCTCATCCCTTGGCAGCCTCCCGCCCGCTTGGATGGCAGCTATGGTCAGTTTCTCCATCCTGTCCACTAATTCGTCCATTTTGGCGTTAGTGTCGTCTTTCTGAGTTTGGAAGTGCAGATCCACGGCTTTTTCCGTAGCCTTTTCCGTGATCTTTCTCCCCTCCTCTATGGTCTTTATGTTATTCAACATATGTTGGACCGTGAGGTTGTTCATTATGCATAGCTTTTCTACTATGGCTGGTCTGAGGCCCTGCATTAACAGCTTGACTTTCTGTTTATTTGTCATTGCTGCATTGTACTTTTCGCACATTATCAATTTAACATTGATGTATGCCTGGGCGCTCTCTTTGGGTCCCTGTGACCTCTGTCTAATCTGGTCATAGAGATCGTCATCGTCTGGTATGAGCTGGAACTCCTCTTTTAAGAGTAAAGCGGTTTCCTCCCATGTGGCAGCTTCTAGTGTGTCCTCATGGAGCTCATACCACGTCATGGCCGCCTTTGTGAGGTAGGCAGGAAGGAGCCGTTTTCTAACTTCCTCGCTCCAACCATTGATCCGGGCCGTTCTATTGAAGGCCTTGAGGTATTCCTCGGGATCCTGGCCTTCCCCCGTGAACTTTGTGGGGTGGATCATGGGGTACTCAGTGTGTCTATTCATGTCGTTCTCGGCTGTGTTTCGTTGACTGTGTAGTGCTTCGGGTCTGTTTGTGCCGTTCACCCCGCTGTCGTGTGCTGAGGTATTTGGGCTGTTTAGAGGGGAATTAGCCTCGCTTCCCGTGTACGACACCTGTGTTACGTTACCAGGTGGCTCGTCACCTGATATGCTTGTGCTGATGGATGGTGTATTGTCGTACTGTGTGGATTCGACTATGTGTACGGTTCTGTCTAAATCCTGTTTTACTGTCTCCAAAATAGTGTGGATGTCCAGAACCGCTTCTGTCGTGTGATTATTGGCTTTAATAGTGTCTGTTTCTAATAGCTCTGAAATGCGCTCGAGCAGGTTACTGGCTTTCTGCTCTGTGATCTGCAGTTGCTGCAACAATAGGGGATGGAGTGTTGGCAGACAATCTACCTCACTAGCGCAGGATACCGGTGACTCTTGTGTGTGTTCACTGGCCTGGGACCGTGTAAAATGTATAACTTGTGCTGCAGCGGCAGGGTGTTGAGCACGGATCTGTGCTGTTTTGAATTCAAGGTCCCTGAGTAGTTGTACTGCAGTCTGGTCAGTTATTAAGTCACCGTTCTTAATCTTTAGCTTCGGCAGGAGTGGAGTCGTACTAGCCGACAAATGGTGTGCAAAGTCTCTTAATGTAGTTCTAAATGTGGACATTTAATCTAAAAAAAATATGTGTGACGCAATATGAGGTTAAAAAAAAATTTCACTATTTGCTTGGCTTTTTGCGGTACGGAAGGGGTCGTTTTACCTACGAGGGCTCGTTGGTTGAGTCCCGTTCTACTGTGCGTAGGACCGCGCCTCCACCAGTGTTTTAGATCCCTTATTTGGGGGTGGATCTAAAAGGGAGAGTTGTTGTACTAATTTATAAGGTGGTGCCTAAAAGGGTAGCTTCCCTTGTCAGGGTAAGCTGACCAGTGTAGAGTGTTGTGGTGTGCTAGGAACTAGGGGGCGTTCCTATAAATAATGTAGTAGTGTTTGAAGGGATGGGACCCAATGCACAGGGTCGCTGTGCTGGTCGCTTAGCTCAGCTGACTGCTTATTATGTAATTGAATCTGCTTGTATCAGCCGAGTGGCACGCGCTGCTTGTTGGCAGCCGAGCCGGCTCGAGAAACACAAAGGTACCTGAGTTAGCGCTAATGGACTACCGTCTGTCACGTCTTTACGTGACGGGAATAAGGAAGGGCGTTGGGATGTAAAAAGGCGTATAAACAGTAAAGCGTGTGTAGAGTGTGGACCAAGTGTTTATTGGTCTATAGTTTTGAGTATGAGTCCCTTGTAGGGAATGAGATTATGTTCACAATGTGTACAAGTGGTGTGTTACGGGTTACAAAAATAGGAACTCTGAACACGATTGACTGACTCACCTCGGTTGACACCAGCGTAGCCTCCGGCTGTCTCGATGAAGCACTGACAATGGAGAGATCCTTTGACCTCATTAGGACGCCTTCTTATACCTTCTGACGTCCTGCTGTCAGCATTGTGTTGGCATGCTGCCCCAGTTAGTACTATGTCGCTGAGTGTAATGATTACGTAAGGCTTGAGCTGCTTTATGGAGTAGCAAGCTGTCCTTACAGTATTAATGGATGTTGCCCCGGCTTTCCAAGGGTTGCCATTTTAGGGGATTTGGCCAGATGCCGGGGGGATGGACTCCAAGGGGTGCATACCCCTGGGAGGCTGTACAATATATATGAATCTTTTACAGCAACCAAACTGAAATTTTTATGTTCATAGAGACTATGAACATATGTTCACCTATAGGACTTTCAGTAACCTCGTGAGCACGAATCCAACATGGCGGCGACGCGAAGTATAAATATTTAAATGGACGTTTCTCGCGAATTAACTATCCGAGTGCCGTGAAACGTTGCACGTTTTAAATGCTTACACAAATGTTGATCCACTGGCATCTAATTTATTTCAATTGTTTGCATAATCACAAGATGGCTGCTGTGCGTAATTTTAAAATCTCGTTTTTACTTCTTGTGTTCTTATCATGCGATTGAAGTTTGAATACCACACTTACACAATAATCTTAATATAATAGTACAAAAATAAAAATCCAACCTGGCGACCGTCTGAAATATTTAGACGGTTCTCAATATCTACGAATCTGTTACAGCAATTAAACTGAAATTTTGTATGTTGATAGAGGCAATTAACATGAGCAGGATATATGAAAATAGGCTGTACAGTTCTTCACGGAACTACTTGTTATACTTGTGGTCACACTGTCCTTATGCAAGGTTTTGACACTGATGTGTAACTATGTAACGGTCTGTTACTTCTTCACGCAAAATTATATCTCCCGCAGAGATGTTGGTTGGTTCCTCAGTTTAGGGGCTGCGACAACGCGGTCATATAACCCCGTGTACTTTGGGTGAGTGTAGAATCTGTCTGATAAACGGTGTGAATTGTGATGGCTGTATTAGTCTGTAATTCAGGTAAGGAATGCAGACGTTAAATTTCAAGCAGTAGTTCCTAATGTTGCTACCAGATACTAACGTCAACGCCACCCAGCTGTGAACTTGGCTACTGGATGCCACCTCAATCAGCAACTCGCAACGAACGTTGGAACTTCCCTTCCAAAGGAAAGCTTACTGAGGGATTTTTAGCACTCTTAGAAAATCCGACGACTTTGGCCGGCTTTGAACCCGCGACCTTGGGCATAGAAGTTCAGCATGCTACCAGTTACGTCACCGAAGCCGCTTCACACTTAGTCAGATGGAAATCTGAATCTGATCTCGCGCAAGTGCGTTGTCATGGCAACGTCTGATGGCTCATCCCTCATCAATTTAGTAGTGTTGCCATGTCAACCACTGATAGCTCTTGGCATTTTCTTATAATTCCGAAATCATTTTTCTCATCCCTTGGCGCAATGGTGGCTCATATCAAAAATTCTTTCAGACAAACGTTTTAGGTAATTATTAGTGGAATATTGTCCATTTTTTACGGTTTTGATATTGTGCCTATTAACAGAGATATGATTAATGTTTCCCGAAAAAAACACTTTTTCCCACCCCTTTTGTCAATGGTTGGTGCTATCAAAAAACGTTTCAAACATAAATTTCTGAGCTTTATCCGACACATAGTATGAACTTTGAACGGATTCGATATTTCACATATTAAGAGAGTTATAGCAATATTTCTTTTTTTCGAGAAAAAAAAAGTCCCCCATTTTCATCCCCTTCGACCGATTTAGCCCAGTAACGAACTCGTCCGAGATTTTATGGGTATACATATTCGGTAAAAAATTCAAAGTGATTGGTGCAAAATTACGACAGTTATCGTGTCCACAAGAAACTGATATACATATATACATATATTACATAAATTATATATAAACTTTTGAACTGACGGTGGTTTTGGGGTATGGGGGATGTGAAACGCGAAGATATGTCGAAATTTTCCGGAAATCGAAACATGGTACCCATTGCAATAGTTAGCTTTCTAATGAAATCTACCTAAAATACTGCCGTCAACGACGCCTAGCTGTGAACTTGGCTACTAGATGCCACCTCAATCAGCAACTCGCAACGAACGTTGGAACTTCCCCTCCGAAGGAAAGCAAACTCAGTTTTTTTTAGCGCTCTTAGTAAATCCGACGACTTCAGCCGGGTTTGAACCCGCGACCTTGGGCATAGAAGTTCAGCATGCTACCAGTTCCGATACCGAAGTCGCTTCCCACTGACATATGAAAACTGAATGTGATCTCGTGCAGTGGCGTTGTCATAGCAACTGCTGATGGTCATCCCTTATCAATTAAAAGTAAAGTTGTCATGGCAACCTCTCTTGGCACTTGGCATTTTCTTATAATTTAAATCATTTTGTTCACCCCGTGGCGTAATGGTGGGTCATATCAAAAATTCTTTCAGACAAAAGTTTTAGGTATTGGAGGAATATTGTCCATTTTGTGCGGTTTTGATATTGTGCCTATTAACAGAGATATGATTAATGTTTCCCGAAAAAAACACTTTTTCCCACCCCTTTGGTCAATGGTTGGTGCTATCAAAAAACTTATTTGACATAAATTTTTGGCACTTATCCGACACATATTATGAACTTTGAAGGGATTCGATATTTCATGTATTAAGAGAGTTATAGCGATATTTCACTTTTTCGAAAAAAGCCCCCCATTTTTACCCCCTTTGACCGATTTTGCCCATTAACGAACTCGACCGAGATTTTATAGGGATACATATTATGTAAAAAAATTCAAAGTAATTGGTGCAAAATTACGGCAGTTAACGTGTCCACAAGAAACTGATATATATATATATATATATATATATATATATATATATATATATATATATACAGTGTGGTCCACCCGCCCCTTATTATTTAGTTTTATGAAACCCAACTAACATCTCAATTCTCCCGATGGTCGATATTGCTCTGCGCTCTGACTGTGTGACAGCAATGTAATTGGGTCATGGGTCTAGCAAAGAAAAACCGACCTTAAACTTTTCCCCGCCAAATACTATGGCCCATTCTACTAACATATGACTTACTGCTCCTTGAAATAACACACACACACGCAATACGATCGAAGTAATAGCTTACGCCACGTGATCTGTAATAGTAAAAAGTTAAATCAACACCTTAAACCGTGATTGAAGACTTTGACATGGACTTAAACGTATGAGGTGGGACGGCTAGAGGAACAACTGCACGTTTAGCGTGCTGTGTCTCTCTTGTGTTGATGGCTGAGAGGTTTAAAGCCTGACCGTACGTGGTGGACGCGAGCGGGTAGAACGGTGCTTCGAATCCAGTAGTAGTAGGCATACTTTTTTGAACGAAAGCCCACATTCCATTTTAGTCGGGATGTAACTACATTGCCACATTTATTGCCTTAAGACGTATTTTTGTGAAGAGTACGTTGAATTTTGATGATTTATAAAGAAAATACGATCGAATTGGTACGATATGCCACGTGACCTGCAATGGCAGAAAACTAAAAAACTGGCATGAATATTAACATAACATATCGAAGTGTTGCTCCGGTGGTCCGGGTTCGATTTCCAGCTCTGCCAAGAAATGTAATACTTGTCTGAGGGCTGAAATTGGGTACACGTAGCCTCGTGAAGCAAATATGAGAAGAAGTGGGTTTGATTCCCACCTCAGCCACCCTGGAAATGGTTTTCCGTGGTTTCCCACTTCTACTCCGGCCAAATTCCGGGACGGATTCTATCTTAAGGCCACGGCTGCCTCCTTCCCAATCCTTAATTGCAAATACACACATCATTACAAGCCCGCAATAACTCAGGTTATCAGACAAATTCTACACACACACCCAAGTAAACGGGGCTAAATGACCGCGATGTTCTAGCTCCTCAAATGAAACAAAACAACAACATATCGAAGGATATTCTGATCACCAGTGCTTGCATCGAAGTATACGTATTCCTTAGAAATTCCCATGGTATTATTAGCATACTTTCGATTTTTGCAAAAGATGAAAGTAGACTTATGAGATCTACACATGGCCAAAAATTGTGTGTCTGTGTGTGTGTGACTGTGTGTCTGTGTGTGTATGTGTGTGTCTGTGTGTGTGTGTGTGTGTGTGTGTGTGTGTGTCTGATTGAGTGTACTCTGAATGTCTGTCCCCCTTTATCAATTCGAACACGGTGAAACCGAATCGAACGAAATTTGGTACAGAGGTAGCACTAGCGTAGAACACCTCAGTGTCATGTTTTATATCGCCACCATCTTGACGGAAACGTAATGGTGACCACCCAAATTTTCAAAGCTTAAATCAAATTACGACTAACTTAATCATCCGATCTCTACCAAATTTTGCAACAACATATACTTGTATGGCGAGCGTAGTTTGACTGAACTACAAGGTCATCAGTCCAATAGTTTGCAGATGACGGCCATGTGTGTGTGCAAATCGATTCCCCCTATCAATTCAAAGACGGTGAAAGTGAATTGAACGAAATTTGGTACAGAGGTAGCACTACCAAAGGGCACTCCAGTGTCATGTTTTATATCGCCACCATCTTGACGAAACCGTAATGGCGGCCATCCTAATGTTACGAGCTTGAATCAAATTACGACCAACCTAATAATCTGATCTCTACCAAATTTTGCAACAACATACCTTTATGTATAGAGAATCTTTTGACCACACTACAAGGTCATCAGACCAATAATATGCGGATAGCGGCCTTGTATGTGTGCAAATCGATTCCCCTTAGCTTTTCAAACACGGTGAAACCGAATGGAACGAAGTTTGGTACAGAGGTAGCACTAGCAAAGGCCACCTCAGTGTCATGTTTTATATCGCCGCCATCTTGACGGAAACGGAATGACGGCCACACAAATGTTAAAATCTTGAATCAAATTACGACCAACCTAATCATTTGATCCCTACCAAATTTTTCAACAACATACCATTTTGTGGGAAGCATCTTTTGACTGAACTATAAGGTCATCAGCCAAATAGTTTGCAGATAGCGGCCATGTATGTGTGCAAATCGATTCCCCACATCAATTCAAACACGGTGAAACCGAATTGAATGACATTTTTTTACAGAGGTAGCACTAGCAAATGGCACATCATATTCATGTATAATACCCGTATAGCACGTTGTATTTCAAGAAGCTACTACAACCAACATTCAATTATACTCCTTGAAAAGGACAAAGAGTTATAACAATACCCATGCATTTAGGAGAAAGTAGGCAATACGTTCTTCACTGAACATCTTGTTTTGTTATGAAATTTTAACAAAAAGTCATAGCATATCTTTAGGCCCGTATCACACGACACTCGCTGGCAAGGAAGCTGCTGTGATCGCTGGTACAAAATCCTGTATGATTCTGTTCTCTTCGTCAGTACACCTGCTTGTATGACCGAAGTGTATCACACGCTAGCATTTTGGAAGCTAAGTTGTATGAAATAAAACCGAAGGGCTGTCGTTTGAGGGCATTATTTGCAGTTATGTGGCCTTATAAACGTAAAGTGGTCGCGAAACTTACGTTAAGTAAATCAGAAAACATGCCAGGTACTGAATGAATGCATTCCAATCAATATTTAAGATCAAACTGTAATAATTGATTATTTTACCATACGCGTTAATAAGAAGCGCAATAAAAACCTCCAGAGTGTGTTGGAAATGTGTGCAAGTGTTATTGCGTCCGCTCGCTCTTCCGAAGATCCCGGGTTCAAGACTATCTAACGGTAGATCTTTTAAATTCTTTTTAACTATTTTATCATACCCTCCATACCTCGTACAGCAAGATTTCAACTGGGGTTTGTTCACATTATCTACGAAGACGATAGGGAAAGTTATTTTCTTGTCTCATTTAAATGGCTATTTTCCCTAAATACTGTTCAAAACCATGGATGGATTCTATTCGTTATAATTATTATATTTTTAGTTGATTTTACCCTCCAGGTTAGGTTTTCCCACGGACTCAGCGAGGGATCCCATCATTACCGCCTCTACGGGCAGTGTCCTGGAGCTTGAAACATCTCGTCTGGGGGATACAACTGGGGAGGTGGGAACAGCACCTCGCCCAGGCGTCCTCGCCTGCAAAGCGAACAGGGTCCTCTTGAGGGATGGGAAGGGAGGGGCAGATCGGGAGGGATAGGCAAGGAAGAGGGAAGGAGGCGGCCGTGGCCGTACGGTAGGTAACATCCCGGCATTTGCCCGAAGGCAAAGTGGGAAACAACGAAAAACCTCTTTGAGGATGGCTGAGGTGAGAATCGAACCCCCTCGACTCATTTGGACCACCCGAGGCTGAGTAGACCCCGTCCCAGTCCTCATACCACTATTCAAATTTCGTGGCAGAACTGGGAATCGAACCCAGGACGTCCGGGGTGGCAGCTAATCACGCTGACTACTACGCAACGGAGGCGACTCTATTCGTGATAATTAGAATTTTAATACAGTGGAACGTGGCTAATTCGAACTTCTTTAATTCGAATTTTTCTCTTGGTCTCTAGCATTTTGTATACATTCAATGCTAAAAAATCGTGGTTAATTCGAATTATATTTTGGATAATTCGAAGCTTTTAGTGTAAAAAGCCGATCGGAAGCCAAACAGTTAGGTAAGTTCCCGAAAAATAACTGTTCCGAGTGCAGCCCAAGCAACAAACCACATCACAGAACTTAAGCGCTTTTTTTTAAGTAGAAATGACGTAAGTGATTCTGATTTCCGTTCCTCAAATTTGTTAGATTCTTTTGTGATTGCTGAGAGATTTAATTGTAGGAAACAGGTAAGAATCTCAAACTTTTTTGAAAAACAGTAGATTTCTCAAAGACTTTAACTAGATTGCTGGATTACTACTGTCGTTAAATAGGTGAATAGTACATTTTGGTTTTATTTTTCATTTGAAACTTTTGAGGTTGTCTGTTAATCTGCTTTGTGGAACGTAAATCATTATGTAGACGTAATACAATATATTTTCTCCACCCTTTTCAGAGAACTCTCTTAATTCGAATTTTTGTATAATTCGAATTTGTTTACTGGTCCCTTGAGGTTCGAATTATCCAAGTTCCACTGTAGTTCAATATTTATAATAATATGACACGTTCTGTAATTACTGCCTTGCTGCGAGGCTCAGCGGTAACGTTCTCGCTTGCTGTGCCCAAGGATGCAGGTTCGTATCCTGGCGCTGTCAACTGGCATTTGAGATTTACTGGCACGTTAAAGATTCCCTTCGGAGCAAATTTCCGGCACCCCGACGTATCTAAAAGCCAGAGCAGTTAAAAGGGACGTAAAACCAATAATGTTATCTATATTTACTGCATGTTTGGGGCAGATGACCTCGTAGTTCCGCCCCTTAAAACCTCACTAACTATTATTGTAAGTGTATAGCAAGCGCTTTTCGCACAGACGCCGTTGAAAGAAATTATAGTTTCGGTCAGATATATTTATTCGTGAGCCTACCCACATAACAAATCTATTTGTCGTCTGAGTCGGAGTTTTCCTTTAAACAAAGGTGGTCAAAATTTCGAACTACATAGAATATACAGGATTCCTTGCTTTCGTTCTACAGATTATTATGTCGTCCAATCTGGCTGCATACCATCGGATAAGTACAGTGCTTTTGAGGACCAAATAAAAAATCACTCGTTGGAACAGATAGATATGCGTCCATAATACATCTATAATAAACGACATTAAGCAAAAAAAAAATGTACTAGTTCAAGGTTCGAACCTACTACAATGCGACTTCATTGACGCTATTCAAGCAATTCTTGATTTAGCCACCGTAGCTACCGAGAGCCATAGTATATTGATGGCACTTATTGAATCTATTCGTAGACACTTCCTGTCCAAACGTAAGAAAGTGTTATTCGGAGCTCTAATCGTTTCAATCATGAGTTATATTTGAGGTCATTGAAAGAACACTGCCACTATTAATTTCTACTATATTCGCGAGGATGTACTCAACGTTAAAGTTGTACAATGGACGTAAAGGAGCAGGTTCTAATGTTTTCAGGATGACTGTGATATACGCGTTAGTTGGGTTGCCTTCCTCCAAAAAAAATAAGGGGCTGGTGGACCACACTGTATATATATATATATATAGATAGATAGATAGATAGATACATATATACATAAATTATATATAAACTTTTGAACTGACGGTGGTTTTGGGGTCTGGGGGATGTGAAACGCGAAGATATGTCGAAATTTTCCGGAAGTCGAAACATGGGACCCATTGCAATAGTTAGCTTTCTAAAGAAATCTACCTAAAAGTCCTCTCGGCACGCCGGAAGGCGGAGGTAGATTTCACCGGACAAACTTGGGGATAGGCGAAAATAGGCAGAATATGCAGGTTTTCTTAGAAGGATCAGACCTCATTTATTGCCTGAAAGTATTTTATAATTGGAGATTAATTAACTTTGTTTTTCGTCATTTTATGCATATTTTAAACATTCTATTGTCTTATGATGACGGTAACCTTCTTATCATTTGGAGTCCATTTTTATACTTGTGGTCACACTGTCCTTATGCAAGGTTTCGACACTGATGTGTAACTATGTAACGGCCTGTTACTTCTTCACGCAAAATTATATCTCCCGCAGAGATGTTGGTTGGTTCCTCAGTTTAGGGGCTGCGACAACGCGGTCATGTAACCCCGTGTACTTTGGGTGAGTGTAGAATCTGTCTGATAAACGGTGTGAATTGTGATGGCTGTATTAGCCTGTAATTCAGGTAAGGAATGCAGACGCTAAATTTCAAGCAGTAGTTCCTAATGTTGCTACCAGATACTACCGTCAACGACACCTAGCTGTGAACTTGGCTACTAGATGCCACCGCAATCAGCAACTCGCAACGAACGTTGGAACTTCCCCTCCAAAGGAAAGCATACTGAGGGATTTTTAGCGCTCTTAGAAAATCCGACGACTTTGGCCGGCTTTGAACCCGCGGCCTTGGGCATAGAGGTTCAGCATGCTACCAGTTACGTCACCGAAGCCGCTTCACACTTAGTCAGATGGAAATCTGAATCTGATCTCGCGCAAGTGCGTTGTCATGGCAACGTCTGATGGCTCATCCCTCATCAATTTAGTAGTGTTGCCATGGCAACCACTGATAGCTCTTGGCATTTTCTTATAATTCCGAAATCATTTTTCTCATCCCTTGGCGTAATGGTGGCTCATATCAAAAATTCTTTCAGTCAAACGTTTTAGGTAATTATTAGGGGAATATTGTCCATTTTGTACGGTTTTGATATTGTGCCTATTAACAGACATATGATTAATGTTTCCCGAAAAACCCACTTTTTCCCATCCCTTTGGTCAATGGTTGGAGCTATCAAAAAACGTTTCAGACATACATTTTTGAGCTTTATCCGATACATAGTATGAACTTTGAACGGATTCTATATTTCACATATTAAGAGAGTTATAGCAATATTTCATTTTTTTCGAAAAAAAAAGTCCCCCATTTTCATCCCCTTCGACCGATTTAGCCCAGTAACGAACTCGACCGAGATTTTATGGATATACATATTCGGTAAAAAATTCAAAGTGATTGGTGCAAAATCACGGCAGTTATCGTGTCCACAAGAAACTGATATACATATATATATATATATATATATATATAAATTATATATCAACTATTGAACTGACGGTGGTTTTGCGGTCTGGGGGACCCATTGCAATAGTTAGCTTTCTAATGAAATCTACCTAAAAGAAGGCTGACCCCTCGCAGAAGGAAGGTATCAGGGAAGATGAGACAAGGGCCAATTAAGGCGGGAAAGGAAGAGACTCCCTAGGCCTCGGATACCCTAATACCGTCGTGGTCGGAAGAGAACAAGAGCTGACCAAGAGAGGTCGACAGGAAAGAAGACGGAGAGGAGCCGGCACGTGTAAGTGGAAGCAATGCCGGACTCAGCTGGGGTCCCGTGGTCGCCAACCCACGTGCCACTAGATATGAGCCCCTGAGGGATAACAGAAATAAGACTCGTAACCTGTTACTTCTTAAACCAAACCCCTTGGCGCTACAGCCCATGAAGGGCCTAGGCCTATAAAGCGACCGCTGCCCAGCCATTTGGCCTGGGATGGCGCGTGGTCAGCACGTTGGGTCCCATCGGCCGGTAATCTTAGTCTCCGTGAACGGGGCACTGCATCACTGTCATACATCTACTCAATTGTCCTCACGAGGATGAGTGAACCTCGTTCCAATCCTCACGCCAGTTTCTAAAATCCCGACAGAGCCAGGAATCGAACCCAGGGACTCCGAGTGCGAGGCAGGTGCGCTACCCCAACACCACACTTCTACCCCCATATAATTCCCGTTCCGAGAAGATCGCAAATGAGGTGATATTAGCCAATTCCCGGTGTGGCAAAAGTCTTTACCGTCGTATACCCTTCCCGAGCCTAACCTCATTAGAGCAGTTAATGATGAATGTAAAAAGTCAAGACGATGGAAGTATGCAAGCGTTGCCAATTACAACGTCTCGGCATTAACCTGCAGTTGAACAGGGAAAACCACAGAAAACCATTTTAAGGGTGCCCAACAGTAAGGTTCGAACCCGGAGACAGCCGTGTACCTCAGAAGAATACATCTACATTTATTTATTTATTTATTTATTTATTTATTTATTTCAAATATACCTGGAGTCTCGCATTTTCTTGTGTGGTTTTGACTTGCTTGATGTAAAACTTTTCACCTCGAAAATCTCACATGCATTAACCAGGAATAGAATTTGGCCCGCGTTGGTGAGAGGCAAGCATCTTGACTGCTGCCCCATCACACTCCTAAATGTAAATAAAGGAATATAATTAAAATTATTAATTTGAATATATACAGAATTTAACATTTCAAGGAAGTCTGTTGGTAAATGTCCTTCATCCACGGATACACACAGTCAATACAAAGTAAGTACGTATATTAGGATCATAAATTTTACTCGCTGTTCAGTTTCCGCATTGTCAGTTTTTCGGTACGCAGTTGGTGTCCTTGGTCTTATGTACAATGTCTGGTTAAGAGTCAACACTGGCAGCTACATAAGATATTGATCATCGCCCATAGCACAACTAGCATGGCCTCCAAGTCTCTGGTATTCTTCCTCGTGGTCACCCTCTCCGCCTATCAGGTGAGATCTCTTTTCTCCTAGAGCAGTCAGCTTCACTACCATACCCTGTGTCGTATTCACTCAGGTCAACAAGACATATTGTATCCAAAGACCCGTGGCTCATGATCTCAAGATTAACGGTCACGTTAAACTACAAGCTCCCTTTTTTGTATCCAGAGGGTGTCTGGATATAACAGCAGAGACAATTTAATACTTACTCAAACTACAGTATTATATCTCACGAAGTTAGTTACTTAGTTAGTTAATTATTGTTGTTTTAAGGGGCGGAACTACGAGGTCATGTGCCCCTTCTCACGATGTTACTGACAAATTTCGATGATACGTACTATGGATATAATTAACCACATATTGCAGCGCTACTGCTAGCATTGTCTATAACTATTATAATACAATATTGATTCTTAAAACAACCGACAGCGGTAGCTACAGTCGCTAACGCGCAGCACTGAGTCATGGGGCCAAGCTATCTGCAGACTCGGTAGGGGTCGGTTTGAGCCCCACCGTCGGCCGTCCTTGAAATGGTTTTCCGTGGTTTCCCCATTTTCAACTCCGGGTAACTGCTAGGGCGGTAACTTCTAATTGGCCACGTCTGCTTCCTTCCACATCCTTGCTCAGCATCATTTAGACTACCTTCATTCATTTAATAAATAGGTTTTTTCGTGTGACCTCCTGAGAGGCCAAGTGCAGGTCTTTCTAGTCGACGCCCGTGCGCGGGACGAGAGATGGAATGGATGGAGATGAATGAAACTGGGCAAGGATGTGGAAGGAAGTGACCGTGGCCTGTCAGAAGGTATCGTCGTAGCATTTGCCTCTTCGAGCATAAATACAATAGAGTGCGCATTGCCACACTGCGCCTGTACTGTAACGTGAAACCAACATCTCGATCAGCTGACTAAAGGGAAAACAGAGGAACTCGTAATGGAAGGTGATAGGAGTTGGTGGGGAAATGATTTTTAATGAGGGTTTAAACACACATTTTCGTAATTTATACGACATTGGCAAAAGCATCGCATGTTTCTTTACGTACCGGAAGGTAGCAAAGGTTAAGAATGTAACATATTTGGTGTTAAAAGTGGCTGTCGTGTTCCGTAATACTCACACATCCAGAATCCCCTCTTGTAAATAATTAATAACAAATCCAACTCTGAATTAGAGCTACTGATTTTTGAACAGAATTGTGTTTGTGTAAAAAGTGGCTGCCGTGTTCCATAATATTCATACATCCAGGATCCCCTCTTGTAAATAATTAATAACAAATCCAATTCTGAATTAGTCCTACTGATTTTTGAACAGAATTGTGTTTGTGTAAAAGTGGCTGTCGTGTTCCGTAATACTCATACACCCAGGATCCCCTCTTATAAATACTTAGGCTAATAACAAATCCAACTCTGAGTTAGGCCTACTGATTTTTGAACAGAATTGTGTTTGTGTAAAAAGTGGCTGCCGTGTTCCGTAATAATACATCCAGGATCCCCTCTTGTAAATAATTAATAACAAATCCAATTCTGAATTAGGCCTACTGATTTTTGAAGAGAATAGTGTTCGTGTAGCTGGTCATTTTTATTTGTACGCCCGAGAGCTCCAAACAAGTTCATTCTATTACTACATCATTTCCTAATTTATTTGCCATCATTAGAAAATGTATTTTGGCTGATTTCAGTACCGGTGCATTACTTTACTTAATTTTATCGTACGATTAGCTCTTATTCAGCGTTACTTTCCACTTCAGTACCGGTATTTTATGAAGGTGAACAAAACATAGGCAAATGGAAATAAGGAAGTCTATTGATTTAGTAAGCGTTGCTTTTTAATAACTATGCATTACATTTGCTACAACGGAAAACATTACAAGCAATGAACTGTTTCCTTTTAAATTCCATTTTCGACGAATCATAGAAACCTTCGCAGTAATAATCCAGAACTTTGAAAACCTACGAATTGACTAATTTAGGGCTGCAATGTATCCTAGAAGGATCTGAAAATTTCCTCAACCAAACGCACTGTCCATACGTTTAATAAGATGACAAATATTACCTCAGCGTATTTATTATCGAAGACTCCATCGTCACATCAGTAGCATAACCTGCAATTTGACACTGAACATGATTGAAAAGGAAGGCTATTTGATGTTGTGATGGTCCTAATTTTGCTTCATAAGCCTGTTCAGTGGAGTAAGGGATAGAGTAAATTTTAATAATTTGTATTAAATTTACAGATGAAATTATTTTTCTTTCATTTCTCGGAATTAAGAGGAAACGTAAAGAAATGCAAGTAGTGAAGTCAAGAATTTTAGGGTTATTTTACAATGAATTAATTTAGGAAAGAAATGCCCGATCTTTTCCTAAACGTCTCCTTACATCCATACGCGGCACAGTAATACACCATTCTGGCTTAGTACGGTAATGAATAGAACAGAATAGCCCAATTCTATCATCACGTGTAGTATTTCAGTGCTCCAAACTATCCGCAGTTCCCGGCAGTTCCCTTTAGTCAGCTGATCGAGATGTTGGGTTCACAAATGTGACGTCATCAGCCATCTATTGTATTTATGATCTAAGATTTGCCTGGTGTTGAAAATGTGGAACCACGGAAAACTATTTCAAGGACGGCCGAAGGTGGGGCTCTAATCCACGCGTCTACCGAGTCAGCAGAGAGCTAGGCCCCATGGCCTAACGCTGCGCTTTAGCGAGCGTAGCGTCCTCTGTCGGTAATAAATAGAAAAACGCACAAATTGTGCATACAGTAAATTACATATCACAGTGTGATAACAAGTGGCTCAATCTGCGCTCGTACAAAATTCTACTCGTATGATTGATTTGGGACGTTTTTTGCAATTTACAACGTGATATCGTTCGCAATAATTGTCACAGAGGACGCACACCTGGATTGTGGAAGGACTTGACTTTGCACACCCTGTGGTGTTAGCCATACACTACCAGCGAAGTTCCTGGTCTGTGTCTGCCTCTGTAGAGTAGAAGTCTTGCCAAATCTCCGACCTCTTCGTTTCCCTTTCATGCATTTCATGTCTCATTAACTCCTCTCATAAAGTTGGCGCCAGGAAGAGGAACAGATTGTAATACATAGACTTCCATTGCATTTCATTCCCGAGCAAGTTGAAAACAGGAATAATAAGGTCTAGACATACATTGATTCTTAAAACAGACGAATATTTTCAGTCTACCCACTGGGATATCTTCAATGTGCTCAAAAAGTATGGCGTTTTAATGGATCAAGAAACTTTTCGCTTGGAAGTTCGAACTGGAAGTTCAATATCGATATCAAAGCAGGTTTCATATAACTCGTTTTTGTAGTTCTCGAGAAATTAACAGCCTAACCAATTCTCACTAAAAATATTTGAATATTTCATAAATCGATTTTACAATATTGTAATTTTAAGTGATATCAGTAGTGGCACAACATTATTTGTTTTATTACATTCATTTTCATTAGAGACTATTTTTCCTAGTCTGCAAACCTCTGTTTGCGAACTAGTAGCCTTCATAATCCCATATTAGCAGTTAGCACTGCGGCCTCCTCTGCGTCTACACCTCTCATTTTGAAGTCGTTGGAAACTGAATGTAAACCTCTGCTTCTCTTACCCTCTATAACCGAGTTCATTAACTTCTTGGTCAATCTCATTCTCATCACATGACCCAACCATCTGGGGCGGCTCATGCCAACAGTGTGTTAATTTTTAATTATCCTTTATCTCTTCATTACGAGTACCCATCTATTATTTTGTTCCAGCAATCGATCGTCCTACCCCCCATGTCAGTTACCTCTAGCTCTTATTAGGGCCATTCTACACGAACGAGCGGGTAAAAGGCCGCGTTTCGCCCGCCTCCTACCGCACCAAAATGTTTCAATCTACACGTGACCGTCAAAACGCGGCGTGTGACCCGCCTAGAGCAGACCGCGCCAAAATTGTGCAATCTACATGTGGCGGTCAAAACGTGGCGTGTGAACAGAAGCGCCTACTATTATATTATTTTTTACTAAAGTAGTCTGCCCGCATCTATTAAGTGCTGAGATGGACATGGATACAGTGCAAGTCGGTTGCGTTGCAGGAATCGTATTGTTAAATGATATGTTTAATAATGAACATAATGGGAAAAAGAGCCACTGGTGGTTTCATCCCACATGAGCGAATCGTTTGTGGCGGTCGATTCTCGATCTCAATAATAAACTTCTCCGTATCAAACATAGTGCAGCGCAACAAACGTTCATTCTCAGTAAACAAATGCAGGTTACTGACGCGTGTAAACAGCTTGCAAAATGCCACGTGTAGTTTAGTTCGCGGGTCTCCAGCTAGCCTCCAGAGGCGTGCTTCCCGCCTGACGCGTCTCGAACGCCTCGTCCCGCGACCGGCAAAACGCTCGTGTAGACACACAGGTAATCTGTAGACAAGACCAATTCATTACTGTCGGTTCTGTCCGATGGCGTGGTAGGAGGCGGGCGAAACGCGGCGTTTTACCCGCTCGTGTAGAATGGCCCTTATGTATGAGGTATCTTGAGTCTCCCCAGCTCTCACATACAGTAAAGTCGGTCTAAATACTGAGGGCAGCTGCAGCAAGTCCGGAAATCAGTGGTTCGAATTCCGGCACTGACATCGGCTATCCTGAGTGTCGTTTCTCCACACTCCCTCCAGGAAAATGCTGGGATAGTACTTTACGTCAAGTCCCGGGGTGCCTACCTCATCCCTATTCCTAATAGTTGCACTACCACAGTTACCGTACAAATAGTTTATCAGACAAGTTCAACACACACCCAACTACACGGGGATGATGACCAAAATGAATTAACAAACACTAAATCTTGAGCGATGAAGAGAGAGTTTTGTGGCTAAATTTAACTCCGTTCTTGCAGAATACAGTAGATCTGGCCAGCTGGCTCACAGTCGTGGAGCCGCTCGATCGGTTCACACTTACAGCCTTTGGGGCAGATGATCTCGCTGTTCCGCTCCTTTAAACTCCAATAACTAACACATTACAGCCATAACACAAAGCGCACGCACTGACAACGTGGCTACAAGTGGTGTTTGTTTGCACGCGAGGGGCATCCAGGTATGCAAATTATTACGAACACTGACTATGGACTCATTTTCAAATCTTATACAAAAGTTGCAATGTCAGTTGTTCAAGATTACGTTTTATCCTGGTCTGCCAGCTAAATCACAATGGACGTTGGATATTGGTAACCACCACCACCTTTGTCCAAGAGATAGTATTTTAAGTAAGATCCGCTTTACTTTTGTAATATCTTCACTTGTACTAAATACAAATTTCTAATAATTTATTTTTCATGTCTTCACGTATTTTCTGCGAACACCTCGTGGTGCAATGGCTTGAATGCTTGGCTGTGGCAGCTGAGATCCAGGTTTGATGAAGAAACTCGTTTGATTTAATCGTCCTGGTGTAGTAACAACTTTTACTTCTATAGCTGGAACTGTTTGTGAATGTAAAACATCTGCAGCTGTTACTAATATTCAGATTTGTGTATTAAATGGTAAAACTGATCAATTATTATCAACATCTATTAAATCCATTATTAGGTATTCCAGGGTCTGCCAAGATATTTAATTTTGATCTGCGGGCTAGTACGGGGTACGCGTTCGGCTTCGTTAGAAAAACCTGAGAAAAGGTGGGTTTGATTCCTATCTCAGCCACCATCATATAGTGAATCTCCGTGGTTTCCCACTTCTACTCCTGGCAAATGCCGGGATGTTACCTAACATAAGACCACGCACGCCTGCAATCCGATTAGATGCGTCAGCCAAAAACACAACTATGGCCTATACCCAACTATGATTTTAGAAAATGCTCCAACAATTCCATTTCGGAAAATTCTAATTACAGTATACCGTCTTGTGTACCAAGCCCGATGCATGCACAGCTCAACCGAACTTAGGAGGACAATCACTGGTATTGAATGTTCGGTTATGCGCACATGGTACAATTTATTCAGAGTCTCCTAGCGACTGATCACATCTAAAGACAATAATCCTGACTTGTTTTGTTCACAAATAGACGGGCTAAAATATAAGTGACATTTTAGCAGTACATTGAACAAGCAATATTAAGGAAATTACAATAAAATTTAAAGTAGGAACAAAGATTCAAGCAGAAATAATTTCAACACTGTGATTTGCTGATGACATTGTCATCTTAGCTGACACACCAGAGGATTTGAACGACTTTTAATTGGTATGGACTCCGTCTTGAGGAAGGTAGACATAATATTGAATGATATATGAGTTGCATTACTGGTTCCATCAAATCAACTCCATGTCACTGGTTACCCATGCTGGGTCACATCCTTCCACCTCACATAAGGAGGACGCAAGCTCTACTAAGAGAAGCTAAGTAAATCTTTGCATCATCCTCTTTGCCATTGCAGCAAGAATTCTGTCATCCGTCACAGCAACGACTGCAATCTAGAAGACCAGTAAGTGTCACTGCGGGGCAACTCATTGCTGCTGGATTTGTCCTAAATGAAAGCTGGAAGCACGAGTGGTCAACTAAAACATTGGGAACAAGTGCCCACCATCTTGATCCGACAAAGAAACCAAACGGTTTTGACTTACCGAGGAACTTCTGGTGCCGCATCAACAGGCTGAGGATTGGACATGGTTGCTGCAATTATTTCAGGTACAAGTGGGGCTGGATCAGCTCACCAATGTGTGAGTGTAACCTGGAAGAACAGACGATCGAACATCTGGTCCAACGCTGTTTATTCGTACCCTGGCATTTCTGACGATTTGTTCGCTCTCACATCCGATTTAACTGAATGGATGGACCTTAAAATTTGATTTTACCTTATTATGTACTGTATAATTGTATATTGTATAAATTACCATACGATTAAATAAATAAATTCATGATGCAAAGAATGTAAAACAAAAATAATGGACTGCAGCCGAGTGAAATCAGAAACCCCTACTGACGTCAAATTGGCAGGTGAAGAGCTGAGGGAAGTAGGAGCAAAATAACCAGTGATGGACGCAGCAAAGAAGATATAAAAAGTAGGTTGCCGCAGGCAAGGAAAACATTTCTACCGAAAAATAATCTGTTGACTTCAAAGATTTGGGAATTAGAAAGTCATTTCGTAAGGCCCTTTTCTGAAGCGTGGCAGTGAAACTTGGACTGTTGACGCAGCAGAAAAGAGGAGATTAGAAGCTTATGAAATGTGGTGTTACAGGAAAATGGTAAAATGTGATAAAGTTAATGGTTTTACGTCCCTTTTAACTATCCTTGCTTTTAATGGCGCCGGGGTGCCGGAATTTTGCACCTAAGTGTATCTTTAACGTGCCAGTAAATCTACTGACCCGACTCCCTCACATTTGCGCACCCTCAAATGCCAGCTGACTGCGCCAGGATACGGACCTGCAACCTTGGGCCCAGCAAAACGATAAAGAACAGATGGGTAACAAATGAAGAGGTATTAAGACGAGTTGGAAGGGTCGAGGACAAGAACTGTAAGGGTAGACCAAGGTTAAAATATGTTAATCAGGTTGCCTTGGAATTAAGCTGTGCTAGCTATGTAGAGATGAAACGATTAACTCAACCAGTAAAGAAACTGAAGACTCAAACACAACACAACACATATAGCAGTTACAAGTACAGTTTGTGGATAACAGACTGCGAACATTGAATATTGGCAGTAAAACTCTCTCTCTCTCTATCTCTCTCGGTTATCATAATGGTAACAGTTCCTCACTCACAAATCTAATGACACTATGAAGAGAGTTCAGTACAAGGGTGAAAATTAATTACTAAAATTGAACGTCTTCAGGGCGGGACGTCATTTTATTAAACTCAGACTCATGAGAATGTAATACTAATAATACTATATAATATCGTATGGCCTCGGATGTCGGGTGCAAGCTTTGTTATTTGACACCCAGAGGGCAGCTTGCATGTCGAATTTCGTCGTTCCTTTGAACGCTATGAAAGTCTAGGAGGTTAGATCTCTAAGCTCCTTGACACTATAGCGCTTTCTAGTAGAGAAAGGATTAACTCTTTTGTGTTGGCGGAAAATCCCGAGATTAATTTTTCCATTATGATCACAGCCTACTGAATTCAATGGGTTATTTAACATGCCAACAACGTACAGTATGACATGCATGTCGTGATTGTTGTCGCCTTTCAAAGATCACTAATCACGGCCAGGAGCGAACCTGCAAGCCGGGGGGGGGGTTGGTAATCCGACACGTTAACCACTCACCCACCCTGGCAAGCATAATAATAATGCACCTATAATGTTATTATTATTATTAATAATAATAATAATAATAATGCACCTAAGGTGAGAGAACCGGCAAGATATAGGCAAACCATCATCTCAAATGTGATGCGACACTGAAGCTAGTAGTGCCATCCCTTTACGTCAATCCTGATAGGATGTCGAGTTACACTAATGGGTTTATACCAAGACAATCCTGGCATCACTCAGCCATGGGATGAGGAGGAGTGGGGTGATGACCCCCTAAAAGGTTGGTTGACAGCTACACTGCTGCTGCTGCTGCTGCTGCTGCTGATAATGATGGTTGTTGTTGTTGTTGTTGTTGTTGTTGTTGTTGTTGTTGTTGTTGTTGTTGATTTGAGGGGCTGAACATTAAAGTCAACTGCCCCTATAGCTACAGTACTCCTAAATCTCTGGAGATTCCTTGGGTATAATCAATGTAATTAGCTTGTTATCCCATTAAAAAAAGGATGAGGAATTGATTGGAAGTTGTTAAGTTTATATTTCTTGAGATCGTCTGATAAATAAAATCTTGAAGACTTCCACGGCCATTATCAATGAAATTGAAGACATCGTGGATGTTACGGTGCGTCATGTTTATACTTGTAGCCAGTATTTCACTACTGCTGTGGTTGAGCTCTATCAAGTCTAGAAATCAGTTCATGGTGAGCATGAATAGTCAGTACTTGACACGGTTCTGGTTCAATCCTATCTGTTTAACCTGGTTCATATGTTTTTAAAAGGAAATACAATTTGCACTTGGAAGGTACTGAGCATTGTTACAAGCGGTAATTAGTTAACACTGGTTAGTTGTTTTGTGCAGTAAAATATATGAAATGTTTCAGGGCACGAGAGCTGACATACTGAGCGATGCACTGAAGACAATGAGTGATGTCATCAACAGAACGGTCACCAACATGGAGAACGGTTTCACCAAAATGGAGTCCGTCATGCAGAACATGACCAACAACATCCAGAGGAGCATTGCAGTGGCTGCACAGGTAAAGTTGTTTAGTATCAATACTGCGGTACTGCATTTTCGGGGAAAAGATCAAAATCATAGTGACTCGTGTCCGGTGAATAGGATGGCTGCTCCAGGACCTTCGACCTCCACCGTGCCAATAATACTCCCACCTTTCCAGTGGCAGTGGGTATTGACATACATATTCATCCTCTACTGTACAGTATAAAACCTCATTCCCAACCGTAACCGCCCAATGTTTTGCGCGACTATGGCCTCTGACACAATGCTGCTCCTGCGAGGGAATTGTTGGCATGGTAGATATGGATTTCGATATAACATCAGATGGAGACACATTGAGAGAAGTACAGATGCGAACAAATACAGCATGGGCTAAAATGGTGACAGGAGTTTCATGTGATCGTAAGATTCCTGTACAGCTGAAGTCAAAAGTATATCGCACTGTGATCAGACCTGTAGCATTGTATGGAACTGAGTGTTGGCCAGTAAGATGTGAGTAAGTGCTGCACTCCATGGAGAAGAGAATGCTGCGCTGGTCCATTGGCCTAACAAGACTGGATCATGTCACCAATGTCCATGTAAGAGGCACCCTTGGTGTCGCACCGATCCCTGACAAGATGCTGGAAGCTCGCCTGCGTTGGTACGGACATGTACTTCGGAGTTGCGAGGACACAGTGGCAAAAAGAGCACTACAACTAGATGTAGTAGGCAAGCGACCACAAGGAAGGCCCAAGAAGCGATGGCTTGACCAAATAAAGGAGGACATGAGATCAGCCAATGTTGAGAAGAAAGACGCTGCAGACCGTGCAAGATGGAGGCAATTGTGCAGAAGAGCCGACCCTGCTCTGCTGGACAAAGGCTAGAAGAAGAAGAAGAAGAAGAAGAAGAAGAAGAAGAAGAAGGTAGATATGGAGGACCTATTCTCCGACCATATGCCACTCACGTAGGTAATGATCCCCTCCATCTCCCAATGATGTCATAATGCAGCCACTCAAACCGAGATTAGCAAAACGGTGTTTATACACAGGTTGTTTTGTTCCCAACGGCGTACACTCAGCCTCGTGAGGCAAAACTGAGAACAGGTGGGTTCGATTCACACCTCAGCCATCTTGGAAGTAATTTTCCGTGGTTTCCCCACTTCTACTGCAGGCAAATGCCGGGATGGTTCCTAACGTAAGGACAAGGCCTTCCCCTTCCCAATCCTCATCTGAATTACAAATACACCCACTAATACAGCCATCACAATAACACAGGTTATCAAACAAATTACCTATACTCCTAATTACACGAGTTTACACGACCACGATGTCGCAAAGCCCCTAAATCAACAACAACAACAACAACAACAACAACACAATAACTTCTTAAAATAATTAGAGAGATGACAGGTTTCGTTCATCTCGTGAACATCTTCAGATCAAAGTTAAGTATGTCAATATGTGTCATTGTACATACAAGATAATTAGTTAGTGTTACTAACTCGTCGGTGGTGATCATTTACAAAATTAGTTATAAACAGTCGTACGTGTATTGCCATTTTACTCAGAAAATGAGTAGTTCTTGCTGTTGGGAGATGTTTCAGTTATAGGCATCCTGAATTAGATCTGTGTAATACAACTGAATGATAATTGTTTATGAATACTATTTTAAAAATGTTGTATAACTGTGTATAATTCGACTCCCCTATACCTGTTGACCAATTGGAGAACATTTTACATAGAATTAAAAAAAAACACTTAAAAAACTTTTCTCCTCTGTATAACGCCATGAAGTTATACATAGTAGAGTCAGTAAGCTCATGGACTTGGCGCATGTTGTCCTTTTGGTGCACTACAGCAGACATTGCGCCGCAGGATGGTGCTGTGTAAGTCATTCTCTCGTCCCAGCAAGAGGCACTTGTGTGCATACTGTAGTGTGAAGGGACGTTGACTGCGCGCGGCGGAACTTGAGAATGTCGCAGTTTGAGCAACGGACAAACGTAAAATTCTGCTGAAAATTAGGCAAATCCGCGCTTGTGAAACGTTTCAGATCATCGCCACGACGACGCCCCCCTCCCTTCAAGACAGGTCTAAAGGCAAGGTGATGCAAGAATATTTTTTTTACTCATTGGATATTATTCACAGGAAATTCATCCCACAAGGTGCAACAGTCAACATAACCCCCTACAAGGAGATCCTTCGCCGTCTACGCGATTCAATTCGTTGCGTCGTAAGCGTCCTGAGCTTTGGTGTAGGAAGAACTGGTTGTTACTACATAACAACGCACCGGTTCGGCACATCGCACTGTGCTTGTCCAAGTGGGGGGTGGGAGGGGGTTTGGTGGCGCAGCGGTCAAGCTGCTGGCCTCTCACCACGGCGGACCGGGCTAGATTCCCGGTCAATGAATGTGAGATTTTCAAAGTGAAATGCCATGTCCTGTGGTTCGGATTCCACGTATAAATGAGGTCCCATGGCTCATGATCTCGATATTAACGGTCACGTAAAACTACCCATACAATCTTCCTTTCTTTGTCCAAGAGGAACTCGCAGGTCACCTTTTGGCCAGACCCTCCGTAGTCACCAAGCTATTTCGCACCAAGCTATTTCGCACCAAGCTATTTCTTTCACTTTAGTTAGTTATTGTTGTTTTAAGGGGCGGAATTCTTTCACTTTCCCAGATTGAAACAAATCTGCTTGGGGCGTAGATTTCATTCGGTCGAGGAGATCATTAGGCTACTGCCACAAGAGAAGTCGTACGGGACCTTCCTGCCAATATAATTCTGTGGTGTTTCCAGCAGCTATACGAACGACAAACATGCATAGTCGTTCACCTCGTTGCGTAGTGGCTAGAATTCAAGGCTGTCACCACGGAGGCCCGGGTTCGATTCTCGACTCTGTCAACAAATTTAATTCTGGTCTGAGGGCTAGAATGGGGTACACTCAACCTCGTGAGGAAAAACTGAGAATAGGCGGGTTTGATTCCTACCTCAGCTATCCTGGAGGTGGTTTTCCGTGGTTTTCCACTTCTACTCCAGTCAAATGCCGGGACGGTACCTATCTTAAGGCCAAGGCTGCTTCCTACCGAAATCCTACCTCGATTAAAAAATACACACGCTAGTACAGACATCACAGGGACACAGGTTATCAGAAAGTTTCTAAACACACCCAAGTACACGGGGTTTCGTGATTTCGATGTTTCAAAATCCCAAAAGGAATCAAAAACCACAAGAAGATATGCATAGCGGCCAACGGCGACTTATTTTGAGGGAGGAGGTGGTTCTGTGTAAGTATACGCCGTGTTGTGCAGCAACAAGTAAGACTAACTGTTTCTGCTGACGGCCTACACTCTAGGCGCTAGTCCACGAATTTAATGACTACTACGTAAGACCATTGGCCCGACCTTTAAAAAGTAAGCCATTTCACCATATTTATACCATATCATGTTTCTCCATTTGGGTGTGCATTTGCAAAACAGCCTGCAAAGGGACAGCTGGTAATATTGAGCGAATCTATGCACAGGAGGCTTACGACAACATCAAGTCCGAGGTTGACAAGGCGCAAGCTGTCGGGGCCAATGTGACCGAGTGTAACCAGGACGCTTGGCGGCAGGTGCAGAGAGCCATGGACCACAGTCAGCTCGGCATGAAGGAGTGCTGGACCACATTTCAGATCTCCACACGCACCAGCGTAGACAGTATCACCGCTGACATGGAACAGGGAAGGAACGTCAGCAATGTCGCCACTCAGAGTCTTTCGAGTTGTGGCTGGATAGATGTTGTTTGCCGAGTATCGGCGATGACAGTAGCGAGTGAACATGCGGGAGCACTGACACTCAAAGTAACTAAGGACGCTCTCATTTTCGCCGGGGCCTGGTCCATTGCTGAGGGGCGCTTCAACTCTTGTGCAGCAGGGCAGACCATCACTCCCATTGCAGAGATTCAGGAGATTTTCAAGGAAGATGCCGAGTGTATTCGAGACAAGATCATCGCCACCATAAAACAGTAAATTTGGTGTAAAATAAAGGAGTGCTTATAAAAAGTTTCCAAAATTTGTATTTATTTGCTCATTAATTCATTCATTCATTCACTTATACACGTGATAATACATCCATGCATAAAATCATTCATTCTTGTATTCACACATAACCTACATATACACTTGATACATTTGTACATTAATTACTTCATTAATTTAGACATGCATGCATTAATTCATACATATATTTATTTATTTTGTTATTTATTTATTTATTTATTCATTCATTTATACATTCATTTAAGAAAGATTTCCAGTCGGTCAACACAAATTGTGCCCAAATGCCTTAGGTAGTAAAACAAGTATTTATAAGGGGCGTTCAAAAAGTAACGAGCCGGAGGCTGGAATGCACAACCGGTGACTACATTGGCTAATCGTGGAGAGCGTAACGAGGTGTGCTTCCGACCAGAGCGTGGAAGGTCACAGCCCGTCGCTAGAGGGCTCGCGTGCACGTCACGTGACGATACAAAGCGAGCAGCAGCATGCATCAATCGTCCAACGCTGCCAGTCGTATTACAAACAGTGACATGGAGGCGTCAACCGAAGAACAAAGAGGTGCTGTTCGGTTTCTGACAGCGGAAGGGGTAGGGGGAACGGACATTCATCGCCGAATGTCACAAGTGTACGGCGAACACTGCATGTCCCTTGCAAGAGTCAAGGCGTGGCACAAGCGCTTCAGGGAAGGACGGGTGTCGTTATCCGATGATGCCCAGTCTGGGGCACCCCCCTGCATTTCCGATGACAACGTCCAGCTGGTTGATGCACTCATTACCCAGGATCGCCGAGTGACAGTGAACGCCATAGCCGCCATGGTCGCACGACCTCACACTGCCAACACAGTCGCGGCACTCCTGCAGAAATTCAAATGGGAGGTTCTAGGCCACCCTCCATACAGTTCAGACCTCTCTCTCTGTGATTACGCCATGTTTGGTCCTCTGAAAAGGTCTCTACGTGGCCAACGATTCACCTCGTCCAGCTGTACGTGCGGAACTGGTTCACATCGTAGCCCAGGGAATTTTATGAGATAACCATTCTCCACCTGGTGTTACAGTGGGACAAGTGCCTCAACCGCCAAGGTCAATACTTCTAACATACAGGTACTGGTTTCTGTAATTATGACTCCAGCTCGTTACTTTTTGAACGCACCTTATATATGCCTTAACCAGAAAGAAATATTACATAAGAGATTTATAGAATTTGCCATATTTGCAAAATACTTTGTGATACCCGTATTGATAGACGACGTATACGCCAATCAATACATTTGCCAAGATTTAAGCCAAATAACATGATAATATATCAGTTCTGAAGACCTTTCAATACTAGCAAATAAGATATGATACGAAAGAATACCAAATGCAACTTAACATTTTTGTAACAACATTCCAAAGGAATAACTACCAAATTAATACATGTGACACAATTCTCATACATAACACTTGTTGGTCAAGTCCATTATTTGGTAGACAACAATACTAGTACAGTATGCAACGAGCCTAAAATGGCAATAATTAAGACTCGCTTACGCTCGTTTTATAATTTTCATACGAGTGTCTTAATTACCATTATAGGCGAGTTACATACGACTGTTTATGTTCGACGATAATTATAACTTTATTATATGTTTTAACTTAATATTCATAATTATCTGTTGAGATTCAGTCTCTTGAATTTTGAAGAGATTGATACCTTGACTTAACCTGAAGTTATGCATTGAGCTAACCTCATTGCTATTTGAAGTTGTTCCTTCCACGCTCGTCTAATTCGTATGCAGGCATTTGATTTTGGACCTGTTGAGCATAAGGCATCTTCATTGGTTGTGTCCATATGGTGAAGTATTGTGATTTTTGCCAATTCAAGCTTCGACCAGTGTTTTTGGAGCGGATTTATGAGTTAACTGTCCACTGATTCTCTATGTTTTTGATGGCTGAATATCATCGCTGTTATGTTTTTAGTATTGCTCAACAATTTCCTGTGACCTACTTATATGGTGCACCATATTAAGTTAAATAGCTATTTATTTTTTGAGTGCTACGCTATATTATATCTTTCTTCGGATATTTGTCTTGGCTGATGAAGGGGATAAAAGCAATTAATCCCCGAAACATGTACCAGGAGCAAGTGTAATTATAATTTATTTTCGTTTATGTATTGACTAAGGCGGATATACAATTTGTTGTTAAAACTATTTAGTACGTCAATACGGAACCATCATGGAAACTAGTTTAAATAATAGAAGCATTGATAAAGAAATGTTTTCCCGGTGCCCCCTGGACCGTCAATGAAACATGCATTACCATCTTTTCATTGCAGTTTTATCGACAGCAGTGGCTACGCGCACTAAAGCGCAGCGTTATTTCATGGGGCCAAGCTCTCTGCTGACTCGGTAGACGCGTGGATTCGAGCCCCACCGTCGTCCGTCCTTCAAATGGTTTTCCGTGGTTTCCAATTTTCACCACCAGGCAAATACTGGGACGGTACCTTCTGACAGGCCACGGCCACTTCCTTCCGCTTCCTTGCCCAGTTTCATTCACCTTCATCCATTCCATCTCTCATCCCGACGCGCAGGTCGCCCACGGGCGTCGACTAGAAAGACCTGCACTCGGCCTGTGAGGAGGCCACACGACAAAAAAAAATGTTGTTTTGTACTAACCCCAACATTTCTGTAATTATAGCCGTTTGTTTTTCATTTGCTTGTTTTATCATCCGACTTAATTCATCCTCATTAATTTTTGGATAATTCATTGGTAAATTTGTCTGAGGGAAATTATCAATAATAGCTGGCAATTTGAGACAAGTAATGGGAAGACCATAAAAGGAAGGAAGCTTTTAGTTTTACGTGACCGTTAATCATGCGATCATGAGCCACGGGACCTCCTTTTTACGTGGAATCGTAACCACAGGACATGGCATTTCACTTCGAAAATCTCACATGCATTGACCGGGAATCGAACCCGGTCAACCTTGGTGAGAGGCCAACAGCTTGACCGTTGCGCCACCACGCCCCCTGGGAAGACCATGGAGCTTTAACGTATTAGAAATATGTATAAGAGTGAACTGATATGCAATGTTAGGTTCGTGAAACTGCAGATAATCTCCTGATAATGAATTCTTGAAAATGTCCCATAACTGTCTTACATTTATAGGGGTCTGAAAGATACGTATGTAAGAAAACAGTTGTCGTAACTGAGAAGGCATCTGAAATTGTGACGCTTCTGCCAAACAACGCTGCCATTCAGAGTCATCAATCAGCAAACCTCGCTCCTTAGCTGTTTCTTTAAAAGTAGAATAGACAACGGTTGTGTATGTTCGTAGATCCTGGAAGCTGGTAGCAGCTATGACGTGAAGCAATAACAGGCGGAAATAATACCTTTCTGTTTCTGTAGGCGAAACATTATGCATTCTGCCAATAGTTTTTGAAACATTTTTTTTTTCTTTTTTGCCACTGGCAGTTGCTCTTATTCCAGACGTAATGTACTGGTGTTTCAGGATATATATATACGGACTTCTGGCTTGCGAATCCCGTTCAGCTTAATGTATGGATTCATGCGACATTAGCGCCCGAGTGGAGCAGGTAGAAGTTAACGATATCATGTATGGATAGATGCGACATTAGCGCCCGAGTGGAGCAGGTAGAAGTTAACGATATCATGACGTAATTAGGGAACTGATCGCCCTATACCAGTGAATGTTATAATTATATTGGATGTGTTGAAACACCAAACGAACGAAATAAAACAAAAAATTGCATGAAGAAATATTCTGTTTTGGCGTGATTCAAACCGCATAGAAGATTTTTAAGTGCATGCGTTATGTCCCCAAGGAGATTTCATCTCTGTTAATATGAAGATGTTTACGTGCATTCACATTACTACCATGGAAACCACGATGAAGATGTGCACTCTACTTTACCGGACTATCAGGATACAGAGTAAGTCATTGTCGCCTAGTGACAATCCATCAATTTAGATTTATTATTGGGGTGGCGTTGAATATCATGATACGGTGTTCGTCGTTGTCGCCTAGCGACAATATGTCCGTCAAGTCATTCGATTCTATTTTCGTGTAACCTTGAAGTAAGTAATATTCGCAATTATTTTAATACACGGATGATATAATCAAGTAAGGTGGGTATCAATCGATAATGCGTGACGGGCATTACATTTTAAGACAGCAAACGTCGTCGTAGCGCAAATACTTCCCGAGATATTTCAGTTTTAGTAAAGGATGAAATTTTTTGAAAACTATTTTAATATATAAGATTAGAAAGAGGAGTAAGTGAAAAAGACACTACCTAGGACCTATATCTCTTTGGCTGTTAGAAATATAGATACCAATAGTGTAGTCTTTTGTCGCATAGCGCCGTAGGAAAATAATCAGAACACTTTGGAAAACTTCGGCTGTCCCGAGCTCCTGAGGTAGCAATAGTATAATTTATCGCCATATAGCGCTCAACGACAAGGTTCGGAATAAATGAAGGTAAATTTGAAAGCACTACCGGTAACGCTTATTGCAGGTGATAACCTCAGTGTACTGCACCAAAACCATTGTACTTATACAGAGGCACAATATGTTCATGATGATAACACTGTTTTAAGGGGCCTAAGAAATCTTTTTGCACTAATTACTTCCCGTGACCGCAATTTATAAGCAGCGCAAGATTTAACTATTTTCGCAATTCTGCACCAGAACACTGGTAGGAGCGACGTGATGCAGCCCGAATTGCCAGTCACCAATAGATTTATTAAAATACTCTTACAGTTACGCTATTACGGACATGAATGGTTCTAGGGCCATAATACGTGGTTTTCAAGTTCCGTTTGTCTGTTATTCTAAATGTAAGGAATGGAGAGCGTTGTCCAAAATATCAAGTGGTCAGTGTTACCAGCAGGGTATCAAAGTGTATGTAAAATTTGGTGCATTTGGGAGAAACGGTGTAGATTTATCTGGGGTGGTCTGTCCGAAAATTAAAGTGGACAGTCTCACCCGCAGTGTTCCAAAGGGTAGGTATGTAAAATTTTCTTCAGATCGGTAAAACGAAGTAGATTTGTGCCAAAGGGACTATATGCAGGGAATGGTCTGTCCGAAATTTCATGCAGACCCTAAACGTCACCGACTGAAAATTGGGGATTTTGTTCGTGTGTGCAAATTTAAGTCTGCCTTCAATAAGTGCTACACACCTCCGTGGGGGACCGAACTATTATGAATTTGCCAAGTCAACTTGGGCAGTCCAGTCACCTATTTACTCGAGGACCTCAACCATCAACCCATAAAAGGCGGTTTTTATCTCCATGAACTTCAGAAAACAGCGTTTCCAAAACATTATCTTGAGAAAAAAATGTTGAAACAAAAAGGGAATAAATTGTATCTGAAATGGTTGGGATTTAACTCTACCTTTAATTCTTGGATCAATAAATTACATGTTGTGTGAACCCGTGCACCTTTTATTTATTTATTTATTTATTTATTTATTTATTTATTTATTTATTTATTTATTTATTTATTTATTTATTTATTTATTTATTTATTTATTTATTTATTTATTTATTTATTTATTTATTTATTTATTTATTTATTTATTTATTTATTTATTTATTTATTTATTTATTGAATCATGTTGTAATAGGGTCCTGTCTACGGCGCTCAGCAGTTTGTGCATGTCCACACATGTTTCTCTTTATCTCACTCCTCACCTGTGCCTCACTCGTCGACTCCATGTTGACATACAACTCGTTCAGCTATTGGCTGTCATGGGTTCTCCACTCCTCCCCTCACCTCTCCCCGCCCCCTCTGGCCCCTCCCCTACTACCTCACCACTCTGCAGTGGTCATGTGATTCCCTGTTGCTTGTCTCGGTTTCCCTCCTCTCCCGTCTCACTGCTTTTGCCCACTCATACACGCTGTTTTCCTCGGCTGTCTGAGGCCGGGTCTGTTATCTCAGTTACAGAGTTGCCACATTGTTCCAACCTGTTATCATCTGACAGCTGTGTTGCCAAGTCAAGTCCTCTAATAAGGTTTTACATTCCATTCTCCTAGCCAGCTCCCAGCCAGGCCCCGAGCAGATTTTCTGTTTGTCGTTCAGGCTGCCAGCAAGACATACAAAGCAAGTTTTTGTACAATTCCTAGTTTCCAAAATATAAGAATTTCAAAATTGGACTGTTTTCAAAAAAATGAAAAATAAAAAAGTTTTATTATAAAAAAAATATGAATGTCATAGAAACCATTCGTTTGAACCATGGCACAACGTTCTATCATGTTTGGTTTTCAAAATATCGCCTACTTTCAAAACCAACAATTTTCCAAAAAAAAAAATACCAACACACATTCATAGCAAAGAGGACGTCATCCAACGCCAACAACACCTCATTCATTAAAATCGGACCATGCGTTCGCGAATTTTCGCCAATGTTCACGAGAAAGTAGGCTATCATTTTGTTTTGTCCTACACACTTGAAACTTGCTGTAAGCCTAGAGGGCATAGGGACCTTTCATTGACGTCAAACAAACTTTTTTCTAAAATTCACCGTTTCCAAAATAGCGCCAATTTAAAACCAACAATTAAAAAAACACACATTCTTAGCAAAGAGGACGTCATCCCAACGCAACAACACCTTGTTCGTTAAAATACGATCATACGTTCGGGAGATATCGGCAAAGTTCGTAGGAAAGTAGGCTGTCCCCTCACAGCACTACTGCAAAACACAAGTTTTTGTCCTAGAGACTTGAAATTTATTTTGGCGGTAGAGGGGGTAGGGACCTTTCATTTATGTCAAACAAACCTTTTCGTAAACTTGTTAGTTTCCAAAATATAGGAATTTCAAAATTTTAGCGTTTTCAAAAATATATATATATAACTTTGTTCTGACGATCAAGGACATAGAATCCTTTCGTTTGAACTATTGCACAACGTTCCATCATGTTTGGTTTTCAAACTATCGCCTACTTCCAAAACCAAAAATTTCCAAAATTTAAACAAATATATAATGAGTGATCCATAGCAAAGAGGACGTCACTCTGAGTCCAACGACACCTCATTTGTCAAATTCCGACCATGGGTTCGCGAGCTATCGCAAATATTACTTGGTTGAGGCTTAGTAGTGGGGTGAGGTCGGTTTCAGATTGAGTTAGAATGCCCATACCCCCCTACTATTATGATACCTAAATGATGTACGGACTGATGCCCATATGGCTAAAAGAGCTAAGAGCCAAGAGCATTTTAACCTACGATAATCCACCGGCGCAAAGCGGATGCGTGTAAGAACCGCGGCTTTGGGCGTGCTAATAGAGATATGATCCTTTCAGACGACTCAACTCAACATCTGTTGCTTCACCATTAATACGTTATTGCCTGTCGCAGGTGGTCAGCTAATACATTGTTGTTTAAAACTAATGTTGTTGTAGTTAATTTACGATGGATGTTGATTCTGATGATCGAGTTGCTTTTGAGCCTGGACATAAGAAACTTCCGTTTAGACAAAGGCAGAGGAAAGCAAGACTGAGCGGAGAACCATACGTGACTCAAAAGAAGAATTTAGTGCCTGGAAGACTGTCGCCTACAATTGAGATTAGTGTTACATTTAGCGTTTTATAAGCCTATTTATTATATATATTTTCGCAAAAATGTACTCAAAAGTAGAAGAACCTGTTAATTTTCAACACCAGTAAACCAGAGCCATGACAAACACATTGATAATTCTTTATTATGTAACCTTAGTTATAACAAATCTAATCCTATCCAACCCTAACTTCGCTTTAGACTACATATATACTGCACCTATCTTGTCTTCCCACATCCTAAAAAAAATACTAATACTAGCATACTTGTAACATAGGCCCACATTTATTTTTGTTTGTTTCAGACAATTTGCAAATGCAAATTATCATTGAAATTACCTATATGGCCTGATCGATTTACTTCCTGTAGGAAGACGACGATATGAGACGTATGATGAAGCTGGTCAAAGTAGAAGACAAACAACCGTAAGTTACACCATACCAGACGGTCAAGGAGAATTTAAGAAGGTATGCAAAAAAACATTCATGGACATCTTTCGTATTAAATCAAGTAACAGGCTTGAAAACATAGTAAAAAGAAGAAATCAGGTGACACAATATTCAAAGAAAAGCGGGGTGGTTTGAAGAGCTATAAATACTGTTAGGGCCCTATAGGGCGCCTATTGCCCTTAAAGGGGTAAACGCACATACACCTAGAATTCATACAATTAAACCTACAATCTAGACTTCAACAATCATCTATAAATAACATCGACACTATCTGACCAACGCCTACACCCTCATCTACCCCCATGTCTAATACAGCACCCTAATCGGCCAAGGGAACCAACACCAACATAATTCTAACTACACAAAGCCGGCAGAGTTATGTAACAGCTCTTGCCCAAGTGTACCACACACATCAACATAAACACAGCAGCTGATTACTAAAACAGTTATTCAGCAATTCCGCAATGGTCAGCTCTTGCAAATACATAAATAAATCTCCAAAAGAGGAGGGGACATCAATTGCCGAACGACTCCACGCCCGTGAGCAGCGCGACGCCGACGTACCTAGAGGTGAGTGTGTCTCTCAGTATTTCCACACATACTTATACATCCTCTCCATTTACCACACCTTTTACTTTGCAACTTGTACACTCATTTGTTTGAGCTATCCCTACAGTAAGGGTAGCTCGTTTGCACATTACATTACTCTAGTAAACTAGTACCTTTCATCAACGCTCGATTGTTATCATTGTTGCCCACAACCAGTTATACTGCCGACTTCCCTGCACGCCCCTCCTCAAACACCGTCCTACCGCAATATCGCTGTGCCAGCGTTATCAGCTTACATACAACTCAGGCGACCTTGTCTTTCAGAGAGCTCGCGCGCCCGCGGCTCATACAGATACATCGTCAGCAACACTAGCTTCGTTCGTTCACAATTAGCTTGCCAGGTATTATCTTCCGTCCGAGGGTGAATCCCTTACTTATAATCTTTGGTCCGTAGAGCTTACCCTTTAATTACAGCACTTTCCAGCACCCGTCCGGATATCCCACACATCCTTTAAACTTCCCCTAGATACACGCCACCCTCTTCTCACACTCACCCCCTAGTTCAGTCCCCCCACGAAAAGGGACTAAAAAGTGGTAGAGGCGCTGGGGTACCACGTCAGAGAGGTTTACCCAACAAATCTCGTGGTACGGTTACCGAAACCTTTCACATAGCCAAGCAAGTAGCGAAAATTTTTTGAAGAAGTAAATTAGTGATTTTTTTCTCCGCGATCTGTAGGAATTATATTATCTCCCCCAGCCCACCCAAGAAATGGGGAAAAATTTTCTATTGGCAGCAATACAGACCACTAATGAATATATCGATTCAACCGCCCCACACTCACAACCTTTATACACTATCAGGGGCACCGTATTTTTGTTTTGTTTAAACCAACATGACAATGACATCCCCAACAGGATCCATCCACAGTAAATACGAAATCCTAGTAATATGACATGATAAAATACGCGCAGTGCATACACGCCTGCAAGCGATGCACGAATCCCTCATCAGGTATTACAAAATAATACTAAGGACACCCACACATGTGGATAATCGCCACAGACAAAATAAAATAGTGGACGCAGGAAGTAGCGGTTTACAAGCACAATTAGTTAGGGCCCTCACAAGGTTAAACACGGAACACAGACGGATACACGCGAAATACTATTACCTTAAAAAGGCAAACGGAAACATGAGAACAGCAGGAACACGGACAGGCGAAGACGCCACCCAATTAACGCGACACTACGCGGAGATAAGGCAACACTACGAGGCAATACAGGCGATAAAGAAACAATTTATGCAGAGGCAGAGGATATACGAAATTATACGTTCACGATAGAAGAAGCGCTTTAATACATACGGCTAGCAGGCTGAATAGGCCTAAATAGGCATACGCGGCTGGAACCGAACCGCGGGCCACACGGGAACACTTAAAATACAAATACATAAATCACTTCCCGTTACATACACACACACAAACGCTATACACTTCGAGGTATTACAATACAAGGAAGGGCAACCCTTAACATATTAGGTACATGGGTACACATTGAAAGGACCTGAAGGGACAATCCTTTATCGCAGCAAGGAGGGCTAGATAATAAGCCAAACCCCCCACAGATTGCAGCTTGGTAATAAATGCCAGTATGATATTTCATACATTAAAACGCCCATGTATTTTCTAGATATAGGACGGACAAGGCATTGTAGCTTACCACAATATATATGTGCTTAGAGACCATATATTTTATACATTTAAGGGTATAATATTGCCGATATGCCGCAAGGCATACCATGGGAAAGTAACATCCAAAGGACGAAATTCACATAGCAAATTTAACCCTAAAATTACAGGGCAATTTTTTTTATATGATCAGCAGCAATGAACACACATGATTTAGGATGAACACTACTGGGGAGGACACAAACTAACATAATACTATTAAACAGAAAAGCAGGAACATAATTGCCACAGATAAATGGGACACCGGTCTACAGGCACTAAAACACATGCGTAAGCCAGAATAAGGCAACACACACGTAATGCGAACTCAGAATGCCTCGTTAGGCGCGAGTGCTCTACCAATCGAACTCAGATACGCCTACATAAAAAAAAGGATTCCAACGGCCACTACTTATACTACAAACGGGGGACACTCATATTATATACGCCACACTGTCCACACAGATTAGGAAGGCACATATTGTGATGTTTAATGTAATTGTAGCAATATAACACAGTACTGGGCTGGAAGTCTTACAGTGCCACAAAGCAGAAATGCAATATAAGCGATAAGCATGACGTAACAGGTAGCACGTGTCTGCAGGCAGCCAGCGCTCTGCTGAATAGCAAATCCTGCCCGGACGCACTAGACAGACAGGGAACGATAAGCATTCTCCTGGAATAGAAGAACGAGCCCGCGGAAGGAAACGTCTAAATCGTCAACAAGACACATTTACACATTTGTACATCTAGACAACCCGTCCTCAACACACAGATTAAAGACCAATATGGCTATAGACCCTGGACGTAACGACTTAACGCACACACGCAGTATGTTAGGTGCCAACACCACATTTCAAGCGCCCAAACGATAGGGATATTACAGGCAGTTGCATAGGAAGGCGAGAAGGCTAACAAAATGTACTAACTTAGGACCTGAGGGCACAGGTATCGTAGGGTACACATACCTGGTATACATGTTTATATCTCGGAATGGATTTTGATAATAGACCACATAACGAATTGCGGAGTAATGATTTTAACCAGATACAAAACTTAGCCAATTCCACTCTAAAACCACGGGATTTTTTTCTCCCACGTTTAAACACAGGAGGCGAACAGGCGACTGACTGAAAAGCAGTTGCCATAGAATATACAAAACATAGACCCGGGTAAGTCTTAAAACTGCGTACAACAGCGGGATAATAATAATTAACACTCCATACCCACAAAGTTGGTTTATACACAACCGATGTTTCCACAAGCCGCGTACAACCTGCATGAGCGCTAAAACAAAAACTCGCCAACAAAATGTACAAACTTACGCTCTAAAAGAGCATAGTGGTAAAAGACCACAACATTCATGGCCAGATAATGTTTTAGATCGGTACTCTATATTTAATAATTACGTGCATGAATAATTATTATGTTTACACATGAATATCAATATTCTTTGGTATTTTAAGAAGAATCCTTCCTAGATAAGCGACATTATCACAGGATAATATACTAGTTACGAAAACTAAAACTGAACGATACGCTGGAGATCAGGGAAACACATTTACAAGTACAAACACCACAATAACATATGTTACCATACACATTAGGAAAGGGACACTAGATTATCACAGGATGAGGAACATTGTCGGGAAGCTGCTAGGGAACAGAGCTACAAACACACGATCACACAGGTTGACAGACAGTCAGGATCACGGACACGACAATTACACAGGTTGATGGACGATCAGAGGGGGGGCGAATACCACAACCACACAGGTTAGAAAAACCTAGAGAGTAACAATCATAGGAAATAGATTATACGCGCAGGCATAGTTAATAGGGCAACGGACATAAATCTCCCGAAGGCAATAGCTACAGGTCAAGAATACACATTTCGAAAGATATATACAAGGCAGTGGAACTACAGCTTGCTTCACTTTATAATCAAGGATCACAATAGCCCAGCCATAAAGTTGCAAATAAAACATTGCCAACCGCGTGTACGCAATGCATAAACAAATTCCTACCTTAGGAGCACATGACATACCGGAAGGCACTTCAGCCTACGCTCGTAAACAAAATATTACAAAAATGCTGACACTAAATAAACAGACCGGCTCATAAAATGTACACAATCCCAACAGGGCAATACTTACGTCATTACTAGTATTATTCTTAATATAATATATATCGCCATTATATGCATTAGTATTATTTAACAACAATTAACACAAAGCCGACAGTCGCTACAACGGCACGCCATTTTTCCACTCGCCCACACAGAACGCAATGAGAACAGCCATTAAAAATCCAACCGTACGATTGGCGGACAACACTACAGGATACTAGCCACTCCCACAAGGCACTTTGATAACGCCAGGCACGAAACGGCTCAGCCATGCACTATGACGCCGACAGGCAAGCCGGAACAGCGCAACACGCGACATGCGTAACTATAAGGAAGAGGCCACGGGCGATTCATAGAGGCAAACTCCATTTCTATTATAAACTTCGACTCTTATACCAACAAATAAATGCCTGCGGTAAGCGGCAAAGACCATTGGCAATAGCAGCTAAGACTACCTCCTGTCACAGCGGCGAGCACGCGAATACGTCCCAAGAAATTTTAACGTGCAATACAATGGCAGTAGCGGTATTAGCCAAATAACGTAAGTAAAAACCCAGCACACACTTTAGCAGGGAAACAAAAATCACATACATGGCCGAAGATGCCTACAATTAGCCCAGACGTGACGTAGCACTGCGAGGCGTTGATAGGACAACAGAGGCCAATCGGCATCCATCATCGCCCAATACATAGCATGACCTCACTACTAGCGCACGCTTTAAACAATACATACATTGACACAAATGATACAAGGGATAAATATTAGGGTACGATACTACGTTAATTGAAAATACAGCGCCCCAATACTATAAGGGAACGTTATTAGGTTACCCGTAAATATAGTAGCGATCATGAACGATAAAAATGAGACTTTGCACAAAGGGATATAAAAAGTGCCATGACCGCTAACATTTTGAAATGACACCGTATTAATACTAAGGGATGCTTAAACGAAAGCGGCACTCAGTAATAATTTTAAGTAGTAATATCAGCTACGATGCAGAGGCACTAAACACAGGCACCTATTAAACGCACATCCACATAGCGATGACGCGCGGCGTAACCAAAGTATGATCAAGAGAGGACAGACACTTAAGAGACGGCACAAGAGAGGCAATATTCAAATCTCCAAAACTCCCCACACATACACAAGTGCATAATTCACGTCCCATCACTCCCTACCACTAAATAATCCTCAAAACAATTCAAAATGGCATTTTATAAATAAACACAGGGTTAACTGCACCCCCAGAGCACATATCTCCACGCCTGAAGATAAGAGGCGTTCGGAAATGAACAAAGAAACGCTCGATGTACGTAATGGCCATAGAAACACTAACCAGATATTTTTAAATTCATATACCTGCGTGAGACGACCTTATTTTATACGACCCGCATGAAAACACCCCCTCACCTCGAGCACTAACCAAATACGCTCAAAGCATGCAAATTCCACCCTAAATACCCAGGATTTTAATTAATATACCCGCATGCAATATTTTAATTTTACAACAGCATGTAAAAACCACCCTGGCACACCTCTATCCTACAAGCATGTACTCCAGAAAATGATATATATCCTTCAGCAATATAGGCCAGGGCCAATATGCAGAAAATCCCGATGATGCAGTACCATAATATCCTACGCGGTAACACCTAATATTTACAATAACACACCCTCAAACCCCATTAACATACCTTGCATGAAAACACCAGATAACCTATTAACAATCTCTGCGATATGTACAAAAATATCAGCGTGGAAATCCGATTGAGCAAGAAGTGCTAAGCAGTCCATGCGACTACACTATAATGCCCTACAATATCCAACACACCCCAAAAAAGTTTACACCCTATACTACTTACACTTTCCCACCAGATCCCACCCCGAACACACAAAAAACTGAGAGCACACGGAGGTGACGTAATAAAACAATAGCAAGGACAGAGTTTCATATGAGGGCAGAGGTTTATACGACGGTAACGTAGCGCGGTAAAACAAGTAAGATCTCTATGGGATTAGCCAACCATAGTGTCGGAGGTTGTTAAACCCAACATACGTTACGGAAGACGATCAACGAAACCAGACGAGTTAGGGGAAAATTGACCGTCCGATAGGAGACCAGCCACCTCAGTGTCAGACATAGAGATCACCCTAACATAGGCAGCATCAGCATTCTGAGTGATGGGGCTTTACGCTAGCCAGAAAGCAGGTGATTTACCTAAAGACGACCAACCAAAACTAGACTCTTTAGTTAGCTTTAAGGTTAAGTCCAAACTCCTGACGCGCGGGAGTAAGTCCTACCTGCGTGTAGGTGAAGAGCCAAGTCCTGTTCGCGAACATAGTTGAATATATTAAGCATCAAGAAAGAAGATTTTAATAATGAATGAATAGTAAGTCGATAATTGGGTGCATACCGCCATGAGCGTTGATAATGATGCATAACCCAGTCCGCCACTGAGCGTTGAACATCGCAATATATGAATGATATAATGAATGAATATAATGAATACAATATAGCCTATTTTAAATGTCGAGCAGCGGCTCATGAGAGTAAATGTCGGTTTAAGGCATACCATGAGAATTACATGTTCGGTAGCGACCGTTGAAGGGGTGGGCTCCCAAAAATGATCATAAATAATATTATGGGGACGCCCACCAATGCAATTTAAAGGTGAATTATAAGGTGATTGATCAATAGCGAAGACGGCATTGTAAGACCGATAATACGACATCAAAGCGAATTAGAGGCTATAAGCCAATGAAAATAAAGCGAAGTATAGGCGATATTTACTGTAAAGGCCAAAAGTGATCACAATTGCGACAACACCGAGGGAAAGACATGTCAATACAAATGGGAGACTACACTAAACAAATGCGAAAGTTCAGTACGTACACCGTTAGTATTTAGTACATTAGGATAAGACGGTATCGTGAAAGCGGTGGGGCACCACCAGCTGGGTAAGTCCTACTTTAACTCCGGTGACAGTACCGATGGGCACCACGTGCCTTAGTTTGTAGGAGGGTAACGTGAAAGCGATGGGGCACCATCAGCTTGGCAGTCCTACTGATTTCCGGTACCAGTACGGATGGGACCACGTAACGTCTGGGAAGGACGCTGACCAGACAAGCCCTCATCCCAAAATTTTAGCATATAAGGCAAGATTATATATTTTTAGGAATAGATTAGTAAGTAATTAGATCATAGGCCAAGCGACCGAAACAGACGTACACGTCATGGTCGCAATCGAAGCTGACCGACCCATCAACAGCGCTGCGTGGTCAATACAACGAATATATTTTTAGCCAGAACATTTAATTAATATGTCTTTTATTGCAGCTATGAGCTCCACCACTGCGGCAGCGAACAGCAAATGATCATGGGATAACAGGTTAAAGTGGACCGCAATTACACAAGATGACACACGTTGCTACACCATGCCGCACGGCAACAATGCACATAGACACACGGAGTATAGATATAAGGCGCCAGGATAGAACTGCAGATAGTGTAAAGCATTAATGATAAGACAATGACAGAGCATACAATAATACTTATGAATAAAAATGCGTTCTAATTGCAGACCAGATGGTAATCAGCTTGATAAATGTACACTAATCTATTTCTTTCCAGATGGGGCAAACATACACATATATCTTTCGTAAATATAGTGTCCACCCCTCAAACATGAACACGTCTCCCCATTATCAGAACACACTCTACACTCTCCTTCTTTCAGATATACACACTAGCCTTAACTTTCAGTTGCGCCAATAAGGCGACGACACCGGCGATCAATGGTGAACAGCGTTCTTGGGACGTTGAGCACCATTGACGCAAACACATCAACGCTCAAGTGAAGTGGGACACATTGTGTTTAAGGGCGGCACAAAGTTGTAAGTGCCGATCTTCGACATCAAGGTGGACTTCCTACCCACGGCGGGAAGACCACTAGAGTATAAATAGGATAGCTACCTACCCACTAAACTAGCATAGGATAACGGTCGAATAGAATTTAAGAATAGAGTAGAGATAGCACGCATAAGGTATAGGTATAAGAACATGGCCAGGTAAGAGCTCTACAGAATGATTGTATTTTTATAGAAGGTACCAGACTTGTGATTATTACTATTATTTTTATTTATTTATTCGTTAATTCCCCATAAGGAGAGCGTTACAACACAATCAATTTTCATGTTTCATTCTGTACCTTTCTTCTTTTTTCCCAAAAACCTCTCATATACACACTATGTTTCCTCTTTCTCTCTTCTGTCCACCTCTTTGCTGGTTGTCTCCCTTTGGGAGTTTGCTCAAAATTCTGTAGTCTAAGTTTTTCTCTGTATTTGCTCCTGTCTGCGATGTCTTCTGTAGAGATGTTTAGTTTCTTAAGGTCTTCCACGGTTTCCTTTACCCAATTGGTTTTTAGTGTGCTATTCGTAACTATATTAAAAAATTCTTGGTCAGTCTGTCTTCGGTCATCCTATGTATATGTCCATAAAATGTTGCCCTTCTTTTCCTTATGTTGTTTGTAATCGTCTCTGTCTGTTTGTACAGTTCTATTGTCGGTCTCTTCATCCATATGCCCTCTTTCTGAACTGGCCCGTAGATCTTTCTCAGAATTTTTTTCTCTTGTTTTTCTAATTCCTTGATTTTTGTTCGTCCCTTAATTGCTGTCGTTTCTGAAGCGTATAAGGCCTCTGGTAAGACTACTGTACGATAGTGTCGTAATTTGGCATTGATGGAAATACTTTTTATTGTAGTGGTTCCATTTAAGTCGGTATGCTTTCTGCAATTTAGCGATCCTGTCTTCATTGGATGCCAAGTTCAGTCCTGTTTTCTGTATAATCTCTCCTAGATATTTGAAACTTTCCACTTGTGTTATTTTTCCATACTTGGTTTCCAGTGGGTGCTTGTCTGTAGATTTTGTGTCCAAGAACTGTGTTTTTTCGTATGAGATTTGTAACCCTGTTTTGCCAGAGATTTCATGTAGCGTCTTTAGAGCTTCTTTGGCTTCATTTCTGTTATTTGTTATAATCGCTACATCATCGGCAAAGGCCAGACACTTAATGTTGACTGTCCTTTTCTGGTGTTTTGCCATTTTATGCCTTTGACTCCTTTTTCCCATGTCTTGATTATTTTATCCAAAACTGAGTTGAATAGAATGGGTGATAAACCATCACCTTGTCGCACCCCTGTATTAATTTTGAAGGGTTCCGAGATCTCTCCCACGAATTTAACTTTGGATATTGTATTTGTTAATGTTTCTTGGATTAGTTTTCTGGACTTATTGTCAACCTTCATTTCTTCTAATGTGTTAAAAAGTGTTTCTCTATCTATGGAGTCGTACGCTTTTTTGTAGTCGACGAATGTGATTGTTGTGTTCCTGGTTTTTCTCGTTGCTAGTATTGTTCTCAGGCACCAAATCTGCTCACTGCACGATCTTCACTATTATTATTATGTTTATTATTATTATTATTATTATTATTATTATTATTATTATTATTATTATTGCTACTACCATGAGTATTACCATGTCCAATGCCTAAATGATCCATGTATCACGTTACTATATTATCACCATTGTTCTTGTCACCATTGTACTCACAAATATCACATTGCTTACTTGTACACTTACACATTTAACACATGCATTTTCCTTTCATTCTTCTAACGACCAATTTGTAAAGATGCCCTATTTATACCCTACAATTAACACATTTTGATGACACCCGTAAACTTACACCACGGGGCATCTATTTTATTTTTCTCTTCATTCTGTATACCTTAATACACGTTACACGCTATACATTGTACACGCAGAAAGCACTTTTTTCATCGCGCTGCATGACAGCAAAAATGCTCAATGACCAGATGTTTTTTTTTCCTTTCTGCGTAAAAGACAGAATTATGAATCATAATGACTCTCATATTCATATTTGAATATGTATGGGTTATAACCTATATTATTTCTCTGTATTCCAATCAATCGTATCTATATATGTATAAATAAAGTTCCAACCCTTAAAAACCTACCCTAACTGAGAGCACACCACAATTCTACGACACTGAGGTACAAACACATCAACACACCTGATACATCATCTACGCCAACACGACCAGAGGAGCCCAGGAAAATGAAGAAGAGGAAGAATAAGAAGAGAAGGGCCACCCCTACGTCCAGCCCCAGTTCGCGAGGCCGCGAACTAAACCGGGAGGACGTCTTGTTAAAGCCCTATAGGGCACCTAACGCCCTTAAAGGGGTAAACGCACATACACATAGAATTCATACAATTAAACCTACAATCTAGACTTCAACAAACATCTATAAATAACATCGACACTATCTGACCAACGCCTACACCCTCATCTACCCCCATGTCTAATACAGCACCCTAATCGGCCAAGGGAACCAACACCCACATAATTCTAACTACACAAAGCCGGCAGAATTATGTAACAGCTCTTGCCCAAGCTTACCACACACATCAACATGAACACAGCAGCTGCTTACTAAAACAGCTATTAAGCAATTCTGCAATGATCAGCACTTGCAAATACATAAATAAACCTCCAAAAGAGGAGGGGACATCTATTTCCGAACGACTCCACGCCCGTGAGCAGCGCGACGCCGACGTACCTAGAGGTGAGTGTGTCTCTCAGTATTTCCACACATACTTATACATCCTCTCCATTTACCACACCTTTTACTTTGTAACACTTGTACACTCATTTGTTTGAGCTATCCCTACAGTAAGGGTAGCTCATTTGCACATTACATTACTCTAGTAAACTAGTACCTTTCATCAACGCTCGATTGTTATCATTGTTGCCCACAACCAGTTATACTGCCGACTTCCCTGCACGCCCCTCCTCAAACACCGTCCTACCGCAATATCGCTGTGCCAGCGTTATCAGCTTACAAAGAACTCAGGCGACCTTGTCTTTCAGAGAGCACGCGCGCCCGCGGTTCATACAGATGCATCGTCAGCAACACTAGCTTCGTTCGTTCACAATTAGCTTGTCAGGTATTATCTTCCGTCCGAGGGTGAATCCCTTACTTATAATCTTTGGTCCGTAGAGCTTACTCTTTAATTACAACACTTTCCAGCACCCGTCCGGATAACCCACACATCCTTTAAACTTCCCCTAGATACACGCCACCATCATCTCACACTCACCTCCTAGTTCAGCCCCTCCCCCGAAAAGGGACTAAACAATACACTTTCCACGATCGTAAAACTGTTAGAGCACTCATAAACAGTTTCCCGCTAGATGAAAGCCACTATGGACGAAAACTCTCTAAGAAGGAGTATTTAAGCAGTGATTTGAATGTACCAATGCTGTACAAAGCCTTCCTCGTTAAATTTGCTGATTCTAAAATTATAATTGAATTATGACGCAAAGATTTTAAGGAAGATTTTAATCTCTCCTTCAGGCACCCTCGAGTAGACACGTGTAAGACGTGTGACTTGCTTAACATACAGTCCAAATCTTCTGATGCTCTGGAAGCAAATAAGGCAAAACGACTTTCGGAACTGCATCACAGAAAATCCGAAAGTGCGTTTAAAGCAATGAAAGACGATGCTTTGGAAAGTGCTATGCCTAGCAGTATTAAACTCAATATTGTAATGGACTTACAAAACGTATTTCCACTACCTAAACTTACTCACAGTGACATGTATTATTCAAGGCAACAGTCATGCTTCATCTTTGGAATACGTGTTTCCAATAGTGGCAAATCATGTGCTTGTGGTATGAGGGCCAATCCGGTAGGGGCGGTAACCAGACGGCGCCATGTCTGCTCGAGGCGATTAATTCTGGTAATATTGATTCTACCAAAATAAATTTGACTGTGTGGAGTGATAATTGTGGTGGGCAGTTGAAAAACTGAATGCTTGTTTTTTTTTCTACATGAAACTTATAAACTCGGGCATCTTTGATACAGTCCAACATAACTACCCTGTAACGTGTCACAGTTTTTCATCTGCTGACAGAGATTTTGCTACTATTGAAGACAGAGCTAAATTATGCAAAATGCAAGTTGTGGATGATATCAAAGAAATCATTTTGTCTGCTAGAACAACCAAGCCATTTACAGTGTTAGAAATGAAGGGGAGGTTTTTTAACTTTGATGCTGCCTCAGAAAAGCATCATGATACCAAGCCGTTAAAAATCTCCAGAATCACTAGCATGAAGTTTACCAACACCAACCAAGGTACCGTGTACTACAAGAACAACTACGGCGAGCTGGATGTTTGGAACCAAGTCTGTGTTCTAAAGCCTGGAGTTAAAAAGGAAGATATTTCAAACTTTTGTTTACAACAACTTGACGATGGCATTGAACTATCTCAGTGTAAGAAGACTGACCTATCAAAGATGAAAAGAACAAAGACTTCTTCCGAAAAATTATTAGATAAAAATGTGTATTTCAGAAGTCCTGCCTTTTGAGTATGATTTCAGTTTTATTAGGTAGGATTCACTATGCCATTAATCCTGTTCAATAAAATGTTCTAATGCCACTTGTAACAGTGTTAAGTAATATTTTTTTACATTAGTTATGTGTTAGAGTACGCCTATATTTCTTAAAACATAAGCCAGGAACCATATAAAAATATTGTCTTTACACTACAAACAACGTTTTGTGAAGGCCTACACTAATAATTGTTGCATTTACCTCCTTTAGCAATAACGCACTGTACCCGATACCTATTTTAGGCTATCGGCTACGCCAGCAGACATTAAGCTGTAGTTGAGGTTTTGGAAAGCAATAAGAAAAGATAGCGCACCGATCGCGTCAAGAAGAATGCCAAGATGACGTAGGAGGTCTAGAATCGAGGAGGCATTGATATCTGTGAGAAGATAGAATTATGAATGGAGATGTGAAGCTTTATTGAAACATATATGGAATTATAGCAATTTAAACATCTTAGAAGAGGATATATAACATGCATTATATGTGGAAATAATTTTATGGAAGTAAGTTATTTTATAACAGAACAGCCGAGAGGATTCGGGTTCGAGACTATGTTCATGACGTAAGAGCGCAGTGGTGGGAGAACAAGCCACGTGCCGCGCGGAGCACATAAGCCGAAACACAGCGCTAGCAAGTTCAGTTGAGCCCAGGAAGACGGGCAGTTCAGAGCAGCTCTATAGCACAGTGAGACGGACATTGAAGGTCACGCAGCATACGGAAACTGTCACGGCAAGAGTGTAGGCGACAGTTCTTGCATCGCCGAGCAGCCAAGGCCGAGCGAGTCGTTGATCCAGGCGGGCTGGCCGAGGAGACAATTGTAGACAGCCGGGGTATTTCAAAACCACACTGCTCGTATTTGAAGACTTTATTTCAAGCTTCATTTCGACGCTGTTCAAACACAGGCTTTTACGAATAACCTTATAACCATGCTGTTATATAACACATTCAAAGCGACTTTTACTATTCCAAGTAAACTGAATGTTTAGCATAGGCTCTGATGAACATTATATCGTGCATTTATAAGATTTATATCTTATACAATTTTCATGAGTTACCTATTACGAACAGATACAGGGTGTATCGTAATCTTGAACTCTATCAAGTAAAATTTTATTTTACTCAAGTGGAACTTTGCAGTAAGTTGAGATTGGACTTACAATTCTCAAACTGAACATTTAACGGAACAGTGGCGTATATTAGAAGAGGAGTAAGGGGGTCCGCTGTTTCCATGAACTTTTCGAGAAGGAGTTGGACAATATCCGCTATGGGTAATCCGAGGTTCAACATGACCGAGTAAACGTGAATAGAGACAAGATGGCACCACAGAGCGATGGATTCGATTCCTGACGAGAGGAGTCCAACAGCTGATTCGCTTGGGATTTCGAAGGAAATCGCCATTTCATGGATGAAATTATATTCACGCCGATCTTACGAGAAATTCTTATGTAGGGAAAATCGACGATCTTGGAAATTATATTGCAACTGATAATGAAAGGTATTGTAAGAGTCATAACTACCTGATACGATTATTTTCATGAATACTGGGCACACATGTATATTTTTCTAATAGGAGTGATATGATTATTAAGACATGGTTTGCATTTATATACTTCGAATTTGCTAGAATATGGAGTGACCATATGATATGGCAGGCATCATTATACGATATTCTCACCATTGTTTGGCTTTATTAAGCAGAAGTTTGGTCTTTTAGACATTTTTCCAGCTAGGATATTTTTCATGAATAGTTTTTTTGTGTAACGAGTATTTCGAACTCGTGATCTGCAATTGATTATCAGAAATTACTTCGTCAGTTCATTGCATACTAGCGAGTGTGTATTATTCATCAGTAGGGATTTTTTTCCATTGGATTGTTTGGAGATATTAAGAAGTTATTCACTTTAGTGAATGAACATCGCTTTTATATGACAACTAGAAACTTGTTGATTCCTTTCTGGTACATTCATTCATACAGCCTACGAGATGGGGTCCTTCGTATTTATACGATTGTATGGTGGTACTCACCTTACCCATCGTTTAGGGAACTATCATCCAAGTCGACGGGGCGAGGTCTTTCGTATTTATACGATTGTACGGTGGTTACTCATCTTACTCGCCATTGAGGGACTCATTTTTATCATCCGAATGTACACGAGATGTAAGTGAATTAAACAAGGAACTACTAGTCACATATCAGTCGAAATTTTGTTAAATAAAGTAACGATAAATGTCAACAGGATTGCATTTAGTAATTCTTGTTTGCCAATCCAATATTTTGTTGCTATACTCTTTTGAGAGTAATTTCAGTTTAACAGCTGTTACAGCTGATGCTTTGATGATTTTTATAATTGTGTTTGATACCTTTGAGAAGGATTTAAAGTAATTGAATCTTGTAAGATTAATCATTAATGGTCATAATTATTTTAAGGCAGATCAGTATTGCAGATTTTGATATGAGAGATTATAACACATTGGTGTTTTTCTGCGATGTGAATTTATGAAGAATTTGTAAAAGAGAATTTATGCTATTTGAAAGCAGATCTTAAATTACTGAAGTAATATTTTTCCAATTGTTTAAGAAGTTGTCTAGATGTGATCAGAGTAATTACAGTCATTGGAGATTATGTGCGTTGATAATTTGAAGCCATTTATATATTTTTTTGTAGATCATGCAACATGGTTAAGTGGAGTTTATGATAGGCATTTTGTGGAATTTGCCATGTGATAGTTGCATCGTTAATAAAGTATTTTGAAGCAGACATGAGGTCGTCGTACCCAGTCTAGCGTATTTGTTGAGATTCATGCTGTATGTGCCGAATATTTATGGAGTTTTTGGAGTAATTCTTATATTCAAATGTGATATTTGAAATATTGAAGAAATATAATGTCGTTGTGGATAGTTAGATCCAACGTGATGTCGTGGAGACAATAATATTTTTTGGCATGATAAATTAAATACGAGATATAACTTGGAAGTAATAAAACTGTAAGACAACGTTCTGTAAACCATATTAAACAATTTGTTAGGAAAATAAACAAATAAATGAAGTTGATAATACAAGATTTTCTGAAAATAATAATTAACGAAATAATAATCTGAGAATTAAGCATATTAACGATCTGACCTAATGAAATAAAAATCAGAATAACTAGATGAAATAATGAAAACTATATAACCAGATGATTGAAATTTAAATAATTTGATAAATTAAATTTTGGAATAAATCAATGAATTAAATAAATGGATGAATTAAAGATTGAATAATTAAACTGATTGAAATGAATTAATAGACGATTGTAATGATGATGAATAACTGAATTAGAAGGTGATAATTAATTAAAGAAGCTGATGATTAATGAATTTGTGTGGAATTAAATAAATTTAATTGAGAGATAATTTGAAGGAATTGCAACTTGAGTTGAGAATTTAAATGACGTAATGGTGATGAATTAAGGATTATGACAGGAGTATGTAGAATTTTGAAGTGAGAATTAATGTGAGAAATATTTGATTTTGATGATGACGAGAATGATGACCAACGAGAATTTGAATTATCTGTAATTCACAGATAAGTGATTGATTGTTAATGACGATGTAAATAGTGTAAATTAATTATGCAATGTTTAGGAGCATTTGATTAACATGTTCAACATTCAAATTATGCCATGCAAACCATAAATTTACGTAATATTTAATATGTGTGATTATTATATGTGTATGTTTAGACAGATTAATAACATTTTTAAATCCACATTGATGTTAAATTAAAGAGAAATTAGGTCTCAGGTTTCACAAATGTCAGTGACGAAAGACATAGTGCTACAGTGATCCTGAGAACCCAAGAGAACTTTATAAAATTTTCTTGTTATGTGGATAAAAATAATTTTGGATTAGAAAAGAGATGGTTCGATTTTTGGACAATGACAATTTAACTTTGGCATTCGACCATACTCTTAGGTAGGAGTTATATTTAAAATGTCTGTCTGACTATCAAAGTAAAATAAATTTGTTTTTATCTTAGTTGTGATCTGATGATGGTGTGATGTTCCTTTTTCTTTCCTTGTCTTGAGTAAGGCTTATCCGGAAAGGAAGTGGTTTGCTAGGAATTCAGTTGATGGCGCCCATTTATATTTGAATTATTTTCTATTAAACTTAAGCCCGTAACGACCCTAGAGATACTTTGTCTCGTGATACCCACTGCTTTTTCGATAACTCAGCTGAATTTCCGACACATTCCTTATTTGACTAGAGGTTCATTTAACTCCCATCTGTCCTGGAACTCCAGGGATGTGATGTTATAGCAGATGGGTCATCGCATCCCCAGGACGAACGGGTACAGAGAGAGAGGGAGAATTGGCTTTATCCAACTAGTGGGGCTTTTCGATTTTGTTAATTCTATGGAATCACATCAGATTTAGATTACTGAGAGATTGATCTCAAGTTCATTTAAGTGTGTTACAAAATTTATTGAACTTAGTCAGACAATGTACTTGTGTGCCCAATCCAGTGTTCATGTTAATCGTATTAGTAATATCATGTTAGTTATAAGACATTTTTCCCTATACCCAAGTGAATGCAGGAATTGAGACATTGTGATGTGTTGTTGTCTAACGTCTCTATATAATTCTATATTGAAAATATAATTATGTTGCCGGAGGATTTAGCGAAGGTGTTAGGAGAGTTACAGACGGGTATGTCTGGAATTGCAGAAACTATTTCTAAGATGGAAACGGAAGTTAAAGAACAAATTAATAATTCAGAAGCTAGATTAGAAGCTAAATGTAAAGAGAATGTAAAATCATTACAGGCTAGTAATGAAGAAAATTTAAAATTATTGCAAACTAGTACTGAAGATAATTTAAAATCATTAGAGACTAGGTTACAGTCAACTAGTGAAGCTAACTTTAAAGACAATTTTAAGTCATTAGAAGAAAAACTACAGTCAAATAGCAAAGATGAGTTGATGTTATTAGAGACTAGACTACAGTCAACTAGTGAAAATAATTTGAAGTCATTAGAAACTAGATTAAAGACTAGTACTGAAATTCATTTAAAAGCTAGTGAAGCTAACTTGAAAGATAACTTCAAATCATTGGAAGAGAAATTACAGTCTCGTAGTGAAGAAACTAACACTGAATTAGAAAATAAGTTAACCAGATTAGAGAATAGTTTAACTTTAAAGAATAATGAGATGCTGAAAACTTTACAATTAGACATAATTGCAGTAAACATGAAAGGAGAGGAAAATGTTCAAATATTAACGGTTATTGAATTGGAAAGTAGAGGGGAAGAAAATATTTTTACTTTAAGAACAGACGTTATGACCATACAGAAAGACATTAAGTCAGATGTATCGAAGTTGAGATTCGACATCGATGGTTTAGTGGCAGATGTAGGAAAAATTCAAGATTGGTCTACCGAAGTATCTTTCGAGACTAAGATTAAGGGTCTAGAAACGAATCTAGGTAACGAAATAAAAGATTTAAAGACAGTAATTGGGACCATTAAAGAGGAAGTCTTGGGAGAGGTCAATTCTAATTTAAAGTCGTTAGAAAATCAATTGCAGAAGGATATTAGGAAGATAGACGACGATATAGAGCAAAAGGTTAACGAAAACTTAGCTTTATTTAAAAATAGAGTCGGAGCAATTGTGGAAGAACGGTATAGTGAGGTCGATGCCGAAGCAAAAGAGAAACGTGAAGGGTTAGATGAAAAATTAATCGCAGGTATGGCAAACTTAGAAGCTAGGTTTACGGAAAGCAAGGAAGCGATGAAAATAGATTCAACTTTATTTAGAACAGATGTTGATCTGTTGAAAGAACAAGTCGCGTTAGTAAAGAACACGTGCGAAGAAAAATCGACAAGTTAAGGAACGATCTAGACGAGAGTGACAAGACGCAGGATGTTACATCGTTAGATGAGTTGAAGACTCAGGTCAAGAGATTAGCGGAAGACAGGATGACTAAACTAGAATCCATAGTTAACAGTTTCACCAGTCAGAATGTAACATCAGGGGAAACATTGATAAATCAAACAGCGATAGACCGCAGTATGACAAATCAAGAACCGAGCATGGTAGAAGACCGTCAAATGCAACCGAATGTGACATTCGAAAGGGCTAGTTCAACCCCTCAGGATAATCCAAGTTCGAATAGGAGTACGTTGGGTCCAAGCGAACGATACTCAGGTCCAGTCACTATTATAAGGAATCTGGATGACAAACCGAGAAAGTTTTCGGGAAATACAGGAGTTACACCAGTAGAATTTCTGCGAGATATTCGAGACTACATGGCGGAACACAGGGTAGCCAAAGAAAGAGAGCTAAGGATAGTAGAACGCGCCTTAGATGGATCTGCACTTACGTGGTTTAGAGCGTTCAGAAGCAATTTTGCGAACATGGAGCAATTTGCCATGGCTTTCTTGAGGAGATTCTGGAGTGCCGAGGATCAACTTAACGTAAGAGCGGAGATGTACTCCAAACGCTATTCTACGTCACATCCGACGCATTACGCCAACTATTTCACGTCACAGCTGGCTAAATTACAGTTCCTTATTCCTCCATTGCCAGAAGAAGAGCTTTTGCAAGCTATAGCGCGACAGTTACCGATAGAGGTACAGCGATCACTGATAGCATCGGGAGCCAATACGCTGGAACATTATGACGATATTTTGCGGCGATTGGATTATACAAGCGCACAGGTCACGCCTAGAAGTAATAGAAACGACAACAGAAACACGCAAGAAGTAAATGCGGTAGTCGTGGACAATGCAGCTCAAACGGACAGAAGGGATTCCTGGGAAAACCGACGGAACGAAGGGAATCGAGGAAACATCCGTAACGCAAGAGGAAATGATCGATATAGAGGACCATATGAAAGGCCATACGATCAAGAAGCGAGAGATAGCCGGTATAGGAATTATAACCAAAATTCCAGGTATCAGGACAGGAATCGGTATAATAACAGATATCGGGGAAGGAATAACTGGAACCAAGGTCAACAATATAATGGAAACGACCGACAGGATGGCCGAAGAAACGATCCTAACGACAGACGGGACAATCGTGGACATGAGAGGTCGAGACAAGAGGATAGACAGCCTAGTGCACCACTCGAGGAGACAGTGAGAGATGTCAATCGAGCCAGCACGAGTGGCGAAGGAAAAAAAAACGTCAAATTAACTCCAGAGAAAAATGAAAATCATTGGGAATCAATCGTCATCGTGGAAACATATCAGGTCAAGGACGAGGATTTAATCGAGGAAGAAGACATAGTACACCGGGAAAATAGACATGAATTGCCAGTTATTAGTGTGGAAGTCATGGGAAAAGAAATAAAGACACTTGTAGACACAGGGGCTATGGTGAGCTTGATATCCATAGGTTGCCTGGATGAATTGAAATTATTAGGAGGAATTACAATGTTGCCAACTGTTGTTAGCAAAATTCAAGGGGTGATCCCAGACAGGAGTATGAAATGTAAAAGTCAGGTACTTTTAGATGTTGGGATTGGAACCAGAAGTTTTGAACAGATGTTCCTAGTAGTGGGTCAACTACATTTTGACATGATCCTAGGAGTGGATTTCCTAAGTGAGAGTGGCCTGATCATAGATATGCAGAGTAGGCGCATGTACTTTCAAGAAGGGGTCATGGAAAATCAAGAATCAGAGATGACATTCTTTAGAGAGGATATATTGGATGAAATTGTATACAGCGTTGAAAGGTCTATAGAAGATAAAATTGGCATGACTAGTAAAATAAATCCAGAAATTAAGGGGCAGTTTGATCAAGTAATTTCAGAATATGAGGACATATTCAATGACAAACCAGGTCTCATAGAAAATTTTACCTACAGCATCAAGTTGATGGATGACAAACCATACCATAAAAATTTATATCCCATTCCGGATAAATGGAAGGAGGAAGTTAGCATAATGATAAGCGACATGGAGACAGATGGAATAATTAAGAAAATGCCAACTGCTTATTTGAATCCTTTAGCTGTTGACAAGAAACCTAACGGTAAGCTGAGGATATGTTTAGATGCCAGAGCCCTTAACGAAAGAGTTCTTCCTGAACATGACAGACCACCTGTTATACGTGAATTGTTACGCCGATTCAGAGGAAAGAGTTTCTTCTCGACAATCGATCTGACTAGTTCATATTATCATGTTGAGCTAGCAGAAGACTGCAAACAATACACAGGGTTCTTGTTTGACCATAAAACATATGTATTCAATAGGTTACCTTTTGGTGTGAAAAATAGTGGTCCGGTGATGATCCGAGCACTAGATGAAAATTTGTCAGATGCAGTTAAGGAGCACGTGGTAAGCTATATTGATGACCTGATTATAGCGTCTGAGACAGCGGAAAAACATATCAGACACCTTCAAATGCTTTTTGAAGATCTTAGGAGAACGAAATTCAAGGTGAACTTCAATAAATGTCAGTTCTTTCATGAAGAAATTGAGTTTCTTGGACATAGAATCGATGGAGATGGTTATAGGCCCAATCCAAAGAAAATCATGGCAATTTCAGAGTTTCCAACACCACGAAAGATTAAAGAGGTACGGCAGTTTTTAGGCATGTGTCAGTTCTTTTCAACACATTGTCCTGAATATACTGAGACGATGGCACCTCTGCAGGATTTATTGAGGAAGGGAAATCGATGGAAATGGGACGATAGATGCAATCAAGCGTTTTTAGCGGCCAAGAAAATGCTGATCCAAAATATCAAGCTTGAGTATCCTGATTTTACAAGAAGATTTTTTGTAGAGACAGACGCATCCAAAATAGGTATTAGTGGAATCCTATATCAGTTGGATGATGACAAGAAACATAGATATTTAGCTTTTACCAGTCGCAAGCTTAGGAATTGTGAGAAGAATTACTATGCAACTGAGTTAGAGGCATTAGCAGTGGTTCATGCTCTCAAAACGTGGAAGAAGGTGTTGTTTGGACATGACATAACAGTGATCACAGATCATAAAGCCCTCCAATTTATTATGAAGACAGACTTAGCGAGTGACCGCATCACCAGATGGGCTCTGTTCTTACAGCAATTTAACCCAACTGTTGTACATAGACCGGGGAAGTTAAATCTGTTAGCAGATGTGCTGAGCAGAAACCCTTGTGAGGAAGTATTTGTCAACCATATAAATTTGATTCAAGAGGATAATGGTACTCTAGAAAAGTTGAAGTTGTTAGCGCAAACTCAGAAGATATATGCACCTTTGCGAAGAATTTACCGTTTTCTGACACGCAGGATGGATAACACTGATCCGGATTTTCAGAGAACTGAGATAGAGGCTAGAAAATATCATATTATGGGAGGTGTTATATGCCAATATATCGACCAGGATCATACTAAACTTAGAGTAGTGATCCCACCCAAGCTTGTCAAACCAGTTATTTGGATGATACACCGAACTGCAGCTCATGTAGGTGTAGACAAGACTTTGGCTCTCGCTCAAGAAACTTTTGTTTGGAGACAAATGGGACAAACGATTCGCGACGTCATAAAGACCTGTGACAGTTGTCAGCGAAGTAAATACTCATCTAAGTTAATGAAAGAAGTTCCCAGATCAATATTACCCAGTAAGCCAAGAGAACTTTTCGCGACGGACATTTTTGGTCCGATTCCTCGTTCGACGAAAGGCAATCAGTTCGTTTTGGTAACAGTTGATGTATTTTCGAAATACGTATCTCTATGCCCTATACAGAAAGCTACATCCAAGTACGTAATAAACAGACTTGAGAAAACAGTTATTCCGAGCATGGGGAAACCTGAAGTTTTGTTGAGTGACCATGGATCGCAGTTTACTAGCATGGAATTTTCTAATGCTATGGAACGTTTAGGAATAAGGCATGTGTTTAATTCTGTACGGTATCCAGAGGGAAATCCCGCCGAAAGAATTACGCCGGAGATAAGTAAGCTGTGTCGCTTATATGTGTCAAGGCAACACCATAGATGGATGGAAGTGATACCCATCATTAGCCAATGCTTGAATTCCACAGTACATGAAAGCACAGGACAGATTCCGTCCATGCTTCATCATGGATTGAAACCGGATAGACCATGGGACAGAGTCGTGAGGGCACCAGTAGGTCCTCAACCCACACAATAAAGAAGAGTCGAGATGGCAGGAGAGAGGCTCAGAAGACAGGCGGAGAAGAGAGCCAGGAGACAGGCAGGAAGGAGGTTCCACGAGCCATTTCAAGAAAATGATGAGGTGCTGATTAGGAAGCCAGTCACTTCGAACCTTCAGCTGAAGATCTACCATAAATTCGCTCCATTGTACGCTGGACCGTTCCGTATTGAACAGACATACCAGAATAATAGCTATAAGATTGTTAAAATGGATACTGATGAAGTTGTAGGAACTTTTAATGCAGCTACCATCAGGAAATACCATCATGCTGAGTAAAGGAATTGTAGAGCTATCGTGTACATGTATTATATATTGAATGCCTGAGACTGTATTTTTTTTTCTCAATCCTGATAAAAAAAGGAGATGTACGGGAGAGATGTACCCGATACCTATTTTAGGCTATCGGCTACGCCAGCAGACATTAAGCTGTAGTTGAGGTTTTGGAAAGCAATAAGAAAAGATAGCGCACCGATCGCGTCAAGAAGAATGCCAAGATGACGTAGGAGGTCTAGAATCGAGGAGGCATTGATATCTGTGAGAAGATAGAATTATGAATGGAGATGTGAAGCTTTATTGAAACATATATGGAATTATAGCAATTTAAACATCTTAGAAGAGGATATATAACATGCATTATATGTGGAAATAATTTTATGGAAGTAAGTTATTTTATAACAGAACAGCCGAGAGGATTCGGGTTCGAGACTATGTTCATGACGTAAGAGCGCAGTGGTGGGAGAACAAGCCACGTGCCGCGCGGAGCACATAAGCCGAAACACAGCGCTAGCAAGTTCAGTTGAGCCCAGGAAGACGGGCAGTTCAGAGCAGCTCTATAGCACAGTGAGACGGACATTGAAGGTCACGCAGCATACGGAAACTGTCACGGCAAGAGTGTAGGCGACAGTTCTTGCATCGCCGAGCAGCCAAGGCCGAGCGGGTCGTTGATCCAGGCGGGCTGGCCGAGGAGACAATTGTAGACAGCCGGGGTATTTCAAAACCACACTGCTCGTATTTGAAGACTTTATTTCAAGCTTCATTTCGACGCTGTTCAAACACAGGCTTTTACGAATAACCTTATAACCATCCTGTTATATAACACATTCAAAGCGACTTTTACTATTCCAAGTAAACTGAATGTTTAGCATAGGCTCTGATGAACATTATATCGTGCATTTATAAGATTTATATCTTATACAATTTTCATGAGTTACCTATTACGAACAGATACAGGGTGTATCGTAATCTTATTTTACTCAAGTGGAACTTTGCAGTAAGTTGAGATTGGACTTACAATTCTCAAACTGAACATTTAACGGAACAGTGGCGTATATTAGAAGAGGAGTAAGGGGGTCCGCTGTTTCCATGAACTTTTCGAGAAGGAGTTGGACAATATCCGCTATGGGTAATCCGAGGATCAACATGACCGAGTAAACGTGAATAGAGACAAGATGGCACCACAGAGCGATGGATTCGATTCCTGACGAGAGGAGTCCAACAGCTGATTCGCTTGGGATTTCGAAGGAAATCGTCATTTCATGGATGAAATGATATTCACGCCGATCTTACGAGAAATTCTTATGTAGGGAAAATCGACGATCTTGGAAATTATATTGCAACTGATAATGAAAGGTATTGTAAGAGTCATAACTACCTGATACGATTATTTTCATGAATACTGGGCACACATGTATATTTTTCTAATAGGAGTGATATGATTATTAAGACATGGTTTGCATTCATATACTTCGAATTTGCTAGAATATGGAGTGACCATATGATATGGCAGGCATCATTATACGATATTCTCACCATTGTTTGGCTTTATTAAGCAGAAGTTTGGTCTTTTAGACATTTTTCCAGCTAGGATATTTTTCATGAATAGTTTTTTTTGTGTAACGAGTATTTCGAACTCGTGATCTGCAATTGATTATCAGAAATTACTTCGTCAGTTCATTGCATACTAGCGAGTGTGTATTATTCATCAGTAGGGATTTTTTTCCATTGGATTGTTTGGAGATATTAAGAAGTTATTCACTTTAGTGAATGAACATCGCTTTTATATGACAACTAGAAACTTGTTGATTCCTTTCTGGTACATTCATTCATACAGCCTACGAGATGGGGTCCTTCGTATTTATACGATTGTATGGTGGTACTCACCTTACCCATCGTTTAGGGAACTATCATCCAAGTCGACGGGGCGAGGTCTTTTGTATTTATACGATTGTACGGTGGTTACTCATCTTACTCGCCATTGAGGGACTCATTTTTATCATCCGAATGTACACGAGATGTAAGTGAATTAAACAAGGAACTACTAGTCACATATCAGTCGAAATTTTGTTAAATAAAGTAACGATAAATGTCAACAGGATTGCATTTAGTAATTCTTGTTTGCCAATCCAATATTTTGTTGCTATACTCTTTTGAGAGTAATTTCAGTTTAACAGCTGTTACAGCTGATGCTTTGATGATTTTTATAATTGTGTTTGATACCTTTGAGAAGGATTTAAAGTAATTGAATCTTGTAAGATTAATCATTAATGGTCATAATTATTATAAGGCAGATCAGTATTGCAGATTTTGATATGAGAGATTATAACACATTGGTGTTTTTCTGCGATGTGAATTTATGAAGAATTTGTAAAAGAGAATTTATGCTATTTGAAAGCAGATCTTAAATTACTGAAGTAATATTTTTCCAATTGTTTAAGAAGTTGTCTAGATGTGATCAGAGTAATTACAGTCATTGGAGATTATGTGCGTTGATAATTTGAAGCCATTTATATATTTTTTTGTAGATCATGCAACATGGTTAAGTGGAGTTTATGATAGGCATTTTGTGGAATTTGCCATGTGATAGTTGCATCGTTAATAAAGTATTTTGAAGCAGACATGAGGTCGTCGTACCCAGTCTAGCGTATTTGTTGAGATTCATGCTGTATGTGCTGAATATTTATGGAGTTTTTGGAGTAATTCTTATATTCAAATGTGATATTTGAAATATTGAAGAAATATAATGTCGTTGTGGATAGTTAGATCCAACGTGATGTCGTGGAGACAATAATATTTTTTGGCATGATAAATTAAATACGAGATATAACTTGGAAGTAATAAAACTGTAAGACAACGTTCTGTAAACCATATTAAACAATTTGTTAGGAAAATAAACAAATAAATGAAGTTGATAATACAAGATTTTCTGAAAATAATAATTAACGAAATAATAATCTGAGAATTAAGCATATTAACGATCTGACCTAATGAAATAAAAATCAGAATGACTAGATGAAATAATGAAAACTATATAACCAGATGATTGAAATTTAAATAATTTGATAAATTAAATTTTGGAATAAATCAATGAATTAAACAAATGGATGAATTAAAGATTGAATAATTAAACTGATTGAAATGAATTAATAGACGATTGTAATGATGATGAATAACTGAATTAGAAGGTGATAATTAATTAAAGAAGCTGATGATTAATGAATTTGTGTGGAATTAAATAAATTTAATTGAGAGATAATTTGAAGGAATTGCAACTTGAGTTGAGAATTTAAATGACGTAATGGTGATGAATTAAGGATTATGACAGGAGTATGTAGAATTTTGAAGTGAGAATTAATGTGAGAAATATTTGATTTTGATGATGACGAGAATGATGACCAACGAGAATTTGAATTATCTGTAATTCACAGATAAGTGATTGATTGTTAATGACGATGTAAATAGTGTAAATTAATTATGCAATGTTTAGGAGCATTTGATTAACATGTTCAACATTCAAATTATGCCATGCAAACCATAAATTTACGTAATATTTAATATGTGTGATTATTATATGTGTATGTTTAGACAGATTAATAACATTTTTAAATCCACATTGATGTTAAATTAAAGAGAAATTAGGTCTCAGGTTTCACAAATGTCAGTGACGAAAGACATAGTGCTACAGTGATCCTGAGAACCCAAGAGAACTTTATAAAATTTTCTTGTTATGTGGATAAAAATAATTTTGGATTAGAAAAGAGATGGTTCGATTTTTGGACAATGACAATTTAACTTTGGCATTCGACCATACTCTTAGGTAGGAGTTATATTTAAAATGTCTGTCTGACTATCAAAGTAAAATAAATTTGTTTTTATCTTAGTTGTGATCTGATGATGGTGTGATGTTCCTTTTTCTTTCCTTGTCTTGAGTAAGGCTTATCCGGAAAGGAAGTGGTTTGCTAGGAATTCAGTTGATGGCGCCCATTTATATTTGAATTATTTTCTATTAAACTTAAGCCCGTAACGACCCTAGAGATACTTTGTCTCGTGATACCCACTGCTTTTTCGATAACTCAGCTGAATTTCCGACACATTCCTTATTTGACTAGAGGTTCATTTAACTCCGCTCTGTCCTGGAACTCCAGGGATGTGATGTTATAGCAGATGGGTCATCGCATCCCCAGGACGAACGGGTACAGTACCAATGTATATAGCTCTTTCTGGTATTCTTCAAGCATAAATATTTTTTCACATGTAACGTGGTTCAACAATTGCAATAAAACCTTGTAGACATATTGCTCATACGCTAAAAATGTATTAAAAAATTCTGTAAAATAAAATAATTTATTTTCCAAAATCTGTAATGATTTCTCTTAATACCGAAAAATTGTGTTTCTGGCGCTTAGCTACTTTAGCAATTCAGGTCTTCAACTATCAAAACTATTTACAGATCTATCGCCGTATCATCTCCTCTTACTTCATCATTAACATTCCATTCACATAACCTTCATTTAACCTAGGACAATTCCTACAAATGGCTCTAGATCGTGTAACATTTTATCAGTCTTGTCTTTATCATGATTCGTCATTCTGACTGGTGCACCACACTCTTCGAAGGGAATCTAGAAGGAAAGAGGAGTCGAGGAAGACCAATTTATAGACAGCATTAAAGGCCATTTGAAAGTACAGGCCAGAGAAAGAAGACGTTTTGGAAGACATGCATGTTACCCATCAACCTAGCGGTTGAAGAAAAGAAGAATAGAAGAAGATCTTTACATCAACAATATCGCGGTTATTTCAGACTCAGTGACAGCATCTCCATTCTCACTTCAAATATAAATCCAACCTAACTCATAGTTAATCTCTGCCAAAGTAAAATTCTTATAGCATTATTTCTCATAATAGTCTAATTCAAGTTCCCTAAACCTTCAACTGTAATGAAACCTCTTAATTATTCACATCATTCCTTTATATTTTAATATCATTTAACGCGTTTTGTTCCATTTTTATTAATGACTGGTTTCACAAATATCATACATCCGATTTCAATAACCTAATTTCATCAAAGCATTAGTTATTTCATTACAACAAGTTCATCTCTGAAATGTTCAGTGAAAGACCACGACATCTGCAACTTCGTTCACTATAAGGTCAACGTAGATATATAATTATATTTAGGGGCAGATGACTTCGTAGTTCCGCCCCTTAAAACCGCAATAACTAACTAACTAACTAACGTAGATATAAATGTCTAGCTACTTCTGGAACCATTTGAATTTTGAAATATAACCCGACTATTCAGTCAATAATCGAGTACGTCGAATCATTCAAATGTTTGAATAATTATAATAAATATAAAAACAAAGAAGAAAGAAAGCATAAAGGGAGAAAGAAAGAAAGAAACAAACAAAGAAGGAAATAGAGAGAAAAGAAGTGATGCTTGTTTTGAATTATATTTATTTACTAGCAGAAGTACCCGCTCTTCGAACGGTCTTCGGAATTAATAACCAGACGTTATCAATTGAGCTACTGTTGCAATGGTTAGAGGCTTGTCATTCCTTCATACGTTTATCAGAGCGAAGTTAGTTTTCTGGGTATATCGCAGACACTGTTAATTTAAGGGCCGTAAAATGTGGATATCGGAGACCCTTTATAGACTCCCTAGTTTTGTATCACACATTGAGAAGCGCAACACAAGCTTTTGTCGTCCTAGGAGAATTTTTATTTTTCGCCTATTTTAGCATGTATTTTGAAAAGTTGTTCCTTATACCCACCCTTCTGTGAGAAATACGTTGAAGAGTTTTCTAAATGATTGGTGTATTGACTCATTGTTACAATATATAATTTTACGATGCTCAAAGCACCCGAACATGAATTATAGGCGCACAAAAACATATAGATATATCAACCACACAGTATCAAACAAAATCATCTTTACGATGAACCCGTTTGTCGACAAAAATATGATTACTTAAAATGTGCTCTCAAACTAAATTCACCTAACGTGTACTTCCTGACGTGAAAATAATATTGAAAACCTCGTAGACGAACGCAATATATGTCAAATTAAAACTGGCCCTCACCGTTGTGGAAAGTCCCCATCCCCAGGAAGACCCCTTTAATAAATTATAAAGGCTCGTGGTGCATGAAAATTCGGGATTTTTAGCCTCCAATGGCCCAAATTCCCAAAAGCTGCAAAAAACACTATTCCAATTCAGGAATTTTTGAAAATAATGTTGCTGTTTGGAGATATAATAGACCTTCTGTACAACATATCGCATATCGCACGTGTACGTCACGTGTAAAAATTCTAGGGTACCCCTTGACCCCCTTAATCGCATTGTTGAATTTTACAGCCTATGTTTGATTCGACGATAACCTTATAGCCTTTTGCAAATTTTCACAGAAATTTAATAAATTGAGTGGCATTGCTTCGTACAGAAATAGATGGAAAGTTGGATGTCACCTCTTGTGACACTGTTGTCATGGTTACCGGCTTGCATTACTTCATTAGTTTCTTCTAGTTCTTCTTCTGCTCTCGGATGGGCCATCTAAGGACCACGACGTTCAACTTTTCCGCTTGGCGAGGGACTTGATATTTGCCCAATATTCGCGCATTCTCCTCTCTTTTGTCCAGATGATGCCAGTTTTCTTACAGGGTGGTCTGTCCTGAAAACTCTTCTGTTTAAGTATCTTTCTGAGATGTGATCGGCTTCTAATATCACTTTTCGTTATCTTCAGTCCTTGGATGACCTTGTTAACGTCTGTAAACCGAGGTGTCACGCTCTTTCTATTCTCCCAGTAGTTGAGAAGCCGGTTGGTTAGTCTTGTTGGGTTCATCCATGAGACATGTCCCATGTCATAGATTTATGGCATGTTAAAGAACCTTCCACTAATTGCACCTGTGTGAAGCTAAATTGGATAGGTTATTGTAAACAACGCTCTTAGGTTTTGTACGCAAATTAGATGAAGTAATAGAAATAAACATATACTTACGTACGCAGCAGACGTCAGTGGAAACGTAGCTGAAGCTCTTCCCCTATCCCCGAAGAAATATAAAAATAAAATAAAATAGAAGAAAGAAAAACGGGGAGATCGCAGTCTTGTTTGGCTTTCGCTGGGCCCAAATTTTAAAAGGCAAACCAGAAAGTAATCCCAAAAGGAAGGGGGAAAGCTAAATAAAATAAAACTACGGTAAAATCCAAAGATGAACGAATTTAAATCAGAGGCCGTGTAGGTCGTATTAACGTCACAAGTACGCTAATAAGACCGACAAACCGAAATATAGCAAAAACCAGACAAAACTCGAAGAAGGTAACTAAAATTAAAATAAGACGTGACGCAAAAGCAGAGATACTTAGGCAAAGATAAAATGTATTAAAATAACAACTACAATGCACAACGATCCCAGAGATATTAAAAGCAAGAAGAGAAATGACCAACAAATAAACCACAAAATTAGTTTACCGCAAGAAAAAATACAAATTAGGAAGAAAATTGAAAATATACTAAATTAAATTATATTAAAATGAAATAAAATAAGATAAGTTAAGGTAACGTGTTCAAGGCAAGATGAAACGATGACTAAATGTAAGTATGTCGCAATTAAATAAAAAGACAAAACTCAGAAACGACTACCCTCAACGAAGTCAAGATACGTTCTCAAAATTTAGACAAAGCGTGTCAAAAGGGATGAACAAAATAGGAGGGGGTACAATGGTTCAGAACGGGGTGGATAGGGGTGAGAGGGAGGGGAGGAGTGAGGAAGAAAGACGCGGAGGCACATGCAAGAACGAGTGAGTTACGAGAAAAATAGGAAATTAGACAAAAGGAAAAATTACATTAAATTATCGGCAAAGCCAAAAATATACTTTAAAAATTGAAAGTATGCGTAGGAGATAAGGGCACACAAAGACGACGAAAATATGTGATGCGCAAAATATGGGCATTCACAGACACAAGAATATCACAGGTTAGGTCACCAGCAAATAGCAATGGTGAGACCTCCTTTTGTGAACTCTTTAGATAAAGAACAAAGCTTTACGGGAAGCAAGAAAAATAATCTGCAATCCCGTTATGTTGTTCTACGATAAGATACACTCTGAATGACAGACTCAAAGGTGCCCCCTACAAGGTAGGCAAACCCACCGTCACGCACTCCAGAGTAAATCGAAGACAGCCCACATACATAACTTTCAACCCTTAAAGTACAAAAACTACGTTATCAAAATAAATGAAAATAACACTACCATACAAAACAAAAACTCACCAGCAATTACACGCACACAAAGGGCGGAGGGAAAATATCGGGAGGGGGCAAGTACACGCGACCAAAAGAAAATAACACAGAATAAGAGTTTTAAATTGCCGAAATATGAAACTGAGCTACAGTAAAGCAATATAGATTACGACATACAGACACCTCGCCATGGTTTCACCTTGAACGCGGGCACTTCCCCAAGAATATGGGAATACGACTAGCCTACTTGGCTGCAAGAAAGAAATGCCTCGAAACAAAGCAAATGACGACGCAACACAAAGTTAACTGCGTGGTAAAATTTGATTGGTCACGACCCCTTCCAATATATAAATCACTGGCCAATAAGGGGACAAAATGCAGATATGTCCATATATGGTATTAAGACATCAGAGGGCTATTAATAGCTTCACAGCCAAGGTTTCACAAAGGCGTGCATTGATCACGTCAGATAAAAATGGCACAAAGGAGTAACTTATATATCTCATAAAAATGGCTCAAAATTCCCCCACTTCCTTGGAAAAAAATGTTTACAAAATACAAACACAAAACATTTTTTTTTTGTATATATGGTATAAGATGCACTCTTGTTTCATTCATAAAATGGCTCGCAAGGAGAGAGTCTCATATGACACAAACACACGGAGTAGCTCACATTAGAGTTCCAAACTCATTGCCTTTCACAGAGGTTTGGTATAGCACAAGTCCATCTCTTTGAAGTATACATCAAACGCACAAGCAGTTAAGTGAGTGAGGGGAATTTTGGCTAAGTAAACCTAGAAAAATGAAATGTAGGTGCAAAAACGCAACGAATACAAAATCCGCTGCCTAAAATGCCAGCGAAGCAGTGTCCCATGAGAGAAGGTGGTACCGACCTTATCACACAAAACACTCAATTCACTAAACACGTTGGCAGCAAATTTTGACTAGGGAGAAAAAAAATGAACATATAAGTTATGAGTTATCTCACAAAGAAAAACATTTTTCTGTTTTTGAAAATTCCGAAGAATAACGAGAAGTTGTTATCCAAAGGCCTGAAGATGAACAAGGGGGAACCCAGGACCATTGCAGTTGACGTCAAGGCTGCAGAGATTTTCCTTCCTCCCAATATTCCTAATATAGAAAAAAAAGAGTTACAATGTGGTATAAATGGTTAATAAAACTTAATCTGTGGAGCACCCTGTATTTCCAATGGAATGTTCTGTCGTCACAACCATTGATAAAATGATATTACACTACTTGGATGCGGTGTGGTCTAAGGGAGAGAGAAAGAAAACAGCGCGCGATAACACTCGTGGACAGTTAAGAGATACTGAAAACAATCATGGACACACTAAACTAAATAAACAGGCAGGGATCCTGTAAAAACATCAACACTGGGATCGCCGCGTCAAAATACTGAAAGAAATACATACTCTAGGTAAACAAATAATTACACAGACACCACATCATTCATGGTATTTCTTAAGATTTGCTACATGAGAAACAGAAATTAGTTGAGGATCGCCATTAGAAATCAGTCACATTGTTCAGGAACCTGGTTATGGTCCTTGGTTCGGACCAGCGCAAACACAGTTTACTGGAGATGCCGGAAGCTGCATTACTAATAGGGTGTAGTCGCACCAAAACTCTATCTCCTATCTGAAAATGAACAGGTTTTCTACGCTGGTTGTACCGTGCTGAGACCTTCTGTCTAGCCCGCTTAAGGCTAGCGACGGCGGAATCCCATTTCTCTTGAGTAGAGATGGTTCGATACGGGATAGACAAATACTCGATATTCCAACGGAGCATCAGGGGATCAACGAGTTTACGGCCTATAAACAATTCCGCTGGTGTGGTTTGAATAGACGAATGAAACGAGGTATTAAAACCTAAGGTAAAATAATGCAAGTTAACATCCCAATTGGATAGTTCCACATTATGGAAGGCGGTTAGACAAGCTTTCAGATTACGATGAAATCTCTCTACCTGATTGCCTTGTGGTCTGAACGGCGCTAATAACACGTGATTAATGCCCCAACTGAAGGTCATAGATTTGAAAGTTTTGGACTTGAAGATGGTAGCATTATCGGTAACAAGGAACTTGGGCGGGCCAAATATAGCAAAAATATGCTTACATAATAAATGGACCGTCCCTTTTGCAGAAATGTCCTTAACAGGAAAGAGCCAGACAAACTTAGAAAAACCGTCGATCACTGTCAAAATCGCCTGATGACCAGACCTAGAACGTGTCATAGGACCGAATATGTCAATAAATAACCGTTCTCCAGGACGAGTAACAACATGAGCACTATGCAAACCTATCTGCGTATTTTGCGCTGGCTTAGAGCGTTGACAGGTGTGACATTTTTTTACAAAATCAAACACATCTGGTTTGATTGTAGGCCAATAGAATTCAGAATCAATTTTGCGTAAAGTACGGTACATTCCAACGTGTAAGCCTATAGCCGAAGAATGATAGTATGTTAAGAGCATATTACGAACATTCTCAGGGGCGAAAATTCTGAAGGAGTTTGAACCAGGGAGGAGACGGCCAATTACATCATTACGGACACAAAATTCACTCGCAGTGGGGTCCTTGTTGGTAATTTTCTCACGGAGTTCACGACAATAAAGATCATCTGCCTGAAACTTACGTATATCTACGAAGGACCATGGACTAAACTGATTTAAAAACACATTTTCAGGCATTTCCTGAGGTGAAGTTTCGACAGAAGGAGGAACAATCTGCCCAGGAGCGGAAATAGTGGAATCCTCGAACATGCGCGAGAGACAATCAGCCACAGAGTTTTCACGGCCTTTCACGTGTACAATGTCGAACTTGAACGACGATAGTCTCAAAATCCACCGATTGATACGACCAAGTTTCTTTACATGCGACATGCTCCATTTCAGAGCTTCATTATCGGTGTAGACAGTGAAATGGCGATGTTCTAGGAAACTCCTGAATTTCTCGCAGCCAAAGACAACAGCTAGGGACTCCTTTTCAAAGATGGAATAGCGACGTTCATGTTCATTAAGCATGCGACTACAAAAAGCTACAGGCGCAAACTTCCCGTCCACGTGTTGACTTAAAACGCTTGACACAGCTAGATCACTAGCGTCGCAATGGAGGAAGAACCTAGACTCGAAATCTGGAGCTTGCAACACAGGAGCAGATATAAGACTCTCTTTTAAAGTGTTAAAAGCTTTATCTTGCTCTGGACCCCATATAAATTTAGCGTTCTTCTTTTTGAGGGCATTCAATGGAGCCGAAATATCTGAGAAATGTCTGATAAACCTGGAATAAAACCCAAACATGCCCATGGCACGGCGTAGAGCTTTCACAGAGGTAGGCACCGGTAGATTCTTAATACATTCAACTCTATCAGGCATGACGCTAATACCGTTAGTCGTCAGAACATTTCCTAAAAACGTGATCTGCGTGCGGGCCAAAGAGGTCTTTTCGGGATTGATAGAGAGTCCCGCTTTTCTGAGGCGAGATAAAACTTCACGGAGATGAGTTACGTGCTCCTCGAAAGATTTGCTATAAACAACAAGGTCATCTAAATAATTGAAGACAAACTTAAATTTCAAGTCACCTAATAGATCATCTAACACACGACTAAGAATTTTTGCTCCGACAGCGATACCCATAGGTAATCTATTGAAGTTGAATAACCCAAAAGGTGTGGAAAAGGCGGTAAAATCACGGCTCTTGGCGTCGAACGGAATTTTGATAATATGAGGAATTGAGATCAATAATAGAATAATAGTTAGCTCCATGAAAATGCTGAAAAGCGCTGTCGAGTGTAGGTAACGGAAAATTGTCAAAAACAACCTTCTTATTCAGCTTCCTGAAGTCGACAACTAATCTATATTCGCCGTCTTTCTTGGGAATCAGAAAAGCTGGAGAACCATACGCAGACTTGGAAGGAACGACTACTCCTTTATCTTGTAGCTCTTTGACATATTTTCTCATAGCCAACAGCTTTGGAGGTGAACATGCAAATGGCGGGGATCGAACCGGGACATTGTCTGTGAGATCGATATGACATTCGTGACCTACCGCTGAACCTAATTTATCTGTGAGGACATCCGAGAATTCGTTCACCAAATCACTCAGCACATCACGCTCTTCCGAAAATAACGACAGATGCAGCTGGACAGAATGCACAGTGGAAACTTCACGAACACGAGAGGTGCATTCTTCGAACGGGAATTGTTTGTTGGAATGAAACAGAAAGCTAAAGGAATTACTCACAAAATCTAATTGTAAACCTGTTTTGCGCATGAAATCTGTCCCTAAAAGGACTTGGGTGAATAAATTATCAACTACGTGGAACTGGTGATCCCATGAAAAACCATGGATCTTGAGATGACATAAAACAGTACCGGTAACGTTGATAGCAGACGAACCAGCTGACACGAACTTACGCTCACGTCCATCCTCGTGAGGACAGATGCGCAGCGCTGGAATTTTTTCCGCCACAGAGCGAAGGATAAAGCTCTCCGTGGCTCCAGAATCCAAAATGGCTTGAGTTGTGACATGATGAAAAGATAATGTGACCCAAGGTTGCGATACAGAAGCAAAACAAAGATAAGGATCGCGATACCTGCTTTGAGGGCTGCCCGACGGGTCGAACTCAGGACAGCACTTCAACAGTTTTCCTGGTTGAAATTACAATTTGGACAGGTCAATTTAGTCACATCTGACATCCCACAACCGTAGCAGAACTTACGGGATCTAGCGGCACATTCACGGAAGTTATGACCGTGATTGTTGCAATTCGAACATAAGATATTTGCGGAGACTCGTTTGGTATCTGGAGGATTATTGTGGACACGGGAGGTAGAATGCGTTTGGCTGGCAGCGTGACTATCACTTTGGACGTGATTTATGGCAGGACGAGAGGGGAGACTAAAAGAGACAGTCTTGTTTGAGATAACGGGATGGGTCACAGAAGTAAACGCATGTTGTGTGCTAGTCGCACAAGCTAGTTCAGGAAACATGACTTCGTGAGAAATAGGGGGTGGAACATAACTCAAACTCGACCGAGAATTGTTCTCATATTCGCGTCCATGTAGAATTATGTCCTCAATACAGCGTACCGAAATGCGACGTATGAAGTACTTATATATAGGATTTAAATTCCTATAAATAATTTCGAAAAGTTCCTGTGGGTGGAATGGCTGACGCAAATTGGCTGTGAGGAGGCGTACAGCCGTGACATAATCTTCAATCTTCTCGGAGGGGCCTTGAGTTCGAGCGTAGATTTCCTGTTTCAAAGCATACGCGAAATCTTGGGGAGTGAAACGGGCTTTTATGTTGCACACAAATTCGTTCCATGAAGTGTAATGGAATGGTGACACCCTGTACCACTGCAACGCTTTACCAGAAAGTAAAATTGGTAGGCAACGAACTATCTTATCGGGACTTATGTCATGGCACTGACACAGTTCCTCAATCCTCTGAATGAACCAAAAAACTGAAGATGTGTTATCTTCCCCGGAAAAAGTAAGATTCCACTTGCTCACAGCGGATGCGACGTTGTCAGAATGACCAACACTGGTAGGATTAGAAAAGTAGCCACTAGATAACGGGTCAAACATAAGTAAGTCTTTCGGTACACTAAAAAACTGGGGTTTTGGAATAGCCTTACTTGAAGAAATAGGTGCAGTCAACGACTCAAAATTAAAGAACGGTAAACGAACTTCCTGCTTAATAGATTTATACATAACGAAAATATAAAAACACAGCACGGTACACACCAACGAGATAAGAAAAAGGATTAAAAAACTACTAATTTCAAACTACTTCAAAAATATAAAAGGTAGCTAAACAGTATTACGAGAAGAAATAAATAAGTGCACATCACATTACCGTAAGATGTTGCTTTCCCACGTGGTAATTTACTCACGGGCACCAAGTCGTCATCCTCACACGAAACATACGGTTTGCGGCTGTGTGTTTTTCAAATGTTGATAGACCATACCAGACCTTTCTCTTCTTTCATGAATTTCTCAGCACCTTAAACCTCAGAAAGACAACATTATACTATAGGTACGAAAAGGATGGAAACGTTTCACAATGCAATTCAGCTCGAAGTCTCAGGAACGAACAGCTGAAAAAAAAATTGTTAAATTAGAAAGGGGATTTTGTCTCAAAACCACGCTCTGAAATCCATTTGTACGCAACTTAGATGAAGTAATAGAAATAAACATACACTTACGTACGCAGCAGACGTCAGTGGAAACGTAGCTGAAGCTCTTCCCCTATCCCCGAAGAAATATAAAAATAAAATAAAATAGAAGAAAGAAAAACGGGGAGATCGCAGCCTTGTTTGGCTTTCGCTGGGCCCAAATTTTAAAAGGCAAACCAGAAAGCAATCCCAAAAGGAAGGGGGAAAGCTAAATAAAATAAAACTACGGTAAAATCCAAAGATGAACGAATTTAAATCAGAGGCCGTGTAGGTCGTATTAACGTCACAAGTACGCTAATAAGACCGACAAACCGAAATATAGCAAAAACCAGACAAAACTCGAAGAAGGTTACTAAAATTAAAATAAGACGTGACGCAAAAGCAGAGATACTTAGGCAAAGATAAAATGTATTAAAATAACAACTACAATGCACAACGATCCCAGAGATATTAAAAGCAAGAAGAGAAATGACAAACAAATAAACCACAAAATTAGTTTACCGCAAGAAAAAATACAAATTAGGAAGAAAATTGAAAATATACTAAATTAAATTATATTAAAATGAAATAAAATAAGATAAGTTAAGGTAACGTGTTCAAGGCAAGATGAAACGATGACTAAATGTAAGTATGTCGCAATTAAATAAAAAGACAAAACTCAGAAACGACTACCCTCAACGAAGTCAAGATACGTTCTCAAAATTTAGACAAAGCGTGTCAAAAGGGATGAACAAAATAGGAGGGGGTACAATGGTTCAGAACGGGGTGGAGAGGGGTGAGAGGGAGGGGAGGAGTGAGGAAGAAAGACGCGGAGGCACATGCAAGAACGAGTGAGTTACGAGAAAAATAGGAAATTAGACAAAAGGAAAAATTACATTAAATTATCGGCAAAGCCAAAAATATACTTTAAAAATTGAAAGTATGCGTAGGAGATAAGGGCACACAAAGACGACGAAAATATGTGATGCGCAAAATATGGGCATTCACAGACACAAGAATATCACAGGTTAGGTCACCAGCAAATAGCAATGGTGAGACCTCCTTTTGTGAACTCTTTAGATAAAGAACAAAGCTTTACGGGAAGCAAGAAAAATAATCTGCAATCCCGTTATGTTGTTCTACGATAAGATACACTCTGAATGACAGACTCAAAGGTGCCCCCTACAAGGTAGGCAAACCCACCGTCACGCACTCCAGAGTAAATCGAAGACAGCCCACATACATAACTTTCAACCCTTAAGTACAAAAACTACGTTATCAAAATAAATGAAAATAACACTACCATACAAAACAAAAACTCACCAGCAATTACACGCACACAAAGGGCGGAGGGAAAATATCGGGAGGGGGCAAGTACACGCGACCAAAAGAAAATAACACAGAATAAGAGTTTTAAATTGCCGAAATATGAAACTGAGCTACAGTAAAGCAATATAGATTACGACATACAGACACCTCGCCATGGTTTCACCTTGAACGTGGGCACTTCCCCAAGAATATGGGAATACGACTAGCCTACTTGGCTGCAAGAAAGAAATGCCTCGAAACAAAGCAAATGACGACGCAACACAAAGTTAACTGCGTGGTAAAATTTGATTGGTCACGACCCCTTCCAATATATAAATCACTGGCCAATAAGGGGACAAGATGCAGATATGTCCATATATGGTATTAAGACATCAGAGGGCTATTAATAGCTTCACAGCCAAGGTTTCACAAAGGCGTGCATTGATCACGTCAGATAACAAGATGTTCAGTAAAGAACATATAGCCTACTTTCTCCTAAATGTATGAGTATAGTTATAACTCGTTGTTATTATCAAAGAGTATAATAGAACTATTCTTTGTTGAAGACCTTAGAAACGATTTACCTCTACCAAACGCCACAACCTAGATAAAAACTGCTACCATCATTGAAGAAAGAAAGATAAGAAGTATATCAAGAATGTTATGGATCTGGAGACATAATCGACCGGACTGGCGGCGTGGCTCAGCGGTAACGTTCTCGCTTGCTGGGCCCTAGGTTGCAGGTTCGTATCCTGGCGCAGTCAGCTGGCATTTGAGGGTGCACAAATGCGAGGGAGCCGTGTCAGTACATTTACTGGCACGTTAAAGATCCCCTTCGGGCCAAAATTCCGGCACCCCGGTGTCTCTAAAATCAGCAGTAGTTAAAAGGGATGTAAAACCAATAACATTATTATTATTATTATTATTATTATTACGACCTGCCGTGGGCAACATCCAACTTTGAGTTGAGGCATGTCTTTACACGTCTGGTTGTGCATGGCTTTCACAACCCTAATTGAATTAACAAATCTTTCCATGACCCTACAGAGACGTGTGTATACAAACTATGTGGATATTTTCGATAATATAATCCTAACAGAGCGAGTGCATTCTAGCGGCCAGAAGAAGAAACTTTTCAATAAAATCTGGAAGTTACCTTTTTGGCAGCTAGATGTCTCGAGTAAATCTGCTGGCGAATTATGTTTTAATTAAATATATATTTTACACCATAATGTGCACAATATAACGCTTAATAACATTTTCAAGTAACGCAAAATAGGCTGTTACAAACCCTTTAAAATAAAAAGTTAAAATGTATCGTAGTATCATATTGTCATTCTTCAAATTCGATGCGCATAGAATGATAATGGTATAGTAATCAATGGATCCCCACGTAGACTAGTCGTGACATCTATTGGTGAAATATCGAACAATATAATCCTAACAGAGCGAGTGCATTCTAGCGGCCAGAAGAAGAAACTTTTCAATAAAATCTGGAAGTTACCTTTTTGGCAGCTAGATGTCCCGAGTAAATCTGCTGGCGAATTATGTTTTAATTAAATATATATTTTACACCATAATGTGCACAATATAACGCTTAATTTTTAAACATCTGAGTCATTACAAAACAATAAACATATAACATTTCAAGCAAAAAACCTAGCTCTGATCGGGTTTGAACCATAGGCATTTGAGCGATAGTCTAACGCTCTACCACTGAGCTAATTGTATCAACGAATATCGTTCTATTTAAAATGACTTACATAGAACTTGTTAGCAAATAATGATTTATACTAAACGATTTCATCACTGGAGTATATTATTTATATATAAAGCATTTCATACAAAGTTTATTTATTTTTTATCAGTACGCTATATTGCATGCAATACTCAAATTAGTGAAATATAAGTCCGGCACAAGATATCCGCTGCCATCTTGTCTTATTACTGAATCAGTTCAGCTTTTTAAAATCACGTCTGCACTATAGTATTACAAAATAAACTTTTAATTTCGAACGTGCCTCTTCCTTTAGAACAGTTAAAACGATTCTCGGCTCGATAATCGGAACTGGTGTGTCCCATGATATGGATTATAAAGTTTGCATAATTCGCACGGCCGCCATCCTGAAATGGTATGGCGGACGACCTTGTAATTTGGTCACAAGACGCATCCTATACGAAGGTATGTTGTTACCAAATTTGGTAGAGATCGGATGATTTGGTTAGTCGTTATTTGATTTTACGTTTTGAACGTTTGAGTGGCCGCCATTCAGTTTTAGTAAAGATGGCGGCGATATAAAACATGACACTGAGGTGTCCTTTGCTAGTGCTACCTTTGTACCAAATTTCGTTCAATTTGCATTCACCGTGTTCGAATTGATAGGGGGGGACAGACATTCAGAGTACACACACTCACACACACACAGACACACACACACACACCACACAGACTCACACACACACACACACACACAGACTCACACACACACATACACACACACAGACAGACACACTTTTTTCGCCCTGTGTTGATCTCATAAGTCTACTTTCATTTTTTGCAAAAATCGAAAGTAGGCTAAAATGGCACAAAGGAGTAACTTATATATCTCATAAAAATGGCTCAGTTTCTAAGTTCGTTGCCAAGAGCCGACTGCGGTGGCGTCTAGCAGCTGAGTTGTGAACTTAGCCTAGTAGTCGTTGACGGTGGCGCTTGGCGGAAAAAGTAGGAACTATTTGAAAAATTCTAAGTTGCAGTACTTAAATTAAAATAACAGATAACACACACTAAAACAGTCATCACAATTAACACCGGTTATCAGACAGATCCTACACACACCCAAAGTACACGGGGCTACATGACCGCGTTGTCGCAGCCCCTAAACTTAAGAACCAACCAACCAACCAACCATGTCCATAGAAAGCCAGACGTCTCTTCCTGGCCACATCTGTGATTTTCTCAGTATATCTATATAGCTCCTGATTTGGTCTTCTTCTGTACTATGTTGGGTACAGTACTCGTCATCTATTTATTAGTTTATAAAATAAAAGAGTGCCATATCCCCTCCAGGGACGTAGGTGACCTGAATAAGAGCCCTTGACTAAGTCTAGGGATTACTAACCGGGCATCCCGAGCCGGAGTTTGCGTGTGGTAGAGTGGCCAGATCCTTTCCACTCCTCCTCCTACCATAGCATCCGGCAAGTTCCCATTTTGCATCACGAGGCTGGGAGACCCCGTACCAGACCATACCAAGACTTTTAAATTCCTGGCAGAGCCGGGGATCGAACCCGGTACCTCAGGGATGACAGCCACCAATGCTAGCCACTGCGCCACGAGGTGGTTATTATTAGTTTATTAAATGAAATTAGTTTTCTGGGAATATCTCAGAAACGTGGTTTTAAAGCCTTAAAACGTAGTAGCCTCCGAGCCACTGAGGAGCTGAAAATGAGTTTTGCTCGTCCTTGTACGCCATAATATAATAATCATCATAATAATAATTTAAGAATATAGGGATATGGATATAATAGTTCTTTAGTACCCCTTGACCCCCTTAAGCGCATTATATACGTATTGATTAATTTTACAGCTTAAGTTGGTTCCGTGATAACCTTATAGCCGTTTGCGAACGTTCACAGTAATGTAATAAATGGAATGGCATTGCGTCTTACAGAAATAGATGGACTTCTGAGATCGTGTTGCCGTGGTTACCGGCGTGCATTCTTTTAATACCTTAATAAATGAAATTAGTTTTCTGGGTATATCTCAAAAACTGTTGGTTTTAGGACCTTAAAATGTGGATTTCGGGGCCCTTAGGGCTCCCGAGTTTCGTTGCTCACATTGAGACTCTGAAAATGAGCTTTGCCACGTTTTTCTACGCCCATTTCAGCATGCATTTTAAGGGGGTAGGCCCTCTTTATGAGAGGTACGGAGAAGAGTTACATCAATAATTACTTTCGTGCATCTGATGGACTTCTGTACCAAATTTTACGTTGATCCACTCAGGCGTTCCCGAGTGATGCGCGTGCAAAGTTGTACACAGACAGACAAACAGACAGAATTTTTATTTTTATTTTTGTGCGCAACCGTCATAAACCAGTCTGAAACGCGTTAATAACTCAAAATTCCGTGGAAATTCGAAAAAAAACAGACAAACTTTCATTTTTATATATAGAGAGATTAGGATTTATCAAGCTGAATGGGGAAGGGTTTAACCCCCATCCAACCCTCAGATTCGCCCCCTGCTTCGTACAACTCGTCCACTGGACATACAGTATTTCTTTACACAAATGTTTGTAATTTTCGAGTAATCTTCAAATAATTCAATTATTTGAACTGTTCGATTTATTTTAATAATCGACTATTCGAAACACTCAAATACTTCAAATGTTCGAATGATTCAAACAACTGAAGTATTCGGGCATCCGCAATTTTCGAACATTTGAATTCTTCAAATATTCGAAAACTTTAAAACCTTCCTATCTCCGAAACTTCCTTCTTTTTCGCACATGTTGTAGTCTTGCAGTCGTGCCTTTCTCATATAGCAAGGCTGCTTCCCCTCCTTCTCTGAGAAGTGTCCAGGATAATAGTCCATAGTTGTAGTCCTGGTGAAGAGTCACAAGTTACCCTCCCTGTTGAGATGGTAAGGACAACGTACCCCTCGCAGAGTCCGGGAATGAAGCTGAATTAGGCGACCAAACGCTGAATGAATATTAATTCTTTTGTTACTTATAGTTACTGTATTAATCGTACGAGAATGCTCGTACGCCTACGATGATTTGACCTACTGTGCGATGTAAGGTATTAAATGTACGAGAAATAGGAGTAATAACTAAAACCCTGGTTATTACTGTGTTGGAGACACGGGGAGGAAGTGGTGCAGTGTGTCCATCGGTTTTATCCACAGTACCACGGAATCAAGTTAGATGGAAGCAGTAGTCTTGCAGCCTCATAACTTTATTTGACTGACCTTGATAGGTGTATAAAATTATTTAGCATCCGTGAAAGATTAGATCGTCGTAGTTCAGAAGACGTAACAACTTGACTTCACTAAGGGAGGTCGGGCAGAATAGACAACAAGACGTCGCCTGATACAATAAAATGCCAGTTATGACTTCCTGAGACGATTAAGACACATTTATTACAAACTTATTTTTCTCCTTTGATGTAAGAAGGTACGTTGTACTATATCGTGTATTTTTCTTTTAACTAATACAGTTTGTGAACTTTGGGGCAAGCGAGGAATTTGAGTCTTCATATATTTTGAAAGGTTGGTAGAAGGTTTCCCTGAGGATCTTCTACCATCCATGGTTACTTGTTTGAATTATTTTCCTTTTCTTAGTCGTTTACCCTCCAGGTTGGTGGAACCCACGGACTCAGTGAGGGAACTCACCACTACCGCCTCTACGGGCAGTGTCCTAGAGCTGGGAACATCTAATCGGAGGGGATACAACTGGTGAGGTGTGATTGGCACCTCGCCCAGGCGGCCTCACCTGCAAAGCGAAGAGGGGCCTCATGAGGGAAGGTAATGGAAGGTCAGGATTGATAGGCAAGGAAGAGGGAAGGAGGCGTCCGTGGCCTTGAAGAAGGTACCATCCCGGCATTTTCCCGAAGACGACGTGGGAAACCACGGAAAACCACTTCGAGGATGGCTGAGGAGGGAATTGAACCCCCTCTACTCATTTGGAACACCCGAGGCTGAGTAGACCCCGTTCCAGTCCTCATACCACTTTTCAAATTTCGTGGCAGAGCCGGGAATCGAACCCAGGACCTCCGGGGCGGCAGCTAACCATGCTGACCGCTACGCTACGGAGGCGACTACTTGTTTGAATTACAGAATGAAAATCGTCAGTGACCACTTGTAGATTCTTTATTAGAATTTCAGGTTGGATATAAGAAACAAAAATTAGTCCATGTCAGGGGAGAAGTGTAGGATGTCAATGAGAGCTGGAACACGCCTTAGCTTGCTTTGTCACTGCTTGCATTTGAGCTCGGGCCTGAGATCCATTCTTCTGAATACACTGGACACCGCTGCTTGACGCTGAGGAAGCAGACTCTGCGTACTTCTGCAGTCGCTGAGCATTTGCCATCGACAAACTGGCCGCCCTCAGTGACACCTCAACAGCCAGGAGAGTATGACATATCATATCCAACCCGCAGTTGGCGCATTTCGCCACCGAGTCTTTCATATAATCAGCCAACTCTGTCCTTGAGGTGGTTGCAGCTTGCATTGCAGGTTCCATGGCCTTTCTGCTGGACGATGAACAGCTTTCTATACTCTTCTGCGAGGAATCCTCAATAGCCTTCAGTTGTTCATCTGCCTTAGTAGAACATTCTTGGTTATCCCCTGCGGCGGCTTTGGCAGATTTCATTGCCTCAGAGATGCTTGCCCTCTCCTTCACTTGGGCAGTGTTCAGTTTGTTGAGTGCCTCATGGTGGATCGAATTCATCCTCGCTTTCGCGTCGCTTATTCTTTCTTGCATCTGTGAGTCGATGTTCTTCATCGCCATCGATACCTGGGCATGGCTCTGCAACAAGACACAAACATTATAATACATCATCCCTGAGATCAACGGTCACTCAAACAAAGAATGATGGCAAATTCTTGGTAACTTCCAAGTAGCCTATTTATTTGTTCATTTATATATTTTATTTATTTATTTTTCATTGATTTGTTTATTTATTTATTTATTTATTTATTGTATTTATTTATTTATTTAATTTCTTTCTTTCTTTCTTTCTTTATTTATTTATTTATTTATTTATTTATTTATTTATTTATTTATTTATTTATTTATTTTAGAGTGCAGAGCCAAAACGCACTAGTAGAGTAACTTAGTACTGTATACTTATAATCCCTGAACGTTTCATGACATAGTGAATACTTGATGAGCATTATTGGCTCCCACTTCTGCAGCCAAGAAATGTACGACCAGTTAATGACCTTATTTCCAAAGTGTCTTAAGTGCATGAAATGGCAAACTCCAGAAATCAGGTTTTTTAATACTTTAAGATAATCGATTTGAAATTGAGTTACCATTATACGTAATTATGACTTACTATTCCAGTAGTGACAGGACCACATAGTGTGGATTTAAGACACTTCAGAGGTTTAAAAAAATTAAGAATGTTTTTAGAAAGGGAAAATATAATCCTGTATAGCCTATATCATTAAACTATAATTCTTAATATTTATCGTAAATGTTGTTTATATGAAGGTAATTGACACGAGTCAACTTGTTCATTTTTTCACTTGCTAACAATACACTCTGCAGCATCCAGCTCAGTAAAGCCTAACTTATTTAAAAGTGACTTAATGTCTCTTAACTATTCTTTCTTTGCAGGATGGCCTGCTTTCACAACCATTTTAACAGGTGATATGCCGTTTAGGAACACAATAAAGTGTGAGTGATAGAATAATGCTTAAAATATGTTGTCATAATGAGTTCTGAAGATTAAGAACCTGAAGTCAATATTAATTTGTACTTTTTATTGTACCGGTTTTGCCTTCCTCAGTGCAAATAATAATATGAATATAAACGCAATACTTACATTAAAACAACAACCTTTGTTTATGGTAAAAGATTTTTAATGGCGTGGTACCGATCGCAGTATTTATTGCATATCTCACATACACATTCACGACTGGGTTCATGAAAAGTCTTAGTTGTACATATTATATGATGATAGCCATGTACAGCTAAATTTATGGCCATCTATCTCAATGGTTGATCAGGTTGCTTCCATGTGTGGCGTAGAATTCCGGCCAGATGGCTTCTCTCTTCTGTTTTCTTTCTTCTATTAACTTGGACCAGTTTTTTGTTGATGGGGCTGAAAATCTTAAACGTAGGTCTTCCATTAGAAATGTTTCTCGTGCTAGTTCATATGCGAGCCTCGATGGAGCAAATTTGGATATTCCAAATGTAATTTTCAAAAATCGCGATTTTATTCTTTCCAATGTCCTGAGATCTGATAAACTGAGGCTTTCCCAAGTGAGCTCCAAGCCATAACACAATATTGGGATAATTTTTACTTCTTGAAGTTTTATTGCGGTGTTTAAACTCAATTGCTTGAGCTTCTTGATATCAAATATTGCCGTAGTCGCTGCCACAGCTCTCTCCTTACTTAGTATGTATACGGAACGATTTAGATGTTGGTGGAACTATCTGAAAGCATTGACAATTTCTAAAGGTTCATCTTCGAAAAAAATAGTGTCATTTTCTGTAGTTCTTCCACCTTTTCTGAATACCATCTGCATTGTTTTCGCCGGGTTTATGCTCATTTTGTTTTGTGTGGCCCAATTGATTAGGAGATTAAAGGAGTTTTGAATGGAAGTTTTATTTGGTGACCCTAAAGCCATACCATCAGCATATATGAAATGATGCCTCTGGGAGGCATATTTTCGTTATGTCCACAGTAGCAATGTTAAGGAAAAGAGGACTCCTCTGGTTTGCCTTATTTCCTCTGATCTTGATATTGAGTCGTCACCCTTATAGGATAATATATTCTTGAGAAGTGTTGCAGTATTATCATCAATTCCAATTGTATCCAGCTTTGCAGACAGTATTTATCATTCCAAGCTATCAAATACTTTGCTGTAATCTATGAAAATTGTATAATATTTACGTCCTGGTATGCGAATATTGTTAGGGATAACAATAAGGAACACGGCTAACATGGTCATATTATTATGTTGTCATATAAAAGTAATGAAAACCAATAACTTTGTATGTACGACATTTTGGAAATGTCAAGTTTTGAGGCCATTCTTTCAGTGTTACCTATGCAAACTGTCAGTTATAACTCTTCTGTTGGTCAACACGATTTTGCCCAAAGACTGGGCGGGGTGCAATGTATATAATATTTGAGTAATAAGCAAATAACACTCCTGGAAAATGGCAACTCACTTTTAGAAAGTGGCAATTTATTTGCCCCATAATAATAGTGATCATAACTAATACACGAGTGTTGTTTACTTATTATTCATATAACCCACATAGTCATTGGTTAAATCATGTTGACCGACTGAAGAGTTACAAATTACATTTTGGAAATGAGCACTTCAATTCTGTTTTAAGGTTTCGTTGACTTGGAATTCTCAGTTTCGAAAACTTGCCTCAGGCCAGAGGGTTACGCGAGTTTTCTTTACTTATGATTCCCGACACCGTTACGTTGTATAGGTTCTCGTGTAAACCCGCGATTAAATCTTGGCCAAAACATTTTCCAAGATGGTGCACATTGTGTCTGCACGAGGGCTGGACTAATTCTGGGTGAGCAGACAGTCATACCCATCGTAAAGTGTCTACACTTAATTGCCCAACATTATCATGTTCACGAAGCAACTGGTCAATTCCAAAATATGCAATGGGGAAAATGTCCACAATATACAACATAAAAATATAATTCTCATGAAAAATGCTTACTTTAGGAGTAGACATACACAAGTGCGACAAGGAGATTTCTTTGTTATTAGATTATCACCAAGAGGGAGAGTGGTTACCTTTTTATGTTTTAATGTAAGTTAAGACATTTTATTCAAGTTTAGTCTGTTTTTTGTTATTTATTGCGTTCATATAATTTATAGTTCGCTATTGTGCCCGTTTAGACCGGAGTCCGCACGACCACATATGCATTTTACCAAGAATCAGTCAGCACGAGAGTCAAAATATCCCGGGGCGCCAGATGGGTTAAAGCTAATCGCAAAAACGACATCAAATGAAAAAAAATGCTTTACTGATCTTTGGCTCAATGCAACAATAAGGATAGAAGGAGATTCAACTGGGCATAACACATCTTGTAAAATTATCTCATTTTATTCTGAATTTAAAATTGACTGCAAAATAAGATGCTCAAAGCAGCATCATTCACGTGTGGCGACCCACATTACTATTTACACAATGTACAGAAATTTTCCAACACATTGGACAATTATCTTTGGAAACACAAGTCTGATTATCAGTCCTGTAGACTGTGTTCCAAAACTATATCCATTATTTATGATTAAATCCAGTTCAAATTTAATTGTCTATACTGGAAATACTGTAGTTCACTGGTTGAATTTTTACATAATATTAACACTCGTAGAATAATTGTTCATAGCATTTTTAACTTTCACTTATTTTTTCAGTTTCAAAAAAATATTGTCAAAAAATATTATTATCTCTGAATCAACACAAATTATGTACACATATTAATAACAACATCTGAAAAGTATTTGACCTTTGAGCATAGCATCGAAGAACTTGTGCGAAGCACAACAAAATTAATTGTTCTTCTGACATTAACGTTTCGAGAAGTGACTCGATTATGAACTTCAAGTTCCTAACAAAATATATGATTTCTGAATCATCAACTTGATCAATAAATTGTTGGACGATTCAACTATTCGATTCTCCACTTGGAATCATTATTAAGAAAAATATTTATATTTGTGGCCATTTTAGTAACTTTCACAACTTGCAATTCTTCGACAGAATGCGGAAATAAAAATTGTAGCTTCATAATAAATTCATTTAGTTCATGGCACTAGGATTGAAAACATCCTTCAAATTATTCGTGGTTATAGAATTATTATTAATTGGCAGTGGCCCATTCTATTATTTGTGTAAGAACACAACATTGCAACAACAACGGCAAAGGTCTTCCTCTGAAGAAGAATAAAATACTGTAACGTGTTTTTCGAGGGGATTTATGCAACTGGCATAAGTCAGTAGGAAGCCATTCTATATTTATTTACGCGGCAAATTGTTCAGCCAAGAGAATTTTTCATGTTAATTTATTATTATTATTAATTTATTATAATTATTATTAAGGTATTTTCGGAGCATTTTATAAAAATTATTAGCATTCAGATAGGTTTTCTATGTCTTAGAAAACGCTATCAAGCAAATTATTACGAACGACGATATCATAGAAAATTATGTGATTACGGAATTTTACGGAGTTTTCGTCAGTTAGGGTATTTGAGAGACATGACTCACTGGGAATTCGAGTACAAGCTGATTCCTGTCGAGAAGCATGACGCAATCTTGGGTCGCAAGGTCTAGAAGAGGCGAATTGTCGAAACGGAACTCTCGCGCGCCGTGTGTAATGAGGCAGAGGAGGGGAACTAGCGGCGTGCTCAACCAATCAGTGAGGACCACGCAAGCTGAAGCCGGCTGAAGAGTGGGGGAGCCAACGTGTGGATATATCGTTCGACGCGCCGTGAAACAAGGACTATCTGTGAAATACTTGACGAGTATGGATGCGCGTGCGAGTGGCTCCGATGTTCGGTGGAACGGACTATCTGTGTAGAACTTGCAGTGTACGGTCGCAAGTGCGAGTGGCTCCGATGTTCGGTGGAACGGACTATCTGTGTAGAACTTGCAGTGTACGGTCGCAAGTGCGTGACGCTCCGATGTTCAGTGGAGTTAGCGACGAACTTTTGTAAAACGTAACCAGTGCGGTTTTACGAGAGTTTGGGTCCGATGTACGGTCCATAGAATTATCTAATCTACCAGAATATCATCAAATTTCGACGGAGATGACGACGTCCAGGAGACTGTGGGAAGCACACAGCATCAGCAAGAACGAGGGAAATGCTTTGGCAATTTCCAGGGGTAAGCGCTAATGACGCAGAAATACGCAATCTCTCATTTTCTTTGTTTTATATTTCATAATTCAGTAACTTCATAGCTTGGAAATAAGAGTAAAATCAATTTATCAGACTCCGTTTTCACGTAATTTTCTATCGGTAATATTCAAATCACAACGCTCCAATTTAAATTTTAAACTTATTATTATTATTAATTTTGCTATACTTGTTTTATATAATAAATTCATTTCTTTTACAATGCAATCTTTGCTTTCAGTAGGTAGCATTAGATATAGACCAATTCCTTCTCCTGATACAATTGTTTGTTGGGTTAATGATCAAATCATACCACGATCTGAGTGAATAGAGTCTTGAATGTGTTCTGCCAGAGCTAGACGTTGTTAAATACAAATTCAGATTTCAACATTGCATTGAGGTCTTGGCGCCCATTAAAACAACATAGCTTAGGCAAAGGTAAACAGTTACATTTATCACCCAACAGTGTGGGCTAGCAAAACCATTACATTTGTCGCTACCAACATGGGGCACTAATTACCGTTTCATTTGTCGCCGACAATTTGGGGCTGAAAACCTAATAACATTTGTGGAAGGAGAAGGGTATATATTTCTGTGCCTGTATTTTGGGGGTTATTTGTCTTTATCAGTGTATATCATTATGGGGGATGAGAAAGAAAGACAGATGAGGTTACGTAGTGGTCATCAACGGGAGAGTGATGATACGAGCAGTATGTCGAGTGATGGTAGTACCGGGGTAGCGGAGGTAAATCCCGATACTGAAACAGGGAGTGTAGGCGGCCAACCAGAATTAAAAACTTTACTTCTCGAGTTCATGTATCAGAACAAAGTTAGTAGTGATGCCTTAAATGCAAAATTAGAACAAAACAGTAGGGAAAATAAAGAAAGTACAGAAGCTTTAAATGCAAAATTAGAACAGAATAATGCAAAATTAGAACAAAACAGTAGGGAAAATAAAGAAAGTACAGAAGCTTTAAATGCAAAATTAGAACAGAATAATGCAAAATTAGAACAAAACAGTAGGGAAAATAAAGAAAGTACAGATGCCTTAAATGCTAAATTAGAACAAAACAGTAGGGAAAATAGAGAGAGTAATGAAACTTTAAACGCCAGATTAGAACAAAACAGTAAGGAAAATAGAGAGAGTACTGAAACTTTAAATGCTAAATTAGAACAAAACAGTAAGGAAATTAGTGTGAAAATGGAGCAGATTAGAGGAGAAATCAGAGGAGTAATGGAAGAGAAGGTTAAAGAGATCATTGCAGATGTAGACAAGAAATTAGGAAAAGTACAGGAGGAGTTGGAAATTAGAATCAGTACACAGACTGAAAATTTAAAAGAACTAGTGCAACTGGAAACACAGCAGGTCAAAAAGCAATTGGGGGGAGAAATTGACAAAATTCAGGTAGCTACTAAAGAGGTTAAGGAACAGCTGGGGGGTAGAATTGAGAAAGTCCACTCGCAAATAGTTGCAGAAGTAAATGATTTAAGAGAGAGTAATAAAGAGAGCATTAGCAAGATTGAGGAGAAACAAGCAAAGCTATATGATAAAGTAGAAGAATCAGAAGGAAACATTAAATTAACAGTAAACAGTATTGAGAGGAAGGCTGAGGAGAAAATCGCAGAGTTAGAATTGAAATTAAAAGCTAGGATCAGGCAAGAAAATAGTCAGAATAGGCCAGTTTTTGTGAATAGCACACACAGGGAGGTAGAACTGGGTAAGTTCAGCAATCGACAGGGGTGCCCAATGGAGTTCATGAACACTATAGAAAATAAATTCGGGGAGAGGTTGGAAAATGGTAGTATTGAGTGGTGCCAGGTAGTTGAAATTTTAGAACAAGTGTTTGTGGGGGAAACGAGGAATTGGTTTGCTGTCTACAGAGACAAGTTTACTGATATCAATGATTTTAAAATGAAATTCTGTGAAAAGTTCTGGAATGAGGTTATTCAGTCGCAGCATCGTGAGGGAGTAGTGTGTGGTAAATATAACCCTAAAGGAAGCTCCACCATGACCGAATACTTTTTAGGGCAGGTATTAGTGTGTAAATATCTTGATGGCTTGAAGGAGGAAAGTGATGTGGTGAGGTTGCTACTTAGGCACTTTCCCTATAGGATCAAGGAGGCTGCTTGTATCCAGAATGTAAAGACTATATCGCAAGTAGAAAATTTGTTAAGCACATTTGATGCACTAGGGAGAGGGGGTTATGAGGACAATTTCAATAGGAACCAGGGTAATAATAATAATAGACCTAATGAAGCCAGGCATCAGGAAGTTCAAGGGAACGGTGGCGAAGGGGCCAACGCTCAAAATAGAAATAATAATAATCAGCTAAATCAGAACAGAGGAAATGGCTATGGTAATCAGTATCAAGGGGGGAACAATGATTTCAGGGGAAATCAAGGGAGGAACAATGATTACAGGGGAAATCAAGGGAGAAACAATGATTTCAGGGGAAATCAAGGGAGAAATTTTAATGACAATAATTACAACCAGAATAGGGGTCAAGGAAGAGGACCGCCTAGTGGTAGTAATATACAGCCAAACAATGACAACACAGCCCAGAACAACCAGACCAGTTTAGTAGTTAGTAGTACTACGGCCAGCTGTAGCGGTTCTTTAAACGCGAACCAGGCTGCGAAGTAAGGTCAGAATCTCAGTCTGTAGCATGCCCTGTCCATACAATTATACAGGAACCCTATGACCTAAATGTAAGAAATGAATTATTACATGAACTAAATGATGAAGGTATTATTCAGGAAGTGGTTAGTAAGAGCCCCATAGTTAAATTTAACGTGTCCGAGGCGTACACAGATGTTTTAATTGATAGTGGTTGTATGAAGAGTTGCATAAGTAGTGCATTTTATGATAAAATGAAAGGAACTGGAGTAAATTTTGAGGAGATGCCAATTAAAAGCACTTTTGTTATCACAGCTGTTGGGAAGAGGTCTAAAGTAATTTCTAAGCAAGTTTTAGTAGACATTAAAATTAATAATCATGTAGAGAAGCAGATTTGTCTTGTAATTCCAAATTTAGTATTCAGTGTTATCTTGGGTTCAGAGTGGCTAAGTAGAGTGTCTGGTAACTTATGTTATGATGTAGGGAGTTTGAAATTTAAATGGGGAGATTCTGAAGTAGAAGTAGCGTTCAATGACCATATTCAGAGAAGTAGTGTTGTAGGTGTGATTTGTACTTTAAATGAGATATCGCCAGCCGTAGAGCGGGGTTCTCCATGTTTTGTGGGCAGTGTGATTACGAACGGAAGTCTAGAGGACTCGTTACGTGAGGCTGCATTTCAGGGTAATATAGAGGTGGAACAATGTGTTCGGCTCTATGATGTGTTATGGTGTAATAGGAGAGTTTTTGAGGATCGCATTGGTATGGCCAATTGCTATACCCATTCATTGAACGTTATTGATAGGTCAGTATTCACAGGACATAGATATCCTGTACCTTTCGCTTATCAGAGTGCAGTTGAGGCACAGATTAATCAGATGCTTGAAGATGGGATTATTGAGCACTCGAACAGTCCATATGTTAATTCTTTGATCACGGTACCCAAGACCGACGGCACTGTTCGTATTTGTTTAGACGCTCGTTTGGTTAACAGTAGAATTAGTTCAGATCAGCTGAAATCTATGTCAATAGAGGAATTAATGCAAACATTTGAGGGGAAGAAGTATTTCACTTGTGTAGATTTGAGTTCCAGTTTTTGGCAAGTGCCACTTATGTATGAAGATAGACCATTTACAGCTTTTAGTCATAAATATAACCTTTATCAATTTTGAAGAACACCTTATGGGTTAAAGAGTAGTTCAGCTGCTTTAATTAGGGCTTTAAACATCGCATTAGGGGATGACACAGGAGAGTTTGTAACCATTTACATAGATGATATGGTAATTAGTTCACGCAGTTTTGAGGAGCATCTACGTCATTTAAATATAGTTTTTCAGAAGTTAGATCAGGCAGGGTTCACTTTGAAGCTGTCTAAGTCGTCATTCTGTCAGTCAGAAGTGACATTTTAGGTCATAGAGTGTCAAGTAGAGGTGTAACACCAGAAGAAAGTAGGGTTAATAAGATACTTAACGCAGAGGTGCCACAGAATGTTAAACAGTTAAAAACTTACCTGGGAATTTGCAACATTTTCAGGAGGTTCGTTCTTAAATACTCAGGGTTGGTAGAACCATTCAGGGAATTGCTTAAAAGTGGGACTCGGTGGAGATGGGAGTCCAAGCATGATCAGGCTTTTAGAGCGCTGAAGGAAGGATTTGAGAAAGCTGTAGTGCTGAAATATCCGTTAAAAGAGAAGGAATATGTGGTTATGACAGATGCTTCACATATAGGCATTGCTGGAGTATTATGTCAGAAAGATGATGAGGGTAATCTGTGCATTGTATCTTTAGCCTCGCGAGGACTGACTGCAGCAGAGAAAAGATACACGATTACTGAGTTAGAGCTTTTAGGTATTGTTTTCAGTTTAGGAAAATTTAGAATGTATTTAGTAGGGGGGAAATTTGAGATCCACACAGATCACCATGCATTACTGTATATGAGGACTTGTAAACTCAGTTCTAACAGAGTTAGTAGGTGGATTCTTGCTCTGCAGGAATACGAATTCACAGTAAAATATATTAAAGGTAAAGATAACATTCTTGCAGACATGCTATCGAGGGACACTAATTTATGTAGGGATTATCCTGTGGTTAAAGCAGAGGACGGTATTTTAATATGTGCATGTGTGGACAGTAGCAACAGGGCATCGTTACAGACACTGAGAAATATGCTGGTAGAGCAACGTGATGACGTTCATTTAAGGGAGCCACTTGCAAGGTTGGAAGCAGGTGACGCAGAAACATTTATAGTTTCCAAACGTATTGGCAAAACAGCATATGTGCTGGAGAATAGTGAGGGAAACAGATTATACGGGACGTATAATATACATAGTCTACGAAAATATGTGTCATAAAGTGAGTGTGTTTAGCTGGCGAGCCAGCCTATCAAATGAGTAAGTGTGGTATTTGGTGCGTGGGAGGAGATGGTCTTCCAGGCAGGCGTATCAGAAGTCACACAGGGGGGTAGTATGTAAGTAAATGAGAGTTTTTAAGGTACAGGGAAATATGACGGGATTGTCGGATGCTGTTGAGCACTAAATTGTCTCGATGCACCAAGGCCATTTTGGCAGCGCTGATGGGTTCCCATTTATCTCCAAGAGATGGGGGAGCGCTTGAATAGGGCTTGTTAGCTTAAGGCGTCCACGAGATAAAAGATGGGCCATCAGAATGCGAGACAGTCCTTCATGAAACTCATACATATCAGCACACGTGATTTCTGTTTACGGCCTCGCCATGTAAGATTTGTAAGTGTGTAATTTAAGATAATTTGTACAATGGTATTATTTGTGTGAGGAGAAATGGTCTGTGTTGAGAACTAGTATTAAGTAGAATATGGTTAACGGGAACTTAACAAGACAGGGCGATTACGGCACAGAAATATTTGGTGTTATATGTAATGCGCATTTACTGTTTTTTTTTTTTCAGAAGTCAATATTAATTTAATCTACTTTAAAGAGAGATTAAGTATTATGGTCACGAGGCGCTGCCACAATAGTGTGATCGTGTGCTCAGTGATAAGTGAGATTAAATTTCACCATAAGGAAGGGACCTCCAGTGAAATTAGGAAGTTCAATGATGATATAAATATATCAGAACACCTTCAATGCGTGTGATATGACATCATAAATACATAGTGCTCACACATTAATTATGTCTATTTCTCCAACATAGAGCAATTTGAGAGGCGGAAATATCCGTGGAACACTATTCCATATGTAAAACATTGGACTGGTTGCAAAGTGCAATCCATAGTGACAACGAACTTTGACGCAAAGTGCGTGAAGAAAAATTATGAGTGTATATATCTGTAATTTAGGGTGATTTCATTTATGTAATATGTATTTTGGATGGGGTTTATTAACGTGTCTGGGATAATCGGATAATGGACCGTCGTCACGGTAAATGATCCGATGATCCGAGGCGAATATGTAACGTGTTTTTCGAGGGGATTTATGCAACTGGCATAAGTCAGTAGGAAGCCATTCTATATTTATTTACGCGGCAAATTGTTCAGCCAAGAGAATTTTTCATGTTAATTTATTATTATTATTAATTTATTATAATTATTATTAAGGTATTTTCGGAGCATTTTATAAAAATTATTAGCATTCAGATAGGTTTTCTATGTCTTAGAAAACGCTATCAAGCAAATTATTACGAACGACGATATCATAGAAAATTATGTGATTACGGAATTTTACGGAGTTTTCGTCAGTTAGGGTATTTGAGAGACATGACTCACTGGGAATTCGAGTACAAGCTGATTCCTGTCGAGAAGCATGACGCAATCTTGGGTCGCAAGGTCTAGAAGAGGCGAATTGTCGAAACGGAACTCTCGCGCGCCGTGTGTAATGAGGCAGAGGAGGGGAACTAGCGGCGTGCTCAACCAATCAGTGAGGACCACGCAAGCTGAAGCCGGCTGAAGAGTGGGGGAGCCAACGTGTGGATATATCGTTCGACGCGCCGTGAAACAAGGACTATCTGTGAAATACTTGACGAGTATGGATGCGCGTGCGAGTGGCTCCGATGTTCGGTGGAACGGACTATCTGTGTAGAACTTGCAGTGTACGGTCGCAAGTGCGAGTGGCTCCGATGTTCGGTGGAACGGACTATCTGTGTAGAACTTGCAGTGTACGGTCGCAAGTGCGTGACGCTCCGATGTTCAGTGGAGTTAGCGACGAACTTTTGTAAAACGTAACCAGTGCGGTTTTACGAGAGTTTGGGTCCGATGTACGGTCCATAGAATTATCTAATCTACCAGAATATCATCAAATTTCGACGGAGATGACGACGTCCAGGAGACTGTGGGAAGCACACAGCATCAGCAAGAACGAGGGAAATGCTTTGGCAATTTCCAGGGGTAAGCGCTAATGACGCAGAAATACGCAATCTCTCATTTTCTTTGTTTTATATTTCATAATTCAGTAACTTCATAGCTTGGAAATAAGAGTAAAATCAATTTATCAGACTCCGTTTTCACGTAATTTTCTATCGGTAATATTCAAATCACAACGCTCCAATTTAAATTTTAAACTTATTATTATTATTAATTTTGCTATACTTGTTTTATATAATAAATTCATTTCTTTTACAATGCAATCTTTGCTTTCAGTAGGTAGCATTAGATATAGACCAATTCCTTCTCCTGATACAATTGTTTGTTGGGTTAATGATCAAATCATACCACGATCTGAGTGAATAGAGTCTTGAATGTGTTCTGCCAGAGCTAGACGTTGTTAAATACAAATTCAGATTTCAACATTGCATTGAGGTCTTGGCGCCCATTAAAACAACATAGCTTAGGCAAAGGTAAACAGTTACATTTATCACCCAACAGTGTGGGCTAGCAAAACCATTACATTTGTCGCTACCAACATGGGGCACTAATTACCGTTTCAATACTAACATGACAAATCCGGGTTCTAGCAAAATCAAAGTCTTAATGGAATCCGTAAACAAGTTTGAAATAAGAACTGATGGTTTTTTTTTTTTAAGAAATAACCTTTGGGTCATTCATACGACGCAATGTGTAGTTCCAATACTCCTTCTTTAACACTGAGTCATCGAACCTGCTATTTGATTGATGCTCAAATAAAAACCTCCTCATTCCTGCGACTTAAACATGCGCACCTGGGAATGGCATTTCCACTACTCCACACACATAAATTTCTTCCCAAAATTTATACAATAAATCAAGCCTCTGCTTGTTATCAACACTGGAAGATTAATAAACTTATAAGTTTATTTTATTTTACCATTCAGTTCAACCCGTGAAGTTACCATACTTATGATAATCTTTATTTCACTTTCGAATGTGTATTTACGTCATGATTTTATATAAATACAAAAATATCCTATTTGATACAATTATCATTTGCTTCCCGTTTCATGCCTCTCCGTGTTATCTGAAAAATATACTTTACTCATTGCAAATATTAACTGTTCAACCAGAACTGTAATGTTGGTTGAATGCGGGCTTGCGCTAACCACTCTCCTTCGGAAAATCACCTGTTCTAAACTAGAAATGATTAAACTACTTCATAAGCTCTCTCTCAATAAATGTGATTATTAGAAAATATAAGATCCAAGAATTATTTAGAAAAGTTATGAAAATCATTATTATTATTATTAGTGGATTATTATTATTATTATTATTAGTTATATTATTTTAAATGTGTTAAATTTTTATTTCATTATGTGAGAATCCACATGTTCGATTCTTCGAATATGGATAAAATATCCATCTCTCAACAAAAATAATTATTAACTTTTACAGTTACATCGGCTGATTACCGTGATTATCTAAAAAATATGAAACATTCAAATAAATGCTCGTTCTGCTCGGTCATCGATCCTAAACTGTTCTGAGTGCTGAAAATACTCAGAATAAATCTAATATGTCTTGCGTAAATCATTGCAAGATTTAAATACGAAGAAAAACAAATGTGTTGGTCATCTGCAGAAAAAGAGTTTGTTCCAATTAGCTAGGCATAATATAAAGTCAAAAGTGGCTTACATTTCTCGTTGGTCTTGAAGCGTAGTGAACCTGGTCTGTACCAGATTTATCCAGATACATGCCCTATCGGACACGCACGTCTAATCCTTGTATCGGCCGCCATTATATACCCACAATCTGTCTAACACGACATAGTGGAGATATTTCTTGAAGTTTGAAGTAACTGCTGATCCATTTTAATGTTGACTTCTGTTAAAGCCATAGCATTTCGCTTAAATGGGGTCAGATCTAAGTGATCTATTCTCAAATATGTCAGTTGTAACATAACTCACGGTAATCTTTTCAGTACAAGAAAACACTGACAGTCTAAACCAATCAACGGCTGTTCTGAAGATCGTTCCCTGGGCATGGCTTATCACCATCTATCATGCGCGAAGCAACATAAATTTTCCCTTCGTCGGCTAATGAACAACACCGTGATAGACTGGCCTTCAATATACTGAAAGATCGGAGTGGTTATCAAGTTACAATTTATGAAACTGACTAAATTGGACTAAAATATCCAAGTATTGAATGATTATTACTGGACTGTGACAAAGTACTTTCTAGACAATGTCTAGCATATGTCCATATAGAAATAAAATATTTCACCAGTGTCCGTAGAAAAATAATAATCACCTTAGTGATTCTCTCTGCCGGAAACTTACTAAGTTCCACATGTATCGCAGCACTTTTGTGACTATCACAATTTAAAGATATCTTCTGCGTAGATCCGGCAACCATGTGCCTTGGCTCAACGTGGCAGCACCTTGTCATGCAAGAGCTTGGTTCGAAGTGAGCTGATGTTGCTTGGGCCGGCCGGCTTTTATTCAAAACGGTCAGGTCCACGCTGCATCACGCTGAAATCTAGAAATCCTCATATCTCTGGTATCCCTGGTCCGATTTACTTGATACTAAGTGCATTCTCTTTCATTTGGCCGTGCCAGTAATCTGATCTAAGTCTCAAGTCTCTACTCCATGGCTAACTATTTAATCAACAAATAGTCTCGACCTCTGCTACTACTCGCTACGTCACTTGACATGCTCTTGGCTGCATAAAGTTTCCATTCCCTTCTGGAAGTAATGGAGCGCGATATTCAAATATCTCAACTTTCAAAAGCGGCTGTAGCCTTTCCCTTGATATCTAGGTGTCTGAATCTTGGAATACCCATTCCTAGACTTGGGCACACTATGCCTTATTTGTTTTACTATTTTCTACCATACCCATTTACTATTTTATCATTTCAAATGATCTTGTCGACTTTGTCGTTATGCTTTGGGTCTAACGTTACGCGGGACGGAGACGGAGACTGTGACGTTATGCAGCCGCGCGAGAAGCCTAAGTTAATGGCTAAAGGACGGCGAGTGCGTGACATCATGCAGCCACGCGGGAAGCCTAAGTTATTGGTTAATGGAGTCTGTAGAAATAGTCCTGGGGCATCGAGCGACCTGGGGCTTCGAGCGAAGTGAAAAGAATACAGGGTGACTCCTAAAGAGGTGTACAAGATGCCAGATAAGAATACAAGGTGACTCCTAAAGAGATATTCAAGACGCCAGATAAGAATACAAGGTGACTCTTCAAGAGGTGTACAAGATGGCAGGGAAGAATATAGAGAGTGTCCTAAAGAGGTGCACAAGATGTCAGACAAGAATACAGAGTGACTCCTAAAGGGGCGTACAAGATGTCACACAAGAATACAGGGTGACTTCTAAAGAGATATACAAGATGCCAGATAAGAATACAGGGTGCCTCTTAAAGAGGTGTGCAGGATGTCAGAGCAAAATACAGTAACCTACAAGATGCCAGATAAGAATACAGTGTGACTCCTAAAGAGATATACAAGATGCCAGATAAGAATACAAGGTGACTCTTAAAGAGGTGTACAAGATGGCAGAGAAGAATACAGGGTGACTCCTAAAGAGGTGCACAAGATGTCAGACAAGAATACAGGGTGACTCCTAAAGAGGTGTACAAGATGTCACACAAGAATACAGGGTGACTTCGAAAGAGATACACAAGATGCCAGATATGAACACAGGGTGCCTCCTAAAGAGGTGTGCAGGATGTCAGAGCAAAATACAGGGTGACACTTAACGAGGTGTACAGTATGTTAGATTCAATCAAATACAGGGTGACCCTTAAAGAGGTTTGCAAGATATCAGATTCAAATTATGGGTGACCCTTAACGAGTTGTAAAAGATGTCCGACTCAAATACAGGGTGACCCTTAAAGAGGTGCCCACGCGGGAAGCCTAAGTTAATGGGTAATGGAGTCTGTTGAAAGAGTCCTGGAGCTTCGAGCGAAGCGAGAAGCCCTCCTGAGCCTTTCTAACATGTGTAGCATTTGTAGCATGCGTCATTTGAAATGATATAACGTCTAGTCTTTCAGACTGACTGTATTTTTTTTATTCTAATAAGGCTTAATTGTTGGGGTTCACTGTCTGTTTTATATAAACCATTTTCGTTGGATCTCTTGCATTGGGCTCATTTTACCTTCGTCCTTTCATTTCATACCATTTCATTTCATTAGGGGCTGATAACCTAGATGTTAGGCGCCTCAAAACAAGAATTATCATCATCATCAGATTCTCACCAGACGAATGGAATGCTTACGACTCAACTCATCAAGGATACGATCAGACAAACAATACAGTTGGAGGTATTCCGTTTGAGAATTCAGAGGATTGTTCCCAATCATTATTTTAGTACCAGTACCTGTATCAGATGAGACAGGACCGATATTTCAGTTGACAGAAAATCACTAGACAACAAATTTTAAGTTTTTGTCTTTTACAGAGGCGAAAATAGTTGATTTATATGTATTTGAGTGTGCTGAAGTTGAAAATGACAGTTAAAAATCCAGATTTGCTCAGGTTTGAAAGTTATTGAAACTTTTATGTTCTTCGCATATTAAAAGTGAACAAACGGAAAACGAAAGTAACGGTAGTTCGGAAAAAATATGGAAGAAATTAAAACCAATATAAAAATGTATGACGTTAGAATTGAACAAGTGAAACAATTTTGTTATTTCGGTAGTAGGCAGTATATGCTTACTGTAATGGAAGTGAAGGGAAGGATTGCATTGGCAAAACAGGCATTTATGACTAAGAAAAACATTTTATCCAGCAAACATTTGAATGCACTCTAGATGTAAGAAAATCCTTTGTTTGGAGTACACTGCTCTATGGAAGTGAAAGTTGGACTCTGGGTAAATTGGAAAAGAATCGACTTGAAGCTGCTGAAATGTGGATATGGTGGGAAATGACAAGAACGAGCCGGATGGAAAGAAAAACCAACCTGGAAGTCTTAAGGGAAGTCTAAGAAGAGAGATGATTAATGATGGAAATGGGAAAGAACGAAATAAAATTTATTGGGCATGTCATCAGACACAACACTTTCATCGTTAACATTCTTGAAGGGAAAATGCTAGGAAAGAAAGGAATAGGACGGTCTAGGACGAAGTATTTGGAAGACATCAAGAATAGAATGGGATGTGACAATTACATGGAACTGAAACGAACCGCCAACGACAGAAGAATGTGGTTGCATCGACAAGGCATTAGCCTTTAGAATATGATGATGATGATAATGATGATGATGATGATGATGATGGTAATGCTGATGATGATGATGATGATGATGATGATGATGATGATGATATTTTCTTTCTCTCCTCAACCTGGCGGTTGGTGGGGAGCATGAATGTCTTCGTCCAAAGGTCTTCTATCCTGAGCCCGCTTTTTGATCAGGTGGTACGGACATCTTCCTCCTATGTCATCAAAGAACTCTGCTCTTGGTCGTCCTCTTCCTGCCTTGCCTTCCATTTTCCCTTCAAGCAGTGTGATGCACCATGGTGAATGCCGGAGTAGGTGGCCGATCCTATTATTTCTTCTTTTCTTGATGGTTTCTGTCAGATTGATAGTTTCTTCTGCTCTTCTTAGAACCTCTTCATTAGGGTCCAAGGTATCCGTAGCATTCGTCGCCAACACCACATTTCAAATGCACATAATCGTTTCTTGTCGGCCTTCAATAGTGTCCAGGTTTCGCAACCATATGTCGCAATGCTCCAAATGTAGCTTTTAATGAAGTGCTTTCTGACTTGTAGGGATATGGCTTTGGATGTCAGGAGACTTCTCTTATTGTTGAAAGCTTCTTTAGCCTTGGCTTTTCGAGAGCGAATATCCTTTTCACATCTCCCATCAGAAGTAATAATGCTTCCCAAGTACTTGAAAAGATTTACTTGAGCCAATCTTTCTCCTTCCAACCATACATTACTGTTCTGACTACCATCTCGACTACATTTCATTATCTTGATGATATTATAATGGAACAAAAATTGTTGGGGTTATTAGCACATCTGCGGGGCATTATAACAGAAGTTTTGATTCCATACAATAACGCAGTAACTCCCGTCACAATACACAATGAAGCACTACGGAAGACAAGCAATCTTAGACTGTGTTAGCTAGAAACAAAACACAGCATCATTGGCATTCCTGAAATAAGGAAATACGAGTGCTAAAACAGAAATAAGGACGTAACAAACTTCATATAGCACAAAAACAGGAGCTAAAAAATGGAAATTGTTGTTATTTTTAATTCATCGTACCAAAATCTATAAAGATTGGGTATATTTCTTTATGTACAAATTTCATTATTCAACAGTGAAATCAGTAACTGCAGACCAGTGAAGTGAACATCAGACGCCGAACAAGTAAAAGTAACGAATAGGGGGCGTGGTGGTGCAGTGGTGAAGCTGCTAGCCTCTCACCATGGCGGCCTGATTCGATTCTCGGTAAATGTATGTGAGATTTTCGAAGTTAAATATCACGCACTGTGGTTCAGACGTATAAAGGACGTCCCGTGCTTCATTGTCGTGACATTAACGGTCTCGTAAAACTAAAAGGTTCGTTTTCTCTTTAACAAATCAAAGAACGATGCCAGTAAAATAAATCTCACTCCCGCAGACGACCTTCCCCTTCACACAGAATAACTTCATAAATCATTGAATCTGATGGAATCATGCAAATGACTCCTCAGTTACTTTTGCAGACAAATATTACTTCATTCATAAAATATCGTGTCGTTTGTGCTGTACTTATAATTGCCGTCTCGTTGCGCAGTGGTTAGCATTCTTAGCGGTCTCCGCAAAGGCCCGGGTTCGATTCCCGGCTCTGCCAAGAGATTTACTTCTGGTGTGAGGGCTGGAACGGGGTACACTCAGCCTCGTGAGGCAAAACTGACAAGAGGCGGGTTCGATTCATACCTCATCCATCCTGGATGTGGTTTCCTACTTCTGCAATCTGGCACATGCCAGGATGATACGTAACCTAAAGCCACGGCCGCTTCCTACCTAAATCCTACCTTACACATAAATACACACACTGGTACAGATATGGCAGTGATGCCGGTTATCAGACAAGTCTTACACACGCCCAAGTTCACGGGGCTACATGATCACGATGTCGCAATGCCCCTAAAAGAATCAACAACAGCATGTGCTTATTATTGTGTTAAGCTGGTATTATTTTTATAAGTTACATTTTAAAGTAAAAATGGAAGATACAACCCGTCGTATTCTAAATTAGGGAGATGGTGGCTAATGTGCTAAAATTCATGGAAAATGAAGCAACTCGCTGTGATTTCAATAATCCAGTCCCCCAAGCAATAGCTAGGACCGCTGTTGCCACAGGTGGATAATAATTATGATGATTTATATCTATTTGTTACGGCCAACTATGGACGACGTTTGACAGTTTTTACATTATTTTTTGTCTTCATCCTCTCTCCTACTTCCGTGTTCTGTTCCTCCGTATAAGATCTTCCTTTCCTCACTGACAACTCCCCTGTCTCCTGGAAACCTGTAAACTCCTCAACTAGTCTAAATCGCTCTCTGTCCATTATGTTTTCTTCTTTCATCCCCATCCGATCCAAGTCCAATCTCACTTCCCGAAACCATTTTGGTTCCGTCTTCTTCTTCCCCTGAATTATGATGATAATGATAATAATAATAATAATAATAATAATAATAATAATAATAATAATAATAATAATGGGAGGAATACAGTTAAAGGAATACAGCTAGGAAGAACCAGCGAAACAAAAACAATCATAAAATGTCTGGCATTTGCAGATGACGTTGCCTTACTCAGCAATAACACACAGGAGGCAAAGGAAGCACTGGAACGATTACATAAAATAGCTGCTAAAACAGGTTTACAGATATCTTATGAGAAGACCCAATACACGGAATGACACACCAACAATGTACAAACCATGCATACCATATATGGATCCATACAAAGAGTTGAAAATTTTAAGTACTTATTAGAATATATACAAATAGGAGGATCAAACAAGGTGTCTAACATAGAACGAACGGAAAAACTCCAGAAAGCTTACAAACTTACATGGTCACATTATAATAAGAAAAGCATATCAAGACAGGCCAAACTTAGACACTAAAAACAGTTGTATTACCAGAAGCATTGTATGCGTCAGAAACGACCACAATTGGAGCATCTGGCATCATAGAAACAGAAAAAATTGAACGTAAAATTCTGAGAAAAATATTTGGAGCAGTACACAGAGATGGGATATGGATGAAAAGACCTACCAAAGAGCTATATGAACACACAGACAGACTCACAGATATCATTAGAAAACGCAGACTAACTTTCTACGGGCACATACAGAGAATGTACAATAAACGACTTAAAAAGAAAATCTTTGATGTAGTAAACAGTTCAAAAAGGAAAACAAATTGGTATCATGAAATAGAAGACGACTTAAAGCAATTAGGGATCAACAAGCAAATGATAGAAGACAGAGAAATTTTCAGAAACAAAATTAAGAACGCCAAATTTTTAGTAAGTGAAAGGAAGAAGATAGGAACATTGTGGACGGAATAAAGGAAACAGGACACAGTCAAAGGATGAAGAGATTTTGGGAAGAGAAGAAGGGAAAGAAGTGAAAATTGTGACATCATGAGATATTTAAGTTCATACACTGTCCATAAGGGCAAAAATGATGTAATAATAATAATAATAATAATAATAATAATAATGGCCGATTTCATAGATATTTTTGCCGAAGTTTGTACAGTTAATATACATTACTTTTCCAGGAAGTGATGACGTAGCTTACTGACAGCCATAGCGCGGACACTATACACATATCACATCAGCTTACCTGGTGAATGAAGATCGCCGTGAGCATGAACACTGCTGCAACCTGAAGTCCCATGGTGGTCTAGTAAGCTCTTCACTGAGTCTGTACCTACTTTTATATTGTTCGTAAGTCGTGTAAACCGCTGCAACCTGTACATACATGAACAAGGTCATGAACATTCATGTCGTAGTCACGTTTGAGGCACCTAACTAGGAACAGGCACCAGATGTTGGACAGATATTGGTACTTCCTCGACATCAGAGTAGAGTATTAGCGCAGTTTTTATCGGGACTTGAGAAATTTAAATCTTACATTGAGCTATTTAAATTTCGGTTGGTTGGGTTGGTTTCTCAGTATAGGGGCTGCGACAACGCAGTCATGTAGCCCCGTGTACCTTGGGTGTGTGTAGAATCTGTCTGATAACCGGTGTTAATGGGGATGGCTGTATTAGTGTGTGTATCTGTAATGGTGATGGCTGTATTAGTGTGTGTATCTGTTTTTTAATTTAAGTACAGACTGCAACTTTGCATTTTTCGAATAGTTCCTACTTTGGCCGCCAAACGCCACCGTCAACGACTACTAGGCCTAGTTCAGAACTTAGCTACTAGACGCCACCGCAGTCGGCTCTTGGCAACGAACGTAGAAACCTAAGAGCGTTGTTTACATTCTTAACCTATCCAATTTAGCTTCACACAGGTGTAATTAGTAGAAGGTTCTTTAACATGCCATAAATCTATGACATGGGACCGCCGGCTTTACTTCCCCTCCGAAGGAAGGCACACTGAGGGATTTTAACGCTCTTAAAAATCCCGGCTTCGGCCGGGTTTGAACCCGCGATGTTGGGCATAGAAGCTCAGCATGCTACCAACTACGCCACCGAAACCGCTATATTTAAATTTCAAATTAAAAACTGATATGAATGCTATCGTGGATCTCTTCGGAATATTTATCATCTAATATTTTTCTGCCTCGGAATAATGTGCCCTAAATAGTTGCGATTTTTAACTCGCAAGACCATTGCATTATATTTTCATGAAGTCTTGTTGTTATATGCAATTCCTAACATTCATCCAGTGCATCTTTCACAAACGGAACTCTTATTTTTTTCCTGTTTTTAAATACTTCGCGATTGTAGAATACAACCTTGATGTTCTTTCATAAAATAGGGCTCTATGCTGTAATGGACATTCAATAATAATAATAATAATAATAATAATGATAAAAGTAATATTAAAGAAGAAGAAAGCAATAATATTAATCAATTGAGACAGCCCCCTTGCATTTGCACACCCTCTAATGCCAGCTTACTGCGCCATGATTCGATCCTGCAACCTTGGGCACAGCAGGGGAGAACGTTACCGCTGAGCCACGCATTCAGTCGAGGGAAGAAAACAGGAAGTCCAGCTGTAAATAATGTTTATTTTTACAAAGTGGCAATTATACATGTTTATACATAATCATTCGAGTACATTATCAGCGGACCATGCTCCAATACGGGATACATGCTAGGACGATGATGTTACATAATTATACATTATGCATGTTTATGGAGCTGGATAAAATAAAGGAAAGTTCAGCTGTATATGATGGTTATTTTTTTACAACTTTTACCTGTCCATAGCGGTAATTTGATGAAGCTCTCCTGAGATATCTTGAGCCTGGCCACTGAGGATACAAAGCATCTTTCTACAGCTCTGATCAATGTCGGCGCCCTTTCATCACAAAGCTGCTGCTGCAGCAGTCTAACCTAAATGATTATGAGAGTTCTATGTCGGCTTCGTCTCTCTCAACACCGGATGTCTTAACCGTTTCCTCGTGGTTTAAAGGGACTGTGGTCAGTGCCGATAACATAGTTGTCACCTTTTGCATCGACTATTGAAACATATTAGGATGCATTTTTATATTCAGATACAGGGGTGTGCAAATTATTAGAAACCACGCCAGTTTTACAAAATTGCCTTAATACTTTCCACGGCTCAATGCAATTAATATGTTTTCAAGGCACTGAAATTATTTCAAACTAGCGGAGCCGTGCGAGAACTCTCGCATAATGGGTTGTGTGTGCCCCATGTGTACAGACTACCCGCCCTTCTCTAGTGCTATGCGGGCTGTACGCTACATATTTCTGCCAGGGGCTATCGTCCTGTTGATTCGCTTGAAAGCAGTTTATAAACTAATGAATATATTTCCGTTGACTTATCAAGAAATGCAAGATTCTTTCTGTACTATTGAGACGATTTGGAAGATTTTGGAACAAACCGCACCTTCTAACTCACTCTGGTTTAGGAGCTTGAGTTTTGTGAAACATACACATAAGATATACATAAGATGTTAAACCAAGAGTACTAATTATATTTTCGTTTAAGAAACTCGAAGTAAAATTACTTTTTTAGAATTTCCACTAACAGAGGAGCTTTGCTAATGCTACAGCTCGGGTCCAAGCTCTGTGAACTTGCGGAGTGAGGGGAAAGAGCAGGGAAGGGTCAGGTGAGAAGGGAAGGGTGTGTCGACGGCCCACCGTGATATCTGATATTCCTTTCTATTCCAATACTGCTAACATAGGGCCGTTGCTCAAACCACTGTGGTGTTACGAATGAGCGAGTGAGTCACCGACCAATGTATTTGGTGCTGTACTATGCACGGACCGAGAAACCTCATCACTCGTCAACACCACTTATCATAGTCCGCGATGCACATTCCTCTCAGGATCACGCAGCTTAGACCCGAGCAGTACAAGCCACATGTTTGGTTTTGATACTTCACTCTACTTTTCGTGTGGATTTAGAGCAGTGGGATTTGGAGTCTTTTTACTGATGACCACCCTTGAACTATTCAAAGATTCATGAACCATGGATTGAAATCACCTGACTTAGGCCCATTCATACACTCTCCGGTTTAATCTTTACTGGCACTTTTACGGCAAGTTTACTAGAACTTGATTCTTACAATACCCGGTTAGCGGCAATCTGACAGGAAAATAAGCCTTAACCGGCAGTGAATTTTACCGGAGGATTCTCCTCCCGTAAACTGCTTTACTACCAGATTTTCTATTATAATCTGAACGCCAGCTGATAACATACATCGTCAATATGACTAGAATTATCCGTAATTTCATGGGTTTCGTAAATACTGATGCTGTTCAAAAAAGGAGACGAAACGTATATAAGAATCGAAGTGATTAACACGAGGAGTTAGATGATCAAGACTTATTTAGACGATTCCGTTTGACGAAGCTTTTCCTCTTGAGGCCTTTATTTGTCTCATTTGGAGATAATAGTCCTTCCATATCTCATATTTCTCTTTATAATCGTAACGAAACAAAGAGATTGCGCCAAGAACACAGATCAAGATCAAGGAATATATAATATATATGTATTATTTACTCCCTGACGCAGATCCACTCATGCCAACTATTGAGAGGTATCAAGAAATCTGCAAATCGAACCAGAAATATGTACCAACTGTTGAAAATTATGCGCAAATGTGCTAACCTACCGTAAACATTAACCGGAACATGGTAAGAAGGATCGAATGTTTACCGGGACTTTACTCCGACCTTAAAGCCAACTGTCAGTTAGAGTTTACTGTCACTTTACTGGAGATTGTAAGACCGGGCCTTAGAGGGTATATTCCACAGTCAATGAAAATATAGAAAACGTACCCAGCTCAGGTATCCCTCGGAATCCCCAATTCTGAAACTTTCCGAACACAATTCCTTATGGGAAAAGGTGTAAATCTACGGGGGAGAAAACATTACTAAGTAGGGTTACAAAAGACGCCAGCAGATGGACAATAAAATGATTTTGAATAAACACTTGTGACTGATTTAAATTCTTTATTTGAAATCACACCAACATCAGGCTTGCTAACAAAGTAGTGGAACAAGCAGGCGCGGATTCAAGGCGGGGGGTCACAAAAACCAGAAAAATAAAACTTAACGAATTTTAACTGAAAAACAGATTTTTCATTTTATTCAATACTGAAATATCTTTATTGGAATTGTTATGTTCTGTTACAACTGTACATATTTACAACTTCATACCTCTTATATAAAAACAATTATTTATATAACAAAATCAACTCGGCTATTTTGTTTAGCAAACCTTGTGTTTACCGAATCGATGTTTATAGTGATGTCACGATGAATGTGCAGCAATGCACGGATAGGATTTTTTTTTTTTTTTTTTTTTTTTTTTTTTTTTTTCACCAAAAAATTTTGCCGACGTCCAAACTGCAAGCTTGGTTGGCAATTTAAGCTGTGACTTTCTCCCTTTGTCGGTACCAACTCGACTTGCCGAAACTGTAACGTACCTTGATACTCTTTTCGAAGCTCGATGTAAAAGTCGCAAAACACGCCGTTGCAATTTGTACGAATACTTTTGGTGCGCTAAACGCATCAAATTTCTTCCCATGTAGCTTGAAAAAAATTGGTCTGGTTTTGTGCGTTTTTAGTGATACCATTTTTCTTAACAATTTCGATTCTCTGACACCCCCCCCCCCCCCCCCCCCCCCAAAAGCCAAACTCTAGATCCGTACCTGGGAACAAGTCACCAGTTTCCCATACCTCGGAAGTTTAATCACAAATGATAACCGCTGCAGCAAAGAAATAAGAAGAAGAATAGCGCTTGCCAATCAAGCATTCAACAACAAAATAACTCTTCTGACCAATATACGTCTAGATATTGAGATTAGGAAAAATTTTGTGATGTCATTTGTGTGGAGCGTACTCTCATATGGATGTGAATCTTGGACAATTCGAGAACAGGATAGGAAAGGGCTTGAAGCGTTTGAGAAGTGGGTCTGGAGGCGAATGTTAAAGGTCAGTTGGACTGAAATAAGAACAAACGAAAGTATACTGCGAGAAATCCAGGGGAAGAAACAGCTGATGGTAATAGTACATAGAAGAACAGCTAAATTCATTGGACACACAGTGTGTCATAATACCTTTCTAACCAATCTACTAGAAGGAAAGGTCTTAGGAAAGAAGGGATGAGGACGACCTAGGAAGCAATTTCTTCAAGCATTGATGCAAAACGTAGGTTGTGGTTCCTACTGTGAGATGAAAAGACATGCTGAAGACAGAAGACAATGGTTGAATCGACAAGACATTGCCTTTAGACATTGATTGATTGATTGATTGATTGATTGATTGATTGATTGAATAATTTTTCACACCTCTGTAACAAAATATTTCAAACCACCTAGGCAAAACTTAGAAAAGCAACGTGGACATATTTCGAGACACGTTGACTCTCCTTCAGCAAAAAAATAAGAAAACTAATGCACTTAAACATAACAAAAACCTATCTCATTACATAATTATCTATTCATTTAAATCCTCCTATAATAATACTAACAAAAACTTAAAGATTATTTAAAAAAGAGGCTTTCCAGTTGGTTAACACAAATTGTGCCCAATTACATTAGGCCAGGCTGTTCCAAATTCAAGGGTTTGAGTATGCGCAGTGACGGCAGCCCCTTCACCAGAGATGTACTGCATGTTGCTGGTTTACTCACGCAAGGCGGCGAGTACTCCTCTGCTTACTGGCGAGCAGCTCGGCTGGAACAGCCTGCATCAGGCAGTAAACAAGAATTGACATGGCCTAACCTGAAGGAAACGAGTTATTATTACGAAATGAGGTAGCGTGTTAGTTTGTAATAATATCTCGTTTGTTTCTGGTTAGGGTGTGTAAATACTTGTTTTCCCGCCTAATGTAATTGGCACAATTTTTGTTGACCGACTGGAAAGCTTTCTTTAATATAATCAGGCAACACTGAAAAATGGCTTCTATCACTTCAAAAACTTAAGAAACTCAGGATAGTTGCTCTACCCGTTACTGGTGGCAAAGTGGTGCCAACCTGCATCTGCGTTCTACGACCTTGGTTACAGCATATTTACCAAGTCTGCAACAGCACACCTGATGACTTCTACACGGCTTCTTGCCTCACCTAGTAACCCACATATGAAGCATATACGTCAATAACACACATCAAAAATATAACGGATTGTTCTCCAGCACCTTACGATCATTGGCGATAGACCACCCACATAATACACGCACGAAAGTGCATTTAGAATAAATGCATCATAAACACTGTAATTTAGTTCACATTTCACTATACTCAGTGAGAGAAATTGATCTTTGTTGGCATAAAGTGATATGGTATCTTTCACACACTGAATGGCAGAGGCTGCACACACAAGTATCGTCTGGCCCATGGAAGAGAGTCTTTTCGCAGATCAAGTGGTAGTAACCGTGCACCGCCAACTGGGTCTGCACGTGGCGTAGTTTTTGGTCGAGTACCATCCACGTTCGGTCTAGAATTACAGCTGTAGAGAAGAGCTCCGACCATATTTCTCGTCTTTTCTTCTCTCTCCTCCTTTAAATTCCTGGTCGCATCAGTAGTAGGCCACCCATATAACACAATAGGTCGTAAGGGCGACATTCCTCTGCATGCCATCTACTGTATATACTAATTAGAGTGCCATATCCTCTCCAGGGACGTAGGCGACCTGAATTAGAGCTCTTGACTTCGTCAAGGATCACTGACCAGGCATCGCGAACCGGAGTTTGCGTGTGGTAGGGTGGCCAGCTACTTTCCACTCTTCCTCCTGCCATAGCATCTGGCAGGTTCCCATTTTGCATCCCGAAGCTGGGAGACCCCGTACCAGACCATACCAAAACTTTTTAATTTTTGGCAGAGCCGGGGATCGAACCCAGTACATCGTGGATGACAGCCAACAATGCTAGCCACTGCACCACGAGGTGGTCTACTGTATATGGCAACCCTCAAAAGGAAGACAACCCTCGTGGCAAAATGGTAAGAACCTTCGAAAAACATGATGTGTTGTTGTAGTTTCATTTGAGGGGCTTGGACATCGTGGTCATTTAGATCCGCACACTTGGGTGTGTGTGGAATTTTGTCTGATAATCTGTGTTATTTTGATGACCGTATTAGTATGCGTATTTGTAATTCAGGAGAAGGAGGTGGTCGTGGCCTTTAGTTGAAACCAACCCAGCGCATGCCTAGACTAGAAGTGGGGAACCACGAAAATCCACTTCAAAGATGGCTGAGGTGGGAATAGAGCCTACCTCTTCACATTTTTTCCTCATGAGGCTGAGTGTACCCAGTTCAAGCCCTCAGACCAGAATTAAATTGCATGGCAGAGCCACGGCTGTCTCCTTCCCAATCCTCACCTACAGCCATCACAACAAGACAGATAATCAGGTCAATCTCTTGCGCATTCAAGTACACGGTACTAAATAGCCACAGTGTTGGAATGCATCTATATAAATCAGCAACAATAACAAAAGAATGAAGTTCACGGAAAAGCGACAGAGAGCGCCTCAACATCTAAACAAGGAATACAGCCTGGGTATGCACTTGTTAGTCCGCGGTGCAAGATGAGCGGACGTTGACGCAAAAGTATCCAGGAATTTGTTAAGTTAACACATACACATTTTTAATTTTGTTATACGTAGACTAGTAGTGTGAGGATGTCTTTTTGAACTTTACTAATTATGTTATAGAAGCTCAGCAGATAAACTGAAACTTTAAGAGTCACATAAAAGTACAAGTTTTTCTTTATATCAGTGTGCGTTGTTTTATGATTTCTTTATTACCATTCAAAAAACGGAGAACAGACAATTAAAAATCTTGAATTGACTAGAAGACTTTTCAGGTGATGATTTAGGTGTCTAGCCCTTTATCCCGATTTTACTTCATCATCACCCTGCATGAGTCATTGTGTTGTAGAGGTATGTTCCGTGCTGGACGAGGACGATGCGCACACAATAGCCTCTCCTGCAATAGCCTGTATCTCCTGGCGCGTATTATAAGTCACCTTCTGAACACACAGCGATCCATTCCTCCCTGCCACCAATGCTGCCCGCTGCAAATCCAGGAAGTGGTTCGCAATGTTAAACCTAATCTCCCAACTCTTAGCTTGAGCCTCCTGTAAGGTATGCAAGTCACAACGAAGGTTGAGCCCGCAGGAAGTGAGGTTGAGGAAGGATGTGCGCACAGCCTGACTGATCTCCCCAAGATCGCCCCCGAACTCGCCTATGGCCTCCCTGATCCCATGCGCACTGGGATGGATACATTCCCTCAGCGCAGTTCTGCTACTGGTCCTGGTGTTCGCCAACTCCTTGCTGGCCTGCGCGCTGCACTCCCGCACGGCAGACACCCTGCTCAGTGTTCCATGGATCATGTTCCTGATGAAGACCTCGGCATCTTCAACACCCCTCGTCACCCCTTTCTCCACACTTGTAGCGATCTCTTGAGCAGCGACCAGAGTTGTGTTGATGTAGGAGTGAACAGCCCTTTCCAGCGCCTCGATGGTGTCGGAAATAATGGAGCCGCTGCAGACCTGCAATGTATGAGAAAATGTCATGGTTTATTCGTATGCCAATGAAAAATCCACAGCCTGCTTCCAGTCGACCGACTGGGTCAGGGATGGAATGAATGAAGACCCCCACCTAGCGGCGAGGATATGAACTGTGTCGGCTGCCGAAGCCTGTCACACTCCTCTGGGGTAATGATTAAATGAATGGCAGATGAAATGAAATGATAGCGGAGAGTGTTGATGGAATGAAAGTTTGACAGGGAAAACCGGAGTACCCGGAGAAAAACCTGTCTGCCTCCGCTTTGTCCAGCACAGATCTCACATGGAGTGGTCGGGATTGAACCACGGTGTGCTGCCGCCTAAGCCACGGAGGCTACTCGTATGCCAATACATGTATCAATTTACTTGGTGAAGGAAACGTATGTCTCCAGTATAGAGATGAAAGACACCTGATCATGAACTAAGAGGAATATTTCAGTGCTGCAGAAGCACAACTCTACACGACTCATGACAGCTAGGTCTATGACAAGTGCCAGTATAAATACAGTCGAACTACGATATCTCGAAGTGCTTTCGGAGATAGAAATTACTCCTAGTTTATGAAAATTCGAGATATTGAAATGTTGTTGTTTTTTGAGTCTTCAGTCTTTTGACTGGTTTGATTAAGCCCTCCATGTTTCCATGTCCTGAGCTAATAGTTTCATCTCTACATAGCTACCACATCCTACATCCGAAGCAATCTGTTTAACATATTCTAATCTTGGTCAACCCCTACAGTTCTTGTCCTCGACCCTTCCTTCCATAACTAAGCTTGCTATTCCTGGGTGTCTTAGTATGTGTGCTACCAACCTATCTCTTCTCTTCATTAGCAGTCGCCAGAAACGTCTCTCCTCTCCCGTTTGTCTTAATGCCTCTTCAATTGTTGCCCTATCTACCCTTCTGATCTTCATCATTCTCCTGTAACACCACATTTCAAACGCTTCAATTCTCCTCTCTCCTGCTGCACCAGTAATCCAGGTCTCACTTCCATAGAGCGCCACGCTCCAGACAAAGGCTTTCAAAAACGACTTCCTAATACCTAAATCTATATTCGATGTCAACAGATTCTTTTTCTGTAGAAATGCTTTCCTTGCCTGAGCCAAGCTACTTCTTATATCCTCTTTGCTTCGTCCATCACTGGTTATTTTGCTTCCTAAGTAACAGAAGTCTCCTACTTCCTTTAGCTTTTCACCTGCCAATTTGATGTCCATAGAGGTTTCTGATTTATTTCGGCTGCATTCCAATATTCTGTTTTATATTTATTGATTTCCATCATGAATTCTTTCCTCAAAACGGAGTCCACACTATTCAAAATCTCATTCAAATCCTCTAGATCAGGGGTTCCCGGGCGCGCCCCCTAGAGGGGCGTGGGGCTTTATCGGGGGAAGGGGCCGTGAAGTGATTTCCGAATTTCTTTCTTTTAACTTGTATATTAACATTTTTCGAATCTCTCCAAATGATTGCCGCACCAAGCCTTTCGTTCAAAAGGACTGGTAATTGCCAACTGTTGGCACAAACCTCTGCCGAGCCACGAGGTTGGAGGTGAAATAAGGAATTTAAGGAGCAAAATCAAGCCTGAGAGATAATTCCAAAATATTAGGACTGGGTGAATTTTCGGTAAACTGTCTTGCAGTGTATCCTGAAATAGCCCAAGTTGCATTGCGTGGCATTGCCCCATTTTCAACGACATATTTATGCGAGTCAGGATTTTCAACCCTGAGTGTCATAAGAACAAAGCAGCGCTGTCGGCTTGATGTTGCAAGTGATCTCCGCTGTGCTCTGACAAATATCAAATATCAAACCAATCATACCGAATCTTACCAAGAGAAAACAGTGTCTACCCTCTCACTGACATTTGTTCACTAATTTAAGGATTTATTGTGAAAGTGTGTTCTTTGTACGGTGCTAAAATAAAGCGCGTACTTCACATTATATTTTCAGAAATAATTATTCCATTATGTAGTGTTATTAGGTTAGGTCTGTTTCCTCCACGTCAGTTTATCGATGAGGTTATAGAAGCGACCAGGGGGAGGAGGGCTCGATGACCATGCGTATCTGAAAAGGGGGGCGTCAGCTGGCAAAGGTTGGGAACCACTGCTCTAGAGTATCGAACTAGATGACGATGCCATCAGCAAATCTCAGAGTTGAAATTATTTATTCTTGAATCTTCACTCCCACTTAAAATGTTTCTACAATTTCCTTCATGCTTGTTCAATGTAAAGATTGAAAAGTATGGGTGATAAGTTGCAGCCTTGTCTTACACCTTTCTGAATACCAGCTTTTCGCTCCTGTCCTTCAGCTCGAATGACTGCTGTCTGAATTCTGTATGGATTGTAGATCACCCTCCTATCCCTGTACTTGATTCCAAAATGTCAATCAATTTAGCCCAATCAACGTTATCAAAAGCCATTTCCAAATCTACAAATGCCATGAACGTTCTATTAACTTTCCTTATTCTACCTTCCAAAATCAGCCTAAGACTTAGTACAGCTTCCCTTGTTCCTACATTTCTCCTGAAACCAAACTGGTCTTCACTCAACTCCGTTTCTATCTGACCTTCCAACTCCTTGTAAATTATTCTAGACAGGATCTTTGAAGCATGGGTAATCAAGCTGATTGCACGCTAATCTTCACATCTGTCAGCTCCTACTTTCTTTGGTATAGGGATGATAACATTCTTGTTGAAATCATAGGGTACTGTACGCGTTTGGGGAGACGAGTCAGAGAATTATACAAGTAGCGGAAAGTTTTCTAAATTAGCCCATGTTAAAATTTATCGATGCTGGAAGCGAACACAAAACTGGTTTGGTTAGAGAGTGAATTAACTGAGTTAATTCGGCCGGCCAATAGCAAATTAGTAGCCGCAAGGGGACTCGGAACAAGCTTTGCTAGGATGACTAAGAACCCGAGCAGTCACGAGGACGCACGAGTGAAAAAGAATGAGGAGAGGAACTAAGCCTGTGGCAAGAGAAAGAAGAGGGAGCCGACGCGAGACCGACACGTGACCATGACCAATGGGAAGCCGCCTATTAAAATTAACACCAACAGAGTAATTAGCATATATAATTACTAGGACAAAGTTATTACATTAAACCATCATGAAGAGTGTTAAATGTTAATTAAGAACGATTGAATATAATTACAGCCGAGTTCTTAAGTTATTAATGAAGAGTTTGATCAATTAATATAAGCAACCAATCAGAGCCATGGATTGAAAAGGACGCGGATTTTGGAAAAGAGACGCGGAGAAAAGACGAGTGGAAGCGAGGCTCTTATCAACCACGACTTCGAAGTAGAAGGACGTTACAACGAACTAGTCTCCAAGTTGAACGAAAGAGATAGAATTATTCATCGAAGGCACTCAGTAATGTGCATGTAATATTAACATAGATATTCAGCGAGGAAACAATATTAAATTTATACGACAAAGCTACAGCTTCAAGATGATAAAAATTCAAAAGTTGAGGGAGGAATTTCATGAAGATTCTACAGGCGTCGTGATGAACGCTTAAACAATTATGGGAACAACGCTATGATGGCATCAAGAACATCCGAAATGACTTAACATAAACATCTCGGGGGAGATTAACATCTCATCTCTCCCGTAATAGAAAGTTTACAATCATCAGTCATTTTACCATCTCAAATGACGATCTACAGGGAACTATGGGGGAAGAAGACTGCAAGTTATTCATGTACGAGGGCGACCAGGGAATTACCCGGTGCCGAAGAGAGAAAGGGCTATCCCATCTCAATCAGAAGAGTCATCGGCGGAAGGAGGAGGCAGCACGACGATGATCGAGTTCGAATCCCAGTACCTGACCGCACGAGATATTCGGAGGGAGATTTGGACAAGAATGCTGACCACCACGCAGTCATAAGCCGCTAGAAACATTCCGTTTCTAATGGGTAACCAAAGGGAGTCCACTTCATGTCAACTCTAACCCAGCACAAGGTAGTCCAAGGACCAACGCTAAATATCCCACTATGTAGAATTGTAGATCTTGAATATCCGACAACTATTGTTAAAGCCATTTTTCTATATTGTTTATTAGTTAATTGCAGTTTTCCATGTTATATTTGTAAAAACATCATGCGGATGTTTGATAGTATTTTTCTACGACTTCGGAATTTTAGGGATTTTCCATTTCGATTTTCGATTTTTGCGATATTCGAAATTTGAAGGGAGATTTTATAGTTTAATTCAGATTTTATACTTTAGCTCAGGATTGTATAGTTTGTTCAGAATTGTTATTGTAAAGTTCAACCGTGTATTAAATCGAACGATATCTATGTTTTATCAATAAATGTAATAATGGAAATGTTTTCCAAGTATGTGAAAGGAAGTATATGTCAAAGAATGTAATTACGAAAGATCTATTGTAGAGATCTAGAGAAAGTCACGAACTGAAAAATAATGAAACGAATTTAGTGAAGAAAGTTTGTAAGTAATGGTTTTTTGAAAGTATTAGAATTTGTTGAACAGACAGTAAAGAAAGAATGTGTGAAGTATTATAATGTGGAATTAACAGATGCGAACGAGAGCATATTTTGAAGTAAGAAATAACGTAATGATGAAATGGAAGAAATGTTACAGTCTGTTGAAAGAATTTTGAGAAATGTGAGTGAAGTAAAGAAATAAGATTTTATTTAAAGATTATCATTGTATCGCATTACCTATTAAATTGAGGCAGGGAGAGAACCAGTATTTTCATTATATGTTCATTAAGATTGTGATGACTGAAAGAAGAGTTTATTATTGGAAAGTGTAGAGAAAGCAATGTTATGGAAGTTTGCGAAGTATCTCGATGGATGAGATTTATTATTCCCGTTGTAGACAGAGGTATTTGTTGTGAGACAATGAGGCAGTGCATAGCCATTGATCTATTTTTGAGGAAATGTCTGTAGGGACAGACGCATGTAATTCATGAAAGTAAGAAGTTATAAGAGAATTGTTACGGAAGTTTAGTAATTGTGGATGTTATTGAAATAGTCTCAATAGAGTTGAAACTCCTTGAAATTCACAGGACAGCGGAGCCTGGATGAAGTTAAATCTGATAGAAATTATAGGGTTTAATGGATCTTTGTTGAAGCTGAGAGTAAACTGAGATCTATTAAATGGTTCTTATCCTAATGTTTGTCATTTATGGTAATTATTCAACGAGTGGAAATGTGTATTTTTATGAAGTATTTTTATTAGCCTATTTTCAATTTTGAAAAAATAGGCTTATGAGATCACCTTTTGTCCGTGTGTGTGTGCGCGTGTGTGTGTGTGTGTGTGTGTGTGTGTGTGTGTGTGTGTGTGTGTGTGATTCGTGTGTGTGTCCCCCCCTAATAAAATCTAAACGTCAGGAGCGATTTCAATGAAACTCGGAAAGTTCATAGCACTATTCCCGGCGACCTCGACCGTGCCCTTCAAATGTTGTTACGACTCACCAATCCAACATGGCGGCTGTGCGAAATATTTCACCAGCATTCAATATCTCCGAAACTATTACCGATATTACCCCGAGATATTCTATGGTGATAGAAGGAACTACTATAAGTTCACTTATGTGACTTTCGAAAACCTGGTAACTACAAAACCAACATGGAGGCCAAGCGAATTTGCGACTTTTAAATAGACGTTTCTCGTGATTTGACCAACCAAACGCAATGAAACTTGGTACAGTATATGTTTATATACATTGTAATGCACCGACATCTAACTTCGTTCAATTGTTTACATAATCACAAGATGGCGGATGTGCGAAATATTTCACCGGCATTCTATATCTCTGAAACTATTAGCGGTATCTACCTAAAATTTTGTACGGAGATAAAGGGCACTACTGGAAGTCCATCTATAAGACTTTCAAAAACCGGTTAACTACAAAACGAACATGGCGGCCAAGCGAATTTGAAAATTTTAAATAGACCTTTCTCGCGATTTAATGTTCCAAGCGCACTGAAACCTGGTACAGGAAATATTTATACGCATTGTAATCCACTGATATCTAATTTAGTTCAATTGTTTACATAACCTCAAGATGGCGGCAGTGCGAATTTTAAATTTAAGTTTTTATTTCTTGTGATGTAGTCATGCGACCGAAGTGAAAGTTTGAATAATGAACCTACGCAATAATTTTCCTTTAATGGTTCATGACTCTATGGCCTATACATTTAACAATCCAACATGGCGACCATCCGAAATATTTAGACGATACTGAATATCTGCGAATCTATTTTAGCAATCAAACTGCATTTTTTAATGTCCATAGGGGCTATGAACTTAAGTTCACCTATAAGACTTTAAATAACCTGGTGATCACAAATCCAACATGGCGGTGACGCGAATTATAAATATTCACATGGACATTTCTCGCAATTTAACCATCCGAGTGCAGTGAAACTTGATACAGTAAATCCTTATACGAATGTTAATCCACTGGCATCTAATTTATTTCAATTGTTTCCATAACCTCAAGATGGCAACTGTGAAATTTTTAAAATCTCCTTGTTTTTTCTTGTGTCCTAATTATGCGATTGAAGTTTGAATACTACATAATCTGCATGTAACAGTACATAACTCTAGGACCTACATATATAAAATCCAACATGGCGACCATCCGAAATATTTAGTCGGTTCTTAATATCTACGAATCTATTACAGCAATCAAACAGAAATTGTGTATGTTGATAGTGGCAATTAACATAAGTAGGATATATGAAAATAGGCTGTATAGTTCTTCATGGAACTACTTGTTACATGAACAGTTAAGTTTTAGGAGGTTTTTGAACTAGTCTCTACTTAATTGTATGGATTATGGAATACCAGATGGTAACGTAAAACACGAATAAGACTAAGTAGAGTGAAGTAATATTTTTCTGAAGCCCGTTGAGATTTAGAAGTAATGTGGAAGGACAATTACATGTTGTATTGTCGGGAGAAAGGAACGAACGTGTTGTAAATATTTTATTTCTAAGTAAGTAATTGACGAATTACGACGTGATTATTTTCATTGTATAGAATGTTATATTAAATGTATTTCAGATAAATTCGTAAATAGATTTAGGAGTGTTTTATATTTTAAATTTAAACCTTAAAACTTTGTGTAGAGATTTTGCGCTTCTTAGAGGAAGAAATATTAATATTAGGGTGCGGGAGATGAATTGTCTAGAGTAATGATTAGTATGTGTAATGACGGAGATCTACGTCATGGGTAACGTCATTTATTTTTGGGCTTATTTAAATTTTTAACTTATAACATTTTTCTTGTTATAAACTCCCGTCACCTAGGCCACAGCAGTTGTTCGCTGTATAGAAGCTTATTTAAGCTTACAGGTAACAATTTTTATGGTTTCTTAGCGAAACAATTTGTACTTGTATATGGATTAATGGCGCTTAGTCATATATTTTATTTCATGGTTTATTTTCGAGAGCATTTAATCAAAGCTCGGTGACATGAGATGTGTACTGTTTTTTTTTAATAAATAGACGGATTCGTGTTGACGATTTCCTGATTGTTTTATAGGAAACTGGCATTATACTTGTAGTTAGATGGTAGAGGAATGTGCTGTAGGGTGGAAGTTCCCGAGGGACCTAATCCGTATCCTTACGCCCGAGATTTTTATAGAGTTATTTTTCTTTATCCTAAGTAGTGTACCCGTTCGTCCTGGGGATGCGATGACCCATCTGCTATAACATCACATCCCTGGAGTTCCAGGACAGAGCGGAGTTAAATGAACCTCTAGTCAAATAAGGAATGTGTCGGAAATTCAGTTGAATTCATGAAAAAGCAGTGGGTTTCACGAGACAAAGTATCTCTAGGGTCGTTACGGGCTTAAGTTAATAAAAATAATTCAAATATAAATGGGCGCCATCAACTGAATTCCTAGCAAAACCACTTCCTTTCCGGATAAGCCTTACTCAAGACAAGGAAAGAAAAAGGAACATCACACCATCATCAGATCACAACTAAGATAAAAACAAATTTATTTTACTTTGATAGTCAGACAGACATTTTAAATATAATTCCTACCTAAGAGTATGGTCGAATGCAAAGTTAAATTGTCATTGTCCAAAAATCGAACCATCTCCTTTCTAATGCAAAATTATTTCAATCCACATAACAAGAAAAATGTATAAAGTTCTCTTGGGTTCTCAGGATCACTGTATCACTATGTCTTTCGTCACTGACATTTGTGAAACCTGAGACCTAATTCTCTTTAATTTAACATCAATGTGGATTTAATTAAGTTACTAATCTGCCTAAACATACACATATAATAATCACTCATGTTAAATATCACATAAATTATGGTTTGCATGGTATAATTTGAACGTAGAACATGTTAATCTAATGTTCCTAAACATTTACTAATTAATTTACATTATTTACATCGTCATTAATCTCTTATCTGTGAATTACAGAAAATTCAAATTCTCATTGGTCATCCTCATCATTATTATCAAATTAAATATTTCTCACATTAATTCTCACTTCAAAATTCCAAATATTCCTGTCAGAATCGTTAATTCATCACCATAACATCATTTAAATTCACATTTCAAGTTGCAATTCCTTCGAATTATCTCTCAATTAAATTTATTTAATTTCATAAAAATTCATTAATCATCAGCTTCTTTAATTAATCATCACCTTCTAATTCAGTTATTCATCATCATTACAATCGTCTAATAATTCATTTCAATCAGTTTAATTAATTCAATCTTTAATTCATCCACTTATTTAATTCATCGATTTATTTCAAAATTTAACTTATCAACTTATTTAAATTTCAATCATCTGATTATTTAGTTTTATTATTTCATCTAGTCATTCTGATTTTTATTTCATTAGGTCAGATCGTTAATATGCTTAAATCTCAGATTATTATTTCATTAATTATTATTTTCAGAAAATCTTGTATTATAAACTTCATTTATTTGTTTAATTTCCTAACAAATTGTTTAATAAGGTTTATAGAACGTTGTCTTACAGTTTTATTACTTCCAAGTTATATCTCGTATTTAATTATCATGCCAAAAATATTATTGTCTCCACGACATCACGTTGGATCTAACTATCCACAACGACATTATATTTCTTCAATATTCCAAATATCACATTTGAATATAAGAATTGCTACAAAAACTCCATAAATATTCAGCACATACAGCATGAATCTCAACAAATACGCTAGACTGGGTACGACGACCTCATGTCCGCTTCAAAATACATTATCAACGTTGCAATTACCAAATGGCAAATTCCACAAAATGCCTATCACAAACTTCATTTAACCACGTTGCATGATCTACAAAAATATATAAATGGCTTCAAATTATTAACGCACATAATCTCCAATGACTGTAATTACTCTGATCATATCTAGACAACTTCTTAAACAATTGGAAAAACATTACTTCAGTAATTTAATATTTGCTTTCAAATAGCATAAATTCTCTTTCACAAGTTTCATAATTCACATCGTAGAAAAACACCAATGTGCTATAATCTCTCACATCAAAATCTGCAATACTGATCTGCCTTAAAATAATCATGACCATTAATGATTAATCTTACAAGATTAAATTACTTTAAATCCTTCTCAAAGGTATCAAACACAATTATAAAAATCATCAAAGCATCAGCTGTAATAGCTGTTAAACTGAAATTACTCTCAAAAGAGTATAGCAACAAAATATTGGATTGGCAAACAAGAATTACTAAATGCAATCCTGTTGACATTTATCGTTACTTTATTTAACAAAATCTCGACTGATATGTGACTAGTAGTTCCTTGTTTAATTCACTTACATCTCGTGTACATTCGGATGATAAAATGAGTACCTCAATGGCGAGTAAGATGTGTAACCACCGTGCAATCGTATAAATACGAAGGACCTCGCCCCGTCGACTTGGATGATAGTTCCCTAAACGGTGGGTAAGGTGAGTAGCCACCATACAATCGTATAAATACGAAGGACCCCACCTCGTAGGCTATATGAGTGAATGTACCAGAAAGGAATCAACAAGTTTCTAGTTGTCATATAAAAGCGACGTTCATTCACTAAAGTGAATAACTTCTTAATATCTCCAAACAATCCAATGGAAAAAAAATCCCTACTGATGAATAATACACACTCGCTAGTATGCAATGAACTGACGAAGTAGTTTCTGATAATCAATTGCAGATCACGAGTTCGAAATACTCGTTACTCAAAAAAAAAACTATTCATGAAAAATATCCTAGCTGGAAAAATGTCTATAAGACCAAACATCTTCTTAATAAAGCCAAACAACGGTGAGAATATCGAATAATGATGCCTGCCATATCATATGGTCACTCCATATTCTAGCAAATTCGAAGTATATAAATTCAAACCATGTCTTAATAATCAAATCACTCCTATTAGAAAAATATACATGTGTGCCCAGTATTCATGAAAATAATCGTATCAGGTAGATAGAACTCTTACAATACCTTTCATTATCAGTTGTAATATAATTTCCAAGATCGTCGATTTTCCCTACCTAAAGATTTCTCGTAAGATCGGCGTGAATATCATTTCATCCATGAAATGATGATTTCCTTCGAAATCCCAAGCGAATCAGCTGTTGGACTCCTCTCGTCAGGAACCGAATCCATCGCTCTGTGGTGCCATCTTGTCTCTATTCACGTTTACTCGATCATGTTGAACCTCGGATTACCCATAGCGGATATCGTCCAACTCCTTCTCGAAAGGTTCATGGTAACAGCGGACCCCCTACTCTTCTTCTAATATACGCCACTGTTCCGATAAATGTTCAGTTTGAGAATTGTAAGTCCACTCTCAACTTACTGCAAAGTTCTATTTGAGTAAAATAAAAATTTTACTAGATAGTGTACAAGATTACGATACACCCTGTATCTGTCTGTAATATGTAATCCATGAAAATTGTATAAGATAAAATTCTTATAAATGCACGCTGTAATGTTCATCAGAGCCTATGCTAAACATTCAGTTTACTTGAAATAGTAAAAAGTCGCTTTGAATGTATTATATAACAGCATGGTTATAAGGTTATTTGTGAAAGCCTGTGTTCGAACAGCGTCGAAATGAAGCTTGAAATAAAGTCTTCATATGCGATCAGTGTGGTTTTGAAATACCCCGGCTATCTACAATTTTCTTCTCGGCTAGGTCGCCTGTATCAACGACCCGCTCGGCCTCTGTTGCTCGGTGATGCGAGAAATGTCGCCTACACTTGCCGTGACGGTTTACGTGTGTTGCGTGACCTTCAATGCCCGTCTCGCTGTGCTATAGAGCTGCTCTGTACTGCTCCTCTCATTGAGCTCAACTGAATTGCCTAGCGCTGTGTTCCAGCTTATGAGCTCCGTGCGGCACGTGGCTAATTCTCCCCCACCACAGTGCTCCTGCGTCATGAACATAGTCTCGAACCCGAATCCTCTCGGCTGTTCTGTTATACAATAACTTATTTCCATAAAATTATTTCCACATATAATGCATGTCATATATACTCTTCTAAGTTGTTTTAACTTATTATAATCCCATATATATTTCAATAAAGTTTCACATCTTTATTAATAATTCTATCTTCTTACAGATTTCAATGCCTCCTTGATTCTTGACCTCCTACGTCATCTTGGCTTTCTTCTTGACGCGATCGATGCGCTATCATATCAGCTTGCCTTCCAAAACCTCAACTACAGCTTAATGTCAGCTGGCGTAGCCGATAGCCTAAAATAGGTATCGGGTACATCTCTCCCGTACATCTCCTTTTTTTTTATCAGGATTGAGAAAAAAAAATACACTCTCAGGCATTCAATATATTATACATGTACACGATAGCTCTACAATTTCCTTTACTCAGCATGATGGTTCTTTCTGACTCTCTATAATGATGACTTCCAATGATTAACGTCTTGATTCTGTGTTATTCTGACGTTTATTCCTTCTTTCTTCACTCGTGCTGGCTCGATTGACATCTCTCACTGTCTCTTCGAGTGGTGCACTAGATTGTCTATCCTCTTGTCTTGACCTTTCATGTCCACGATTATCCCTTCTGTCGTCAGGATCGTTTCTTCGGCCTTCCTGTCGGTCGTTTCCATTAAACTGTTGCCCTTGGTTCCAGTTATTCCTTCCCCGATATCTGTTATTATACCGATTCCTGTCCTGATACCTGGAATTTTGGTTATAATTCCTATACCGGCTATCTCTCGCTTCTTGATCGTATGGCCTTTCATATGGTCCTCTATATCGATCATTTCCTCTTGCGTTACGGATATTTCCTCGATTCCCATCGTTCCGTCGGTTTTCCCAGGAATCCCTTCTGTCCGTTTGAGCTGCATTGTCCACGACTACCGCATTTACTTCTTGCGTGTTTCTGTTGTCGTTCCGATTACTTCTCGGTGTAACCTGTGCGCTCGTATAATCCAATCGCCTCAATATGTCATCATAATGTTCCAGCGTATTGGCTCCTGATGCTATCAGAGATCGCTGTACCTCTATCGGTAACTGTCGCGCTATAGCTTGCAAAAGCTCTTCTTCTGGCAATGGAGGAATAAGGAACTGTAATTTAGCCAGTTGTGACGTGAAGTAGTTGGCGTAATGCGTCGGATGTGACGTAGAATAGCGTTTGGAGTACATCTCCGCTCTTACGTTGAGTTGATCCTCGGCACTACAGAATCTCCTCAAGAAAGCCATGGCGAATTGCTCCATGTTCGCAAAGTTGCTTCTGAACGCTCTAAACCACGTAAGTGCAGATCCATCTAAGGCGCGTTCTACTATCCTTAGCTCTCTTTCTTTGGCTACCCTGTGTTCCGCCATGTAGTCTCGAATATCTCGCAGAAATTCTACTGGTGTAACTCCTGTATTTCCCGAAAACTTTCTCGGTTTGTCATCTAGGTTCCTTATAATTGTGACTGGACCTGAGTATCGTTCGCTTGGACTCGACGTACTCCTACTCGAACTTGGATTCTCCTGAGGGGTTGAACTGACCCTTTCGAATGTCACATTCGGTTGCATTTGACGGTCTTCTACCATGCTCGTGTCTTGATTCGTCATACTGCGGTCTATCGCTGTTTGATTTATCAATGTTTCCCCTGATGTCACATTATGACTGGTAAAACTGTTAACTATGGATTCTAGTTTAGTCATCCTGTCTTCTGCTAATCTCTTGACCTGAGTCTTCAACTCATCTAACGATGTAACGTCCTGCGTCTTGTTACTTTCGTCTAGATCGTTCCTCAACTTGTCAATCTTTCCTTCGCACGTGTTCTTCACTAACGCGACTTGTTCTTTCAACAGATCAACATCTGTTCTAAATAGTGTTGAATCTAATTTCATCGCTTCCTTGCTTTCCGTAAACCTAACTTCTAAGTTTGCCATACCTGCGATTAATTTTTCATCTAACCCGTCACGTTTCTCTTTTGCTTCGGCATCGACCTCATTATATCGTTCCTCCACGATTGCTCCGACTCTATTTTTAAATAAAGTTAAGTTTTCGTTAACCTTTTGCTCTATATCGTCGTCTATCTTTCTAATATCCTTCTGCAATTGATTTTCTAACGACTTTATATTAGAATTGACCTCTCCCAAGACTTCATCTTTAATGGTCCCAATTACTGTCTTCAAATCTTTTATTTCGTTACCTAGATTCGTTTCTAGACTCTTAATCTTAGTCTCGAAAGATACTTCGGTAGACCAATCTTGAATTTTTCCTACATCTGCCACTAAACCATCGATGTCGAATCTCAACTTCGATACATCTGACTTGATGTCTTTCTGTATGGTCATAACGTCTGTTCTTAAAGTAAAAATATTTTCTTCCCCTCTATTTTCCAACTCGATAATATTTTTCCTTAATATCTGAACATTTTCCTCTCCTTTCATGTTTACTGCAATGATGTCTAATTGTAAAGTTTTCAACATCTCATTGTTCTTCAAAGTTAAACTATTCTCTAATCTGGTTAACTTATTTTCTAATTCAGTATTAGTTTCTTCACTACGAGACTGTAACTTCTCTTCCAACGATTTGAAATTGTCCTCACTATTTGACTGTAATTTCTTTTCTAATGATTTAAAATTGTCTTCACTATTTGACTGTAGTCTAGTCTCTAATAACATCAACTCATCTTTGCTATTTGACTGTAATAGTTTTAAATTTTCTTCAGTAGTTGACTGTAATAATTTCAAATTTTCTTCAGTACTAGATTGTAGCCTAGTCTCTAATGACTTTAAATTATCGTTCAGATTGCCTTCGTTACTAGCCTGTAATGCTTGTACATTCTCTTTACATTTAGCTTCTAATCTAGCTTCTGAATTATTAATTTGTTCTTTAACTTCAGTTTCCATCTTAGAAATAGTTTCTGCAATTCCAGACATACCCGTCTGTAACTCTCCTAACACCTTCGCTAAATCCTCTGGCAACATAATTATATTTCAATATAGAATTATATAGAGACGTTAGACAACAACACATCACAATGTCTCAATTCCTGCATTCACTTGGGTATAGGGAAAAATATCTTATAACTAACATGATATTACTAATACGATTAACATGAACACTGGATTGGGCACACAAGTACATTGTCTGACTAAGTATAATAAATTTTGTAACACACTTAAATGAACTTGAGATCAATCTCTCAGTAATCTAAATCTGATGTGATTCCATCGAATTAACAAAATCGAAAAGCCCCACTAGTTGGATAAAGCCAATTCTCCCTCTCTCTCTCTGTACCCGTTCGTCCTGGGGATGCGATGACCCATCTGCTATAACATCACATCCCTGGAGTTCCAGGACAGAGCGGAGTTAAATGAACCTCTAGTCAAATAAGGAATGTGTCGGAAATTCAGTTGAATTCATGAAAAAGCAGTGGGTTTCACGAGACAAAGTATCTCTAGGGTCGTTACGGGCTTAAGTTAATAAAAATAATTCAAATATAAATGGGCGCCATCAACTGAATTCCTAGCAAAACCACTTCCTTTCCGGATAAGCCTTACTCAAGACAAGGAAAGAAAAAGGAACATCACACCATCATCAGATCACAACTAAGATAAAAACAAATTTATTTTACTTTGATAGTCAGACAGACATTTTAAATATAATTCCTACCTAAGAGTATGGTCGAATGCAAAGTTAAATTGTCATTGTCCAAAAATCGAACCATCTCCTTTCTAATGCAAAATTATTTCAATCCACATAACAAGAAAAATGTATAAAGTTCTCTTGGGTTCTCAGGATCACTGTATCACTATGTCTTTCGTCACTGACATTTGTGAAACCTGAGACCTAATTCTCTTTAATTTAACATCAATGTGGATTTAATTAAGTTACTAATCTGCCTAAACATACACATATAATAATCACTCATGTTAAATATCACATAAATTATGGTTTGCATGGTATAATTTGAACGTAGAACATGTTAATCTAATGTTCCTAAACATTTACTAATTAATTTACATTATTTACATCGTCATTAATCTCTTATCTGTGAATTACAGAAAATTCAAATTCTCATTGGTCATCCTCATCATTATTATCAAATTAAATATTTCTCACATTAATTCTCACTTCAAAATTCCAAATATTCCTGTCAGAATCGTTAATTCATCACCATAACATCATTTAAATTCACATTTCAAGTTGCAATTCCTTCGAATTATCTCTCAATTAAATTTATTTAATTTCATAAAAATTCATTAATCATCAGCTTCTTTAATTAATCATCACCTTCTAATTCAGTTATTCATCATCATTACAATCGTCTAATAATTCATTTCAATCAGTTTAATTAATTCAATCTTTAATTCATCCACTTATTTAATTCATCGATTTATTTCAAAATTTAACTTATCAACTTATTTAAATTTCAATCATCTGATTATTTAGTTTTATTATTTCATCTAGTCATTCTGATTTTTATTTCATTAGGTCAGATCGTTAATATGCTTAAATCTCAGATTATTATTTCATTAATTATTATTTTCAGAAAATCTTGTATTATAAACTTCATTTATTTGTTTAATTTCCTAACAAATTGTTTAATAAGGTTTATAGAACGTTGTCTTACAGTTTTATTACTTCCAAGTTATATCTCGTATTTAATTATCATGCCAAAAATATTATTGTCTCCACGACATCACGTTGGATCTAACTATCCACAACGACATTATATTTCTTCAATATTCCAAATATCACATTTGAATATAAGAATTGCTACAAAAACTCCATAAATATTCAGCACATACAGCATGAATCTCAACAAATACGCTAGACTGGGTACGACGACCTCATGTCCGCTTCAAAATACATTATCAACGTTGCAATTACCAAATGGCAAATTCCACAAAATGCCTATCACAAACTTCATTTAACCACGTTGCATGATCTACAAAAATATATAAATGGCTTCAAATTATTAACGCACATAATCTCCAATGACTGTAATTACTCTGATCATATCTAGACAACTTCTTAAACAATTGGAAAAACATTACTTCAGTAATTTAATATTTGCTTTCAAATAGCATAAATTCTCTTTCACAAGTTTCATAATTCACATCGTAGAAAAACACCAATGTGCTATAATCTCTCACATCAAAATCTGCAATACTGATCTGCCTTAAAATAATCATGACCATTAATGATTAATCTTACAAGATTAAATTACTTTAAATCCTTCTCAAAGGTATCAAACACAATTATAAAAATCATCAAAGCATCAGCTGTAATAGCTGTTAAACTGAAATTACTCTCAAAAGAGTATAGCAACAAAATATTGGATTGGCAAACAAGAATTACTAAATGCAATCCTGTTGACATTTATCGTTACTTTATTTAACAAAATCTCGACTGATATGTGACTAGTAGTTCCTTGTTTAATTCACTTACATCTCGTGTACATTCGGATGATAAAATGAGTACCTCAATGGCGAGTAAGATGTGTAACCACCGTGCAATCGTATAAATACGAAGGACCTCGCCCCGTCGACTTGGATGATAGTTCCCTAAACGGTGGGTAAGGTGAGTAGCCACCATACAATCGTATAAATACGAAGGACCCCACCTCGTAGGCTATATGAGTGAATGTACCAGAAAGGAATCAACAAGTTTCTAGTTGTCATATAAAAGCGACGTTCATTCACTAAAGTGAATAACTTCTTAATATCTCCAAACAATCCAATGGAAAAAAAATCCCTACTGATGAATAATACACACTCGCTAGTATGCAATGAACTGACGAAGTAGTTTCTGATAATCAATTGCAGATCACGAGTTCGAAATACTCGTTACTCAAAAAAAAAACTATTCATGAAAAATATCCTAGCTGGAAAAATGTCTATAAGACCAAACATCTTCTTAATAAAGCCAAACAACGGTGAGAATATCGAATAATGATGCCTGCCATATCATATGGTCACTCCATATTCTAGCAAATTCGAAGTATATAAATTCAAACCATGTCTTAATAATCAAATCACTCCTATTAGAAAAATATACATGTGTGCCCAGTATTCATGAAAATAATCGTATCAGGTAGATAGAACTCTTACAATACCTTTCATTATCAGTTGTAATATAATTTCCAAGATCGTCGATTTTCCCTACCTAAAGATTTCTCGTAAGATCGGCGTGAATATCATTTCATCCATGAAATGATGATTTCCTTCGAAATCCCAAGCGAATCAGCTGTTGGACTCCTCTCGTCAGGAACCGAATCCATCGCTCTGTGGTGCCATCTTGTCTCTATTCACGTTTACTCGATCATGTTGAACCTCGGATTACCCATAGCGGATATCGTCCAACTCCTTCTCGAAAGGTTCATGGTAACAGCGGACCCCCTACTCTTCTTCTAATATACGCCACTGTTCCGATAAATGTTCAGTTTGAGAATTGTAAGTCCACTCTCAACTTACTGCAAAGTTCTATTTGAGTAAAATAAAAAATTTACTAGATAGTGTACAAGATTACGATACACCCTGTATCTGTCTGTAATATGTAATCCATGAAAATTGTATAAGATAAAATTCTTATAAATGCACGCTGTAATGTTCATCAGAGCCTATGCTAAACATTCAGTTTACTTGAAATAGTAAAAAGTCGCTTTGAATGTATTATATAACAGCATGGTTATAAGGTTATTTGTGAAAGCCTGTGTTCGAACAGCGTCGAAATGAAGCTTGAAATAAAGTCTTCATATGCGATCAGTGTGGTTTTGAAATACCCCGGCTATCTACAATTTTCTTCTCGGCTAGGTCGCCTGTATCAACGACCCGCTCGGCCTCTGTTGCTCGGTGATGCGAGAAATGTCGCCTACACTTGCCGTGACGGTTTACGTGTGTTGCGTGACCTTCAATGCCCGTCTCGCTGTGCTATAGAGCTGCTCTGTACTGCTCCTCTCATTGAGCTCAACTGAATTGCCTAGCGCTGTGTTCCAGCTTATGAGCTCCGTGCGGCACGTGGCTAATTCTCCCCCACCACAGTGCTCCTGCGTCATGAACATAGTCTCGAACCCGAATCCTCTCGGCTGTTCTGTTATACAGGGTGATTCAAAAAGAATACCACAACTTTAGGAATTTAAAACTCTGCAACGAAAAAAGGCAGAGCTAAGCACTATCTGTCGGCGAATTAAGGGAGCTATAAATTTCATTTAGTTGTACATTTGTTCGCTTGAGGCGCTGTTGACTTGGCGTCAGCGTCAGTTGATGCTAAGATGGCGACCGCTCAACAGAAAGCTTTTTGTGTTATTGAGTACGGCAGAAGTGAATCGACGACAGTTGTTCAGCGTGCATTTCGAACGAAGTATGGTGTTCAACCTCCTGATAGGTGGTTTATTAAACGTTGGTATAAACAGTTTACGGAGAATGGGTGTTTGTGCAAAGGGAAAAGTTCTGGACGGCCGAGAACGAGTGATGAAAATGTAGCACGCATCCAGCAAGCATTTGTTCGCAGCCCAGGAAAATCGACTCGCAGAGCTAGCAGAGAGCTGCAAATTCCAAAATCAACTGTATGGAGAGTCCTACGAAAAAGGTTAGTTATGAAACCTTATCGTCTGAAATTGGTTCAAGCACTGTCTGCAGCTGATAAGATTAAAAGAATCGATTTCTGTGATTTTATCCTTGCTCAAATGGAAACAGATGAATCTTTCGTTTCAAAGATTGTGTTTAGTGATGAAGCAACTTTCCACACTAACGGGAAAGTCAACCGTCACAATGTCTATATATGGGGCACTGAGAATCCGCGGGAAACAATTCAGCATGAACGTGACTCGTCTAAGGTGAACGTTTTCTGTGCCATTTCAGCCAATAAAGTTTTTGGTCCCTTTTTCTTCGAAGGTGCTACTGTAACTGGACTACAGTATCTGGAGATGTTAGAGAATTGGCTGTTCCCTCAGCTCGAACAAGAAGCACAACAATTCATATTTCAGCAGGATGGAGCGCCACCACATTGGCACTTATCTGTCCGTAACTACCTGAACGTCAACTACACGAGGCGATGGATCGGCCGCCAGGCAGCCCGTGACAGAGCACTTCATCACTGGCCTCCAAGAAGCCCTGATCTTACCCCGTGCGATTTTTTCTTATGGGGGTATGTTAAGGATATGGTGTTTCGGCCACCTCTCCCAGCCACCATTGATGATTTGAAACAAGAAATAACAGCAGCTATCCAAACTGTTACGCCTGATATGCTACAGAGAGTGTGGAACGAGTTGGAGTATCGGGTTGATATTGCTCGAGTGTCTGAAGGGGGCCATATTGAACATCTCTGAACTTGTTTTTGAGTGAAAAAAAACCTTTTTAAATACTCTTTGTAATGATGTATAACAGAAGGTTATATTATGTTTCTTTCATTAAATACACATTTTTAAAGTAGTGGTATTCTTTTTGAATCACCCTGTACAATAACTTATTTCCATAAAATTATTTCCACATATAATGCATGTCATATATACTCTTCTACGTTGTTTTAACTTATTATAATCCCATATATATTTCAATAAAGTTTCACATCTTTATTAATAATTCTATCTTCTTACAGATTTCAATGCCTCCTTGATTCTTGACCTCCTACGTCATCTTGGCTTTCTTCTTGACGCGATCGATGCGCTATCATATCAGCTTGCCTTCCAAAACCTCAACTACAGCTTAATGTCAGCTGGCGTAGCCGATAGCCTAAAATAGGTATCGGGTACAGTAGTTAGATGACCCTACTGTTCTGTAGTTAGATACTGCAGCACATTCCGTTTGAGAAAATACCTGTCCCTTATTCTGAGAGTTTTCGCCAAGTGGCACCATGTCGTTTTTAGCCGGGGCGTCAAGATGCTATAATCCCAGATTATTTCCAGCCGGAGGATATTGGTGGATCATTCAGATATAAGGGTACAGTACCTCACCTGTCTCATAAATCCTACACACCAAGTGATATAACCTGATCAGACCTTCATCTCCTATGCAGCGTAGCAACTCAATCGGTATATCTATGCCTGGTGCTTTGTTCCTGTTTAAATCATTCAATGCTCTGTCATATTCTGATCTCAATATTAAATCTCCTTTTGCATCCTCATCAATTTCCTCTTCCCTTTCCATTCCATCAGAGGTTCCCATTAGGTGGTCCGCGGACTCCCGGGGGTCCGCGACAGTCGGCCAGTGGGTCCATTGAGAGTCGTCAATAAATAAAGTAATAATGAACATGAAAAACGGAGAAAGTACAAAGAGTTCCTTCAAAATAATAATTATGCGATGCCACCCACAGCATAAGGGGCACTCATACTGCTCGAGTCTAAGCTACGTGAACCTGAGAGGAATGTGTATCGCGGACTATGAGTAGTGGTGTTGACGAGTGATGAGGTTTCTCGGTCCGTGCATAGTACAGAACCAAATACATTAGTCGGTGACTCACTCGCTCATTCCTAACACCACAGTGGTTTGATCAACGGCCCTATGTTAGCAGTATTGGAATAGAAAGGAATATCAGATAACACGGTGGGCTGTCGACAGACCCTTCTCTTCACGCCCGACCCTTCCCTGCTCTTTCTCCTCACCCCGCAAGTTCATAGAGCTTGGACTCGAGCAGTATGTGTCGCATCGTAATTTGAGCTTTTCAAGTTTCCCGCCAGAGCGTTCTGCTCCTTTATCTCTGTGTTCAGCTCCGCAGCCAAAGTGTGTTTACATATTTACATGAGTTTTGAAAGTTGAAACTTTTGAGTGTTTTAATTGTTAAAAGTCCATTGAATATGGATCGTTGGTTGAAGAGTGGATCTTTAAAACGAAGTAGGCCCACTGCTACAGTTAGTAACGAAGAGGAATCTGTGGTAATAAATATAGAAGTGAATGGGCCGCGTGCTGCCTCTCATGAGCCTAGGCATTCAAAGAGTAAGCCTATTTCTAAAAGTAGGAAATACGACATAAAATCTTTGGAAATTGGCTTTACGTATTGTGGACCTGAATATTGACCTAAGCCTCAAACCCTTGCCAACGAGAGTATGAAACCTGCAAACCTCCGGAGGCATCTGGATACTAAACACTCGGAGCACAAAGGTAAATGCAGTGAATTCTTCAAAATAAAGTCAGCTGAACTGAAATCATGCCAGAAAGTAATTACCAAAAGTTCTGGTGCAAATGTAAATGAAAATGGAACGCTTGCATCCTACGAAGTATCTCAGCTTGCCGCATTGCTGAAGAGCTCATTCTACAGGGAGCGGCAAAAAGATCTGACGGTTTTTAAATCACAACAACACAAACATTTTAAATGATACAAACTCTTTTATTACTTATAACAGCAAGGTGTACATGTCAATTAATGGAAAACCTGAAAGAACAATAGATTTTAATTTTTAAGATTTGAAGATAACGTCTTTCAAATGCTGCCCATCTTTTGCCATGCATTCTTCCAGTCTTGCACTGAAGCTTTGCATAGTCATTAGGCTTCAACTGCTGGACAATAACCATTTTATACGGATGAAAATGCAAATCGAAACGCAATATTCGTCTCACTGTTAGATCAGACATTTGCAAAGCAGCAGCTTGTTTACGAGCCAGCCGCCGTGGACTGGTTTCCACAGCTTGTCTCACTCGTTCAACATTTTCTGGTGTCCTGTCTGACCTTGGACGGCCTGTCGACGTACGTTTTAAGGCTGAACCTGTAGCTCTAAAATTACTCACCCATAACAAAATTGTGTTACGAGATGGAACGCGTCCTCTTCGACTCGCTCAGCCGCACAACGACATAAACCGTCAGATCTTTTTGCCACATGGCAAAAGATGGGCATCATTTGAAAGTCGTTATCTTCAAATCTTAAAAGTTAAAATCTATTGTTCTTTCATGCTTTCCATTAATTGACATGTACACCTTGCTGTTATAAGTAATAAAAGAGTTTGTATCATTTAAAATATTTGTGTTGCTGTGATTTAAAATCCGTCAGATCTTCTTGCCGCTCCCTGTACCTTCAGCAATTATTTTTTGGAAGGTTATGCTGGGCGATGCTGCCGCAAAGCTTGGAAGAACCGTCCCGCTGTCTAACAATACTGTGCAAAGGCGAATTACGGATATGTAAAGCAAAATTGAAGAGACGTTGGCAAGGCTCCACATGTGTGACATGTTTGCTCTGCAGTTGGATGAGAGTACCGACATTTCATAAAAGGCCATAATGTTGTCTTTTTTATGTCATGACGAAATATATGAAGATTTTATTTTTACTGTGACCAGTACCATTAACAGCAGACGATATTTTCGCAGCTCTCCACGATTATTGTAATAAACAAGATAACGCCTGGAAGAAATATGTGGGTCTGTCTACAGTTGGCGCAAAAGCAGGAAGGGCCTTCAAGCTGAAGTGAAAGAGGTAGCTCTAGATTTGAAGTGGACACATTGGTGTATTCATCGGGAAGCATTACCAACCAAAAGACTGTCTGAACCGCTGCACAGCACTCTTAATTAAGTGGTGAAAATAATAAACAATGTCAAAACCTGCTCCTTAAAATGCAGGTTATTATCATTGCTCCGCAAAGACATGGGTAGCGAGCATGAGCAGCTTCTCATACATACTGAAGTGCGATGATTTTCAAGGGGCAGGATCTTATCGAGGTTTTTCGAGGTGAAAGATGAGGTATGGATCTTTCTTTCTTGGGACGATACATGAGGATTTCCTCATGACTTTCCTTGGCTTTTCATAACTGCTTACTTAGCTGACGTGTTTGATCACTTGAATGTTTTGAATTTGAGTTGGCAAGCTGACTACGTTAATATCTTCAGAGTTAACAACAAGATCAGTGCGATTGTGAAAGTGTAATATTTGGGCAGCAAGGGCCCAAAATAGCTCACATGCCCATTTCCCCACACTAAAAAGTTTCCGCAGCCACCTAACGAAGGTTTGCCTTTCAAGGTAAAATAAAATATAACCAAACTTCTTCGTAGTCTTGCAACTACTTTTCGGGATTATTTTCCCGAGCCCGATGGCGATAATTCAGCTCCAATCTCAAAATTGAAAACATCCAGCTACTATCAGAGGACCAACTCGTTGAATTGACTTCAAGTGGTGAAATGAAGAAAACCTTTAATGAAAAAAAGCTAGCAGACTTCTGGGTGACAGCTCGAAAGTACTACAGCACATGGGAATCATCGATAAGGCAATAAAAAGTATTATTCCGTTTGCAACAACTTACTTGTGCGAACAAGATTTTTCCACAATTTGCGTAATGAAAAGCAAATATAGAAATAAACTAGATATGGGGCCTGATTTCAGGGTGAACATTTCGAAATTGCAACCAGATCTTCGATAAAGAATTCCGGGAAAGAATAGGTTAGTTCGACTCTTTGAACGCTGGCCCTTTTTACACATTAATGCGGTTAACAAAATAACAATACATAGGATTTGTTCCTCCTTTTTTCTCAACCACTGCATTGTTATCTTTATGTCTGTAGCACTAGCTACCTTTACGACTTAGAAATGTTATATGATGTAATAGGATGAAATAAATACATATTAACATACACATAATTGAGCACAGTATTCCAAGGCAGAGGTTCCCATTAAGAATTTAAATATTTTAAGTCTTGATTTAAAAGATTTTTGAGCAGGGGTCCGTGCTTACATAACGATCGCTTTAGGGGGTCTGAGAAAAATTCCTAATGGGAACCCCTGCATTACATGATTCTCAATCTCCTTTCCCTTATACAAATAGAAATACATGAAAAAAACAAGTAGTTCCGTGAAGAACTATAAAGCCTATTTTCATATATCCTACTCATGATAATTGCCACTATCAACATACAAAATTTCAGTTTGATTTTTGTAATAGATTCGTATATATTGAGAAATGTCTAAATATTTCAGATGGTCGCCATTTGGATTTGTATTTATGTACTATTACATGAAGATTATTGTGTACGTGTGGTATTCAAACTTCAATCGCATGATTCGGGCACAAGAAGTAAAAAATGGATTTTAAAATTTCGCACAGCTGCCATCTTGTGGATACGAAAACAATTCAAATAAATTAGATGCCAGTGGATTAACATTTGTATAAGCATTTACCGCACCAAGTTCCACTGCACTCGGATGGTTAAATCGCGAGAAACGTCCATTTACCCAATATTTATACTTCGCGTCGCCGCCATGTTGGATTTGTGCTCACCAGGTTATTGAAAGTCCTGTAGGTGAACTTATGTTCATAACCTCTATGAACATAAAAAATCAGTTTGATTTCTGTTCGTAGATACTGAGAACCGTCTAAATATTTCGGATGGTCACCTTTTTGGATTGTTATATGTATAGACCATAGAGTTATGTACCATTACAGAAAAAATATTGCTTAGCTTCATTGTTCAAACGTTCACTTTGATCGCATGATTACGACACTAGAAATAAAAACTTAATTTTAAAATTTTGCACAGCCGCCATCTTGAGGTTATGTAAACAATTGAACTAAATTAGATGCCAGTGCATTACAATGTGCGTAATCATTTACTGTACAACATTTCACTGCGCTCAGATGGTTAAATCGCGAGAAAAGTCTATTAAAATGTTTCAACTTCGCTTGGCCGCCAAGTTCGTTTTGTACTTGACAGGTTTTTGAAAGTTACATAGATAAACTTGATAGTAGTGCCCTTTATCACCATATAAAATTTTAGGGTAATATCAGTAATAGTTTCGGAGATATCGAATGCCAGTGAATATTTCGCACAGCCACCATCTTGAGGTTATGTAAACAATTGAACTATATTAGATACCAGTGCATTACAATATGTATAAACATTTTCTGTACCATGTTTCATTACGTTTCGATAGTTAAATCGCAAGAAAAGTCTATTTAAAAGTCTCAACTTTGCTTGGCCGCCATGTTGGTTTTGTAGTTACCAGGTTTTTTGAAAGTCTCATTGGTGAACTTCTAGTAGTGCCCTTTATCTCCGTACAAAATTTCAGGGTGATATCGATAATAGTTTAGGAGATATTGAATGCTGGTGAAATATTTCGCACAGCCGCCATGTTGGATTGGTGGGACTTAATAAAATTTGAAGGGCACGATCGGGGTCGGTCAAAATGGTGCTATGACCTTACCGAGTTTCATTGAAATCACTCCAGACGAAGTTATTAGGGGACACACACACTTACATACCACACACACAGACAAGTGCACACACGGACACAAGGTGATCTCATAAGCCTATTTTTTTTTTCATAAAATGAAAATAGGCTAAAATGGTTCTATTATCATAAATACATAAATAGTCAACTGTTGCTACTGTTGTTACCCCACTTACCCTCACTGTCTGAAGTGCACATTGACCTCAAACCGTCTCCCTGCCATAAATAGCATAATAAGCTACTGACAGAAATTGACAGAAATATAGAGTCCAACTGAATCCATACTTTAATTCCCATGTCACACCTAAAGAACGTAATTCAAGTGCATTTTCACCCCAACTTCAGAATAAAGTCACATATTTCATGACTGAAGAACAAAATATAATTTGAGTTATGGAAATATTAAAATAACAGAACTACGAATTATTAAAAAATAACATGACATACAGGGGATGTCTGATAAGTAATATCGCATTTTAAAGAAAATTTTATTTGGACGAGAAATTACACTATTCTTCAAAGTAGAGACCATCAGATTCTATGAACTTGAGCTTTCTTTCAGCGAGGTTTCTCATCCCGCGACGGTACTAGTCTCTGGGGTTTGGTGCGAAGAATTCGGTGAGACCCACTTCCACAGCTTCAAGGTTTTGGAAGTTTCTTCCACGTAAGAAAAGGGCCATGGATCAAAAAAGATGGTAATCTGAAGGCGTAAGATCAGGGATGTATGCTGGATGTAGTAGCAGTTCGACTCCTCCCAATTTCTGAATTTTGGCATGGTTGTTCGTGCAATATGAGGTCTCGCATTGTCCTGCTGCAAGAGAACTCTATTTTGGTTAACTAATGCTGGGTATCTCCGTCTCAAAATGTCATGAGCTCGTTCCAGTTTTTGAGAATAACGATCCACATTGACTGCACGCCCGTTTGGAACAAATTCCCAGTGAATCACTCCTTCACGATTCCACCACACACACATCACTTTGGGGCCGAACCGATCATTTTTAACGATGAGTCTGGAAGGTTGACGGGGACTGAGCCACTGTTTCTAGGCGTCAGCGTTGCGGTAATAACCCCATTATTCATCACATGTGACAATTCTCCTGATAGATCTATCATCTATGAAGTTACAGATAAGCTGGCGATAGATATACGCTCAACGTTGAGCCTGTTCAGGGGTTAATTCATGAGGTACAGATCTACAGCTTCTGTTCGATTTTCCAAGTTTTTTATTCTGGCGATGTATGGTAACTTTTGATGCATCAAGTTCTTCTCACAATACGAGTATTTCTTTGCGGATTTTCTTTCAAAACACTGCGTGTATTCTCAATATCCCATAGTTTAGGTCTTCCAGAACGCGGTAAATCTGTATTGTATTCTTCTCCAGTCTTGAAACGTTGGAACCATCGTTGTGCCCCATGTTCACTAATGACACCTCTCCTTCCACTTCACATATTCTTCGAGCTGCGGCAAAATCTTTGTAATCTTGTATCCAGGAGTGCTTTAGAAGGACCCTAACCTCCTAATTTCAACTTGACCTAATAATCCCAAAGCTATATAATGGATATAATTGGTCGAGAAAGTTTACGTAACAGTGTAATAATAATAATAATAATAATAATAATAATAATAATATCGTATGGTCTCGGGTGCCGGGTGCAAGCTTTGATATTTGACATCCAGAGAACAGCTCGCATGTCGAATTTTGTTGTTCCTTGAAGCACTATTAAAGTCAAGAAAGTTAGATATCTAAGCTTCATGGTACTATAGCGCTTTGTAGTAGAGAAATGAGGAAATTTGTGTTAGCGGAAAATCCCGAGATTAATTTTGCCATGAACACAGCCTACTGAATTCAAATGGGTCCTTTAACATGCCAACATCGTATGACATGCGTGTCGTTATTTTTTCCGCCTTTGAAAAATCTCTTACCACGGCCAGGAGCGGACCTGCAAGCTTTTGGTTAGTAATCCGACACGATAACCATTCACCCACCGTGGCAAGCTAGTATAATAATAATAATAATAATAATAATCGTATAGTCTCAGCTAACTACAGTTGTTTCCCCAGAGAAGCATTTTACTGTTCAGTAGAGAAGCGTTGAACTAGAAGGCAGTATTGCCATGAGTGCTTCCGGCACGTCCACCACGTGCCTGCTTTCTACATTACCACTAATGTCCACATAACCATATTATTATTAATATGATCATAATATTAAAACTAGGGCTGGTAATAAACGGTTTCGCATAATCGATTAATTTGAAATTAATAGATAACGATTTAGACTGACATTTCAATCGATAACCAATTAATCGAATAATAGAATAATCGGCTAACCAAAGAATCGATTTATTGAGGCTGTTCCAGCCGAGCAGCTCGCCAGTGAGCAGCCGAGTACTCGCCGCCTTGCGTGAGTAAACCTGCTACAAGCAATACAACTCTGCTGTGGGGGCTGCCGTCACTGCGCGGTGGATACATCAAGATTGGCAGGAAGCGCATGGACTTGCACTATGACCTCGCCCAGTGACGTATTGGCTCTCACCCCCAGTCCCTCTCTAACCGTGCTCCGAGCATCACTGCTGAGTACTCGCGTGTACGCTTACTCAAACTCGTGGATTTGGAACAGCCTGGATTAATTGATCAGTAGACACGAGATAAGATATGATAAGAAGTTTAAATGAGAGATCATTGCTTAAGTTGTGTGGCGCTTATTTTCGATGTGGAGAAGTCAATAAAGGTTACTTTTTGCCTAAATATACAGTGTCCTTCCTTGTGAACAAGTAACAACTGTTTTCGGTACTTCGTTATTCTTAAAAGTAATGACGTTGCCCTCTCGTTACTGCAAATAGTGATTTGCCACGGTGGGTGAGTGGTTATCGTATCGGACTACCAACCCCAAGCTTGCAGGTTCGCTCCTGGCCGTGTAAAATGATTTTTGAAAGGCGAAAAAATCACGACATGCATGTCATACGTTGTTGGTATGTTAAGGAACCCATTTGAATTCAGTAGGCCGTGTTCATAATGGCAAAATTAATCTCGGGATTTTCTGCCAACACTAAGTTTCTCCATTCTCTACTAGAAAGCGCTATAGTGTCAAGGAGCTTAGATATCTAACCTCCTTGACTTTCATAGTGTTCCAAGGAACGACGAAATTTGACATGCAAGGTGCCCTCTGGGTGTCAAATAGCAAAGCTTTTATCGGCGTTATCCTCTCGTTACCGTAAAAAGTAAATGCTTCTAGTAACTCCCCAACCCTGTCAGAAGCCCTCTCTTACCTGGAAGCCAGACAGCATTGCAAGAAGCAGAAAGCACACACTCGTCTTGTAGCCCATGGCCCCTGTGATAATGTAACACTACTTCCAAGTTTCAGGCCCTCTTATACACTGTAGCCCTCGCGTGAGTGCTCCAGATGCCAGAGACAAAGCCACCTGGAACGAAGGACGTCTTGCTGACTAAACTTATGCAATTGGGAACTCCAAGAGAAGTGCCCTGTCAATGAACTCCCAAGGTACTGTTGCTTAACAACCCCGAGTTGTGTAACTTCACTGCAGGGAGCAATGTGCTGTATGTATCTTTTACTGACTGCAGTATAATAATAATCATAATAATAATGATGTGGCTTTTCACCGATGACTCAGTCTCACTCATGGCTGTGATTATACGGAAGCTAATGATGTATGGGTGTGCTTAGTAATGCCATTCAGGGCACGGTCAGTGCCTGTGGATGCTGTGAAAGTTTCTACTCATAGAGTTAGTACTACTGTTCTGACTCAGTGAGGAAAGCAGTGGCAAACTACCTCACTCCTCATCTTGCCTAGTACGCCTCAATATAGCGCTGCCTTGTGTTTTTGTGGGTATCTACCCACATAAACCAACGGTGGTGCTTTTTGAGGATCCAACCAGCCTTCGGGCTGACTACCTAACAGACAGAATAATGATAATAATAAATGATGGTGCAATGGCGTGTAACCTCCAGAGAGATGCAGCACTGTTGATGAAATGAATGATGTGGCTGTTGTTGCTATTGTTGTTTCTTAATTTGAGCGGCTTGGACATCATGGTAATTTAGTCCCGTGTACTTTGGTGTGTGTGAATATACACACTCACTCACACATCCAAAAAATGGCTGATAACCTGTGTTACTTCGGTGTCTGTAGTTTGTAGTTGTTGTTGTTGTTGTAGGAGTAGTCGTAATAGTTGTCGTTGTAGTAGTAGTAGTAGTAGTAGTAGTAGTAGTAGTAGTGTGAACATGTAATTCAGGTGAGATTGGGAAGGAGGCGACCGGGGTCTTAAGCTGCCTGTTATCATATACCTTTTGTGTCCGTGTTGTTTATATTGCTAAGTGTCTCGTGGATAGTGTAATTTAGTACTTGTTGCTGCAATTGAACTTTCAAACAGTATTATTCTCTCCGTGTGCTAATTCATATAAAGTTACTGTTGTGTTCAAAAAGTATATTATGTTATTTAATTCTCTTTGCAATCAGATATTTTATGAAAATAAATAACAGTTATTATTGATTAAAAGAAAGTTAATAACCAATCTGGCATTTGACTGAGTGGAAGTGGGGAAACCACGAAAAACCACTTCCAGAATGGCTGAGGTGGGAATAGAACACACTTCTTCTCAGTTTTACCCCGTTCAATCCCTAAGACCAGAATTAAATGTCTTGGCGGAGTCGGGAATCAAAACTGGACCTCAGGGGTGACAGCCTAGAATACTAGTCACTGTGCCACGATGCAGACAAACGAATGATGATGACGTCACGAAAATTCGGTCATTTAACCATGCGAACTAACCATGCGAAGTTAAAATCCCACCATCCCAATGGGAATCAGAACTGGGTTCCTTTGCATCATAGTCTAATATTACATCCACTTAACCACGAAACCAGACATAATAATATTTTATTTTTTATTTTTTAGCGTATTGCTATTGTGCCGGGAGTGGCCGAGGACATGTTCGGCTCACCAGTTTGTAGCTGCTTCTAGGCGAACACCCATTGGGTGAGCTACAAATACCGCCGCGTATGGAGTGTTGTCTGGGTAGGAAAGTTTGAATGTAAGGACGAGGAGTTGGAAGGTAGCGGCTGTGGCCTATAGATAGGGACCAACCCCGGCCTGGAAGGAAGATGGGAAACCACAGAAGCCCATCTTCAAGGTTGCCGGCGGGGGGATTCGAACCTCCTCGCCACCCGGATGACAGCGGCTGCCAGCAGCCATGCCGTAACGACCACGGCTAACTCACTCGGTATAATAATAATAATAATAATAATAATAATAATAATCTCTTATTAAAGACATAGAGAAGCAAGAGAGGAAAATATTGAGGACAATCTTTTGCCCAGTCTGCGTAGAGGGAATATGGATGAAACGGGAGTCTCAGGAGCTATATCATCACTCTGAAAAGATCACCGACACATTCAGGAGAAGGCGATTTAAGTTCTATGGCCACATTATTCGCATAACCGATGACAGACTGACGAAGAGGATTCTCAACCTTGCTCTCCCAATGAAAGTCAAGACCAACTGGCTTCAGGAAACAGAGGAAGATCTTCAGGACGTTGGCATCGTGGATGAAATCATACAAGACAGATCCAAATTCAGAACAGTTGTCAACAACAATCATTTTGCAGAGAAAATCAGTACCAGTACCAGGAAGCCATGGACTGAAGAATGGAAGGAACTCTTCAGTGCTCAGATGAAGAGATTTTGGGAGAAGAAAAGATCAACATAATTTGCTAAATGAGTTCTCTCGCGCTCCTTAGATGGGCATAACTATGTGGAAATAATAATAATAATAATAATAATAATACGGCAAATGTGGAGACCAGAAAGTGTAGTGGTTCTGCCCATAGTCATCTCGTCTACTGGCATCATCTCTAAATCATTGGCTCACAAACTTGAAATACATCCTGGTCTACATATCATCATGGAGACCTGTTCCATAGTTCGCTCGTTTCTTTATGTACCCCCTAAGAGAAGTTGCCATGCCGTCTTCCAAATAAGCCGACAATATGTTTTTGTACTCACTAATGTGGTGAAATGAATATGTCATAACAGTAATAATAATAATAACAATAATAATAATAATAATAATAATAATATATGTTTCACAAAACTCACGCTCCTAAACCAGAGGGAGTTAGAAGGTGCGGTTTGTACCAAAATCTTCCAAATCGTCTCAATAGTACAGGAAAAATCTTACATTACCTGAAAAGTCAACGGAACTATATTTATTTGTTTATAAAGTGCTTTTAAACAAATAAACGAGACGATAGCCCCTGCAGAACTGTGCCGCGTACAGCCCGCATAGCACTAGGGTTGGGCGGGTAGTCTGGACACATGCGGCTCACACAACCCATTATGCGAGAGTTCTCACACGAGTCCGCTAGTAATTAGCTTTGTACCACTACGGTCAGCGCTCCAAGTAGTGAAATTGACTACTAGAACCCTCAAAATTAACAACTGTTGACTAAGCAGGGCACCTGCTACCTGTACCATTTTAACTGCTCGACACTCGACATTTATAACACTGGAAACTGGAATTCGGATTCTTATGTTCTCAGTTATTTTATTCCTTGCTTACGAAACCAAAGTTTATTGATTTTCAATCCAAAATCAGTTCTAAAAAGGTTGATCTGCGCATTATATCGAGTCAAAAATGAATTCGTTCAATTACTGAGTACCTGGCGCTTGAGTTAGGTAGAGTCAATTTCTTCTTCCCTCGGAAAATATTCTTTTGACTTACTTCACCTACGCTGCTGGAAATATTCAATCCATCTATTTTAAATAATCCAAAATACTGTGTTGTAGGACAGCATTGGTCATTCTTCCACTCTCTCATCTCGTGCATGGATAGTTTTGTTGCTGAATATAGGGGCGGTATACAAGTGCTACAAGGAAAGAGCTATTCTTCTCCAGCTATTCTTCCTCCTCAGTTAGGGTTTTATTCCATGTCTCGTAAACCTCTGCTTATTCGGAAAAGCCGCTTTCGAGAGTACGTATCCAGACTCCAGGTCCAAAGGACTTGGGGTCCGATTTCCGGCTCTCTCATGAAATTTAACTCTGGCCTGAGGGTTGTAACGGGGTACACTGGGCCTCGTGAAGTAAAATTGCAAAGAGGTGCGTCCTAGAAGTGACTTTTCATGGTTTACCCATTTCTACTCCATGCAAATGCCGGGATGTTTCCTAACGTTAGGCCACGGTGGTATCCTTTCCAATTCTAGCCTAAATTACAAACACATACCACTACAGCGATCACAACGACATACTTTATCAGGCAGACTTCACATACACCCAAGTACACAGGGTTACTCAACCACGATGTCGGAAAGGCCCCTAAATGAATCAACAACAACTTCATTTATTTGTTTATTTATTTTTTATTTATTTATGTATTTACTTATTTGTTTATTTATTTATTTATTTGTATATTTATTTATTCATTTATTTCTTTATTTATGTATTTATTTGTTTATTTATTTGTTTATTTATTTATTTGTTTGTTTATTTATTTATTCATTCATTTATTTATTTATTTATTCATTTAATTATTTATTTGTTTATTTATTTGTTTATTTACTTATTTGTTTCATTATTTATTTATTCATTTATTTCTTTATTTATTTACTTGTTTATTTATTTGTTTATTTATTTATTTATTAATGTATTTTTATTTATGTATTTGTTTATTTATTAATCTGTTTATTTATTTGTTTATTTATTCATTTACTTGTTTATTTTTTATCCATTCATTTGTTTATTTATTTATTCATTTATTTGTTTGTTTATGTATTTGTTTATTTATTATTTATTTTGTATGTGTTTATTTATTTATTTGTTTAATTATTTATTTTATTTATTTATTTATTTATTTATTTATTTATTTATTTATTTATTTATTTATTTATTTATTTCCTCCAAAACCGACCGCAACCATGGAGCCAAGCTATCTTCGATTTCGGTAAATATCTTTGAAATGATTTTCTTTGGTTCATATTTTCTACTTCATGAACGGTATCTTCCAATAGGATTTCTTCCAATTCCTTTCTCAATTATATGCAAATTCGTCCATTTTAGGAGTGCCGTTTTACTTCCCGAGATCCCATAGAAATGCTTCAAGAACTGGGCTGGGAATCATTACCATGGAGAAGAAGGCAAATTCGTCTTTGCGCACTTTACAGAGCATACTCATGGGAACGGAACTAGAAGGAACTCGCGAAAAGACTAGAAAAAACAAATTGTAATGGCAGAAATGAACATTTCCACAAGATTAAGATTAGCAAACAAAAAAAACTAATAGCCTCCAAACTGATATAAATGTATAAATAGAATCATTCATGATTGGAATTGTCTTCCTGAAGTAGTAATAGAGTCTTTCTCGAAGAATGTAAATATTTTTAAGAGTAGGCTGATGAGAGTAAATTAATGAATGAATGAATTAATTAATTAATTAATAACTTTAATTAGTATTTAGTATGGATGCAATGTAACTTTAATCCACTTGTATTACGATTAGTTACATATTGTAGGTCTATTACTGTATTTCTTGATGTCACCGGAATTCAGTGAACAATTGCAATATGTAATGATAATAATAATCATAATAATAATTACAATAATAATTATATGTACCAACCAATAGATGTTTCGGACAATGGAACCCATATATTATACTGTGACAGAGAAATCCGCACTGATAAAACCATCAAAGCTAACAGACCTGATATTCTCCTCCTTGATCGACAGAAGAAAGAAGCTGTGATAATCGATATATCCGTTCCACTCAACCACAACCTTCAAACAGCCTATGTCCAAACTGGCCATTGAAGTAAAACAAATGTGGAAGCTAAAGCAGGTGTACTTCCGTCCTCTCATTCTGTCTGCAACTGGAATTGTGTCTTCAAGACTGGTGGAACCACTACAGGATCTCGGAATGGCTCATAAGCTGGGACAGATCAAAAAGTCAGTGATCTTGGACATTTGCCACACAATGCGACGATTCTTAAATGAAGAATGAACTCTGAAAGTGGTTGACATTAGTCCGTATTTTCAGTCAATATACCGTACCATTGTAAAATGAGGAATTTATGAATGTGTATAACAATAATAATAACAATAAGTTTTGCCATTAGAAGTAAAGTTACACGTTAAAATAAAATCTGGATTGAAAATTAATAAAGAGGATCATTTATTTTTATTTTTTATTGAGGCTTTATTTAAGACATAAAGGTTAATTGGCTTGTTTAAAATAATGACATGGAGTGTCTTTGTATCAAGTTTTGTCACTTTTCGTTCATAAAGGTTAATCTGTAAATAGTAAAAAATATCATACATTATTTATATACATCCTTATAATAATATTTTTTTTATTTTTTTTTTTAGCGTTTGGTTTTTAGTGCCGGAAGTGTCCGAGGACATGTTCGGCTCGCCAGTTTTGTAGCTGCTTCGAGACGGACACCCAATGGGTGAGCTACAAGTACCGTTGGGGAGGAAAGTTGGAATGGAAGGTCGAGGAGTTGGAAGGTAGCGGCTGTGGCCTATTGTTAAGGACCAACCCCGGCATTTGCCTGGAAGGAAGATGGGAAACCACAGAAGACCGTCTTCAAGGTTGCCGGCGGGGGGATTCGAACCTCCTCGCCTCCCGGATGTGAGCGACTGCCAGCAGTCATGCCGTAACGACCACGGCTAACTCACCCGGTATAATAATAATAATAATAACGTTTTATTGCGCACAAGTTGTGCAAAATTACAAATAACATGCAAGGAAAGATGCACTTCAGCCTATGCAGTGATCTATGATGGGTTTCCCTCTATTCCTACAGTGAAGAACGTGATAACGTTCACAGATTCCGTCACACAGCTCACAGACACAGGCCGGGTCCGGGTCATGGAATGTCTTTGTCTTGCACATTCTATGGTGGAAACCGTGCACAGCCAAAGAGGTCACTAAGTGCCGCAAGTCCCGGTTCGGTTCCATCCATGCTCTGTTGATCATAGCCTCGGTCGAGTAGAATTCTTCCCAGATTTCACTTCTTTTCAACGTTCTTTCTGCTAGAACCCTCTTCCAGCAGGTCGTAGTAGGCAAAGCGAACTTGAATTTGAAATCCTCCATCAAGAAGGGTTCCCGAGTGAGCACTTACACTAATCTTGATCGCGTGTATTTGGATACTCCAAGGACAGCCTTCAAGTATCTAGCCTTTACCTGTTCCAATGTTCGGAGGTCTCCTATGCTTAACTTGTCCCAAATTATCTCTATGCCATATGTGAGGATTGGAACAATTTTTGCATCGAAGAGTGCAATGGCGGATCTCAAGGATAATCTTGTAATGGCTCTGACGTCAAATATAGCCTTGGTAGCTGCTGTCGCTCTTTGTTTAACGTGGATTTTGAACGAGTTCATTGTCGTTTGTAACGTTACACCCAGATATTTAAAGCTATTGACAGTCTTCAGTGGTTTACTTTTGAAAAATATTCTCTGTTTTTGGGAAACACGTCCACCCTTCCTGAAAATCATATGCTCGGTCTTCTCTGTATTAACATGCAATTCATTCTCATCTGCCCATTTTTCCAGAGCATGGGTTGCAATTTGGAGGTCCCTGATGTTTTGCGACCCCAAAACCATGTCATCGGCGTAAAGGTATATCATCGTTTCCTTTGAAACTTCTCTGACTGCATGAACAATATCGTGCGTGGCGACATTGAACAGAGGGGTCTGAGGGGATCTCCCTGAAGTACGCCGTTCGTTTGTATGATCTGTCTGGAAATGGTTACGTTGTCGGAGATTTTTATATTATTGCTCCTTAACATGTTATGAACCAGAATTGTGAGTGCTTTATTTTCTGTCGCTATCGAATTTAGTTTCGTGGAGATGATGGTCCTGCTTAGATTGTCGAAGGCTTTCGAGAAATCAATAAATACTGCATGGAATTTTCCTTGAGGTGTTCTAAGGGTATTCTCTATGTCATCTTTGAGATTTCTAATTGCCTGAAGCGTGTTTCTCCCTCGTCTAAAACCAAATTGCTCTTCTGGTATTTTAACGTCGATTTCTTCAGTGAGTCTGTTCGTTATGAGCTTTGTAAGTATCTTTAATAAATTGCTTTCTAGGGCAATCCCTCTGTAGGAGTTGGGGTCACACACATCTCCTTTTCCTTAGAGGAGCACTTTTATTGTAGAAGTTTTCCATGACAAAGGGATGTCTCCTGATTGTAAGCATAGGTTCATTAGGTCTGTAATAGCTGGGAGTAATACCGTAACTGCTGTCTTAATATGCTCATTAAAGATACCGTCCGGTCCGGGTGCTTTTCCGTTTTTCAAAACAGACACCGCATTGTACATCCTTATGTACAATAATTAGTAGGGTACGTCACAAATGATAGTGCTTAGTAATAAACAGGAAAACTATAGAGTATGCCCTCTAAGTGCTAAACTTTAATGTTTAGATCATTATTGGCTTATTCGAGGAAAACTAACCTCTTGGACAACATTAACATTATCAAAACCATTCTTCAAGTATCTTCAATTTTACATGTACATGTTGCGATGTATTAAATCGTGGTGAAGATTAGTAGTTTTATGAACAATTCCCATTATTACTCACAATAATAAATCCTATTTTAACATAAGCAATCTAATACCATTAATTATTCACTAGCTAAAGAACTGTCCACAAAACGCATATTAAACACCGACATTTCCCTGAGCATGAGGGTACTAAAATTTCGGAAACTTCAAAGTTGACTATGTGTAAGGCAAGAATCGTAAAATCTGATATGTTATTTACAATCTAAACAAACCTGCAAATAACATACACATTTCAGAACAGTGGTCGGCATTCATTTCACGTGAATCAGGTGACGTCAGCAATCTGCCAGGGGCAATCTCCCCATCCATGAGAACACAGCCCAGATAGTGGTGGACAGCAGTCTGACGTCTGAGCAGGACACATGGAGATAGGCTTACCAGACGGTCCGCTTTACCCGGAACAATTCAGTTAGTTCTTGTTTTGTTCCGCGTTCCGTTTTAATCTTTAACAGAACGCCAAATATTCCGGTTTTATTTTTGTTAACTTGCTAATATATTCAATTTCACACCGATTTTCAAATGTCCCGCTTCAGAATTGATTGTAATATCTAGCTTGTTTTCTGGTGGTGCAGGTGCAAGTTTGAAAGAGAAAATGATTGCTACGTCTGTGACAGATAGATGGGTACATGTTATAGAATTATTAGGGGCAACAACATTAATGAATATCGTAGTCCTTGTGAAGTTAATACTCAGCATTTTCCCCTCCAATGTTTTTACGGAGGGAGTTTTTCCTGTCATGAATATCAAATGGAGATATGATAGAAACAGAAGCTCCATTAGTTTGATAAAACAAGAATTGTTCACATATTACAATTATGACGAACATTGTAGTGAATTTTATCAGAAGGTATTTACAAATAAAAAAAATCCTTGCAACGGGTCGTTCAAATGCTGGTATCATAGGCCTATATGAAATGTCAGCAATATCTAGTTGTAATTGTGTATATTTGATTATGTAATGCTTATTTAATACATATGTGTATTATTATTTATTATAACATTTAACAACCTTAATTAAAAAGGCAATGTTTTAGGACGTGTGTTCCATTTTTCCATTCTTGAAATCTGATAACCCTACATGTAGAGAAACAGGCAGGGTGGGGACTGCTTGTCCCAGTCTTGACAGTACGCTTGGTCAGAGGTCAGAGCTCACAGTCCGCCACTAAAACTGCGTTTATCTCCTTTCCCACGTCTCCTCCTCACATGCCGGCCACTGTTCTAGAATAGCTCTACGGGGCATTAGAGGTCTGTTCGGTGCTGGATGGCGACGACACGCAGGCAATGGCCTGTCCAGCCACAGCTGTTATCTCCAGGCTCGTGCTACTTGTCACCTTCTGAACACACTGAGTTCCATTCCTCTGCGCCACCAATGCTGCCCTCTGAAGATCCAAGACGTGGTTCGCAATGTTAAACCTGATCTCAGAGTTTTTGGCGTTAGCCTCCAGTAAGGAATGGATGTCACAGCCAAAGTTGAACCCGCACGATGTGAAGTTGGAGAAGGATGTGACAATGGAATGGTTGATATCCTGAAGATCGTTCCCGAACTCGTCCACGGCCGAGTTGATCCCCTGTGAACTAGGACTGATACAGTCCCGCAGCTCTTTCTCGCTACTGGTTCTGATATTTGCCAGCTCCTTGCGTGCCTGAGCGCTGCACTCCCGTACAGAAGATGCTATGTTGAGCGCTCGATGGATCATGCTACTGATGGTCTCCTCGGCCTCCCGGATCCCCTTGATCACCCCATTCTCCACACTGGCAGCGATCGTATGAGCTGTGACCAAGGTGGTGTTTATGTAGGACTGCAGGGCCTTCTCCAGTGCCACAACAGTCTCCGAGATGATGGAGCCGCTGGAGACCTGGAAAGAACAGGCATCATCATTATACAGTTATATCCGTGATGATGTTACAAACTATCAGGGATGATGGAGGAAGGCAATATGAGATAAGGAACCACAGTACGGAAACGATCGAGTCACAAGTTATAAGCAAAATGCTACTAATTTAATACCGTTTACCTGCTCACGTCGGTTTACGCGTTTACGATTGTTTACACGTGCCAACACCATGTCGTTGGCTTTCAGCACGTTAAGGAACGCCAGCGGGATGAAATTCCACCACCCCGGCGTCTGTTAAGAACTAGAATTGAGGACGAACGTTGACCAACTGCGATTATTAATAACTGTTGACTCGATCGCTTCCGGACTATTGGTCCTGATATCAAATGGATCCATCTACCTTCCTCCATCATCCCAAAAAGTTTGTAACATCATCACGGATGCACCCTGTATAAAGCAATAGGGTGTATGTTTCACAAAACTCAGCTCTTAAACCAGAGGGTGTTAGAAGGTGCGGTTTGTACTAAACTCTTCCAAATCATCTCAATAGTACAGGAAAAATCTTACATTTCTTGGAAAGTGAACGGAAATATGTATTTCTTTATAAAGTGCGTTTAATAGTACATTATGCAACGAGCCTATAATGCCAATAATTAAGACACGAGTGTCTTAATTACCCTTATAGGCGAGTTGCATACGACTGCATACGACATTAAAGGAAAAGATAAAATATAAATTAAGTACAATTTCGATATTTTATAAAATTCAATAAACAATATCCATCAATAAGAAATACAAATGATAATAAAATTAAAGCTAATCTTACTTCATAAGAACAAAAATATTTATCAATATCTTTCGAGATTTTGCCAGTTTTATGTACTGAACAGAGCGCATGGGACGCAGAGACTGCCTTGTATTTGACCATGGCCTCCTGGAATACCCCACTTTGACACTAGGCACGCAGTGAAATTTAAAATACGAAGGCCGTGGAAGTCAGCTCAGGTGTGATGCTATCCTTACCTAATTGGTCACACAATTGTCTCTTGAGCTCTGATTGATGGGAGAAACTGTCCCATAATGAAAACGTGTACTATAATGAGCCTCATTATAGTACGGTTTTCTGACATATAATATTTACATTTCGCCATGGTCGAACATAAACAAATAAACAAGACAATACACCCTGGCAGAACTGTGTCGCGTCCATCCCGCATAACACTAGAGCCGGTCGGGTAGTCTATACACATGGGTTACTCACAAGTAACTAATAATTGTACATTCAAAAGAATTTACCCGCAGCAGTGACGAATTGAACTCATTTTCATAAATATCGACAGTTTGTTTAAAAAGTGCGTTCAACAAATAAGTAAAGCAGGGTGCGTGGTTCATGCACATGCAAGATTTCTTGCACAGGTTTCCTAGTATATATATATTATTAGCCTATTTTCAATTTTGAAAAAATAGGCAAATGAGATCACTTTTTGCCCGTGTGTATGTGTGTGAGGAGTGTGTGTGTGTCCCCCTAATAACTTGTAAACGGCTGGAGCTATTTCAATGAAACACGGTAAGTTCATAGCACTATTCCGGACGACCCCGACCGTGCCCTTCAAATGTTGTTACGTCTCACCAATCCAACATGGCGGCTGTGCGAAATATTTCACCAGCATTCAATATCTCCGAAACTATTCCCGATATCAACCTGGATTTTTTTATGGTGATAAAGATAATTACTAGAAGTTCACCCATGTGACTTTTGAAAAACTGGTAACTACAAAACCAACATGGCGGCCACGCGAATTTGTGACTTTTAAATAGACGTTTCTCGCGATTTAACCAACCAAACGCAATAAAACTTGGTACAGTATATGTTTATACACATTGTAATGCACCGACATCTAACTTGATTCAATTGTTACCATAACCACAAGATGGCGGAAGTGCGAAATATTTCACCGGCATTCTATATCTCTGAAACTATTAGCGGTATCACCCTGAAATTTTGTACGGAGATAAAGGGCATTACTGGAAGTTCATCTATAAGACTTTCAAAAACCGGTTAACTACAGAACGAACATGGCGGCCAAGCGAATTTGAAACATTTAAATAGACTTTACTCGCGATTTAATGTTCCAAACGCAATTACATCTGGTAAAGGAAATGTATATACACATTGTAATGCTCTGGTATCTAATTTAGTTCAATTGTTTACATAACCTCAAGATGGCGGCTTTGCGAATTTTAAAATCAAGTTTTTATTTCTTGTGTCGTAATCATGCGATCGATGTGAAAGTTTGAATAATGAACCTACGCAATAATTTTCCTTTAATGTCACATGACTCTATGGCCTATACATATATCAATCCAGCATGGCGACCATCCGAAATATTTAGACGGCTCTGAATATCTGCGAATCTATTATAGCAATCAAACTGATTTTTTTATGTTCATAGGGGCTATGAACTTAAGTTCACCTATAGGACTTTAAATAACCTGGTGATCACAAATCCAACATGGCGGTGACGCGAAGTATAAATATTCAAATTGACGTTTCTCGCAATTTAACCATTCGAGTGCAGTGAAACTTGGTACAGTAAATCCTTAAACGAATGTTAATCCACTGGCTTCTAATTTATTTCAATTGTTTCCATAACCACAAGATGGCAGCTGTGCGAAATTTTAAAATCTCCTTGTTACTTCTTGTGTCCTAATCATGCGATTGAAGTTTGAATGCTACACGTACACAATAATCTTCATGTAACAGTACATAACTCTAGGACCTACATATATAAAATCCAACATGGCGACCATCCGAAATATTTAGTCGGTTCTCAATATCTACGAATCTATTACAGCAATCAAACTGAAATTTTGTATGTAGATAGAGGCAATTAACACAAGTAGGATATATGAAAGTAGGCTGTATAGTTCTTCACGGAACTACTTGTTAATTCTGTCAAACATTGGCGTGTGGTGTTCAGGATGCCACCCTGGTAGTCCAACACAATTGAAATGCTCACAATATTATCTGATGGGAGCAAGATTTAATTCGTTGGAAACGTGTTGATGAAGTCAGGGGCGTATACTGAGGGGGGGATAGGAGAGGTGGGACTGCAGCCTTCTCTGAAATGCTCCCAAAATTCCTTGGAAAGGAAATTTAAAACCAGTAGTCGAAATGTAAGTTTTGTCATTGAAAGTATTCTATTTCAACTAAGTTTGTTGAAAGTAAGCCGAGTAATGAGCTTCAGCAATTATGAGAGACCTGTGACTGACAATATCACTGCCATGTGGCAGGGCAGCAAATCACTTGACAGCAGCGCCACTCCGAAATATCGTAGAAATGCTCTCCCCGGCTCAGCCAAGAAACTTAATTCTGGTCTGAAGGCTAGAAGGGGTACATTCACCTCGTGACGCAAAACTGAGAAGAGGAGGTAGTGTACCATCGTGGAAGAGGTTTTCTGTGGTTTCCCCCACTTCTATTCCAGGCAAATGCTGGGATGGTACCTACTTAAGGCCACGGCCGCTTCCTACCCAAATCCTACCTCAATTATAAATTCACGCACTACTACAACCACCACAGACTGGTTGCGTGGCTCAGCAGTAACGTTCTCGCTTGCTGGGCCCAAAGTTGCAGGATCGAATCCTGGCGCCGTCAGCTGGCATTTGAGGGTGCGCAAATGTGAGGGAGCCGTGCCAGTACATTTACTGGCACGTTGAAGATCCCCTACGGGGCAAAATTCCGTCACCCCGGCGTCTCTAATAGCCACAGTAGTTAAAAGGGACGTAAAACCATTAACATTATTAACAACCATCACAGTGCCAGATGATATTAGACAGGCTCCACACACACCCAAGTACACGGGGTTCTTAGATGAATTATAAACAAGATAATTGAAGAAATATGCACTTTTCATCACTGAATATAAATAACACGTAAAGTATAAATTTAGTATAGTGTTAAAAGTTAATCACAGTTTCTCAGAACTCTAGGTCCTACACTCATTGCCTCCATTCTAGGATCATTCTCCATGTTTTGCATTAGACTAACGATTTCTTTTGAATCTCTTCTTTCTGATCATTTCAGACTGCTACAATATTCCCTACAAGTTGACAATGATTATGATTATTATGATTATTTGCAACAATTAACTCAGGATTTTAGAAATCCTTGGAATCTTTTCAATTAAGGTGTAAAAAGTTTATATGTGCAATGTAAAATTCGAATAAAATAAAATATGTATATCTTCTTAACAACAAAATTTAAAACAAAACACATGGATTCAAACACTTTCTAAGAACAAAATAACAAGAATGGAAACATTTTGTGTTACCTAATTAACAATCAATTATATTAATAGTAATGATCTGAAAGTACTTGAGGGAATTGCATATTATAGTTTGTACTTCCACTTATATTTAACTAGCAACCAGTCCCGGCTTCGCCCGGTACCTTAAACGGTTTACACAGCGTAAGCTTAAAAGGCGCACGGACGGTAGGTCCTAGACGCAATTCAGAAAAGCCGAGGTGAACAGCGAAACTCCAAAAACACATACTCTTCTCTGAAATCTTAATCGACACGACTCGACAGTTTGATGCTGGCCGAAGCTGGAGTGATAGGCTCGCTTGGTAGCTCATAAACTCGCTCCGGAGCTAGTAATTTAAATTTCCACTGAATGGAGATTGTTGGAAGAAAACACTTATACTGGGCGATGAATTATAGATAGAGATATGCTGTCGCAGACTTTTTTGAAGAACTTTTCATGCTGAACAATTCTTACACTCATAGTATATGAATATTTAACGGTTTATCCAGCGTAAGCTTAAAAAGCGCACGGACGGCAGGTTTTTTCGACTCGATTCACTGAAATCGTTACTGCTCGGCTTCCTTTGGTCATAAATGAATGTTTTTCTACAGAAACCTTCCTCGAAAAATACTTTACAGAATGGCGAAAACCGTATCAATCCATCCAGTGGTTCTCGAGATTACCCATTATTTCCAAAAACCGGGACTTTGTTTTATATATACTATGTAGAGATTTATTTCCGGCCGGTTTCGCATTTCGGCATTGTCGTGGGAAATGAGTAAGTGGTAAAAGGTAAGAGAATAAAACAGTACGGCATTATCTTTGTTTATTCGCTACTTACAGTTTTTTTCTCGTACCTTTGCAGCCTACCTTTTCCCATTTAGACAAACCTACGGTTGCTGGTTTTAAAAAGAATTAATTCATTATAGCCTAGCCGGGTGTGTTAGCCGTGATCATTACGTCGTGGCTGCAGGCAGTCGCTCACATCCGGGAGGCAAGGAGGTTCGAATCCCCCCGCCGGAAACCTTGAAGATGGTCTTCTGTGGTTTCCCATCTTCCTTCGAGGCAAATACCGGAGTTGGTCCCTAACTATAAGCCACAGTCGCTATCTTCCAATTCCTCGTCCTTACATTCACACTTTCCTCCCCAGACAACACTACACAAGCGATGGTACTTGTAGTTCTCCCCATGGGTGACCACATAGATGCTGCTACAAACTCTCGCGAGTCGAGCATGTCCTCGGACACTCCCGGCACTAAAAGCCATACGCTAAAAAGATAAAATATAGCCTATTTAATACTGGCGAATGGGGCAGCTCCTCGTTTCTAATTGAGCACCTCGCCATTTAGCGGCTAGCATTATTGGCTATCGCCCCGGAGGAGCGGGATCGATTCCTGGCTCTGACAAAAATTGTAATTCTGGTCTGAGGGCTGTAACGTGGTATACTCAGCCCTTGAAGTGAAACTGAGAAGAGATGGGTTCGATTCCCTCCTCAGCCATCCTGGAACTAGTTTTTCGTAGTTTCCCACTTCTGTTCCAGGCGATGTTCCCTAAATTAAGGCCACGGCCGCCTCCTTCCTAGTCCTCCGCTTTATTTTTATTTTTATTTTATTTTTTTCGTGTAGCCTTTTGAGAGGCCGAGTGCAGGTCTTATTAGTCGACGCCCGTGGGCGACCTGCGCGTCGGAATAAGAGATGGAAAGGATGAAGATGCATGAAACCGGGCAAGGATGTGGAAGGAAGCGGCCGTGGCCTGCAGAAGGTACCGTCCCAGCATTTGCCTGGTGTTGAAAATGGGGAAACCACGGAAAACCATTTCAAGGACAGCCAACGGTGGGGCTCGAACCCACGCGTCTACCGAGTCAGCAGAGAGCTTGGCCCCATGACCTAACGCTGCGCTTTAGTCAGCATAGCCACTACTGTCGGTTTAATCCTCCGCTGAATGACAATAACACAATACCACACACCCAAGTACACGGGACGAAATGGCCACGATGTCCAAGCCCCTCAAATGAAACAACAAAATGACCACAAAACAACGTTTCTAATTCTATTATGGCAGCACTCACCTGGCAGCCGCATAGCAGCACAAGCAGAAAGCACACAGTTGCCTTGGAATCCATGGTCCCTGTGTTATGTATTCCTAAACTCGATGGTCCCCTTATATAGCTGACATTGCGTGAATAACCCAGATGTTACACACAATATAGCTTCTGTCATCGGCAATTCACAGAAACATGCCCTGGCAATAAACTTTCAAGGTCGGGTCTTTGAAACTTCAAGGAATAAAGCTTTTGTTTATTCTTTTTAAGAATTGTAACCTTTTGTCGGTGGTATGGACTTGAATTTAGGGACAAAATATTGTGAAATCAAAATAAGCTTAATCGGTCACTTGGGGCGTGCCGGGTTAAAATTCGGGAATCACGTTTGGCACTAATTCAAGTCTGAGGGTTATCAGAACTACTAAAATAAAGACACATACACTTGGGTGTATTTATAAATAAAATAGTTACGAATCTTACAGTAGTCGCATGTGACATGTTATCCTACTATGTGTCTACCGGGAGCGCAAATTCCTTGTTTACAGTGAACTCTGTTGGTCATTGAAATAACTAGTTGTAACACTCCAGTGCCAAATCCTGACCAGTGTGCATGCGCGAGGTACGTCGTGGTACCAATGATTTATTGTAGGAATATCTTAAATGGGGCCTCCAAACCTTGAAGTAAACCGTATGCGATATACATTCCACAGCAAAAAAAATATAAAGATTTAATAAATCATAATTGTTTTCAGCAAATATGATATATTGAATATTTACACACCAAACAACGACAACTTGAAGATGATTTATTGTAGGAATATCTTTAATGGGGCCTCCAAACCTTGAAGTAAACCGTATGCGATATACACTCCACAAAGGACTGTATGTTGGCCGACAGTACCTCGTATGCTTACATTAAATAAGAATACAGCAAAAGTATGAAGATTTAATACCATAAGTCATAATTATTTTCAGCAAGTATGATATAATGAATATTTTCACACCAAACAACGACAACTTGAAGATGATTTATTGTAGGAATATCTTTAATGGGGCCTCCAAACCTTGTAGTAAACCGTATGCGATATACATTCCACATAGCCACATGGCCGACAGTACGACGTGGTACCAATCACCGCCACCACGCGCGCTCATTGTTACCGTCCCTTTTCCAAAACCACTCCCACAAAAATATCCAGCAACCAAGTGGAAAAATGTTACACATCAGAAAATTAATTAAATACAGTATCAGAAAACTGACAAGAACAAATTTAAAACTACATGAATATAACTGTACAACATCTTCAAACAAAGAATCTGGCCTCGCACATGACCCTAACTCTCCACACATTACACCATTTCTCTGCCATAATTATGAGGTTTTATCCGCATATTGAGCTGAATACTTTACACACAGTCAATTATTTCCAAGAATAACAATATGTACTTGCCTTGACCAAACTACCAATATTTACTTAACTGGACACTGCTCACTTGAATCTGCCAATACTTACTTGAACTGACACCAATTCTAAGAACTAGCAAAGGAAAAATCGTTTAGCTTAATTTAGAATTTCAATTGCTTATAAAATTGTATTTGTTTATAAAATGTCAATTGCTTATAAATTATAATTGTTTATAAAATGGTATTTGTTTATAACAAATGTAATTGTTTATAACTTATTGTTAATAACTGAATCATTTACAAGTTTAATTGTAGATGAAATTGTAATTGTTTATAAAAATTGTTTATAAAATTGTATTTGTTTAGAACAATTTATTGATAAAATCCAATCGTAGATGTAATTTTAATTGTTTATAAAAATTGTTTATGAAATTGTATATGTTTATAAAATTTAATCATTTATAAAGTTATAATATTGTTAATAACTTATTGTTAATAACTGAATCATTTACAAGCTTTAATTGTAGATGAAATTCCAATTATTTATACAATTTTAAATTGTTTATAAAAAATTATATATTTATATCTGAATTGTTGATAAAAATCTAATTGTAGATACAATTTTAATTATTCATAAAATTTTAATTGTTTGTAAACCTTCATTTGTTTATAACAAATTATTGAGAAAATCCAATCGTCGATGAAAGTTGATTTGTTTATAAAATTGTATTTAATTGTTTATAACTTATTGTTAATAACTGAATCATTTACAAGCTTTAATGGTAGATGAAATTCCAATTGTTTATAACGTTTTATTTGTTTATAACAAATATAATTGTTATAACTTATTGTTAATAAACAAATAGGCACTGCCGCTAACATTAGTATTGGCAATTCATTATAGATGAGTGATGTTTCGCTTTTATTCTCCCGACAGCTTTACGCCGTCATTGATGAGTACATATCGCTTTATTCTACACACTGTTCAACATTGAATAGGCAACTGCACACCTCTTTTCCGGTGTCGAGATTAACAAATCTTGGACAATACAACATTAATGAATGTTGTTTCAAAAAAAAACTACTTCAAAGTTTTACTACACCAACGATTGCAATAATTACTTTAATTTGCCATGCTTTGCAATAATTATTTTAATTTACCATCGATTATTTATCAATATTTATGACAATGTTTTAAGCAATGTTTAAACAATAACCAATGTTTTTCTCCAAATTTGACAGCGATATGCCGTCAGAGGTGAGTACTGCAATATTTAAGAATATGTAATTTATTCGCTAACCATGCGACTGGCTCCCTAATTATCATACGCAATTCTACTGCGTAACTTTACTTACTTTTACCTTGCGAGGCAAACATTTACAAGTACAACTGTAAATTAAGACTCAGCAATTCTTCTAGGTTTGTGCCGTGTCTTGTGTGGGGTTTCGCCTAGGACACCAAGCTAGGCTCATCAGCGGGCTCTTGGTGTTCCCGCCCGACCCCACAGGAGTGACGAACTGCGCGCCACCTCCCTTTATATAAGGTGCAACTGCACCACTTGACTACGAGAACTAAAAGTTCAAGCAGCCTTAACCTCCCTATGAAGGCTTCCAAAAAGATGGTAGCCTATATTGGCTTTCACGGCCGGTGAATTAAAACTCAGCAATTCTTCTAGGTTTGTGCCGTGTCTTGTGTGGGGTTTCGCCTAGGACACCAAGCTAGGCTCATCGGCGGGCTCTTGGTGTCCCCGCCCGGACCCCCACAGGAGTGACGAACTGCGCGCCACCTCCCTTTATATAAGGTGCAACTGCACCACTTGACTACGAGAACTAAAAGTTCAAGCAGCCTTAACCTCCCTATGAAGGCTTCCAAAAAGATGGTATATTGGCTTTCACGGCCGGTGAATTAAAACTCAGCAATTCTTCTAGGTTTGTGCCGTGTCTTGTGTGGGGTTTCGCCTAGGACACCAAGCTAGGCTCATCGGCGGACTCTTGGTGTCCCCGCCCGGACCCCCACAGGAGTGACGAACTGCGCGCCACCTCCCTTTATATAAGGTGCAACTGCACCACTTGACTACGAGAACTAAAAGTTCAAGCAGCCTTAACCTCCCTATGAAGGCTTCCAAAAAGATGGTATATTGGCTTTCACGGCCGGTGAATTAAAACTCAGCAATTCTTCTAGGTTTGTGCCGTGTCTTGTGTGGGGTTTCGCCTAGGACACCAAGCTAGGCTCATCGGCGGGCTCTTGGTGTCCCCGCCCGGACACCCACAGGAGTGACGAACTGCGCGCCACCTCCCTTTATATAAGGTGCAACTGCACCACTTGACTACGAGAACTAAAAGTTCAAGCAGCCTTAACCTCCCTATGAAGGCTTCCAAAAAGATGGTATATTGGCTTTCACGGCCGGTGAATTAAAACTCAGCAATTCTTCTAGGTTTGTGCCGTGTCTTGTGTGGGGTTTCGCCTAGGACACCAAGCTAGGCTCATCGGCGGGCTCTTGGTGTCCCCGCCCGGACCCCCACAGGAGTGACGAACTGCGCGCCACCTCCCTTTATATAAGGTGCAACTGCACCACTTGACTACGAGAACTAAAAGTTCAAGCAGCCTTAACCTCCCTATGAAGGCATCCAAAAAAATGGTATATTGGCTTTCACGGCCGGTGAATTAAAACTCAGCAATTCTTCTAGGTTTGTGCCGTGTCTTGTGTGGGGTTTCGCCTAGGACACCAAGCTAGGCTCATCGGCGGGCTCTTGGTGTCCCCGCCTGGACCCCCACAGGAGTGACGAACTGCGCGCCACCTCCCTTCATATAAGGTGCAACTGCACCACTTGACTACGAGAACTAAAAGTTCAAGCAGCCTTAACCTCCCTATGAAGGCTTCCAGAAAGATGGTATATTGGCTTTCACGGCCGGTGAATTAAAACTCAGCAATTCTTCTAGGTTAGTGCCGTGTCTTGTGTGGGGTTTAGCCTAGGACACCAAGCTAGGCTCATCGGCGGGCTCTTGGTGTCCCCGCCCGGACCCCCACAGGAGTGATGAACTGCGCGCCACCTCCCTTTATATAAGGTGCAACTGCACCACTTGACTACGAGAACTAAAAGTTCAAGCAGCCTTAACCTCCCTATGAAGGCTTCCAAAAAGATGGTATATTGGCTTTCACGGCCGGTGAATTAAAACTCAGCAATTCTTCTAGGTTTGTGCCGTGTCTTGTGTGGGGTTTCGCCTAGGACACCAAGCTAGGCTCATCGGCGGGCTCTTGGTGTCCCCGCCCGGACCCCCACAGGAGTGACGAACTGCGCGCCACCTCCCTTTATATAAGGTGCAACTGCACCACTTGACTACGAGAACTAAAAGTTCACGCAGCCTTAACCTCCCTATGAAGGCTTCCAAAAAAGATGGTATATTGGCTTTCACGGCCGGTGAATTAACACTCAGCAATTCTTCTAGGTTTGTGCCGTGTCTTGTGTGGGGTTTCGCCTAGGACACCAAGCTAGGCTCATCGGCGGGCTCTTGGTGTCCCCGCCCGGACCCCCACAGGAGTGACGAACTGCGCGCCACCTCCCTTTATATAAGGTGCAACTGCACCACTTGACTACGAGAACTAAAAGTTCAAGCAGCCTTAACCTCCCTATGAAGGCTTCCAAAAAGATGGTATATTGGCTTTCACGGCCGGTGAATTAAAACTCAGCAATTCTTCTAGGTTTGTGCCGTGTCTTGTGTGGGGTTTCGCCTAGGACACCAAGCTAGGCTCATCGGCGGGCTCTTGGTGTCATATAAAGGGAGGTGGCGCGCAGTTCGTCACTCCTGTGGGGGGTCCGGGCGGGGACACCAAGAGCCCGCCGATGAGCCTAGCTTGGTGTTCTAGGCGAAACCCCACACAAGACACGGCACAAACCTAGAAGAATTGCTGAGTTTTAATTCACCGGCCGTGAAAGCCAATATACCATCTTTTTGGAAGCCTTCATAGGGAGGTTAAGGCTGCTTGAACTTTTAGTTCTCGTAGTCAAGTGGTGCAGTTGCACCTTATATAAAGGGAGGTGGCGCGCAATTCGTCACTCCTGTGGGGGTCCGGGCGGGGACACCAAGAGCCCGCCGATGAGCCTAGCTTGGTGTCCTAGGCGAAACCCCACACAAGACACGGCACAAACCTAGAAGAATTGCTGAGTTTTAATTCACCGGCCGTGAAAGCCAATATACCATCTTTTTGGAAGCCTTCATAGGGAGGTTAAGGCTGCTTGAACTTTTAGTTCTCGTAGTCAAGTGGTGCAGTTGCACCTTATATAAAGGGAGGTGGCGCGCAGTTCGTCACTCCTGTGGGGGTCCGGGCGGGGACACCAAGAGCCCGCCGATGAGCCTAGCTTGGTGTCCTAGGCGAAACCCCACTCAAGACACGGCACAAACCTAGAAGAATTGCTGAGTTTTAATTCACCGGTCGTGAAAGCCAATATACCATCTTTTTGGAAGCCTTCATAGGGAGGTTAAGGCTGCTTGAACTTTTAGTTCTCGTAGTCAAGTGGTGCAGTTGCACCTTATATAAAGGGAGGTGGCGCGCAGTTCGTCACTCCTGTAGGGGTCCGGGCGGGGACACCAAGAGCCCGCCGATGAGCCTAGCTTGGTGTCCTAGGCGAAACCCCACACAAGACACGGCACAAACCTAGAAGAATTGCTGAGTTTTAATTCACCGGCCGTGAAAGCCAATATACCATCTTTTTGTAAATTAAGAGTTAATTAACTCTTGACACTTAACACAGATAACTCTTTATTTCGAACTAAGATTGGTTGTCACCCCTTTCAATGGATACACGTACTATTCACAACATATTTTTATTTGGCCCTGGCATATACTAATAAAATCCATATTACACTTTCTAACGATATTCGGGAAAATTGGCCATGCATTAATCATTGTTACTTTACGTTACTCGGGGCCAAATATCTCCGTACTTCAACTTTCCAATTTGCGGGTTTTAATTAAACTGGCGTCTACATGTGCTCATCACATGGATTGAGAATCACAACTTTCTCTCTTACAAAAACGAAATATAATATCTCAAAACTTCAATTACATCAATAAATCACTTGCTTGCCGATAGCTCTACAATGGCTAAATACTCTACCAGATTGTATTACTGACTGTGATTGATACAACAGGGGATAATTGTGACATTTACCTATTAATTCAGTCGAGTTATCTTCTAAGTACTTTTGTTCACTGCGTTCCTAGTGCCGTTTCATTTACCTTTCAAGGGACTGTTCCACCCCTGGATTTTATTCTCGTAAATTACAGAGGACTAACAAAGAGACCCATAATGTTTATGCTGTAATACTACAAGGGCTAAGAGAGGATTTCAAATGCACAAACTCGGTACTCGATAAGAATAAAATACTGTATGTGATGATGTACCAAGGTTAGCGACTCAGCATGTTTATCCTGCCCTTGCAAATAGAAACATTCAGTTGACAGATGTTGGAGTCAATGTCCCAGAGGTACAATTGTTGCTTGGAGCAGATGTTTTGGGGAAGCTGCTTACAGGAGTTCTGGTCAAGCTGGATGAAAATATGTATGCATTGGAAACTCGATTAGGTTGGACTGTGATGGGTCAACGAGAGCTGTCTAAGGGCAATCAGTCACTAGTTAGTCTCACATTTGGTAAGACACTAGATATTTTAGACTTGTGGAAGTCAGAAGCCATTGACATAAAGGACCCTGCAGAGTCTCAGTCGAAGAAAGAGATGGAGGAGGAAGTCATAAAACACTTCAATGAAACTGTGAGGGCGAATGAAGAAGGCAGATATGAAGTTCATCTCCCCTGGAAGGAAGGTCATTCAGAATTGTTGGATAACAGAAAATTAGCTGAGGAAAGGTTGGAAGCAGTCACAAAAATATTAATAAACTTGGACAAGCTTAAAGATTACAATGATGTGCTTCAAGAATGGATAGAATGTGGGATCGTGGAGACTATAATGGAGAATCATGAAACATCAGGCCACTATTTACCACACAATGCAGTAATTAAGGAATCAAGTATGACTACTAAAATTAGGCCTGTGTTCGATGCCTCAAACAAGACAGGCATGGCAATTCACTAAATAAATGCTTAGAAAAGGGACCAAATTTTTTCGAAATGATTCTTAAACTTTTGTTACAGTTTCGAAAGCATGTCATAGGAGTCACAGCTGATATTAAAAAGGCGTTCCTGCAAGCCCTACGGAGATTTGTAGCTCGCAAGAGCAGGGTGTCTCTTATCTACTCAGACAATGGCACTAACTTCAGAGGGGCTAACCATGCTTTGAAAGAGTTAAATTGGGAAGAAATAGTTTCAAGCTGTGCTGTTCAACGAATAACTTGGAAATTCAATCCTCCCACTGCTGTATGGTGGGGAGGGTGGTGGGAAAGGCTCATTGGAATTGTGAAAGAATTGCTTCGTCGCAACTTGGGCAAAGCTTCGATCACTTATGAAGAGTTAAGAACAACGCTGTGTGACTGTGAAGCTATTATAAATTCACGACCATTGACATATGTTTCAGATGCATTGCAAGGGCTGAAATCATTGAAACCGGCTGATTTTCTTCATGAGATACCCAGTAATGATGTACCGAATTTGGATGCAATCGACAGAAAAGGAATGGAGTTGAGATGGCGTTATCTACAAAAGCTTCGGGACGATCTTCGACATATATTCCGCAAAGAATACCTGGCTCTTCTCGTTCAACGTGGATATAGAACATTCAACAACGTGAACATTGGAGACGTTGTGCTGATCGGATCTGATGACATCAAACGAATAGACTGGCCACTAGGTGTTGTCCAGGAGGTGTACCCTGGTAAGGATGGCGTCGTCAGGGTCGTCAAACTGAGAACTGCTGCAGGTGAGAGGGTGAGACCAGTGCAAAGACTCTACCCCTTAGAGATGACCTCAATGGATGAACCTGTAGTAGTACAGAGCAGTCGACCAGAATCTACCCTTGAGCTGCAGCCAGAGAGGTTTTCCCTTGGACCATCTGACGCTGTGGCATATCCACAAATGAAGTCTACGACAAGCGGTAGACTAGTCAAAACACCAAATCGTTTGGACTTGTGAACAATACTGTATAAGATCAGTGTCAAGTGAAGGAGGTGTGAATATTTTGTGTAAAGTTTAATGTTTTTCATAGTGGTGCAATTTTATTAGTGTAAAACAAAATTGCAAGTCATTTTGATGGCTGTAATAGCGAGATTGAGGCTAGGATTTGGAAAGAGGCGAACAGTGAGGAACACTCCCGGTATTTGCCCGGAGTAGAAGTAGGGCCATGAAAAAACACTTTTAAAATGGTTTAGATAGGAATCCAACCCATTCCTCATTAGTGTTATCCCGAGGCCGAGTGAACACCATTGTTGCCTCCAATCAGAATTAAAGCCGGAAATCCAACACTGGGTGTTTGGGACAGGACCCATACACCACAGAATGTGACAACAAAATAACACTCAGCTTTCTGGAAATCTCTGAACATATTAGCGTCAATAAATTTATAATCAATTAACCTAATGTCGCTAATCTCTTTGTCTTAACTGTTGATGTTAAATAACCCCTTAAACCTTTATATTTAGTGACATGTCCCATAGGGAAGTGGCGTTAGCGTTGAAAATACCTTCCTTCGGAGGGGAAGCAAAGCCGGCGGTCCCGTGGCATAGATTTATAGCATGTAAAAGAACCTTCCACTAATTACATTTGTGTGAAGCTAAATTAGAGGTTAGATTTGACTAACGCTCTTAGGTTCCAACGTTCGTCGCCAGGAGCTGACTGCGGTGGCATCTAGCAACCAAGTTCAGAACTAGTTTTCGTTGACGGTGGCGTTTGGTAGCAAAACTAGGAACTACTTGAAAATTGAATGTCTACAGTCCTTACTTGAATTAAAAACAGATAACACACACTAATGCAGCCATCACAATTGACACCGGTTATCAGACAGATTCTACACACACCCAAAGTACATGGGGCTACATGACCGCGTTGTCGCAGCCCCTAAACTGTGCAACCAACCAGCTTGAGTGTAGTTTTTCCCGGGCTTCTTCCACGCTTAGGCTACTCCAACCAACTCCTTATCACTAGTCACGAGGCTCCTTCCCCAATCCCTGATCCTAAATTACCACTATACTGGAACCGGAGTTGCCCAACGTCTAAGGTGTTAGCTTCCCAACTGGAACGATCGAACCCGATTTCACGAGAAAGCTACCTATTAGGACTTACAAAAAAAATCGATATAGCTTCGCGTTTCATATTCCCAAGACTCCTAAACCACCTTCAGTTAAATAGTTTTTACATAATTTATATACAGTATATACTGTATTGTGACCGTCAGCCGGGTGGCAACGGCACATATTTGTGAGTGACCTTCAGAAGTCCTCCGGTAAAGCTGTCGGGATAGCCAACAACCGCGATGACTCTCCCAACATCTCCCCCGTCGGACCTTTAAAAGTTTGCCGTGAGGATCAGGTGAACTTCCTAACAATAGGCCAATGCGGCACGAGGTTCTATAGTCCACGGGGAGCGTGGTACATGGTTGCGATGGTCAAAGACGGCCTAAGGAAAGGTTCACCTCAAAAACTAGACTGTGAAATTAAACATCCAGGCTTATGTAAAACACCGTGAAAATTTATTGTAGATTTCCACAAACCCCTATCCTAGTTCGGAGGGTTATATTCGGCTAATCCGCAAGCTAAAAGTTAATGATAATAAAAGTTCAAGTCCCTAACAATGAAGTTACATTAACCCTCGCGAAAGATCTAATACACAATAAGTAAGCGACAGCAACAACGCTGGGTAAATGGTACGACGCAAAATCCCTAATACAAGTTACATGATCAAGCTAATATGAAGTTACATTTAAGTGAAGGAGCAAAGCAAAGCTAAGTTATGGTGGTACCATTTCCACATTTACATTTAACTTTTCTAGCTAAGTCCTATCAGTTAACATTCAAAGTTACGGCGGTGACGTCCGTAATAGCAAAACAGTTACAATACAAAGCTAAGTGTACAGCCATTTAAAAACAATTAATCTAATCAACAATCATGTGCTAAATAGCACGCAATAAAGGTAACATGCGGAAAAATACAGTTTCATGACATCAATAATTATAGTACAACACAGTTTTTATTATAATGCCTTCCTGCCCCATGGTTAACTCTTTGTAAACCATTGTCATCTAGCTTGATAGTAATGTCGGTGATAGCGTAGTTAAAACCACGTCTGACAATCACATGGCCTGCGCTCCACACACTATGAACTAATGGTTCATGTGTGCGCCAGGTCACAACAAAAATGTCTACGGTCTTCGTCGTTTCCAATAAAGGAAATCCCTTCATCTGCACGGCCATGTCAGCAGGTTCAAATGTAAGAATGTCAAAGTTTAAATGGAAATAATATGTTAGTTAGATCTTGTTTAAAACAATTATGCGGATGATGTTTATTATGTCGGTTTATGTTCCTTCCGTAGGTTTATGGCGTATTCTGACAAAGGCCTGACAAGGAGTAGTCTTCTAAAGAGCATTCTCCCGCAGCAAAACATCGACTCAATAGTCGGAAAACTCAACGAGCAAACTCGGCTCGGACTCACAATAACACGAGTTATCAGCGGTAAATACCTCGCTTTCAACAACTCTCATAATAATGCCTCATAACAACAACAGATGCGCGACTTACAACAATGGCACGTCTTACTCACTCAAGGCACATAATATCATGGGTTACCTGCGGCAAAAACCTCGCATTTAATAACCAAATTGCCTTCATTATAATTTGCCTCTCTCAAGAGGATCGCCAACAATGCATAAAGAAACCTGACAACCCTGGGCATGTCGAAATGACATTCCTCGCAGCAAAATATCTAACTAACAGTATGAAAATCCAAGAAAAACAAATGAACAAAAATACAGTAAGAAACACTGGGTTTCATGAGTAATAGCTGCATTGAAAGAAAGAGATGAATGAAATCAACATTCTGTCCTATGTTATCGTAGTTCTGTCTCGCTTTCAAGCATTTGTTTTCAAGGTTACTGGGTCAACAAACCAGTTTATTGGTGACAACTTCACAAATTGCAGTCCTTCACTGACCACATTTTTCAACAGGCAAGGCCGGCTAGTTTTAACATTATATAATACCGTAATATTTGGCCTTGTCATTCTTAGCATATGCTTGGTTCAAAACCTTATAGAATCCGTGTGCTAAACACGTTACAATTTAACTGTACAATAAAGTATCGCAGTCCTTCATTTCAAAGAATAGTAAATCACAGACATAACAGCATGTCTCACGAGCTTCTTTGCTCATCGAAGATATAACACTTATTAAGTTCTCAGTATAACATTAACACCTGTGTCCTCATGACAGAAACAAAGTAGTAACAAATTGATAAATATGGCACAGATCTGCAACTCTAGACCTGCATAATGATGCGATAGTGCACTTAGTTCGATGCTTGACATCTACACTTTCTCCAAAATAATAAATCTGTCAGTATTTGACTATAAATTGGCTTCTGAGCGCTTTCAAAAATGAAAATACAGCATATTTTTATAAAACTGGAAACTACAGTTGGTTTCCTAACGATACGACCTATCTAACGAGGTCATAAGTCTCAACAGACTGGTTGCAAAGATTGCAGTTAAATAAAGTGACGATGACATCTGAATGAAACCACGGATAAATATCCTACACATGGCTGAGCAAAATAGCTGCAAATGATTACAGTCATGTTTGGCAGTGGGTCGGCTATAACGTGGTACGACGTCCATCAGGACGGCACCAGGGTTAACCAAAACTGGTCTACCCCACAGGGTGACTCACAATGACTGAAATAAACAACAATTATACTAATTACAACCCTACCTAGCAAATGGCTGACACATAAGTGCGGTTGATTCACAAAAAAAACTACGATATCTAAATATACCACCGCGGACTACTACAAAAGAAAGGGTGCCCAAACTCACGACTTTTGGTAGCTCTCACATCGGCTCAGACATTCATCGACCAGGGTCGCGAAAAACTCTGCTTGGCTCTCCAGCATGGTCCTGTCCTCCACGGATTCACCAATCTGGACCTCCCAAGCAACCAGGGTTCGTTCGCCTCCGGATGATGGTCTCCCAAAAAGGTCTGGAATGTGCCTGGAAGTCGGCATCCACGTTCCTTCGTCTGCGTCCTCGGCATCCTGACGTTCCATCAAGCTGGTGGTCTCCATCACGACGTCTCCCTCATACCGGAATGGTATTAGCCCATAATCGTCTTCTTCACCATGGCGTGGAAAAGTTCAATGTCTTGCATGATGTCGAAAATGTCGAAATATCTCGTTCCTCTCGGCGTTTTGGCGTGATTATTGTGGACGATGCAAATAATAGTGTTCTCCGCAGTATTTTGTAGTTTTCAGCCTGTTGATCCTCAAGATTCAACACGATGCGATGCTTTACTTGTTAGCACGTGCAATTGTATCACGTTTTATCAATCACGTGGCATCCGCGATAAAATTGATATTTTCAATTCAGAATTTCCGTAGCAATAATGTTGTGATCGTTGGCAGTAATAATCACGTCGTCTTGGCACAATTATCAGACGATAACTCTTATATTTTCGGCGTGGCACTTTGCCCTTCCACTTACACGTGGGAAAAATATCTGGCGTATGGCACCAATTACAGTTTGTAGAAAATATTGCCTAATATGGCCTTTCGTAGAACAATAAAATGTCCACAATGTGTGACAACGTTAGTATAGTTATTTTCAACACACGATGCAGTCGGATGCTCACTTGAGCACGAAAATATTTATAATGTCCACGTCGCGACGGACGGATACTCGAAACACGCCTGTCTGGCGTCAGATCTCCAGATGTAGTGTCGTCACTGACTTTCACTCGGAAGTAGGTCGCCAAAACGAAGTCATTGAGCGACTACTTTCATAGCTCCTTGCGTATCTGCAAGTGTTATACCTTACCAAAAACGTAATAATCATTCACCAAAATGATTCAATAATACAGAATGACGAATTAGAATATTCTGAGTCTTATGAAAGGATAAAAGTGATTAACAAGACCTCCAAAGTCAAAAATGCAATTGAGCGCTACTTCAAAGAGTATAGCATGAGCTCTCTGCTCCACGTGGTATTCTGGGTATGTTCAAAAGTACTACATCCCATAATAATTATTCCGTCACAAAAATATCACATGAACCATAGCTCAGCGGGTTCATCTGCCTCTCCGTCGTTTCAAAGAAAATGTTGGGACGACATTTTATTTGCCTCTATAATTCATTCATGTGTGATATTTTTTTTAGATTGGCGGCGTTGAAAATTCCAATACGTTCTCCAGTTCTGATGTCTTCAATGACATAACTCCCATTATTCAACGGCTGTCTAACACGACTAGGGCCGTAATACAAGGAAAGAAATTTCCCGTATACGCGGTCAATTGGATTAGAAATTCCGGGTCTCCTTATAAGGATAAGGTCTCCCTCCTCAAGTGGTTCTCTGAATCTCTGGCGTCTTGTTCTCCTCAAGCGTTTGGCAGCTTGTCTGTCTAAAGTATCTCTAGCAGCTAACAGTGTGCTGGCATGCGATGGTTGTAAACAAGGTGGATTTACAATCACGCGGTTCCAGACTCTCAGTGGCATCTGGTTCAAATGCAGGACCAAAGGTATTTGACCAGTGCTTTCATGCACAGTAGAATTAATGCATTTTGCCATCAAAACAAGGACTTCAGTCCATCGCCAGTGTTCCTCCTGACAATACAAACGACAAAATTTTGCAATAGTGGACATAACGCATTCCGCTGGATTGCTCTCAGGGTGTCTTATTGATGACAAAAGATGACCAATCTCTAGTTCCTCCATAGCGTTGGCGAATTCTGCAGAAGTATATTGCGATCCGTGGTCAGTTAATAAGAATTGTGGCTTCCCTGCCTCCGGTATCACTTGTCGTCTTATAAAATGAGGTCATATTCATAATTCATAATTTCGCCAGGAGCAGTATCGAATATGTCCCAATATTCATTTAGTGTAGTAGCCAAATTCTCTTGCATGGTTGTGGATATTAATCCTGCCTCTCCGTCGGCATCAAGTGTTTCCTCAGTTTCCTTGCTATTAAGTTGCTCGACAACGTCGATTTCGGACAGGAATTCCGGTTCATCTACCTCAAGGTTCATCTCTATAGGTTCGTTCGGTTTAAATTCGACAGTATTGCATCCCATGTCGATAATACCGTCATACTTCCTCATGAAATCAGCCCCTAGTATGACATCATGATGCAAACCTTTCATAACTAAGAATTCGTGCAAATACACGTGGCTTGTGATTCTCAATGTGCACAAAACCTGTATCTTGCACGTCACAACCCGGTCAGGTATCACTCCTCTGACACGAATAGCGGAAACAGGCAGCTCTGTCACCTCAGAGTTAGCCTTCAACTTAGCATAGCAATCTGCAGAGATTACACTGATCATTGCGCCAGTATCGATCAGAATTATAACACTGCATCCATTGAGAGTGGCTACTATTTTGGGTAAACGTGATGGCTCATAACTGTGGTTCGTCGTTCGTCGTTCGTCGAGTAAATCCTGTTGGATGGGCTCCCAGAGTAAAATATCTGCCGTCACTCTGTGCTCAGCCAAACTAGACTGTCTTAATTTTTCGGCGTTTTTTTTTCCCCTTTGTTGTGACTAGAGGTACCAGGCTGGTTCTGTCCTGCCTCTGACGTCACATTTCTTTCTTCCCTCGAAGTAGGGTTCCTTTCTCCCTCTTCTCTATTTTGGCTCTCTCTCAATTGCTGGAGGTACTCGCGGCTCTCGCGCGCTCTCCCTTCCCAGTCACGGTCCGGATGGTAACGTGGATCACGTCCTCGTTGGTAACCTCCGTTATACCTGTAGTCTCGCCGGATCCTTCCTCTTCCTGACGGACCTTCCTGATTCCCACGACGGTTATTGTCGTGACGACGGTTGTCGCTCGCCCCATTATCGAACCTACGATTCCAATATGTTCTATTGTCTTCTCTCTGGTTCCTTGAATATGGAGTATTACTCCACTCTCTCCAGTTACGGCGGTATTCATTGTTGTATTCTGGCCGAGGATTCCCAGAGTTATGTGATGCTTCTTGTGTCTGGCTAACTTTGTCCACAGTCGTGACGTTAACGTGACGCTCTTTACGCCTGTCAACCTTCTGTTGACGGTGAGTTGGAAATTGCTCCGCGTTAGCATCAAGACGTCGTAATATCTGATCACACTGTTGAAATGTCGTCGCCCCTGCAGCGATTAGTACTCTTTGCACGTCGGCTGGGTATTGCCATACTATGGTATTCACTAAATCCTGCTCCGATAAAGGAGGCTGAAGATTTCTCAATTTAGCAAGCTGGGTTGCAAAGTAATTTGCGTAGCGAGTTGGCATGTTGGAACTGTATCGGCGAGTGTACATTTCAGCCCTTATACTTTGCTGAACGTCACTCGATCAATACGTCCTCAGTAGTGCTTCTTTAAAGTCTTGATACCCGGAGAATGAATATTTAAAAGCCGATACCAAGTTGCTGCTTGTCCATCCAGAAGACGTTCAATAACTCGAAGTTCTCTTTCAGGAGTTACGAGTGTGTCTCGTAAATAGCTCTCGACGTTCGTGAGAAATTCTACAGGAGTCACTCCGCTTCCTGTGCCAGTGAATTTAGCGGGTTGCTCTTCCCTTGACCTTATCACTGTGACATTACCCTGAGTATTAGCAGTACGGTATGTATTCTGCATGTAGTTGTTTGACGGCGTGTTAGTTTCAGGATCCAGTCTATTTATAGCTGGTCTGAACGGGTTAGCATCGTAATTTAACGTCTGGCTTGGCGCTGTTGCATTAAACTGCCAAAGTCGTGTATCGGCATGTACACTTGACTGTACATTACTAGTCCAAAATTCCGGCGTTTCACGTGTATTTCCCATCGGCGGTTGCAAATCTACTCCCCTCGAAAGTGCTTCTAACCTGTCGAGCCTCTCCTCGATGACTTCTAATTCTGGTATATTCCTGTTGGCGACTTTGCTCCCTAAATCATTTAGTTGCAACTCGATTCGTTCAACTTTACCTTTGAGATTTTGGTCCACCTCACGAATAGCTGATTTGAGGTTACGACTCAACTCGAGCCTATCAATAATCGTTATTTCCTCAATCTTTTTCTGCAATGTTGCAATTTCGCCCTCAACCTGAGATACGTTACTCTGGATATGGTTGATATCATCCTTGACTCCATTTACATTGGCGTCGACTGTAGTTTTATGCTCCACGAATTCGCCTCTCAACATCATCAGGTCGACTTTGTGCTCCTCCCTGTGCACATCTACAGTATCACGTAAGCCTGTGACAGTTTCTTTTAGTTCCGCGATGTCTTTCCGGTTAGAATTAAGTTCCTCCCTAACCTCAAGCATGTTATCCACGATGGTCTTCACGTTGATATTAACGGCGTTAGCTGCACCTCTCATTAATACCAGTCCTAGGTTCATGGTAGCCATATCCTTTTTTACGTTGTCCATAAAACCTTCTACGTGATTCAGCCTAGTCCCAAATTCTTCTCTGGTGTGCTCGATATCAGCTTGGACGTCTAACTGTACTTTATTTATAGCGGTCTGAATTTGAGCCGTGTGCTCCTCGAGTCGGGTTTGCACATCCTGTCTTGCCCTATTCATTTCTTCCGTTAATGTGTCTACGCGCTGGCTTGCCTCCTGGTGGTGACGAATCACGTCTATCCTTACCGCTGCCAAACCTGCCGTTAAGTCATTTTTCGCTTCTACCCTGTACGAGTCCATTTCGGCCCTGACCTTCGTTAGATCGGTCCTAACGTCTTTAACAGTACGGGTGTTTATCTCTAAATCTAAACGTACTTCATTAATTGATTGGGTATTTACCTCAAGGTTCTGCCTGACATTGTCAACAGACTGAGTGTTTATCTCGAGGTTCTGCCTGACCTGGTCCACATGACCATTTACATCACCTACTTCCTGTCTAACATTGTCAATAGCTTGTGAATTAACCTCTAAGGCTTGTGTATTCACACTCAAGTCACTAGTAAGTTGTTGGAGGTTAGCGTTGACACCTGCCAACATCTCAGCGAACACTCTGCGAATCATATCCTCATCCATTTTACAAGAATTTATATTGAGAGAAACGAGGGATCAATCATGATGGAAACTTACAGCTATGATAGTAACGTGGTGGTATAAAGCTTGTTTCGACTTAATAAATATCACGAGTACAGCTGGAGTATGCAAACTAAGTGCTTCTACATTTACTAATACAACGGTGAGCAAAGCAAAGTATTACATTTACTTAGGATGAGGCATCATCTAAGAAAAACCCTATCTTTCATTTATTCAATATAAAAACCTCACCCCATGGTCTTCTATCAAATATGAATGCCATGCGGTCTATTGATCTGCAGTACGACTTTCTAAGTTCGTCCCAGTCCTGTCAATTTACCATTATTCAAATATTAAGATCCTCCTAAATATCGGCATAAGAAAATATACAGGGCGCCATCTGATGATCACCATGTTGACATCTGGCTCCATGTATAGGGAGTCAATCAATGTGTTACCATGTCAACGTCTCTCCCCACGTATAGGGAGCCAATTTATGTGCGACCTATACGTCGGTTTCCACGTTAACACCGTGCACCATGTCAACTTCGTAGCCCCATTAGTTGGGCCGCCATTTTATGTGACCGTCAGCCGGGTGGCAACGGCACATATTTGTGAGTGACCTTCAGAAGTCCTCCGGTAAAGCTGTCGGGATAGCCAACAACCGCGATGACTCTCCCAACATCTCCCCCGTCGGACCTTTAAAAGTTTGCCGTGAGGATCAGGTGAACTTCCTAACAATAGGCCAATGCGGCACGAGGTTCTATAGTCCACGGGGAGCGTGGTACATGGTTGCGATGGTCAAAGACGGCCTAAGGAAAGGTTCACCTCAAAAACTAGACTGTGAAATTAAACATCCAGGCTTATGTAAAACACCGTGAAAATTTATTGTAGATTTCCACAAACCCCTATCCTAGTTCGGAGGGTTATATTCGGCTAATCCGCAAGCTAAAAGTTAATGATAATAAAAGTTCAAGTCCCTAACAATGAAGTTACATTAACCCTCGCGAAAGATCTAATACACAATAAGTAAGCGACAGCAACAACGCTGGGTAAATGGTACGACGCAAAATCCCTAATACAAGTTACATGATCAAGCTAATATGAAGTTACATTTAAGTGAAGGAGCAAAGCAAAGCTAAGTTATGGTGGTACCATTTCCACATTTACATTTAACTTTTCTAGCTAAGTCCTATCAGTTAACATTCAAAGTTACGGCGGTGACGTCCGTAATAGCAAAACAGTTACAATACAAAGCTAAGTGTACAGCCATTTAAAAACAATTAATCTAATCAACAATCATGTGCTAAATAGCACGCAATAAAGGTAACATGTGGAAAAATACAGTTTCATGACATCAATAATTATAGTACAACACAGTTTTTATTATAATGCCTTCCTGCCCCATGGTTAACTCTTTGTAAACCATTGTCATCTAGCTTGATAGTAATGTCGGTGATAGCGTAGTTAAAACCACGTCTGACAATCACATGGCCTGCGCTCCACACACTATGAACTAATGGTTCATGTGTGCGCCAGGTCACAACAAAAATGTCTACGGTCTTCGTCGTTTCCAATAAAGGAAATCCCTTCATCTGCACGGCCATGTCAGCAGGTTCAAATGTAAGAATGTCAAAGTTTAAATGGAAATAATATGTTAGTTAGATCTTGTTTAAAACAATTATGCGGATGATGTTTATTATGTCGGTTTATGTTCCTTCCGTAGGTTTATGGCGTATTCTGACAAAGGCCTGACAAGGAGTAGTCTTCTAAAGATCATTCTCCCGCAGCAAAACATCGACTCAATAGTCGGAAAACTCAACGAGCAAACTCGGCTCGGACTCACAATAACACGAGTTATCAGCGGTAAATACCTCGCTTTCAACAACTCTCATAATAATGCCTCATAACAACAACAGATGCGCGACTTACAACAATGGCACGTCTTACTCACTCAAGGCACATAATATCATGGGTTACCTGCGGCAAAAACCTCGCATTTAATAACCAAATTGCCTTCATTATAATTTGCCTCTCTCAAGAGGATCGCCAACAATGCATAAAGAAACCTGACAACCCTGGACATGTCGAAATGACATTCCTCGTAGCAAAATATCTAACTAACAGTATGAAAATCCAAGAAAAACAAATGAACAAAAATACAGTAAGAAACACTGGGTTTCATGAGCAATAGCTGCATTGAAAGAAAGAGATGAATGAAATCAACATTCTGTCCTATGTTATCGTAGTTCTGTCTCGTTTTCAAGCATTTGTTTTCAAGGTTACTGGGTCAACAAACCAGTTTATTGGTGACAACTTCACAAATTGTAGTCCTTCACTGACCACATTTTTCAACAGGCAAGGCCGGCTAGTTTTAACATTATATAATACCGTAATATTTGGCCTTGTCATTCTTAGCATATGCTTGGTTCAAAAACCTTATAGAATCCGTGTGCTAAACACGTTACAATTTAACTGTACAATAAAGTATCGCAGTCCTTCATTTCAAAGAATAGTAAATCACAGACATAACAGCATGTCTCACGAGCTTCTTTGCTCATCAAAGATAAAACACTTATTAAGTTCTCAGTATAACATTAACACCTGTGTCCTCATGACAGAAACAAAGTAGTAACAAATTGATAAATATGGCACAGAACTGCAACTCTAGACCTGCATAATGATGCGATAGTGCACTTAGTTCGATGCTTGACATCTACACTTTCTCCAAAATAATAAATCTGTCAGTATTTGACTATAAATTGGCTTCTGAGCGCTTTCAAAAATGAAAATACAGCATATTTTTATAAAACTGGAAATTACAGTTGGTTTCCTAACGATACGACCTATCTAACGAGGTCATAAGTCTCAACAGACTGGTTGCAAAGATTGCAGTTAAATAAAGTGACGATGACATCTGAATGAAACCACGGATAAATATCCTACACATGGCTGAGCAAAATAGCTGCAAATGATTACAGTCATGTTTGGCAGTGGGTCGGCTATAACGTGGTACGACGTCCATCAGGACGGCACCAGGGTTAACCAAAACTGGTCTACCCCACAGGGTGACTCACAATGACTGAAATAAACAACAATTATACTAATTACAACCCTACCTAGCAAATGGCTGACACATAAGTGCGGTTGATTCACAAAAAAAACTACGATATCTAAATATACCACCGCGGACTATTACAAAAGAAAGGGTGCCCAAACTCACGACTTTTGGTAGCTCTCACATCGGCTCAGACATTCATCGACCAGGGTCGCGAAAAACTCTGCTTGGCTCTCCAGCATGGTCCTGTCCTCCACGGATTCACCAATCTGGACCTCCCAAGCAACCAGGGTTCGTTCGCCTCCGGATGATGGTCTCCCAAAAAGGTCTGGAATGTGCCTGGAAGTCGGCATCCACGTTCCTTCGTCTGCGTCCTCGGCATCCTGACGTTCCATCAAGCTGGTGGTCTCCATCACGACGTCTCCCTCATACCGGAATGGTATTAGCCCATAATCGTCTTCTTCACCATGGCGTGGAAAAGTTCAATGTCTTGCATGATGTCGAAAATGTCGAAATATCTCGTTCCTCTCTGCGTTTTGGCGTGATTATTGTGGACGATGCAAATAATAGTGTTCTCCACAGTATTTTGTAGTTTTCAGCCTGTTGATCCTCAAGATTCAACACGATGCGATGCTTTACTTGTTAGCACGTGCAATTGTATCACGTTTTATCAATCACGTGGCATCCGCGATAAAATTGATATTTTCAATTCAGAATTTCCGTAGCAATAATGTTGTGATCGTTGGCAGTAATAATCACGTCGTCTTGGCACAATTATCAGACGATAACTCTTATATTTTCGGCGTGGCACTTTGCCCTTCCACTTACACGTGGGAAAAATATCTGGCGTATGGCACCAATTACAGTTTGTAGAAAATATTGCCTAATATGGCATTTCGTAGAACAATAATATGTCCACAATGTGTGACAACGTTAGTATAGTTATTTTCAACACACGATGCAGTCGGATGCTCACTTGAGCACGAAAATATTTATAATGTCCACGTCGTGACGGACGGATACTCGAAACACGCCTGTCTGGCGTCAGATCTCCAGATGTAGTGTCGTCACTGACTTTCACTCGGAAGTAGGTCGCCAAAACGAAGTCATTGAGCGACTACTTTCATAGCTCCTTGCGTATCTGCAAGTGTTATACCTTACCAAAAACGTAATAATCATTCACCAAAATGATTCAATAATACAGAATGACGAATTAGAATATTCTGAGTCTTATGAAAGGATAAAAGTGATTAACAAGACCTCCAAAGTCAAAAATGCAATTGAGCGCTACTTCAAAGAGTATAGCATGAGCTCTCTGCTCCACGTGGTATTCTGGGTATGTTCAAAAGTACTACATCCCATAATAATTATTCCGTCACAAAAATATCACATGAACCATAGCTCAGCGGGTTCAGTATATACGAAGTATACGTACATCATTCTCTCGCGGACACGATAACTACCGTCATATTGCACCAATCACTTTCAAATGTATACAAAAAATATGGCCAATCAAAACTTCGGTTGAGTTCGTTAATGGACAAAATTGGACTATGGGAGGGATGGGGGGGGGGGGGGGAATGAGGGGTCTTTTTCGAAAACGTGAAATATCGCTATATCTTTCTAACTATGTGAAAAATCGAATCCATTCAAAGTTCATACTATTCCTTGAATAAGGGACAAAAGCTTATCTTAGTAAAGTTTTTGTGGGGCAGATGACCTCGCTCTTCCACCCCTTATAACAATAACAAGAGAAACAACAAAGTGTTTTGCTAGCACTAACCATTGACCAATGGAGTGGGAAAAAATTATTTATTTAGAGAAAATTCCAACGTTCGCCGCCAGGTGCCAGTTGCCGTGGCATCTATTAGCCAAGTTCACATCTAGGTGTCCTCTGTCTTGCCGAGCTCGTAAAAGCGAGCATTGACGTCAGCAGTCCTACAGCAGTGAGCAAACCACCCAGTGAATTAATGTACTGATGGTTTGTGCGTTGGAGTCTACTCATTTATGTGAATGATTATTTTCGTGCATTGATCATCATCATTTTCCATATCCAGTTTCCCGGGTGTGGTAAACAAGCACTCTCCATTTTTTCCGATCGTGGTACACCATTTGTTCTTGGAGATCGTCCCAGTTAAAACCATACTTCTCCTCATCTGATCGCTGTCTCTATCCTCCGTCTTCTTGCCCTTCCTCTTGGTCTTTATCGTTTTATGTCTGGTTCCAAGTATTTATTGGCTGTTCTTGTGTTATCCATTCGTAATACATGACCATATCACTGAATTCTGCGTTTTCTATGAGGTTGGTATTAACAAATTTATAATCTGTAAAATTGTACACAGGAGCCAAATATCAAAACTGAATTTGTAAAAGAGTTCTTCGCCTAAGGAACAATGAAATAATGACCCCAGATATTCAGTACTAGTGGCGGAGAAAAGGAATCACGACAGCTAGAACCCTTGACGGGCTTGGACCATAAATGCCCCCAAAGAGCAATAAATGGCTGGCCTAATTATATGCAGACTACATAATAAAATGGTTATTATGCTGACGAAAAGGCCATCTTTATTTCTTTGTTAAATTGTATGTCATGGTTATTACAATGGCTGTATTAGTGCATGTAGTCTATTTGTAAATCAGATGAGGATTTAGGTAGGAAAGGGCCGTGGCCTTAATTTGGGAACCATCTTGGCATTTTCATGGAGTAGAAGTGGGAAACCACGAAAAATCACTTCCATGATGGCTCAGATGGGAATCGAACCCTCCTCTTCTCAGATTTGCCTCACGTTGCTGAGTGTACCCCGTTCCAGATATTTCAAATGATGTGCAAATCATGGCCCTCTAGTGGTGTAGTGGATAGCATTCTTCGTTATCGCCCCTCAGATGAACCAGAATCTGCTAAGAAATTCAATTCTAGTCTGATAATAGGAACAGGCAGGACTTTAACGACACAGGTTCGATTCCCACTTCAGCCATCCCAGGAGTAGTTTTCCGAGGTCTTCTTCTTTTACTTCAGAAAAATGTTGGGATGGTACTGCCCCCGTAAAATGAATTATTTGAGATGAAAATGGGAATATTTTTTCGAAGCCCATGATGAAATTTAACCAAGTAATATTGAGGCTGGATGTTGGCAGAAACCAGTCTAGAAGCGACGTTGAGCAGGAGGGAAATTCCGTCACGTGATTGTATTGCGCAATGGAACTTTCCAGAAGCCTAGAATCAGCCTAGCAACAGCGAATAATCCCAGGAATTGTTTAAACATTGTTATAAATTATCCGATTGGATATGAGATTACAGCCAATAAGAAGTAGTTTTAGAGAAGACGGGAGTTCCAGCAACTAAATTTTTATGGATATTTAATACATTTAAGCCCAAGAGAATGAATTTATATAATGGTAAAGAGAAGAATATGATAATAAAATATTGGAAATATTGTATAGGTCGACAGCAGGTCGCAATTGGAAGGAATAAGCGATTTGCTAGAGCCCGCTCGAATTTGAGAGGGAACGAAAATAGGCGACCAGAATCGGTGGACTTGGAGGGGAGATGCCAAGCATCGAGGCTCTTTATTATCTGAATGTTGGAGAGGTCGGACGTGTTTTACCGGAAGAGAGAGGAGTTCTGAGTGTTTCACCGAGCTTGTGAAAGGTTGACTCGTGGAGATAAGGTATAGCGAGGTGAGAGTTAGGAGATTGCCGCGCCTTGAAACTAAGTGAAGTTGCGATGAACTTACATGCCGCAATTACTTCAGTCTGATCCACTTCAGAGACATTATTTCGACTACAGATTGTAGCTTACAATCGTATTTAGTATATTACGAACTTTGAGAAAATTGAGAAGATTATTTCAGAAGATATAAACGTTTGTGTGAAGCGTGAGGAAAGTGTTTGTTTCCAGCGCGATAAGACACTTTTGTTCGAGCGACTACAGCGAATGCACGAGACACAAGTGAGAAAGAGTGAGTGTTAGCATTGATTTTGTGGAACCGTATAACAACACCAGTAGGATGAAGATGTATTCTATGTTGAAGAACATTATTAAGTCTGCTAATATGAAATTGATTATGGACTAAATTAGTATGTGCGCCAGGAATATAAGCAGATAGAAGCAATAGTCAGCGATGGAGCTTCGTTAGAGGAGTTTGTTCATGAATGTCTACTTGATGAGCGAACATGAGACTAGATGTACAACTACATTCTAGTGCATTATTGTCAGACATGAGCTCGACATTAACATCAGCGACTACAGACCGACGTTCGTATTCCATCTACATGAATATTCGTTATGCGAGTGAGGTCCACGACTTCCTTTTCGAATGTCTTTCGAAATGGGAAGCTGAACTTTTGACACTTCTCGTTGTTTTGATGAAACTGTACTATGACGGAGTAAGAAGAGACATGAAGATTATCAAGAGGTCCAGGGTATACCCGGCCACAATGAAGATGATGATTGGAGGTCCGCAGTTTGATCCCTGTCGGAGCTTGCTGTTTTCCAGTAGGGGAATTCGTTCCTTTCCTGAGGTCACGAGTTCTTGGAGACGAGCTAGGATCCAACCCGGATCCTTGGAAGATGTAACAACTGAGTATTTTGTAATACTCTATCTTGAGCTTCTAGACTTCCAGACCAGGTAGCCGTGTTCACTAAACTTGTAGTTAGAGCTTTATAGTGACATTATTGAGCAAATCCTTTATCCATATTTCGACACAATATTTATGTACTCCATGTATAGACATTTTATTCTTCGAGATCATTTGTAGTAATCGTCTTTCGACGCTTTTAGCTTTGTTTGTTTGAAATCCAGTTTCTGAACTGAGATTTTCACATGTTCGAGGAATAAGCATTTTTGTCATTTCCTTTAAGGAATAGTAATTTATTTTCGACGTTTATGAATTCATTTTGAATTCAGGTGATAGACATTTTCGTCTATGTTACCGATTAAATTAATTTTTATTAGTTTAATTTGGGCATTTTATCCGTCGAGAAGAGGCATCAAGAGAGAAGATATTATTAGTGATATATTGTGAAATATCATGGCATCGTTTGGAAGAGAAACATTTAACGTGGAAGCGATTATTATCGTTAGAACACATAGACATTCGTTCAGAATGGAGATAATACGAATATGACTAACTGTATGTTTTATTGAAGAAAGCCATGAACTTTCAGTCATTTAAAATAATTTGAGATTAGAATCTTCTCGGAAGATTTATTATCATCCGACGTTAGGGAAGTTCTTGTTTGATATCCTCGTTATGACCGATTCTTGTTGAACACACATACAGTATATAATTTTGTGATTAAGTATTCACGAGGAGTAATATAATGTCACGTTGTAGACATGATATTCCTTCATCGGTGAAAGTTGAAACCAGAAGTGTGGAGTTAAAATACAGTATTTTTTTAAATGTATACACAACAGTTTAGATTTATCTTAGTAACGTTTTTAAAGTAATAGTGAGGAGGTCTTTCACGCTTAGTCCAAAGGTCGTTGACATGTATAGATTAATGGCTTAACAATTGATGTTATTGTTTATTAGACCAGCGGTTGGTTTGACAACGCTGAGGAATTATGCCCTTTTTAAGGAACCCCAGTTTGAAGGAAGTGAAGGTGATAACCCTTTGATAGTGGTTAAATATGTATGTAATTCCGTGTGCAGTTGGCATACGAGGTTTTTGCGAAGGTGTTTCCGCATTTTATATTACAGTCATTGCATGGGCATGACTATGTTTGGCAAGGCATAAAGGTGTGAGTTAACAGTACTCTTTATTTTATACACGGCTTTGGATAAGTGAAGACAGGAGGGTCACAATTGAAATTTAAAAGGGAAATGGATATTGACATATGTTATGTTTTACTCTTATTAATATTATTAAACCCAAGTATGTAACGACATATGTTTAACCTTGAGTGGTCGAATGTATTTGATCTATTATGACACCAGACCAGAAAGGAGAGAAAGGTGGTAGTATTTCTGAAGCTGTAGAAGCTTATGAGGATCCCAGTTAATTGCATTTGACATAACTGTGAGATCGGAGCTCAGGCTCATGTGTACATAGACACTACTTATTTTAAATGATAATAGCTCATGTTATTAGTGTCATTTTCAATTCATTCATCATTAACTTTCTTTAATTGCCAATCGAGTGTATAATGTGATAGGTATAGGGAGTTTTTTGATATTCTAGTGTAGTGGTTAGCGTATGAGTGCTGATGTGATTGAATGTGGTTTGTTTCTTGTTCAGTGTGAATGAAATGAACTCCATTGGGACGTCACAATGCGAGAGTATGAAAGGAATAGTGTGTAGAAATTTTGTTTCATTAGCGTGTAGGATTTGTGTATGATTTACGTATTTGTCTGTCGTGAATCTGTTTCATTTTAACATCGCTTGTGATATGATAGAGAGGTGTATTTGTGGTCAAGGCTGGAATAGCGAGGGTTTGTTAAAACTCGTCTCCATCCAAGGTCAGCGCTCGGCCACACAAATGTAAAGAGTTGTTGCGAGCCAACAGGCAAGCAGCTATGAATCAGCCAGCTCTGGGAAAGTAACGGAGTCTGTTATATAATCTGTCGCGTGGAGAGGGTCGCGTGCTACTAGCGCCCAGGTGTTCACTGGAGCGCGTCAAAGGAATGTAAAATACGCAGGGTCTTTAATTGATGTATAGCTTGTTATAATGACACAAGCCGCCCCAAAATTTGTCACAGTGTTCGTGGAACGCAGTATTGTCAGTGGCGTAAATGTGAAGAAGAAAGAAAGGGAGTGTGTTTTATTTAATGTATGAATGTTTAGATTTAGTTTGCACCATTGTTATTAAATTGTTTAGTTTGTTAGAAGCCTCGTCGTTTCGATTTATTTTAGATATAAGGAGATGCAACTGTGAAACCCATTATAGGTCCAGAGGCTGACCACAAGATCCCCGAGAACGAAAGGTAGGTGCTCTACTTCGAGCTAAGTGCATAATATGTAATTCACAGTTTCATCGTAATTTCAGCCACGTATATTCGTGAGGGTCTTGTTGGAGTGGATTCTTGACTAGTATTTGCGCCGGAGCTGTCAGGGTCTACAAATCCAGTGGTGCTTCGGATATCTAACAGACCGCCTCTAGAATATACGGGTACAGTACCTTACTTACGGCCACGTCCGACTCCTACGCAATCCAATACACACAACTAGTAAAGCCATCCAATGACACAGATTTCACACACACCCAAGTACATGGAGCTACAATAACCACAATATCTATATCAAATTAATCATCAACAACAACAAGAAATCACAGTGTCTGGACCTGTCTTGATTTGGGAATGAACTTCCTTTGGGTTCACAGCATTATGGTGCAAACGAGTTAGTTAGTTACTTAGTTAGTTAGTTATTGTTTATTTAAGGGGCGGAACTACGTGGCCATCTGCCCCTTGGTGCAAACGAAATCCCAACTGCCCAAAATGCCGGAGGTTTGGGTTCAAGTCCCGAGAGTAGCCCCTTTTCCAATTCTCACTCTTCACAACTTGCTACGCAGCGGTGTCATGGTGTAAATAAAGTTGTTGTTGATGATGATGATTTTTTAGGAGCTTTGCGACATTGTGGTCATGTAGCCCCATGTACTTGGGTGTGTGGAATATGTCTGATAACCTATGTCACTATGATGTCTGTACTAGTATGTGTATTTTTATTTACGTAGGATTTGGGTAGGAAGCGCCCATGGCCTTAAGTTAGGTACATCTTTGCATTTGCCTGGAGTAGAAGTGGCAAACCACGGAAAACCACTTCCAAGATGGCTGAGGTGTAATCGAACCAAGCCCTTCTCAGTTTTGCCTCACGAGGCTGAGTGTATCCCGTTCCAGCCCTTAGACCAGAATAGATAGATAGATTTATTTACCATCAACAGGACAGGCACCCAATTATAGATGATATAATAAAACATGATAAACATTAAATTAACTTAAAAACAACTATTTAGCTAACCTAGAAACAAACATTAAATTACTTGGCAAAGCCGGGAATCTAACCCGGTTCTCCGTGGTGACAGCCACGAATGCTAACCACGTACACAATGGCTGGGCTGTCAGATTAGGGTAGAGCAGGGTTGTAAGAACGAGTAAAATGAAACCACCTAGCGTTCACAAATCTAATAGTGTCAGGTTAGAAAGAGAACGAGGGTTGGCCAATAGAGATCAGGTAGGAAAGACAATGGAAAGGAGCTGGGCGCTAGCAAGCAAAAGTAATGCTAGATTCTACTTGTTAGCCCAGCAAGGCCAGGAGCATCTAATTGTGGGGTCTTGTGAGAAATAATTGTAAGATGCAATTACAATAACTTAATTATGTTTATTATTAAATTATTTTGTAGATAAAACAAGTATTACATAATATAACAACTAAATAAATGTAAAAAAAATCCTGTTCTCAGAAGAAAATTCTACAGCTCCTTGTGCTGTAATAGTTTTCTAGCTGAAATATAAAATAATGGAATTCCACTCTCGTGCATTTCAGTATATTCATTACATCTGTTTCTACAAGGTTATGTTAGTTTAATCAACACTGAAGTATAAATTACAACAGGATTACTGGAATAACTTCTGTACAATGAAAATGACAGGTTTTCAATGAACTTGTTTTTACACCGTTCCCTCTTAAAATATTATTCAAGAGACACATTTTGAGCGATATATGGCCCAGCTGGAACATGTACGAAGAAGTTCATACTTGATGCTGAGTAAATATTACAGTACTACAACCCCAACAAATAACACAGGTTGCCAATCATGCATTCATTGCCTAATGAAATCCAGCCAATACGTAACACTCAAACGGTGTTTATACTGACAGAAAAGCAAAAGGAACACCCAATCTAAGACCGCCATTCGTCACTGCTGCAGCTGTAGAACTTGTTTCAGTAACTGGTGGCGTCACTAGGCGAGGGTGGAAGAAGCGGACTTCTTCGTGTGACACGATCAAATATGACCCAGTAGAGAAATATCTAGGTACAAGCACAAATTAACTTGGTTAATTAGAACTTTTTAAATTTGAAATTGAGATAATTCGAACTCTTCATACGATCCTTTTGCCTTTTCTATACAGTACATGCAAATAAAACGTGTCTAATTCAAAATCTTTCGGTTCCTTCGACCTCGAATCAAACAAGTTCGACTGTATATTAAACTGGATCGATAATTTAACTCACGTTTTGTGTGTTAGTAAGTGAAAACACTAGTTCAATACTGTGTTCACATTCATATAGCGTTGTTTCATGCCGCACGAGCAGCTTTGGTTGTGAACGGTTGAACAAGAACATTATGGAAATGTTATCATTTAATTCCTATTAATTCCTAATTAACCATCGGAATACCATGTTAGGGCAACGACTAGGTGCCCTTGTAATGCTCTCAATTGAGAAGAATCTGGCATCCAACTTTTAAATGTATAGATACATTTTGTTGAGATAACACCGATGTATAGACTTCAGTTTTCGTCTTCGAGTGAGGACGGCATTGTATTTTAAAATATTTTATTGTGATTTTCTTGGGTTGTTTTTTATTTAATTTTATAACATTTCACACAGGTTATATTTGCACGAGCCGCCACTGATTTCAACTTGTGTCTGTTTGGAAGAAACGTACCACTCGGCCTGTTCCGCTACTGCTTGTACCTTCTTCTCCGCCTCAGAAAAAAGTGTCTCAATGCACTCTACACCTTCTCTCTCTAGTGACAGTCCCGCTTTCGTCTAACTCAACTCTGTTTGGAAGAGACGCACCACTCGGCCTGTTCCGCCACTACCTGTACCTTCTTTTCCGCCACAGAAATAGTGTTCTCAATGCACACTGCACCATCTCTCTCCAGTGACAGTCCCTCTTTGGCAAGAGCAATCAGATCGTTAACTATCACAGACTTAATCTGTGATGCTGCAGATCGGATTTGCAATAGAACCTGGGAATCGCAGGTCGAATTAGCGCCACAGATCGTGTAGTTTTGGACAGCTGCACGCATTAAGTTATTAAGATCCTGAAGGTCTTTCCCCAGCTGGTTCATATACGGCTGGATAGCCCTTTCACTGGATGAAAAACAGTCCGAAAAGTTCTTGCGTGTTACATTCCATATCCCCCTTAGCTGATTGTCTGACACCACCAAGCATTCTTCAATGGGCTCAGCAATCGAGTGCGCGTACTTGATAACCTGCTTAATATGAGCCTCGGCTAAAGCTATCTCCTTTATCACAGCCTTCTCGATTACAGCAAGACAACTTTCAGCAGCAGCCACACTAGCGTTCCGGAATGATTCCACTGCCTCTTCGATGTCAGCGAGGTCCTCAGAATATATGGAAGCGTCGCAACCCTGGAAGAGGTAAGTTAGTGGAATTAGTAAAACAAACATGGCGAAAATTTGACCCAATAATTCAGTTAGAATTCCAAGTATTGAATTTTCTTATCCTGAGGTTATAGCTAAAGCCCTGCGCGGATACGGATTTCCACGGATAAACCCGCGGAGATCCGCAAAAATTTTCGCCATGCGGATATACTGTAGTTAGCATGGCTGTGCGGATAGTGGATAAGCTGCAGATAATGTTTAGAGTAAATTTGCGGATAGTTTTTAGATTACAATGTTGAACTGTTTTTTTTATATATAATTTTAGTTTTTGCCAAGATCTGCGTCTTTCACGTTTCTTGTTATTTCCCTATTTGTTTTCGCTTGGATTGTATGAGAATAATGAAAACATGAGAGAAGCCAGTCATGGAAATACCCTCGATAGTGTTGATTTTGCCCCAAAAATATCCTTTATACCTGCGCTTGCCTGCTTTGGTATATCCGACGACTAAGTAAGTGCTATAATAATTAGCCACCCGCTGTTTCACTCGCATTTCTCAGAGGGACAAAACTCAGTCAACATAGTCTTGCGATTCACTCACAGCCTAGGGGAACGACTTTCTCCTCAAATGTCTAAATGTGTTGCTTTAATACTTTATGTTTTATCTAATAAATTAAAACTATGAATGTAATGTCAGCGGATTTGGATAACAAACGTGCGGATGTGGATAACAGTCGTGCGGATGCGGGCTGGATGCGGATAACGTTTTGTTTATCCGCGCAGGACTCTAGACTTATAGCTATGAAAAGATAAGTAATATTCTTCCTACAAGGCCACCAGGATAGCGCGGTACATTAAGCACTAACCAAGACTGTCATAATCTATGGAATCTGAGAATAGATGGCTTCGAGGTCCTCCGTCGACCGTCCTTGAAATGGTTTCAATTGTTTCCATCTCATTTTCAGGCAAATGGTGCTTTTCTGATAGGCTATGGCCCTGAGGCCGCTTCCTTTCCATTTCCTATCCAACCCACACTACGTTCCGTATTTATCATGCACCCGTTTTATAACACCAGGTGAGTTAGTGTAGTGAAAAAAGACTGTGACTCCATCGAAAATAATAAAAATATATTTTATTCATATTCCCTTTTATGGGAAAAAAAAATCTCCACCCCGACGTCTCTAAAACCCACCATTATATATTTCTGGAAAAAGATCGTTATAATATTGGAAATACAATAGTTTAGACAAGTTCAGAGATATTAATTTCGATTATGGAAATATAAACGTAAAAATTGCAACAACTTCAGTTAAACAAGAAAGGTACATTTTTAACTTCGGAAGAGAGAGACAAAATACTTTATGAATAATTGCCCGTAGATAAGAGAAACCGTACAGATTCAGCCTACTAATGAATGTACGAGATAATAATAATAATAATAATAATAATAATAATAATAATAATAATAATGCATAGGGTCAAGAAAATGATCTTCACTGACAAAGTTTGAGAAAAAATGATAAGATATTATAGAGATAATAATATAATTATTATTCTTATAGAACCGGTTTCGGTCTCATTAAGGCCTTCATCAGCAAACGAATGAACATTTTAAAAAGAATTGCAAGCAATGAAAAAAGATATTTGATACCATAATTAGAGTCAAACAATAATTTCCTTTAGACTGTTGAAAAATAAAACGATTCAACAAGTTAGGAATCGGTAAATTTTAAAAATTAAACATTTAATTGAGGTGGTGAAATTAAATAATATATCTAAAGATGTTTTATGCCTAAAATTCTTAAAAAATAGAACCAGATCTGTTGCAAATTTGATTATTTAATGTGATTTTTTTTTCCAAAAGCAGCCTGATATGAAGAGGGATGACTCTTGCCATTGTTCTATAACACACCCACATGCCATTTGAATCTTATATCTTTATCCAACAATGGCACCCTGGCGTCTCTACAAGCCTCAGTAGTTGAAAGGGACGTAAATGTATGTCCACCACAATACGAAAGAGAAGGATGACCTTTTCTCGACATTTGAGTAGGATGAGCCTGGAAATACTGACATAAACGTGCAGTACCTGCGCGTCAGAAGAAATTGAAAGCCCGTCCCCACTGGCTGAGAAAGATGCACAAAGATCTGCCAATCTATTATTATATTATTATTATTATTATTATTATTATTATTATTATTATTATTATTATTATCACTACCACCTCCACCAGCGGAGATACCGGATAGAGATATTCGCTCTCAGCTACGCCGCATTCTGGGAGAGTCAGTGGCTAGCTGATCCCAGACCCAGTAAACTGAGAGCGATAATAGAACTACAGTAAGCGTGTGAAGCGAAGCTCATTCCGGGCTCGGGGGGAGGGGGAGTCCGTCATATTATGCAGATTATGTTATGGGTAGATCATGTACGGTCACCCACTAGAACCTGATGAGTAGGGATTAACTGAGTGTTAGTTAGTTATTTATTGAAGTTTTAAGGGGCGGAACAACTAGGTCATCTGCCCATGATTAACTGAGTGTGTGGATCTTGCTGATCTACGAAGAAACCTTGGTTACTACAATATGCTCAATCTCATCTACTTTATGGGAGAGAGTGGCTGGCTGCGTGGCTCAGCGGTAACGTTCTCGCCAGCTGTGCCCAAAGTTGCAGGATCGAAACCTGGCACAGCCAGTTGGCATTTGAGGGTGCGCAAATACGAGCGAACCGTGTCAGTGAATTTACTGATACGTTAAAGATCCCCTTCGAAGCATAATTCCGGCACCCCTGCGTCTCAGTAAGCCGCGGTAGTTAAAAGGGACGTAAAACCAATAACATTAGCAGGATTAGGGCCTACAATCTAAATTTACGAGTATTATGTGGCTCAAAGAACTTATTTTCTTTTATTTGAAATTATCATTGTTATTATTATTATTTTTATTGCCTACTTTTTAAATCTATGATTCTGTTGCGTACTTTCGTTTGTTGTTATAATAATTATTGATGTCACTTTTGTTTTATTTATGTCATGCTTTTCATATTTAGGTGTCCACTCCTAAATTTCCCAAACATGAAAAATCAATTTTAACTATGGTAGAGGAGTAGATGGTTTCATTTTTATCCACCCTTTAAAAACAAGAATTATCATCACATCTTGATTCATGTCCCAAGGAACCCACCCCAATCCTATAACCTAAGCAAATAGTTCCGTGAAGAACTATCCAGCCCATTTTTATAAACTATTTATGATAATTGCCTTCATCAACATACAAAATTTCAGTTTGATTGCTGCAATACATTCGTAGATATTTAGAACCGTCTAAATGTTTTGGATGGTCGCCATGTTGGTTTTTTATAGAAGTAGGTCTTAGAGTTATGTACTATTACATGAAGATTATTGTGTAGTTGTAGTATTCAAACATCAATCGCGTGATTGGGACGCAAAACATGAAAATCAGATTTTAAAATTTCACAGAGCCGCTATGTTGTGGTTATTGAAACAATTGAAATAAATTAGATGCCAGTGGATTGAAATTTATATAAGCATTTATTATACCAAGTTTTATTGCGCTCGGATGGTTGAATCGCGAGAAACGTTCACTTAAATATTTCTATTTTTCGTTGCTGCCATGTTGGATTTGTGCTCACCAGGTTATTGAAAGTCCTGTAGGTGAACTTATGTTCATAGCCTCTATCAACATACAAAATTTTAGTTTGATTGCTCTCATAGATTAATAGATATTGATAACCGTCTAAATATTTCGTTTGGTCGCCATTTTGGATTTTATATATGTAGGCCATAGAGTTATGTACTATTAGATGACGATTTTTGCGTTGGTTCATTATTCAAATGTTCACTTCGATCGCATGATTAATACACGAGAAATAAAAACTTAATTTGAAACATGCGCACAGCCGCCATCTTGAGGTTATGTGAACAATAGAACTAAATTATATGTCAGTGCATTACAATGTGTTTAAACATTTGCTGTACCAAGTTTCATTGCGTTTGGATGGTTAAATCGCGAGAAAAGTCTATTTGAAAGTTTCAACTTCGCTTGGACGCCTTGTTCGTTTTGTAGTTAACAGGTTTTCGAAAGTCCCATAGGTGAACTTCTAGCAGTGCCCTTTGTCACTGTACAAAATGGAATGCCGGTGAAATATTTCGCACAGCTGCCATGTTGGATTGGTGAGACGTAATGAAACTTGAAGGGCACGGTCGGGGTCGGCCAAAATTGTACCTATGACTTACCAAGTTTCATTGAAATCGCTCCAGCCGTTTAGAGGTTATTAGGGGTGGGGCACACACACACACACAGGCGCACGCGCGCACACACATTCACACACACGGACAGAAGATGATCGCATAAGCCTTTTTTTTTTTCATAAAATGAAAAAAAAAGGCTAAGAGAAACAATAGCACACAATACTACAATAACCACAGAACACTGGTTATCAAACAAATTTAACGCACAATCAAGTACACAGGGCTGATGATCAGAATGTCCCAAGATCCTAAAATGATTTACAACAAATAACCTCGGTCGACCAGATAGCCTATACCTATACAATACTCGGCTTGCATTGAAGAGCACAGGTCAGGGTTTACGATCTCATATTTTTCATCAGCCATGGCCACAAGGCTTTTCCTTAAAAAGAATCCAAAATAGTACTTAATGGACTCATTCTTTGCCTAATAACTTTATTTCTAATTTTGTTCAGGGTTAATGACCACGGTGTCCCTAGCCCCGAAATGAAGCAAAAACAAAAATATCTCATGTTGTCTAATTTTGAATCCCGACAGATATTTTGCAAAATTGTATACCAACAGCTAGTACTTATGCATGAACAAAATGTTACCCGTTACCTATTTCCGTGTTCGGCGGCTCCGGTGGCCTAGTCGTTAGCATGCTGAACTGCTATGCCCAAGATCGCAGGTTCAAACCCGGCCGAAGTCGTCGGATTTTTAAGAACGTTAAAATCCTTCAGTATGCCTTCCTTCGGAGGGGAAGTAAAGCCGGCGGTCCCTTAGATTTATGGCATGTAAAGGAACCTACAGTACCACTGCAGTTGGTAGTGTGCAGCTAAATTTGTAGGTTATATTTGGCTATTTAAAAACGCTCTATCAAGTTCCAATGTTCGCCGCTAGGTTTTAGTGACAGTAACATCTGGTAACCAAAGTTGCCGGCCCCGTGATGTTGGAGAGCGCACCTGCCTCGCACCCAGGGCCCCCGGGTTCAATTCCCGGCTCCGTCAGGAATTTTAGAAACTGCCGTAAGGGCTGGAACGGGGTGCACTCAGCCTCGTGAGGACAATTGAGTTGCTGCCTGATAATGAGGCATCACCCCGGTCACGGAGACCAAGAATAACGACCGAGAGGACCAGAAGCGCTGATCACGCGTCACCTCATAATCTGCAGGCCAAATGGCTAGGCAGAGGTCGCTTGGTTGGCCTAGGCCCTTCATGGGCTGTAGGACCATAGGTTTGGTTTGGTTTATGTTGTTGATTCAATAGTTTTCCATATACGGTATGACTCATAAGTACACTCCTCATAGGTGCTCTCTGTCTGGTTTGAGTTATATGGGCATACGCTTGGTACGGTACGTATTTGTGGTATTTTGCAGTTGAGCAACAAAATAAAGTGGTCAAGAAGAGCTCGACTCAAATTCGTTGTATCTCAAGTCGAGATTCAACAACGGACGTGTTTCTACATAGCACACAGCTTTACGGTTTGAAGTGGAAACCATAGAAATATTGTCAAAATAGTGTTAACAATACGCTTATGTACCTTTATTATTATTATTATTATTATTATTATTATTATTATTATTATTATTATTATTATTATTATTATATAATTCGTTGAGGCCATCTAGGACCACGTTAAGTCTTGCTACACTTGGCAATTTGTTTCACCTTCCTCTGAGCCCAGAATTCTCTCATTCTCTGTGAGTGGGCCATCTTGCGCTCCGCTGTCCAAGTGGTACCTTGTCTTCTTTTCGGGTTCGATGTCTCGTCTCGGGTTAGCCCATTAGTCAGTATCTTTTTGCGGAAGAGATCTCTATTGAAGGCGTAGTCGGGGTTTAGATGCAGTATTTTGAGGTCGTCTTTGGTATTCATAAACCAGGGCATTGTGGTTTTGGGTTTGGAGTCAAAGAAATGAAAAATCTGTTTAGTCAGCCTGTTTCCGTCCATTCGTTTGAGATGACCGTAATACCGTGCCCACCTTTTACGGATTGATTCTGAAATTTTCTCTATTTCACTGTAGACTTCTTTGCTGGATTTTTTTATAGTGGATACCATTCTTGTAATTTGATCCCATTATACCTCTGACGACTTTGCGCTCTTTTTTCTCCAGTTCTTCAAGGAGTCCTTTATTAGCATTTAGGGATAGGGTTTCGGCTGCATACATAACTACTGGTTTCAGAACAGTTTCATAATGACGTAGTTTAGTATTTTTGGACAGGCATTTTTGTTGTATATTGAGCGCGATGTTTGATTGGCTATTTCGAGTTTGCGTACTCGTTCCTTTAGTGCTTCTTTGTCCAGTCCACTTTTCATGATGATCTCTCCCAAGTACTTAAATTTTTCCACTCTGTTGATCTTCCCGTATTTTTTCTGCAGTTTTGCTGGGGCGTCTTTGATGTAGGTCATTATTTCTGTTTTTTTCGAATGATATCTGCAAGCCAGTTTGTTCAGCGATTTCTTTTAAAAGGTCGATTTGCATCTTAGCAGTTTTTACGTCGTTCGACAGAATGGCGATGTCATCAGCGAATGCTAGACAGTCGACTATGATCCCCTTGGATTTTGCTCCCATTCTCAAAGGGCTCAGTTTCTAATAATTTTGTTCACCAGGTCCGAATGACTTTTTCGAGGACGCAGTTGAAAAGAGTTGGAGAGAGCCCGTCACCCTGTCTGACTCCCGTTTTGACCTCAAAGGAATCCGACAGACATCCCAGGAACTTTACTTTGGATTTTGTTTCAGTTAGGGTTGCTCTAATTAATGCCAGCAGTTTCAGGTCAACCCCGAATTCGTTGAGGATGTTCAACAGAACTTCGCGGTCTATCGAATCGTAAGCCTTCTTAAAGTCCACAAAGACTGATACGTACGATTTGGACCTGAGATTGCAATATCTAATGATCGTTTTGAGGTTGTGGATCTGTTCGGCAGTTGAACGACCCTTTCTGAATCCCCCTTGGTATTCTCCTATTTGATGCTCGACTTCGGCTTCTAATCGCTCCAGGATAGCAAGTGAGAGAATTTTGTATGTTACCGGTAGGAGGGATATTCCTCTGTAGTTGTTGACGTTTTTCATGCTGCCTTTCTTGTGTAACGGATGGATCAAGGCCGTTTTCCAATCTTCTGGTAGAATTTCATTTTTCCAAATTTGTTCTATTTGCTTCTGCAAGATTTCAACTGCTTCTTCGGGAGCATATTTCCAAAGTTCTGCAACTACAGAGTCTTCCCCGGGCGCTTTGTTGTTTTTAGTCGAGCAATGTGACGCTTGATTTCGTCTTTGTTGGGTGGTCTTGATTCTGGTCATCTGCGAATGGGTTCCTCGGTCTTGATGGAATTTTTGGGTTGATCGCAATTTAGTAAATTCTTAAAGTAATCAGCTAGGATGGTACAATTTTCTTCATTTGAGGTCGCCAGTGTACCGTCCTTTCGCTGAAAGCATAACGACGGAGGTTTATAACCCGTAAGTTTCATTTTGAACGTTCCGTAGTACTCTCTGGTGTTGTTTCTTTTAAAGTCTTGGTCGATCTTCTCAATAAGTGACTTTTCATATTTACGTTTCTCAGCTAGGATCACTTTAGCTGTCTGCGCTCGTTGGGCTTTGTAGGTTTCCCAATCAGTTTGCGATTTTGTTGAGTAATATTGTTTCCATTCATCGAGCCTTTTCTTGAGAACTGAAACACATGTATCATTCCACCAGGCATGTTTCTTGCTTCTTTTAATTTCCGGTTTTTTGTGTTGTTAAAGTCACAGTCGATTGGTCGAGCCTTTTCCTGGAACTCGGTTACATTCTGTTTGAGTTTATCAGTGTCGAAGCGAATAATTTGTTTGGGCGTCTTGTTGGTGTTTGCAGGGACCGGTTTGAATTTAATTATAGACATATAGTGGTCTGAAGCCACGTTTATGCCTTTTTTAACCTTAACATTCGTAATCTCAGGGCTGTTTTTCCTAGAGATTGCGACGTGATCTATTTGAAACTCTCCGATGGCGTCGACAGGAGATCGCCATGTTGTCTGCTTTCTGGGAAGATGGCGAAAGTGTGTCGACATGATCTGCAAGTTATGGTTTTCGCAAATGGAGACCAATCTCTCACCATTTTGATTGGTTCTTTTGTGGGCAGGATAGTTTCCAATGATTTTCCTATACTTGTGTTCTCGACCAAGTTGAGCATTGAAGTCCCCCATAAGAAGTTTAACATGGTGTTTAGAAATTTTGGCGAGCTTTTCATCCAGTAGGTCCCAAAAGTTATCCACTTCGTCCGGGTAAGATCTGTTCTTGTCATTTGTGGGGGCATGTGCGTTAACTAGTAGGTTTTGTTGGCGCATTTGATTGTTAATATGGATAATCGGTCATTAACTGGCTAAAAATTTGCGACCGACTTAAGGATTCTGGTTCTCACAGCAAACGCTGTTCCAAGCATCACAGATCCATTGAGGACCCTCTTTTGAGCTCTGCTCTTGAAAAAGCGGTAACCTTCAGATTCGAAAGTCTCTTCGTCTGGGTAACGTGTTTCTTGTAGGGCAATGATGCATGATGTATCATTATTATTATTATTATTATTATTAATATTATTATTATTATTATTATTATTATTATTATTATTATTATTATTATTATTCCATTAAAATATAAACAACGTACTTCTGAAATTTAATACAATCCTGGAACCCTGGAGCAGGCACTTCACCAAGATCAGCAATGAGAATTCCCACATCCTACAATACACAGTGTACCTCGAACATCAGGACCTTTGAATGAAAACTGTAAAGGCCACTGAACCTGACGATATCCCAGCTGAAGCCTGGAAAATGCTTGGACAACAAGGCGCAGAGATTAATGCAACCCATGTTCAAACAATTAATCATAGAAGAAGCGGCGCTACCATCGTCTTGGTCCGCATTGGGCCTACTATGCCTATTTTGAAAGGCAGCCAATAGCTGTGCCAACCATCGACATATTCGTCTTCTACGTCATGCTGTGCTATGCAATTCCATGAAGCTCTTTGAACGCATCATAGACAAGCGCATACGACACATTGCCAACGTCACTGAAAACCAATTGGGATCTGTGGAATATGTAGAATGGTTAATTCCATTGATGAAGCTCGATTGCTTATGGAAATGTACCAGAAAAAGAGTAACAGACTACTCACATTGCCTTTCTGGACCTGGAAAAGGCCTTTGATCACGTTCCTTATGAACTCATTCACCTAGGTCACATGGCATCACTGAAGAGTATGACCAATGGATCAGCTTGTTTTGTTGTTGTTTGAGTCTTCAGTCTTTTGACTGGTTTGATGCAGCTCTCCATGCCTCCCTGTCCTGAGCTAATCGTTTCATCTCTACATAGCTCCGACACCCTACATCCGAGGCAATCTGTTTAACATATTCTAACCTTGGTCTACCCCTACAGTTCTTGTCCTCGACCCTTCCTTCCATAACTAAGCTTGCTATTCCTGGGTGTCTTAGAAAGTGTCCTACCAACCGATCTCTTCTCTTCATTAGCAGTCGCCAGAAACATCTCTCCTCTCCCACTCGTCTTAATACCTCTTCGCTTGTAACCCTATCTACCCATCTGATCTTCATCATTCTCCTGTAACACCACATTTCAAATGCCTCAATTCTCCTCTTTTCTGCTGCACCAATAGTCCAAGTTTCACTTCCATAGAGCGCCACGCTCCAGACAAAGGCTTTCAAAAATGACTTCCTAATACCTAAATCTATATTCGATGTCAGCAGATTCCTTTTTTGTAGAAATACTTTCTTTGCCTGAGCCAACCTACTTTTTATATCCTCTTTGCTTCGTCCATCACTGGTTATTCTGCTTCCTAAGTAACAGAAGTCTCCTACTTCCTTTAGCTTTTCACCTGCCAATTTGATCTCCATAGAGGTTTCTGATTTATTTCGGCTGCATTCCAGTATTTTTGTTTTACATTTATTAATTTTCATCATGAATTCTTTCCGTAAGACGGAGTCCATACCATTCAAAAACTCATTCAAATCCTCAGGCTTGTCGGCCAAGATGACGATGTCATCAGCAAATCTCAGAGTTGAAATTATTTCTCCTTGAATCTTCACTCCCACTTTAAATTTTTCTCTAATTTCCTTCATTGCTTGTTCAATGTAAAGATTGAAAAGTATGGATGATAAGTTGCAGCCTTGCCTTACACCTTTCTGAATACCAGCTTCTCTCTCATGTCCTTCAACTCGAATGACTGCTGTCTGGTTTCTGTATAGATTGTATATCACCCTCCTATCCCTGTACTTTATTCCAATCGATTTCAAAATGTCAAACAATTTAGTCCAATCAACGTTATCAAAAGCCTTTTCTAAGTCTACAAAAGCCATGAACGTTCTCTTATCTTTCCTTATTCTACCTTCCAAAATCAGCCTAAGACTTAGTACAGCTTCCCTTGTTCCTACATTTCTCCTGAAACCAAACTGGTCATCACCCAACTCCGTTTCTATCTGGCTTTCAATCCTCTTGTAAATTATTCTAGACAGGATCTTTGAAGCATGAGTAATCAAGCTGATTGTACGGTAATCTTCACATCTGTCAGCTCCCACTTTCTTTGGTATTGGCAACTCAAACTAACACTTGGGGCGCTGCGGTCGTCCGGATAAGTAGGGTAAAAATACTCAATAACACGCGTTTGATATGGAACACTTTTTATTTTTCGTTTATAATCAGTAAATGTGGTCCCTCGAATAATGACAGTGTTGTTTTCAATTGTATATATGTATAAATGTGCGATGCACGTGATCTAATTTGCGTGTTCCACTGGTGTTTATGTGTCAATTGCATATTATCAAGCATCGGTTGACTGCTGGTATTTGTTTTTGTGCAGTTCGAGTCATGGCGCTGTTACCTTTAAAAGCTATATTTGAGTTTGCTCATTGTACCATAGACTCTAGAAATTATTTGCTGCTTGGTTGGGCGAAGGGATGAGCTTAACTTGTATTAAAACTCGGGGTTGACAGTAATTGCTTGATTTGGAAGACAAATTAGACAAATTAGGCCTATATGACTCGTAGTGGAATGGCTCGGATATCGCCGAGCGAGGTGATGACGGTTGGTAGGGTTATTGGAAATGAACTTGGGAGCGTAAAAGGACCTGACTGATGAAGCTTGGCTGTCCTCAGCTGGCGTAGGCCTAGGCTTGGCTGTCTTGGTACGGCTTGGCTCGGCGAGACTGTGCTTGGCTGTCTAGGTGCGGTTTGGCTCGCCGTAACAGTGAACAACCCGTCCTGTCGTCAGTGAGTGTAGTGGTGAGTGGTCCAACCCGCTCTTATTGCCCGTATTTATTTGGTATCGTCACCTTTCTGCTATTGCTCTTTGCATCTTTTGGAAAGTGATGAAAACGTATATCCGCAGCCCTCTTATACATCGACTTACAGCCGTAAACTGAGCAATATACTTTGATTTTACTCATTTTGCACTCTTATCAACGAGTGAAAATTATTACTTATGTATAAACACGAAGAATTTACCACGATCTGCCTACCAATACAAGAAACCATAATACAAACAGTCACCACGTGACAAATGTACCGTACCCTACTTGGTAAGTTTCTAATTTTTACCGCTAGATGTCATATCAGATAGCTGGAGTTGCCAATAGGGATGATTACATTCTTCTTGAAATCAGGTACCTCACCTGCCTCATAAATCCTACACACCAAGTGAAATAACCTGATCAGACCTTCATCCCCTATGCAGCATAGCAACTCAATCGGTATATCATCTATGCCTGGTGCTTTGTTCCTGCTTAAGTCTTCCAAAGCTCTATCAAATTCTGATCTCAATATTAAATCTCCTTTCGCATCCTCATCAATTTCCTCCTCCCTTTCCATTACATGATTCTCAATCTCCTTTCCCTTATACAAACTCTCTGTAAGCTTTCCATCTCTCAACCTTTTCTTCCCTATCTGTTAGAGGCTTTCCATTTGTGTCCTTAATATTACAGCACTTAGTCTTCTTTTCCCCAAAAGTATTCTTAATCCTTCAATAAGCTGTGTCTACTTTTCCTAATTTCAGACAATTTTCTATACCTGCACATTTCTCTTTCAACCATTCTTCTTTCGCTTCCTTGCACTTCTTGTTAACCTCATTTCTCAGACGTCTGTATTCTGCTTTCCCCTTTTCATCTCTTACATTCTTGTGTTTCCGCCTTTCATCCATCAATTCTAGTATATCCTGAGTGATCCACGGTTTTCTACCTATTCTTTCTTTCCTACCAATGTTTTCTTCTGCGGATTTTGTTATTTCATTCTTCAAAAGTGCCCATTCGTCTGCAATTGAAGTTTGTTTAGGGTTTTTCATTAGTCCTGCCTTTATACTCTTCTTGAATCTTTCGTTTACATCCTTCTCTTTCAGCCTGTCTATTGCCCACCTTTTTGACTTTTGACTTTTCTTCAGTTTCTTCAACTTTAATCTGCATTTCATTACAACCAGATTGTGGTCAGAGTTTATGTCAGCACCAGGATATGTTTTACAATCCAAAATCTGGTTTCGAAACCTCTGCTTGACCATAATGAAGTCGATTGGGTAACGCCTTGTATCTCCTGGTCTCATCCATGTGTATATTCTTCTATTGTGGTTATTGAATAAGGTGTTAGCTATGACCAATTCATGCTCGGTGCAGAATTCTACCAGCCTGCTTCCTCGATCATTCCTTTCACCTAATCCGAAATCTCCTACTATCTTCCCTTCTCTCCCTTTTCCTACCACAGCATTCCAATCTCCCAATACTATAACATTTTCATCACCCTTGATATACCTCAGAATTTCGTCTATTTCTTCGTAGACCTTTTCAACATCCTCATCATCAGCTTGACTGGTAGGCATATAGACTTGTACCACTGTGGTGCAGGTAGGTTTAGTATTGATTTTTGCTACAATAATCCGTTCACTATATTGCTCATAATATTCCACCCACTGTCCAAGTTTCCTACTCAATATGAGGCCAACTCCTGCTTGGCCATTGTTTGATTTAGTGCTAATGACCCTATAGTCTCCTGACCAAAAGTCCCGTTCTTCCTGCCAGCACATTTCACTAATCCCAACCAAATCCAACCTCAACCTATCCATTTCCCTTTCTAAGTTTTCTAACCTTCCACTTCCTAGCAGACTTCTAACATTCCACGCTCCGATCCGTAGAATGTCAGATTTCCTCTTTGTCACTTCTGTGATGTTAACCCCCTCTCGAGTAGTCCCCACCCGGAGATTCGAACGGGGGACTAATTTACCTCCGGATTGAAATTTTACAAGGGAGGAGGCCATCATCACATGTAATTATGCATAGAGAGGTGCATATCCTCGGGAATAGCATACGGCTGTAGTTTCCCGTTGCTTTCAGCCGTGCAGCAGGACGCAGTGTAGCCATTATTTGGCTTATATTATCAATATCTTAACCGTCTATAAGACTAGTAAAGATTTGATTTATTCTGAAAGGCTGCTACTCCCTTTCAGAATAAGTAAAGAGCAATTCTACTAACAAAAATACTAACCTTCTACCGTACTAACAATTAAATACCAAAATTCTACTAACAAACAAAAAATACTAAAGTTCCACCAACAACAAATACTACCACTAAAACAGTCTGTCACCAGGCACACTCACATGCACCCTCACACATCACAGTCTACTGAAACAATGAACTATAACTAATAAACAATGCAACTGCTACCAGACACACTCACACACCACAGTCTAATAGAACAATGACATATACCTAATAGACAAACTAACTACCTACTTACAACTAAAACTAACTACATACTTACTGTACTGTTATTTGAATTGACAATATTATCAGAACTCTACCAGCACTGTCTGACGCCCTGTTGGAATATTAACATTCCCCATTCGAAATGGTATTCACCAAGGATTGGCCCTATCGCCACTTCTCTTCATTTTATGTACGGACAGTCGCTTCCAATATCCAGTCATCATCCCCATCCCCCAAGTTCGCTTCTATAAACTGACGGAGTCCTTATAGCACCTGAGGAGTGCCAACATATTCAAGAACAGGTTCACAATTTGAAGGACAGACAATCAGACACGACTTTGACTTCATGCTAAGAAACCGTAGTAGGGAAGACTTTGCTAACTCCACCTCCACGGTATGGCTAACTCCGCAACAATTGAAATATACTTTTTATGCAGAGATCAGTGCAAAAGACGAGTTCATCTCAGGCAAGCGTGCTATCCTAACACTACGAGGCCGGCAATAAATAAATATATAAATGCATACAAATTCATAAGAAATGTTTAATAAATACCTGACTAAAATTAATATTCCGTTATGACTACAAGCATTTTGGTAGCTGCATAAGCAAATAAGTCATTTCAAGAATTCATGAATGACTAGCCTTGACTGGCCTACTATAATAATAATATCGTATGGCCTCGGGTGCTGGGTGCAAGCTTTGTTATTTGACGCCCAGAGGGCAGCTTGCATGTCAATTTTTTGTTCCTTGAAGCGCTTTGAAGTCAAGGAGGTTAGATACCTAAGCTCCTTGACACTATAGCGCTTTCTAGTAGAGAAAGGAGGAACTTGTTGGCGGAAATCCCGAGATTAATTTTGCCATTATGAACATGGCCTACTGAATTCAAATGGGTTCTTTAACATGCCAACATCGTATGACATGCGAGTCGTGATTTTTTCCGCCTTTCACGAATCACTTACCATGGCCAGGAGTGAACCTGCAAGCTTGGGGTTGGTAATCCGACACGACTCACCCACCGTGGCAAGCGTCTGGCCTACTGACATCACACCACCTCGTGGTATTGTTTACATTGCACTATTATGGGCACTGGGTTCACAGTTTATCCGTGCTCATCTCTACTGACACTTTTAACAATTGAATTATATCAGACATAGCTTTTTGTTATATCTACCCTATAATACTCCATTTAACAATGAATTTAGTCTCCGAAACTGAGGTTGACAAATATTGCAAAGCTCATATTGAACTTCCCATACCTGGAAGGCGAAAAACGCTGCGAAGATGATGAAGACGGTTGTGCTAGGTGCCATGGCTGATCTGACGACAGGACATCCACAGCACCCTTTTATAGCAGCTTGTAACACGCAACGAATATCAGTTATCCTAGTTTCGTTTGTTGTTTATAGCGACATCTGCGTACTACTCTGAATTAAAATAAAATCTTCCGTAAACAAAGAAAATGAGGTCGCAACAGCACGACACCGTCGCTTTGGATAGACAAGACTGTATGTAGTATACTGTGCTTACCAGACTTCCACACTACAGAATGAGCAAACAGATGCTTCGACAAGCACACCAGGTAATTAGTTGTTCTAACTAAACAAACTAAAAGAGTGGGCCATTTCTAAATTCTTCTGAATCCAGTTTATTTATTTTATTTTATTTATTTATTTATTTATTTATTTATTTATTTATTTATTTATTTATTTATTTATTTATTTAGGAATTTCTAACACCGTCGTCATCAGCTCCATGTTCTCGTTTTCGTGTAGAATCTGCCTGTTAACCTACGCTGTTGCACTGTCTGTTCATATATGTGTATTTCTAAATGACATAGGGCTGTGAAGAAGGCGGCCGTGGCCATGTAGGCCAACCTTCCGGTATCCACACTTCCAGCCTTCATACCAGGAGAGAAATATTTCATGTCAAACTAGGTTGCACTCGCATGCAAGATAATGGGTTAAGAACACATATGACAGCTAGGCCTATATTGAGGACGTACAAAAGAAAGTAACCCACAATAGAAGTCCATTGCCTTGTACAGTAGATGTCAGTATTAACTAGCAAACTGTAGTCGAATTCATAGGAAGAATCTTTTTCCCAGAGGTCCTGTCTGCAGAACCGTGGAGAGCAAACACAGACCCTAGGACTTGTTCGTCCCTTGATATCCCGGAAATACTAAGTTTGCATTTATTTTTAAAGTACGGTAGACCTACACCCCCCTCCAAAAAGAAAACTTCTTGGATTTTTTTGTCTTGAACATTTATTAGCCTATAATCATTTATGAAAAATAGGCTTATGAGAACACCTTTTGTCCGTGTATGTGTGTGTATGTGTGTGTGTGTGTGTGTGTGTGTGTGTGCATGTGTGTGTGTGCATGCGTGTGTGTGTGTGTCCTTAATAAAATTCTAAACGGCTGGAGTGATTCAACGAAACTCTGTGAGGACATAGTACTATTTTGTCCAACCGCAACTGTGCCCTTCAAATTTCAATGCGTATCACCAATCCAACATGGCGGGTGTGCGGAATATTTCACCGCCATTCTATATCTCCGAAACTATTACATATCAGCCTGCACTTTTGTACGGTAATAAAGGGCACTCCTGAAATTTCACCCATGTAACTTTCAAAATCCTATTAAGTACAAAACGAGCATGGCGGCCAAGTGAAGTTGAAATATTTAAATAGCATTTTCCCGCGATTTTACCATCCGAGCGCAGTGAAACATGGTACAGCAAAGGTGTATACACATTGTAATTCACTGGCATCTAATTTAGTTCAATTGTTTACACAACATCAAGATGGCGGCTGTGTGAAATTTTAAAATTAAGTTATTTCCTGTGTCTTAATCATGCGATCGAGGTCAACGTTTGAATAATGAACCTAAGCAATAATTGTCATCTAATAATACATACCTCTATGGCCTATATACAGAGTGGTCCACCAGCCCCTTTTTTTTTCTTTTAGTCGTTTACCCTCCAGGTTGGTGGAACCCACGGACTCAGCGAGGGAACTCACCGCTACCGCCTCTACGGGCAGTGTCCTAGAGCTGGGAACATCGAATCGGAAGGGATACAACTGGTGAGGTGGGATTGGCACCTCGCCCAGGCGGCCTCACCTGCAAAGCGAACAGGGGCCTCATGAGGGAAGGTAAGGGATGGTTAGGATGGATAGGCAAGGAAGAGGGAAGGAGGCGTCCGTGGCCTTGAATAAGGTACTGCCCCCGTAATTGAATTATATAGAGACCACGGTGGCTATATTTGAAATTATAAGGAGAGTTATGGCTGTCATAGTTATGACGTGGGTAGTCATGACGTAAGCACGGATGACGTAAATGTTATGCCAGCAGGTTACTTGAGCTGAGATTCTCAGTGACGTCAGCATTTAGTCGAGAATGTTCCAAGATTTACCACGCAGTCGCAGGAAACGAGGAATTCTGCTGAGGAAGAAACTATGCTATTGGAGGAGAGGCATGAACCAATCAACGATAGTTTAAAGGAAGACGGAGATTGCTGAAACTATGGTATTTTTATTACTTTTGGAATGCAGAATTGTGGAAATCCATTTGCAGTAAAAGCATTGATTTGGAATTTTGGTGAAATTTATTTTCAGTTTTTGAATTTTGAAAATCCGTCATGTATTAACGAAGTTGGAACTTTTAGCGATGACGTAGTATCACGCTTTGGAAGGGATGGAAACGCCCCTCGAGAAGTTAATAAAAGGGCTTGCGCAGAAGAGAGGAGCCTCTTTCGTTCTCTGATCATTCTGAGATCTCATTCTCAGATCATCGAAGTATATTTGTGAAAGTTCTTTTCTTATACATTCATTATAGTGAGACGTCGAAGTGAACAGCAGTGAAAAGAATCGTCTTTATAACGCGTGGCGAGGCCACTATATTAACGAGATCCAAGTCAAACTAGGTGAAGTTGAAACGGACCTTAGAAAGCTTCTACAAGTTTAGCTTCGAACAGTTAGCGGTCACCGATAAGCTAATTGTATTGTGCTGTGCTTCATAAAGTAATAGAGAAAAGCTGAACAATTTCGACCGATTAGTTTAAAAGATATTAGCAGTTTTATACGACTGACAAAAGTGATTATCTCGCCACAAGAGAAGCACTTTTGTATAGCCAGAATCAACGCAACGGCTGACGCGGCGAGTGGAATAGAAAGACTTCAGATTGCTTGATTACAGAACGATACAGTATAATGGAGCAATTGAATACGGCAGTTTGTTCTTCTGACACTACAACCGAAGAGCAGATGGAAGGCTAAAAGGGCTTATTGCAATTGGGACATATTTCAACGGAGTAAGATAGCGACATGGAACTTCGCTAATTGCTATTCCACACAAGCGAACATGCGGTGAATACCATCTACACCCATGTTTCGTAATTAAAGGCTGAATACCATCGAACAGCCATAGAAACAATTTCATACTCTGAATATGAATAATTTCTTCGGAAATTTCTACAAAACTTCATGGCGATTGTCTACTGGAACTTCAGGGAATTTTTCAAGAGAGGTCAGGGGTGTCCCGACTCACAAAGAAGATTATTGCCGGAAGGATGTCTATTCGTCTTCAAGGAGCAGAGCGATTCACGGAGAAGGAAGCAGTTCGATTCTCCGAGGGTGCTATTTCCTATTTCAAGGATGGAGCCCAGCTTTAACGTGGTGAAATGGATCCATCAGCAGTCTTCTTTGGGGAATTTTCCTCTGGAACGTCAATCGGCAGATAAGGTAGTCGTGAACGTTTATTGTATTTGAGTTTACTAATGATGTTTGAGCAACTATTTTTCCCATATTTTTATCCTCATGTTTTTTGCCCTATTTTCTTGTTGAGAGTCTTATTCTCAGTACACCTTGATGAGTTTTGCATTTTTCGACGATTTATTAAGACATTGTTATGTCATGGGCATAGTTAATGATTTTGAATCAGTTGAGACTGATATTTGGATTTTTCAGTAATTAACATTTTTGTAGTCACGATTTGACTGTAAGTTAATGATTTTTATGGCAGATTTAAATTCAGACAGCGTGTCACTTTATTAAAGTAATTCTACCCCAGTTTAATTACTTTGACCAATTTTCTGTCATCATCAAGAAGGAAGAACATTTAAATGATTTTAGAGCGTTAAAATCTCTTACGTTGTCGACGATCTTGGAAATACTAGTCGTTATTTGAATTGATTGCAACACAGACATTTATCGTCAGTTATGAATGAACATTGCATTATAGACACTTTTGTGAAAGAGTAACTTTAATAATGAATTATTGAATGCATTAAAGTCAAGTACTTTTGTTAGGAGTTTTTCTCAATTAGAGAATTATATAACGATGTTTGCATTCCCCAGTCTAATTGGATTCTATTCGACTACTTTGCTTTTTAGTCGCACTTTATTTGAAGATAGTATTTTCATACTACAATTTTTTTTAGGATGTTAATCTTAAATTTTGATAGACCAGACAGGCGTATATAAGCGTATTCACTATTAAATTTGTTTGTGATTGGCAAGTTTTGACTTCATTTCGGTTCATGAATGAAATCCACGAAGGTTAAATAAAAAAAACAGTTTTGAAACCATTAATGATTATAAAAAAATTTAAGTGGAACTATAAATGTATAATCGCTAGTGCAGCGCGTGTTGAAAGTCGCTGATGTATAAGGCCCTTGAATATGAAGGAAGTTCCCACAGGAATTAATGTTAAAGAATTATTTGTGGAAGTTTTTGTAAGTTATGTGGAAGTTTTTAATGCCATATAGATTAATATATGATGATTTTGGGCATATTTTTAATGCAGATTGTGCATTAACTTGTTAGCGAAGGATTTTCCGCTGGAGTAAGATTGTCATAGTTCGTTGAAAATTAATCAAGTGAATTACTGTTATAATTAACACGAGTTTTGAAAGAATTTGAGATAAGATTTTGAATGAAGGTTGCCGTCACAAATCATTATTAAAACCTTTATTAAACCAGATTGTGACATTAACATGTATAACTAACCTTCATTGGTCGATTATATTAAACACGATTATGAAAATTACCAACCGAATGAACATGTGGTTAATGTATTTCTTAAATTAATAATTTAAACAATTTAAAATGTTAATATTGTAAATAATTGCTGTAAATATTTTTGAAAATAATGTGAAACGAGAGTGATGTTAAAGGCGTGCTTATAATATTTTTATTGTCTTTGACAAATATTATAAACAATTTCTAATTGTTATAAATAATTTATGTGATTTTGTTATAAACATTTAAGAGCTAATTAAACATTTGGATTGAAGTTAACAAGTTTAAGAAATTAACATAATGATCCAATAGGATGTGAGCAAAGTACTTGAAAGATTTGCGTAAATATAATGTGAGCTGTCTTGTAGACATTTAAAAGCTTGAGAGTGCAGGCTGTATTCTTACGTAACGTAGCATGTGAGAAGGGAGTGCATTTGACCAGTATGCAACAGGTTGGAGGGTAGCCCGCAGCTGTGCCAACATCTGGTTCTCAGAGAAGTGAGGTCGTACACACTCTGGCCTTGCGACTATAAATACCATTCTCATGTTTATTAAAAGGAAACCAAATGCTCTATATATGTCACACCCTGACGTCCTTTTCCAATCCAATAGTGTTATGAATATTACGTTATTTGGAGCTCTTGGGAGCTAAAATGTTTTATATCATGTTGTATGATAATTTTGCAAGTCCTACAGGAAGACGTAGTCAGATTGACTTGGGCTACTGATAGCCACGTTTATTTTGTTGTGTTATCAAAATCATACCCTTTATTAGAAATAAAGCTTTTGTACAGTTCAAAGTTCTCGTCTTCGTTATGGTTCATTTTTAAATGTCATGGTGGAGGTTATTGTGTGAACAGACTTTAGTGATCCTGTTGTCAACTCAAACCCCGAGATAATTAAGAGGTAAGTAACGGTAAGTATGAACCCCCGTCTATTTTGGTGTGTTCCACAATGATTTCCTGTGAACTTCTGTGCTCTTATCTCGATAGTATCTGTCAGTGCCATTTTCATTGATGTAGCTATGCCGGTGCGATTGATAATTGGCAATCCGATTGAGGGGGCGGATATCTGACAGCCTACTATCCAAGTAAACGGGGACAGAAAGATTGGCGCCGTCAACGTGTGGGGCATGTTCAACAACACTGGATCACCAGGTTGAACAATAGAAAGATTGGCGCACCTAAAACGTTGGGGCTCGAATTCGACAAAACTGGATTACCAGGTTGAACGCCAGAAAGAGTGGCAAACCTAAAACGTAGGGTTCGATTAGACTCAAATAAAGAGGTTGATTCTTTGTTAGATGTCTAGGCCAATTGTAGAATTTAAGAGTGTGATTATATAGGAATTAAATGTTGTATTGTATTAGGAAAATTACACTCAGAAAAGATCAGATCCTATACAACTTGAGAAAGGTTAAATAGGCTGGAAACTTAGAAAAATCGCCTATAATCTGGAATCTTGTTTTATTTGACCGGCTTATGACATTTTAGTCATATTAAAGATAAAATTAATTATTTGGATTGTAAATGTAAATTATTTGTGTTAGGATATTTTAAAATGAGCCAAAGAAATTTGAACATGTGCTTGAGTTTGTTTCAACATGAAGTATCGTCGAAGGTTAATTATAAGGTAGTTATAAGTTAGATTTAAGACAGAAAGTTGATCAAAATTATATATGGTGAAAAGTGTTGCTCAAATGTTGTTATTTTGCTCTTTTGATATATGTCCCTACAGCAGTCCATTTTTGAATAATATTGTAATGGCAGATGAAAGTTTGAAGAAGATGTTAGAGGAGATGTCTGCTAACATGAATCGCAGTATGAAGCAGATGTTGAATGAAAGCATGAAGGAGAATAATAGTAATTTGTCTGCTAATTTGAATGCAAGAATGGAGGAGAATGTTAGTAATTTGTCTGCTAATTTGAATGCAAGGATGGAGGAGAATGCTAGTAATTTGAATAGTAGTATGAAGGAGATGGAAGCTAGGAATACTAGTCGAATGGAGGAGAATGCTAGTAATTTAAAAGCTAGCATGGGTGAAAGTTTGAAGGTTCTTCAGACTAGTGCTGCTAATTTGGAGGATAATATGTCGCGTTTACAGATTAATACCCTAGGAATTGAAAATACTGTAAGTGACATCCGCACAAATGTGTCTGATGTTAAAAATGATGTGTCTAAGGTACAGAAAGACCTTACAATGTTAAATCTAGATGTAGCTAATGTCCGAGGGGATATTTCTTGTGCTAGAGCCGAAGTTGTTGTTGTCAAAAATGATGTAGCGACTGTCCAAGACAAGGTCGAGGAAGTCCAAAAAGAAATTCAAAAAGCTAGAACTGATGTATCCAATGTTCAGGTAGACATTAATAACATTCATGCGGATATAACTGAGGTGCAAAGTGACATAACTAAGATTCAGGTAGAGGTCAACACAGTTTTCGTAGATATTACTAAAGTCCAAACTGATGTAAATAAAGTCAGGGAAGAAATCGAAAACTCAAAAACTCTTTGTACGCGTAATATAACTGCATTAGCGACTAGACTAGTTGATGAATCAGTTAGAACAACAACGTCTTTAGCAGAGTTGAAGTATGATGTAGAGGTCATGAGAACACAGGTATTAGACCACAATAGAGTATTAAAAGAGGATATCGAAGTAGACATAGCCGAAATGTTAACAGCAAACGTAGCGGTATGGAAAGACGAGTGGAATAAGTCAAGTGGGGAACATGTAACCCAAATTCAGGAAAGGATTGAAAGAAAACTTGCCAGTACGCAGATAGAAATTAACAATGAAGTAGTACAGATTAGGAAAGATTTAAGCGTCAGGATAAATTCGCTATCCGAAAAACAAGTTGACGATAGAACACAACTAGATCAGGATATGCAAACTTTAAAATCTACATTAGAGGATCAAATTCATAAAGTTGTCTCGGATGTAAATGAAACGACGAGTAAACTGAAAAATTTGAAGTTAGGAGAGGCTAGTTTAATGGAGAACTACAAAGAAGAGATAGTCAAGAAAGTCTTAACAGAAATCACCGACAAGGATACAGAAGGCTTAGCTTGCGAATTGAATAGGAATTATGCTAGAAGACATAACCTAGAGCCAGAAGAAAGAGACGTGACTCCTGAAGAACGTGTATCCAGATTCAGAGAGGAGGATGACGAGAGGAATATGGAACCTGAGTGGAACTATCGAGATAGTGGGAAAAACTATCCGGATTCATATCCGAGGAACGTGACGGTCATTAGGAATTTCGAAGACAAACCACAAAAATTCAGTAACACTGATAGTTTGACACCTATAGAGTATGTAAGGAATCTCAAAGATTATTTCATCGAAGCTCACATTCCCAGAGAGAGAGAGATGAAGATAGTAGAGAGATATCTGATTGGAGGACCCCTTGAATGGTTTCGCGCATTTAGATACACATTCAGTAACTTTGACGAGTTTGCAGAGGCATTAATCAAACGATTTTGGTCCATAGAAGCGCAGAATTCGTTAAGAGCGGAGGTGTATTCAAGAAAATACTCAGGTACTCTTCCAACGAGGTACGCTGATTTCTTTACGAGTCAGTTGTCCCGCTTGAGATTTTTGCAACCCCCATTGTCCACGGAGCAACTAATAGATGCGATTTCTCGTATGCTGCCAGTTGAGGTGAGGAGACTTATAATTTCGTCCAACATCAGGGATTTATCCAGCATGGATGAATTACTGAGAAGATTAGACTACACAAGTCCAATGCCTAACGTAGTCCAGAAAGGTCAAAGGCAGGAGTTTAAAGAAATCAATACGGTATATATGGACCAAGTCCAACAAACTGACAAGCCAGAGCAGGAGAAAACTGACAATGTAGGTCCTCACAGGAATAATCAGTTTAGAAATTACAGATCACAAGGTTACCGACCGTATCAACAGAGAAGAGGTTGGAACTACAACCGAGGAAACTACAATGGAAGAGGCAGATATTACAACAATAATGGGTATAACCGTAACTATAATAGGAATAACCAAAACCAAAATAGAAACCAGAATACTCAAGGTCAGGTTATGACACCCGATCAGTATCAGCAAAGAGAAAAGGAAAGCCAGCAATACTTAAAAGAATTAAGGGATAAAGAAGCTGACAATCAAAAGAAAAGGCAGGATGTTGTAATCGATCCTGGGCCTTCTACGAGCCAGCAGAATTTTGAGGTCAGTAACACAAAAAAAAACGCCGATTTCTCAACGTCAGTGAGAACCTGTAAATACATTGCCACACCACACCTGATTACGATTAATGAGATATACGAAGTTACCGATGAAGATTTACTAGAAGAGAGGGGTATTGTTAAAGAGGAAAGACCATGTGCATTACCTATTATTGCTGTACGGATAGATGGACAGCAGTACAAAGCCCTGATGGATACTGGTGCTATTATTTCCATCATTTCAGAGGAATGTTATCAAAGTCTGCTAAGAGGAGAGAACATGACAGTTCTACCTGTTTCTACCGTCAAAGTGAGAGGGATATTCCAAGATAAGGCAGTGAAATGCAAGATTCAAGTGTTATTGAACTTTGAGATCAATGGAAGGAATTATGAACAGATCTTCATTGTGGTGAGCAAGATCAATTTTGATATGGTGCTTGGAATCGATTTTATATCGAAGGTCGGAGCTATTATTGACATGAAGAACAGAAGTATTAGCTTTAATGATGGGTACATAATCACAGAAGAGATAGAAGAACAGGACGTGAAAAACAGTCTGGAAATAGACCTTAGGGAAGAAATTTTGAATACAATAATTAATGAAGTGGAAAACTTAGAAGAAATACCCAGTAGAAAAACTGAAGGATTTGAAGAAATTCAGGGGGAATTTGAGGATCTGATAAAGGAATTCCAAGATATTTTCGATGAAAAGCCTGGATTGATTAAGGATTATAAGTACAAGATAAGGCTGACAGATGAAACCCCTTACCAGAAGAGAATATACCCCATTCCTGAGAAATACTATCAAGAAGTACGAGGGTTAATCAGAAAAATGGAGGTAGACGGGATTATTAGAAAACAGGCGTCGTCTTATATAAACCCCATCACAGTAGTGAAGAAAAGTAATGGTCAGATACGTCTTTGTCTTGATGCCAGGACCATCAACTTGAAGATTCTTCCAGAAAATGACAGACCACCCAAGATTAGAGATCTGCTTCGGAAATTCAAAGGGAGAGCTTGTTTCAGCGTTCTAGACTTGACATCTTCATTTTATCAAGTTCAATTAGAAGAGGATAGTATGCAGTACACTGGATTCCTATTTGACCAGACGTCATGGGTCTTTGCCAGAATGCCTTTTGGAATGGTTAACAGTGGACCAGCACTTATTCGAGCACTTGATAGTAAGCTCACTGACGAAGTGAAAGAAAATGTAATCTGCTACATTGACGATTTAATCGTATCTTCACCCAGCGCTGCAGAACATTTAGTGCACTTGAGAAAGTTGTTCGAGAATTTAAGGGAGGCCAATATAAAGGTGAACTTTGGAAAATGTCAATTCTTGAAGAAAGAGATAAATTACTTGGGGCATACTATTGATAAAGACGGATATCATCCAAACATGAAAAAGGTAGATGCGATCACGAGATTTCCAAAGCCAACTAAGGTAAAACAAGTCAGAGAATTTGTAGGTGCATGCCAATTTATTAGCAGCCACTGTCCAAGATACTCGGAAATTATGGCTCCTCTGTATGACTTACTCAAGAAGAACAACAGATGGAAATGGAGTACCGCTGCAGACGAGGCTTTTGAGAAAGCAAAAGAGATGCTCAAAAATAATGTGAAACTGGAGTACCCAGACTTTGAGTAGGTGTTCTATATTGAGTCTGATGCATCGAGAATAGGCATTAGTGCAGTCTTATACCAGAAAGACGAGGCAGGCAACAAGCACTACATTGCGTTCACTAGTCGGAAGTTGAAAAAGCACGAGGAAAACTACTTCACGACAGAGCTTGAAGCGTTAGCTTTTGTGACAGCTTTACAAGCCTGGAAGAAAATCCTGCTGGGACATAAGGTCATCATTATTACTGACCATAAAGCACTACAGTTTATGTTGCAAACTGACATGTCAAGTGATAGATTGACACGTTGGGCTTTGTTCACCCAACAGTTTAACGCTACTATCGTCCACCAGCCTGGGAAAGATAACTTACTGGCTGATGCTCTATCACGTAACCCTATTAAAAATGTGCAGATACACCATGTACAATTGGAGCAAGAAGATGAAGAAACCGTTAGGAGGTTAGCCCGAATCGGTGTGTCACAGAAGAGACACGCTCCAATAAGGAAAATGTACAGGTTCCTCAAGGGTTACATGGACAATACGGATGTTGACTATGAAGCTACACGGAGAAATTCACGACACTTTGTCTTGAGTGGAGACATTGTATGCAAGTATGCTGACGCTGCGCATACAAAACTTCGAATAGTCGTGCCACCTAAACTTGTTGTCAATTTAGTGTGGGTAGCTCATCATGCAACTGGACATGCCGGTTTAGATAAGACTCTTAATACACTTAAAGAGAGATTTATCTGGACTAACATGCGTTCCAGCATTGCCAAGGTCATTCGATCCTGTGACAAATGTCAAAGAGCAAAGTATGCTTCTGCTTTATTAAAGGGAAAACCGAAGGCGATGATTCCTTCTAAGCCAAACGAACTTATGGCGACGGATATATTTGGCCCCTGTCCGAAGGGATACCAGGGTAACCAGTACTTATTAGTGACCGTGGATGTTTTCTCAAAATTTGTTACAATGAGTCCCATGCAGAAAGCTAACACGAGGAACGTAGTAAGCAGACTGGAAAATGCTGTATTTCCTAAAGCTGGTATACCGGAATATCTACTGTCAGATCATGGAACGCAGTTTACGTCCGTGGAATTTGCAGCGGATATGAAAAGGCTTGGCATTAAGCACTTATTTTCAAGCGTGCGTTACCCTGAATCGAATTCCTCAGAAAGATATATGGCTGAATTTTCGAAATTCTGTCGAATTTTCTGTCCAAATGATCATTCTGGTTGGGTGAGATTTGTACCCCTTATTGAGGAATGTCTGAACTCTACAGTGCAGGAGAGCACAGGAGAAGTGCCAATGCGACTTCATCTAGGAAGAAACCCAGAAAGGCCGTGGGATAATCTTTTCAACCACATACCGAGAGATCCCGACCTAGGAAGACAGCAGAGGATTGACAAGGCAAAGGAACAACTCCAGAAAGCAGCAGAGAAACGATTGAAGAGAGTAGCTGGAAAACGTTTTGGTACACCCTTTCAAGTTGGAAATCTTGTATTATTACGCAGACCTGTCAAGGCTGATATGACCAAAAAAATATACCCCAAATTTGGATTAGTGTTCCTGGGGCCATTTAGGATTACGAACGCTTATGGAAACAACTGTTATGAACTCTACGATGATGAGAATAATGTCGTTTACGGCAAGTTCAATGCTGGAAATTTAAAAAGATACTATCCTAGAGTAAGCCAGTAATAATTCAATTTCGTGTTCAAGAGAGTTGAGATACTTGTAACACTGAGTTTAAAAACAATTTGCAACTGTTTTTAAAACGTGGTGAGAGGAGAATGCCCCCGTAATTGAATTATATAGAGACCACGGTGGCTATATTTGAAATTATAAGGAGAGTTATGGCTGTCATAGTTATGACGTGGGTAGTCATGACGTAAGCACGGATGACGTAAATGTTATGCCAGCAGGTTACTTGAGCTGAGATTCTCAGTGACGTCAGCATTTAGTCGAGAATGTTCCAAGATTTACCACGCAGTCGCAGGAAACGAGGAATTCTGCTGAGGAAGAAACTATGCTATTGGAGGAGAGGCATGAACCAATCAACGATAGTTTAAAGGAAGACGGAGATTGCTGAAACTATGGTATTTTTATTACTTTTGGAATGCAGAATTGTGGAAATCCATTTGCAGTAAAAGCATTGATTTGGAATTTTGGTGAAATTTATTTTCAGTTTTTGAATTTTGAAAATCCGTCATGTATTAACGAAGTTGGAACTTTTAGCGATGACGTAGTATCACGCTTTGGAAGGGATGGAAACGCCCCTCGAGAAGTTAATAAAAGGGCTTGCGCAGAAGAGAGGAGCCTCTTTCGTTCTCTGATCATTCTGAGATCTCATTCTCAGATCATCGAAGTATATTTGTGAAAGTTCTTTTCTTATACATTCATTATAGTGAGATGTCGAAGTGAACAGCAGTGAAAAGAATCGTCTTTATAACGCGTGGCGAGGCCACTATATTAACGAGATCCAAGTCAAACTAGGTGAAGTTGAAACGGACCTTAGAAAGCTTCTACAAGTTTAGCTTCGAACAGTTAGCGGTCACCGATAAGCTAATTGTATTGTGCTGTGCTTCATAAAGTAATAGAGAAAAGCTGAACAATTTCGACCGATTAGTTTAAAAGATATTAGCAGTTTTATACGACTGACAAAAGTGATTATCTCGCCACAAGAGAAGCACTTTTGTATAGCCAGAATCAACGCAACGGCTGACGCGGCGAGTGGAATAGAAAGACTTCAGATTGCTTGATTACAGAACGATACAGTATAATGGAGCAATTGAATACGGCAGTTTGTTCTTCTGACACTACAACCGAAGAGCAGATGGAAGGCTAAAAGGGCTTATTGCAATTGGGACATATTTCAACGGAGTAAGATAGCGACATGGAACTTCGCTAATTGCTATTCCACACAAGCGAACATGCGGTGAATACCATCTACACCCATGTTTCGTAATTAAAGGCTGAATACCATCGAACAGCCATAGAAACAATTTCATACTCTGAATATGAATAATTTCTTCGGAAATTTCTACAAAACTTCATGGCGATTGTCTACTGGAACTTCAGGGAATTTTTCAAGAGAGGTCAGGGGTGTCCCGACTCACAAAGAAGATTATTGCCGGAAGGATGTCTATTCGTCTTCAAGGAGCAGAGCGATTCACGGAGAAGGAAGCAGTTCGATTCTCCGAGGGTGCTATTTCCTATTTCAAGGATGGAGCCCAGCTTTAACGTGGTGAAATGGATCCATCAGCAGTCTTCTTTGGGGAATTTTCCTCTGGAACGTCAATCGGCAGATAAGGTAGTCGTGAACGTTTATTGTATTTGAGTTTACTAATGATGTTTGAGCAACTATTTTTCCCATATTTTTATCCTCATGTTTTTTGCCCTATTTTCTTGTTGAGAGTCTTATTCTCAGTACACCTTGATGAGTTTTGCATTTTTCGACGATTTATTAAGACATTGTTATGTCATGGGCATAGTTAATGATTTTGAATCAGTTGAGACTGATATTTGGATTTTTCAGTAATTAACATTTTTGTAGTCACGATTTGACTGTAAGTTAATGATTTTTATGGCAGATTTAAATTCAGACAGCGTGTCACTTTATTAAAGTAATTCTACCCCAGTTTAATTACTTTGACCAATTTTCTGTCATCATCAAGAAGGAAGAACATTTAAATGATTTTAGAGCGTTAAAATCTCTTACGTTGTCGACGATCTTGGAAATACTAGTCGTTATTTGAATTGATTGCAACACAGACATTTATCGTCAGTTATGAATGAACATTGCATTATAGACACTTTTGTGAAAGAGTAACTTTAATAATGAATTATTGAATGCATTAAAGTCAAGTACTTTTGTTAGGAGTTTTTCTCAATTAGAGAATTATATAACGATGTTTGCATTCCCCAGTCTAATTGGATTCTATTCGACTACTTTGCTTTTTAGTCGCACTTTATTTGAAGATAGTATTTTCATACTACAATTTTTTTTAGGATGTTAATCTTAAATTTTGATAGACCAGACAGGCGTATATAAGCGTATTCACTATTAAATTTGTTTGTGATTGGCAAGTTTTGACTTCATTTCGGTTCATGAATGAAATCCACGAAGGTTAAATAAAAAAAACAGTTTTGAAACCATTAATGATTATAAAAAAATTTAAGTGGAACTATAAATGTATAATCGCTAGTGCAGCGCGTGTTGAAAGTCGCTGATGTATAAGGCCCTTGAATATGAAGGAAGTTCCCACAGGAATTAATGTTAAAGAATTATTTGTGGAAGTTTTTGTAAGTTATGTGGAAGTTTTTAATGCCATATAGATTAATATATGATGATTTTGGGCATATTTTTAATGCAGATTGTGCATTAACTTGTTAGCGAAGGATTTTCCGCTGGAGTAAGATTGTCATAGTTCGTTGAAAATTAATCAAGTGAATTACTGTTATAATTAACACGAGTTTTGAAAGAATTTGAGATAAGATTTTGAATGAAGGTTGCCGTCACAAATCATTATTAAAACCTTTATTAAACCAGATTGTGACATTAACATGTATAACTAACCTTCATTGGTCGATTATATTAAACACGATTATGAAAATTACCAACCGAATGAACATGTGGTTAATGTATTTCTTAAATTAATAATTTAAACAATTTAAAATGTTAATATTGTAAATAATTGCTGTAAATATTTTTGAAAATAATGTGAAACGAGAGTGATGTTAAAGGCGTGCTTATAATATTTTTATTGTCTTTGACAAATATTATAAACAATTTCTAATTGTTATAAATAATTTATGTGATTTTGTTATAAACATTTAAGAGCTAATTAAACATTTGGATTGAAGTTAACAAGTTTAAGAAATTAACATAATGATCCAATAGGATGTGAGCAAAGTACTTGAAAGATTTGCGTAAATATAATGTGAGCTGTCTTGTAGACATTTAAAAGCTTGAGAGTGCAGGCTGTATTCTTACGTAACGTAGCATGTGAGAAGGGAGTGCATTTGACCAGTATGCAACAGGTTGGAGGGTAGCCCGCAGCTGTGCCAACATCTGGTTCTCAGAGAAGTGAGGTCGTACACACTCTGGCCTTGCGACTATAAATACCATTCTCATGTTTATTAAAAGGAAACCAAATGCTCTATATATGTCACACCCTGACGTCCTTTTCCAATCCAATAGTGTTATGAATATTACGTTATTTGGAGCTCTTGGGAGCTAAAATGTTTTATATCATGTTGTATGATAATTTTGCAAGTCCTACAGGAAGACGTAGTCAGATTGACTTGGGCTACTGATAGCCACGTTTATTTTGTTGTGTTATCAAAATCATACCCTTTATTAGAAATAAAGCTTTTGTACAGTTCAAAGTTCTCGTCTTCGTTATGGTTCATTTTTAAATGTCATGGTGGAGGTTATTGTGTGAACAGACTTTAGTGATCCTGTTGTCAACTCAAACCCCGAGATAATTAAGAGGTAAGTAACGGTAAGTATGAACCCCCGTCTATTTTGGTGTGTTCCACAATGATTTCCTGTGAACTTCTGTGCTCTTATCTCGATAGTATCTGTCAGTGCCATTTTCATTGATGTAGCTATGCCGGTGCGATTGATAATTGGCAATCCGATTGAGGGGGCGGATATCTGACAGCCTACTATCCAGGTAAACGGGGACAGTACCATCCCGGCATTTTCCCGAAGACGAAGTGGGAAACCACGGAAAACCACTTCGAGGATGGCTGAGGGGGAATCGAACCCCCTCTACTCATTTGGGCCACCCGAGGCTGAGTAGACCCCGTACCAGTCCTCGTACCACTTTTCAAATTTCGTGGCAGAGCCGGGAATCGAACCCAAGACCTCCGGGGCGGCAGCTAACCATGCTGACCGCTACGCTATTTTTTTGGAGGAAGACTACCCAACTAACGCGTATATCCTAAAAACATTTGTACCTGCTCCTTTACGACCTTAGTACTACTTTACCGTTAAATACATGCTCGCCAATATAGTAGAAATCGATAGTGGTAGTGTTATTTCAATGACCTCAAATATAATGCATGATAGAGGCGATCACAGCTCTGGTTTCTTACGTTTGGATAGGAAGTGTCTACGAATAGATTCAATACATGCCAGCAATATACCAAGGTTCTCGGTAGCTATGGTGGCTAAATCATGGATAGCGAGAGTAGCGTCAACGAAGTCGCGTTGTAGTAGGTTCGAACCTCGAACTTGTACATTTCTTTTTGGCTTAATGTTGTTTGTTGTCGATGTATTATGGACGCATATCTATCTGTTCCAACGAGTGATTTTTTGTTTGGTCCTGATAAGAACCGTACTTATCCGATGGTACGTAGCCAGATTGGACGACAACATCATGATAGAACGAATGCAAGGTATCCTGGCACATTAAAGATCCGCTTCAGAGCAAAATTCCGGCACCCCGGCGTCTCTAAAAGCCAGATTAGTTAAAAGGGACGTTAAACAAATAACATTATAATTATCTGTATCTACTGTAGTCGCCTCTGTAGCGTAGCGGTCAGCATGGTTAGCTGCCGCCCCGGAGGTCCTGGGTTCGATTCCCGGCTCTGCCACGAAAAGTGGTTTTCCGTGCTTTCCCACTTCGTCTTCGGACAAATGCCGGGATGGTGCCTACTGTAAGGCCACGACCGCATCCTTCCCTGTTCCTGGCCTATCCATCCTCACCTTCCATTCCCTTCCTTCATGAGGCCCCTGTTCACTTTGCAGGTGAGGCCGCCTGGGCGAGGTGCTAATCCCACCTCACCAGTTGTATCCACTCTGATTCGATGTTCCCAGCTCTGGGACACTGCCTGAAAAATGGCGGTAGGGGTGAGTTCCCTCGCTGAGTCCGTGGGAGCCACCACCCTGGAGGATAAACTCGATTTTAAAAAAATCTACTGTATGTTTTGGGCAGATGACCTCGTAGTTCCGCCCCTTAAAACCTCAATAACTGACTAACTAACTATTACTGTATGTGTATAGCAAGCGCTTTTCGCACAGACGACAGGCTCACGAATAAATACATCAGACCGAAACTATAATTTCCTTCAACGGCGTCTGTGCGAAAAGCACAGTAAATCTACTGACACGGCTCCCTCGCATTTGCGCACCCTCAAATGCCAGCTGACTGCGCCAGGATACGAACCTGCGACCTTGGGTACAGCAAGCGAGAACGTTGCCGCTAAGCCACGCTTCAAGGCAATAAATACAGAGCGTGTCATATTATTATTATTATTATTATTATTATTATTATTATTATTATTATTATTATTATTATTATTATTGTGGGATAAATATTGAACTATTAAAATTCTAATAATCACGAATAGTATCCACCCATGGTTTTGAACAGTATTTAGGGAAAATTAAGTCGCCTCCGAGGCGTAGCGGTCAGCGTCGTTAGCTACCGCCCTGGAGGTCCTGGGTTCGATTCCCTGCTCTGCCATGTAATTTAAAAAGTGGTATGAGGACTGCAACGGGGTCTACTCAGCCTCGGGTGGTCCAAATGAGTAGAGGGAGTTCGATTCCCACCTCAGCCATCCTCGAAGTGGTTTTCCGTGGTTTCCCACTTCTTCTTCGGGCAAATGACGGGATGATACCTACTGTAAGGCCACGGTCGCCTTGCCTATCCAATCCCTTCCCTCATGAGGCCCCTGTTCACCTTGCAGGTGAGGTCGCCTGGGTGAGGTGCTGATGACACCTCACCAGTTGTATCCACACCGACCAGATGTTCCCAGCTCTAGGACACTGCCTGAAAAGGCGGTAGGGGTGGGTTCCCTCGCTGAGTCCGTAGGAGCCACCACCTTGGAGCGTAAACATGATTTTTAAAAAAATATGGAATTTAAATGAGAGAAGAAAACAACATTCCCTATCGTCCTCGCAGATCATGTAAACGAAATTAAGTTGAGATCTTCCTGTACGATGTAGTGGGGGTAAAATAAAATATTTAAAAAGAATTAAAAATTTCCGCCGTTGTATAGTCTTTAACCCGGGATCTTCTAAACAGCGAGCGGGCACGATAATATTCGCACACTCTTCCAGCATATTCAGTAACTCTTTGTTGCGCTTCTTATTAACGCGTATGGTAAAATGTTCAATTATTACAGTTAGATCTTAAATATTGATTCGAATGTATTCATTCAGTACCTGGCATGTTTTCAAATGTACTGAAGGCAAGTTTTGCGACCGCTTTGTGTTAATGAGGCGAATGAAATGCAAATAATACCCTCAAACGACAACCCTTCGCCATGTCTTATTTCATACAACTTGGCGCATTAAATGCTAGCGTGTGATACAATTCGGTCATACAAGCAGGTGTACTGACGAGGATGAACAGAATCATACAGGATTTTGTACCAGCGATCACAAAAGCTGTCGCCTCCGTAGCGTAGCGGTCAGCATGGTTAGCTGCCGCCCCCGGAGGTCCTGGGTTCGATTCCCGGCTCTGCCACGAAATTGGGAAAGTGGTATGAGGACTGGAACGGGGTTTACTCAGCCTCGGATGGTCCAAATGAGTAGAGGGGGTTCGATTCCCACCTCAGCCATCCTCGAAGTGGTTTTCCGTGGTTTCCCACTTCGTCTTCGGGCAAATGCCGGGATGGTACCTACTGTAAGGCCACGGCCGCCTCCTTCCCTCTTCCTAGCCTATCCATCCCAATCTTCCATCCCTTCCCATCCCTCATGAGGCCCCTTTCGCTTTGCAGGTGAGGCCACCTGGGCGAAGTGCTGATCACACCTCCCCAGTTGTATCCATCCCGACCAGATGTTCTAAGCTCCAGGACACTGCCCATAGAGGCGGTAGTGGTGAGTTCCCTCGCTGAGTCCGTGGGAACCACCAACCTAGAGGGTAAATTGACTAAAAAAAAAGTTCATAAAAGCTTCCTTGCCAGCGAGTGTCGTGTGATACGGGTCTAAAGATATGCTAAGATTTTTTGCTAACTTTTAATAACAAAATAATACCAAGGGAAATTCTAAGGAATACGTATACTTCGATGCGAGCACTGGCGATCAGAATCTCCTTCGATATGTTGTTGTTTCATTTGAGGGGTTAGAACATCGCGGTCAATTAGCCCCGTGTACTTGGGTGTGTGTGTAGAATTTGTCTGATAACCTGAGTTACTGCGGGCTTGTAATGATGTGGTATTTGCAATTAAGGATTTTGAAGGAGGTGGAGGTGGCCGTGGCCATGAGACAGAAACCGTCCCGGAATTTGGCCGGAGTAGAAGTGGGAAACCACGGAAAACCACTTCCAGGGTGGCTGAGGTGGGAATCGAACCCACCTCTTCTCATATTTGCTTCACGAGGCTAAGTGTATCCAATTTCAGCCCTCAGACAAGTATTCAATTTCTTGGCAGAGTTGGGAACCAAACCCGGACCTTCAGAGCGACACTTCGATATGTTATGTTAATATCCATGCCAGTTTTTTTAATTTTCTGCCATTACAGGTCACGTGGCATAACGTACCAATTCGATCGTATTCTCTTTATAAATCAGCAAAATTCAACGTAGCCTACTCCTCACAAAAATACATCGTAAGGGAATAAATATGGCAATGTTGTTACATTCCCACTAAAATGGAGCGTGGGCTATCGTTCAAAAAAGTATGCCTACCGTTAGATTCGAAGCACCATTCTACCCTTTCGCGCTCACCGCGTACGGTCAGGCTTTAACTGACTCACCCACCAACACATGATAAATACCCTGCGCTGCAAGTGCAGTATTTACTGTGGCCGTCCCACCTCAAACGTTTAAGTCCATATCAAAGTCTTAAATCATGGTTTATGGTGTTGATTTAACTTTCTACTATTACACATCGCGTGGTGTAAGCTATTAATTCGATCGTATTACGTGTATGTGTGTTATTTCCAGGAGCAATAAGTCATATGTTAGTAGAATGGGCCATAGTATTTGGCGGGGAAAAGTTTACGGTCGGTTTTTCTTTGCTAGACCCATGACCCAATTACATTGCCGTCACACAGTCAGAGCGCAGAGCAATATCGACCATCGGGAGAAATGCTATGTTAGTTGGGTTTCATAAAACTAAATAATAAGGGGCTGGTGGACCACGCTGTATATATAATTCCAACATGGCGACCATCCGAAATAATTAGACGGTTCTCAATATCTACTAATCTATGACAGCAATCATTCTGAAATGTTGTGTGTTGATCTATGGGACTTGGGACTTTAAATAACCAGGTGGCACAATTCCAACATGACAGCGAAGCGAAAATTAAATATTTAAATGGACGTTTCTCCTGATTTAACCATCCGAGCGCAGTTGAACTTGGTACGGTAAATGCTTATACAAACTTTAATCCACTGACAACTAATTTATTTCAATTGTTTTCATAACCTCAAAATGGCGGCTGTGCGAAATTTTAAAATGTCGTTTATTTTATTTCTTGTGTCCTAATCATGTGATTGAAGTTTGAATAATAAACCTACGCAATAATCTTCATCTAATAGAACATAACTCTATGGCCTAGATATATATAAAAATCCATCATGGCGACCATCCGAAATGTTTAGACGGTTCTCAATATCTACGAATATACTATAGCAATCAAACTGAATTTTTTTATGTTGATAGAGGCAATTAACATACTGTAAGTAAGATACAGTAAATGAAAAATAGGCTATTTAGTTCTTCACGGAACTACTTGTTTCAATATAAATGTTGAAAATCGTTTTCATTTTATCTGACCGAAACGTTTACCATCATCACAAGAATAAGTCAAACGCCTTTCACAACTGCATGAATTGCAAGTCAGATTTTGCCAAGGTTATGTAGAAATTTTCCGCCATATAAAAGGCTTGAACACTCATGGAAACTTTGCTATATCTCGGTCTATCAAAATATAAACATAATGACTATTTAACATAATTTATGTTAGACCTTTCTTCTCTTGATAATGCTTTGTAGTCTACTCATTGGGTCCGCCTCGCTGCGTAGTGGCTAGCATTCTTGGTTGTCACCGCGGAGACCCGGGTTCGATTCCTGGCTCTGCCAAGAAATGTAATTCTGGTTCAAGGGCTGGAACGGGGAACAATCATCCTCGTAAGGTAAAACTGAGAAGAGGCGGGTTCGATTCCTCCCTCAGCCATCTTGGAAGTGGCTTTCCATGACACATACTAGTACAGTAATCGCAGTAACACAGGTTATAAGACAAATTCTACACACACCCAAATATCTTCGTCGCACCATTTGAGCCACTGGGTAAGAGTAGCCGACGTCCACCTCGTGCTGTAGTGAATAGCATTCTTGGCTGTGATTTCTAAGATCCGGGTTTGATTCCCGGTTCTGCCAAGGACTTTTAATTCTGGTGTGAGGACTGGAACAGGGTACACTCAGCCTCGTGAGTCATAACTTAGAAGGGGTGGGTTCGACTCTCACCTCAGCCATCCAGGAAGTGGTTTTCCTTGGTTTCCCACTTCCCACCTCAAATGCCGGGATGGTTCCTAACTTAAGGCCTCCTTCCCTACCCCTCTGGCTCATCGCATGATTAATGGTCACGTAAAACTGCAAGCTTCCTTTCCTTCCCTATCCTCACCTGAATTTCAAATACACACATTACTACAGACACCACAATAAAACAGGTTATCAGACAAAATGCTACACACACCCAAGTGCACGGCGATACATACCACGATGATGCAAAGCCCCTACTTTATCGGTGTGTATTTGTTATTGTAAGTTATTAGACCTTGGTATTTACCTGGAGATGGATAATAATGTTATACTGTAGATTTAACATCCCTCTTAACTACTGTGGCTTTTGAGACACCCAGATATCGGCATTTCGTCCAGAAGGGGTTCTTTAACGTAAATCTACTGACACGGGGCTCACACATTTAAGAACCTTTAAATGCCAACAAACTACGTCGGAATTCGATCCAACCTTCTATTCAACAGGTGAAACCTTGCCGCTGCGCCACGCAGCTAGACGAGTGGAAGTGGAAAACCACGACAAACAACTTCTGGGATCACTGAGGTGGGAATCGAACCCATATCTTCTCACGAGGCTGAGTGTGTCCCATTCCAGTCCTCACAGCAGAACTAAATATCTTGGCAGAGCCAGGAATCGAACTCTCCTGGACCTCAGGGGTGAGCGAAGAATGCTAGTCACTACACCATGAGGTGGTGGAGTGTCCCCATAAGATGCTTAACCTCCAAAGCAGTTCTTGTTACGATGTGTTTATTTTGGATCGCCACATACTCTCTGCTAAATGAATGGGAATGTTCTTCTGTCCTGACAATCGTTAGGTGGAGGAGTTCTATGTGTCAACTGAGTAAGGCTATTAGTGTCTCTTCAATTATGGCCCTCTGAGCGCCACTTAATGCAAATGACATGCAAATTGTCCACAAGACAGAGAACGATCGAAGTGGCACTGCAAATTGAATTCGCTATGTTAATGAATGGCTCTGATAGATCGGTTATCACTCATCTTGGGTGCACTCGACAGCCCGACATACGTTCAATACTCACTCATGGATGAAATAAATATATCTGGATGTGATTACCGCTAGAATATACAGGGTGTAAGGGAACAGGATCACCCAATCATGAAGGGTAGCAATTTGCTGCTGTACTAGCAGAGAATAATATTTGCGTAACATTAATCAAAACATGATTGGGGAATAAGTAATTGCAATCATTTTATTTCCTGCAAATATCAGCCCGGATGGACAATGCGACAGATGCAGATACCAAGACGAGGTGGGAACTACATGGTGGACATTGATGAGTAACACATATTTATTACGATAGTACCGGGTGAGTTAGCCGTGGTCGTTACGGCATGACTGCTGGCAGTCGCTCACATCAGGGAGGCGAGGAGGTTCGAATCCCCCCGCCGGCAACCTTGAAGATGGTCTTGTGTGGTTTCCCATCTTCTTTCCAGGCAAATGCCGGGGTTGGCCCTAACTATAGGCCACAGCCGCTACCTTCCAACTCCTCGCCCTTACATTCCAACTTCCCTCCCCAACGGTACTTTTAGCTCACCCAGCAGCTACAGCCTCTGGCGAGCCGAACATGTCCTCGGACACTCCCGGCACTAAAAAGCCATACGCTAAAAATAAAAATAATAAAATAAAAAAACGATAGTGTAAACTACAGCGGCGTAGTTGGTGGCATGCTGAGCTTCTATGCCCAAGATCGTGGGTTCAAACCCGGCCGAAGTCGTCGGATTTTTTAAGAGCGTTAAAAATCCCTCAGTATGCCTTCCTTCGGAGGGGAAGTAAAGCCGGCGGTCCCATGTCATAGATTTATGCCATGTAAAAGAACGTTCCACTAACTAAACTAGATTTGTAGGTTAGATTTGATTAACGCTGTATATTAAGTTCCAATGTTCGTCGCCAGGTGCAGGTTGCGGTGACATCTAGTAGCCAAGTTCGTGGCTAGGTTTCATTAACGGTAGCATTTGGTAGCAAAATTAGGAACTACTTGAAATTGATCGTCTGCAGTCTTTACCTGAATTACAGATAGCATACACTAATACAGCCATCACAATGAACACCGGTTATCAGACAGATTCTACACACACCCAAAGTACACGGAGATACATGACCACGTTGTCGCAGCCCCTAAACTGAGGAATCAACCATAGGCTACACTACAGGACAATACTGGTTGCATGATGCAAACTAATGATTAACTAACGAACTAACGACTTACAGCCAAGTACACCGCCTACATGCCAGCACACACACAGATGTCATGACAACACTGTGTCTAAAGACCCTCAAATTTGCCCCACTTCTTCTTCTTCTTCTTCTTCTTCTTTCCTAGCGTATTTCCCGCATTATTGCAGGGTACGCTTGCCTGGTTGTTGTTCGCCACTTCTTCCTGTCAAGAGCCATCTTCAGGTTTGAGGCCGCATACCAGAAGGCGTTCGCTGATTCTAGCGTCCATTTCTCATGTCACTCAGGTGGGGACAACGCGCATAGCCGATAGGGAACATCCTGTATGTTGTACTCCTTCGCCACTACAGGTGCCGTTGAGATCTTCACTCATAACCCTGAACTGGGTCTTCCATATTTATGATCCCTGGAGAGAGGGTGTTCCAGCATTGTTAAGTCCCCAGGAATTGGGCTACCTGTTAGTCCGCGGGTTTTATTGGAGGGTATTAGAACCTTCCTTAACAATCTCCCTATCCTCCACCTGGGGACGCGCCCTCTGATTAGACGGCTTTGCTTGAAATATACATAGGTACATATTGTCTTTATCTTTCGGGGGAAATATGGGGGGAGTAGAGTTGCACGTTTGAGATTATCTGCATCTCAAGTGGCACGTGGTGTGTCGTGGGTTGGCCACCCCTGCTTGTTTAATGATAGAACGTACAAGGCACTTCCGGCAGGACGTTACGTCCTCATTTGAGTACGTAATTCAATTGCTTATATGAGGACAAAGCGTCCTGCTGGCAAGACCGTTCTTTTTAAAGATGGAAATGTAACGAATCAGCGCATGCAAGTCTGAAGTTGGTAGCTCTGACCGTTCAGTAATGGCGGCGATTATACGCATGGGCGACCGTATTTATGTTTTTGCTACCTATTTCGATGCTCCAAACAACGGAAATGCATGGAATCGCTCGCTATTTACTAGTAATTATGATACCACTAAATGGCTCATGTTATAGGGAAATAAATCTAATTTTTTATACATTTTTGTATGATCTATTTTAGATCTTAACATTTTTACAACTTCTTTATGCTTCTCATACATTTATATAGTCTCTGAACAGTAGGAAAACGCGTTTATACTTTATACGTTTATACATTTTATAGTCAATAAGTGATTACGAGGCAGTTATTGTATTAGTCAATATGATTCATATTACACTTTTTTAGAATATTTACAGACTTCTATAGTTTGCTCACTACCAGATCTGCAGTATTATTACGCTCTGATAACCCAAAGTACTGCTGGAAGGACGCGTCCTGCTGGAAGGCCAGTTCAAACATTTGCCATTAGGGTCCAAAGTCCTGCGGGAAGGACGCGCCACTGTGTACAAAAGTACTTCCGGAAGGTCCTTCTAACAGGACGAGTGACTGTACGCTCCATCATTAAGAGTGCAGTAGGAATTCCATCATAGTTTGCTTCAAGTACTCATTCCTGATTCCATCAGGGCCGGGGGCACGATTGTTGGGTTGGAGATCAACCTGGGATTAGCGTCGATAAAATCTCCGACACCTAGTTACCATGGCAACAAGATCAAGCGCACTTAGTTCCCACTCGTTGAAGCGTGCGCGAACGCCATAAACGAGTTGAAGGCGGTACCGTACTTATAATAGACAAATAAGCACATATCCAAGATTCTATGTTTTGGTTCTGTAACAAGATGACATTGTTTTCCCCATATTTTGATCTCTTCCGGGGTGATGGGTCAAATTCGTCTGTATCGTCCGGCTGTCGACACGGTATTCCATTGATCAGGCGACTTTACTTATGTGCGTTCCCCATTTTTGCTTAGGAATAGTGAGTCTGAACTTCTGTTCCTTCGGATGCAGGCAGTGCATGATATGGATCAATCTCTGCCTCTTTCATGAGCACAAACCCCCACTCAGAATATGGCTCTGCTCACCTGGTTGCTCCCTATATTAGGGGGCTGGAATGGGGTACACTCAGCCTCGTCAGGCAAAACTGAGAAGAGGCTGGTTCGTTTCCCACCTCAGCCATCCTGGAAGTGGTTTTCCGTAGTGTCATATTTCGACTCCAGGCGAATTTCTGGATGGTTCGTAAATTAAGGCCACGGCCGCCTCCTTCCCAATCCTCATCTGAATTACAACCACCCACTAATACAGCCATTACAATAACACAGGTTATCAGACAAATTCACACACACACACACACCCAAGTACATGGGGCTACGTGGCCACGATGTCGCAAAGCCCCAAATGAATCAACAACAACTATATAATATTCCTCTCCTACCAGACTTCGCCTTCATTGTGCAATTATTTCCTGAGTTACTAATTTGTATATTTTAATTATACGCCTAGCCACCATCTTGAAAATATGAAGTCACTGGTTTTTTTCCTTCGGTCATTCGAAGTGATTTAAAATGTTCTACCTTATTACTAAACATCTTTATTATACCTCTAAGATTCGGAGCGTTGTTTTTGCAGCTTCAAGATGGCCGCTATGCGCTATCTTCTGTGTGATATTCTTTTGACTAACACTCATATCTTGACAAGATTCGTCTTAATTACCCAGTTATGTTCTAATATGTGGCGCAACTGCCATCTTGAATTATGGAGAGTCTGTTCTTTCGAGCTGGCTACACAAGGCTGGATATATGGTCCTACCTGGTCACAAATTTTCGTCATTGTAACTGTTAAGTGTTGAGAATTATTTATGTTTATATTTTGTAATTTAAAGATGGCAGCTGCGCGTAATATTCAATCTCATATAGCCATCACGTTGGTGACAGTGGGTCCTTATATGAAACTACTTGAATGCTATGTACTGCGAGCATAGATTCATTATAGTGGCAGCTTTAGGGGTAGTGACACGGTGACATGTCACACCCCAGTGGCATGAAAATAAACGGACAAAAATTATGTATTCTTATAATATGTATAACAATGTTTTAATAAGTAAAAAAGTGGAGTAAGCCTCATAGTCGCAATGACCCGCTCTCATGTGACAGTCACAGACCAGTGTAGCATTTGCTTCAATGCGAAGTGCACGCGAATCCTTGCGTTCGTTTGGGAAGGAGGAAGCGATTACACAGTGTTTCCGTGTGACAGGTTAGTCACCAGAGCTGCTTTACAGGGGTGAAATGATACATCCCGCATTGCCAAATACTGTACTCATTCAAATATTCTAACAGCTACACTCTCAATTCTCAGCATTTCTGGACCACCACTGCAACACTCTCATTGCTCCGAACGCCCAATCACTCAAAAACTCGACTAATTTCATCCACGCACTATACCGTAAACTAACGTGAGGCTTTTCGAATTGTAATTTATATTGCCGACCAACGCCAAACCTATTATATGTAGGTCTTCTCCTAACACTATAATGTCAACTCCTATTACTGTATATAAAATAACCCATTTGAGGTCTCTTTATTTCATATTCCACTTAAATTACGATGTTGCTGCTAAAACTTTCAATTAGATATTATCTCACACACAGTTAGCCTAAGCAACATTGGGCGTGATCACCGTGAGATAGGTGACCATGTCAAATATTATTCAAGCAGTGATTTAAATGTACTATTAATATTAACGGTCATGGCAGATATAGCTGTAACTGTGTACCTTCTCTTCCACTTAAAAAAAAATCATAAGAAACTGACACTAAAAATAAATAAAATTGTGAAGTCGTTACATGAAACCATCAGTCGATCGCCGATATTGTAAGTACAAAGCTACAAACCCTTCACTAAATAGGTTTGGTAGACGTTGAATGACCACCGTCGTGATCTCGGAGCAGCGTTCTAGCTCCCCGCTCAAGCGGTCTAGGTTAGATTCCTAGTACTGGCCAGAAGGTCTGGGAATGGCGTTGTCCTAGCGTCGTAATGAGCAGGGTTAGGATTTTTAGGTGCACGCCTTTTCTCTTAGGGTAAATTAAAGCGGTTCGGAAAGATATCACGGTGTGAAATTTTGATTCTAGTTGCGAAAAGAGGCATTTTTCACGCACCTTTTTCCCATTTTTGGGACCTTTATCCCTTTTCCCCCAACCATGCCCATAATCTCCTTTTCCCCTTTTTTCTTTTAAGTTTAATTCCAATTTATTCTATAAGATTTCTAATCAATATGAAATATTTAATTTTCAATTAACGTCTCCTCAGCTTGCTGTGTACGTGCGAATAGTAAGCCAACTTCTTTCTTCAGTAAACACCGCACGGGAGTTGAAAGTACACCTCCAACAAAGGAAAATAATTGTGTGTTCGACAAAACCTCTTTCTCTCGCTTTACCGCTATAATGTAGCCCGCAATCATGCAATTGACAATGAGTGATTCTATCCCACCAGAAGCAGTAGCCTGCTGTTCGTGAATGTGAGTTTGTTACTCTGAGAGACGTCATTTGTTCGCATGGAGGCGGAGACTGGTGATGCAGAGATATCAGCAACCGCACCCGCCTAGTTCCGAGAATTGAGACTGGGTTCTGCTCGAAGCTCCAAGAAATCGCTGAGACTGCAGTTCCAGCCTGAATGAGAACATTCTGGTAATTGTCGCGGTGTTATAATGTATAATAATGTATGTATAATAATTTACTCTAAATGTATAATAACTTACTCTTGTGATACCACATTCTTCCAAATAATCTTTATCTTTTATGTTTATCAACACTAATTGACTCATAACTTCAAAGCATGCTCATTAGCTTATAGTCTCATTTCTCCAATTATATTATACCGCTTTTTCCTTGGTCATGTATTGTGTCCAAAGCGTCGCTTTGAATACACTTCAATTGCTTATTTGTATACTGTACTCTAAATGTATTATAATTTAGCATATGTATAGTTAGTCCGTCATCTATGTAATGAACTATGTACTGTTCCCCACGACAGAGCCCTGCTCTCGGGGATCTTTTTCTAGACAAATAAAAATAAAACAAGTAGTTCCGTGAAGAACTATACAGCCTATTTTCATATATCCTACTTATGTTAATTGCCACTATCAACATACACAATTTCAGTTTGATTGCTGTAATAGATTCGTAGATATTGAGAACCGACTAAATATTTCGGATGGTCGCCATGTTGGATTTTATATATGTAGGTCCTAGAGTTATGTACTGTTACATGCAGATTATTGTGAACGTGTAGTATTCAAACTTCAATCGCATAATTAGGGCAAAAGAAACAAGGAGATTTTAAAATTTTTCACAACTGCCATCTTGAGGTTATGGAAACAATTGAAATAATTTAGATGCCAGTGGATTAACATTCGTATAAGGATTTACTGTACCAAGTTTCACTGCACGTGGATGGTAAAATTGCGAGAAACGTCCATGTGAATATTTATAATTCGCGTCGCCGCCATGTTGGATTTGTGATCACTAGGTTATTTAAAATCCTATAGGTGAACTTAAGTTAATAACCCCTATGAACATTAAAAAATGCAGTTTGATTGCTAAAATAGATTCGTAGATATTCACTATCGTCTAAATATTTCGGATGGTCGCCATGTTGGATTGTTAAATGTATAGGCCATAGAGTCATGTACCATTAAAGGAAAATTATTGCGTAGGTTCATCATCCAAACTTTCACTCCGATCGCATGACTACATCACAAGAAATAAAAACTTAATTTTAAAATTCGCACTGCCGCCATCTTGAGGTTATGTAAACAAATGAACTAAATTAGATACCAGTGGATTAACATGTGTATAAATATTTCCTGTACCAGGTTTCAGTGTGCTTGGAACTTTAAATCGCGAGAAAGGTATATTTAAAATTTTCAAATTCGCTTGGCCGCCATGTTCGTTTTGTAGTTAACCGGTTTTTGAAAGTCTTATAGATGGACTTCCAGTAGTGCCCTTTATCTCCGTACAAAATATTAGGGAGATATCGGTAATAGTTTCAGAGATATAGAATGCCGGTGAAATATTTCGCACATCCGCCATCTTGTGATTATGTAAACAATTGAACGAAGTTAGATGTCGGTGCATTACAATGTATATAAACATATACTGTACCAAGTTTCATTGCGTTTGGGTGGTCAAATCGCGAGAAATGTCTATTTAAAAGTCGTAAATTCGCTTGGCCGCCATGTTGGTTTTGTAGTTACCAGGTTTTCAAAAGTCACATAAGTGAACTTATAGTAGTTCCCTCTATCACCATAGAAAATGTCAGGGTAATATCGGTAATAGTTTCGGAGATATTGAATGCTGGTGAAATATTTCGCACAGCCGCCATGTTGGATTGGTGAGTCGTAACAAAATTTGAAGGGCACGGTCGAGGTCGCCCGTAATAGTGCTATGAACTTTCCGAGTTTCATTGAAATCGCTCCTGCCGTTTAGATTTTATTAGGTGGGGACACACACACGAATCACACACACACACACACGGACAAAAGGTGATCTCATAAGCCTATTTTTTTCAAAATTGAAAATAGGCTAAAAATAAGAGAGTATGGACAGCAAGTGAGTGAGCGCAAGAGTGAATTGTGTGATAGTCGCATTGAGTTAGCAAGTGAACTGGTGATAGCACTTTATAACATTACTAAACGAGTGTACTACTAGATTATACCATGCCAAAGGTGGCCAGTGCCCGATATGTTGCTCTGCCTCAGGAATTCAAACAAGATGTCAAAGCCACTGATGGAACTGTTATTCAAGGTACTATTTGTGATTCAGGAATTTTGTTAGATGAAAAACACCAGCGAGATCGCATCAAACAACACATTTCCAGCTCTAAGCATCAAATGAATAAGATTCTTCAAGCAAACAAATCGCGGCAACCTCTATTACGAAATGGGTTTCAACAGAGTTCTTCAAAAAGCCAAAATGTGATGGAATTAAACAATGAATTGTGTGCAGCTCTTACACAAGGAGGAATTCCACTCAATAAGGTGAACTATCCAGCCTTCAACGGATTTCTTGAAAAGTAGACTACACAAAGATGGCAATGCTCGATGAGAGTACTTTAAGAAAATACTACATGGAGCCTGTTTACCGATAAACCATACAAAGAATCAAGGAGAAAGTGTCTGATTGCGATGTGGGATTCATTGTGGATGAAACCATAGACTCAATGTAACGATATGTTTCGAACTTTTTAGTTTTTCCCTTAGCAGCGGAGAATATTAAGCCTCATGTTGTTAAAAATGTATGAGCTGAGATGTAGAAAGCCAGTACAGTACCGGTAATGCAATCAATTATGGACTTCTGCCAAAAACTCTGGCCTACTGGTATCGAGTTTGAAAAACTTCTTCTTGTGGTTACGGACCAGGCTCCATAGCCTACATGGTTTCAGCTGTTAACCAATTGAAACCTTTAATTCCTAAGTTGAAGCATGTGACATGCTTGGTTCATGCCCTTCAAAGGGTTTGTGAAACGATAAGGAACGAATAAGACATCGCAAATAAATTCATCTCTGCCCTGAAGAAGATTCTACTAAAAGCTCCGAATCGTGTTGTTGCCTACAGGGAAACCACTGGCCTGCCGCTTCCAAATTCCCCAGTCATTACACCCTGGGGATAGTGGATTGAGTGTGCTGCTATGTTGTGTGAGAATTTTGACAAAATTAGAGAGTTTGTGCTTTTTTTTTTTGGATCCAGCCAACACAGATGCAATATCCAAGGCACAGCAACTTCTGTTACCGGAGAAAATACATACGGTAGTTTGCAGACAGAACTACCGTATATTTTGTACGGTACATAGTTACAAGTAAGGGGCAGATGACCTCATAGTTCCGTCCCTTGAAACCTCAAAAACTAACAGTACAAGTACCTGACTGCAGTTATTAAACGATTAGAAGAACAAGGTCTGGAAAAGTAAAAACAATGGGATACTTTTACTTTCGTGAGGGAGCAGTTAGATGGCTTTGCCAAAGACAAATGTGAGTCTAGTCTTCAGAAGAATACAGATATTGTGGAATTCGCCACATCTGTAGAGTTGCCATACCGAGTGAATACAAGGTTTGCCCCCACTGGTTTCTGTGGATGTCGAAAGAAGCTTTAGCATCTACAAAGACATTCTATCTCCTAATTGAAACAGACTTACTTTAAAAAAATGTAGATATGCTTAATGTATTGAAGTACAACAGCTACATGTTTTCCCTTTATTTGGTGAGTGATTTGATGTACTTGTTTGTAGTTCAATAAACTAGAACTAGCAGACCCGTGCTATGTGCGCCCCATGTGTACAGACTACCCGCCCAGCTCTAGTGCTATGTGGGCAGTACGCGGCACAGTTCTGCCAGGGTCTATCGTCTTCATTATTCGTTTAAAAGCATTTTATAAACAAATAAATATATTTCCGTTGACTTAAGAAATGTAAGATTTTTCCTGTAGTCTATTATTGAGACGATTTTGAAGATTTTGGTACAAACCACACCTTCTAACTCCCTCTGGTTTAGGAGCTTGAATTTTGTGAAACATACACGTTAGCGTATTATAAAATAAGATAGAGGAAAGAGAAAATTAATTGAATGAACCAGCACTTTTTTGCTCCTTTTTAACTTTATTTTAGAACCTTTTCCTTCCTTTATTATCTGAAATTTGCACCTAAAAATCCTAACCCTGGTAATGACAATTGGAGAGATACAGTGAGTAGCGGCACCGATCAGGAAACCAAGAAATGCGTCTGGGGGGACCGTTGTGCTGACCACATGTCCTCTCTTCCTCTGTAGGTTTTGAGCCGGACAGAAGCCGTCTTGGACGCTATGGGTCTTGGCCTGCCAATGTGGTGTAGGAAATTAGATTTTATATAGAATACAAACTCATTGCGTTGTGCTGAATTGAGACTGATTCATTGGATCATATGTTATGGATTAAATGCTTGCATGATTCGCGCGGCCATCTTGTAATTATTCGGCTGATTACATTTATTTTAGGTCACACACGCTTCTCACGTGATGGTTTGTTTTTACAAAATTTGGTAGAGAACAGGCGCGGATTCAAGGGGGGGGGGGGGGGTCACGGGGGTCATGACCCCCCCCCCCCTTCCAAACGGAGACCAAATTTTTTTGCAAACTAAAAAAACGAAAACACAATTACCAGACAAATAAAACTTAACGAATTTTAACTGAAACAGTTTTTTTTTTTCATTTTATTCAATACTGAATTATCTTTATTGGAATTATTATGTTCTGTTACAACTGTACATATTTACAACTTCAAACCTCTTGTATAAAAAATATTAGTTATACAACAAAATCAACTCGTCTATTTTGTTTAGCAAACCTTGTGATTACCGAATCGATGTTTATAGTGATGTCACGATGAATGTGCAGCAATGCACGGATAGGAAACTGGGGCTTTTTTCGCACCAAAAATTTTTGCCGACGTCCAAACTGCAAGCTTGGTTGGCAATTTAAGCTGTGACTTTCTCCCTTTGTCGGTATCAACTCGACTTGCCGAAACTGTAACGTACCTTGATCCTTTTCTCGAAGCTCGATGTAAAAGTTGCAAAACATGCCGTTGCAATTTGTACGAATATTTTTGGTGCGCTAAACGCATCAAATTTCTATCCATGAAGCTTGCAAAAAAATTGGTCTGGTTTTGTACGTTTGGTTATTTTGTGATTGCGTTTTTAGTGATACCATTTTTCTTAACAATTTCGATTCTCTGACCCCCCCCCCCCAAGCCAAACTCTAGATCAAATCTCTGACCCCACCCAAAACCAAACTCTAGATCCGCGCCTGGTAGAGAACTAATGATTAGTTTAGTCGTAAGTTAATTCGATTTAAGCATTGCAAATTCAGATGGCCGCCATTTTATTTCCGTTAAGATGGCGGCATTATAAAACAAAACAAAAAACATGACATTGAGGAGCCCTTGGCTTCATGTATGCTACCTCTGTACGCCTACAAAATTTGCTTCAATTCGGTTTCGTCGTTTGCGAATTGAGGAAACGACGACACAGGAACATTTGGCCCGTGTAGATCTCATAAGACTACTTTCATTATTTGCAAAATTCGAAGTAGGCTAAAAATGTCTGTGGCTGGCGAAATTGGCCTATCTGTTTATCTGCTGGTCGGCCACGAGAAAGTCCTACGGATTTGCATGCTGCTGCTAGATCAGGTTGGCAGACGTGAAATAATTCCATCAGTGGCACGTTTGTGACAAGTCTGAATCTAGAAATATTTCAAACATTTTGACGATAAATGTTACGAATTTAACGTTTCTACATCAGTGTGACTTTCTAATGTACCTTCAGTGACGGAAATTTTTCCTGTTATAACGTGAGAATTTAGTGACATTTTTGATAGTACATGTTGGCACCACTCCAAGAAACTGTTTTATGTCGGCTATTGTTTACAAACAAACATCCGAAGACACATGGACATATCCTAACCTGTACACAATTGTTTACATTTAAGGATCTGAGATGTTATAAGTGACACAATTGTTATACTGATATTCAGTGGTCATCAATGAACTATGTCTAAAACTGGGGAACCTTCGGTAGAAAAGAAAAATATCTGTCGTCTCTGTCTACTTCAAAATGAGACTCTATTGTCAATTTTCTCGGAAGAGGGGACTGCAAGAAAGTTAGCGTCAATGATTTTAGCTTGCGTATCACTTGAGGTCAGTTGTTATTTCCGTTAACTATGATGTTTGAGAAAAATGCTCGGGATCGTAATTCTATCAGATACCAAGTGGCATCTCAGGTGCACTAAGAGGGTTGTTCGTGTTGCAGGTTTCAGCTGGGGATGATCTGCCACAGTTGGTGTGTAATCACTGTATTAATGAAATTGAAAAATGGTATAAGTTCAAGCAGCAGTGTATAAAATCCGACTGGACACTGCACCAGGAATTGAAAGCTCAGCATGAAGCCAATATACAAGTAAGTTGGAGTAAACATATCTGAAAGCTTCTACCTCCTCTATTATTTATATTTTAAAACCAAGATCATATATATAAATCAATGTATGTATGTCCCCTATGCATTCATATACCATTCATCCGATTGCATTGAAATTTGGGTGAGTTGTTGTGTGCACTCCAGGGAAGATTTCTGGCTACAAATTATTTATGTAACACGAATGGGTGAGGGACTTAAAAGAAACTCTTAAATCCCACAATAACCCAATTGCACAATCTGTATACTTTTGACACCGCAATGCAAGGTGTGAGAAAGGCTTGCTGATTCATCGCGAGGTGACATGTCCTGACATGGAAGTCTCAGCACAGCCTAATGCATAAGGACTTGAGCACCAGACAGATAAACAAAGAATGTTGTTTATCCAAAGGCATTTCAGTTTCTATCTTTTTTGGGCTGGCTGCGTGGCTCAGCGGTAACATTCTCGCCTGCTGTGACCAAGATTGCAGGATCGAATCCTGGCGCAGCCAATTGGCATTTGAGGGTGCGCAAATGCGAGGAGGCCGTGTCGGTCGATTTACTGGCACGTTAAAGATCCCCTTTGGGCCAAAATTCCGTCACCCCTGTGTTTCTAAAAGCCGCAGTTGTTAAAAGAGACGTAACACCAATAACATTATTACCGGTATCTTCCTTTCTTTCTATCTGTCTTTGATTGGCATTGCAACGCATGCCGAGTATAGGTAGTTAGGTTATAAATGTTAATGACCAGAGTGCCTTTGGCAAACATATTCTAGTAGTTTTGCCCTAGCGTCTTGAGTACAGTAGGCTAATAGAAAAAAAAACATGAAGATAGGCGTACTGAACTAGGAAAAACTCTTTAGAGGTAAATCATGGCAGAACAACTTTCCGTCACACCAAATGCTGAAAGTGAATCCCATTCTCTTCTCATCCTTGCACATTTCACGTTTTTTTCTGATAAAATAATAAATAACCCCTGGCACTACAGCCCATTAGGGGCCTAGGCCTACCAAGCGACCGCTGCCCAGCCATTTGGCCTGCAGATATTGGGGTGACGCGTGATCAGCGCATCGGGTCCCTTCGGCCGTTAATCTTGAAACGGCAATTGCAGCTAGCTATCAACCGGGTCGACAGGTGGGCTCACGACCGGGGTTTTCGTTTTTCAGCAGCGAAAACCTCCGTCGTCCATTTTTGTCGGCTACGGAGGCTACACTTACACCCTGAACTACTTCTCAGGGATGCTGCGTTGCCGTTGGTTGACACTTATCGCTTCCTGGGGCTCCATTTTGACAGCAAGTTAACGTGGCAGCACCATATACGGCAATTGAAAATGACATGTCTCAGGAAACTGAACATGCTCAGGTTTCTTAGTGGCACCACGTGGGGGGCTGACCGTGCGGTGCTGCTACGGTTCTACCAAGCCCTCGTCCTGTCCCGGCTAGACTATGGTTCTGCGGCATACGGTTCAGCAAGGCCGGCAACCTTGAAAATGCTGGACAGTATCCACCATAGTGGCGTTAGGCTGGCTACCGGTGCCTTCCGGACCAGCCCTATACCCAGCCTACTCGCCAAATCAGGTGTTCCACCTTTAAATTATAGACGCCAACATATGCTTTTAGCATATGCTGCCAATGTGCGTCAAATGCCGCAACACCCGACCTATCAAGCTCTCTTCGGTACCCAAAACCACCAGGGTTACGCCAACCAGCCTCATGCCACTCGGCCGGTTGGTATTAGACTTGATAGCTCGTGTACTGAAATAGGAGTGGCTGTAGGTCCCTGTATGATCCGGACATCTAGCTAGGTGCCTCCGTGGCAAGTCCCGCGTCCGGAAATTCAGTTAGATCTTCACCAAGGTCCTAAGGTGAACATGGATGCGTCCGTTTACCGGAGGCAGTTCCACAGCATAGTTCAGCAATTTCCGGACGCTGGCATTCTATACACGGATGGTTCGAAGGTGGACGAGAAAGTGGGTTGTGCTTACGTTATTGATGGTGCAAATACCAAGATCTCTTTGCCTGAGGCCTGTAGTGTGTTTACTGCGGAGCTCATTGCCATCTATGAAGCTCTGCAGTTTGCACTACAGGATGCACGAATCCACTTTCTCGTGTGTACCGACTCTATGAGTTCGTTGCAGTCAATTGCTACATGTTTCCCGCAACACCCCCTAGTGCAGCGAATCCACGACCTACTAGCCGGGTTGTGCCACGCTGACACTCGAATCACCTTTCTGTGGCTTCCAAGCCTCATGGGAATTGCGGGAAATGAGTTAGCAGATCAAGCTGCAAAAGAGGCGGTATCACTACCACCTCGACCAATGGAGGTACCCGCTAGAGATATTCGCTCTCAGTTACGCCTACAAGTTCTGGCTTTTTGGGAGAGTCAGTGGCTAGCTGACCCACTGCCCAGTAAACTGAGAGCGATCAAGGGAACTACTCGCGTGTGGCGGAGCTCCTTCCGGGCCCGGAGAGAGTCCGTCATTTTGTGTAGGCTAAGGATAGGTCATACAAGATCCACCCACTCGTACCTAATGAGAAGGGAAGACCCCCCACTTTGTACCTGTGGAGCCGTATTCACCATGGCCCACATTTTCACCGAGTGTGTGGATCTTGCTGACTTACGAAGAAACCTTGGTTTGCAGACGACACTCAAACTTATATTAGCCGATGACGCGGTGGCTGCTGATCGCATTATCCGCTTTATAAGTGAGAGTGGGTTAGGGCCAGCAATCTAAATTTTCCAGTGAACATTGACTCTACGGCTTGTTCGTTTTTGAATGATAATGTTTTTGTTTTTCCGTAATTTTTGTTTATTTTTATAATTTTTATTTTTATTTATTTTTTTGTTTTTGTTTTATAAATTTTTTGGTCTTTTTAAAATTTTGATGTCCACCTCAAAATTTTAAATTCAATTCAAAATTTGTATTTTTTAATCTGTGTTAAGAGGGGCAGATGACCTCGTAGTTCCGCCCCTTAAAACAACAATAACTAACTAACTAACTATTGAACATTGAATCTAACCATCACTTCCTAGTTCTACCTCTGCTTCTCTTACCCTCTATAACCAAGCTCATTAACCTTTTAGGTACCCTCTCCTCCCTCATTTGTTGAGCAGTGTGGACGTAGGTGTTATAATGCCATATGATAGCATCCCTGGACATTTTGACTCGTGTCAGTTTCTGCAATCTCTTTATAGCAATGGTGTAAGGGTAGCACTCTTGTCTCTTACCCAGGAGTCCCAACTCTGCTTCATGGCCTAAAACCAAGGTAATGTGACTAAGGGTGACAATATGCCGGCCACTCGTTCGCCATATTTCGTAGGTGCTATTTTTGGTGACCTGAAGAAAAACATTTGTGGATGTTGTTTTTCAACGGTCAAGGATATGTGCAAATACACACATCAAAAAAAGTTTTGCATCACCTCGGTTCCCAGATCTCCGGCATATAGACGTTGCCTGTGTATATTGTATCCAAGATACAGTCCCTTTGACTGTTCATAGATGTCACTAAAACTGCTCAAAGATGTAAACAACCATGCATGAGCAGGGCCTATTAGACGGAGGGGGTACGACAGCCGATCAGTTCCAGTCATTCCACCAGAACGAAGGTACGCTGCTCATGTTGTCTGTAGTTCTACCATGCCTAGAAGGTCAATACCGCAGTTCGATCGCGTCCGCATTGTTACTTTGTGTCAAGAAGGGCTCTCAACAAGGGAAGTTTCCAGGCGTCTCAGAGTGAACCAAAGCGATGTTGTTCGGACATGGAGGAGGTACAGAGATACAGGAACTGTCGATGACAGGCCTCGCTCAGGCCGCCCAAGGGCTACTACTGTAGTGGATGACCGCTACTTACGGATTGCCGCTCGGAGGAACCCTGACAGCAATGCCACCATGTTGAATAATGCGTTTCGTTCAGCCACAGGACGTCGTGTTTCAACTCAAACTGTGCGCAATAGGCTGCATGATGCGCAACTTCACTCCCGACGTCCATGGCGAGGTCCAGCTTTGCAACCCCGACACCATGCAGCGCGGTACAGATGGGCCCAACAACATGCTGAATGGACCCCACGGAATTGGCATCACGTTCTCTTCACCGATGAGTGTCGCATATGCCTTCAACCAGACAATCGTCGGAGACGTGTTTGGAGGCACCCTGGTCAGGCTGAACGTCTTAGACACACTGTCCAGCGAGTGCAGCAAGGTGGTGGTTCCCTGATGTTTTGGGGTGGCATTATGTGGGGCCGACGTACGCCACTGGTGGTCATGGAAGGCTCCGAAACGGCTTTACGATACCTGAATGACATCCTCCGACCCATAGTGCAACCATATCGGCAGAATATTGGAGAGGCATTTGTCTTCATGGACGACAATTCTCGACCTCATCGTGCACATCTTGTGAATACGTTCCTTCAAGATAACGACATCGCTCGACTACAGTGGCCAGCATGTTCGCCAGACATGAACCCTATCGAACATGCCTGGGATATGTTGAAAAGGGCTGTTTATGGACGTCTTGACCCACCAACCACTCTGCGAGATTTACGCCGAATTGTCGTTGAGGAGTGGGACAATTTGGACCAACAGTGTCTTGATGAACTTGTGGATAGTATGCCACGGCGAATACAGGCATGCATCAATGCAAGAGGACGTGCTACTGGGTATTAGAGGTAGTGGTGTGTACTGCAATCTGGACCACAAATGCTGAAAGTCTAGCTGTATGATGGTACAACATGCAATGTGTGGGTCTCATGAGCAATAAAACGAGCTGAAATGTTGTTTGTGTTGATCTCTATTCCCTTTGTATTTAAAGGTTCCGGAACTCTTGGAACCGAGGTGATGCAAAACTTTTTTTGATGTGTGTAGGTATGTTTGTGGTTCAGTCATCAGTCTAAAAACCTCTCCAAGAAGTTGTCTTGTCTCCCAGTATATTAAATATTAACAGTTATTATGGAGATAGGAACTGTCAATGTAATACCAGCAAATGATAGGAATATCCTGAGTCAGCAGTGTTAAAAACAAAGAATTCTTGAGGAGAAATGCTACAAGCTGGATATTTTTAAAAACTGTGAAATGCCAAAAAAATATTATATCTGGGTTACATCCTGAAGGGAAGGAAGCTTTCAGTTTAACGTGACCTTTAACCATGCAATTATGAGCCACGGGACCTCCTTTTAATGTGGAATCCGAACCACAGGGCGTGGCATTTCGATCGAAAATCTCACATGCATTGACTGGGAATCGAACCCGATCCACCTTGGTGAGAGGCCAACCGCTTGACCGCTGCGCCACCACCCCCACTCCCCATCCTGAAGGGGGAAATTTATCAACTGCTGCACATGTTATACTTCTATTTAAAAATGAAAGGAAAAAAAAAAAAACGATAACTGGCAGAAAACCAACATCATGGCTATGCAAATTAAGGAGTTTGAACAATTGAACAACTTTGTACTGTATTCTTGTTGTAGACAGACGTGAGCATACCCGATTGTATACAAATGGATTACTAAGGCAACGCTGAAAGAATGGCTCTACTTTTTGCTATATTCTTGCCGGATTGATTGTGAACATCAGGAAGACCTGATATGCCACAATGTAGTTATCGCTGCTACTGCTTCCTTTGGTGACCCATATTCCTTTGACAGTCTCTTATAGTTGTTTACTCGAGACCAGATAAAAACTGGAATTGAAGTCTCTTTTTTGTATATTGTGTGGAGGTTTTTCTTTTTGTTGTGTCGTTAATTCATTTGTGTGGTTGAATCTGACAACTTGTGTATGGTGGTAATTGTTTTAAGGGGGGGAACACCAAGGTCATCTGCCTATTATGGAATGTGTTTCTGTAAAGACTGTAGTGGTGTGTGTAACAGTAATTATAAAGGTTTGAGATTGGGGTAGTTTGAAATAAGGTATCATCCCAGCATTTGCCTGGAGGGGGTGGACAAAACCCTTGGGGAAGCCACAATCAGGATGTTAACACCAATGTTGAACCTTACACTTTCGGACAGCTCCTCTTTCAGTCATGGTGTGGGGTTTACTCGAGTTTCAATTCTTTATCAGTTAAGCAGTGGTAGGCCTGATGGGTAGCCATTGTTCGGCTTAGCTGAGCACCATTTGGCATAATTCTGCTTGATATTTGCATTTTAACTTACAAGTCTATGATGACTATCTTTATTTGCAATCCTGCTTCTGTTCTTCCAGGAGATAAAATCTGAAGATGTTAATGAAGGACAGAGTGATGACTGCAAGGAGGAGGTAGCAGACAATAATGATGAGTCCACAGAGAGTGAATGTGACAAGAAGGCAAGCTGTAAAGAGACGCTGGAGTATGGGTGTAACAAGTGTGGCAAGACATTCACATACACCAGTAAGTTCTCATTTCATGCCTGCGAGGACAAGCGCTATGTTTGCAACGTGTGTGGTAAAGACTACTCGACCATGGGGGCTGTCAAGACTCACCTGCACATCCACAAAGGCAGACACAAGTGTGAGACCTGTGGAAAGTCTTTCCCGTCAGCCTTTCAGGTAAGATTCATGTATAGTTAATGTTGGACTGAAAATTATATTACTGTACCTGTAGGATTGATGAGTTTAGTATTAAGGATGTTATTTGAACTAATATTGGCTGAACAAGACAAAAATAAATCGTGCACAATAAAGATGTCTGTCTGTTAGGTAGTCAGCCCGAAGACTGGTTGAATCCTCAAAAAGGTAATGTGGGTAGATATCCACAAAAACCCGGCATCGCTATATTGAGGCGTACTAGGCAAGAAGAGGAGTGAGGTAGTTTGCCATTGCTTTCCTCACTGAGTCAGAACAGCAGTACTAACCCTATGAGTAGAACCTTTCACAGCATCCACAGGCACTGACCGTGCCCGGAATGTCATTACTAAGCACCACCCATACCTCAGTAGCTTCCATATAATCACAGCCATGAGTGAGACTGCGACATCGGTGAAAAGCCACATTTTACTGTAGCCTGTGCCAAATAAAGATGTAAGAAGTCATATTAAAAATGACAGAGTACAGCCAACATCATCGAATTAGAAGCGGAAAAATAGAGAGGCAGAGCGATATACTGGGACAAATATATGATACACACACTTGCTAGGTGAGATGCCATACAAAAAAATATTTCGACCAAGCAGGAGTAGGAAAGAAACAGAGTGAGCTGTACCTAGGATTGTACTCTAATGAGCATCAGTTGAGGGGTGGGGCAGGCAGGATCACCATATTTTGTAAAATAAAAAAAGGAGACAGGTCGCCTCCGTTGTGTAGTGGTCAGCGTGCTTAGCTGCCACCCCGGAGGTCCGAGGTTTGATTCCCGGCTCTGCCACGAAAATTGAAAAGTGGTATGAGGACTGGAACAGGGTTTCCTCAGCCTCAGGTGGTCCAACTGAGTAGAGGGGGTTTGATTCCCACCTCATCCATACTCGAAGTGGTTTTCCGTGGTTTCCCACTTTGTCTTCGGGCAAATGCAGGGATGGAATCTAACTTCGGGCCACGGCCGCCTCCTTCCCTCTTCCTTGTCTATCCCTTCCATTCTTCCCATCCCGTCCCATCCCTCACGAGGCCCCCTGTTCGTTTTGCAGGTGAGGCCGCCTGGGCGAGGCGCTAGTCCCGCCTCCCCAGATGTATCCTCCGACCCGATGTCAAGCTCCAGGACACTGCCCATAAAGGTGGGATCCCTCGCTGAGCCCGTGGGAAAAGTCTACCTGGAGAGTAAACTAACTACGAAAAAAAAGGGGACATTTTATTTTTAAACTTTTCAGAGAAAAATATAATGAATTAACACATTATAATTCTGTATCAACATGTTTGTTTACTTTTTATTAGAAATATACAATTCCACGAAAAGTGGGACACATAATGAAACTTTTAAATATGGTAATTTTGAATAATATTTCATGCCATTATGTTGGTAATAGATCAAAATAGATTATTCAGGCTTCAGAAATCGATACATCACACAGATTTCGCTTGTAGGAGCCAATAAAGTAGATTCTAAAGTATGGGACCGATACGGGTCATATGAAAAGTAGCGTGGTTTTAAAGAAGTTTTTGTGGTAGAAACTTATATAATACCGGCATATAGTGTCAATACAGAACCATGATGAACTTCAAAACTTTCACAATCAGAGTAGAAACTTAAGCTTTTCATGAAATATTTTAAAAAGTGTTGGATGAAGCAGTTCTTGGTAAGTATTTTAATGCACTAATTTTTGCAATTCCACTTTGTATACCAACAGAAATTCAATTTCTTTTGACGCATCTTTTGTTGTAACGTGGGACACAACATCACATTCTACAAAGTCCTTATGGTTCACATTCAGTATGGCATTATTATCATACCACGGTGGATGAGTGGTTAACGTGTCTGTCTACTAACCCCAAGCTTGCAGTTTCGTTCTTGGCCGTGGTAAGTGATTTTTGAAAGGCGGCAAAAATTTACAACACGCATGTCAAAGAACCCATTTGATTTCAGTAGGCCGTGTTCATAATGGCAAAATTAATCTCAGGAGTTTCCGTGAACACAAAGTTCCTCATTTCTCTACTAGAAAGCGCTATAGTGTTCAAGGAGCTTAGATACCTAACCTCCTTGACTCTCATAGTGCTTCCAGGAGCAACGAAATTCGACATGCAAGCTACCCTCTGGGTGTCAAATAACAAAATTTGCACCCGGCACCCGAGGCCATACGATATTATTATTATTATCATACAAAGCTTGTGTAGATCGATGTTCTGACACACAATTATGTACCATCAAATGATGCCTTATGACATCGTAAATTTAGTGTACATAGCAAAAAACCTCATCACTTATTCTTGTTTACAATCTCTTGATGAATGCAGTACATTTGCATTTGTCTGTTGGCACAGCCTAGAGTAAAATGTGACGTTTTACTGATGTTTCAGTCTCCTTCATGGCTGTGATTATATGGAAGCTATGGTGTTGAGTAATGACATTCAGGGCATATAGGTGTTTTACATAGTGGTTGCTGCCTGTTCTCAGAGCATTATTGATCTACCATGACATCACGCCGATACGACCTATGGAGTAATTAAGAAGTATTTAGGATGGCTGAGAGGTGCCAATGAATTATATGCTCACTTACTGTGCTTTAGGTTGAGGGATCAAATCCCTGTATTGTGCCCGTTTAGACCGGAGTCCGCACGACCACATATGCATTTTACCAATAATCAGTCAGCACGAGAGTCAAAATATCCCGGAGCGCCAAATGGGTTAAAGCAAATCGCAAAAACGACATCAAATAAAAAAAATGCTTTACTGATTTTTGGCTCAATGCAACAATAAGGATAGAAGGAGATTCAATTGGGTATAACACATCAAGTAAAATTATCTCATTTTATTTTGACTTTAAAATTGACTGCAAAAATGCTCAAAGCAGCATCATTCACGTGTGGCGACCCACACTCCTATTTACACAATATACAGAAATTTTCCAAACACATTTGACAATTATTTTTTTTTGGAAACACAAGTCTGATTAATAGTCCTGTAGACTGCGTTCCAAAATTATTTATGATTAAATCCAGTTCAAATTTAATTGTCTCTACTGGAAATATCGTAGTTCACTGTTTGAATTTTTACATAATATTAACACTCGTAGAATAAATGTTCATAGAATTTTTAACTTTCACTTATTTTTCCAGTTTCAAAAATATATTGTCGAAAAATATTATTATCATTGAATCAACACAAATTATTTACACATATTAATAACATCTGAAAAGTATTTGACCTTCAGCATAGCATCGAAGAACTTGTGCGAAGCACAACAAAAATTAATCGTTCTTCTGACATTAAACATTTCGAGAAGTGACTCGATTATGAACTTCAAGTTCCTAACAAAATATATGATTTCTGAATCATCAACTTGATCAATAAATTGTTGAACCATTCAACTATTCAATTTTCCACTTGGAATCATTATTATAAAAAAAATATTTATATTCATGGCCATTTTAGTAACTTTCACAACTTGCAATTCTTCGACAGAATGCGGAAATAAGAATTGTAGCTTCATAAGAAATTCATTTCGTTCATGGCACTAGGATTGAAAATATCCTTCAAATTATTCGTGGTTAAAGAATTATTTTTAAATTGGCAGTGGCCCATTCTATTATTTGTGTAAGAACACAATATTACAACAACAACGGCAAAGGTCTTCCTCTGAAGAAGAATAAACTACTATCATGACAAATCCGGGTTCTAGCAAAATCAAAGTCTAAATGGAATCCGTAAACAAGGTTGAAATAAGAACTGATGGTTTCTAAGAAATAACCTTCGGGTCATTCATACGACGAAATGTGTAGTTCCAATACTCCTATAAACCTGAGCCATCGAACCTGCTATTTGATTGATGCTCGAAAAAATCTCCTCATTCCTGCGACTTAAACATGCGCACCTGGGAATGGCATTTCAACTACTCCACACACATAAATTTTCTTCCCAAAATTTATACAATAAATCAAGCCTCTGCTTGTTATCAACACTGGAAGATTAATAAACTTACAAGTTCATTTTATTTTACCATTCAGTTCAACCCGTGAATTTACCATACTTATGAAAATCTTTATTTCACTTTCGAGTGTATTTACATCATGATTTTATATAAATACAAAAATATCCTATTTGATACAAATATCATTTGCTTCCCGTTTCATGCCTCTCCGTGTTATCTGAAAAATATACTTTGCTCAATGCAAATATCAACTGTTCAACCAGAACTGACATGTTGGTTGAATGCGGGCTTGCGCTAACCACCCTCCTTCGGAAAATCTCCTGTTCCAAACTAGAAATGATTAAACTACTTCATAGGCTAATATTGCCATTTAGACTTTCACGGCCCGTGTTATTATTCATAATGTTGAATTTTGGGCTTATGCCGTGTTTTATTATATTGCAATTCGACGCGTTTCGAAAGAAACCATGTCTTTCATCGTCAGGAATAATCTGGATTACGACAATGTTGCTAAGAGAAAGCAACGAAGAACATATAGAAGGTGCCCAAAGATGGACGCCATTATATCCCCATGTTAGGGACAACGGAAAGCAGCAGTGAATTACTTTCTCAGGGTTCTGATAATAGATAGCCAGGATTCACTGAGATTGTAGCCGGTGTCGCGGTTGAAATTATCTGGGTGTTTACGTATTTCAACCGCCTCCCTGATGATTCTGGGACGATATTGCTTTATACGGGCAAGAACATCCACCCCTTGGAACATGACATCATGGCCAGGTGTTAAAGCATAATCGGCAACAGCTGATTTATCAGGTTGAATGAGCCTGATACATCTATTATGTTCCTTAATGCGAGTGCATATTGTTCTCGAAGTCTCCCCGATGTAAACCTTGCCACAAGTACAGGGAACTCTGTAGATACCCGGTTGTTGCAATTTAGGCAAACTGTCCTTAGTTGGTCGCAGGAGTTGCCTAATCTTAACAGAAGTTCCAAATACAGTCCGTATGTTGTATCGACGTAGGATTTTAGCAATACGATCCGTTGTGTTATGTATGTACGGAAGGTAAGCAGTTCCTCTTACATCTCTTTTCTCAACTGACGTCCTATTATTATTTGTTGGTTTCAGAACCGTAGAAATCAAAGCCTTGCTATAACCGTTGCTCTCAAAGGTGGTTCGCAGGGTGTTAATTTCTTCTTGTAAAGAAGACACTTCACAAATCCTCCTAGCCCTGGTAGTTAGAGTTGTAAGGATACCATGTTTCTGGGCAGGGTGATGGTGAGAACTTGCGTGGAGATATCTATGGGTGTGTGTTGGCTTACGAAAAACGCTGTGTCCTAAAGATCCATCCTCTTTCTTGGTGACGAGAACATCTAAAAGAGGTATTTTGCCGTCAGATTCCTTTTCCATGGTGAAACAAATAGAAGGGTGCTGGAGATCAAGCAATCATCTATTCCAGCGGATGCAGCGAAGACTCTCCTTCCAGGGGATGCTATTCCTCCGAGACTCAATGGTCTTCCTAAAATACATAAGGAAGATGTTCCTCTTAGACCTATTGTTAGTACGATTGGTTCTCCTACATATGCCCTTTCCAAATACTTAGGTAGACTACTTCAGCCGCTTCTGGGTAACACGCCTTCGTACATTAAGGATTCCACACACTTCGTGGAAAAGTTAAAAGCTATAACACTTCAGCCGGGTGATATTCTAGTGAGTCTCGACGTGGTGTCTCTGTTTACGAGAGTACCTATTGATGGTGTTATGTCTCTCATTAATGGCTTTTTTCCTGAAGACATCACAAGACTTTTTTATCACTGCATGACCTCCTCCTACTTTCTATGGAATGGGAATTTTTATGAGCAGACTGATGGTTTGGCCATGGGTAGTCCTCTCTCTCCTGTTGTGGCTAATTTCTTCATGGAGAACTTTGAAGAGAAAGCTTTGTCGTCGGCTCCTTTCAAACCGAAGATCTGGTGGCGTTATGTGGATGACACGTTCGTTGTTTGGACGGAAGGTGAGGAAAATCTTAGCCATTTCCTGGATCACCTTAATCTCCAGCACCCTTCTATTTGTTTCACCATGGAAAAGGAATCTGACGGCAAAATACCTTTTTTAGATGTTCTCGTCACCAAGAAAGAGGATGGATCTTTAGGACACAGCGTTTTTCGTAAGCCAACACACACCAATAGATATCTCCACGCAAGTTCTCACCATCACCCTGCCCAGAAACATGGTATCCTTACAACTCTAACTACCAGGGCTAGGAGGATTTGTGAAGTGTCTTCTTTACAAGAAGAAATTAACACCCTGCGAACCACCTTTGAGAGCAACGGTTATAGCAAGGCTTTGATTTCTACGGTTCTGAAACCAACAAATAATAATAGGACGTCAGTTGAGAAAAGAGATGTAAGAGGAACTGCTTACCTTCCGTACATACATAACACAACGGATCGTATTGCTAAAATCCTACGTCGATACAACATACGGACTGTATTTGGAACTTCTGTTAAGATTAGGCAACTCCTGCGACCAACTGAGGACAGTTTGCCTAAATTGCAACAACCGGGTATCTACAGAGTTCCCTGTACTTGTGGCAAGGTTTACATCGGGCAGACTTCGAGAACAATATGCACTCGCATTAAGGAACATAATAGATGTATCAGGCTCATTCAACCTGATAAATCAGCTGTTGCCGATCATGCTTTAACACCTGGCCATGATGTCATGTTCCAAGGGGTGGATGTTCTTGCCCGTATAAAGCAATATCGTCCCTGAATCATCAGGGAGGCGGTTGAAATACGTAAACACCCAGACAATTTCAACCGCGACACCGGCTACAATCTCAGTGAATCCTGGCTACCTATTATCAGAACCCTGAGAAAGTAATTCACTGCTGCTTTCCGTTGTCCCTAACATGGGGCTATAATGGCGTCCATCTTTGGGCACCTTCTATATGTTCTTCGTTGCTTTCTCTTAGCAACATTGTCGTATTCCAGATTATTCCTGACGATGAAAGACATGGTTTCTTTCGAAACGCGTCGAATTGCAATATAATAAAACACGGCATAAGCCCAAAATTCAACATTATGAATAATAACACGGGCCGTGAAAGTCTAAATGACAATATTAGAAACCTCTATGGGGAGGATATTTTCCGACTGATGTCTAGATTCAGTAGGTTACGACGCAAGAAGGTGTGTCTAATCTCTTAACTCACTTTTCTCCTAAGATGCCGGGATCATGATATTCTACCGAATTTTGTTATGTTGAAGCATTCCTTCAGAACACCTAAGGCAACGAGAATCTATCGTCGTGCAAGCAAGGCGTTATTGATAGAGAGGTTACAGCATACTCGTAAGCAGTTGGATTTTATTTCGAGGGAGTTACTACAGCTACATCTACGCCTCTCAAACTTCGTAAGTGAAGAATTATGGAATATCTTTGATCGTATTTCTTCAGTGCAAGCTAACAGCGTTCTAGATCAGGTGAGGGACAGACATATTTCCAAATATGATAGGTTATGTCAGTTGCAGAAATCTCAAGCCATTAGACTTGATGCTAACAAGGTTGTCGTAAATTTGTCCAGCAAGCCCCTAAGTGATACCCAACAGGCAGTTCTCGCTAAAGGTCTCAATTTTGCTGTAGAGCCTAGAAGAATTCCTATTGTAGAACTTATTACATCCGTAGAATCCTCAGTACATCACCTCACACCTGAAGAGGCCGAGGAAGCCAGGCAAGAATGTTCCCGAGTTCTCAAGACAGCTAAGCCACCTAACACCAACTTAAAACAAGGCGAAAGCCGGGCACTTAAAGATCTAAGGGACAATTCTGATATTATCGTTCTTCCCGCTGACAAGGGTAACGCGGCAGTGGTATTGGATAAGGTTGATTATGATTCCAAGATCTCGTCTTTGTTATCAGATCCTGTATATAGGATTAATAGTCGTGATCCTACTACTCGCTACTCAAATGTCACCGTCAAATTGATCAAGCAATCATCTATTCCAGCGGATGCAGCGAAGACTCTCCTTCCAGGGGATGCTATTCCTCCGAGACTCTATGGTCTTCCTAAAATACATAAGGAAGATGTTCCTCTTAGACCTATTGTTAGTACGATTGGTTCTCCTACATATGCCCTTTCCAAATACTTAGGTAGACTACTTCAGCCGCTTCTGGGTAACACGCCTTCGTACATTAAGGATTCCACACACTTCGTGGAAAAGTTAAAAGCTATAACACTTCAGCCGGGTGATATTCTAGTGAGTCTCGACGTGGTGTCTCTGTTTACGAGAGTACCTATTGATGGTGTTATGTCTCTCATTAATGGCTTATTTCCTGAAGACATCACAAGACTTTTTTATCACTGCATGACCTCCTCCTACTTTCTATGGAATGGGAATTTTTATGAGCAGACTGATGGTTTGGCCATGGGTAGTCCTCTCTCTCCTGTTGTGGCTAATTTCTTCATGGAGAACTTTGAAGAGAAAGCTTTGTCGTCGGCTCCTTTCAAACCGAAGATCTGGTGGCGTTATGTGGATGACACGTTCGTTGTTTGGACGGAAGGTGAGGAAAATCTTAGCCATTTCCTGGATCACCTTAATCTCCAGCACCCTTCTATTTGTTTCACCATGGAAAAGGAATCTGACGGCAAAATACCTCTTTTAGATGTTCTCGTCACCAAGAAAGAGGATGGATCTTTAGGACACAGCGTTTTTCGTAAGCCAACACACACCAATAGATATCTCCACGCAAGTTCTCACCATCACCCTGCCCAGAAACATGGTATCCTTACAACTCTAACTACCAGGGCTAGGAGGATTTGTGAAGTGTCTTCTTTACAAGAAGAAATTAACACCCTGCGAACCACCTTTGAGAGCAACGGTTATAGCAAGGCTTTGATTTCTACGGTTCTGAAACCAACAAATAATAATAGGACGTCAGTTGAGAAAAGAGATGTAAGAGGAACTGCTTACCTTCCGTACATACATAACACAACGGATCGTATTGCTAAAATCCTACGTCGATACAACATACGGACTGTATTTGGAACTTCTGTTAAGATTAGGCAACTCCTGCGACCAACTAAGGACAGTTTGCCTAAATTGCAACAACCGGGTATCTACAGAGTTCCCTGTACTTGTGGCAAGGTTTACATCGGGGAGACTTCGAGAACAATTTGCACTCGCATTAAGGAACATAATAGATGTATCAGGCTCATTCAACCTGATAAATCAGCTGTTGCCGATCATGCTTTAACACCTGGCCATGATGTCATGTTCCAAGGGGTGGATGTTCTTGCCCGTATAAAGCAATATCGTCCCAGAATCATCAGGGAGGCGGTTGAAATACGTAAACACCCAGATAATTTCAACCGCGACACCGGCTACAATCTCAGTGAATCCTGGCTATCTATTATCAGAACCCTGAGAAAGTAATTCACTGCTGCTTTCCGTTGTCCCTAACATGGGGATATAATGGCGTCCATCTTTGGGCACCTTCTATATGTTCTTCGTTGCTTTCTCTTAGCAACATTGTCGTATTCCAGATTATTCCTGACGATGAAAGACATGGTTTCTTTCGAAACGCGTCGAATTGCAATATAATAAAACACGGCATAAGCCCAAAATTCAACATTATGAATAATAACACGGGCCGTGAATGTCTAAATGACAATATTAGAAACCTCTATGGGGAGGATATTTTACGACTGATGTCTAGACTCAGTAGGTTACGACGCAAGAAGGTGTGTCTAATCTCTTCACTCGCTTTTCTCCTAAGATGCCGGGATCATGATATTCTACCGAATTTTGTTATGTTGAAGCATTCCTTCAGAACACCTAAGGCAACGAGAATCTATCGTCGTGCAAGCAAGGCGTTATTGATAGAGAGGTTACAGCATACTCGTAAGCAGTTGGATTTTATTTCGAGGGAGTTACTACAGCTACATCTACGCCTCTCAAACTTCGTAAGTGAGGAATTATGGAATATCTTTGATCGTATTTCTTCAGTGCAAGCTAACAGCGTTCTAGATCAGGTGAGGGACAGACATATTTCCAAATATGATAGGTTATGTCAGTTGCAGAAATCTCAAGCCATTAGACTTGATGCTAACAAGGTTGTCGTAAATTTGTCCAGCAAGCCCCTAAGTGATACCCAACAGGCAGTTCTCGCTAAAGGTCTCAATTTTGCTGTAGCGCCTAGAAGAATTCCTATTGAAGAACTTATTACATCCGTAGAATCCTCAGTACATCACCTCACACCTGAAGAGGCCGAGGAAGCCAGGCAAGAATGTTCCCGAGTTCTCAAGACAGCTAAGCCACCTAACACCAACTTAAAACAAGGCGAAAGCCGGGCACTTAAAGATCTAAGGGACAATTCAGATATTATCGTTCTCCCCGCTGACAAGGGTAACGCGACAGTGGTATTGGATAAGGTTCATTATGATTCCAAGATCTCGTCTTTGTTATCAGATCCTGTATATAGGATTAATAGTCGTGATCCTACTACTCGCTACTCAAATGTCACCGTCAAATTGATCAAGCAATCATCTATTCCAGCGGATGCAGCGAAGACTCTCCTTCCAGGGGATGCTATTCCTCCGAGACTCTATGGTCTTCCTAAAATACATAAGGAAGATGTTCCTCTTAGACCTATTGTTAGTACGATTGGTTCTCCTACATATGCCCTTTCCAAATACTTAGGTAGACTACTTCAGCCGCTTCTGGGTAACACGCCTTCGTACATTAAGGATTCCACACACTTCGTGGAAAAGTTAAAAGCTATAACACTTCAGCCGGGTGATATTCTAGTGAGTCTCGACGTGGTGTCTCTGTTTACGAGAGTACCTATTGATGGTGTTATGTCTCTCATTAATGGCTTTTTTCCTGAAGACATCACAAGCCTGTTTTATCACTGCATGACCTCCTCCTACTTTCTATGGAATGGGAATTTTTATGAGCAGACTGATGGTTTGGCCATGGGTAGTCCTCTCTCTCCTGTTGTGGCTAATTTCTTCATGGAGAACTTTGAAGAGAAAGCTTTGTCGTCGGCTCCTTTCAAACCGAAGATATGGTGGCGTTATGTGGATGACACGTTCGTTGTTTGGACGGAAGGTGAGGAAAATCTTAGCCATTTCCTGGATCACCTTAATCTCCAGCACCCTTCTATTTGTTTCACCATGGAAAAGGAATCTGACGGCAAAATACCTTTTTTAGATGTTCTCGTCACCAAGAAAGAGGATGGATCTTTAGGACACAGCGTTTTTCGTAAGCCAACACACACCAATAGATATCTCCACGCAAGTTCTCACCATCACCCTGCCCAGAAACATGGTATCCTTACAACTCTAACTACCAGGGCTAGGAGGATTTGTGAAGTGTCTTCTTTACAAGAAGAAATTAACACCCTGCGAACCACCTTTGAGAGCAACGGTTATAGCAAGGCTTTGATTTCTACGGTTCTGAAACCAACAAATAATAATAGGACGTCAGTTGAGAAAAGAGATGTAAGAGGAACTGCTTACCTTCCGTACATACATAACACAACGGATCGTATTGCTAAAATCCTACGTCGATACAACATACGGTCTGTATTTGGAACTTCTGTTAAGATTAGGCATCTCCTGCGACCAACTAAGGACAGTTTGCCTAAATTGCAACAACCGGGTATCTACAGAGTTCCCTGTACTTGTGGCAAGGTTTACATCGGGCAGACTTCGAGAACAATATGCACTCGCATTAAGGAACATAATAGATGTATCAGGCTCATTCAACCTGATAAATCAGCTGTTGCCGATCATGCTTTAACACCTGGCCATGATGTCATGTTCCAAGGGGTGGATGTCCTTCCCGTATAAAGCAATATCGTCCCAGAATCATCAGGGAGGCGGTTGAAATACGTAAACACCCAGATAATTTCAACCGCGACACCGGCTACAATCTCAGTGAATCCTGGCTACCTATTATCAGAACCCTGAGAAAGTAATTCACTGCTGCTTTCCGTTGTCCCTAACATGGGGCTATAATGGCGTCCATCTTTGGGCACCTTCTATATGTTCTTCGTTGCTTTCTCTTAGCAACATTGTCGTATTCCAGATTATTCCTGACGATGAAAGACATGGTTTCTTTCGAAACGCGTCGAATTGCAATATAATAAAACACGGCATAAGCCCAAAATTCAACATTATGAATACTTCATAGGCTCTTTCTCAATACATATGATTATTATAAAATATAATATCCAAGAATTATTTAGAAAAATTATGAAAATTATTATTATTATTATTATTAGTGGATTATTATTATTATTAGTTATATTATTTTAAATATGTTTAATTATCATCTCATTATGTGAGAATCCACATGTTCGAACCTTCGAATATGGAAAAGATATCCATTCCTCAACAAAAATAATTATTAACTTTTACAGTTACATCGGCTGATTACCGTGATTTCCCAAAAATATGAAATATTCAAATAAATGCTCGAAATGCTCGGTCATCGATCCTAAACTGTTCTGAGTGCTGAAAATACTCAGAATAACTCTAATATGTCTTGCGTAAATCATTGCAAGATTTAAATACGAAGAAAAATAAATGTGTGGTCATCTGCATAAAAATAGTTTGTTCCAATTAGCTAGGCATAATATAATTCAAATGTGGCTTACATTTCTTGATGGTCTTGAAGCGTAGTGAACCTGGTCTGTACCAGATTTATCCATAGACATGCCCTATCGGACAAGCATGTATAATGCTTGTATCGGCCGCCATTATATACCCACAATCCGTCTAGTAAGACATAGTGGTAGTATCTCTTGACGTTTGAATTAACTGTTGTTCCATTTTAATATGGGCTTCTATCAAAGCCATAACAGTTTGTTTAAATGGGGTCAGATCTAAGTGATCTATTCTTAGATATGTCAGTTGTAACATAACTCACGGTAATCTTATCAATACAAGAAGACACTGACAGTCTAACCAATCAACGGCTGTTCTGAAGATCGTTCCCTGGGCATGGTTTAACACCATCTACCATGCGCTAAGCAACCTGTAGTTTCCCCTGCGTAGACTAATGAACACCACCGTGACAGACTGGTCTTCAGTGTACTGATAGATCGAAGTGGTTAACAAGTTATCAATATGAAAATTGACTGAAATGGACTTAAACATCCAAGTATTAGGTTATTACTGGACTGTGACAAAGTACTAATTCTAGACAAAGTCTAGCATATGTCCATGTAGAAACATAAATATTTCCACTAATGTCTGTAGAAAAAAAAATTCAATCACCTCAGTGATTCTCCTCGCCGGAAACTTACTAAGTTCCACTTCGTAGCGCAGCACTTTTTGTGACTATCACAACTTTGAAAATTACTTCTGCGTAGATCCGGCAACCATGTGCCTTGGCTCAGCGTAGCAGCAACTTGCTCTGCAAGTGCTTGTGTTGAAGTGAGCTATCGATGCCTCGGCCGGCCGGCTTTTATTCAAAACTGCCAGGGTCACGCGTCATCAGCTGATATCTGGAAATCATCATATCTCTGGTATCCCTGGTCCGATTTACTTGATACTAATTGCATTCTCATTCATTTGGCCGTGCCAGTAATCTGATCCATGTCTCAAGTCTCTACTCCATGGTTAACTATTTAATCAATAAATAGCCTCGACCTCTGCTATTACTCGCTACGTCACTTGACATGCAAGTATCGGTAAATTCTTTCCAATTGCTTCGAGAAGCAATGTAGCGCGATATTCAAATATCTCAACTTTCAAAAGCGGCTGTAGCCTTTCCCTTGATATCTAAGTGTCTGAATCTTGGAATACCCATTCCTAGAGTTGGGCACAGTATAGTCAGTTAGTATTTAATATAAAAACCTGTCTCTCTGGAGTTGCTGTTGTTGCTTCAGTTAGGAGCTTGAAACATCTTTCTGTCATCAGCCTTGTGTACTTGTGTATGTACTGTATAGTATTTGTCTGATAATCTTTGTAATTGTAGCAATGTGTGTGTTCGTAATTATTAGAGTGTACAATTAGGAAAGGTGGCCCAGAATTTGAAATAAGATACCTTCCTTTTTTTTTCCTTGGAGTGAATATGAAACCACCCAAGGAAAACCGAACTTGGGGTGATCACTGTCAACACCGTGATTTGAACCATGGATCTTTTGAAGATTTACTGGCACAATAGAGAACTCCTTGAGGAAAATTCTGGCACCTTGACGACTCCAAAACCACGGCAGTTGTAAGGTTGTTGTTATATTTCCTCAGATATTTCTCCTATGACTTGCTATTACAGGTGAACGTTCACAACAGGATACACAGTGGGGATAAGCCATATGTGTGCGAGTTCTGTGGGCGCAGGTTTGCCTATGGTAAGGGACTGTCACTGCACACAAGCGTACACACGGGACTGAAGCCATACAAGTGTGATCTCTGTGACTACTCTTCAACATCTCAGAGCTACATCAAGATACACAGGGCCATTCATAGCTCTGAGAAGCCATTCGTGTGCGAGTTTTGTGGCCAGGGATACACCCTTCTACCCAGCCTCCTAAACCACCAGCTGAACCACAGCAACCACAAGACATATGTCTGTAAGGTGTGTACCATACATATCTCTTTTCCTTACTTGACCCAAGTACTAGCTTTATTTTCTGTAATGCAATACATGGGCATGCATATGAAAAGTACCAACACTGTGCTTTCAGTTTGGTAAATATTCCAGTTTAAGTTGAAAACTGACAAATCTTTTAATCTATTTGCCATGCATATCTGTCTTCTTCTGACTCAATACTAAGTGCAGCCTGAATCAGAAGGTTGAACACAAGTATCAACAAAATTAGGGTATTTTATTTTTCTAGAAATTTTCTAAGTTTTTGCCAAATTAAAATTTAAGAAAATCTTTGTGGATCTTGCCACCTGAACATTCTGCCCAAATTGTAGATAAATAGTAAGTTATACACACATTTTTCTAGATAAAAAAAAAACACTTTTAATATAGCGGCTTCGGTGGCGTAGTCGGTAGCATGCTGAACTGCTATGCCCAAGATAGCGGGTTCAAACCCGGCCGAAGACGTCGGATTTTTTAAGAGCGTTAAAAATCCTTCAGTATGCCTTCCTTCGGAGGGGAAGTAAAGCCGGCGGTCCCATGTCATAGATTTATGGCATGTAAAAGATCCTTTCACAGACTAAACTTGTGTAAAGCAAAATTTGTTAGGTTAGATTTCGTCAGAACGCTCTATCAAAGTTCCAACTTTCACCACTAGGTATCATTGATATCTGGTGGCGAAAGTTGGAACTACTTGGAATTGAACGGAACTTGTAGCTCACCCTTTAGGGTGTCCGCTGGAAGCAGCTACAGACTCAGGTGAGCCGAACATGTCCTCGGACACTCCCGGCACTAAAAGCCATACGATAAATAAATAAATAACTTTTAATATCACAAATAACTGAAGCCTCCGTGGCTTAGGCGGCAGCACGCCGGCCTCTCACCGCTGGGTCCGTGGTTCAAATCCCGGTCACTCCATGTGAGATCTGTGCTGGACAAAACGGAGGCAGACAGGTTTCTCTCCGGGTACTCCGGTTTTCCCTGTCAAAATTTCATTCCAGCAACACTCTCCACTATCATTTCATTTCATCTGTCATTCATTTAATCATTGCCCCAGAGGAGTGCGTCAGGCCTCGGCGGCCGGCACAGTTCATATCCTTGCCGCTAGTTGGGGGCTTCATTCATTCCATTCCTGACCCGGTCGGAGACTGGAAGCAGGCTGTGGATTTTTCATCACAAATAACTATCAGCTACTTACATATAGGTGTTCCATACTGTACACGCACACATATGGTGCCTCTGAATTAAATGCCAATAGTTATTACATAATCTTAATGTAAATATGTACAAGTTGTCCAGGCTTGTTCATAGTTATGAACGCCGGCCTAAGCTGTTATATGTTAATATAAGTTTTTAGAGCTGATTCTGCACTTAAATTTTATGAAGGAAAAAATTCCATTCTAGAAAAATTTTAGTAACTATCATACTTGGATAACTAAAAAAATAATATAAATCAATAAATTTAAGCTAACACTTAAGATTAATTCAATATACCAATTTGCAAATGATACCTTGAAATGTTAACAGTCACCTGTAGAAGTTTGATTGTAATATTTACAAAACCAAGGTCACTACAGAAAATAATATCTGTGAACTTCCTAGCACTGTCAGCTGGCATTGGAGGATGCACAAATGCGAGGGAGCCATGTCAGTACATTTACACGTTAAAGATCCCTGCGGGACAAAATTTCGGCACGCTGGTGTCTCTAAAAGCCGCAGTAGTTGAAAAGGACGTAAAAACAATAACGTTATTATTATCCTGTGAAACATTGGCATGGCAATAAAAATAACCTTCAAACTTTGCTTGACAACCTAGCTCATATCTCATTGATATCAACTAAAGTATCTTCATCATGACTTATAGGAGGTGTTTTTAAGCAATTTAAAACTAGTTCTTCATTAGTTAAAATTTAAAATTAATTTAACACATGTTTCCGTCTAGTCAATATGGAAACTTGTGCTAGATTAATTTTTAATTGTAACTAATTGTTGTCAATACGGATCAATCATGAATAATAATACTCCTAAAAACAAATTCTTCTGTCCCTCAAAACAGTGTGAATTTGAGTGAATTCTTCAAGAGGATATTCTGTGTTGAAGAAACATGGTACCTTGTTGGTGCCTGCTCTCCTGACAAGACCAGGAGGTTGAAACAAAATTTTTGGGCCCCATAAGCTATTACGGATGAATGGCTTGAATGCTCTCCTTTGAAGACATTAGTGTGTCCAACTGTGGAGTTTGTCTTTGGTCCATTGTATATGCTCTCCCCCAGTTCCCTCTAATAGTGTTAGTCTTTTTCTATTCTTCTTTCCTATTTAGTGATTATTAGGCTGTGGATTTATATGCACTACAAATTACAAAAAATGCATGCACATATGCTCAAAAGGTTAGGAAAACATGCATTCAAAATAGAAAATGTGCACCAACTGACGTAGATATATTTTTAATTTATTTTACACAGAGATAGGAGAACCTGTATTATCTTCCAAGTTGCAACTTATTGAATACAACAGATTTACAGAGTTATGAGATCTCTGTTTTAAGATACTGCAAATTCTAAAGGTACCGTAATTATTTTCCTATGCAGTTCTGTAATTTGAGGTGCTTTTATAAAAACAGATTGTGGAATAATGTTCTTATTGATATGTTGTGTTGAAGTATTTGAAACTTTGAGATAAGTTCACTTTACTTCATTACCACAGTGAAAGTAGTATTAACAGCTTGAGGATAATAGACTTTATGGTAAGTTTCCATTTCAATTCAATCAGCACAGTATAAGTGGGCAACATTGACTATTTGGTTTTCTACAATTGTGCATGGGATCACTATTACGAATACCTGGTGGAAGAATTAGAGAGGAGGCATAGAAAAGCAACACAGCAACATTTTAAATTGCGTATCAGTGTGACAACGATGATACAGAGATTGGGATGGAAGGAATTAAAAACAAGAAGGAAAAGGGCTAGACTCATGGGAAAGAGTAGGGACACTGCAGGGGAAGATGCATAGCAAGACAACATGAAAAGGATGGATATGGATAAAGTATACTGTATAAGAGAATGAAAGGACCTTTAATATAAATTACTGTAGCTGTGCCAATCAGTAGAACAAACATGGGTAAACAATCCTTTCTGAGACGGGGGTTTCAAGAGTGGAGCCAACTGCCAGGAGAAGTCTTGATCCCTTCCCCGAATTAGCAAATTGTGAACCAGTCAAGTTGCAACAGGGAATGACTATGATGTGACTATAAACATATGATAATAGTAAAAATAAAAATAAACTTTTTCTATTGTTATTTAGGGGTATGCAAGTATAAATATTAGTTTTGTGTCTGTAATTTAGGGAATATCCTGTCACTTTGGTAAATTTCCCCACTTACAAAGAGTTATTTGATTAACTGCCCCAATGGATAGTGTGTACCAATCTAAAAAATATCACGTAATATAAAAAAGAAATGAAGGCTTTAGGCTACTGGGTCATGTAATACACAAATAGAGCAAATATCTGACAGTTGGTTCCACTCTTGAAACCCCCGTCTCACAAAGGAATGATTACCCCTGTTTGTTCTACTGATTGGCAAGGCTACAGTACTTTATATTAAAGGTCCGGCTTAGTAAGCTGGTGCTCTGACCACTGAGGACACTTTAACTCTCACTTGGCAATGACACATTTATGACACTGACCACGCCAGCATATCAACCTAATAGCTTAAAACCTTCCTTTCTCAGCATTGCGGTTGTGAAAATCCAATTCTTGGAATCTAATGTAAGTTTATAGAAAATTGACATATAAAAAATAGCTGTTATCATGAGCCTATCATATGGCATACAAATGGTTTCTCAGAATAGTAATAGTCTCTCCTTAATTATGTTTGTGTCTAGGCCAAACAGAGCACTAGTTAGAGCAAGGGGAAAAAAGGAATTCAAAACTGAGTTTTCCAATACACCCTGTTTATTCTCTTCCTTTTGTATTTTTATTTATGATGAATTTTGATTCAAAGAATTTTGGATGTTTCTTTCCTCAGGAGTGTAATAAAGGTTTCAACACTCGAAGGAAGCTGTCGAGCCACATGGTGATGCACAGTGGGATCCGCCCGTATCACTGCAATGACTGTGGGAAAACATTTGCTAGGAAGGAAGGACTCAAGGAACACGAAGTGGTTCATACGGGTGAAAAGAGATTTGTCTGCTGCAAGTGTGGTAACAGGTTTGCATGGAGGAAGATCCTCAGAACTCACAAGTGTTCTGGAACCCCACAGTACAGTGTTCCCCAAGACAACACATGTACTGCAACACTACAGTATGTTCCAAGTTAAGACAGATTTATCTGTTTCATGTAATTTGTTTGTTACCACAGGACAATAAACATTCTGTGTTTAACCCTGGGAGTGCCAAGCACTGCGTTTGCGCTATTACAGTATTATGTTCTAGCCGAAGTGTCAATATGAATCAGTTACAACACTGCTAAATTTATATATTTATTTTATAATGTGTATGATATAGAAGCTAAAGCTTCAAGTTTTTTATGTTATCCATCCAAATTAAGGAGAAGATGGTGTGCAAGTGTTGGTACACCTACAAAGCCAGCTGATTTTCCACATCCCACACGTGTAGCCAGCACTCAGTTGTGCTGTCTGTGTAATCTTTTCCACTTCGGTGTTCTGTCGCTCATTGTCATGTGCATAGTTTATAGGTACCATTATTTGGAATTTTATGAACACTCAGAATAGTTGATTGCTGTCTATAGGATTTGAGTGATATTTGTGAAGTTCTCGAGAAGGAATGGGATAATCTGCTTTCTTCCAGTGATATTTTCTCCAATGACTCGTTACTAGTTTTTTCTTTTGATAAGTTAGCGGAGAAGAATCAGAATCTGCAAGTGATTCTGATGTTTTTAACACTAGCATTCCAGAGGAATCACCAAGGTGGTGCAGGGTGTACCCGCCTGCTTGCGATTACTACTGGATAAATTGATACAAAGTAAATGTGGGCAGAGGGTTGTAAAGCCAGTTCTTATACACATGTAAGATTCCTTCATTGGAGGTGTCGACACAAAAGACTAATCTGTTTATCGAGACCCACCCAGAGGTACTGGCTGAAAATCTCTAAAAGTAGTTGGATATGGCCCTATTGAATTCATATCTTTTGTATTAACAACACACTGACAGACGTCTCCCAAGACATTAATTCATGATGAATATTGTTTAAGAGTTGGTTGTCGAGGAACGATGGCCGACTAATACAAAAGTGGACAGAGATGGACCTAAAACATGAACCTGTTCATCTTTCTGGAAGACAGGAAAGGCTGTGCATGTGTCTCCCAGATGCAATTGTGGAGTACATTGAGAATTCTATCAGAGATTGGAGCATTTCTGGAGGCCTGTGAGCCGTGGCAGAAAAAGGAGAATCTCTGGTGGTATACGGAACTGTATGCCAAGTGCTACTTATAAATTTACATCCTTGTGTGCTTGTAAACAAACTGAGTGACATATTTCGGAAATTATTATGAATATTTACATATTTCATATAAAACAAATGTATCAATTACAGTTTTTCCCTTCGTTCAATTTGTTATGTGGAATTGTTTTTAGTGTGATTTGACATGTTGTGTAACTCGTCATGCATATCTTGTTACTTTTTAATATTTATAAAAACATGTAATTTGATCCTTTTTGAGTAAAATACAGTGTACATACTTTTAAATATGTAAGGGTGTTTCAAATAGTTTTGAAAATATAGCTTGTAGGGTTAAACAGATTTGTGTGAATCATGTGGTAACTTGTTTCTTACCTCAGGACAACAAACATTCCAAGTTAAAACAGATTTGTCTTGTTTCATAGGGTTTGCTTGTTACCGCAGGGCAACAAATATTCCAAGCTAAAACAGATTTGGCTGTTTCATAGGGTTTGTTTGTTACCTCATGACAACAAACGTTCCAAAAGAGATTTGTCTCTCGTTTGGCTTGCTTGTTACCTCAGGATAACAAATATCCCTAGGTTAAATCAGATTTGTGTCTCTCAAGTGGCTTTTGTTACATCAGGATAACAAATATTCCAAGCTAAAACAGATTTGGCTGTTTCATAGGGTTTGTTTGTTACCTCATGACAACAAACGTTCCAAAAGAGATTTGTCTCTCGTTTGGCTTGCTTGTTACCTCAGGACAACAAATATCCCTAGGTTAAATCAGATTTGTGTCTCTCAAGTGGCTTTTGTTACATCAGGATAACAAATATTCCAAGCTAAAACAGATTTGGCTGTTTCATAGGGTTTGTTTGTTACCTCATGACAACAAACGTTCCAAAAGAGATTTGTCTCTCGTTTGGCTTGCTTGTTACCTCAGGACAACAAATATCCCTAGGTTAAATCAGATTTGTGTCTCTCAAGTGGCTTTTGTTACATCAGGATAACAAATATTCCAAGTTAAAACAGATTTGGCTGTTTCATAGGGTTTGTTTGTTACCTCATGACAACAAACGTTCCAAAAGAGATTTGTCTCTCGTTTGGCTTGCTTGTTACCTCAGGACAACAAATATCCCTAGGTTAAATCAGATTTGTGTCTCTCAAGTGGCTTTTGTTACATCAGGATAACAAATATTCCAAGCTAAAACAGATTTGGCTGTTTCATAGGGTTTGTTTGTTACCTCATGACAACAAACGTTCCAAAAGAGATTTGTCTCTCGTTTGGCTTGCTTGTTACCTCAGGACAACAAATATCCCTAGGTTAAATCAGATTTGTGTCTCTCAAGTGGCTTTTGTTACATCAGGATAACAAATATTCCAAGCTAAAACAGATTTGGCTGTTTCATAGGGTTTGTTTGTTACCTCATGACAACAAACGTTCCAAAAGAGATTTGTCTCTCAAGTGGCTTGCTTGTTACCTCAGGATAACAAATATCCCTAGGTTAAATCAGATTTGTGTCTCTCAAGTGGCTTTTGTTACATCAGGATAACAAATATTCCAAGCTAAAACAGATTTGGCTGTTTCATAGGGTTTGTTTGTTACCTCATGACAACAAACGTTCCAAAAGAGATTTGTCTCTCGTTTGGCTTGCTTGTTACCTCAGGACAACAAATATCCCTAGGTTAAATCAGATTTGTGTCTCTCAAGTGGCTTTTGTTACATCAGGATAACAAATATTCCAAGCTAAAACAGATTTGGCTGTTTCATAGGGTTTGTTTGTTACCTCATGACAACAAACGTTCCAAAAGAGATTTGTCTCTCGTTTGGCTTGCTTGTTACCTCAGGACAACAAATATCCCTAGGTTAAATCAGATTTGTGTCTCTCAAGTGGCTTTTGTTACATCAGGATAACAAATATTCCAAGCTAAAACAGATTTGGCTGTTTCATAGGGTTTGTTTGTTACCTCATGACAACAAACGTTCCAAAAGAGATTTGTCTCTCGTTTGGCTTGCTTGTTACCTCAGGACAACAAATATCCCTAGGTTAAATCAGATTTGTGTCTCTCAAGTGGCTTTTGTTACATCAGGATAACAAATATTCCAAGTTAAAACAGATTTGGCTGTTTCATAGGGTTTGTTTGTTACCTCATGACAACAAACGTTCCAAAAGAGATTTGTCTCTCGTTTGGCTTGCTTGTTACCTCAGGACAACAAATATCCCTAGGTTAAATCAGATTTGTGTCTCTCAAGTGGCTTTTGTTACATCAGGATAACAAATATTCCAAGCTAAAACAGATTTGGCTGTTTCATAGGGTTTGTTTGTTACCTCATGACAACAAACGTTCCAAAAGAGATTTGTCTCTCGTTTGGCTTGCTTGTTACCTCAGGACAACAAATATCCCTAGGTTAAATCAGATTTGTGTCTCTCAAGTGGCTTTTGTTACATCAGGATAACAAATATTCCAAGTTAAAACAGATTTGGCTGTTTCATAGGGTTTGTTTGTTACCTCATGACAACAAACGTTCCAAAAGAGATTTGTCTCTCGTTTGGCTTGCTTGTTACCTCAGGACAACAAATATCCCTAGGTTAAATCAGATTTGTGTCTCTCAAGTGGCTTTTGTTACATCAGGATAACAAATATTCCAAGCTAAAACAGATTTGGCTGTTTCATAGGGTTTGTTTGTTACCTCATGACAACAAACGTTCCAAAAGAGATTTGTCTCTCGTTTGGCTTGCTTGTTACCTCAGGACAACAAATATCCCTAGGTTAAATCAGATTTGTGTCTCTCAAGTGGCTTTTGTTACATCAGGATAACAAATATTCCAAGTTAAAACAGATTTGGCTGTTTCATAGGGTTTGTTTGTTACCTCATGACAACAAACGTTCCAAAAGAGATTTGTCTCTCGTTTGGCTTGCTTGTTACCTCAGGACAACAAATATCCCTAGGTTAAATCAGATTTGTGTCTCTCAAGTGGCTTTTGTTACATCAGGATAACAAATATTCCAAGCTAAAACAGATTTGGCTGTTTCATAGGGTTTGTTTGTTACCTCATGACAACAAACGTTCCAAAAGAGATTTGTCTCTCGTTTGGCTTGCTTGTTACCTCAGGACAACAAATATCCCTAGGTTAAATCAGATTTGTGTCTCTCAAGTGGCTTTTGTTACATCAGGATAACAAATATTCCAAGCTAAAACAGATTTGGCTGTTTCATAGGGTTTGTTTGTTACCTCATGACAACAAACGTTCCAAAAGAGATTTGTCTCTCGTTTGGCTTGCTTGTTACCTCAGGACAACAAATATCCCTAGGTTAAATCAGATTTGTGTCTCTCAAGTGGCTTTTGTTACATCAGGATAACAAATATTCCAAGCTAAAACAGATTTGGCTGTTTCATAGGGTTTGTTTGTTACCTCATGACAACAAACGTTCCAAAAGAGATTTGTCTCTCGTTTGGCTTGCTTGTTACCTCAGGACAACAAATATCCCTAGGTTAAATCAGATTTGTGTCTCTCAAGTGGCTTTTGTTACATCAGGATAACAAATATTCCAAGTTAAAACAGATTTGGCTGTTTCATAGGGTTTGTTTGTTACCTCATGACAACAAACGTTCCAAAAGAGATTTGTCTCTCGTTTGGCTTGCTTGTTACCTCAGGACAACAAATATCCCTAGGTTAAATCAGATTTGTGTCTCTCAAGTGGCTTTTGTTACATCAGGATAACAAATATTCCAAGCTAAAACAGATTTGGCTGTTTCATAGGGTTTGTTTGTTACCTCATGACAACAAACGTTCCAAAAGAGATTTGTCTCTCGTTTGGCTTGCTTGTTACCTCAGGACAACAAATATCCCTAGGTTAAATCAGATTTGTGTCTCTCAAGTGGCTTTTGTTACATCAGGATAACAAATATTCCAAGCTAAAACAGATTTGGCTGTTTCATAGGGTTTGTTTGTTACCTCATGACAACAAACGTTCCAAAAGAGATTTGTCTCTCGTTTGGCTTGCTTGTTACCTCAGGACAACAAATATCCCTAGGTTAAATCAGATTTGTGTCTCTCAAGTGGCTTTTGTTACATCAGGATAACAAATATTCCAAGCTAAAACAGATTTGGCTGTTTCATAGGGTTTGTTTGTTACCTCATGACAACAAACGTTCCAAAAGAGATTTGTCTCTCGTTTGGCTTGCTTGTTACCTCAGGACAACAAATATCCCTAGGTTAAATCAGATTTGTGTCTCTCAAGTGGCTTTTGTTACATCAGGATAACAAATATTCCAAGCTAAAACAGATTTGGCTGTTTCATAGGGTTTGTTTGTTACCTCATGACAACAAACGTTCCAAAAGAGATTTGTCTCTCGTTTGGCTTGCTTGTTACCTCAGGACAACAAATATCCCTAGGTTAAATCAGATTTGTGTCTCTCAAGTGGCTTTTGTTACATCAGGATAACAAATATTCCAAGCTAAAACAGATTTGGCTGTTTCATAGGGTTTGTTTGTTACCTCATGACAACAAACGTTCCAAAAGAGATTTGTCTCTCGTTTGGCTTGCTTGTTACCTCAGGACAACAAATATCCCTAGGTTAAATCAGATTTGTGTCTCTCAAGTGGCTTTTGTTACATCAGGATAACAAATATTCCAAGCTAAAACAGATTTGGCTGTTTCATAGGGTTTGTTTGTTACCTCATGACAACAAACGTTCCAAAAGAGATTTGTCTCTCGTTTGGCTTGCTTGTTACCTCAGGACAACAAATATCCCTAGGTTAAATCAGATTTGTGTCTCTCAAGTGGCTTTTGTTACATCAGGATAACAAATATTCCAAGCTAAAACAGATTTGGCTGTTTCATAGGGTTTGTTTGTTACCTCATGACAACAAACGTTCCAAAAGAGATTTGTCTCTCAAGTGGCTTGCTTGTTACCTCAGGATAACAAATATCCCTAGGTTAAATCAGATTTGTGTCTCTCAAGTGGCTTTTGTTACATCAGGATAACAAATATTCCAAGCTAAAACAGATTTGGCTGTTTCATAGGGTTTGTTTGTTACCTCATGACAACAAACGTTCCAAAAGAGATTTGTCTCTCGTTTGGCTTGCTTGTTACCTCAGGACAACAAATATCCCTAGGTTAAATCAGATTTGTGTCTCTCAAGTGGCTTTTGTTACATCAGGATAACAAATATTCCAAGCTAAAACAGATTTGGCTGTTTCATAGGGTTTGTTTGTTACCTCATGACAACAAACGTTCCAAAAGAGATTTGTCTCTCGTTTGGCTTGCTTGTTACCTCAGGACAACAAATATCCCTAGGTTAAATCAGATTTGTGTCTCTCAAGTGGCTTTTGTTACATCAGGATAACAAATATTCCAAGCTAAAACAGATTTGGCTGTTTCATAGGGTTTGTTTGTTACCTCATGACAACAAACGTTCCAAAAGAGATTTGTCTCTCGTTTGGCTTGCTTGTTACCTCAGGACAACAAATATCCCTAGGTTAAATCAGATTTGTGTCTCTCAAGTGGCTTTTGTTACATCAGGATAACAAATATTCCAAGCTAAAACAGATTTGGCTGTTTCATAGGGTTTGTTTGTTACCTCATGACAACAAACGTTCCAAAAGAGATTTGTCTCTCGTTTGGCTTGCTTGTTACCTCAGGACAACAAATATCCCTAGGTTAAATCAGATTTGTGTCTCTCAAGTGGCTTTTGTTACATCAGGATAACAAATATTCCAAGCTAAAACAGATTTGGCTGTTTCATAGGGTTTGTTTGTTACCTCATGACAACAAACGTTCCAAAAGAGATTTGTCTCTCGTTTGGCTTGCTTGTTACCTCAGGACAACAAATATCCCTAGGTTAAATCAGATTTGTGTCTCTCAAGTGGCTTTTGTTACATCAGGATAACAAATATTCCAAGCTAAAACAGATTTGGCTGTTTCATAGGGTTTGTTTGTTACCTCATGACAACAAACGTTCCAAAAGAGATTTGTCTCTCGTTTGGCTTGCTTGTTACCTCAGGACAACAAATATCCCTAGGTTAAATCAGATTTGTGTCTCTCAAGTGGCTTTTGTTACATCAGGATAACAAATATTCCAAGCTAAAACAGATTTGGCTGTTTCATAGGGTTTGTTTGTTACCTCATGACAACAAACGTTCCAAAAGAGATTTGTCTCTCGTTTGGCTTGCTTGTTACCTCAGGACAACAAATATCCCTAGGTTAAATCAGATTTGTGTCTCTCAAGTGGCTTTTGTTACATCAGGATAACAAATATTCCAAGTTAAAACAGATTTGGCTGTTTCATAGGGTTTGTTTGTTACCTCATGACAACAAACGTTCCAAAAGAGATTTGTCTCTCGTTTGGCTTGCTTGTTACCTCAGGACAACAAATATCCCTAGGTTAAATCAGATTTGTGTCTCTCAAGTGGCTTTTGTTACATCAGGATAACAAATATTCCAAGCTAAAACAGATTTGGCTGTTTCATAGGGTTTGTTTGTTACCTCATGACAACAAACGTTCCAAAAGAGATTTGTCTCTCGTTTGGCTTGCTTGTTACCTCAGGACAACAAATATCCCTAGGTTAAATCAGATTTGTGTCTCTCAAGTGGCTTTTGTTACATCAGGATAACAAATATTCCAAGTTAAAACAGATTTGGCTGTTTCATAGGGTTTGTTTGTTACCTCATGACAACAAACGTTCCAAAAGAGATTTGTCTCTCGTTTGGCTTGCTTGTTACCTCAGGACAACAAATATCCCTAGGTTAAATCAGATTTGTGTCTCTCAAGTGGCTTTTGTTACATCAGGATAACAAATATTCCAAGCTAAAACAGATTTGGCTGTTTCATAGGGTTTGTTTGTTACCTCATGACAACAAACGTTCCAAAAGAGATTTGTCTCTCGTTTGGCTTGCTTGTTACCTCAGGACAACAAATATCCCTAGGTTAAATCAGATTTGTGTCTCTCAAGTGGCTTTTGTTACATCAGGATAACAAATATTCCAAGCTAAAACAGATTTGGCTGTTTCATAGGGTTTGTTTGTTACCTCATGACAACAAACGTTCCAAAAGAGATTTGTCTCTCGTTTGGCTTGCTTGTTACCTCAGGACAACAAATATCCCTAGGTTAAATCAGATTTGTGTCTCTCAAGTGGCTTTTGTTACATCAGGATAACAAATATTCCAAGCTAAAACAGATTTGGCTGTTTCATAGGGTTTGTTTGTTACCTCATGACAACAAACGTTCCAAAAGAGATTTGTCTCTCGTTTGGCTTGCTTGTTACCTCAGGACAACAAATATCCCTAGGTTAAATCAGATTTGTGTCTCTCAAGTGGCTTTTGTTACATCAGGATAACAAATATTCCAAGCTAAAACAGATTTGGCTGTTTCATAGGGTTTGTTTGTTACCTCATGACAACAAACGTTCCAAAAGAGATTTGTCTCTCGTTTGGCTTGCTTGTTACCTCAGGACAACAAATATCCCTAGGTTAAATCAGATTTGTGTCTCTCAAGTGGCTTTTGTTATACAGGATAACAAATATTCCAAGTTAAAACAGATTTGGCTGTTTCATAGGGTTTGTTTGTTACCTCATGACAACAAACGTTCCAAAAGAGATTTGTCTCTCGTTTGGCTTGCTTGTTACCTCAGGACAACAAATATCCCTAGGTTAAATCAGATTTGTGTCTCTCAAGTGGCTTTTGTTACATCAGGATAACAAATATTCCAAGTTAAAACAGATTTGGCTGTTTCATAGGGTTTGTTTGTTACCTCATGACAACAAACGTTCCAAAAGAGATTTGTCTCTCGTTTGGCTTGCTTGTTACCTCAGGACAACAAATATCCCTAGGTTAAATCAGATTTGTGTCTCTCAAGTGGCTTTTGTTACATCAGGATAACAAATATTCCAAGCTAAAACAGATTTGGCTGTTTCATAGGGTTTGTTTGTTACCTCATGACAACAAACGTTCCAAAAGAGATTTGTCTCTCGTTTGGCTTGCTTGTTACCTCAGGACAACAAATATCCCTAGGTTAAATCAGATTTGTGTCTCTCAAGTGGCTTTTGTTATACAGGATAACAAATATTCCAAGTTAAAACAGATTTGGCTGTTTCATAGGGTTTGTTTGTTACCTCATGACAACAAACGTTCCAAAAGAGATTTGTCTCTCGTTTGGCTTGCTTGTTACCTCAGGACAACAAATATCCCTAGGTTAAATCAGATTTGTGTCTCTCAAGTGGCTTTTGTTACATCAGGATAACAAATATTCCAAGCTAAAACAGATTTGGCTGTTTCATAGGGTTTGTTTGTTACCTCATGACAACAAACGTTCCAAAAGAGATTTGTCTCTCGTTTGGCTTGCTTGTTACCTCAGGACAACAAATATCCCTAGGTTAAATCAGATTTGTGTCTCTCAAGTGGCTTTTGTTACATCAGGATAACAAATATTCCAAGCTAAAACAGATTTGGCTGTTTCATAGGGTTTGTTTGTTACCTCATGACAACAAACGTTCCAAAAGAGATTTGTCTCTCGTTTGGCTTGCTTGTTACCTCAGGACAACAAATATCCCTAGGTTAAATCAGATTTGTGTCTCTCAAGTGGCTTTTGTTACATCAGGATAACAAATATTCCAAGCTAAAACAGATTTGGCTGTTTCATAGGGTTTGTTTGTTACCTCATGACAACAAACGTTCCAAAAGAGATTTGTCTCTCGTTTGGCTTGCTTGTTACCTCAGGACAACAAATATCCCTAGGTTAAATCAGATTTGTGTCTCTCAAGTGGCTTTTGTTACATCAGGATAACAAATATTCCAAGCTAAAACAGATTTGGCTGTTTCATAGGGTTTGTTTGTTACCTCATGACAACAAACGTTCCAAAAGAGATTTGTCTCTCGTTTGGCTTGCTTGTTACCTCAGGACAACAAATATCCCTAGGTTAAATCAGATTTGTGTCTCTCAAGTGGCTTTTGTTACATCAGGATAACAAATATTCCAAGCTAAAACAGATTTGGCTGTTTCATAGGGTTTGTTTGTTACCTCATGACAACAAACGTTCCAAAAGAGATTTGTCTCTCGTTTGGCTTGCTTGTTACCTCAGGACAACAAATATCCCTAGGTTAAATCAGATTTGTGTCTCTCAAGTGGCTTTTGTTATACAGGATAACAAATATTCCAAGTTAAAACAGATTTGGCTGTTTCATAGGGTTTGTTTGTTACCTCATGACAACAAACGTTCCAAAAGAGATTTGTCTCTCGTTTGGCTTGCTTGTTACCTCAGGACAACAAATATCCCTAGGTTAAATCAGATTTGTGTCTCTCAAGTGGCTTTTGTTACATCAGGATAACAAATATTCCAAGCTAAAACAGATTTGGCTGTTTCATAGGGTTTGTTTGTTACCTCATGACAACAAACGTTCCAAAAGAGATTTGTCTCTCGTTTGGCTTGCTTGTTACCTCAGGACAACAAATATCCCTAGGTTAAATCAGATTTGTGTCTCTCAAGTGGCTTTTGTTACATCAGGATAACAAATATTCCAAGCTAAAACAGATTTGGCTGTTTCATAGGGTTTGTTTGTTACCTCATGACAACAAACGTTCCAAAAGAGATTTGTCTCTCGTTTGGCTTGCTTGTTACCTCAGGACAACAAATATCCCTAGGTTAAATCAGATTTGTGTCTCTCAAGTGGCTTTTGTTACATCAGGATAACAAATATTCCAAGCTAAAACAGATTTGGCTGTTTCATAGGGTTTGTTTGTTACCTCATGACAACAAACGTTCCAAAAGAGATTTGTCTCTCGTTTGGCTTGCTTGTTACCTCAGGACAACAAATATCCCTAGGTTAAATCAGATTTGTGTCTCTCAAGTGGCTTTTGTTACATCAGGATAACAAATATTCCAAGCTAAAACAGATTTGGCTGTTTCATAGGGTTTGTTTGTTACCTCATGACAACAAACGTTCCAAAAGAGATTTGTCTCTCGTTTGGCTTGCTTGTTACCTCAGGACAACAAATATCCCTAGGTTAAATCAGATTTGTGTCTCTCAAGTGGCTTTTGTTACATCAGGATAACAAATATTCCAAGCTAAAACAGATTTGGCTGTTTCATAGGGTTTGTTTGTTACCTCATGACAACAAACGTTCCAAAAGAGATTTGTCTCTCGTTTGGCTTGCTTGTTACCTCAGGACAACAAATATCCCTAGGTTAAATCAGATTTGTGTCTCTCAAGTGGCTTTTGTTACATCAGGATAACAAATATTCCAAGCTAAAACAGATTTGGCTGTTTCATAGGGTTTGTTTGTTACCTCATGACAACAAACGTTCCAAAAGAGATTTGTCTCTCGTTTGGCTTGCTTGTTACCTCAGGACAACAAATATCCCTAGGTTAAATCAGATTTGTGTCTCTCAAGTGGCTTTTGTTACATCAGGATAACAAATATTCCAAGCTAAAACAGATTTGGCTGTTTCATAGGGTTTGTTTGTTACCTCATGACAACAAACGTTCCAAAAGAGATTTGTCTCTCGTTTGGCTTGCTTGTTACCTCAGGACAACAAATATCCCTAGGTTAAATCAGATTTGTGTCTCTCAAGTGGCTTTTGTTACATCAGGATAACAAATATTCCAAGCTAAAACAGATTTGGCTGTTTCATAGGGTTTGTTTGTTACCTCATGACAACAAACGTTCCAAAAGAGATTTGTCTCTCAAGTGGCTTGCTTGTTACCTCAGGACAACAAATATCCCTAGGTTAAATCAGATTTGTGTCTCTCAAGTGGCTTTTGTTACATCAGGATAACAAATATTCCAAGCTAAAACAGATTTGGCTGTTTCATAGGGTTTGTTTGTTACCTCATGACAACAAACGTTCCAAAAGAGATTTGTCTCTCGTTTGGCTTGCTTGTTACCTCAGGACAACAAATATCCCTAGGTTAAATCAGATTTGTGTCTCTCAAGTGGCTTTTGTTACATCAGGATAACAAATATTCCAAGCTAAAACAGATTTGGCTGTTTCATAGGGTTTGTTTGTTACCTCATGACAACAAACGTTCCAAAAGAGATTTGTCTCTCGTTTGGCTTGCTTGTTACCTCAGGACAACAAATATCCCTAGGTTAAATCAGATTTGTGTCTCTCAAGTGGCTTTTGTTACATCAGGATAACAAATATTCCAAGCTAAAACAGATTTGGCTGTTTCATAGGGTTTGTTTGTTACCTCATGACAACAAACGTTCCAAAAGAGATTTGTCTCTCGTTTGGCTTGCTTGTTACCTCAGGACAACAAATATCCCTAGGTTAAATCAGATTTGTGTCTCTCAAGTGGCTTTTGTTACATCAGGATAACAAATATTCCAAGCTAAAACAGATTTGGCTGTTTCATAGGGTTTGTTTGTTACCTCATGACAACAAACGTTCCAAAAGAGATTTGTCTCTCGTTTGGCTTGCTTGTTACCTCAGGACAACAAATATCCCTAGGTTAAATCAGATTTGTGTCTCTCAAGTGGCTTTTGTTACATCAGGATAACAAATATTCCAAGCTAAAACAGATTTGGCTGTTTCATAGGGTTTGTTTGTTACCTCATGACAACAAACGTTCCAAAAGAGATTTGTCTCTCGTTTGGCTTGCTTGTTACCTCAGGACAACAAATATCCCTAGGTTAAATCAGATTTGTGTCTCTCAAGTGGCTTTTGTTATACAGGATAACAAATATTCCAAGTTAAAACAGATTTGGCTGTTTCATAGGGTTTGTTTGTTACCTCATGACAACAAACGTTCCAAAAGAGATTTGTCTCTCGTTTGGCTTGCTTGTTACCTCAGGACAACAAATATCCCTAGGTTAAATCAGATTTGTGTCTCTCAAGTGGCTTTTGTTACATCAGGATAACAAATATTCCAAGCTAAAACAGATTTGGCTGTTTCATAGGGTTTGTTTGTTACCTCATGACAACAAACGTTCCAAAAGAGATTTGTCTCTCGTTTGGCTTGCTTGTTACCTCAGGACAACAAATATCCCTAGGTTAAATCAGATTTGTGTCTCTCAAGTGGCTTTTGTTACATCAGGATAACAAATATTCCAAGCTAAAACAGATTTGGCTGTTTCATAGGGTTTGTTTGTTACCTCATGACAACAAACGTTCCAAAAGAGATTTGTCTCTCGTTTGGCTTGCTTGTTACCTCAGGACAACAAATATCCCTAGGTTAAATCAGATTTGTGTCTCTCAAGTGGCTTTTGTTATACAGGATAACAAATATTCCAAGTTAAAACAGATTTGGCTGTTTCATAGGGTTTGTTTGTTACCTCATGACAACAAACGTTCCAAAAGAGATTTGTCTCTCGTTTGGCTTGCTTGTTACCTCAGGACAACAAATATCCCTAGGTTAAATCAGATTTGTGTCTCTCAAGTGGCTTTTGTTACATCAGGATAACAAATATTCCAAGCTAAAACAGATTTGGCTGTTTCATAGGGTTTGTTTGTTACCTCATGACAACAAACGTTCCAAAAGAGATTTGTCTCTCGTTTGGCTTGCTTGTTACCTCAGGATAACAAATATCCCTAGGTTAAATCAGATTTGTGTCTCTCAAGTGGCTTTTGTTACATCAGGATAACAAATATTCCAAGCTAAAACAGATTTGGCTGTTTCATAGGGTTTGTTTGTTACCTCATGACAACAAACGTTCCAAAAGAGATTTGTCTCTCGTTTGGCTTGCTTGTTACCTCAGGACAACAAATATCCCTAGGTTAAATCAGATTTGTGTCTCTCAAGTGGCTTTTGTTACATCAGGATAACAAATATTCCAAGCTAAAACAGATTTGGCTGTTTCATAGGGTTTGTTTGTTACCTCATGACAACAAACGTTCCAAAAGAGATTTGTCTCTCAAGTGGCTTGCTTGTTACCTCAGGACAACAAATATCCCTAGGTTAAATCAGATTTGTGTCTCTCAAGTGGCTTTTGTTACATCAGGATAACAAATATTCCAAGCTAAAACAGATTTGGCTGTTTCATAGGGTTTGTTTGTTACCTCATGACAACAAACGTTCCAAAAGAGATTTGTCTCTCGTTTGGCTTGCTTGTTACCTCAGGACAACAAATATCCCTAGGTTAAATCAGATTTGTGTCTCTCAAGTGGCTTTTGTTACATCAGGATAACAAATATTCCAAGCTAAAACAGATTTGGCTGTTTCATAGGGTTTGTTTGTTACCTCATGACAACAAACGTTCCAAAAGAGATTTGTCTCTCGTTTGGCTTGCTTGTTACCTCAGGACAACAAATATCCCTAGGTTAAATCAGATTTGTGTATATCAAGTGGTTTCCTTGTTACCTCAAGACAATTAATATTCCAAGTTAAAACAGATTCTGTGCCTCATGTGGTGACAAATTTGTTTGAAAGAAGATCCTTGGAACACCAACACATTAACCAGTATTTTCTTTCAAAAATGATTGTAATATCTATTCAACTGACATTTATACCCTGGAATACATACCCTGAAATACTTTTAACAAATATCAGAATAGCATATCTGAAGGAATAGAAGACAGATTGTGCTAGCAGCATGTCTGAAAAACTGTATACTTCAAAGAAAATATGTGGTTGTAAAAGTGTTATGAAACTTTTAAACAGGCAGTGAGTAACTCTGTGTATAACCTTAGACACCACAACAGCAAGCGTGTGACTGGTATTATGAGCAGAATAGGCAGCGGAAAGAGATGCGTACACTGACAGACGAAACAGGCATATCCGGTATCGCAACCTAAACTATTTGCGTCACAGGCTGAATACCTCCAGCCAAAAAGCAACACATGTACCATACCATAGTCGGTAATATCTAACCCATTCCTCCTCGACAGTCAGCAGGAACAGTCACAGTATGACCGTCCCAATATTTTCACTATTTACAGGCCCTTGATGCTGTTCTGTTGGGTTATACAGTAAATTGTGCTAGATCACAAAGCAAGCATATTTTCTGTGAACCTGTAATGCAGTATACAGGGTGTGTCCTGAAAGTAGTGACACAGTCAATTTAAAATAATATATTGACAGAAATGAAACATACGCTCTATATTCTTCAAAGTAGGACCCTTCTGCATCCACACACCACTGTCAGCGGGATTTCTTACCCTCGTATGCTCTCTGGAAGGCGGCGACCGGAATGCTGTCGAGCTCCCTCGTCACGGTCTGTTGCAATGCTTCAAGGAGCCCAGACGATGTCCTTTTAGGGTGGTTTTGAGGTGGGGGAAGAGGAAAAAGTCTGCTGGTGAAATGTCAGGATTGTAGGGTGTCTGAGGCAGGGTTGCGATGTTGCGTTGGGCCAGGTACGCCAGCACGTGGAAGGCTGTGTGGCGCTGCGCATTGTTGTGATGGAGCCGCCAGGAGTTAGCGATCGCTGGGCGGACACGGACGATGAGTTTTCTCAGCCGTTTAAGGATCTCCATGTAAAAACCTTACTCTGCGGTCATTGTCCAAAAAATTCTTCACTCTTGCCACATTTTCATCCGTTTTGGTGCTCGAAAGTCGTCCTGATCATGCGTCAACTTCCTCTCTCCTCTCCCGAAACAGCTTGTGTCAGTCAAAACCACTCAATCTGCCCATGCCGTTATCACAGTAAGCCATCTTGATCATATCGTGAGTCTCTTCCCCGGTTTTGCCGAGCCTAACAAAAAATTTGATGGCATAGCACACTGTTTAAACAGACAAACCATGACGCAGCGTGACGAGTGCAGTTGCAGAGGTTATGGAGACGAGCGATTTACACTCCACTACAGCTGAGAACCAACTGTGTGGCTGGCTCCCATCCTTCCTTACACCACTCTCCACCAACCCCAGGCGGAGAAGCCCCGTCTGCGCGGGAAAAGTCCAGGTCGACTACTTTCAGGACAGACTCTGTACGTATTCGTTCATGGAACATCTCTCTGCAATTTTTTTAAAGCATGGTCCAAGGGATTAGAACTGATCTGTGGCCTTATTTTCTCTGCAACAAGACATCTCTTTGTTTTGGTACAAAAAATATCATCTAAATAACCTTCAGGGATACCTATTCTGGCATTCGTTTAAAGTATTTTGGATCCATTCTGCATATAAAATGAAATTTTACTGTCCTTATAATACATTACAATTAAAATATATATTCTACATACTCTCTTCCTACCATGTATGTCAACTTTCAGTTTAGTGACACACTCATGATCTAAACTGTTATACATTTATTTACCTGCAATACACCGACAGCAATGGCTACGCTGGCTAAAGCGGAGTGTTAGGTCATGGGGCCAAGCTCTCTGCTGACTCGGTAGACGCGTGGGTTCGAGCCCCACCGTCGGCCGTCCTTGAAATGGTTTTCCGTGGTTTCCCAATTTCAACACCAGGCAAATGCTGGGACGGTAGCTTCCGACAGGCCACGGCCGCTTCCTTCCACATCCTTGCCCAGTTTCATCCATATTCATTCCATCTATCATCCCGATGCGCAGGTCGCCAATGGGCGTTGACTAGAAAGACCTGCACTCGGCCTCTCAGGAGGCCACACGGCAAAAAAGAAAACTGCAATACCATATTTTTCTATTTTTTTAACTTGTGAGAGAAACACTATATTCAAGATAGTGGCCTGCAAAGAGATCCCTTTTAGACACTGAATTGTGATCAGATTGAGTTTTGGCTATAAAGATAATTTCTTGACAATTACACTGATCCCCTTACTGCAGTCTCAATGATTGTTGTCACGACTGCCTCACTTACACATCTCCATCATTTCAAAATCTTCAATTTCAACTGCTATTTAACCCGAGAACGGACGCTGCGGGTCATCATGACCCGCACGCTAACATTTCCGTTGATCTCCCCTCCACCAACGGTGACACAGCAACCCCCCTCCCAGTACCTTCTTAAGTCTATCTCCTCTACACACCACAGCAGGCAGCATTTAGTTCGAGCGTAGCAGTTCGCGACCTTCTTAGTGTTCACATAAAAATTCTTAGTTAAATTTTACATTGGAGTGCATTTTCCTTGTTTCGGTGAAATGGATGAGAGAGAAGCAGACCGTATTCATTCTATGCTGAATGAATCATTCTCGGCAGAAACAGACAATGAACTGGGTGGTAATGAAAGTGATGTAGGGACTGATGTCGATCCACAAGACGACCAAGTCCGGAACACAGATACGGAGCAAAGTGATGATAGTGATGACGAAGTAGCTACTGAGGGTGAACATTCGGAAGACAACTCTACTTCATATGATGACATCCCACTGGTTTATAGAGGCAAATATACCGGTAAAGACGGCACTACATGGAAATTGGCTGAACCTACACAATCAGTCCGTACAAGATGCCGGAATATTGTCACTTCCAGTCTGCAAAGGAGTAGTGAAAGGGGCTAACACACCGATGAAAGCGTGGCAGTGTTTCTTCACAGTCGATTTTCTACAGAAGATCGTTGATTATACCAATATCTTCATCAATATTATAAAAGAGAATTACGAACGTGAAAGAGACTCAAAGAACACAAATTCAGAGGAGATAAAGGCATTACTATGACTTCTATTTTATGCAGGAGTATTGAAATCATCACACTTGAACACTGATGAAATGTGGAGTGACGATGGGACTGGAGTACCTATTTTTTGTTCTTTAATGTCCCAGCAGTGCTTCAGACTTCTTCTCAGAGCTCTTCACTTCGACGATAAAAGGGATCGTCACGTTAGAACTGCTGGTGATAAATTCGCACCATTGCGGGAGGTTTTTGAATATATCGTAGCGAAGTGTCAAGCAAACTTCAGTGTAGCGGAATATACCACAATTGATGAAATGCTGTGCGGATTTCATGGCAGGTGTCCCTTTCGCCAATATATGCAAAATAAACCCGCTAAGTACGGCATAAAGGTGTTTTCCCTTGTTGATGCTCGCACTTTCTACGTCCTGATCATGAAAGTGTACTTGGGGAAACAACCACAAGGTCAGTACCATCAAATCAAACAAACTCCTGCTGAAGTTGTAATGGGACTTGTAGCACCTATTTCAGGAAGTGGACATAATGTCACGCACGACAACTGGTTCACAAGCATTCCGCTAGCTCACAACATGTTGCTGCAGCATAACCTAACAACTGTTGGTACCATTAAAAAAAAATAAGACACAGCTTCCCGTTTGCTTTGTGAAAAGTACTCAGCGTGAAGTACATTCTTCCATGTTTGGATTTGGCAAGAACCTTGCAACCCTGGTATCCTACTTACCAAAGAGAGGAAAGGTTGTCATCTTACTTTCGATGATGCACCACAGTATATCTATTGATCCCAGCACAGGTGAAGCAAAGAAACTAGAGATCACAACGTTGGGGTTGACGTAGTTTATGAAATGTCGGGAACATACTCTGTTGGTAGGAAAACAAACAGGTGGCCCCTTACTGGATTTTTTCACCTTATGGGCGTGACAGCTATCAATGCACTAGTTGTTTATGCATGGAACAATAAAAACTCCGCCTTTGTCCGGTCCCAAGTCCGGAATGCGAAAGGAGGCGGGTTAGCTGGTTTGGCAACCAGCTGTAAAAACAGCTAACGCTGAATGTTAGGCGGCAGTAAATAACTCGACCCCCTGAAGGGGCCAACGGCTTCTGGCGGATGAGCCCCTTTAGGTGGGGTGTTGGTCCCCTCAGTGTAGGAAATGACACTGAAACCCATTACGTATATATTGGCCCAACGGCAAAACGGACGGAGGAGGAACTTCTCTTGTGGTTCTCAACGGTCGTGGAGGCGGATGATGTCATGCCAGATGGACTGGCTGTGAAGGCGCAACTCAATGGTATTTAGAGTCTGCGGCAGTCCATTGCAGTCACGGTGCTAGAACCTGCACGTCTCATTTCTTTTGTGCCGCAGGGTATAGTTCCGAGATCATAGTGTGTGGGTCACTTCCTTGCAAGCTGTGATCCACCTTAAACAAAATCTCGCTTGTGGCACCTTTTTCCTGCTGTCACATCTTTCAACACAAGTCCAGCGGCGATGGGATAAGGATGGTGGAGGCAGATTTTTGGGTTGAAACTGGAAGCCTCTAGTTCGGACCTGCACGTTGGCAGCAGATGTGTGATGGTCGTCTTTCTGAGACCTCGTGACTACTCAGGAGTACGGTCCTGCATCTGTGTTTGGGCAGGCCTATTTAGGATCACCGCTGCCCACCCCGAATGGGGAAGGCCCTAGAAAATGTGGGCTAAACATCGGTAGTCACACCTTCAGCCGGCTGGGAGGCCGCACCCAGCGGGTCACCCCTTTTGCGGTCGAAAAACTAAAACAAAGAATATCCAAACATTAATGATAGGATCCTGGAATGTTCGAACGTTACTCGATTTGAAGGACAATAACAGGCCTGAGCGAAGAACAGCACTCGTTACCCATGAGCTGGGTCGAATGAACATAGATATTGCTGCCTTAAGTGAAACCAGATTGTCCAATGAAGGTAAAATTACAGAGTTCAGTTCAGGTTACACCCTATTCTGGAAGGGAAAAGATGAGGGAGAGCACCGTATTCATGGTTTCGCTATAAAGACCACACTGGTGAATGAACACCAGCTAACTCCAACTGCTGTCAGTGAAAGAATTATGACTCTCCGAATCCTACTCTCCGGGGGCCACTTTATGACTTATCTCTGCATATGCTCCCACCTTGGATGCTGATATAGAAGTTAAAGATCAATTCTACTCCTGCTGAGCACAATCATCACCAAAGTACCATCTAGAGACAAACTCTTAATGCTTGGCGATTTCAACGCCAGAGTTGGTAAAGATCATCAATTATGGAACAATGTGATGGGAAAACAAGGACTTGGCAACTGCAATGCCAATGGCCTATTACTCCTTGGTCTATGTGCTGAACATGAACTCTTTATTACCAACACTCAGTTCCGCCTGCTGAATCGCTACAAAACAACTTGGATGCATCCTCGCTCGAAGCACTGGCACATCCTTGACTATATCATCACCAGGCAATGTGATAAAAAGGACATCCTTGTCACCAGGACCGCAAGAAGTGTCGATGACTGTTGGATAGATCATAAGCTCCTTTTTGGCCGGTTGAGGATCTCAATCTGCCGCAAACCGAAACGATCCATCTACAACCTGTCAAGACGGAAATTTGACACTTCTAAACTCCAAGTAAAATCAATTGCTACAGATTACAGAAATGAAATCGTAAATAAGCTGGCTAGTCACCCTGTTAGCACAAATACTGTAGTACAGGAATGGACAACGCTTCAGAAGGTCATTACTGAGTCAGCTGAGGAAACAATTGGTTTTGTGAAGAACAAAAGCCAAGACTGGTTTGATGAAAATAATGATGAAATTATATGTCTCATCAATGCCAAACGGGAAGCCCATCTATCCTTTCTTCAAGATCAGTCTTCCAGTGTGAAAAAAATCACAATTCGTGCAACTTAAGGGGAAATAAAGAACAACTGGTGGCAGCGAAAAGCTGAAGAACTGCAAAGACTATCTGATGCCCGTGACCTGCAAAACTTCTATGCAGGCATAAAGGAGGTATACGGCCCAATCCGATCATCATCAGTTACATTGAAAACTGCTGACAATTCCGCCATTTTAACTGAACAAGGACAAATTTTGGAGCGTTGGAAGGAACATTTCTCTGCACTTCTAAATCGTGCCTCCAATGTTGTCGAGGACTTTCTTCGAAACGTCCCTCAGCAGCCCCTACAACCATGGATGGTGGTTCCACCGACATTCCGAGATTTCACCAAAGCGCTCAATCAACTAAAGCCCAGAAAGGCTCCTGGTCCTGATAACATTCCTCTGGAGTTGTTACAAAGTGGAGGCATGGCCTTGAAGACTTGACTTTTTACACTTATCCTGTTAATTTGGGAAACTCGAGAAGTACCTGACAACTTGAAGAATGCTGCCATCATAACTATCTTCAAGAAAGGCGATCGTAGCGTGTGTGGGAACTACCGTGGTATATCGCTATTATCCATTGCAGGTCAAGTTCTCGCAAGAATTCTCCTAAACCGACTCCAAAGTATCTCGGAGAGGATTTTGCCCGAGTCTCAATGTGGTTTCCGAACCTCCAGGGGCACAACAGACATGATATTCTGTGCCAGACAACTCCAGGAAATGTGCAGAGAGCAACAGGAGCTCCTGTATTTAGTTTTCTATGACCTGGAAAAAAGCCTTTGATTCAGTACCAAGACCTGCTATGTGGAAAGTATTAACGCACTTTGGGTGTCCAGATCGCTATGTGGTTATGATGGAATGTCTGGGAAGATTCTTCACGGTAACTCTGTATCCGATCCATTTCCAATCACTCACGGTTTGAAACAAGGCTGTGTGCTTGCTCCAACACTCTTTACATTGTACATGGCTGCCATGATGTATGAATCATCTTCCAACAACCCAGGCATAGAGATTAAGTTTTGCTTCGATGGAGGTCTTTTCAAACTGGCAAGACTTCGTTCACAGAGACATATCCAAGTTACCCGGGTGGCAGAACTGCAGTATGCCGATGACACCGCATCTCCTGCTCCGACACCTGCAGAGCTTCAACAATCGGTCAATCGCTTTAGCACTGCATGTGATCTCTTTGGTCTCACCATCAATGCAAAGAAAACAAAGGTGCTTGCACAACCTGCCCCAGGATTACCTCTTCCTGAGTTCAATATCACCATCTTAGTCTCAACACTGGAGCAGGTTGATCATTTTTCATATCTTGGTAGCATCTTGTCTAAACGGTGCACTTGCGAACAGGATGTTGACAAAAGAATTGGGGCTGCCCATGCAGCATTTGGTCGTTTAATGCACAGAGTCTTCATGAATAAAGACCTAAAGATACATACCAAACTCATGGTGTACAAAGCTGTCGTCATCTCAACGCTACTGAACGGCTGTGAAACTTGGACGCTCTATCGCCGTGATATCAAAAAACTTGAGCGTTTCCACCAACAAAAGATGAGATACATCCTGAATATCAAGTGGGAGGACTACGTGACCAACACTGCAGTTCTCAAGAGAGCGCATCTCAATAGCATTGAGACAACTATCATCGCTCATCAACTGAGATGGTTAGACCATGTTCACCGTATGAGTGATACCAGGCTTCCACGTCAATTCCTTTATGGTGAACTTTGCTCCGGCACTAGACCTCATGGGGCCCCTTTGAAGCGTTTTAAAGACCAGTTAAAACACATCATGACGACGACTGGTATAGACATCCACTCATGGGAAACATCTGCTGCGGAATGTTTACTGTGGCGGAACACTACATCGAGGGCTGTCAACTTCTTTGAGGAAGAACGTCGAAGACATGAAGAGGCCAAGGGACAAGCAAGAAAGCTTCATCAATTGCAACCCCGCCCTCCCCCGACCATTGAGTGCAATTTATGTGGGCACATGTTTTATGCCAGAATTGGCCTGTTTAGCCATCAGAAGCACATCCACAAGCTGGTCTGAAAATCTCCTTGCAGGAAGAAGTACGTTTACTCGGAATCGAGTTACAGCCGCCGACGACGAATAAAGACAAGCATCAGGTGAGGAGGCATTTCTTGAAAGAACTTGCCAAGGAATTGGTTAGTCCTTACATGAGGACCCGTTTGCTGGCTGGAAATCCTGCATACTCTGAACGAAAAGAATCCACTACCTGAGGAGCCTCAAGAAGAAGACGGTACCAGAAAACGAAAAAGATGTGCCCTGTGCTCCAGGACTGGCAACAAAACGTATCAGACGTGTGCCACTTGTAAGAAGTTTGTATGTGGAAACCATGGCAAACCGACTTGTCTAGACTGTCTGGAAAATGCCTGAACTAGAGATTGAGAACAATGAGAAGCTTATTTAATCCTAGCCAGAGATTCTGAATGTATCACTTGGTTTTGACATTTATTCGTATCTGTTAATGTCTTTATGTTTACTCATACCAAAAGTATACGTTTGAAAATCTTTGAAAAATTCAATATGGTGCCTCTTCAAAAATGAACTTAAAGACTTTCTTCATGCTCTTAGAAGGCATTAGTATAAAATTATTTCAGACTTTTACCAATATTCCAGAAAAGAATACCAACTTTGTAACACATGCAATTAAGTGGAAGTTTTGTATTAACTATTTAAAAATAAATCTGTAGTTGTATAATAAAAACATAAATAAAGGTATGGTTGTTTATATGTCTAAAATAATAGTGTTAATTGATGTACAAACAGAGTTTTTAAAAAAAGTGCAAGTCCTGACGAAATAAATTAAATAATAATATGTGGGTCATGGTGACCCACCGCAACCTCTTTAAGATGCACTGTGCACGACTACTGCCGGGTTAATAAAGATGACCACCTAGTGTGCCTAAAACTGTACCATAGCCCCCAAGAAACTAATGCTCTACCAAGGCTGTATTGTGTTGCCTGGAAAATAATGGGATAAATTCCAAGATCTGCCATTAGACTGCAATGGGTTTTCCTTAAGGTAGAAATTCTTTCACAGGTTTTATACTGAAGTATTTTGCCTTTTACCCTGCAGTTCATGGTTTTCCAAACTCGGAAGGAAGCTTGTAGTTTAACGTGATCATGAGCCGGGGACCTCCTTTTAACGTGGAATCCGAACCACAGGACACGGCATTTCACATCGAAAATCTCACATGCATTGACCGGGAATCGAACCCTTGACCGCTGCGCCACCACGCCCCTTTCCAAACTCGCTACAGTGAAATGCAGGAATGGTACCTTGTTTCAAAACTAGAGCAAACAATATCAAACAATTACAGTTACACATACTACTATAGTCACCACAATGTATGCGCGTGCACACACACATATATACAGGTTGAGCAATAAACTCCGGACCGGCTGCCCCATGCGCTCAGTGGAAAAACACGAGCAGCCGGTCCGGAGTTTATTGGCTCGCTTTGCATAAATACAGTCCCTAACAAAAGTTTAAGACCACTGGCTTATTTCACATTTAAAAAATCTGGTCATACACTTTTGACTCAAATGTTTCTGTGGTTATTTTAAAAATAACTTGGCCTCTTATGCATCTGTTTATGTAGAAGTGATTGTGCTCTGAAATTTACTTTTTGAAAATATCTCATTCCAAAATCAAGCTTTTCTTCCATCGAATTAATTTGTAGACACTAATCCAATTTGTTTATCTTAGTGCTTACTTTTTTGCAGAACTATGTGATGTTGAAAGTTTTGGCATAAGAAATAACATTCTCAATAATTTCCTTATCATTTTACAATTTTTTGCATGGTACTTTCTGAAAAGTTAAAAGAATTAACCAAATACCGGCCAAGCTAGCGAAACCAAACATGCTGCAATCAGTGGTTCAGTTTTCACTCAACAGACCTCCAATTATTTTTGGTTGGAAACATCTGTTGAGTGGAAAACGGTTTGGTTTATCTTGTTTGGGGAAGCGAAAATTTTGCTCGGCAGGGAAAGTGACAATGGTTAAAAAAAGTGTGCCAGAATCATTTAAGTGATTGATTATTGGTATGAACAAGTGTAATAAAACTCATATAGAAATTGCATTATCATTTTGGTGTTAGTAAAACATGAGTGACTAATGCAATAAAAGCATTTCGAGAAAAAGGTGCCGGCCCAGGGTTACTTGTGTACGGAAAGACAGATTCATAGCTAGGGTAAAGAGGAACTGCAAGAGCTCTCTTCCAATGATAAAGAAGAAATTTGATGATTTGACGCTTAAACAGGTGACAACATTGATTATTTCTAGTCAACTGAGGGAAAAAGAGCTTCATTCCTATATCCCTCTTTAGGAACCGTGATGAACAGTATTCATAAGAGGAACCGTAAAGTCTGGTGCAGAAGCAAGAGGAACTGGTAATGGTGTGTTGGGGCAAGGTTATATTCAGCGATGAGAATCTGCTTGTTCTGTACAGTTCCCAAAAAGTGAGAGTTTGAAGGACACCAACTGAAAAATATCTGTCTGAATGTCTTGTACCAGTTGTTCGTGGGGGAGGCACTTCTGTCATGATTTGGGGCTATCTGCTAAAGGTACCGGAATTGAGGAGCCAGAGGTGGTCAAATCCAAAAAATTACTATTTTTCTATTTTACTACTAAAAGTTAATTTGAACATTCCTCTTTAAGGCAAACTTTGATTTATCATTCTACTCATCCTAGAAGTGGAGTTATTGCCGTTTTTATACGTGCTTGCAGAGGAAGTGGGCATAACCGCTGTATGGACCTGACAGGCTCTCACGAGTTCTTGGCGAATTACTTGACATTTTCTCGTCCTGAAGTTGAATATTTCCTTACATTATCCTTCTAGTGGATGTTCAAAGGTTAGCTACACTGTTTTCTATAACAGCACGTAGGGCACCAAAAATCCCATGTTTGTTATTGCTAGTTTTGAAGTATTTCATTGACGTTCCTATTCTTGTATTATGCTCCTCGTGTAAAGCCTTCTTATGGATACCAAGTTGTCATTCTGTAATATTATGAAAACAATGAGTTCGTTTGCTAAGCAACACCCGGCTGGCCATAGCCCAGAGACATCTTCTAGCAAGAAGTTGACTGTTGGAGGTGGCAGATTTTGTATATATGCGAGTGACAATGATAATATGACTAAGTACTGAATATTGGACTGTTGTCTTCTGTGCTGAAGGAAAGTGTTTTGTGCAAAATGTGTAAAAGTATAGGAGTGGAACTGGAAATTACAAAGCACTTTGGTTTAACTTGTGAGATGAAGCTAAACTGTACACGTTGCAAGTACGAAGTGACCTTCTGTAATTCACATAGCAGTCTTATTGGTGAAGAAGGGCGATCTAAAGTGTTCGATGTGAATGTTCGACTTGTGTATGGTCTATGACACAAAATAGAAAAAGAAATCAATTTGTATGACAAAAAAAATTAAAAATTTATTGAAATCTGCATCAAACACACATATATAGCCTACATACATGAAAGTCTCGATCAAAGAAAAACAGATCTTGCTTATTCATTTTGCCCTGCTGTTAATACATGAAGCAAGAATAAAACCATTAAGGAGAAGGCGCTGACAGAATACATAGGAAAAGAGGTGGGGGTTTGTACAGAGTGGCCACACTTTATAAACAAACAAAAAATGTCAACGGTTTTAATTGGGTAGGGGAAATTTTTGCTACAATGGACGAGATATGTTACTTAGTCACCAGTCTATTGTCACATTATCTTAAGACTTAATTGAACCATTTCAGACCAGTTTCCAAACAAATTAGCAATACCTAATTAATATTTTCTATATAAAAGGCATCATCAAATTTGTGCCCATAGCCTACTTCACACCAAAATGATGAAAACAAGGACAAAAAATTTGGTAACAAAATTATCCAACAGACGGCATATTAACTTTCATGGCCATCTGCTGGTACCTTTATAGAGAGGAGCTAATGTTGTGGAAGCTCTCAGTTTTCACACCAAAGTGCGGTTGTACTTCACATATATGTTTTGGCCTGCTTCATAATATTTTTGACTCTGAGAGTCGCACATTTTTTCCGTATTGACTTACTCCATACCCCTTCCCCCTTCCCCACTCCTCACCAAACACTCCCGAACTATCACCCCTCTCCTCTTCCGCCCCTATTGTATTGCTTGTTGCTTCCATGTTGACACACCGTTTCAGTACAGCACAGTCTCCGTCCGACTCAGCACGGCTCTGTTAGCTCATTGCCGCATTACATCGTAAGTCTTTATATAACATTTAGGGTTTTTAAAGTATTATTTTATCCACCACTTCTTTCTCTAATACATAGTTTCATTTCTTTCCAGTTTGGAATGGTCACCCCTTGCTTGGGCTTTTGAAGCTAACATTAGAAATAAATCAAGAAAGACTGCCAAGCCCGGCTGAGGATTTTATTGAGCTTTTAACATAAGAAAATGTTTTAACAACTTTTTAATGTGTCACAGGACCTATGTGTGTTTTTATGTACAATTTTTAACTACACCTAGTATATAAAGGGAATGTTTTAAGTGCTGCCCAAATATTTAGGCTGATGAAGACGTCAATAAGTGTCAGACGTCGAAACATGTACCATGTATTAAAAGACAGGTGATTGTATCACGACATTTTAATAAACAGTATTGACGAGGCGGAACCATTTGGAACTTTGTTCTTAATATCACATATATGTGATTTAATGCATGGTCCACTAACCCCAACGGTGGTCCAGGCAGGGTGAAGCCTGCTGAAGAGCCTAATTCGGTGCGCCTAGGCTAAACCCCGCAAATGTCACAGCTATTGCCTAGAAGAATTTCTGGATTTTAAAATTATACAAGTTCACATTCTGAGATATCACTGTTACAGCTCACTGCTATGATGTCACAGTAGATATAGAGTACAAGAAGTAGAACAGTACCATGATACTGTCTGTCATACAATGTTGCCAACTTGTACGTCATTAAAACATACAACTCAATTTTTGTAAAAGATTCACATTGTAGAGAACTTAACCCTACGCGGGCTGATGCGTTTTATGTTTGTACGCGGATCGAGAATTCAGCGAATTGAAACTCTTCCAGAATTATCGAACACTAGCTATACACATCCATGTGTACGTAATATTAATGGCTTACCTTGATTATTGGATGTACCCCATCTCAGAAGTGCGTAGGATATTATCGAATTTTTTTTAGTTCATAAAGGGCATAAGAGACACTACTTTAATATCCATCTTCGGACTCTTCAAATGAAAAATCACTTTCATCTAGATCCGTGGAGTCCAAAATTGAAGCAATCTCTTGCCCACGGACCCTCTTTTTACTGCACGTTTCAAAATAACTATAAATCATAAAAAGCCGTTCTTAGAAACACGCGACGCAAGCTTTACTGAATGCGATAATCTCTCAGAGCTTGCGAGAAGCTAGCAAGGAGATAACACCACTCAATTCGAGGATTCCCTGTTAGGCCAGACCTAAAGGTGTAGTTTACTGCCATCTGTTGAGTTTTTAGAATATCACTTGCGCCGGTATCGGCGGATCTCTGACGATATAATATATTAAATTCCGCTAGCGGGTAACCTGTCTTGAGATTTAATATATTAAATTTCGCCCTCTAAAGGTTAAGTTCTAATTTTAGAACACCCGTTGTATGTATTAAAGTTACTGACAATTTTCTTCTAACACACTTGCAATTAGGAGACTCGAAAATAGAGTTGGGGCCAACCAGGGCAGCTAAGCACACTAAAGTGCAGGGGCATAGGGCCTGGCTATCTTCAGACTCTGAAGACAAGTGGGTTTGAAGTCATAGCATTGGCCACCTTGAAATGGTATCTGTGGTTTTCCATTTTCATAGCGAACTTTGAAGCCATTCCTTCAGTGTTGTCTTTCAGAAAATATGCAAAATGTTTGTTTGGTCAACACGTAATAAAGAAACCCAATTAGCTTTGGCAGTTAATGTACCCTGCACAAATACCTGTAATAAAATACACATTTTCAAACCGTATACTGAACTTCCCACTAATTTCTTGGTGTTGGAAGCTATTTTCAGTGTTGCTTTAGTTGCTAAATTCCGATTCCCCCTAATTATTCAAGGAGTGAAGTGTACAATATTATTTCAGATATTTGTGCAGAATACATTAACTTAAGCTGCCAAAGCTAATTGGGCTTCTTTATTACATGTTGACCGGCTGAAGAGCATTTATAGAAAGCATTGAAGCCATTTTTTCAGTCTGTCAACATGAGTACAGTCCCAATTACTGGGGTGGGAATTACATGTGATTAAAAGTTATTTGCAAAGAATTCCTTCACTCTTCTTGTAATCTGTTATTTGCAATGGATTTTCTCCCTTTCTTGTAATCTGTAACTTTTAATCACATGTAACTATTTTCAGGTTGTTTCAAATTTTCCAACAATTGGGATTGTTACAATATCAGGTGAAGAGCAGATTTCAACTTTCGGCATAAGTCTCAAAGGTACCATCTTGTGGGGCATGGCCGCCGCGTACTTACAACTCCTCGAATTCTTTCATGTATGTCAAATTCATTCCCCTTGTGAGATTGGCATCAGGAAGGGTATCCGACCATAAAAATAGTGACACAGAAACTTACCTCACTTCGCCCCCGATCCTAGTAAAACAGGAATATTGGGGTAGAAATACATAAAGTCACGGAAAACCTGAACATTTATCTGAATAAATTGGAAGTGTTGGGAGTAATTACTCTGGAGGAAGACTGATAAGAAAGATCATATTCATAATCATGTGAAGAATAATGCGTATAGAGGGAGAGTGAACTGCAGTGAAGGAAGAGTGTGTGTACACAGCACCAATGGATGGAGACGAACTTCTCAAGGTACGTGCTGCAGTCGTTTATAGTCCACTTTCTCAAGTTGTACCAATGGCCTAAGCTGCTCTGCGAAGCTGCGCATATCTTCTGCTATAGCATCCAGTCCACTAGGAGCCAGGACACTGAGCTCCACGAGGTATGATTGTGAGAGAGGCTCCATATTTTCCAGGGGTTTGCCTTGGCCCATCTGAACAAATAACATATGCCAAGTTACTTAAAGCTAATACGAAATAACATTATGCTACAATATAATTCCCAATATTCGAAGAGTCATAACAAATGATTGAAAAATTACTAAAACTAGGAATTATATTCGATGGACAGAACCATGTAAAGAAAAAATAAAAGACTAAAACAATGACTGGCTGATGTGAGCATAGGGAGAGGTAAGGAGGATAAACTAAGACAAATAAATGGGACAAACTTCTCAGTCGGAGACATCGCCATCTTTAAACGTGGGCACTCGTGTCAACAATCCCATCTATACCCTCCCCTTCTCTGACAAGCTCATTTTGAACTCCCAGTTTCATCATCAGGACATCAAGAAGTTCTTCTGGCATACAAAATAATAATAATAATGCATAGTGAGGGATATTTTCTGTCGCTAAATGGATGGTACAGGATGGAGTGAAAACCAGACTAACACAGGAAAGCAAGAAAGATACCAACAGTACCATGATGGTAATGATTGTTGTTTTAAGGGGCCTAACATCTAGGTTATCAGCCCCTAATGTTTGGGGTGATCATGAAGATGATAATGAAATGTAAACTAAAACTAACTACTAACTTATATACTAGAAGAAGAAATGGAAAACAAAAGGAGAATAAGGCAAATAAAGGACAGGAGGAAAAGAAATGCCCTCAACCCTCGAAGAATGCAGATTGAGGGACTTGGAAAGAAGGAGAGCCATAAAAGGCAGATGGGAAAGGGAGAGGGTCGCCCCACAGGTAATGGATAAAAGGGGGAAAACCGGACTCAGCTAAGGAATCCCTCGGGGTCGCCAACTCCCGAACTCACCAGCCGTGAGCCCCTGAGGGTGTAGCAATATCTAGGGTGCACCAAAAGCGGTGGGGCTACATACACCCTGCCTCCTTAAGGGCCTTGAGCACAAGGCAGGAGGTAACAGGAAAAGAAAAAGAAAGCTGACCCCTCGCAGAAGGAGGGTATCAAAAAAGATGAGACAAGGGCCAAATTAAGGTGGGAAAGGAAGAGACTCCCTAGGCCTCGGATACCCTAATATCGTCGGGGTTGGAAGAGAACAAGAGTTAACCAAGTGAGGCCAATGGGAAAAAAAGACGGAGAGGAGCCCGGCACAAGAAAGTGGAAGCAATGCCAGACTCAGCTGGGGCCCCGTGGTCGCCAACCCACGTCCCACTAGATGTGAGCTCCTGGGGGGACAACAGTACCAGTAAAGTAGTAACACATGGGGGTGAAAAAGAAAATAACCACATTAAGGTACCGTAATCTCTACTTACAAGGGAAGTACCCCAGCTCGAACGGCTAAAACCGACTGGCAGTGCACTTAACATACGAAGATATGTCTGTTCTACTACCCATCACGGGCATTTATCTGTAAAACCCCGCATTAGTGTACAATCAATGGTTGGAAATTACGGCGTCCAAAGATTGCAGAAACACAATTCTCAGCAGAAACTACCGTAAAGCAGGCAATTCGGACCATTATATTAGGGAAAATCCATTCCTAGCAATTGGTTCGACTTTTAACATACTGTAAATGTGGTAACATTACAAAAAGATTGCAGAAACACAATTCGCAGCAGAAACTACCGTGCAACAGGCAATTCAGACCATTATATTAACAAGAAACAGATATGGTGCAGTATCATATGGCAAAAGGTTGAACACTTGCTTGCAACAATATATCTTAACACATGCAGTACCGTGTTGACATAGTCATCTTTCCCACAATAGAAGATACTGTGTTGTCCTTCATTCGACGTCGAAGTGTAAATGTGGAGTTGCAATGAAGTGATTAAAAAACAGTGGAATGGAACCGTACGCACGCGTAACAAGGGCAACATGTAGACATACTCCATTATTTACAATGTTCCGGCATTGCAATAGTCCAAACTCAAATGCCACGGTGATCACATTATCACATACACAGATGACGCTGGCGACTGAACACGCACTTTTACAGATGAATGGCATTGAAAGCTATATTGACATGTAGGTACAACTGTATACTTTAAACCCACTTTCAGTTGGTTTTTGTCGTTCGAGCTGGAGTACTTCCCTCGTTAGTATAAAACTAAGTCGCCGATTCTTGGATGTCACGGGTAATCTCGAGAACCGCTGAATAGATTTTGATGCGGTTTTCACCATTCTAGAGTTTAGTGCTTTTCAGTCGGTCAACACGAATTCGTGTTGACCGACTGAAAAGCACTAAACTCTTGTTTACTAAGGCAACACTGAAAATATGGCTTCAAACACCACAATTTTCACCATTCTGTAGAGGATATCTCGAGGAATGTTTCTGTAGAAAATCATTTATTTATGATCAAAGGAAGCCAAACAATAACAATTTCAGTGAAAAAGTCGAGAAAAAAACTGCCGTCCGTGAGCTTTTTAAGCTTACGCTGGGCAAACCGTTAAAAATACCAATGTAGTATGAGTGTAAGAATTGTCCAGCATGAAAAATTCTACAAAAAAGTTCGCGAGAGCATATCTCTATCTTCAATAAATCGCCCAATATAAGTGTTTTTACATTTTCATTTCTTCCAACAATCTCCATTCAATTACTGAGGTGTCAATTTACGAGCTAGCATGTAATGCATTCATAACTGTTCCCGGGCGAAGCCGGGGCGGGTAGCTAGTACTGTATAAATCTATATAGGAAAACACAACATGGCATACAATCAGACAAAAGGACAGGAAAAGAAGGATAGAACCACATAAGAAAGAACAAACACCGTTGCATATACCGGTACCTGTCATTGTGTTTGTTCTTTTTTACATGGTTCTATCTTCTTATTCCTGTCCATTGACTGAGTGTATATCCACCCTGCTGTACAGTTTATGCCACCAAATTCTGCTGGTGGCCTTGAGAGCTCACTCATTGAATTCAGTGTAGTAGTCTAGTAACTGCCCACACTGGAGGTGCTGGTGGCCTACAATGGAGCAGACAGCTCGTGATTTATCCACGATTGTGACCTGGCCAAGTTCGAAGTATCAATGCACATCCTCCAGAATTTGAGGCATCCAGGGCCACCAGCATAGAATGGTGGTGTGAACTGTATTTTCCTTTATAGATTAGAACAATAAGTGGGTAAAAACCATAAAGGTAAACTTCAAAATCAGTCAAAAAATCTTGCAGTAGATTACAAACAAAATAAAAATTACTCCATTAAAAATGCACAGTTCCCAAGAAATACAGAAAATGTAATCGTTACAGGCAATTCTACTACTTCCCATGTCTAGTCATCAATTATCATATTTACCTGAGTAATAATATTATTATTAATACAGTAGAACCTCGGTAATCCGAGGTAAATGGGACCAAGAGGAGCTCGATTTGGGAAATCTCGGATTACACAAAGTTACGAAATTTAAAGACCTTTAATTTAAAATAGATGCACAAGAACCTTGTGCTTAAATATTCTTACGGTAAACTGCATTATTTCATCAGTTGTCGTATAATGTGTTGCATTTAGGCCTTGTTTCAGAAATAAAAACAATATTCTACAAAAGAAATGCAAATATGTACTGTAGATATTTACTTAAAGTACAGAAAATTAAAATCCACAGCCTGCTTCCAGTCTCCGACCGTGTCAGGAATGGAATGAATGAAGCCCCCATCTAGCGGCGAGGAAATGGACTGTGCCGGCTGCCGAGGCCTGACGCACTCCTCTGGGGTAATGATTAAATGAATGACAGATGAAATAAAATGATAGGGGAGAGTGTTGCTGGAATTAAATTTTGACAGGGAAAACCGGAGTACCCGGAGAAAAACCTGTCTGCCTCCAATTTGTCCAGCACAGATCTCACATGGTGTGACCGGGATTTGAACCACGGACCCAGCGGTGAGAGGCCGGCGTGCTGCCGCCTAAGCCACAGAGGCTTACTTAAAGTACAGAACGATATTTATTATACTGTACAATGTGTACATATGTACAGTACTGTACTGAAAATACATAGTAGGCTACTGTACCTTACTTTCTAAAAAAGGAGTCAATAGGTTTCTGTTTCTGAAAGGAACATCTGTTCTTAGCAGCATAATCCCGCCACCTTCGTAGAAGCATTACGTCAGCTGGTGTTGCCACACTCTGTTGTTCCACGTATCGCAGAGCTAACTCCAGTGCCGCCGTCCCGTCAGTATGACTCACTTTGGCCACGCATGAATCGTCTCCCTCCCCTTCATCGCTGCTCTCTCTGCTTTCTTCGTTAATAGCTTCCACAATAGCACTGTCGGTCACTTCATATTGTTTGTCTTGGCACAACCAGTTTTGCACTTCATTGTCATCTGCATTCTCACACCCAGGAAGCTGCTGAACGAGATGTAACAACTGTACATTTTCGTTTTCCTCCGAAGATGTCTCATTGTTTTCATTTTCATTAAGTTTCTTCAACAGTTTTCTCCAAGATTTTTTAGAGTTTCTGATTTTAAATTGTCCCAAGCTTCTGTTACTCAGTAGACAACATCCTTCAAGTTAATTTTTTTCAGGAAAGCTGCTATTGATTGGGACTCATCTTCTGTCGCTTGCAACAACGTACGTCGATACAATATTTTTAAGCATTCCAGTGTTCCTTGATCCATTGGTTGAACAAGGCTTGTCGTATTGGGAGGCAAAAAAATAGCACGAATATCTCCACTACGAAGTTCGACAGCGTCAGGGTGACATCCTGCATTAACCAAAGTAAGGATTGCCTTGAGTGGTAACTTTTGGCTTGTTAAATATTTTTTTGTTTCTGGCACAAATCTTTCAAAAAACCAATCCTTAAAAATTGAGGTGTCCATCCATGCACTTTTTTGATTTTTATACAACACTGGTAAAGCTGACATCTTGTGTATTTTTGAAGGCTCTTGGTTTGGCAGACTTTCCAATTAACAAAAGCGGCAATTTGTGATCGCCAGGGGCATTGGCACAAGCTAGAATTGTTATTCTGTCTTTCGATTTCTTATATCCTGGAGCAGAAGCTTTATTTCTAGCTGCTAACGTTTTAGACGGAAGCATTCTATAATTTAGGCCACACTCATCACAGTTATAAACTTGATCCAGTGATAGATTTTCTTGCTTTATAATATTTTTAATTTTTTCCTGAATCACTTCAACACCTTCACTGTCAGCCGATAATTTCTCTCCGCAAATTTCAAGCTGGCGTATGCCATACCTTCTTTTCCACCTGTCCAACCAGCCAGAACTTGCCGAAAAACTTTCGTCTCCTTCTTGCAACTCCTTCCGAAAAAATAATGCTTTCTCCTGAATCATCGGACCACTAAGTGGACTTCCTTTAGCTCGCTGTTGGGTAAACCACAAATGAAGTGCGGCTATGCGTCTCACTGTCATCCACCTCGGATTAAACGGAGACTCGAGGACTGCCGGGGCTCGGATTACCGGGGTTTTACTGTAATATTATTATTATATCTATCGTATGCCTCGGGTGCCGGGTGCAAGCTTTTTTATTTGCAACCAGAGGGCAGCTTGCATGTTGAATTTCATTGTTCCTTGAATCACTATGAAAGTCAAGGAGATTAGATATTTAAGCTCCTTGACTTTATAGCGCTCTCTATTAGAGAAATGAGGAACTTTGTGTTGGCGGAAAATCCCGAGATTAATTTTGCCACTATGAACACGGCCTACTGAATTCAAATGGGTTCTTTAACATCGTATGACATGCGTTTTATCATTTTTGCCGCCTTTCAAAAATCATTTACCATGGCCAGGAGCAAGCTTGGCTTTTTAGTAATCCGACAAGATAACCACTCACCCACCATGGCAAGCTGTATTTACTGGAGTATTTACCCCACTATTTTTTCAAAATTCTGGGTCGAAAGAATGTAGGGAGGGGAAATTCTGCAAGGCAGTATTCATGCAAATCATGGGCATATGGCTTCTTGGGAGCCATCCGGTATAAAAAGCATACGGTATGGATTGAATGTGCTCAATGCCCTGGGGCTAAATTGTGCACTGGCTAAATAATTGAATAACAACCTGATAAGAGGTGATATTTTATCAAGTTGAGGTCAAATTGATGATGATTGATTTTACATCCCTTTTAACTACCCTGGCTTTTTGGAGATGCCAAGGTGCCAGAATTCTGTCCCAAAGGGGATCTTTAACGTGCCAGTAAATCTACTGACACGGCTCCCTTGCATTTGCGCACCCTCAAATGCCAGCTGACTGCGCCAGGATACGAACCTGCAACCTTGGATGAGGTCAAATTGATACACATCATGTACCAGATTAGAGAATTTTTAATAAAATACAGAAAATGTACGTATCGATTCTCAAGGGACAATAGAGCATATATTAACACTCATTCACCACATCTGATCTTAGATAACCTCCAAGTAACCCAAAATGTCGATTTGAATCAAATAATGTATTCGTTTTTTTTTTAATCAAACATTATTTGTTACAGCTGTGAGTTTTGAACTTCATATAAATAATAATAATAAGCATGCAGGTTGGCTAATAGACAAACTATTTTTTGCAAGGATATCAAATACACTGAGAGGGAAAAAAAAAGAAGTGCAACACTAGGTAAAATATAAAATCTATCACCATAAAGTGTAATATATTTTCTCAATATTCCCAAACATTTTTCTGGTGAAGCATCTCCTGTGAGAGATTCCGCTCCACAATATCCATTATTGTCAAAGTCGAGATAGGACACCTATAATGACGTCACTAGTAAATAGCCTGGCTACCAACATGTGATTGTATTGTGTTTTGTACCATTTTTGAACATTTTATTGCTTTGTATGATGAAAATCCACTTCTTAAGGCATTTCAATCAGATTCAACTAATTCTGTGAAGTAAGTATGCCGTTAAGGAAGAAGCACATCTCACCTTTAAAAGACTACCCATGGGTCTTTTGTTAACTTGGAAACATTGTGAAGTGTGCCTTCTCATAGGTCACCAAAAGTTCAAGTTGACTGAAGCGTAATGGCGAGCTGTCCTCTTCACCTAAGATTACCCAATGGCAGAGAACGAGTATGGAGAAGGATTGCACCTTCTCTTCAAGGATTGCATTCCAGGATGGTTCCATCATGGTATGGGCTGACATCAGTCTGGAAGCTAGGACAGAGCTGATTTTTGTGGGGGAAAATGGGACCCTGAACACATGCCCGTACGTTTGGGTAATTTTTAGGACCATATTCTAACCTTTTTTTCAGTTTTATTGGGAATGATTTTCAATTTGTGTACAGCAATGCTCATCCTCGTGTAGAATGGACTATGATACAGTACATGTGTAAGATTGGAAACAAACGCTAGTTTGGCTATCGTGCAGTCCAGCTCTCAGCCTCATCAGCATGTTTGGGTTGGGGAGAAATGTTCACCAACATATTCCTGAGACCATCAATGTACTTCGAGAGATGCTATGTCAGGAAGGGACGCATATCCATCAAAACACATTGATGCTCTTTACCACAGCATGCCCACATGGTTGCAGGCTGTGATACAAGCCCATTTCTGAGAGTGCCAGTGGGTACTGAAGTGTGTTGTGTTGCTTATGCAGAAAACCCAAAAAGAAGTTCTCTGAAATCATTAAGAAAAGTGCTAGTCAAATCCTTGCAATGTGATTACTTAGCATTCATTCACATATTCAAACCCTAATGTAACCTATGGATTCAAAATTACTTCTGAATACAAGAAGAAGAAGAAGAAAGAAAGAAAGAAAGAAAGAAAGAAAGAAAGAAAGAAAGAAAGAAAGAAAGAAAGGAAAAAAAGGGGAGGTTGCAAATTGTTGGAAAAATAATGTATTAAAAAATTGCTGGAATAATAATTAGCATGCAATAATCTCTCTCTCCTTGTGCTTATTCCACTGCTTTGCTACATCTCCTACATTTAAGTCTGTCATAGGCATCTTCAGGTTTCAAGCCAACGTCGTGCATGTCGACCTTGATGTTGTCGATCCACCCCTTTGCTGATTTTCCACGCAGCCGCATTCCACCTTGTTCAATTTGAAGAGCTGTTTTAGCAACTGAGCTTTCTTGCCTTCTCATTACGTGACCATACCAGCGGAGCTGACCTTCCCTCACTTTCTCCACGATCTGGGCATGCAATAATGAGTTACATTAAAAATATTCAGGTGTTGCAGGTTTTTTTTCTTTTTCGCCAATCAGTGTATAACATTGACAAAAATAAATCACAGTGCTTGGGATGGACATAACATGAGGCAACTGTACCTTGAAAATCTTGGAAACTGTGATTTTCATCCGTCCTTTTCTAAACATGTATCCTCGAACAATATATTCAAAGTCCATTCTGCAACCCAATTCTGTGAGAAACTCAACAACTGTGGCACTCGTTCCAATATCGATGCTGCTGCGTACAATAGTTGGCCGATTCTTGTCCCCTTAAAAAAAATGGAAATAAACTAGAGATAATTAACAATATTATAAAATATACAGAATTAACTCACATGAACTGCTCTTCTTAAAGTCATACAGGCAGCTCTTACGGAGAATATGCAGGTATAATATTTTCAAGAGGTATTGTAGGCATTTTATTTATCATTAAGTACAGTAGAGTCTCATTAATCTGAACTGCATTAATCCAAACATCTGCTTAATCTCAACAATGGTGGAAGAAAAACAAAATGTACGCTAACAGCTTGATAGTGTTAAAGAATGTCATAATTATTAAAGAAGGTGTACACAATGTAGGTTTCGCACGAAAGGAGGATGGCCAAATTTGCCGCTCTCATCATCCATGAACTGGATAGACTCAATATCGATGTTGCTGCCCTGAGTAAAACCAGACTTGCGGGGGAAGGTAAAATCAGCGAGACCTCAACAGGGTATACCATCTTCTGGAAGGGAAAAAAGGAAGAGAAATGTCGCATTCATGGTGTTGGTTTTGCAGTGAAAACTAAGTTGGTGCAAGAACATCGACTCGCTCCCTCAGCAATAAATGAAAGACTCATGACTCTCCGTATACCTCTTTTGAGAGGCAGGTTCATTACACTTATTTCCTCTTATGCCCCCACTCTTATGGATGATGAGGACTCCAAGAATTATTTCTACCACCAGCTAAGCACGGTCATCACCAGAGTGCCTTCTACTGACAAACTCATACTACTAGGAGACTTCAATGCCACGGTGGGGAGAGATAGTCAATTATTATGGGGAACAGTCATGGGAAATCATGGTATAGGGAACTGTAATGCTAATGGCCTATTACTCCTTGGCCTATGTGCTGAGCATGAACTCTACATCACCAACACGCATTTCCAACTCCCGGACCGCTTCAAGACTACTTGGATGCATCCGCGTTCTAAACATTGGCATCTGATAGATTATGTCATCACCCGACAGCGTGACAAGAACGATGTCCTGATCACGAAGGCAGCACGAAAGATCGATGACTGTTGGACAGATCACAGACTCTTGATTAGTCGATTCAGGATTGCTATCAACAAAAAACCATGTTCCCACTTCATGAATCCGTCCAGAAGAAAGTTCAACACCTCGAGGCTCCTTAATGAAACTGTTGCTGAAGGATACCGATACACTATTCAAGAAGAAATCTCATCAGTGCTAAACGGGACGCTGGTCTATCCCTTTCACAAACCCCATGCTCCAGAGAGAAACAAAAGAAATTTCAGGAACTAAAGCAGACATGTCAAGCTAAAATTCGTGAGATAAAAAACAACTGGTGGCAAACTAAAGCCAAAGAACTTCAGAATTTTTCAGACGCTCGAGACCTACGCAAATTTTATGCGGGACTGAAAGAGCTGTATGGGCCTATCCGCTCCTCTTCAGGTACTCTAAAAGATGCTAATAACACCACCATACTTACCGACAGCCAGGACATCTTGGAACAATGGAAAAAACACTTCAGTTCACTCTTAAATCGTCCCTCTACCGCGGCTGAAGATTTTCTACATTTTGCCCCTCAACATCCTCTTCAACCCTGGATGGCAATATCTCCGACTTTCTGTGAATTTGACAAAGCTTGCAGTAGCCTGAAACCAAGGAAGGCTCCAGGTCCAGACAACATCCCTCTGGAACTCATTCAAAACGGAAGCTTACCCCTAAAAACCAGGTCTTTTACCTGATCCTCTTAATCTGGGAAACCCAAAAAATACCTGCCGAATGGAAGAACGCCACCATTGTTACCATCTTCAAGAAAGGCAATCGCAGTATCTGTGGAAACTACCGAGGTATTTCCCTCCTTTCCACAGTAGGAAAAGTTTTTGCCAGAATCCTACTGAATCGACTCCAAACTATCTCAGAGAGAATACTTCCTGAATCACAGTGTGGATTTCGTACTTCCCGAGGAACAGTTGACATGATCTTTTGTGTAAGACAACTGCAAGAGAAATGCAGAGAACAAATGACACCTCTGTTCTTAGTCTCTTACGATCTCGAAAAAGCCTTTGATACTGTTCCCAGAAATGCAATGTGGTTGGTTTCGGGGCGTTTTGGATGTCCGGAACATTTTGTTGGATTGATTCGGGCTCTTCATGATGGTATGATCAGGCAGGTGCTGAATCAGAATGATGTCTCAGAAGAATTTCCTATCACAAATGGGCTGAAGCAAGGCTGTGTTCTTGCACCTACTCTTTTTTGCCCTATACCTGACGGCCATGCTCTATGAGACAGCATCTGCAAACAACACAGGTGTAGAAATTAAATATCTGTATGATGGAGGGCTATTCAACCAGACCAGACTTCGTTCCAAAAGATTAACCAATATTCACCAGGTTACAGAATTGCAATATGCCGATGACAATGCCTCACCAGCCCATACATCTGAAGAGCTGCAACAGTCTGTCAACTGTTTCAGGAGTGCATATGAACGTTTTGGCCTTACCATAAACATTCAGAAGACCAAAGTATTAGCTCAACCTGTTCCTGGAACCTCTATCCCAGGTTTTGATATTACTATCTCTGGCACATCTTTGGACCAAGTCGATCACTTCTCATACATACCTTGGGAGTATTCTGTCTACGCAATGTACTGTTGAGAAGGACATGGATAACAGAATCCGTGCTGCGCATGCAGCGTTTGGACGTCTCTCACGTCATGTATTCCAGAGTAAAGATCTAAAAATCTGTACAAAACTAATGGTATACCAAGCTGTTGTCATTTCTACGTTGCTCTATGGATGTGAGACCTGGACCCTATATCGCCAGACCATCAAAAAACTGGAACGCTTTCACCTGCAGAAACTCCGTTCCATTATGCACATCAAACATATAACGAATGCTGCGGTTCTCGAGAGAGCAGAGATGAAAAGCATAGAGGCCATCATCATTAGTCACCGGCTTAGATGGATCGGTCATGTCCAACGCATGAATGACGACAGACTCCCACGGAAAATCCTGTACAGCGAGCTCAGCACGGGCAAGAGACCTCTAGGAGCACCTCGGAAGAGTTACAAAGATCAGCTTAAACAAATGAGTGTAGCCATTGATCCTGATAATTGGCATACTCTTGCAGAAGATCGCGCACGTAGGCGTGCAGCCACCCCAGCTGCGGTTTCACATTTTGAAGAAGAACGCCGAAAGCAGGAAATGGAAACTTGTCAGAGGAGAAAGCTGCGCCAGATATTGCCACGTCCTCCACCTTCCATCATCTGCATTGTGTGCGGCCGTATGTTCTATGCCAGAATTGTTCTGTTGAGACACCAGCGACATCACCATCGAGTGAATACAAATTAGTATTGCAGGTAAGAAACATACACTCGGATACGAGTATTGGCCGACGACGATATTTATTGTAAGGGATATTGAAGGTGTCTTGGGGAGTTAGCCATTGACAGTCAAGTTACATGACAGGCGAATCATGAAGTATGTTGTTGCATTGTTTGTGCAGAGAGATACTCCAACATAGAGTCAGATTTACGCAAACAAGGAGATTTTACGGCCACATCATGAGACTGAATCATAATAATAATAATAATATCGTATGGCCTCGGGTGCCGGGTGCAAGCTTTGTTAATTGACACCCAGAGGGCAGCTTGCATGTCGAATTTTGTCGTTCCTTTGAACGCTATGAAAGTCAAGGAGGTTAGATATCTAAGCTCCTTGACACTACAGCGCTTTCTAGTAGAGAATGGAGGAACTTTGTGCTGGCGGAAAATCCGGAGATTAATTTTGCCATTAAACACGGCCTACTGAATTCAAATGGGTTCTTTAACATGCCAACAAGGTATGACATCCATGTCGTGATTTTTTTCGCCTTTCAAAAATCACTTACCTCGGCCAGGGGCGAACCTGCAAGCTTGGGGTTGGTAATCCGACACGTTAACCACTCACCCACCGTGGCAAGCAGAGACTGAATGACAACCACTTAACAAAGAGAATTCTGACATACTTAAGGAAACTTAAAGTGATAATAATCTGGATTACACATATCCAAATTAATCTCAGAAGTGCCAATATCACACCAATAGACATCAAGGATCGAATGACATTCAGACATAAGACCCACAGTACCTGAAGATCGACTAAGGAGATCGGGGAAAGGATGGACGGAAGAACCTCAAGTTCGACATAACGAAATAATGAAGGAATTTCGGAAGAACAAGAAAAATAACAGCAGCAGATCATAATTTGTTTTATATGATCCTATGGGTAAAAACAACTTAAATAAATAACAATACTGTAATATTGAAGTATTACAGTGCCTTCCATCCAATATGAACGGGGATGATGGATATCACTTAAAGTGACATGTGACAACCTATACTGGGAACAAAACAACAAATACACACACTGGTGCAACATGCAGCCCTAACACACTGATAGAGGATGTCACTGGGTTAGAACCACAACCAACAGAGAGCAGTGAGGAGAGAAGACTATGATATAATGCCACTGTGAGAAAAAGCCAGCACATCACGGAGCACAGTCTTAACCATTCACCTGTCAAAGCTGCCATGTGGTAGCAAAATTACTAGTGAAAGCTTTAGTAAGTTAACAATATGACATGGTGTACCAAATATTTTAGTGTACATGATCTTTATTGCCACAAAAGTTTTGGATTTTTATTTTTTATTTTTTTTATTTTTTTGTGTTGACCCCATATTTCAAAACCAGATCAATTTCTGAAGCTGTTCTAACAAAGTCTAAATAATTACCTATCTCAGGTTGGCCAACATATCTCAATTGCCAGGGCATGTCTTGACAGTCAAGAGCTCGACGAACTCTTAAGAGGAGGGGCTGCAAGCTTGTTCCTCCTAGAAACATAAGACATACATTATCATTCATGCGATGAAAGGAAAACATACTTTATCACTGCTAACACTATGTTGTACTTCCTCGTAATGACTACTTTAAACACTCTTATAGAAAATCTAATTTTATCTTAGCAACACTGCAACAGCCATGATGTAAGCAATATCCTGTTCACTAATGTGACAAGGGCTGCATGTGTGCTAAGCATCCAATCTCAACCATTGCCTTCCAGTTAAAAGACTGGGAGGAATTGCAATTTTATCACCACTGGCTTAACTACTGTGCAAGTATAAATCCATATAGGAATACACAAGGTGGCCATACAATCAATCAATGGACAGAAAAAGGAGGATAAAAACAGGAATAAAGGACAAAATGATGATGATAATTGTTATTTAAAGGGGCCTAACATCCAGGTTATTGGCCCCTAATGGTCTGGGTGATAGCGAAAATGACAATGAAATGGAAACCAGAACAAAAATTAAGCGAGACTGAATATACTTACAAAATGTAACTCAGATTGAAACGACTCACAAAATGTAGAGTGGTAATACTTACAAAAGGAAATTTAGAAGGAAAATACTCCCAAAAGGAATAGATTGAAAAATACACACAAAATGTAGTTTACGTTCAAAATACGTACAAAATGCAATGTAGAGTCAAAATACTTACAAAATGCAATTGAAATTCAAAATACTTACAAAATGCAAATGTTTGAGGTTGAAAATACTCACAAAATGCAATTTAGATCAATCACCTTTTCATTGAAATTTGGCATGTCACTTATGTTCTTTTTCTATTGACAACATTGCTAAAGCACTCAATCTGTCCTCAACCATTGTGCTTCTCAGAAATGGCTTTATCCGCTTCAGAGTCGAGAAGCACCTTTCAGCTTCTGAGGTAGTCATCAGTATGGTGCAGACTGCCGTTAATAGTTTGCAAGTCTCTGAAAATGTGGTCTCCAGGTTGTTTTCTATAATGAACTGCAGGAAACATGTAGCATCACTCATAAGTCAGAAGTCTTGCCATCTGTAAATTACACCTAGTTCAGTTCTTGGGCATTCTTTCTCTAAAAAGGTGTACTCTTCGATTGTTTGTTCAAGTAAATGAACTGGAAATTTCCTGTCATGTTGCTCAAATTGCCATGTATCAAACAGAGGTATGCTGCAGAGTAGCTTGTTATGATAGCAAATCTTGTGCCTATTTGATTAATGATCACATCACACACTTCTTTTGCTGCTACGGTTCTGGTTAACTGCATATTTTCCACTCTCCTTTTCTTTGAAGCGGGTTCTGCAACCAACGTCTCTGCCTGCCGCCTAACGTTGTCCATGGATTCCCTTTCCTTTTCAATGGATCTCGGAAAAATCTCTATCTGCTTTTTAGACTGCACTACATCCACAGTTCTTGAAGTTGACTGTATAGTATATCAATATGAGGCATGATGTTATGGAAGATTTGCAGCCAAAAGATTAATACAGGATCTGTGAGTTTGCATTCACAAATTCTCATAGTGTGTTTCTTTTGTTTTTGTATTTTTCAGTGTTCTTTTGTTTTTGTATACCACACAAGTCAAATGTACTTTTTGAATATAACTGTCTGTTTCCGGTTGTGACCAATGGATGTCGGTGTTTGTTTCTTCTCCCATCAATTTGGAGTTTAGGACTGTATTTAGTAAACCTTTTTTGTTAATTATTTTATGACAGGTTATGAGCCCAGTTAAATGCTTATTGCTGTTAATGTGTGGACTTTGTGATGGGAGAATGTCGGTCGTTAAAAGGTGTTTATATGTGCGGCACACATGTGGACGGCAGTAAAGTGTGCATTCAAGATAGTTTTTGGTGAATTTTGTGGACGATTTTCTATTGTGAGGACTATTTGTACGTTTTATTTCAAGTATACATACTAACATGGATGCAGCTACGGGAATCAACGAGCGAGTAGTTGCAATAGTGAGGTTACAGGACGACAATTGGGAAGCGTGGAGCACCCGAACAAAGGCATTGCTTCAAACAAGGCATCTGTGGGACGCGGTTCAAGGTTTCCCACGAAAGACCGATACAGAAGAGGTAGAAGATACACCCGTTGAAGAGTACTCAGAGGCCCAACTGGGCAAAGATCAAGACGCGAAAAACTTGCTCATAGGTTTGGTCACCGACCCTTTCCTAGGTGATATCAAAGAAGCGGAGACAGCTAAGGAAGCATGGCAGAATCTTCTGACTTCATGTTGCGATACCGGAGTCCTTCAAATTGTGACGATGTTAGAAGAATTGTGTCTTTTTAAGAAAACTAGTGACATTAGCATGCGTACATTTGTTGATAAAGTGCTCACTTGGTGTGCACGGTTGGACGATGTAGGTATAAAATTTACGGATAAGGCCAAAGCTGCTTTTATTCTCCGAGGACTGGAAAAGCGGGAGTACGAAAATTTGATATGTTCATTGGAAAGCAATGAAGAAAACTTAAGTGTAAAGGTAGTGCGAGCCAAACTATTGTTGGAGGAGAGAAAGAACAAGTTGGACAAACTAAAGATGGAGCGAGAACAGGAGACTTATGCGAGGCAGAAGGAAGAATCTGAGGGTGAAAGCGTGAAGGCAATGGTGGCAGCCATGCGCTTAAATTCCAAGGGGGTCGTCAACAGCAGCAAAAGTGTCAACAAGCCAACAGGTAGTGGTGGATTCATGTGCTACAAGTGCCAAGAACAGGGGCATATTGCAAAGTTCTGTGATTTAGTTCATGAAGCAAGAAAGAAAGGTTCAGTTTTGTGTTTTAATTGTGCCAAGATAGGTCATACTTCCCGGAATTGTAGTAATGGACGCAAGGAAAATGTTAAAGGCCCAGTAAACTCATGAAAATCGATTTTCTGTTTTTAATGAATTCAGTTAGTTTTTGAGCTGAAGATTGGAATGTCGAAATCGGAAATTAAAAATCTCTATTAAGGTACGATTTGGATCCTCGCCGCCAAGGCGGCGCACTGCCGCTGCCAAGGCGGCGGAAGCTCACTACCGCTACACGTGTATTTAGACGGGATACATTTAGATCTCCACCGCCGCGCCGGGACCGGTCTGGCGGCTCTGCGGCGCCGCACCGTTGGCAACGAAATTATACAGAACCTGGAAATGGAGCATAAAACTGCTATCCAAAATGGCGTTTCTTAGAAGTCCGCTAGATGTCTCGACTTGTCACTAATTTGCCCGTACCAATTATTGAAAATTAATTGTATCTCTTGCCTTTTTAAGGCCGAAAAAGTAAATTATTCAAATAATACGGCATCTAAAGAACATTTAAATGACATTTCATTTAATTTTAGACCAATTTTATGTAATGGAAATATGTCCTTAGGCTAAATTAAGTGTGGATTGTAGTGACCCGGTTTGGCTTAAATAAAAATAAAAACTTTAAGATGTTCGGGAGCCAATATTATCATACTTGACCGCCATACCACTAGGTGTGCTGCAGTAGATCGTTGTTGTCATGCTTTATCTTGCGTCTATTAACTTACTTCTATTATAATTGATGTCCTGTGGCGTACATTACCCAGCCGCGTGCCTTTGTATCAACAATGTCGTCTTTAGCGGCAGATGACGAAAAACTCGTGGAGTTTGTATCCAAATACCCAGTTTTGTATGATGCAAAAGTGGCTGGTTATAAAGACTCTGTAAAGCGTGACAACATTTGGAAGGAGATTGGAGGCAAATTAAACAGACCTGGTAACTAAATCTGAACATTTATTCCTTTATATGCATGTAATTATCACTCTATCATTAAGTACTCTATACACTCATAGGCACTATTTCGATTTCGCACACTGAACATAATCAGAAAACTTCGTTTTGGCCAGTTCTGTTTACTGTGGCATGTTGCCAAGTTAATTGCCCAACTGGACCTGAGAAATAGTTTTTGAAGTTATCCCTCACTTCGAAGCCATTAACGTTTGCATATCCACCCATTCGATCAAATGGTACCATATTATCTGATGGGAGGTTAACTGTATCAGATGCAATATAATGTGGTTTACCTTGTTTTTCTAAGTATCCGTCCCTTAATAAATTGTGTAAACAGCATGCGACTGATATGAGATAATCACATGTTTGAGGCGAGCAGGCAATGGGGGTGTAAAACACTCTTAAAAACTTGGCAAAGAAGCGCAAATGCGTTTTCTGTTACCCTCCTTGCTCAAGTCAAGCGATAGTTGAAAACTGCTTTCAACAAACACTGTTTGGCGTCCTTTCTGGAATAAGGTTTCATCATAAATGTATCTAGACCGAAGGCTTCATCACCTACAATGACATATGGGGATAATACAGTATATCACTACCTGGTAAGGCACTTTGTTCAGGGATATTGAACTGCCCGGCCGCAATATTCTTTCCCATGACAGATTTCTTGAAAATGCCACTGTCACCCTCTTTTCCATAAGAGCCAATATCCACTGCAGTAAATTTGTAATCTGCACTGACTAGAGCCAGTAGAACAATTGAAAAATATTGTTTATAATTGAAGAACTGTGACTGGCTGTCATCGGGACATTTGATACGAACATGCTTACCATCAATTGCACCTATGCAATTTGGAAAGTTCCACTGGTGCCAGAAATCGTCTGCTATACGTTTTAAGTCTCTCTCTGTCGGATTAGGCATGAAAATTTGGATCAATTTTGTGTTCATTATGGGTAATGTTTTCTTCACGATGACACTAACATAGGATGGTGAAATGCGATATGTAAAAGCCAATGATTTGTAGGATTCTCCCGTTGCTATAAACCTAAAACAAATTACAAGAAGTTACTGTTTGTACAGTGTGCATAATTTAACAATTTTACAATTCATAATATAATATTACATTCAAATCATATCCATTAATTACTAATTTCTTTCCTTTTAGATGAAGAGTGCAAAAAACGTTGGAAGTCGCTTCGGGACTCTTATTTTAGGTGCAAGAATAAAGGAAAGAAGGTTACTGGTTCAGCATCGAGCAAATTACCAAAATGGCACCTGTACGATCGATTGTCATTTCTCAACGCGGTACAAAAAGAGCGAATAAGCATGTCCAATATACACGAACCAATACAATGTGAAAGCAGTAATGTTGCTACACCATCTGTAGATTCAGAAATAAGCACACATTGTACTTCAGACACCCCCACACTGAGCATGGAACAACAACCCACAATGAATACGCCGAGTCTTGAAGAACAGCCAACAGGAAGTGTTTCTACCGAAAGAAATCCACGCAGATGTGCCAAAAAGAAGAAAAACACTGACAATGATCAACACACTGAACTTATCAAGCTCATGAAAAGAAGAGAGGAGCAGCGGGTGAAAGAATTTGAAAAATTAGGTGCCTCAAAATACAGTCCTCCAATAGAAAGTTTTGGGGAGCACCTTAAGGCAGTGCTAAGTACACTTTCTCCTTCATTGTTAATACCGGCAAAAACGGAACTTTTCAATATTTTAAGTAAGTTTGAACTTCGGCAGGCCCAAATGAACACTCAGTCTACTTCAGCCACCGATGATTCTTTGCAAATCTACTCCCCTCATAACACAGCATCATCCCTAGACACCAACACAGACCAAGGTCTTCTGCCTTTACATCTTCAAATCCATCCCGATCAAGAATCTCAGGCTCCAAATATCCAGGATCATTCCAATAATAACAACAGCTATTGGTACACGCTTACTAATGACGTGCCTTGAGCATTGACTTTATTTTGTTAATTGAAGTGATAAAATTATTTTGTTAAGTTCTTGACATAACTAATTATAGAAATCACAAAAATGTTAGACTATCTCTTCTTCATTTAAGAAATATGCAAGTTATGTATTGAACCGACAAAATGACATAACCATTATCACTTACCGCAAAGTTAGAAAAAGTTTCTGCTGCGCACTGATGCATTTTCGCGGTGTAGATGGCATCAAATCCTCGGCAACCAACCTCAAAACCATCTCAAATTGGTCATAGTTGAGCCTGCAGTATTGTCTAAAAAGATCTTCGTCCCTTTGCAGATGTCTTTCGATCAATATTTTGAAGCACCCCTCGCTCTCTCGGGTTTTGTAGATCTCATTCGTGGCTTTCCTTTTTCTTTTTCGCACCAATAGGGCTAGAATTAAGTTGTCATCGTCTTCCTCTTCCTCCAATAACCTTCTAATTCCCATTTTGGTAGCGGCACTACACATGATATGATCGTACAGCCATTAAATTTTCTCAATGTAAACAGCCTACTGGATCTCTGCCGCGCTGCCCAGGCAGCGAGGAACGAAAACACCACAACTGCCCGGCAGCGCGCCGCCTTTGCAGCGGCAGCACGCCGCCTTGGCGGCGAGGATCCAAATCGTACCTTTAGCTTGCGCGATACGAAGATTCGAAGTTTTAGGTAGGGGACAGCGTGACGTCACTGGAGCCTTACGACATGGTATTGCGCGCCACTTCCGTCTGTTTACTAGTGATTGTCAGAGTGCAGAGTGAGCTTGTTGTTTGGAATAAGTAGTCATGTCCAGAAATGTGAAGCCTTATCACTTTGAACCAAAGTGCACAACATCTGGAGTAGAAAGTGAACCATCAGCATCTGTTTTATCGGAAAGACTGGGGAACACAGACTGGTGTAAGTGTGAACAGTGTAAGGCGATGCCCACTGCTGCTGAAAGTTTCTGCTGTACAAACAGTGAAACAATGAATGAAATGCGTGGAAGTGTGACATGTATTGTTTGGCACGAGGACTTTTCTAATGTTGTATTAAATTACAATGTGTTAAATACTGCTCGTTGTCTTCATATGGACAAAACTAATATTCCCTACGTGAGGGACAGACTGGCTATGAAAACCAACGCTACCTGGCGGTCTGTGGCCTATCGCCAGTTTGTGTACTGGGTCAACTCATGGACTCCTTTAGGTAGAAAGAAGAGGAAAGTTATACCGTCTTGTGTCGTGAAGGCAATCCGACAACAATATCCCAATGAACGAGGTACATACGTAGGATTCCAGACTGCTGAGGGGCAAGAACCAGAATACTTTGATTAATACATTTGAAACTATATTTATATTCTGAATTACCAATAAGGCTCGCTGACAGCTGTCAAAGCTAGCACGTGGGGAAATGCTGCGTTGCCACTGAGGCAGAACATGACTCATAATATTCCAAGAGGCTTGCAGGAAGACACAAATACTGTGGAAGTTAGCCCCCCTGCCTCGCGCTCTAATGACCGTGACGAGTGATGACACTCTGAGTCAAACCATGTGCTTATTGCTGTGTCGGCATACAGTGCAACATTGCTCACTGTTGTCATGGAGACCTCACCCATCAAGTGTGTGACAGCTTTCACCGAGCATCTTTTGTAAATCAGAGTACTGTATAGAATATTTTATGGCAGTCTTTTCTGAAGATGTGATGAAACAGTCCTTTAATAATTGAACACTTGTAAGTATAAAATAAATACCTATATTAAATTATATATTTCACACACAGTTATTTCAACAAGTGGGAGTATTAGATACAGTTTATAGCTGATGAAAGCGGGTGAAATGCGAGAACACTCCATCCAAGGGCCTGGGGTCAGAAGCTATGTTTCTTGGTAGTTCCGGCTCATAGTATCGATCTTCTTCTAAGGGAGTGATGTACTTTTGTCCATTTGCCATTCCAATTACTTCGAGAAGTATATCTGTCCTCCATCCGTATTCTTCCTCCTTATGGACCTTACTGTTAATCCACTTTTTTGATGATTTTGAGTATCAAAGTGTTTCACCCGTTTGATCACGTTTTACATTGTTATTGTGATCCATAATTGCTAACATAGATCGATTTACCATTCCGTGAAATGAGAAACTGGATCTTTTAGGCATGTATTTCAGTCGGACGTTATGGTAAGATTCAAGGGACCCAGTGTGACAGTAATGTTTGATACTTTGCAAGTCTTTCATAAAGCGCTCGTCTTTGAGAACGCTGGCTATGATACCATAGTCTAGAGAATTTCTATTGAGCCATTTTGTTTTTTGCGTTGGATTTTCGATTATTTTTTCGTGCTCACATTGGTGAAAGTGAGTGTTTCCTAACCATGAATGTGTGTCACAAATATGATTCAGAACGGACAAAAATTTCTCAACAAGTAGCTCCTCATTGTTCTCACATGTCATAGCTGACCACCAAAGATGATTAATAATGCTGTGTTTCCATTCTAATATTGCGGGTGCCTTGGTCGCTACTGCTTTCAGCTTTTTGCCTAAGCTTTTGGCAAGGTGCCATACATCAAACTTATGAATGATTCCAGGGTACTTGGTTCGTAAAAGCTTTCGAACGCCCTGATGCCGGTCGGATAAGAATAGTTCTATATTTAGTCCTTCTGATGATAGTTTTGATAGCACTTTATCACACGCGGGCTTTTCCAACTCGCCGAAAACTTGGTCTCGTTGCAGAACAACAAAGTCAATAATTTCCTCAGAGCTTATGTCCATCACAGAATATGTTACATATTTTGCACAAAAACCTGGACTGTCAAACTGACCATCACCTGCAATCCACACCCTCCTACCGGATGACATGAGATTCTTGACGGTGTTACCACGATGCAGAGCCCATGTATGCCTAATAGCTGGGGTAACGATTCGTTTCACAATTTTGTAAAATGTTGTGTGGCTCATGAAACATAAATCAATACAGTCTGTCAACGATTTCAGTAACGCAAAACCCACTCCCGTTATGTACATACCAGTAGCCAAGGTGACTGATAACATGGAGAATTTGTTAACATTCTTATGAGATCTCCATACGACAGTATGGCCTGCTAGACAGGTCATTTGGACACTCACATCAGGTCCTTTAGTAGAAGGAATAGTTTGAATTACTTTCTTGCCGCAGGTAAGGCACCTAGCAAAGAGAAGTAGCAGGATCTGCCACATTACGAACAGCAACGTAGTCTCGCTGAAATGCCATGCTTTATTTTTTCTACCCACCACCTCCGGCTGTACTGATTTATCTCCTTCCCTGTCATCGTCATCATCATCATTCGAGGTAGTATCACTCTCTTCATCTGCTTCATATATTGCATCACAAACACCAGGATCACTGTCACTATCGTAACACTTTGCGTTTCTAAATGTTTCTCCTCCTAATTCGCACTGTACTCCAACTGTATTGGGATTTTCAAACATGCTGGATTCATCATGGATAACACTCTCATTTTCACTGCAAACACTCTCCTTTTCACTGCAAACACTCGGGGCAACACTTGAAACACTCGCAGAGGTACATTCAATCGCTTCAGTTAAAATTTTCTTCCTAATATATGTAGATGTACGCCTTGTCACCGGAACAAGTTCCATTCCTTTCAAATTTAGCGCGGGCACAGCACCTTTTCTTAACACAAGTTTCCTTTTTTGCTTCAGGAGTTCTGCTTTGTATCTGCTCGATAGTTCATAGTCCTGCTCTCTGAAATATGTAGAGCATACGCGACTATTTCGGGTTGGTGAGAAATCAGCGCGACTGATTCTAGATAGCCAAGATCGGTATCTCTCTGGAGATTTCTCTCGACTGGGGAATCTGTGAAAACCTACATCTTTTTCCTTCGATGTTTTCGAAGTGGTTGCGTGCTTGCAACCATACACAACGCAGTAAACCATGTTTTCACTTAGGTATCATTTACAGTACTTAAATACGCCGAAACAACAGTTGCACTGTCTGATTCTGCTATGCCTACTGCCGGCGCGCGGAAGGCGGCTCGGCTCCAGTGACGTCACACGCTCAAGCATTGTCGCCGTTTTCCGCTTATACCACCTGAACAAAATAAAATAACGCGGTAGGGTTTTCAGTACGTTGATTAAAATTTAATAATGGAATCAGTGAGTTAGGAAACTCATCATCATCATCATCATCATTTCCCCTTATCCAGCTCCTGCCGGGTCGGGGTATTTATGGCACTTCTCCACTTTCCTCTTTCCTTCCACAATTCTTCTTCCACGATCTTGTCCCAGTCCAGATTCCTTTTTCTCACGCTGTTCTTCACTGAATCGATCCACCTTGTTCTAGGTCTTCCCCTTGCTCTCTTACCCTTGCACTTCGCCTCCAGCATCTGTCTTGGTATTCTATTTTCCTCCATCCTCTTTACATGTCCAAACCACCTTAGTTTATTCTTCTCAATTCTCTCATTTAGTTTTCCCATCCCAACTTCCTTCCTAACATCTTCATTCCTCACTCTGTCTTTCCTTGTCTTTCCTATCATACTTCGTAGGAATTTCATTTCACTGGCTTGGATTCTACTCTCTTGCCTGCTCGTCAGGGTCCAAGTCTCAGCTGCATAAGTTAATATGGGTACATAGTACATTTTATACATTACCTCCTTGCTTTTCCTTGGTACTTCCTTATCCCAAACAAGTTTTCTTACACTTTGATAGAATGCATTGCTCTGCTGTACCCTCCTGCCAATCTCCATGTCCAACCTACCAGTTTGCATCAATTCACTTCCTAGGTATTTGAACGTGTCCACAATTTCCAAACTCTGACTTCCAATTTTCACAGTGCCCTTTCCTTGTCTTTCCCCTCTTGTCATCACCATGGTCTTGCTTTTCTCTATACTGATTTTCAGGCCATACTTCTGAATATTTTCGTTTAGTGCATCTAGTTGTTTTTGCACTTCTTCGGTGTTCCTTCCCCAGACCACAATATCATCTGCAAATAATAGTAACTTCATTTCTTTATGTCCATATGATTCCTTTGTTTCCTTTACAATTTCATCCATTACCATTATGAATAAAAGAGGTGACAGCACACTCCCCTGTCTTAGTCCAGTCTTGTTCCTAAACCAGTCTGTCTTTCCAACTGGGGTCAGTACCCTGCTAACACAGTTGTTGTACATTGCTTGCACCATTTCCAACATTTCTCTTCCCAGTCTCTTCTTAACCATGGTTTCCCATACCTTCTCTCTGGGGACACTATCATATGCCTTTTCCAGATCTATGAAAGTCATGATCAAATCCTCTCCATATTCCCACTTCTTTTCCATCAACTGCCTCAAGCTAAAGATTGGGTCCACTGTGGATCTTCCACTCCTGAAGCCATACTGTTCCTCTTGCAACTCTCCTTCCACCTTTCTTCTCATTCTTCTTTCTAATATCCTTTCCAGTATTTTTACTATCTGTGATATGAGGGTGATCCCTCTATAGTTATCACACACTTTCTTGTCCCCTTTCTTAAACACTGGTATTATTAGCCCTTTCTCCCAGTCTTCTGGTACACATTTCCGTTTCCACACACACTTTAGCAGTCGATACAGCCATTGCATACCAACAGGTCCAGCAGCCTTTATCATTTCTACACTGATTTCATCCACCCCTGTAGCTTTTCCCATCTTCATTTTCTGTACTGCTAATTCCACCTCCAGCATTGTTATATCATCTTCTGTTATAGAGTCGTCAGGCTGTGTCACTTCGATCTCACCAGTACAATTGCTCACATTCAATAGCTTATCGAAATACTCCTTCCATCGTCCCTTTATCTCTTCTGGGTGTGTTAACAACTCTCCATCTTCCTTTTTCACCAGCTTTGTAGTAACTCTTTCTTTCCTCTTACTTCTTAGAAGCCCATACAGCATCCTTTTACTGCCACTTACATCTGTTTCCATTCTTCGTGTAAATTCTTCCCAACTTTTCTTCTTTTCTTCTTCTACCATTTTCTTACACCTCCGTTTGCTGTCGTGATACTTCCTTTTGCTTTCTTCTGTTTGATCTCGGTTCCATTCTTTCCATGCAGACTTCTTTTCTTTCACTGCTTTCCTCACTTCCTCATTCCACCACGGTGTCTCCTTCTCTTTCACTCTTGTTGACGTCCTACCACAAGCACTCTCTGCTGCACCAGCAAATGCCTTTTTAAAGTGGGACCATTCCTTTTCTACATTTTCCACTTCAGTAACTGGGATTTGTTGCTTCAATCTCTCCTGAAAATCTTCCTGTACAGCTTTGTCTTTCAATTTCCATACTTTTATTTTACTTTCTCTGATCTCCTTTAGGTTTTCCAATTTTCCCCATCTAAATTTTGCCACCACAGCTCTATGGTCCCCATCAAATGCTTCTCCTGGTAAAGCTGTCACATCCATCAGCTTTCTGTGATTTGTCCTTTCCACCAGGAAGTAGTCAATTACTGATTTTGTTCTTCTATCACCCCACCCATATCTCGTAATTTTCCCGCTGTTTTTCTTCCGAAACCATGAATTACCCACTATCAGTCCATTCCTTTCACAAAAGTTTACAAGTTCCTCTCCTTCCCGGTTCTTTTTCCCATATCCATATGGTCCAACGACTTCTTCCTTTCCTTGTCTCTCAATTCCGACTTGTGCATTCATGTCTCCCATGATCACCACTTCTACATCTGAGATTACTCTTTCTACATCCTCCAGGAATACTGCAATATCTTCTTCTCTGTTTCCAGTCTGTGGTGCATACACTTGTTTGAAGTCCATCACGTCATTCTTCATCTTCATTCTAATTTTCATTATTCTGTCACTCACACACTCTACCACTTCAACATACTCCTCCAGTTGTTTCGAGGTTATCAGTCCCACGCCATTTTTTGCCTCTTGGCCACCACTCCAGTATAATGTATATCCTTTCCTCAATTTCTTCCTTCCTTTACCTTTCCATTTCACTTCACTCAGCCCCATCATTCCAACCTTCTCCCTCTCCATGAAGTCTACCACCTCCTCCACCTTGCCTGTCAGGGTCATGACATTCATGATTCCCACTTTCATTTCGGTTACTGGTCGCCCATTTCTCACAGTTCCCCCAGTACCAAAGGAACTGCGCGTCGCCTGCAGGGTACGCCCTAGCCTTTTCCGAATCATTGGAGTTAGGAAACTAAAACTCGAAAATAAGTTGCCTGGGCCTTTAAGGTTAAGAATCATGAAGTTATTGCCACGGTAAAGGACGATGAGGCGGCAAACGAATGTGTTCAGGTTAATGCTAGTAGTGTTAAGCTTATGTGGCAACTGAAAGCAAGGATGATGCATCTGATTGTGTACGCAGGTGGTATGTAGATTCAGGAGCCATTGAGCACCTGACACCTTATAAGGATATTCTGTAGGATTACAACCCAAAGGTTTCTGGTAGTGTAGACACAGCTGATGGATCCGTAGTTAGTGTATGTGGTATGGGAAGTGTGCTTATGAAGCTATCTGACAAGTGTGGAGGTTCTTTTCTGGAACTGAAAAGAGTGTTGTATGTCCCAGGTCTTCAAGACAATTTAATATCTGTAGGTCATTTTGACAGGAAAGGTGCAGCCGTAACAATTAAAGATAGCAAAGTTGTATTGTCAGATCATGAGGGTATATTCCTTATGGGTGAGGCCGTTGGAAATATGTATGAGGTAAATTGTGATTATTTTATGGTAGAACAAGGGAAAGAATTTGCTTGTAATGACGAGGTGGAGGTTGTGTATGCTAAGAGCAACAAAGCTGTAACTAGCGGAATATGGCATCAGCATTTTGGCCATGCTCTGAACATTCCAGATCGTGATTTTATACCCAAAGAAAAGAATCTTGATTGTGATACTTGTATGTAAACATGGTAAAATGAAAAGACTTAAATTTAATGAAAGAGATCATGTATCTCCGAAGCCATTAGATGTTGTGTTCTCTGATGTATGCCAGCTAGAGCACCCATCGATTGGAGGTAGCAAATATTTTATTACATTTACTGATGATTGTACCAGATTCTCATATGTAAGGTTTCTTAAGCATAAGAGTGATGCATTTAATGAGTTTCTCAAGGTTAAGGCCCTAATGGAGACAGCACAAGGGACCAAGTTGAAATCTTTCCATTCAGACAACGGTGAAGAGTATTTAAGTACAGAGTTTTGTAACTATCTTGAAAAGGAAGGTATTGTTCGTAGGTTAACAATGGCTTACTCTCCCCAATAGAATGGCGTTGCTGAACGCCTCAACCAGCAACTTCTCACCACTAGTAGGTGCATGCTCATTCAGTCAGGCATGCCAGTTCAATTGTGGGGGGCAGCCATCAGCACAGCCTGCTATATAAAGAATAGGTGTGTGTCATCAACTGTAAAGAACATCCCATTTGAACTGTGGATGAGTAGAAAGTTGTCAGACCAGGAATTGCTTATGTTAAAATCATTTGGTTGTAAAGTTGGATCCATAAACGTAATGTGGAAAAGTTAGTGCCAAGGGCAAATGTTGGTGCAATGCTAGGGTACCCCGATGACTCGAGGGGCTACCGTGTATGGGACATCGAAAAGAAATGTGTCATTAAATCCAGGAATGTAGAATTTGTTGAAGATGTATTTCCGTTTCCTGTAAAAGCCCAGGAAAAACCTGTAACTCAGATAGATTGTGAACCTAGAACAGTTGGAGAAGTGTTTGTCGAGCAGAAAGATTGTGGAGGTGACGTGTTTGAACACGAAGTAGCCGAATCAGGAAATTAAAATTCTGTAACAAGTGATAGTGATGCCTCTTTGTCAGATTCTGATGTCGTAATAGACGCTCCATTACAGCCTGAACACACAGTATTACGCAGGTCGAGTAGAGAGAGAAAACTTCCCAGCAAGTGTGTGTTTTGTAATGAAGTCAAGGTCAAATGTTGCTTTGTCATGTTGAGGTCAGAATATAACGATCCGATGTCTTTTCAAGAAGCCACCTCACGAGATGACAAAGATAAATGGTTTGAGGCAATGAACCAAGAGATTGCCCTCTTGGAAAAACAATGTGTGGACACGTGCAGAAGATTCAGGTGGCAAGACTGTCATAGGCACCAAATGGGTGTATAAAACTAAACAAAACCAAGAAGGTGAAGTACTTAGGTATAGAGCACGTTTAGTAGCTCAAGGTTTCAGTCAGATAAAGGGTACAGATTTCCTTGAATCCTACAGTCCTGTGGTAAAAAGGAAAACTATTAGGACCCTTATAGCTATAGGAGTAGAGCGTGAATGGGATAATTGTCATTTGGACATTGTATCGGCATACCTTAATAGCAAAATTAAGGAAACTGTATTTGTAAGTCAACCAGAAGGTTTTCGCAGTGTAGAATACCCAGACTATGTGCTAAAACTCAACAAGAGTACCGTATTTACGGTTTATGTCAAGCTGGTAAAGATTGGCACAATTGTATCACTGCACAACTTGTCAAGCCTGGCTTAAACCAAAGCAAATGTGATCCATGTCTGTATTTTAGCCCAGATCATGACCTGTATGTTGCCCTTTATGTTGATGATCTAGGTGTGTGGGGATTACAAGCTAAAATAGATTGATTTGTAAAAAGATTGAAGTCAACGTTTGAAGTGCGTAATTTGGGAAATATATCAGATTTTTTGTCGATTAAAGTCACTCAAGGGTCTAAGAAAAATGTATGTTTAAGTCAAAACATGTACATAAGGACAAATGTTCTTAAATCACTAGAAGAACCCTACCCAAAAGGTTGTGGTACCCCTTTACCTTCAACTGTACCAAACAATGTCACAGAGGAGTTTAAAAAAAAAAAAAAACGTTATAGAAAAATTGTAGGTAAGATCCTATACTTATCCAGTACAACTAGACCAGATTTAAGTTTCCCAGTATATAAGGTTAGCCAGGCTAATTCAAATCCTAAAATGCAAAATTGGAAGGAAGACAAAATTTACCTCCTTCATTACCTCAAGGAGACCCAAGATTTGTCATTGTGTTATGAAAAATCAGGAGAAAAACTGAAGGTGTTTGTTGATGCTGCTTATGGAAATGATGTAAGTGGAAGGTCATATGAGGGGTATGTTTTTGTGCTGGCCAAGGGTGCCATTAGTTGGAAAACCACACTCCAAAGACGCATTGTACGATCAACTGTGGCAGCTGAATACGTATCAATGGTGGATGTGGTAGATGAGGTGAAATGGATGTGCAATTTGTGTAAAGAGATAGGACAGTCAACTTTTGTCGACAAGCCCTGTGTTGTTTTTGCCGACAACCAAGGAGCCATTTCACTATCTAAAAACCCAATAGTGTCAGAGAAAACTAAACAACTTCTGTTAGATTTATACTACTTACGAGAGTGTGTGCAACAGGGTGAGATAGCATTTGAATATGTCGACACAGAATCAAACCTTGCTGATATATTTACCAAGGTGTTACCAAGGATAAAATTACGTAAAATCTACCCTCAATTGGGATTGTTACCATACAAGGATTGATGTACAAATGTTTGTTGTTAGTGTAAGGCTAGTTATGTATTTTTTTTTTTTTTTTTTTAAGTTTTTTTTTTTTGCAATTTGTGAATGGGGGGAAGTGTGAGTTTGCATTCACAAATTCTCATAGTGTGTTTCTTTTGTTTTTGTATACCACATAAGTCAAATGTACTTTTTGAATATAACTGTCTGTTTCCGGTTGTGACCAATGGATGTCTGTGTTTGTTTCTTCTCCCATCAATTTGGAGTTTAGGACTGTATTTAGTAAACCTTTTTTGCGAATTATTTTATGACAGGATCTCTAAGCATACATCGAACGGCTCCCGCCTGGTTGGCTGCTGATTCAATTTCATCCATGCACTTAATTAGTTCTGTTCGGTATTCATATACAGTAATTACTGTTTGAATCTTGAAGTTCCATCTCGTGGTAGAAGCATGAGGGATTCTTTTGCCAACAACCTTGCCTAGAAAAGAAATCCTTTGGGGGGAATTGCTGAAGAAGTTGGTTATGTCAGTCAACTTGGAAAAAAAAAACACTCATACTTGCTGGTTTTGACTTGCTGCCTGTGCTACAATCAAGTTGTTGCCGAATAACTGCCTGAACGCCACTTATATGTCCACTCATCACACTGGCATCATCGTAGCTCTGAGAATATTAGTTTGTCAGAATTTTGAACTACATTTACCAATGCTTCTTGAATACACACAGCAATAGATGTCGCGTCATGACCTGAAGGATTGACAAAGTGTCAGAATCTTTCAACAAGCTGTCCATTAGCCAAAACGTAACGGAAAACAACCATCAATTGAAATGCAGATGACACATCACTAGTTTCACCCGCAATCACCAACATGAAACTTGTAGCACCTACTCCCTGTCTTATATGCTCCTGACACACACTGAGCATACAATCCAGCAAATCATCTTGTATTTCTTTCTTCAGATGTTTATTTAGAAACTGTTGCACTAGCAAGATGGTCTTTCAGAGATGCACAAGCTCCGCTGAGAAATATTCCGGGATTCGACGATTCTTCACTTTCAATGTGACCTTTAAGTGCTAAATCAGAAGCACCACAAAATGTAATACTATCTATAATTTTTGAAAGCACATATTGATTTCTTTGTCACAGTTTCATTATGTCTTTTGATATTCAGCCGATATCTGCTGTCTAATTGCTGCTGGATATCAATTTTCGCCAGAATATTAAATTCAACAATAGAATTTATGTGGGATTTGGCAGTTTCACGTTTCTTAATCTTTTGTGTTGGGTGTGCCAAATCGGCCAAACCATAGCTTACCCAAGAAGTGTCACCATCATGTTTTGCAAATAGCAGGCATGGAAAACAAAACAGTCTATCCATTACCTCACAACCACAAATTCATTTGTTATTTTCATACAAGTCTACTTTATATTCTCTTCTATAATCCCTGGTATGGGATTTAGTTAATTGTTGTATGTTCAGATGAAGTGTTGGTCTACCATTTTTAGCCTATTTTCAATTTTGAAAAAATAGGCTTATGAGATCACCTTTTGTCCGTGTGTGTGTGTGTGTGATTCGTGTGTGTGTCCCCCCCTAATAAAATCTAAACGGCAGGAGCGATTTCAATGAAACTCGGAAAGTTCATAGCAATATTCCCGGCGACCTCGACCGTGCCCTTCAAATTTTGTTACGACTCACCAATCCATCATGGCGGCTGTGCGAAATATTTCACCAGCATTCAATATCTCAGAAACTATTACTGATATTACCCTGACATTTTGTATGGTGATTGAGGGAACTACTGTAAGTTCACTTATGTGACTTTTGAAAACCTGGTAACTACAAAACGAACATGGCGGCCAAGCGAATTTGCGACTTTTAAATAGACGTTTCTCGCGATTTAACCAACCAATCGCAATGAAACTTGGTACAGTATATGTTTATATACATTTTAATGCACCGACATCTAACTTCGTTCAATTGTTTACATAATCACAAGATGGCGGATGTGCGAAATATTTCACCGGCATTCTATATCTCTGAAACTATTAGCGGTATCTCCCTAAAATTTTGTACTGAGATAAAGGGCACTACTGGAAGTCCATTTATAAGATTTTCAAAAACCGGTTAACTACAAAACGAACATGGCGGCCAAGCGAATTTGAACATTTTAAATAGACCTTTCTCGCGATTTAATGTTCCAAGCGCACTGAAACCTGGTACAGGAAATATTTATACACATTGTAATCCACTGGTATCTAATTTAGTTCAATTGTTTACATAACCTCAAGATGGCGGCAGTGCGAATTTTAAAATTAAGTTTTTATTTCTTGTGATGTAGTCATGCGATCGAAGTGAAAGTTTGAATAATGAACCTACGCAATAATTTTCCTTTAATGGTACATGACTCTATGGCCTATACATTTAACAATCCAACATGGCGACCATCCGAAATATTTAGACGATACTGAATATCTACGAATCTATTTTAGCAATCAAACTGCATTTTTTAATGTTTATAGGGGCTATGAACTTAAGTTCACCTGTAGGACTTTAAATAACCTGGTGATCACAAATCCAACATGGCGGTGACGCGAATTATAAATATTCACATGGATGTTTCTCGCAATTTAACCATCCGCGTGCAGTGAAACTTGGTACAGTAAATCTTTATCCGAATGTTAATCCACTGGCATCTAATTTATTTCAATTGTTTCCATAACCTCAAGATGGCAGCTGTGAAAAAATGTTAAATCTCCTTGTTTTTTCTTGTGTCCTAATTATGCGATTGAAGTTTGAATACCACACGTTCACAATAATCTGCATGTAACAGTACATAACTCTAGGACCTACATATATAAAATCCAACATGGCGACCATCCGAAATATTTAGTCGGTTCTCAATATCTACGAATCTATTACAGCAATCAAACTGAAATTGTGTATGTTAAATAGTGGCAATTAACATAAGTAGGATATATGAAAATAGGCTGTATAGTTCTTCACGGAACTACTTGTTTATTTCCACATTCTTCTCCAATGGTAAGGTAGAGAATGAGAGTTCCTTTAGTTCCATGACTTATAAGCCACTTGAAGCCATTCCTATGTCACTCACAACACAACGAAAATACTTAGTAACAATAATATAATTATATGCACAAAAACGCAGAATGAACAAAAATAAAAGTGCAACAAAGTAACGACACACCGACCTGTCTCAAAGCTATCTTGGAGCTCAACTAAACTGTGCGATGCCAGGTCTTTATGAGGAAGATACCCCCACCACCGCCCATCTTGCTGTTCTTATTGGCGAGCGTGCAGCCTGTTCGATCGCACGTGCGAGCGGAAAGAGGTGAAATCAAACAGCGTCTGACATGCAGTTGGCCTGTGTCATTCCAATATTCCATTTAATATTATGGTTATATTCTTACATCATTAATGAATATATGATAGGCTATTTGAGAGTATTTTGAAATAAATTCTATAGATTTAGTTAATTTTAAATAGAGTACATGTGCGACTGTGCTCAAATGCAAGAACTCCAGCATAAACAAATTTTGGTTACGCTATGAGCAAGCAATATACAATAGTGTAATGAAGTTCCTAGTCGCTGCATTTGTGTCAAATATACTGTATAAAACCTTGTTAAATGTAGTAGGTGAAATGACAATAATTTTACAAGCAATATGGGAACACTCAGATACACATTCATATGTTACAAATGATCCACAACACTTACGGATACTGAAACACATCTCATGGTCATGGAAGGTCTCTGGACCAGAGTCGACGTTGTCACACAGTCCTCGCAAACGGTGTAACAAAACTTCTACTGCGGAATCCAAAACACTTCCTTGTAACAGATACTCCTGGTTTGGGATTATATTGCTTTTAAGAGCTATGGTTAAGCTATCCATCGCCGTACTCACTGGCTGCGACATGTTTTCCACCTGTGAATGGGGCAAATATTGCAGCATTACTATTAGAAATAAGCAATTATGACATTATCTAGGTACTGGAAATCTGAATGGTGGAATTAATGGATTTATTTTCATTGTTTTTTTTACATGACTTGCATGGAGAAGGCCAACTGTAGATGAATACTAAGTGTGCAGATGCTTGCAACAGTGCAATCAGAACAATTTTACCTCATATTACTAATTCATTAATTTAATTTTCACACTATTTGTCTTTATATCTCCTAACTGGATTATGGATGGGGTGTGTCGAAAGTTGATGCTATACCATGGCAACTCAAATAATGACCCTGAACTGGTAGAACTATCGGTGGTAGTTATGTGTACGTGATGGGGAGAACTGTAGTCGTCGTCGTCAAACTGCCTATTGTTAGAATAAAGTGGATCATGACCAGGCCTTATGAAGTTTACCATGCAGCAATGATAATACAACATTTTATGACACAATAAACTTGCTCCTTATTGGTTTGTGATGATGTAGCCATGTTATTTTATTATAGAAAGCTTTCCAGTCGATCAACACATCATCATCAGTTTATCTGTCTGATGGCACGTTTCCTCAGGGTCGGTCTCTCCACCTTATCCGGTCTTCAGCAGCACGTTTCATCAGCTTATAAGATTTATCATTCTTGATGGAATCCAGCATCTGAAACCTACTTCCTCCTCTTTGGATTTTCCCTTGGACTGTCCCTTCTAATGCACTTTTCACCAAACCATATCTCCTTATGCAGTGTCCAATCCAATTCATTTTTCTTTTCCTGATCTTCTTTAGCATCATTCTTTCTTCTCCTACTTTCTTTAATACTTCCTCATTTCTCACTGTCCTTCCAACTTATTTTCTCCATTCTCCTCCATAGCCACATTTCGAAAGCCTCTATTCTTCTCTCCTAAGTGTCGAAGTTTCCGCTCCATAAATTGCTACATTCCAAACAAAATATTTTACTAATCTCTTCCTTAGGCTTACTTTCATTGCTCCACAAAATAATTTTCTGTTCTTAGTGAAAGATATTCATCAAAAAATAACATGTTTTTATGTACAAAAATTGGTGTTATTTTGTTATATATATGTAAAAGTTCTTTCAGGTTAGGGTAATTGGGCACAATTTGTGTTGACTAACTGAAAAGCTTAATAAAATACAACTAGGCAACACTGCAAAATGGCTTTTAATATTTCAAGTAGCCATGCTAGTCACAACCTGCAATATGGGTACTAGAAGAGGAAAGGCAAGGGTCAGCCCTGTGGTCTGCAAATTTTCCGGGGATACAGATGAACTTGCCATGCCATAGAAATCCATATCATAGTGAGTACAACAACTCAATAATGCAATTGGCAGTAGTTCCATAAAGAATGGTAGCACATGAGGGGTGGGGGGGAGAGTTGTAGTAGTTCACAGTATGTTGTCAAACTGGCTATTCTTAGAATAAAGGGGGCTGCAGTCAGGCTAAAATGCCCGCTTAATGGAGTTTACCATGTGGCAGCTGGTAGTGGAATACAACATTTGACAATGCAGAATGAACTTGCCCCTTATTGGTTTAGGATTCCAAAATTATTCACATCCCCAGCAACAACAAATAGCAGTAGACCCTGCAACATGAGAACTATATTGTAAGGTGAGATGTGTAGAGAGATGAGCAGGGTAACTGTCTCCATTGCAACAGCGAGTGATATTGCAATGTATTCGGAGACAGTGGCGAACACGTGATTTGACGCTGTGTTCTACTGTGCTGTAACTTTTCACTATCATCTGAGCCCTGCACAGATAAACAAAACATCCGCACGACTGAATCCGCTGATATTACAGTAATATTTTTAATTCATTAGATAAAGCATAAAGTATTCAAGCAACACATTTAAACATTTGAGGAGAAATTCATTTCTCTAGGCTATGTGTGAATCACAAGACAATGTTGACTGAGTTTTGTCCCTCTGAGTAACAGCATGTAAAACAGCAGGTGGCTAATTATAGCATTAAGTCATCGAATGTACCCACGCAGGCAAGCACAGGTATAAAGGCTTTTATTTTGGCATAAGTCAATACTAATTGAGGGTATTTCCATGACTGACTTCTCTCACATATCTATTAACTTATTCTCTTACAATCAAAGTGAAAGCAAATAGGAAATAACAAGAAACTAAATTTGATGTTTTTCAGTCGGTCAACACAATTGTACCCAGTTCGATGTGATCCAAGTGTATTTATTAATCCGATGTAATTTATTTTTAGGATTAGGGAACAACCCAGCACAATTGGGTACAATCATGTTTAACGACTGATAAACATCAAATTTCAATTACTAAGGCAACACTGAAAAATGGCTTCAAACACCATAATAACAAGAAACGTGAAAAACTCAGATCTTGGCAAAAACTAAAATTATTTTAAAAAAATGCAGTTCAACATTGTATTCTAAAAACTATCCGCAAATTTACTCCAAACATCATCCGCGGCTTATCCACGATCCGCACAGCCATGCAAAAACTATATCCGCATGCCAAACACTTTTGCAGATATCCGCATCCGCGCCGAGCTTTAACTGTCATTAGTAATCTATTACACTGTGTATCTATCAAGTGTATTGGTTCATTCTCTCATAGGCCACAGTTAATGTTATCGTTCTGTGTTTGTTGGAGGCATGTGTAAATATAGATTGTGATAGTTTATTTCTTTCATTCACACCATCGAGTTTCTATTTTCGTTCTGTAAAATGCCATCGGTATGTGCTCACGGAAGGCCTAGGATACATTCTCCCCACTGACCTGTCTAAACTTTCAACTCCTGGGAAGAAGAGGCATATGAAAGGGGTGGTCACCTGATAGCTTCCAACAAGATGCTGTTAAATGGCATATTTATGGATATTATGTTAGAAAAGAAATTCCAACAATGTCGCATATTTCTTCTTTCGCTCAGAGAGGCAGAATTATTTCAAGGAAACCGTTCCGTACTGAACGAAATGTAGCACAACCGCATGGCTGATTCACCACTGATCGTCAGGCAGTTTAGACAGGTCAGTGGGGAGAATGTATCCAAGGCCTTCCGCGAGCACATACCGATGGCATTCTTACAGTGACTTCCCCAGTAATTGTGTCTCCCTCCAAGCCTCTTGGTATGTGATTTTGTATGGCTACAAAATTCCCCTAGACACGTACATATCGCGATATATACTTAAACCAAACTGTCACTTCAGTAATTATTAGCAAAAGTATGCAACATAAGAATTTTATTTCCACAAGAAGCATTTAATCAGTCAGCTAGTCCATCAGAAATAGTAGTTCCAAATATTTGAAAGGCTTTTTATGTGTAGATTAAATGTAGGCTATAGATTAAACAACTTTATAACTCAGACTAACGTATTAGTCTTTGGGCTGCCAAGCAAATTTCTGATATCAACTTCGCAAAGGCATAACTTAACACTGTCACTCCTATAACATCAAAAAGATGCATATACCCAGCACACACACAAAATTTTAAAAAAGAGTGCTGAGAGATACATAGAATAGGAACTGGCATTCATGCACATGAGAGCTCATCTTAGTAAGTCTTCACTTGGGAGAAGCTAATCCATGCTTAGTTTTTTTTTAATAAAGCAAGAAAGGCCAAACAAACACAAACACTTTACAAATTATTTGCAAAAGTGTATAACAAAAGAATTTGATTTCCACAAGAACAATTAAGTTAAAATTGGTTGCGTAGAACGTCAGAAATCCATTTTCATGTTATGATATGCTGTACATCAAGATATTTTTCAAGTATTTCACAGTACGAGAAAATTGTTTTATTTTTTTCCTTAATCAAGGTCGAGAGGTGGAAACGGACTGTGCAGGCACAAACTGAGTCTGGTAATGTATCTACCAGGCTATTAACATGTTCACTATCTCTTTTGTCCACCCTTCCTCGATCAACTCTATTCTCTTTCAACTGATTATGTTTCCAAGGTGCCATTCATTTTCACCATTTCACATGGCTCTCAAACTCATTTACCTTGACAGGAGTGACCAAGGTGCTCTTCTTCCTCCCTGATATGACCATTCTAGGTTACTATGCAGAAGTCATATTTTTAGAGGATGCCAACATTTCACCTACTCTATGGTGGGCATTGTAGAGAAGATTGGCAACTCGGTTGTCTAGTGCTCCCCATCGTTTAGGTGCTGTTGACTGTGTGATCTGACCTTGTGCAGACCAGTGGTCAGCAGGACCTGTGCTCTGCGATGCTATTCCCAGGAGCAGTATTGCTCTATTCAGTATGAGACTGCTTAGAGAGCACTATATTGATGGGAAAGCATACCTTAGTTATTGTTGTTTTAAGGGGCAAAACTATGAGGTCATCTGCCCCTCTTAACACAGGTTAAAATATACAAATTTGGAATGGAATTTAAAATTTAGAGGTGGATACCTAAATTTGAAAAGACCGAAAATTAATAAAACAAACAAAAAACAAAACAAAAAAATTAAATAAAACTCATAATAATAAAAATAAACAAAAATTACGGAAAAACAAAAATTATCATTCAAAAACGAACAAGTCGTTGAGTCAATGTACACTGGAAAATTTAGATTGCTGGCCCTAACCCACTCTCACTTATAAAGCGGATGACCAGATCAGCAGCCACCGCGTCATCGGCTAATATAAGTTTGAGTGTCATCGGCAAACCAAGGTTTCTTCGTAAGTCAGCAAGATCCACACACTCTGTTAGAATATGGGCCACGGTGAATATGGCTCCTCAGGTACAAACTGGGGGATCTTCCCTTCTCATTAGGTACGAGTGGGTGGATCTTGTATGACCTATCCTTAGCCTACACAAAATGACGGACTCCCTCCGTGACCGGAAAGAGCTCCGCCACACGCGAGTAGTTCCCTTGATTGCTTTTAGTTTATTGGGCATTGAGTCAGCTAGCCACCGACTCTCCCAAAATGCCAGTACTAGTCGGCATAACTGAGAGCGAATATCTCTAGCGGGTACCTCCATTGGTCGAAGTGATAGTGATACCGCTTCTTTTGCAGCTTGATCCTCTAACTCATTTCCTGCAATTCCCATGTGCATGGTGGCCACTCAAATCGGTCAATGGTTTTCCAGGAATTTTCCAGGAGTAATTCTCATTTTTCCAGACTTATAAATAAGCAACAGTCCGGGAGAGGGGGGGGGCTTTATCGGTTGCCTACTTTAAGATCAAAATAAAGCAGTTGTGTTTGGTTTACTTACACAGATGTTGACAAACATTAGTGGTGATTGCGTTATTGATACGCAAGCCTACACACAAATGATTTAATTGTTATTTTATAAAAGCCTTTGTGACTCAAATATCCGCTTAAAAAAAAAAAAGAGAGCATTTTATCACGGTGAAGTTGTCTATACTCAATATGTTTTACAAAAATACTATCGCATGTTCTCCCGCACAAAAACAGGTAGACTGAGGAAATTTCTTTAGTTAACGATAGAGTGCTCGCCCAAAACCGCAGCGGGAGTATGATTTAAGATGGGAAGATTTTTATAATTAATTAACGGTGGCTATTTTCCAGGAGTTTTCCAGACCTAATAAAAATCCAGGAGTTTTCCAGGATTTCCAGGTTTTCCAGGAGTAGTGGCCACCATGATGTGGCTTGGAAGCCACAGAAAAAAGCATACAGTACTTTCAGGGGAGACCTGTACTCTTATCGGGCCACTACGATTGTTGATAGATGGCTAACTAACATTACAGATAGTTTTGAAGCCAATTTTCATTATTGCCTTATTAACAATTGATATTGCAGCTTTTCACTCGGTCAACACTATATAATCCCAATTACTGGGACATGTGAAAAAAATACCTCAAAAAACATCTAATTTTAAAATACAGAAGAGGGAGTTAACTATGGGATGACAAGACATTTTATTCTTTGCCAACCGCTAATGTAGACCGAGACTGTTGCGGGCCAGGACAATGTTTGGTGCTCTTAAGTACTAGTAGCCAGCCCCTTAAGTGAAGGCCTCTTGAACCCTTAAAGTTGGGGTGCCTCCCTCTGTAGGTGAGCATGGTACTGGTACGAGGTAGCCAGAATTTTGGTCCTGAATTTCATCTCATGTGTTTAAGAAATTTCACCAGTCATGAACATTTATGTTGACACCTGTATTATAAAACAATCAATTGTCAATAAATATGGTATGGTAGTTTTAAGATACAGTCAGAACATCATGAACGAGATGGTCAAATGCATATTGAGCTATGGCTGAACCAGCCAGAGAAATCAGCGAGAAATGGTCGTAATAGAAAGCATCCCCACAACTTCAGCAGGTGAGGAGGTCAGTTCTAGTATCTACCGCGATACGTACATGTCTAGGGGAATTTTTAGTGTAGTCAATGCATCATGGATGAAGTGCGGACATTGATGTTCATTTGTTTGATGTTGTGGCTTGAATTGCCGCCATATTATTCAGCTGTATGAGGTTTCAAACAGTGTATCACTACTTGCAGATGCGGTTTCATGTTCAAGTGCGAGGTGGTCGTGAGTTACGAATGTTCATAAATTTATTTTCATAGTTATTCAATTTAATTGAAAAGTTGCACTGTACTCTTCTAAAGACTAGACGACTATCAGGGCATAACCATTGGTCGCTACTAGGTTAGATGACTGTCTGGACAAAACCATTGGCCGCTACTAGGTTAGACTAGCCTACTATCTGGACGAAAATTACTGCTTGTACCACAAGCAAAGAGGTCTAGGGCGTAAGCTCCTAGTTAGGTCTGTGTTTGTATGAAGAGCCTTATTAGCACATAGAATTTAACATGTGTACATTGTTTAAACCTCAAGCGTCATTCACGACGTCATGGATGCAGTCATTTTGTGTCTAGAGGAATTCTGTAGTGTAAGGTATCGTGATCTATACTACTCCCAGGAGGCCTTCATTTAAATAGCATTCAACTATCTACACTAATCACAATGGTGTGTAGCCTCCAAATTGAGGCCTACCATAGTGCAGATCTTTTTAAGTTGATGCCCATACAGTAGGTGACGCTGACTGAGAGTTGTGATGATGACACAAATGATAAACACGTCAGAAACACCCAGTCTCCCAGCTAGAAGTACAAAATCCCGTGACATAACCAGGAATCGAACCTGAAGCAAAGACTAGCGTCCTACCCAATTAGTCACAAATCGGAAGCTACCAGTACTAAAGGGCACCCAGGAGGATCTCAGCCCCACAGAGCACTGCAATCTCGACAGGTCTGACATGGGACCAGAACGCCATTTCAACATCTTTCGTCAGACAGCATATTAGAAATCGGCTGACAGCAGTTCTTAAACGCAATCACAGCTTCCAATTTGATTCTATTTTAATCAGGAGTTATTTACACGCAACGACTCTTATCGATGTAACATGCTACACCCATAGCTTCAGATAAAGAATATGTTGCTTTTCAATACAGCAGATCAATCTAAATAGCTAGCAAAGCAACATCGCACGGAAACAAGCACAACCTATTGTATACGGTTGTTCTTTCACTAATTACTTACCATGGCTGAAACAGTTAAATTACAACACAGTTAACTTTTGTTATCAATGTGTTACACGTAGTACATACCAGCTGTAAATATAACCACGCTAATGTCAAATATTTTTGGTCTTAAACCTCAAATGCGCCTGAGCAGTTTACACCAAAGTAACGCACCCGACGCACGTTGAACGCGGAATCGCAAGTATTGTAGAATAGCCAACCCCTCAATTCCATCTTCGTCATGCAAAATCACCATAGAAATATCAAAACTAGTAAAACTGACATTTCTTGTCATAATTATATGTATCGTCTCAATTTTCTATCATGTTATAATGATTATTTTAATACACAATACTTGAAGACTCTCTTTTAAATTAATTAATATGAACTATTTCGCTCAGGTTTCAGAGTTTGGCTTCATTGTGCGTATGAACAGAAGAACGTAGTCTCCATGGCAACGTGATGTCAGCTGTTTTGTGTGAATCCAAACGTCAAAAGAATCGTTTTGACATTATTCGAGCGGCTTCAGTGGCGTAGTTGGTAGCATGCTGAGCTTCTATGCCCAAGATCGCGGGTTCAAACCCGACCGAAGGCGTTGGATTTTTTAAGAGCGTTAAAAATCCCTTAGTATGCCTTCCTTCGGCGGTCCTATGGCATGTTAAAGAACCTTCCACTCTTTACACCTGTGTGAAGCTAATGCTCTTAGGTTCCGACGTTCGTCGCCAGGAGTAGACTGCGATGGCATCTGATAACCAGTTCTGAACTAGTAGTCGTTGACGGTAAAAGTAGGAACTACCGGTACTTGAAAATATTCAATGTCTGCAGTCCTTACTTGAATTGAAAACAGATAACACACACTAATACAGTCATCACCGGTTATCAGACAGATTCTACACACACCCAAAGTACACGGGGCTACATGCAGTGCTGGATTACCCATTAGGCCCGACTAGTCCCAGGCCTAGGGCCCCCCCAAAAAAATTACAATGACCTTAAAAAACCGAGTTCACTCATTCTGAACTTTACGAAATTCTTATTCAAGACAAGCTTGAGTCTGTTTTTCCGAACGTTGAAATTGCTTTGAGCATTTTCTGACCCTCATGATAACGAATTGTTCTGCGGAGCACTCGTTTTCAAAATTGAAACGGATCAAAAGTGCGCAAAGAAGTATCATATCACAAGAACGATTAGACATGCTAAGTTTAATGTATATCGAGTGAGATGTTCTGCGGGAAATTGATTTTGATGACATTGTAGAAGATGTCATTGACCGAAAAAACAGGAAAAGAAATTTTTGATTACATTTTACAGAAGTAAAAAATAGTATGATTTGTTAAATTGTTCATCAAATCATCTGAAATGTTTTCAAATAACGATGATCGTTTCAATTGAAATGTATGTATATATGATTTAATAAAAAGTGTATTATTCATCTTGAGAAAAAAAACCTCTTGTATTATAATACTTTATTAAATGTACAGATGCCAAAAAATAAAAAATATTTGAAAAAAAATAAAGGGGCCCCAAAAATCTGAGGGACTTGGCACTCATTTTACTTTAATCCGGCACTGGCTACATGACCACATTGTCGCAGCCCCTAAACTGAGGAACCAACCAATTTTATTTGAGACATATTAAGGATTACTTTCTGAATTGCTCTCTATATATATGTTACCTAAGGTCATTGAATCAACACAGCCCCGATTTACTTACAATTTGCTTCGGTGGCAAATAAATACGTAAGCCTATACTATAATTCCCAGTTAAGTAGTCCTAATACGAAATAGAATCTCGATAATCTCAATTTTAAAAATCTGCAGTGTCTTTATTTCATGTACCATATCCAGATGGTGTTTTGTTAAGGGACTAATTCACCGAATTAGTGTTAACCATTATGAATTTAACTATTTATTTCACTACACAACTATACAACAGACATATTCAAGCATAGTACAACGAACAACAACTACCACAGTCTTTTGTCACAAAGTCCAAACACCACAAGATGGCCCTCCAGCCAGCGGCCGCCATTTAGGGTCCAAAAACGACTTAGACTCTTTTAATCAGTTCCATAACATCCTCCCACCTTTTTATCATACTATGATTAAAACCACTGTACTTCAAATATTACAGATCAAGGAAAATTTACAAATTGAGGCGGGATGGAATTCGTATCTTCCTCCCACACCTTGTCGAACTCAAATGTGGAACACCAGGGGGCGAGACAGGAACATCAGGGCTCGATACAGGTGCACCAGGGCTCGATACAGGAACACCAGAGCTCGAAACAGGAACACCAGGGATCGAGACAGGAACACCAGAGCTCGAAACAGGAACACCAGGGTCTTTATCCAAGACTTCTTCACACTGCCACTCAGTAAACGGAGTTGCTTCTAGAGGATAGATGTTCTGCACAGGCCGCTTCAACTCTCCAGTTGTAGTCTTCACCTTGACCACTCTGACGACATTGTCCTTTCCGGGATGTACTGAAACCACCCTTCCTAAAGGCCAGTCCATTCTACGTGCACTGTCACTTCCAAGGATCACTACTTCTCCCACCTTCAATTCTCGATGTGAGTTTGCTTTGCCTTTTCCCGGTTTAAGTTGCCCTAGGTACTCTAGTCTGAATCTTTTTCGCAATTCTGCCCTCAAATGCTGCATGTGCCTGAACCTTTTTCCAGGGTTTATCTGATCAATGTGATCAATATCGGGTACTCCCACCCTCGGAATGTCCTGAAGAAACATTGCAGGTGTCAACGCTACCAAATCATCACTATCTTCAGACAAATAAGTCAAAGGCCGAGAATTGATGACTGCCTCTGCATCCAACAGAACCGTTAATAGTTCCTCATAGTCTAAGGAGGAACGACCTAGTACTCGTCGCAACAACTTCTTCAGTATTTGAACAATACGCTCCCAAAACCCGCCCCACCATGCAGCAGTGGGAGGATTGAATTTCCAAACAATTCTCATGCACGTAGCCTCAACATTTATTTTGGTCCAGTCAACTTCACTGAAAGCATTTTCTGCTCCCACAAAATTTGTCCCATTATCACTGTAAATGATGTTTGGTCTCCCTCTTCGAGCGACGAATCTCCTCAATGCTTGCAGAAACCCTGGAGTAGATAGTGTCCTAACGAGTTCAAAATGCACTGCTCTGAAGACCGCACACGTGAATAGCACCACCCAGACCTTTTCACCTCCTCGGAGGTATAACGGGCCAGCCAGATCAATTCCTACAATTTCAAAGACAGAAGCGTCTCTAATCCGATCCTCTGGCAAAGGTGCAACTTCGATGGTAATTCCCTTTGCTTGGTGTCTTCTGCACCTGACACAGCTCGAAATCACCTTTCTTATTGTCATTCTACCATTAACAATCCAAAACCGTTCTCGCAAAGTGGAGAGAAGAACTTGTACTCCAGCGTGAGACATTTCTAGATGTTTCTCCATGATCATCATGTGAACTAGCTGGTGTTTAGCTGGTAGCAGAATTGGAGTGAGGAATAATTAATCGTCCGGTCTCCTTATTAACCTTGTTTTTACTCGAAGTAATCCTCTTTCATCTTCAAACACGTTCAGATTTTTGAAGGACTGCTCCTTTTCGGCAAGCATCTCTTGCGTAACGATCTTTAACAGTCTCCTTTCAGCTACTTGCAATTCTTCGACTTGGAGTTCCTTTGAAATACGTTTTTTGCCTTCTTTTGCTGTGTTGTGGATGAGTCGTAGAATCCAGGCCGTCATCCTGACAACTTTTGAGTACTTGGAAAAGTATTTCAGATACCACTTTCCTTCTGGTTCCACAGAAACTAGTACAGTTGAAATTCCTTTCCTTTTCTCTTCATTTACCCTTTCTTCATCAGGCAAGGCATTGTCGAGAGGCCATTCCGAACTAGGAGATCTCAACCAATGAGGGCCCTCCCACCATTTCGACGTCAAGAGTTTGGAAGCAGAACAACCCCTAGAAGGTAGGTCAGCCGGGTTATTCACTCCACGTACATGATTCCAGCTATCAGGGTTAGACAACTGTTTAATTTCCTTCACTCGATTTGCTACTAAAGTTCCCCAGACTTCCTTCCTCTTGATCCAGCAGAGAGCTGTTGTAGAGTCTGTCCAATAATATGTTGAAAGCTCTGCTAATTCTAAACTTGCCTTTATGGAAAATGCAAGGCGAGCTCCAATTGAACAAGCTAGGAGTTCCAACCGCGATATAGTCATTTTTTTCAGCGGGGCTACACGAGACTTTGCTTGAAGAAGCGTTATATTTGTGTCCTTTCCATCTTCTGAACGAAGAAACACAACCGCAGCATATGCTACTGCACTTGCGTCGCAGAACGTATGAAGGCTCCAAGATTCCTGTGTCTTGCAGCGTGCCATTTGTCTGGGAATTTTAATATCAGGCAATACCTCAAGTTCTTGATGCCAAATTTCAAACTTCTTCCTCAAGTCATCCTCCATTTCTTCATCCCAGCTCATTTTCTTCCGCCAACTTTCCTGCAACAGCAACTTCGGTACTAGAGAGACTTGTGGACTTCTGTGCCAACCATGATTTGATTATTGTTGGTACTGTATTTCCACATAAGATTGCAATAAAGTGATCTGGGCATCACCAGATCATAAGACAGAAAACCAGATAGATCATGTAGCGATTGAAAGGAGATAGAGGCGTTCTTTGTTGGTTGTGAGAAATGAGAGAGGTGCGGACATCGACAGTGATCACCACCTCGTTGTGGCTACCTTCAGAATGAAGATTCAGGCACAGAAAAGGAACCGGTATGATGAGGGAAAGCTAAAGGATGACATAAAGGTGAAGGAGGCCTTTAGGATAGAGTTAAAGAATCGATTCCAAGCACTTGATCAGGTGGAGGATGAAACTGTTGAGGAAAATTGGGTGAAGATTAGATCTGTCTACCAAAGCAAGTGAAAACATCCTGGGTTTCAAAGATAGGCATAAAAAAGATTGGATGACTGGACAGACATGGGATATCATCCGAGAAAGGAAACAGATAAAGGAGGAAATGAACGCATGTACCGGTAGGACACGACCTAAAAAGGCAGATCATCATCATCATCAGCTTATCCAGCTCCTGCCGGGTCGGGGTATTTATGGCACTTCTCCACTTTCCTTTCACCATTCTTCTTCCACGATCTTGTCCCAGTCCAGATTTCTTTTTCTTACGCTGTTCTTCACTGAATCAATCCACCTTGTTCTAGGTCTTCCTCTTGCTCTCTTACCCTTGCACTTTGCCTCCAGCATCTGTCTTGGTATTCTATTTTCCAAGATGTATAACATGGTCAATACGGAACCTGGAACGAGTGTGGTTTATAAATATATTCTATTTTCCTCCATCCTCTTTACATGTCCAAACCACCTTAGCTTATTCTTCTCAATTCTCTCATTTAATTTTCCCATCCCAACTTCCTTCCTAACATCTTCATTCCTCACTCTGTCTTTCCTTGTCTTTCCTATCATACTTCTTAGGAATATCATTTCACTGGCTTGGATTCTACTCTCTTGCCTGCTTGTCAGGGTCCAAGTCTCAGCTGCATAAGTAAATAAGGGAACATAGTACACTTTATACATTACATCCTTGCTTTTCCTTGGTACTTCCTTATCCCAAACAAGTTTTCTTACACTTTGATAGAATGCATTGCTCTGCTGTACTCTCCTGCCAATCTCCATGTCCAACCTACCAGTTTGCATCAATTCACTTCCTAGGTATTTGAACGTGTCCACAATTTCCAAACTCTGACTTCCAATTTTCACAGTGCCCTTTCCTTGTCTTTCCCCTCTTGTCATCACCATGGTCTTGCTTTTCTCTATACTGATTTTCAGGCCGTACTTCTGAAAATTTTCGTTCAGTGCATCTAGTTGTTTTTGCAGTTCTTCGGTGTTCCTTCCCCAGACCACAATATCATCTGCATATAACAGTAACTTCATTTCTTTATGTCCATATGCTTCCTTTGTTTCCTTTACAATTTCATCCATCACCATTATGAACAAGAGAGGTGACAGCACACTCCCCTGTCTTAGTCCAGTCTTGTTCCTAAACCAATCTGTCTTTCCAACTGGGGTCAGTACCCTGCTAACACAGTTGTTGTACATTGCTTGCACCATTTCCAACATTTCTCTTCCCAGTCTCTTCTTAACCATGGTTTCCCATACCTTCTCTCTAGGGACACTATCATATGCCTTTTCTAGATCTATGAAAGTCATGATCAAATCCTCTCCATATTCCCAGTTCTTTTCCATCACCTGCCTCAAGCTAAAGATTGGGTCCACTGTGGATCTTCCACTCCTGAAGCCATACTGTTCTTCTTGCAACTCTCCTTCCACCTTTCTTCTCATTCTTCTTTCTAATATCCTTTCCAGTATTTTTACTATCTGTGATATGAGGGTGATCCCTCTATAGTTATCACACACCTTCTTGTCCCCCTTCTTAAACACTGGTATTATTAGCCCTCTCTCCCAGTCTTCTGGTACACATTTCCGTTTCCACACACATTTTAGCAGTCGATACAACCATTGCATACCAACAGGTCCAGCAGCCTTTATCATTTCTACACTGATTTCATCCACCCCTGTTGCTTTTCCCATCTTCATTTTCTGTACTGCTAATTCCACCTCCAGCATTGTTATATCATCTTCTGTTATAGAGTCGTCAGGTTGTGTCACTTCCATCTCACCAGTACAATTGCTCACATTCAATAGCTTATTGTTTTAGATCCCTTAGTTGGGGGGGTAGTTAGGGCTAAAATATTAGTGTCACTGTGCTAATTTGGTAGGTTGTTTCTAAATGATGGCAGCTTCCCGTAGCTGGGAGAGCTTACCAGTGTAGCGTGTTGTTTGGTGTTCAAATGCTAGGGGGTGTTCCTGCAAAGATGCAAGAGTCTACTAGGGGATGAACCTCTGAGTGCAGGCTAATATGCCGGCCTGCCAGCTGGACGGAGTGAGTGATATAACAGACGTGCTTATGTCAGCGGCTCGCTGCTATGCAGTCGAGTCGCCTGCGGGAAGCACAATGAAACCTGAGCAAGCGATTACTGGCTACTATGGTCATGGTCAATCGTGACGAGAGTCAGGAAGGGTATGAGGATGTAAAGAGGCGTGTAATTATCAAGGCAAGTGTAGTTTACTGACCATGTGTTTATTGGTCAGTGAGTGTGTAATTGTAAGTCCCTTTTAGGGGAATGTAAGTACTGATACAAGTTAAGTGTACAAGATTGTGGATGGGTGTTTACAAAGTAAAGGATATCTGAATACTTGCTGAGTCTCACCTGATGATGGTAGCTGGAGCAGGGCCTTCGGTGACACACACTGTATGACAGATAATGCTCCCAAAAGGCCTCTCTTCTTATAGGTCCTGCCGTTGCTTAGTCAGCATTCCATTGACGTAGCTGCCCCAGTTAGTTGTAGTGTTAATGTTTATGTATGTGTTGCAAGTGGTTGGCTAACCTCCCGAGCTGGGTGATCGCCTCTTGCCGTGTAAAAGTGATGTTCTGGTCTTATGATGTTTGCCAGTTGGGGTGGTTTTTAGTAGATGATGGGGGGTGGCTTTCAGGGGGTACAGCCCCCCGGGCCTGTGCAAGTCTTCTTCTTCGATTAGTTCGCGTCCCCGCGAACGGGAACGGAACGTGGAGTGGGGGTGTTGATGTGATGGACCGTTTTTGATTCCTCCTTGTACTTCTTCTTTTCTTCTGTGTTGATGTCGTGTAGGGGTAGCGATGTCGTGTTGATGTGAGACCAGCATGTGCTCAGGGGGGTAGGTTTTGGGATATACATATGATAATTTATAACAGTTCCTTTGAAAAGTTGACATTTGAAATATTAAAAAGTACAACAACAAAAAGACGTGATTTTGACATTATATATGTGTTGGTATTGTGCAGGGAGAAAAAAAAACCAGGGCTGGACGGGTGGTTGTGCCGTCCGGCGCTGTATTGGGGAAAAAATTGCTCCCTGCAATGTTTTAGTGTGAAAGATGGAAGAAATAGAAAAAAATAGGTGTCCCATGGTATAAGTTAAAGGAATACGTAAAATATAGTTTATTGTGTTGGGGTAAAACGGGACACCTTCACAAATTTTAAGTTAGAAGGGTAGAAATGAAAATCAGTGTGTACATTGGTGGTCATGATGATGATAACAGGTATGACCTGATAATAATAATAATAATAATCATTACATTTATAATATTCCTGATAATTTATAAGTAAACATAGTAAACATAGTAATAATAGTGAACATAGAAAAAATAATGGTTGCCATGTTGGTACCCTATATATAGGTATGTTGGCCAACCATGTGGAACCTTTTAATTGTATGACGTTATCATGATATGGCGAGAAAATACAAAATAATTTACAATTTCCAATTATCAACTATCATATATACCTTGTAGAGCTCTTTTACGTGGCCAGTTATTTTATACCTCTTACTCTTTGTGCGCATTTTACCATTATGCCTTGACTACCGCTCCCTATTCGGCCGTTCCTGGTGCGGTTTAGTGACTAGTCCGCTATTCCTTCCTTGTGTGTTTTAATGGTCTTCCTGCCGTGAGTAGGAGTTCCATCTTGATGATGAGGTACGGCACTTACAAAGGCCGTGCCGTCCCTGATCATCGCATATTGCTCTTTATTTGAGCGTTGTGTGCTCAGGACAACAGCCTTCAGCATCTCACGGCTGCTGATTGCCATTGCCTGCTGGCGTCATCATCTTTAAAGGTGTGACTAAAAAACGACGAAGATCAGTGTGTTGGTGTGTCAGAGATGGGTAGTGTAATGTGGTGTTGGAAATATATTTACAATAGACATGTGTGCAATCCTCGTCATCTGCAAAACAAAAATGAGTTAATGGCCGTTTATCTGGAAACATGTACATTCCTTGCTTTCCTGAAAAAAAAAAATAGAATATGTTAATACATGGAGCATTTCCATCGCTGCGCATATTATAAAAAATCCCTTATGGCGCCACTTAAGTCTAACTTAATCTAGGTTAGCTTAACGTATTGTCGGGCTTACCCTGATGATGGGTTTGTTTGCCATCACAATTTAAGAGGTCTTCAAAGTATTTTTTCCAAGTTGCTAGCACTTCTGTTTGGTTGCAAACAACATTGCCATTCCTATCTTTTACCCCTACTGATCTTGCCTTGTACCCTTGTTTAAAATATCTGACAAAGCGAAAAAATCTCTTGTATTATTTTTGTTGCTATCTTCTTCTGCTTTTCTTAGCTGATCTTTCACAAAGTTCCGTTTAGCTGCTCGTAATGTTTTGTTAGTCTCCCTATTTATCTGTTTGTAATTTTGTTTTTTGGTTAAAGTTTGTTTGGTAAGCAACAACTTTTTGCCTTAATCTTGCTTATCTTAATGTATTATCGGGCTTACCCTGGCAATGGCTTTTTAGTCGCCAGGTGCCGAAATGTTTAGTCTAAATTATGATAAATGAAAAAAAAATTGATATTTATAAGCCGAATGGTTTTGCCTTAATATATTGCCGAAATATGCTGTGCTATTATTTAGCAACAGCGCTTATAAAATTTGCTTAATTGTAAGTTGCGTGTCAAATGCAACTGTCTTACATGCTAAAATTTTGACCAGAGCGATCGCCTGAGGCAATTTACTTCCTCAGATCACCACCCGCACGTATTCTAGAAACACCGGTTGTCTCTAGAACCGCCGGATTCCGCTCCCTTAATACTAGTTGTCGACATTTATATTATTACTTAATAACTAGTAATTAATAAAGTCCCGGGCGACTGCGGTGCCAAAAGAGCAAACGCCTCGCCCGGCCATCCTGTTCATTTTATTGATGTATTCATCATTGTTGGGCTTGCCCACTAGAACCCCTGTAAGGGCTCGCTGTGCTCCTCATTTAATATCTCTGGCTGCCCGCTGCGTCACCATTTATGTGGGCACTGGATATCGTTCGGGAAAAATCGTCCGAAAAAATAGTATCATCCGGGAATTTTAGCGTCCGGGCTCCTCTTCGCCTATATTGGCATTGTTGTTTTTTTTGCCTTTCTAGTGTGGTTTCTGATTGTGTTTTTCGCGCCAAAAATACCGTTGGTTAGTTTGTTTTTGGCACGACTGTGTTGTGTGATCGTGGGTTCGCACCCGCCTTGGTTTAAGATCCTGGTGTTACGATTTTTTGTACTGTATGTCCCATGGCACGTGTATTGTGTGTTTGAGACACGCAGATGAAAATACGCTTTGGCGTGAAAAATTTGGGTCTTTTGGAATGCCCCTCGTATTCTAATTTTGGGAGTTATAGGGTTTTGAAACTAGCGTAAATGATCGTGTGTACTACATCCAGAGCTGGGAGCTGGTAGTTGGTTTGCGCCTGGTGAAGGCCGCGTGACTATGTATGTGTTATCGCTGACTGCGATGGTATCTAATTTCATTGACGTGTGCACTATCTGTTACTTGTCTGGCGATGTGCATATGTCCAGCACGTGTGTGTGTGGGAGCTTGATTGCTCGCTCTCTTGTTGTGAGCATGGCTTTCCGTAAAGGAAAAGAACCTTCGACTAAATACGTTCGTGTCCCCAAATCTTATGTTATTGTAAGCGTGGGCCGAATATATTCTTGTTAGTGGTACCAGATGTCATTATGCATGTGTGTCACTGGGCCGCTAGTCGCGTGTTTGGTGACTAGGTGTTGGAGGTGATTTTATTATTTTGTGCGTATGTATATGTGTTAGTGGAACTGTCCTTTATTATTCTATCCTCCCATTGGATAGTTACCCGACCTTGCACTCCTGGTATCCAGGAGGTTGCGGGTTCGAGACCGTCTTTGTCCAGGGTAATTATTCCTGGTGCCTTTTAGGCTTGTGTCTCCGGGACAGTTCTGCCAAGTGTTAGGGTCGTATCCCGGTGCGGTCAGTGGGGTCCGAAGGCTATTTCTTGGCCTTCTTTTCACGTCTGCCAGTGGGATCATTTCCCTTCCTTTTGACAGTGTTCCCGCCTTTACGTGTAGGTGTCGTTTTGCGGGTGTGATATGCCTTCATACGGCGGGCGTGAATAGTGTCTTTGATGAGTTTTCGCCCATGGCGCACGCTGACTATGTAATTTAGATCAGATACCTTCCTGCAAACTTTGAAGGGACCTGACCAGCGTGGCAGGAGGAACTCAGACACATTTTTCTTACGGGCGGAATTGGAGACCATAACCAATTGCCCGGGTGTGTATTCCACGGTCTTTCTTTGCCGATCGTACCGTTCTTTTTGCTTTTTCTGCGCCGCGGCTATGTTCTTTCTAGCGTCCATGCGAGCTATCAGCAAGTGCTCTAGCCGGGCGGCATTGTCCGGGTGAGTGTCCTGTGGGATGCATATATTGTCTATGGGACTTCAGGGTGTGTACCCGTGCAACAGGAAGTGTGGAGAGTGTTTTGTGGCCGTGGATATGGAAGTGTTGTAGCTAAATGTAATGGGCTGCAGGTAGTCATCCCAGTCTGTCCCTGTGTCCCTTGTGAATTTAGCTAGGGCCATTCCAATTATTTTATTCATACTCTCTGTGAGCCCATTTGTTTGTGGGGAAAAACTCGTGGTCGTGTATGCCCTTATCCTGAGTACCTCCAAAAACTGTTGGAGCACTCTTGAGGTGAAAATGGTACCTCTATCGGATAGAAGGGTTTGGAATAGGCCATATCGTGTAACTATGTCGAATAAGAATTCGACTATGCTGTTCGTGTCTGCTTTGGGCACAGCCTTTGTGATCATGTACCTGGTGAGATACTCGGTGGCAACCAGTATGTATTTATTGCCTTTTTGAGATGTCGTAATTGGGCCTTTTTACATCTATCCCGACTCTGTGAAATAGCTCTCCTACGGGAATTGGGTTGAGTAATCCATGAGGCTTGCCAGGCCTTGTTTTAAATCGCTGGCAAGTGTGACATGTCTTTACGAAGGTGTCTATGTCGGCCTTCATGTTTACCCAGTAATACTTGTCCCGGATTCTAAGGTATGTTTTATGCGTACCCAAATGTGCCCCTGCCAGTGGGCTATTGTGGTGTCCGATCATGATATTCTCTTTCAATGACTCCGGAACCGCTATAGGTGCATTATCGTGCATGGCTGTGGGCTTAAATTTCAGTACCCCGTCTTTGTCTAGGAAAAATCGCCTAGACAGCGATTGGAATCCACCTTGTCCAAGTTTTTTAGTGCCAATAGAATCTGTTTCAAGTATGGACTGTGTTGTCGGTAGTAGTGTGTGTATTTGTAATTCAGGCGAGGATTGGGAAGGAGGTGGCCGAGGCCTTAAGTTAGGAACCATTCCGGCATTTGCCACGTGTGGGAAACCACTGGGATGGGAATCAACAGGCCCGACGAGAGGGGGGGTCAGGCAGGGCTGGTGCCCCGGGGCCCGACCCTCCCAGGGGGGCCCGGCGTCCTAGGATGCGAGGCCCGATCAGGCATTGATTTATTATTGCCTTTATGTGACTTGAATTTTCTACTGGCAATCATTTAATGAATGCAATGAACTGTCTGTGAACAAAGTTACAAGGATTGAAAGGATTGTCAAGTGGACAATAATTTCCATTACAAAGCGCTTGTGGGAAGAACAACTGTCTCAAAGCGGTCAACTTAGGCGAAGAGGCTTCGCTTGAATTAGCTTATTCGGCTTATGCACCAATCCTTTAACTTTCTCATTCCTTCACTTATTTCACCCAGGCCACGAGAGCCTGGGTTGCCCTGGTGTGTTTGGTCAGCTAGCTCAAGAGATTGAAGTTTGGTGCATCACGTCGAGCTAAGATATTTAGAAGTGATAGTGTCTGAAATGAATATATTGTCTAGCTAGACGTATCGTATGCCGTGCAGACAGGTAAGTAAAATAAATTTTAAAGTAGCGTCCACACAGTAATTCACTTTATAGTTATTGTTGATTTAAGGGGTGGAACAGAGAGGTCATCGTTTCCTAGTAATTCACTTTCGCACTATGTGAAAAATTATCATTGCTGGCTAAATATCTTGCGAAAGGGTGGGATGATTCAGTTGTCAAACGTAGATAAAAGAAATGCATGCGAAATTGTTCATCTTCTCGTATACTGAATTGAGAAAACAATGCTAACATTTGAATAATCTGTATGTTTAGCTGCAGTATAATTATTATTATAACTGGTTCATTCAATACGATCAGCAATCCTAGGTACTTGGGTTCGTGCGCAAATCATTTCTGGTTAAGTGATTTATTGAAAACCTACATTAGTAAGTTATTGGTACGAGAGTTGGGAAATGTATCCAAAGGCTGAAACTAAGGTAACATTCGAGTATTTTTCTGGACTGAGTGTGTTTAATTAACCAGGAGAAAAATTACAATTAAGATAGGGCACTGAACTTTGTTTTCCAATTCCTCTCATGGAACGTCAGTGGTACGGGCAGATGACCTAGCAGTTACGCCCCTTAAAACAACAATAAGTAACGTCAGTGGTGTGCATGGCGATGGAGAAATTAATATATTGCATGTAGGCAATCGCGCAGATTTTCCTAAGACCAAATATTTGAACTCTGCTTAATTTAGAAGAAAATTAAGATGAAGTATGGTCGAATATTATCATAAATAAAATGTTGTTTTGAGCTGGTGCAGTGGCTATTATTGGACATTTCTACGCCGTTTATTCCAAAGAGCAGCATCGATCTGCAAAGCACTTGTTTTTCAGGACGCGGAGAGATACTTTTCCTTGCGAATCAAGCCCTTTCGTGATACGCTTTAACGTCTCAGAACCGTTAAACATAAAATGAGTTGCTCTCTTTATTTAGATAGATAGATAGATATTTTATTCAATTAATTCCAAAGAGCCATAGGCTCGTACAGAGGAATTGTACAGTAATATGTGTGTTTACACACCAAGGAAGAAAATTCTGAAGGTAACACAAATTGATGAATAAGGACATAGGCCTATTATAAGGTTGATACCATATCTAAGATTGTTTAGACCAAGGTCCCTTAAAATGATAAGCACTTAGGATTTTTAATCTTATACATAACTTAACTTATTTGATGTATTAAGATGCATCGAATTTTTCCCACAATACTTCCATAGTTTTCCTCTTAAATAGCGACAAAGTTGGTGCACTTTTTACTTCATCAGGAAGTTTATTATATGACTGTGATGCAGAGAACTTGAAACTATTTCTACCATATTTAGAAGAGTGAATGATATATAAGGCTACGTCCTTCGCATGCCTAGTTCCATAAGAATGATTGTCTGAGTTCAAGATGTAGGGAGAGCTATAGAGTATTGTGTTGTGTTTAATCTTGTATATTAGCATAGCTGCTCGGAGTTCTGCACTTATGCTGAGGGGTAGAATTTTACTTTTGATGTACAGATCTTTTACTGGAGTGCAGTAAGGAAGGTTAAATATGTTTCTAATAGCCCTATTCTGAATAGTCATTAAATCATTCAGTGTGGATTTCCTGCAGTGAGCCCAAATAACATTTAAATATTGGAGCTTGCTATGTACAAGTGAATAGTAGATTTGTTTTACAAGGTTTAGGGGAATAAGATACCGAAGTTTCCTTAGAATCCCCACTACAGGTGAGAGTTTCTTAGCAATTCGTTCAACGTGTTCAATCCAGGTCAGGTGTTTGTCGATGATTAGACCTAAATACTTTGCCTGATTAACCTCTTTTATTTCAATATTATTTATATATATTTTGTCATGTGTGATTTCTTTCATGCTTTGTTTTGAAATTACCATGTAATTGGTCTTCTGTAGGTTCATTGTTAATTTATTGGCCTGGAACCATTGTGAGAGAGTATTAATATCTTGTTGCACATTTTGTATGATTTCAATTATGTCTTTCCCAGTGTAGAAGATATTTGTATCATCTGCATACAATTTGATATGCCCTCTCAAATTACATTCCACAATATCATTTACGACTTAGAAATGACTCTGGGCCTTGTCGAAGCCGCGGCAGGAATGCAGGATTCGGCTTCCCGACTGCGGTGTCATTCGTAGTCATTCTCAACAGATAATAATGTGCCTATTTGTCGTTACAGTTGTTAATTCATTTAGGGGTTTACGACATTTAACCCGTGCACTTGGTAACTAGTAGGTCTAGTATCACTGGCGGGTAATGAACCATTGTCACTCGGATGGGGATCGTTTACATCAACTAGTACTGTAGATATAATTCAGTATTTGCTGACGCGTTAATTTTCCGGTTTGTTTCTGAAGGCCTCCACGTTATTGAATGAAGTTGACTGTAAAGCAGTAGTTTCCACAAATATTGAAATCCACAGCCTGCTTCCAGTCTCCGACCGGGTCAGGAATGGAATGTATGAAGCCCCCACCTAGCGGCGAGGATATGAACTGTGCCGGCTGCCGAGTCCTGACGCACTCCTCTGGGGCAATGATTAAATGAATGGCAGATGAAATGAAATGATAGTGGAGAGTGTTGCTGGAATGAAAGTTTGACAGGGAAAACCGGAGTACCCGGAGAAAAACCTGTCTGCCTCCGTTTTGTCCAGCACAGATCTCACATGGAGTGACCGGGATTTGAACCACGGACCCAGTGGTGAGAGGCCGGCGTGCTGCCGCCTAAGCCACGGAGGCTTCAGTTTCCACAAATATTAATGAAGTAAATTACAAGATTCTCAAACAGCGAACAGAATCGTAAACCAAAAAAAGTGCAAATTGTGTAGACTGAAGGGGGACTAAAGGTTGTTGTATAACAAGAGAGGTGTATTAGCAACATTGTTGTAACTAATTGTCTGGATATTAGGAACTTAGACCCTCTGAAATCCACCCACTGCTGGACGAAAAGCAGGGTGCTGTGCTATGGCCTCTGTGACATGATCAATCGCATGCCGTATTCTTAGTTGCCGACTGGGAAAGCGTTAGCCATCGAGACTATTACTGCAATTATTAGGGTTAAGAGTGGGGTAGGTGTCCCTGGACTTGAAATAAGGTACTATCCCGGCATTTGTCTGGAGGGAGTGTGAAAAACCACACTCAGGATAGCCGCTGTCAGCACCGGGATTCGAACCTCTGATCTGATCTGCAGACTTGCTGTAGAACCCCTCACGGTCATTGATGAACTACACCGCGCGGTCTTTCTTAAAGGTGCGAGAGCTTTTACTTCAATATCGGAGAGTCTTTTCTATAGCCACTAAATTTCAATGGTCATCAAATTTTTACTACAAAATATCACAAAACTAATCACCCAAATGGCCTATAACTCAATAATTTGGACCTAATGTTTGCGAAATTTTCCGGAGGAAGACCCCCGGACTCCACTCTGAGCTTGGTGATATTCCATACTCCCAGATCCCCGGTGTGTCCACTCCCCCATAATTTTGGCGTAAATCCGTCCCTGATGGTCTCCAGTCATAGATAGGATTGGGGATTTTTAGGAGAACCTGGCTCTAGTTTTGCTTACTGCAAAGCAATATTAAATTATAAGAAATCCTCTGACTTCAAATTACAAAATATAGTTCAAATTCACATTTTCTTCTTTTGTGAAAACAAATGACTGATGAGCTGCAATATACTGATAGCACATAATAACTTGATTTTGTGTGTATTCCTCCGGTTTCACTGTCGTAAATTTAACATACCAGCATTATCTTATGTATATTGATAGTAATTCACGCTCTGCTTGTGATAATAAATATAGCCTGCACTAGTGGAATATGTAATTGAAATATTATTATAAAGTAGCCTATTTATTGCAGCCGATGCTCATATCAGGACATTTCAATTGAACGCCCGTAGTCAACCTAACAAGTTCAATTTCAAGTAGTTCCAACTTTGGCTATCAGACGCCAATGTAACTGACACCCAGCGGCGACGTTGGAACTTGAGAGCGTTTCTAACCAAATAACCTACAAATTTTGGCTACAGACTACCAATTGAAATGGTAGGTTATTTTACATACCAAAAATCTATGACATTTTAAAAATCCGACGACTTCGGCCGGGTTTAAACCCACGATCTTGGGCAAAGCAGTTCAGCATGCTACAATTATTATTATTACTATTAGTCTATTGCTTGCTGGTGTTTATGTTCTTGTAATTGATTTCACGATGACCATTTTGTGCAAAAAAATTGCGCTAAATCAGTTTGTGCAAATGGACGAGGATTATAATTTAAATTTACAGAATTTAGTTATAGAGGGGGGCCCCGAGAGATTCCAGCCCCAGGGCCCGTCGCCGCTCTTCACGGCCCTGCACAGAGGCAGCGCAGGAAGAAGCTAAGCAGGCGTTTTATGGTCATCTAAATAGTACAATTAAGAAACAGAAGAGGAAGGATATCATTATAGTTGGAGGAGACTTGAATGCAAAAGTGGGCCAGGAAAATGAAGGACTGAGCATATTATGGGAAGGCATGGTTTAGGAGATCGAAATGAAAATGGACAACTCTTTGTGGACTTCTGTGCCAACCATGATTTGATTATTGTTGGTACTGTATTTCCACATAAGATTGCAATAAAGTGATCTGGGCATCACCAGATCATAAGACAGAAAACCAGATAGATCATGTAGCGATTCAAAGGAGATAGAGGCGTTCTTTGTTGGTTGTGAGAAATGAGAGAGGTGCGGACATCGACAGTGATCACCACCTCGTTGTGGCTACCTTCAGAATGAAGATTCAGGCACAGAAAAGGAACCGGTATGATGAGGGAAAGCTAAAGGATGACATAAAGGTGAAGGAGGCCTTTAGGATAGAGTTAAAGAATCGATTCCAAGCACTTGATCAGGTGGAGGATGAAACTGTTGAGGAAAATTGGGTGAAGATTAGATCTGTCTACCAAAGCAAGTGAAAACATCCTGGGTTTCAAAGATAGGCATAAAAAAGATTGGATGACTGGACAGACATGGGATATCATCCGAGAAAGGAAACAGATAAAGGAGGAAATGAACGCATGTACCGGTAGGACACGACCTAAAAAGGCAGATCATCATCATCATCAGCTTATCCAGCTCCTGCCGGGTCGGGGTATTTATGGCACTTCTCCACTTTCCTCTTTCCTTTCACCATTCTTCTTCCACGATCTTGTCCCAGTCCAGATTTCTTTTTCTTACGCTGTTCTTCACTGAATCAATCCACCTTGTTCTAGGTCTTCCTCTTGCTCTCTTACCCTTGCACTTTGCCTCCAGCATCTGTCTTGGTATTCTATTTTCCAAGATGTATAACATGGTCAATACGGAACCTGGAACGAGTGTGGTTTATAAATATATTCTATTTTCCTCCATCCTCTTTACATGTCCAAACCACCTTAGCTTATTCTTCTCAATTCTCTCATTTAATTTTCCCATCCCAACTTCCTTCCTAACATCTTCATTCCTCACTCTGTCTTTCCTTGTCTTTCCTATCATACTTCTTAGGAATATCATTTCACTGGCTTGGATTCTACTCTCTTGCCTGCTTGTCAGGGTCCAAGTCTCAGCTGCATAAGTAAATAAGGGAACATAGTACACTTTATACATTACATCCTTGCTTTTCCTTGGTACTTCCTTATCCCAAACAAGTTTTCTTACACTTTGATAGAATGCATTGCTCTGCTGTACTCTCCTGCCAATCTCCATGTCCAACCTACCAGTTTGCATCAATTCACTTCCTAGGTATTTGAACGTGTCCACAATTTCCAAACTCTGACTTCCAATTTTCACAGTGCCCTTTCCTTGTCTTTCCCCTCTTGTCATCACCATGGTCTTGCTTTTCTCTATACTGATTTTCAGGCCGTACTTCTGAAAATTTTCGTTCAGTGCATCTAGTTGTTTTTGCAGTTCTTCGGTGTTCCTTCCCCAGACCACAATATCATCTGCATATAACAGTAACTTCATTTCTTTATGTCCATATGCTTCCTTTGTTTCCTTTACAATTTCATCCATCACCATTATGAACAAGAGAGGTGACAGCACACTCCCCTGTCTTAGTCCAGTCTTGTTCCTAAACCAATCTGTCTTTCCAACTGGGGTCAGTACCCTGCTAACACAGTTGTTGTACATTGCTTGCACCATTTCCAACATTTCTCTTCCCAGTCTCTTCTTAACCATGGTTTCCCATACCTTCTCTCTAGGGACACTATCATATGCCTTTTCTAGATCTATGAAAGTCATGATCAAATCCTCTCCATATTCCCAGTTCTTTTCCATCACCTGCCTCAAGCTAAAGATTGGGTCCACTGTGGATCTTCCACTCCTGAAGCCATACTGTTCTTCTTGCAACTCTCCTTCCACCTTTCTTCTCATTCTTCTTTCTAATATCCTTTCCAGTATTTTTACTATCTGTGATATGAGGGTGATCCCTCTATAGTTATCACACACCTTCTTGTCCCCCTTCTTAAACACTGGTATTATTAGCCCTCTCTCCCAGTCTTCTGGTACACATTTCCGTTTCCACACACATTTTAGCAGTCGATACAACCATTGCATACCAACAGGTCCAGCAGCCTTTATCATTTCTACACTGATTTCATCCACCCCTGTTGCTTTTCCCATCTTCATTTTCTGTACTGCTAATTCCACCTCCAGCATTGTTATATCATCTTCTGTTATAGAGTCGTCAGGTTGTGTCACTTCCATCTCACCAGTACAATTGCTCACATTCAATAGCTTATTGTTTTAGATCCCTTAGTTGGGGGGGTAGTTAGGGCTAAAATATTAGTGTCACTGTGCTAATTTGGTAGGTTGTTTCTAAATGATGGCAGCTTCCCGTAGCTGGGAGAGCTTACCAGTGTAGCGTGTTGTTTGGTGTTCAAATGCTAGGGGGTGTTCCTGCAAAGATGCAAGAGTCTACTAGGGGATGAACCTCTGAGTGCAGGCTAATATGCCGGCCTGCCAGCTGGACGGAGTGAGTGATATAACAGACGTGCTTATGTCAGCGGCTCGCTGCTATGCAGTCGAGTCGCCTGCGGGAAGCACAATGAAACCTGAGCAAGCGATTACTGGCTACTATGGTCATGGTCAATCGTGACGAGAGTCAGGAAGGGTATGAGGATGTAAAGAGGCGTGTAATTATCAAGGCAAGTGTAGTTTACTGACCATGTGTTTATTGGTCAGTGAGTGTGTAATTGTAAGTCCCTTTTAGGGGAATGTAAGTACTGATACAAGTTAAGTGTACAAGATTGTGGATGGGTGTTTACAAAGTAAAGGATATCTGAATACTTGCTGAGTCTCACCTGATGATGGTAGCTGGAGCAGGGCCTTCGGTGACACACACTGTATGACAGATAATGCTCCCAAAAGGCCTCTCTTCTTATAGGTCCTGCCGTTGCTTAGTCAGCATTCCATTGACGTAGCTGCCCCAGTTAGTTGTAGTGTTAATGTTTATGTATGTGTTGCAAGTGGTTGGCTAACCTCCCGAGCTGGGTGATCGCCTCTTGCCGTGTAAAAGTGATGTTCTGGTCTTATGATGTTTGCCAGTTGGGGTGGTTTTTAGTAGATGATGGGGGGTGGCTTTCAGGGGGTACAGCCCCCCGGGCCTGTGCAAGTCTTCTTCTTCGATTAGTTCGCGTCCCCGCGAACGGGAACGGAACGTGGAGTGGGGGTGTTGATGTGATGGACCGTTTTTGATTCCTCCTTGTACTTCTTCTTTTCTTCTGTGTTGATGTCGTGTAGGGGTAGCGATGTCGTGTTGATGTGAGACCAGCATGTGCTCAGGGGGGTAGGTTTTGGGATATACATATGATAATTTATAACAGTTCCTTTGAAAAGTTGACATTTGAAATATTAGAAAGTACAACAACAAAAAGACGTGATTTTGACATTATATATGTGTTGGTATTGTGCAGGGAGAAAAAAAAACCAGGGCTGGACGGGTGGTTGTGCCGTCCGGCGCTGTATTGGGGAAAAAATTGCTCCCTGCAATGTTTTAGTGTGAAAGATGGAAGAAATAGAAAAAAATAGGTGTCCCATGGTATAAGTTAAAGGAATACGTAAAATATAGTTTATTGTGTTGGGGTAAAACGGGACACCTTCACAAATTTTAAGTTAGAAGGGTAGAAATGAAAATCAGTGTGTACATTGGTGGTCATGATGATGATAACAGGTATGACCTGATAATAATAATAATAATAATCATTACATTTATAATATTCCTGATAATTTATAAGTAAACATAGTAAACATAGTAATAATAGTGAACATAGAAAAAATAATGGTTGCCATGTTGGTACCCTATATATAGGTATGTTGGCCAACCATGTGGAACCTTTTAATTGTATGACGTTATCATGATATGGCGAGAAAATACAAAATAATTTACAATTTCCAATTATCAACTATCATATATACCTTGTAGAGCTCTTTTACGTGGCCAGTTATTTTATACCTCTTACTCTTTGTGCGCATTTTACCATTATGCCTTGACTACCGCTCCCTATTCGGCCGTTCCTGGTGCGGTTTAGTGACTAGTCCGCTATTCCTTCCTTGTGTGTTTTAATGGTCTTCCTGCCGTGAGTAGGAGTTCCATCTTGATGATGAGGTACGGCACTTACAAAGGCCGTGCCGTCCCTGATCATCGCATATTGCTCTTTATTTGAGCGTTGTGTGCTCAGGACAACAGCCTTCAGCATCTCACGGCTGCTGATTGCCATTGCCTGCTGGCGTCATCATCTTTAAAGGTGTGACTAAAAAACGACGAAGATCAGTGTGTTGGTGTGTCAGAGATGGGTAGTGTAATGTGGTGTTGGAAATATATTTACAATAGACATGTGTGCAATCCTCGTCATCTGCAAAACAAAAATGAGTTAATGGCCGTTTATCTGGAAACATGTACATTCCTTGCTTTCCTGAAAAAAAAAAAATAGAATATGTTAATACATGGAGCATTTCCATCGCTGCGCATATTATAAAAAATCCCTTATGGCGCCACTTAAGTCTAACTTAATCTAGGTTAGCTTAACGTATTGTCGGGCTTACCCTGATGATGGGTTTGTTTGCCATCACAATTTAAGAGGTCTTCAAAGTATTTTTTCCAAGTTGCTAGCACTTCTGTTTGGTTGCAAACAACATTGCCATTCCTATCTTTTACCCCTACTGATCTTGCCTTGTACCCTTGTTTAAAATATCTGACAAAGCGAAAAAATCTCTTGTATTATTTTTGTTGCTATCTTCTTCTGCTTTTCTTAGCTGATCTTTCACAAAGTTCCGTTTAGCTGCTCGTAATGTTTTGTTAGTCTCCCTATTTATCTGTTTGTAATTTTGTTTTTTGGTTAAAGTTTGTTTGGTAAGCAACAACTTTTTGCCTTAATCTTGCTTATCTTAATGTATTATCGGGCTTACCCTGGCAATGGCTTTTTAGTCGCCAGGTGCCGAAATGTTTAGTCTAAATTATGATAAATGAAAAAAAAAATTGATATTTATAAGCCGAATGGTTTTGCCTTAATATATTGCCGAAATATGCTGTGCTATTATTTAGCAACAGCGCTTATAAAATTTGCTTAATTGTAAGTTGCGTGTCAAATGCAACTGTCTTACATGCTAAAATTTTGACCAGAGCGATCGCCTGAGGCAATTTACTTCCTCAGATCACCACCCGCACGTATTCTAGAAACACCGGTTGTCTCTAGAACCGCCGGATTCCGCTCCCTTAATACTAGTTGTCGACATTTATATTATTACTTAATAACTAGTAATTAATAAAGTCCCGGGCGACTGCGGTGCCAAAAGAGCAAACGCCTCGCCCGGCCATCCTGTTCATTTTATTGATGTATTCATCATTGTTGGGCTTGCCCACTAGAACCCCTGTAAGGGCTCGCTGTGCTCCTCATTTAATATCTCTGGCTGCCCGCTGCGTCACCATTTATGTGGGCACTGGATATCGTTCGGGAAAAATCGTCCGAAAAAATAGTATCATCCGGGAATTTTAGCGTCCGGGCTCCTCTTCGCCTATATTGGCATTGTTGTTTTTTTTGCCTTTCTAGTGTGGTTTCTGATTGTGTTTTTCGCGCCAAAAATACCGTTGGTTAGTTTGTTTTTGGCACGACTGTGTTGTGTGATCGTGGGTTCGCACCCGCCTTGGTTTAAGATCCTGGTGTTACGATTTTTTGTACTGTATGTCCCATGGCACGTGTATTGTGTGTTTGAGACACGCAGATGAAAATACGCTTTGGCGTGAAAAATTTGGGTCTTTTGGAATGCCCCTCGTATTCTAATTTTGGGAGTTATAGGGTTTTGAAACTAGCGTAAATGATCGTGTGTACTACATCCAGAGCTGGGAGCTGGTAGTTGGTTTGCGCCTGGTGAAGGCCGCGTGACTATGTATGTGTTATCGCTGACTGCGATGGTATCTAATTTCATTGACGTGTGCACTATCTGTTACTTGTCTGGCGATGTGCATATGTCCAGCACGTGTGTGTGTGGGAGCTTGATTGCTCGCTCTCTTGTTGTGAGCATGGCTTTCCGTAAAGGAAAAGAACCTTCGACTAAATACGTTCGTGTCCCCAAATCTTATGTTATTGTAAGCGTGGGCCGAATATATTCTTGTTAGTGGTACCAGATGTCATTATGCATGTGTGTCACTGGGCCGCTAGTCGCGTGTTTGGTGACTAGGTGTTGGAGGTGATTTTATTATTTTGTGCGTATGTATATGTGTTAGTGGAACTGTCCTTTATTATTCTATCCTCCCATTGGATAGTTACCCGACCTTGCACTCCTGGTATCCAGGAGGTTGCGGGTTCGAGACCGTCTTTGTCCAGGGTAATTATTCCTGGTGCCTTTTAGGCTTGTGTCTCCGGGACAGTTCTGCCAAGTGTTAGGGTCGTATCCCGGTGCGGTCAGTGGGGTCCGAAGGCTATTTCTTGGCCTTCTTTTCACGTCTGCCAGTGGGATCATTTCCCTTCCTTTTGACAGTGTTCCCGCCTTTACGTGTAGGTGTCGTTTTGCGGGTGTGATATGCCTTCATACGGCGGGCGTGAATAGTGTCTTTGATGAGTTTTCGCCCATGGCGCACGCTGACTATGTAATTTAGATCAGATACCTTCCTGCAAACTTTGAAGGGACCTGACCAGCGTGGCAGGAGGAACTCAGACACATTTTTCTTACGGGCGGAATTGGAGACCATAACCAATTGCCCGGGTGTGTATTCCACGGTCTTTCTTTGCCGATCGTACCGTTCTTTTTGCTTTTTCTGCGCCGCGGCTATGTTCTTTCTAGCGTCCATGCGAGCTATCAGCAAGTGCTCTAGCCGGGCGGCATTGTCCGGGTGAGTGTCCTGTGGGATGCATATATTGTCTATGGGACTTCAGGGTGTGTACCCGTGCAACAGGAAGTGTGGAGAGTGTTTTGTGGCCGTGGATATGGAAGTGTTGTAGCTAAATGTAATGGGCTGCAGGTAGTCATCCCAGTCTGTCCCTGTGTCCCTTGTGAATTTAGCTAGGGCCATTCCAATTATTTTATTCATACTCTCTGTGAGCCCATTTGTTTGTGGGGAAAAACTCGTGGTCGTGTATGCCCTTATCCTGAGTACCTCCAAAAACTGTTGGAGCACTCTTGAGGTGAAAATGGTACCTCTATCGGATAGAAGGGTTTGGAATAGGCCATATCGTGTAACTATGTCGAATAAGAATTCGACTATGCTGTTCGTGTCTGCTTTGGGCACAGCCTTTGTGATCATGTACCTGGTGAGATACTCGGTGGCAACCAGTATGTATTTATTGCCTTTTTGAGATGTCGTAATTGGGCCTTTTTACATCTATCCCGACTCTGTGAAATAGCTCTCCTACGGGAATTGGGTTGAGTAATCCATGAGGCTTGCCAGGCCTTGTTTTAAATCGCTGGCAAGTGTGACATGTCTTTACGAAGGTGTCTATGTCGGCCTTCATGTTTACCCAGTAATACTTGTCCCGGATTCTAAGGTATGTTTTATGCGTACCCAAATGTGCCCCTGCCAGTGGGCTATTGTGGTGTCCGATCATGATATTCTCTTTCAATGACTCCGGAACCGCTATAGGTGCATTATCGTGCATGGCTGTGGGCTTAAATTTCAGTACCCCGTCTTTGTCTAGGAAAAATCGCCTAGACAGCGATTGGAATCCACCTTGTCCAAGTTTTTTAGTGCCAATAGAATCTGTTTCAAGTATGGACTGTGTTGTCGGTAGTAGTGTGTGTATTTGTAATTCAGGCGAGGATTGGGAAGGAGGTGGCCGAGGCCTTAAGTTAGGAACCATTCCGGCATTTGCCACGTGTGGGAAACCACTGGGATGGGAATCAACAGGCCCGACGAGAGGGGGGGTCAGGCAGGGCTGGTGCCCCGGGGCCCGACCCTCCCAGGGGGGCCCGGCGTCCTAGGATGCGAGGCCCGATCAGGCATTGATTTATTATTGCCTTTATGTGACTTGAATTTTCTACTGGCAATCATTTAATGAATGCAATGAACTGTCTGTGAACAAAGTTACAAGGATTGAAAGGATTGTCAAGTGGACAATAATTTCCATTACAAAGCGCTTGTGGGAAGAACAACTGTCTCAAAGCGGTCAACTTAGGCGAAGAGGCTTCGCTTGAATTAGCTTATTCGGCTTATGCACCAATCCTTTAACTTTCTCATTCCTTCACTTATTTCACCCAGGCCACGAGAGCCTGGGTTGCCCTGGTGTGTTTGGTCAGCTAGCTCAAGAGATTGAAGTTTGGTGCATCACGTCGAGCTAAGATATTTAGAAGTGATAGTGTCTGAAATGAATATATTGTCTAGCTAGACGTATCGTATGCCGTGCAGACAGGTAAGTAAAATAAATTTTAAAGTAGCGTCCACACAGTAATTCACTTTATAGTTATTGTTGATTTAAGGGGTGGAACAGAGAGGTCATCGTTTCCTAGTAATTCACTTTCGCACTATGTGAAAAATTATCATTGCTGGCTAAATATCTTGCGAAAGGGTGGGATGATTCAGTTGTCAAACGTAGATAAAAGAAATGCATGCGAAATTGTTCATCTTCTCGTATACTGAATTGAGAAAACAATGCTAACATTTGAATAATCTGTATGTTTAGCTGCAGTATAATTATTATTATAACTGGTTCATTCAATACGATCAGCAATCCTAGGTACTTGGGTTCGTGCGCAAATCATTTCTGGTTAAGTGATTTATTGAAAACCTACATTAGTAAGTTATTGGTACGAGAGTTGGGAAATGTATCCAAAGGCTGAAACTAAGGTAACATTCGAGTATTTTTCTGGACTGAGTGTGTTTAATTAACCAGGAGAAAAATTACAATTAAGATAGGGCACTGAACTTTGTTTTCCAATTCCTCTCATGGAACGTCAGTGGTACGGGCAGATGACCTAGCAGTTACGCCCCTTAAAACAACAATAAGTAACGTCAGTGGTGTGCATGGCGATGGAGAAATTAATATATTGCATGTAGGCAATCGCGCAGATTTTCCTAAGACCAAATATTTGAACTCTGCTTAATTTAGAAGAAAATTAAGATGAAGTATGGTCGAATATTATCATAAATAAAATGTTGTTTTGAGCTGGTGCAGTGGCTATTATTGGACATTTCTACGCCGTTTATTCCAAAGAGCAGCATCGATCTGCAAAGCACTTGTTTTTCAGGACGCGGAGAGATACTTTTCCTTGCGAATCAAGCCCTTTCGTGATACGCTTTAACGTCTCAGAACCGTTAAACATAACATGAGTTGCTCTCTTTATTTAGATAGATAGATAGATATTTTATTCAATTAATTCCAAAGAGCCATAGGCTCGTACAGAGGAATTGTACAGTAATATGTGTGTTTACACACCAAGGAAGAAAATTCTGAAGGTAACACAAATTGATGAATAAGGACATAGGCCTATTATAAGGTTGATACCATATCTAAGATTGTTTAGACCAAGGTCCCTTAAAATGATAAGCACTTAGGATTTTTAATCTTATACATAACTTAACTTATTTGATGTATTAAGATGCATCGAATTTTTCCCACAATACTTCCATAGTTTTCCTCTTAAATAGCGACAAAGTTGGTGCACTTTTTACTTCATCAGGAAGTTTATTATATGACTGTGATGCAGAGAACTTGAAACTATTTCTACCATATTTAGAAGAGTGAATGATATATAAGGCTACGTCCTTCGCATGCCTAGTTCCATAAGAATGATTGTCTGAGTTCAAGATGTAGGGAGAGCTATAGAGTATTGTGTTGTGTTTAATCTTGTATATTAGCATAGCTGCTCGGAGTTCTGCACTTATGCTGAGGGGTAGAATTTTACTTTTGATGTACAGATCTTTTACTGGAGTGCAGTAAGGAAGGTTAAATATGTTTCTAATAGCCCTATTCTGAATAGTCATTAAATCATTCAGTGTGGATTTCCTGCAGTGAGCCCAAATAACATTTAAATATTGGAGCTTGCTATGTACAAGTGAATAGTAGATTTGTTTTACAAGGTTTAGGGGAATAAGATACCGAAGTTTCCTTAGAATCCCCACTACAGGTGAGAGTTTCTTAGCAATTCGTTCAACGTGTTCAATCCAGGTCAGGTGTTTGTCGATGATTAGACCTAAATACTTTGCCTGATTAACCTCTTTTATTTCAATATTATTTATATATATTTTGTCATGTGTGATTTCTTTCATGCTTTGTTTTGAAATTACCATGTAATTGGTCTTCTGTAGGTTCATTGTTAATTTATTGGCCTGGAACCATTGTGAGAGAGTATTAATATCTTGTTGCACATTTTGTATGATTTCAATTATGTCTTTCCCAGTGTAGAAGATATTTGTATCATCTGCATACAATTTGATATGCCCTCTCAAATTACATTCCACAATATCATTTACGACTTAGAAATGACTCTGGGCCTTGTCGAAGCCGCGGCAGGAATGCAGGATTCGGCTTCCCGACTGCGGTGTCATTCGTAGTCATTCTCAACAGATAATAATGTGCCTATTTGTCGTTACAGTTGTTAATTCATTTAGGGGTTTACGACATTTAACCCGTGCACTTGGTAACTAGTAGGTCTAGTATCACTGGCGGGTAATGAACCATTGTCACTCGGATGGGGATCGTTTACATCAACTAGTACTGTAGATATAATTCAGTATTTGCTGACGCGTTAATTTTCCGGTTTGTTTCTGAAGGCCTCCACGTTATTGAATGAAGTTGACTGTAAAGCAGTAGTTTCCACAAATATTGAAATCCACAGCCTGCTTCCAGTCTCCGACCGGGTCAGGAATGGAATGTATGAAGCCCCCACCTAGCGGCGAGGATATGAACTGTGCCGGCTGCCGAGTCCTGACGCACTCCTCTGGGGCAATGATTAAATGAATGGCAGATGAAATGAAATGATAGTGGAGAGTGTTGCTGGAATGAAAGTTTGACAGGGAAAACCGGAGTACCCGGAGAAAAACCTGTCTGCCTCCGTTTTGTCCAGCACAGATCTCACATGGAGTGACCGGGATTTGAACCACGGACCCAGTGGTGAGAGGCCGGCGTGCTGCCGCCTAAGCCACGGAGGCTTCAGTTTCCACAAATATTAATGAAGTAAATTACAAGATTCTCAAACAGCGAACAGAATCGTAAACCAAAAAAAGTGCAAATTGTGTAGACTGAAGGGGGACTAAAGGTTGTTGTATAACAAGAGAGGTGTATTAGCAACATTGTTGTAACTAATTGTCTGGATATTAGGAACTTAGACCCTCTGAAATCCACCCACTGCTGGACGAAAAGCAGGGTGCTGTGCTATGGCCTCTGTGACATGATCAATCGCATGCCGTATTCTTAGTTGCCGACTGGGAAAGCGTTAGCCATCGAGACTATTACTGCAATTATTAGGGTTAAGAGTGGGGTAGGTGTCCCTGGACTTGAAATAAGGTACTATCCCGGCATTTGTCTGGAGGGAGTGTGAAAAACCACACTCAGGATAGCCGCTGTCAGCACCGGGATTCGAACCTCTGATCTGATCTGCAGACTTGCTGTAGAACCCCTCACGGTCATTGATGAACTACACCGCGCGGTCTTTCTTAAAGGTGCGAGAGCTTTTACTTCAATATCGGAGAGTCTTTTCTATAGCCACTAAATTTCAATGGTCATCAAATTTTTACTACAAAATATCACAAAACTAATCACCCAAATGGCCTATAACTCAATAATTTGGACCTAATGTTTGCGAAATTTTCCGGAGGAAGACCCCCGGACTCCACTCTGAGCTTGGTGATATTCCATACTCCCAGATCCCCGGTGTGTCCACTCCCCCATAATTTTGGCGTAAATCCGTCCCTGATGGTCTCCAGTCATAGATAGGATTGGGGATTTTTAGGAGAACCTGGCTCTAGTTTTGCTTACTGCAAAGCAATATTAAATTATAAGAAATCCTCTGACTTTAAATTACAAAATATAGTTCAAATTCACATTTTCTTCTTTTGTGAAAACAAATGACTGATGAGCTGCAATATACTGATAGCACATAATAACTTGATTTTGCGTGTATTCCTCCGGTTTCACTGTCGTAAATTTAACATACCAGCATTATCTTATGTATATTGATAGTAATTCACGCTCTGCTTGTGATAATAAATATAGCCTGCACTAGTGGAATATGTAATTGAAATATTATTATAAAGTAGCCTATTTATTGCAGCCGATGCTCATATCAGGACATTTCAATTGAACGCCCGTAGTCAACCTAACAAGTTCAATTTCAAGTAGTTCCAACTTTGGCTATCAGACGCCAATGTAACTGACACCCAGCGGCGACGTTGGAACTTGAGAGCGTTTCTAACCAAATAACCTACAAATTTTGGCTACAGACTACCAATTGAAATGGTAGGTTATTTTACATACCAAAAATCTATGACATTTTAAAAATCCGACGACTTCGGCCGGGTTTAAACCCACGATCTTGGGCAAAGCAGTTCAGCATGCTACAATTATTATTATTACTATTAGTCTATTGCTTGCTGGTGTTTATGTTCTTGTAATTGATTTCACGATGACCATTTTGTGCAAAAAAATTGCGCTAAATCAGTTTGTGCAAATGGACGAGGATTATAATTTAAATTTACAGAATTTAGTTATAGAGGGGGGCCCCGAGAGATTCCAGCCCCAGGGCCCGTCGCCGCTCTCCACGGCCCTGGGAATCAAACCCACATCTTCTCAGTTTTGCCTCACGAGGCTGAATATACCCGTTTCAGCCCTCAGACCAGAATTAAATTTCTTGGCAGATCAAGGGATCAACCCCGGACCTCCGGGGCAACAGCCAGAATGCTAGGCCTTACACATAATAAATTGTCTCCCATAAGTCCAACCCCTCGTCCACGTCGTGGGAGACGGGCAACGGCACAAAGTAGGGGATTGCCTGTAGGGGCGAAGTACAGTGGGGACTTCGTGTGCCCCGGGACCGTTACGGTAGCTGTGAAGGTCCTACAGGAACCCTGAAAAGTGACGGCTAACGGGGCTCTGGTGAAGCTACGATAGGCCCAGCAAGCCAGTAGTGGATAAAACCAAATGCTTTCAAAAATGGAACGAGCATCGGACAGGATGGATTTAATAGACGACGACACGGCTGTACACACGGACTAAGATTTGGAACTTTAAACCTAAGAACGCTGACGGGGAAGGTGGAGGAGATAGTGGATATGATGGAAAGAAGGAAGTTGGATTTATTGGGATTGGCAGAAACAAAGTGGAAAGGGGAAGGAAGGAGAGTACTGAGAAAAGGCTATAGACTGTACTGGAGTGGGAACGAAGAGGGAAAGAGGAATGGAGTGGGAGTAGTAGTACGAGATGGTTTAAAAGAAGAAGTGAGGAGAATAAGTGATAGGATGATGAAAGTGAAAGTAGCACTGAGGGGAGAGACCGTAGAAATAGTGCAAGTGTATGCTCCACAAGTAGGCTGCGCTTCTGAAGAGAAGGAGGAGTTTGAAGAGGAATTGCAGAAGCAGCTGGTAGGAAGAAATATGATTGTTATGGGGGACCTCAATGCCCATGTAGGAAGAGAAAGACAAGGTTATGAGAGTGTTCTAGGCCCAGAGGGTTGGGGTGGAAGAAATGAGGAAGGAAAGAGACTGTTGGACTTCTGCCAGAGGAACAGCCTGCTAGTTGGGAACTCCTGGTTTAAGAAAATAGAGAGCCACACAATCACATGGTACAGTGATGACTTGACCAGGAAGTCGGTGGTCGACTATATACTGTATGAGAAAGAACTAAATAAGAACATCACGGACATCAAGGTTATACCATCGGAGAACCTGGATAGCGACCATCGATTACTGGTAATGAACCTGAGAGGGAGTAAGGAGAAGAAAGGGACTGAGAACCAGGAAAGACGTATAAGGATATGGAAACTGAAAGAAGGGGATAGAAGGGTCGAGTACCTCAAAATGGTAAAGGAAGGAATTCCAACAGATGAAGAAAGAGGGGTGGAAGAGGAATGGGCTAGATTTAAGAAGACACTAGTGGGTGCAGCAGAAGCAGTATGTGGGAGGACAAGTAGTAAGAAGAGGTGGAAGGAAACACCAAGGTGGAATGAGAAGACAAAAGATATAGTAAGGGAAAAGAATAGAGCCTTTAGGAGGTGGTATCAAAATAGGACGGTAGAGACAAGGGAAGAGTACCAGGAAAGAAAGAAGGAGGCGAAGAGAGTGGTGGCTGAGGAGAGAAGGAAGTGGATGGAAGAGTGGACAAAGATGATGGAGGAGGATAGTGAAGGTACAAAAAAGGTCCTGTATGGGATGGTAAAAAATAAGAGGCGGAAGGATCCTACGGATTATGTTAGAATGGTGAACAAAAGGGGACAAGAGATAGAAAATAGGGAAGAACTGAAGAAAATGTGGAAAGAATATTTTGAAGAACTTCTGAACCCAAATGGAAAAGATGGTGAGGAGGAAGAAATCGGGGAAGAGGAAGATGAACTGCAAACAGAAAAGGACTTAACATGGAAAGAAGTGGAAGATGCAGTGAACAAGATGAAAGGAGGGAAGGCACCGGGTGTGGATGAGTTGAGTGTGGAGATGGTGAGAGCAGCAGGAGAGGTGGGGATACAGTGGCTGTACCGAGTGATGAGGACAGCATGGAAGGAAAGGAAGACCCCAGAGGACTGGAAAAAAGGAATCATTGTCCCGATCTTCAAGAAAGGTAGTAGAACAGATTGCAGAAACTATCGGGGAATAACACTGATGAGTCATTGTGCAAAGATCTTCGAGAAAGTTTTGGAAACGAGAATTAGGACAAGGATAGAAGGAGGGATGAGGGAAGAACAACATGGCTTCAGAGCAGGAAGGTCCACAGTGGATTTGATTTTTGCTGTAAGGCAGTTACAAGAACAGCACTATGAGTATGGAACAGATCTACTGATGGCCTTCCTGGACATTGAGAAAGCATATGACAGTGTATGCAGAAACAAAGTATGGAAGTCCCTGGAGGATAGAGGAGTAGAGAAATGGACTATAAAGAGGATAAAGGAGATGTACAAGGGAAGCGTGAGCTGTGTGAAAGTGGGAGGAGAGAGATCTGACTGGTTGGAACAAAGAAACGGCCTGAAACAAGGAAGTGCACTGTCACCGTTACTTTTCATTGTGGTGATGGATGACATAATGACCCGAGTGGCACAAGTAATTGGGGACGGAAAGATGAAAGCAATGGTGTTTGCAGATGATTTGATGATTTGGGGAAACAAGGAGGAGGAGGTACAGGAACAGTTGGACGTGTGGGAAGGAATAATACAAGGATATGGGATGAAATTTAGCATAAATAAGAGTGAGATGGTGATCACAACAAGGAAGAAGGAAAGAACCACAACGGGAATAACAATTGGTGGGGAACAGCTGAAGAAAGTGGAGAGTTTTAAGTATCTGGGAAGCCTGATACAAGATAATGGAAGAAACGATAGAGAAATAAATGAGCGGGGGAGGCAGGCAGAAGCATTTCGGAGGAGTGTGAGAAGCATGTTATGGAGCAAGGATGTCCCTCAGAACAGCAAAAAGATCATATATCGGACGTACTATGTCCCTATCCTGACGTATGCCTCGGAGACCTGGGTTATGAAAGGAAGGGAGAAGAGCAAAATACAGGCCAGTGAGATGAGGTTCTTGAGAAGCAGTATTGGAGCTACAAAGATGGACAGAATAAGAAATGAGAGGACCAGAGAATTAATGAAGGAGGAACCATTACAGGATGGTATAGAGAAATCTAGACTTAGATGGTATGGACATGTAAAACGAATGGAGGAGAAGAGGATACCCAGGAGAGTACATGAGACGAAGTGGGAAGGAAAGAGACCGAGGGGGAGACCGAGAGACAGGTGGCTAAAGGGGGTGGAAGAAAGCGTGAAGAAGAGAGGAGAAGACTGGACAAGGGTGGAGGCTGAGAGATGGTGGGAAGACAAAAGACGTTGGGGAGGCTTGTGTTCCAAACAGACCCGGCCAGTGGCTGGAAACTGTGCAAGATGATGATGATGATGGTTGTGCAAAAGGAATAAGATTTGTTTTTAAATATATATACGGTACATATTTTTTTACAAAACAGTGGGCTGTCAAGAATTGCACTACACGAAGTAGATAAATGAAATAGGAATTTCACGACCACCACCGATGACAATTTAAAAAAATATCTAAAAATATGGGGTAAATGCTCCATCAAGCCACATACCCACTGGGGCACAAGTTGTGGGACATGTTCCAGTGCGTGTTGCAAGGAACATCTTGGAACAATGACGCGGGTCATGCCGCTTGTACACACTAGCCAGTTGTTGCAGAGATGTCGCCCGAAGAGGTTGTTGTCTTGATCAGCGCTGCTTACATTATTCTAAGTGAATCGAAATGTAAGAGAAAGAGAAGGTGGTGGGTGCGGAACTACTTACTACAAAGACAAAGAAGAGTATATATTTAAAGTGATCTTCGAATGTCTGACGGATCATATGTAAATTATACTAGAATGTCAACAACTGACTTAGAAACTTTATTACAAATAATCGGGCCTTCTATAGTCAAGCAAGACACGATATTACGGAATGTTGTTGGCCCTGTCAACTGGAAGTTCATACTATCCGTACTCCATACTATCTGTCATATCTGAATATTATTCAGACTGTGAACTCTTGATGATGCCGTACTGTAGCCTCGGCAGTATTTCCCCATGTGCATGTCAATTAATATATTATTAATATAATATTTTGCCACGAGTACAGTGTGTTCATCTCGCATAGCTATGAACCCACATATTGTCCATAGACCGCAAATTCGTCCTGGGTTACTTCCTGGTTCCAGTATTTTCTTTTTGGCGCTATGCATCACTTCGAAGGTCTCTTCCAGTCTCTCTTCATGTGACGTCTTTCTCTTCTTAGAATGTTTGGACGCTGAGGCGTCTCCACAGACGCAGGATTGCATTGAGATGTGACGGTTTCATAAGTACTCGCTGTGTTGGATGAATCAGGGAATTCGTAATTGTTGTCATTGTATTCGAAAAAGGAAAAGTAAATCATAATTTCTTTTTCAGGTCCCAACCACTGTAAATGACTGGAAGAAGAAATTAACAAAATTACAAAATATTATGGAACTTTCCGCATTGCATAGGAGCTGTAGACGGAAAGCTCGTGTTGATTCAGGCACCTCCGAATTCCGGCAGTGGTTTTTACAACTATAAAGAGCAATTTAGCATCGTGCTCTTGGCTATTGTATATCATCATCATCATCTTGTACAGTTTCCAGCCCCAGGCTGGGTCTGTTTGGAACATAAGCCTCGCCACTTAGTCCTTTCTTCCCACCACCTCTCCGCTGTCACTCTGGTCCAGTCCTCGCCTCTCTTCTTGACACATTCCTCCACTCCTTTCAGCCATCTATCTCTTGGTCTTCCCCTTGGTCGTTTCTTCTGCATCTGCATCTCACGTATCCTCTTGGGAATCCTCTTCTCATCCATTCTCTTTAAGTGTCCATACCACCTCAGTCTTGACGTCTCAATCCTACCTTGCAAGGGCTCCTCTTTCACCATTTCCCTGACCTTTTCATTCCTCAACCTGTCTCTTCTTGTTACTCCGATCCTACTTCGCAGGAACTTCATTTCACCTGCCTGTATTCTGCTTATGTCTCTTTTCTTCATTGTCCACGTTTCTGAAGCATAGGTCAGTATCGGGATATAGTAGCTTCTGTATAACACTTCCTTGCTTTTTTGTGGGACATCTTTATTCCACACTAAGCTCCTAATGCTTCTCAGAAATGCTTCTGCCTGTCTGCCACGTTCCGTAATCTCTTTGTCATTTCTCCCATTTTCCTCCACTAGACTTCCCAAGTACTTGAGACTTTCCACCTTCTTCAGCTGTCCACCTCCCACTCATTGGTCTGTCCTTTTTCCTGGTCGTTAACAGGATCTCACATTTACTGATGTTGAACTTCCATCCGTACTCTCCCACTGTTTCTTCCCAAGCCTTCAGTTGCTCCTGAATTTCCTCCTCCTTGTTTCCCCAGACCATGAGATCATCTGCAAACACCATTACTTTCATCTTATCTTCTCCTATCTTTCCTGCTATCCGTGTCATTACCTCGTCCATAACCACGATAAAGAGAAGGGGTGACAGCGCACTACCCTGTTTCAGGCCACTCATTTGTCTGAACCAGTCTGTTCTTTCCCCTCCAACTTTCACACAACTCACACTTCCACAATACATCTCCTTCACTCTGCCTACGGTCCCTTTTTCCACTCCCATGTTTTCCATTGCTTCCCAAACCTTCTCCCTACACACACTATCATAGGCCTTTTCGATGTCCAGGAAGGCCATCAACAGATCCTCTCCAAATTCATAGTGGTGTTCCTGGAGCTGTCTCACTGAAAATATGAGATCCACTGTTGATCTCCCAGGTCTGAATCCATACTGCTCCTCTCTCAATTTTCTCTCCACTTTGGCTCGTATTCTACTTTCTAATATCTTTTCATATATCTTGGCACAGTGAGATATGAGTGTGACTCCCCTGTAATTTCTGCACTCCTTTCTGCTTCCTTTCTTAAATATTGGGACAATTAATCCTTTCTTCCAATCTTCTGGAGTCTTTTTCTCCTTCCATATCACCCTCATCACACGGTACAGCCACTGTTTCCCAACCTCCCCTGCTGCCTTCACCATTTCAACACTCACTTCATCCACACCCGGTGCCCTTCCTCCTTTCATCTTGTCTATAGCCATCTCCAGTTCTCTGCAAGTCAGGTCCTTTTCCATTCCTGTGTTGTCTTCTCCATCTTCCAATGCATTGTCTTCCTCCCTATGACCATTTGGATTCAGCAAATCCTCAAAGTACTCTTTCCACACTGTCTTGAGTGTCTCTTTGTTGTGTACCTCATTTCCGTTTTTGTCCATCATTACCTCTCGCAGACCTCTTCTCTTACTTTTGACCATCCCATAAAGTACTTTCTTATTTCCTCTACTGTCTTCCTCCATCATCTCTGTCCACTTTACCATCCACTTCTTCCTCTCCTCTGCGACAATCTTGTTTGCTTCTTTCTTCTTTATCTTATAATCTTCCCTTGCCAGATCAGTTCTTTCCTGGAACCACACTCTGAAAGCCTTGTTCTTCCTTCCCACAGCTTCTTTTACTCTCTCATTCCACCATGGTGTCTCTTTACACCGCTTTCTGTTGCTTGTTCTTCCACACACTGCCACTGCAGCTTCCACCATTGTGTTTTTGAATTGCTTCCATTCCTCTTCCCCTGTTTTAGGATTGTCTGTTGGCATCCTTTCCCTTATTATCTTCTGGAATTCTTCCTTGACTTCCTTTTCCTTGAGTTTCCATACTTTGATTCTCCTTTCCTGGTACTCTGTCCTCTTGCTATCCTTAACAACTCCCAGGTTCATTACAAGTATTCTGTGGTCGCTATCTAAGGCCTCTGATGGTATTACCTTTATATCTCTGACACTTCTCTTCATTTCCCAGTCGTACAGCATGTAATCTACCAAAGATTTCTTTGTTAAATCACTGCTGTACCACGTTACCTTGTGGCTTTCTTTCTTCCGGAACCAGGAGTTGCCTACCACTAAACCGTTTCTCTTGCAAAAATCCAGCAACTTTCTCCCTTCTTCATTCCTGCTACCCCATCCTTCTGCTCCCAATACATTTTCATATCCTTGCCTTTCACTTCCTACATGTGCATTCAAATCTCCCATGACAATGATGCTCTGACCATTCAACTGCTGTTGTAGCTCCTCCTCAAAGTCTTCCTTCTCTTGAGCTGTACTTCCAACTTGAGGGGCATATACCTGGGCTATCTCCAGGCTTCTTCCCTTTACAGTTACTCTGATCTTCATGATCCTGTCACTTATTCCCTTTACCTCTTCCTTCATTCCATCTCTCACAACTACTCCTACTCCGCTGCTCCTTCCTTCACTGTTCCCACTCCAGTACAACCGGTACCCTTTCCTCAGTTCTCTGCGACCTTCTCCTTTCCATCTTGTTTCTTCCAAGCCCAGTACATCCAGTTTTCTTCTCTCCATCACATCTACAATCTCCTCCACCTTTCCTGTCAGTGTCTGTATGTTTAATGTCCCAACTCGTAGTCCATTAGCATATCCGGGTCGTCGTCGTTTGCATCCGTCCTTTCCGAGGCCTGTTCCTGTTTTGAAAGCAAATATGATATCCACTACTGGCTTGCTAGGCCTATCGTAGCTTCACCAGAGCCCCGTCAGCCGTCACTTTTCAGGGTTCCCATAGAGCCTTCACAGCTACCGCAGCAGTCCCGGGGCCCACGAAGTCCCCACTGTACTTCACCCCTACAGGCAATCCCCTACTTCATGCCGTTGCCCGTCTCCCACCACGTGGAGGAGGGGTTGGACTTGTGGGAGACGGCTATTGTATATGCTGAATATAATTTTACATATGATAGTTGTGGTGCCAAAGAAAAGTTGAATGTTTCAAGAGACTTCATTTTATAAAGCTACGGCTAAAAACCGGATCAATTGGCCAGAGCCTTTGAGATACAATGAACTGAGCATGCCCTTTGTACTGGTGAGAGACAGCGTGTTTGCACTGACCGAAAACATGATGAAGCCATCCCGATATCCACGCAGTGGGAAATATAAAGTGCATATACAATTGCCGGCTTTCAAGAGCTAGGGGAGTTGTGGAAAATTTATTTGGCATCATGCATGTTGCGTTTATTTCGCAAGCGTATTTCTCTCCAGCGTGCAAATGCTGAAGTTGCTGTGATGGCATATGTATACCTACATCATTTTTTTAAGGCGAAATAAGCAATCGAGGGCACTCTACATCCCACATGGAACATTGGATGGCGAGGATTTCAATCACAACATCGTGGAAGGATCTTGGCGCTGAAAAATTGGACCTGGCATTATGTGGAATTTGGAAGCTTTAGGAAGGCCACCCACTCAATCTGCTATGGCAATAAGAGACCAGTTCGCTGAATATTTCATGAGTGCATAAGGTGTTCCAAGGCAGATATCATACACAATTGCCCATATGTAGGCACTATAATAAAAATATCTTAATTAAACTTAAATGTGACTTGTGTCACCAATGTGTTTATGCTGCCAGAAGTTGTCGCTCCTCTGAGTAAAAACATCATGGAATCATAAGCAAATCATAAACTAGACTTCACATCATCCCGACCACTACCAGTGATTTTCGTACATGTATTTTTTTTTTTCCCCCACGAATAAAGTGTGAGCGGAGTGTGTGGACTTTCGCCTCTACTTCTTTTCTTGACAGTTTCAATGCATTGGCTATATCTTCCCACGCGTCGCGTTTCTTATCGTTTTAATCTCGGTGAAAAGTGTCCCATAAGAATTCATGGTTTTATTACAGTTCATAGGTTTCAGTACTGCCTCGTTTCCCCACATTGCTGACATGTTGAGCGGCACTTTGGTTTCCGTCTACACTCACTAAGAACTGACGCCAGAATGTGGCGCGACCCTGTGCACTCGCCGAGCGAGCGCAGGCAACATGTCCTGCGTCATACACAAATGCCGCACCATGTTGCATGCAACGTTAGGGAACAGTATGCAACGTTGCGCACGTCTCTTGGACTCCACGTTGCGCGTCATGTTGAGGGACATCTGTTAAGTTCTTTGATTTATTTGGCAGATTTGTTTTGAGATGATCACATTGAAAAAAAGTTAACAAGTCAACAAAACATTCTTCAAATTCCATATTTTATTGTATCAAAACATATCCAAGTTACACATAAGACTTTATAAATGACAAATTTCACCATCAGCAACATCAGTCTGGACTTCCTTTTTGAAAGGAGATAATTCTACCTGTTTCTTCTGAGGTAAAATACAAGTGTCGGTTTGTCTAGACCACAAGTCTCCAATGCTCAAATATGCATCATGTTACTGTTAAATACTGCCTTTCAAATTTGACTTCCCAGTATTTTAGATACAACATGAATATATAAAAACATGAGATATCTTGGTCTGACTTGGTACAGAATAGCACAAAGTGTATACATCGAGGTATTCTTAAACAACTAATTCCAATTGCCCTGCAGTATTTACACATTTAAACCTAATACACCCATCAACTTAAAAATGTACATTATGTCTAAATCATGATAAGAGGTATGCTTTTACACACAAATCAACACCACATTGTGAGATGCTGGCACCTTAAGGGCATAGATAGTTGTGAGGTAAAAGTTGAAGCATGCTACTAATATTGACTTGAGTCTGTAACTGGAAGAACCCATGGAGACAGTTTAATTACTATGTGATTGAATCCTTTTCATAAAACTCAACTCTACTAGCTAGCCAAAATCCAATAGGGGCAGATGCCCTCGCTGTTCTGTCCCTTAAAAAAAACAATAACTAACTAATAACAAAATCAAATAAATGCTGTTCACTCTTTCCATATAGGCTCAAATTTGCATTGCTGGAGCTGAAGTTACTCCCCAAAAATTATGAGTTATGACTCATCATCAATAACCTTTTGCCAGCTATTTTGCAAGTTAGGCTAAGCATTCTCAAGTATAAATTCCCACATGGATGACAATTCTGAAAGTAAACAGCTGCCTGTAGCTTTACTGTAGACAAGGTTATCGGTAATTGCTTGCAGTGAGACCTTGTGCGCAGTTTTAGGAAATTGATAGGGGTGTGATTTTATGTTAATTTACCCTCATAGTGTTTATTTCATGGGAATACCAGTTATGACATAATACATTATATTATCCAAAACAAGAAATACTATAAGAAAACATATTTACAGGTAAAAAGAAAGAACAGTGATGTAACACTGTATGATAATTCATACACCATGACTGGGATGGACAGCTGCAGAGGTCCAGAGAACAATCCTGGCACTGACAATGGATATTTTGGATAATTAGGTTTTCACAAGGATTTCATGATAAATATGATTTTTCATGCCAATGCATTAATTTCATGAAAATCATTAGATTTAACTTTCTTAACGAGATTCTAATTTTTCACACATACAATTAAGTTTCCAAAAATGTTGTCAATACCAAAATATCACCCCCCTAAACATTGGTCATTTGAAAGTCTTTGTCCAGTCCATACAGTGAGCATAAACACATGCAGCTTCTTAGAAATCCATTTTGTACTAGAGATGAGAAGCAACACTCAATCTCTGCATCAGAGGATAGTGCAACATTGAGTATGGCTGTTTTAGAGGACAGAACAGCAAGGTTATCTGCCCCACATAACACAATTTAAAATACAAACTTAGATTAGTTAAACTTTAAATATGAAAAATATCACTAAAACAAAAAATAAAATAAACTATTAATAACAATAGAACACAAAACTTAGAATTTTGAACAAAAAAAAAGATCAAGTTTTTAACATTAAATAACACTTTAGATTGCTGGCTCTAACCCATGCTCATTTATAAAGTGGATGATGCAATCAGCAGCCACCACATCATCGGCTAATATAAAATTGAGTGTATTCTGCAGACCAAGGTTTTTTCATAGATCTGCAACACCATTTTGAAACCATACTGGCATTAGAGCTGTTATTGAAACCCGTTTACTGCACAGAGAAAAAGAAAGAGTTTTATATAATTTCTAAGTGATCCACTTTTCTTAGATGGGCAATAACAATCTTGTTAAAATAGGCATCTTATAAAACAAAACACTACTGTCTGTTCACTGAATCGAGACAGTGGAAGTAGACATAGCTGTGCACGTGATTGCAGTGCTGCCCGCAAGGGGTGCATAAAATGTGCCTATTTACAGTGGCTCATTTAAGACAGTGACGACAATTGAGCTAGTTTGTTTCTTATTCGATATTTCAAAAACTACTGAATCTATTTGGATGAAACATCATTTGCTGGTTTCCTTACAATCTCTGCATCACGGTGTACCATCGGGGAACGGTCAACAAATAGGATGCCCAATGGGAGAAAAATAAATGTGAATACGAGTTTTTTCAGCACGCTGGAAATCACAGAGTATTATAACCTCAAAACAATTGAAGTTACAGAGATGGATAAAAATAATCTAAGTTTATTCATACAAAATCTCATGTTGATACGACTACTAGTACATAAGATATGAAGAGAATTTTGGGAAAGTTCTACCACTCTTTTGTAGGGCACTCAAGACATGTTCTGCAAGTATGTATTAGCGCCATCGTGTGTGATGTTGGGAAATCAGGTTACCAACCATGGCCACCTATTGATGGAGCACCACAGAGTCTAGTGTTTTGTGCCATAGAGATTCTTCTTGTGGTCCACCAGTGGGTGACAGGTGGCTTTGACTAAGGACTATGTCACTATGGTGATGTCATGTTTGAATGAGAATATTCTAAGAAGAATTGAGAGGTTATCTTGAGGTTGGAAGAGAAAAATAGAGTGTCTGCTTGTGGAGAATGGGAATATGAAATGTTGAGAATATTATGTTCTGAGAAAGGAAAATATTATGTGATGTGGAGGTTATATCTTTTCTGTTTGTGGTGATGATTTGTGTAGGCAGTTATGAGAATGTTATGTTGTGATGTATGGTAGAGGCTTATTGAAGTAATAAGAATGAAAGAAGAGTATCAAGTACGTATTATGATTTGCTTTGTCCATGCAGACAGACAAGTATTAAGGGTTGTATTACTCTGAAAAAGTGGAGTATAAGAAATGAAGCAGAATACTAAGAATTGTGTGGGGGGTATTTTTCCCTCATGAAAGTTGTTGCGGATTTAGCGAGTACATCGCCCCGCTACCCTGAGGTGGCAAGCTTCGATATAATTTTTATTACAGCCTTAACAATGTACCTCGACCGACAGGTATCCTTTTGGGAAGTTGACATGCTGGCATTAAAAGACTGTTAAGCCTGACATTTGACAGTGTGCGATAGCAAAACCTGACGCAGTAGGCCTCCCCCATGCGGAGTACCCACCCACACGTACCGTGAGTTGAATTGATCACCTGAGAGATCCAGGTAATGGAAGCTTGCTTACGTGTTGACAAACAAGTATTGATAGTTTTGGTTGCCAAAGAACAACCAGCAAAGAAGAATTTGTAAGTGGTGAAGAAGAATTATTGTTATATGTTTGTGATTTCAACCTTTCTTCAGGGTATTTGCATTTGAACTGTCATCGTGTTATGTATCTAGTATTAGTTATTAATAAATAAGGGTATATTTGGAAAGTCTGTGTACTGTACTTTGTGTGATTCATTTAGCAAGTACATCGCCCCGCTACCCTGCGGTGGCAAGCTTCGATATAATTTTTACATGGTGGCCACTGAAATCGGTCAACGATTTTCCAAATTTAATAATAAGCACGAGTGCAGGGGTGGGGAGGGGGGCTTTATCGGTTGCCTACTTCAACCAAAATAAAGCAGTTGTGTTTGGTTTTCTTATACAGATGTTGACAAAAATTAGTGGTGATACAAACTAATGATTTAATTGTTGTTTTAAAAAAACCTTTGCGACTCAATATCCGCTTAAAAAAAAAAGAGAAAAGAATGCCGCCTGCAATTTTATTGCGGTGAAGTTGTCTACACTCAATATGTTTTATAAAAATACTATCGCGTGTTCTCACACACAAGTATTGATAGTTTCGTTAACAATAGAGTGCTCACCCAAAACCGCAGCGGGTGAATGATTTAAGATGGAAAGATTTTTATAATTAATTAAAGTGGCTATTTTCCAGGAGTTTTCAAATTTTTCATCATTTTCCAGGAATTTTCCAGACCTAATAGAAATCCAGGAGTTGTGGCCACCATGTTTTTAGTACAGCCTTAACAATGTACCTCGACCAGCAGGTATTCTTTTGGGAAGTTGACATGCTGGCATTAAAATACAGTTAAGCCTGACATTTGTCAGTCTGCGATAGCAAAACCTGACGCAGTAGGCCTCCCCCATGTGGAGTAACCACCCACACATACCGCGAGTTGAATTGATCACCTGAGAAATCATTCTGACGTATGTTCAGTACGCCCGTGGAATAAGAGAACACCCGTTTGCTAAGTGACAGAATTGACTATCTCGGAAATATGATGATCTTTTAAGTTATCATGTGCAGTCCAGTGTGTAAGGGGTTAACTTAGTAGGATTTGGCCCAAAGGGCTCTGGGTTCGATTCCCAGCCGGACCATGGGGTTTTAATCTCCTAGGGCTGATTCCCCTGGCTCAAGAACTGGGTGTTTGTGACATCATCATCCATTTCATCCTCATCATGCCACGCAGTTTTTCCACAGGCGTTAATTAGAAAGACCTACACCAGTCCTACTATAGGAGGCCATATGACATTTAATTTTTCGGCAAAGTACAGGAGCAACTCATCGACAAATGAAGCAGAACAGTTCCTAAAAGACATTGTTCTTAATATGCGATTATCCTTACTTCATTCATACGGCCACTAACCCCGGGCGGAAGTCCGTCTTCGTCACCTCTGTGAATACATATCAACTACTTCAAGGTCTGTGTAACAGGGTGTCTACCAACTCATCTTAAAAGAATTCCCTGATTTTTTCAGGATTAATGAGAGAATTCCCTGAGTAAAGACTGCTACACATTCGCCCGGGAACAGGAAGTGTGATGAAATGCACGCCATTTTGGGTTCGTTTTAAGCGCTCTCCAGGAACAAGAAGCAAAATGTAATCCAGGAAAGCAAATGGAAAATAGGATTAAGTTTTATGTTTCCTGCTCTCGGAAATTCCAGGAGCCAAACAGATGTGAGCAATGGCGGCACAAGGGAAACAGTTGTGAAAATAAATGTATTTCAATAGAATAAGTGAACTTATTGTCCAGTAAAATAAGCAAGGTTTATGAAGTCATGCTGCTTTCACTACGGTAAATCCCCCAATAAAAGGGACAACGGGAGGTTGAATACACACATCAAGGTGTGTATCATATGAGTGCGATCATCTTAGACCAATATTTAATTTGTAAAACCATTCATTACCATTGAAGTCGCTGATCCTACGTCGCAGGAATGATGATATTCGATAGCATAAGTCTGAATATAGGCCTACACAGTAATTTACACATATCCAAGGGACGAAGGGAGGCATATTCCAAGCTCCCACTCTCAATTAGGTCCACCTCGTCATGATAAAAGTAATGGAGTTAATCAATTTATAAATGCATTTAAATGAAGGAAATCATTATGAATGATGTTTCAACAGGCCAGAACACACTATTATCAGTCTAAAATAATTTAGGTTGGTTGGTTCCTCAGTTTAGGGGCTGCGACAACGCGGTCATCTAGCCCCGTGTACTTTGGGTGTGTGTAGAATCTGTCTGATAACCGGTCTTAATTGTGATGACTGTATTAGTGTATGTTTCTGTTTCTTAATTCAAGTAAGGACTGCATACTTTGAATTTTTCAAGTAGTTCCTACTTTTGCCGCCAAACGCCACCGTCAACAACTACTAGTTCAGAACTTGGCTACTAGACGCCACCGCAGTCGGCTCCTGGCGACGAACGTAGGAACCTGAGCATTGTTTACATTTTTAACCTAATTTAGCTTCGCACAGGTGTAATTAGTGAAGGTTCTTTAACATGCCATAAATCTAAGACATGGGACCGCCGGCTTTACTTCCAAGGCATACCGAGGGATTTTTAACGCTCTTAAAAATTCCGTTGACTTCGGCCGGGTATGAACCCGCGATCTTGGGCATAGAAGATCAGCATGCTACCAACTACGCCACCGAAGCCGCTAAAATAATTTAACCAAGTCTGCTTGATAATACAAGGTAGAGTTTGAAAGGTGTTGCAAAAACATTTCCTGGGCACAATTAAAAACAAAATTGGACATAAGTTCTAGCCTAGCTAAGGAACGTAGGAGCAGACAATAATCAAAGAATACCGGGATGGAAAAGCCGCGCAAACAGTATTATCAACCCAGGTCTAATAACACCTTGTTACCGGGGCGTGCGCTACCCAATTCCTTACTGCGGACCGGGCAACTGAAATACACCTAGCATGAGAAGAAAGATGGAACATAAATACGTGTAATTTTACTTACTTGTCCATCCATCAACCTCATCCTCACAACTTTCACTGCTATTATTGTCAATTTCACTCGTATTATTATCGTGACAGACTCGTCCGAACAGATTATCGAACTGTCAGTTCCGCGCGCGCCATGCTAACACTTGACAATACACGCGGTAACCGAGTGTTATAAAACCTCACTTCCAGTACCGAAAGCATTAGCAAGACAACAATATACCTATCTGCATTTCGTTGAACAAAGGCCTTAGCTCGTAAATAACACGTAGTATTTTGATTAATGAACGGCGGAGAGGAGAATATTACACAAGAATGAAGCACTGTAAGAAAACGTTAATAAACGTAGCTGGTTGTCCGCGCACCAATACAAAACTACGTAAATTAACGCAGCCCGTCATCAGCCAGTAGTAGTCAAAATTCGATCGCTAACGGGAGTTTAAATAGTCCCTAAATCTCTACTTAGCATAAAAAGAAAATTATTTATGTTCAAAGGAAGCCATGCAGTAACGATATCAATGAAAAAGTCGAAAAAAACAGGCGTCCGTGCGCTTTTTAAGCTTACGCTGGGCAAACTGTTAAAAATATCAATATACTATGAGTGTAAAAATTGTTCAGCATGATAAGTTCTACAAAAAAGTCCGCGAGAGCATATCTCTATCTCCAATACATCGCCCACTATACGTGTTTTTAGATTGGACGGGAGGGGGATGTGTGTTGCATGCACCTCGCCATTCTTCGTCTGACAGGAATTCGTTGCTCATGCTATCTCCATGATAACATAATGGATAGTCCAGTCAGTGATTTTAACCCATCATGCCGAGACGTAAAACGGATATAGGCCTAGGTCGTAGTTCATTGACATCGGGAAAAAAAAAGAGCTCGTCACGAAATGCATTCACAACTGTTTCCGAGCGAAGCTAGTATAAACAATACTAAATTTAAAATATTTTGTCGCCAAAGTTGCTACATCTACCGACAAAATCGCTGATCGCAACGAACAAAATGCTCAAGGCCCAATAAAATGTCGTAGTTGGCTCCTGCGCAGAAGGCGAACGGAAAGGTTGCCACATCATGTGTTCAGTTGAGCTTGAGAAGGCACTGCTCATTGGCAGAGCACTGTCATCAGTAGCGAGCGATAACTTCCTGCGAAATTCGAAAGTATTGCTTCCACTTTTACTGAAAATCCCTGATAAACAAAGAAATTCCCCGATTATTCCAGAAATTCGTAATTCCCTGAGAATTCCCGGTTTTCCCGGGTCGTAGACACCCTGTGTAATGAATGACTGGTGCACAGTCTCAGTTGACTATCAGCTCGTGTCTCAAACAACACATTGGGTTCCTCGTCCTTGATAATACTTTCTGAATTAAATACAGTAGGGGAAAGTCTGGTAGCCCCGGACATTTTCATATTTTGTTTACTGTCCGTACCCATTCATCGAATTTTAGGCAATATTTACGTTATCACACAGTTTATGTACAGTAGCACACTGTTTAAGGCAATATTAGTAATTTGAAAACGTTCTGAAGGAGTTGTGGGTTTGATAAATTTATTCACAATTCGTACATTAAATCAATCTGTCTGGTACCCCCGGACATACAAATAACTGCTCTAAGATTTCACAAAGATTGAACTTAACCCAAAAATCAACATGCATATGTCACAGATATAATTATCATCATGAGTTGTTTCTAACTCAGCACAACCCTCATGAGCCCATCCCTTGCACCTACAACACTGTATCCAGTTTGTGGGTCGGCAGGACAGGATAGAAACAACCAAGTTAAAGTGGTATGGACATATGATGAGAATGGGAGAGGAGAGAGTGCCAAAGAAAGCTTTTCTGGAAAAGGTTTCGGGGAAGAGACCGCGCGGAAGGCCCCGAAAGAGATGGGCAGATAGTGTGGGAGTGCGTGGAGAAGAAGGGAGGAAAACCTGAAGATGTACTTAAAGGGGGAGAGGAGTGGTGGAGAGACAGGCAACGTTGGAGGTCCTTGATTCACAACCCGACCCAGGAAGCTGGAAACGGGAAATGAAGAAGAAGAAGATGAGGAGTGCTCAAAATATGCGCATGGTGAGAACGTGCAAATAAGATCACTTGCAAGTCTTTGTGACTGCATAGTCCATCAACTAACAGGAGGACAGGGCTTTCCTCTGTAGGATGCACATGCTTCACAAATTTTTTCATCCATATTAAGAAATTCTCCATTTTGCTGCATCACTACAGTAGATTCAGTAGGCGAATTTATCATAAGCCTGTTTCCAGTCTTTTATATGTTGCACCATCTCATACTCCAGTTGTTCCGAAAATATGTTTTCGAACCTACCCAACGTCGGAGTAATCGATAATTCAACTTCACAGCCTTTTATTTTCTTAATTTCATCACGCAAAGAACTTTTCGGCACGCCAAATACTTGATCAGCTTCTCTACATGATATTGTATTCCCTAACACCCTTTCTATCGCATCTTAACTACAGGTACCTCCATTGGTATTTCTGCCTTTAAACTTCAGCAATTTTTAAGCCCAGAAATTACCTGCAACCAAATAAAAACATTGTCACTCTGTCCGGGGCTACCAGATTGTTTATGTAAGAGGAATACATTCACATCCCCTCAACTACAAATACTTTCGTTATGAAATATGTTGGCTGTGTTTTTTAATGTATTTTGAATAATTAGGATAAGTGCCAAGTGGGTGCTTTCCCTGGTACAGAGCTTCAAATTTAAGTTCTGTCCGCGAGTATTGCGTGCCAAAACAACATGTGTTTACAGAATGCATGCTTGCCAACTTACAAAAATAAAACTATTCACAAATGTACGTGGATGGTAACTACCAAGCAGCAGAAATTGCATGCTGCTCTATCTGGTGAGTAGGTGTGCAAGTAAGCCATGTCCCGGGCTACCATCCGTCCGCGGCTTCCGGACCTTCCCCTATATTTCATTTCGTGGACGTGCGGCCAATTTATATATACGATAACGAATCTAACTCGGTGTTAAGAGGGGCACATTGGCTCTTGGGATTGTGGTAGGTGCAAAGTAATGCCCTTCCCATTGTGGATGTGTGGCTAGAATGCTTATCACTCCATAATTCAATAGACCCTACGGTACTGAAATTGCCCGTACATGGCTGCTGGTACCACGTGACCCGCTAAGCCAGTAAAAAAAAAAACTAGTCCCCCACAATTGTCGCCACTGTATGTGCCCGTTGAACAAACTGTCACTGTATGCCCATTGAACGAACTATCTCCGATCATCTTGGCTAGCCGGGTGACAGAGCGTGTTTTCCTGTCCCCGAGTGATCACGTGCAAGTATTTATATGCACTATCTCGACTGGGCGAATAGGCAGTAGTCTTCATCAAAATAACAATGAATTATTTAAATAACTCAACAGAAGATGTAAAATGTTCACATCATCCATTTAGAAACTTTCAAGGATTTGAATAAGAACTTAATGGAACATCATTTTAATGTATAAGTGTACAAGAAAGTGCTTTTAAAATGCTATGTTATTTTAATTGAAGACAAAAGTTTTTTTTTATAAAATGCAAGACTAAATGATTTGATCAACATGCTGAAGAAGAACATGATGTTCAAAATATGAACAAGTAGTTAATATTGAAATGAGAGTACTGTAATTCAAGTATTGACTGGGGAGAATCTTAAAGAACTCTTAGGTTATTTTTGTCAATGCAGATCCTAATAAATCTAATGTTAAATTCATGTTACTTTATACTTACCACAAAATGACAGTGCTGTGACTTATTCAGTGACGCCCGAATAAGTCACAGCGCGGGCAGACGGCGGGAGTTAATTACCGTGCGGCCGTGTGAGAGTGCATTTATGCAACTCATCTTCACCAATAGTTACAAGGTGAAGTCTTTCAAAGTATAGTCCATAAACTACTTCACTGAAACTTAATGAATGATTATATGTGGTAAATGTTCTCCCAAACCACTAATTTTGTCCTGTCTAGTTCACTAAATAAGAGCTGGAGATGGTTGTGGATGTCTTTTTTTCCAACAAGAAATGTGTAATTATAATGGTTATCAAATGGGAAACTATTTGTCCTCTAGATCAAATCTGGGGCTCACAGTTCTGCATTGTAAGAAATTGCAAGCTTTAGATTGGATAGCGCTCGGCAGCTAATTCGTATACAAACAGCCCCCCCCCATTTGTGAACCATTGTAGTTTTATTCTTTATAGGAAGCTTATACTAAAATGCTCTTGAGTTTATATTTCAAGATGTTCACCATCCAAAACTAATGTCTCCCAAGTACTGCCAGGGATTCAAACCAGTCTTGCATATATGCAAAATATCTTGTAGAACACAGTTTTGCTGCATTACATTCAAGCTTTGTATTTAATGAACAATTAAAATCTTTCTCAGACCATTTTGTGTACAGGCCAGTAAAATAGTTGTATTAGGCATTCAAGAAGCAGGTTTCACTCTATGCAATAACATAACAGAGGGGTGAAATATCCTTCTCTCTACAGTCTTTCACAAATATTAATTGTACTCAATGTATGCTGCTAAAGTATAAATATGGAATACTGAATAAGAATATTTTAAGACAGGGAGAAGCAACATACTATAGATATTTACTTTAAGGTAGGCATGGGCTATTAAATCAGTCATACACTATACAGACATGTGTAGAAAACCCTAAATATGGTTTAGGTTTCATCCATTTGTTGATTCACAAATCTATATAGGAAAAAGAAAACAAGGTATGCTGGCACATGCGTATCATTGAGTTTGCCCTTTTCTCTGCGTTTTTACCCTTCTTTTCCTGCCCAAGGATTGATTTGTTATTTTAATTAGGCACATCATGGCCATCAGCTTCTTGAACTTGGGTGGGTAAGAAATTTATCTGATAACTGTAAAGCTGTATGTACTGTAATTATTAGGGTCTAATATGTGCCCCAGGACGTAAAATAAGGTACTATTTTGGCAATTGCCCAGAGTGTGTGTGGGAAAAACCACACTCAGGATGGTCTGTCAGGGCTAGGATTCGAAACTTGGATCTCCATTATGCTAGCTGTCCAGTTCAGTCATGAAGCATGGCTTAAGACCACTGCAAGTTCTGTTTTTCTCACTGCAAGGAATGAGTTTTAACTTTTGATAATTTTCTGAAGCTTTGAACCACAAAGCGTTACTACTATTGTGGAGCTTGAGTATCATCTTCTGGCTTGTGATTAAGACTGTGGCAATCCTGTTGAATTAGTAGCCAGAACTGAAGCCTTTAAGCAAAAGTACGAAAGGCATACTGAAAGTCGTGGGTGGCATTTTTCTTTAATCAAAATCCTTTAATACAGAATAACCACTAACTTGACTATATCCAACAGCAGTAAACAATGATGGTTGGCACAAACTAATAGGCTGTCACGTAACCTCAATTCTAAAGCCAAGTTGTGCAATATTCCTTTGGGGTGCACTGGCCTCGGCTAGTGTTTCAAAATATTGAAAAATAAATGATGATTAATGATATTGGTAGTGAATATATTGCGTAACATGTCACAATAATTACAATGCAAAACACAACATTGCATTAAATGCTGATCACTTATTCCTTTATTTCTTAAATTCAATTCAATGGAAAAGCTGTGTGTTATACACAAGTAAAGAGTGTATGTATTGGACCTTTAAATTACATCTAGCCACTAACACACTGATCTGACCATCACACATAAGTTCAGAATAAGAACATCACTCATATTCTTCAAATTTCAGAAAATGTAGGCATACTGCAATACAAAGGACTTTAACAACTGTGTGAAGGTGGAAACCATTCTCTTTTCTATGCAATTGGTATGGTTAGTGGAGTTTCCAAAATTCCAAAAAGAATGAAATATTGAGCAAGTTTTAGGCTGTTCACAGCCTAGCTTAGTAGCCTAGTAGATATTTTGATAAGTTTATACGATATGTAAAGTTATTTTGCATACTACGGATCAGAGCAAAAATGAAATTTAAGTTTTATTAACTTTGTAAAACAAAATAGCAAATTAAAAAACTGCAATATAAAGAATCAACAAACAGATATCTCATCGCCAGGCAAAGCCTGCCTTCTCAATAAAAATGAGAGACCTAGACAATGTCTGTTACGGTACTTCCCATTTTCATTGATCTTGACTAAAGAAGACACCAATTTCCATCTGCAATGGTTATGCACACTTCTTGTTAATGCTAGTAAAAGTATTTTTGATTCAATGCTAACATTTCTATACATGTGTTTTCCTTTCCTTTTTATACCAATTGCTGCAACTAAGCTGAAGTTCAATGTTTCAAACAGTGAATGAAGAATGGACAGTTCCATAAGGTAACAAGAGTGTGTCTAGCACCTGAAGGGGCAATACAAATACAAAAACAAGAATAAGAAAACAGAGTTATATTCCAAGGCATTGGGTTGGCAGGTACAGTCTTCCTCCCTGTAAAAAATATTTAAGAAAGGAACGGAGGGAGCTTGTAGTTTTATGTGACTGTTAATCTCGCGATCATGAGACCTCCATTTTTACGTGGAATCCGAACCATAGGAAGTGATATTTCACTTAGAAAATCTCGCATGCATTGACCGGGAATCGAATCCGGTCTGCAGCTTGATCACTGTGCCCCCACCCCAAATATTTAAGACTGAACAAATCAGCCCATACTTACATACTTGTCGACAGGAGATAAAGTTAAACATTTCATTCTTGAATGAAATACAGCAGAATCAGATTTTGCCTCAACTACCTTTTAGTATTTTTCTTCATTTCTAGGGAGGAAATGAGTCTTGTGCAACATCAAATGAAGGTTTTGCGGATTGATTTTCCAAATCAGTTAGCTGAAAATGTTCAATTCACTTCAGACTCAACCCTGAGTCATCCTGAGCAAAATTATGTTTCACTTCGTGATATCACAAGTTGGCAACAGCAATATAAAGAATCAACAAACAGATATCTCATATAGCCAGGAAAAGCAACTGGCATTACCACTCAGAATTAAAAACTTGCCTTCATGAAAATGCGAGACTAGAGAATGTCTGTCACTTCCCATCGTCATCGATCTTGACCAAAGAAAGCACCGATTCCCATCTGCATTAATTATGCTCACTTCTTGTTAATTCATATAAGAGTTGCCAATTGAACTTAGTGGACAACCCGTTAGGAAATGGAATGGTCAACATCAAGATGCGGACACCACTACAAAAGGGAAACAAGAGTAAAGAGGACAACGGTGAAATGAACCGCGACTTTGAAAATCGTTTTAGTTCAACAAGCAACAAAAATGTAAATAATGATAAAATCTCCATTTCTAGTATTGTTATATTTTTGGGTTTCATGAATATCATGAAAATAGTGTGTAATATTTATTTACAGTGAAACTTCAATATCCCTGGAAATATATAGTTTTCCTGAATTCATTGTCCAAATTTTGCAGTCCTCAGAATCTTCCTATTTAACCAGAGTTAATAAACCCCACATCAATTGTACCTCGAAATGTCATTTATCTAAGTCTATTGTCCAGATATCTTGGTCCCAACAAACCTTGATCCTCTATTTATCATTTTCAAGAATGAGTGTGTTAAAAATTCATGCAATAGCAATTCGTGTTCTATGTGCAATATATTTGGAGTACCCTGTAGTAAAGATGAGAGCCATTTACTATCTAATTTATTCTTGTTCAAACGGCAAACACATTTCCGTTCATGTGCACAGTGGAAACAGTACGTAAGCGTGATTTTTCGATTTAAATTAAGTTCTGTAACTTGTTTCATATTGTGCAGACAGTAGCTTCTGAGAAATATGTGCATAATGGTTTATCTGTTAACCTTTAACAAATTCAGGCATACTGCCTACTGGGAAATATAACACCAAAAAATGATGAATAATAATGAAAATATTTGCTGAAGGCAGCTTTAGTGAGAGTACTGGTATGTTTATTCTTTGAAGAATTGATACACAGTATGGTATTATATGCAAAGGTTGGAATATGCAAATTTACACCATGTACATACAAACATAGAGTTTAGTAAAAATTTTGCATTATAGTCACTGATTGTTATAGAAATCCCTTTCGTATAAAAATTCCAAACAAACTCCACCCAAAAGTAAGCAAATTTTAGCTGAATAATATATTGTGGGGTTTGAAGCCATTTTTCAGTGTTGCCTTAGTAAACAAAAGTTTAGTGCTTTTCAGTCGGTCAACACGAATGTACCCAAAAGAGCTGGGTTATGCCCTAATCCTGAAATAAATTACATGAGATTAATAAATACACTAGGATGACCAGTTTCGATCGTCAAGCGATCATTATCAGATCCATTTCACTTAGGCTATAAAATCTATGTTTGAAAATACAGGTGAAAATATTTACAATATGTACAATTATTTAGTTGCAGTATTGGGAATGCAACTGTCGGTGTATGCTAATTGTAGTGATAGGTGAAATGCTAAAATGGTCATAGAAATCTGGAGTTTGTCTATTTGGAGTGCCTATATGGTTGTAAAAAGTCAACTAAGGTTATACTGTAATATTACAGGCTACTACTTATCTGGCACTCCAAATAGACAAACTCCAGATTTCCATCACCATTTTAGCATTTCACCTAACATCATATATATACTACAATTAGCATAAACCGACAGTTACATTACCAATATTGCAACTAAATAATTGTACATCTTTATATATATAATTCTTCGACATGTGTGTATGTCACTGAACTCCTCCTAAACGACTGGACCGATTTTGATGGAATTTGGTATGTATATTAGGGTGGGTCCATGTATGGTTTAGATTCACAATCTGACCCAGTAGGTGGAATGAACACAATTTTAGAACCACAATTTACACACAAATTTAGAACCACAATATACAGTCAAAAACAGTCGTCATGGAAACCACTAGCTTTGGCCTTGGTGAAAGCTGATGTCTTTGGACGGTTTGTCTCTGCACAATGGAGCCACCTGGTCGCAACCAGTGCAACTACTGCCATTACTTACACTCCGCCCACGGCGGAACGTTGCTTTTTTTTAACCAAAGGTGGCAGGTGATGTCGAATTCTACTGTTTGTCTCTGCACGTTAGAGCGTTTCAAAGTCCCGTATGCGTTCATATACCATTCGTCCGATAGCGATGAAACTTGGGTGAGATGTTGTGTACACTCCAGGGAAGGCTTCTGGCTTAGTAAATCAATTTCACAATAGGAAGCGCATGACTAGATTCAACATATGAGTGACGACGCGCCAAGCGTTTCAACTAAATCCCGTATAAATTTATATACCATTCATCGATTGAGATGAAACTTTGATGAGTTGTTGTGTACACTTACCTGAAGGCTTCTAACTTAGTAATCCATTTCACAGGAGGTTGCGCATGAGTAGATTCAACAAATGAGCGACGACGTGCGAAGAGTTTCAACAAAGTCCCGTATGCGTTCAAATGCCATTCGTCCGATAGCGATGAAACTTGGGTGAGATGTTGTCTACAGTTACGTGAGGGTTTCTAACTTAGTAAATCCATTTCACAGGAGGTTGCGCACGAGTAGATTCAACGAATAAGCGACGACACGCGAAGCGTTTCAATAAGGTCCCGTATGCGTTCAAATACCATTCGTCCGATTACGATGAAACTTGGGTGAAATGTTGTATACATCCTAATGAAGGTTTCTGGCTTAATAAATCCATTTTACAATAGGTAGCGCACAAGTAGATTCAACAAATGAGTGATGGCAGCACGCGATTCATTTCAACCAAGTACCGTATGCGTCCATATACCATTCATCCGATTGCGATGAAACCTTGGTGAATCATTGAGTACACTCCAGAGAAGGTTTCAGGCTTAGTAAATCTATTTTACAATAGGTAGCGCATGAGTAGATTCAACAAATGAGTGACGGCATGCGAAACGTTTAAAGAAAATCCCGTGTGCGTTCATATGTCATTCATCCGATTCCGATGAAACTTTGATGAGTTGTTGTGTACACGCCAGGGAAGGTGTTCAACTTCGTAAATCCATTTTTCAATATTGGAGCGCATGAGTAGATGTAATAAATGAGTGACAACGTGCGAAGCGTTCCAACAAAATACCGTATGCGTTCATATACTATTCATCGATTGCGATGAAACTTTGATGAGTTGTTGTGTACGCTTACGTGAAGCTTTCTAACTTAGTAAATACATTTAAGTTGGTAGAGCACGAGTAGATTCAACAAATGAGTGACAGCACACAAATCATTTAAACAAAATCCCGAATGCGTTATATGCCATATATCCGATTGCGATGAAACTTTGGAGAGTTGTTGTGCACGCTCCCACGAATGTTTCTAGATTAGTTAATTCATTTCACGATAGTTTAGAGGCAGTTAACAGAAATTGAAAAAATATTGTGTATCCAAAAACACTTCAAGAAACAAAGTTACAACACTTTCTTTGATTGGCAGGACAACGTCTGCCGGGTCAGCTTGTATTGTATATATTTTCACCTGTATTTTCAAACATAGATTTTATAGCCGAAGTGTAATGGATCTGATGATGGTCGCTTGACGATCGAAACTGGTCATCCTAGTGTATTTATTAATCTCATTTAATTTATTTCAGGATTAGGGCATAACCCAGCTCTTTTGGGTACATTCGTGTCGACAGACTGAAAAGCACTGAACTTTTGAATAATATATATATAAAGAAGTTTTACTGTTCTTGCAAAGTAATACACCAAAGCTTTTTATTTAACATTTGTTAATTTTGAAAGAAAAAAGAAAAAAAAGAGAGAGAGAGAGAGCAATTATACACTTATTTTGCAGAAAACAAGTAATTTCACATTTCGAGCCAATTTAGGGGTTTATCCAACTTTTGTTACTTCCACAACGCAAATAGGGCGGAATATTTATTACTCAAATATATGTTAAAATAATATTTTTGACTTGTAGACTTTTGTTGCAACAATGAATGTAAAAAAATAAAATATTTAGGACCCTCCAAATTATTCAAGATTGTCTCTTTCCTGTCACATCTCTGCATGTTATTAAAAACAATTGGTCCAATAAGTTTTAAAATTCTGGCTGAATGCTTTTACCCATGTATTTCAATGTGGTTTGTATGTAACTCTCCTTCATTCTGGGCAAGAGTTGCCATTTAATTTTTTCATGTTAGCAAGATTTTTCTTTTTCTTTTAAAGGTATTCTTAAGAAGTTGGAAGGTTAATTGTACTAGATGGAAAAGCTGGCAAAAAATATTTCGAAGTTCCAACAAATAAAGAGGCATGCAAGAATGCCATATGTTTTCTTTCTACTGTAAACCGACAGCCATGCTTTGGCATTTTATCAAATAAAATTAGTAGACACAGGAGTCGCAGTTTAGTAACTTGGGTATGGGCTACGACGAATCTTTGGGTAACTATTCAAAATGATATTTACCCTTGCCACGGCCAATTAAATCTTAGGATGGCACCTTTCCATTACTTAATCCAATAAAATACCACAACCACCTAATCATTAGTAAGGTGTTCAGCTGTAAAACCAAGCCAAATCCCAGCAACCCTTGTGTCTCTATTACATACTTTTCCCAGGGAAACACTAGATCCCGTGAGATCTCCATAGTTAAGCAACATTGGGTGGTGTCAGAACTCGAATGGGTGACTGGTTCTGGGGGGCCACATGCTGTTGGCGGGGTAAGGGAGGGGGAGCAGAAAGGAACTGGTCACCCTACCGCAAGTAAACCCTGGCTCAGGACCACCTCTTCGGAAGTGCAAATCAACCTTTGGGTTGAAAACCCACCCTCTTCTACAACTACAAGAAGGACCACAGAATTTCTGCAAATATGTCTGAAAGACCTGTCAGAAACTCTACAAGGCTTTAGTATGTTTTAAGTGTTTCCCTGACAATTTGAATGTTTTGAATTTTAAAAAGAAAATGGATGCTATAAAAATGTTCAAGACATGAAACTCTTGTAAAAAATTTCTTTACTATGTGTTATGTAGTCAGCCCAAAGGCTGATTGGGTCATGCTATCGGTTATGGGGATAGCAAGCATAAAAACTAAAATATGAAGTGCTAGGCAGAGCGAGGAATGCAGTTGTTAGCCATGGTTCTCCTCACCAAGCCAAAAAATAATAAAGCAGTCTATACTTCACCCATTCTGCACCCTGAGTCTTGTAATAATGATCCTGAGGGAAATACATCTCTACATAAATATCACTGAAGATGCCAGGTTTAAATCACAGAACTGATTTAAAGGGCTTCCTCACATGCCACATTCTTATGAAAAGAAATGAAGATTAACATAACCAGGTTTGGTTTGATTTGTTATAATACTGCAACCACAACAGAAATATAAAACAATATGTACATCACTCAGGCTATCTCACTCACTAAATCATTATAAATATTTTAAAAATGCTAATTCCTCCTATTGGCTAGTCACCATGACATAGTATTGCTCAAATATGTAACACTATGTATCTTGAACACAATAGATTCCATTCTAAACCTCAGCCAGTGATGAGCACAACAATTTAAGTACAACAAATACTTAATATAAGGGCATACTATTATTGAACAGACCAACATGCATAAAATACATTGCATTTGCTTACACTGATCCAAAAAAGTAAACCATAGAAATCAACAAAGTATCATTCAATTAAGTGAACATCATTAGCTCATTGACAAACAGTGAGCTGAACTGATACATAGAGATAAATATTCATTGGCAATCGATGTATAAACAAGAACAGTTCCATATAAGTTAAGCAGAGATTTAAGGCAACAAATCCTAGGCTACCAATATATCATTAACAATACTTACAAACTATGTATAGCATATAAACCTGACTTCTGTTAGCTGGCTGTCATTTTATATTCAAGATCCAACAGCAATGTTGTCCTCGGGTCTGGCTTCTATTTACATCAGACAGTACTACAGTATTTTGTAGCAACGAATACTTTCTAATGAACCATTGCAATGATCAACAATTTTATACCTGGTAATCTGGTTGTATACAGTCTTCTCCCAACCTGAGATAATATAAACATCAAGTTTGTGTTTAATATTCACAGTTCTTCTGATAAGATGAAAATGTATAAGTCTATTGTTTATGGATTCATTTACTAAAAATGACAATGAAATATTTGCTTGTGTGAAGTGCAATGTTACATGAGGTATCAACTTTCAGACTCTATGCAATGGGGCTAAATAGTTTTGCTTAAAAACTTGAAACAATTATTGTTCCTTTGTACCACTTTAAGATAACCTAGATGTTAGGCCCCTTAAAACAACAATTATCATCATCATCTAATATTTCCCACACAAACCTATTGTTTCCTATCATTTCTTAGCTGTTCGGCCACATATTAGTCGGGATGTTACAATACATCCAACACATTGTGAGGTTAGAATCTATTGTATCCTCTTTTCCTTTACATCCTTTCATATGAGGTTATTTTTTAAATGGACGGATATCAGCCACAATATTAGCCAAGAAATGGCAGCCTACATCAATTCATACATAAAAGCATCCTTACAGGAATCACATGGAAGGAAAAAGCAATTCAAAATTTGTATGACATAAAATGAACAGAAACTGTTGAGACTTATTTCTTGTAAATAGGCCAACCTATTTTTTGCAAACTTTTCTTGAATTGGGCTTGAAACATTCTATTCTGAGTTGTGAAATTTGCAATTAAGTTACTAGGTCTAGAAAATTTCTTTTGGAAATCACATATAATTTTACTGTTAAATTTAGCAGCATTTTTAGACTACTTTTGACAGTCTAAATAAGTATTTCTCCTTTGAAAATATAGGAATTCAGTGACTTTGCGAGTTTGGCAATTTTCTTTCATCTACAACTTGAAGATTATATCTTTCATTAAAAAGAAACTTTGTGCTAACACCGGCCTAATCAAAATCTGTCTAATAGTGTGAAGAAATGTAACTGTAATAGAAATTGAATCATATTTCAATTACAAACAGAAATGACTTTGTGATGATGCCAGTAAATTCAAACTGTATAATAAAAGTGCTAATACCACGATCATCAAACACGAACAAATTCTAGTGCGTGAAAAAACAGGCCATCCTAGGAGAAAGTTGGGTTCATATCCTCACTCTCAATCAAATGTACATGGCATGGCAGGACAGTTGTGATAGACTTTGGATTTAACAAGACAAAATTAGACCAACCGAGATTATTTTTAAAGTTTTGCAAACCCACGTACGCACATTCACAACAAAACGGAAGAATTATCTACTGCACGTACGTCTCAAACTCCTCTATTTAAGAAGTACAATACTAATTAATAAGACCAAGGGTTTTATCATTTCTGATCAGTTCTACTTACGATATTTCTTTTAACATTATACATAACTTAGCATTATTTTATCAAGCGACCTGTGAACTATCTCTTCACCTCAGCATAGGTGTACAGAGTTGCAAATAAATTACAACCAATTCCAACAAACTAATACGAGTGCTTTTGTTTACAACAGGAGCTTAACTTAAGGGTGAATATAGAATAAACATGGCATAGTGAGTGGTAGCCAATTTAGACTGCTGTTACACGTGTTTGAATTTAAATGGTTCAAGTGAAAGCGTTATTTGATTTGTAACTATTCAATAAGAATCTGCAGAGAAATGTCGGGAGATAAAAGGAAACGTGTGACGTTGAGCATAACTCGGAAACTGGAGCTAATTAGCAAGTCAGAAAGCGGTGTGTCTGTTGCCTTTGTCATCATCATTTCCCCTTATCCAGCTCCTGCCGGGTCGGGGTATTTATGGCACTTCTCCACTTTCCTCTTTCCTTCCACCATTCTTCTTCCACGATCTTGTCCCAGTCCAGATTTCTTTTTCTTACGCTGTTCTTCACTGAATCAATCCACCTTGTTCTAGGTCTTCCTCTTGCTCTCTTACCCTTGCACTTCGCCTCCAGCATCTGTCTTGGTATTCTATTTTCCTCCATCCTCTTTACATGTCCAAACCACCTTAGTTTATTCTTCTCAATTCTCTCATTTAGTTTTCCCATCCCAACTTCCTTCCTAACATCTTCATTCCTCACTCTGTCTTTCCTATCATACTTCTTAGGAATTTCATTTCACTGGCTTGGATTCTACTCTCTTGCCTGCTTGTCAGGGTCCAAGTCTCAGCTGCATAAGTTAATATGGGAACATAGTACATTTTATACATTACATCCTTGCTTTTCCTTGGTACTTCCTTATCCCAAACAAGTTTTCTTACACTTTGATAGAATGCATTGCTCTGCTGTACCCTCCTGCCGATCTCCATGTCCAACCTACCAGTTTGCATCAATTCACTTCCTAGGTATTTGAACGTGTCCACAATTTCCAAACTCTGACTTCCAATTTTCACAGTGCCCTTTCCTTATCTTTCCCCTCTTGTCATCACCATGGTCTTGCTTTTCTCTATACTGATTTTCAGGCCGTACTTCTGAATATTTTCGTTCAGTGCATCTAGTTGTTTTTGCAGTTCTTCGGTGTTCCTTCCCCAGACCACAATATCATCTGCAAATAACAGTAACTTCATTTCTTTATGTCCATATGCTTCCTTTGTTCCCTTTACAATTTCATCCATCAACATTATGAACAAGAGAGGTGACAGCACACTCCCCTGTCTTAGTCCAGTCTTGTTCCTAAACCAATCTGTCTTTCCAACTGGGGTCAGTACCCTGCTAGCACAGTTGTTGTACATTGCTTGCACCATTTCCAACATTTCTCTTCCCAGTCTCTTCTTAACCATAGTTTCCCATACCTTCTTTCTGGGGACACTATCATATGCCTTTTCTAGATCTATGAAAGTCATGATCAAATCCTCTCCATATTCCCAGTTCTTTTCCATCACCTGCCTCAAGCTAAAGATTGGGTCCACTGTGGATCTTCCACTCCTGAAGCCATACTGTTCCTCTTGCAACTCTCCTTCCACCTTTCTTCTCATTCTTCTTTCTAATATCCTTTCCAGTGTTGCTTTTGTATAGCTTGAAAAAACCATCTGTTTCGGATATTCGCAAGATAAAGACAAACTTCAACGGTTTTCGCTTAGTAACAGTACCGACAGGTCAAAGAATGGTTCCACAGTGGGAGATAGAAAGCACGTAAAATTAGGGAAACATGAACAATTAGTAGGGGCTGTAGTTTTTGGTAATAGCGATACGCGCAAAATTTTTTCATACCTCCTTTCTTGCCTTGTAGGTACTTAAAGTAGCGTATTTTAGCAAAACGAACTCGCGAAATATCACAAAATCTGATTTATTGCACGAATTGCACAAATAATCACGAAATATACTCCACTTGGTACGAAAATGCTAAATATTATCGAAAAAGCTCTCCAATACACGTTTAAATGCTCTGAGGCATTGACCGTGGCGGTTTCCTTCTGATTTGATTGATAGTGCTGCATATTCTGTACTCAAAAGCTCACAACGCCTGAAGTATGTGCATTTAGTTCCGCGATCTCTATGGCTATCAATGAAAATCGTTATCCGCTATCGATTACATCAAATGGCGTTGTGGTCGTAGATACATCAGAGCGAGTTTGTGACTGATAAAACTATCAGCAAACATCCAGCTTTTAAGTATAAAAATGCCGAAAATTAAAGTCACAACAGTTTTCTCGAGGGCCGAGGAATACAACAGTGAGGGGTTATATGAATTTGACACTGCAGGAAATATTCTGATGTGTAAATACTCCTATGTTCGTATTCAGTGGGAGCGAAAAGACACGTGCAATAAACACTGCAGAGATTCAGCAACGCATAAAAAAGAGGAAGAAAGAAGGAAATGAACAGAATTCTAAGCGGCAAATAACATTCGGCGTTACTCTACACATCGCAAAGAAGTTTAAAAACCCCCTTATCACATAATCTGTTAGATTTATCCCATACTATAATGAAGATTTCAGAAGAAACATTGATCATTATGACAATTTATTTCGCGAAATACCCACCGAAACAGCGTCAGTTTTAACACCGAAAACAACGGTTTTATTTCACCAAAAAATAAGGCCCTTAACAATTAGAATTGGTTTCTTCAACAATGTTCCGCTAGGTTATTGTTCACAGTGTGGAGTTGCGGGCTGCTGCCGATAAATTCACAAAACTCATGGGTATACAGTTCTCCGCGAGTGATGGGTGGTTTTGGCATTTCCGTAAACGACATGGTATCAATGGTAAAGTGTTAAGTGCCAGCCTGGGAGAGGTTGAGCCATTTTGCAAAGAAATTACTGAATTGATTAACTCTGAGGATCTCATTTTGTGTCAGGTTTATAATGCAGACTGAACAGGTCTCTATTTTCATGCTGTACCTGAAAATACCCTTGCGCACAAACATGAATCCCGCACACCAGGCCATAATCTAAATAAGGAGCGTACTTCTGTGCTACTTTGTGCACATGCTGATGGCACGCATTGTCTGATGGTTGTGGGGAAAAGCAGGAAGCACTGCTGCACCTGCTACTGAAATGAAACGTGACTTTTGCCACAGTATTGAAACTGCGAAGCACTTCAAAACGGCTATGTTCCAATGTTTTCTCCTGATATTTAAACAAGGTTCACGCAAAATCAGTTGAGTATTTTTGCGTGAAAGCGTAACAGACAGACACCACTAGACTTTTACATACCGGTACTAGTATAGATGAAGAGCTCTCTGAGGTAAAATTATCCTCTTCCTTCCCTAGGAACACTTTGTACAAAGAAATGTAAATACAGTATGTGTTTAACAGCAAATCTGTGCCATTACACACACATCTTAATTTAAATTGTGATCAATACTGTACGATAACCATATTTCTTTTAACCAAACAGATATATTAAGGGCAAAGACACGGCAAAGACACAAAATAATGGAAATAAATAGAAATCGTAGGGAAGTTTGGAAAATGAAAATGAGCCTTACTGTAGAAAATTGATGAATTTTCAGATCATGTGGACTACATATTGTATCTACCGCATATTATTGTGATTCGATTGACTATGCCATCCATGCAGGTGGATTAAACCTGGCTGACATATCAACTGTCTGATATTAATTCTTACACCGGCCCCTTGGTGTTGGGGTAGCACGCCTGTCTCTCACCCGGAGGCCCAAGTTTGATTCCTAGCTCTATCAGGTATTTTAGAAACTGATGTGAGGGCTGGAACGGGAAGCACTGAGCCTCGTGAGGACAACTGAATAGCTGTCTGACGGAGAGGCAGCGCCCAGGTAATGGAAACCCAGATTAACGGCCAAGGGGACCCAAGGCACTGACCACACATCAACACCGTACCGGGGGCAGATGACCTCGCCGACTCTTAAAACAATAATAACCAACTTCTGTTTTTACCTTTTAAAAGTTTAATTCTTAAACCAACACATCTTTGAGCTTAACAGCACACATTCCCACTTAAGCAGCTTTTCCTAAACATATGTATTTTTAAAATAATTTAAACCAACCACATCATACACAAATATTTGGCTCCTAAAACCAGTCATATAGAACACTATGTCGAAATAAAATAACACAATGCAATATTTACTGTATTCTCACTGGGCTTACTCCACACATCACTACCATAAGAATGGAGATCAAGCAATATTATTGAATCCCACAACAGAGCTTAGAACACTTCAATAATGGCATAAGAAGAGTTGATGTTAAAAGTCCTCTTTCGTACTTTACAGCCTGACAATCATCTAGTCCTTCATACATAATGGACGTAGGGGCACATGACCTCGCTGTTCCTCCCCTTAAAACAACATCATCATGATGGATGTATCCAGATCTATAACTTGAGAATCTAATATACTGTTTGAAAATCATAATAATAAAATATAAAGCAACATTATCAAGCTAGGAAGGGAAAATAGAGAGGAACGAATTACAGGGGTGGGTGTACGATACAGAAATAAAAATATTTGTTGCATCGTCTACTTATCTGGGTAAGTTGCTCTCTTTCTAGCTTGGTAATTTATTGTCCGATTGTACTTGCTCCCTACGATCAAGCAACCAACTGGATATCACAAGCAAAATAAATCATATTCACGATTAAGACTATGTTACACCATTTCCCCTCATCAGTTAGCTCTCCGGCCCCAAGGACCATTAACTCAACCCTGCAAGAATAACACAAGATTCCCATTAGGACTAATAACTCACTATTACATTACTGGCCTCATCCGTACCAGCTTTTCCATTATTGACAGGATTGTAACAACTGCCTCTTCCAGCAAACCTCAGTCTTGCTCATTCCTCTCTCTAATGACCCGTGTCAAACCCAGTAAAACCCGTCTTCTTCTCATTAAGTTTATTCTCAGGTGGCTTTACGCATTCCAGAGAGCTTGAAGATGCAATGGACATGTGCACAATTGTGGCTAATCAGCCACTCATATTACATGACATCAATGGCTGAGGTCTAAAGCTCACAAACAGAGCAATACATAGGTCTACAAAAAAAAGTATTTAACATTATTTACATCACACTCAACAAGAAATCTCCTGAAACGTACTGGCAATCACTTTCTTTGAGGTAAAACTAACACACACACACACATGTATCTTGAGCATTCCTCACATATACTGCAGAGAAGTGGACATCACAACAACTGTATAAATGTAAAAATATTATGGCCTTCGATTTTCTTTTCTTCTGCTTCTTCTTCCTTTTTTAAACAAAACTGAGATAACAAGTAATGATGCTACCGACTAATGTTTTTTCATCACAACTATCACTGTTGGTGCAGCAAGTCTTTCTTTCAGCTCCTACACTTCTGCCTGAAAGAAAGAAAGAAAGAAAAAAAAAAATGTTAAAATAATTTCAGTATAAACAAATTAATCAACAAGGCTCAAAGACAAATTTCTGAATTACAACCCGTCTGACGAATCCTTGCTGGTGATATATGTATGAAAAACGAGTCGTCAACAGGGTGCTGCAATCTGTTTTCCCGAAATATTGGTACAGTCTGCACTATATGTCGATGGACAATGAACCATTGTGGCACGAGCAATGTGTTTGGTCAGCAGGGTATTTCAAATTTGTATCATGTGAATAATTGTAAGGCATTCATATGCTTTACAGAAGAGTAGTGTATTATTACTGTACACTTCGTATTATACAGGGTCATCGAAAAAGGTTGCAGCAATTTCAAAATATCATATCTCCCGTTGTTATGTGAGATAAATTAATAATTCCACCTGAAAACTAATCAGGAACTCACAAAGGTTTAGTTTTAGATGTGACTGTAGGCCTACTCCGCCCGTGACCTTCAGCCGATGCACAGAATGAGTGCGCGACAGGAAGCTGCCACGAAACTGTTTCAGTAGTGAGTGTGATTGCAATGGCGACAGTTCAGCAGAAGCACAGTGTGTGTTGTGGTTAGCAGAGTTTAAATCTGTTATAACTGTTCAGCGCACTTTCCAACGTGTTTATGGTAGGGATCCCCCTCATGCATTAGACAGTGGTATGAACAGGTACAAGAAACTGGCAGCGCTGACGTGAAGTAGTCCGCCGGATGCCCTAGAACGAGTGACGAAACAGTCGAGCGCACATAGAAACATTATATGGAATGAGAAAAACACTTTGAGATGGTGAATTTAACAACAAAAAAACTAGTTTTAATATCTCCTTAAATAGTTCCTGAGCTATTAATTTTTTGAAATTGCTGCAACCTTTTTCGAAGACCCTGTATATTAAGCCCCAATAGCAGAACAGCATGCAATTGCTAGTGCCAATACACTTGACGCGGAGCATACATGCCTTACCTCTTTTCGCATACTAACTCAGATGCACTGATAAGGCAGATGTAAACAGTTGACAGCACACATCAGAGCAGCAAAGAGTCATTAGATTGGTAATAACAGGTCATTTTGCTGTGTATTTCTATCCCTTATTATTCCTGTTTTACCTGGGTCAGGGATGAGGTGAGATGAAAAGAAAGAAAACAATTTCCAACTAAAGTCGGCAAGATGGATGGGTCCAGTTATTCTGGACAATAGCTACACCAACATCGTCATTCTACAATATAATGAATGCACGGACATGAGAACAAGTCAACAATTTTTTTATACATAGTGTCTTTTTAAATGTTTTTTAATGTGTATTTATGAGTGATATAGTGTGTGTGTGCAATAATGTTATCTTATGCTTATATTTAGATTCTCAGTGTTTCGATATGATGTTATCCATTTGTACTAATAATGTGGCGGAGGAAGAACTGTAAATAAAGGTCCGAACATGTACCACAAATAAGCGTTTAATAACGCACTTATAAAGTATTGATTTGGCAGAAATTTGTACATTACATCACATCACAGACTATGATTGAAATAGTCAATACGGACCAAAATGGTAACAAATACTCACAACATGAACTAACACAGTTATCATAGAAACAGTGGCAGTCAGCTAACGCTAAAAGTAATATCCATGCTTCAACCACAAATGTGATCTACTTTTTGTTTATCATGATGCATTTATCCATCATGAAATATTGTACCCAATATAGTGAAACCTCTTTTCATCCTCATAAGTATCCTTTTCCCTGGATTCTTCATTCAAATTCTGTGGCCTCAAGAAAATCCATATTCAATCTACATATACAATTTCCATATCACATCTGTTGTCCAAAAATTTTAGACCCTTCAAAACTTGAAAACACCAATTAACCATTTTCAAGAAATGGTATCCTATATTAAAAATTCACACTGAGGTTGCATTCTTTTTGGAGCACTCTGTAAAGGCCACCTTACTTATATGCTGGGATTGTGATACACTTAAACGCAATGTGATGTGAATTAACCTGACACGAAGAAATACACAAATATCATGGCGAGTTTACGATGAACTTAACATTCAGCAGCCGACAGTAATTAGTTGTTAAATTTGGCTGATATTGAAATCAATGATTGGACATCATTACACAGTTCAAATTTTGAGATATCTTTCCCCAAAACAAATAATAAGACTATTTGGAATAAGTGGCGAGCGTAAAATTCAGTAAGGAGATGGTATATATATTGGGGCTGTGTAATATATCGAGATTCGAGATCAAGACAAGATTCTCAATATCAATCTAATGATTGCCGTAATATCGACTATCGACCAAGATTTTGATTTGCGTGGCTAAAATGGCTATTAACATTTTTGCCAACATTCTTAAATTTTCAGAAGTCCCAAATACCTTTTTACTCGACAAAACATTTTTGTCGAAACATTCAACGTTTTTCTTTCTCCCTATTCCCTTTTTATTTAAATTTAAGCATTCACCAAATGCCTGGATTTTTAGTCAAACTTATTTGAGTTTCCTATTAGTTTGGTCATGTGAGGTGGTCAACTTATGTACTGTATGGTTCCAATTTCACTCTGAAGATTGAATGAGTTTTGAGTCATGCCATTACTCCCAGCAGGACTTCCACCAGCCAAATGTTAGTGGAAGAGAGTTTTCATAGCTGAAAACAAGAAATACCTAAAGCACCATATTTACTCGCCTATCACACCCCCCTTTTCCCCCCGAATTTGCAGCTTAAAAAATAGGGGGGTGAAAACTTTCCTTGATATAGGTTAGGATGGCGTGGTATAAAGGCACACAAAGGAGCACCTAGCGTCCTTAAAACAACACACAAAATATATATTTTAACCTAGACTTTATTTATGATAAAAGTAATAATCAACCCCCCTGGCACTATACAGCCCATGAAGGGCCTAGGCCGACCAAGCGACCGCTGCCCAGCCATTTGGGCTGCAGATATTGGGGCGACGCGTGATCAGCGCATCGGGTCCCCTCGGCCGTTAATCTTGTTTTTTTTGATCGGGGCGCTGCCTCACTGTCAGACAGCTACTCAATTGTCCTCACGAGGCTGAGTGCACCCTGTTCCAACCCTCACGTCAGTTTTAAAATCCCTGACAGAGCCGGGAATCGAACCCGGGGCCTCCGGGTGAGAGGCAGGCGCACTACCCTAACACCACGGGGCCGGCGAAAAAAGTAATAATAGCCCATTTAAATAGCCACTCTCTTGCATCATCACAGTCGACTGGCCATAGGACTAAGGCAGCGCTGCAGCCACACAGCAATGTGTGCGTTGAGTTCAAGGTTACAATGTTACGCTGCAACTACCTGAAATACGGAAGATATGTTTGTAATACCGACCGCATTTTCATACTTTTCTTTTTTCACACCGCGGATGGACTTAGAAGTTTTCTTGGTTCCCAATAATTTGTCCTTTTGGTTGCGCCAATAACGAATCATACGCGGCTGCACTTCGTATTTACGACTCGCCGCTTTCACTCCATTTTCTGCAGCAAATTCTAGCACTTTCAACTTGAAGGATGCCGTAAAACTTGTTCTCTTGCTCATATTCAGTCCTGCTTGTATACTGTACGCTTTCAATTATACACTACACACGGCCGTGCGGGACGCGAGATAAGGAACTCGTAAGCTGGGGAGTAGGGGGAGTGAGTAGCCAATGTCGCGGTCAACAATATACAGGTGGTGCAGGCAAAAGTGCACATCATCATCAGCTTCTAAAGGGTAAAAGCCTATTTCCTACATTTTTCTGATTATTTCTCCTTCCCAATTGCTTTTTTTTTTACATTTTTTTTCTCCCAATAATAGTAGAAAATTGAAAGGGGGCAGGTGAATAAACACGGAAGTTGTACCAATTTCAAGGCAGATTTATCTCATTTTTACAACATTACTTTGCAGTTATCGTTACTTTATGGGGTGGAACAGCAAGGTCATCTGACCCTTAATTATTATTACTTAGCAACACGCCAACATAATGCATAGCTGTATTGAACTGATGTTAATAAGAAGAGATCTTTCATTTGCTATGAGAAGCTTTACTATAGAGAAATCTATTTTCTTTATTTGTTTCTTATTTTTTAATTTATAATTTGATGTTCTTTAATAAAAGAACACCATCTATGTAAGGAAACGTGGCTAGAGCGAATGGCAGTTTTCAATGAAAGTGAAGTTTTCTTTATGATTAAATCTGTTTTTAAGGAAAATTACTGATTTAGTGAACCCATTTCAAGGCATCTCAGGCAATTTTTCAAAATATCAACCAATCTCACTCGAATTTTAAGATTTGAGCAAATCTAGTCTCTAATCTAAAATTTCAATATCGCACACCCTTTAACCCTGGAAGTTGTGGTTGGCACTCTCACGCAAACTAATTCCATTGGGCGCCACTCATTTCCACAATGAGAAAGAAATACAGAACACATAAGACTCTCCTCCCGGGCAGAAGGACAATAAAGCTTGCTTATGGCAAAACACTCTCCCACCCTCCTCTCGTAGAAATAATATATGTAAAGAGTAAATATGGAAATGATCAAATAACCTCTACTGAATATAATGATAGGAAGGAAAGTATAATATTTAATAAATCAATCTATATCTTACCAACCGGAAAGTGCCGTGCAATTACATATCCATTTAGCTACCTAGGCTTACTTGTGATTTGGGGTATAACGTGTATTCAGGTGTTCTTTATTTACCGCAAACTTGCGATATATCTGGTTCATCTTATAAAGGATCATTTCACGGACACTTCTCCGTTATTTAAAGATATGAATCTTCTCTATTAAACAATTACATTCACTGGGACATGTAGAATCTCGTCGTATTTTATAACAACCGCATCCATTAGATACGAAACAATAATATAATAAAATAATTTTTTACCAAAGCGTGTATATATCCATTCACCACCACCTAGATCCTTGTCAGTTTCTAAACAATGCGTTAGTTCGACGTTATACCGTGTCGCTCCTAATTAGGTTACGCTTCATAGAGAACACAAGACCAGCAGGCAAAAGCCTGGTTACTAACTTCCACTCTACAAATGGGCACTTTCCGATTAAATTAACATAAGATACAACTATACATGACAATAATAAATGATGAGGAATGACTGTGCAGATCCAAGATCTGTCACAGAACGCCCCCATAGGGTTGAACGAAAATTAATAAGAGAAAACATACAATACTAAAGCTAATACGTCTCCCATAAGTCCAACCCCTCGTCCACGTCGTGGGAGACGGGTAACGGCACAAAGTAGGGGATCGCCTGTAGGGGCGAAGTACAGTGGGGACTTCGTGTGCCTCGGGACCGTTACGGTAGCTGTCAAGGTCCTACAGGAACCCTGAAAAGTGACGGCTAACGGGGCTCTGGTGAAGCTACGATAGGCCCAGCAAGCCAGTAGTGGATGAAACCAAATGCTTTCAAGAATGGAACGAGCCTCGGACATGATGGATTTAATAGACGACGACACGGCTGTACACACGGACTAAGATTTGGAACTTTAAACCTAAGAACGCTGACGGGGAAGGTGGAGGAGATAGTGGATATGATGGAAAGAAGGAAGTTGGATTTATTGGGATTGGCAGAAACAAAGGGGAAGGAAGGAGAGAACTAAGAAAAGGCTATAGACTGTACTGGAGTGGGAACAAAGAGGGAAAGAGGAATGGAGTGGGAGTAGTAGTACGAGATGGTTTAAAAGAAGAAGTGAGGAGAATAAGTGATAGGATGATGAAAGTGAAAGTAGCACTGAGGGGAGAGACCGTAGAAATAGTGCAAGTGTATGCTCCACAAGTAGGCTGCGCCTCTGAAGAGAAGGAGGAGTTTGAAGAGGAATTGCAGAAGCAGCTGGTAGGAAGAAATATGATTGTTATGGGGGATCTCAATGCCCATGTAAGAAGAGAAAGACAAGGTTATGAGAGTGTTCTAGGACCAGAGGGTTGGGGCGGAAGAAATGAGGAAGGAAAGAGACTGTTGGACTTCTGCCAGAGGAATAGCCTGCTAGTTGGGAACTCCTGGTTTAAGAAAAGAGAGAGCCACACAATCACATGGTACAGTGATGACTTGACCAGGAAGTCGGTGGTCAACTATATACTGTATGAGACAGAACTAAATAAGAACATCACGGACATCAAGGTTATACCATCGGAGAACCTGGATAGCGACCATCGATTGCTGGTAATGAACCTGAGAGGGAGTGAGAAGAAAGGGACTGAGAACCAGGAAAGACGTATAAGGATATGGAAACTGAAAGAAGGGAATAGAAGGGTCGAGTACCTCAAAATGGTAAAGGAAGGAATTCCAACAGATGAAGAAAGAGGGGTGGAAGAGGAATGGGCTAGATTTAAGAAGACACTAGTAGGTGCAGCAGAAGCAGTATGTGGGAGGACAAGTAGTAAGAAGAGGTGGAAGGAAACACCATGGTGGAATGAGAAGACAAAAGATATAGTAAGGGAAAAGAATAGAGCCTTTAGGAGGTGGTATCAAAATAGGACGGTAGAGACAAGGGAAGAGTACCAGGAAAGAAAGAAGGAGGCGAAGAGAGTAGTGGCTGAGGAGAGAAGAAAGTGGGTGGAAGAGTGGACAAAGATGATGAAGGAGGATAGTGAAGGTACAAAAAAGGTCCTGTATGGGATGGTAAAAAATAAGAGGCGGAAGGATCCTACGGATTATGTTAGAATGGTGAACAAAAGGGGACAAGAGATAGAAAATAGGGAAGAACTGAAGAAAATGTGGAAAGACTATTTTGAAGAACTTCTGAACCCAAATGGAAAAGATGGTGAGGAGGAAGAAATCGGGGAAGAGGAAGATGAACTGCAAACAGAAAAGGACTTAACATGGAAAGAAGTGGAAGATGCAGTGAACAAGATGAAAGGAGGGAAGGCACCGGGTGTGGATGAGTTGAGTGTGGAGATGGTGAGAGCAGCAGGAGAGGTGGGGATACAGTGGTTGTACCGAGCGATGAGGACAGCATGGAAGGAAAGGAAGACCCCAGAGGACTGGAAAAAAGGAATAATTGTCCCGATCTTCAAGAAAGGTAGTAGAACAGATTGCAGAAACTATCGGGGAATAACTCTGATGAGTCATTGTGCAAAGATCTTCGAGAAAGTTTTGGAAAAGAGAATTAGGACAAGGATAGAAGGAGGGATGAGGGAAGAACATGGCTTCAGAGCAGGAAGGTCCACAGTGGATTTGATTTTTGCTGTAAGGCAGTTACAAGAACAGCACTATGAGTATGGAACAGATCTACCGATGGCCTTCCTGGACATTGAGAAAGCATATGACAGTGTATGCAGAAACAAAGTATGGAAGTCCCTGGAGGATAGAGGAGTAGAGAAATGGACTATAAAGAGGATAAAGGAGATGTACAAGGGAAGCGTGAGCTGTGTGAAAGTGGGAGGAGAGAGATCAGACTGGTTGGAACAGAGAAACGGCCTGAAACAAGGAAGTGCACTGTCACCATTACTTTTCATTGTGGTGATGGATGACATAATGACCCGAGTGGCACAAGTAATTGGGGAAGGAAAGATGAAAGCAATGGTGTTTGCAGATGATTTGATGATTTGTGGAAACAAGGAGGAGGAGGTACAGGAACAGTGGGACGTGTGGGAAGGAATAATACAAGGATATGGGATCAAATTTAGCATAAATAAGAGTGAGATGGTGATCACAACAAGGAAGAAGGAAAGAACCACAACGGGAATAACAATTGGTGCGGAACAGCTGAAGAAAGTGGAGAGTTTCAAGTATCTGGGAAGCCTGATACAAGATAATGGAAGAAACGATAGAGAAATAAATGAGCAGGGGAGGCAGGCAGAAGCATTTCAGAGGAGTGTGAGAAGCATGTTATGGAGCAAGGATGTCCCTCAGAACAGCAAAAAGATCATATATCGGACGTACTATGTCCCTATCCTGACGTATGCCTCGGAGACCTGGGTTATGAAAGGAAGGGAGAAGAGCAAAATACAGGATAGTGAGTTGAGGTTCTTGAGAAGCAGTATATTGGAGCTACAAAGATGGACAGAATAAGAAATGAGAGGACCAGAGAATTAATGAAGGAGGAACCATTATAGGATGGTATAGAGAAATCTAGACTTAGATGGTATGGACATGTAAAACGAATGGAGGAGAAGAGGATACCCAGGAGAGTACACGAGACGAAGTGGCAAGGAAAGAGACCGAGAGACAGATGACTGAAGGGGGTGGAAGAAAGCGTGAAGAAGAGAGGAGAAGACTGGACAAGGGTGGAGGCTGAGAGATGGTGGGAAGACAGAAGACGTTGGAGAGGCTTGTGTTCCAAACAGACCCGGCCAGAGCACAGTGGGACAGATTGCAAATCTAGCTGGACAAAAGTGATTTTTCACACTTTGTCAGAAATGGAAAGTATTTCTTTAATATTATAAAGGGATACAGTAGTTATTTTATTCACCCCTGACCATGGTATACGAATATAGCCTTTTGTCAGCGGTGTGACTAGCAGTCAAAGTTTGTTTACATAAGATAAGTGGACAGCGCGCGCAGTGTTAAATGAGGGTTCAGTTTAAGGATGTGTATTTTAGTGAGGAGAGTGTTTACAGAAGTCTTTCAAGATGGAAAATATTGCTACAGGTATGCTCTATCAATTAAGTGCCTGTTATTATAATTATTTTAGGTAGTTTTTTGTTCCAGATTAAAATTATTGGAATGATGTAATTACTGAATTTTATTTTTCATTTTGTGAATTGAGATAGGGTTTTAAAAAAAGTGGCACGAGACCGCACAATCATACTTATGTTAAAATGCATTATAAAGCTCACGGTTTATAGCAGTAATAAAATTATTTGCTGAAAACTGCTGATTACTTGTCACTTTCACTTTTTATATGGAGGCGCGCAACCACTTATCACGCGTAGGAAGTTATTTGATGTGTTGAAATCTAATGTTGTCGCCAAAGAAACTCTGTATGATTATGTGCAAACAGAACTTGGATTGAGAGGGTGTTCTGAGGAAGTGCTTAAATCATTAAAGAAAGATATTATGCATTTTAAGTGTGATTTGGACAAACGTTGGAAAATTTGTTCGCGAGTAAAACAGACATTTCTTGTAAAGTAATCTAACTGGTTAGGCAAAGAAATTACGTTTTCAAAAAGTATTCCTGATACATTTTGGACAAATAAGTCAGGACCATCTACTGCGGATATTTGAAGGCCTAAAAAATATTTTATGATAGCAGTGACAAGACTAAAAGCAGGAAGATTAAACCTCTTGTCAGTGACTATACATAGGAAGAAATTGTGCATGCTGCTCAAGTTACTTTAAGAAAATCTGGTAGGAGAGATGTAGCAGAATTGCTTTAAAAACGCAGAAGTCGCCAATAAGAGCCACAAAAATTAAGATAGACATGAGATCGCCTTCTGTAGCTCCAATACCTTTTAAATATGAAGAGGCATTATCATTTTTAATAAACAATGTCCTAACAATAAAACAATACATACAAATGAGAAGGGAATTTAAACAGAAAAATGAAAATTTTGTACCTTCTTACCAAATTATACGGCAGACAAATTCACAGTGCTGTGCTATCCACCGAAAGAGGACATAACAATACCAGATACTTCCGCAACAATAAGACTGCAGTCTCTTGTTGATCATACAATTAAGAGACTTGTTCAGGTGCAAGAGGATGTGCTGTTACAAACAATTTCCGGAAAATGTGCATGTAACATTCAAATGGGGGTGTGTTGGTTCTAGTGGGCAGAGCCAATATAAAAGAAATTTACTACACAATCTGAAGAATCTGTACAATGTGATTGTGATCTCTTTGCTATGTCACTTGTTCCTCTTCAGATGTATTGAGTATGCCCTGAGGTCAATAAAAACAGAACAGTCCTGGGAAAAATCTTCTACAATATTTTTCAGACCTATAAAATTGTTATTTGAGAAAGAAACAGTTGAACTAACAAAAAGAGGCAAGGTCAATAAAAGACCAAATTACATTACTTACACTAACAAAAGTTACAATTAATGAAAAGGAAATCCATATAAATTAGGATATGTTAATTATGGTAGATGGAAAAATCTGAAATTCTCTCACCGGCTCTTCATCTCAAAAATGTTATATTAATTTGTCATGCTGGCCCCAAGGAAATGAATAATACTGGTCTTTGAAAAACTATACTGGTTGAAGAAAATTATAGTTTTGGACTTTCTACTCTTCACTGTTGCATTAGATTTTTTGAATGCCTGATACATATTCCATGCAGATTAGACATTAAAATAAGGCAAGTTAGGCAAACTCAAGAAAGAAATATGATGGCTGAGAGAAAGAAATCAATACTTCAGAGGTTCCGTGTTGAAATGGGCTTGCTAGTATATCAGCCAAGATCAGGAGGAAGTGGCACAGCTATTGATGGCAATACAGCACGTCGATTTTTCCGAGACCCCACTTTGTCGTCAAATATAACAGGTATAAACGAGGAACTTATCAGAAGGTTTTCAGTAATTCTTCGTACAATATCATGTCCATATACAATTAACATAACTGCTTTTGAGAAATATGCACAAGAAATAACCAACTTACACCTGAGACTTTACTCCTGATATTATATGCCTGTTACTGTACATAAATACTGATACATGGAGCCAAGATAATCGAATCGTGTATTATACCGATTGGACAGTTATCTGAAGAAGCACAAGAGTCTAGGAACAAAGATTTTAGAAGATACAGAGAAGATCATGCAAGGAAATTTTCACCCAGAAGTAATCTACAGGATGTAGTCCGTATGCTGCTTGTGTCTTCCGATCCAGTGATATCCCACAAAAACACATTTTCTAGACGTGAAGAAAAATTACCGACAGAAGTTTTGGACCTACTGGAAGAACCAAACGTACCCAGAAGCCATATGCATGCAACTAGCAATGCAGATGACAATTCATCACATGACAGCTCAGGAACATCAGATGAATATGACAGTTCAGCTCTGTCATGAACAACCTAAATTATGAGGTATGTAAAATTGGGTAATTGATTAGTAATTTTGTGTTGATGAAACACAACTTTCCTGCTTTTAGTACCTCTGTAAGTGTATTTTCATTTATTGCATAAAAGGATCACATACAGTAATACCTGCATACATTAATACAGTGGAACGTGGCTAATTCGAACTTCTATAACTCGAAATCTTCTTTAATTCGAATTTTTCTCTTGGTCCCTAGCATTTTATATACCATCAATGCTACTAAAAAAATCGTGGTTAATTCGAATTATGTTTTGGATAATTCGAAGTTTTAGTGTAAAAAGCCGATCGGAAGCCAAACAGTTGGGTCAGTTACCGAAAAAACTGTTCCGAGTGCAGCTCAAGCAACAAACCACATCACAGAACTTATGCCTTTTTTTTTAGTAGAAATGACGTAAGTGGTTCTGTTTTCCGTTCCTTAAATTTGTTAGATTGTTTTGTGATGGCTGAGAGACTTATGAAACAGGTAAAAATCTCAAAAATATTTTAAAAAACAGTAGATCTCTCTGGGACTTAACTACATTTCTGGATTACTACTGTCGTTAAATAGGTGAATAGTACATTGTGGTTTTATTTTTCATTTGAAACTTTTGACGTTATTCACGATACAGTCTTTATAAAGTACCGTCGTCTGTTAATCAGCTTTTCTGAAGGTAAATCATTATGTAAACGTAATACAATATACTGTATTTTCTCTACCCTTTTCAAAGAACTTTCTTAATTCGAAATTTTGGATAATTCGAATTTTTTTACTGGTCCCTTGAGGTTTGAATTATCCAAGTTCCACTGTACATATAAAATTCATTCATAATTTTACCATTCCAAAGCTCAAATCTAGTCTTTCATGTTCAGACAGAGTTATTCATAGGTTGGACCTAGAAGTTTCTCACGAATAATTGATTTCCAGTGAAATTGTAATTTTGTCCTGCTAGAATTGCAATCTGTCCCACTGTGCAAGATGATGATGACTAAAGCTAATACGAGGACACTCCTCATCCAAAACGTTACAACATATATACACAAACTAAACATAATAACAATATACAAATACATCATTTCACTTTCTTCTTGGAAAGAGTCCATGCAACACTCAGCGTTGTAATTATAGTTTTTTAGGGCAAACACGATATGCCTTTTATTCTTGGTATCTAAACACCAAGAACGTCTGGTTCGACAACACCTCCAATTGCGATAGCACCAATAATGACACAGGGCCTGATTGTTTCGACAATCTCCTTAAGTTCCTGGATAAGTGCACGATTCTTGGCATAGAGAACCTTATATCCCGTCACATCTCCTTCATGCCTGTCATTCACAAAAAAAAACCCTTAGGCTCCACCATCCAAATCTTCTCTCAAGCGTCTTCTTCTGAGATCCCCTCATTCATCATAGCCATAATACACAGTACAGCAACACCCAAGGATGCCTCATTAACTCCTTGGAAGAATATGGCATAGTCAAAAATTCCAAAATTCCAAAACTCCAACAACTGCGACAGAAGCATTTTCTTGAATATCATTGAAGGTACAATACCTATTACGATACATCACCAAGAAGCGGAAAGCACTGCTGTTGACAAAGTCTTCAACATGAACGAGTGTATGGTGTCCATATACTCTGTTCCACTCATTTATACACGTAGATATATTATTGATATCCTTCACTAATTTCATGCACATGATTCAATACGCCCCAATTAGAACTTCACAGTCTAGCAGCACAATGTATTCATTGTATAACAGTTTATACAAGGCATGCTCGGCAATGTACCATTACAGAACATGCAATGCAGCGGTCCTACGATATATATTTCTTCAAATTAAAAATATTATATGTACCCTATATAGTACCATCTGATTTCATTAAAGAATATGCACATTTACCCACACGTCTCTCAACTGAAAACGGGCCATAATAGAGCAAGACAAATTTAGATATCTGTTTATCTTCAACGGATGACGGAAACGGAATCTTGAGCAAAACATTATCACCCACGCTGAATTCTCCTAGCTCCTGCCTTTTCTAAATTCATTCTCTTCCTTATTTTCTTCACCTGCCTTACTCAACAGTTCTTTTCTTTCCTCTCTGTCCCTTTTTCTTCTTTTTCTTTATCAGCTTCTTTGTTTTCTTCTGTTCTTCTCCTATACCGAACGTCAGGTCAAGACCTAAGAGGTCCCTTTGATGTTCTGGTCTATGAAAAGGCTAACGCGCAAGGAAATAGTTCCCAATTTTTCTGCTTGTTTTTGCAGTACAAGATGTTTCAGCGCATGTTACTATGTTACGATAAACTGGCTAGATTACTTTTAAGAAATTCCTTGGTATAAATCTATGAATATAAAGTATAGAGGGGGTTAACCTTGGCTGGCTCCAATTACTGATGAATAAAATGGAGGAAATGAATATGAATACCAACAATAAAATTGAGGAAATGAATAATAATACCAACACTAAAATTGAGGAGGTGAATAATAAGATTAACTGTAGAATTGACGCAATAGATCACAGTATTAGGAAAGTGGAAAACAAGGTAGATGGGTTGAATGATGAACTAGGGAAATTGGAGGAGAAATTAGATTCAGAGTGTGAGAAGATAAGAGTGGAGATGGAAGTAAATAAGACTGCACTACAGATGCAGGAAGATTCAGAAAGAGTATGGTGATAACAGTCACAAGATTGAGATTTTGGAAAATAGGATAGTAGCCCGGTGAAATTAGACAAATCGAAGGAAAAAAATCCCGGAGTTTTGAAAATTTGTACAGTTGTTCCTTGGTATCAAAATTGCAAGAAAATAAAAAGTCCTTATGGGGGGGGGTGAGCTGAGCTCGAGGGAGGGGGCCCTTTATAGGGGCCCTTTTTTAGTTTTTCGCGTTTATCTCAGTAACTATCACTCGTAGGGAAAAGTTGTTTGAATAAAACTTAAAGATAATAAAATTTACTACAAAAATGGTCCTATGCTTTGTTTACGTAGGATTAATACTTTCGGAGTTAAGGGGCAGAGAAAGTACCAGCATTTCAAAAAATCGTGATTTATTTATTATTAGCTACCCAGTCTTCGCCCGAGAACAGTTATGAATGCATTACGTGATAAACACTTCCTTTCCCCTAGCTACCTCGTAAACTGACGCCTCATGAACGGAGATTTTTGGAAGAAATGAAAACGTAAAAACACTTATAGTGGGCGATGTTTTGAAGATAGAGATATGCTCTCACGGACTTTTTATGTACAACGTTCCATGCTGAACAATTCTTACACTCGTATTACATACAAGACCACATTCTCTTCGCTATTGGACCTTTCCAAACTACTTCTAGCACCATCCTTTTCCCTATCTCCCCCTCGTCACGTACAGGCGCTAATTTATCTCCAGATTCCATTTTAACTTCACGCTGAATAGTACGTGATCTCAGTACAATCTCTGACATCCCCTCAAAATTTACTCTTAACATTACTATATATCTTAATTATATTACCTATCATGTGCATTTTCGATATCCTATCTTGGTGAATTGCCATAAATCGTGTCCCACGTAATGCGGCGTCACTTTGTGGTTGGCCTCTCACGCAAACTAATTCCATTGGGCACCACTCATTTCCACAATGAGAAAGAAATACAGAACACATAAGTCTCTCCTCCCGGGCAGAAGGACAATAAAGCTTGCTTATGGCAAAACACTCCCCCCCCCCCCTCGTAGAAATAATATATGTAAAGAGTAAATATGGAAATGACCAAATAACCACCACTGAGTATAATGATAGGAAGGAAAGTATAATATTTAATAAATCAATCTATATCTTACTAACCGGAAAGTGCCGTGCATTACATATCCATTTAGCCACCTAGGCTTACTTGTGATTTGGGGTATATAGTGTAATCAGGTGTTCTTTATTTACCGCAAACTTGCGATATATCTGGTTCATCTTATAAAGGATCATTTCACGAATACTTCTCCGTTATTTAAAAATATGAATCTTCTCTATTAAACAATTACATTCACTGGGACATGTAGAATCTCGTATTTTATAACAACCACATCCATTCGATACGAAAAAATAATATAATAAAAGAATTCTTTACCAAAGCGTGTATATATCCATTCACCGCCACCTAGATCCTTGTCAGTTTCTAAACAATGCATTAGTTCGACGTTAATGGTGATAGTAGTGAATCATCTGACCGCGGTCTCAGTGGAATAGAAGCAATGGAGGAAGATTAGCGACAATATCTGTAAGTTATATACACATGTTGTATCCTAATATTTAATCTTATTTGTAGAAAGTGTTTACTTCTCAGTAGCCTATGTCAGCTCAACCGAAAATATATAGCCTACTCGCCATGTTTTGTAATGACATTTTGATGATGGCTAATCCGCATATACACCTGATAGTATTATTTTCCTATGCGCGGTATAATTATTATTTTGTTTTATAATTACCCTCCACTTCACTTTACAGTTAAGTCTTTGTACTAACAGTAGATCATTCTGCCTTCAGATTCTCAGGAGTACGTGTCGTAACCCTTCAAGGAAGCAGCTGTTTCTCCCCGTCAACTTTCGATCTTTCCCAAGATAAGATGCTGACGGATGACAAATAAGCAGTTAGTTGGTTCATAGGGTTCAAGGACACACGTCATTTCGTCTTCTTATATTACTCATCGTTCATGTGTCATTCCTCGCCTAACTCAAATAATGTTATAATGTTTTAAATTATCGCACGATAACATAAAACTACAAGCATCCTTTTTTTTTTACTAACACAGAGGCTCGGGTTTCGACACGATAGGAAAACCTATTTGGTTCAGCGAATATACCGTAGATAAATTCGTAATTGAAGTGAATCAAATGTCCGAACGCAATAAAGTCGTTTGTGGTTAAGCTAGATTCAAATAATCGCGCCATGTTGGAAACACAAGACGGGACAGAGAGAGAAGATGCGCGGAGGGATATTTTCCTCAGGTCTTGACCTGACGTGGGGTATAGTCTTCCTCCCCCTTCTCCTGCCTTCCATCTTGTCTTTTTCTTCATCCGCCATGTCATTCCGTACCTTGTACTCCTCATCTTCCATCTCCACCGTTCCTCTCTCCTTCCCTTCCTCAATTTTCTCCTCTTCTTTCTTGTCTGTCTCATACTATTCAACAACTCCTTTCTCTTCATCTTACATCCCATCCTTTTCATCCCCATCTTCCTTCTCCAACGTTTCTACACCTTATCTTTTCCCAGTATGTTGTCTTCTCCATGACACTCTAGCACTTTTACTCTCATCTTTAGCCTCTCTTACTTGACTGCTACTGTCCTCCTCATGACCAACCTCATCTGCTTCTCCTTTCTCTTCTTCAGTTTCTCCAATATCATCTGCTTTCTCAGGCCCCGCATTTCTTGAATCATTTCCTTGCCTATTATCATGGTTTCTCTGGCTATTCAAAACTTTCTTTTCTACTATTACTTCCATTTTCTTCTCTATCCTCCCGAATTCTTCGTTTATTTCTTTCTTATTTTCGTCCATTTTCTGTAATACAGTATCTTGTTTCTTCTTCAGTTCTGTAACTTGATTAAATCTTCCTTCCATTCCCTCTATTCTATTAAAGCATTCCTTTGTATTCTTCTCTACCATGCTATCCACCCTATCCATCCTCTCCTTTAAAGTAACTTCCAGCGCTTCACATTGTGTACCTATAGCCCAGTAAAATTATACAAATAGAGGCCAATCGAAGGAAAAAAATATCGGAGTTTTGAAAATTGGTACAGTTGGTCCTTGGTATCTAAGGTTTAAGAAAATAAAAAGTCCTTACGCGTGGGGGGGGGGGGCCCTTTATAGGGGCCCTATTTTAGATTTTCGCATGTATCTCAGCAACCATCACTCGTAGCGAAAAGTTGTTTGAATAAAACTTAAAAGCTAATAAAATTGACTACAAAAATGGTCTTATGCTTTGTTTACATAGGACTAATATTTTCGGAGTTAAGGGGCCGAGAAAGCACCAACATTTCAAAAAATCTTGATTTATTCACTTTCTCATTGTTATACGCCATGTTTATCAATATTTCAGATATAATATTAAGGCTGCCTGTCACCAACGACTGTTAAAAAATAACTGGTGGTTAATTCACAATTTTCAATGAGTAGATCAGATTCTCCTGGATCAGGAAACTGGTCTGATATGACTACAGAGCTGGCTCTAATGCGCGGCGTGAGGACTCGTGGAGAGCTGACAAGTGGGCGAGGAATCATGGATGCCGTGTTGGCAAGGTGGGTTTGTGGAGCATCCACAGCAACCTCAATTTGCTCTGCGTTGGAGAACTTCGCTGGCTTGCACTTATCAACAGGGGAGCAGCATGTGGATTACCGTGCGTCACGGCAAACAAGAAATGATGTAGACAGGAAAAAGATCTTTGAGTGGTTTGCTCAGCACCCTCCCTTTACAGAATCACCTGTACTAGTATCTCTGGCAACAGGTATTGTTGCAAACTGTGATGTAAATTGCAACAATGCCCTCGAAGAAGGAAAGAACATAATGAGGAAGTTGTTAGGGCAAAGGTTTGGAGAGATCAAACTGGCTCGGAAAGACAAAGTCCTGTCTTTAGCCTCCATGAGCAGCACAATCAAAATTAATAATGAAGTAGAGGTTGTGGTTGTGGATACTCTTCTTATTTTCCAAAGAGGTTCTATTTCCAACCAGAATGATGAGGATCTACAAGACCTTCTGTGATACGAGTTGGCGCCTTTCTCCTCAGTTCTCTTCGATGACAGCGGGATGAGAAAGACGAAGACGTCGGCTTTATTTGTAGTGTTCCCAGTCCATGATAACACTTCAGATCTCAAGCTTGCTGTAAATGTAATCGCTTTATGTGGACTACAGGATCAACTTTCTCTTTTGTCTTCAACCAGTACGTGACTTACAGAAAGAGGCACTACAGTGAACGCACCACTATTTTGTTTGATGGCTATACAGACATCGCCAACTCCACAAAACGTTTTGAACTACAATGTCGAAGTAACACAAAAGCGTCGGTTGATATTGATTTCACTGAAGGAATGACAGTGGTGTTTCAGCAAGAACACTTCCTTAGTAATGAGAGGAACAAGGTCAATTTCATCAGTATAGTGTCTGAGAAATTAATCACTGAGAAAATCGAAGTGAGACAGGCTGAGGCTGATGCTGACGCAATGATTGTGCAGTGTGCAGTTGAAAAAGCAGCATCAAATGTTAATGTAACTGTCATAACTAAAGACATAGATTTGCTGGTCTTGTTGATAGCATTAGCTCCACCTGAAAGCAGCATTCAGTTTGTCAAACCCGGAAGAGGAAAAGTGGAAAGCAGAACCTATTCTTCCTTGGAGATGCAAAAACTTGACTTCGCCGAAAGCATCCTGTTCATTCATGGATTCAGTGGGTGTGATACTACCTCATCTATCTTCATGAAAGGCAAGTCATCAATTGTCAAATTGTTCACAAGGTCAGCAGCGTCAAAGCCATATTGAACGTGTTTTACGGATCCTCTTCAACGCTACAGGAGGTCACTGCATGTTCCTCACATTGTACTATGCCCGCTAACAAGATCTCAATGCCCACAGATACAATGCTTTCCTCAAATCAACCACAAAGGTCAAGCCAAACCTGTCTTCCTTGCCACCAACAAGACGCTCTGCCCAGCAGCACTTTCCCAGAGTGTATCTGCAGGTTCAAAACTGGTTGGGCAACCAGCTGTCACCTACAGATTGGGGTTGGGTGAGGGGCGTCGATGGCAATCTTCGACCTGTTATGACAATGGAACCTGCTGCCCCTGCCTCCGTCCTCAACACAATTTCCTGCAAATGTGCGACAGGTTGTGGGACGCGTTGTGGGTGTCGCAAGGCAGGAATCTCTGCACAACAGTGTGTGGAAACTGCGAGGGAGCCTGCACCAATGGCCTTCCAGTTGTAGACGGCGAAAGCATGGTCGAAGATGAGATTGACGACCCTGACAAGATGACTTCTTGATTGATGAACGACCCTTACACTTTATTGTTTCATTATCTCGACTTAGTATAAATCGAAGTCCCCGATTCTTGGATGTCACGGGTAATCTTGAGAACCACTGGATTGATTTTGATGCGGTTTTCACCATTCTGTAAAGGATATCACAAGGAAGGTTTCTGTAGAAAATAATTTACTTTTGATTAAAGGAAGTCAAGCGGTAACGATTTCAGTGAAAAAGTCGAAAAAGAAACCTGGCGTCCATGCGCTTTTTAAGCCTACGCTGCACAAACCGTTAAAAATATCAATATACTATGACTTGCATGAGGCATTGTGCATGGCTCAACCTTATTTTGGCCCTGGTTTTTATCGCGCTCCGGTTATGCAACGTTGGAAACTTAATAACAGTAGTGATAAGTTATATATATAAAAAAAAAAACTCTTCAATTCTAATCTCAGCATGTGTAAGCCTACCCTATATACCAAAAAAATAAAAATCATTCCTCTGGAAATCCCAAATTATCAAACGGTTGTCGATCAATAATTACGGTAGGCCTACGTAATTAATCAATTCGAGGCTAATCGTCGAGTTTCTACCCCCCCCCCACAAAAAGAAAAAAAACATACGGTACCGAAAGGTATAGGCTATACCGTATTTCTGTGCAAATGTGCGTCCTTTTTTAATTGTTCTGTTTATTAATTTTGAGGTTCGTATTCTTGAATATCAAAATGTGTACGACCAATGAGTGAAAGTAGCTGTGCTCGAAATTAGGCCTAAAACTGATGAATGCCTCAACACCAATAAGAACATAAAACTCAATTTGGTGTAAATACCGTAATTAGTTCGGCATCATTAATTCCCAAGATGTTCCTTCTTTGGTATAACTCGCATCTTCAGACACCTGTATTCAATTTAATGAGGGTTTCAGCGTATTATTACGTTTTGCCGCGTCTTCCTTACAATTTTAATGGGTTAAGGGGTCTCCGCCCAATCAATACAAGTTTATTATTGGCAAAGAAGGAACATCTTGGGAATTAATGATGCCGAACTAATTACGGTATTTACACCAAATTGAGTTTTATGTTCTTATTGGTGTTGGTATTGCCAATAATAAACTTGTATTGATTGGGCGGAGACCCCTTAACCCATTAAAATTGTCATTGTACACGTCAATACGGACCTTGCGAAATGGATTATCCTACAATTAATCTTCCTTACAAAACTAGCCTCGCAAAGGTGCTCTCTTATTTATATTTAAATTGGCTTTTAAAACGATAACGCAGCTTATTTGTGCCAAGTACCGTGATCTACAGAGTGTATTCTGCCTATCCAAGAAAAAATCTTGACTTGTCATTGCAGTTTTATGTCCCTAAAATCCATACTAGTTGGAGTGGTTTACGGCTTTAAGCATAGGGACAGCCATTTTCTTGCAACCAAAGTGGGCGAGCCGTTTGGCTTCAGCAGCTTGCGCTAGACAGCGCAGCGAAGGCATCTCCTTCCTTTCTTTCCTCCATGGAGCTTCTATGCCCAGGTCGTGGGTTCAAACCTGGCCCAGGTCCTCATATTATTTTAGGAGCGTTAAAAATCCCTCAGTATGCCTTCCTTCGGAGGGGAAGTAAAGTCGGCGGGCCCATGTCATGGATTTATGGAATGTAAAAGAACCTTCCACTAACTACAATTATGTGAAGCTAAATTTGTAGGTTAGATTTGATTAACGCTCTATTAGTTCCAAAATTCGCCGCCAGGTGCCGGTCGTGGTGGCATCTAGTAGCCAACTTCACGGTTAGGTGTTGTTGATGGTAGAATTTGGTAGTAAAATTAGACACTACTTGAAATTGATCGTCTGCAGTCCTTACCTGAATTACAGATAACACACACTAATACAGCCATCACAATTAACACCAGTTATCAGACAGATTCTACACACACCCAAAGTACACGGGGCTACATGACTGTGTTGTCGCAGCCCCTAAAATGAGGAACCAACCAACATTTCATCAGAATGGCAACAGGCGTGGAACAACGCAGCTCCGAAGGAATGGCAGTCATTACTTTGTACCCAACACCCACCAGCAGGTTTTGATCTGCCACATAAAACGTGGGTTGCCCTTAACAGGGTACAAACCAACCATGGGCGGTGTTGCTGCCTAAGTGGGGCATGAAAACGTTGTCTGTGACTGTGGTGTGCCGAGACAGACCGTCACATTTTTACAGAGTGTTGTAACAGGGCATACTTGGGATCGCTGGAAGACTTTGGGCAAGCCTCTATAAAGGCTATAGAATGGCTGCACAATTTGGATTTAAAACTCTAAATGTATCAGGTGCCAGGTTGATAGTTTTATAGATGTGCCTCGTTTGTAATTATGTTACAGTTTGTATACTTTGACATAAGTTTAATAATATTATTAGTACTGTATATAGAATAGTTTTGGGTTGTTTTACTTTTGTAAGGTTAGGGCCTACTTAACAAACTTTGTCTTGCACCTAAAACTTGAGGGGGGATCCCCCATACCCTCCCCATATTTTGTGCTCCTACTCCGAAACACGTTAAAACTTGAAATCACCTGGTTTTTTCTCTCTTTCTTTTCTCTAATTTAAACTTCAATGACCCTTGTGGTCAAGCTAGGTATCATGTCACAGGGTAGTTCTTTTAAGGTTATGCTAATTAACTGGTGTTCCATTTTTATATTTTTTCAATTTGAGCTTTATTCATTTATTTATTTATTTATTTATTTCCTCGCATATTCGTCGCACATTTTTAGCCTAAAATTCGTGGAAAAAAGCAGAGTGTGACGTCTATGCGAGGAATATTTAAGTTCAAAGAAGAAAACCACAATTTTTAAATATGTACTGTATCATTATTTGCTGCACGCTTGTGCACTCTCTTATTATTATTATTATTTGCTTATTATGTTTATGTTATATAAACAGTTATGAAATGTGGAAGTGGATGATTGAAGTATTGTGAGGATTGGATTAGGTTATTTAAGCCAGGAGTTTGTCAAGATTTTAAACCTATTTTTGAGATATTTGCAGATCGATTTGATGATTTTATTTTTCGTTTCCCAGTCTTTATATACTGTTTTCGGCATTAATATACGATGTGGTAGGCAGAATTGGTAGCTTACGATGTGATAGGCAGAATAGGTAGCTTAAGGCTACAATTATCACTTAAAGTGAACATACTACACTCGATCCCCGACTGTGTTTGGAACACATTTGTTGTGTCAACTGTTGTTACTATTTTTTAACAAGCTTAAGAATGATCAGAAGGAGGAGAGACTTATATTGAATTTTAGAACAGTAGTCTTTTTAGAAGCTGGTTATTTTTTACGATACAGAGAGTTGCAGAAGTTATTAAAATTATGAGCTGTATCCAAACATTATCTTGTAATCAGTTTCAAAGCTTTAAGAAGACTTTCTGAGTAACCCTGATATAGTGCCTCTCCAGTCATTTTACATAATTATAAGCATACAAAAGGTAGGTTAATGAAGGAAGCTAGTAGTTTAACTCGCAATCATGAGCCGCAGGACCTCCTCTTTACGTGGAGTCAAAACCACAGGACATAGCATTTCACTTGGAAAATCTCACATGCATTGGCCGGGATCGAGCCCGGTCCGCCTTAAAAGGTAGGTTAATTACATGAACACTACTGGATCGACTGAAACAATAAAAAGGCCCATCAAATCCTTTGCCTGTGTTGACTGCCACATGTGATGTTGGAAGACTGCTTGCTCCCTCTGTCAGTCACTTGTCAATGCAGCATTCCATGTTATGAAAGTAACATATCCGCAGAAATCGAAGTAACTTTTTGCTTTAATATTCTGCTATAAAGGTACAACAAACAAAAGAACCTTCGGCTAGTTCGGTTCGCGCAGCTCACTTCGGCTCGTCCCGATCTTCCCCGACAATACGGGATCAAGGAGTGCGCGGCTGGCTGTCACATACTGTACTGCAAGTACCTGCAGCCAGCTGTTCGATTGAGGTTATTCCTTCATTAATGCTGCAAACGCAATGCAATTAAAAGAACGAAAATAAATGTAAAGTGACCGAAAGTATTAAGCACGGAGTTAATTGAAAATACAGTATTTACGATTCCCTAGTTGTAAACTATGTTTTAAAGAAATATACTGTTCCACTAAGGGCATACACACAGAGGCTATAATATCTGTGCGACACAATATTTTGTCCCCACCCCTCCCCCTCTCGCTGGGCTGCTTGTCCCGGGAGCTGGGATCTGAACTCTGATCTTTCTAATATGCTAATCTTCCTCCGTTCCCCTATCTGCCCTGTGACGTGTACTTCCGGCCTCGGAAGTGGCGAGACGTCACGAGAAACCGCGAGATCTTATCGGAAACTTCCAGACTAAAATTTGTAATACTGGCCGTGTGACAAAATGCTGCGCGACGATTAGACGATGGGCGCGCGCATGCGCCGAGAACTGAGATGAATTGTGCGTCTAACTGTCGCCAAAACACTCTGCTTGTGGACTCTCAACGATGTAGTTGTAAAACTCTGTTAGCTGGCCGCTCGGATCGGTCAGCCATTTGTGGCTGATATAGGCCACGAGGCCAAAGTTGAGGTACTGTACGTTCTCCATTTATTCTTTTTGAAGCTTGAGTTATATTTGTTTCCTTACTCCAGATGGAGGTTGCTTTTCTTAAATACAGTGGAATCTCGTTAGCACGTTCTCGGTTACGACATTTTCCCGTTTAACGCGATGATTTCCTCAAGTCCCAGTCCCATTTCTACTAACTACATGTTGATATATCCCCTTAATAAGTTTTCTATTCCCGCTTACGACGATCAAATTTCCGGTGTACTATTTTATTCTTATTTCATTAGAAAATTCGGCATCTTGAAAACACGACGCCATATTGCTTCCTACTCTGATAGTTATTGACAGTGTAGACGATTAGTGTGTTTTGACGGTGTGGAAGTGGCGTGAGGTATGACGCAACACAGAAGATAGCTGACGGTGTAGAAGTCGCTTGAGAGCTATGAGCCTATGACGCAACACGGAAGATAGACGACGTGTCTCTCTTGCGGCAGGAGAACGTGCTATTATACTTATAACACGTTCTTTGTTTCGAAATACACCACAGATCGGCGAGCGTATGCCGGCCGACCACGAGTGTCTCGTCCTTCCGTGAATGCGGCAGTGTGTGTTCAACGACCGGCCGCCCCGTCATCTGTGCGTGAGTTACATAGCCCGTGAGCACAGAACTTTTAAACAAGGTCACGTTGCATATATTTTGCCGTGCATCGCTTTTTCGTCTGCGCGCAGAATCAATTTCCATACGATACGCGTTTATATGTTCCTGAACACCAGTTTGGATACGATCCGATCCCACAATTTTACCGTATAGACCTTGAAACTCAATACGATCTGATTCATGCAAATACGCATTACACTACCGAAGAAGTGGTGAAACCTAGTGATAATTTTGTTGCGTCGATTTGAAATAATGGAGGTGGCGCTCCAAAGTAGGAGAACCTTTGTATAATCCTCACCTTAAGCGAGTGGAGTTTTTTTTTCGGTACACGCGCGAGCATGTCTAACCTAAAAAAAAAAACTTCATATCCAATCGTTCACGCCAAAGAATACGGCACTTCTTTTCCACAGAATATCAAGAAAAACATGTATTTAAGCCGAAATCAATTATAGAAAACTAAATATTTCAAATCGAACTACAGTACTTCAATTACGAGTACGGTACCCGTATACGGTAGTACATTTTTCTCTTGTTTTTATTGCTCTCGTTTCTCTGTGCTGTATAAACTAGTTCTGTAATACAATAATTCTGTAGTTTGTTTAAAATTGTATATTCGATTGTACGTACTTCCGATTATCAAGTTTTTTACTTTTCCCTCACTGAAACAAGTTAATGAGGTTTAATTATCATTTTTCATTAGTACGTTTTCCTGCTTTTTACGTTCAAATTTTTCAGTCCCTTGAAAAACGTACTAACGAGGTTCCACTGTATTGCTGTTTCTGTGCGGTAAGAAACATTGCGTCTGACGAACTTTTGGACATGTACTTGTGTTGGCCAAGCATGATTTGAAAATCACCTTTGATATTGCTACGTTATACTATTCTGCCAAATATCTTCACACCGAGTTTCTGAGTCTAAAACTATATTTTCCGCCTGGCATAGGCCCCGCAAATTCAAACACGTGCTGAACATAATATGGTAATGGCCATATTCAGACGCCAACCTAACTTTGGAAATAGATTAAATATTCTAATTCGTAAGGACAAAGAACCAGTATTATAATGTAATGTTGTGATATTATTGAAATTGATGTGATTTTTGGATGGGGTATCTTTTCTTGTAATTTACGGCGACATAACCCTCCATTGTCGTCCGCTGGTCACGCCATCGTTTAAGTGCCTCGTGCACCAGGCCCCTAAGGCCTAGAGCCCTCAGCTGCATCTTGCTTGCTTGGGATGCAAGATTTATTTCTGATTGTTTTTGCTGTCTAGTAAGCCCTCCTGGACAGATATGTGTAAATTCCACCACTAGCATGAAACACGTTCTCGTGTGGTTAAAGTAGCTTCAGTGGTTCTTCATGCCACGTTTACCCACCCCATTACTGCCTCGGTTGGCAGGCTGTTGTAACTTGTTCCCGCTCTCCCGAGCCTTATTTTATTACCGTATATACCCGAATGTAAGACGACCCCGAATATAAGAAGAGGCCTCGTTATCAACTGCCTCTTACAGATTTTTTCAAAAAAATACTCGCTAATTCATAGCTTGCACAATATATCCCTCAAGGTCGTGCTTTCATTTTTATATCATCTCGTGTTATCGGAAATCCCTCTGCCGCTTTTCCAAGATATACTCTATAATTTCTTTGTTCAAGAATGGGAGACGTTATTAAATTAAGATACGTTGCTCACTCAATTACTGCTCGAAAAACTGACTGGTTGTTCTTGTAAAGATTGTTTTCGAACATATAATTTATCCGCTTAAAATGACGTGTATGCGTAAATCCTAACCTCAAAATGTACGCTATTCGTATATGCATGGTAATTAAACATAACAAACCATATTTCAATCTTCATTAACGCATTGAATTGTTGTGAGTTACAAGATGCCAACACCACATACTACTTTGCAAATTTTTTTTTATATATATATATATATATATAACCTGAATATAAGATGACCCCAAATTTTTATAACACAAAAAGAGGGAAAAAACCTCGTCTTACATTCGGGTATATACGGTAGTTGCTAAAATTTATTTCTCACGGGTTGGCCATGCCCGCGGTAAGGCCAGCTTAAGGGGAACCTCCAACATCTTTTCCTTCTTCCCCTAGTGTTTAATTTATGTCATGCCCCAACCCCTTTTGTACTCCCCTTTATTTTGAATATATTTTGGTTATTTGTTTTGTAGTTGAGAACATGATTCTCCTGCTATCCAGCGCGTCCTATACCCACCCTTTGGGTACGTCCAGTTTTCCACTCCCTGGTCATTCTGACCAAGTCCCCCTTTTTCCTGAGTCTTAAAGGTAGCATTAACAAATCTAGGATCTGGGCAATTAAAGGGGGGGCTGTTCCGTATCCCTTCGCGGGGGTGCGGGACAATATCAACAACATGAAATAATGCATCAGGTGTAGAAAACTGCAGACGACCCTTGGCCATAGACGTCATCCCTTCCGCTATTATACGCTTCACGAGTGACTTTGAAACACCCGTTGCTTCACTTGTTGAAGCCACAACAGTATAATTGAGTTTATGAACAGTTTTCTGTTCTCGTAGGTGAGCAGTTGCGTTTTAGACTATTTCTCTACCTTGTCCCCTTAATGGTCGTCCAGATTTTCTACCAGACTTCGAAGTAGAAGCCATAACGAAACTCAAATGATACTATTACTAGAATAGCATGGTACACAACACTATATACATAAACACATTTACCAATCAAGGGATTATACGACTACAATAAAGAAAACGTATATAAAACGACAAAACAATAAGAGCGTGAAAATGGATTGGCAATGAAGCTCTTGTCAGCGCGTCTCCACACTGTGCTCGGTACGGCGGCCAGACAGCATGTGACCCCCTCCCCCGCTCCTCTGTGACATCGCACATCCACTCTGAGTGAATGCGCGGGGAAGTGAGCTTTGTGCAGGTTCCTTTGATCGTTGCAGGTTTATACAACTGTTCCACTGTGAAAGGTTTCATCCTTTATATCTGTCCCTTGGGGATGGTTCATAAAAGTCAAAGTGATGTGAGTTCAGGAGAATGAGGTGGCAACCATGCACTGTGTAGGCTCCAACATAGCAGGGGCATTAGCCCTTTAATTTCATTCTAATATTTACATTATGAGAGTTATTAACGATTGTTAGAGACTTGTCTCAAAAGAATCTCGTGTACAACATACACATGCATTTTAAGGATTATGGCAGCATACTGACCTACCTCGATCTCTCTCGATCCTTGTCCTTCTCTCGTCTCTGCCGTTCCTTCTCTCTTCTAAGTTCTTCAGCATAATCGTCCGGTGTTCTACGCCGATGGCTTGAGCTAAGTAAATATACAATTCTAAATAATTTGTTTGTATTTCAACCCCTTATTATTCTCACTGGAGTCCCTGGAGGATAGAGGAGTAGAAAAATGGACTATAAGGAGGATAAAGGAGATGTACAAGGGAAGCGTGAGCTGTGTGGAAGTGGAAGGAGAGAGATCGGACTGGTTGGAACAGAGAAACGGCCTGAAACAAGGAAGTGCACTGTCACCGTTACTTTTCATTGTGGTGATGGATGACATAATGACCCGAGTGGCACAAGTAATTGGGGAAGGAAATATGAAAGCAATGGTGTTTGCAGATGATTTGGGGAAACAAGGAGGAGGAGGTACAGGAACAGTTGGACGTGTGGGAAGGAATAATACAAGGATATGGGATGAAATTTAGCATAAATAAGAGTGAGATGGTGATCACAAGGAAGAAGGAAAGAACCACAATGGGAATAACAATTGGTGGGGAACAGCTGAAGAAAGTGGAGAGTTTCAAGTATCGGGGAAGCCTGATACAAGATAATGGAAGAAACGATAGAGAAATAAATGAGCGGGGGAGACAGGCAGAAGCATTCCGGAGGAGTGTGAGAAGCATGTTATGGAGCAAGGATGTCCCTCAGAACAGCAAAAAGATCATATATCGGACGTACTATGTCCCTATCCTGACGTATGCCTCGGAGACTTGGGTTATGAAAGGAAGGGAGAAGAGCAAAATACAAGCCAGTGAGATGAGGTTCTTGAGAAGCAGTATTGGAGCTACAAAGATGGACAGAATAAGAAATGAGAGGACCAGAGAATTAATGAAGGAGGAACCATTACAGGAAGGTATAGAGAAATCTAGACTTAGATGGTATGGACATGTAAAACGAATGGAGGAGAAGAGGATACCCAGGAGGATACACGAGACGAAGTGGGAAGGAAAGAGACCGAGAGTCAGGTGGCTGAAGGGGGTGGAAGAAAGCGTGAAGAAGAGAGAAGACTGGACAAAGGTGGAGGCTGAGAGATGGTGGGAAGACAGAAGATGTTGGTGAGGCTTGTGTTCCAAACAGACCCGGCCAGTGGCTGGAAACTGTGCAAGATGATGATGATGATGATTATTCCCACTTGCACAGGGTCAGGGATTAGGCGATATATATATATGAGGTAGATGATATTTACAATCAGACACCTTTCCAGAAGCTAAACTCATCAAAGGAGGTAATGAGAGATGAAATGAATGAAACTGGGGAAGGAGTTGGAAGGATGTGTCCATGGCCTATTAGAAGGTATCTTCCTAGCATTTGCCTGGAGTTAAAAATGCGAAATCAAAGAAAATTATATCTAAAGACAGAACATTCTAAAAAAAACATAACACAAATAAATCCTATTTTGCATTGTTCTGAAGACTATAGGTAAGTAATATGAAATTACAGATATTTGCAGATAGCAGCAGCTTACTAACAGGCACCAACTGGGTATATTAAGCAGACAGAAGCCGATTCCTGTATTTTTGCATCAGACTGCACAAGATCACATCATAAATGGCTATAGAGGAACAATTTAATGTTAAATTTATATTGACGCTTGTGCACAAAATTTCTGATGTTATTTTGAGTCAGATTTTATACTCCCTGTGCGACCTTTTGCACGCGAGTTTGTATTCATATGTCATGTCTCTTGCTATTTCATAATACGACGATGCATAATAAAGTAGATATTCATATTGGCAGTTTTTACCCCTTTTTTTTTCTTTCTTCTTCTTTTAAATATCTAAGAGTGGAAATTGTGCCTGAAAGGCTGAAAGGGCAGTTAACATATTCCCAGCAAATAAATCACAACTGACCTGTCAACAGCTAGTTCATTCATAAAAGAAACAAGCACACTGATATATCATATTTACTCAAATGTAATGCACATATTTTTCAGGCAAATTAGAAGTGAAGATGCACTTGAAGGGGTATAAAGTATTTTATTATATAATACGCTAAGACTAAGGTGTATGTATCACAAAACTCAAGCTCCTAAACCAGAGGGAGTTAGAAGTTGTGGTTTGTACCAAAATCTTCCAAATCGTCTCAATAGTACAGGAAAAATCTTGCATTTCTTGGAAAGTCAACGGAAATAATTTATTTGTTTATAAAGTGCTTTTAACTAATAAACAAGACGATAGCCCCTGCGAGAAATCTGTCGCCTACAGCCTGCAGAGCACTAGATCCCAGGTGGGTAGTCTGTACACATGGGGACGCACACAATCCATTATGCGAGAGTTCTCGCACGGGTCCGCTAGTAAAATATAATATATGTACTAGGTAAATATACTCCTGGAAAAAATTACATGGATTAGTTAATTAACACTCTTATCCTAAATTGCCCCATTATATTCGTGTTAATTAACTAATACATGTAAATTTTTCCAGGAGTGTATTTACATAATATTTTATACTTTGTACCCAGTCTTTGGGCAAATTCATGTTGACCGACTGAAGAGCTACAAATTACAGAAACCTGAATGGTGTGCATAAAAAAATGAAGAGACTCACAAAAAACTATCAATCGTGTTTCGTGAGGAATAAAATCTTTTGGATTTCCAATTTAATTAAATAAATATAGGTAGTCCTTGGCAAATAAAGTGTCAAGACTGCCATTTGGAAAATCCAATTGACAACAGAAAATTAGGTTCGCAGAACTGTCTCTAGTTCCCACTCTGCAGAGCTAACATGAGTAGAGAGAACGCAGGATAGCTAGGTGTGGTGATTTTTTCGCAAAAGCAATATAGCGTGAAATGTTCATAAAGCCTTGTACACTTGTAGTTTCATTTTTCAAGACCTCTAAACCATTTTAATGAGTTTCAAAAATGCGATAAAATGCGATATAAATGCAAAATCCACAATTTTTTAAAATTGATTTTCCATTCTTTTTCTTTCTTTTCTTCTAGAAATTTCATCTCAGGAATGTTTATGATTCTGCCTCACTTGCCCACCGCACCGTTTGGAATGTGGAACTAAACCCCTCATCCCATCAAGAATCACGTCTAGACCGTCGCACCGAGTATTGTCCCTTTCATTCCCATCGTGTTACGCCAGCTTAGATGGTGAGATCGAAAATATGTATAAAACAGCGGGTAGAAAATTAAAAACAGGAAAGTTTTTATGCCAGTGATGGTGATATTTTAATGTGTAAATTGTATAATCAGTGCCTAGAGTAGCAAAAGAAAGATGTTTCTGTTTTTCCTGTTTGTTGCTTCAACCTATATTAATTTAAAATAAAGTCACAATTTATTTTATGCATTTTATCTCACTATTAATCCTTATTAATGTGATATTAACCCATGAACGGCTGGCGATGCCGTTTGGCATTACATGTCTCAAGCGTACGGGGGGTCAATTAAAATGCCAACTATTGGCTCTACTGCACTTGTGTTGCAATCTGAGCATTCAACATACTCCAGAGCCCCACTGAATAACAAAGCTGTCTTCCCACCATACTGTACCCGATACCTAGTTGCAGGCCCGACGAGAGGGGGGGTCAGGCAGGGCTGGTGCCCTGGGGCCCGACCCTCCCAGGGGGGCCCGGCGTCCTAGGAGGATGGACCCGATCGGGCATTGATTTATTATTGCCTTTATGTGACTTGAATTTGCTACTGGCAATCATTTAGTGAATGCAATGAACTGTCTGTGAACAATGATACAAGGATTGAGAAACTTATACTGTCAAGTGGACAATATTTTCCTTTACAAAGCGCTTGTGGGAAGAACAACTGTCTCAAAGTGGTCTACTTAGGCGATGGGGCTTCGCTATGTATTGTTCTCAGAATATACCTGAAGACAGAGAGAGCTTTCCATTATTCTAAGGGGGGCGTGGTGGCTCAGCGGTCTAGCTGTATGCCTCTCACCAAGGCGGTCCGGGTTCGATTCCCGGTCAGTGCATGTGAGATTTTCGAAGTGAAATGCCATGTCCTGTGGTTCGGATTCCACGTAAAAAGGAGGTCCCGTGGCTCATGATCTCAAGATTAACGGTCACGTTAAACTACAAGCTTCCTTGCTTTTTCCATTATTCTAAATTTAGCTTATTCGGCTTATGCACCAATCCTTCAAATAACTTTCTCATCCCTTCACTTATTTCGCCACGGCCACAAGAGCCTGGGCTGCCCTGGTGTGTTTGGTCAGCTAGCTCAAGAGTTTCAAGTTTGGTGCGTCACCTCGAGCTTAGATATTTAGAGGTGATAGTGTCTGAAATGAATATATTGTATGCCGTGCAGGTAGGTAAGTAAAATAAATTTTAAAGTAGCGTTCACACAGTAATTCACTTTATAGTTGATTTAAGAGGCAGAACAGCGAGGTCATCGTTCCCTAGTAATTCACTTTCACACTATGTAAAAAATTATCATTGCTGGCTAAATATCTTGCGAAAGGATGGGATGATTCTGTTGTCAAACGTACATAGAAGAAATGTATGCGAAATTGTTCATCTTCTCGTATACTGAATTGAGAAAACAATGCTAACTTTTGAATAATCTGTATGTTTAGGTGCAGTATAATTATTATTATAACTGGTTCATTCAATACCATCAACAATCCTAGGTACTTGGGTTCGTGCGCAAATCATTTCTGATTAAGGGATTTATTGAAAACCTATATTACTATTGGTACTAGAGCTGGGAAATGTATCCAAAGACTGAAACTAAGGTAACAGTCCAGTATTTATCTAGACTGAGTGTTTAATTAACCAGGAGAAAAATTACAATTAAGCTAGGGCACTGAAACACTCATCTTTGTTTTCCAATTCCTCTCATGGAACGTCAGTGGTAAGGACAGATGACCTACCGTAGCTGTTCCACCCCATAAAACAACAATAAGTAACGTCAGTGGTGTGCATGGCGATGGAGAAATTAATATATTGCATGTAGGCAACCGCGCAGATTTTTCTAAGACCAAATTTTTGAACTCTGCTTTATTTAGAAGAAAATTAATATGAAGTATTGTCGAATATTAATATAAATACATTTTTAGCCTACTTTCGATTTTTGCAAAAAATGAAAGTAGACTTATGAGATCACTACAGGGCGAAAAAAAAGTGTGTCTGTCTGTGTGTATGTGTGTGAGTCTGTGTGTGTGTGTGTGTGTGTGTGTGTGAGAGTGTGTGGACTCTGAATGTCTGTCCCCCCCTATCAATTCGAACACGGTGAGCGCAAATTGAACGAAAGTTGGTACAAAGGTAGCACTAGCAAAGGACACCTCAGTGTCATGTTTTATATCGCCGCCATCTTGACGGAAACGTAATGGCGGCCACACAAATGTTCAACGCTTAAATCAAATTACGACTAACCTAATCATCCGATCTCTACCAAATTTTGCAACAACATACCTTTATAGAGGGAGCATCCTTTGACAAATCTAATAGGTCATTAGCCTAATAGTTTGCGGATGGCGGCCATCTTTGTGTCAAAATCGATTACCCCTATTAATTCGAACACGGTGAAACCGAATGGAATGAAATTTGGTGCAGAGGTAGCACTAGCAAAGGGCACCCCAGTGTCATGTTTTATATCGCCGCCATCTTGACGGAAACGTAATGGCGGCCACCCAAATGTTCAAAGCTTAAATCAAATTACGACTAACCTAATCATCCGATCTCTACCAAATTTTGCAACAACATACCTTTATGAAGGGGGCATCCTTTGACAAATCTAATAGGTCATTAGCCTAATAGTTTGCGGATGGCGGCCATCTTTGTGTTAAAATCGATTACCCCTATTAATTCGAACACGGTGAAACCGAATGGAATGAAATTTGGTACAGAGGTAGCACTAGCAAAGGGCACCTCAGTTTCATGTTTTATATCGCCGCCATCTTGACGGAAACGTAATGGCGGCCACACAAATATTCAAAGCTTAAATCAAATTACGATTAACCTAATCATCCGATCTCTACCAAATTTTGCATCAACATACCATTATGGAGGGAGCATCCTTTGACCAAACTAATAGGTCATTAGCCTAATATTTTGCGGATGGTGGCCATCTTTGTGTGAAAATCGATTCCCCCTATTAATTCGAACACGGTGAAACCGAATGGAACGAAATTTGGTACAGAGGTAGCACTAGAAAAGGCCACCTCAGTGTCATTTTTTATATCACCGCCATCTTGACGGAAATGTAATCGCGGCCACCCAAATGTTAAAGGCTAAAATGTAATTACGACCAACCTAATAATCTAATCTCTACCAAATTTTGCAACAACAAATCTTTATGTGGGAAGCATATTCTGACCAAACTGCTAGATCATCAGCCCAATAGTTTGCAGATGGTGGCCAAGTATGTGTGCAAATCGATTCCCCCTATCAATTCAAACACGGTGAAACCGAATTGAACGAAATTTGGTACAGAGGTAGCACTAGCAAAAGGCACCTCAGTGTCATGTTTTATATCACCGCCATCTTGACGGAAACGGAATGATGGCCACCCAAATGTTAAAAGCTTAAATCAAATTTCGACCATCCTAATAATTTGATCTCTACCGGATTTTGCAACAACATGCCTTTTTGTGGAAAGCATCTTATGACTGACTACAAGGTCATCAGCCCAATAGTTTGCAAATAGCGGCCATGTATGTGTGCAAATCCATTCCCCAGATCAATTCAATCACGGTGAAACCGAATTGAATGAATTTTTTACAGAGGTAGCACTAGCAAAGGGCACCTCATATTCATGTTTAATATCCCTATAGCACGTTGTATTTCAACAAGCTACTACAACCAACATTCAATTATACTCCTTGAAAAGGACAAAGAGTTATAACAATACCCATGCATTTAGGAGAAAGTAGGCTATATGTTCTTTACTGAACATCTTGTTTTGAGCTAGTGCAGTGGCTGTTAATATTATTGGACATTTCTACGCCGTTTATTCCAAAGAGCAGCATCGATCTTCAAAGCACTTATTTTTCAGGACGCGAAGAGATATTTTCCCTTGCGAATCAAGCCCTTTCATGATACGCTTTTACGTCTCAGTGCCGTTAAACATAAAATGAGTTGCTCTCGTTATCTATGACTTGAAAATGACTCCGGGTCCTGACGAAGCCGCGGCAGGATTCGGCCATCGACTGCGGTGTCATTCGTAGTCTTACTCAACGCTTAATAATATGCCTATTTGTCGTTACAGTTGTTAATTCATTTAGGGGCTTGCGACATTTAACCCGTGTACTTGGTAGCTGGCAGGTCTAGTATCACTGGCGGGTAATGAACCCTTGGCGCTCGGTTGGGAATCGTTTGCATCAATTAGTACTGTAGATAGTCTATAATTCAGTATTTGCTGACGCGTTAATTTTCCGGTTTGTTTCTGAAGGCCTCCACATTATTGAATGAAGTTGACTGTAAAGCAGTGGTTTTCACAAATATTAATGAAGTAAATTATAATATTATCAAACATCGAACAAAATAGAACACCAAGAAACGTGCGAATTGTGTAGACTGAAGGCGAGGCTAGTGGTTGTTGTATAATTAGAGAGGTGGATTGGCAACGTTGTTGTAACTATTTGTGTTGGAGAGTAGAAACTTAGACCCTCTTAAATCCACCCACGGCTGGACAAAAAGCAGGGTATACACTGTGCTGTGCTATGGCCTTTGTGACATTATCAATCGCATGCCGTATTCCTAGTTACCGACTGGGAAAAGAGGGAATGCGTTGCCTGTCGCGACTATTACTGTGATTATTAGGGTTAAGAGTAGGGTAGGTCTCCTTGGACTTGAAATAAGGTACTATCCCGGCATTTTTCTGGAGGGAGCGTGAAAAACCACACTCAGGACAGCCGCTGTCAGCACTGGGATTCAAACCTTTGATCTGCAGACTTGCTGTAGGACCCCATCACGGTCATTGGTTAGTTACATCGTGGGGACTTACTTGAAGGTGCGAGAGCTTTTACTTCAATATCGGAGAGACTTTTCTATAACCACTAAATGTCAATGGTCACCAAATTTTTACTCCAAAATATCACAAAAATGATCACCCAAATGGCCTATAACTCAATAATTTGGACCTAATTTTTGCAAAATTACCCTACTCTGAACTTGGTGATTTTCAATACCCCCAGATCCCCGGTGTGTTCACTCCCCCATAATCTTGTCATAAATCCGCCCCCGATGGTCACCAGTCATAGATAGGATTGGGGATTTTTAGAAGAACCTGGCTCTAGGTTTGCTTACTGGAAAGTAATATTAAATTATAAGAAGTCCACTGACTGCAAATTACAAAATATAGTTCAAATTCAAATGTTCTTCTTTTGTGAAAACAATCAGCTGTAATCTACTGATAGCACATAATAAATAACTCGACTTACGTATGAGTATAACTGTGGTTAGTTATGAAAATATATTTTGCTTTGTTTAATGTACAATGATGTGTGATCGCCGTTCAACTGAAACACTTAGGCTATCAGTGTTTAGGCTTAAACCCAAGGGCGTGATTCTTCAAGGGCAGCCAGTTTTATGAATGCCAACATAAAAACCCTATACTGTATGTAAAACGTATCTTAAAATACGTATTGACTGTGTGTAAAAATAATGTTTTATTACGAAAAGAGATCACGTCATATGTCACAGAGGCCGTAGTACTGCACAGTGTACAGTATACCCTTTCCACTTCTTTTAACATGCAGTTCAGTGAACTGAACTTCCTGTTGAATAATTTTTGGGTCTTAGGACGTCGTGGTCATCAGTCCTTTCTACTTACTGTGCGTGTAGAACTCTGTCCGACAATCTATATCTGAAATTAATCATATATTTTTAATTAATTTGGGATAGACTTGAGGAGGAAATGAATGTACAATGGTGCAACTACAGCCTTTGGCTATAGGGTTAAAACGATAAATCATGGAAAATAAGCTTAGAATCACTGACGGTGAAATTCGAAACTACCTGTATCCCAAGTTCATAGAAAAGAGCTTTTTTTTAATGTGAATTTTATCCCCAAGTTAAATACTGTAAAAGCGATGAAATTACGGTCCGGTAAATGCATTTTTAAACATTTGTGCACGTCAAACGAGCATATAGCTTTTACGAGTATCACTGAAGTTCTAAAATTATTGATATCGAAGAGATCTGTAGAATTTTAAATCTGAACACTGTGCATGCTTACAGTGTTACCTCATCGGGACAAATTTAGATCTGTCAAACGCAAAAACTAAACAATATACCGGTAGTGAATCAATAATTTTGCATGCAATCCTCCAGTTTCACTGTTGTAAATTTTACATACCAGCAGTAACTTATTTATATTGATGGTAATTCAGGCTCTGCTTATGGTAATAAATATAGCCTGGATTTAGTGGAATTCCTTATATAATTGAAATAATATTAATACAGTAGGCCTATATTATACAGTATTTATTGCAGCCAATGGTCATATCAGGACATTTCAATTGAACGTCCGTAGGCTCCTCAACAAGTTCAATTTCAAGTAGTTTCAAATTTGGTTACCAGACGCCACTGTCACTGACACGCAGCAGCGAACGTTGGAACTTGATAAGATTGTTTCTAACAAAATAACCTACTAATTTTGGCTACACACTACCAATTGTAGTGGAAATGAATGTACGATGGTGCAACTACAGCCTTTGGATGAGACAAAAATGTGTCCGGACTGTCACAACAGCTGGCGTGATTTTTGACGCAGGACTGTCCGTTTCCTGTCTTGCATTCAAGTGCGCACACTGGGGACAAAAGTGTCGCTCACCACTCATATCCACGGCCTCCTAAACCACAGAACCGCCGGCTTTACTTCCACTCCGAATAAAGGCATACTGAAGGATTTTAACGCTCTTAAAAATCCAACGACTTCGGCCGGTCTTAAACCCGCGAACTTGGGCATAGCAGTTCATCATGCTACAATTATTATTATTATTGCTTGCTGATATTTTATATTCTTGTCATTGATTTCGTGATGAACATTTTGTGCAAAAAAATAGTTGCGCAAAATCAGTTTGTGCAAATTTCCGAGGATTATAAATTAATTTTATAGAGTTTGTTTATAGAAGGGGGCCCGGGAGATTCCAGCCCCAGGGCCCGTCGCCGCTCTCCACGGCCCTGCCTAGTTGAGGCTATCGGCTACGCCAGCAGACATTAAGCCGTAGTTGAGGTTTTGGGAAGAGTTAAGGAAAGATAGCGCTCAGATCGAGTCAAGAGGAATGTCAGGATGACGTAGTAGGTCTAGGATCAATAAGGCGCTGACCGCAGTTAAGCAGATGGAATTATGGATGGATTTATGAAGCTTTATTAAGATCTATATGGAACATGGTATTTAAACATCTTAGAAGAGGAGATATAACATGCATTATATGTGGTAATAATTTAAAGGAAGTCAGATAACCCTTAAGTTATTTTATAACTTAACAGCCGAGATGATGGGGGTTCGAGATTATATTTGTGACGCAAGACCACGGTGGTGGGGAGGAAGCCACGTGACCGCACCAAGCAGGTAAGGGTCGAGACAGTGCAGGAACTGTCAGTCTAGCTCTGTGAGCCAAGCAAGAAAGTCAAGCTGAGTAACACACGCCAGGCGCATGGTATAGATCGTGCAGCGAACAGAAACTGTCACGGAAAGTGCAGGCGACAGTTTCAGCTTCACCGAGCAGCGAACAGAAACTGTCACGGAGAGTGCAGGGGACAGTTTCGGCTTCTCCGAGCGGCGAGCGACAAGTAGGTCAGTGGGCCGGGCGAACAGCCGCAGCAAACAAGCATATAAGGCCGGGATATTCTAAAACAGCATTGCGAGTAGTTGGAGAACTTTATTCCAAGCTGCATTTTAACGTAGGACATGGCGAGGCTAGCTTTATGCGGAGATTATTATGGCATAGCAGTAGGGCCGTGCGGGTTAATTCCCATTATTATACGCAAGCATTATAACAGAAGCTGAACTTCATTACTACGTTGAGTTGGAACGTTTATTCAGCACTTGAATTATAAAGACAAATAGTTACGAGATACTGCAACTGTGAACTTCGAAAGAACATAGTTTTTCTCAATGACATTACGACTATGCATTTCATAGCGCATTCCAAGTAACAGTAACCATTTTAAGCAAACGGAATGTTGTAAGCAAATGCACTTAGGAACATTAGCTCGTGCATTAATGCAAGTCAGTCTTAAGAAGTGTTATGAATTACCGAGTATGAACACAGCTACAGGGTGTTTCATAAACTTAGACACTCTGATAAAATAATTTTATTTTCTACAAGTAAAACTAAACCGCTGTGGAAATTGAACTTTCAACACTCAAGCGAACATTGTCTAGAACAGTGGCGTAACGTAGAAGAGGAATAGGGGGTCCGCTGTTTCTATGAACTTTTTCGTGAGGATTTGGACAATATCCACTATGGATAACCAGAAGTTTATCATGTCGGAGTAAACGCAGACAGAGACGCGATGGCACCACGGAGCGATGGATTCGATTCCTGACGAGGAGGAGGTCTACCAGCTGATTCACTTGGAATTCGAAGGCAATCGTCATTGCATGGATGGAATGATATTCACGCCGATCTTTCGAGAAATTCATTACATAGGGAAAATCGACGATCTCTGAAATTTAATAACAGCTGATTATGAGAAGGTACTGTAAGAGTTATAACTACCTGATACGATTATTTTCATGAATACTGTAACACACATGTAAATTTTTCTAATACGAGTGATACGATTGTTTAAGACATGGCTTTGACTTTATATGCTTCGAAATGTTGCTAGAATATGGCGTGACCATATGATATGGCAGGCATCATTATACGAAATTCTCACCATTGGTTGGCTTTATTAAGCAGATGTTTGGTCTTTTAGACATTTTTCCAGCAAGGATATTTTTCATGAATAGTTTTTTTTTGTGTAACGAGTATTTCGAACTCGTGATCTGCAATTGATTATCTAAAACTACTTCGTCAGTTCATTGCATACTAGCGAGTGTGTATTATTCATCAGTAGGGATTTTTTCCATTGGATTGTTTGGAGATATTAAGAAGTTATTCACTTTAGTGAATGAATATCGCTTTTATATGACAACTAGAGACTTGTTGATTCCTATCTGGTACATTCACTCATATAGTCTTCGAGATGGGGTCTTTCGTATTTATACGATTGTATGGTGGTTACTCATCTTACCCATCGTTTAGGGCACTATCATGATTAGTCGACGGGGCGAGGTCTTTCGTATTTATACGATTGTACGGTGGTTACTCATCTTACTTGCCATTGAGGGACTCATTTTTATCATCCGAGTGTACATGAGATTGTAAGTGAATCAAACAAGGAACTACTAGTCACATATCAGTCGAAATTTTGTTAAATAAAGTAAAGATAAATGTCATCAGGGTTACATTTGTAATTCTTGTTTGCCAATCCAATATTTTGTTGCTATACTCTTTTGAGAGTAATTTCAGTTTAACAGCTGGTACAGCTGACGCTTTTGATGATTTTTATAATTGTGTTTGATACCTTTGAGAAGGATTTAAACTAATTGAATCTTGTAAGATGAATCATTAATGGTCAGATTTATTTTAAGGCAGATCAGTATTGCAGATTTAGATATGAGAGATTATAGCACATTGGTGTTTTTCTGTGATGTGAATTATGAGAATTGTAAGAGAATTTATGCTATTTGAAAGCAAATCTTGAATTACTAAGGTAATATTTTTCCAATTGTTTAAGAAGTTGTCTAGATGTGATCAGATTAATTACAGTTATTGGAGATTGTGTGCGTTGATAATTTGAAGCCAGTTATATATTTTTTGTAGATCATGCAACATGGTTAAGTGAAGTTTGTGATAGGCATTTTGTGGAAGTTGCCAAGTGATAGTTGCAATGTTGCTAATGCATTTTGAAGCAGACATGAGGTTGTTGAACCCAGTCTAGCGTAATTGTTGAGATTCAGGCTGTATGCTGAATACTTATGGAGTTTTATGAAATAATTGTGGTATTCAAATGTGATATTTGAAGAATTGAGGATATATAATGTAGTTGTGGATAGTCAGATCCAACGTGATGTCGTGAAGGCAATAATATTTTTTGGCATGAAAATTAAATACGAGATATAACTTGGAAGTAATAAAACTGTAAGACAACGTTCTATAACCCATATTAAACAATTTGTTAGGAAATTAAACAAATAAATAAAGTTGATAATACAAGATTTTCTGAGAATAATAATTAATGAAATAATAATCTGAAATTTAAGCATATTAATGATCTGACCTAATGAAATAAAAATCAGAATGACTAGATGAAATAATAAAAATCTAAATAACCAGAAGAATGAAATTTAAATAAATTGATAAATTAAATTTTGGAATAAATCAATGAATTAAATAAATGGATGAATTAAAGATTGGATGAATATACTGATTTAAATAAATTAATAGATGATTGGATAGATGATGAATAACTGAATTAGAAGGTGATAATTAATTAAAGAAGCTGATGATTAATGAATTTATATGGAATTAAAATAAAATTAATTGAGATATAATTTGAGGAATTGCAACTTGAGTTGAGGAATTAAACAATTTGTATTGATGATTTAAGATGATTTAATCTGAAGTAGATGATAAAATAAGAGTGTGTGAATAATTAGAAAGCATAATGAAGTGATGATAATAATTTTCATTTAAATGATTTAATGGTGATGAGTTGATGATTCTGACAGGAATATGTTGAATTTTGAAATGAGAATTAATGTGAGAAATATTTAATTTTGATGACGATAATGATGACCAATGAGAAGTGAATTTTCTGTAATTCACAAACAAGTAATTATGAATGACAATGTAAATAGTGTAAATTAATTATTCGATGTTTAGGAGCATTTGACTAATATGTTCAACATTTAAATTATGCCATGCAAGCCATAAATTACGTGATGTTTAAAATATGTGATTATAATATGTGTATGTTTAGACAGATTAATAACTTTTTCAAATCCACATTCATGATGTTAAATTAAAGAGAAATTAGGTCTCAGGTATCACAAATGTCAGTGACGAAAGACATAGTGCTACAGTGATCCTGAGAACCCAAGAGAACTTTAGAGATTTTTCTGTTCTATGTGGATGAAATATTTTTGATTAGAAAAGAGATGGTTCGATTTTTGGACAATGACAATTTAACGTTGGCATTCGACCATACTCTCAGGTAGGAGGTATATGTAAAATGTCTGTCTGACTATCAAAGTGAAATAAATTTGTTTTTATCTTAGTTGTGATCTGATGATGATGTGATTTTCCTTTTTCTTTCCTTGTCTTGAGTAAGGCTTAACCGGAAAGGAGGTGGTTTGCTAGGAATTCAGTTGATGGCGCCCATTTATATTTGCATTTATTTTTTTATTAAACTTAAGCCCGTAACGACCCTAGAGATACTTTGTCTCGTGTTACCCACTGCTTTTTTGATAACTCAGCTGAATTTCCGACACATTCCTTATTTGACTAGAGGTTCATTTAACTCCGCTCTGTCCTGGAACTCCAGGAATGCGATGTAATAGCAGATGGGTCATCGCATCCCCAGGACGAACGGGTACAATACGTGATCGAATGTCATTGTTGGTCTTGTCTGGTTACGGTTACGGAGATGAACTATGGATGCTCGCTTTAGGTAAGTGTTTCCTCTAAATTGAATTGTTTGAGGTTACATGGCCTAACACAAGTGCTTTCTCTTCATAAGACATCAAGGTTTCATTATACAGTAGATAGTGCTAGACTCAAACTAAAATTCTATGCCATGGGTACAATATGACCGATGACCGTTTGGCATCGCTAGCCATTTACCGTGGCAACTTCTGTATTACACTATCAAAGAAATTTGTCAAAGATCTTTAATAAAAGATCTTTTATAAAAGATATGACAGTGTAATGGGGAAATCTTTAATAAATGGTGGTTCTATAAAATTACTTTTATAAAATGTATGAGCATCATGCTATCTTTAATAAAAGATTCAAACCAAAATGGTGGATCATAACAGCTGGAATATTACCAAACAAAGATGCTCATATCAGAGTGTGAAATGCAATAAATGTTAAATAATATGTTACATAATGAATGGTGTGCAATGTAAAACATAAATAACAGATAGAAAGTGTAGGTAAAAATAGTAGAGACTATAAGCGCTGCATATAAAGAGGAATTAGATAGTTAAATAGGCTGAAATTAGCGGTGAACAGTAGTGTGATTTATGTTATAATATAATTCATTAATTTCACTTACGGTATTACAAGCGAGTGTTAATAAGCACTTTATCTTAACCAGTACGTAATACATGTAAGCAACCTCCGTGAAACATGTGCCAAGTTGGCCGAACGGGTAGAGCGCTCGACTCTGGACCGGAAGGAGTTAGTTAGTTATTGTTGTTTTAAGGGGCGGAACTACGAGGTCATCTGCCCCTCTTAACACAGATTAAAGAATACAAATTTTGAAATGAATTTAAAATTTTGAGGTGGACATCTAAATTTAAAAAGACCAAAAATTAATAAAACAAAAACAAAAAGAAATTAAGTAAAAAAACAAAATCATAAAAATAAACAAAAATTACGGAAAAAACAAAAACATTATCATTCAAAAAAGAACAAGTCGTTGAGTCAATGTTCACTGGAAAATTTAGATTGCTGGCCCTAACCCAGTCTCACTTATAAAGCGGATAACGCGATCAGCAGCCACCGCGTCATCGGCTAATATAAGTTTGAGTGTCGTCTGCAAACCAAGGTTTCTTCGTAAATCAGCAAGATCCACACACTCGGTAAAAATGTGGGCCACGGTGAATACGGCTCCACAGGTACAAAGTGGGCTTCCCTTCTCATTAGGTATGAGTGGGTGGATCTTGTATGACCTATCCTTAGCCTACACAAAATGACGGTCTCTCTCCGGGCCCGGAAGGAGCTCCGCCACACGCGAGTAGTTCCCTTGATCGCTCTCAGTTTACTGGGCAGTGGGTCAGCTAGCCACTGACTCTCCCAAAAAGCCAGAACTTGTAGGCGTAACTGAGAGCGAATATCTCTAGCGGGTACCTCCATTGGTCGAGGTGGTAGTGATACCGCCTCTTTTGCAGCTTGATCTGCTAACTCATTTCCAGCAATTCCCATGTGGCTTGGAAGCCACAGAAAGGTGATTCGAGTGTCAGCTTGGCACAGCCCGGCTAGTAGGTCGTGGATTCGCTGCACTAGGGGGTGTTGCGGGAAACATGTAGCAATTGACTGCAACGAACTCAATGAGTCGGTACACACGAGAAAGTGGATTCGAGCATCCTGTAGTGCAAACTGCAGAGCTTCATAGATGGCAACGAGCTCCGCAGTAAACACACTACAGGCCTCAGGCAAAGAGATCTTGGTATTTGCACCATCAATAACGTAAGCACAACCCACTTTCTCGTCCACCTTCGAACCATCCGTGTATAGAATGCCAGCGTCCGGAAATTGGTGAACTATGCTGTGGAACTGCCTCCGGTAAACGGACGCATCCGTGTTCACCTTAGGACCTCGGTGCAGATCTAACCGAATTTCCAGACGCGGGACTTGCCACGGAGGCACCTCGCTAGATGTCCGGATCATACAGGGACCTACAGCCACTCCTATTTCAGTACACGAGCTATCAAGTCTAATACCAACCGGCCGAGTGGCATGAGGCTGGTTGGCGTAACCCTGGTGGTTTTGGGTACCGAAGAGAGCTTGATAGGTCGGGTGTTGCGGCATTTGACGCACATTGGCAGCATATGCTAAAAGCATATGTTGGCGTCTATAATTTAAAGGTGGAACACCCGATTCGGCGAGTAGGCTGGGTATCGGGCTGGTCAGGAAGGCACCGGTAGCCAGCCTAACGCCTCTATGGTGGATACTGTCCAGCATTTTCAAGGTTGCCGGCCTTGCTGAACCGTATGCCACAGAACCATAGTCTAGCCGGGACAGGACGAGGGCTTGGTAGAACCGTAGCAGCACCGCACGGTCAGCCCCCCACGTAGTGCCACTAAGAAACCTGAGCATGTTCAGTTTCCTGAGACATGTCATTTTCAATTGCCGTATATGGTGCTGCCACGTTAAGAGGCGGCCGGAGTCAGTTCCTATTTCACCTTTCATTTCAAAACGTTGCCACTAGTTTCGTTGTAGTCGCTGTCCCCTAGTAGTTACATGGCCCGTACATAGGTATCAGCACGGATTACCCCCTACTGTGAGCACAGATTACCTACTACTACTGTGGTGAGGGTGATTCAAGGTCGCGCGTGCGAGAAAGTTCTAACTGCTCCGGAGTCCAAACACTGGGGAAATGCAATCTCGTGGCAATGCGCTTCAAGAATATCGCGACCAGAAATTTCGAAGTGATAGTCTGTATAGGCTACTTCCAATTGAATGGCCGAAATATTTTGCTATAGATAAGCTAATAGTTAAACTACGGATTACGGAATTCACAAGTGACTGAAATATCCTTGGCCTTCCTCGTGTTGTAGCGGCTAGTATTCTTGGCTGTCACCCCAGAGGTTCGGGTTCGATTCCCGGCGCCGACAAGAAATTCGATTCATTCTTGTCTGAGGGCTGGAATTCCCCGTGAGGCAAAACTGAAAAGATGTGGTTTCGATTCCCATCTCAGCCATCTTGGAAGTGGTTTTCCGTGGTTTCTCACTTCTACTCTGGCTGCGTGGCTCAGGGGTAACGTTCTTACTTGCTGTGTCCAAGATTGCAGGATCGAATCCTGGCACAGCACAAATGCGAGGGAGCCGTGTCAGTGAATTTACTGGCAGGTTAAAGATCCCCTTTGGGGCAAACTTCCAAAACCCCGGCCTCTCCTAAAGCCGCAGATGTTTAAAGGGACGTAAAGCAATAACATTATTATTATTTCTATTATTATTATTATTATTTTTATTATTATCATCACTTCTACTCCAGACAAATGCAGCCGACTCCTTCACAATCCTCATCTGAATCCCAAATATACACACTAACGCACTACCTCGTACCACGCTGGTATCGAGAGAGCGTGGGTTTGAATCCCACCTCAGCCGTCTTATTACTATTATTATTATTATTATTATTAATATTAATAATTAAAATATTTTCCGGATCTTGCATGTGGGGGGAGGGGGGGGAGGGGGGGGGGGAGCACATGTTGAACTCTCTACCACCGGCGGCTTCTATTAATACTATTATTATTATTATTATTATTTCTAAAATTACTATCAGTTTCTGCTTATTTAGGAGGATTATAAATTAATATTACATAATTTGGCAATAGAGGTGAGGGAGTGCAGGATTCTCCAGCCCCAGGGCCCATCACCACTCTCTAAGGCCTTGCATCCGGGGGTCACACACAAGAACGCTACACCACGAGATGGTCTTTAAAACAGTATGTTATGCAGAATGTGATAACGCAGAAAGAAATAAAATGTTATTCTTCAAGCTCTACCATTTCCTTACAGACCTTCCTTACATAAAACTGCCTATGTTGCGAAGTTCGAAACCGAAACACAATAAGGTTTCACGCCGTCGTTGTTGTTGCTCATGCTCAATTAGATTGTGTATATTCAATCATTTACTTTCATAAACATCTTCATACTGACATTATGGGGTTTGAAGCCATTTTTCAGTGTTCCCTTAGTAAACAAAAGTTTGGTGCTTTTCGGTCGGTCAACACGAATATACCCAAAAGAGTTGGATTATACCCTAATCCTGAAAAATTTACAAATCTTTTGGGTAAATTCGTGTTGACCGACTGAAAAGCACCGAACTTTTGTTTTATCTTCATAATAACCTTAATTGTGATAAAGAATCCTTCAGACTAAACTAATTCCTGAAAAGAGTTGAAAAGTAAATTTTCAACACTTCTGTTTGAATATTTCAAAATATAACTCATCGTGTTTACGATAACATGGAAAAGATACGTAAGGAAGCCTACTTCCTAGTATACCTGTAACTTAGTAGTATGCTGAAAAACTGCTGTTTATTTCCTAGAATTATATTTACGTGTTTTTGTAAGTAACCATGACAAGTTATTTTTTCTTTTATTCTTAACAAAGGCGATATTTAAAAAAATGTAGAATACCTTTTTTGAAATTACATTTCTCATCACACAGGATTAACTTCAACGATAAGCTATAGCATATTATTATCAGGACTGAGTTGCTTCAGCTCTTCCTTTCGCATTGCCTTTTCCTCATCAACAACCAAAAAATGTCCAGAAACTACAAATTCAGTTGCTCAAGGGAAAGAAAACTAAGATCCGTTTCCCACGATCATCACATCACTATTCATGAACAAATATGGTGCAATTATATGGGGCAATTGTGATAATTAACTAATACATGTAACTTTTTCCAGGAGTGTATTTACATATTTATATCTTGTACCCCGCCCATTCATTGGGCACAGTCGTGTTGACCGACTGAAAAGCTACAAAAGACAATATTATAGCCTATATAAAAAATCAGTAGTAGTGGTGAAAGATTTCAGCCTATTCCTGTAACAACTTAGACCAGAAACTCATCCTAGCATCAACTCTTACCGCAGCTTCATTATAAACACAAATACGGAACTTTTGATTGCCTATAGCAGCCTTCCCTGGATACCATAATACTGTACTTCAGAATCGTCAGTTTCTTTTCCCTTGGTACTCTTCCGTACGCATACATAATCATGGAATTTATTTAAATTTGCTATAATATGAACATGCTTAATTAATTAATTAATTAGTGTACCATCCTTTATTTTGCAAAAAATATAATGAATAAAATGAAGAATCTACAAGCAATATCATGTGTAATGTATATGATTTATATAAAAATTAAATCAATGTTACATATTTCAAATTTTTTAATGTAATATTACATAGAAGAAATGGAAGGAACGCAGATGCCCCACGTGGAACCATCTGTCATCACTGCGGCAAATCGTGTGCCTCCCGCATTGGGCTGTATAGTCACCTCCGAACTCACCAATGAGAGACTTCCGGATTGAAAGGCCAATCTACTCGATATGAGTGTTTGCTATGATGATGATAGATATTACATTAAAATCCTAGCCTTACTCATCAGTATATTGCCAAAATGGATCCAACTATGACATTTTAACGCATGATAACCTAGAAAGTCATCTCGAAATTGACATCTTAATTATTATGAGGTAACCCGTAGTGACATTCTCACTCCGATACTTACGATGAATATATGGGACACAAGAGGGTTATTCTTCCATATTTGTTAAAAAACGATCCGGGAAAAAAATAGCTTATCCTCTTGATGAAAAATGAAAATCCACAGCCTGCTTCCAGTCTCCGACCGGGTCAGGAATGGAATGAATGAAGCCTCCATCTAGCGGCGAGGATATGAACTGTGCCGGCTGCCGAGGCCTGACGCACTCCTCTGGGGCAATGATTAAATGAATGACAGATGAAATGAAATGATAGTGGAGAGTGTTGCTGGAATGACATTTTGACAGGGAAAACCGGAGTACCCGGAGAAAAACCTGTCTGCCTCCGTTCTGTCTAGCACAGATCTCACATGGAGTGACCGGGATTTGAACCACGGACCCAGCGGTGAGAGGCCGGCGTTCTGCCGCCTAAGCCACGGAGGCTTAACTTATCCTCTTGATATTAAATTTAATTTATCGATCAAGTCTTTGATATTTCCAGAGAAATGGAAACTTACTAGTCAGTCATATTCACAAGTCTGGTAAGATTTCACTAATTCTTAACTACCGAACAGTACCGGTAGCTACTAAGTTTGCCCCAAACTAACTTTACGAGCAAACACTTCATGAACACATAGGCCTAATGTATTATTCAGGCATACATGCCATTTTATTCACGATTCATAACACGGATTCATCCCTCGATGATCAACAATAACCAATTTTCACGAATCAGGAGTCATCTGGTTTAAATTAAAGGATAACGAGTCGATGTAATATATACAGATTATTGGTAGAGTTAACCATGACGTAGCCTACAACTTACGAAAATGTCCTATTACGGATCATACTTACAGTATGAAAGACGCAACACTTTGTATCATAGAGAAAAGCTCCATTCACCCTCTGGTGTTCCCCTGGGATCGAATCTTGTGCCTCTGTAATCTTATCTTAATTAACCATCTCCGGGATGCCAATATATCATTATTATTATTATTATTATTATTTGCAAATGTCGTGTAATCGTTTAAATACATTTATTCGTTATGGGATTGTATGCTGCTCCAAAAGATGAAGAAACAATAAATTGGAACAAAACAAATTGTTTCGATTTATAAGTGTCATCCGATTGCATTTACACGAAAACTTTGATATAAAACACCACCATTTCCTATGTAGTTCCCATCTCAAGTCATCTAGGTTTATGGTAGGCTATACTATGAAAAAAAAAAGTTATCCTTTTCTCACCGTATTGATCGAATTTTTGAGATATATTCAAAATGCTGGGATTTATAAGAAGATGCACATTTTATTTTAGGAACCTGTACATTGCTAAAGATTGTACAGTATAATGCATTCGTATGAAGTTGACTTGAATTTGGCTCAATAGTTTGGAACCCAAGATGTGCGAATGCTAACTATAGAGTTGAATCGATAAAAAATAAATTCCCTATATTCTTGGAATACAAAAGGACACATGTATATCCTAAATATGCTAAGCGGGAATGTGGTGGCCCAGTGGTGTGGTCAAGCTGTTGGCCTCTCACCACAGCGGACCGGGTTCGGTTCCCGGTCAATGATGTGAGATTTTCGAAGTGAAACGTCATGTCCAGTAGTTCGGATTCCACGTAAAAAGGAGGTTCCGTGGCTATTGATCGCGAGATTGACGATAACATAAACTACACATTTCCTTTAAAAATGCTAAGCATAATTTATTAATGGAACTTTTTCTTTAAAGACTTTAGAGAAAAGTAGGCAGGTTATTACATTAAATAATTTGATAACATCTTTGATAGACCTTATTTGTCATCTGAATTTGAACTATATGTTCCTTCGCGGTCAATAAGACCGAAACGTATAATATTCCACTGTCCAAGAACCAATACAGAGTAATATAAACATTCGCCTGTATCGAACACATTCAATATCTAAAAAAGAAAAAAGACATGCACACATTTCCATATATCAGACAGCACCTTTTGTTCATTTGTATTGTAGAGAAATCACTTAATATCATACACTCCTTATCAGTGACTTGAAACATAATTTCAAGTACGATACTTACTAGAATAATATTTAGTCATACGTATTATAAGTATCATTTTATATTAGTGTAAGAAAAATATTAAGTGTAATTCATATTGTTATTTCTCGTAATTAGGTTGTAACCTGTTAGAAGAACTATAAATAAACAAACAAATAATTATAAATAAATAAACAAATTAATTTAATGAAATTCAGGTCCACTTTAGTGATGGTTACTAACTAGTGATTGCTTGCTACTCATATAATAATTACTGTAACTTCAAAAGCCCAGTAGTCGCTACATCATATTTAGACTGACAAAGCAACATTTTATTTACAATCCACCTCGTGGCGTAGTGGCTAGTCTTCTTAGCTGTCAACGCAGAGGTCCAGGTTTAGGAGCTGAGGGCTGGAATGGGATACACTGAGGCTTGTGAGGCAGAACTGGGAAGAGAAGGGTTACATTGTTACTTCAGCCATCCTGGAAGTTGTTTCCTCACTTATGCTTCAGGCAAATGCTGGGATGGTATCTAACTTAAGGCCACGACCGCCGCATATACAAAACCCGTCCCTAATACAAATACACACCCTAATACAACCATCACAATAACACAGGTTATTAGACACATTATACACACACCCAAGTGCACGCGGCTACATGACCACCATGTCCCAAAGCTCCTAAACGAATCACCACCTCCAACAACAACAACAACTCTATTTACAGTACAACAATGGCATAATCTTGAAAGTAGCCTATACTACTGTATATTACAGACATGTTAGAAAGAACTAAAAAGCTCATAATAAACACTGGAACTGCAAAAGACCTGTAGGCCACACACCATAATATGATGATCTAGAAAGCAGACGATTGTAATCGGGGGTGGATCTAGGGGAGGGCGACCGCCCAGGGCCCCGCGGTCCGGGGGGGGGGGGAGTCATGGATTGTTTTAAATTTAATTGATTAATTATTTATTTATTCGTTAATTCCCCATAAGGAGAGCGTTATAACACAATCAATTTTCATGTTTAATTCTGGTCCTTCTTTTTTTTTTCCAAAAACCTCTCATACACACACACTATGCTTCCTCTGTCTCTCCTCCCTCCACTTCTTTCCCGGTTGTCTCTCTTTGGGAGTCTGCTCAAACATTTGTTGTCTAAGTCTAATTGATTAATTAATTATACTTTTCAAACTAATTTATAATTCATATTCTTTTTTCAGTGCAGCTATGACCTCCCGTGACCGTTTAGCAAGTATAGATTTCAGTGAAATGATGGAAGACTTCATCCGAGAAAAAGAGTCGCAAAGTAATATTTTAATATTTCATAGTTTACATAATCTTCTTCAAGGGGACTTAAGGGTTTCTTTCATATTATTAAAAGAATGTACCGTAGTGTATTCAAAATATTGTAACTATTCTTTATTTTATTATTATTACAAAACTATTTTCCATTTGATTTGATATTTTTTATATTTTCTATTGTTGAGGGCCCGACCGTATCATATCGCCCAGGACACCGCAAAGCCTGGATCCGGCACTGATTGTAATGAAGCGACTGACAGCACCTGGACATGAGCTGATTTCATCACTTCCTGGTATGAGATTACCATCTCTCAGAAGCCGGCTCTGTCTTACTTCACCCTGTTTCAAGGACATGACTTTGCGACGATGCGGTATCTGACGGTAACTGCCTGAACTGCCAGCACCTCGACACGGCTAGCATTAGCAACTCAATATGCTGACATTTTCTAAAATCACGATTAAACATATACAGAGTTCTTAATTTGAAAATATGATTCAGTAGCACAATAGAGAAAACTATGAGCTGTCTTGCAGTGGAGTTTGTTTCTGTTTTCAACATCATCTGAAGGCATTGAAGAGGTTTGGAAAATTGCAGTTCAGAACTCTATTTTATATGGAGAATTGTGATTTTAACTACACTTTTTATAACTATCTTTGTATTCCTGTTCGATATGCTTTTGTACCGATGAAAAGTGTATAAAATACTACAGCGGGCTATAGGATCAAAATAATTTTACCTTGTCCCGTTTCTTTATAAAACGTTTCACAAACTTTTCACCCATGTTACAACAAGTGCTGGGCTGGCGGTCGGCCGTTCCCACTCCGGCCGGCTCTTAACTTGCTGTCAAAATGGAGTCCCAGGAAGCGATAAGTGTCAACCAACGGCAACGCAGCATCCCTGAGATGTAGTTCAGGGTGTAAATGTAGCCTCCGGAGCCGACAAAAATGGACGACGGAGGTTTTCGCTGCTGAAAAACGAAAACCCCGGTCGTGAGCCCACCTGTCGACCCGGTTGATAGCTAGCTGCAATTGCCGTTCCACGACTGCCATACTTCCAGAGCTGTAATGCAGAGCTAAATCGTCTACATACAGTGATGGAACTACCGCGGACCCGGCGGCGGCAACAATGCCATTAATGGCAATCGCGAACAAGGTGACACTCAGCACTGAACCCTGAGGAACTCCATTTTCTTGGGTATAGTATTGCGATAATGTCCTACCGACCCTTACACGGAAGAGTCGGACGGACATGAAATTCACAATGAAAGTCGGTTAGTTACCACGGAGTCCCCACTTGTGAAGGGTGGAAAGGATCCCGTAGCGCCATGTGGTGTCGTAGGCTTTCTCGAGGTCAAAGAAAACCGTGACTAGGTGCTGCTTTCGGAAAAAAGCCTCCTGTATGGCACTCTCAAGTCGCACCAGATGGTCAGTGGTGGACCTATGAGAGCGAAATCCACATTGGTACTCAGACAGGAGACCTTTATCCTCCAAGAACCACACCAGTCGACGGTTCACCATCTTTTCGAGCAGCTTACATAGGCCATTTGTCAAACAAATGGGCCTATAGCTGCTTACAAACTTGGGATCCTTTCCAGCCTTAGGAATCGGTATCACGATCCCCTCTCGCCATTGAGATGGAAACTCCCCTTCAATCCATATACGATTAAAGAGAATCAACAGTTGTTTTATACTGGATTCGCACAGATGCTTTAACATTTGATTATGTATGTTATCCGGTCCAGGAGCCGTATCCCTGCACAGTGCAACCGCACTGCGCAGTTCCCATTCAGAGAATGGTACATTATAGGACTCCGAAGCAGCAGTGGCAAACGACAAGGGGTGAGTCTCTGCCTCCCGCTTCAGAGTCAGAAATGTAGGATCGTAACTCCCGGAGCAGGATACATCGGAGAAGTGCGAGCCAATGCTGTTGGCAATGGCGAGATGGTCCGTGATGATGTCTCCATTGATGGACACTCCGGGTATCGACAGTGATGTCGGGAGTCCGGAGATCCGACGAAGCTTAGTCCACACTTGAGATGAAGGAGTATGCGCCGTCATGGACGACACATACTTTTCCCACGTCGTTTTCTTACTCTCCCGAATCAGATATCGGGCTCTGGCACGCATCCTTCTGAAGGTGATAAGGTTGGCCAAGGTGTTTTGCCTCCGATAGCACTTGAAAGCACGTCGACGATCTTTAATGGCTGCTGCAATCTCGGCTGTCCACCAAGGGACAAGCGTCCGGCGTGAGTTGCCGGATGAGGAAGGTATTGTTTCCTCAGCAGCAGCCAAAATACCATTCGTTATGTGAATGGTATGATCGTCGACACTCTCAAAGGTATCTTCGGCAAACACCGCACGTGCCGTGAAAGTTGGCCAATCAGCCCGATGGAGAAGCCATCGACTTGGTAACTCGATGGCTCTTTGGTTCGGAAGAGTAACGATAATTGGAAAATGGTCACTATTACAAAGGTCATCGTGTACACCCCACTGTAGCAGGGGAACCAGCGCACGACTGCACAGGGTAATATCGATACTTGAATAAGTACCGTGTGCAATAGAGAAGTGCGTAGGTTCCCCTGTGTTCAACAGACACAGGTCCAGCCGCCTGATCAGCCTCTCAAAATCTCTCCCTTTACCGCTAGTGGTAGCGGAGCCCCAGATGGTGTTGTGAGCATTAACATCTCCCAGAAGGAGAAAAGGAGGGGGGGAGCTGAGAGACTAGATCCACCAGCTGGTCATAATCCGGCTGAGAATCAGGCGGGATGTACACGTTACATACTGTTGCCATTACTGGAAACGAAGTACGAACTGCAACTGCCTCTAGCTGAGTACGCAACGGCACCTCTTCACTAAAGAGGCTAGAGTGGACGAGAGTGCAGACGCCACCAGCGGCCACAGCTCCGTCCACCCGGTCTCTAGAGAAGAGTTTGAAGTGACGCATTGTTGTCTCATGTCCAGGACGAAACCTGGATTCCTGAAGACAGACAATGGTTGCCGAAAACGAAGATATTAATTGTCGTAACTCAGCGAGATGAACAGAATAGCTATTACAGTTCCATTGTAATAGTGCCATGGTGTGGACTTAAGTAGAAGTGGGTCTTCTACTTATGCTTGACCGTTTGCCACCCTTCCCCATCTCTAGTTGGAGATGATGGGGCAGGAGAGCACACCTCAATCTCCACATCTCCTTCCGAAGACGAAGAAAATGGAGCGGGCGCTCTCTTGGGTTGCGCGCGGTCGTCGTCGGACCTCACGAGTCTCGCTCTTGGAGAAGAGCGAGAGCGGTGTCTAGGGACTTTCTCCCTGTCCGAAGACTGGCTACTTGTCCCCGACACGCCCCGAGCATGCTTCTTTCTAGACCGACGCAGACGTCTATTCGGGGAAGTAGGTGGTCCCTTCCCCACAGACGTCAGGTCCTTGCAAAACGAGGCCGCTCCAGCTGGCACCGCTCCTTTGGTGATGGTAGGAGCGGAATGGCCAGCAGATGGCTGAGCTGCCTTGTATGCAGGAGAGGAAGAGAAACGGCGCTGAACCGCCCCTCTCTTCTCCGCCGGTGATTTATTTTTCCTATAGGGGAGTTCCTCCACTCTAATGGGTTTGGCATCTGCGGGCATCACTCCCTTGATGGTCGAGGGAGCTGAAGGCCCAGCAGATGAAGGAGCCATCCCATCAGCCGGAGGTCGAGAGAGACGGCGCCGCTCCGTCCCCCTCTTCTCCACTATCTTTGTCTTATCAGGTGGGCTGGATGACGATCCAGCCCCGATCGCAGAAGTCTTCTTTGCCTCGTTGGCAGGGGAAGACTACTTCTCCGACCGTTTCGGAGAGGAAGATGACTTCTTCTCCGATTGCGCCGGTTTAGATGGTATAACCGGCGCCTTTTTCACAATGGCCGAAGAAGGTTGTGTAACCTTCTTCGGGCTGACAGGTCTCGCTTGGACAGCCAGGGGAGACTTTACGATCTCAGAGTAGTTCGTCGTCGAGGGTACAGCACGGGGAACGAAAGTGGCAGGGGTGATAGGTGGCGTCACCTTAGCCGCGAAAGATACCGGAAATTCGGGTGCAGTCATATCACGGTATCTCTTTCGAGCGTCGTGATATGAAAGCCGATCCAATGTTCTGATTTCTTGGATCTTTGCTTCCTTGCAGAACTAGAACTCAGGGCACTGCTTCGACCGCGGAGAGTGACTTCCTTGGCAGTTAGGGCACGTCGGGGGAGGCGTACACCCCACACCGTCATGTGTCCCCTTGCCACACTCTCTACACACCGCCTTGGCAGTGCACCTGGCAGAAACATGACCGAATTTCTGGCAATTGTAGCAGCGCATAGGTGGAGGGATATACGGTCTAACGTCGCAATGGTACGACGTGACCTTCACCTGCCTAGGCACTACATCACCCTCAAAATGGATAATGAAAGCGCCAGTATCGACGCTATCATTTCCAATTTTCCGGGTGATGTGCCTAATCCTGGTGACGCCTTGCTTCCCCAGATCCCGCATCAATTCCGCGCCGCTGTTTAAAATGAGGTCGCGATGGAATATAACTCCACGGACCTCATTCAGCGTATCGTGCTTCTCAACCTTAACGGGAATTTCGCCGAAATGCGTGCATTCCAGCAACGCTTCGGTTTGCTGCCGGTCAACGGTATGCAGCAGGAGCTGCCCCTTCCGGAGCTTGGAAATCCCGTTAAGGTCGCGATATTTCCCCTCGATTTCCTCTGAAAATAGGATCGATTTTACCTGTTTAAAATCTCCCCCGTCTGTCCTGGTAGCTACCAGGTAGCGAGGAGACCTGTCAACAGGGAACTTCTTATTAAATGCCTCATCCCAAGGCGTATACACCTTGGGATTCGGTCTACACTCCAGAGACGGCTTTTTAAGGGTGCCACCCTGTACAGGTGTCCGTGATCGCTTACTAGGCATCCCGGACAAAATCCTCCCCGAATACTGCCCACTCCGAACGGGGGCTATCACTGTGGGCGCCACCCAGCCAAGGCAATACCTACCTGGCATAGCAGATATTGCCCGGGGTCCCAGTGCCTCGAACAGGCACTTCCCCCTCGGCATGCACAGGATTTATTCAGCTCCAGTATTCGGCCATGCAGGGACCTTCGTTGTAAGGCGGATACTACTGTAGGGTACATGGCGCACCCACCTGATGGGATGGGGCATACCGTCTAGGCTTTCTGGCCAGATGGCCAAGCTGGTGGCCCTTCCCCGAATAGCACGCATGTTTATTTCTATTGGTCAAACCAGAGCTGGGACCAGAAAACCAAAATTGACCTTTATAAGGCCCCCTCTAAGTCGCCTTTTACGACAGGCAGGGGATACCGTGGATGAATTCTGCCCTCCCCATCCACAGGGGGGTCTGAACAAATCAAAACTGGCAAGTTATTCGGCCATGTCGGCCCTATTAGTCGCCTCCTACGACAGGCAGGGCATACCGTGGGTGTATTCTAACCCGCACTCACACGGGGTGGACCGGAAGGACCAGGGATCAAATCTCGCCCATTGTATACTTTTTTACTTCGTATGTTTCAATTTTATTTGCTCGGGCAGTGGTTGTTTCGAACGTCACCATCATTAATTTCATCATAATTAGTAATAATTAAATAATAAGTCTTCGCACTGCAGCTCATTCACCAAGATTTAACTCTTATCTTTCCTGTCACATGGGCGACGCATGGTTTAACCCATAGACGTTTACTTTATATTTCCGTTTCTTTTATATACCAGTATTGCCACTACAGAAGTTCAACTAACGTAAAACAGTCAAGTGAACAAGGAACTGTCCTTCACCCATCTTGCTGAAATATGATAAAATATTTGATGTAGTGTAATGGTGTGATTATTGCTTTGTATAACTTTTATAAAAGTTCACTTTTATAAAATGTTTTATACGAGGGTTGGGGCAAAAGTCATGGCAACTATTTTTTTTCTTGTAGATATGTGAACGGATCACAAACGTATATGTGTCGTGTGGACGTTCTGCAGGCATAGTGTGTATGCAGAACAACACATGGCTCTGTGATAGCTGGTAGTAGCGCAGCGATTGCTGTGAAATCAGTCAGTTGTTGAGTGTCGTGCGAGATGGAAGTAACCCGTGTTAAGCAGCGCGCTTACATCAAAATAGCCGTTCTTCGAGGGAGAAATGCGATGGAATGTCACAGTGAATTAGTGGAAGCCCTTGGGAATAATGCCCTACCATACCATACAGTAGCAAGGTGGGTAGGAAAGTTTCAGCAAAGACGTGTGTCAACCAGTGATGAGCAACGTTCGGGACGACCTTTCAGTGTGCGGACCGACGTGGCACATGCCGTCATCGAGCAGCTCCTGGATGAAGACAAACGATGGACGCTACTGGAGTTAGAGAGGGCAAGCGGCATCAAGAAATGCACCGTCCACAGGATAATGCAAAATGAGCTGCAACTCCGCAAAATCGCACCGCGATGGGTACCGCATGCACTGACGGAAGTTCAAAGGTGGGTGCGCTATGCAATATGCTCCGACCACCTTGCACGCTGGCAACAGGGCATTGATCAATTCTTGTCACGAATAATCGCCATTGATGAATTTTGGGCCAGGGCATACGAACCAGAACGGAAACGTCAGTCCGCGGAGTGGCGATATGCTGGATCACCAAGAAGGCAGAAGTCCCGTCAGAATCCTTTCCCAGTCAAATTGAAGGTGATCGTCGCGTATAACGTCAGGGGTTTCATTGTTTGCCGCTTTGTTCCACATGGTAGAACAGTGACCACACAGTACTACAGGGACTTCCTGGTGCGACAGGTTTACTGTATGTGTACTGTGTTGTCATTCTTTTGCACCGTGAAGGCCATATTGCCCTGTTTACTACCGTGATAAATTACATTAGTGCGTTACGATATATCAGTACTATTCATTGTCCACACATGTAGTTAACACCTTATCCATTCGTCTGTATATGTCACATTTTCCAACCGGACTGATATCTTCAGGAAAAAAATAATTAAAAAATAAAATGGACAAACTTCTTTGATAGTGTAATACCGGCCTTTGACATGTGTGTGTTGTTATGAGTTTCGTTGAAGCTTGGTTTTTAATAGAGTTTACTAAGACACAAAATTATTTAGTTTTAAGTACCATACATTAAATGTTAAATTTACATCACCTAAAGGAGGCCATGACGGAATCAAAGACGTAATATTCCTTTATTTTGTGTTACTTGCAGTGGTGCTTATTTTTCCACCAAAAGCACCTAGCGCAATAGGGCTATTCGGTGGAAGGACATCTCCTTGGCTACTGGATTATCGTCAGTTCATGGAGACAAACCAGTAACTAATGTAACAAGTTACTCTAAAAGAGAGAATAAGAAAATTCAAGTTCCCAGGCCTGCACTTTCCACTGAATACAACAAACATATGGGAGGCACTGATGTTATGGATGAGAATGTCAACCGCTACTGCATGGGAATTCGTGACAAAAAAAAGGTGGTGCTCCATAATGTCTTACTTCTTGGATGTGACAATTTGCAACGCCTGGGTGTCTATAAAAGAGGCCCGAAGGGATTTGCAACAGCTTCGGTTCAGGTGAAAGTTTTTTTTTTCTTTTCGTATTTAATTCCATAATGGAATTTTTTTTTGGAATTCAGGCGAAAGATTGTATTCACCTACTTGACGAGATCCGTTAATTTTCCGCGTGGGCCAGGGCGCATTTCTGCCTCAAGAAGCAGTGCAACAGGACATAAGGTATCTGATAAACTAAGGTACGATGAAATGAATCACCTCATTGTGCCCTGTGATGGAAATGTGCGGCGGAGATGCGCTCGGGAGGGGTGCCCATTAAAACAAATACCGGTACTGAATGCATCAAATATGGCGTAGGCCTGTGCGTTAGATGCAACTACGAATTTCATGCTTGTTAGATCATGTTAAGAGAAGATCTGAAGTAGACCAACATTATATTGTGAATTTATAATATTTGAGAGAATATGAATATTCTAGAAACGAATGTGGTACAGTACAACATATTTGATATTCATTTTCAGAAATAAATAACATGTAAATATCAACTGATTTGCCTGCAGTTGCTTAAATATTTCCTGAAAACTTCATTCCTTCCTTGTCAACAATGGTGTTTATTATTTAATAACAAATACTCGCCGCTTTATTGTATAATTTTTAACAAGAATTAAAAGTAGCACCCAGTAGTCACATTGGCGAGATGAAGTTTATAGAAACGACGAACGGCGCAAAAATTACGCGCAAGTGCGATAAAAAATTAAGCATTTAGGGTTGGGTATTATGTCGTGAGCAACATATGAAAAAAACAGAAATAATCCGAAACGAAAAATTATTCCGCTGTTGATGGGTTAATTTCATATTAAAGCTTTTATAAGAATTTATTGAAGATGTATGTTTTATTCAACATGCTAAATTGAAAATGTATTAATGCTACAAAATGCTAAATTTCTGATTTCAAAGTTCTAAAAATCACCACCCCTAATGATCGCCCTAACTTTCTTAACTGCCGAGGGCCGGTAAACCTGTCCCAGGAGCTCGGATCCTGGTAACGTGAACTGTGTGAGCACTGTATTAAATAAAAAGCTTGTAGACTATGATAAAATTTACAAAGCACCGATTCGGGAAGATCTTTTTGGCAAGGTGTTAAGTGCTGTGGTTTTGAACATTTTGGAACATAAAGAAACTTTTAGAGTAATGATGGTTAATTTAATTCATACCGTAACAAGGTAGCCGTTCGCTCACCACGTGACGGGGAATAGGGGGCAATCCCATGTGATTTGTGTGTTGGTTTAAATATGTATATATTTTAAATATTTGTGGTTATGGGTCGAGCCCTGCGCGGATAAACAAAACGTTGTCCACACGACCGTTATCTGCATCCACCCCGCAACCGCACAACCTTTTCTCGTATTCCCTCATTTGTTATCCTAATCTACTGGCATTACAACAATATTTTTAATTAGATAATGCATAAATTACAAAAGCAACATATTTAGACATTTGGGGAAAAAGTCGTTCCCTTAGGCTTTGTATGTCATTTGCTATGTTTAAAATGAATGTTATACAGCCAGAATTGCAACCCTTTCCTGTTCAGAGTGTTAATTATGCTTAATGACATAATTTGAATGAGATTAGCTTAAATCATCTTACATTTGTCATGAAAAAAAAAGAAGAAGAATTATGATATGTCATAATAAACATCATGGTCCTAGTAATGATATTAAGCCAAAACAAGTTCGGATTGTATTCTAAAAACTAGAGCAATATTCTCCATTTTAGGTCCGTATTGAATATATTCACTAATAAAACTACACTAGAACCTCGTTAACACGTTCCTCGTTAGTACGTTTTATCGCATATCACGTCTCAATTTTCAAGTCCCGATTCTTATCTGATGACAATGTAAAAGTACCTCATTTATCACGTCGCACATTTTTCCGCGCCATCGCTTAGTACGATCGCATTTTCGTCAGCCCTGAAAGCATTCTTTGTCCACCCCTAGTGGAATGTGAGACCGACAGCTCTGAGATAACATTCCTTGCCAAAAGGCGGGCGAGAGTTGCGACTTAACAGGTATAGGCGACTCTTAAAAGTAAGTCAGTAGCACGCGCCGTGCAGCGCATCGCGTAGTACAATCGCATTTTCGTCAGCCCTGAAAGCATTTTTTGTCCACCTTTAGTGGAATGTGAGACCGACCGCACTGAGATAAAATTCCTTGCTAACAAGCGGGCAAGGGTTGCGACTTAACAGGTATAGGCAACTCTTAAAATTAAGACAGTAGCACGCGCCGCGCATCGCGTAGTACGATCCCATTTTCGTCAGCCCTGAAAGCATTTTTTGTCCACCCCTAGTGGAATGTGAGACCGACCGCAAATTTTCTCGAAACATTATCCACAGCTTATACGCTATCCGCACAGCCATGCAAACTATATCCGCATCCGCGCAGGGCTCTAGTTATGGAGTGGATTTTGAAACAGGTTTTGCATATTGTATTTATTCATGTGGATGCAATCGTCTTGATTTCGTGAGCACATGCTTGGTTTTGTGGGCTTAGCCTTTGTGTGTTCAGAATCAAGTTTTGTTTCATGGGGCTTGTTGGTATCTGATTTTGGCAACATAATGTTGTTTGTGGCATGTTTGCTGTTTGGTGCTCTCGTCGAGCATTTTCCGTATGGGGTGGGAAGGGATTGACATTGTTTCTGTCACATGGTGAATATAAATCCCCTGTTTAGGTATTTTTACTAAATCTACTACGCATTTAAAATATTCTGGATGTGTTTGCAACGTAAATTTCTTGTTAGTGTGTAAAATACTCTTTGGTCAATGGTAAATTGTTCGTTTTGTTTTCGTAAGTGGTGTACATTTCGATTTCAGGCGTATTAATTTAAGGATAATATTTTTCACACATTTTTGTATCTAATTTTCTAAACACCTTGACTCTGATCCATGGGCTGTTTCCCAGAACCATCCTCATCCAAAGCACCCCTATCCATCGCCTTGGTGTGAAGCGTACCTGGTCAAATAGAGCACGGTTCATTTATCAAGTAACCAAACCTGTCGAGCAGGTTTGCTACAGCTACTACTGCAAAATTGAGACCCTCTAATTCTAGCGAATTGGAGCTGATGCTACCTCGAATTACATGAAAATAAAAACAAATCAAAATGTAATGTGTGAATTAAGTACATGACAATGTTTAATGAGTACAAGGAAAAGAAAGTACATGAGTGGACTTTTATTAAGAAGTTTAAAAGAAACACAAATTTCAATTTCAAATAAATTGTCCAGTCTTTTGTTGTAATTTTATTTTTCTTCTATATTTTAAAAATTTGGAACAGTAATGTTTGTGCCATTTTTTTAAAGCATTGTCTCGATTGCAAAGCTTCTTCTCCCTGCTTGATGTAAGGCAATGCCATATCTACCGCAGCCAAACTATCAGTGTGGGTCGTTATTGGTGTAGTTTGTTCAAGCACTATTTCACCACCACCAGACACTTTCAATGGTTTCATTCATTATGTCAACGACTGAAACATTTGTAGTTTGAACTTGTCATCACTGCTCATTAATTCTGAAACCTCAATTTCATTTGCATTTTTACAACTGGTATGCTTTTCCATAAGTACAGCAAGGGAGAAGTCATCTTTGTTTGTACCATTAATATCCGTACCCTCCCATAAAATCTTGTCCACCTTTATTTCAGCCGAAGAATCTTTAGTACAGCAGCACATTTCTGTAAATATAGTAAAACAAATTGCTTAGACTAATGACAAAAATGGCAGTAAGGCCATGATGGATTGTATGGACTGGCTCGAATCACACAAAACCAAAAACTATTGAGGCTCAAATTGCTGGGACTCTGCTGTACTACTACTACTACTACTATTATTACCTAATCTTACCATAAATACTGCCACTAAGTTTCCAATAAATTTACACTAATAATAATGGATGCGTAACAAACCAATTTCACATGTAATTCTTCAAAATGGCCACCTTTGGCATGAACACAGTCTTTAAGCCTTTGTGGCCACTCATCAATTGAATTACGCATAACTTCCATCGGAAAATTTACTGCTGCCTTCTAAAGAGAAGACTTTAAACTTTCAATATTTGGATGTCTCTTCTTGCAAGCCATCTCCTGAAGCTTGGACCACAATTTGTAGTCCAGGGGATTTAGGTCCGGACTTGTAGAAGGCTAATGCGAGGTCGAAATAAAGTCCGGAACATTGGCCCCAAGCCACTCCTGAGGTGTGCAAGCCTTATGTGCTGGGGTCGAATCCTGCTGGAAGCTCCAGCGTTCTCCATTGAAGAGGGTGTTGTTGAGTTTCTTGACCAGTGGCTCGAACACTGTCTCCTGATACATGTTTTGACCCCTTTCTCAGACATGGAGGTCCATGGTACATTTGTTCCTCATGCCCCACCACACCATAAGAAATGAACGATAATGGCCCCTCTGGATCCTTGCAACTTGTGCAGAGCATGTGGCCTATACCCTGTCATCTTGGGCATTAAAGGTCTCCTCAACACTGAAAATTTTTTCATCAGTAAAAAGGATTTTTCGGTAACCATTTGCTGCGTAATGTGACAGTAAGCGTTTTGATTTTAAGAGCCTTTGTTCCTTCAGCACATTTGTGAGGATGTGTCCTTTCCGTTGTTTGTAAGCACGAAGGCCCAGGTCACTGCTCAATGTGAGAGACAAGGACATTTTGGAAATTTTCAGCTCATATGCGATCACAGACCGTCTCCGCACCGGATTTCTTCGCACACAAGCCGCCACTACTTTCACCAATTCTGGAGTACGCATATTGCGTGGTCCACCCGCTCTGTCTCGGTCTTTCACAGTTACTGTGTAAAGGAAGCGCTGGATAGTGCGGTCTACGAACCTTTTGCTTATTTTGAGTTTCTGGAGAATTTTGAAAATCTCACCTAGGGATTTGCCTACCTTGTGCAACGTGACCACAACTACACTATTTTCATGATTGCCCCATTCTATCTTAAAAACGAACACACGGAACTTTCCACTACTGCAGCTGCACTCGGAATGACTCATAGCTGGTGATACAACACAGGAATGTGGAGGCCATTATAAGGGGGAAAGTACAGCCACCCTCAAAAGTTGACAGTATTTATGGTAATACTAGGTACAATCTATATACTTAACTCTTAATTACAATTCATTGTACAATGTTTCACTCCCAAGGTCGCAGGTTCGAAACCTGGCGCGGTCAGCTGGCATTTGAGGGTGCGCAAATGCGAGGGAGCCGTGTCAGTACATTTACTGGCACGTTAAAGATCCCCTTCGGGGCAAAATTCCAGCACCCCGGCGTCTCTAAAAGCCAGGGTAGTTAAAAGGGACGTAAAACCAATAACATTATTATTATTACAATGTTTCACTGTGCTTGGAAGATTAGATTACCTGAAAAGGTGTTTTGAATATTTGAAAATCACTTGGCTGCCATGTTGCTTTTGTGCTTTATCAGGTTTTTGAAACTAAAATATTTATTTACTTAAGAGTAATCTATCACCATACAAAATTTGAGTTTGTTTGCTGCAATAGTTTCAGAATTATGGAGTACTGGTGAATATTTTGCATGACCACCATGTTTAAATGTAAGCCTCAGAATTATATAAATAACATAAAAATTATGATAATTCATTATGCAAACTTTCTATCCGAATGCGTGAATATGACACGAGAAATAAAAATACGTTTTTAAAATATATACGGTTAGTCATCTTCAATTTTTGAAAACCATTTAACAACATTTAGTTCTAAATAATTTGCTATATCAAGTTTCACAGCGTTCGCATGACTAGTAGTGTCAGAGAAGTAAGTGGAATATCTGATATTCGTGTGGCTGCCATGTTGTTTTTATGTTCATCTGGTTTTTGAAAGTCACATGTATGTACTTAATAGACCTCCATCACTATAAGAAATTTCAGTTTGAATGCTGTAATAGTTTTGGAGATGCAGTAAACTCTAGATTATTATCAGTCTGTGTTAATGCAGACTGGAGATCACATAGATAACTGAAGAACACAGATAATACAAACTAACATAACCATGCCTGAGACATTCTTACTTACTAAGCATGCAACATAAGAAATACAAAACCCATTGCATTAAGAATTTCTGAGTTTGCTTTCAGGAAATAATCAATTTTTTTCTGTCTTGAATGTATTACAGTAGAATCCCGTTCACACATTTCTCATTATACGTTTTATTGCATATCACCGTAATTTTCAAGTCCTGATTCTTATCTAATGAAAATAATGTAGAATTACCTCATTTACCACATTGCATATTTTGCCACTTATCGCTTAGTACGATCTTATTTTCGTCAGCCCTGAAAGCATTCTTTTTTCACCCCTAGAGGAATGTGAGCCCATCCGCTCAGAGATAACATTCCGGCCAACAGGCGGGCGAGGGTTGCGACATAACAGGTGCGACTTCTCTTGTCAAGCTGGTATACCCATCCCATTGTGCCTATTTATGGATTTGTGTATTCAGCAAATTTAGTTTTCTGAGAAGGCTAGGTGTCAGTAGGAACTAGCATTACGTATCGAACTAACCGTACTGGTACCAAATGTTTACGTGAGAGAGTACTGTATTTAAGCAATACGCATTACACTACCGAAGAAGTTGCAAAACCTAGCGATAATTTTGTTGCGTCTTATTGAAATAATGGAGAAAGTACAATATTTGTTCGCATATAACTTGCCCTTTTTTGACACCTTGCGTGTTTCGTTAGTGGATTCTAGCACGTTTTTCCATTGACGCCAGTAGCGAATATAAATTACCATTGTAGTCTGCGTGTTTTATCACTTAGGAGTTTAAATCCAGCCGTATAATTTCCGCTTTCTTACATAACTTAAAGATCGATTTCCACAAGAACACAAATCACACTGAACTGAGAAACAACAATGGATCGTGAAGACAATACCGGTAGACCTACTTGTCGACAATGCAATCAAAAGACAACAAATACCGTGAAAGCACCGACGTCAAAACTAACAATCACATCGTGGGCAAGACGTGTCTTAAAATTACTACGATCATTTTTTTGACGGCGTCAGAAATTAATGCGAGATATATGCGGGAATATTTTTTCCTACAATTTCAAATTTAAAAATGGGCGAGAGATATATGGGAGCAAATACGAAGTGATGAGAAAATGCAAATTTAATTCTTGAAGAAACAGTCATCATCATCATCTTGCACAGTTTCCAGCCACTGGCTGGGTCTGTTTGGAACACAAGCCTCTCCAACGTCTTCTGTCTTCCCCCCATCTCTCAGCCTCCACCCTTGTCCAGTCTTCTCCTCTCTTCTTCACGCTTTCTTCCACCCCCTTCAGCCACCTGTCTCTCGGTCTTCCTCTCGATCTCTTTCCTTCCCACTTCGTCTCGTGTACTCTCCTGGGTATCCTCTTCTCCTCCATTCGTTTTACATGTCCATACCATCTAAGTCTAGATTTCTCTATACCATCCTGTAATGGTTCCTCCTTCATTAATTCTCTGGTCCTCCCATTTCTTATTCTGTCCATCTTTGTAGCTCCAATATACTGCTTCTCAAGAACCTCATCTCACTGGCCTGTATTTTGCTCTTCTCCCTTCCTTTCATAACCCAGGTCTCCGAGGCATACGTCAGGATAGGGACATAGTACATCCGATATATGATCTTTTTGCTGTTCTGAGGGACATCCTTGCTCCATAACATGCTTCTCACACTCCTCCGAAATGCTTCTGCCTGCCTCCCCCGCTCATTTATTTCTCTATCATTTCTTCCATTATCTTGTATCAGGCTTCCCAGATACTTGAAACTCTCCACTTTCTTCAGCTGTTCCCCACCAATTGTTATTCCCGTTGTGGTTCATTCCTTCTTCCTTGTTGTGATCACCATCTCACTCTTATTTATGCTAAATTTGATCCCATATCCTTGTATTATTCCTTCCCACACGTCCAACTGTTCCTGTACCTCCTCCTCCTCGTTTCCCCAAATCATCAAATCATCTGCAAACACCATTACTTTCATCTTTCCTTCCCCAATTACTTGTGCCACTCGGGTCATTATGTCATCCATCACCGCAATGAAAAGTAACGGTGACAGTGCACTTCCTTGTTTCAGGCCGTTGCTCTGTTCCAACCAGTCTGATCTCTCTCCTCCCACTTTCACACAGCTCATGCTTCCCTTGTATATTTCCTTTATCCTCTTTATAGTCCATTTCTCTACTCCTCTATCCACCAGGGACTTGCATACTTTGTTTCTGCATACACTGTCATATGCTTTCTCAATGTCCAGGAAGGCCATCAGTAGATCTGTTCCATACTCATAGTGCTGTTCTTGTAACTGCCTTACAGCAAAAATCAAATCCACTGTGGACCTTCCTGCTCTGAAGCCATGTTGTTCTTCCCTCATCCCTCCTTCTATCCTTGTCCTAATTCTCTTTTCCAAAACTTTCTCAAGATCTTTGCACAATGACTCATCAGTTATTCCCCGATAGTTTCTGCAATCTGTTCTACTACCTTTCTTGAAGATCGGGACAATTATTCCTTTTTTCCATTTCTCTGGGGTCTTCCTTTCCTTCCATGCTGTCCTTATCGCTCGGTACAACCACTGTAACCCCACCTCTCCTGCTGCTCTCACCATCTCCACACTCAACTCATCCACACCCGGTGCCTTCCCTCCTTTCATCTTGTTCACTGCATCTTCCACTTCTTTCCATGTTGAGTCCTTTTCTGTTTGCAGTTCATCTTCCTCTTCCCCGATTTCTTCCTCCTCACCATCTTTTCCATTTGGGTTCAGAAGTTCTTCAAAATATTCTTTCCACATTTTCTTCAGTTCTTCCCTATTTTCTATCTCTTGTCCCCTTTTGTTCACCACTCTAACATAATCCGTAGGATCCTTCCGCCTCTTATTTTTTACCATCCCATACAGGACCTTTTTTGTACCTTCACTATCTTCCATCATCTTTGTCCTCTCTTCCATCCACTTTCTTCTCTCCTCAGCCACTACTCTCTTCGCCTCCTTCTTTCTTTCCTGGTACTCTTCCCTTGTCTCTACCGTCCTATTTTGATACCACCTCCTAAAGGCTCTATTCTTTTCCCTTACTATATCTTTTGTCTTCTCATTCCACCTTGGTGTTTCCTTCCACCTCTTCTTACTACTTGTCCTCCCACATACTGCTTCTGCTGCACCTACTAGTGTCTTCTTAAATCTAGCCCATTCCTCTTCCACCCCTCTTTCTTCATCTGTTGGAATTCCTTCCTTTACCATTTTGAGGTACTCGACCCTTCTATCCCCTTCTTTCAGTTTCCATATCCTTATACGTCTTTCCTGGTTCTCAGTCCCTTTCTTCTCCTTACTCCCTCTCAGGTTCATTACCAGCAATCGATGGTCGCTATCCAGGTTCTCCGATGGTATAACCTTGATGTCCGTGATGTTCTTATTTAGTTCTCTCTCATACAGTATATAGTCGACCACCGACTTCCTGGTCAAGTCATCACTGTACCATGTGATTGTGTGGCTCTCTCTTTTCTTAAACCAGGAGTTCCCAACTAGCAGGCTATTCCTCTGGCAGAAGTCCAACAGTCTCTTTCCTTCCTCATTTCTTCCGCCCCAACCCTCTGGTCCTAGAACACTCTCATAACCTTGTCTTTCTCTTCCTACATGGGCATTGAGATCCCCCATAACAATCATATTTCTTCCTACCAGCTGCTTCTGCAATTTCTCTTCAAACTCCTCCTTCTCTTCAGAGGCGCAGCCTACTTGTGGAGCATACACTTGCACTATTTCTACAGTCTCTCCCCTCAGTGCTACTTTCACTTTCATCATCCTATCACTTATTCTCCTCACTTCTTCTTTTAAACCATCTCGTACTACTACTCCCACTCCATTCCTCTTTCCCCTCTTCGTTCCCACTCCAGTACAGTCTATAGCCTTTTCTCAGTTCTCTCCTTCCTTCCCCTTTGTTTCTGCCAATCCCAATAAATCCAACTTCCTTCTTTCCATCATATCCACTATCTCCTCCACCTTCCCCGTCAGCGTTCTTAGGTTTTAAGTTCCAAATCTTAGTCCGTGTGTACAGCCGTGTCTTCGACATGTCCGAGGCTCGTTCCATTCTTGAAAGCATTTGGTTTCATCCACTACTGGCTTGCCGGGCCGATCGTAGCTTCACTAGAGCCCCGTTAGCCGTCACTTTTCAGGGTTCCTGTAGGACCTTCACAGCTACCGTAACGGTCCCGGGGCACACGAAGTCCCCACTATACTTCGCCCCTACAGGCGATCCCTTACTTTGTGCCGTTGCCCGTCTCCCACAACGTGGACAAGGGGTTGGACTTATGGGAGACTGAAGAAGCAGTATAGATAGAAATCATGAACACACTGTCAAAATTAGACGCTACATTGCGACAGAGAAGTCGTTACAAGCAAACAACAATGGATATGTTTTCAAAACACCAGTGATTTGTGTATTGCGTTAGTTATGTGTAAATATGTTCATTATTAATTTGTTACGTGCAAATCAATGTGGCCTACATTTTGTTTGAGGTTTAAATCTATTTGTGTGTGCTCGCTAAAATGTTTCAGTTGGCCTGATACGGTTTGCAACTACAAAGTTACAAGATAATTAAAAAGATAAGTGTAATGCAATATCCACAACCAATTAAAGAGGTCTTCATAATAATTGATGTTTGTTTCCGACATTTATAAATAATTTTCGGTGTCATAAGGGAGATGTAGACAAGTTCTAATCATTGCTGTGTTTTGTCATGTTCTGAGATCGCATGTTGGCTGAAGTTGTTTTTCTACACGCACGAGCATGTCAAACCTCAAAAGAACTTCAAATACAGTCAAACTCGGTTAAGAAGTTCCTGCATTAAAAGTTTTTCCGCTTAAGACGCCCGATATTCTCGGTCCCGTGATCGGTCCCATAAGATACATGTATGTTTTTCCCGCATAAAGTGTTCCTGCATAAGAGGTTTTCCCGGTTAAATAGTTCAGATTTTTTATCCCCTTAAAGTATAAGACGTTCACTGAAGACAACTGACTGTTAGAATCAAATCTCGCCAATCTCTGCAGAAGATATTTACGGTGTTCCGAGGGAAAGAATACAGCAGTTCCAAGTGTTCGCAGGACTCTCGTGTATCATCTGACTGGGCGAGATATGTCAAAGCTACATGACGTCATGCCATGACGACACCAGCTTAACTTCTCATTGGACAGTGTTAACCTTGAAACATGTGTGAGGAGGGGGGGGGGGGGGATGGAAAACACATGCTTTCATTGTTGTTCTGTGTGTTCTAACATAACATTATTGAAATTTCAAGAATTGCATCAGTGAAGTAAAGTTTTCAAATCATTGTGAAAATGAGTGGATCTCAGATGAAAGGCACTTTTGATTAAAGATAAAACGGACATTATAAGGAAACTGAAGTAGTCTACTCTTTCACGTGTTGCTCTGGTGAAGGAGTTCGTAATGCCGCCGTCTACTTTCAACGGCATCATAACAAAAAAAAAAAGAAGAGATCTTTGCTTCTGCCGGGAATACTTTGGTAAAATGCAAGAAAATTAAAACCAGGAAATATGACGACGTAAAACAAGTTTAAATATTCCAGTGCGTGCGCCGAGTTCAAGGTTACGCAGTGTTGCAATGTTATGCGGCAACTACCCGAAATACGAAAGATTTGTTTCTAATATCGACAGACATTGCAGACGACGAGATTTCATGTTAGCTATTTCGAACACTTGTTTACGCTTACTGATGGCATGCTATCACGCAACTCACGAAACTGACGCTTGTGCTAGGCTTGCACGACCGGTCAAGCCACTAGATGGAAATAAATGAGTACAACCGAACAGGCACCATATAGCGGATACTCGCGCATGTCGGGCAATTTAAATCTTTGAAATTTAGATGGCTCAATTAATACCCACATCCCAATTTTTCACGTCCGATTTTGTACAAAAATGTGCGTGTGGTATTCGGGTATATACGGTAATATACAGAAGCCTATGTCGATTTATTTCTCTTTATCTCTGGTGTGTTAATCAGATTATAATATTGTGGTTTTTCTTTTTCCGGCTTTTATATAGTCCTATGTACAGTATATTGTCGTATCCTTCACAAACAACAAAAAATATGTGCGTTTTACATGCATTTCAGGCTATTACCCTTTTAAGAAGTTTCTCTGTTAAGAAGTTTTTATTTAAAGGTCCCTTGAAAAACGTCTTAACAGAGTTTTACTGTAGGTACTCTGTGGAAACTATTAGGTCTGAAAATATTTCAACTCTTACTACAGTACATTGCACTCCTCTTAATTCACTTTGCAGTTAATTTGCGGGTTTCGTAGAATATTTCTTTAAGGTATTAATTCATACACCCACTAATCATCATGCTAAATAAAATTCTCACTCGTTTCATTTAAAAGAAGTTTAATGCGAATGCTGCGTGGAGACTAAATCATTTAAATTTGAGAAAACTGGACTTCGTTTCTTTGCTACGTAACAGTAGGCCTACATGCACACTGCTACCAGAATGCTGAAAACTTGTAAACATGTAAACATACGAGCATGTTGCCGTGTACGGTATAGCACAGATTTCCGATATCTTGGAAGTGGAGACAATGCAAGGGGAATGCACTTTCTCTCAGAACCTACCCTTCGTTTTGCAACAGCTGAAGCCCAAGGTCGCTGACCTATGAGTTGAGAAGGGTAGATGCGCGGACAGTGAGCGAATTGTATACTCCGCTGGTTATACCTACTTGACAGATTGCTAATGGCAGTGTTGCCATCGCGCTTGCAGATCGCGGTAAGCCGATTTGAACATGACACATAGGTTGCAAGTATCACATTTACACAGTATGCGTACAGTAGGCTTACATAATATACACATTACCGGTACGTTCCCCGTCGAACTCTCGTTACTATCACTTGCTTCCAAAGAAATGGGAAACGGCTACAAGTTTTCCCACGCCTCAAGTACAGTGGAATCTCGTTAGTACGTTTTTCAAGGGACTGAAATATTTGGACGTCATATGCGGGAAAACGCACTACCGAAAAACGCCATACTGCATTTACAACGTATAAGAAAGAACGCGGCGTATATATGGACGTCAAATCGCCGACCTTAGTAAGGGATTGTATGCACTACTACAGTCACGACATAAACATAGGTTATCAGTAACTTACACGGAATAAATAACATAAAAATGAATTACTGTACCTCTACACTACAGTATAATACAGGGTCTTTATTTCTGCCTAGCAAGGACACATTCGCTTTCGCGGAGCGCGACGGCTCAGTTAACGGCGACCGCGCACGCACATGTTTGAAGCACGGGCTTGCTTGAACCACTTCAATAAAGGGCTTTCTAGTTGAGGAAACTGTCCCTCTCGCACACGTTTCCTTTTGCCGCTCATTCCTTCTTCAAATGCACGTTCGATTTCCTTCCTTTTGCCGAGAATCGTGTTCAGTGTAGACGGAGGAATGTTCCATTTTCGCGCTATATCCACACGCTTCATGTGAGGATTGCATTCCACATCTCGAATGTATTTCATCTTCTCATCATTAGTTATCTGCCGTACTTTCTTCTTATCCATTATGAAACACGCAATAAAATAGGTCATAACTGGACGTGAACACTAAGAACTAGAAGACAATAGTGCGGAATACGTGAGAAGTAAACAAAGGGAAAGGGGTGGAGGGCAGCGGGAGAGAGACACGTCACCGGTGTTGCGTCATAGCTATAGCCACTTCTACGCCGTCTAACACAATAAAATCATCTACACTGTCAATAACTATCAGAGAATATGCAGCAATATCGCGTCGTGTTTCCCAGAAGCCGAATTTTTTAATGAAATAAGAATAAAATACGGTTCACTAACAAATAGTTCATTATATTCGTATTTGTCATGGTTCCGTATTGATTGAACAATTATGCACTAAGAGGGGGAATCCAATGGACTAACTCTACCATCAGGATATTGTCTCTTATGCTTGGCCTGTTTTTAAACGTCAATGGTGATGTATTATGATTTGACTACTAGTCGTATTATGATTTGACTACTAGTCTAATAGGAGATTACAGATACCATAAGGCTTTCTCTACAAGTTTCAACCATTTAATAATAATGGACTCTATGACACGGAAGCAGAATTGGATCAAGCACTGTGTTATAATATAGGACTCCAATACGAACTTTGCAAGACATTATTCGACATGCACTAGAAGTGCTTGTAATTGCAACTTGCTATTTTAATGTGTTTTTAATCTTTTAATCTTTGTCTTGTACGTAATAGTTTTATATCCCCATCTATGATATGTTTTTTCATATGTTTCACCACCTTACCCATAATTGTTTAATATGTTTCATTTTCATTCATGTCATTCATACATTTCATGTTAGATTTTACCTTTATTGAATCCTATATGATACTGATATCTATTGTTGTTTAGAGGCTGATGAAGGGGCCATAATAAGGACCCGAAACATGTACCACAAGGGTGTTAATACAACCCTTTAAATGTGAATTACGTTGTATTGATCAGGCGGAACCTATCCCCCTCTTAATGCATAACAAATAGTTCAACGGAAATTTGATCGTTGTAAGCGGGAATAGAGAACGTATTAAGGGGATATATCAACATGAATTTAGTAGGATAGGGACTTGAGAAAGGGCAGCGGGAGAGAGACACGTCACCTGTGTTGCGTCATAGCTATAGCCGCTTCTACGCCGTCAAACACAATGAAATCATCTACACTGTAAAAAATTATCAGAGAATATGAGGCAATATCGCGTCGTGTTTTCCAGAAGCCGAATTTTATAATGTAATAAGAATAAAATCAGGTTCGCTTACAAATAGTACAACGGAAATTTGATCGTCGTAAGCGGGAATAGAGAACGTATTAATGGGTCCGGGCGGGGACACCAAGAGCCCGCCGATGAGCCTAGCTTGGTGTCCTAGGCGAAACCCCACACAAGACACGGCACAAACCTAGAAGAATTGCTGAGTTTTAATTCACCGGCCGTGAAAGCCAATATACCATCTTTTTGGAAGCCTTCATAGGGAGGTTAAGGCTGCTTGAGCTTTTAGTTCTCGTAGTCAAGTGGTGCAGTTGCACCTTATATAAAGGGAGGTGGCGCGCAGTTCGTCACTCCTGTGGGGGTCCGGGAGGGGACACCAAGAGCCCGCCGATGAGCCTAGCTTGGTGTCCTAGGCGAAACCCCACACAAGACATGGCACAAACCTAGAAGAATTGCTGAGTTTTAGAAGATATATAAATAGTCAACAACCCACACATAGAGGCTACCATAGCACAGTGGGTCAAAATTGAAATCTAGGAGGACAAAATTATTATTTTCATAATTAAAAAATCAAAATGTATTACTTCTACAGCATTGTCATACAATTGCTGCTCACTAATCTGGGATATAAACGCATCGTAGTGTAAATCTGTCACCACTGTTCGAGCAGTCTGAATTGGAGGGTGAATGCAAGTGGCTGTAGTTTGGTTGTCTTTGTGGTTAGTGTGATGCTTTAAGATGGAACATGGAGCTGAAAGTATGATCTATGTAACCTGTTTCAGTTATTAATGGGCGTAATTGTTACGTAATTTTACCTATATTTGCATTATTTATTTATTTATTTATTTACATATGTTACGCCCTCATTGGAGCACTTAACCAAAACAAGTATATATATATCTCAAAAACAATATTAAAGATTCAGCTTCTTATTTTTCTTCTTTTCCCAAAACATTTTCATTCTAGTTGACCTTGCATTATATAATATTTAACTATTATTTTTAAAATTATATTTTCACTTAGATTTTTAGTATGTCGCGTCACTCTGCGTCACTTTCTAGTTTATGTTAAAATGTAGATAAAGTCTTGTAGTTTACGCCTGTTATAAGATTTTTTGCATCTATTTGCAACTTAATTATTTTACGTTTTAGAAGATGCCGCGCAACCAGTTCTCACACAATCACAACTGTTTGAAGCACTGGATTCGACGATTATGTCAAAAGTGGAACTTTGTGACTTTGTTAAAAGTAAATTAGGGGTAGAAAATTGTTCTAAAGAGATAACTGAATGCTCTATCCAACTCCAAGTCATAGACAATTTCTTGCATGTGTAGACGTTGCTTAAAAAGGTCTTAACTGATGTTTATTATGAAGTAAACAAATTATATACGTTGCTTTCACTCTAAATTCATGATTAAAACGTAAAAAGAATTTTGTCCCCCTAGATTTCGATTTTGACCCACTGTGCATACCAACGGCATACCCTGTCCTTGATGCATTACTTTTATGTGGACACCTTACGAGAATGAGCATTAGTCGACTAATGAAGAAAATCTTTAATTACATCACCAAGATAAAAGCGACTACAAAATGGGTAGATGAAATAAGAAAGGATAAGGAGGAATTTGGGGTAAGTCCAAATGCGATCTGGAATAGAGAGGTGTTTCGAGTTACGATTGATGCATTCAAGGGGTTCCAGGAAAAGCAAAGGAGAAGAGCCAAGAACATCTGGTTGGGAGAAAGGAAGAGAATTTATAGTGAAAGGATGAAGAATTTCTGGGAGCAGAAAAAAGGTCTAATCAGCAAGTCAATTGTTTCCAGTGGTCTAAAGTAGGCCAAAATCAAACAAAGAAGAAAGAAGAAGAACAATTATCTAAGAAACAAAAATGATGATGTTTCTTTTTCGTTAGATGTTGACATAATCTACATAGCATTTCGTAATTTTCCTCTAGTGTGTCGTACAATACAACGTGAAGTATTATAACTATTTTTGCTTGTTTATGAAATGCATTTCAATATTTTAACCAATGGTTTTGCAATTACCAGGCTTAACAAAAATTACTGCGGATAACTCGTGGTTTTCAGTAATTCACGGAAGTCCGTGCATTAAATACCGCAATTAGCGGGAGTGCATTGTATTTGAATTAAGAGTATAGTACATTTTCCCCTTGTTTTCATTGCTCTCGTTTCTCCATGCTATGTGAACTAGTTCTGTAATACAGTAGATTGTTAAAATTTGTATATTCGATAGTACGTACTTCCGATACATTTTATGTTTATCCCTTATTGAAACAAGTTAATGAGGTTTAATTTATCATTTTTAGTGGCAAGTTTTCCCACATTTTATGTCGAAATTTTTCAGTCCCTTGAAAAATGTACCAACAAGGTTCCACTGTATTTACTTTCTATCTGATAACAGTTCTCATTTTCAGAGCGCCAAAGGAACAGTGTAGTCGGACGAGTTTTGTGGTTGTACACTCTAATAATAATTAAAATCTATACATTTTCATTCCTTGATGCGAGTTAGTTATTGTTGTTTTAAGGGGCAGAACTACGAGGTCATCTGCCCCGCTTGATGCAAGTGATGGGCCTTCGCCGATCATGTCTTCACACAATCACTCTTCCTCCTGTGAGCCAGCGTCCACTCTAGTTAGTTATTGTTGTTTTAAGGGGCGGAACTACGAGGTCATCTGCCCCTAAGCATCCACTCTGTTTACAATCTCCGCATGTGCGTCACTCAGGGTGTCGACCAAAATCAACCTACAGATTTCCCTGACAATTCCCTGATTTATCCAGGATAAATCAGAAAATTCCCTTAGTAACAATAGTGGCCATAATAAATATAAAAAACAGAGTTTGCACTTAAAAGAACATTTCAAAAAAAGTGCTTGAACAATAAAGTGTAGCATGACAAAGTTTTTTTTGCCAATTTCTAAATTTGTCATCCAGAAAAACTATTGTACTTGCGAGTATGAAAGTAGCTCGTCAATAGTAATGCTCTCATAAATCATGCAGATACACATTTATATACAAAAACACAGTCTACACATGTAAGTTGTGTGCTCTATTGCAAGAAATGAGAGCTTACTGATTTAACTTCAATACGAACATACATCTACAACAATCATCATCAGAATATACTTTTCCCCCATCAAAATTTAAATGCTTAATTTCCAATTATTCAAGGTTGGACTTTCTAAAACAAATTCCCCGAGTGTCATTAAAATACCCTGATAATTCGAGTTTTCCCAGGATTTAAAAATTCCCTGAGTATTTCCCGTTTTCCAGAGTAGACACCCTGGCCTCACTCACTCAGCTGTTCAAATCATAGTTCACACACATCACTCCTCAGCCACTCTCAAAATGATTTTATCAGTTCTGATCTAGATTCACCCTTTTTTAACTTATATATCACCTCTAATTTTCGCTATACATAGAACATCACATTCATGCATTTCTGCCATGCCTTGCTACTAGCCACAACCAGCAGTTTGTCAGTAGACAGCATTTGCGACAACTAACCAGTACGACCAACAATGCATTCCCATCAGCACCGTTCAACTGTAAGCCTTCACTGGGTGGGAATTTTTTAAATAACTCGAAACAGGAGTTCTTTTTCTTTGCCAAAGTAATCAGAGATAATCTGCAAACCAGATAATTGAGAGTTGACTGGATTGAAAACTGGTGAAATACTTCTCATGACCATCGCGTTGGATTGTAATATATGTGGGCCATCGAGTTATATACCATTAGGTAAATATTATAGCAGTGGTTCACAATAGAAAGTTTCACTCTCATTGCTTGATTAGGACAAAAGAAATAAAATAATGATTATAAAAATTCGTACAGCCATCATCTCGAATTTTTCATAAAAATTGAATTACATTAGGCGCCAATATATAGGCTTTTAACATAGATGTATTGTGTGAAGTTTATGCTTATCAGGATTTTGAAAGTCACATAATTATGTGAACATACTTTAGCAGCCCCTATCACCTTAGAAAATTTTGGGTTATTGTAGCAAATATCAGTGAAATGTGGCTGCCATGTTGGATTGGTGACACTTGCTAAAATTTGAAAGGCACAGTTGTGATAGTAGTAAGACCTTACCAAATTTCATTGAAATTATTCTGGCCAATTACAACTTAATAGGAGAGGACATGCACACATGGACAAAGGTGATCTCATATGCCCATATTTCATAAGATGAAAATACCGTATTTCCTCGCATAATCGTCACACTTTTTTAGCCTAAAATTCGTGGGGAAAAAGCAGGGTGCTTATGCGAAGAATATTTAATTTCAAAGAATATACTGTATCATTATTTGCTGCACGGATCAGTCATTCGCGTAGCATGAGTCATAGCCTGCAGTCAGACAGGCTTCTTTCTTCTAACAAGGTCACGACAGGTTAAAGCTCGCAGAATGTGCTGACGAAGCTGGCCGTTCGCGTCGCAGTTCATAGCCTGCAGGCATAAAGACGAGATTACATTCTCCTGACAAGATCACGCCAGATTAGGCCTATAAACTCGCGGAATGTGCGCTGGCCGCCCGCGTCACAGTTCATTGCCCGCAGGCATAAAGACAAGATTACTTTCTCCTAAGATCACGCCAGATTAGGCCTATAAGCTCGCGGAATGTGCGCTGGCCGTTCGCGTCACAGTTCATAGCCCGCAGGCATAAAGACGAGATTACTTTCTGCTGACAAGATCGCGCCAAATTAGGCCTATAAGCTAGCGGAATGTGTGCTGGCTATTCGTGTCGCGGTTCATAGTCCTCAGGCATAAAGACAAGATTACTTTATCCTGACAAGATCATGCCAGATTAGGTCTATAAGCTCGCGGAATGTGCTAAGTGACGAGGCTGGACGCTCGCGTCACAGTTCATAGCCCGCAGGCATAAAGACGAGATTATTTTCTGTTGACAAGATCACACCAAATCAGGCCTATAAGCTCGCGGAATGTGCGCTGGCCGCTCACGCCCCAGTCCATAGCCCGCAGGCATAAATACGAGATTATTTTCTCCTGACATGATTACGCCAGATTATACGCTCGCGGAATGTGCTAAGTGACGAAACTTGCCGCTCGTGTCACAGTTCATAGTCCGCAAGCATAAAGACGAGAAATGTTTCTTCTGACAAAGTCGCGGCAGCATGTGCAACTGAATGGCGCACTAATATGAATATGCTATGCGACGATTATGCGATGAAATTTTATAAACCTATTTTAGGGTTTGAAAAGTGGGGTGCGACGATTACGCGGTGGTGATGATTATGCGAGGAAATACAGCTAAAAACTATGGTGAGGGAGATGTCAGTGAAATTATAAGAGAACAATACCTTAAAAAATAAAATAAAAATATGAAGCACATTAAACCAGTAAATTCATTGATGTTGGATTGCACATTCAAGTAATTTATTGCAGTTTACACCTTTTCATGACTAAAGACACTGCCAAGAGAAGGCAAAACATCCCTTAAAGTAGCTACAGTGTACTCCCAATAATTTGCTTTGCGGTTAATTCGCGGGTCTTGAAGAGCATTTTTTAAAGTAGTAATTTTTACTAAAAATAATCACGCTCAGTAAAATAATCTCTGCAGGGGCCGATAACCTAGATGTTAGGCCCCTTAAAACAACAATTATCATCATCATCAAAATAATCTCTGCACCATTTAAACAAATTTTAATGCAATATAATGCCTGGAGACTAAATCATTGAGATTTCAGAAGACTGCACTTTGCTCCCCTGTGATGTAATAAGTAGGCCTACTTGCACCCTGCTACCAGAATGCTGCATACTTGGAAACATATGAGCACGTTGCTGCGGGTGGTATAGCACGTATTTCCTTCATCTTTGAAGCAGAGACAAAACGAGAGGAAAGCACTTCAGGGCTCCCATCCACTCACTCGTCCAAAAATAGTGAAATAGTGAGTGTTTTTATTTCAAAAAAGTGAAAAAAAAAAAGGTGAGTTTTTGTATGAAAAAGTGAGTAAATTCAGAGCATTATTCGCATTTATGGCCGTATATCTGGTTCATAATTTTAATGTTTGTTGATATCTGTAGGCGCAATGGGGGGGGGGGGTTGGGTGGCTAAACTCCCCAAAACCAAACATAGCCCCCCAAAAATGTGACAAAACTGTATTGAAACAGACAAAATTTTTAAGAATGTGTATCTGAAAAATAAATTACCCCCCCTCCCAAAAAAATGTCGACCAAATTTGCGCCTATGTTAATATCTCTGAGTACTGTTTGTCATTTTTCATGTAGTTAGAGAGAGGACACTTGGAAATAATGGATTGGAAAATCAATGCAACACTCAAGAAATTTGAATCGTAAAACAAATAGACTACTGAAAAAAAAAAAAAAAAAAAAAAAAAAAAAACACCACCACCCAAAATAAATTAATACTGCCATACTGACACATAAGAATAAAAATAGATATCATTAGTCTTAAGATAAAACGATGTTTATGTTATAATAGACTCCTTACTAGAAAAAAACCACACCTAAAACAAATAATACTGTAGTACTGTCACATAAAAAGAAAAGTAGATATCATCAGTCTTAAGATAAAATTCACAAGTTGTCATCAGTCTTAAAAATAAATTCAAATGTCAGGGTCATCTGGATCGTCGCTGTTTTCATCGCGCCGTCGTTTCCCACGATTCTTGAAGAGCTTTTCAAGTAGAGTGGAGGTGCGTTTCTCGACTTTCTTCCTTAGTGGCTCTGCCTGCCTTTTGTGGAGATCTTCGGCCTGGGATCGCATGCTGCGGGCACCTTCTAGCATACCTTGGGCAATTTTTAGATCACCCTTTACCAAAGCAGCTTTTAGCTTTTGGTTGGCCTCATCAATTAGGTAATCAGAAGCTTGTCTCTCCTCTTCTTCCGCTTCTTTTGCCTTCCTGAACTCTTCCTGTCATTTTCCTATCACCTTTCTTTCTTTCTTTCTTTCTTTAACTTGAGTTTTTTCCTGCTCTTCTGGCTTGCGCCGAATGTCTTCCACCTTTTCCTCTTTCCTTTGCTCTTCCTCTGCCTCCTTGCGCTTAGCCTCTAAATAGTTTTCATATTTGCTGTGAGCGCCAACTGCTGCTTTCAGAAGCGCCTTTGTAATGGGAACCGCTTCAGCCCGCCCACCGAACTCCTTCATACTGTCACAATTGTTCAATCGAGCATTCAGGGTGCGCTCTTCCATTGCTGCTCTATCTGCCGGAAGTTGATTTCTTGATTCCGAAAATCCACGTTCCACATCTGAGCTTCCATGAGCTGCTGGTAGGATGGCTTTCACGACTTTGCTCACAAGCTGATATTTTGCCTGCCCACTAAAGTCTAAAATTTCAAAAATTTGATGCCAAAAATGGTCAATTCTTGGACTTTCCTCAAAATGTGGGAGATTTTCTAGCTGCAACAGCTTCCATTCATCGCGAAGCTTCTCTTGGTACACATCTTTCAAAGGCAGCTGCAACATTTTGTAAACAAAGACAATGCTCATCAGAGACTTACTTTCTTTGATGGACTGAGGCTGCAAGCATTTCAAGTGCTTGGCATACTTTCCAGTACTAAGGATGGACTTATTAAGTACGTACTTCGCCACCTCTTGATAATGCTTCCGCGCCTCTTGATGAAACTTCAATACTTGCAGTTCACTACAGCTCTTATCGATCAGGAGACGTTCAGCACTCTTCCCTATGTCAACATTTTTCAATTCCATAAAATTTTTGCCATCGATGATGAAAGATTCTTTCAAACATTCACTGGTACTCTTCAATGCTTCTGCCTGGCAGAACCTACTCAAGAGCAATATGAACAAATTTGACACTTCTTCATACAGAACATGTATCATAGGTAGCTGTAATTTAAATACTTTTGAAAATCTTTCAAAAAGACTTGCACTATATACTACAAACGCAATCTGAGCGGGGAAAGTATAATCTTTTAGAGCACTAGCAATAGCCTGATAACATTTTGATTGCAGTAATTTTTCAGCATCCTTTCCCTTTTTAAGTGGCAGAACTTTCAGAAAGTAAGTAGAGAGTGCTGGCCACTGCTCTTGTAATCTTTCAGCTGCAGCACCTAGTGTAAGCCATCTAAAACACGCATGTTTTAAAAAGGCATGACGTGTCACCTTATTGTCTTCTTGAGATTTCTCTTAAACTTCAAATCTACTCGGATAGTCCAAAAAATTGTACACCAAAATTGCAAGTTCAGATACAGGCGCGAGAGAGACACGTCGGCTATCTCCTGTGTTGCGTCATAGCTCTCAAGCCACTTCTACACCGTCAGCTATCTTCTGTGTTGCGTCATACCTCAAGCTACTTCCACACTGTCAAAGCACACTATAATCGTCTACACTGTCAATAACTCTCAGAGAATAGGAAGCAATATCGCATCATGTTATCAAGATGCCGAATTTTATAATGAAATAAGAATAAAATCCGGTTACCTAAGAAATAGTACAACGAAAATTTGATCGTCGTAAGTGGGAATAGAAGACGTATTAAGGGGATATATCAACATGTATTTGGTAGGAATGGGACTGGGACTTGAGAAAAACATCGAGTTAAACGGAAAAACGTGTACCGGTAACCGAGAACGTGCTAACGAGATTCCACTGTATTGAACAGTTGGAAGTGTGTGTTATTTATGCATTACACAAATACGTACGATATAATAAATGAATGTGAAAATATGAACTTGATTTGACAAACGTATTGTTTACTACGATATATATCAACAATATCAATCAAAACTATCAAATCAATCAAAATCACTTTATTTGCAATGAGGTGTCAACCTCGGTGGCAAATGAGGTACATAATTTACAAACACTACACAATATTAAAAGAATAAAGTAACAAACACCCAAAAGAATACAGTAACTTAATGTACTATTCACACATTGATTGAACTCCCCTCTCACAACTGCTATAGGAATTACATAGCACGTATAATGTTTCTAGGACTACAGCACTAAGTTATACCACTTCTTTCTTTTCCCTGGTTTTGTCTACTCTGCTCTTGAATAACTGGACTGATTTTGGAAAGGGATCAAACACCGCCCTTGGAAAACTGTTCCATTCCTTCACACCCTTCCCAATGAATGGAAATTTACCCCAATCGCTTCTGCTAAAGTGCCGTCCAATTTTGAATTTGTGGTCTGCCCTGCCAATATAATTACTTTCCAATTGAAGCCTCTCACGGATTTCCCCCCATGCTTCCTCTCCTGTATGTGCTCTATATAATCCTACAAGTCTGTTTTTCTCCATTCTCTTACTTAATGTTTCCCACCCAAGCTTCTCTAACATATCTGATACACTGCTTCTTCTCCTAAAATCCCCTATCACAAATCTTGCTGCTTTCCTTTGAACACTCTCAATTTCTTTTATTAGGTATTCCTGGTGCGGATCCCATACACTGCTTGCATATTCCAATATTGGACGAACCAAACTTAGGTAACTTTTCTCTCTTATATCTTTGTTGCATCCTCTAAGTAGTCGCATAATGACATGCAACGATCTGTATCCTTTCCCAACAATGTCTCCAACATGAGCCTTCCAGTGCAATTTACTATCAAATCTCACACCTAAGTATTTGCACTTGTCATCTTTTGGTACGATTACCCCATCCAATGTATACGAAACATTCGCGTGGTGTGTATAAACCCATTCAAAACATAGCAATTGTTGATTGCCATTAAAAAGCGTGTGGGAAACCAGCTTAAACCTGTGGTGTAGGAATTTTTGTGTATGTGTATATTACGGACCGCGAATGGAACTTTTTTTTACGATTTGAAGAATTTTGCGCAACGATAGCCATAATGGCAATTTTTGTTTTCGTTTTATTTTTATATATTTTAAAAGTGGTGAATAAAAGGTAATACGTAACATAATAATAAATAATAATTATAATATGCAATTATTTAATTTTTAATTAATAATTAAAAGTTAACTCACCAAAAAAAAAAAAAAATGGTTAAGATTTTCACAAATCGAAACAAGTCACCCGGTTTATAATCGTTCGGAATTGCAAAAAATATTTCTTAAATGTCGAGAGACCAATGGACAAACCATAACCACGGAAAAGTAGACAGATTTGACCATATACCTACATATCAAATGTTGGAACTATTCAGCAGATCTGGAATGGCGGTGTGAGAGTTGAAAAAGTTTTGTACCGTGACAGTCCAGATCGGCGGGGTCGGTATGTCATTCTAAAACCGATGGAGAATTCGTCAGTGTAAGGCCAACTATTGACTTACCTTTGATAAATTGTGAAATACTAGAATATACAACGCCACGCTCCTTTCCGTCACAACACTTTTGTTAAAAAACGCATTGTTAAAATTTTCGTCGATCGCTGCATGGCTCCGGCTGTGGTATTGCACCATGGAAGCTTTGTATGTTTCTGTCCGCCTAGCTCTCTGTCGACAGCGTGCTCAGGCAGCGGTGGCAGAAAGACGAACTACCCATTCATGGGTATATTTTGGGTAAGCAATCTGATTGTGTATGAGAACATTTTTAACACAGAATGTGACCAGTTTTGTAAAAAAAGGTGAGAAAAGTGAGTAATTTTAGCAAATAGTGAGAAAAGTGAGGCTGCTTTGAAAATAGTGAATAATAGTGAGAAAAGTGAGTCGCTGGCAGCCCTGAAGCACTTTTACTCAGAATCTACCCTCCTTTTCTCCAACAACCACACCCCAAGGTCGCTGACCTGTGAAGGGTAGATGCGTGAACAGTGTATTGTAGAGAGTGTGTGACTGCTTCGTTGAAGATATTTCGAATAGGCACGGTAGTCTTGCTATAATGACATAATTGCAAAACCTGGATTAATACTAAGATGCAGAAGAATGAGACATAATAAAGAAGATTATGGTTTCAACGCGAGTAGGATATTGTACGGAATTCGACTGTTGGTGAGGAAGAAAGAGATGCAGATGATATTGAGTGCGGACGTGATGCAACAGAAATCCCGAGTTTTCCACAGCCAAGCTAATTCTTTATAGACACACTTAACCCTTATGTATAGAAAATAGAGATGAGTTTTCTTTTACAGATAGTTTTCAGGAGTAATGTAAGATTCAAAATTAGAAAAAAATTAAGAAAAAGTAATGCAATTTTTTTTTCTTGGTTAGATATTAATGTTGGCATAATCCATACACCATTTTGTAATTTTCCTCGTGTGTCTTACAATACAATGTGAAAATGAAAATCCACAGCCTGCTTCCAGTCTCCGACCGGGTCAGGAATGGAATGAATGAAGCCCGCATCTAGTGGCGAGGATATGAACTGTGCCGGCTGCCGAGGCCTGACGCACTCCTCTGGGGCAATGATTGAATGACAGATGAAATGGAATGATAGTGGAGAGTGTTGCTGGAATGAAATGTTGACAGGGAAAACCGGAGTACCCGGAGAAAAACCTGTCTGTCTCCGTTTTGTCCAGCACAGATCTCACATGGAGTGACCGAGATTTGAACCACGGACCCAGCGGTGAGAGGCCGGCGTGCTGCCGCCTAAGCCATGGAGGCTTCTTACAATACAATGTAAAGTGTTAAAATTATTTTTTATGACAATGTTTATTGAAGTGATTTGAAGAGAAAATAAAATTCTTCATCAGTTTGTCAATGTAAGAAAAGCACAAAGCTACATTTGATGAGATGATAACAGTGTCATAGACAATGGAGACAAGACAGCAACTCACCTTTCCCTGTGATCCCTGGACCGATGATGGTGGTGGTGGTGGTGATGGTGTTCTTTCTCTCTACTCTTTTCCTTCTCCCGATGTCGAGGGCTGCGTTCTCTTCTTTCTCGTCTCCGTTGGTCTGGACTGTGTGGTCGTTTACGCTCCTTCTCTGCTGGTGGTGGGGGTGGAGGAAGAGGAGGAGTTCGTCTGCGCTGATGCTCTACTGGACCATCTGTTCGCCGTAACCGTGAAAACCGCTCAGCCTCACCAAACGATACCTCGTTGTCTGGAATGTGACGTGCCTCTTTCGAGGGCTGTGGTTGCTGAGGAACTAACTTGGGTTGGCGTACAGGTGCCGATGGGGGAAACCGCTCCAGCATCTTCTTCTCAAGTTTTTGCTGAGGAAACAAAATAAAATGGATAGCTTTCTACACTCATGTATTACAGAATAGGGAATGGAAACATAGCACTTACTGAAAGTAAGCTCAGTAAGAAGGCCCTGTGGAGCCATGCTGTGAGACAGAACAACATTTCTTTAGTGGTGTGTGTGTATATAATTTTCCTGTGTTCAAGAGTCATGTGCTCATCTGTAGCGAGTGACTTTCCTTTTTTGTGTGAATCTTGAGGTCCCTTTTAGGCGGTACAAAACACTATGAACCAGTATAACCTAGATTGATCTACATTTTCAATCCCCATGAAGAAACATTAGATGTTCATTTCTTTTAATTCTGTTTTGATGATGATGATGTTTTTACGTTCGGTACCTTTTAACTACCGAGGATTTTAGAGACGTCAAGGTGTTGGAATTTTGACCCCAAAAGGGATCTTTTAATGTGCCAGTATCTCTACTGACACAGCTCCCTCACATTTGCACACCCTCAAACGCCAACCGACTGCGCCAGGGTGGGCATAGCTAGTAAGAACATTACCACTGAGCTATGCAGCCAGTCAATTCTATATTTTTTTCTATTGCAATATTTTCCGAAGGCCTGTACTGTGTATGTGTGAACATTATTTGTGTTTATGCATTTAAAAATTGATATTTAGTTCAAATGAAGATTTTTCCTCCCAATTGCATGATATGACTTTGAATATTTAAATCTTCAAATATTAAATACAAATCAAATTCGAAACAACAATCATGCCTTAGAGCCGAAGCTATGGACAGCATTTCCCGTTAAATTAGACAGGGTTTAACCATCATAGTCTCTTTATTATCATTATCATGACTGGAGATTTCTCCTCACTGTCTTAGGCTACTAATGATCACAATAACAGATGGGATTTTACAAAAGTTGTGAACTTCTAGACTATTCTTCACGCTTGATTTGACATTCTAATCACTGGTGACATTTTACCAATCTTAAGCAGGCAGTTTGCTGAATTCCAATGAAATAAAATTCATGACTTTTCCATAACCTCTTCCATTACTTCTCAACAATGTGTTCGGCACCATCACAACCTTGGGGAAAATTCAGGATCCACAGTTATCAGTGCTGCTTAGAAGTTTCTAGTAAACTCAATACAGTAGGTGTGTGATCTTTTCTTGAAGAAGGTATTACAGGTCTTCTCTTTTAATAACTGATGTCCAGATATGAAATCAGCCATTTTGTATGTATTCTGTGCATATGATTCTGGATCTAAAAACAGGTTTGTGTTACTGGCATATGGTGAATTGATCTGACTAGCATTGTTTAAATGACACAGGAAACAGAAGTCACAACCAATGCATTATTTAATTAATAATGAATCAATTCTCCTATCGCATCGGTGGCGAGTTTCTTTATTCTGTTGGTAAAATAGATGTGCATATTAACTATATGAAACAAAATTCAAACTATATCACATTATGGTATTCCCTTAGAAAATTGTTGCAGTTTTGTCTAGCATGGTTAGCAGATGCGACAGCATGGGCTTGTGATGTGTAGTTGCAATGAGTCTCATTTTCCATTCCTTGTGACTGGCCTGTGAGACACAGCAGCCTGCTGTTCCCAAGGTAGCAGGATCAAATCTTGGCACAGTCAGTTAGCATTAGAGATGCGCAAACATGAGGGAGCTGTGTAAGTAGATTTACTGGCACGTTAAAGATCCCCTTAGGGGAAAAATTCTGGCACCTCATCGTTTTTAAAAGCCTCAGTTGTTATAAAAGGGGGCGTAAAACCAATACGGTAACTGTGATGGTCGTTTGACCCTCACAATTCCTTGCCCCCTCCCCATCCTCCTACGGGAGGCCTCTTTTGAACTTTATTCGAACTTTGAAATTCCCACTCTTCCTCCCCCTCTGCCAAACATGTTTCTGGCACGAGGAGTAAGCCGAGAAGGTTCCACTACCTTCTAGAAAGAATTTGAATATTTAATCTCGCAGTGACTTGTGGTTTATATTCCTATACCACCCTGATTTCATTATTATGGCATGAATTAAATAGGCAGTGCTATTGCCTTTTGGCGCGCCACATTTGGCCAAGGTGAGACACCGTGTGTGTTCGGCTCGCCTCGAGCCGCAGTGAGGTAGCCGAGTCGCTTGGCTTGGCATCAGTTCTACTGGGAGTGTTGTAAGGAACAGTCGATTAGTATTTCTGGCACAATGGAAGAGCAGGAGTAATGGTGGCACGGGCTTCGGCCCCGTGCCTGGCTATTAGCCGGCGTTAAATGCCGAGATGGACAAAGGTACTGTGTTGCACCGAGCATTTATAAACTGCTCGAGTTATTTCATTTTCTTTAATTTTATTTCTCACGCACGAGTTCGATTGATTTTGCTAGCTTCTAGTGCGGGCATGAAGCATTGTGTCCACAAACTGTTGCTTGCCCATGTGGCCGTTATGAGGACGCCAATATTAATGTAATATTTATTCTTATTAGATGGGACAACCCTAGATTATTAGGAATGTGATGTATTTTGATCTTATATATTTTGGAATGGGAAAACACTTTTAAATTCATACGGCATACCCCTCCAATAGTCGTACTGGTCATGAGTCATTATTGGCGTGCATGAGCACGCGGGCAGTTCACAGCTCTAAAGGTTATGGTTCATCATAGTGCGTCTGGTGTAATATATTATTTTAATATTTCGAGGGCTTGGTGCCCCAGTCTGTTATTTACAAATTACTGTGAAATTCACTTGCTTTGAAGTCACGTGATGTGATAATTAATCGTAGTTTCAGTGGTTTCAGACACCACGTTCTGTTAGCACACCTATGCTAGTAATTTGAGAACTTGATTCTCTTGCTTTATGCTTATCCCGGGACCTCGTGTTGTCCCTACTCTGACCATTGGGTGTCATTGTTTGTTTCCTCCCAGTTTTGCGTAGGCCTAGTCAAGACCGACTACAATATCTCAGACCGTAACATCAAATCCAAGATGGCGGAAATCGTAGGGGAACAGCTGTAGCGACTGGCTGGCATGGCGCCATCGAAATAGCGGCAAATTCGAAGACAAACATTCGCATAATTGATTAAATTCTACCAGTAATTACAGGTTTTTATGTAATAAGGCACAAATTCAATATGAAACCCTGACGTATTTGGCTACAAGCAACGCGAACAGACAGTAGCTAAAAATACAGACATAAATAAAGCAGAGGTAAGACATAATGTTAAAAAAATGCAAATACTTCTAAATGGAACTACAAGAATAGTCAACCAACAACAAAGTCAACCCCTGACACTATACAGCCCATGAAGGGCTTAAGCAAATATAAAATGCAAATATAAATGGTTGTTGCTTATATTAGGGGCTACGACATCGTGGTCTTGTAGCCCCATGTATTTGTGTGTGGAATTTGTGTGATAACCTGTGTTATTGTTGAGGCTGAACTAGTGTGTTTGTAAATTGGGGATTGTAATGGGAAGGAAGCGGCCAAGGCCTTAAGTTAGGAACCATCCTGGCATTCACCTGGATTAGAAGTGGGGAAAACATGGAAAACCACTTCCAGGGTGACTGAGGTGGGAATTGAACCCTCCTCTACTAAGATGCTTCAAGAGGCTGAGTGCACCCCGTCCCAGCCCTCACTTGAGAATTAAATTTCTTGGCAGAGCTGGAGAATCAAACCCGGACCTCCGGGACAACAGCCAAGAACGCTAGGCACTACACAACGAGGTGGTTTAAAATAGAATGGTAGCACTGAATGAAAGTAGAACGAGCGATAATATTCTCTATAGTACATGAATTAGCCAAAATACCTTATCAAAAAGAACCACAACTGGAATAACAATTGGTGGGGAACAGCTGAAGAAAGTGGAGAATTTCAAGTATCTGGGAAGCCTGATACAAGATAATGGAAGAAACGATAGGGAAATAAATGAGAGGGGAGGCAGGTAGAAGCATTTCGGAGGAGTGTGAGGAGCATGTTATGGAGCAAGGATGTCCCTCAGAACAGCAAAAAGATCATATATCGGACGTACTATGTCCCTATCCTGACGTATGCCTCGGAGACCTGGGTTATGAAAGGAAGGGAGAAGAGCAAAATACAGGCCAGTGAGATGAGGTTCTTGAGAAGCAGTATTGGAGCTACAAAGATGGACAGAATAAGAAATGAGAGGACCAGAGAATTAATGAAGGAGGAACCATTACAGGATGGTATAGAGGAATCTAGACTTAGATGGTATGGACATGTAAAACGAATGGAGGAGAAGAGGATACCCAGGAGAGTACACGAGACGAAGTGGGAAGGAAAGAGACCGAGAGACAGGTGGCTGAAGGGGGTGGAAGAAAGAGTGAAGAAGAGAGGAGAAGACTGGACAAGGGTGGAGGCTGAGAGATGGTGGGAAGACAGAAGACGTTGGAGAGGCTTGTGTTCCAAACAGACCCGGCCAGTGGCTGGAAACTGTGCAAGATGATGATGATGACCTTATCAAACAACGAGAAATAAATCTGGGAATGATGTTTTAATAGATGCTTCCTCCTCCTCTGTATGTAACCCACCCAACCATCCCAAATAGCATTGCGACTCACAATTTGGCTTCAGGAGAGGAAGATGCACAATCCAGGTAATTCTAGGTCTTCAAACTGAGATTGCGTCTACCCTGTCAGTACCGAAGGGAAAGTTATAATCCATATTCATTGACTTCTCTAAAGCTTTTGACTCGATTAGCAGGAAGAAAATATTGGAAAAACTAGACTGACTATTGAGAGGTAACTTAACAGCTACACGAAACGTCTTGTCAAAAGTATTTTAGGCTCTAACGATATAGTCATTAACAATGGCATTCCAACATCAAGCCCAATAGAGCAGACTACAGGCGTGCTACAAGGAGACCCATAAAGCCCTCTGGTTCGTTTATTTATCACTGCTATGGCAGATAATATCACAGATATATCATCAGAGAGGGTAATCTCATTTATATATGCAGATGTCATGGTGCTCGCTTCAAGTTCACAGGTCGAATTACAATCTGCTCTCAACGCTTTAGAATGATGGGCGTTACACAATGACCTTAGGTTAAACAGAAACAAGACTAAAGGAAAGGGGGAAAGCCAGAAATTTTTCACATTGCAGGAAAACCGCTTGAGAGTGTATCACCTTACAAGTAGTCCTACTTAGGTCCTACATTACAGTCAACTGGCAATGTTTTCACACTGCACATCAAGGATAGACCCAGCGTCGCTACCAAAGTCATCAACGACATAAAACATTTGACTAAGCTATCTATAAAAACAGCCTTAAAACTATTGTGGTTAAAAGTTACCCGTATTGTGACTTATGGACTGGAGAGCATTTGGACACATTTAAATATGAAGTATTTGGAACAATATGGAGCAACTGAAGGCAACTTACATAAAGAAGGCCTTGGGTGTATCAAAGTATACACCTTCAAGACCGGTGTAAGAGGTGACTTGCGAGGTTTATAATGTAGAAGAACTCCGACTTCAAATGTTGCTACCTTCTACTCCAGGATATGTAAAACTCATGGACACACTAGAGTCAAAGGACATTTGGTAGGATTTTTGCGCCACGGACGCTATGATTTTTGACGATTGGAAGAGTGGGGGGTACGAGCTGAGACCCTTGAACTGTAGGTACTACTGGAACAACTCCTCCCATGGTAACCCTCGCTGAAAACTGCTTCCTGGTGCACTACCAGGCGTAACTAGTCGCACCAAAAACTGTCATACCATTTAACTCTAGGTTGCAAGTCAGCTGATATGTCGTGATTATTTTCATATATTTGATCATACGTACCTCTGTGCAACGTTATATGTATGGTATTGTCCAATAATACAGTAGGTTTACGGTCTACTTTATTTTAGAATTGAGATTTGTAATGAAGTAGCCTATTCTGCGTTTATAGATACATCTTATATCAAATTTTGACATAGGCCTAAATAGCACATGACAAATACACGTAGGCCCTATTGTAGGTTATCTATATATATAAAGCACAAAGTTTGTCTGTCTGTCTGTCTGTCTGTTATGTATACAAATCTGCACCGTTTCTCCGATCTGAACCAAAATTTGTATACTTACCCTTTGGAACCCTGCGGGTAACCCCGTCAACATTAAATTTCGGACAGACCACCCCATGCCCTGCATTTAGGCCCTTTTGCACAAATCTACACCGTTTCACCGATCTGAACCAAAAGTTGTATATTTAACCTTTGGAACCCTGCGAGTAACACTGTCCACTTGAAATTTCGGACAGACCACCCCATTCCCTGCATTTAGGCCCTCTGGTCCAAATCCACACCGTTTCACCGATCTCAACCAAAATTTGTATATTTACCCTTTGGAACCCTGCGAGTACCACTGACCACTTACAATTTCGGACAGACCACCCCATTCCCTGCATTTAGGCCCTTTGGTCCAAATCTACACCGTTTCACCGATCAGAACCAAAATTCGTATTCTTACCCTTTGGTGCCCTGCGAGTAACACTGTCTGCTTGAAATTGCGGACAGACCACTCCATTCCCTGCATTTAGGCCCTTTGGCCCAAATCTATACCGTTTCACCGATCTCAACCAAAATTTGTATATTTACCCTATGGAACACTGCGACTAACACTGTCTGCTTGAAATTTCGGACAGACCACGCCATTCCCTGCATTTAGGCCCTTTTTGCACAAATCTACACCGTTTCACCGATCTGAACCAAAATGTGTATACTTACACTTTGGAACCCTGCGAGTAACACTGTCTGCTTGAAATTGCGGACAGACCACTCCATTCCCTGCATTTAGGCCCTTTGGCCCAAATCTACACCGTTCTACCGATCTCAACCAAAATTTGTATATTTACCCTTTGGAACACTGCGACTAACACTGTCTGCTTGAAATTGCGGAGAGGCTACTCCATCCCATGCATTTAGGCTCTTTGGCACAAATCTACACCGTTTCACCGATCAGAACCAATATTCGTAAACTTACCCTTTGGTACCCAGCGAGTAACACTGTCTGCTTGAAATTGCGGACAGACCACTCCATTCCCTGCAATTAGGCCCTTTGTCTCAAATCTACACTGTTTCACCGATCTCAACCAAAATTTGTATATTTACCCTTTGGAACACTGCGACTAACACTGTCTGCTTGAAATTGCGGCGAGGCCACTCCATCCCTTGCATTTAGGCTGTTTGGCACAAATCTACACCGTTTCACCGATCTGACCCCAATTTTATATACTTACCCGTAGAACCCGACAAGTAACACTGTTCACTTTAAATTTCGGACAGACCACACTATTCCCTGCTTTTTGGCCCTTTGGCAGAAAACTACACCGTTTCACCGATCTCAACCAAATTTTACATAATTACCCTTTGGAACTCGACGAGTAACACTGTCCACTCGAAATTTCGGACAGACCACTCCATTCCACGCATTTAGGCCCTTTGGCACACATCTACATCGTTCACCGATCGAAAACAAAATGTGTATACTTACCCTTTGGAACCCGATGAGTAACACTGTCCACTTTAAAATTTGGACAGGCCACTCCATTCCCTGCATTTTGGCCCTTGGCACAAAACTACACCGTTTCACCGATCTCAACCAGATTTTACATAATTACCGTTTGGAACTCGACGAGTAACACTGTCCACTCGAAATTTCGGACAGACCACTCCATTTCCCGCATTAAGGCCCTTTGGTACAAATCTACATCGTTCACCGATCGAAAACAAAGTGTGTATACTTACCCTTTGGAACCCGATGCGTAACACTGTCCACTTGAAATTTCTGACATACCACTCCATTCCCTGCATGTAGCTCAGGAATTCCTCGGGGTTGCCAGCTTCCTAACTCACCAGTCATGAGCCCTTGAGGGTGTACCAGAAGTGGTGGGTCTACACACACCCTGCCTCATTGAGGGCCTTGAGCAGAAGACAGGAGATATTATGAAAAGGAAAAGAAGGCAGACCCCTCGGAAGAATGAGGGTATCAGGAAAGATGAGACAAAGCCAATTAAGGCGGGAAATTGAAAGACTCCCTAGCCCTCGGATACCCTAATACAGTCTGGGTCGGAAGAGAACAAGAGTTGACCAAGGGAGGCCGACAGGAAAGAGAACTGAAATGAGCCCGGCACCAGGAAGTAGAAGCGATGCCAGACTCAGCTGGGGTTCCGTGGTCGCCAACCCACGTCCCACAAGTTGTGAGACCCTGGGGGGAGGGGTCAGTTGTGAGAATAGCTTGCTGATTCATCGTGAGGTGACTTGAGAGTACTTTCCAGAGCCCGCCGTGTTATCTCCTGCTGTCTATGCTGATGCCAGCACAGGGCCGTTGCGAAACAGTGAGTGATTCCCGGTCAATCTGTATAGGACGGGGAACCCCGAACGTGTGTCATATTTCGTCATCATCTGCGATCATCTCAGGTTCGTGCAGCTTGGACCTATATTCTTTGTCTTTGCCGAGCAGTACGCTCTTTCACTAGACGCATCCAGTACAGGCCTAAGCCAGAAAATAAGGTTGAGACTTTGGAAGACATCGAAGCTAGACACCTGAATTACCTATATCAGTTTAAAATAACACCATGTTCGTTTAGTAATCATTTTTTCATTACCTTATTATTATCATCATCATAAGTGCAAATGACCTAGATGTTACGCGCATCATACCAATAATCACCGCCGCATAAAGTCTTTCTCGACTGTGATTTTTAAAATATTTATTTTTGGTTGGTTGGTTCTTAAGTTTAGGGGCTGCGACAACGCGGTCATGTAGCCCCGTGTACTTTGGGTGTGTGTAGAATCTGTCTGATAACCGGTGTTAATTGTGATGACTGTATTAGTGTGTGTTATCTGTTTTTTAATTTAAGTACAAACTGCCACTTAGAATTCTTCAAATAGTTCGTACTTTTGCCGCCAAGCGCCACCGTCAACGACTACTAGGCCAAGTTCGGAACTTAGCTACTAGACGCCACTGCAGTCGGCTCTTGGCAACGGACGTAGACATCTATGAGCGTTGTTTACCTATCCAATTTAGCTTCACACAGGTGTAATTAGTGGAAGGTTCAATAATATGCCATAAATCTGACATGGGACCGCCGGCTTTACTTCCCCTCCGAAGAAAGGCATACTGACGGATTTTTAACGCTCTTAAAATATCCGACGGCTTCGGCCGGGTTTGAACCCGCTATCTTGGGCATAGAAGCTCAGCATGCTACCAAATACGCCACCGAAGCCGCCATATAGTTATTTTTATTACAGTACATTGTGTACATTATACGTTGAAGTGTCAATTCAATACCGGTAGTAGTTTCCCTTATCATCCTCATCATAAGAGCAAATGACCTACAGTAGATGTTACGCCCATTACACCATTAATCACCACACACAATAAGTCTTCCTCGCCTGTGAATTTTGAAATATGTATTTCTATTACGGTAGTTTGTAAGTTTGACGTGTCAATTCAACAGTAGTTTTTATTATCATCCTTATCAAAAGGGCAAATGACGTAGATATTACTCCCTCATTGTCTTTGGGGGCAAATTACTTAAAATCTAAGTCCATTATATTTCTAAGGAGACCTTAAAACATTATCATCATTCCACCGGGCGAAGCCGGGTACTACTGCTAGTACCGTATATACTCGAATACCACCCGCACATTTTTAAACAAAATCGGACGTGAAAAATTGGGGTGCGGGTCTTATTTGAGTCATCCTGATTTTAAAGATTTAAATTGCCCGCCACGCGCGATATCGGGTGTTGTGAGTAGCCACTAGATGGTGCTAGCCTTCTTCCGGCTATCACTTTGTTTTACCGTAAGCAGGCGTCGTCAAACAGTCTCGCGCACGTGTCGTGCACGTTTTCCGAGTGTAAACATGAGTTGTACGAAGCGTTTGCGGTCGTTTAATGTGAGGGAAGCTGAAGGTATTGGAAATCGTGCCCGGTAGGAAATATGATATTGACGAGTCATGTATTCGTGATTGAGCGGGATGACTTCTAAGCTGCAACCACTGGATGTCTGCGTGAACCGCCCGTTCAAAGCGGCCTTGAAACAGCTGTATACGGAGCGGATGGCGGCCGATAAGCACACACCGACTCCAACTGGTCGTATTCAGCGCCCGGAAGTTCAGCTGCTATGTTCGTGGATTTTGACGGCATGGAATCATATCTCGGGAGATCTCATACGGAAGAGCTTCAAGAAATGTAGTATTTCGAATGCTATGGATGTCAGTGATGATGACATTTAGTGGGAAAGTGATGGTGATAAAAGTTCCAAAGTTGGTACTTCTGATGACAATGAATGAAGTGTTTGTGTACTTTTATTTGTATTTTTAATCGTTTGATGTGTGTTATTTTAGGACGACTTCAAAACTGTTGGAAACTATTTTGGATAAATGCTATTCTGTTTATTTAGTTAAGATTGTACATAATTTTGAGTTTTTTTTTAAATTTTGTTCTTCAAAATCAGGGTGCGGGTCTTATTCGGGGGCGGGTCGTATTCGAGTAAATACGGTAAGTCATTAGTCACAGAATTATAACCTACGCTTACATTACAGATTTCCATGGCAACGCCCAGATGTAGGCCTATTAAAGAAATGGGTTATAGCTGTGAACACTTTTATAAACATGCTACTTGTTTCATTCAAATAGAAACAAACCACTGCTTAAAGATGATGCGATGCGGTACCTGCAATTTGCAATTTCCCACAGCATCGGCTTCAGCCACCCAAGAAAAGACCGAGAGTTATTGGACGACAAGTAGCCTAATATTTACTGTTACTTTCTTCATCAGAATAGGCATAAAATTTCACATTTTCCAGTATACTTTTATGATGTCAGTCTTGGAGACGATAAAAATAATTCGGCTTAAGGGATCTTCCCTGCAGGACCTGTTCGTTTGCTGTATGACTTATGTGAGGTCTAAGTTTCGACCTGCTTTGAAGAAAAAGAAGCTTGTAGTTTTACGTGACCGTTAATCTTGTGATCATGAGCCAAGGGACCTCCATTTTACGTGGAATCCGAACCACAGGACATGCCATTTCACTTCAAAAATCTCACTTGCAATGACCGTGAATCAAACCTGGTCCACCTTGGTGAGAGGCGAATAGCTTGACCACTGCGCCACCACGCCCCATTACTTTGAAGAATACTGAACATGTGGGTGTTTTGTATAAATAAAGTAGGCTATGTATTTTTGTTCACTAAGAATCTATTTAATTGTTTAGTTGTAGGCTTATGCATATTCACACACATATGAATGCTGCCTTTGAGTTAATAGAAATGTTGAATACCAATTAACATATTTTTTTCTTTATTCTTAGTCATTCCCTGCCTAACCTTATTTTAATTTAATTTTAATGTACGTGCGGCTTATATTTTTTGCCAGTAGGCCTACAGTTATTGTGTATGCTGCCTTTGATCTAAGGATAAAATGATGAACAATCAGGCTGCAATATAATATTTTATGTTGGCGTATATTCCTAGCCATTTTAAGTATCAAATTACTACATGATGTTTAGAAATATGTATTTCGGCGTTAAGTCCCGTTTAGTTTACCGTTCGCCTAAATGTTCAAAAGTACCTCTTTTACTTGTATCTCGTCGTACGTACATCATCCTTTCGTTCGTATACGTCAAATTCTCCTCCTTGACATGCACTACCAGGAGTAACTAGTCGCACCAACAAACCGCACTTTCCTCCCATACAGTCGGCATTCCAGTTCAATGGCTGAGACATATTCTCACGCGCGTTGCCATACATGGTTTCCGTTATAAACTGTGTCGCACCAAAAAGTTCCATCATCCGTGTGACGAATGTTTGTGTGAGGGCTGTGGAGAACAATGTGGAAGATCCCACGCTATATTCTGCACATTAAGACATGAATCTTTGATATTCCTAGGGAATAACAATTAGTTTACTGTATGATTTTAGATTTTATTCATTATATGCATAGCCAATGGCTGCAATAATCCCTTATTATTATAGGCTATAGACGGATTTCCAGCTGTGGATGCCATTATTCACATCAACCATCATCAGAACAGTACTGCCAACCTCACCGTTTTGGTACTATGCCGCACCAACACCCGACCATTCTAACCTCCGTTTTGTCCAATCCAATGGTTACAGCCTAACACGTCCAGATCAATGGTTTTGTGTCAACCTGCCCCAATAGCTGCGAGCGGTCAAAGCGGCAACTGCACCAGACCATTCTAACCTTCGATTTGTCCAATCCAATGGTTTTTGACAATGGTTACAGCCTAATGCGTTCCGATGACTGCCTTTTTTTTTTAACAACAGTGATCTGCTAATAGATGTTGTCTCCTCCGCTGTCTATAACCCACCCACCATCCCCATTTATAACACGACTTAGGCCTATATAGTGAAATTTCAGTTGTGTCGGCCATTGTAGGCGTGGCTTATTTGACAAATAAGATATTGTGCTCTGAAAGAAGTTCATTTTCCGTATTGACAGATTCACTATATAACAAAGGAGAAACTAGGCGAACAGTTTCTCCTTTGTTAAATAAGATATTGCCAACCCTACGTATACCGTAAACACGGTCGTGTGTTGTTTGTTTTGAGCGGAGAGAGCTATTAGAGCGCACTCGCTTCTATCTGTTTGTATAGGATAGGGGCAACCTGAACTATCTCCAACAGATGGCACACAGGTACTATCATTTTGTTCTTTATTTCAAATAGCATTTGCCAACACACAATTGACTGTTACAAACTCTTTAAAATGAAAATTTACTGTATTATCAACTTGTCATTCTTCAAATTCGATGTATATAGAATTCCAACGGAAGGCAAATCAGTTGGTTCTTGAAGGCTTTATATATAAAAACCTAACCTAGTAGCTGACATAAATCCTATCTTATTAGGTAATGTTTTACATACAAAAACAAACCTAACCTAACGCCAGAGACCCCCTTGCCTGTGGTACTAACAGTAATTTTCGGCCAGGCAGTAGGCCTACCTAACCTAGTCATCATCATCATCTTGAGCAGTTTCCAACCGCTGGTCGGGTCTGCTTGGAACATAAGCCTCTCCATCGTTTCCTGTCCATCCACCATCTCTCGTCATTTACTGTGTCCCAGCACACTCCTCTTTCCTCCACACTCTTCTTAACTCCTTTTGTCCATCTGTCCCTTGGTCTTCCCCTTGGCCTCCTTCCCGTCATTTCCATTCCAAACATCTTCTTCGGTATCCTCTCTTGCATCCTCCTCACATGTCCATACCATTGTAGCCTAGATCGCTCTATTCTATTTTGCAATGGTTCCTCTCTTACCATCTCCCTGACTCTCTCATTCCTTACTCTGTCCATTCTTGTCACTCCTACCCTACTCCTCTGGAACTTCATCTCCACTGCTCGTATTTTATTCTTGTCCTTTTCCAACATCACCCATGTTTCTGAACCATATGTCAAAATTGGCACAAAGTAGGTCTTGTAGATGATTCCTTTACATTTTTGTGGTACATCTTTATTCCATATCATCCCCCTAACACTCTTGAAAAATCCATCTGCGCACCTTCCCCGCTCATTTATTTCCATCCTATTGCCTCCCTTTTCTTCAATTATGCTTCCCAAGTACTTGAAGCATTCTACTTTCTGCAACTGCTGTCCTCCAAGTGTTACGCCCATATCCAGTCTGTTCTTCTTCCTCATTGTGATGACCACTTCACTCTTTTGTGCTGAGAACTTCATCCCATATGATAACACTACCTTCTCCCACTCATCTAATTGCTCTTGTACTTCTTCCTCATCCTCTCCCCATACCAGAAGGTCATCAGCAAACAACATTGCCTTCATTTTCCTTTCCCCAATGCTATTTACCACTTTTCGTATGATTTCATCCATCACCACTATAAATAACAGGGGTGAGAGGGCACTTCCCTGTTTCAGACCACTCTCCAGTTGAAACCGTTCCGTTCTCTCTCTTCCCACCTTTACACAGCTTTTGCTTCCCTCGTACATTGCTTTCACTCTTGCCACTGTCTCCTTGTTCACAGCTTTTGCTCTCATTGCTTCCCATACCTTGTTTCTATTAATACTATCATATGCTTTCTCAATATCCAAGAAGGTCATCACCAGATCTTTCCCATATTCATAATGGCGTTCTTGTAGCTGTCTTACTGCAAAGATGAGGTCAACTGTTGACCTTCCTGGCCTGAATCCATACTGTTCTTCCCTCAGCCCATCTTCAACTTCTGTCCGAATTCTTCTCTCCAGTACCTTCTCAAATATTTTGGCGCAGTGGCACATGAGTGTAATTCCCCTGTAGTTCTTGCATTCCTTCCTACTTCCCTTTTTAAATATGGGTATTATTATCCCTCTTTTCCAGTCCTCTGGTATTTTCTTCTCCCTCCATATCACTTTCATTACTCGAAAGAGCCACTGTGTTCCTATCACCCCTGCTGCTCTCACCATCTCCACACTCACTTCGTCTATTCCCGGTGCCTTTCCCCCCTTTCATCTTCTTTAATGCTTCCTCCACTTCTTTCCATGTCAATTCCTTCTCTGAAATGTCTTAGTCTGTTTCTTCCTCCACAATGTCCACTACGCTGGTTTTAGTTGGATTTAGGAGTTCCTTGAAGTATTCTCTCCAGATAACCTTTACTTCTTCCATATTTTCGACCTCCTTTCCATTCCTGTCCACCATTCTGACATTTTCCCCTGTATCTCTTCTCTTTGCCTTTATCATTCCATACAACACTTTCTTACTGCCATCACAGTCCTCCTCCATCATTTCTGTCCATTTCTCCAGCCATTTCTTTTTCTCTTCCTTCACTACTTCTCCTGCTTCTTTCTTCCGCTCTTGGTATTCTTCTCTTGTTCTGTCTGTCCTCTGTTGGAACCATTTCCTGAATGCTTCATTTTTCTTTTTCACTGCTTCCTTAGTTCTGGGGTTCCACCATGGTGTTTCCTTCCACCTTTTCTTTCCACTAGTTCTGCCACACACGACTTCCGCTGCTTCTACCAACACGTCCTTGAACCTATTCCATTCTTCTTCACCTGTTTTCGGATCATCCTTCGGTAATTTGTTCCTCACTAATATCTGGAACTTCTCCTTATTTCCATCCTCCTTCAGCTTCCATGTCCTTATTCTTCTTTCTTGGTTTTCAGTTCTCCTCTTTTCCTTCAGTCCTCTCACCTTGGCGACCAGCAGACGGTGGTCACTGTCCAGGGCTTCTGAAGGTATTACCCTTATATCCATGATACTCTTCTTTGTCTCCTTCCCGCATAGAATATAGTCCACCACTGATTTCCTAGTCAAATCCCTGCTGTACCAAGTAATTTTATGGCTCTCTCTCTTCTTGTACCATGTGTTTCCAACCATTAGCCCATTTATCTTGCACAGTTCCAACAATCTCTCTCCTTCCTTATTCCTGTTTCCCCATCCTTCACCACCAATCACTTCCTCAAAACCTCTTCTATCAGTTCCGACATGGGCATTTAGGTCTCCCATGACTATCAGGTCTCTCCCCACTAACTGCTTCTGCAACTCCTCTTCAAACTCGTCCTTCTCGCCTTCTGTGCATCCCACCTGTGGTGCATAGACTTGCAGAATGTCCAGGTTTCTACCTTTCACAGTGATTCTGGCTCTAATTATTCTATCACTTACCCTCTTTACTTCCTCCCTCAGCCCTTCTCTCACCACCATTCCTACTCCATTTCTCTTCCCCTCCTCATTTCCTATCCAGTATAGCTGCAAGCCATTTCTCAGTTCTTTTCTTCCTTCCCCTCTCCATCTGGTCTCTGCCAGTCCGAGTACATCCAGTTTTCTCCTCTCCATCATATCCACAACCTCCTCCACTCTTCCCGTCAATGTCGTTATATTCAAAGTTCCGATTCGTAGTCCATTTCCATAGCCAGGTCTGCTTCCTTTAGATCTGTCCTTTCCGAGGCCCGTTCCCGTTTTAAAAGCAGTTTCATATCCACTACTGGCTTGCTAGGCCTAACGTAGCTTCACCATAACCCTGGCAAGGGGCCTGTTTTTGGTCCGCGAGAGGTATTTTATTTCCCTCAAACCCTCCGGACAAGTCCGGCGAGACTCCTATCCGCCACCTGGGACGCGCCCGATAGAGGAACAGGCAAACCCCCATGGGGTAAAGGACATAAATTCTATCTTATTAATGTGTTATATACAAAAACGAAACTAATCTGGGGTTAACGCCCCAGGTCCACTTGCTTGTGATACTAACAGTAATTCTATTTACATACCTGTACCATTTTAAAATCACTGCTTCAATCAGACTGCAGTATCCAATTCAATTTGCCCACAAGCACACAAAGATTCATGATTCACGATTCTTATAGAATACATTACACCTAAAGAACTTGGCACTTTAGAACACACTGACACTCATGGTATGTCATTAAAACTACCATCATCTACTTTAACAAACAGGAGTTGTGTGGTAAGACGGTTGATTTGTGAAAATTGGCGGAATGGCCAACACCACCCACTGGAATGGCATCAGGGGGTTAGGGAATTTTCCTTATCACAACATACAACTGTTTTAACTTCGAAAATTATCCCGGAGAATATTTCTTATCCACTTCTCTTTCTTTGGGAAATTTAAAAATTGAAGTATCTGCAGCAGTATTAAATTTACAGCCGGGTTCACAGACAATAACAATGAACAGACAATAATTCTCACATTAGGTATCACCGGAATTTATAATTATTCACAGTGCACTACACTACTTAAGGTACACTATTACAATAAATAACAGCACGAAATCACTTGAGATATGCGACATTTGAACGAAATTCTGGCAGCAGACAAACTAAAATGTTGGTTCAACAAATGTAAACAATCCCCTACGATTTCCGTCATGTTCTACGGTATCGATAGTGGCATTGCGGTCTGATTTATTGTAGTCGGTCTTGGCCTAGTGTCTTTTCTTGTGCCCCAGTTTCCTTATGTATACCCTAATTTTGAATATATTTTGTTTTCTTTTGTTTTTTAATTCATGACCATTATTCCAGTAGCCAGCACCCCTAAACCACCCTTTGGGTAAGTCCCGGAGCTCCACTCCCTCAACATTCTGTTCAAAGTCCCCCTTCCCTGGGTCTTAAAGGTAGCGTTAAAAAATCTAGGCCCAGGGGTAGCAAAGGGGGCTGTATTCGCCATTATTCGTAAAGGGGGTACAGTAACACTATTATTATTCCATTCCTGGTAACTCAACACCCTACCAAACTAAATGCACCAGGGATTGCCTGAGATTCACCTCCAGTGATTTGTTTGGTTCATGTGACAAACCTGTGACTTCATTAACTGACCGATAACAAATAGTATTCTCACTGATGTTTTTGGTTTCATGGTTTTGATTGATTGTCAAGTTATTTGGAACAGGAAATAGGTTGGTGTTCTGTGTGTGTTATGGCGGGTTCAGACTTGTTGCGCATCCCCGTATCATATCTCCGTTGCGTGTAAGTGTGGACAGTACCCCGTGTCATCAATCCGTTGCATAATGTTGATACGATGATACGCAACGGCTTGTTAGCTCACTTGGCGGTATTTTGCCATCGCATCAAAGGGACGACACACAGTGCCGACGTGCTAGTCTGGACGTGCAAGCGTTTCATCACACTGTTGCTACTCAGTTTCAGACAAAGGACAAGTAGTGTGCACAGTCATCGCCAGAGAGTGTTATTTCAGTGTTTATATTCGTAATGGAATGGAGAAAGGAACGCGTGATGAAGCTAATCGATGAGTACAAGAAGAGGGACATGATATGGAACCCTCAAAACACAGAAATTTTTAATAAAATGAAGAAAAAAAAGAACAGGATGCATGGGAGGAGGTAGGAAAGGAAATGAACAAATCAGTTGGAAGACTGTAAAAGGAAAATTGAAACTTCCTGGCTTTACTAAGGAGAGAGAGAGAGAGAGAGAGAGAGAGAGAGAGAGAGAGAGAGAGAGAGAGAATGAAGATGAAGAACTTCCATACTGGCACTCTGTGATATCCACAAACTTCGTGATTTCTTGTTTCTTATCTTTATAGCATAGTGAAGATAGATGTATGCGGCCGCTGCTACCTTCAAGTTTGTAGTCATCGTTGACTGAAAGCTGGCATGAAACTGAGGGATTCAGCTCATTTCTTCCAGTTGCATTGATTTGATACGGGTTCGGATACAGATATGCATCGATGATACGGTGGAAGAAAATTCTCGCGTTGCATCGTATTGTATCGCCGGATGACACGCAACACGTCTGGACCCGCCTTTAGCGAGCAGATGAAAACTGTGTCTGGGAAAAATTATCAGATCGTTTAACCACAGGAGAAGAGCTTAAAATGACCCAAGAAGCAAAAGTAGAAGGATATATGATTGACTGTATATCAGTATCGGAAATACACCGTTCCTTAAGTAAGTGGTGTATATTTTATTTTATGATAATTTCATATTGCACATTAAGTTCAAGCACTGTATAATGTTTGTATTATGGCATTGCTGGCACCAAAACAATGTCTTCCCACCTGGAATGGACATTTAAAAAAAAAACATGTGCCACTTGCAGACTATGTTTTGTATCATCATCGTCATCATCAAGTAACAGCTCCAGTTTCCCGGGTGCTGGTGACAAGCCTCTTCCACCTTCCTCTATCCTTGTGTATAACATTTTATATACAGTGATTTAAAATTCACACCAAAAATGTGACTATTAAATGTCTTTTCTCCTGAAAGCCAAATAATGCAATCTGGGTGAATGGCATATATGGGTAAATGCAGTATACTCTTTGAATAACAGGCTCTTACCTGAATGGGAACAGGTATTCGGGGAAAGAGTGTTGAGAACCATTCTAGTTTGGTGAGAAAAGCCCGCAACATCTCACCAACAGTCATGACCTGGCCACCTCCAGCCTTCACGTCTACTTCCTGGAACCGAACACACACAGCATTAGACTATGCATAATGAGAATTTGACTTCAAGGGTCATACAGTATGCCTCAGCTTCCAACTTATTCCAATTAAGAGATCTGCACAGAGAACCAACTAGACAGGAAGCAAGGAACATGGCAGGAAAACAAATTTCCCTTTTACTGAATGAATACAGACTTCAAATTTTCTGGGTAAACATCAACTCCTCTCGCGGTACTCTACAGGCTGAACTTGGTGCAGTAGTATATTGGTGGATGTTGAAATGGGAAGCAAAACATTTAAAAATTATTTAACACCATACAGGCATCTTATTACATTAGGCTACTGTACATATTACCTACAGTAAAACTTCTTTTACACGTTTCACATTTATACGTTTTCTACACTTATACTATTTTTTTCCTGGTCCCGGCAAAATCCCTATACTTTCCATGTTAATTTATTTCCGATACACCTTTCACAGTTATTCGTTTTACATGCTTATACGATCATTCGAGTTTGTGGTTTTTAGCATTTGCGATAAATGCGAAATATGCTGAAACTTTGTCAGTGCATGTGCCTTCATCTTATATGACCTCTATGAGCGATTTTTAGCGACTTCAAATTGGTGATAAAATGCTAAATTGGCTCAAAATGCAAAATTTTACAATTTATGCGAAATAGATGCAAAATTCTCGGTTTTATGCAAAATAAACATATCTTTTTAAAAACTATGAGTTTTTCTTAAAAATAAGATAAATAACAACATATATTTCAGGGGAAAGAATTATTACGGCGCCTTAAAACTGCAATGTGTGGAATATCTTTCTACGGCCAAAGAGCAGTGCAAAGAACAACCAATCAAACAGCTTTCAACGAGAGCAAATAAATATTGAAGAAGAGGAAGAAGAAGAAACAGCTTTCAAGCACGCGTATTTCACTTTGTGTTGACCCTTGATAATAGTCGGCTGTTTTAAAATACGATGACGATTTATTGACTGGTAGTCATGGGTAGAAACGAAGTGACGATCTAACAGCGTGCCGAGAGTTACAAATCAGAACATTTTTATGTAAGCGATACAGATATATTGATGCGCCGACTTTGCAATCAAAGACTTGAGTGGAAGAAGAAAAATGTTTTAGATAAACACTGCAAGAGCAAAAACAGTGGGCTACAAAAGGAGCGATTTTGTTCCCAACCAGCATGTGAACAGCGTGGTGTCAAGCCACAATAGCAGAAATGGATAGAAAGGCAAAAAGCGAGAAACAAACATTCATTGAGGATACTGTGAAGATGTGCCTGCAGACTAATATCCCCATCCACAATCTGGACCAACCTCCTTTCCGAGACTATCTTGAAAAGCAAGTGCCTATTTCAAATATATTATTGGGAGTTATTCATATTTGTATTTAAAATACATTTACACCATCTTGAGTGATATACCCTAACTTACTGTGAAATATTAATAAACTAGCTATATCCTCCCTCCCCCGTCAAAAAAGAAGCATGTGGATGGTTGTTTTGAAGTATTACGACTGCTATACGGCCCTGTTGAATTTTAGGTTAGGTGTCTTCAACTTTCGACCAAAAACCACGTGGATGCAAGTTTCCTAATATGACGACTTCACGTGGAATATTAGGTTAGGTTAGCAGGGTGTCGAGCGATGACCTTTTTTCAAATTCCCGTATTTCCCGTACGAAAATCCACCAAATTCCCGTATATTTTACAACTCTCTAAGAGTTGAGTTCGCATACCAAATGGCTGAAAAATGAATCTTAAAGCGCGAATCAAGACTTTCTGGCATAAGTGTAACTGCATTTTTGGAGATACTTCCGCAGCCTACGGGTGATGGCGAGATTTAGGCCTAATCCGTAGCGTGAGCAAAGCGCGCGCGCGCGAATAAACTCTCTCGCAGATGGGATGAGATGCTACGAACATAAATAAAATACCGTTTACCTGAGGAGAGCTGATATAAATGACTGTTTTACTGAGGAGGGTTGAGAGAGTAGAGAATAGGAGTGTCACATAATAAATATTTACAGGAAGTGACTAAATCGTGTGGTACCGTAACCGTATAGAGCTTCCACGAGTTAAAATGGCACAATAACGCTAACAATAACAAAATGGCACCGAAGCTTATGCATAGCGAACTTCCGGTCCGTGAATCTCTATTTGATTTTCATTGGCAGTGAATCGTTCGTTCGTGATTATCTTCTCTATTATTTTGGATTGTGGTTTTGTTGTTATGCGTTCAACTTATAAAATAAGAACTAGATGGTTGACCTTTCATGAATATTCCAAAGACGTGTCTCCTAAAAGATTAATTAATAACACTTTGCATCAGAGATGACCATAACAAACAGCTTGCCTACAAAGTGTGCGATTGCACATTTCAAACTACAATAATTAAGTTGGTGCAAATTAAATATGTTATATGGGAGAATATTATTATAATTTGCTATCCGGTTGTTATATTAGTATATTATGCATTAACGTGACCCGTTTAGATGCTAAATTTTGACGGAAGCTACGAGTTATAGGCTATTCGCCCTACCGGTAGGCCTAATATTTATTAACAACGCATCGTTTCTTCTTTAATAATTATTTAATCATTATAATTATAACAGCCTATTTATTAACACTTATTTAACCAATAATCATTTTATAATTCTATACATATTCCAGGTATTGCAAGAAAGATATATTTGATAGCACCGTGCCTAGTTTTCAGTACCTATGGAAAATATTACCGTAAGTTAATAAACCAAACAACTGGCGACATTTTTTTTAAATGCTCATTTACATCTTCACCCTAGTCTACGTAAAGTACCATACGGTAATCACTGAAAGGGTAGGGGGTTATGACCTCAATTTCACAAATGAAAGATCGAAAGAAAAAGTAAGCTGTATAGAAGCCCGGAACAAGGCGATACAATTTTAAACACTACTGAAAATAGTCAAAATTCCCTTTGTAATAATGAATAATAATGTTGGAGGTCATGTAGTAATAGATGTTACCCACCCACTATCCCTTTTTAGATCACGACTTTAATAGTATAATTGGAGGTGTGTCCGATATTACACGCGTAAATTATGAGACAACTACAGTATTGCTAACCCCGCGCATTCAGTACTGACAGCCTTCCTGTCACTTGGCCCCGCTTTTCCTCTCCACAACCCACGGTCGCCACATAACAAGACCCTACGTCCAACTGCCACATGGCAAGAATTCTGAGCATGCTTCTCACCTACACCCTGTATTTCGAAGGAAACAACGCGAAGGATATGTCGGGAGCTTGGAACAGCTGAGCTGTGTTGCTAAGTTTTTAGTGTTGTTGTAAATCAACTCATTCGAATAATACACAGTGCTACACTTCAGACATTATTTCTATACAATTATACGAAATATATTTAAAAAAACGATCCTGAGTCAACCCCGGGGACATTCAAACAGAGAAATACGATACGTTTAGATGAATAAATAAATTACACACCGAAGCTATGATACCTATATCATCGGTATTCAATTCAATAAATACGACAAAGAGGGCAAACACTCTACAGCTAATGAATATAAAAACACTCACCATGCAATGATTATCCTTTAACATGAAACAAGAGTCTGAGTGGAGGTCGTTCACAGCTTACTACAGTAGTCGACAGATAACACCATGCACACTCACTGAATCGCGACTCTCCCCGGTTAATATTAGCTTTCGTGATAACACAAAAGTAAAGTTAAGGTAAAGACATATTTAACACTGAGCACTCAAACAAGCCGCTCTGTGGCGATATTGTTGCCGTGGTTTAATATTGTCGAGTTGTAGGCTATTGAATGACAGGCGGTATTTTGAACACTATGACGGGAAACAATAGCCTGTGCTCTATTATCGATTGACGCAAGCGAACTGACACCAAGAAATAAATTATCCTGTCACTTGGCAAGGGTGTCTTTTGACACTCTCCATCCCTTCACTGTCCTTATCATCATCACCACCATCAATGTCTTCGCCAGAGCTTGACAAATTGCTAAGGTTAATCACTTCCATCCACCACGATATCCAGACCGTCTTCAGTATTTCTTTCTGTACATGCTGTACGGGATGTGTCCAGTCCTCGGGTCGAACTTCGGCGAAGTAAAAGAAACGAAACAATGACAATGAAAGAAATCCGACACAGACAGTGGTTAACAAGCAACTGAAACAATGTCTGCCCATTCGAGAAGAATTCTGTCACTTATGTGGTGAATTTTGTAGCCACATGTTGGTGACGGGTGTTAGATAGTAAAATGTCGAGAGCTGTGGGACATTGATTGTAGTTTTTGAAATTTATGCATGTGTGACGCGTTTGCATTGAGTGTTTGCACGGACATTAAAACAATTTGGTACGTGCATCTCCCCTGCGAAAGAAGGCCATGGAATGGCTAAAAACAGTAAAATTCCACACGCGACACGCCGCGAATACTTTTTAATTTAGATTTATTTTATCAAAGTAGATAATAGAAAATAAAATAATGCAAAACTAAATTAAATAATTCACATTGACAAATACAAGATTGTTACTAGGAACTTCAGTTATACACAGCACAAAATTAAGTTCTTTTGACAGTACTCATTTCTGAATAGGAACTGTAGGCTAGTCATATACAAAATAAAATAAGTCACTTTGTTAATACTAGATTGTAGTTAGGAACTTAAGTCACACAAAGAAGATAAAACAATATTCAAGGATTTATTTATTTAAAGCTTCACTAGGGAAATCTTCTCTTCAATTTTCTCTGCTTCAGAACGGGCGTCGTTCAATATATTCTTCTTTTTTCTCCAATTCCTGGAGATCTTTCGTGGCATTTCTTTCGACTGCCACCTTAGCCGTCGCTTCGCACCTGTTTTGCTTCCTTGAACACGGCGTAGGAGTTTCGTGCAGTATGGACTCTTGCTCACGGTTGCCTTTTCTACTCCACCAGCTGCCATCACAGCGTCCTGATCAGTAAGCATTCCAATCACACTTGCTTCTTTGTGATTGACGATCATGCACTCCTTGTTCAGGGAGAAACCTCTGTCTAGAGCTGCATTGTTGTGATAAAAAATCATTATCATTTTAACAAGGTTGTGAGATCGTTTTTGGCAGGAACTGAGGAAGGTACTGAAGCCTCTAATTCAGACCACAGCACGTCGAGCCTTGGCTCTTTTCCGTCCAACTGCTTCAAACGCGCAGTGACAGAGGGCTGTCTCAGAAGTGCGGAGTAGCTGCTCTTGATGCGGTCAGCCATCGCGCCAGAAATCAAATTCTTCTGATCACAAAGAATTTCCAGGGCAATGACGATCCTAACTTTTTCCAACTTAGGAGTCTCAGCGACCCCTATAGGGTCTAGGCAGGAAATACCACGGGTCATCTTGTGAGCAAGAGGTGACCTCTCTTTGATTTTTGCAGCTATAGGATACGAATGTGCGAAATCGCAGCATATCCGCGTCTGGAACTTCCTGAGATCTTGAGTTGTTAGCTTCTTTAAGGGCTGCTCTTGTCGAGAAACCCAGGTCTCCTCTGGGAAAAACAATGCGGACTGATTCGTGTATGTCATTGTCAGCAAAGAGCGCGGCGCGCGTAGCCCTGAGCGGAAAGGGTACGGCCGGCGGTCGGCCAGGTAAAGCATGCATTCGACGTTGGCTGGGTTCTCATTCTGCTTAGCGTTTATCAGTGGCGCAAATTGCGAGTGGCAGCGCGGTCTGCAGGAGAAATAGAAGACTGAGCGGGAGGACTCTACCGAGCGTTCGGGGGCTAAGAAGTCAGGCATTATGAAACTTTTCAAGACTTCCCGTATCAAGTGCGAATTTCCCGTATTTTTCCCGAGTCACTAAAATTCCCATATTTCCCGTATCGCTCGACACCCTGGGTTATTCAAATTTTCGACAAAAAAAAAGTGGATGGACGTTATTTTAAAATGTTACAATTTATTAGACCATCTAGGATGTAAAATAATCGCTTGCTTTCATGTACATAAAGGGAACTTAATAGGGAAAAGCTTCAAAACTCGTTAAGATATTCTCTAGGCCAGCACTTCACCAAATGAATATTGAATTTTCACGACCGCATTGTGTCGCAACCTAATATGTTGAAAGTAGATTTCGATTACTACACCAAATGTTTAAGTATTTGTCCTTACCTCTAAACTTTATTATTATTATTAGCATGTTTAACGACATTTTATTGGATCAGGAGATCTGGCTCAAGGTAAGTACCCTTAGCAGAGATTATGTCCCACGTTGCGGAGATTCAGAAAGAGCAGAGGTGAATGCAGCATTGGACGGGAAGCCTATTGTAGTAATCACAGACGAGACGTCGGACAACCTAGGCGATGTGTCTTTGCTGTTCTATTCAGGACGATCACGCCAAGTGCAGAACAACAAGTTTATTTGGCAAGCTGTCCATTTTTGGATGTTGCTAACGGGACAACATGCAGCTGAGCCATCATTGATGTTCTCAAGGACTGTAATATTGATTATGAAAACGTCCTGGGTTTAGTGTCAGACACTGCCAGATACATGGGTACATGTTTCCAGGCATTACAGATAATAATTGGAGACTACTTCCAGTGTTTTGCACATAAGTTGCATCTTGTGGGGGATGTTATTCTGAAGGAACTGTCACAGTTGAACAATTTGGTTACAAACCTTAAGATGGCTTTTCTCCACTGAAGGAAGTTTAACTCCTATCTAAATTTTTTGCTAGATAATTTCCCTGATTTGAATGCGCTGTTGTTCCCAGCTCATGTCATCACCCGATGGAACTCATGGTTTCGCTCAGTCCAGTATCTTGACAAGTACTTCACACCCCTGGTAGAATTCTTTAGTTCTCTTGATGAGAATTCATAGCAGTGGCCATTCAGTGTTGGATATATTTAGAGCTCAGGATATGCTTCCCTTGCTTAAAGTTCAAATAAAGTTTGTTTCACAGATATCTGTGAAAATTAATGCAGCACTCACAGTACTGGAGGGATCGTCCTACCCGTATGCTCACAAGTTGTGGGATGATCTTTCTACTATTTGTGGAGAATTAAAGAGGTGTGCTGACGGATGGTTTCCATTGGAAACAAGTGACCTGCTGGAGAGTTACAGGAACAATACAAAGAAAGAGGAAATTAAGGTGCAATTTAAGCAGTGTATGCTTAAATGCATATCTATGCTCTCGAAGCACATGAGCGTTAGTGATACAAACGTGTTTTTCAATGAAGTGTGCAATTTATTTAATCCTGCAGTTGCAGGGCAAAACAGTGATGATGATGATGATGATGATAATTGTTGTTTTAAGGGGCCTAACATCTAGGTTATCGGCCCGACAAAACAGTGCGCTGGAACCCAAATCACTTGTGTCTTTGAAGCAAAAGTTGCCATTTTTTAGAAGTGTCACTGTAGATCAGTTTGTCGAGGGCTGCGGGGCGTATCACCAACAGATGCTCCAGAACATTAAAATGGAAAAAAACACTGACACTCTTCAAATGTTGATGGCACTTAAGTTAAAGTTTCCTTCCTTTGCCTCGGCAGCACTGCAGTGCATTTGGGCCCCTACGAACAGTGTCGATGTAGACAGGTTTTTTAGCAAGTACAACATGATTTTGACTGATAGGCGGTCTTGAATGAAGGAGGACACCATTCAAACAGTTGTACTTCAATCAACATTGACATTCCTCTTCCTTGTAGGTTTGTTGTACAGTGATAAATGAATACGTTCAGAATAGTATATTTCACTTTGAAACTGTGTTTGTAAATTTGTAAATATGCATATTTGTGTGGGTGTGTTAATACTTCTTGCAGTCCTATGTTGTTGTTTCTCTTATTTTCCATACTGTGTTCAAAACTGCATGACAAGCAATGTGTGATTAAACAGTATGATTTTACTCCGAACTGTCGTGTGTGCAATTTCGCAAATTATGCCTATTTTTAACCAATTTGCTACAAAACGCTAAATTTGAGAAGTATAGATGCTACAAAACGCTAAATTTGACAATCAAAACGCTCAATCTCTGATTTTTTAATGCTAAAAAACACGAAGTCTAACGATCATATTTTAACTCTCTTGCAATATAAAGCGTCATTTATATGTTACGTGTCCTGAGAAAGTACGTATGTTTGAATGCAAACTTTTGGTACAGACTATACTTCCGCTCGGAAGATACAGAGTGCGCGATGGCCTTGAGCGATACTCGCTTGTCCGAGTGTTGCAACAAGGAAGATCAGCTTGCGTAATAAGCGAGCGCTATTTGTATTAGCCAAGATGTTGACCTCTCAAAATACAGGAAGCAGCCATAGAACACAGACAACGCCTGAAGCTTATGTTAAGATGAGCGAAAGAAAGCGGAAGTGTTTTACGATCGCAGATATATTAAAAATTTGATTATTTCCTCTTATATTTAATATTCGTGTTTTCTTAGGACTTCTCGTCAAACCATTAAAAATACGCGATTGATTCTGTGTTATAATAATCTTTCGTTTTCAGACAAATTACAATCCATAAATTAATTTAGGCCTACACCACGGTATTTTATCAATGTCGATGACGAAGAGCCGCAGCATAATACAGAGGATTTTAATTATGCTGTCAATGCTCTATGGACTAGCAAACATTTTGTCACGCGCCATACCGTTTTTGAGGAAATAATGGCCGAATTATATCGGTTTGAAAATACTGTTCATGCGTGGCCACGATCAACAAAAAACAAGTCAAGTTAACAGACTACTTCGTAAAGTGACTCAATTTCCTTTGTTTTGTTGTTTCTTTATGTGGGTGCATTTCTCTTGTAGTTGTTTTGTTATATATTGCCGATTATAGTTAAACAATTGTATTATTATTTCTTGTCGTTCATTTCTTAATTATAACCCATATTGTCACATACATTTTGCAGTTTTTATATACAGACTTTCATTTATGCATTTTTCTCACGTAAACTTTTTTTTCCTTTGGTCCCCTGAAAAACGTATAAGTGAAGTTTTACTGTATGTCCACACTATTTAATGGTATTGGCATCAGGTTTGGGTTAGCTGCCCAGTAGACTGAGAAGGACATCAAACCTTGAGAACTAATCTGATTCAGTCCATTAGACTGAAAAAGCTGTGCATTTCATTTTCCCAAAGGTTTTAAGGCAACAGTTATTCTGTTGATTAAGTTATGTAGTAAATTTGTTATAAGTAGAGATACGGGAAAATCAAATTGCGATAAATGCGAATTTTACTTTTTTCTCCTTTTTTCAACTACCTGGTAACTAATATGACTATGTATACCCAAAATTAGCGAAACTGAATGTGCGACAAAGTCCATTAACTAAGGGTTCTTGCGAATTATTCCCATAAATGCGATAAATGCGAAAAGTGCCGAATTTACCGATTAATGTTGAATATTATGTTTTATTACATTTTCGTGCCACAACTTTGAAATTTGCGAGTTCCCAGCAATGAAAATATTGGCTATATAATCGATATTTACGAGTAATAATCGATATGTACGAACATCGATTATTGTCGTGAAAACAATCGATTACGGTAAAAATTATTTTGAAAATGGTGCCGTTATTATTGCCGCATAATATCCACTGTTTATCGCCAGTAAAACGATTTTGGAGAAATTATTTCGTAGTTTCAGTTGGTTGTGCTAATAAAAGGAATATTCCAATCGTTTGTGCCGATTCCTTAAAAAAAATAGAGCAATAAGGTTATGCTTATATAGGTTTACATCGCGCCGGCCCTCATTTGTTGTATTTGAAATGAAAATGAAAACTCTGAAGTACGTATCGTGATATGAATAGACAATTTTTTTTAGGCGTTCTCTTTGCTTTGGGAAATGTTGTATAATATGATGAAAGTATTCTCTACCATGTGTGAGTTATAGGTTATGTTACATGTCGTCCGGCGATTTCTCCGTGAATTCGGATACTGTTTTACAGATTGTCAGTCAAGAGTCGCAGTGTGGTCAGGAAATAATGAGGGAGTAAACATACATTTTATTATTTAGTTAATTATCCATTGTGTGATATTTACACAAAGTTAAGTAAATGTATGATTCGCATTATTACTTCCTTTTCAATGAGGGCCATGGATGAGGGGCATTGAATTTCTATTTGCCGGTGGTTTAATGGTCAAATGGCACTTCTTGAATCCTACCTCATAAGATAAGTTATTAAAAGAAATGAATGGAACTTGGCAAGGAGTTAGTAGGAAAACCACACAAAAGGATTTCATAGCCATCCTCAGAATTTGAACCAATTAATCCATCGAGTCCAGGACAGCCTGGTATTGTCGTCATTCCACCTGCCACACAGTAAACTTCGTAAGATAAGCATTGTTGCCTGACCACAGCTCGCTTTATTCTAACAATTGGCACCTTGGTACCAGTGAACTAATACAACTCTCCGCCGGCCCTCAATATTTGAGTTGCTGCACAACACCTGATATTGTTGTTTGCATAATGAGAACATGACCTTTGCATCTTTTGAGCATAGCTTAGGTACCCTCGTCTCACGTCATACAACCAACCGACAGCACTTGAACTCAATCTTGCCAATTAGCCAGGCTGATGCCTTTATTTTCAGATATCTCACATTTCTGAAAAATGTATGATGTCAAGTTTCTACATTTCTGTAATACTGATATTAGGATTTTAATACAGTGAAACCCCTCATATCCGAACCCCGGAAATCCGAAATCCCGGATAATCCGAACGAGGATCTTTCGACAATTTGAAGTTTGAAAAATACCGGTACACGGAAAAAAGAGAAACTTATTTATTTAGTCATAAAACAATCATATACTCTGCATTATGACCGCATTTTACATAATTAGTTGAAAAATTAACAAGAAGTACAGTTAGCATAGTGTAAAAGTGCCTACATAGACTACTTATCCCATCCAGGATTGAGAAACGAAAACGTTGGTTATTATTATTCCATAGGTAATAACTTTGCTAAAACAATGAAATAGCATTAGAAACACACAAAATATTACTTAATCTTTCACTTGAAATCAGTTATCTTCAATATTGTAGAAGTGACGAAAACCATCCCACGGAGACAATTGAGCGCCAGCGTCGCACTAAGATGACATCGTTTGGCGTGGCTGCTGCGTGTTGTTCTACGAAGCGCAATGCGATGTCAACAGCAGATGCAGCTTCAGTATGAGTCACATTGTCTTTCGAAGTTTCTTTTTCCTCACTGTCATTAGCTACATTGCCGTCATGTTGACTTTGGACCAGACTCACTACTTCATGTTCGCTGTTTGCGCCAAACCGGCCTGCCTCGTTCAATGTAGGCTAGTCCTATACCGTACCGAGAACTGGTCATTATGTTATGGATATCTTTCGGCTAATCCGAACAAATTGAAATCCGAACAGGCTACAGCCCCAATTAATTCGGATTTGAGGGGTTATACTGTACTTCTAACACTCCCTTAGTAAAAATAAAAACCACACACACAACAGGAGACTTATATTAAATGCTTATGCCGTTTAACAGAAACGCCCATATTTCCAATCCTGCACATGTTTGAATTAGTTTCCGTGCATATTATTTTGAACCTGTTTATTGTACCTGGTGACGAACTTTTAAATGCTACAAAATGCAAGTTTTTAAATTTCAAAATGCTCCAAAATGCTATTTTTGAAAATGAAAGTGCTACAAAATCAATTTCAAAATGCTATTTTCTCGTATCTTTAGTTATAAGTAGAGAAGTGTTCCTTCTACAAGGTGATTTTTGATAGGGTCGATGGATCTCGTGCAGTGCTCTGACCAGGAGCTGAATGGTCGACGACCAAGCCATGTGTCACATATTTCTGGCTTAAAGGCACTAGGCAAAGACTTTTGATGTACTTCAGTATGCAGGAGGTATTTGTTTGTGTTAGTAATGGGATGGATTTGGTGACTGACAGTGTGAGAGAACGAAACCTGGAGTGGAGTTCAGTAGTTAAGGAAGGATGGTGGATAGATGGAGTAAAGTGGAGGGGTGTCATATTTGCTCCAACCTGGCCCAAGCTGGAAATTGTTGATGATGATTAATACATACAAACTAATTATTTCATGTGCAAATGTATTTACTAATCACTGTAAATGAATATAAATGAAAATATTGGAAATAGTAATAAAGGACTTCATAAATTTGAAAATACTCAGAAATAAAGTTTTACAAGGATGGCCATAGGTGGGGTTCGAACCAACTTGTCTACTAAGTCCACAAATATCTTTGGCCCATGGCCTAGTGCTGTGCCTGAACGAGTATAGTTACTGCCGTCAGTAATACAGTACAGTCTCGATAGTTCGAGGTGAATGGGACCACGACCACCTGTAACTATTGAAAACTCGGACTGTCGAAATTCGTTTGGGAAAAAGAAATACTGAACAGTAAAACGATGTAGAAAATAAATCGGAGCCCCTTTCTGTCTATGTTGCGTAAACTACATGAACGTCTCAATTGCTTTTTCCAACTCAGACATCTTAACAGTTTTCCGGTTAATAGATTCTACAAAGCATTTCTTTGAAGAAAACTGTTCCAATTTAAGTCTGTTTCTTTGCCTGTCACCAACAGTAACTTGGCCGACCGTATTCGAGAGCAAGGATTTCTTGTTGTTTCTCCCTTGTCAAGTCTTTTCAACACTTCTAATTTAATCTCTAAATTTTCCTCAGCGGGGGGTCCCTGGCAAGGAGTAACATCCTGCAAACCCTAACGCTGGACCTTGAGCGGGTATCGTGACGCGTCGGCAGGTGGCGGATAGCCGGCACTGACCACTGACGAGCCGGACAGGTATTTCTCTGAATATATTGAATAAGAGATCGCGGACCACCTCCCCAACCCCAAGGTGTTAAGTGTGGCTTGCCTTAATCCGTGCCGAAGGGGTGCATGGCACATGGGTGATGTGTCCTTAACGGAGCCTCAGGGAAACTGGGCGACCTCCCTGAGAAAGCAGCCTTGCTCGGACAACCGGAGCTCTGTCTGAGTGGACTATTTATTTCTCCGATACTCGTGGGACCCAAATGGAGAACCAAGAAACAACCTCAAGCGAAAGCTCAACCAAGACATTACAAGGAATGGACTCGTCCATAGACTTGTCAACATCAGAAGACTCCACAATGGAGGTGACTGAAACAACTCCAGGAGAGGTGGCAGTACCAGTTACGTCAGGAACTGGAATCAAACCTAAGAAACTCTCTGGAGCACAACGGAAGAAACTAACGAGGGAAAGGAAGATGAAAGAAGGGACCTGGACGGAGAACAAACCGTTCAGGAGCAAAGAGACCTCAACCTCAACTCAAAAAAGACCACGTTCTGAATCAAGCACCCCAAAGCAGCGAGAACCTAAGCATCGAAGGAATGAACTATCTCAACCTTTGAGCTACAGGGACGCAGCTAAAGGTATCAAGGTAGCCGTCATGGCAAAAAACCAACAACTTAACCAGGAGAAAGCAGAACTGGTGAAAAGGAAAATTCTGGAAATGTTGGATGACAACCCTGAACAGGTGTCACCACAATTTCTAGATAACAAATTCTCACAGGGTATCCTTTGGATGACCTGTGAGAATGAACAAACAAAACACTGGTTATCCGGAGCTATAGGCAGACTTGGCAGCCCTTGGGAGGGATTGGAGTTACAAGTTGTAGACTCCAAAGACCTTCCAAGGAGGCCAAGGGTCCTAGTCTGGGTACCAGTAACAAATGATGTGGAAACCATTAAAAAGAGACTGAAGGCACAGAATTCAGGACTTGAGGTAGGTGAATGGCATCTTATGAGCCGAAAGGTGACCGAGAAAGGCCAAACTTTGGCATTCTCGGTGGACCTCGACTCGTATGAGAAGCTAGAAGCCAAACAATTTAAGGTCTTCTGCGGCCTAAGTCAGGTAACCTTTAAACCACTAAAAGGTAAACCCAGACCCAAGGGCGCGAATGAGAGTGGTCCAGATAAATCTTCAGCATAGCAGGGCTGCCTCGGCAGCACTGTGTGTGATGATGAGAGACTGTGATCTGGCTCTCATTCAGGAACCCTGGGCTGTAAAAGGCAAAATAAAGGGACTGGGAGGAGTTGGAGGCGAACTGATATTCAGTCGGACAAACCAGACTCCCAGAACCTGTATACTTGCCAAAAAAGGAATAAAGATACTGCCGCTGATGGATTTCTGTTCCAGAGACCTCACGACAGTAGCTATCCAGACATCTTCAAAGGAAGGGTCAAGGAAAATCATCCTTGGATCCGCATACCTTCCCTATGACGATGAGCAGTTACCACCTACCAAGGAAGTAATGGACTTGGTAGCAAGGTGTGAAAAAGAAGGTGAACACCTAATCTTAGGATGCGACGCCAACTCACACAACCTGGCCTGGGGTAGCACCAACAACAACCCCAGAGGTGAGTCCTTGTTAGAATTCATTCTGGAACGTAATTTGAACTTAATGAATAAAGGAAATAAACCAACCTTTGTTATTAAAAACAGAAAGGAGGTTATCGACATAACTTTATCTACCGCGTTGTCGCAGCACCTAAACTTAAGAACCAACCAGAGTAAGTGAATGGCATGTATCTGAGGAAGTAAGTTGTTCAGACCACAGATATATAATATTCGACATGGCGGGATTAGAACGACAAACAGAATATTACAGAAATCCCCGGAGAACTGACTGGGGCAGCTTCAAAAGAGAACTAGCTCAGAATCTCGGGGGAATAAATAAAAACTTCAAAAGTACAGAAGAAGTTGAAATTTTTGCAGAACAATTACAGGAAGCAATAATTTCAGCCTACAAAGAAACCTGCCCTCTGGTAGCCAGGCAGTCCAACAGGAATATCCCCTGGTGGAGTAAAGACCTAGCAGACCAGAGAAAACAGGTAAGAAGACTGTTCAATGCAGCAAAAAAATCAGGAAAATGGGAGGAATATAGGAGATCCCTTACTGATTACAACAAAGCCTTAAGATTGGCAAAGAGAGAGTCTTGGAGAAGGTACTGCATGGAGATAGATGAGACTCCAGAATGTGCCAGACTTCAAAGAATTCTCTCTAAAGAAAGCCGATGTAGCATAAACTCACTCCAAAGAGATAATGGAGAATACACCCGAACTGCGGAAGAGACCATGAAAGAACTATTTCATATACACTTCCCAGGGTCGGAAACCATAGAAGAACCTCCCGGAGGCTGGGGCAGCCTGGAACTGGAGTTTCCATCTTGGAAAACTGACAGGAGAGACTGGGAAACAGCTAGGAAGGTGGTTAACTATGAAACTCTAAAATGGGCAATATTCTCATTTAAACCATATAAATCCCCAGGAAGTGATGGAATAATGCCCATCATGCTCCAAGAAGGCTTCCAAATGCTTGCAAGGATTATGATTAAAATACTTAGAGCTAGTTTAGCCCTAGGCTATATACCAATGGGGTGGAGACACTGTAGGGCGGTATTCATACCTAAACCTGGGAAAGTTATAGACCGGGCTAAGTCCTACAGACCTCTCACACTCATGTCTTTTATTCTAAAAACTCTAGAAAAAATGCTTGACCGACACATCAGGGACGGTGCATTGGCTGAGAGACCTCTGCACCGAAACCAGTATGCTTATCAAGCCGGTATGTCAACAGAGACAGCTCTTTTCCAAGTAGTACAAAGACTGGAAAGAACTCTGGAACAAAAGGAGGTAGCGTTGGGAGCTTTTCTGGACATAGAAGGAGCCTTCGACAATACCTCCTTTAAATCAATGATCACTGCTGCCCGAGAGCGAGGACTAGATGAAACCTCTTGCAGGTGGATCGAAGCCATGCTTAAAAGCAGAGTGATACACACAACATGTATGGAAAGCAGTCTGTCTGCAAAGGTTACGGGAGGATGTCCTCAGGGAGGGGTCTTATCCCCTCTGCTGTGGAACCTCGTTGTGGATGGACTGCTTAAAAAGGTAAGTCAGCTAGACTTTAATATCTTTGGCTATGCTAGTTCAAGGAAAATTTGCTAACACCATTAAGGAACGAATGCAAATGGCACTTAACGTTGTATATAATTGGACAGAAAATGAGGGTCTTAAAATAAGCCCTCACAAAACAGCCATTGTCCCATTCACCAGAAGAAGAAATCCGAAGGAAACACTAACTCCCTGCTTCTAAAAGGTGAAGAAATTAAAATGAAGGGAGAGGTTAAATACTTAGGAGTAATTCTTGACTCCAAGTTGACCTGGAACCAGCATTTGAACAAAATATACAATAAATTTGTAACCTCCTTCATGACTGTGAGGAGAATGTATGGAAATACGTGGGGACTAAAACCTAAGATGATACACTGGTTGTATACTAGGGTACTGAGACCCTCGATAACATATGGTGCACTGGTATGGTGGACCAAGGTGCAAAATAAAACAACTCTGGTACAGCTGGGAAGAATTCAAAGACAAGTCTGCCTAGCAATTACCGGAGCATTTAAAACTACCCCCACAGCGGCTATGGAGGCCTTACTAGACCTGGCCCCTCTTGACATTCTGATCAAAGGGGAAGCTAGGATGGCATTACATAGGCTGAAACAGGGTAAAGCTGGAAATATTCCTGATTCACAATCAGGAATATCATCAATAACAAATATTGTATAAGATTCCATACTTGAAATGCGATCAGACTACACTCCTACACAATACAACTTCAATAAAACATTTGAAGTAATAATTGAAACAGACTCTTGGAAAACAAAACCCGAGCATCCTGAGGAAACTTTGATCTGGTTCACAGACGGGTCAAGAGACGACTCAGGGGCAGGCTCGGGAGTATATGGAATGATACCAGGAAAAAGCATCAGCTTTCCCCTGGGAAAATATCCCACGGTATTCCAGGCAGAAGTTTATGCAATACTACAATGCATATATGAAAATATGAAAAGATCTTATATAAATAAGAAGATTATTATATACTCAGACAGCCAGGCAGCACTGAAGGATTTAAAAAGCCCTAAAGTGAACTCAAGACTGGTGGAAGAATGTCTTAATGCCCTAACTAATCTGGGGGAACATAACAGCGTCAAACTGATATGGGTCCCAAGACAAAAGGGCATTGAAGGAAACGAAAAAGCCGATGAACTCGCCCGGAAGGGAGCGGCAACAATCTTTTATGGACCAGAGCCGGCTCTAGGAGTACCTAAATGCTCCATAAGAGAAGCTATTAAAGACTGGATCAAAAAAGAACATAGGGATAGATGGAAAACTAACCCTGGTATGAAACATGGGAAAATGTTCATCAAAGAACCATGTAAGAAAACAGCTGGAAAATTACTCAAATGTAAGAAAATTCAGGTAAGATACATAGTGGCTCTTCTCACGGGCCATGCTCCCGTGAAACAGCACCTAAACAAAATGGGCATAATCAAAGGAAACCTAGACTGCAGACTTTGCGGGAAGGAAACGGAGACAGCCCATCACATAATCTGCTCTTGCGAAGCTCTAGATCGCAGAAGATTCAATCTTTTTGGGAGACCGACAATTGAACCAAAAGAAATCAAAACAGAGTCCATCATGGGACTGTACCATCTTATCAAAGACACAGGGATAATGGACTGGTGCTGAGTACACAGGGCAGTACAATAAGCCTTTAGGCTGCAGTACATCCGGAGCTTAGCTGACGGGCCCTTGGTATATTAAAAAAAAAAATCTCTAAATTTACAAATTTCTTTTTCTTTGATTGTTTACTCATTATAAAAAACATGAGAAACAGAAACACTCAACAAAGGAAGCGAAACACAACACACTACTGTAACTGATAAGGACAAGCCTACAACAGACATTGACACATACACAACTAACTGCAGTGCGAGGTTCAATAGGTGGCGTATATTGCTTTGAGAGAGTGGGGGAAACCGATAGCTACAGTAAAAACACTCACATTGATGTTATATTTTTGTCGTTATTTCCACTCGCGTTTTGCTTTTTAGACATCGAGGAGCAAATTTGTTTTATGAGGCTCGGATTCATGGGGAACTCGTAATTCTGAGACTCGAAATATCAGGACTTCTACTGTAATAATAAATCTTGCACAATGCCACTGTTTTCGACCTCCAGATGATCACATAGAATTTCTTCAAACCAAGTTAAAATGTCATGACTTGAAGTCATTGTCACACAAAAATTACACAGCACGTTGACTAATTAGATTCAAAGAACACCGTCAACAATTTAACAGGTCATGATAGTAATACCGAACATAGCGAAACTATAATGCACAGAAATTAGCGCCAACATTACTGGTCGATCGTGAAGCTAAAGGATCACTGTTGAGAGAGCCTTATTATTTATTTCCCTGTCCCTGCATCCATCCCCCTCTCAAAGCTGCTGTGGGGTGGTATAACGATGCTCAAGGTCAAAACTATTGGGTGCGTTCAAAAAGTAACGAGCCGGAGGCTGGAATGCGCAAACCGGTGACGACATCGACTAATCGTGGCATGTGTAACGAGATGTGGTTCCGACCAGAGCGTAAAAGGTCACAGCCCGTCGCTAGAGGGCACGCGTGCACGTCACGTTACAAAGCGAGCAGCAGCATGCATCAATCGTCCAACGCTGCCAGTCGCATTGCAAACAGTGACAAGGAGGCGTCAAACGAAGAGCAAAGAGGTGTTGTTCGGTTTCTGACAGCAAAAGGAGCAGAGGGAACGGACATTCATCGCCGAATGTCACAAGTGTACGGCGAACACTGCATGTCCCTTGCAAAGGTAAAGGCGTGGCACAAGTGCTTCAGGGAAGGACGGGTGTCGTTAGCCGATGATGCTCGGTCTGGGGCACCCCCCTGCATTACCGAAGACAACGTCCAGTTGGTTGATGCACTCATTACCCAGAATCGCCGAGTGACAGTGAACGCCATAGCCGCCGTGGTCGGATTGAGCGTCGGAAGTGTGCACACCATCATGAAGGAACGACTGCACTTGCGCAAAGTGTGTGCCCAATGGGTGCCCCACAGTCTTCAACCACACCAGGAAGCATGTCGAATGGCCCACTGTCTTGGTCATCTGCAGCGCTATGCGAGGGAATGGAATGGGTTCCTGGCACGAGTGGTGGCTGGAGATGAGTCATGGTGTCATCACTTCGAACCAGAATCCAAACGACAAAGCCTCCAGTGGAAGCCTCCAGGGTCACCATCCCCAAAAAAGGCAAGGCCATCCACACGAGTGCAGGAAAGGTAATGCTGACGTTCTTCTTTGACCAAGATGGCCCCCTTCTGATACACTTCATGTCGCACGGGACAACAGTGAATGCCCATCGTTACTCGCAAACCTTGACCACCCTTCACCAAGTGATCAAAACAAAACGACCAGGCAATCTCACCCATGGGGTCATTCTGCTCCACAACAATGCACGACCTCATACGGCCAACACAGTCACGGCACTCCTGCATACAGTCCAGACCTCTCTCCCTGTGATTACGCCATGTTTGGTCCCCTAAAAAGGGCTCTGCAGGGCCAACGATTCACCTCGGATGTCGACGTCCAGCAGTACGTGCGGAACTGGTTCACATCGCAGCCCAGGGAATTTTATGAGACAGCCATTCACCGCCTCGTGTCACAGTGGGACAAGTGCCTCAACAGCCAGGGCCAATACTTCTAACATACAGGTACTGGTTTCTGTAATTATGCCTCCGGCTCGTTACTTTTTTAAAGCATCTTATACATGCTGTGTAGCACGACAATTTTCAATGACCATGAACATTTTGCTAATGTGGCAACTACTGGCGGGTTAACTAGTATAACTAGGAATGCTACATTCTTGAGGCTTTTTATAAAAACAAAATTAGAATGAACTTCGTGCGATTGTTTTCGTAATAGCAAGAAAGAAGCCAATTGGAAGAAAGCATGCAAATTTAACAATGAAAACTGGCCAGCTAGGCATTAGATTTGGATTAGACATGTACCGGCACAGTAATTTAAAATTTGAAACACACTGCATATCTTGCAATTTAAGACAAAATCACAAGCGCAAACAAGTCATATTTAAAAAGCAAGGTATCAAACACACTATTTCTGCATTTTAGATTATGTTATCAGTTATTCACAAACACGGATTTTGTAAAAGACAACTGGTCTTTCAGTCAATTCCTCTTTAATGGAAATAACATAAAAGTATTCGAAACTGACACTTTGGTAATTTAGGGCGATATTATAGACTAATACATGCACATGTTTCTCTTAGGAATTCACAAAGAGGAATGTCGTCATGAGATGTATCATTATGTCCCACTCTTCGATTGTTGTGATGTATTCCCTTCTGACAACAATACAGGCAATGTCATTGATAACTTACATTTTTGTGTCAAATGTATCTCCTCATTTACTTAGCAAATAAAATGTTCTTGCCACACAAAATTTTACACTGTGAGCCGTACGTTAATGTTCGACCTCAATCTACTGCATAGTCACGTCCACACAACAACTATTATTATGCGCTCAGGCATCTTTCATAACAAAAACAGATTTATTGCAGGCATTGAATGCTACATATTTTTTGCATACATTAATAAGCAAAGGAAGCTTGTAGCTTAACGTGGCAAGGCGATGTGTCCCTAATCAGAACACAGGATAACGCAGAATAAATTTGACGCAGGTAACTACAAGGTTTCCAATGATAAAAACAGTGTTGAAAATTAATTCTTAGCTTGTCATCTAAATTTGTATTTCAAATAAAATACCAATCACAGTAAATATACGTATCTATTAGTGCTGTAATAATAAGTTCATTATAATACAAAAGAAGTAGTAACAAGTTTTTTTGAAATACCAGATACCCTTTGTGCCGATGTGAATTACATTTGCCAACAAATAATTTCTGTACTTCAAGATTTAAAATTTTTCACACTGCTTTAAATTCAAGTAATTACGGTAACTAAGCACAATGTGAACAGCTGGTAACATACACGAACACAAGACATTAGCAGGCAATGTTGCTAGAGCTACAGTTGTGATAAACTGATGCGTTTGGCAGGCTAAAGCAATTCTCTGGTGACCACTAGGCAGCTCTCGTTCAAAATACCACGTCGGAAGATATAATGCCCCAAATACAAACGGAAACAATAAGCTTGATGATAAATTTGAAGACATATTCTTGGGGGAGGGGGAGAGAGGAGGATATGACCAGAAAAAATGAGCTGCAGTCATTCACTCCTGCAACATTTAAACTTTCAATGTTCCTGCTAGGTTCCTAACAACCTTCTAGGGTGAGACTGTGTTAAAGTTGAAAATAAATGCTGCAGATGGTGGATGTTGTTAGAAAACTGAGGTGTAGTTTTGGGAGAAATGAAGTGTGTATAGTACAGTGTTCTTAACTTTTAGACAATCAAATGCTTTACCTTGCACAATAGAAGCATTTTTTGAAATCCCAAATCAAGCAAATTCACACAAACCATGTGCAGCAAGATAAACATAGAACAAAATTACAGTACTTAAACAACAATGAATTCATGAACCAGTTTCAAAGTAACTCTTTACTCAAACATATAACTGATGCAAGATTTGTAATTCCTGAGCACATGCTTTTGGCAAAAAAGTCTTAATATGATCAATCTCAAATCAGATTCTGGTAGAATCTTTGGCTCAACATACTCAATAACTGCCAAGGAGACATTCGTTCCAATGAAGTTCAGAACAATTCATAAACACAGTTTTAATTAAATCTTCATGGATAATAGTGAAAAACCAGGGCTGGGGAGTAACACGTTACTTGTAAGTTACTTTTTAAAATAAGTAACTGTAACATAGTTACGTAAGTAATGAAAATGCTCATTGCTTTTTTCAAGATGGAGCAATCAGTTGTCAATAGCACGTGGGATGGAACCAACAACATTCCTTTCTATAGTCAATACAAACAATAACCATACATGAACCGTGAATTCATGATGGATTTGAAAGGTTCAAGTACCTACGCCTATCTATACCCTGCTAAGTGCCATAAAAGACCCAAATGCTCTTGAGTCGGCATAATTCTGACATGTGTCTATGTAGACCATTTACTTGGAGGCCTAAGAATGGAATAGAAAACTTCCCACAATCTACTGCTCGTATAAGCATGTTAGAAGTTCCATTGTGTTCTCAGGCTCTCTAGTAGAAAATGTGTATTTCGGAACTGAATACAAAAGTCTGGACCATTTTTTCAAATTTTCTTATTGGAAATCGTTCAGGTACAAAAGCATGTCCGAAATATAGCTGCTACTTGAGCTATTTGGCATGTTTTATATAGAGAATGGTTCAAAAACCCTGATTGAGGTTCGGGCCTAATCTCTTGCAGACCTTTATAAAAGGGGAATGAAACTTGTATGGACCGATCGCTTCCAAGAGTTGGCCTTGGAATGACGAGCTTTAATAAGCCGCCGTACGAAGTGCTGCTAGTTCGCCCATGAGAAAACAGGCAGAAACTTAAGCAAGGACACCCTGCGGAAACATCACAGCAGAGACCCAAGCATGATATTATACACGTGTTGTTCACAATGAGAAAATACAAGAAGAGAAAATACAAGAATTATACGGTGATTTTCATGAAAGTGGAATACATGGGATTACAAACTAAGCAAATAATATAAAGAAAGTACACAAGGGTGCAGCAAATAATGATACAGAAACTTATTTTAAAAAAAGAATGTGGTTTATCTTCTTTGAACTTCAATATTCTTCACATAATCGTCGCACACTGCATTTCTGTTACAAAAATATGAGACGATTACATGAGGGAATACGATATCTCAATCCCCAGATTTGGCTTGATGCAAAACAAAAGTGACATACACATCTTGCATAAGGCCTACTTGAGATAATACAGTAATATACAAGGGGTAAAACAGTTTTCTTGCAAAAACCCTAACTAACCCACATTACTGAGTGTAAGTAAAGTTTAACTTATTAATCTTTTAACTGCTATGCATTTCCAGATGAATCAACACCCATGTGCTGAGTTATTTTCACACATCTTAGCCTCATTCTACATCAAGGCCCTAAATAAGAAGTCAAAGAGAATATGACACAACCCACATTACCTGTGAGTGTAGGTAAAATTAACTCTTTTAAAAATGATAAAACAAGGTAAAAAGAATGTTTGCCAAAAACATGTAACCCTAATAAGTGATTTTAAAAATCCTACTAAAAAATGGTTTGCTGAAAATATCTCCCATTTAAAACAGGCTAAGTTAACCAGCAAATACTAATTAATGAACCCCTTTTTAGATAAACTACTTTCTTCTGTAATTATTACACTGCTCAAACAATTGTTAACTAAGCTCTATAACAGGACACTTGGCAGATGTTAGAGCTACATACTAGTAGAGTATGTTGTGAGCACATGGGATGTACAAAATAGAATGTCCTAGCTGTGGTTCACTAGGCTCTTTTACAATGCCTTATCAAGCATGCCCAAAATCTCAATAACATCAAAAGTTTATTGCATGCTGTCTTTATGTAAAAAGAGCCAAGTGATAGGCCACATCTTATGCTCTAAGAGATGCATCAAGAACACTTAGTACTTGCAGTGGTTACATGGTTCCGTACTCTTAGGTGGAGCAGGCCCGCAGTCCTGTAGGAACACGGAATTGCTGTTACTTCAAGAAAGAGAGCCACTGGACAAAAATAATAAAACTCCAACATTATTTTGAATTTCCTTGTGCACAAAATAATCATTCAACTGAACAATCAATAAAGGCCTAAGTATTTCTCTTTCAAAAATTTCTTAATTAAAATTAACATGCTCAATTTTACTCCCAAAACTACAGATTAATTATTATACAAAATAAATAGAAAAATTGAGTTGTTTACTTACCAAGTAAATCGAGCCTTGCCTCCAAAAAGGGGGAGTTGAGAGGAGGGCCAAGGAGGAAGGGAAGTATAGCCTAGACTTTCTGTGGCGACATCATAAAGATACAAATTTAATACAAGAACCTCTTCTCAACTTCAGTTTTTTAAAAGTTATATTTGGGGTCTCAGAAAGTTGAAATCCTGATATTGCAAGGAATCACTACAATGATGAACACTTTTACAGTGTGCAGTCTGCTTGCTTGTGCTGTAGTCTCATCAGGCACATGCAATGACCCCAGCATTGTATTTGTAGCCAGTAAGAGTAAATTCTGTTTGCAGAATACAGATGGTTACAAGGCTCTTGGATTTGAGATGCAATACTTTTCAGTCTTATTCTTGATGCACCTACACTTACTGTTAACCTAGATCCCATCTTAAAATAATTTTGCTTTTTGTCCATTGAACAGCTGCTCAACCATGAGTTGAACAATATTTCTTACTTTCAGTATATTGCCAAGATTAGGATCTCCTTCATACTTTTTCAAGTATTTTATTATGAAGCTATTTTTAAATGAACAGATGACATCCTCAAATTAGACAACAAATCAGAGGCCACATGGATTCATACATTAAAGTTCTTTTTGTGTTTCTTCAAATAAATGGTCAATAATATTGTGCAGCAAAACATAAAATTAATCCAAACTGTTGAGAACTATTTCTGTGAGCCATGAATGTATGGTCCACCTTAAATTGAGTGGTCAGAATATTAATAACCCAATCCAATAACAGTAATTCCTCTTTTCAACTGAACTGGAAGCACTGAATTGCCATTCAGTTAAAAGCAAACGAGCACATGCTTCATGCAGACACCAGCAAACGTGAATTATGTAAGGACAAATATTAATAAACGTTGAAAAAGCTATGGCAAGTTGAATGAACGATTTCCTTTCCAATAGGGGGCACTATAAACAGTGCCTTAGCTTACATTAGAATGTTGTCTTGTATTGAAATTCTTACGGTAATATTTTCGACAGCTTTCCAAAGGCTTCTGACACTATCTGAAGGTTAGGGGAAGGACAGGCTGGGGAGGGAGCTGGCAGGCTGCCATACATACCTCAGGATCTTCCAAGTACGAGTCATACCAGTCCCACAGGTCTGCAGGGGGTTGGGTGTATCTGGCCAACAGAAAGACACAGTATCAGAAACTATTACTTGATTTCATGCTCATGAGTTTACAGGCAATTACTTAAATGCACACACTTAATACAATTCTCATGTCTTAATTAATTGAAAAACTTATACCTATAAATACTTATATATCTATATGAAGTTAAATTGAGAATATCCTTACAATAAAATAAATCAAGTCTTGAAAAATTAAATACAAAGGGAAGGTTTCTTTCACTTAATAATTACAAGAAATGCTTTAATTAACAATTTTTGAATCTTGTGAAATCAACGTTGAGCAAACGTCACTATGGATCATCAATTTGGTGCGTAACCAGAACACCATTAAAAGAAATGGTTGAAAAATAGACGGATCATTTGGGAAAGGAAACCAAATTAAATTGCAGGTTAATATACCCCACCCACAAAAAACAGTCTAAATAAGATTAGTTCTAGTTGTTTTAAGGGGCGGAACTACGAGGTCATCTGCACCCTAAATAAGATTGTCTACACGTATATTGTTCAAGTATGAGGAGGATTGGTGTAGGTTATCCTTGGTTTGTGATACCTGATTAGGTTGTTAATGTAGTATACATCTGAAAACACGATGCGTGTTATGTATATTTACTTTATTTATGAAGTTGAATTCAAATCTGTGAAAATCAAAAATTTACGAAGTATAAACACACAAATACGAACATTAATGAAAAATCATATATTTATTTTTATGCGTCACCATTACATACAATGCTTCAGTACACTGTTCCTTAACTCTTTCGCTGCTGCATTGCTGACATCACAAAACCCCTCACTGAGTAATTTAATGAAGATATTGAAAAAAGTTTTAATGTGGATTTTCATTTATTTTAAGTCATATCATAACACATGAAACAGAAAATAAATATATATCGCCTTTATGATCCATTCTGTGGTCCTTGGTTCAATGAAACATTAACTTACACGTGACCTTGTAGTTTTCTTTAGTGAGCATTTTCATTCATTTTGGATCATAGGATAACACATGAAACTCACAAAGTAGATGTTTTATCCTTGATATATATATCCCGTGGTCCTTGGTTCAATGGAATCTAACACTGGCATGTGACCTTGAAGTTTACGTTGGTGTGATAACTTTCGAAGCAGGTAGTTGGACACACTGGGGGCTGTCCTGGGCAAGTCATGAAATAAAATATTGTTCGTTTCCTCTTACACAGGCTTTCCTTTCTTTGAACACCGTACTGGCAATATGGAACAAACAACACAGTTGGGTTTGTGACTTTTGTCCTGTCGTTCCCCAATGAACTGCCTCTCCGTGAGACGCGCGAGCGGTATCCCGCCAGAAGATCTTCGGCCGCGTTTCGCAGGTGGAGCGCGTTTGTACTTTTCTAGAAGTCCTGTTATTACATCATCTCTGAAGTCATGAGCACTTTTTTTCTTGTTATGGACCTTATTGTACACTATTCTTCCATTGACTAGGGTTGTTTCTATGATGAAATACCACAAGACCTGTTACTAATTGATTTTCTTGTGCACGTATGCGTAATTCGTTTTCAGCTGATCGAACTTGTCAACACCATTCATTTCATGATTATAATTCACTACTAATTTAGGTTTATCACGGGTAACATAACCGGTTGGACCCCTCTTTGATCTCTTCCTAACCTTCACAACCTCAGACGAGTGTACGGTCGTGAGCATATTTACCCAGCCGGTATCTTGCCACGAACATGCAAGCATTTTTTAGGTTTCTGTCTTTTATTAATCTTCAGACCTTTCATCTCTTGAGGAAGACCTTTACAGTTACATCTCACTGTTCCGCATGCACCCACACTATTCTCAGCAAGATGAGTGGAAAGTTTAGGGCTTGAAAAGAAATATATATAATTCTGCTGGTATTTTCCAAGTCTTTTGACAAGCTCCTAACAACTTTCTCCCCTAATGTATCCCCTGGATCAGTCTCATTACTGTTCTTTCCCACGTAAGTCTGAAATCTGCACAGGAAACCACTTTTACTATTGTACAATGACCATAACTTTATGCCCCATTTTGTCGATGGTTTTGAAGGCGCGCTCATGGCTTCTCACTAGTGTGGTAGTCCACTGACGTCAGAGGGCCGAGAGGAATGTTGCCGGGCGGGAGACTACAAAGGAAATACTGTACTGTAATACACACGACTTTGCTTTAAACAATTCCCAGTACACGCTCAAGACATGCATATTCATGTACGCATTATTAAAGAAACACTTTGCTGAGAAAGATCGTGTAGGAAGCAGCGGGAAAGTGCCAAGTCAACTAAAGTCGATTGCCGCAGCGAACACAGTATCGATGTAAATCGACTAAAGTCGATTGCCGCAGCGAAAGAGTGAAACAAAACTCTTGTTTATTTTATTTATATTGTTTAAATTTTAAGAAATTTTGCGAATATGGCTAACTAACACATGGCATAATGTTGTGCGAGTAGCAGTCTATAACAGTTAATTCAAAAATGAATAATTTAAAATATTGTGATATTTGAAAGTTACTTTGGTCTCCTGGTATGTATGCAGAGTTATTTCGAAAACCTGTATAATTTGTCATTCGAAAGAAAAAAAAAAAAGCCTTTTCGTAACAATACTAATTCAATTCTCTCCATACAATGTGAAATGTTAAGTGCCAATGTACTTATAGCACCCACCTACCGAAATAGCATCTTAAAAATGGCTGGCAGTCTGCTGGACGTGCCTGTGACTTGTCACCGCTACGACAATCCTACCCAATGGGCCAAGGACCAGCGCTGATTGCAAAAACAACTTTCTGAATGCCCAACCAGGAACTTGTTACTGTAGCACTGCTAGGACAGCGGGGATGGAAAAATGGAATTGATTAGATTGCATCGCAATATTTTTCCACACCTGACTCGATACTTGAATCGTAACGACAGCGGGTCTAGCCCAACGGGCTGGAGAAAGAGGCAACTAGTTTTTGATGGGAGCTAAAGAGAAGCATTACACGAAAAATGTGGCCAGGACGAGTATCTTTCCTCCCGTCTCACTTCCAGTCCACAGTACTAAGTACTAAGTTTCTGTAAAAATCCTGTGTATCTTTCATAATTTAGATATTATTAATTTCGTGAGAAATATCTTAGCCACCCACACTATTTCTTTTATATATATCTGTTGTTTATGAAAAGGAAGAAGGGGTTACTATGTTTTTACTTAATTAAGTGAGTTAAAAGAGAAGATTTAAAATTTATACATATAATTATTGGAACGGAATGGCGAAGCAAGCTAAAACGTAGCCTTTTCAGTCAGAGAGGATGTAGGGAGTTTATTTAGAAACAGAGGATATTCTGGGCTGCGCGCTCACAGCATGAGGTATTCCGAGAATATTGTGGAGACAAGGAAACCACGCTACCTGAGGAGCCCTTCTTAGAAATTGGTTCAAAAGAGGTCAACTTCATCGGAGACAAGGAAATCTTACTACACAACGACATATACATCCTTATTTGGCTACAAGACCACCGATTCTTAGAAACCAGCCAACGCTATTAAAGGACGAATCGCAGCTGAGCTTCATCACGGATCGTTGGGGAGGGAAGACTTCGATTTGAATGAAGAAGTCTGATTGGTTGGAGCTCATGGAAGTAAGGTACTGGGAGTGAGGGTGAAGAAAGTTTTTATAAGACCTCACCCTGGCCTTGAAATTCATTCTTATTCTATTTCTCATTCTGATTCTCATTCATTCCTTCGTCTGATTCTGATTTACATTATCAGCAGTACGTCGCAGTTAACAAGTTGCAAGTATGTTGTGCCAGTCGAACGACTGCCACAATATTTTGTCCCCTCCCCTCCCGCTCTCTCTGGGCTGCTTGTCCCAGGAGGTGGGCTCTGAACTCTGAATTTCTAATATTTTAAAATTCCAGCCGTTACCCCTTCTGCCATGCTACGTATACTTCCGGCCTTAGAAGCGACGTGACATCACTAGAAGCCGCGAGACTGTTCCAGAAGTCTCCAGAAGCTATTTTGTAATACCGGCCGCCCGACAAAATGCCGCGTCTTCATTGGCTAATGTGACCGCGCATGCGCGAGAGCCAATATGTGCTCATGCGTCCTAGAGACGCGATCTTTCTGCTCTGGCGTTTGAACTAGACGGTTGTGTCTGCGGACAGACAATGTAACGCTTGCTGAAAGCATGGCCGGGACTCGGATCCAGAGCCAAATTCTTCGCGGCGGGTAGGCCGCCTGTGTTAAGGTACTGTTGATTTACTATCTAATATGCTTGAGTTTCTTTTATTTCGACTCCCGATGGAGTTTTCTATTTTATTAAATGTTTTGCCTCAGTGCGGATGAGAGGCCAAGCATCTGGTAAACTGGAACATAAACCTTGTGTGGGCCCCTCCTTTGTAGAAAGGAACAATTTACATTTGATTTTTATATCGTTATTCTGGAAGATCTTGCTTCCGCAGTTCTGAACTTATGATCTATGTTTTAAGCCTGGAAAAAGGTTACATTTTCAAACATGTGCTGTCATGCCCCTTATAACGGTTGTATTTCAGACACCAACCTACATTTGGGAATAAGTTAAATATGCTAATTGAATGGACTAGAACCAACATCTATTAAACTGAAATTATTATAACATGTTGTAACATTTTGGATTGGGATTTATTATGTTATTATCGGCGGCATCCCTCTTGCCATTGTCGCCGTCTGGTCGGCTATTCTTAGGCGCCTCATGGTGCATGGCTTTGCTAGCCTTGGGCCTTCTGCCTTTTCCTTCTATTGCACTCTCCGCAATAATTATAAACTTCAGAGCCGCTAGTGCTCAGTAAGCCCTCCCGGGCAGATTATTTCAAATCAACCACTTGCTTGCATACACGTGCTCGTGTAATTAGAGTAACGTCTGCGGTTTCTCATACCACTATTCCCACCCACTGTTGCTACGGATGGCAAATTATTATGTTCTTGCTCCCGCTCTCATGAGCCGTGCACCTCTTTGGTTGTTTATTTTGATTTAATTCTTGTTGGGCCTGCTGTGCCCAAGCCGGCCAGATTTAAGAGGTTCCTCCCATCTTACTTAGGCCCCAGTTTATGTCTCTTGTGCCCCTGACCTATGTAACCCCTTTTGATTTTAAATATACTTCTTGTTTTGTTTTTTAACATGACTGTTTATTATTTGGGAGGGATGGCCAGCAGTAAAGCCCCACCCTCGGGATTCGTTCCAGACCCCACTCTCCGGTCATTCTGACCGCCGCGGCATCCCGCCTTAATTTGGCGAGTTGCGGTACATATATCAGGACATATTCAGTCCAGTCGTACAAATAGTGATAATCGTGTAATGGGCTATCATTATTACAGTGATTCTAGAAGCGAGAGCTTCATCACTATATCAAATCAAAGCAATTTTTATACTTCAAGAACTACATCGAGTTGGCAGCTTTATCAAGCAGCAGATGGCAGCAAAGCTTTGTAATGTGCAAAGCGAATCTGAAGGGAACTTCAACGTTGAGCGCATTTGACAATATTACGTATCTCTCTGTTTCTCAATTTAAGATCTTGATTAGGGCAATTTAAATGTAAATTCATAGCTTTTGGTAATAATTTTAAATTTATGACTCCGTTTTCGCTTGTTTTACGCCTCGTCGTTAATAATAACGCCAGTAAATCTTCTCTTATGTTCAGCATAATTTGTGTTATTGTAATAATAATATCGTATGGCCTCGGGTGCCTGGTGCAAGCTTTGTTAATCGACACCCAGAGGGTAGCTTGCATGTTGAATTTCGTCGTTCCATTGAACGCGATGAAAGTCAAGGAGGTTAGATATCTAAACTCCTTGACACTACAGCGCTTTCAAGTAGAGAATGGAGGAACTTTGAGTTGGCGGAAAATCCAAAGATTAATATTGCCATTGAACATGGCCTACTGAATTCAAATGGGTTCTTGAACATGCCAACAACGTATGACATGAGTGTCGTGATTTTTGTCGCCTTTTAAAAAACACTTACCACGGCCAGGAGCGAACCTGCAATCTTGGGGTTGGTAGTCCGACACTATAACCACTCACCCACCGTGGCAAGCTGTGTTATTGTTATTAATGTCATTAAATTCACTTCATTAAAATCAGTCTGCATGTTTCCTCCTAGTATTTAGAATTAACTATATGATGAACCCTATCCTCTCTTGGTGGAAGCTAAAAGTTTCCCTACGAGCTGAGAAAAGGAGAGTCTTCATTGCCCAGTATATTCCGCGGTTCAAAAGGTTTGAACCCGGTGGCGCTCAACAAATTGAAAGATTATAGTGGTTTTCCCACGGTACTTCAGATGAATGACCATTACTTCTATATGTCCAACTGTGGAACTTGCTGTGGTTCTGATTCACTCCCATCAGGAGAATAATAACCATCACAATCCCTCGCAGTCGCATGCTGGCATTCATGTTAATTATGACCTGCTCGAAATGAGGGACATTTTCAGACAGGCCATCTATCTCCCAGTAGTGGTCTTCAATTGTTTTAGCGTGTTTAATACATTGTTTCCCGAGTTCAGGAGCAAGGCTTCTCGGCATAAAACATTCATTGCTTCCATACTTCTACCATTTTGTATTATGTTAGCGCAAGTTCGCCCTCAGACAATGGTGGTCTCGGAGGCATTTGGATGTGATGTGGCATATAAGTAGTAAACAGGAAGACTGAAAATAGCATGTGGACATAGTTAGGTGACTCGCATTCCATTACACAACTGCCCGGCAGCGCTGCACTCGAATTCACCGGCTCGCTCGCTTTTACTCGCACGGACCAGAACGCGCAAAACCTACCATTAATATTACTCTTCATAAATTCGTCATCACACTGAACGTTTACAGCGGTCGTCGTTTCCGATAATCACGAATGAGAGCTTCAAAATGAGACCAAGTTGCCTGCTGTACGTTTATCCTGGGCTGAGAAAACGTTATGTCAGAAAAAGTATAAGAACTTTTTATTGGGTAGTTGAAAAAAATTGAAACTTGAGATTTGTACTTCCAATACTTGTGCCTATCACATATAAAAATTTCACTACCCTCAGCCAAGTAGTTTTCCATGTATATAGTTTTAAGTGAGCGGTTCCAAGAAAAGACGTCGAAAACACGGACAATTTTTCATACAACCACAAATAAATAGATAATTAATAAACTTGAAAATAATTGGCTTATATAGTCGAACACAGAATTAAACAAGGAAAATATTGGTATAACTCGTTTTTCAATAGGTCTGTTGGTTTGGTTGTAATTAACTTGAATCGTCATCATCATCATCTTGTACAGTTTCCAGCCCCAGGCTGGGTCTGCTTGGAACATAAGCCTCGCCACTTAGTCTGTTTTGACACATTCCTCCACGCCTTTCAGCCATCTATCTCTTGGTCTTCCCCTTGGTCGTTTCGTCTGCATCTGCATCTCAGGTATCCTCTTGGGAATCTTCTTCTCATCCATTCTCTTTAAGTGTCCATACCACCTCAGTCTTGATGTCTCAATCCTACCTTGCAAGGGCTCCTCTTTCACCATTTCCCTGACCTTTTCATTCCTCACCCTGTCTCTTCTTGTTACTCCGATCCTACTTCGCAGGAACTTCATTTCACCTGCCTGTATTCTGCTTATGTCTCTTTTCTTCATTGTCCACGTTTCTGAAGCATAGGTCAGTATCGGGATATAGTAGCTTCTGTATAACACTTCCTTGCTTTTTTGTGGGACATCTTTATTCCACACTAAGCTCCTAATGCTTCTCAGAAATGCTTCTGCCTGTCTGCCACGTTCCGTAATCTCTTTGTCATTTCTCCCATTTTCCTCCACTAGACTTCCCAAGTACTTGAGACTTTCCACCTTCTTCAGCTGTCCACCTCCAAGTGTTATCCCACTCATTGGTCTGTCCTTTTTCCTGGTCGTTAACAGGATCTCACATTTACTGATGTTGAACTTCCATCCGTACTCTCCCACTGTTTCTTCCCAAGCCTTCAGTTGCTCCTGAATTTCCTCCTCCTTGTTTCCCCAGACCATGAGATCATCTGCAAACACCATTGCTTTCATCTTATCTTCTCCTATCTTTCCTGCTATCCGTGTCATTACCTCGTCCATAACCACAATAAAGAGAAGGGGTGACAGCGCACTACCCTGTTTCAGGCCACTCATTTGTCTGAACCAGTCTGTTCTTTCCCCTCCAACTTTCACACAACTCACACTTCCACAATACATCTCCTTCACTCTGCCTACAGTCCCTTTTTCCACTCTCATGTTTTCCATTGCTTTCCAAACCTTCTCCCTACAAACACTATCATAGGCCTTTTCGATGTCCAGAAAGGCCATCAACAGATCCTCTCCAAATTCGTAGTGGTGTTCCTGGAGCTGTCTCACTGAAAATATGAGATCCACTGTTGATCTCCCAAGTCTGAATCCATACTGCTCCTCTCTCAATTTTCTCTCCACTTTGGCTCGTATTCTACTTTCTAATATCTTTTCATATATCTTGGCACAGTGAGGTATGAGTGTGACTCCCCTGTAATTTCTGCACTCCTTTCTTAAATATTGGGACAATTAATCCTTTCTTCCAATCTTCTGGGGTCTTTTTCTCCTTCCATATCACCCTCATCACACGGTACAGCCACTGTTTCCCAACCTCCCCTGCTGCCTTCACCATTTCAACACTCACTTCATCCATACCCGGTGCCCTTCCTCCTTTCATCTTGTCTATAGCCATCTCCAGTTCTCTCCACGTCAGATCCTTTTCCATTCCTGAGTTGTCTTCTCCATCTTCCAATACATGGTCTTCCTCCCTATGACCATTTGGATTCAGCAAATCCTCAAAGTACTCTTTCCACACGGTCTTGAGGGTCTCTTTGTTGTGTACCTCATTTCCGTTTTTGTCCATCATTACCACATCCTCTCGCAGACCTCTTCTCTTACTTTTGACCATCCCATTAAGTACTTTTTTATTTCCTCTGCTGTCTTCCTCCATCATCTCTGTCCACTTTACCATCCACTTCTTCCTCTCCTCTGCGACAATCTTGTGTGCTTCTTTCTTCTTTATCTTATAATCTTCCCTTGCCAGATCAGTTCTTTCCTGGAACCACACTCTGAAAGCCTTGTTCTTCCTTCCCACAGCTTCTTTTACTCTCTCATTCCACCAGGGTGTCTCTTTACACCGCTTTCTGTTGCTTGTTCTTCCACATACTGCCACTGCAGCTTCCACCATTGTGTTTTTAAAATGCTTCCATTCCTCTTCCCCTGTTTTAGGATCGTCTGTTGGCATCCTTTCCCTTATTATCTTCTGGAATTCTTCCTTGACTTCCTTTTCCTTGAGTTTCCATACTTTGATTTTCCTTTCCTGGTACCCTGTCCTCTTGCTATCCTTAACAACTCCCAGGTTCATTACAAGTATTCTGTGGTCGCTATCTAAGGCCTCTGATGGTATTACCTTTATATCTGTGACACTTCTCTTCATTTCCCAGTCGTACAGCATGTAATCTATCAAAGATTTCCTTGTTAAATCACTGCTGTACAACGTTACCTTGTGGCTTTCTTTCTTCCGGAACCAGGAGTTGCCTACCACTAAACCGTTTCTCTTGCAAAAATCCAGCAACTTTCTCCCTTCTTCATTCCTGCTGCCCCATCCTTCTGCTCCCATTACATTTTCATATCCTTGCCTTTCACTTCCTACATGTGCATTCAAATCTCCCATGACAATGATGCTCTGACCATTCAACTGCTGTTGTAGCTCCTCCTCAAAATCTTCCTTCTCTTGAGCTGTACATCCAACTTGAGGGGCATATACCTGGGCTATCTCCAGGCTTCTTCCCTTTACAGTTACTCTGATCTTCATGATCCTGTCACTTATTCCCTTTACCTCTTCCTTCATTCCATCTCTCACAACTACTCCTACTCCGCTACTCCTTCCTTCACTGTTTCCACTCCAGTACAACCGGTACCCTTTCCTCAGTTCTCTGCGATCTTCTCCTTTCCGTCTTGTTTCTGCCAAGCCCAGTACATCCAGTTTTCTTCTCTCCATCACATCTACAATCTCCTCCACCTTTCTTGTCAGTGTCTGTATGTTTAATGTCCCAACTCGTAGTCCATTAGCATATCCGGGCCGTCGTCGTTTGCATCCGTCCTTTCCGAGGCCTGTTCCTGTTTTGAATGCAAATATGATATCCACTACTGGCTTGCTAGGCCTATCGTAGCTTCACCAGAGCCCTGTCAGCTGACACTTTTCAGGGTTCCCATAGAGCCTTCACAGCTACCGTAGCGGTCCCGGGGCACACGAAGTCCCCACTGTACGTCACCCCTACAGGCAATCCCCTACTTCATGCCGTTGCCCGTCTCCCACCACGTGGAGGAGGGGTTGGACTTGTGGGAGACAACTTGAATCGTAATAAAGAAATAATAAGAATTAATTAGATTAGATTGAAATATGTCTAATTTCAGAAGTACATAGGGACGACAATCATTTACATGAAATAATAGTATATTTAGGAATAGTAAGAGATTGCGTTACAAATTTTATTTAAAAAAAAGCATAATCAATCTAAAACAAATATATAAGATGAATCATAAGGGTGAGACAATGTTATTGTTTAATGGATCTATAGCCAACACGGTCAAAATGATTATGCAGTGGACAGTGTGACCAACATCTGTGTGCTTGACAGCGGGTTAATTTAAAAATGTGAATCACGATATGGAAACACTATTCAATCTAATACAGTCCATGGACTAGAAAATACATATATCTCTGCCATCTCCATTACTTTGTATAACATTTGTTTGAAGCCATCTCACTGATAGTTTATGATTTCAAGTTAGTGTAATAGCTTCCAGAATATCATGTTTAGAAAATGTTAGAAAATGTATACAGTGGAACCTCGTTAGTACTTTTTCAAGGGACTGAAAAATTTAGACGTGAAAAGCGGGAAAACGTACTAATGAAAAATGAAAATTAAACCTCATTAACTTGTTTCAGTAAGGGAAAAGTAAAAAAAACGTGTTAATCGGAAGAAGGCCTATGTACTATCGAATACACAATTTTAAACAACCTACAGAATGATTGTATTACAGAACTAGTTTACACAGCACAGAGAAACGAGAGCAATGAAAACAAGAGAAAATGTACTATTCCGGTACTGTACTCTTAATTCAAGTGGGTACTGTAGTAAGAGTTGAAATATTTAACTTTCTATTATTGATTTCGGCTTAAATACATGTTTTTCTTGATATTCTGTGGAAAAGAAGTGCCGTATTCTTTGGCGTGAAGGATTGGATAAACCAAAGTTTTTTTGAGGTTAGACATGCTCGCGTGTGTACAGAAAAAAAAAACTTCCTCGCACTTAAGGTAAGAATTTCTGTCTACTTCTTCAAGAATTTTTATTTTCTCATCACTAGTTAATGATTTAACAACTTTCTTAGGCCTATTCATTATTTCAATACGACGCAACAAAATTTTCACTAGGTTTCATAACTTCTTCAGTAGTGTAATGCGTATTTGCATGAATCAGATCTTATTGAGTTTCAAGGTCGATACGGTAAAATTCTGGAATCGGACCGTATCAAAACTGGTGTTCAAGAACGTGATTGTATACGCGTATCGCATTGAAAGCGATTCTGCGCGCTCTTGAGTTACACTTTTAAACTAATTTAGGCCTACACTCGTCTGTCACTGAACTCTTCTTCTTCTTCGTATCCCTTGTGCCTTCAAGCGTCGGGGTAGCCTCGTTCTGTCCATCTCGGCCACTCCGATCTATTTTCACACAATCTCTTCATTTCCAGCATTGTTTTCCCTCGCTTCTGTCCGATTTTCTCAATTCTGTCATCGCAAGTGGTACGGGGTCTTCCTCTTCCTACTCTCCCTTCCACTCGCATTTCAAAAACCTGCTTCACTTTTCTCTCTTGTTCCATCCTCCTGACATGTCCATACCACTTCAACTGACGTTCCTCAATCACCATACTTATCGCCTTCTTTTGTCCTGCTTCTTCTCTGATTCTCTCATTCCGGATCCTATCCCTTCTAGTCCTCCCCACTGCTTGCCTTGTATACTTCATTTCAGTGGCAGTGATCTTACTGAGATGCTTGTCTTGCAGTGCTAAACTCTCTGTGCCATATAGGGTGATCGGGGCCATAACCGTGTTGTAAATCTGCATTTTGGTCTTGATGCTCATCTCATTCTTCCCTACTATTGTATTATTCATCTGATAGTAGGCTGAGATGGCTTTTTTAGTTCTATTGAGTACTCTTGCTCTATTTTCCCATCACTACTTAATAAGGTGCCAAGATATTCAAAAGTTTCTACTTTTTCGAGAGGTCTTCCTCCACAAATTATGTCAAGTTGTTGTTCCTGTCTGTCCAGTTTTGAGACCCACATTACTTTGCTTTTATATGTATTCACTACCATTCCTTTTCTTTCCAATTCTTCATACCACTCTACCACGGCCTGCTGAAGTCTTTCTGGTGTATCAGCAATCACTATTATATCATCTGCATAGAGGAGTGCTTGCAAGTGTACAGGTCTTAGTCTCCACATACCAAGCTTGGTCCTATGGGTTCGCCGCTTACATATTTTTGTTATTTCATCCAGGACGATATTAAACAGTAGAGGGCTGAGGCTATCACCTTGTTTTACTCCTCTCTCCATTTGGAATTCTCCAGACATTTCACCATCTATACGAACCATTCCCACAGGTTGCTGGTATACACTCTTCACAGCATTTAACAGTCTCATTGGTACCTTCTTCGCTGCCAGTGCCTCCCATATGCTCTGCCTCGGTACAGAGTCAAAAGCTGCCTTCAGGTCTAGAAACGCAAGGTACAGGTCACAGTTTTTGGCAATGCTCTTCTCTATTACTGTTCTAATTGTGTAGATGTGATCTTGTGTCTGACGTCCTGGCCTAAAAGCTGCCTGCTCCTCTTCAATGTCATTTGCCACCACCTTCCTAAGTCTCCTTTCCAGCACCCGAGTGTAGATTTTGTACCCTACAGATGATAGACAGATAGCCCTGTAATTATTACAGTCATAGCTGTTCCCTTTCTTGTGCAATGGGATGATTAGACTTTTCTTCCATTCCTCTGGTATTCTGCTCTCTTCCCACATTCTCCTAAACAGCTTAGTAAGTTGCTTCACTATCTCAACACCTCCATATTTGATTAACTCTGGAGAAATTCCATCAGAACCTGCTGCTTTCCCAGTCTTAATTTGTTTAATTGCCATTATGACCTCCATTTCTTCTATTTTCCCTTCTATTTCTGGATTTTGCACATCTTCATGTGGTCCATAAACAATCCCATCCTCTTGCTCTGCCGCATTTCTCTGGAACTTTTCCTCATAGTGTCTTCTCCACACTTGAAGCACTTCTGCCTTCTCTGATACTAGGTTATTCCCATTCTTGATTGTCCTGGTCTGCTTTCCATACTTCCCTCTTATAGACTTTATGGTTTTCCAAAAGCTTCTTGTATTCTTCTCTCTAGCTTTGCTTTCAACCATATTCCCAAACTCTTGCCAAGATTTTCTCTTAGCTTCCTTCACTACTCTTTTCGTTTCATCCTTTCTTTTGATGTATTCTTGCCTGTTTTCTTCCGTAGGACATCCTATGTATCTTTTCTATGCTTCTTTCTTGCTCTTTACCTTCTCCTTCACTTCTTCATTCCACCAACTTGTTCTTTTCTTTCTGGTATCTACCACTGCCTTTCCACACACTTCTTCTGCTGACTTCAGCAACACTGATTTTATGTCATTCCACATGTCATTGATTTCTTCACTTCCATTAGTTCTTATTTGCATTTTCTCCTTCACTAATTCTGCATACTGGGACCTTTTCTCTTCTTTTAGAAGTTCTTTCAATCAGATCACCTCAAACCTTTTGGTTCTTGGTTGGATTGGCCTCTTGAATCTGGTGTCCATTACCAATTATCTGTAGCTAGTTCTGCTCCTCGTATGACCTTCACATCCATGATGTTATTCCGTATGCCTTGAGGGTACATAAAGTAGTCTATAACACTCCTAGCATTTCTACCTTCAGCCTCAAAAGTTATCTTATGTACTTCTTTACGGGGGAAAAATGAGTTCCCCAATAACAATTGATTTTCAATGCAGAATTCTATAAGTCGCCTGCCATTTTCATTCAGCGTCCTCTCTCCACTATGATTGCCCATGCTTCCATGTGCTATTCTTTTGTCCTGGCCTGTTCTTGCATTTAGGTCCCCTCCTATCAATACATGGCGTCCATTCGCAACCTCTTTCTCCACGGTCCTTTGGAATTGAACATGAAACTCCTCTTTATCGAGTAAGTTGGTGTCTTCTGTTGGGGCGTATACTTGTATGAAGGACACTTTCATCTCTATGTCAAGGTTAATAACCATTATTCTCGAGTTTATTGGTTGCCATCCACTCACTTTGGTTTCAGTCTGCTCGCTGGTGACTATGCCCACACCTTCCTTTGCCCTACTGTCCATCCCAACCCCAGAATATCTCAAAACATACCCTTCTTGTAATCTCTTCATTCCACTTCCTTTCTTCTTCACCTCACTAAGTCCCAATACTTCCAGTTTATGACTTTTCATTTCCTGTATTAACTCTACATCTTTTCCAGCGATTGTCTTGATATTCCATGTACCAAATCTCATATTCTGTTTCCATTGCGGTCGTCGTGTAGATCCGTCCAATCCGAGGCTACTGTTGTTGCTTTGAATCTTTTCTACATGGGTGATTAGCCCAATGTGAAGTGGTTTGTTGGGTTGCCTTCTCAGCCTCCTTATTTATGTCCCCAGGAGACAGGGTGGCCCAGTTATACCCCCAGGCCCCGGGTACCCATTTTCGTCGCCTCTTACGACACGCATGGGCTACGGTGGGACAATTCTAAACCCTGGTCACCACATGGGGGCACCGAACTCTCTAATCGCTTATTTTACTTTCTGCCCATATTCTTCGTTACTGCGTGTTCCTGTCGTGGTTGATAAGCGTAGTTTGTTGCACGTGTTTTTAGCGTTAATGTATTTTTGTCTGTTTTACCTTTAATGTCTGGTGTATCCGTACGTAAATTGTGGCACGTTACAGATTGCAATCGGGTCAACATTCCAGCAGTCCGGTGTCTCTAGAAGCTTTAGGCTTCAGTAGATAAAAGGCGCGTAAAACCAATAACATTTTATCATTTTTAAACTGAACATAAACTTGTTAAAAACAAACAACATCAAAATCTTCCGAACATCCTTTTTTCATGTTTACATAAGATCCGTAACAAAGAAAAAAAAAGTCGGATGATAATTACGGGTACTTTATGTTTTACTGTTTAATAAGAGTTAGCCAACATAACTGCTAGTTGGCCACCATAAATTATACAGCGTACTGAAATCACGAACTGAAACTGTTCATGTAAATGGGCATCGTACCGAAAACAGGATCGCATTCAAATAGATTTGAGTTCACCCTGTAAACGCAGTAACTAACTGCCGTAGCCACTGAGGGCGGACAGAACAGATGTGCAACATTGTCGACGCATGCTTTAATACTGCCGCTATATCCGTTACATTGTTCTGTGACCCGTTAAGTCTCAACCCTTGCCCGCTTGTTGGCAAGAAATGTTATCTCAGAGCGACCGGGCTCCCATTCCACTAGGGGTGGACAAAGAATGCTTTCAGGGCTGACGAAAATGCGATCGTAATAAGCGATGTGCTGAAAAATACGCAATGTGACCTTGTTTAAAGAAACAAGTCTCGGTCTTGCGTTCTGTGCGTACCGGTGGTATAACTCACGCTACGCGACTAAAATTTGATCGTCGTAAGCGGGAATAGAAAACATATTACGGGGATATATCAACAAGTATTTAGCAGGAATGGGACTGGGTCTTGAGAAAATCATGGCGTTAAATGGGAAAACGTTGTAACCGAGAACGTGCTAACGAGATTCCACTGTATACTTTTTTGCCAGGCCATGCTTCAAAGTGCAGATGAGCAGAGATCTCACAATGGTAAGCATGTATTTTCTTTAGTGTGAAGAAACCTCAGTTTAAAAAGCTGGAATCTTCATCATTTATTACAACATTTCAACATTTTTTTCTCCCTTTATTTTTATAAGAGTGACATTTTTTAAATACCGTATTTGCTCGCGTATATCTCGCCCCCGCGTATATCTTGCACCCCATTTTTGGCCTATTTTCAATTTTGAAAAAATAGGCTTATGAGATCACCTTTTGTCCGTGTGTGTGTGCATGTGTGTGTGAGGTGTGTGTGTGTGTCCCCCTAATAAAATCTAAACGGCTGGAGCGATTTCAATGAAACTCGGTAAGTTCATAGCACTATTCCCGGCGACCTCGACCGCGCCCTTCAAATTTTGTTACGTCTCACCAATGAAACATGGCGGCTGTGCGAAATATTTCACTAGCATTCAATATCTCCGAAGCTATTACCGATATCGCCCTGAAATTGTGTACGGTGATAAAGGGCACTACTAGAAGTTCGCCTATGAGACTTTCAAAAACCTGGTGACTACAAAACCAACATGGCGGTCAAGCGAAGTTGAGACTTTTAAATAGACTTTTCTCGCGATTTAACTATCCAAACGTAATGAAACTTGGTACCGCAAATGTTTATACACATTGTAATGCACTGGAGTCTAATTTAGTTCAATTGTTTACATAACCTCAAAATGGCGACTGTGCGAAATATTTCACTGACATTCTATATCTCCGAAACTATTACATATATCACCCTGCAATTTTGTACGGTGATAAAGGGTACTGATAAAGTTTACCTATGTATATTTCATAAACCTGTAAAGTACAAGACGAACATGGCGACCAAGCGAATTTGAAATGTTTTAATAGACTTTTCTCGTGATTTAACTCTCTAAGCGCAGTGAAATGAGGTACAGTAAATGATTTTGCAGATTGTAATGCCCTGCCAGCTAATTTAATTCAATTGTTTACAAAACCTCAAGATGGCGGCTGAGCGAATTTAAAATTAAGTTTTTATTTCTTGTGTCGTAAACATGCGATCGAGGTGAAAGTTTGAATAATGAACCTAGGCAATAATTGTCCTTCAATGGTACATAACTCTATGGCCTATACATATAACAATCCTAAATGGCGAGCTTCCGAAATATTTAGAGAGTTCTCAATATCTATGAATCTTTTACAGCAATCAAACTGATTTTTTTTATCTTCGTAGAGACAATGAACATATGTTCACCTAAAGGACTTTCAGTAACCTGGTGAGCACATGGCGGCGACGCGAAGTATAAATATTTAAATGGACGTTTCTCGCGAATTAACTATCCGAGTGCCGTGAAACGTTGCACGTTAAATGCTTATACAAATGTTGATCCACTGGCATCTAATTTATTTGAATTGTTGGCATAATCACAAGATGGCTGCTGTGCGTAATTTTAAAATCTCGTTTTTACTTCTTGTGTTCTAATCATACGATTGAAGTTTGAATACCACACGTACACAATAATCTTAATGTAATAGTACAAAAATAAAAATCCAACCTGGCGACCATCTGAAATATTTAGACGGTTCTCAATATCTACAAATCTGTTACAGCAATTAAACTGAAATTTTGAATGTTGATAGAGGCAATTAACATTAGCAGGATATATGAAAATAGGCTGTATAGTTCTTCACGGAACTATTTGTTTTAGTTGAAATTTCAGGGGAAAAAAAGTACTCGCATATATCTCGCATTCATTTTTGACGCCGTCATATAAATGACCGTAATAACCTTGAGGTATAAACACGTTCGATTTAGCGCGCCACAAGTCGTCATTGAAAAAGACGTTATAAGCTCGTTAAGGATGATTCAAGGCAGAAAAGGAACTCCAGCATTTATATTGGATACGATCGATCATCTTCCATATCGATTCCTCACTACATGTACGAGCGAGCTCGATGTTTTACCCGACCGCGGCTGAAGACACAATGTAGGCCTAAAGCGTGCTAACAGTCACGCCGGCGCCGCATCGCATGCTTGCGCGAGGTCGGTCCGAGTCTGTACGTTCGTAGTGGCACTACAGTATAGCGTCAGTGTACGCAAGTTTGCATCAGTTCGTGTGTTATGGTTATGCGACATTAAGAACCTATGAAAATGACGTCATGAGCTCGTTAAGGATGATTCAAGGCAGAATTTAGAGCGCAGACGCGTATCGATCGATATCTTCCATATCGATTCCTCGCTACATGCCCGAGCGAGCTCGAACTTAGCCGAGCGCAGCAGAAGCGTGCTAACACCCACGGGGCGCCGCTTTACATGCTTGCACACGGCCGAGCTCTGAAGCAACGCAATACGTAAAGACGAAATCATTGAGATTCGAGAAGACTGAACTGCGTTTCTCTGCGATGTAACAGCAGGCCTATTTGCCAATCTTCGAAACATACGAGCATGTTGGCACGAGTGGTATAGCACAGATTTCCTTATCTTCAAAGCCCAAACAATACAAGAGGAATACGGAAATTCCCCGCGTATATCTCGCACCGACAAATTTCACTCGTATTTTCGGCTCGCGTATATCTCGCACCCCATTTTTTAAGTTGAAATTTCAGGAAAAAAAGTGCGAGATATACGCGAGCAAATACGGTATTTTAGTGAGGTATGTTCACTCAGAAAAAACGAATGTTACAGCAATGGTTCTCGTTCACATTCTTAAGACACACGAGATACATGTAAATACAAAATTACGTCAAAATACCTCAAAATTTTATCCTCCCATTGGTAAGTTTAACGCTCATTCTCCAAACTTTATTTCTTTCTTTTGTTTCCCTTCATAAGTCAAACAATTTTTGAGATATGTTGATGAAATTTTGTATTCACATTTATCTCATGTGTCTTTTTCTGAGTGAACATACCTCACTAAAATTTCAAAAAATATCTACTCATATAAAAAAGGGAGAAAAAGATATTATTTCAAAAGATAGGGAAAATATGGCAGTTCACATTGTTTGCATTATGAACATTCCAAAACAATAATCTTCCAGAAATGTGAAGTTTTGTAGAAATTATCAAGGAAAAGCATGATTAATGTATAATTAGTCCAGTTTTTTGAATTTTTTTTAATAACTAGGGAAAGTTAACTGCAAATATTCAAGTTGAAAACAACAGATAAAGAACAGTTCTAGGAGTGTGCAAAATTCCATATCAACAGAACAAAGGGATACCGAGGAAAACTATTTTAAATATCTGGGGTTTTTACACTTGTAAAGGTGTACCTCCCCCGTAATGTCAGTTGGCTTCATAGTGGCCTCAACGTGGCACACATGCATTCTTTAATTCCTGTGACAACCCAGCTACTTCAAACTGTTCATCTAATCAGAGAAAAAGTAAGTAGTTTTTCTCAGGTTAAAAGCATATGATAAAGAAATAATGCAGATGCAGTAACACAATTGCCTGCAGTGTGAAATATAAGAAAGTCAATATTTGGTGTTAATGAACTCTTATTAATTCCCTGTGGTAATTTCATTGGTTGTTGAAACAGATATTTATTATTTTTACACAAAGAATTCCACAAGCCAATAGGAGCTAGGCAGAATAGCGGCCTAGAGCCTACTTACCTGATGTACATAAAACCCAGACCTCGAATATAAGGCGAGTCTGGATGCGTGAGTAGCCCATTTACCTGCTTCCTAGTCAACTTGAGAGTGAACAGTTTGTACAGCAGACAGTAGGCTGTGGACACGATGCCTCCCGCGCCCACACCTCGCACCTACAACACAAAGCAAGATCTTAGAGGCCAAGATCATACTGTAGTTCACAAAAATCCTTTTCTTCTTTAATGTTGTGTTTACTATTGACCAATCTTCTGTAGCCAACCTTTACAGTTCTAGGGCAGAATTTACATGAAGGTCTCTACAGAAATTAGAACTGGGTGAAAGGTGATCCAATTATTATAAATTGGTATAAAAGTGTCTTTATTTCACAACAGTTCATTTCAAATATCACCTAGGTAAGGTAAATTATTTCATTGTTTCTGATGAAAGAACCCGCCTGATTGGGTTAAGCATATACTGTAGGTGGAGATAGTTCATAAGGGGGTGCCACAAGACGAGTATTTGAATTTGAGGGACAAACATTAAGGCCATTAGCACAGTAATAATATGATCTTTAGAGCCTATATCCACAAGGGTAAACTACTGGCAAGAAAAGGGTACCAACCCTGCCCACCACCAATTAGTCTGATAAAGCTTCCAATTGTGCCATGTTCTGTTTGCATCTCCTGTTTGACCTTGGTCAGCCCTACTGTCGACCAAAGTATTATGTGCACTCGAGTTTGAAGGTTGTTTGTGAAGTAACCAATAGACCTACATAAAATCCAATAACATCATCATTTTCGTTGTTCTATTTTACGTTAGTTCATGTAGGTTTGGAATTTTTAATTTATATTTTAATATTTTTTATCGCAGTTGGAACACAATATGTGCCCGTTTTAAAGCGTGTTTCAACCATGCGTCACATTTATGTATTATTATCTCAAAAACCCGTCATCAGATCGAATGCATATTTTAACACTATATACATTGGAATGTGGTATAACGGGTTTATTAATTTCAAAATTGTGCGTGTCCAAGAAACAAAGTTGTTATTTTTGTAAGGCAACTTTTTCTCGACACGGGGTGGTTGGAAAATATAGTTCTTGGTCGCGTTGTAATCCTTATACATCAAGAAGTTATGCTATATGACTGTGAAATACGTAAATTAATTCACTTATTTTATATCGGTTTGTATTTCGTGGAAATAAGGCATTATTCACCAGCTAGCAGCTCCGGGGTAAGCTGTACACCGTTGCTGAGATGGAGCCCATCACTGCCGAGCGAGGCGAGGTCTTATTTCCCCGTTCAAATACAAACCGATATAAAATAAGTGAATTAATCTACGTATTTTAAAGTCATACATTATAACTTTTTGATGTATAAGGATTACAACGCGACCAAGAACTACATATTCCAACCACCCCAAGCCGAGAAAATGTTACCTTACAAAAATGATAACAACTTTGTTTCTTGGACACGCAAAATTTTAAAATTAATAAACCTGTTGTACGACATTCCAGTGTATATTGCGTTGAAATTTGGATTCAATCTGATGACGGGGTTTTGAGGTAATAATTCTCAAATGAGACGAATGGTTGAAACGCTTAAAAACGGGCACTTTTTGTGTTCCAACTGCAATAAAAAATATTAAAATATAAACTAAAAATTCCAAACCTACAAGAACTCACGTAAAATAGAACGACGAAAATGATGATATCGGATTTTATGTAGGTCTATTGGTTACTTCACAAACAACCTTCAAACTCGTGTACACATAATACTTTGGTCGACAGTAGATATATTCCAAACCGGCACTAGTAAGCATTCAAAGGCTTATGACCTTTATGACCTCTCTCATTCCTTACTATGTACTAATATTTTCTGAATTATTTAATCATTTCCTACCTGGTGTGTGTATGCTCACAATTATCTAACCTATGACAGCACTGAATGATACCATTTACGTTAAAGAGAACTTAACATATTGAGGAAGAAATTATTCCATCTCCTCAAAGATTGAAAAAACGTCATGAAAGGTGGGAAAGTAATGGGCACCAATAACCCCTTGTACTGTCAAAATCATTCTTTTAAGACCTTTCTCGACTTCACACAAGTCTTTCTGTCAAATTGCTTGCTTTCAATACTTGGTTAAGTTTTTGAGGCCCTTGAAATAGAGTTAAAATAATTCATAACTGTCAACGATTTAACAAGTCTTTGAAGGAATCGACTAATACAGTGCGAGGATATTGCTGAAAACAAACATGTCACCTTGGCCTACAGAAGATTTTACATTCAAATTTGGTTTGTGAATTGAATTGATGCCATTACACCTCCACTTTGTGAAATACCCGCTCTATATACAGGGACAGTATAAAACGAAAATCCCACTTTCACCAGCGATTCTCCCAATTTCACAATGGCTAGAAAAGCTGAAATTCAGTATCGGTGGTGATACATTTTAGAACCGAGGACAATCTCTACAGACAAAATGTTGAATTATATACTTTGATGAAATTGTAGACACCAGGGGACCATAGTCTACAAATCCTGAAATAAAGGAACAAATGCACTGAATTTTCACTAATTGTTCCCCTTTCCAGTAACTAGAAGCCTATGATTTGATATGATCAGGGGGTACAAAAAAAAATAGGGGAATGGAAGGTTAGGGCAAGAGGGTCTAAAATAATTTTTGTGCCACTTGAGGTGATACATCATTTTGAAATAGTGTATAAGCTCTATTCAGACAAGATATTCTATTTTATTATTCTATAAATTTGATAGGAGCATGGGTTCATTATCTACTTTATAAATTACTAGCAGTAGTACCCAGCTTCGCCCAGTTAATTTATTTGTTTAATGGATGAGAATGAATGCTACTACTGATTTAGCGTATGGCTTTTAGTGCCGGGAGTGTCCGAGACATGTTCGGCTAGCCAGAGGCTGTAGTGGCTTCAAGCTGACACCCATGGGGTGAGTTAGTTATTGTTGTTTTAAGGGGCGGAACTACGAGGTCATCTGCCCCTCTTAACACAGATTAAAGAATACAAATTTTGAATTGAATTTAAAATTTTGAGGTGGACATCTAAATTTAAAAAGACCAAAAATTAATAAAACAAAAACAAACAATTAAATAAAAAATAAAAATTATAAAAATAAACAAAAATTACGGAAAAAACAAAACATTATCATTCAAAAACGAACAAGTCGTAGAGTCAATGTTCACTGGAAAATTTAGATTGCTGGCCCTAACCCACTCTCACTTATAAAGCGGATAACGCGATCAGCAGCCACCGCGTCATCGGCTAATATAAGTTTGAGAGTCGTCTGCAAGCCAAGGTTTCTTCGTAAGTCAGCAAGATCCACACACTCGGTAAAAATGTGGGCCACGGTGAATACGGCTCCACAGGTACAAAGTGGGGGGTCTTCCCTTCTCATTAGGTACGAGTGGGTGGATCTTGTATGACCTATCCTTAGCCTACACAAAATGACGGACTCTCTCCGGGCCCGGAAGGAGCTTCGCCACACGCGAGTTGTTCCCTTGATCGCTCTCAGTTTACTGGGCAGTGGGTCAGCTAGCCACTGACTCTCCCAAAAAGCCAGAACTTGTAGGCGTAACTGAGAGCGAATATCTCTAGCGGGTACCTCCATTGGTCGAGGTGGTAGTGATACCGCCTCTTTTGCAGCTTGATCTGCTAACTTATTTCCCACAATTCCCATGTGGCTTGCAAGCCACAGAAAGGTGATTCGAGTGTCAGCGTGGCACAGCCCGGCTAGTAGGTCGTGGATTCGCTGCACTAGGGGGTGTTGCGGGAAACATGTAGCAATTGACTGCAACGAACTCAAAGAGTCGGTACACACGAGAAAGTGGATTCGTGCATCCTGTAGTGCAAACTGCAGAGCTTCATAGATGGCAACGAGCTCCGCAGTAAACACACTACAGGCCTCAGGCAAAGAGATCTTGGTATTTGCACCATCAATAACGTAAGCACAACCCACTTTCTCGTCCACCTTCGAACCATCCGTGTATAGAATGCCAGCGTCCGGAAATTGGTGAACTATGCTGTGGAACTGCCTCCGGTAAACGGAGGCATCCGTGTTCACCTTAGGACCTCGGTGCAAATCTAACCGAATTTCCGGACGCGGGACTTGCCACGGAGGCACCTCGCTAGATGTCCGGATCATACAGGAACCTACAGCCACTCCTATTTCAGTACACGAGCTATCAAGTCTAATACCAACCGGCCGAGTGGCACGAGGCCGGTTGGCGTAACCCTGGTGGTTTTGGGTACCGAAGAGAGCTTGATAGGTCGGGTGATGCGGCATTTGACGCACATTTGCAGCATATGCTAAAAGCATATGTTGGCGTCTATAATTTAAAGGTGGAACACCCGATTCGGCGAGAAGGCTGGGTATCGGGCTGGTCCGGAAGGCACCGGTAGCCAGCCTAACGCCACTATGGTGGATACTGTCCAGCATTTTCAAGGTTGCCGGCCTTGCTGAACCGTATGCCGCAGAACCATAGTCTAGCCGGGACAGGACGAGGGCTTGGTAGAACCGTAGCAGCACCGCACGGTCAACCCCCCACGTAGTGCCACTAAGAAACCTGAGCATGTTCAGTTTCCTGAGACATGTCATTTTCAATTGCCGTATATGGTGCTGCCACGTTAACTTGCTGTCAAAATGGAGCCCCAGGAAGCGATAAGTGTCAACCAACGGCAACGCAGCATCCCTGAGAAGTAGTTCAGGGTGTAAGTGTAGCCTCCGTAGCCGACAAAAATGGACGACGGAGTTTTCGCTGCTGAAAAACGAAAACCCCGGTCGTGAGCCCACCTGTCGACCCGGTTGATAGCTAGCTGCAATTGCCGTTCCACGACTGCCATACTTCCAGAGCTGTAATGCAGAGCTAAATCGTCTACATACAGCGATGGAACTACCGCGGACCCGGCGGCGGCAACAATGCCATTAATGGCAATCGCGAACAAGTTGACACTCAGCACTGAACCCTGAGGAACTCCATTTTCTTGGGTATAGTATTGCGATAATGTCCTACCGACCCTTACACGGAAGAGTCGGACGGACATGAAATTCGCAATGAAAGTCGGTAAGTTACCACGGAGTCCCCACTTGTGAAGGGTGGAAAGGATCCCGTAGCGCCATGTGGTGTCGTAGGCTTTCTCGAGGTCAAAGAAAACCGTGACTAGGTGCTGCTTTCGGAAAAAAGCCTCCTGTATGGTGCTCTCAAGTCGCACCAGATGGTCAGTGGTGGACCTATGAGAGCGAAATCCACATTGGTACTCAGACAGGAGACCTTTATCCTCCAAGAACCACACCAGTCGACGGTTCACCATCTTTTCGAGCAGCTTACATAGGCCATTTGTCAAACAAATGGGCCTATAGCTGCTTACAAACTTGGGATCCTTTCCAGCCTTAGGAATCGGTATCACGATCCCCTCTCGCCATTGAGATGGAAACTCCCCTTCAATCCATATACGATTAAAGAGGATCAACTGTTGTTTTATACTGGATTCGCACAGATGCTTTAACATTTGATTATGTATGTTATCCGGTCCAGGAGCCGTATCCCTGCACAGTGCAAGCGCACTGCGCAGTTCCCATTCAGAGAATGGTACATTATAGGACTCCGAAGCAGCAGTGGCAAAGGACAAGGGGTGAGTCTCTGCCTCCCGCTTCAGAGTCAGAAATGTAGGATCGTAACTCCCGGAGGAGGATACATCGGAGAAGTGCGAGCCAATGCTGTTGGCAATGGCGAGATGGTCCGTGATGATGTCTCCATTGATGGACACTCCGGGTATCGACAGTGATGTCGGGAGTCCGGAGATCCGGCGAAGCTTAGTCCACACTTGAGATGAAGGAGTATGCGCCGTCATGGACGACACATACTTTTCCCACGTCGTTTTCTTACTCTCCCGAATCAGATATCGGGCTCTGGCACGCATCCTTCTGAAGGTGATAAGGTTGGCCATGGTGTTTTGCCTCCGATAGCATTTGAAAGCACGTCGACGATCTTTAATGGCTGCTGCAATCTCGGCTGCCCACCAAGGGACAAGCTTCCGGCGTGAGTTTCCGGATGAGGAAGGTATTGTTTCCTCAGCAGCAGCCAAAATACCATTCGTTATGTGAATGGTATGATCGTCGACACTCTCAAAGGTATCTTCGGCAAACACCGCACGTGCCGTGAAAGTTGGCCAATCAGCCCGACGGAGAAGCCATCGACTTGGTAACTCGATGGCTCTCTGGTTCGAAAGAGTAACGATAATTGGAAAATGGTCACTATTACAAAGGTCGTCGTGTACACCCCACTGTAGCAGGGGAACCAGCGCACGGCTGCACAAGGTAATATCGACACTTGAATAAGTGCCGTGTGCAATAGAGAAGTGCGTAGGTTCCCCTGTGTTCAACAAACACAGGTCCAGCCGCCTGATCAGCCTCTCAAAATCTCTCCCTTTACCGCTAGTGGTAGCGGAGCCCCAGATGGTGTTGTGGGCATTAACATCTCCCAGAAGGAGAAAAGGAGGGGGGAGCTGAGAGACTAGATCCTCCAGCTGTCCGTAATCCGGTTGAGAATCAGGCGGGATGTACACGTTACATACTGTTGCCATTACTGGCAACGAATTACGAACTGCAACTGCTTCTAGCTGAGTACGCAACGGCACCTCTTCACTAAAGAGGCTAGAGTGGACGAGAGTGCAGACGCCACCGGCGGCCACAGCTCCGTCCACCCGGTTTTTAGAGAAGAGTTTGAAGTGTCGCATTGTTGTCTCATGTCCAGGACGAAACCTGGATTCCTGAAGACAGACAATGTTTGCCGTAAACTGAGAAATCAATTGGCGTACTTCAGCGAGATGTCGAAAATAGCTATTACAGGTCCATTGTAATAGTGCCATAGTGTGTACTTAAGTAGAAGATAGTCGTCTACTTATGCTTAACCGTTTACCAACCATCCCTATCCTTAGGAGTGGGTGATAGGGTAGGAGAGCATTCCTCAATCTCCACATCTCCTTCGGAGGACGAAGAAAACGGAGCGAATGCTCTCTTGGTTGGCGAACGGTTATCGCCGGACTTTCCGGGTCTCGTCCTTGGTGAAGAGCGAGAGCGGTGACTAGGGACCTTCTCCCGGTCCGATGACTGGGAGTCCGTCCCCGGCACGTCCCGACTATTTTTCTTCTTGAACCGGCGTTGACGTCTATTTGGGGAAGTAGTTGGTCCCTTCCCCCCTGACGTCTCCGTCCTGCCAAACAATGCAGCACTTGCTAGGACTGCTCCTCCGGTGGTCGTGGAAGCAGAATTGCCAGCAGGTATTGGAGCTGCCTTTTCAGCAGGAGGGCAAGAGAGACGGCGATGAACAGTCTCTTTCTTACCCGCCGCTCCTGTTCCCTGTTTTGTTTGGCTGGATGTGGGTCCAGCCATGGCCGGCGAAGACTTCCTCCTCGAACGAGTCGGAGATTGCTTCTTCACTGGCCTTATCGGAGGAGTTGCCTTCTCCGATGGCGCCGGTTTAGTTGGAGGCACCTGCGCCTTTTGTTGGATGCCAGAAGAAGATTCCGTAACCTTCTTCTGGCTAACAGGGGTGATAATAGGGCTATTTGTAGCCCCTTTAACAGTGGTAACTCTTTTAGAACTTGCTGATGTCAAGTTTGCCGCTTGATTACTAGATTCGTTTGATACCTTTTGAGCATATGATACTGAGAAAATAGGAGAGGCCATGGAGCGATATTTTCTGCGTGCTTGTCTAAGGTCTTTATTTCTTGAATTTTCTTCTCCTCTAGGAAGGCAGGACATTCCTTCCAGCGAGGAGAGTGCTCTCCCTTGCAATTTGGACATGCGGGAGGTGGTGTACATTCCGCTCCCTCATGAGTGGCCTTGCCACAGGAAAGACAGATAGGCTTTCCCGAGCAACGAGATGAGGTATGTCCAAATCGCTGACACTGAAAACACCGCAATGGAGATGGAATATACGGTCGCACATCGAGAGTGTACATTGACACTTTGATCCTCTTGGGCAGGCTATCCGACTCAAACGATAAGATGAACGCCCCGGTGTCAACTAGTACACCATTCATCTTATGTTTGATTCGTCTCACCTCGACAACGCCATGCTTTCCAGTTCTTTCCAGGATACGCTCGTCGGTAGTGTTCACCAGGTCCCTATGAAATACTAAACCTTTCTTCAGGTTTAGGGACTGGTGCTTCACTACCTCGACTGGAATACCACCGAAACTTGTCGTCCCAAGAAGACCATCTGTCTGTCTCTTTCCTTGAGTTTTTATCAAGAGTGCGCCGTTTCGCAGCTTTTTTACTGTGTCTACATCGCCCCATTTCCCCTCAATTGCATCATGTAAATCAAAAGGATCAACGTTTGTAAAATTTTGCCCATCGGTCCTTGTTACCATAAGGTACCGAGGGAAAAACGTTGAATCCTTTTCATCAAGCGGCGAAACTAGAGGCATAAACTTCCTCTTCTTAAATTTTAAAGACGGCTTTGTAAGGGAGCCACCCTGTGAAATAATGGACGCTATGTTTGGTCCCACGAGTAGCTAGGGAACTAAAAGTCAACCCCCGGCAGAGCCCCGCTTGCCCGGGGTAAGGCTAAGGTTCTCCAGAGGTCGCCAGGTATCTGGAGGTGGGTCGCTTGTGACTACTCACCCAGTAGCCATTCATCACCTCGCCACGACCACTCAGCTTGTGATTAGGGGAGGATTCCACCTCCTGTCACGCACACACACATTTACACCAAAGAAAGAAAAGATGAGACAAGGGCCAACTAAGGCGGGAAAGTGAAAGACTCCCTAGGCCAAGGATACCCTAATACCGTCGGGGTCAGAAGAGAACAAGAGTTGACCAAGTGAGGTCGACAGGAAAGAAGACAGAGAGGAGCCCGGCACAAGTAAGTGGAAGCAATGCCGGACTCAGCTGGGGCCCCGTGGTCGCCAACCCACTTCCCACTAGATGTGAGCCCTTGGGGGTCCCATGGGGTGAGCTACAAGTTCCGTTCAATTTCAAGTAGTTCCAACTTTTGCTACCAGATGTCACTGATACCTAGTGGTGAAAGTTGGAACTTTGATAGAGCATTTCAACGAAATCTAACATAGAAATTTAGCTTCACACAAGTGTAGTTAGTGGAATGCCATAAATCTATGACATGGGACCGCCGGCTTTACTTCCCCTCCGAAGAAAGGCATACTGAAGGATTTTAACGCTCTAAAAAAATCCGACTACTTCGGCCGGGTTTGAACCCGCGAACTTGGGAACAGCAGTTTGGCATGCTACCAACTACGTGACCGAAGCCGCTAATGCTACTACTGAAGTGACACATCAAACTTACAAAAGAGCAGAAAAAAAGTTAAAAATATAACATTTTGCGGTGATAACTAATATAATGCACGTAATATCCAGGACATTCCCCTAATGATAATGATAATAATGAACATGGAAACAGCTATTTACTAACTACAGTACTGACACATGTAATTTACTATGTATGTCTACCCCTTATTATTCCCGTTTTCTAACAAGGTCGGGGATGAGATGCGATGGAAGTCGGTGTGGCGATGGTTTTTACGGCCGGATGCCCTTCCTGACGCCAACCTCATGAGAGATGAAATGAATGATGGTGAATGAAACTGGGCAAGGATGTGGAAGGAAGCAGCCGCGGCCTGTCAGAAGGTACCGTCCTAGCATTTGCCTGGTGTTGAAAATGGGAAACCACAGAAAACCATTTCAAGGATGGCCGACGGTGGAGCTCGAACCCACGCGTCTACCGAGTCAGCAGAGAGCTTGGCCCCAAGACCAAATGCTGCGCTTTAGCCATCGTAGCCACTACTGTCGGTATGTAATTTACTATAAATTGAAAAAATATATTAGAAAGAGAAGTGAAATATATCTCATTGGCTGTTACAAAAGTAGAGTCCAATAGTGTCGTCTTTTTCCGCATAGCGCCGTAGGAAAATAATCAGAACACTTTGGAAAATGTTGTCTGTCCCATGCTCCTGAGGGAGCAAGAGTGTCATTTATCGCCACATAGCGCTGTAGGATAATCATCGGAGTATAACGGAACAAGTTAGACATGAACCTTCCGATGCGCATGTGCGTCCAGTTGCATTACGTCATCCCCCCGCATGGATTCTTTGTCAAACAGTGAGCACATACTTCATCACACACTGGTTAGATGTTGCCAAGTAGTCATTATTTCCAACACCTTGGCAGGGTACAGATGCTGTCAAGGCATGCGAAGCACAACTGAGCGGCTCTGTTCTTTGACAAGCACGGCAACAAGCTTGCTGTCAGGAGTGGGTGAAGTGGGCGCGCTCTCGGTTCATTACCACCAACACCATGTCACTGAGAATGCTCCTATTCGATACTTTATGCATAATATAACCACGACGAGCAGCGAGCAGCCCCAAACAGCTGTTGCACCAAAGAGGGGAAATCGCATTTGCGCCTAGAGATCCCACCACTTCCCCTCCTAGGCGAGACTCCGCCATGACAGGCCAGGTCTAACTTGCCACGCTATACATCAAAGACATTTTTTAAAGTACGAACACTTATTGCATCTGATAACCTCAAGAGTTTAGTGCTTTTCAGTCGGTCAACACGAATGTACCCAAAAGAGATGGGTTATGCCCTAATCCTGAAATAAATTACATGAGATTAATAAAACACTAGGATGACCAGTTTCGATCGTCAAGCAATCATCATCAGATCCATTACACTTATAGTGGCGAGTCTCCTACATAATCCTTCCCAAAGAATGATTTATGTATTTGACCCGGAAAAGAATTGTTTTGATCGTACTTTATTTAGGTGGGTTGGACTATGTGATGGCCTTTGGTTAGTCAACAGGGTACCTACCCAAAGTTGGAGTGTCTGTCAATTGAAGAACGGCACAAGGGACATTGCACTTTACGATCTCATATTGTGCTGCTCACTGTGTTTCTATTCCTTACAGTTCCATTTCTACGGGTTCGGGGCTGGAAAGCAATATGAGATCGTAAAGTGCAATGTCCCTTGTGCCGTTCTTCAATTGACAGACTCTCCAAATGTTGTATAGTCTTCAAATCTCTTCAACGATGGGTTTCCGATCCGGGAAAAGGTATGTAGATATTTTAAAGCATATTTGCATGATTTTAGGATTTTAGTATCTTTTGAACAATTTGTATGGAACTTTTGTTTTACAAAATCCTGTGCCGCCTAAAGCTACCTAAACTACTGCCATCCACGATGGGTTAAGAAATAATCAAATGACACAAGATCTGGTAGCTCAGGAAACAGATCCTCCCCTTCCTATGCACTTACCACAATACGTACATAGCATGCAGATGGTTTCAGACAACCACCGACAAGTGCGGTAAAGCCCCATCACGTTGGAACCACATTCTCAATCAGTCAATTAGTGGCACATGTTCCAGCAACCATAGGAGTTCATCTGGGAGAAAATTAAGGAAGCATACTTTAATGAGATGACCACCTGCGATTTCACACCATACATTTACTCCCCATTGTATTTGGAATGTTGTCTATTATACCCAATGAGGATTATTAATACTCCAGTAGTGCATGTTATGGCGATTTGGTTCCAAAAATAGAATTGTTGATAAAAATGCAGTTTTAGTTTTCACACTGTAATATCCATTACACAATGCAAGTGAAATTTATATTTTTGCAATACTCGCAAAACAGACGGCCAGCAGACAGTGGACTCATTTTCAAGTGCCTGTGTGCTAATATGAAGGTTAATCGCAATAGCGTCGAACACAACCTCTTCATTACGATCAGACATAAATAGATTTTCTTGACAAGGATGTATTCTTTCAAGCAACACAGAGTTGCACGTAAACGTAGTTTTACACTCCTAAAGGTACTAGTTGTTGGTTATCTCCTATTAGGATATCTATCTTGATACAGGTGTTCTGACTAACAAGTTTCGCTTAGTTTCTCTATAGGAATAATAATAAAGTTCAATGCATTGCACGCCGGATACATCTCAGACTCACACATCCTGAGCTCCGTGCAAGACTCCAAGAACAGGAGGAACTATTAAAGTAATGTGTTGCTGCATTGGGTGCTCGCATCAGAAAGTATAATGAGGCCACCAAAAGAAGAGAGCAATAGAGGCTTTTCGCTGTAAACAAGAAGGTATTCCACCAGAAGCTAGGGCAAGAAAATGCTGAGAATAATGCACAACGACCACCAAATGTTGAGAGTATGGCAGACTTCTGGTCAGGCATAGGGTCCAATTACAATGTCACAATGAGGATGCCCACTGGCTGAACAATGAACAAGAGAAATGTAGATACACTATATCCCTGACATTCCAGAAGTGCATGTGACAGTAGCAGACATACAGAAGGCAGTCAGGAAAACACAAAACTGGAATGTTCCTGGTCCTGATGGAAAAAACAACTTCTGGTGGAAACATTTTAGAAGTACTCTTCAGGTTCTAGCTAGACTGTTCATGCAGCCCTGGTGGACCCATCTATTCTACCTAAAATCCTTCCACAGGGAAGTACAGTACCTATATGAAATTCAAGACTGGGGATTCCGCAAACCCAATGAATTATCACCCTATCACCTGCATGGCTACGATATATAAGCTTTTCACATCTGTGCTCTCGGACAAGATGTACAACCATCTTTTCATTAATAAATTACTTTCCACTGAGCAGACTGGTTGTAGGCGGGCTGCAAGGAACGTTTTGTCATTGACACTGTTGTTGCACAACAGGGGAGAAAGAAACGCCGGAACATTTCCGTTGAGTGGGTGGATTATAAGAAGACATATGACTCTCTTCCACGTACATGGCTTGTAAATGTCCTACAACTTTAAAAGGTCCATCGTAGGGTTGTTGACTTTCTTACAGCATGCATGACAACTTGGAGAACGTGTCTTCAGATCAAGTTAGGCCGAGAGAATTCCAAGACCAAAGAGATACATATTGCCAGAGGAATCTTTCAAGGCGATAGCCTCAGTCCTATCTGGTTCTGCTTAGCCCTTAAACCACTCAGTCACAAGATACGCTAGTCAGGCTTTGGATATACCATCAGAAGAAGGCCTAAGGCGATGATTACTCATCAGTTCCATACGGATGCCATGAAGTATTCTTCCAGTCCTGAACAGCTCCATTGTGTCTTTGAAATTGTCAAAAGCGAGGACATCCAGATGGAGTTCGGAATAGATAAGTGTGCAGTAATGCATGTTAAACAAGTAGTTCCGTGAAGAACTATACAGCCTATTTTCATATATCCTGCTCATGTTAATTGTCTCTATCAACATACAAAATTTCAGTTTAATTGCTGTAACAGATTCGTAGATATTGCGAACCGTCTAAATATTTCATATGGTCGCCAGGATGGATTTTTATTTTTGTACTATTACATTAAGATTATTGTGTACGTGTGGTATTCAAACTTCAATCGCATGATTAGAACACAAGAAGTAAAAGCGAGATTTTAAAAGTACGCACACCAGCCATCTTGTGATTATGCAAACAATTGAAATAAATTACATGCCAGTGGATCAACATTTGTATAAGCATTTAACGTGCAACGTTTCACAGCACTCGGATAGTTAATTCGCGAGAAACGTCCATTTAAATATTTATACTTCGCGTCGCCGCCATGTTGGATTTGTGCTCACCAGGTTACTCAAAGTCCTATAGGTGAACATATGTTCATAGCCTCTATGAACATAAACATTTTCAGTTTGTTTGCTGTAAAAGATTCATAGATATTGAGAACTGTCTAAATATTTCGGAAGCTCGCCATTTAGGATTGTTATATGTATAGGCCATAGAGTTATGTACCATTCAAGGACAATTATTGCCTAGCTTGATTATTCAAACTTTCACTTCCATCGCATGATTACGACACAAGAATAAAAACTTAAATTTAAAATTTCGCACAGCCGCCATCTTGAGGTTATGTAAACAATCGAATTAAATTAGATGGCAGTGCATTACAATCTGCAAAATCATTTACTGTACCACATATCACTGCGCTCAGAGAGTTAAATCACTAGAAAAGTCTATTAAAATATTTCAAATTCGCTTGGTCGCCATGTTCGTTTTGTACTTTACAGGTTTATGAAATATACATAGGTAAACTTTATCAGTACCCTTTATCACCGTACAAAATTGCATGATATCTGTAATAGTTTCGGAGATATAGAATGTCGGTGAAATATTTCGCACAGCCGCCATTTTGAGGTTATGTAAACAATTGAACTAAATTAGACTCCAGTGCATTACAATGTGTATAAACATTTGCTGTACCAAGTTTCATTACGTTTCGATAGTTAAATCGCGAGAAATGTCTATTTAAAAGTCTCAATTTCGCTTGACCGCCATGTTGGTTTTGTAGTCACCAGGTTTTAGAAAGTCTCATAGGTGAACGTCTAGTAGTGCCCTTTATCACCGTACACAATTTCAGCGCGATATCGGTAATAGTTTCGGAAATATTGAATGCTAGTGAAATATTTCGCACAGCTGCCATGTTGGATTGGTGAGACGTAACAAAATTTGAAGGGCACAGTCGAGGTCGCCGGGAGTAGTGCTATGAACTTACCGGGTTTCATTGAAATCGCTACAGCCGTTTAGATTTTATTAGGGGGGGACACACACACACCTCACACACACACACGGACAAAAGGTGATCTCATAAGCCTATTTTTTCAAAATTGAAAATAGGCTAAAAAGGGCGAGTTCAAGACAATCAGCAAAACCTTCAACTCATCGACATGACCGTACGGAATTTAGGACCTAATGAAAGTTACAAGTACCTTGGTCTTCAGCAAATTCTAAGCATTACAATGCTGACATAATATGAAGTAAGGTAGAGAAACATGTCCTGGCTAATGTCAATAGGTTCTGCAAATCACAGCTCAGTTCCCAAAAATATGATTCAAGCCATAAACTCATGGGCACTTCCACTAGCCACATACACCTTAGGAATTGTCAACTGGTCTCCTACATCATTGGAGAGGTTTGATCACAAAATAAGAACCAGCCCCACAAAACACAGTATTCAACACCCACGAAGCTCTATGGAAAGATTATAGGCTACCCGTCTTGTAATAATGAGGTACAGGCCTGTAAAATCTGCAGGTTCTATGTTGGTCACAGGAGATAAAAATGAACTATTTCAAGTCTTGTGAGAACACCCTTCATCAAGCAGTGTGCTCGGAAGATCATAACTTCACTCCATTGTCACTAGATCAGATGCCGAATTCACTTTGAAGTCGGCAAAATAGTGGCTAGATTTATTTATTTAACGTATGGCTTTTAGTGCCGGGAGTGTCCGAAGACATGTTCGGCTCGCCAAAGGCTGTAGCTGCTTCAAACAGACACCCATAGGATGAGCTACAAGTAGTGGATAGATGATTGGAGGCAAAAGCCCTACATGGAAGGTATGCTGCTCATCTGCATTCCGAATATACCGAATTCAACAGAGTGGCTTAGGTCAGCTGGCTTATTCGGAGAAACAGAAAGATTTCTTTTCGCGATTCAGGACCAAGTTGTGTGCACTAAGAATTATGAGCGCCACATTCTTGGGAAGGATACATCAGACAAATGCCATCTGTGCAATAGATCTACTGAATTGATCCAGCACATCCCAGGGGGATGACAAACGCTTGCTCCAAAAGACTACTTGGAGCGGCATAACAATGAAGCGAAAGTAGTAAATCAAGCTTTTGTGCGGCGATACGGTTTTGATGAGAAGGAAATACCATATAATAAATGCAGACCCCATCAGGTTCTGAACAATGACAACGCCAAGATCTTATGGGATTCCACTATAATAACTGATCGTTCTGTAAAAGCCAACAGGCCAGACTTTGTGAAATTCGATAAGGAAGCACACAAGGCTACCATTGTTGATGTTGCTGTTCCACTTAATGTAAACCTACAGAATAGGGTGGCTGAGAAAAGGTGTAAATACCAGCCACTTGCCACTGAGCTAAGTTTTTGTCATTCCAGTTGTTGTCTCTGTCAATGGTATGGCAACAAAGAACTGGGAAAATGCAAAGGAGAACCTTGGCTTGAAGAGGAGCCATATGCAGGTAATGCAAAAACCTGCCCTCCTTGGTACTGCAAGTATAGTATGTAAGGTTTTGTCTCTTCATTGACTCGGAACATCTTGAGACCCAGTTCTATAATCAGTGTCTTTAGCCCGCAAGGAGTCCAATGGTGATGGTTTTGTATTTTTATGTAAATTTCATATATAATCAACAACAATAATGTTGTTGTTGTTGGTTGTGGCACCATACGCAACCATTAACCCGGCTCAAGGGAGATAGGGTCACCTTCCCTATTCTCCACTTGAGTAATTCTTGCCTGGCGTGTCCACGTCACGGGGGTGGGCATCCTACACTTCAGTAGGTCGGAGTGATAGGATGGCGGAGTTCAGGCAAGGACCCAGTCTCGTGGGGTATAGCACGGAACCCATGCCCAGGGTTACGGGTGAAGTCCTTAATGGCAGCGGCGGCGGAGGAGGAGACTTCGGTACGGCAAAGCTGGCAGACGAGGCAACCCTCCCTTCTGGGGATTAAATGAGAAGGGGAATTTTTCCTCAGCTTGTGTAGGTAGCAGTGAACGGCTTTGAAGGCGGATGAGGAACAAGTGTCCCAACGGCAGAGAAGGCGGAAGAACTGTCACCAGCAGCGTCTGTACTCCAGAGGAGCGGCTGCAAAAGGCGTCTGTTCCCCATGTTAGGGGCGGTCTAAAGTAAAAACCTGGCAGTAGGTTATAAAATGCCTTTGGGTGTGGCGAGCCCATCGAACAAATAGCCTATATTATGAAAGTTTGTGAATCGAGGCCTCGGAAACAGCTAGGGCGTCCCCCGGAGGCGACGCGCAGCTCCCGGTGTCCTGGGGGAGCTGTGAGAGGTAGGCTACCAGACGTAACGAAGGTTGGTTTCATTAATGTCATGACACTCAATAGAAAGGTAGAAGAGCTGGTTGATTATATGGAGAAGAAAGATATAGCGATGCTGGGAGTGAGTGAAACGAAATGGAAAGGGAAAGGGCGAAAAGAAGTGAAGAAAGGGAAAGGGTAGAGATTATATTGGAGTGGAGGACAGAAGGCAACGAATGGCGTTGGTGTCATATTGAGAGAGGACCTAGACCAGTATGTTGAAAAAATTGACCCGATTAGTGACCGGATTATCAAAGTCAGGCTTGGACTTGAGAGTGGTACAAAAGATTTTATACAGGTTTATGCTCCCCAAACAGGGAAGGTAGATGAATGTCTAGAAGAGTTTCTAGAAGAGCTGGAAAAGTGTATAGAAGACAAAGAAGTGATAATAATGGGAGACATGAATGCACATGTGGGAACAGATAGACAGGGAAAAGAAGAGATTATTGGCCCGTTTAGCTATGGAAACCAGGATGAAGAAGGAGACCTGTTAGTAGATTTCTGTAGGAGGAATGGATTAACTGTTGGAAATACCTGGTTTAGGAAAAAGAACTCGCAAAAAATAACTAGGTATGGATGGGGAGACAGGAAGACAAAGACAATGATTGACCTTATTCTGGTGGAAAAGGATAAACAAAGACAGTTAGTAGATGTGACAGCTATGTCCAGAGGAGATTTTGAAGGAGACCACAAAGTGGTGATAGCCAAAGTAAGGCTTGGTAAAATCACAAAACTAGTAGAAAAAAGGGAAAGAAAAATAAAGGTATGGAAACTAAAAGAGAAGGAGGTAATGGAAAAGTTTCAAGAGGAACTAAAACAGGAAATTCCCAAAGATGAAGCAAAAAGCATAGAAATGGAATGGACATGTTTTAAGAATGGATTTGTGAAGTGTGCAGTAAACACTTGTGGAAGATTATCAGGGAGGAAAAAGGAAAGGGAGACTCCTTGGTGGAACAACAGGGTAAAGGAAGCAGTTAAAGAAAAACAAATGGCATGGAGAAAGTGGATATGCAGCAAAGATGCAGAGAAATGGCAAAAATATAGAGAAGCCAAGAAGGCATGTCAAAAGATTGTACAAGAAGAAAAAAGGAAAAGCTGGGAAAGTTTCACTGAAACTCTAGAGGAGGATATCAAAGGAAGTAAAAAGGTTCTATATGGGCTAGTAAAAAACAGTGTGAAAGGTAGGGAAAACACAAAATTTGTAAAAACTGAAGCGGGACAGATATTGTATGAAAGAGATGGTATATTGAAAAGATGGGAAGAATACTTTTCAAAGCTACTGAATGTTAAACACATTGAACTGGATGAAGAAAGGGAACAAGAAGGAACAATGGAGGAAGAAGAAGAACAAGAAAAGGAGATATCTATGCTAGAAATAGAGGAAGCCATAAAGAAGATGAGTGGCAAAGCACCTGGAGTGGATGAGGTGACCACAGAAATGATAAAAGCAGCAGGACCAGTAGGGTTGCAGTGGCTGTATAGATTATTTAGAATAATTTGGAAGAAGAAAGAGATCCCAGAAGAATGGGGAAAGGGTTTAATTATCCCACTTTTTAAGAAAGGTGACAAAAAGGAATGTAACAATTACAGAGGGATCACCCTTATTGCCCATGTAGCCAAGATCTTTGAGAGAGTATTGGAAGGTAGACTGAGGAGGCAGACAGATGGAGAGATGGAAGAAGAACAGTATGGTTTTAGGAGAGACAGATCAACTTTTGATCTAATCTTTACACTAAGGCATATGATGGAGAAAAGATGGGAGTTTGGAAAAGACATGGTGATGACTTTTATTGATATTGAGAAAGCTTATGACAGTGTGCCTAGACAGGTGGTGTGGGATGTATTAAGAAAAAGGCAAGTTAACAGTGCAGAAGTGCAAATGGTGAAAGCTATGTACAAATATTGTGTCAGTAGCGTAAAGACCACTATAGGAGAAACAGAATGGTTCAAGGTGGAAACGGGTCTCCGTCAAGGAAGTGTATTGTCCCCCTTACTATTCATCATAGTCATGGATGAAATCCACAAGAATGTTAAACAGAGATTGGGACAAGAGGCAATAAAGGCCATGCTGTTTGCAGATGATATAGTGATATGGGGTGAGGATGAAAAGGAAGTACAAAAACAAGTAGATGTATGGAACCAAGAGATTGAGAAGTTTGGGATGAAAGTTAGCACAGAGAAGAACAAGACAATGGTAATGTCAAGGGGAAGTAAGGAGGGAAGAGGAAAGATAGAAGTGAACGGAAAAATTCTAGAAGTGGTGAAAAGTTTCAAGTACTTGGGAAGTGTGATCACAGAAGATGGAAAAATTACTGAGGAAATTGGAAAGAGAATACAACAAGCGAACAGCTTCTACCAGAGTGTTAGGGGTATTCTGTGGAACCAAGATGTCCCAAAGAAATGTAAGCAGGTATTATATTCAACCTATTATGGACCCGTACTAACATATGCAGCTGGAGCATGGACCACTACAAAAAGAGAGGAGAGTAGAATACAAGCAGCGGAGATGAAATTCCTAAGAGGTATAGAAGGGAAGGCCAGAAGAGATAAAATCAGAAACGAGGAGATAAGAAGGAGGACAGGAATCTTGAAGCTGCAGGACAGGATAGAAACAACCAAGTTAAAGTGGTATGGACATATGATGAGAATGGGAGAGGAGAGAGTGCCAAAGAAAGCTTTTCTGGAAAAGGTTTCGGGGAAGAGACCGCGCGGAAGGCCCCGAAAGAGATGGGCAGATACAGTGTGGGAGTGCGTGGAGAAGAAGGGAGGAAAACCTGAAGATGTACTTAAAGGGGGAGAGGAGTGGTGGAGAGACAGGCAACGTTGGAGGTCCTTGATTCACAACCCGACCCAGGAAGCTGGAAACGGGAAATGAAGAAGAGAAGAACAATAATGTTGTGGGTTTTACGTCCTTTTTAACTACTTCGGCTTTGAGAGATACTGAGGTGCCGGAATTTTCCCCCGGAGGGGATCTTTGCCAGTAAACCTACAGACACAGCTCTCTCACATTTTAGCACCCTCAAATGCCAACTGACTGTGCCGGGATTCGATCCCGCTATCTTGGACACAGCAGGCGAGAATGTTATCATCAAGCCACGCAGCCAGTCGATTTCTCGATAGATCAGCAACATGTCCACTTATTCAACATTGGAACATATCACAAAGAAATGAATAAGTTTTGTGTTGTGACCACAATCAAAGAAGTGGAGTTAATGCAAGTCACCTGTTTATGTTGTTCTAATGGGGCATGCTTTGCAATACCTCTGTGTACTAGGCAGCAAAGAAGTAATACAACTATAAATGAGCGGTCAAATTGCCGCCTGCGATCGCGCGTGTTATTCCAAACAGCGCGAGGGCTAGAAGGTTAAGATAATTCCACTGCTTGTATCATCTGGTGCCATCACAGAATAAAGACTATGATTGTAAATTATGTTCTGTATATGACACAGGCTGTCATGTTCTAGTCCAACCCACAACACTTATTCACATTATTAGCCCAGCATGTTAATTCCTTTTCCCCTCCTTTCCACTTTCAGAATGTCCGCAAGGGCACACAAGATCCCTTGCATTAACCGACAAGCCAGTGTGTCATATACAGAACATAATTTACAATCATAGTCTTTATTCTGTGATGGCACCAGATGATAAAAGCAGTGGAATTATCTTAACCTTCTAGCGCTCGCGCTGTTTGGAATAACACGCGCGATCGCAGGCGGCAATTTGACCGCTCATTTATAGTTGTATTTTTTTTGTTTTACTCAGTCTTTTTGTGAATGAATAATGGACAATATAGTTAAATAACTCGATATACACATATTTAGATGCTTAAAGTAACTTTATTTACATATATTTAAACGACAAGGTAATGATGAACCCTTAATCATAACAATTTTGAAATAGCATATTAAGTAAATTTGACCAGGCGGTCACACAAATTATCTTGAACAGAAAAGATAAATATTTAAAAGGTAAGGAACTGAAATACGTCTCTAATTTGAGAAAGCATCACTGAACACAATCGTTTTGAATTTTAATCAGGTACGATGCACTCTCTTGCAGTAAGCTAAACCATATCGATATCATTGTCCTCCAAACTTTCGTCGCAAATGTTACAGGTTACTTGAAGCGACGAATGATTTTTGCACACAAATCTTGTGCATTTGTGGCACATCAAACGAGTTCTGTTGTTCTTTTTAGACCCACAGTAATAGCTAATAGGTCACCTGTTTGATAAAGTTCCCTTGCTGGTTGTTGTTCCCTGTACTAATATACAGTTCTTTAGGAAGGCACCAAAGTTTTGCACAATCCTTTAAATTGTCGGCCATTAGATCCATCGCTAAGTTGAAGGTGTATTTTCTCCTTACAGTGGTGTCATCAGGGTGATTTGCTTGGAATATCTTCAACGAATTTATTCCAGCAACATCGAGTAAGCGAAAAAAAGCTGCCATAGGCCATCTTTGCGTTCTTCTAGAGGTAGAGCATCTCGAACTCATCAAGTCTACTGTGTCCACACCTCCTTTAGTAGAATTATAATCCGTCATTTGCAGAGGTTTCCAGGTTTCTGGGTCAGTCTCGTCAGCATCGTGCATTGTTGACAACAGTAGTACAACCTTCTTTCGTTGTAGTGACCACAGAAATCAAGGTTTTATCATCCTGGCATGAAAATTGATACTTTCCAGGAACTAAATGCTTATTTTCTGTCACAAATTCAGGAGGAATCTCCCTTTTATTTCTCCTCTGGGTGGGTGCCTAGAAATGTCAGACCTACTCCCCGTAAGTACTCGGCAAGTGGGTAACTGCTAAAATAGTGATCAGTAGTTACGTTCCGATTTGTACGTTTTATTGGATCAGTCAATCTTTTCACTACATCAAAAGGTTTGTTTGAGGTTACGTAAGGCCCGGGCTTTTGCTTTCCACAATATATCTCCACGTTGTAAGTGAAGAATGTACGGGAGTCACACAACGCATACATTTTCAGGCCGTATTTTGCCGGCTTTTTGGCCATGTATTGCATAAAACCGCAACGACCACGGTATGCTATCAGAATTTCATCCAGTCACAAATTCGCTGGGATTATATGAACACTGGCAGTTGGCAACAAATTTCGCAAATAGTTCCCATATAGGGGCCAGCTTGTCGTAAGCGGAAGGTTCAATTCTTGTTTTCAAGTCATCGAAGGCTCCTCAACAGAAATCGAAAACGATTTTCACTAAAATTGGCACGCAGAATTGTTATTCCAGTCCAGTTATCAGTTAAAAGTTCTAACAAATTAGTTCGGTTTCCCCTTTTTACAGCCATCAAAAACCGCTAATATTTCTGATATTTCTCTGTAGTCCCTCTCCCGACCTTGAGGATGTTCCACTCTTTTCATAGCGATAAAAATGTTTGTATAGTTGACAAGATCATTAATCATGTCTTCACTTATAATTTGAAGAAAGCATTCCTGTCCAGTTTTGCACTGGCGAGCAAGTCCCCTAGGGCCAGGGAAAATTTTTGTTATGTTTTTTTATTTCGTTTTTGAATTTGCAGCAACAGGTTTATTTACCCACAACGTTTCACAATCCTTTGCAATGAAGTAGCGAACACTGTCGATGTCATAGTCGTCCTCTTCATCTGGGCTATCTACATCCACTACAGAATCACTGCTATGCCTGTCTTCTTCAATTTGTTGTGGCTCAAAATCTATGTCATCTAGATGGTCGATTTCGTTATCTTCTCCATCTTCGCCTACGTCCTCTAGATCTTGTAGAATTTGTAGAATGTCGTCAGGTTGGCAGTATCGATCCCTGGGAGAAAGACATTTATTTATTTTGTGCGGTAGGTATGTTTTGTTCGAATACGTTTGAAATATGTATCCTCATGGAGTACCCATTTAGTAATTGCTTAAAATACTCTAATAAACTTAAAATATGTACTTACATTTTTGGTTATTACTTTAGAGAAGCACTTGATCTTCTGTTCCACGCGCGCTCGCAAGGCGGTTTTGTGGCCGTCCATGCGACCGGGACTACTTTGACACTGAATTGCTACGAGCCGTGGCGAGTTGAAGGCCAAATGTGAAGGGCATCTGGTGACAAGATAGCCAACTAGAGAATAACCTTAGTCCACCATAGTTTCTCAAATCCGATTATACATACCGCGTTTTTTTTCCAAATTGGCGGCCAATTTGCCGCCAATGCGAGCGCTAGAAGGTTAAAGGAAGAAATCCCTCTCGGCGTGCCAGAAGGCAGAGGTAGATTTCACCACGCAAAGACAAAAAGAAAGCTGAATGTGATTTCCTGTGCTGACATTGTCATGGTAAAGTTTGGCTCTTCCTTCATCAATTGGGCATCATTAGAGATACGGGAAAATCGCAATTGCGATAAATTCGAATTTTACTTTTTTCTCCTTTTTTCAACTACCTGGTAACTAATATGACTATACCCAAAATTTGCGAAACTGAATGTGCGACAAAGTGCGATAACTAAGGGTTCTTGCGAATTATTCCCATAAATGCGAAAAGTGACGAATTCACCGATTAATGTTGAATGTTTTATTACATTTTCGCGCCGCAACTTTGAAATTTGCGAGTTCCCAGCAATGAAAATATCGGCTAAATAATCGATATTTACCTGTAATAATTGATATGTACGAACATCGATTATTGTCGTGAAAACAATTGATTACGGTAAAAGTCAATTTGAAAATGGTGCTGTTATTGCCGCATAATATCCACTGTTTATCGCCAGTAAAACGATGTTTTTGGAGAAATTATTTCGTAGCTTCATTTGGTTGTGCTAATAAAAGGAATATTCCAATCGTTTGTGCCGATTCTTTTTAAAAATTAGAGCAATAAGGTTATGCTTAGACCTATATAGGTTTATATCGCGCCAGCCCTCATTTCTTGTATTTGAAATGAAAATGAAAACTCTAAAGTACGTATCGTGATATGAATAGACAATATTTGTTAGGCGTTCTCTTTGCTTTGGGGAATGTTGTATAATATGATGAAAGTATTCTCTACCATGTGCGAGTTATAGGTTATGTTACATGTCGTCCGGCGATTTCTCCGTGAATTCGTATACTGTTTTACAGATTGTCAGTCAAGAGTCTCAAAAAGGTATACCAGTAATTGCGTGTTTGCATATTCTGTTTAACTTAAGAAAACCTTTGAGACTGATAAGATGTGATCATTTAAATCTTTGAAGTAGATATGAAAGGTGCACAATAAAGTTCACAGGATTGTCAGCATTCGTCTACACCAGTTGCATTGGCAGCAGTGTGAAGTCTCCTGTTGTGTGTGTGGTTTTTATTTTAACTAAGGGAGTGTTAGAAGTATTAAAATCCTAATATCAGTATTAAAGAAATGTAGAAACTTGACACCATACATTTTTCAGAAATGTGAGATCTCTGAAAATAAAGGCATTAGCCTGGCTAATTGGCAAGATTGAGCTCAAGTACTGTTGGTTGGTTGTATGACGTGAGACGAAGGTACCTGAGCTATGCTGAAAGATCCAAAGGTCATGTTCTCATTATGCAATCAACAATATCAGGTGTTGTGCAGCAACTCAAATATTGAGGGCCGGCAGAGAGTTGTATTAGTTCACTGGTACCAAGGTGCCAATTGTTAGAATAAAGAGAGCTGTGGTCAGGCGACAATGCTTGTCTCATAATGTTGATTATTCAGGTACGTATTGACGTAACTATAACTTTGAAAGAATAATAAAATTTCCGCCTTTCAATACTGTTTATTGCTATTACTTACAGGGACATGTTTCGGGGGCTAATACTCCCCCTTCATCAGCCTGTTCAACAAAACTTCACAAAGGAAAAACTTTCCTTGTATAAGCACATACAAAACACAGATGTTAAGCTTATATTTACATATGTTTCCTATGTACTTGAATATTTTGAAGAAAAAAAAAGTACTGATACAAATAAAGTTTTTTCATATAGTAATATTTATGATAAGAGTATCCAACACAATATGATTGAATATATACAGGTTTCTCCTTGTCACCTTGTTCGTGAAGTTCTAGGTTCGAACGGCTCTAGGTACCATCTTGAAGTTCTGTCTTTTCCAAGGTAAAATTCTCGGTCAAGCCTATCCAGCTCAATTTCTTGTCTTCTGTCTTTCTGGTCACTCTCTTCTGAACTGCTTCCGCCACTTTCAGTGTCAGGCCTTTCTTCAATGAAGTCATCTTCTTCATCTCCATGAGATACTCCAAGAACACTTTCCTTATCACTCTCAGTTTCTGCAAGCCAGCGGCATATTTGTTCACTATTTAACTCAGACATTACTCATCGATCAATGTATTGATGATGATGATTGTTGTTTTAAGGGGTGTAACATCTAGGTTATCGGCCCCTAATGGTTTCGGTGATAGTGAAAAATGAGATGAGGCAAATAAAGGACAGGAGGAAAAGAAATGCCCTCAACCCTCGAAGAATGAGGGTTGAGGGACTTGGAAGGAAGGAGAGCCATAAAAGGCAGATAGGAAAGTGGAAGAGGAGAGGGTCGTCCCACAGGTAATGGATAAACGGGGGAAAACCGGACCCAGCTCAGGAATCCCTCGGGGTCGCCAACTCCCGAACTCACCAGCTGTGAACCCCTGAGGGTGTAGCAAAATCTAGGGTGCACCAGAAGTGGTGGGGCTACATACACCCTGCCTCCTTGAGGGCCTTGAGCAGAAGGCAGGAGATAGCATGAAAAGAAAAAGAAGGCTGACCCCCGCAGAAGGAGGGTGCCAGAAAAGATGAGACAAGGGCCAATTAAGGCGGGAAAGGAAGAGACTCCCTAGGCCTCGGATACCCTAATGCCGTCAGGGTCGGAAGAGAACAAGAGTTGACCAAGTGAGGTCAACAGGAAATAAGACGGAGAGGAGCCCGGCACAATTAAGTGGAAGCAATGGCGAATTCAGCTGGGGCCCCGTGGTCGCTAACCCACGTCCCACTAGATGTGAGCCTCTGGGGGGCGATCAACAAGAAACTACTTCAGAAACAAAAAAAGTCACGTAAATAGTCGCGCGGATTACTATTGTAATCCAAACCATTTTAAAATTCCACAAAAAATCGATGCGTTTGCTTTGAGCGCTACCACTTGACTGACAGCAGTGCGGGTATGTGACCGGAAGGTAGATGACCGCTCAAGGTCATAAGTGTTGCCAATCCTTAGCTGTTGCAGCATAAAACGTACCCCTGGATTACAATAGTAATCCGCGCGACTACTCCAGCGTTAAATGCTTGAATGCCGTTTATAAGAAACACACATATTTCCAATCCTGCACATGTTTGAATTAGTTTCCGTGCATATTATTTTGAACCTGTTAAAGTTTTATTGTTCCTGGTGATGAACTTTTAAATGCTCCAAAATGCTAATGTTTAAATCACAAAATGCTCCAAAATGCTATTTTTTTTAAATGAAAGTGCCACAAAATCAATTTCAAAATGCTGTTTTCTCGTATCCTTAGGCATCATCTTATAATTCCAAAAACATTTTGCTCATACCTCGGCCATAAGGGTGGGTCATATAAAAAAATCTTTCGGACAAAAGTTGCAGGTAATTTTATAGCAATATTGACCATTTTAAAATGGTTTTGATATTGAGCCTATGAAGTTAGGTATGCATTTTCCCCCCTCTAATTCCCTGAACTTGGCCGACATTTTGAATGGTTATATTTTATGTATGAATTGAAAAGTGATTGGTGCAAAATGACTGTAGTTATCGTGCCCACAAGAAAGTGATATATATACATCAAAAGTATACATAAACTTTTGAACTGATGGTGGTTTTGGGGTCTAGGGGATGTGAAAAGCGAAGATATGTTAAAAATTTCCAGAAGTCGCAACATGGTACCCATTGCAATAGGTATCTTTCTAATGTAATCTACCTAAAACATCTAAACATGACAAAAGAAAATTTGAAAAATCACTACATTAAATTATCTCAAAAATACCATTTATGGACCCTATTGATTTTATTAAAATATTCTGAAATCATTATTTTAAGCAAGTTCTTAAGACAGCACATATGAAATATAGGATGCAGAGTTTATGGAACTTCAGCATGGATAAAATACAATGTAAGGGAAAGGATCTTACCCCTCCACACATGCCAGTTTGCCCTGCTGTCTTACGGCTACCTTTCTCCCATGGCTCCAAATGAGTTACCTTGTAGTAGATCTCATCTATCACCTCGTGGTATGTCTTCAATTCATACAAATTAACTGAAATGAGAGCAATTCATTAGTTGCAGCAGTGTTAATACAAGCAATATACTCATGACTTAAAACACCACGTAGCATTTGAAAATTAAAGTATAAAAGCATTTTAAAGACAAGAGTAGTGGGGCACTTATTTTGATAAATGGAATAATACCGCTCAAATAAGAATCACATACAAAAATATTCTGGTAATGTGAGCAATATACTGCACTAATATGGAAGTCCTTACCTTTAAAGTAATGGGAAGACTGGATATTAGTCAATATTAGAGGATTTAAATTCATCGTTCTTTCATTACCCCACAGAGGTAGAACATTATTTTTCTTTTCAAGCTTTGGATATGGTTTCTTCTCATCCTCAACATTGGGGCTGGAATTATTCCATGGACTGCCTGAACAAGAAAAAGAAACACACTCTATGATAACCTTGCAGCAATCATGCTTCAAATAGTAAGATGTAGACAAGGACTGTTTTAGCAAAAACACTGGAAATTCATGAAACAATGAAAACACACTTGAAATAGCAAGACATTGCCCAGAACTTCACTTAGAACAGACATTCTTTTGTACCAACAAAATGGAAATCCTGTTCTCAAATATTATAAATCTTACTGCATAGGCACAGACTTTAAAAAACTATGTTTTGTTCCCGCTAACATTCTTCTGAGGATATACACTAGACTCCCTCCTCTATACAAAACTTTTGATTGATCAATTGACAGATTAAAGGCATTTTAAGGGTTCCTACATTTGGGTCATATCACTCAAATACAGATTGTGCGAATGTTGGTGAAACTAAATTTAAATGAAGGCAGGTTCAAATTAGGTCATTCCAGATAACTCCTTGAGATTTATATTAAAAACTTCTAAGCTATCTAAGCTTTTTGTGACCTCGCAGTTCTGCCCCTTAAAAGAACAATAAGTAACTACTAAGCTTTTTGACATGCAACTAGAAATTTATTGGGGCAATATAATATAAATTTCAATTGGATTTGGTTGCTACAGCAGATGAGCAACAAAAACAAAAACAAACAAAAACCTCCCTGTGAGTGAGGAAGCAATCGGATGGAGACAGCAAGGAAATATAATGTAACAGTGGGATCAGAAGCATCGGATGAGAAAAAGTAACGTGAGATGGCACAGCTACCAGTAAGTTGCTATCAGATGCAGTGAACATTAACAGGTGAGGAGTAGCAGCTTGTTTAAGCATGCATACTAGTACCCTCTTGAACTACAAGACATTCCCCTAGCCCACTAATGGGTATGTATTCAGTATTTTCTTCATCATACCAACTCGAGCTTTGAAATTGCATGTTTAAGATGGGCAACATTAAATTTGTTAGGTAAATGGAAACATTTACCCTTCCTTCTGTGGTCAGTATGGTACTTCCACTTTTTTTCCCTCCTAGTTCTTAGTTGATATTGCAACTTTTCAGTCAGGCAACAAAATATAACCCCATTACTGAGAAATGTAAACACAACCTGAAAAAAATAATTACATGTGATTAAACAACATCGTCAGATGCTAAAGTTCAAATCTACAAGCCAAAATAGCTCTACAAGACACTACTAAATCCCACAATGCCAACCATGAAACAGAAAATCGGTCCTCAAACACTAACTTTCATAGGATCGACAGTATATGGCTAATACAGCTGTTAAAATCTGAAGTGTTAAGACCCCTTAAAAAGAATATTTTTATTAATACCTACAAAGCTGCTAGGCTGAAAAATCACAAATCCACTCATAAATGGTCACCCTCCCTCCTCAAACTAATCCATCATGGCTTGGCTAATACTGCTGAGAAATACTGAAAGCAATAAGCCCCCAGAATAGAAATAAAAAATTAAATATAAACAATGAATAAGTAAGCTTTTAAAAAGTGCATTGCAAAGTTGCTACAGTATACCGTATGTTGATTTTATCTGAATGTGTATTGGTACCTGTACTTCAAGTCAAATACTTATTAGGCCTACTATAAAACATTTAAGTGGCAAGCCCTAAAACAATCTACGAATTTGAACACAAATAAGCAGTAAAAGCTACAAGTGTAGAAAACCAAATAGTCAGTGTTTGTCCACTTATACTGTGCTGACTGAATATTGAAACACTGACTATTTGGATTTCTATACTTGAAGGTTTTAATTCTAATTTATGTTCATTTTTGTTGATTGTTTTGGGGGCTTATCACTTAAAAGTGTTTTATAGTAATAACCATTTGACTTGAAATACCAAAACACGTTCAGATAAAATTAAAATAATCAACTTTGCAACACACTTGCAGAGATTTACTAAATCAGTGTTTATATTTCTATTCTGGGGGCTTATTGCTTTAAATCAGTGGTTCTGAACCCGCAGAAGTCTGCGGACCACTCTGCCTGAAATTGAATCACCACTCACCCCCCAATACACCTTATCAGTTGTAACCCTTCCTCAAAAACACTTATTTTAAAGATATTTCAATTCAAAACCTGATAGTCATCGCCGTGAATACATTCGTACGATTCTCGTTCAACGCACATCGTTTTTTTGCCACTTTTTATACGTGCTGGTGGACCCTTTTCTCCCGCGGACCACTCCTGAGGCAGTTGCGGACCACTGGTTAAGAACCACTGCTTTAAATGTTTCTCAGCAGTATTAGCAAAGCCTTCGTGGATTTATTTGAAGGGAGGGTGACCGTTTAAGAGTGAATTTGCGAGTTTTGAGCCTAGCAGGCTTATAATTATTAATAAAAATATTCTTTTTAAGGGGTCTTAACACTTAAGTTTTTTAACAACTGTATTAGCCATATTTTTTAAAGATTCTTTCGATCCTACGAGGGTTGGTGTTTGAGCATAGTTTTTTTCCATTTTATGGTTGACATCGTGGGATTTAGTAGGGTCTCGTAGAGCTATTTTGCCTTGTAGATTTGAACTTTGGGATCTGATGATAATTACATGGTGAGCGAACATATATATTTTCTCCCTCGGTTCAAATATAAACCGCGATACATACATGTCTAGGAGAAATTATTAGTGTAGTCGATGACTATTGATGTTCATATGTCCTATGTTTTGGCTTGAATTGCCGCCATATTGGTCAGCTATATGAGGTTACAAACAGTGCGTCGATACATGCCAATGTAGTAACGTGTCAAGTGAGAAGTGTGGTGATGAGTTACGAATGTTCATATATTACTTTTAGTTGGTCAATTTAATTTAATTGAAAAGTTGCACTGAACTCTTCTAAAGCCATAGCGATACAAAAACATTGGTCGCTACTAAGTTAGACGACTATCTGGACAAATATTACTGCTTGTACCACATTGCTTAAACCTTTAGTGCTGTCCATGACATCATGCTGCCATTTTGTGTCTAGGAGAATTTTGTAGTATCAAGTATCGTGATCTATACTACTCCCTCTTCTGTAATCTGCAACAAATATTTTTACATAACTTTTGTTTGTTTGTTTGTTTGTTTCCCCTCCCCCTGCATTTTCCAGCAATTGGGAATATATAGTGTTGACCGATTGAATATTTGAAATTTCAATTGTCAATAAGGCAATACTGAAAAAATGGCTTCAAAGCTCTCTATACAGTACTGCTCTTAGTTTGCACCAGGTTATTATCTTGACTTTGTTGTTCCAGAAGGAAACTGGTCCATTACGTAAACAGGCATGATTCCATGCATAGTGCAGTTTCGGTGTCTTGCATTTAACACTCATTACACGAGAGCTTCTTTGTGGAATACTGTTTTCTCCAACCAATGAATTCGAGTAATCCTGGAATTTTACTGAGGTTTAGCCATTACTGGTATAGTACATCAATTGCTATTTAGAAATTCACTTGCACAATCTATAATTTATGAATGCGATACAACAGAACTGTTTACCAGAATATGTTGTTCACTGTGCATGTTCATATCACCTAACTTACTTCTGCTAAATTTGGTTCAATAGTTACATTTACGTTTGAAATTAGCAGAACATATGGCTTAATTAGAAAATTGAGTATTTACATAATTTAGCACACATTTCCAGTGAACTAGTTGTAATGAACAGCAATTTCAATTGGTAATGTCCACTAGCACGTATTATCCGTAGGCCTATTTACGAAATTGTGAGTGTCAAAGGCAGGTTCTCGTCTCCTTCACTGTTACCAAATACTTAACAGATTATTTCTGGTATTCTTATGAGGAAATAAAACTAAAAAAGAAAGGAGATCCTCTGCTACACTGCGGAACATCGAATCATAAATATGTTTTTCAGATCTAGATAATGAATAGGCCTACCTGTTAACCTTGCTAACAAGCTCTCTAAGAAGGTTATATTACAGGTGAGCACGTGTTTACACCACTCGCAATTTGCATGAGGATAGGTCTGTAAACCAGTTTCTTTATAACATTGTTAATGCACAAAGTTAGCTATTTTTGCATTGAACTTACAAGGATAAGTACCAAGCCAGATTAAGAAAAGAACAGCAATGGCACGATACTGATTTAAAGGAGGATGATGAGATATGTTTGAAAAGCACTCTCGAGTCGACAAATGATTAAGAAATCAGCTAAACACGGTGTCAACACATTTCTGGTCGTCGAAATGGATAGATTATTATAAATCTCAATTGTTTTACAAGTTTTCCACTTGTAAAACAATTATAAATTCAATATGGAAAAATGACAGTATTAAAAGATATTCATTAATCTCACGATTAAACGTATCGAGCACAAGCGATGCGGGTAGTATCTGTACGCGCCAACGGGCAAGTTGTGCTATAGACTGTCACCTTTTCGTGATCGCATAATACAAGGGAATTCTGAAGAATATGCCTCCCTGAAAGACTAATGATATGGTTGTTGTTTGAGTCTCCAGTCTTTTCACTGGATTGATGCAGCTTTCCATGCCACCCTGTCCTGAGCTAATAGTTTCATCTCTACATAGCTACCACACCCTACATCCGAGGCAATCTGTTTAACATATTGTAACCTTGGTCTACCCCTACAGTTCTTGTCCTCGACGCTTCCTTCCATAACTAAGCTTACTATTCCTGGGTGTCTTAGTATGTGTGCTACCAACCTATCTCTTCTCTTCATTAGCAGTCGCCAGAAACGTCTCTCATCTCCCACTAATACCTCTTCGTTTGTAACCCTATCTACCCATCATTCTCCTGTAACACCACATTTCAAATGCTTCAATTCTCCTCTTTTCGGCTGCACCAATAGTCCATGTTTCACTTCCATAGAGTACCACGCTCCAGACAAAGGCCTTCAAGAATGACTTCCTAATACCTACATCTATATTCGATGTGAACAGATTCCTTTTCTGTAGAAATGCTTTCCTTGCCTGTGCTAACCTAGTATTAATATTTTGCAAAAGTTCCACCTAATCAATACCTTTAGCCTATTGTATTATATATAAATGATCACTTAGTGGTCATTGGTACATGTTTCGAGGCCTAATTGTTTTGGCCCCTTCATCAGTCGATATAGATAAAATGTGGTTGTAAATAATAATAATAATAAACATTCCCTTTAAAAACCCTATTATGGTGTACCATAATGAAAGGTGAAAGATGTTTACCCCAAAGATACATAAGGAAATAAAATACATAAATAAATAAATAAATAAATAAATAAATAAAGAATGAAGGAAGGAAAGAAAGGAAGAAAGAAATAGTTGAAATTTGAAAAAAACAACAATGTGAACACACTCGAAAATTTCACCTTTTCTTGCTGATCACTGAAATTGTGCACTCTTCATGTAGTCCAAGTCTTCTGAAATATGTGGCGACAATAACACATTTAAAGATAAACCACACGCTGTATTGTGGCTTGCAGATGTCAACGAAACTACAATGGCTCAGCTCTGTAGCAGTTCCACCTCACTGCGGTCTGCAGAAGCTAAACGAGACAACATAATCTGCTCCGTGGCAGCATTACAGATTATATTAATATGCCAAATACAATCCACCAGTGATAAATGTATTGCAAGGATCACAATACTTCACCATAGATGAGCCCCAAAAACCATGAAGCTGCAGTGCCGAAACAACATCTTACCAGAATGCTCTGGAATATTGAATGATGGAACAGGCCTCCAGTTTGAGATTAAACCATTAAGAAAGAATGGAATATGTCACCTATAAGTCTATTAGCAATATTTCAACTTACTTCAGGTTAAACGATAACATGTTATTGACCCCACCACATAGCAAGAAACGGAGAGCTCTCGCATAATGGGGTGTGTGCGCCCCATGTGTACAGACTACCCGCCCGGGCTCAGCGGGCTTTACGTGACACAGTTCTTTCACGGGCTATCGTCATGTTTATGTGTTTAAATGCACTTTATAAATAAATATATTTCCGTTTACTTTTCAAGAAATGCAAGATTTTACGTTCACTATTGAGACTGGTTCTTAAGTTTAGGGGCTGCGACAATGCGGTCATGTAGCCCCGTGTACTTTGGGTGTGTGTAGAATCTGTCTGATAACCGGTGTGTATTGTGATGACTATTAGTGTGTGTATCTGTTTTTTAATTTAAGTACTGCAACTTAGAATTTTTCAAATAGTTCCTACTTTTGCCACCAAGTGTCACCGTCAACAACTACTAGGCCAGAGGTTCAGAACATAGCTACCAGACGCCACCGCAGTCGGCTCTTGGCAACGAACATAGAAACCTAAGAGCGTTGTTTACATTCTTAACCTATCCAATTTAGCTTCACACAGGTGCAATTAGTGGAAGGTTCTTTAACATGCCATAAATCTATGACATGGGACCGCCGGCTTTACTTCCCCTCCGAAGGAAGGCATACTGAGGGATTTGTAACGCTCTTAAAAAATCCGACGGGTTTGAACCCGCTATCTTGGGCATAGAAGCTCAGCATACTACCGACTACGCCACCGAAGCCGCTCACTATTGAGATTATTTGGAAGATTTTGGTACAAACCACACCTTCTAATTCCCTCTGGTTTAGGAGCTTGAGTTTTGTGAAACATACACATTAGCGTATTATAAAATAAGATGTTATCATGCGTTCTACGTTCATTCAGCGCTACCATGGGCTGATTTTTATTTTATCATGAACTGGACATTCCTTTAAAATTTGTGTTAATTCTGAATGAGACCAGAACGTGGCTTCATTCTTTTAAAATGTATATTAATTCTGAAGAGACCAGAACGTGGCTTTTACATATGTTGTTTCTTTGTTGTTTCTTCTGGGGGACATTGAAAATCCACAGCCTGCTTCCAGTCTCCGACCGGGTCAGGAATGGAATGAATGAAGCCCCCATCTAGCGGCGAGGATATGAAGTGTGCCGGCTGCCGAAGCCTGTCGCACTCCTCTGGGGCAGTGATTAAATTAATGACAGAGTGAAATGAAATGATAGTGGAGAGTGTTGCTGGAATGAAATTGTGACAGGGAAAACCGGAGTACCCGGAGAAAAACCTGTCTGCCTCCGTTTTGTCCAGCACAGATCTCACATGGAGTGACCGGGATTTGAACCACGGACCCAGCGGTGAGAGGCCGGCATGCTGCCGCCTAAGCCACGGAGGCTTCTGGGGGACATTACCAATTCAAATTAGTAACCCTAGTCACAACTACACCTGAAATACCTAAATTAAGTAAATATGTGATTTTATTGCTCGTTAACAACGGCAGCCATGTTCCGACAACGCATGATTCTCGTTCAATTGTCAACAAGGCGCACACATTGAGGTACTCACATTGTTCCCAACACTAATTAAGGATTATTGGCATGTGACAAAAACCTGGGGTGTAAAGTGTATATCTAGTTAATGCGGCCCGCAGGCTAAAACTACTGTCAAAACCCATTCGATTGGGCAAAATGAAGGTTAGAATGGTCGGGTTGAGGTGCGGCCTTGGCCATTGGAATATAGCGGGGCACTGTTGACAACTCATTATGCTGTAACCATTGTCAAAAATCATTGCTTTGGACGAGTTAGTGCACTTTATGTACGTATTGTGCAGATATACAAGTTCACGTAACGAATATTTTACATAAGGCATTACAGCACTACACACAATCACAATAAAACACTACACAATACGATATACAGTACCAGTACACAGTAGCTTTATAAAACACTGAAAGACAAACACCCCCATTAGCTCAGAGCTAGGACTCTACAAAAGAGCGAGTGAATACGGCTGGTGACGACGCGCCAACCTGGCCCGGGACCAGCGGCCAAGGTCGAGCGAAGGTTTGCACAATAGCCTATGTGCCGCTCATAACGTGCGCTAAAACAAGACAAACGTTTCGAATGACATTTCCATGGGGACCCATTCCTATAAATCGGACAATAAATCGACTGGCTAAGTGATTCAGATGTACAGGTTCAGTAAACAATATAATAGACGTAAATGTCGTTATTTCCTTACTGAAGCTAAATTAATCAGAGTAACCGGAAACTTCATAAGGAGATGCCGGTAATGTTTGGCAGCGGATGGGGATCATTATCAGCATCTACTGTAAGAATGGTGAGTAAAAATGCACGATACTGATTTTCAGCACCGTATTCTGCCGTCTATAAACGCGCGCGGCAGCCAGGAACTGAGCTGTCACTGGTGGAGCGCGTGAACGAGAATGTCCATGCCAAGCAAAAATAAAGACCCTGTATTACTATATCATCTCCAGATACCATTACTACAGGTATTTTGGCCAATTTCATTACTTACAATTTTTTATACACATGTTCTCCTACTCTGCAGCGCCACCCTGTTTCTTTTGTTTCTGAATACAAAGAATTGTGTTAGTTAGGTATTGTTGTTTTAAGGGGTGGAACTACGAGGTCATCTGCCCCTAAAGAAAAAGAATTATGTTCCAGGTGGAAATTTCTGTATGTGTAGTTGCATTCACCACAGAACGATTTGCTCTACTGTAGACCTTTTACCATCTTGAACTTGAAATCTTTCTGAAACATGAACTACGGTAATCACGTTGCTCCACTCACAAAGAAGTCCTGCAGAATATTTGAGCGGCTTGCCACTAGAGCACAGCAACGCTCATTCGTACGAGATCTATATTCGGATCTAAAAATGCTCACTTGACGAGTGAAACGTGTCATTCATTTAAACCACCAATTATTAGAGAAATGTGACAATATGAGTATAAATTCATGTAACATTCCTTTCAGGTAGTAGGGTGTTAAAATAATTGTTACTCCCTGCCCATCTAGGGCACACTTGTGTTGGCCAACTGTTAATAGAATACAAAGGCAACAGTGAAGAATGACTTCTAATATTCTACCAGTAAATCTACCGGCATGTGTGCCTCAGCCCTAAGTACCTTCAAATGCCCGACAATTGCATCTGGATTCAATCCTGCAACCTGGGGAGATTTTGAGCACTGCATGGCATTTGAAGGATAATGAAAATAAAGGGCTCAAAATGTTTACACAGACAGCACCTGCAATATCAAAATGGCTTGATGTTTCTGAACAGCATAATCGTTCACACATCTCTCCTCCCTCAGCAGAGGGAATCTGTGGATAGCAGAAACTCACTCTAAGGGAGGGGGGGAACACACTAAAAAAAATGTCAGTAGGTTATGCTAGGTCCATCCATGTGACAAATCGAAGTGTCAAACAAAAACTTATTTTATATGCATGAATGTCAAACAAGTATAGTCTACCAAAATTACATACCATGGCCTTTTATTTTTTAAATTAAATTTGCACACATTGTGCACTCTCAGAGTTTGCATGTCATTTTGTGGTATCTGTCGCATGGGCTGCGGCAAAGTTTGCACACACATAGTTCATTTGGATGATGGTAGACGTCTTTTGTATAAATCTGGTGGTGAAAACCATGGACTGCAAAGCACATCATAGCCAGTCTTAATTCATAATTGGTATTCATCCATTCTCTGTTCATCATTGCACCTGTAGCACAAACTGGTGACATATTTCCTCCCTCTTTTCTTGTAGGCCTAATAGTAGACTTGGGTATGCTTCAGATGATGGCAGTGATTCTTTGAGTACATATAAGTAACCAAGCATGAGGGTGTACACTTTGAAACCACTGTCTTTTTCAATTTGTTGATTTCCTTGAGGTGGTTCTTTTTGAGTTGTTCCCACACTGTCAAGCTGTATGTTATGATTGAGGTGATTTTTAACTTGACACAGACATTTTCTTTTGTGAATATATTCACAAAAGAACACTCTTGGCTAAAAGTGTATGTAAACGCGGCAAAATAACAGAGAAGGGAGTTTATGCTATCCAATTTAGCTTCACACAGGTGCAATTAGTGGAAGGTTCTTTAACATGCCATAAATCTATGACATGGGACCGCCGGCTTTACTTCCCCTCCGAAGGAAGGCATACTGAGGGATTTTTAACGCTCTTAAAAACTCCGACGACTTCGGCCGGGTTTAGAACAAAGTTCCAGTAGGTGATATGCTCTGACACAATACAATTAAATCACAATACATACACTCGAGAGTGAGAACTGACGGGTTCTAACAAACTGTGTGTTGGTTGCAGTGCCGCAATATTTACTGAAAATTCCAAAAATTTAGGCCCTTCTCTAAAATAAAATATTCACATGATAAATCAAACTAGCCTACAAGAAACAAATATAAAATAAGCATACAACCACCACTGATATCGTATCACTTGTTCCATTGCATTGAGGAATGTGAACATGATTGAGGTCTCAGGTTGTATAGTTATAGAGCCCTAATACAGGTAATAGAAAGATTTTTTTTCTTTATTTTTCTATTGTATTATTTACAATGTGGTTCCATTGTAGTTTGTTGTAAGTGAATTATTTGCCTTCATCTACGAACTCATGATGGTGACAAACTCGGTAATACTTCGGGAGTGATGAACTAAGTAGAAAACTAGTTAAATTAGCCGAAATACCTTGTGTAATGATGAATAATAATTGTAGGAGTGATGTGGTAATAGATGTTGTCTCCTCCGCTGTCTATAACCCACCCACCTTCCCCAATTAATAACACGACTTATATAGTGAAATGTCAGTTGTGTCGTCCATTGTAGGCGTGGCTTATTTGACAAATAAGATATTGCCAACCCCACGTATACGGTAAACATGGCAGTGTGTTGATTGTTTTGAGCGGAGAGAGCGCACTCGCTTCTTTCTGTTTGTATAGGGACATTCTAAACTAGCTCCAACAGATAGCGCACAGGTACTAACTTATTTGGAATCATATTGCTCTTTATTTCAAATAGCATTTGCCAATTACACACAATTGACTGTTACAAACTCTTTAAAATGAAAATGTACTGTATTATCAACACATCATTCTTCAAATTCGATGTGCATACAATTCCAACGGAAGGCAAATCAATTGAGTCCCACATAGAACAGTTACGACATCTGGCGGAAACTTTTCGCTTACGATATCCCTATTCTTTGATGTTGCGATTGTTGATACTCGTATTCGAAAAGCAAAACCCTAATTCCATGTTATTAATGTTTTGCATACAAAAACAACCCTAACCCTTGCTTGTGGTACTAGCAGTAATTTTTGGCCAGGCAGTACCTAACCTAGTAGCGGACATAAATTCTATCTTAATGTTTTACATACAAAAACAAACCTAACCTGGGGCTTACGCCCCAGACCCCCTTGCTTGTGTTACTAGCAGTAATTTTCGGCCAGGCAGTACCTAACCTAGTAGCGGACATAAATTCTATCTTATTAATGTTTTACATACAAACCTAACCTGGGGCTTACGCCCAAGACCCCGTTGCTTGTGGTACTAGCAGTAATTTTGGGAAAGACAGTGCCTAACTTAGTAGCGGACATAAAAGCCAGTAGTGTCTAACTCCGCTTCGTAAGCCAATACTTTCTCGCTTCGCTCATTACTCTCTACGCTCTCTTAGCTTGCTACACATGACCTGTGTCGTGTATTTTGTGTACCATACATTGGCAACAGTGAAATGACGTCTCGTTGACAACTGAACACGCCCAATGCGCATCCTTCAGTAGCAGTTGAGCAACAACAAGCCATGACAATTGCCGTCGTTCAATGAACAATAAATAACTACTTCCTGAGCAGTATTGATAATGGACAGTAATTTCAATTGATAATGACTCCCGGAATATCAAATAAGGTATGAAAATCATAGCCTACATTAACTAAGTAACAGTGTAGGATCTTGGTTCATCACTCCCGAAGATTTACCACAAACTCGTCCAATTCAACCTGAATCGGTCTGTTATTGGGTTTAAAGGATTATCTAAGTCGACGCAACAACTAGGATGATTCTTAGCACCGTTTAAAATGTGAAGAACTTCAACCTAGATTCAGAAAATCAATGAAATACCTAATCTGTACAAAATAGTGTATTACTCATTGGAGTTAAATCTTCCTATTACAATCTACTGGTCTATCGATCTGGCATCCATTTGACACTGCTCTGAAAAATAACTATCTACAGCTCTCGACATGGCTGCTGTAACGTAATATTGCAATTCTCTTGTGAAAAGAGGATCTTAAAGGGTACGTTAGGCTAGGCCTAATCTGGGCAATTCCGTGCTAGCAGCCTTCGTGAAGGTTGAGAAATAAATTATCTTGTACGAATAGGATACTTTTAAAGAACACTCTTGGCTAAAAGTGTATGTAAACGCGGCAAAATAACAGAGAAGGGAGTTTATGCAGAAAAAAAGTCGTAAAATTTCGAACACACTAACCCATTTTTAAAAACCTTACCTTCATTGTCATAAGACTCCATATTTTTCATGAAATAGCGTTTCGTATAAATTTACAGAAGTCTTCGTTACTAAAATATAACCTACGATAACACAGTATTGACAAATTTAGTCAAACTACAAGATAAATATCAAAACTTCCGATTCTAAAACATAATCCACCATTTTTGCACTAACGCATCTACATCATTGAAAATTACGTCAAATTTTCAAAGAATACTATTTGAAAGAAGTGCCATAGTTTACTACGAAAAGGAGTCTTCTTTTCCATTTTATTATTAGCTCTGAAATTTAAGAATAGTTGTAGCGAGAAGTTAAATCTGAAAATAAATTTGATAAGCAGCATATAATACATTTTATGAATCTTTATTCACAAGTACATTAAAAAGGATGAAAAATTGCTACTCTTTATACATAAACTTCTTTGAGCTATCAGGAAGCGGCTGCGCACAAGCCGCACGGCGTAGCGCATGTTCAGTCTATTCTGTGTCTGTGCGTGCTCCTTCGGCCGCCTCCGGTTGGGTGGTTTCCGCCACAGATTATACCCGCACTTTTTTCAAAATATATTTGTTTACGGCGCAACAGATGGCATTTAAAACATACAAAACTACATATAGGAGCGTCCAGATATACTAGGCCTCATGAGTAGAGAACCGTTTACCTGACACCAGCCACCCAGAGATAGGTGTATGAAGGATTACCGGTAGACCCAAGGTAGACCTACTACTTGTCCTACATTTCGAGTGGATCACTTTCGTAACGTTCGTCCCATGGGTCCATCAGTTCCATCGTCCTTGGTTCCATCCCTTTACTAAAGTCCCTCTCGGCTCGGCATGCCGGAAGGCGGAGGTAGATTTCACCGGGCAAAGAAAAATATTTCGAATTCACTAAATTTGCCAATTGTAAACCTCCAGAAGTTCCACATGTTTAGCATACTGTACATTACCGAAAACTCTTGCTCATCCCTTGGCGAAAGGGTGGATCATATGCTCATATCTAAGGCAAAACAAAAGTTTTAGGTATTTTTAGAGGACTAATTGGTCACTTTAAACGGTTTTGATATTGTGCGTATTAAAGGGAGGTATGATTTTTCTTTTCTCAAAACTCAATTTTTTCCAACCCCTTTGGTCAATGGTTTGTGCTATCAGAAACCTTTACTGAGATAAGTTTTTGGTCTTTATCCAAAGAATAGTATGGACTTTGAATTGATTCGACTTTTCACATACTAAGAAAGTTATTTTCCTTTTTTTTTTTTTTTTTCGAGTAAAGACCCCCCTCCTCTCACTCTTGGTCAGATTTTGCCCATTAACGAACATGACTGTTATTTTGAATGGTTATATTTTATGTATATATTTGAAAGTGATTGGTCCAAAATGACGGTAGTTATCGTGTCCACAAGAAAGTTAGGCCTATATACAGTATAATAGCACAAACATATTGTGAATGACATATTATTGCACAACACGTGAAAGTTGACACGTAGCGAGCGAGGCGGGATATCAACGAGTTATTGGATCTTACAGTCAATTGACCTTAACTTTATATAATAATGATAATGTTATTGGTTTTACGTCCCTTTTAACTGCTGCGGCTTTTAGAGATGCCGGGAGACCGGAATTTTGCCCCGAAGGGGTTCTTTAACGTGTCAGTAAATCTACTGACATGGCTCCCTCGCATTTGCGCACCCTGAAATGGCAATTGACTGCGCCAGGATTCGATCCTGCAACCTTTAGCACATATTGACCATTACATCCTCGTTATAGGTAAGCTAGATTCCATCTTACTCTCGGCCAAACATGGACTTTCCTATCTTCAATACCTGATTTCACTTCGTCTGGGCACTTGTCCGAGAAAGAAACATTTAATGTTGAAATCTTTCCCATTACCTTGCTTATAAAATGGGGCTATTACTGCTTTTGTCCAGTCAAAGGATACCTATCCTAATCCCATGCCGATTCGATTGTCATATGCAACCATTTCACCCCTGCTTTCCCAGTCTAGTTTACCATTTCTAGCCGAATTTCATCTACTTCTGCTGCTTTGGAAACGAAAAGACCCGAACAAAACATAACATATTGACATTTTACTTTTAACGTGCCTTACTTAAATTAGGCCTGTATTTAATCTAAATGGCTTACAGTATCTTTTACATTTTTTTATTTTTTATGATATGGTGTATGATTGGTGCTTCCATATTTTTAGCCTATTTTCCTTTATGAAAAAAAAAAAGGCTATTTTCCGTGTGTGTGCGTGTGCGTGTCACCTACCTAATACAATCTAAACGGTTGGAGCTATTTCAATGAAACTCAGTAAGGTCATAGTACTATTTCTCCGACCCCAACCGTCCCCTTTAAATGTTATTACGTCTCACCAATCCAACATGGCGGCTGTGAGAAATATTTCACCGGCATTCTAGATCTCCGAAACTATTACTGATATCACCCTGAAATTTTCTACGGTTATAAAGGGTACTACTACAAGTTCACTTATGTGACTTTCAAACACCTGTTAAGCACAAAACGAACATGGCGGCCAAGCGAAGTTGAAACATTTAAATATAATTTTCTCGCGATTTAACCACCCGAACGCAGCAAATGTTTATACAAATTGTAATGCACTTGCTTCTAATTTAGTTCAATTGTTTACATAAACTCAAAATGGCGGCTGTGCGAAATTATTAAATTAAGTTTTTATGTCCTGTGTCCTAATCATGCGATCGAAGTCAACGTTTGAATAATGAACCTACGCAATAATCGTCATCTAATAATGCATAACTCTATGGCCTATATATATAAATCCAACATAGCGACCATCCGAAATATTTAGACGGTTCTCAATGTCTATTAATCTATGACAGCAATCAAACTGAAATTTTATATGTTGATAAAGGCTTTTAACGTAAGTTCACCTATGGGGCTTTCAATAATCTGGTGGGCACATTTCGAACATGGCGGCGATGCGAAATTTAAATATTTAAATGGACGTTTCTCGCGATTTAACCATCCGAGCGCAGTGAATCTTGGTACGGTAAATGAAAATGAACATCCAGAGCCTGCTTCCAGTCGACCGACCGGATCAGGGAATGGAACGAATGAAGCCCCCATCTAGCGGCGAGGATATGAACTGTGCCGGCTGCCGAAGCCTGTCGCCCTCCCCTGGGGAAATGATTAAATGAATGACAAATGAAATGAAAGTGGAGTGTTGTGACAGAAAACCGGAGTACCTGGAGAAAACCCTGTCTGCCTCCGCTTTGTCCAGCACAAATCTCACATGGAGTGACCGGGATTTGAACCACGGATCCAGCGGTGAGAGGCCCGCGTGCTGCCACCTAAGCCACGGAGGCTATTGATACGGTAAATTCTTATACAAACTTTAATCCATTGACATCTAATTTATTTCAATTGTTTTCATAACCTCAAGATGGTGGCTGTACGAAATGTTAAAATCTTGTTTTTATTTCTTATGTCCTAATCATGCAATTGAAGTTTGAATAATAAACCTACACAATAATCTTCATCTAATAGTACCGTACATAACTCAATGGCCTACATAGTCTACTATATATAGCCTAAATATCCAACATGGCGAACATTCTCAATATCTAGACTTTTTTAAATTTTTTTAGCGTATGGCTTTTAGTGCCGGGAGTGTCCGAGGACATGTTCGGCTCGCCAGTTTTGTAGCTGCTTCGAGACGGACACCCAATGGGTGAGCTACAAGTACCGTTGGGGAGGGAAGTTGGAATGGAAGGTCGAGGAGTTGGAAGGTAGCGGCTGTGGCCTATAGGTAGGGACTAACCCCGGCATTTGCCTGGAAGGAAGATGGGAAACCACAGAAGACCATCTTCAAGGTTGTCGGCGGGGGGATTCGAACCTCCTCGCCTCCCAGATGTGAGCGACTGCCATCAGTCATGCCGTAACGACCACGGCTAACTCACCCGGTTATCTACAAATATATTACAGCAATCAAACTGAAATTTTGAATGTTGATAGAGGCAATTAACATAAGTAGGATATATTTAAATAGGTTGTTTAGTTCTTCACAGAACTACTTGTTTTCCTTGAAACCTAGGACAAGAGCATCAAAAACCTAGGACACCAAATGTTGTTTTGAAAAATTACAAAACTGTTATAACAAAGCAGAAAATAGGTCCTCATTTTACTGTACATATAAAGGCTCAAAATTTAAGGAAAACATTTTACAAATTCTTTATTAAAAATATATTATTTATTTAACCTTAACATTTCACTTTTGAACTAATTTTGCAACACTTAATTGAAATAACATTTGCTGTTTCCCAATGTTCTGTAAACTCATTTATTACTTTCTTTCAAGTGTAAATAATTATGTAAAAAGTAAGAGTAGCAAACATGCCGGTATATCAGATACCGGTAACCTAAGCAAAGCACAAAAAACGCCGAGTGGAATCGGTGGAACACACAAACGTTTTGAAGTAAAATCAATCACAGTTGGTGAAGCAGCTAAAACAAAACGCCAGTGAGTTGAAACCAAAGACAATTCGAGTGCATGGAGATCCTCCATTTCCAAAAAGTCAATGAAATGGCATCTTCCAAATCGTCTAGCCAGTATTAGCTGTTGCGATTACACTACGAGCGCTAGTATGTGCAGACCATCATTTGCCAACCTCCGAATCGAACATTTCTGCGAAACATTGATCTTGGTTTTATTCTTCAAATAACTCAATCCTCTGGACTTGCCCTAACTCCAGACACCATCCTTCCCCAAACGGCAGTGAAAATTTCGATCTGTCCAGGGAAAATCCGGATGCATGGATGCCCTATTGGGTACGTGCGTAAGTTAGTAGCGATTTTGTAAGTTTACTAAACACATTGGGCAAACATACTTTTAAGTGAAGTTAGTCATCAACAACGTATTCTCCTGAACTGTCTACAACGACCTGCCAACGATGGGGTAGTTTTTAGATTCCAAGCCTGTAGAAAACTCGTGTTTATGAGTTAAAGAAGTCGTCAAGCCATATTGGAAACGCATATTCATCCGGAAAGGGCGTTCCTTGAATGTTGTTTGACAGATAGTGGAAAAGGTGAAAATCTGGAATGACTTCCCAACTCAATTCCTGGATAGTGTTTCTTATCAGGTTATCAGACTACTGAAAAGTTATCGTGCAGTAACATAATTTCACGCAGCGTTGTTGATTGTTTTTCTTGGATTGCGTTTGAAAGACGTCTCAGTTGTAGACAATAAATGTCGGGAGTGACGGTTACACCTCGGCAAAGCAATTCGTAGTATAGCACGCCCTCTCTATCCCACCAGATATATTTTGTGAATGCGGATTGGCTTCTTATTTTTTATATATTCTTTTGCTTTTATTTCTTTACAGAGAGATGCTTTTGTTAGGGCCAACCATTCCTTTCATTTTATGTTAGCATTAACACACCATTTTCTTGTCACAAGAATGTTCGATGTTGTTCACGAGCCAATCGATGACGAACAAGCAAAGATTCACGTATGGGCACCCACTGATATTTTGCGGATTTCGCTTAAAACATAACGCTACCCATACACCTGATTATAATTATTGAACCTTGCCACAGGGGCGTATATACACATTTTTCTTGGGGGGGGGGGGGGGGTGACTCTCCTGGAAAATTGTGAGTATTCTCAGGGGTTTGTCACCGCAAAATACCCAGAAATATCAACCAATATCTTTGAGCATTTAACTTTGTGTAATTATTCTAGATAAGATTCAAAGTTTATATAGCCTACAATTATTACTCACAATACAAAAAAAGTTGTAAAATACAACACAACATACAAAATAAATTTTTATACTTAATGAATTTTCTATTATGATCTATGGAGTATGAATGGCGATATCTAAATATTTGACAATTCACTGAGCAGAAAGGTAAAGAGTTAATTATTTTAATAGTTGGTAATTTATTTTTCAAAAGTAGGCTACCGTACTATGGAATTCACAGTTTTGCCTCACAAGGCGGAGTGTACCCCGTTCCAGCCCTCAGACTAGAATTAAAATTTCTTGGCAGAGCCGGGAATCGAATTCGGACCTCCTGGGCAGCTGCCAAGAATGCTAGCCACTACACCAAGAGTTAGTATAATTTCAATCTTAATATTGTTTATAACCTAGCCAATAAGTTAAGATTAGGGTACAACCAAATTTACAATTATTTTATGTTCTTACCAAAGCAACACTTTCTTAATTTTTATTGGCTTTTTTCGGGGGAGCCCCCTCAGCACCCCCCTTATATACGTCCCTGCCTTGGCAATTGAATGCAAATGTCACACGATCGTTGCATGTTTACAGCCCATTTGCCAGTTCTCGAGTAGTCTACACTGATGAGGATAGTTACTGATTTAAGTGTTTAATCGGTCTTCATCAAACCCTGAGCGCGTGGACTGTCACTTAAGTAAAAAAACGACGAGAAAACATTTTTTTTCTGTTCTATTTCCGATGAGATTGTCTCTATACACGGAGGAGTACCGCAGCGTAGCCGCGCTCGTTAAGTCGTGCACCACGACCGTGTGGGCAGCTGCGGAAAGTTCAGAAATTATAGGTTTGAATCCCAGCGTTGTCAGCGGGTATCCTGAGTGTGGTCCTTCCACACTCCCTACAGGACAATGTCGGTATAGTACCGAATTTGTAGTCCTGGGGCACTTACCCCATTCTTGTCCTTAAAACAGCTACACACACTACTACAGTCATTACAATACAGGTTATCCGACAAATTCAAGACACATCCAACTACACGGGGCTGATGACCAAGATGTCTCAAATTAATTAAGAACATACGTATATACACCCTCTGTCTGAAAAGTTCTGTGAATGGGCTATATTACGAACGGATTGTTGGCTTACCTGAAACAAACGTTACTGTCCTTCGAAGAAAGCCTAATCCCCGTGGATGGTTATGCACTTCTGAGAACGACTGTACAAGTCCTGGAAACTCCTGTCATAGTCTTTAGGAATGGCCTTCAGTTTGGGTCATCAAAACTCTAAATTGAAAGCAAGAGAGAAGCGTGAATTTATGCAACCTGCCTTGCACACCTGATAGATAGGCGGCAGTGAGAAGGGTGAATTTATGCAACCTAACGTGCACACCTGTTCGACGGGTGGCAGTGAGAAGGGTGAATGTTCCGTGGAATGGAATGGTCCTGAAAGCCATCGTCACGGGTGACGAGACCTGGTACCTGAGGTACGACCTCGAAGGCAAGCATCAAAGTGTGGAGTATCGGGGTCCAGGGTCGCCGAAAAGCCCTGAAGGGCCAGAGGTTTCGGACATTTCGGACATCCAACGTAATGTGACGACCCAACGGAAGGTTATCCCTCAGGAAGACTATGCCAGGTCTTGTTCAGCCGTTCTAAGAAGTGGATAACCATCCACGGGGATTACTTCGAAGGAGAGTAACGGCTGTTTCGGGTAAGCCAACAATCCGTTCGTAATATAGACCCATTCACCGAACTTTTCAGACAGGTGCCTTCGCCCCTGTAATGAACTGACCAGCTCGGCGTTGTCGCCCCACTGGTTGATTCCCGTCTCTGTCGAGCAATTTAGTTCTGGTTTCAAGGCTGGAACGGGGTACACACTGTGAGGCAACACTGAGAATAGATGGGTTCGATTCCCATCCGTGGTTTTCCGTGGTTTCCCCCACATCTGCTCCAGGTGAATGCCGGGATTGTTCCTAACTTAAGGAACTTACTGTAATGTAAGGCCCTTCCCAATCCTCACCTGAATTACAAATACACACACTAATACAGTCATCTCGATAACACAGGTTATCAAATAAAAATTCTACACACACCCAAGTACACGGGGATAAATGTCCACGAGGTCCAAACCCCTCAAACGAACCAACATCAACCTCTATTGAACTTGAAGAAAAGAATATGTCGGAAATGCTCATTTCTCCAATTAACTCTCCATATTCTCTGGTCCCGTGGCGTAACCGTGCTCGTTAATTTGTGCACTACGGCAGCGAGGGCATCTGTAGCAAGTCCGGAGATCGCAGGTTTGAATCTCAGCGCTGACAGTGGCTACCATGGGTGTGGTTTTCCCTGGGGTTTTCCACACTTCCTCCAAGCAAATACTGCGATAATACCTTCAAGTCCCGGGGCATCTACCTCACCTCTGTCCATAATACTGTTACACTCACTATCGCAGTCACCATCACATAAATACAGATTCGGACCTGAATGAAACTAGCAAGGAATTGGAAGGAAGTAGCCGTAGTTCAGTAGAATATGACTGATTGGTTGGTTCATAAGTTTAGGGGCTGCGACAACGCGGTCATGTAGCCCCGTGTACTTTGGGTGTGTGTAGTATCTGTCTGACAACCGGTGTTAATTGTGATGACTGTATTAGTGTGTGTTATCTGTTTTTTAATTTAAGTTCTGCAACTTAGAATTTTTCAAATAGTTCCTACTTTTGCCGCCAAGCGCCACCGTCAACGACTACTAGGCCAAGTTCAGAATTTAGCTACTAGACGCCACCGCAGTCGGCTCATGGCAACGAACGTAGAAACCTAAGAGCGTTGTTTACATTCTGAACCTATCCAATTCAGCTTCACACAGGTGCAATTAGTGGAAGGTTCTTTAACATGCCATAAATCTATGACATGGGACCGCCGGCTTTACTTCCCCTCCGAAGGAAGGCATACTGAGGGATTTTAACGCTCTTAAAAAATCCGACGGCTTCGGCAGGGTTTGAACCCGCTATCTTGGGCATAGAAGCTCAGCATGCTACCGACTACGCCACCGAAGCCGCTAGAATATGACTGGAGTTGAAAATGAGAACCATGGAAAACAATTTCAAAGACGGCCGACGGTGGAGTTCGAACCATCTCGTCTTCAGAGTCCGGAAATAGTTCGACCCTATGGCCTCGCGCCTCGGCGCTCGTAGTTACCCCGATTGATGTCAACAGAACAGCCTGTAGATGTAGAAAATAAGCTGTTTTGTTCTTAATGGAATATCTGGTGGGGTTTTTCCCCGCAGTAAGGTCTTGAGCATCTTCAGTGTGTCTGTGGGTATTTCACATCATGCTTCAGCAGGACTGCCGACGACCAGAAGTTTTTAAAGACGTACGGTATATTAGCTATGATAGGTCATCAACGCCCTGGAACGTTCCTACCACAAATAACAGTTATCCAACAGGGAAATTTTCTATATCTGCTGAGCCAAGCTCGCGTTTTCTATCCCTGGGCGAATAGTTTCTCCCTGCTGTTAAAAGAGATACACTGCTTTCAGTGGTTTTCCTCAGTAAACTGTCGGCTGAAACGATTGTTTTTAAAATGTTACAACTATTTTGTAGAGAAATAACACACTTCTTAGATAAAATCTAACAGTGAAATTAAGGACTTGCACGATCTAAGAGATGGGAAAGATAACATTTTCAACGGAATAACCTACTACAAAAACATTGAGTAATCATTCCTTTCCGGAGAGAATGGAATCTTCATTCAACTTCCTCTCATCAGAGGTTACGAAATGACAAAAATGATCACACAATGTTTCTTGTTAATTCATTTTAGGAGCTTGGGGCATATTGTTCGCCATCCCCGTGTAGGCTACTTCGGTGTGTTTTGAACTTGTCTGATAACCTTTGTTTCAGTAATGACTAGGGGGCGGATTTCTATGACAAGTCATATTTCTTCCCTTAACATTATATCTTATAGTCTTGTATTTTCAACACGTTTCCAAGCATGATAATCAAAATTAAACAGGTTTTATTGGGCATATAAATGCATATTCAAGCTTTCTTTAGTTTTGTGGCATATTTTGAACAAAATATCATTATAAACGGCATATTTTGGTAATTTTCATTTGAATTTCGTTTTATAAAAGTCAGAATAAGCTCTAGAAATTATTGTTCAGGATAGACTGGAGTATACCACTGAAGAACCATTCTAAAGTAGTGTATGGAATGTTTCTAACAGGTAGGAACTATTATTTGCTAGCTGGGTCAATTACTGGAAACCGGGCTATTGTTTACACGGAAGCAGAAGTAATTTCGCAGTTATTTGTCATCGTTCTTATCGCTCTCCTTCGCCCTTCCCTCTTCCACCTTCAACACACTGAATGACCTTGGTCACTCATTAGGGAGTTTCAGTCATTCAGTTCATTTCAATATGCCTAAAACGAAAGTCTCAATTTGTGGGGAGTTGCGAAGTTTTGTTCGCGAGTTCGGTGAAAACATTTTCAGTACGGATGGAGTGATATTATTCTGTAAATTGTTTGAGGTAAAAGTTACTGCCGAAGAACGCTTCTCTGTGGTACAACACTGTAATACTGCAAAACATATGAATTGTGTAACTAGATATTCTGTACTCGAAAATAGGCAACGTCTGTTATTCGAAACCCCGGCATCAAGTTCACAGTGTTCACAATTTTCACAAGATCTCAGCGACAACAGGAGGGGATTCTCATTCAACAATCTTAAGATGCATGTGGTCATAAATTGCAACAATCAGAATAATGGAGACTATTCATTCAAATAGCATACGTTTGGTGTATAAATTAAAACTGATTGAATATTGAACAGTGAAAGTAACTGTAGTTTCTATGTCTTCCACAGAGTTCGTCCTTGTCTAGGAGTATGCAGTGTAACTTTAACGAGTTCATGAAATATTCATCATTTTAGTTGATTTTGGGTTAAAGATTTCGAAGAATTAAAACTTTTTTAACTCTTAATTAATTGCAGCCTGTAGCAATCGTAATAAAAGTGCTTCTATGTAACGTAGATGCTATTAATTAAGTCATATTTTGAATTTTATAAGTCATATTTTTATGTTTTTAGGTCATAAATGCATACATATTTCATACATTTTTAGGTCATAGAAATCCGCCCCCTAGTAATGACTATAGTCGTGTGTATAGCTATATCAGGGACAGCGATGAGATAGGTGCCGCCCCGGGACTTAAAATAACGATACTGAACACTAGTATTTATCCATCGTACTAGTCTGTAGTCACATAGAAGGAAAAATAATAGTGCTTAGTATCGTTTGCAGGATATGCTTGCAGCGCTTTAGTATCATACGGAATGCAAGCAGAGAAATATCGACCTTCCTAATAACAACGCTAGATGGGCTGCATAAAACAATATTAATAGGGGTAGCTGATTCATGGTATAGCGAGGACCTAAACAATAATAATAATAATAATAATAATAATAATAATAATAATAATAACAATAATAATAATAATAATTGGGGTCCTGCATTCGATAGTTTATACGGCAGTCTAATAAAGTAGGCCGTGATAGCCGGGCTTGATAAATAAGCTACGGCAAATAGTAAAATGCATTGTTTGTCTCAAGTTATAAGGGTACTAGTCGGCAATAAAGCTTGAGTAGGCAAGGTGGGCATCACCCATCCTGAGTGGATTGTTTATATCCCCTTAAATTTATAAATTGGAGTTTTGTTATTGCAGTTAATTAATATTCATATCCTGTTTATCGACCTTTTTCCTGTGCGTATAGGCTTCGTAGAAGCCTGGTGTTGATCTTTAAATTGATCAGCTGCGCAACTTGACGAGTGATATTAACTCGATATCTCGGGCCCCGAACTAGGAAAAATAATCATCCGAAGTTAAAATCCCACGACCCCAATTAGGCTCGAAACCGGACATATATTAAAAGAACTCAAGGGTTCCGTGAAGAACTATATAGCCTATTTTCATATATCCTACTTATGTTAATTGCCTCTATCAACATACAAAATTTCAGTTTGATTGCTGTAATAGATTCGTATATATTGAACCCATGTGCAATTGATTCAAGCGTCGAATCCATATTTTATATGCAAAAGAAGAGAGGAAATAATGCAGTTTTTAGAATGTAATGGAAAGATTTTAAGAAGTGGGCTGTTATAATGTGATGCAAGAACGGGTGACTACTAGTCATGCGGGTATGAGATCACGCTTGACGCATCGTTAAGGAGCTGGCGCATGATTATTAATAGATCTAGAAATACTTTCCACGACGAGTGAGGGAGAATGAGTTTCGGAAATAGACCTTACTCAGCTATAAAACGGCAACCTTGCAATGATGCAAGAAGAGAAATAATTAAAATTAAGCCATTTGCAAGCATTTAATTAATGAAATGAACACATCATAGTTGATCATTCTGGAATAGAGATTTTTGTATGGGGAAAAAGTTTATAATATTTGCACAGGAAAGAACTGCAGACGCGGCATTACGTTGATAGTTATTCCCTGAGCCCAGACATGGGAGAGAGGGAAAAATAAACCTCACCACCCACATATCTGAGGAGCCAAATTATTTAATATCTTGGAATTGTGTGATCGATTTTCATTATCAAAGAAACCATTTTACGTTTAAAACAAGAGCTTTCAAGAGATATATTTTTCAAAATTATACGACAATTACTTCAGAAGTTAGTGCTGGAGAAGAAGCGGATTTGATCTTTTTGCCGCAGATTTGGATATAAACCCTGGATGTGCCAGGAAGAGCATGCAGTCTTTACCAGACCATGAGTGGTCGTGTTACGCTGTATCGTAGACGAGCACCCCATAGGGGAGTGGCCGTTCAGTATCGTCATTAGTATCGCCGTGTGGAGACATATCAGAACCCTGTTATAGGAATAATATCATCAAGCTTCAGACTTTATAAAGTTCACCAGTACAGTCAAAGTTTAGGCTGTGGACTTAAGAAATAACCGGCGATAGGTACTCGAATATAATAGTTCAGTTAAAGAACCGACGCATCATAAGGTTTCGAAGTACCCAAGGACATTGAAATATACAGTTCTATCTACGTTAAGTAACCAGATTAGGGTAGAACGAAATAGTAACGCCTAGTGTTCCTGAACTGAGGGGCTAGAGCGAAGTACGATAAAATTTAGGAATCGAAGTTCCAGGCTTTGTCTAGGTGGACAAATGAACAGTCAAACATTGGGGAGTACTCCAATAAGCCACGAATCAAAGTAACAGAAAGTAATACAAGGAAATTACTAGGTCACCGATACACAAGTTCGAGCGATCAAAATAGTAATACATCAGGGACAGACTTTTATTAGACGAAAAAGTTAGCGTCTAGCAAGATACGACATCGTGCTGTAAAGTTAAAGAAGCCGATAGTCAAACCCAGAATTAGAAGATCAGCCGTTCCAGTGAGGTTAGTTCGATCGAGACTTTCAATCATCTCATCAGAGTAGGAAGCCGACGTGCATATAGTGCAACCCTTGGAAACGGGAAAAGGAAATAAATCACGTGTGTTGAGGCGAATAATTAACGCCAGAGTGATAAAAAATTTATGTAATGTAAATATAGTGAAATTTTTGAGTGTAATATTTTTAGTGAAATTGTACTGTGTTTAAGTGAAAACGAATACAAAATGGTATTCCTTATATTCAAAGTGATAAGGGTGTATATTTTATGTGCTGTTAGAAAAGTGTTAATGAGTGTGAATATAACCATGATTATGGCTCAAGAAGAAATTGGTGGGTGAAAATGTTCCATCGTTGGAGTATTCGGTCTTTGACCGTACAGTCATGTGAGTAACAATTTCATTATTATGTGTTTTGGGAAGATTTGCGTATAATCCTCATGAGTGGAAGTAGGGATGTTTGATAACAGGTGAAATAAAGATTGCGCGATCTGAACAATTAATTTGATGGAAATATAATAAATATGTGAATTATTAATGGATCCCTTGTGGAAAATATTCAGTGGAATATCAGTAAATGGTAAATGATATAAATATGGTAAAGCAAGCTGGTGTATTCTTTGAATACACGGTACCTGAGATATAATGTCTACTGCTCCTTGCATGTTCATTTCTTCCTTCCTCTTTGCCAAACACCAACAGTGATCTTCTGTTTTCTCCTTGTTGGGCAAATCTCTTACGTCTTCATAAGTCTGTTTCAGATATATAACTTCTGTGACCCACCTAGCGTCATCTCGCAGCGAATCTCTGAAGCTCCTCAATTCTACCTGGTGCTAGAGGACTTACTTATCCATTTGGTCACCAGATCCTGTTACCATCGTCAGCTATTTTCTCTTGGAGCAAGAGGACTACGTCCACTTCTTTACTCACCATGCTGCGCTAGTATCAACTGTTATCAACTCTTAGAAGACCGGCTCAGCAAGAGAAGATAAATTTTTTATTTTCAAGTTGGCAATGTTTATATGTTCTCCTTTTGTCTCCTACCCCCCTCTCTTTCCCCTCTTTCTTGGTCCCTCTGTGCTCCGTTGAGCTGCTCTCACTTCTCCGTCTGCAGTTGACTCGTTCAGTCAAAGCTACGCTCGAGCTTGCCTCCTCAAACCAAGAGGCTCACCCTCTTTTACGCCATGTTGGCTAAGTAATCATCAACGGAAACTTCGACTTCAACATGAAATCAAGATAAGTACCATTTTAAAAGTTTTAACCTCATCTTCATGGTTTTAACTTCCAAGTGCTTTTAATTATAATTTATAGGCAGTGTGAAATTATTTACTTTGGGGCAATAATCATTCTTCGTGGGATTTGCCATGTTGAGCTTTTGCTTGTATAAGCCAACCTTACTAAAAAAGAGCTTTTCTTAAGCTATTCAAACGAGAAATCCTCTCGCTACGTGGGATATTATCTAATACCCGCTGTCTATAATTATAAAGTTAATTCCTCCGTTGGATTTTCTCAACCCCATTTTCTGCTAAGGTCGTTCTGGAACCTTCGAGATCTTGTTCTCTATCTGCGAGTCTTGCCGTCAAGTATTGTTCACGCACTTGTGAAAATGCTAGTTAAAATGAGGAATCTTCCTTATAAATTTTTGCAATAGCTAACTTTCCTCCACCGCTGGAACCTCTAGAACATTCTATGGCGCATTTAATTGTAAATCACAACTTTTTCAAGAAATAGACTCTCACCTATATAGTGCAATCGGTTATTTCCATAATTGCAATAACTTTTTTTTCTCATAAACTTCAGTGTTTCTATAGTGAACTTTGCATCCATCTTCATAGACTACAGTGATAAACAGTGCTTGCTCCGCGTTTCTACCGCGTCGCGATCGTCCGGTTATATTAAATACGGCCATGAACATTGATCCTATATCCCAATGATCTTTCCTCAACCTTCTACTAACAGCCATTATTAATAAAATTGAAACTTTTCTATAAGGTGTCACCCACGAGGTGCCCTTCCAACTTTGCTAGTTTAACATTAATTAAATTCTGCATAATTGCTTGTGTGATACAAGTTTTAAATTCACGTTGTTCCTTTCCCATAATCAGGGAAAACAATTCTTTAAACTCTTGAGCGAGTCATGTTCAGGTTTCACGAAATGGAAACTGTCCCATTTGGCGAGTGATTCCTGCTCAAACTTGGGAAGTCTAGAACTTTCCCTTTCAATTTCTTCAGGTTTCACAGTAAGTGACCTGCCCTCTTTGTATAATTCTCATATATTAATTCTGTATAAATATAAGAAGTTGTAGGTACTTCTATCTTATTTTTCATGTTGTTATTATTGTTATTTTCAAAGTTGTCACTTTCTCTAGAACATTCTCTCCTGAATTTCTTAAGGTGCACTTTTTGTGCTCCAATTCACGTTCAAGCTTTAATTATTTCATTGCTCATTTGTTTAAATCTTATAAAGATTTTAGAAACATGTAAGGTTTGAAACCTTGTAAATTGTCAATTGCCTGGAGCAACCGTTTAATGTTGAGAGGTCTGCGACCCCAAATTGTTAACTACATAGAGCATATTTATTTGTTAAAGTTACGCTTCTTTGAATTGTTAAATAAATTAAATATTTGTTTTTGGATTCATCATTTCTCTGATACTACAGTTAGGCAGGATCCTGGCCTTCCTAGCTCTTCCTAGGTTTATGCCCTCGTTCATATACAATAAATCGTTTGCTCTCAGTCTTGTCAGACCATCACCCTTCCCTATAGTACTTTCATTCGTGCTTGGGAGGAAACACACTAAAGCCTCTCTCTGGCAAACTGCCCAAGTCTTAGCTGCGGTTCCCGTCAGCTTTGACCAAGCTCGTACCTACTTTAGGTATCAAGGTGTTAATTTTCAGTGGCAACTGCCTCTAAAGGTATTTAAAGTTGAACTCATTAATTTTGTGGGACTCTCCTCCTATTTTTCTATCCTTTTTTTCCAATCCCAAATCTACTTCCTTCTCTTAATCATCTTCCCTTGGTGGGTGGGTTATTCCCTAGCCTATAATCTACCCAAAATTTGGTACCAGAAACCCGGGAGAGTCCATTTGCTATGTCCATTGTTTGTCAAGTGTCATTTGACAATACTTGGCAAATTATTAACATCTGCTTTGGATCTTTCAGCTATACCTACGTCGTGCAAAGCCTGTGAACGGGAAAGAGGCCGCTCCTGTCTCCTTTGGGGTGTCCTGTTCTTTATACCCATTTGCTGCTGCCAGCTTGACAGCATCTCCAAGGTTCTACAGTTTCGTGAGTTGTATTTCAATTTATTCTCTTTATCATGGCTCCTACTGAAAAAGATGAAACTCTCATTGCTAGACGTTCTTCCTATAAAGGGCAACTCACTAGATTCCGAAATTTCATCAACAAGTTAAATCCCGCCGAGTGTGATTTAGATATCTTAACACATCGTCTTAAGTTGTACGAACGGTCTTATGATTATTATGACCAAATTCAAACCGAGATTGAATCCGCTTGCCCAGAACTGCAATCGGATCGGGACGAGGTCGAACCCTTGTACTTTGAAGGAATTGCAAAGGCCCACCAACTGATCCGCAATATCTCAGAACCGGACACTAGGGTCATCAATCCGGCCCAGTTCGCACCCGCTTCAGTTCACAAGAACAAACCGAAACCGTTACTTCCCAAGATAAGCCTACCGCATTTCTCAGGCAAGGAAGGTGAATGGTATTCTTTTTACGAACTTTACTGCTCCCTAATTCATGAAAATGCTGAGATCCCCGACATACATAAATTTTACTTCCTCCGTACGTCTTTGGAATCTGAGGCCTTGGCCTTGGTGGAGTCACTGCCTTTAAGCGCAGACAACTACCACATCGCCTTTAATCTCCTTAAAGAGAGATATGGCAATTTACGTTTGAGTGTAGCTCGTCATATCCGCTGTCTCTTCAACTTACCAGCCGTCAAACCTAATGACGTCACATCTTTAAGAGACCTCTTAGATTCTATGCAGTTAAATGTCAGAGCATTGTACCAATTAAAGCAGCCTGTCCAAACATGGGACACCATACTTATTCACCTAGCTACATCAAGATTCGATTTTTCGACACTGAAGGCCTGGGAGATCGAACTCGCCTGCAACAAGGAACATTCGTTCGAACACCTTATCTCGTTTCTCAACAGTCGATGTCAATTCCTTACAGCACTCGCATTTCAGTGCGAAAAGGTCGAAACGAATCATCAGTCTCACATTTTTGAGAAAAACCTTGCTTTTTCAAAGGGACATCAGCCCCCATTTGTCGAAAACAAACAAAACCGTTCTTCTTTCAATAATCCAAGAGAACATATCAGGCCGCTTAACAAATCGTTAAAATGCACGCTCTGTAAAAAGCTTCACACATTGTATTTGTGCAAATCCTTTAAAGAATTGTCTGTCGAAGATCGAAGAAAGTTTGTCTTGAATAGCAAACATTGTTTCAATTGCTTATCACCTAAGCATTCTTCTTCGAACTGTACGTCATCAAATCTCTGTTTCCATTGTAAAAAACCGCATCATTCTTTATTGCACGTTCACGATAAATCGAGGTCATCAGCACCTGCCTCTTCAAGCTCCATGCAGAGCAGCTCCGAACAAACTAATGCTTTTTCCTGCATTTCCAACGCCGACACTTCTCACAGTGCGCAAACCCTTTTGACCACTGTACAATTTGAAATCCAAGATAAATTTGGAAATTGGTTTAGAACCCGCGGTCTTCTCGATTCCGCTTCAACGCACAATTTTGTTTCGCAATCGTTGATTAAAAAACTAGGTCTTTCGTCATCGCCTACTTCTATCAATGTGACCGGCATTGACAATTTGAAAACTCAAGTTTTGCAGTCTTCAAAATTGAAAATCAGAGACGTTTGCCAAAGAAACACCAATCTTAATTTAAACTGTCTCATTCTTACCAGTATTGGCAAGGACACTCCAAGTCACTCTATTAATACCTCCGGATTAAAGATTCCTTCGCACTTAAGGTTAGCCGATCCTCAGTTTAATGCTCAAAGTCCCATTGATGTACTTTTCAGTGCCAATGTTTTTTGGAATTGCATTCGCAAACAAACACGCAAGTTATCCTCAACCGTGGTCGCCAGAGACACCGATTTTGGTTGGGTTATTACTGGTGAAATCAAACATACCAGTGTTCAAACCAAAGCGCAATGTCATTTCGTCACAGCTGACATAAATCCCATTTCTGAAAAAGAGAAGGCTCATGTTTCAAATCTCAATATTTTTGAAAAACACTTGTCGAAACGATGTCTTATCGTGAACAACTGCGCTACCTCTGTAAGTTGTTTAAATGGTTTTTCCTTCTTCCCGCACAAGATGGCCATTCAAGTTCGCCTTGCTTTGTGTTATTTCGTCTATCTTCTTATGTCATTTTTTATAGCAGTTAATTGCTTAAATTTTTTCTCGAAAACTATCTTCCCCTTGTGTAAAGCCATGGCTATCAGTCACCATCACTTTGCTGTACGCTATGTTTCACTTCTTTCGCTATGTAGAAGGATGGCCACGGCCGGCTCCTCCCTCCTTCCTCACAATTGGAAGTCGCTTTTGAAACCGCTTGAAACTCTGAATTCTATAGCATCCAAAATAACTATTCTTATGCATAACCTTCTTCTCAATGTCCCAGCTTGTCTTCTTTGCTCGGAAGAATTAAGCTTCTTTCTGTTGAAAATTGTCCGATTTCGTGATCCTCTCAATTATGCGAAATTGATTTCCTACTCTATTTCATATAGCTTTAAATTGCTTCTTCACGTCCAAGTTACGATTGACTGCATTCCGTTCAACCTGAATATCTGCTTTAAGTCACAGCTGATTCAACAAATGTTATTTGTGTACTTTGAACTGCTTGTTTGTCAGACTTGTTTGTATACCAGTCTGAGGAAGGCCAAGTTGTTGTTTATTTCCTGTACGCTTGACACAGTTCAAAGCAAGTTTCTCTTATCTCAACTTTGGCTGATTGCCAACCATTGTCTGGCGAGCCGCTACCGTAATCTCGGAAGCCGTTCATCTACTTCCAAAAATAAACTTGTTCTAGTTAAGGACTCTTTCAGCTATTTATATGTCTCATCTCGTTGTACTATGTGTGTCAAGGCCGTGCTTGTTTACGTCTCTCACTTACTCATGCTCGTATTCTATAACTGCTTCGATCCCTGTTTCAAAACTTCGTTGCGTATTTCTCACGCGCTTATGTATTGCACTTTGCTTGCATATTTTGCGATCTTAATGTTCATTGATGAACAAACTTGTTTTTTCTCGTCGTCACATCCGATGTGTTTTTGTATTCATACTTGTCATGTCACGTTTCTCGCTGACTTAAGTATTTTTCTGAGTAAACCCTTTGATACTCATTATAACTTAAGGTCATTGTTTATGGCTACTCGTTTGTTACCTATGGCGTTCTTGCTTTCTATTCACATAGTTCCTTTGTTTATTTGGTATATTCTTGTCCTGAATAGATGTACTTGTTTCTATACGCTTTGCTTAAACTTGCCAATTCTTCCTTCTCATCGTATCGCAATCTTTACTAGTGCTTTATTTCCCTCAGCTTCTAGTTATTTCGTGATTGAAAGTGTTGATAATTCTCGCCTTTTAACTCCGCTTTCCAATGACCCTGATAACCTCCTTCCACTTACACCTGGTCGCTTCCTTACACGCACTTCTCTCTCTGCCCCTCCTCCCCTTCCTAATTCTTTCAGGGATTTTGATTTACCTATTGTTTGGTGTAAACTTGAAGCCCTCCGTAATTCTTTTTGGAAGAGATGGAACTTGGATTATTTAACTTCCTTGCAACGGAGGCAGAAGTGGTTTCTTTCCAGTCCCGACATTAAGGTGGGAGACTTGGTCTTAGTTAGGGATGTTTCACCCCCCCCTAGTCTGGCCTTTTGGAAGAGTGACAAAGTGTTACCCTGGAAGAGATAGGAGAGTCAGGGTATTTAGAGTCTTGACCAATAATGGTCAGATCACAAGACTACCTCTCGGCAATTGTTTATTACTGTACTTGTTTTTCTTGCTCGCTGTTGGTGTTTGTCCCCCCAGTATGGTGTATTCTTTGAATACACGGTACCTGAGATATAATGTCTACTGCTCCTTGCATGTTCATTTCTTCCTTCCTCTTTGCCAAACACCAACAGTGATCTTCTGTTTTCTCCTTGTTGGGCAAATCTCTTACGTCTTCATAAGTCTGTTTCAGATATATAACTTCTGTGACCCACCTAGCGTCATCTCGCAGCGAATCTCTGAAGCTCCTCAATTCTACCTGGTGCTAGAGGACTTACTTATCCATTTGGTCACCAGATCCTGTTACCATCGTCAGCTATTTTCTCTTGGAGCAAGAGGACTACGTCCACTTCTTTACTCACCATGCTGCGCTAGTATCAACTGTTATCAACTCTTAGAAGATCGGCTCAGCAAGAGAAGATAAATTTTTTATTTTCAAGTTGGCAATGTTTATATGTTCTCCTTTTGTCTCCTACCCCCCTCTCTTTCCCCTCTTTCTTGGTCCCTCTGTGCTCCGTTGAGCTGCTCTCACTTCTCCGTCTGCAGTTGACTCGTTCAGTCAAAGCTACGCTCGAGCTTGCCTCCTCAAACCAAGAGGCTCACCCTCTTTTACGCCATGTTGGCTAAGTAATCATCAACGGAAACTTCGACTTCAACATGAAATCAAGATAAGTACCATTTTAAAAGTTTTAACCTCATCTTCATGGTTTTAACTTCCAAGTGCTTTTAATTATAATTTATAGGCAGTGTGAAATTATTTACTTTGGGGCAATAATCATTCTTCGTGGGATTTGCCATGTTGAGCTTTTGCTTGTATAAGCCAACCTTACTAAAAAAGAGCTTTTCTTAAGCTATTCAAACGAGAAATCCTCTCGCTACGTGGGATATTATCTAATACCCGCTGTCTATAATTATAAAGCTAATTCCTCCGTTGGATTTTCTCAACCCCATTTTCTGCTAAGGTCGTTCTGGAACCTTCGAGATCTTGTTCTCTATCTGCGAGTCTTGCCGTCAAGTATTGTTCACGCACTTGTGAAAATGCTAGTTAAAATGAGGAATCTTCCTTATAAATTTTTGCAATAGCTAACTTTCCTCCACCGCTGGAACCTCTAGAACATTCTATGGCGCATTTAATTGTAAATCACAACTTTTTCAAGAAATAGACTCTCACCTATATAGTGCAATCGGTTATTTCCATAATTGCAATAACTTTTTTTTCTCATAAACTTCAGTGTTTCTATAGTGAACTTTGCATCCATCTTCATAGACTACAGTGATAAACAGTGCTTGCTCCGCGTTTCTACCGCGTCGCGATCGTCCGGTTATATTAAATACGGCCATGAACATTGATCCTATATCCCAATGATCTTTCCTCAACCTTCTACTAACAGCCATTATTAATAAAATTGAAACTTTTCTATAAGGTGTCACCCACGAGGTGCCCTTCCAACTTTGCTAGTTTAACATTAATTAAATTCTGCATAATTGCTTGTGTGATACAAGTTTTAAATTCACGTTGTTCCTTTCCCATAATCAGGGAAAACAATTCTTTAAACTCTTGAGCGAGTCATGTTCAGGTTTCACGAAATGGAAACTGTCCCATTTGGCGAGTGATTCCTGCTCAAACTTGGGAAGTCTAGAACTTTCCCTTTCAATTTCTTCAGGTTTCACAGTAAGTGACCTGCCCTCTTTGTATAATTCTCATATATTAATTCTGTATAAATATAAGAAGTTGTAGGAACTTCTATCTTATTTTTCATGTTGTTATTATTGTTATTTTCAAAGTTGTCACTTTCTCTAGAACATTCTCTCCTGAATTTCTTAAGGTGCACTTTTTGTGCTCCAATTCACGTTCAAGCTTTAATTATTTCATTGCTCATTTGTTTAAATCTTATAAAGATTTTAGAAACATGTAAGGTTTGAAACCTTGTAAATTGTCAATTGCCTGGAGCAACCGTTTAATGTTGAGAGGTCTGCGACCCCAAATTGTTAACTACATAGAGCATATTTATTTGTTAAAGTTACGCTTCTTTGAATTGTTAAATAAATTAAATATTTGTTTTTGGATTCATCATTTCTCTGATACTACAGTTAGGCAGGATCCTGGCCTTCCTAGCTCTTCCTAGGTTTATGCCCTCGTTCATATACAATAAATCGTTTGCTCTCAGTCTTGTCAGACCATCACCCTTCCCTATAGTACTTTCATTCGTGCTTGGGAGGAAACACACTAAAGCCTCTCTCTGGCAAACTGCCCAAGTCTTAGCTGCGGTTCCCGTCAGCTTCGACCAAGCTCGTACCTACTTTAGGTATCAAGGTGTTAATTTTCAGTGGCAACTGCCTCTAAAGGTATTTAAAGTTGAACTCATTAATTTTGTGGGACTCTCCTCCTATTTTTCTATCCTTTTTTTCCAATCCCAAATCTACTTCCTTCTCTTAATCATCTTCCCTTGGTGGGTGGGTTATTCCCTAGCCTATAATCTACCCACAAGCGTAATAATAATAATAATAATAATAATAATAATAATAATTATTATTATTATTATATAAATGAATATTGTGATGAATTTTATATTGAAAGTGGTAGCTTCAGAGCTCCTTTAGATGAATTAATAAATGTAGTGAATACATGTTCTTTATGGTAAAAATGATTATTGTTAATGGAGGAAGAGTAATATATATTTTGAGACGTAGATCAAACGTTGATTTGAATTTATTTTGTTCTTTGAAAGGCAATTTGGCTAATTCATGTACGAGCGCCATGTCGCGCATTGAAGTAAATTGTCACACTAGGAATGCGTTGAAATGCTCGGTAAAAGTAATTATGAGGGACAGTTAGTTGCGGTGATAGGCTGTTGTAAGTCCTCAAAGTTGTGATGTTGATCACGAGGCATTGTATGTTGAAAAGGGTGCAATTTATGTTGTATTATGAGCGCTGGTATTGGGCTAGGCCTTCCTTGAGTCGCTAATGTTGTAAGTCCTCACAGGTTGGGATATTGCTCCCGAGGTATTTTAAAGGATCGAACTCAGAGTCGTCCGTGTTGAAGCCCCTTAATATTGGTTGTTTTATTGAATTTTCTTACCGCTAATGAGGACACTTCATAATTATACTTTACCGAAGCTAAGAGAATAAGGTCTGTAGAACCTAAATAGTTGTTTGTGGTTATTTTGTATCGTAAGCCTTGTCATTCAGAGAAATGCATTTGAAACAGCTGTGTGTAAAAGCTGAGTAACCAGTCCCTTGCGAAAGTGAGACTGTGGGCTCTTCTCTCCATGCAATAAATCAAGCCAAGTAGTTAAGACAGACCTTTACCCTCTTGTATTGAGGTAGATTGGGGAATGGGATGTCTGAGTCACAACACACGGAAGCGTTTACGATTGTTTTAACGACCCGGTATTTGAACCGAGGTCCCTTTACATTCATTATTATCGTTTGCAGAGTTCAGATCGTTGCTTTCTTAAAATATAATTGTCTGGGAAGACAAAATGATAAATCCCTAACTTTATAATTTAATGATTTAGTGGTTCACGAGTTTTTATGAGAACATTAAGGTTCTGGGAGTAATCTTAACTTGACTTGCTCAGTAGTTTTCTATAGCTCGGGAATACGCAAATTTTTCCAATCACGGTAGTGAGTTGGTAGCTTGAGAGAGAGTGATGGTAACAGATGAACATTGTGAAAGCCCAAAATAAATTAATGATTAGCCATACTTTGATTTTATGATTCAAACCAGATATACTCATGTAAATATTAATAGACGTGTATTTAAGGCTAAAACAGTGTATGTAAACTTTACCGAGCCATTTGGAGCTCGTTATTTTAAAGAACTTGAATTGACACCGTATGGGAGTGAAACTCAGTTGAAGTTTTGTTGGTTTTGGGAAAACCAGAAATCATTATTTTGTAATTGTTTAATTTGAATTCCTTGTTCAACTTTGGACAAGTGTGAAGTGTAGTGTCAGTATTTTTATTTGTTTGATTTTTGTAGCGCCATAATTTGGATAATTAAATGTTTTGATAGTAGGATTTATTTTTGGAAGTGTATCCTATGCTTAATCCAAAGTGTGTAAGTCACAGAGTGGGAGAACAAACCATGAACCCCGATACTCCCGATTGAGCATTGCTGGCAAACTGTGATTTGCATATTTCATGGTTGAAATGGGCACAATATTGAGAACCCTCTATATCACTCGCGGCAAAACCTCGTAATTCCTGCCCGTCTTCCCACATTTGGCCGTCCTGATCATCATCGTCCAACCCGGACGATAAGCCTTCCTCAGGCCAGGGCTTCATGTATTCCGCACAGGTGGTGGTGGTCTTGGGTCCTTCGTTGCTTCCTCGTCTTTCGACATCGTACGTATCATTGGGTTTGACCTTCGTGACTTGATAGGGCCCCAGGTACTTGGCCTTCAATTTCATACCTGGTCCGAATTGAGTCCTCTTGACAGCCACTAAGTCTTCGATGTTGTAAATCGAGGCTTATTTGCGTTTTTTGTTGAAGTTCTTGCGGTTCTCCTCTTGAGTCTTGAGAATCTGCAGTTTTGCCTCCTGCCTGATCTGGTCGCGTTGATCCTCAAAATTGTTAATGACTTCTTCTTCCAACATCTCCATGATCTGAAGATCTGTTTTGTTTCGCATCTTGATCCCGGTCAAGAGTTCAAACGGTGTTCGACCTATACTTCTCTGATAAATCGAGTTCAGTGCCAGTTGAACCGACGGAACGACTTTGTACCATTTGGTTGGATCTTCGGCAGACAGCTTGGCTATGATGGATGCCACAATCGCGGTGATGCGCTCCACCTGGCCGTTGGCTCTGGGTAACCCAGTGGTCACCAAGCAGTGCTTGATCCCTTTGTCCTCAGTACTCTTCAAATTCTTTTGAGGTGAAAGATGGCCCTCGGTCCGTGATCATCTGAGCAGGGTTTCCAACGAGGATCCTCTGCAGCTCCAGCTTGCTGATGGTTTCGCTTGACTTGGTGGTCTCGACTGGATACAACCAGGTGTACTTGGTAAAGCTGTCCACGACCACAAGGATGTGGTTGTAGCCTTTATGCGTTGATTCCAGCGGTCCTACATGATCCAGATGATAGGTGTGTAAAGGCTGACTTTCCTTGAACAGCGGGTGAAGTAATCCTGCCTGGTTCCCAGACTTTCTGTTTACAATCAGGCATTTCACACAGCTTCCGATCACATTCTTCACCTTCTCTGTCAATCCTGGAACGTAGTACTGCTGTTTTATCTCCTCCTCTGTTCTCTTCACCGCGTAGTGTCTTTTGTCATAAATTGATCTGATGATCTCTTGCTTCATCGACTTTGGTACTACTAGAAGTTATCGGCCGTCTACAAACTTGAATAACATCTGGTCTCTCAACACGTAATCTTCATATGGTCCTTTCTTCAGGATAGTTTTGATGGCGAGTGGTCCTTCGTCCTTGTTTTGAATCCTCTTGTTTCTAGCAATCAGACTATCAGCGAATCCGAAAAGGGCTGCGGTACACCGACTCAAGGCATCAGCATGTCACATCTTCGTTCCAGAACGATGTTCGATGGTGTAGGAGAATTCTTCCAACGACAGGGCCCATCGAGCGACTCTGGGTGTTAGATCTTTCTTTTGCATAGTCTTTTGGAACGCCGAGCAATCTGTCACTATTTTAAAATCCACTCCCAAAAGGTAGACTCTGAACTTGTTCAAGGCTCGAACAACGGTGAGGACTTCGAGCTCGTAACAGCAATAGTTTTCTTCTTGCTCATGAATGAGACCGGGTGAAGTAGACCATCCTCGGGTAGCTTCTGCAGGAGCACGGCGCCATAACCGAACTTGCTAGCGTCTGTATGAAGCTCAGCCTCATATCTGGGGTTGTAGATTATCAACACAGGACTGGATGACAAGATTCTTTTCAACTCCTCGAATGCCTCTCTCTCCTTGTCTCCAAACCGGAAGTCATGGCCGGTTCTGAGCATATCGCTCAAAGGTTGGGCGATTGAAGCGTAGCCTGGAATAAATTTCCGGAAGTACCCTGTCAAACCCAAGAAGCTTTGAAGAGCTGTGATCGTCTTCGGCACCGGGAAGTTTTGTACAGCTGCTGTCTTCTCATTTGACGGTTGAATCTTTCCTTCCTGGATTTGGTAGCCCAAAAAATGAACCTTCCTTTTCAAGAATTGAAACTTCTTGAAATTTATCAGCAATCCGTAGTCCCGTGCAATGTCAAGTATATCAATTAACGATTGAATAGCTTCCAGTACAGTTTTTTCCGGAATTATCAAATCGTCCATGTAGATGAAGATGAGTCCTCTCTTTATCAGCTCCCAAAACACAGCGTTAATAAATCGTTGAAAGACAGACGGGCTGTTAGTGAGACCAAAGGGAACTTTCTTGAACTCGTACTGACCTGAGTGGGAAAGAAACGATGTATACTTTCTACTCTCTTCTTCAACGTCTACATGGAAGAAACCATTCTTCAAGTCAAGAGTAGAGAATACACGAGCATCTTGGAGTTTGTCAAGCAAGTCTTCGATGAGAGGGAGGGGGTAGTGATCCTTGACGATGATCCTATTTAGTGGTCTGCAGTCCACGCAGACACGATGTGAACCGTCCTTCTTTTTCACAACTACAACAGGACTGGCGTACTCGGATGCACTTGGTAGCTCAATTCCATCTTTTAGCCATGTCTGAATCTGCTTCTCAATCATCTCTTTTTCTCTCGGTGCCAATCGTCTCGGTCTGCTACACATCGGTTCTTCTGTCTTCACAACTATCTTAATCTGGATATTCGTGGATTTGATTTCCATTGGGGTGTAACTCGCTACGATGTGCTCGACTGTTGCCTTGGCCTCGTCAGATACAGTCTTCTCAATGTCCACCCCGTCTTCACCTGCGTCAATGCACATGACCAACGTCTCTTCTCTCTTCTTCAACTGAACGCCCTCTCTAGAAATCAACACCTCAGCCTGATCCAGTAAGTCGATTCCAATAATCATAGAAACTGGAATAGCTTCGTCGGGAACAACGTGGACGACGACACAAAAATCCTGGTCGTCAACGGTGATCGTCGTGTTGAACCATCCCAGCACGGACGCTTTGCATGCGCCCAAGCCAGTCAGGATCCGGTTGCTTGGTTGCAGTTCTGGGGTGACGTTTTCCATGTCCTTGTAAGCGTCCTGCCTCAACAAGTTGAAATGACAAGCACTATCTACCAGGGCTGATAAATTGTGGTTGCAGATTTTGACGTCCTTTTATTTGTAATTACTAACTGCTTCCTTCGACGTGTTCAAGGCCACCGTCCGTTTCTTTAATTCTTCATCTTTCGTTGGATTGGTACAATCTGCGGAGATGTGTCCGAATTTGTTACACTGAAAACACTTCCGTCCCTTGTCCTTATCTTTGCACTCGCTGGATTTGTGACTTGACTTGCCACAGTTGTAACACCTCTGCGCCTTGCCCTCATCCTTACCTCCATCGTCATCTCTCTGTTTATTTGAATCTGCTCCACCGGATTTCTTCTTGTTGTGCTGCGACGACGTGGAAGATCTCTTCGAAGTTATCCTTCCCGCGGCACGTTCATACTGACGTAGTTTTTCTTTGAAGTCTCTAAGCGACTGAGCCCCGTACAATAACAGCTTGGTGCCAGAGTCATCCTCTATTCCGTCTATCACGTACTGCATGAGTGAGTCATCGTCTATATCTCCTCTACTTGCTATCTCCTTCATTGTAAGGTAATATTCCAGCAGCGATTCGTCCTTTTTTTCCTTCGTCTAAACTGCGTCGAATGGATCTCCGCTGTACTCGTCTGCACGTCAAATTCCTCTCGAAGAGATTTCTTCAACGCCGTCCAGCTGGTAATTCCCTTCTCACCCTGGATGAAGAGTTTTGCCAAGCCGGTTAGAGATTTCTTAGCGAAGATCAACTTCTGCAGTATGTTCCATCCCATCAACGCAGCTGTTTCCTCAAACTCGGTGATCCATCGGTTGACTGGATATCCACTGCTACCATCAAATGACTTGACGGAACCTTCGATGTCGCGAAACGTCAAAGCAAACTTCTGGGAATACCTCGATGCTTCGCTACCGTCACTTGAGCTGTCCCCTGGTTCACTCTCGTTGCCGTCTTCGAGTTTCATTCGATTTAGCTTCTTTTTTCTTTTCGCCACTGTCAATTCCCTCTTAATAGTGCCACATAACCTCTTAGTCTCCTCTAGATCCGCTTTGGATAGCGCTGCAGCTTTAGCTTGTGCCTTCTTTTGCACTTGTTCGTCATCGTGCTCGTCGTCCGAAGATTTCTCAATCATCTCAATGTACTCTGAAAAATGCGTTAGGTGGTGACAAATCGCCATTGCCATTTCCTCCGGGGTGGCCTCGTCTAAGCGCAGGATCACGCAAGATGCTTGCAGTTCCTCTTCCGTCAATTCTTTTGTTATAAACTCGACATTGGCCACATAATCCTCTGAATCAGGTTCGAAAGTAAACCCTGAAAATTCTCGCAACCTCTTTCAATTGTTTCGATCATTTTGAGCGTCTTCAAATATGTAAAGCTTTTACAGCTGCCATTGGAACAGTTGAAATGCTTTTGTTTATGAGATCAATATCTCCTAACATCATCATTTTGGAAATATTAAGCTACGGTACTTATCTGCGTCAACACCGATCCCAAAGCTCTTTTGTAGTCTTTCTCAGATCGTCTTCAACTTATTCACGTCTTTGTCCAGCTGCAAACCTTTTACTGATAAGATAAGCCTTCAGTCTCAAACATCCGTCGTCAATTCGAGCTGAATTCGTCGTTGGCCTTTTGTCGTTTCGCCGTCAGCAAAATTGGCAAGTGAACATAACCTCAGAAATGCGTCGTTGATTCAATCCAGGACGTGCCCTCAATTTGTGGGAACCGGTGTCAAAAACACTCACGTTTGATTTGTTGAAAAAGAATATTTTACTTAACAACTGCAAATAAAATAGATTACCGATACATTATCAGTACAGAATACGTTGATGCCTTCCCAGCTCCAAAGAACAACAACCAAGTCCATGGCCACTGTTTTCTCTATGTCCGCGCGCCCTCTATATCACTCGCGGCAAAACCTCGTAATTCCTGCCCGTCTTCCCACATTAATAGATATTGAGAACCGTCTAAATATTTCGGATGGTAGATATGTTGGATTTTAAGTAGGCCATAGAGTTATACATTATTAGATGAGGATTATTGCGTAGGTTCATTATTCAAACGTTGACTTCGATCGCATCATTAGGACACTAGAAAAATAAACTTAATTTTAAAATTTTGCATTGCCACCATCTTGAGGTCATGTAAACAATTGAACTAAATTAGTCGTAAGTGCATTACAATTTGTATATACATTTGCTGTACGAAGTTTCACTGCGTTCAGGTGGTTAAATCGCGTGAAAAGTCTATTTAAATGTTTCAACTTCGCTTGATCGCCAAGTTCGTTTTGTAGTTAACAGGTTTTTGAAAGTTACATAGGTGAAATAGGAATCTCTGTTTCGCGGGCTTATAGGCCGTGTTCTAAGACATTTTGTCGTCCTGACGTTTCGCTGAAGACTGCGTTCAGCATGTTCACAGGTTACATTAAGCGAGGTAAAACAAGTAAACAGAAGATATATAAATAGTCAACAACCTACACATAGAGGCTACCATAGCAACAGCGTACCACATAAAAGTAATGCATCAAGGACAGGGCTGCTCTTCTGTTGCATCTTCTCGTCTACGACGGTCAATGAGGGCAGGCTTGAGGGGATTAAGGACTGGAAGCCAAGTTCTGTTCACACGTTCTGCTTCCTCCTTAAGATTGAAGCTGTTAGTATGCTTCAGGATTTCAATGGCCTCCCTTTGTAGCCTGGCACGATAAGACACCGTGGTGGACAGAACTTCGGTGTCTCCACATCTTATGTCGTGACCTGCGATTAGCGAGTGTGTTGCCACAGTGGATTTATCTGTTTGTCCCAGCCGGCTGTGTCGTTCGTGCTCCTTGAGGCGAGTGGCAATACTTCTTTTCGTTGTTCCAATATATACTTGGCCACAATCACACGGGATTTTATAAACCCCTGCCGCGGTATGAGGATGTCGCTTATCTTTAGGGGACCTAAACATGTCCTTAATTTTCCGCGTAGGCCTGTATATGGTCTTTATATCATGGGACAGAATAGGGAGGCTACTCGAGTCCCATGCTATAAAGACCATATACAGGCCTACGCGGAAAATTAAGGACATGTTTAGGTCCCCTAAAGATAAACGACATCCTCATACCGCGGCAGGGGTTTATAAAATCCCGTGTGATTGTGGCCAAGTATATATTGGAACAACGAAAAGAAGTATTGCCACTCGCCTCAAGGAGCACGAACGACACAGCCGGCTTGGACAAACAGATAAATCCACTGTGGCAGCACACTCGCTAATCGCAGGTCACGACATAAGATATGGAGACACCGAAGTTCTGTCCACCACGGTGTCTTATCATGCCAGGCTACAAAGGGAGGCCATTGAAATCCTGAAGCATTACTAACAGCTTCAATCTTAAGGAGGAAGCAGAACATGTGAACAGAGCTTGGCTTCCAGTCCTTAATCCCCTCAAGCCTGCCCTCATTGACCGTCGTAGACGAGAAGATGCAACAGAAGAGCAGCCCTGTCCTTGATGCATTACTTTTATGTGGTACGCTGTTGCTATGGTAGCCTCTATGTGTAGGTTGTTGACTATTTATATACCTTCTGTTTACTTGTTTTACCTCGCTTAATGTAACCTGTGAACATGCTGAACGCAGTCTTCAGCGAAACGCCAGGACGACAAAATGTCCTTAGAACACGGCCTATAAGCCCGCGAAACAGAGATTCCTATTTCAACGCCGGTCGTGAAAGTCTGAATTTTTACTTACATAGGTGAACTTCTAGTAGTGCCCTTTATCATCTTAAAAATTTTCAGGGTGATATCAGTAATAGTTTTGGAGATATAGAATGCCGGTGAAATATTTCGCACAGCCGTCATGTTGGATTGGTGAGACGTAATAAAATTTGAAGATCATGGTCGGGGTCGGCCGGAATATTACTATGGACGTACCGAGTTTCATTGAAATTCCCTCAGACGTTTAGATTTTATTAGGGGGTGACACACATACACACACACGGATATAAGGTGATCTCATAAGCCTATTTTTTCATAAATAAATAGTATAAATATGGGCAGCTTAGTTTAGTGTACGTATATTCGAACAGATCAGAACCACGCCCATGGACGTGGAATAAGCCCAGAGGTGATTCAGATCTTTAAAATATAGGGTTCACACTTTCTGCGCATTGCTTTCAGAAAACATGTACATTGGTAAATAAAACATTGTAAATTGGTCTGGTATTCGAATCGAATAAACTGTTCTCTTGCTTTCCAGCAGGTTAGTTGGTTGTTGTTAATTTATTGTAGGTGTTTGGGGCAACTTGGACATCAGCCACGTGTGCTTGAGCGTGTGTTGAATTTGTCTGAAACCCTGTGTTTTTGTAATGACTGTAGTAGTGTGTATAGTTGTAATTCCTAGGGTAGGGAATGATGTAGGTGCCCCGGGATTTGAAGTAAGGTACTATCCTGCCAGTTGTTTGGAGGAAGTGAGGAATGCCCGGGATAGCCGCTGTCAGCGCCGGTATTCATACCTCTGATCTCCGAACTTGTTACAGCTCCCCAACATGGTCGTGGAGAGTTATATGACGCGCATGGCTAGGCCGTGGGATTTCGACTGGTTAATATTGGATTAAAGTAGGTCTACATTAGTGGCAAAACATAATATTACTGTGTTAAAGCTTTTTTTCAAAAGGTTTGGGATATTACTTTTTCATAATTGATTGAATAGATGAATTTCTGTACGTATGCGAAATTCATTTTATTATGCAGCAAGTGTAAGAATCTTGATAAAGACAAATACAGGATGTGCCATTGTCATATATTTAATTGATGTCATAATATCCGATATACTGTAGTTGCCCACCCTGAAAATATGTTCACCCAATTATTCCAGAATTCTGGTTTCGTGCCAGTCCCAGCAAACAGTTTGAAGCCAGGAGGAACAGGAAAATCACTGGTGGATGACCTTGATATTCCTCCCTATGAACAGTCGAAACTTTATTATTTCTCTGGCCACGAAGATATAAGGCTAATAGGCCTAATTATTTGCATATTCTCTTTATAATACTTTGTAGCATATTCACTAGTCTCATCACAATCTTTTGTACTAAAATTCGAACTTTGCAAAGGTTCATAATATAGCTTAGGGTCAAGAAAGTTAATTTCGAAACTTCCCTCCCTCTGAACAGTGGAGACTTGACTATTTCTATACTTTGTCTCTAGAAGGGCCTGCAGGCTACACTGTGCAAAATTTCACGCGGACGCAGTTTGCTGCACGCGAGCGAGGGAGCGAACCGGCTGGCGTCACTTGATCGGCTCGCCACGGCCCAGACCGAGTTGCTCGTCTGAAGCTGCATGTTGACAAGCAGAGGGGAGTTCAATTATCTCAGCATACGTGACCATTCTAATGGAAAACACGCCAGGGAATTGGAGGTCTGGTGACCTTTCGCCATACCCTTTTAAAACGAATGGAAGTTCCCCCACCCCCCACCCCATCCCCTTTTTTTTAGGTTAAATGAGATAATTTGATGTGTTTAGCATACATTACTACATACAGTACAGCGACTGTGAATAAAACCATTATACCCTTTTGCAGAACACTTTTGTTTACCGCTTACCGCCTAGTGACAAATCGTTGCGTGTTTTTTTTTTTTTTTTTTTTGGGGAAAAATAAACAATCTATTGTCGTCGTCAGCTTTAACTCATTTCCGAGTACAAATATTCTTCCAAAACATTTACTCCTTACTCAAGCCCGTGGATATGCTTGCAGGGACTAGACAGTCCAAGCCTAGCGTGGAACAAGCGTCCACACAGATCACATGTAATTGTTGGAGGACGTGTTCGTGCTGCATGGAGTTTTGATGCATGTCGCTTGGTTTCTTCATGTCTAAGACGTTCCTCTTCAAAGATTTTCACAGCAGTCGGGTTGGTCTTACGCCAAGTTGGACCGTCTTCAGCAAGTGTGTCCCAGGATTTTGGATCGAGACCTGCCAACTTCATGGTCAAATCTATAAAGCAGAAGAGAATGATGGTGGAATAAAAGAGACGACATGAATTAGGGTCGACTAAATAACCAACCAACATGTAGCTTTTGATGTTCATGTTGAACAGTAATCTGTAACAACTTTACATTAATATTTTTGCTGATAGAATTGGCAATTAACCAATATCTGTGTATTTCGTGATTACGATAGGTATACAAACAAAGCCGCGCAAGTACTGTAGGCAACTGACTACAACTGGCTCCTCCTGCTATTCAGCCTTGGGTGTGAGGAGTTGCTGCGACTAGCGTAGTAAAATGTGCAACCGTCCGACAGATTATTGCTCGCGTGCACAATTTCTGGCCGTCATTGATCTAAGGCAGGGGTTCCCAACCGGTGGTACGCGGGAACGATTCAGGTGGTACGCGTGGGTGATACGATTGTTAACAAGTACAGGAGGAGAATTCTTAAACGTGCCAGTAAATCTACTGAATTTATCTGCATTTTCTACTCTATCATACTTTTTTGAAGAAAATTAAATATCTCCAATGGTTGCTGATATAATTGTTCACTTGGAACCCCTTCAAGAAAGTTTTAATAAATATTTCTCCGAAGATTATTCCAAATTTCACTGGACCAGAAATCCCTTTTCGGGGACCTCACCAATTGAGTTGGAATTATTAATATGCATACAGTGTATCATATACAGGCGGTAGGCCTATATATATATATATATATATAAAAATTAACGAGAAAAAATGAAATAAATCAAAATATTATATTTATTGTTGTCTTGATAAAGGGTTGAAAAACATACCGTGCTTTAATAATTATATAAAGAAGTTTTCTTAGTAATTTAATTTCAACAAAACAAGCCATTGGGCACTTTTCCGACTTTAAATATATGTTTCTAAAAAAATATAGGACTCTTGGTACGCCAAAATTTATAACATTTCGAGTGGTACGCAGTTCCTAAACTGTTGGGAACCCCTGATCTAAGAGATAGCCAAGCCCACGTCCAGTATTAACAATGTCAAGAAATACTTTCGTGTGTGCACTACCGACTTTGAAAGACTGGCGTCATTGACTCCAAATAGTCCCCAGGCAATAAGGTATTTAGTGTAACATCTTCCTGTTTGCTGTCGTCAATCCTATAGTCTTTACCGACAATTCTGATCAACACTCTGTGGTATCTCATCCTCATTCATATGAGTCAGCCAGCCTGCAGGCTTGGATAAATGTAGGGAGGGATCCGAAACCATTGCTCCTCTTGGGATTGCTTCAATGAAGGAAGGAAGGAAGGAAGGAAGGAAAGAAGGAAGAAAAGGAGGGTGGGAGGAAGGAAGGAATGAATGAATGAAGGGAGTAAGAAAGGAAAAAGAAGGGAACGGAGGGTGGGAGGAAGGAAGGAAGGAAGAACGAAAGAAGGAAGGAAGGGAGTAAGAAAAGAAGGGAGGAAAGGAGGGTGGGAGGAAGGAAGGAAGGAAGAAGGAAGGAATGAAGAAAGGAATGAAGGAAAGAAAGGAGGGTGGGAGGAAGGAAGGGAGTAAGAAAGGAAAGAAGGAAAGAAAGGAGGGTGGGAGGGAGGAAGGAAGGAAGGAAGAAAGGAAGGAAGGAATGAAGGGAGTAAGAAAGGAAAAAGAAAGGAACGGACGGTGGGAGGAAGGAAGGAAGGAAGAACGAAAGAAGGAAGAAGGGAGTAAGGAAAGAAGGGAGGAAAGGAGGATGGGAGGAAGGAAGGAAGAACGAAAGAAGGAAGGGAGTAAGAAAGGAAAGAAGGGAGGAAAGGAGGGTGGGAGGAAGGAAGGAAGGAAGGGATAAGAAAGGAAAGAAGGAAGGAACGGTGGGTGGGGGGCAAGGAAGGAATCTTTTACTTTTACGTTACCGTTCATATCACCACCATTAGCCACGGAACACCCTTTTTACGTTGAATCCGAACCACCAGACCTGACCGTTAATCTCAAAAATCCCACATGCAATAACCGCTACGCCAAACACACCCACGAAGTCAAACAATTGAGAATCTGGAACACTGGCTTCAATATTTTATGTTACTATGACGTACTCGCTGGATTTAACATGTAGTCGCTTGGTGACAAACTGTAGGTTCGCAGTGTAGCGGAGTGAGTAAGGAGCGCTTGCAGAAATAGTTATTTTGTTAAGCGACATTTCATTAAAACACAACACATGCAATACTACTATGTACCGACTGGCTGTGTGACTTAGCGGTAACGTTATCACCTGCTATGCCCTGCTATGCGAATCCTGTCGCAGTCAGTTGGCATTCGATGGGAGCACGCGGTCACTGATCAAATCGGAGAGTGAATTGTGACAGAGGCTGAGAGAGAACGCCACATCGGCCACATAACCAGATTAGTACTTTATGCAACGAGCCTATAATGGCAATAATTAAGACACGAGTATGTTTATAAAACTAGCGAAGCGAGTGTCTTAATTACCATTATAGGCGAGTTGCATACGACTGTTTATGTTCGACGATAATTATAACTATTTTATGTTCGAACATAATTATTCATAAATATCTGTCGAGATTTCGCCAGTTTTATGTACTGAACAGAGCGCAAAGAATACCTTGTATTTGACCATGACCTCCTCAAATACCCCACTATGACACTAGCCACGCAGTGAAATTAAAAATAGGAGGCCGTGGAAGTCAGCGCAGATGCGATGCTGTCCTTACCTAATTGGTCACACAACTGTTTCTTGACCTCTGATTGGTGGGAGAAACTGTTTCATAATGAAAAATTGTGTTATAATGACCCTCGTTATGATACAGTTTTCTGGCATATTATCACATAATACCAACATACCTAACAAGTTACGCAAGTTTACAATACACTTCTGTAACTAAAATATTGCATATATGTTAACCCACATATCCGTAGATATAGCCTGAGTGTAACGGATCTGATGATGATCGCTTGACGATCGAAACTGGTCATCCAAGTGTAATTATTAATCTTGTGTAATTTTTTCCAGGTTTAGGGAATAACACCCATTAGAAAGTGGGTACAATCATGTTGACCGACTGAAAAGCATTTCAATTTCATTTACTAAGGTAACACTGAAATATGGCTTCCAACACGATAGCAAAAACTTCAAACTGAAATCAATCTCAACTTTTTGAATATACAGAGAGGATAGATTATCTGTCCCGGAGACCCTCGCTAGCCCGCTCGCCCGTGGCGCGAGCCTGTCTCCCGCCAGGCACTTTGCCGTTATGCGGAGCCCGCCTGGCACTGAGTCATTGAGTATAGGAATTTGTACTTACCTAGTTCACAGCTGGTGCTGAAAATGTTCGCCATTCACTGCTACACATCGCTGGCACCTTTTTATGAAACTGGCATTTACTCTCTGAAGTTCCTCAGCACCGATTGACTGTATTTCAGCTGTAATATAGTCTTTAAGCTCATTTACAGTGTGAGGGTTTCTCGCATACACCCTATTTTTAAGCGTCCCCCACAAATAAAAGTCACATGGTGATAAGTCTGGGCTTCGCGGGGGCCACACTTCCCGACTTACAACCCTCGTACCGAAAATGCGACGCAATTCTCTCATGGATGCTTCGGCAGTGTGAGCAGTGGCAGAATCTTGTTGAAAGTAATTCGACAATCGCTCTCCATAAGTCAGTTCGTCAAAAAATTAGTCAAGGATCACATTGAAGTACAAATTCCTATACCCTATGACTCAGTGCCGGGCGGGCGCCGCATAACGGCAAAGTGCGTGGCGGGAGACAGGCTCGCGCTGCGGGCGAGCGGGCTAGCGAGGGTCTCCGAGACAGTTAAACTATCCTCTCTGTAGATCCATCGCTTGGTTTTGGTCGGTCCGTATGCTGGCAAGTGTGGTCGGTGGGCCTATTCCCACCCTCCGCAGTCTGGTAGCGGGAAAGAAGGTTCATGTCAGCAGGGCGTCAAGGAGTGAGAAGTGTTTGCAACCATGTTTCCGAGTTGCGTACCAAATACGAGAATCTACCCTCGTTGTGTAGCCTCATTATTTACCAGATATACAAGTTGCGTATCCCGAGATGTGTGAGTTGCGCCACACATATTTCCCTTTCCACTTAAACAGACTGAGGACAGGCATTAAAATTCGGTATGATTCGATAAGTGTGGTTAAAATATGTGTCACTTTGAATTACAATTTAACATTTCAACATTTAAGGCACGGATTTAATGTAGTCTGCTTATTCCACCCTGTCGAAATTGGATCATTTTATTTTGCAGAAATTCCTATTCCTACGTTTCAAAGAGTCACTTACCTCCTGCCTTAGCATAGAGTGGTTATTGCCAGATTCATGGTTGTGAGAAGTGTTCTCTTCACGAATCATATCTGTTTTTACATCGATCTTCATAAATGCTTTGCACGTCTTCTTATAGCATGACCACCGTTGAATTTTATCACTTAGAGTTCGATGGAATCGAAACTTGTAGCCGTTTATTACACGTACACTGTTTAAGGTTCACACCCCTTTAAGTTGAGACCAACCAGGGTGGTGTATGGGTAATAGTGTGCGCGCAGCTTGGATGTTTACAACTGCGCCTGCAGTGTGCAGCCGTTTACAAGTAGGCTAGGGGGCAGAAAACCATTAGGAATGTCCCAACCAGGTCCTGCATATGAGGCACTCCTCACATCGTGTGAAATGTGCACCGGTCAAAAACTAACGCTCGATGTGTAACAGAACTAGCAGCCCACCCTGGCTTCGCCCGGTATCTTTAACGGTTTCCAGTGTAAGCTTAAAAGGCGCACGGACCGCAGGTCCCAGACGTAATTCAGAAAAATCAAGATGAACAGCGAAACGCCAAAAACATACAGTATACTCTTCTCTGAAGTCTTAAGGCAATCAGTTCCTAATCTTAGCGCCAATCACCAGCACGTACTGTATTCAAGTTATGACCATGGGTGAACATTTTTACTCTGTATATTAATTTCTTTGTTGAAATGAAGCAATATTGAAAGACGTTGCTGTTTTTCTTCATAGACAAGGGGCATGTTGGCCATATGCCCCATGCACTTGAATAACCTTGAACTGGCCATCCAATTAACAAAAGATACATACAATAAAAATCCCTTTCATGGGGCCACATGCATTTAATGCCTGTTGAAACTTATCATTTGTCTGGAATGCGTGTGTTAACCAAAAGGAAAATCTCACTCAGGATGGCCGCTGGCAGTAGTAAAATACGGAGAATTATTCGAGTAACCACAACCTGACGTTGGTAATAGTGACGTCAAAGAGTTACTCCAGAAAGGCACTATTTTTATAGTACTAATGCTCCTTAATAGCGTGCCAAGTGAGTCAAGCATGGCTTGTACAGTAGGCTATTGCATCAACATCAGGAGTTAAGATTTCAATGAAGCATAATCTGCAGTTGGCCTCACTGACGTTAAAAAGAACTGGCCCTAGATTTTGCTAATCAGTATAGAGTATACCTAAACTGACGGTGTTCAGGGTGGTACAACAGCACGGGTTGTAAAGATCGATGATGATGATAATTGTTGTTTTAAGGGGCCTAACATCTAGGTTATCAGCCCCTACTGTAAAGATCGTAGGAGTCTGAAACCTCATACCGGTAGATATTCCTACTGATCAATGCCCTCATGAATTGTTCAAAGAAAACCAAGATCATGATGAACAACAAACACCCTCGTAAATACACACATCAAAAAAAGTTTTGCATCACCTCGGTTCCAAGAGTTCCGGAACCGTTAAATACAAAGGGAATAGAGATCAACACAAACAACATTTCAGCTCGTTTTATTGCTCATGAGACCCACACATTGCATGTTGTACCATCATACAGCTAGACTTTCAGCATTTGTGGTCCAGATTGCAGTACACACCACTACCTCTAATACCCAGTAGCACGTCCTCTTGCATTGATGCATGCCTGTATTCGCCGTGGCATACTATCCACAAGTTCATCAAGACACTGTTGGTCCAAATTGTCCCACTCCTCAACGACAATTCGGCGTAAATCTCTCAGAGTGGTTGGTGGGTCAAGACGTCCATAAACAGCCCTTTTCAACATATCCCAGGCATGTTCGATAGGGTTCATGTCTGGCGAACATGCTGGCCACTGTAGTCGAGCGATGTCGTTATCTTGAAGGAACGCATTCACAAGATGTGCACGATGAGGTCGAGAATTGTCGTCCATGAAGACAAATGCCTCTCCAATATTCTGCCGATATGGTTGCACTATGGGTCGGAGGATGTCATTCAGGTATCGTAAAGCCGTTTCGGAGCCTTCCATGACCACCAGTGGCGTACGTCGGCCTCACATAATGCCACCCCAAAACATCAGGGAACCACCACCTTGCTGCACTCGCTGGACAGTGTGTCTAAGACGTTCAGCCTGACCAGGGTGCCTCCAAACACGTCTCCGACGATTGTCTGGTTGAAGGCATATGCGACACTCATCGGTGAAGAGAACGTGATGCCAATTCCGTGGGGTCCATTCAGCATGTTGTTGGGCCCATCTGTACCGCGCTGCATGGTGTCGGGGTTGCAAAGCTGGACCTCGCCATGGACGTCGGGAGTGAAGTTGCGCATCATGCAGCCTATTGCGCACAGTTTGAGTTGAAACACGACGTCCTGTGGCTGAACGAAACGCATTATTCAACATGGTGGCATTGCTGTCAGGGTTCCTCCGAGCGGCAATCCGTAAGTAGCGGTCATCCACTACAGTAGTAGCCCTTGGGCGGCCTGAGCGAGGCCTGTCATCGACAGTTCCTGTATCTCTGTACCTCCTCCATGTCCGAACAACATCGCTTTGGTTCACTCTGAGACGCCTGGAAACTTCCCTTGTTGAGAGCCCTTCTTGACACAAAGTAACAATGCGGACGCGATCGAACTGCGGTATTGACCTTCTAGGCATGGTAGAACTACAGACAACATGAGCAGCGTACCTTCGTCCTGGTGGAATGACTGGAACTGATCGGCTGTCGTACCCCCTCCGTCTAATAGGCCCTGCTCATGCATGGTTGTTTACATCTTTGAGCAGTTTTAGTGACATCTATGAACAGTCAAAGGGACTGTATCTTGGATACAATATACACAGTCAACGTCTATATGCCGGAGATCTGGGAACCGAGGTGATGCAAAACTTTTTTTGATGTGTGTACATCAAAGTTATAGAACAAAAATTGAAATAGTACAAGAATTCAAATATCTCGGAGAATGGATTAGTTGGAATGCTGGGGAACGTAACGCAATGGAATCCAGGAAAAATAAACTTGAACTGGCCTTCCAATTAACAAAAGATACATACAATAAAAATCCCTTTCATGAGGGTCCAAAATTAAACATTACAAGACAGTGATTAAGCTAGATGCAGTGTACGCAGCAGAACCACTAACTATAAATTTTAAGGGCCAAATGGAAAAACTCGAGCTGAAGGAATGTAAAATTTTAAGAAAAATTATAGGACCAAAATTTCAGGATAACAAGATTTAGGAATGAAACTCTCTACCAGAAATTTGAAAAATTCTCAGATACCATGCGAAAAAGGAGGATACATTTTTACGGTCATCTTCTGAGAATGGATTCTAATAGATTAACGAAACAAATCTTTGACTTTTTCCGTAATCGTAAAACAAAAACCCAACTGGTTTAAAGAAATTGAAAAAGATCTAGTAGAATTGAAAATGATAGAAACGTCATTACTCGATCGGACAGCAAAATTAATTACTAAATACGAAAATATAAGGTTCCAAGACAGAGCTACACTGAAATCCAAATCCATTATCTCGGAAGAAGAGAGGAAAAGAAGATCGGAAAGACTGAAGAAGTACTGGGCTCTACGGAAAGAACGGCGTACAGGGAAATGATTGATTCAACGTACCCCAAAGAGGGTGAAACGAAAGAAGAAGAAGAAGAAGAAGAAATAAAAGTGAGTGAGTTAATAAATAAATAAATAAATAAATAAATAAATAAATAAATACATAATAAGCAAGTAAGTAAGGAAGGAAGGAAGTAAATGAGTGAGTAAATTAATGAATGAATAAATAAGTAAATAAATAAATAGTAAGTGAGTGAGTGATTAAATGAATGAATGAAGAATTACAAAATAAATAAATAAATAAATAAGTAAATAATAAGTAAGTGACTGAGTGAGTGGATAAATGAATGAGTGAATAAATATGTACCTACCCTGGTAGGCTACTTAATTATTTCACAGCCAATAACACCAAGGAAGTCGCGGGATGTTTACACATACCGGTAATATGAAAGGAAATAAAAAGACAAAACTAACTATCAATTGGTATCTATTCTGAATAAATATATACTGTGCCGAGGTTCATGCCGTACATACTAAATTAGTTAGGCCTAGTTTTTTACCTTAGTATCTTCAGTTTTAAAAAGCAACGCTGCTTTGCTGCTGGTTGTTCCGGTATCAGCGAACAAGTATTTTATTTATTGAAAAGCAGCTTCATATCCTGACTGCATCTCTCATTATTTTTAATATAGTCTTCCAACAGCTCATCGCAATTGCACCAGTTCTCCTCTAAATAGTCCTAACCAAATAGCTTAACCACTTCCCTTGGCATAAACCTGGCTTTACCTAAACAATAAATACCCTCTCAAATCTACATAATGATATGAATGAAAACATATATGCAACGGATGAAAACAAATGACTCTAGTGATTCCAAAGTACATGGGTTCAACCCCTTGTAACCAACATGTTACGAATAAAAGAATAAAAAATAAGCTCTCCTGCATTTTCAAAATGTGTTGAAAGTGATCTCCTTGAGCGGCAATGCATACAGTTCATGGATTCTGACGGATTGCACAGTGTTCCTAATTTCGATTATTAAATCTTCTTCATTTATTGGATTATTATTCCTCAAAGCTTTCCATTTAAGATCTCCCCAAAGGTAAAAGACACAGGCATTTAAATCAGGTCAATGAATGGGCCATGAGCCTGTACTCATGATTATAATTTGATCGTTATCGGATAGGCCTACGTGCCGTATTGGTCGTGGCACTATCTTGCTGGAAATAGCAGTACCTTTTCTTATCTTCAGTCAATTTAGCGAAAATTGGTTCGAGAATGTTGTGAATATATTGGTCGGAAGTAATCGTGTCCTGATAAAACATAGGACCGATAATTCGTCGGGCGCCATTCACCCACCTTCTCATCGTGCAGAGATCTTAGATGTCAAATGTGGGGGGGGGGATCTGCATCCCAGATCCTTTTGATTTGTGAATTGACATATCAACTCAAATGGAACCATGCTTCGTAAATCATTAATGGAAATCAGATACAGATACCGTCGTGCACAATTAGCCAAATGCAAAATCTTATTCTTGCAATACAAGCTGCAGATTGTTTATTATGGACTGAATGCAACCAGTAATATTTTAAACTAAAGAGCCTGTACGAGAAATCTTGCATGTGTTAAACCACATTTGTACGGGCTCGACGCGACACACTTCTGACAGCGGCTACCATCTTATTTATTTGTTAAAACGCTTGCCACGGTGGGTGAGTGGTCAACGTATCGGTCTACTAACCCCAAGCTTGCAGGTTCGCCCCTGGCCGTGGAAAGTGATTTTTGAAAGGCGGAAAAAATTACGACACCATGACATATGATGTTGGTATGTCAAAGAACCCATATGTATTCCGTAGGCAGTGTTCATAATGGCAAAATTAATCTCGGGATTTACCGCCAACACAAAGTTCCTCATTTCTCTACTAGAAAGCGCTATAATGTTCAAGGAGCTTAGATATCTAACCTCCTTGACTTCCATAGTGCTTAAAGGAACAACGAAATCGACATGCAAGCTACCCTTTGGGTGTCTAATAACAAAGCTTGCACCCAGCACCCGAGGCCATACGATATTGTTATTATTTGTTAAAACGCACATTTTAAACAAATTGTCATAATTATGAAATCAGAGTGCAATTCGTCACTGCTCCGGGTAATTCTCTTCCGTTTCAATGTTCATTTGTTACGATTGGTTACTTGTTAGCGCCCCCATGTGTGTATAAATCACCCGCCTGGCCTTACTGTTATGCGGGCTTGACGTGACATAGTTCTGGCAGCGACTATCGTCTTCTTTATTTGTTTAAACGCAGTTTATAAACAAATAAGTATGTTTCCGTTGACTTTTCAAGGAATTCAAAATTGTCCCTGTACTATTGAGACGATTTGTAATATTTTGGCCAAACCACGACTTCTAACTCCGTCTGATTTAAGAGCTTGAGTTTTGTGAAACATACAGTACATCTTTACAGGGTGATTGAGCTAAGAGGGCTACCTCAAATATCTACAAAACCGTTTAAGATATCGTCATTCTGTTTTCAAATTCTTAAATTGTATTAAGGGACTCATACAATACGGTCCATTTCGCCCCCAGCACATACGCATTTACGAAGAAGCCGGTAGCAACTTTGTTTTTTTTAAATAGGACTCCAGTAATTTCACCCACTGGAACAACTAAAAATCAAGTGACAAATTCAGTGATGTGCTAATTTTGCAAATCCGACGAGTACTTTTTCAGATATTAAAGGTTTTTATATGTGTCGGCATTAGAAAGAAAGCAATGCTCCAGCCGCTGGAATGTGGAGTGCATGATTCTCTCCCGTGACCCAGTCCTTGTTGACAAACTCATATACCGAATTTATTCCATTCTATACATACTGTGATGTGTACATTTTCAACATGTTTGATGATTAACCGGACTCGTAAGAATTAACGTTAGACGAGACGTTCGCAATGAACTAAATGGGCGAGTTTTGTTATACATTTCTCATTTTAATATGTACCGTACATTACGTCATTGTCGCAGGTCTGCCAGCACTAAAATATTCCGTACTTTATTTATCCTCTTCACTGAGGTGTTTTCATCTTCTTCCGCAAGGATTCAGGACGAAGTGGAGAGGGAGAAAGGCACAGTATGCTATGAATGGAATGAATTCGGTATATGAGTTTGTCAACAAGGAGTGGGTCACGCAAGAGAATCATGCACTCCACATTCCAGCGGCTGGCGTTTCTGTATAATGCCGACACATATGGAAACCTTCAATATCTGAAAAAAATACTTATCGTATTTGCAAAATAAGCTCATCACTGAACTTGTCACTTGATTCTTAGTTGTTCCAGACAGTAGAATTAGTATAGTTCCATTTAAGAAACCAAAGTTGCTACCGCTTCCTCGGCAAATACGTATGTGCTGGGGGGCGAAATGGACCGTGTTGTATGGGTCCCTTAATACGATTTAAGAATTTGAAACAGAATGACGATATCTTAAACGGTTGCGGAGATATTTGAGGTGGCCCTCTTAGCTGAATCACCCTGTATACCAGGTGGCTCATTTTCCCCGTACAATCTACAGGGCGCCAGGAAATGATCTCCGCAGTAGTTACGTGCAGCTGTGAGAGGTAGCGTCATCAGTTTAGTTGGTAGCACGGTGTCCTTGATAGGGTGAAGGCCACATGTGTGGGCTGTGGGCTGTCGAAATATAGCCCAGGCATTTAAGTCAAAATATCGCCTTAACCTCAAAAAAATATGTTATAAAGCTATTTTTTTCTTCAGAATCCATTAATTCGACCCTAGAGAATAACATATCAAAACACTCGGCCGTACATATGCCGGCTTCCTTGATTTCCAGGCCTGGAAACCTGGAATTCCAGGAATTTTTCATCGCTCTACTGGAACGCCCGTAAAAATCGAACGACTCGGCCTAATTAGAAAAAAGTGGTGTCAAATGAAAGAGAAAAGCATGCAGACTCCATATATCAAGCGTTAGGCAATGTTTTTCTCATTTTGGAGTAGATTGTAAACCAAAAAAAGAAACGCGCGAAATTCAAAATTTTTGTAAGCTTGAATTCATTTGCACGTTTATTAGAGACTAAGACGGCAGCTCATGCAAAACATGCACCTAAAATAAGAAAGAGCATCGTTTTAGCTTTACAGATGTGGTCTTATTTTTGTTTTACGTCCAATAATTCAACAGTTACAGACGAAACGAATTTAATCCGAAGATAAGTTGGTATCACCAACTCTGCGTAGGTAGACAAAAGTGGTATCAAATGAACGATAAAAGCATGCAGATTCCATTTCAAGAGTGGCTTGAAATGCATTCCCCGTTCCTAGCTTATGAAAATCTCCATTCTCTCGGTAGTGGCGTCGTTGCAGATAACAAAGTAAATTGCGGCATGGCGCTTGAAATCGGCGAAACAGGAGTTAGCAACACGATTGGCAAGTCTTTCGCTGAAGTGATAATTTCTAGAAAGTAAACTCGAGTCAGCTATTCATGAGGATAGTGTGTGTTTTAAAAGACGAAACTGAAAAAGCGGAATACTTTCATTATGAGCTGGCGCCAACTCCACCCTCTCTTTTTGACGGACGTTCAATGCGCAAAACGGACAAGTCAGCGTTTGCGTCTCTCTTTAAGCGCTCAGAAATTGGCGATCAACTTTGTCCAGAGACCATGTATGCCATTGACGGATGCTATCTCATGTACGCTGTTAGTTGGCCTCGACTGGCAACATACGGAGACATTTGCGACCTTTACGTCGAACACGTTATGACTCGATACCCATCTGCAGTTGTTGTTTTCAACGGATACAATGGCCAGCCAACTACGAAAGAAGCGGAGCAAAGGTGGCGCGCTGCAAGAAGGACCTGTTTTGATATCGACTTTACCGAACATTCGACATCGACAGCATCACAGGCGGACTTTCTGACGAACAGGAGAAACAAATCTCACTTATTGATGTACTTGTTTCAAGATTTGAAGCTGTAAAAGTTCGAGTATACCAGGCAACTGGGAACGCCAATCCTCTCATCGTGCACACTGCTTTGGAGATAGAGAGCTCGGGGAAGACTGTAGTTGTAGTCGGCAATGATACCGATCTTCTGGCAATGCTGATTGCTAGGCGTCAGACTGGAGATGTATTCATGCTGCACCCAGGGACTTCCAAGTGTCCCGGAGAAATGTACGATATTGGTGCTATTCAAGATGAAATAGGTGACATGAAGAACTGCGTGCTGTACTCCCATGCTGCCTCAGGTGGTGATAAAACATCTGCAATCTACGGGAAGGGGAAGAAGAAGGGTTACAAATTGCTTCAAAAGAGTGTGGATCTTCGGGAAGAAATTGTCAAAACATACACAAAATAATCCATCCGCGAGTCGCGAAGAAATTTGCACTGTTGGAGAAAAGTTCATAAGGGCACTGTATCCTGGAGGAAATGAATTGGAGAATATCGATTATCTTCGACATCGTCTGTACGAGATGACCATTACGCGCCAAGCTCTGACTTCTCAGTTTGAACTTGTGACTCTTCCTCCAACAAGGGAAGCTCTACGACAGCACTCAATGCGGACTTACTTGCAGGTAACTTTCATTGTTTTCCTTTACACTACACGCATACAATATTTTTCTAGTATTTCTCAGGAGAGTTAAATAAGTTGAGTTTGATTTTAGGTTCAAGAATGACTAGGAAGAAACCTCAATCCAACGGAGTGGGGCTGGCAAGCAATTGACAACTCCCTTTTGCCAGGGCCGGATTTACCGTAAGGCAAAATAGGCACGTGCCTAGGGGCGCCGCAGTCCAAGGGGCGCCGCAAGGCACCCCCTCGGTTAGGCAAACGGCAATGATTGGTACTGGAGGGGCCCCGAAGGGCACCGCCGTCAGGCGCCCTCTTTGCTAGGGCTTTAAATGTGCTAAGTTAGGATTATAGCAGTATACATGCTAAAAAGATATTGAGAAATGAGCAGAGACATTTATAAATAATATCGTGTCTTTGTCGCATGCCCTTCCACTTCGCTCTTCGTTATGCCGCTCAACGCTCTTTCGTACCGACAATAATTGTGAGACGGGTGGGGAGGCGGGCGAGCGAAGCTCTGCTACGCGCGCTGTTGTTGCGGTAGCTGGGTTTGCTTGCATTGTAGTAGCATCGAAGTGCCCCGCGCCCCACCCCCCTTGCCTGTCCTATGTGCGAGTTCGAGCTTGCGTTGTGTTGTTTTGTTGTGGTGTGATCTGCAAGGAAATGTTTTGAACTATGGGCATCAAAATGTTGTCTGGTTACCAAAACCGTATCCGCACAGTTGAAGAGGATAAGAAAGCCGAGGTTACACTAACAAAATGTCGGAAAATAAATGAGATGTTTAGTGCGCGTGTAAATCCTACACCTCCAACCACAAATTCGGATAACAATAATAATTCTTGCTCTGCGGTTCACGACATTGACTGCGATGGTGTTCAGCAACTTGAGGTAAGCTACCGTACACGAATTACTTTACGCAAAGTAGGCCTTTCCCAATAGGCAATTCCTTGATACACTGTTGCACGTAAAAACTCAGACTGGTTTCGAGGCTTGTTATTGAAATTTTAAAGAACTTTATTGTGCGCGTACTAAAAAGCCTGTCAGTGACTCGGTGGTCGGCACGATACGACGCTTGTCAAGCTCTGAGGGATGGCTGGTGTGGTATCGTGGCAGCTCTTTAGAGTATAGCCTACACGAAGACAGAAATCAAAAGGCAAACACTCGAAGTGAAGCCAAAAGCATCTTAAGCAATATCCTACAATTAGAATCTGCTTTCCTAGTTGTTTTCTGGAGTACCATTATAAAAAGATTTAATACTGTCAGCCAGAAGCTCCAAAAAGTTAGCACTAATTTGAGCACTGTGGTAGAATGTTACGCTTCGTTAGCGGAATTTGTGCAAAGTTTAAGAGATAATTTCGATGTATGTGAGAAAGAAGTCAAAGAATTAAGCGGTATTGCTCAATATTCCTACGACTTAAAGAGAAGACCAGATCGAAAGACTAGGAATGATGAGACAAAGCAAGGAGAATATGTACTGTCAGAGGGCTCAGAAAATTTTCGCTTCACAATGTATTTTATGTAATTCTGGATGTACTAAGTGCTGAGCTTAAGAGGCGAAGTGACGCTTACAAAGTCCTCCATAAGAGATTTTATTTTCTAGAAAACCTGTTAGACCTGGATGGACCAATGATAAATAAAATTCGCTGACGATCTCTCAGAAATGTATGTGGATAACTTAGAAAGAGCACTGTCTGACGAGTGCTTGCATTTAAAGGAAAATTTAACAAGAAGTTCCGTGACGAACTAAAGAGCCTACTTTTTTTGAAATTTAAGATTCTTGCCAATCTATATAGACCTATCTAGAATAATGACGAAATTAATTTGGTAATATCGAAATTCCTAATTAGTTCGAAATATACCTTATATAATGTAGCCTAATAGAGCAGTACAGTTGGCAGTCCTGGTGACTGAATATAGGCTATTGTTAGTTGCATCTCTTAAGGTACAGAATACAAAATTTGGTTGAAGTCCAATGGATAGCATTCACGTTACATGCAGTTAGACCTTGGATTTATCAGCGCGCGTAAAGATCATGTTGGCAACAATGTCATGCATGTGTTGGTCAGAAATAATCTGAAATATTATGATCTCGTGTTGTGCCAATTTTGGATGAAATCCATTTGTTAGTATAGAAGTAAGATGTATTTTAAAATTGGACCTATCAGCAGGCTTAGAATCATGTTGGCAGCACTGGCGTAGGCCTATGTTAGTTACTTCAAATTAATCTAGAATGCCAGGTACTATACGTGTGCAATGTTTAGAGCTATTGGCTTGCATACTTTCTGATATATTGATATTAGGGTAACAAAAATAGAGACAGTATTTATTAACAGTTGGCAGCCCTGGTTACTCTTAAGAATCGGCATAGTCATATCTGTTATGGTACACATAGCACACAGGAAATTTGGTTGAAATCCAAATGATAGTATAGAAGTTACATGTATTTAAAGTTGGACCTCTCAGCAGGCTTAGAATCATGTTGGTAGTACTGACGTATATAAGATACTCGAAATTAATATAGAATGTCAGGCACTATAAGTGTGCATAGTTTAAAGCTGTCGGCTTGCATACTTTATCATATATGGGTATTTGGATAAAATAAATTGCGAGCATTTATTAACAGTTGGCAGCCCTGGTGGCACTTAAGAATACGCTCAGTCATATCTGTTTATGTGCACATAGCACATACGAAATTTTGTTGAAATCCAATTGATAGTACAGAAGTTATATGCATTTAAAATTAGAACTTATCAGCAGGCTTATAATCATTTTGGCAACACTGCCATGTATGGCCTCCTGGAAATTAAACTGAAATGTTATTATCTATACGTGTGCCAATTTTGAAATAGCTCCCATTCATACCTTCCAAGATATCCAACATGGAGCTCAAATTTCAATTGCGATTTTTCAGCAGTTGGTAGCACTGACATCATTTTCAAATATGGCCGTGAGATATTCAGGTATAGATCTTTACTCCTACCAAATTTTGTTTCGATTGCTGCAGCCATTTAGGAGTTGATAGGGGGGGGGACACACACAGCCAGACTGACAGACAGACATACAGACAGAAGGACAGACAGACAGACAGACACACACACACACACATTTGCCCGATCTCATAAGTCTACTTTTTCCTCATTTTTGCAAAATGTGAAAAGTAGGCTAAAAATTGCAGATTTAAAAGGTAAGTCAGCCTCTGAGCTAAGCACTTTCCTTCATGAAAAAGATTTACACGATATGTACCCGAACGTAAACATTGCTTTACGGATACTTCTCACCATTCCAGTGACCAATTGTTCTGGAGAAAGATCATTTTCGATACTGAATCGCGTCAAGAACTATTAGCGGTCAGTCACTAAAGAAGAAAGGTTAAACTCTATTGCACTCCTAGCTATTGAAAATATATGAGGAAAAACTTGAACTGCGATGCCATAAATAATCACTTTGCCGAAAAGAAGGCAAGAAGGAAACTTTTGAAGTAGTTCTCGTTGTGCTTGAGGCAGGCCCCGTTATGTCTTCATTCATGTTTTTAATCTGCACTTTAATTTCTCTAAAAAATATTGCAGGAAGGTATGCAGTTGGCCTTATTTGTATATTAGAGGCGCTTTGTTCAATTTAAAATGTCGTTCGTGCCACTGCTCTTAATGCGTTTTAAAATTAGTGTGTGTTCTACTATTTTTTTAAACTATATTTCGTGCTACCGCAGTTCATTCAGTTACAGCAGTAAATAAGATTGTTATTTTTGAAGCTACTCTACTCTTTTGTTGTATGAATTAAGGCTAGACATTATTTTTGGAAAGGGTATTCATAAAGTGTGTTGGTTGCATAAAAGTTAAAACTGTTTCGTGTTGTTTTACTCCAAGCTGTTATTTTTATTGAATTGACTATGATTTCCCTGCGTAAAAATTCAAGCATAAACCTATGCTGTCAGCCATATATCTGTTTATTCCTTTTTTCCGAACCTTACCTCATGCGAGTGGCTATGCCTTATCATAAAAATCGGGGGTGGGGGCTCAAGTGAGGAGGGGCGCTTAATGGAGAGGTGCCTATAGCGTAACTTTGGGTAAATCCGGCCCTGCCTTTTGCCCGTTCCCACAACCCTGTCGCCAGCTCCTGACTCTCTTCTCCTCCTAATTGCCTGCGATTGCAAGACGGACTGCGGAGTGCGTTGTGGATGTAGACGATCCGGCCAAGAGTGCTCAGAAATGTGCTCTCAATGTCACGGACAAAATTGTGATAACGCAGTACGTACATTGTTATGAAACCGATCAGGATCTAGATACACCCGATGTCACTTAAACTACCAGTTTCCTGTATTACACCTTTTCATCCAATGCCTTTTTCCTATGATTTCGAAGGCTTAACTCATACTTAATTATTATGTGTGTAAGTAAAAATTTCATCTTGTGTTGCTTCCGTAGATAAAAAAAAACATTAGCTCTACCTTTACTTTCCAGGTGCTAACCGAATAGGCTAAACCCCCGACGACACAACGCAATCCTGCACTGTCAACTGACAGCTACTACACGTTTAATTTTCGCTATAACTTTTCAATAATAAACGTTAAGCAAACATGACAGATGGCCTGAAAAGCTAAAAATGTGGTCTTCGTTATATCACGCATGATTTTTTGGTATATGCTTCATTTTCAGTCATTGCTGTACCTGCAACAAAAATCAAACCTCAAAAAGTTTGAATTTCGCGCGTTTTTTTGGTTACAATCTACCCCGAAAGGAGAAAAAACATTGCCTAAAGTCTTATATATGGAATCTGCATGAATTTGTCTTTCACTTGATACTACTCTTGTCTACCTAGGCCGAGTCGTTCAGTTTTTACGGGCGTTCCAGGACGGCGATGAAGAATTCCGGGAATTCCAGTTTTCCAGGCCTGGAAATCAAGGAAGCCGGCACATGTACGCCCGAGTATTTTGATATGTTATTCCCTAGGGTGGAATTACTGGGTTCTGAAAAAATTAGCTTTATAACATTTTTTTGGACCTAAAAACCTTATTTTCCTGGGCTAATAGTCAGTGTGTATAGTTAGATTATTGGAAGAGTGCAACAGTTTGTTATGAATGGCTGAGGTGAGTAGCCTATAAAGTTTAATGTTTGTTTGTTTGTTTGTTTGTTTGTTTGTTTGTTTGTCTTGATACAAGCAACAGCCGTGCTGCCATCTCTCGCAGCAGCTTGTAGGCACTGCGGAGAACATTCCCTGGCGCCCTGTACTTTCAGGTGTCCGGCATGTACTAATGATGAACGGGAGGTCTAATAACTGAATTCTTAAGGGGTATCCCTCAATGCAAGCAGGTTACGTCTCAATGCCAAGAGATAACCAAATGGCCACTCGCTACATGTTCCTCGGTGCTCTCGTCTAATGTGCCTCATTACATCATGGAACCTCGAGTTTCGACGGTATTACGACCAGTTTCTCCATAGATTAGTATGATGTCCGTGTACTCGTTGTTGCTGAATACACCAACCAATGTCAATATGTTGCCAGATAATGTTGTGTTGTTGTACCACATATGAGCCTATTACGATCTCAAATGTGAGGTTTCATAACGCAATGGGGCGCATTTTAGACGGATAGCGCTGAGGAACATATAGCGAGCGGCTGTCCGGTTGTTATGCCTTTGTATTCTGACGTAATGTACCAGCATTCAGTGCGTCCCCTGTGTAAAACTGTTGTTATACCCAGCTGACTTCTCCTAGCACGGAGCCAATAGTACCAACAACAATTTTGCGACAGTTATTGCTTACTTCAAGCACTGCGGTGTGGCTGGGGTCTTATATCACACTGTTTTACGTAGATCGAATGACTATTATTTTGTCGAATAGTGACAGTAGACACTAGAAATCCCTGTCCTGCCTCAGATTTGTCCAATCTGTATTTCCATTTGAATGTAACAATAATATGTTGTTTGTCGTTGCTTCTTTTAAGGGCTGCGACATCGTGAATTTTGGACTTGTGTGTGTGTGTGTGTGTTTGGGGATTGGATTTGTGTGATAACCTGTGGTATTGTGAAGTCTGTACTAGTGTGTGTATTTGTAATGCGGGTGAGGATTGGGAAGGAGGCGGCCGTGGTTTTAAGTTAGGAACTATCCCAGCATTTGCCTAGAGAATAACTGGCGAAAACACTTCAGGGATGGCTGAGGTGGAAATCGAACCCTCCTCTACACAGTTTTACCTCACGAGGCTGAGTGTTCCACGTTTCAGTCCTCACACCACAATTACAATTTCTTGGCAGAGCCGGGAATCGAACCCAGTACTACAGCTCAAAAGGCTAGTCGCTTCACCACGAGGTGGTCATAACGATTAAAGATTGACATCTTAATATATGGAGCCATAAAGATGAATACTACAAGATCAGTTAGATAATAGCCTACTGCAATTTCTTATCTTAATTTCATACCAACAGGCGTTTACCGGAGGGCTAACTACTGTAGATATTCCGCTTGCAAGAAGAATTTTAATGAGTTGTTGTTGAAACGTCTGTTTCCCGTGGGAAATATTACGAAGAAATCAGGCGCCGATTAGATAAACAAGTTAATAGCTAGTATTCTTCAATAATCCCTAACAATATAATTATTTAAATCTTAATCACATGTATTTTATTTCAGTTTTTTTTTCACATATTCCAGTAATTGGAATTATTTTTGTGTTGACCGACTGAAAACTACAATATAAATTTAAAAAACTAGTTGTTTAAATACACCCCGGGTCCCGAAATATCTAACAGGAGGTGGTTAGTCCATCTTGTTGCGTAGTGGCTAAGAAATTCAATTCTGGTCTGAGAGCTGGAACGGGGTACACTTAGCGTCGCGAGGCTAAACTGAGAAAAGGCGGGTTCGATTCCTACCTCTGCCATCCTGGTAGTGGTTTTCCATGGTTTCCCTCTTTTACTTCAGGCAAATGCCAAGATTGGACCTAACTTAAGGCCACGGCTCTTACTACCCCTATCCTACCTCAATTACAAATAGGACAGACATCACAGTGACACAGGTTATCAGACACATTCTACACTCACCCAAATCCACGAAGCTACAAGGCCACAATGTCGCAAAGTGCCCAAAAAAATCAACAACAACCATATATTGTTAGTTCCACATCTTTGGTTTAAGTATTGAACCCGTTACTATGACGGAGAATGTATAGTCATGTTCCAGCAAGTGCTCAGCGAATCGGGGGTGTAACGTTCATTCCCACTACATGACATATACACTCGGACAATGAGCAAGGTGGGTAGCAAATTCTACACAAATAATCCACAATTTACTAAAAACATCAATTTAATTAACTAATGCACCCTTTCGGAGTACACAAACCAATACAATATCAATCAATTATTTAATTCACTCAATAATCTTTAAAATTATTCACTGTCTTGCCTATACGATCTTGCTTAAGTCATTAGACTTTATTCTTTCTTTTATCTTTATGAATCATTAATTGTTCAGAGCCTATACACTTATACTGTCTGTAATTACACCCCCTTTATTGGGTATTTAAATGCACTTAATTTCTGGCGTGTAACCCAAATCTGTCACTCAGTCCCCTTTATTCAACTCAATGTCTATCAGGCTTCTGACAATTCTTTCAATAAATATTCATGTATACAAAATATATAATTAATTTACTAATAAATTCGTTAATCAATTAATGTCGGGGTGAAATCTCAAATTTCAGTCTCACCTCAATAAAACATGCTAGGTTTATATTTATGTCAAACTATGCACCATTTCTCGTGACATGGGACTCGTACTCCCACATAAATCTTTAGTCATACAATTTCATTACCCGTTCATTCATAAATAAAAGGATAGAACCATGATTTGTACATTGCCGTACCTTCAATATTCATTATTTTATCATGCTTAAAATGCACATATTTCTTTAAATTTTCACAAGAAAGATAAAGCTCAATTTTAATAACTCCGATATATCCTTTTCAAAATCATAACTTGATTCAATAATTGTTTTTGTACTTGTAAATCTTTATTACTAGTCGAGAAAGATCCCTCGGAAACCCTCACTCTGTGTATACAAAAGGCTCCATTCATTCACCACTATGACCCAGTGCCGCGAGGAGAACCTCCTCGACCCACCGGTCTGTCTAGGCGATACTTTACGAGCGACCACTTGTTGTTAATTACCAGGCCTTCTTACTTTCAACACTGTCTGGGGATCCAAGCATATTTAAAATCCCTACTTATTCCTGCAATTTCATTTGCTAAAACACATTCGATTAATACTTCACACATATTTTTATATTCTTATGGGTGATTTGTTTGGTGATAATGGTGATTTATTACTGATCTATTTAACCTCCCTTCTTGCCGTCCAGACAATCTTCATTCTATACGTCAGTTAGGCGATACTGTCGAGCTTCATGTACGTGCACTCGAGCACTTGAAGCAACCAGTCGAACACTGGGACTTATTTCTGATATGTCTTACAACTTCCAGGTTCGACCCACAAACTTTAAAGGCATGGGAATCAGATTTAATAGATCAGCCTGATCCCACATTTCAAACTTTAGACACATTTATCAAAAACCGTTGTCAGGCACTTTCCGCTGTTGCACAACAAGCCGAATTCCCTAGTCCGAGTAAAGGTGCAATCAGCAAAACTGTTCCTACTGCGCCCGTTCGTCCGTGGTATGCGATGACCCAACTGCCATAGCATCGAATACCCGACATCCCAGGCCAGAGTGGATTGAAATAAACACAAAATAAAACAAGGAATGTGTCGGAAATCCAGTTGAAATTCAGATCAAAAGCAGTGGGTCACACGAGACAAAGTATCTCTGGGTCGTTTACGGGATTACATTTAATTAAATAACAAAGAAAAGGGCGCCACAGCTGGATTATGACACAGGAAAGGATTGGGAAAACACATCGTCATGAGATCACATAAATTAAACTCAAAGAAGGTATTTTCCAACTTGATGGACAAGACAAATAAAATTATAATTCCTGCCTAGGAGCATGGTAGAATTCGATTGTTAGGATGTAACTGTTCATTTCTAGTCCGACCATCTCCGCTATAATATCAATGAAATATGTACACGTGCAAAAAATAAAAATAAAAGTTCCTTGGGCTCTCAGGGTGACCGTAGCACTGTATCACTCGTCACTGATTTGTTTGTGAGCCCTGAGACTTATCATCATTAATGCTAACATCAGGCACGTGAACTATTTACATTTTACACTAATCTAACACACAACAATAATCATATTCATATCAACAACATATTTAATCATTCGTGATTGCACTGAATGTCCATATTCCAAATGTTGGAATTATTATCATCACTTATAGAATTAACAACAAATTTTACACAACTTATTTACACTCATCCTGTCGAAATCTCAGTCATTAATCTAAATCGTCATCATTATCTGGGATCATAATTATCATGCATGGAACATTTCTTAAATGATCACCACAAACTACTATTCGATCAGCTGTTTATTTAAATCAGTATATTCATCCTCAGCTCAAGTCAGCTGTTCCTGTTAAATTATTATTATAATATGTATCATCAGTTCATTTAAATTATTATTATGTTTATCATCAGGCCATTTAAATTATTATTATCATCTGTCATTTAAATTATCTGTTCTAGATAAATTTCAGATTAGAATACCACAAATTATTATTAAAGAAACTTGGATTATTAAGACCTCTAGAATATATCTAGGATTGGTTAAAGAAAGTTGTCTTAAAAACTATTACTTCAGTGAAATTGGATTGCCAGACGTAATCACACATGCTACATGTTATAATTAACGCTTATTAGACTCACGTTGCCTTTTTAAAATTCATTGCCTCAACTACTCCACATTGGACTTTATCATCCACAAATAACCACTTGAATTTTTTCCACTTAAACCACTTCATCAAATATTACATTTGAACATTATCATTTCACTATATCACAAATATTCAGCGCACAGCATGAATCTCAAAATACAACAAGACTGGGTTCGATAACCTCTAGTCTACACCATTTATATCAAAATGGTAATATCACAAAACCTGGCAATTAACACATAACGTTTGGCAAAAATATCTCAAATTGTTGTATTTAAAATCCACATTTATTGAAGGACTGGCTTCAGATATTCACAAATTTGACCTATAAGAACTGTGGTCACAATCATTATGTTTGAACAACTTCTCAAATGACATAAAAATTAATTGAAGTAAATGTAATCCAATCCAAGCTTTAATTAAATTCGAGATGCAATATACCTGTCAAGACCATTGAAATGTATTCCAAAAGAACACCATCTGTGTTAGATTCAATAATATTCATGATAACTGTTCATATTCTGCCTGTGATAAATTCATAAAAATGAAGAATCCGTCCTAAAAGAACCAATCACTCAAAATCCTTGTTAAAGGTTCAAATCAACTCGCCAAAATTATTTAACAGATATTAAATTTACTGTACTCTTAAATAGAGCAACGCTACAGAAAACTATTGGATCTATCTCACAAGAATCACAAAGTGTAATCCTGTTGACATTTATGTTTATATTGTTTAATGAAGATCAACTAATAAATGACCAGTAAATTATTGTTTGATTCGCTTACAGTCACCATTGCATTTGGATGATAAGATGACATTTCCTACGATTAGACACCACACAATTGCATATAGCAAAAGGCCCCATCATCGACAGCTCAGATGATTTATCCCTAAATGACAGGTATAGCGATTAGACACCACACGATTGCATAGAGCAAAAGGCCCTGTCTCCGATGGCTAAAATGAATGAATGCACATGACTGGAATCATCAATTATTATACTGTCAAATAGAAGTTATACTGCTTCGCTATAGTGAATTAAACTCAATAGCTCAAAAAGATCCAATAAAAAATCACTGATAATAAATCCCACATACTCGCTAGTATGCGATAAACTGTCAAAAATACCCGACTGCAGGTCTCGAGTATCGAAATGCTCGATAGAAAAAAACTACTGTGCTCAAGATGCACTATTACTCATGCTAAAGAATGATCAAAAACCCTGCCTAATAACGTCGGTAAATAGTAAAGATCGGTGAAATGCATCTGCTATTTCACATGGAATCCACCATATCTTAGCGAACTAATCAGGATGAAATGTAAAAAATATCAAATGATGCATCAAATAACACTCCTAAAGTACACGGGGCTACATGACCACGTTGTCGCAGCCCCTAAACTTAAGAACCAACCAAATAGCACTCCTAATGATATACAAGTGTGCCCAGGGTCATATCAAAATCATATCAGTCAGGTCATAAAAGCGCTCACATTACCTTATAATATTCCAGGTGTTATAACATATTTATTCCAAGATCGACGATAATCCAAAAATTCTTGAACACATTCTCGAAAGATTGGCGAAATCTTCGCCCTGTGCCATTTGCAATACATTTCCCCCATTCTAATGCATGTCACGATGTAGTCACTCGCCTCGGTAGGAATCGAATCCGTCACTCTGTGCCGCCATCCTGTCTCTTGTTACGCCTAGCCGCTCATATTAGAGTGAAGGATATCCATCACGGATATTGTCCAAAAATCCACCGAAATATTCAACTCAAATGGGTACCCCATTCTGTCCTTGGCTACACGCCACTGTTCCATGTGAAAATGCCGATTGGCACACACTGATAACGCTCTTGCCAACTAAAGTTGATTTGCATTGACGAATAAGAAATATTTTAAAGTGTATGCAAGTTTATCAGACACCCTGTATCTGAACGTGATGTAATAAGCATATCCATAAATGTTCATTAATCCAAGTCATTTATCAAACACCTCGTTTGTGTTGCATAAAAACACATCATCTTTGCACTCCATTATATTGTCGAAAATATTTTAAAAGTCCACCTGACTGTAGGTATTCATGTTGAAAATGCATAAGTTATAAATTGGATCAAGTATCTGGATCATGTTAAGACTATGTCCAATTATCAGTAATATAAATGTCGATTGCAATGTTCCGTTATACGTCGTGTAACACTTCACAACATGTCGGATACTATAGCACTATTACGGCCTAGCCACATGCAGATAACGTGAAGTTATTAACTGGCCTCATTAAACCACTGCTGTACAAGAATATTCATCAAGAAGTCTAATATACCAAGTGAAATGTCTTGGTTGCTTTGAGTTGCAAGTTGAAACTGTGAATGCATCAGGGCCGTGCAATGGGCAAGGTGAAGCAGTGCTAGCGGGAAATTTACTCGTGCCGGCCGAGCGCAGCCCTACTCGGTCCAGTTCCGAGCAGTGCAGCACGACAGCACACTAGCACTGCAGCGCTTAGTCGCACAAGCACTGTCCATTTGACCGAGTACTGAAGTACGTTTAGTACTGAGCGCGGAGCCTGCACACTAGGCGCACTAGAGCCAACATTGTGGCATATGCGTGTGGTCTGCCGTGCTCATAACGTGGGGAGGACAAAAATAGCATAGTGGGAGAGTCACACATTAATGAATCAAACCGTAGACATATAAGACATGATATTTGGACGCACATGAACCAGATCTGCAGCAAGGATACAGAAATTTGCATACTTTTTGGGTGATGTAGCAGGTGCAGCGAGATATAATAGTCCTAAAATAGAATCAGGGGCTGGTATGGAATCAGGAGAGTTAAAATACATTTTTTAATTTGTTGACATAATGTCACAAACCAGCCGAGGTAGCTAAACACGTTAACGTGCATGGTCAGACTACTCCAACTCGAAAGACCACACACAGCCACTCCATACATTACCTCATTAATTTTATTTGTCATTAACTCCTCTCATGAGATTGGCGTCATGAAATCATTCCCACAAGGAAACTGTCTCACCACATCCCCTACCTCATAGCAACCGGAATAATTATGGGTAGAACCAAAAAAACTACATTAGGACTATAAAACTGTATTTCAATAACAAGATTCTGAATTCACCAAATGACTAGATTGATGCTCTTCAGGGATATGTGAGTTCGAGAAACATGCGTTAGTAAAACTCAGCTGAGTTTTAATTCACCGGCTGTGAAAGCCAATATACCATCTTTTTGGAAGCCTTCATAGGGAGGTTAAGGCTGCTTGAGCTTTTAGTTCTCGCAGTCAAGTGGTGCAGTTGCACCTAATATAAAGGGAGGTGGCGCGCAGTTCGTCACTCCTGTGGGGGTCCGGGCGGGGACACCTAGAGCCCGCCGATGAGCCAGATTGGTGTCCTAGGTGAAACCCCACACAAGACACGGCACAAACCTAGAAGAATGCTGAGTTTTAATTCACCGGCCGTGAAAGCCAATATACCATCTTTTTATGCGTTAGTAAATTCATCAGGATTTTAAAATGAAAGATATTCCGTCGCAATCTAAGGTCATTTATGTCTTTTATTCTTATATTCAAGTCGCCTCCGTGATGTAGTGGTCAGCATGATTAGCTGCCACCCAGGACTTCCGCGGTTCGATTCCCGGCTCTGCCACGAAATTTGAAAAGTGGCATGAGGACTGGATTGGGGTCTACTCAGCCTCGGGTGGTCCAAATGAGTAGAGGGGTTTCGACTCCCACCTCAACCATCCTCGAAGTGATTTTCCGTGGTTTTCCACTTCGTCTTCGGGAAAATACCGGGGTGGTACCTAACGTAAGGCCACGGCCGCCTCCTTCCCTCTTCCTTGCCTAATCTTCCCACTCTTCCCATCTCTTCATCAGGCCCCTGTTCGCTTTGCAGGTGAGGCCGCCTGGGCGACGTGCTAGTCACACTCCCCAGTTGTATCCCCGACTCAGAGTCCCAAGCTCCAGGACACTACCAGTGGCGGTCAAGGTGAGATCCCTCGCTTAGTCCGCGGGAAAAGCCAACCCTGGAGGGTAAACGATAAAAAAAAAAAAGAATTCTTATATTCAACATGACCTGAAAAAATACCTCGTGGAATTTACCTACATATAAGATATACGGCAAAATAAGCAAGAAGACACGAAATCCTTCAAACCCTCAAGTTTTAGGACAATATTCATTATTTCAACACTATGGAGACCAAGAGTGCTATTCATTATATAACAATTAGCCTATTTTGCTCTAAAAATTACAAAATATGTTGTCTGTCTTTCTACCAGCTTGTCTGTATTTCTTTCGGTGGAGTGCCTAAGACTGTTTTGTTTGTTAGTTCTTGGAACTATTCGACTTTAGGGTTATGGTACGCGAACCGTCTTCCTAACTTACCAGGGGCTATGCAATGCCAAAAATACGAAGAAATGTGTACTATTATAGTTCGCCCAGTGAAGAAATTACATGGTATCGTGCAATTGATTGCGCTGACAATGAAAGAGACCACCTTGTAGTGTAGTGGCTAACGTTCTTGGCTGTCGCCCCGGTGGTCCGGGTTTGATTCCCTGTCCTGCCACGAAATTGAATTTCGGTTTGGGGTACTGAAATTGTATCGATGATACGTAAATCATCCAAGCGGTGCTCATTTCGAGGACTTGCGCCAGGCCAGTGGGCACGAGTTTTCTTTTTTATACATTCTTACTCTGCAATTCGAATTGAGAGCACATCACTCCGTAGAGTTGTTAGAATAGCTTCCGTAAAATATTCTCAAAGGCCAATGCTATAAGTAGCCCTCATGAGTTAATCCAATTGCATATGTATATCTAGGCTAATCCAGATATGGTATTTAAGACATTTGATTTTTATTGCATTCTAAGTTCTGGGCATAGGAAACCCTCGAAGCTAATTTTGAAATTTTAAGTGAATGAACATCCAAAGTATAGTAAGCATCGTGTAGGGAGACTGTACCAGAGAGAGCATGCATTGCTTGAAGACATGATGACATAGTGCGTAATTTGTGCTCGTACAACGAAGGAGGTTGTCAGGACGGTGTTGATGATGTAAATGGTGATAACGATGAAGACGGTGATTAATTATTTAGGAACCAAGGGAATATAAATAACCGATACTTAAGACTGAAGCGGATCTATGGTAAACACAAAATGAAATTGCAGGTTGATTGCGAAAGTACAGAAACTATCCAATCACCATATCTTATGGAGATTGACTAATTCAGAAGTAGACATGAAAGGGAGTAGCCTAGTACAAATAGGTGGAAGCAAAGGATGCTCTTGTGTGAGACCTCCATGGGCGTAGCCAGGACTCTGTATGCTGCAAACACTGCGGAGTGCCAGATACCCTAGCTCACGTTCAAAAAACATAATTAAGAAGGGGATTTACTACAAACGTTAGGAATCACCGAAATAGATCTAAGATGCAGCTGTAACATTTCAGAAATGTTACGCGATCCATGTTTTCGTGTCTTTCTCGTGTTAGAAGCAAAAATACAATGGGCATAATAATTGTTATTGGCCATAAGAAGGATACAAGATTTATGCTGGACCCCACCATCAGATGTGAAGTAACCTTCGGCATAACAAAACAGGTCGTTTAGAGATAACGATAGGCTTCAAAGAAAAGAGAAAGCTTGTGGTACGTTTCGATTAAGCGAGAGGATCAACAACAACATTTTTAAATCACTCATCAAGTTTGGGTAAGCCTAAGTATAAATGACCTAATTTTGCTATCAATGAATCCATTCAATAATAGAGAATTCATTTTCAATGTACTCGGGAACAGTGTGTAGTCTATTGGTACCCAATATCATTTTATTGCTAATATTAATAGTGTTATAATAATAATATTAATATGAAGGGAAGATAAGAACGGCTTTACAATACCATGTCGGTACGGGCTGGCCGTGCGCGCCTGAACTGACGAGTTCCAGCGTAGACAGTGCTGACAGTGTGAGGCTAGGTCATACGGCCCTAAAAGCACTTGCCAGGGTTGCAGGGCACTACGCCATACTATACACAGCTCGCTCGCACATGTAGCGAGTGGCAGGTGGGGAGAGGCAAGGACATGACGTCACGCGCTTGTGGCTTACTTCTTAGACTGCCCGTAAGGGAGCAGCAGGATAGAACATACTACAGGCACTAGCTACGCAGGGCCCTGGAATGCATTACTGGCTGAAGTGAACGCGATAAGCTTGACTGCGAAACTAGCACGTTTCTTGTCACCGGCTATGTCCGTCCTATTCACTGCCATGTCGATCTCAACTCCCGCATGCCACTCGATCTTGCCGTGCTATCAACTTATACAAGTTTATATATGCTAGACTTCACTCTGTTGGTCAGGCGATGCGTGCTGTACTGAATTGTAGATTGTAACATACTGATTTCCTTTCCACGCCGCGCTGTGCTTGTCCAACTGGCTGAACATGTGACTTCTCTACCATGACTGGTGGTAGGGTAGACTGCTGGTCGTCGTACTCTGACATCAGATCCTCAACCTCGGCCTATATCTGTTCGTTTTAAAGCCATAATCCTCTATTAAGGGGTTATCCACCATCTCAAATATTATTACAATAAATACCCTGCATTATTCCTCTCTTATGGGGCAGATGACCTCGTAGTTCCGCCCCTTAAACAACAATAACTAACTAACTAACTAACTATTCCTCTCTTTTCTGATATGATACAAGGCTTCATTTCTAAGTTAGTTCAATATTATTTTTTTTTTGCATTCCTCCCGTGATGCTATGCGTTGGAGGGGTAGTGCTCTCTTCTCCCTAATTCTCCTACGTCACTTCCCATACCGTCACCGGCGCGATCCCAGCGCAATCTCTAATTTTCCAAGCAATAAATTCCAACTCCAGCTAGCGTAGCCGATAGCCCCAAGTAAATATCGGGTACACTACCAAGAAATCTGCTCGCTCTCAGGTATTTTCAGTTCAGAGTACTGTACAAACCTGCTTTCTTTGCAACAGCTTGCATCCGCTATATGCTTGTTCTTTTTTCAAATCCATGTCAGTCGATGATCGTAGGAAAGCTGTTGCCGAACACAGATGTTGTTATAATTGTCTGTCGGTCAATCATACGGTTCCAAACTGCTCTTCTAAATGTGTGTGCACACATTGCAAACTGCGCCACCATTCCTCATTACACAGGTTTGGAAAACCCAAATTTAAGCATCATCAAAATAAGCCTTTGGAAAGCGTTGTTTCTACGACTTCTCAATCCAACGTGGCATCCAGTAGTAAGTCATACCTTACCTCTGGCACTCATTCTGACTTCAGCGCTCAGTCCTATAGTCAGACTGCTAATTCTTGGCGAAGTACTCACGTTTTCTTATCCACGGTGAGACTTCAGGTCCAAGACTCTAAAGGCAAATGGCATTCTGTTCGAGCTCTTCTCGACAGTGCTGCCACACACGATTTCATAACCTCTTCTTTGGTTCAGAAATTAAACTTAAAGCCTAATACAACTTCGATAGAGATATCTGGCATCAATAACAATAAGTCTACTTCCTTACATTTCGTAAAGCTCAATATTAAGGATTCGGTGCAATCTGGCACTAACCTTAGTTTAAATGGTTTATCAATCCCCGTTATTGGAGCTCCGACTCCCAGTCATTCGTTTTAATTTGATACTTGGCATTTCCTTCTGATCTGAAATTAGCTGATCCCTACTTTCATCAGAGTGCTCCAGTTGACATTTTGCTAGGTGCTAATGTCTTTTGGCAAAATTTACTTCCTTCTAGAATCAATATAACTTCTAGCATCCACGCCCACCACACCAAATTCGGTTGGTTGGTCACGGGTCGTATCCCTCTAGCCGCTGTGCAGTCTTCATCTTTATGTCACTTAACTCACGTTGAGTAGGACAACAATTTGGAAACGTTTTGGAAAATTGAGTCTATCGATTCCACACCTTCTTTTGCCGCTGAAGATGACTTTTGCGAACAACTTTATCTCGCAACTACCACTCGTAACCCAGATGGTAGATTCGTTGTCACTATGCCTCGTATTTCTTCCCCTCCAGTTTTAGTAGATTCACATCCTCGCGCTCTTAAGGCTTTGTTCGCAGTAGAAAATCAGTTGAAACAAGATTCTTCAGCCAAAGCACAATACGTGGAATTCATGGAAGACTATGAAGCCTCTGGTCACATGGAAGTTCTTAATAAACAATCTCTTTCAGAAGACAGTATTTGAATCATCACCCTGTTTGGAAGAACCCTTCCACAAGGGAACACATTCGAGTCGTTTTCAATGGTTCCGCCCCAGATTCTAATGGTATTTCACTAAACGATACCTTACTTACCGGTCCCGCCATTCAGTCTGATCTTTCTTCCGTTTTGTTAAACTTTCGCTTGTTTCCCGTTGGTGTCATCGCCGATATTAAACAAATGTATAGGCAAATCTTGATCAATTCTGAACAGCAAAATTTGCAACAAATTCTTTGGCGTGAGAGCCCTTCCAAACCCATTAAGGTCTTCAAATTGAAAACTGTCACACATGGTCTAAAGCCATCTGCTTTCTTAGCCATCCGCACTTTAAAGCATCTCGCTGAGCAAGACCCTAACCTCTTTTCCGCTGATATTTCAAATCTTCTCAAAAAGCCTTTTTATGTGGATGATTTTCTTCATTCCTTTAGCTCCCCTTCTGAAGCACTTGAACACTCACGTGATCTCCAAGCGTTGCTTCGTAGAGGAGGTTTCCTACTTCACAAATGGAATTCTAATTCCCAGGAAGTACTAGCTAAGCTCATATCCAATGGCCACACTGATACCCCAGTCGAGCTCTTACACAATGTTGATTCCACTAAAGTTTTGGGACTTCACTGGTATCCCGTTTCGGATTCCGTTTTCTATCAAGTCAGCTTGTCTCCTATTCTTCCTCAAACTAAGCGACAAATTCTTTCCCAAATCGCCTAAATCTATGACCCGCTTCAATTCATAGCTCCTATCATCGTCAAAGCTAAAATGTTTATGCAGGAACTATGGTCTCTCAAAACCGATTGGGATGATCCCATCCCCCCTTCTCTTATGGAAAGATGGCTTTCCTTCCACACTCATCTTCTTGATCTGTCTGTTGTAGACATCCCCAGGGTTCTTATCCCTACTTCTTTCTCTGCTAACCTAGAGCTGCATCTGTTTGCAGGTAGCTCCGTGAAAGCATACGGATGCTGCGCTTATATGGTCAGTCGTAACACTCCTCCTTCATTCTCTAATTTAATGTGTACCAAGTCAAAGGCAGCTCCTTTGAAAACGGTCTCTTTGCCTCGATTAGAGTTATGCGCTGCCCTGCTCGCAGCCGAATTATCTCAAAAGCTTGTCTCCAATCTCGATTGTCATTTCAGTCATATCTATTACTGGACTGACTATGCCATCACTTTAGTTTGGATCACGAAGCCCCCTTCGCATTGGCAATCTTTCGTCGCCAACAGGGTGGAAAAAACCAAACTCTTTCTAGTTCCTCTCAATGGAAACATGTCTCGGGTAAGGAGAACCCAGCGGACATCATTTCTCGTGGATGCCTTCTTCAACAGCTAGCTAAATCTAGTCTTTTCTGGCATGGTCCAACTTGGTTGTTGCAAGAACCTTCCTTTTGGCCAGCCTTTCCTTCTTCTGCTTTAACGAATGTTTCTGAAACTCGTAAAGTCGCCTCTTCTTTTGTAGCTAATGTTACCCCTTCATTGCTTGAAAGATATTATTCTTTTCAAAAGCTCGTTCGCATTTTAGCTTACTTGCTTCGATGGAAATTCTTGGTGTTGGAAAAACCATTGTTTCCTCAAGCATTTCTTTCTGCTGTTGAATTCCAGTCTGCTACTACCACAGTTTTATTGCTTACGCAACAGGATTATTTTTCTGATGAAATTAATTCTCTATCTAAGGGTCTACCCCTCAAAAAGCGGAATAGACTATTCGCTTTATGCCCCTTTCTTGATGATAACGGATTATTAAGAGTAGGTGGTAGGTTGTCTTTTTCTGATTATCCTGAAGATAAGAAGTACCCCATAATTCTTCCTTCAAAGCATCACGTCACCAAACTCATAATACGTCAATTTCACTATCAGCATTTGCACGTTGGTACACGCACTCTCTTGTGTTTGATTCGTGAGCATTACTGGCCCATTAATGGCATGCAGGAAGTCATTTCCGTTGTTAGAAAGTGTATTCCTTGCTTTAAGGCCAACCCTAAGTTTCCTCAGCAACTTATGGCTGACCTTCCTTCGTTCCGTTCTGCTCCCAGCAGACCGTTTCTTCTAACTGGTATTGATTATGCAGGTCCGTTCCTATATCAAACCAATACCGTAGTCTAAAAGCTAAGCGCAAAATTCTTGCCAAGCTTTACATAGCACTCTTTGTTTTTATGGTTACTGGCGCCATTCATCTCGAATTGTTCACCAATGCTTCCACTTCATACTTGAGTCGTTTAGTTGCAAACCCAGATACATCTACTTTTTTTTTTTCGAAATGCAGGTTTTGCAATTTTTTATAACTTTATATGATTCTACACCTTGGCCTCAAACGCCGAACGTCAAAACCAGATACATCCTCCGTGTTTCATTGAACAAAAATACAGCTTGGTTGCAAATCCAAATAAGTGCCGGCACTTCAGAATCAAAACCAGTTACATCAACAAGCAATGCGCACACGTTCACTGCGCAACGAACATTGCCGCCTATGTGCAGCTGTTTTTAGCCTACTTTCGATTTTTGCAAAAAATGAAAGTAGACTTACGAGATCACTACAGGGCGAAAAAAAAGTGTGTCTGTCTGTGTGTGTGTATGTGTGTGTGTGAGTCTGTGTGTGTGTGTGTGTATGAGTGTGTGTACTCTGAATGACTGTCCCCCCTATCAATTCGAACACGGTGAGCGCAAATTGAACGAAATTTGGTACAAAGGTAGCACTAGCAAAGGACACCTCAGCGTCATGTTTTATATCGCCGCCATCTTGACGGAAACGTAATGGCGGCCACACAAATGTTCAAAGCTTAAATGAAATTACGACTAACCTAATCATCCGATCTCTACCAAATTTTGCAACAATATACCTTTATGGGGGCAGCATCCTTTGACCAAACTAATAGGTCATCGGCGAAATAGTTTGTGGATGGCGGCCATCTTTGTGTGAAAATCAATTGCCCCTATTAATTCGAACACGGTGAAACCGAATGGAATGAAATTTGGTACAGAGGTAGCACTAGCAAAGGGCACCCCAGTGTCATGTTTTATATCGCCGCCATCTTGACGGAAACGTAATGGCGGCCACACAAATGTTCAAAGCTTAAATCAAATTACGACTAATCTAATCATCCGATCTCTACCAAATTTTGCAACAACATACCTTTATGAAGGGAGCATCCTTTGACAAATCTAATAGGTCATTAGCCTAATAGTTTGTGGATGGCGGCCATCTTTGTGTCAAAATCGATTACCCCTATTAATTCGAAAACGGTGAAACCGAATGGAATGAAATTTGGTACAGAGGTAGCACTAGCAAAGGGCACCTCAGTGTCATGTTTTATATCGCCGCCATCTTGACGGAAACGTAATGGCGGCCACACAAATGTTCAAATCTTAAATCAAATTACGATTAACCTAATCATGCGATCTCTACCAAATTTTGCATCAACATACCATTATGGAGGGAGCATCCTTTGACCAAACTAATAGGTCATTGGCCTAATATTTTGCGGATGGCGGCCATCTTTGTGTGAAAATCGATTCCCCTATTAATTCGAACACGGTGAAACCGAATGGAACGAAATTTGGTACAGAGGTAGCACTAGAAAAGGCCACCTCAGTGTCATGTTTTATATCACCGCCATCTTGATGGAAACGTAATCGCGGCCACCCAAATGTTAAAGGCTAAAATGTAATTACGACCAACCTAATAATCTAGTCTCTACCAAATTTTGCAACAACAAATCTTTATGTGGGAAGCATATTCTGACCAAACTGCTAGATCATCAGCCCAATAGTTTGCAGATGGTGGCCAAGTATGTGTGCAAATCGATTCCCCCTATCAATTCAATCACGGTGAAACCGAATTGAACGAAATTTGGTACAGAGGTAGCACTAGCAAAAGGCACCTCAGTGTCATGTTTTATATCGCCACCATCTTGACGGAAACGGAATGACGGCCACCCAAATGTTAAAAGCTTAAATCAAATTTTGACCATCCTAATAATTTGATCTCTACCGGATTTTGCAACAACATGCCTTTTTGTGGAAAGCATCTTATGACTGACTACAAGGTCATCAGCCCAATAGTTTGCAAATAGCGGCCATGTATGTGTGCAAATCCATTCCCCGGATCAATTCAAACACGGTGAAGCCGAATTGAATTATTTTTTTTACAGAGGTAGCACTAGCAAAGGGCACCTCATATTCATGTTTAATATCCCTATAGCACGTTGTATTTCAACAAGCTACTACAACCAACATTCAATTATACTCCTTGAAAAGGACAAAGAGTTATAACAATACCCATGCATTTAGGAGAAAGTAGGCTATATGTTCTTTCCTGAACATCTTGTTTATATCGCCGTTCGGATTGCATTGTCTTAGGTGTGTAATTGATATTCCAGTTAACAATGGACTGTGTTCCAAGTGAAAACCATGATCGTCCACGGAAAAAGCAGCGGAATGAATCTCAGTGGTCCCGTGCGGCAAAAAAGCGGCAATATTGTAGACAGGTTCGAGAACAAAACTGAATGTGTACATCATCCTGCTAATGTCGAAGATTGTGTGTGTGAGAACGCTTCTGAAATAGATGACCTTGTTGTATAAGTTTCAAAATTGACATCTGACATGTTTCAGTGTTGTGATATTCTGTTTTGTAAATCAAGACTATTTTGTTCAAAATGGTAATATTTTCTGTCATTGGTATTTTCTAAACTACTAAGCAATCAGAAACATTAGTACCAATGTGATATTGTATCAGTTTTACTGTAAATGTAAATGTTGTTTGTTCAGGAGAATGTGTGTTTGTTTTCAAAACCAGATAAGTCTTAATAGTTATTTTCAAATCCAAATAGATCACCAGTTAACTTTCAAATCCAGATACATCACAGATATATTCTCAATTATCGCACAACATTCTTAAAGTTCTTACAGGACCTTAACTACATTACATAAGCTAATGATTGTACAAAGTATCAAACTTGTGCCTTTTCAGAGATTGGAATGAAACGTTTTCCTTGTCTCCTGAAAAGTTTTCTTTTAGTGATGTATCTGGTTTTGCAACTAAACGACTCACTTTCTCTCTGCTTTTTCTCGCTTTGTTGCTCGAAGAGGAATCCCCTCTGAGGTTTTCTCCGACAACGCCAGAAACTTTCTTGGTGCTTCTCAACAATGGCAAAAGGCACCCTGTTCTCGTCCTGCCAACGAGCAACTGTCTAATTTTGCTCATTTGAAGAAAATCAATTGGCACTTCATTCCTCCGTACGCTCCACATCATGGTGGGAGATAGGAAGCTTGTGTCAAATTGACTAAAACTCATCTCAAAAGAACTATAGGAAATTCTATCCTATATTTTGAAGAATTCAATTCATTTGTAATTCTCATCGAAGGCACTGTCAATTCCCGTCCCTTGTCTCCTGTGTCTAACGACCCTTCCGATTTGCTTCCTTTAGCCCCTGGTCATTTCTTTATAGGTAGCTCCTTAAATGCTCCGCCACCTCTTATCGACCGCAGGCTCGATATTTCTTTGCCCATTCTCTGGAAAAGAATCGAAGCCCTTAGAAATAGCTTTTGGAAACGGTGGAGACTGGAGGATTTAAACTTGCTTCAGAGGAGAGGGAAGTGGCAGCTCGCTCATCCAAACCTTAAGGAGGGAGATTTGATTTTCTTGAGAGACTCCAGTCCTCCTCTGGTTTGGCATACCGGAAGAGTAATGAAGTGCTACACCGGTCGTGATGGTAGGGTAAGAGTAGCGAAATTAATTACTCCTTTTGGACAGTGTGTTCGTCCAATTTCTTCAGTTTCTCCTTTGCCATTCTAGTCCTGTTTCTTTGTGATTTTTCTTGTTGTTGCCCCTCTGGCAGTATGTTCGCATTTGCGAATAATTAATTTGTTAATTTTTTCAAGTTTCTGAAAGTGCTAAAGTCAGACCAGAATTTAATTTTCATAACCTCATTTTCGTCACAGTTCATTTTGTATTTTGCTTCCTCGTTTAAACCAAGCATGTTTAAAATGTTTTAATTACTTACTTGTTAGCTTATAGCCATAGTTCGCCTCTAAGACATTTTTCTAAGTGTTAAAAGGTTGTTCTACACTTTTTGAAACCTCGTGGCGAACTGGAATTCATAAGCTACGCGCTCATCGGCCGCCGCCATGACGTGGCCTCGTTCCAGCCAATCACCGCGCTTCTTCTTCACAACATGGTCTGGATTCTCCAATCTCCAGCCATCGAAGCTACAAGAACAACAGCTGTTCAACTATTTAAGGGGCTTTCTTTGCCATCCCCTGTGTGCTTTCATCGTCAGCGATCATGCTGATCACCCGTCTTACTACCGGACAATAAACTTCAGCTATTCAACTTCTCATCTTTTCTGCGCAAAGAAGTGTTCATAAAACCTTCGCCAAGTCTTCAAGACATTTTCAAAATGATCTAACCTAGATCACATATTGCGTGTTCCTGCAACATGTCAACGAAATGTACATTAAGATGTAAACCTTACATCTCTAGTGCCAAGGAAAACTATTCCGTGTGCATCTATTACTACGTAAGTAGGTCATTACCTATTTAGGTCTTCAAAGGCTTACTATAAGCTCTACGTTTGTGAAATCAACCACAAATTGGCATAACCTTTGCCATCTTCTTCTTACTCAAGGATTCTACGAACAAATGGGTAGCTACCCACACTTCGCCATTAAGTTAAGTAGTTTGTACCATGTATTGTGTAATGTACTTTCTGCTTTATCATGTTAGTTTCATACAAGCCTACCTCAGAAGCCTCCTCAATTTTAATTTATCGGCTGGCTCCTCCCATTTGGTATAACATATCGGCGTGCTTTAGCTATTTTTCCTTTGGGAATAATCTCTTCAATTCTTACGCATACATGAGTCGGCCATTGCACTTTTTCTTGTGTACTTTTCTTGTTAGAACATTTCATGTTTTACTTTCAAGTAATAGGCCTACTTGCCTACCTGCTTCTGCCATCTCAATTTCATTGGAAATCTTTCATGGTCAACATTCATGCAGTTCACTTTTACCTGTGTCTGCCATTGCATTTTCTTCGGAAATATTTAGTTGCATCTTGGCAAATCCTCATGTATTTCTTCTTCATAGGGTACTGCAGGATTAAGCCCCTGTCAGCCATTAGCTCCCTTCATAGGCTATGTCTTTCTTGGTAACTTCTATAGTTACCCTACTTTCTTTCCTAAGGTATGGCAGGATTTGCTCCATGCCAGCCATCAGCTACATTCATAAGCTGCGTTACTATTTTTTCTCCTTCAAGAATCAATTTAATTAAGTTGTGCTCAAAGGCACTTACCTTGTCTTAATGTTCAAAGACAGATGCAATTATTATTTTGTTAAGAAAACATTGTTCTTTCAAATTATGTTAACCTGTAAAGATATGAAAATGAATGTGCATATTTCTTGAATATATACAGTATGTTAAAGCTACTGTACCTGCTCTCTCTATTCTCTTTTCTTGTGTTATACTGTATTCTCTAGCCAGGGCCGTGGAGAGCGGCGACGGGCCCTGGGGCTGGAATCTCTCGGGCCCCCCTCTATAACCAAATTCTGTAAAATTAATTTATAATCCTCGTAAATTTGCACAACTGATTTTGCGCAATTTTCTTATGCATAAAATGTTGATCACGAAATCAATTACTAGAATATAAAAAACAGGAAGCAATAATAATAATAATTACAATTATTTTAGCTTGCTGAACTGCTATGCCCAAGGTCGCGGGTTAAATTCCGGCCGAAGTCGTCGGATTTTTAAGAGCGTTAAAATCCTTCAGTGTGTCTTTATTCGGAAGGGAAGTCGGTTGGCCCATGTCTTATGTTTATGGCATGTAAAAGAACCTACCCCTACAATTGGTAGTGTATAGCCAAAATGTGTAGGTTATTTGCTTAGAAACGCTCTATCAAGTTCCAACGTTCAACGCTGGGTGTGAGTGACAGTGGCGTCTGGCAGCCAAAGTTGGAACTAATTGAAATTGAACTTGTTAAGCAGTCTACGGGCGTTCAGTTGAAATGTCCTGATATGACCATTGGGTATAATAAATACTGTATAATATACTGTAACTTATTAATAATATTTCAATTACGGTATATATTCCACTAAATCCAGGAAATGCAGTCTTTATTTATTATCATAAGCAGAGCGTAATTACTATCAATTTAAATAAGTTAATGCTGGTATGTAAACTTTACAACAGTGAAACTGGAGGAATGCATGCAAAATTATTTGCAAATTCAATGTCCATACCTGACAAGCGCGTACCAATCTGGGCGTATGGAATATCACCAGGCTCAGAGTGGGGTCCGGGGGTCTTCCTCCGAAAACATTTGCAAAACTTAGGTCCTAATTATTGAGTTATGGGCCATTTGAGTGATTATTTTTGTGATATTTTAGAGTAGAAATTAGGTGACCATTGACATTTAGTGGCTATAGAAAAGACTCTCCGATATTGAAGTAAAAACCCTCGCACCTTCAAGTAAGACCCCGCGGTGTAGCTCATCAATAACCACGATGGGGGTCTACATCAAGTCTGCAGATCGGAGGTTTGAATCCCGGTGCTGACAGCGGCTATCCTGAGTATTGTTTTTGACACTCCTAAGAATACGGCATGTGATTGATCATGTGACAGAGGTCATAGCACAGCACAGTGTATAACCTGCTTTTCGTCCAGCAGTGGGTGGTTGTAAGAGGGTCAAAGTTTCTACTCTCCAAGACAAATAGTTACAACAATGTTGTCAATACACCTCTCTTATTATACAACAACCACTAGCCTCACCTTCATTCTACGCAATTCACACGTTTCTTGGTTTTCTATCTTGTTCGCTGTTTGAGAATCGTATAATTTACTTTATTAATATTTGCGAAAACTACTGCTTTACAGTCAACTTCATTCAATAATGTGGAGACCTTCAGAAACAAACAGGAAAATTAACGCGTCAGCAAATACTGAATCATATCTACAGTACTAGTTGATGCAAACGATCCCCAACCGAGCGCCAATGGTTCATTGCCCGCCAGTGATACTAGACCTACTTTTTTTATTTATTTATTTATTTATTTATTTAACAATTATTAGATACAACCATGAAAAGGTCATTTTACACTAATAATTTAACAATTTCAAATAATAATAATAACAAAAACAACAACAACATCAACAACAATAACAGGAAACAATTGGCAGTGACGGCAGAAAGGATAAATCTCGGGAAGGACGCAGGGAGTGATTGGGGTAGTGAGAGATTAGGAGGGCGAGGGGTTAGGAAAAGAGGGTGAAAGGGATCTTCTAATGTTATGTTTGAATGTTCGATAGGGAGAGAATATGTCAATGTTTGGAAGGGAGATGCTAAGGGTAGGTAGACGGTGGAAAATAGAGCGCTTCTGTACTTCAAGACGTGGGCGAGGTACGTGGTGTAAATGGTTCTGGCGTGTTGAACGGGAGGGAACATGAAGTGGGAAGTAGCTTAAGAGCATGTTACATTTTGTGTAACCATTCATAATTTTATGTAAGAAACACAGGTCAGTAAATTGTAGACGGCTTCTCAGGTCGAGTACATTGAGCTGGTTTAGAATATCGGATTTGGCGAAGTGCCTTAGTGAAGGATTGCGAGCTTTGACAATTGATATGAAGAAATTAAAGACACTGTTCAATTTAGAAATATTGGTTATAGCCGAAGTAGACCAGATTGGAGAAGAGAAATCTAGGATAGGGAGAACATATGTGGTGAAGTATAATTTAAGTGCAGTGAGGTCTTTAATTTCTGTGAATCTGTATAGAATGCCGAGACTGCGCATTGCGCGAGATTTGATATGGTCAATGTGGGGAGAGAATGCCAGTTTATCATCGTGAATAATACCTAAATCTCTCACCTGAGAAACCGTATCCAATTTATTTCCACATATTTTATAGTTCGCCTGATTTCCAGATTTCAGTAGTGAGAAAGACACATTGAAGCACTTTTTCGGATTTGGGGATAACTTCCATTTGTTGAACCAATCAGTACAAGTATTCACTGCTTCCTGGAGGTCAGCGTGGTCGTCAGAATTGGAGATTTTTCTGAATATCTTGAGGTCATCAGCGTATAGAAGAAGGGAACACGGAGAATTTTGCACACATGTGTTTATATCGTCCATATACAGCACGAAGAGAAGGGGTCCCAGGATACTGCCCTGAGTTACTCCTGATAAGACTGGGAGCCAGGACGATACAGACCCTGGAAGCACTACCCGTTGTTGCCTATTGGACAGGAAGCTTTTTATTAGGGATAGGAAGGATCCATGTACGTTGTATCGTGAAGCAAGTTTGTGGAGGAGAAGGAAATGGTTCACGGAATCAAATGCTTTGGCCAGGTCGACGTAGATTACATCTAGCTGAGATTTTTGATCTATTGCAGAAATTATGTGATGGTTCAGAACAGTCAGATTTGTTAAACATGATTTTCCAGGGACGAAGCCATGTTGTTCTTCTGAGAGGTGTGGTTTGGTGAAAGTGAGGAGACGGCAATGTATTATTCTTTCGAAGACTGAAGAGAGTATAGGGACGATAGATATAGGTCTGTATGAGGAAATTTCATGCTTGCTGCCTGATTTAAAGACAGGTGTGACATCAGCTCTTTTCCATGAGTCAGGAAAAGTGCCGGAAGTCATGCACCAGTTGAGTATCATGGATAAGGGGATGCTGAGAGATGCAGAGGTGTTTTTCAGGAATATAGGGCTTATGTCTGATGGTCCGGTAGATCTGTTTGCGGGAAGACTTTTTAAAATATTTTGAATTTCATCGGGGGTCGTTGAAATTTGAGACAGTGAATCAGAACAGACGCTGGTAAGCTGAGGGGGACTGGGGATTGGCACGGGAACTGAAAAGGTTGAATGGAAATATTCATTGAAATGTGTGGACCTCAATTCTAATGGGATTTCTTCATTATGGAGGTTTAGGTTAAGTGGAATTCTGGGAGTCTTTCTACGGGATGATATAAGTGTCCAGAACTTCTTCGGGTTATTCTTGAGATTTCCTGTTATGGAAGAAATGTTGCGGTTGTAATCTTCTGACATATGAACTCTCGAAATTTTCCGTAGGTGAATAAATACATTGCGTGTATGAGGATTAGGAACTGATTTCCACAGTGACCACGCTCGAGTTTTATTTTGGAGAAGGAGTTTGGTGTTTTGACTTAGCCAGTGCGGGTATTTGTTGGATTTGGGTACGGAGAAAGGAACGTGTTGTTTAATGGCCGAGTAAAGTAAATCCTCAAACAAGGCCACTGCGCTGTTTACGTCTCTCTCAGCTGTTAGCAGGCACCAGGGTAGAGATGATAAATCCTGATTGACAGCTTGCCAGTCGACCTTTCTCCAAAGAGGGAAAGCTTTCTTATCGGTGGTGGGGCTATTTTTATGTCTGCTCGCTGGGACGGGGAGAGTGGCTTCTATTGAGCTATGGTCGGTGTTCAGGATATTTCTTCCAATGGTCACAGTGACATTGCGCAGGGTTGAAAATATGAGGTCCAGTGTTTCGGATTTCCTTGTTGGGTGTAGATTGAACTGTTTCAGATGTAGACCGTTTATAAAATTTGATAAAATGAAAGTATCTATTTGGGGAGAGTGTATGGTACCATTGTCTATTGATGTCCAGGTGATATGGGAGTTAAAATCGCCTAGCAACACTATTTCATTTTCTTGATTGAGGGCAAGAACAGTAGAGTTGAAACATTCTTCTAAGGTGTCAATTTTTCTGGAAGGTGGGCGGTAGAAGCAACCTACGAGTAAATTCTTCCTTTTTGGGATAATAATCTCAACCCATATTATTTCGCAGGAAGTTTCTAAGTCAGGCCGATGTTTTGCCTTCAGTTTGTTATGAACTGCGATTGCAACACCACCACCCCTTGAGGATCTGTCGCGCCGAAACACATTGAACTCAGATGAAAACGGAAGTTCCCCACAAGATACGAAGTCTGACAACCATGTTTCTGAGAGGCAGAGGATATCAAATTGATTGATTTCGGTTATATTTGCTATACAGTCGGTTAGTTTATTTTTGATGCTCTGTGCGTTCTGGTAGTAGAGGTTAAGGGGTCCTGGGTTTAAATGAATGTCACCTGATAGTAGTAGTAGTATCAAGTAAACAGTACTAGAGGAAGCACGGCAATGTTGTACAGGTCCACGAGGTGTGGTGGAAACATGGCGGAACACTTGGAGGTTACAAGCTGCAGCGGTCGAGAAAGTAAAATGTCTCTCTGCACAGTACCACAGAATTTTCTGATCACACGACACATCACTGCGGTCGGAAATGTTTTCAGGCACAGTTGCACACCATATAGTACACTTGAACAGGTAAAATACTACTAAAACACTGTAATATGTCAGAGCTACTGAAACACGAGGTCTGTCACTTGCCGCCATCTTTAACAACATTTCGGAGGGTGTATGTATGGACTACTTCCTTTGTAAGATTTGCTTGCTGAATTCTTTCTCGCCTTGTTGACAGGGAAGCTTTCCCGTTCCTGAATGATGCGTCTCGCGCAAACGTGCACTGTTTCAGTGTGTCCTCACTTGCTAAACTCCTTCTTACCTTGACGATAGGGAAGCCTTCCTCTTCCTAAATGATCCGCCCTGCGCGAACCTGCCCTGCTTCTGGGGGTTTTCATTTGCTAAACGTCTTTCCGCATTAGCGACAGGGAAGCATTCCCGCTCCTGAGTGATTCACCCGGCACTGAAGCGCTAGGAGAGGATTTGTTGTTTAAGTGGGTGATGTGTAACATGCTAGGCTTAACCTCACTTTAAACGCGCCATGAGCTTGTTTAATTAACATGGAATTTTGGCTTGATACACTCTTAATATAACTTCCCTAGCAATTCCACGGCTAGTTGTTCTTACCCGCAATCCGCAACATTTGGAGGAGTATACGCACACGGCTTTCTTTCTACATATAACTTCGTGATTTGCTACCAAGTACACGGGTTAAATGTCACAAGCCCCTAAATGAATTAACAACTGTAACGACAAATAGGCCTATTATTAACTGTTGAGTAAGACTACGAATTACAACGCAGTCGGGAAGCCGAATCCTGCAAACCTGCCGCGGCCTCGTCAGGACCCGGAGTCATTTCCTCGTCGTAGATAAAGAGAGCAACTCATTATGTGTTTAACGGTAGAGACGTTAAAGCGTATCATGAAAGGGCTTGATTGGAAAGGGAAAATATCTCTTCGCGTCCTGAAAATTAAGTGCTTTGCAGATCGATGCTGCTCTTTGGAATAAACGGCGTAGAAATATCCAATAATAATATCAGCAGCCACTGCACCAGATCAAAACAAAATTATATTTACAGTATATTAATATTCGACAATACTTCATCTTACTGTTCTTCTAAATTAACCCGAGTTCAAATATTTGGTCTTAGGAAAATCTGCGCGGTTGCCTACATGCAATACGGTATATTCATTTCTCCATCGCCATGCACACCACTGACGTTACTTATTGTTGTTTTAAGGGGTGGAACCAGGTAGGCCATCTGTCCCTACCACTGACGTTACTTATCGTTGTTGTTTTAAGGGGCGGAAGAGCTAGGTCATCTGCCCCTATCACTGACGTTCCCTGAGAGGAATTGGAAAACAAAGTTGAGTGGTTCAGTGCTCTGACTTAATTATACTTTTTCTGCTGGTTAATTAAACACTTAGTCCAGAAAAATACTGGAATTTTACCTTAGTTTCAGTCTTTGGATACATTTCCCAACTCTAGTACCAATAGTAATATAGGTTTCCAATAAATCCCTTAATCAGAACCCAAGTACCTAGGATTGTTGATCGTATTGAATGAACCAGTAATAATAATAATTATTATTATACTGCACCTAAACGGCTAAACATACAGATTATTCAAATGTTAGCATTGTTTTCTCAATTCAGCATACGAGAAGATGAACAATTTCGAATGCACTTCTTCTATCTACGTTTGACAACAGAATCATCCCACCTTATCGCAAGATATTTAGCCAGCAATGATAATTTCTCACCTAGTGAGAAAGTGAATTACTAGAGGAAGATGAACTCGCTGTTCTTGCCCTTAAATCAACTATAAAGTGAATTACTGTGTGGACGCTACTTTAAAATGTATTTTACTTACCTGTCTGCACGGCATACGAAACGTCTAGCTAGACAATATATTCATTTCAGACACTAACACTAGAGATGGGCAGCAGTCGACTGAAAACAGTCGAATTAGTCGATAGTTAAAACAATCGACTTATTCGACTACTTTAAAAAAACAGTCGAATGAATTCAACGACTACTCACCGTATCATAAACAAGTCGTTTGCAAACGACTGATCCCAAAGCTATCGTTGGAAATCATTCGAATGAAACAAGTCAATGGCAAACGACTACTTCCAAGCGAATGGATTCATTCGAAAAAAAGTAGTTGGAAATCATTCGAATGAAACAAGTCGTTGGCAAACGACTACTTCCAAGCGAATGGAATCATTCGAATAAAAGTAGTCGTTGTAAACGACTGATCCCAAAGCAATCGTTGGAAATCATTCGAATGAAACAAGTCGTTGGCAAACGACTAATTCCAAGCGAATGGAATCATTGGAATTTAAGTAGTCGTTCTAATCAAACGACTTCTTCAGGATAACTTCATGCTACAATTCATTGTGCTGTATGTTTATTGTAGAGCTTTAATTAATAACTAGTTGAAACCCGTCAAAAATGACGGTCAATAGAAAAATATTTACTGAAGAATTTTCTTATGTAGGCCTACTGTATATTCTTTGTACGATTATTTTTTGGCTCTATTGAAACTATAAGGGCGTCAAAAGATTGCACTCTCAACATTGCAAAATACTGCTGGCCATGACTGAAAAATTGATGAGGCAAATTGAGACCTATACGTTCCAGAGTTTTCCCTTGAGCTTCATTGATTGTGACAGAGTATGCCAAATAAATTGGAAAATATTGCCTCTTAAAACATAATGATAGTGTTTTATCGGATGCTGTTAAACCAAGTAGAAGGATTAGACCTCTCTGCCTAATTTTAACTGCACTTATTATTTCCAAATCCAAGCAATATAGTTGCATTTAGGAGCCCTTGGGAAACGTTCAGATTTCTAAGCAGCATAACGGTTCAAGCGTTTGGAATATGTGGAGGCAAGTCATTTAGTTCCAAGGAATTCAAGAACTCTGAGGAGTCTAATAAAACTGGCCGCAAACCGTCACATATAATTTTGGAATATAACGAAGAAATGCGATGATGTGCACCTCCATACATCTTAAAATAATGTGGACCGTATGGGCGTGGCACAGTAACATTGGCACCAAATGAGACGAAGGACATAGCATTGTACTGCCGATTAGTCTCTCTGAAATTCCTTGAGATATCATCTCCAGTGAAAAATAATTGTTGCAGCATGTCAAATATTTTATATTTAGTCAGATTAATTTTACCATTACAACAGCAAAGGTCAAAGTAACCAAGTGTAGATTTCTCTCAAGAGAAATACAGTGCAGAACAATGTTTACATTTGTTCGTCAAGGACCCTATACTGTAACGGTATAGTATCTGGAATTGTATCTGAAATGCCGTATTCATATTGGAGTTTAAAAGTGGCTTCGTATTTTTCTCCGATTTCCCACTTGTTTGCGTCTAATGTTCTATTTCGTAAAATGGGTTTATTTATAGCAGCATTTCTCCCCAAATTAACGTCATATTAAATAATACTATAGTGGCCTGCATCAACGCAGCAGCCAAATATTAAATAGCAAATAATAACTTACTTCCATTGCCAAAATCAACTGCGTGGTTAGACTCATTGTTATGTACTCTAAAAAAATAATCAATAAACAATAATATTCACTTATACAACTAAGTTCAGAGACTTCCATTCTCAAGTTGGTTGCTGATGAGAATGCGATGAGACTGATCGCCAATAATAAAATCCTTGCAATTTTTGCAATTTGCTTGCAAACGCAACTCAGGATGACGAACTTCATTTTGAAATAAACAGAATGAAACTGCTCTAAATAATCAATTTCCATCACCTGTTGAAGGTACAATACTTTGCATTTCTATGACAGTAAATTATGCAAGGGAGCATAGAATCACTTCGCCACTACTGGAATGAGCATGGACTCACTTCGCCAGCCACCGTAATGGAGGGAGTTTTAGAATTATATGTTCAGTGTTTTTCAAAGATCGTATTAACACAGGGAAGCCCAGTCTTAAGGCTACATTCTGAGCTATCGCCCCAGATTCCAGGTTCGATCCCTGCTCTGCCAAGAAATTTAATTCTGGTCTGAGGGCTGGAACGGGGCGCACTCTTGAGGCAAACCTAAGAAGAGCAAAATTTGATTCCCATCTCAACAATCTTGGATGTGGTTTTCCGTGGTTTCCCACTTCCACTCCAGGCAAATACCGGGATAGTTCCTAACTTAAAGCCTCAGTCGTCAACTCTCCATTCCCCATACTAATTACAAATGCACACATCAATACAGCCATCACATTAACACAGGTTATCAGAGAAAGGTTTACACTCACACACCAAAGTAGATGGCGCTGAGTGACCACGATGTCTGAGTCCATCAAATGAATTATGTTCGACAATTTTCTCTCAAGGCGAAGCGATTGTGCCGATTTTTATTTAATAATTTAAAAGTATCTGGCAACGTAAATCATGGAGAATTCCTTACCTTACGGGAATAATAAACGTAACATATGTTTAGACAATGTAATACCAATTGCAAGATAGAATAATTGGGAAATAAAATTACATGTCTGAGGTGGGAATCAAACTCCTCCGACGATGCATAATCAATTTCGTTGTCCACAATGTTAGCCGCTGAGCCACCCAGACAACGAAATTCGAGTGCAATATTAAGTGACGTAAACAACAAACGCACTCAACTGCCAGTTATGGTTCATCAATATTTCCCTTATTTCATGATTCTATTCCAGTATATATCGGGATACAACATAAGCGATATTTCTCTTTTCAATTCCCATAAACAAAGATCACACTACGATACGGTGGATCGTTTATCCGCCATTTCTCTCATGAAGAAACGCCATTGTGGCAACGCGCAATAGCCACATATATTACATTTTTTCTTTAAACATAAAAAAATATACCGTAACATATATTTTCCTTTTAAAGACAAACTGCAAATCAGCATGCCAATAGCTTTCGTTAGAATGCCATACGAAGCCAATCGGTTAAGTCGTTTTCAAAATCTCGTGTGTACAAAAAATACCTTAGTATTTTAAATATATATGGCAACAGAGAATTCGTTACTTTACGGGAATGATAAAAGTGAAATATATTTCTACAATGAAATACCAATCGTAGGAAGGAAGAAAACAAAAAAAAACATATCCGAGGAGGGAATCGAACCCTCTCGACCATGCAAAGGATGCTAACAGAGAATTCGTTACTTTACGGGAATTAAAAAAGTGAAATATGTCTCTACAATGTAATACCAATCGTAGGAAGGAAGAAAATGAAAATAAAAGAACGTATCCGAGGTGGGAATCGAACCCTCTCGACCATGCAAAGGATGGCAACAGAGTATTCGTTACTTTACGGGAATGATAAAAGTGAAATATGTTTCTACAATGTAATATCAATCGTAGGAAGGAAGAAAACGAAAATAAAAAAAACATAACCGAGGTGGGAATCGAACCCTCTCGACCGTGCAAAGGATGGCAACAGAGAATTCGTTACTTGACGGGAATGATAAAAGGGAAATATGTTTCTACAATGCAATACCAATCGTAGGAAGGCAGAAAACGAAAATAAATAAAAAATCCGAGGTGGGAATCGAACCCTCTCGATCATGCATAATACATATTTCTAGGCAGTAACCTTATCCCCTTGGCCATCCAGACAACTGTGGGACACTTCAGTATTAAGCTATCTAACCAGTATACACACTCAACCTGCAGTTTAAGTCCTTCAATTCGTGGTTTATTTAATATAATTAATTCTATTTCAATGCATATTGTAAAAACATAATTAACATTATTGGAGACCCTTTTTAATTCTCATAAACAAAGATCTCAGTTAGACGCGACAGGAATCGCCATTTTCCTTGTTGAGAAAGGCCATTGTGCGCATGCGCGGGAGTGTCAAATATTACATATTTCTTTAATCATTTAAAAATATACCGTAACATATATTTTCCTTTTAAAGAAACTCTGCAAATGTGCATGCCAAGAGCTTTCGTTAGAATGTCTTACGAAGCCAATCGGTTAAGTCGTTTTCACAATCTCGTGTGTAAAAAAACAGCTTAGTGTTTTAAATATATAGATGGCAACAGAGAATTCGTTACTTTACGGGAATGATAAAAGTGAAATGTATTTCTACAATGAAATACCAATCGTAGGAAGGAAGAAAACAAAAAAAAACATATCCGAGGAGGGAATCGAACCCTCTCGACCATGCAAAGGATGCTAACAGAGAATTCGTTACTTTACGGGAATTAAAAAAGTGAAATATGTCTCTACAATGTAATACCAATCGTAGGAAGGAAGAAAATGAAAATAAAAGAACGTATCCGAGGTGGGAATCGAACCCTCTCGACCATGCAAAGGATGGCAACAGAGTATTCGTTACTTTACGGGAATGATAAAAGTGAAATATGTTTCTACAATGTAATATCAATCGTAGGAAGGAAGAAAACGAAAATAAAAAAAACATAACCGAGGTGGGAATCGAGCCCTCTCGACCATGCAAAGGATGGCAACAGAGAATTCGTTACTTGACGGGAATGATAAAAGTGAAATATGTTTCTACAATGCAATACCAATCGTAGGAAGGCAGAAAACGAAAATAAAAAAACATATCCGAGGTGGGAATCGAACCCTCTCGATCATGCATAATACATATTTCTAGGCAGTAACCTTAGCCCCTTGGCCATCCAGACAACTGTGGGACACTTCAGTATTAAGCTATCTAACCAGTATACACACTCAACCTGCAGTTTAAGTCCTTCAATTCGTGGTTTATTTAATATAATTAATTCTATTTCAATGCATATTGTAAAAACATAATTAACATTATTGGAGACCCTTTTTAATTCTCATAAACAAATATCTCAGTTAGACGCGACAGGAATCGCCATTTTCCTTGTTGAGAAAGGCCATTGTGCGCATGCGCGGGAGTGTCAAATATTACATATTTCTTTAATCATTTAAAAATATACCGTAACATATATTTTCCTTTTAAAGAAACTCTGCAAATCTGCATGCCAAGAGCTTTCGTTAGAATGTCTTACGAAGCCAATCTGTTAAGTCGTTTTCACAATCTCGTGTGTACAAAAAACAGCTTAGTGTTTTAAATATATAGATAGATGGCAACAGAGAATTCGTTACTTTACGGGAATGATAAAAGTGAAATATATTTCTACAATGAAATACCAATCGTAGGAAGGAAGAAAACAAAAAAAAAACATATCCGAGGAGGGAATCGAACCCTCTCGACCATGCAAAGGATGCTAACAGAGAATTCGTTACTTTACGGGAATTAAAAAAGTGAAATATGTCTCTACAATGTAATACCAATCGTAGGAAGGAAGAAAATGAAAATAAAAGAACGTATCCGAGGTGGGAATCGAACCCTCTCGACCATGCAAAGGATGGCAACAGAGTATTCGTTACTTTACGGGAATGATAAAAGTGAAATATGTTTCTACAATGTAATATCAATCGTAGGAAGGAAGAAAACGAAAATAAAAAAAAACATAACCGAGGTGGGAATCGAACCCTCTCGACCATGCAAAGGATGGCAACAGAGAATTCGTTACTTGACGGGAATGATAAAAGTGAAATATGTTTCTACAATGCAATACCAATCGTAGGAAGGCAGAAAACGAAAATAAAAAAACATATCCGAGGTGGGAATCGAACCCTCTCGATCATGCATAATACATATTTCTAGGCAGTAACCTTATCCCCTTGGCCATCCAGACAACTGCGGACACTTCAGTATTAAGCTATCTAACCAGTATACACACTCAACCTGCAGTTTAAGTCCTTCAATTCGTGTTTTTTTTAATATAATTAATTCTATTTCAATGCATATTGTAAAAACATAATTAACATTATTGGAGACCCTTTTTAATTCTCATAAACAAAGATCTCAGTTAGACGCGACAGGAATCGCCATTTTCCTTGTTGAGAAAGGCCATTGTGCGCATGCGCGGGAGTGTCAAATATTACATATTTCTTTAATCATTTAAAAATATACCGTAACATATATTTTCCTTTTAAAGAAACTCTGCAAATCTGCATGCCAAGAGCTTTCGTTAGAATGTCTTACGAAGCCAATCGGTTAAGTCGTTTTCACAATCTCGTGTGTACAAAAAACAGCTTAGTGTTTTAAATATATAGATTTAAGTATACCTGTAGGTGACTATAGTTTTATACAGTTCGTTGATTCTTTCAATGAAATAGCCTAAATCCAATTGTCCAAGTTATTGGACAATTCAATATTGTCATTCAATATTTAGGTTATGTTTTAACTCCAGATACCGGTTTTGTGGCACATCATTCCAGGCAAGCCGGTAAATACCTTTGCCTCCCAGTCAGATGGGTCATTTAGACGTAATTTTGAATTAGATTAAGGTTGTAGTATGCGTGGTCAGATTTAGACAATAGCCTACTCCATGAAGGGGTCATGGCTACGCCTTCTATGTTTGTTTAATGAATAGAGTAACTGAGGGATGTATACTGATTTTAAGAGTTGTGGAATGAGTTTATGATTTTTTAAATAGAATTTAATGAAGTCTTCAGTAAAGTTGAAGGAGACATGATCGTGTTTAGACAATAGCCTACTCCATGAAGGGGTCATGACTGCCTTCTATGTCTGTTTAAGGTGTAGTGTGGCTGAAATGAGGGAGGTTTACTGATTTTGGTGTTTGTGGAGTAGTCTTTTCGTTTATAATTTAGGTTTTTGTGAAGCTTGTTGCGGAGTTGTTTTATGGATTTTATTGCTCGGCAAATGAAGTGTATTAGGGGTTTCTGGGTTTGGTTTAGCTGTAGTTTACATGGTTATGGCTGAGAGTTGTTGTAGCAGGCCTAACAACTGTGTCAGAGCAGAGGAGTGCTGTGTGGGATGGTGGAAGGGGTTAGTGGCAAAGGCATGAGGGCAGGGATGGAAGAGTTGTAGCGTTGTCTGTGGTTAAACTGCCGTTGCCTTATGGCTGATTTTATGTACTGACATCCATCATAAGATAGAGTGGTGATGTGAATCTCTACATCTATTGCAGCGGGTACTGTGAGGACAGCTTGACCGTACGCACAAATTGATTCTGGTCGTCAATTGTTTGGAGATGGGCAGCACCGCAGCAGTCGACTGAAAAATGTTAAATCCATCGACTTGTTTGACTGCTTTTAAAAAACAGTCGAATGAATTCAACGACTACTCACCGTAACATAAACAAGTCGTTTGCAAACGACATATCCCAATTGTGTTTTAACTTTTAACATGTAGAACGCGCTTGGATAGTTTTACGTTCTGGTCGTCAATTGTTTCAGCACATGGATAGCGCGCGCATTAAAAAAAACTTAGTATTTACACTGTTGCCAACATCTCCACTGAAAGTTCGCCCTCGTTGCTGTTCTAAAGTATTCTATTTTCGTGTGTATTTACTGTAGGCCGTAATTTTCTTGTTCAAGTCGTATTTCAGCTCTACGTTCTTAGTACTTCAGAGAGGATTAAATTAGTGAACACATAGCCTAACTTGTTTATGACTCTATGGACATATTTTACATTTACTATTTTTTGGCATTAAAATATGAAGTGTGATTATTTCAATATTGGCTATGGAATTGTTCCCGGTACTTAAGAACTCCCTCTCAGTAATAGTGATTTAATTTACTCTTAGGTTAATTAAGTATTGGTCTATTACTTCACTTATCCACAGTACATACAGGTAATGTGCCCTGTATCAATACCGGTATCGGGGAACATTTACTCACACATTTTGCATTAAATGAAATGTGCAACATTGCAAATAATGGCTGCACTTTACACGACGTAAACCACCATTTCGAAGCACAGTAAAAATAAATAAATAACTTTGACCAATTGCATGTTGCCGAGCGTCGAGTAGTCCAAACTAACGTCTGCAAAAATAGGTGGGTAAAGGAGAAATTTGATTTTCATCTGTTGGTACGACTCAACTCAGCTGGTAACGGCTTGCAGTGCTTTATACGCTGCCTAGAAGCGACTACTTTCAGTCGAATACATGAAACAACACGCTTTTAGGAGCTATGCGAATTCAGGTAACCATTCGACTGAAAGTAGTCGACTATCTAGTCGATAGTTTCTTCCAATGAATGACTAGTCAGTCGATGGTTAAAAGTAGTCGATAGTCCCATCTCTAACTAACACCTCTAAAATATCTACGCTTGACGTGATGCACCAAACTTGAAACTCTTGAGCTAGCTGACCAAACACACCAGGGCAGCCCAGGCTCTCGTGGTCTTGGCGAAATAAGTGAAGGGATGAGAAAGTTATTTGAAGGATTGGTGCATTAGCCAAATAAGCTAAATATAGAATAATGAAATGCTCTCTCTGTCTTCAGGTATGTTCTGAGAACATTACATAGCGAAGCCCCATCGCCTAAGTTGACCGCTTTGAGACCGTTGTTCTTTCCACAAGCGCTTTGTAAAGGAAAATATTGTCCACTTGACAGTACGGTATAAGTTTTTCAATCCTTGTAACATTGTTCACAGACAGTTCATTGCATTCACTAAATGATTGCCAGTAGCAAATTCAAGTCACATAAAGGCAATAATAAATCAATGCCCGATCGAGCCCATCCTACTAGGACGACGGGCCCCCCTGGGAGGGCCGGGCCCCGGGGCACCAGCCCTGCCTGACCCCCCCTCTCGTCGGGCCTGTCTCTAGCCCATGTTCCTTAACGCTCAAACTTTTTTCTATTTTGAACTCACTCAAAATACGTCTGATAATGGAGACTTTTAATTGGTCTATCCAATGGTTAGTGAAAATTCATCACACCAGACCTAAAAGAGCTGAGCCGTCTCTGTCACATGACAAGATGGCAGCTGACCTCTTGTGCCTGTTCCATATTTCAGTAGTTTGAGTATGTTGCGTGCGATATAGCCTACTGATAGAAATAAACGTTGTATGAAATTATTTATAATGAAGATGTACGGTACTACAGTAAAGACATAGTTTATTTCTAGATATTATTTCCTAACACGTTGTATCTAGGTCGGTTAATTACACTAGGATGTTATGGACATGTTTGGCTCTGTGCTAGCACATTAGTCTCTCACGCGGGCGGCTGGGGTTCGGAACCGACTAAAGTTAACTTTCTTACTTGAGTTCTTTTACAAATTATGTGTACGTGCTCTTTTCACATATACTAAAAGCTATTTAGCTCAAAGGAGAGACTGATGTATTCTTCTCTTCTTCCTCTTCTTCTACGCGATCAAGCCCAGTGGACCGCACGCTGCTACAAGTTTCCTTCTCCATCATCTCCTACCCATAGCTGCCTTCCGCCAACTGTCCACACGTATCGCTGCCTATTGCAGATCTTCATGGAGTCCATCACTCCACCGTTTCCTTGGTCTCCCTGGTGGTCTCCTTCCTGTGGAGATGAAATCCAGTAGCTTCCGCGGCCATCGGTGGTCTTCCATCCGGGCTACATGTCCAGCCCACAGCAGTCTTCTTGTTTTGATGGTTACAGCTATGTTGGCATCATGGTGCAGGTCTTCTAATTCATGATTGTGTATAATCCTCCATTCACCCGTGTGTACATCCCTCACCGGTCCGAAGATCTTCCGAAGAACTTTTCTCTCAAAAACGAGTAGTTTATGAAAGTCCTGTTTTCGTATACTCCATGTCTCACATCCATATAGTACAACGGGTTGGATCAGAGTTTTATACAGACGAATTTTGAACTGTCTGGAGAGACATCTGGACCGAAGAAGCTGTGTTAAGCTGTAGAGAGTTCGGTGTCCTGCTTGGATCCTGGCGTTGATTTCTGCCTCACATTGTATGAAATTATTTATAATGAAGATGTACGGTACTTCAGTGAAGACATCGCTTATTTCTAGACATTATTTACTAACACGTTGTATCTAGGTGAAAAGCGATCCTAGGTACTTAAATTCATGGACCCTCTTGTAGGACTGGTCTCCTACCCGGAGTGACTGTAGTTGACCAAAAACTTGGCCTTGCCCGCGAGTCATATTGAGGTACTCCGTCTTGGTTTCATTCACGATTAGCCCAAATTTGTTGGCAGCTGCCTTGAGTGCTCTGGTCATTTGCCTCAACTTATTCTTAGAGCTGTAGAGTAAACTGATATCATCGGCGTAGGCAAGGTATGCTAGGTTCTTCCCTTCGACTTGGATTCCTTCAAAATTCTCTCGAAAGGTCTCACGTATGATCTTCTTCAAGGCAAAATTGAACAGTGTAGGAGATAAACTGTCTCCTTGCTTGAGACCTGTCAAAATTTCAAAATCCTCCGTCACTCGATTTCCCATTTTCATCTTACCGCGTGTTTCGCTCAGCCAGATCGCTACCAAGTTGAAGTTTCTCGGCCATTTCGAACTCTCTTAGGCAAACGAGTACGCTCTTTTGGTGTATGCAATCATAGGCCTTCTTGAAATCTACGAATAACACGTGGAGTTCTTTGCCATATTCACCCAGTTTTTCAGTGAGCTGTCGGAGAACGAAGATATTATCTACTGTGGAACGCCCCAGCCGAAAGCCTCCCTGGTATTCACCAAGCAATGATTCTGCCACTGGTTGAATTCTATCAATGAGGCAGTTGGACAAGATCTTGTAGCAGACGTTAAGCAGGGCAATTCCTCGATAGTTATCACATTTCAATTCGTCACCCTTCTTATAGATTGGACATATCAGAGTTGTTTTCCGTTCTGACGGTAGGTCTTCTTTGATCCAGATTGCTTGTATCAGCCTGTGCAGTTTTTCTGCTAGTTTCTCTCCTCCTTCCTGGATCATCTCGGTCTGTATTCCATCTTCACCCGGACTTTTATTCTTTTGGAGCCGTTTGATCTGATTTTGATCTCATCAAAAGTGGGTGGCGGATAATCCAAGTCGACTGTGGTTGGAGACTGGAATTCAAACACTATTTCAGGGTCTTCACAATTGAGAAGCTGGTCGAAGTACTTCTTCCATCTCTTGGCGATATCATAATCGTTGGTCAGAATGTTGTCACTAGAATCTTTGACAAATTTCTGTCTCGACTGGTAACCTTTGCTAAAATACTTCTCCTTTTGAAACATTTCCCTGGTATACACTCGTTTATTAATAATCACAGCCCCATTAACGCACATAAACAGAAAACATTAGAAACAAGTAGTTCCATATATCCTACTTATGTTAAATGCCTCTATCTACATACAAAATTCCAGTTTGATTGCTGTAATAGATTCGTAGATAGAGAACCGACTAAATATTTCGGATGGTCGCCATGTTGGATTTGATATATGTAGGTCCTAGAGTTATGTACTGTTACATGAAGATTATTCTGTACATGTAGCATTCAAACTTCAATCGCATGATTAGGACACAAGAAGTAACAAGGAGATTTTAAAATTTCGCACAGCTGCAATCTTGTGGTTATGGAAACAATTGAAATAAATTAGATGCCAGTGGATTAACATTCGTATAAGGATTTACTGTACCAAGTTTCACTGCACTCGGATTGTTAAATTGCGAGAAACATCCATGTGAATATTTATACTTCGCGTCTCCGCCATGTTGGATTTGTGATCACCAGGTTATTTAAAGTCATATAGGTGAACTTAAGTTCATAGCTCCTATGAACATAAAAAAATCAGTTTGATTGCTATAATAGATTCGTAGATATTCACAGCCGTCTAAATAGTTCGGATGGTCGCCATGTTGGATTGTTAAATATATAGGCCAGAGTCATGTACCACTAAAGGAAAATTATTGCGTAGGTTCATTATTCAAACTTTCACATCGATCGCATGGTTACGACACAAGAAATAAAAACGTAATTTTAAAATTCGCAAAGCCGCCATCTTGAGGTTATGTAAACAATTGAACTAAATTAGATACCAGTGTATTACAATGTGTATAAACATTTCCTGTACCAGATTTCATTGCGGTTGAGACATTAAATCGCGAGAAAAGTCTATTGAAATTTTTCAAATTCGCTTGGCCGCCATGTTCGTTTTGTAGTTAACCGGTTTTTAAAAGTCTTATAGATGAACTTCCAGTAGTGCCCTTTATCTCTGTACAAAATTTCAGGGCGATACCGCTAATAATTTCAGAGATATAGAATGCCGGTGAAATATTTCGCACATCCGCCATCTTGTGGTTATGCAAACAATTGACCCAAGTTAGATGTCGGTGCATTACAATGTGTATAAACATATACTGTACCAAGTTTAATTGCGTTTGGTTGGTTAAATCGCGAGAAACGTCTATTTGAAAGTCGCAAATTCGCCTGGCCGCCATATTGGTTTTGTATTTACCAGTTTTTCAAAAGTCACATAGGTGAACTTCTAGTAGTTCCCTTTTATCACCGTAAAAAATTCCAGGGTGATATGGGGAATAATTTCGGAGATATTGAATGCTGGTGAAATATTTCGCCCAGCCGCCGTGTTGGATTGGTGAGACGTAACAAAATTTGAAGGGCACGGTCGGGGTCGCCCGGAATAGTGCTATGAACTTACCGAGTTTCATTGAAATCGCTACAGCCGTTTATAAGTTATTATGGGGGGACACACACACACACTCCTCACACACACACACGCACACACACACGGACAAAAGGTGATCTCATAAGCCTATTTTTTCAAAATTGAAAATAGGCTAAAAACGGAGAATTGAAGAACAAGATACACGTTGTCATCAACCACAGCCTTCTCAATGCCTCTGTACGGTGTTGTCCTCTTGCAGGTTACGTGGGTAATCGTTGCAAACATTCCGCTTTGTGAATCCCTGGCCTCCTGAAGTATTGCAATTTTGTATTAGTTCAACTTCTAGCCACGACCGCGCTCCGATTACTTTTAAGCACTGCCAGCTGGAACGCCTCCCTCCTGGTTGCTTTAAACTGCCTGTCCATTCAACACTCAGAGGTGTACAAGATGAATGAAACTGGGCAAGGATGTGGAAGGAAGTGGCCGTGGCCTGTCAGAAGGTACCGTCCCAGCAATTGCCTGGTATTGAAAATGGGGAAACCACGTAAAACCATTTCAAGGATGGCTGACGGTGGGGCTCGAACCTACGCGTCTACCGAGTCTGCAGAGGGCTTGGCGTCATGACCTAACGCTGCACTTTACCGAAAAATACTACAAAGGGGCGATACATGAAGGGAGAGAGAGAGGGGGGCCATCATGGCCCTTTAGAAATACAGGGCGCTAGGAAGTGTTCTCCGTAGTGACTGCCGGCTTCTGCCAGAGCTAGCATCAGCAGTTTAGTTGGCAGCACGGTGTCCTTGACAGGGCGAAACCCACATGTGTGGGCTGTAGGCTGTCAAAATTGTCAGTGTGTGTTGCAATAAGCGAGCGTATGTGTCATCAGCACTTCCAGCATTTTTGTTGAATGGCTGTAGTGAGTACAAAGTTTACTGTTTGTTTGTTTGTTTGTTTGTTTTGATACAAGCGACAGTAGTGCTGCCAACGTAACTACTGATGCTAGCTCTCGCAGACTCATGTAGGCACTGCGGAGAACATTTCCTGGCGCCCTGTAGAAATAAAGACAGAAATAAGATATGTATTTGATGTTGCTTATTTTAAGGCCAGCGACATCGTGGTAAAAAAGAAGCCCCGTGTATTGCGTGTGTGTATGTTGAATTTGCGTAATAGCCTGTGTTATTGTGATGGCTGTACTAGTGTTGTATATTTGGCATAGGGTTGGGAAGGAGGCGGCCGTTGCCTTAAGTTAGGAGCCATCCCAGCTTTTGCCTGGAATAGAGGTGAGGGAAACCATGGATTGCCACTTCCAGGATGACTAGGGTGGGAATAGAACTCTCGGAAAGAAAGAAAGGCATAGGCCTTGAGAGGCAAAATGCTAACCAACACGATGGATGAGTGTAAGTACACAGATATCGTCGTATGGCCTCTAAGACCGGTTAGTGGACACTTTTAACATGAATATGTTTTGGGCTGGGGGTCTATCTGGAATTAGCGTGGATAGTTTTGTGTCAACAAAGTGTCGGCACCTAATTACTATGGTAACAAGTGTTAACCCTCGTTGAGGGAACCGGGACTTGTGAATCTATAGCAAGATGTAGCTTCCGATGTTTCTTTACATACCTCAGAAACTACAATAGATATGATCTAGAATGCTCTTTTGGAATATTCAGAGTACATTCATCATTATTTGGGTAGAATTTGAAGATTCTATGTTGAATATTCTGTGTCAGAGAGAGCATTACAAAAGCAATCTTAAAGAAATACTAGAAGACCGGTGCTGCTCCGCAGCATTCACATCAACAATCCTACAGCTCTTCTGTCCATATGACATTTGCATGTCTTCATGCTAGCGACCAGAACAGAAATTTACGGTATCGTCGCTTTTGGGTAAATGATGAAGTAGACTTATGAGATCAAATGTGTGAGCGTCTGCCTGTCCTCTGTGTGTGTGTCACACTATTTAGCCAGCGTAAGCTTAAAAGGCGCACGGACGTTAGGTTTCAGACGCAATTCTGAAAAGCCGAGGTAAACAGCTAACTCCAAACACATAAGCTATACTCTTCTTTGAAGTATTAACTCGACACGACTCGACAGTTTGCTGCTGGCTGAAGCTAGGGTGATAGGTCACTCGCGAGCTCGTAAACTCACTCTGAAGCTAGTAATTTAAATTTCCACTGAATAGAGATTGCTTGAAGAAATGAAAACGTAAAAACACTTACAGTGGTCGATGTGGGAGCTGTCGCGGACTTTCATGCAGAACTTTTCATGCTGAACAATTCCCAGAGAATATCGATATTTTTAACGGTTTACCCAGCGTAAGCTTAAAAGACACATGGACATTAGGTTTTTCTTCAACTCGATTCACTGAAATCGTAACTGCTCGGCTTCTTTTGGTCATAAATAAATGTTTTACTACCTAATCCTTCATCGAGAAATCCTTTACAGAATGGTGAAAACCGCATCAAAATCTATCAAGTTGCTTTCGAGATTACCCGTTACATCCAAGAATTGGGAACTTTGTTTTATGCTAAGTAGATAGAGATATCCACACAATTTAAGGCTACAGCGGTACAATTCGGTGTTTTGTCTCCTTATGAACAATGGTATAAATTTAAAATAAAAGATGGATCTCTTATATTTGAATTTAGCGATGTAACTCTTGGGTAACATATAGAGGTGTGCAAATTAATAGAATTAAATAAATAATTTCAGTCATAATTTATTTTATTCAAAATCATTTTATTGACCAACTTCTTTTGTTGTCCTACTTAGTAGTGTTTCCTTTCCCGTGGAATTACACATTTTCCCATAAGGAATTGCGTCTGGAAACTTTCAGATTATTGGATTCCGAGGGATATCTGAGCTGGGTCCGTTTTCAATTTTTCATTAACTTTACAATTTAAGTCAGGTGATTTCAATGCATAGTTCATGAATCTTTGAATAGTTCAATAGCGTTCATCAGTTAAAAGACCCCAAATCCCTCCTCTCTAAATTCACACGTAAAGTAGAGTGAAGTAATAAAAACGAAAGTGTGGTATTTTGCATTTGCAAGGCCCTCTGTTAGTGGAAATTCTAAAAAATCATTTTAATTTGAGTTTCTTAAATGAAAATATAATTAGGAGTCTTGGTTAAACATTTGAAGTAATTTCATCGCCTTGTAAACATACTTAGTGCATTAAACCATGAGAAGTAAAAATGCAATTTTGGAAAATTGGCATCGAATCTAATAATTTGCACACCTCTGTAAAGACAGCTATCGCCTCCACCCCTACAGATAGAATAGTAAGTAAAGGCGATTGATGATAAATGAAAGGATAACTCACACAGAAGGAATTAATATTTATTAAGTTGTAAATTTGATTGAGTTTATCTTTGTTATAGAACTGAGGGAATGAAATAACAGGATGTAGGATAGTAATCACCGATGTAGGAAAATAGCACTTTTTAACCATTACCACAGGACAGTTATCGTATTAGAGATGCGGTCGTCCTTGTATAATTGTTATTTAATCTTTGCCCCGTTTGCTGAGGTCTGTGCTCCTCCGCAACATTCGTTTCAACATTCTAATAGTACTTCCTTCCATACGACATTTGCTGTTCGCTTGCCTTTTGGTTCTATTTGAACTTTGACGTCATGAAATGATTTTGCTCGCGATAGTGCGACATACAGTTGTCCGTGGCTAAACACCGGTTGAGGTAAATAAATGCCTACTTGATCTAGTGTTTGACCTTGAGCTTTATTTATAGTTATACAAAAAGCCAAACGTACTGGAAACTGCCTCCTTTTGAAGGAAAATGGCATAGAAGTATCAGATGGCGTAAGGTCAAGGCGAGGAAGTAGGACATTGTTTCCATCATTTACGCCAGTAATAATTTCCAAGTGTAAGCAATTGTCATGCATCTTCCGAACCAACAGTCTAGTACCGTTCAACAGACCTTGGGAAACATTAATATTTCTCAACAAAATCAAAATTGAGCCTTCTTTTAGTCGAAGGATTATTATTAATCGTATGGCAATTACACATCACTTTTTGGAACACAGAGAAAATATAACCATAATTTACAAATTTACAGACATATTATTTACATAGTTTAACACATTTGCTGTAGAAAACAAAAAGTCAAAGTGGTTTCCAGGATATAAGTTCTGAGGGCACTCTTCAACTATATGCTTGATGGTCTGACACTGGAAGCCACACGTGCACTCTGGAGAGGTGATCTTTCCCCATTTGTATAGTAGATCACCACATCTCCCATGGTTGGTGCGTATCCTGTTCAGTGTACACCATGTCCTACGGGGCAGATCAAGTTCCCATGGATTGTTGTTACTATGGAGAAAACTATGTAGCTCTGGTGGAGTGTTTGTGTACCAATTTTCTGCCCAGGCTTCATGAAGATTGAAGTTATGGTCTGCCAGGTTGTTGGCTGTTCTGATTGCAGGGTGTCTGGAGCGGAGTCTATTGATTTGGATTGCAGGTATGTCCTCATGGATTGGCAGCTGTTGGTTGTTGCAGATTTTGTTAAATTCTCTCAGGAGGATATTCTTTCTTCTCAGCGTAGGAGGTGGAATACGGCTCAGGACAGGTAGCCAGAAAACTGGTGTGGACTTGATTGTACCAGTAATTATCCGCATAGTTTGGTTTAGTTGAACAACTACTAGCTTCGTGTGACTACTGTTTAGCCAAACAGGGCTGCAATATTCTGCTGCTGAGTATACAAGACCTAGGGCAGTTGATCGGAGGGTAGACGCAGTGGAACCCCATGTTGTACCACACAGTTTTTGTAGGATGTTATTTCTTGACCTCAATTTGGCTGCAGTGTTTGTTAGATGTTGTTTAAATGACAGTGTTCTGTCAAGTGTCACTCCAAGGTACTTTGGGTATTTGTTATGAATCACACGTTTTCCATCAAAATATATGTTTAGTTCATGGTTGGCTAGGATGTTGCTCAGATGAAAGCACGTGGATTCAGTTTTATTAGGGTTCGGTTGAAGTCCCCATTTACGGAAGTATTGAAACATTGCACATAAGTCCTTCGTTAATATTTCTTCAGTGGCCTCGATTTGTTTGTGTTGAGTTGCTAACACCCAATCATCAGCATAGCCGAACTTCCTGGACTGGGTGTCTGGCATATCTGCTATATAGAGACTGAATAATAGCGGAGCTAGGACTGAGCCTTGGGGTAGTCCGTTGTTAAGAGTCTTCTGGTCACTAACGGCATTCCCTATGGTTACCTGGAAAGGTCTATCAGTCAGCATGTTGTTCAGGAGTCTTGCTGTTCTTCTGCAGGGTATGACACGGAGAAACTTATTAACAATGCCCTGTCTCCACACAGTATCATAGGCGGAGGATAAATCAATAAATACAGCAGAGGTCTTTTGCTGTTTCTGGAATCCTGCCTCTATATAAGATGTAAATGAAAGAACTTGATCCACACAGCTTCGGTTTGGACGAAATCCAGCCTGTTCAACAGGAATATTTTCATGTAATTCATTATGTATTCTGTTATACAGCAGCCTCTCAAGTAGTTTGTACATCATGCTCAGAAGAGAAATAGGACGATAACTTTGGGCTTCGTTATTGGGTTTACCTGGTTTCAAGATACCAATGATCTTCGTCTGTTTCATTAGTCGAGGAATGGACCCTGTTTGTAAAATATTGGTGAAAAACTGGGCTAGCCATCTTTTAGCATACTCACCACAGTGCAGAAGGAATTCTGGGTGTATGCCATCAAGACCTGGGGCTTTACCTGATTTAATGTCTTTTAGAGCTGACGATATCTCTTCAGGGCTGAAAGGTATAGAATAAGAGCTATTATCTGGGCATTCTGATAACATGGTTCGCAGTTCTCGTTTTACTTGAATGGCATGGGGCCGGGAGATAGATGGCTTAGATATTGAGACAATGTGAGCAGCAACTTTGTTTGGTTTTATTAAGTTGTTATTTCGTGTTGTTCGATTTCCACCTCCCAAATTACGTAAGAGGGACCAGGCTTTCCTGCTTGAGTGTTTGAAGTCTAGATTTTCGACAGTGTCCAGCCATTTCTGTCGACGCGTGGCATCAAGGCTATGCAGCAGGTCATCTGCTATTTCTTGTTCTCCAGTAGAAAGGAAGTCCTCGTACAGTTTCTCACTGACTTCAGACCAGCCAGGAATATATTCCTTCCGGTATCCTCTGGGAATAAACTTTTTTGCTATGCTTAATACTGCTCCAACAAATCTTCCATAGTTGTTACTTAAAGGAGGAATCCACCCTAAGACTTTATCAAGATTTATGGAGAACTCAGACCAGTTAGCTTTCTGAAAGTTCCAGCGTGGACGAGGAATGGAATTCACCAAGGGGATTTGTATGCCTACTTCTTGAATAACTGGGCGGCGCTGACTATGTGGGAAATCAGGTAGGACTCTGCGTGTGGTTGCTAGTGGTTTGAGGTTCTCGTTTGAAGACACAAAACACAGGTCCGGATTGGACTCCCGCCTCCAGGCAGCTGATCTAAATGTGCATCTGTCTTTGGCATCAAATATTAGATGAAAATTGTGTACTTCTGCCCATGAAACTAAAGCTTCTCCATTAGAATCATTGGAGTTATATTTCCATTGCTCATGGTGACTGTTGAAGTCACCTGTGTAAATAACTGGATGAGGATGTAGGTGGAGGACTTCAGATGGCCACTGAACTGCGGGAGGTTTGTAGATGTTTACAACGTGCAAGTCTCCAATTTTTATTACAACTTCATGGATGTCATTAATGGCATTAGATGAGATTAAGTAGGCATTCTCAATAGTGTTTCGCACATACGTGGCAATCCCATAAGCTAGATGGTAAGTTGCACCAAGGAGGTCATATCCTGGTATTTTGCCTCTTGATTTGAGTTGGTATTCATCATTTGCATGTGTTTCTTGGATGGCAATTACATCAATATTATTCTCCAAACAGAGCTTAGATAAATATTGACTTTTAGATCTGCCAATACTCTCTATATTAATCTGTAGGATTCTAGTACTTGGTCCAACGTATCTACATCTTTGGTTCTTAAAAGAACCGTTGTTTATGAGATTCATTGTGATGTGATTGTGCTAGGAGATCACAAGGATTGTCTAGCAGCCAGAGTTGTTGCTTTCTTAGCACCACCCAGGGGTCACGTGTAGGGTACTTTCAGGTTAAACCTACGGACGTGATAGTCGAAGGATATGAGATGGCAATCCACTTATGTCTTTGCTGTCTAAAAAAATTCTGTTGGGAATTGTAGAAGGTCACTCGCATCTTCAGTAATCAAATTATTCACACTGATGTAAGTTCTCGATGATCCTGGGATTAGTTCTAAAACTTTGTCATTGATTTTCTTACAGTGTTCATTTTTAGGTGCTAAAATCGCTATTTTTGAAAAGCGTGAAATGTTTGTCAGCCTGGAATCTTCGTTTCCATATATTTCAGTGATGATATCTGTTTTAGCAATGATGGAGGGTGGTAAGTCAACTAATTCTGAATTTTCTCCATCGACGTGAGGGTATTCACAGTTATGAATTTGTATCAAGAAGTTTGCAAAGTCGCATATTTTTGTTGAGTTTAAAAATTTTGAATAATGGCCACAAAGGAGAGAACCTTACTGACACTTGGACTGATTCTGCTTTAGATGCGTGAGGCACAACAGGCAATACCTGCTTAAAATCTCCACCTAAGATGATAATTTTTCCTCCGAAAGGCACGTCGTTATTCATGAACGATTATAAAAAGTGTCCTTGCTGTTAAACTGGCTGTGTACAGTGCGCCCCTGAGGTAGTAACATTGCTGCAATACCAGCCCATGCAACAGAAACTACATTTAACCCCAAATTTGTGCAACTGTGAATCAAACATTGGCAAAGAAATGTTTTCCCGGTGCCCCCTGGACCGTCAATGAAATATGCATTACTCATCCTTTCATTGCTGTTTTGTACTAAGCCCAAAATTTCTGTAATTAGCCGTTTGGTTTCCATTTGCTTGGTTTATCATCTGACTTAATTGATCCTCATTAAGTTTTTGATAATTCATTGGTAAATTTGTCTGAGGGAAATTATCAATAATAGCTGGCAATTCGAGAGAAGTAATGGGAAGACCATGGAGCTTCAATGTATTAGAAATATGTATAAGAGTGAACTGATATGCAATGTTAGGTTCGTGAAACTGCAGATAATCTTCTGATAATGAATTCTTGAAAATGTCCCATAACTGTCTACATTTGAAGGCGTTTGAAAGATACATATGTAAGAAAACAGTTGTCGTAACAGAGAAGGCATCTTAAATTGTCACGCTTCTGCCAAACAACGCCGCCATTCAGAATCATCAATCAGCAAACCTCGCTCCTTAGCTGTTTCTTTAAAAGTAGAGTAGACAACGGCTTTGTATATTCGTAGATCCTGGAAGCTGGTAGCACCTATGACGTGAAGCAATAACAGGCGTGAATAATACCTTCCTGTTTCTGTAGGCGAAACATTATACATTCTGCCTATAGTTTTTGAAACATTTTTTCTTTTTTCCACAGGTAGTTGCTCTTATTCCAGACGTAATGTACTGGTGTTTCAGGATATATATACGGACTTCTGACTTGCGAATCTTGATTTAACTTGAACCACGCTTGTAATTCCGTGTTGCGCATGCTAGAAGTAAAATATCAGGAGCGTTTTCATTTTTAAAATAGATATTTTGCAAGTTTGGCAAGTGAACTGGTAATCGCACGATAGAATGTGACTGTTCATGCATGTGAAATGAAAATATCCTGTATGCGGCTTCTGTTGGTCCAACATTTAGGAAAGAAGTAATTTCATCGTAGTTCACCGTTTCACCTTCAGGACATATTTTAACATTGCAGCAGTCATGGCTTTTATACACATACTTGTGGATGTATTTAACACTCCGAACACTTGAGCATATTTCAACATTAATATGAGCTTGAAAGTAAATTAAAGAAATGGATTGTAGGGAACAATGAATCGACTATCGATTTCAACGTCAATGTCTCGAATTGTCGCCAACAATAAAGGAAGAATAATTATTCCACTTGTCTGTAACATGTTTTACAATTCACTTTCTAACCTGTGTAAATAAACTCTGATTGCTGTACTCACAATATGCCAATGACCTGAACAGACAATTATCGTCACCTTTAATCTTTATAACATTTGTAGTTGAGTGTCGCCTCTCATTCATCATAATATGATTCATTGTTTTGATTGAGCACACAACCTATAAGGACGAATGATGGTGAGACCAAAGACTATATAACAGAAAGATCGGACACACAATACAAAATGGCGGTTCCAACATTCGACTGTAGCGGCATCTCGTTAAATTAGTTGTCTTTCGTAGACGGTATTTGTTGTATTTCAAAGAGATGTTGACAGGACAGTATCATTAGCAAATAGGCTGCTAATTGTGCATGAGCATTTCAGTCTCAAAGTAATCCATTCTTTGAGAAGTTTTAATTAAATTATATGCACACTATCCCGTTCTGCTTATTGTATGGATACATGCGACATTAGCACCCGAGTGGAGCAGGTAGAAGTTAACGATATCATGACGTAATTAGGGAACTGATCGCCCTATACCAGTGAATGTTATAATTATATTGGATGTATTGAAACACCAAACGAACGAAATAAAACAAAAAAAATGGCATGAAGAAATATTCTGTTTTGGCGAGATTCAAACCGCATAGAAGATTTTTAAGTGAATGCGTTAAGTCCAAAGGAGATTTGATCTCTGTTAATATCAAGTTAGATTTATTATTGGGGTGGTTTTGAATATCATGATACAGTGTTAGTCGTTGTCGCCTAGCGACGATATGTCCGTCAAGTCAGTCGATTCTATTTTCGTGTAACCTTGAAGGAAGTAATATTCGCAATTATTTTAATACACGAATGATATAATCAAGTAAGGTGGGTATCAATCGATAATGCGTGACGGGCATTACATTTTAAGACAACAAACGTCGTCGTAGCGCAAACACTTCCCGAGATATTTCAGTTTTAGTAAAGGGTGAATTTTTTGAAAACTATTTCAATATATAAGATATTGTTAAAAAATCCCAAAACTCATGTCCCTTTTTCTGAGCAAATACTCAAACCAGACCCAACAAACTTTGTATGCATAACATTTAATATATTTAATAAATTCAATAATATATTTAATAATATTTAAACCAGTTTTGAGCTACTGAAGTAAAAGTATTGTCCTATTGTTTACAGGAGTTGTTTATTTTTACATCCTAGTTGAAAACTGAAATTTTCTGTATAAATGTCAGTGCTTTTCAAGATGGGCTCTATGAACTAATCTAGATACCTGGATAAATTTACTTCCACTTGTAGATCTATGTAGGGTCTTAAGGATTACCAAGTTTCAAATCCATATTAGATAGTTTCTGAAAAAAATGGTACATGACTTTTCAAAAAATATGATTTACGGAAAACACAAAAAGAATATTTGACTAGTAGCTACAGTATAGCCTTAGAACATTATGTTTAAACCTAATTTTATTGCATCAAATATCACTTCAGCACAATAATTGATACACCAAATTCTTCAGGAAAGGTGAGAGAATTTTTTAAGCTAAAACAAAAAATGACAATTTTTAGCCCATCACACGTCCATGAGGCGTGCACGATCACCATAAACAAGTCGAAGGAAGTACTTATAAAAGACGAATACCAACATATAGGTAATTTTATGTTTTGGTTCTGCAATATCATAATTTTTGATTAGAAATAGAACTTACTGTTTTTTTAATTAAATTACTCTTTAATTTTTTTATCGTACGATTTCCTTTATTTAATTATTTAATCGATTGTTCCCTTTTAGGAGAGAGATTGAATTTGAATTCACGATTTCATCTTCCCCTTTTCTTCCCAAAATCTCTTCATCCTCTCGAAATGCTCCCTCTTCCACCCGGTTGTCCATTTTTATTTTCTCAGGTTGTCGTGATGTTCTTTGCTCAAACTTAGCATTTGTGGTTTTATTTCGGCACTCGGTGCGGTCCTCTAGATTTTGTATGTTGACCTGTTGTAGGTCCCTCTGGACCTCTCTCAGCCACTCCGTGCCACATTTACTCTTTGTTATAATGTTGAATAGTTTCTTTGCCGTCCTGGAGTTTTTCAACCTGTAAATCATCATCATCAACTAGAGCAGTTTCCAAGCGCAGGTTGGGTCTGCTTGGAGCACAAGCCTGTCCATCGTTTTCTGTCCATCCACCACTTCTCTTCTGTCACTGTTGTCCAATTAATTCCCTTTTTTTCTCGACACTTTTCTTCACACCCTTTATCTACCTATCCCTTGGTCTTCCCCTAGGTCTCTTTTTCTTCCACTCCATTTCCAATATTTTCTGTGGTATTCTCTCTTGTCCCATTCTTTTCACGTGTTATCACCACTTCACACTTTTGCGTCGAAAACTTCATTCCATAGGATGACACTACTTCCTCCCATGCATTGAGTTGCTCCTGTACATACCTCTCCTTGTTTCCTCAGATCATCAAGTCATCTGCAAACACCATTGCCTTCTGTCAAATGTTCGGCCCTCCACCAATGGATAGATTTAATACACACAAAAATAACTGAACTTTATTTATCTTGCATTACATGCTGTCCGTTCCATTGGACGCCATTTTACTTAACTACTTGAGTCAATGCCCTCTAGATCCTCTAGATCCTAGGGCTGCTTAAAATATAAAATAAACAAAGACATCTCAATCAGCGTTCCCAACATTCTCCCACCAAGTTAACGGATGTGGAACAGTTAACTTCACATAGTCCTGGGAACATTATACATTCTGCTCACACCTGAAACAAATTGGCACAAAACAGACAAGTTAATCAAAATATCTTTTTGGCACTTTTACAATTCTTCCACTCCGTGTCCTGATTTCTTCCCTTACGTCACTCACACTACCACATGAAACACCACTATCTTCTTTAACAGTCAGTTCACTGTCTGAAGTAGAAGGTTCACTACCTTGGGCTTCTAGGAGGAGGTAGAGTCTTTGAACGGGCGCAGAAGCTCTCCAGATGTAGTCTTCAGGCGAACAAGACAGGTGACTCCATCCTTTCCGGGCAAAAGTTCTAGGACCTTTCCTAAAGGCCAATCTAGTCTTTTGGAGTTGTCATTGACAATGGGGACAACATCATCAACCTGAACAATTTTTAGCTGCTTGACATCCATCTGCTGTCGCAGTAGACCCAAGTACTCGCTACGGAACCTCTTTCTCAGATTCTCCTTCAGTCTTAATCTGTACTTCAACCTCTTGTTCAAACTGGAGGACTTGATGACATCAATCTCAGGCACAGCAGCTTCACGAATATCCTGAAGAAACATGGCAGGCGTTATTACTCCTAGTTCATTGGAATTATCAGCTGTATATGTCAGAGGTCTCGAGTTTACTACACTTTCACAGTCACATAGCACTGTTTCCATCTCCGAGTATGTAAGAGATGAACGTCCAAGTGTTCTCCGAAGTAATCTTTTCACTAGTCCTATCAACCTCTCCCACCAACCTCCCCACCAGACAGCAGTGGGTGGGTTGAACTTCCACTTTATTCTCTCCACTGAACAGTACTCGTGTACCTTCGACCACTCGATTCGACTGAAGGCAGTTTCAGTACCAGAAAAGTTAGTCCCATTATCACTGAAAATTACAGCTGGTCGTCCTCTCCTAGCTACAAATCGACGAAATGCTTGCAAGAAAGCATCTGTTGACAATGACAGGAGTAGCTCCAAGTGAACAGCTCTGGTAACTCCACACGTGAACAAGCAAATCCATGCCTTTTCGTGGTTTTTCAGATGAAGAGGTCCAGCCAGGTCGACACCCGAAACTTCAAAGGCAGCAGCATCTCTTACACGTTCTGCTGGAAGTGGTGGAGTGGATACTACGAAGGGTTTAGCTTCCTGACGCTTGCATAGTGCACACTTAATTAACACTGACCGTAGTGTTCTTATTCCTCCCATCACCCAGAATCTTTCCCTCATAATCGAAAGCAGACCTTGAATGCCAACATGACACCTTCGAATATGAACATCCATAATCAGTCGTGACACAAAGGGATGATTTTTGGGCAAATGTACAGGATACCGAAAGTCATGGTTGTCGGGTCTATTGGAGATCTTGGTTCGCAAGCGGAGGAGACCGTCATGATCTTCAAAGGGTTGTAGGCTGGAGATTCTGGGGTTCGTGGTACTGGGAAATGCATCTTTCTGGACTAGTTTCAAGACTCTTATCTCAGCAGAAGTGACTTCTTCAGTAGAAAGTGGTCCCGTCTTCTTCATAAAATGTTCAGAGCCAGCAGCTCTACAATTGTTTACAAAACGACCCATCCAAGCAACCATTCTAATAATTTTCTCACTCTTTGAAAAGTACCTGTAGTACCAGTCACTTGGAAGAGAATCAGCATCTGCACGAAGCATAGAGGAAACAACAGTACTCTTTCTTTCTTGAATAATAACATCCTCTTCAAACTTGACTTCGGCCGAAGGCCAACAGCTACGCTTTTGGTGCAACCATTTAGGGCCCTCCCACCATGATGAATGAAGCAACTTTTTACCTGAACAGCTTCTAGATGGCAGGTCAACTGGATTACAAATCCCTGGAACATGATGCCACTGTTCTGGTTGAGTCAGCTTCCTTATCTCATTCACCCAGTTCGCCACAAAGGTAGCCCACTGATCATCTCTTCTAATCCATGCTAAGACTGTGGATGAATCACTCCAGAAATATGACTCACAGCTTTTGGGAAGATCTTCAATTATTGCTGCATGGAGCTTAGCACCTATCAATGCAGCAAGCAATTCTAGACGAGGTATCGTGACTGTATTGTTTGTGGGGGAAACTCTTGTTTTTGCCTGAACCAACTGTACATTTACTTGCTGAGTCGTCTCCACCCTCAGGAACACAGCTGCAGCGTAGGCATCCTTGCTAGCATCACAAAATGTATGCACACTCCATTCAGCAGGCCCACTGTTAGAAGGTAACCATCTTGGGATCTTCAAGTCTTTCAAGCATGCGACATCATCTGCCCATTTCACAAATCTGTTGGCAATGCCTTGATCAACCTCTTCATCCCACCCAATGTTTACACTCCATAATTCTCTTAAGATAAGTTTTGGTTCTAGGGTCACAGGAGATGAAAAACCAATTGGAACGAACACCTTATGGGTAGTGGAAAGGATAGTCCTTTTGGTAATTTTCTCTGGATAATTCAGGAAACAGTCTGGACTTATGGCCAGAGTGTCATGCTTTCTGTCCCAGATTAAACCAAGTACATTAGTGAGACAAGCCTCTATAAGTATATCTGGATCTGAGAACTCCCACCCGCGCAATTCGAACTTGCCATCAGCCATGATAAAGGTGGCTTCGTGAATGAATGTTTTAAGCTGATCATCATCAAGGCTAGTGACTACATTATCAACATAGAAACAATCCAAAAGACTTTTAATTGTGGTCTCAGAGTATGCAGAAATTCCCTCATGACATTCATCTAGAATCCTTGAGAGATGAAGTCTGATAACTGCATTTAACAGATAAGGACTACAAACAACACCAAACACAACTCTCCTGTGTCGATAAACAATTATATTCCCCAAATCATCCTTCCATAAAAAACGTAGGAAGTTCCTGTCATTTGCAGGATCCGTAATGCCAATCAACTCCAATTTCCAAAGATCTGAGATGTTTAAATCATTAATCAACATTGATGTGACAATCATAGCAGTTGTAACTCTGGGTTGTTCACTGGGATATTTTCCAAAAATGGTCCAACATAACCTGGTCTCCATAGCTATCAAACCACATGATACACTTCTAACATTGCCCGTGAAGAGTCTGGCAGCAATGTCAGCACCAATCAGAATTTCTACAGGACCTGCAGTACCTATGGCTTCCTGTATATTGTTGGTATTATCAAGTATTTGATTAACTAAGGCACTATTCTGAATATGAGGTACATTACCACAAATATTGTCTTGGTCCAGGACCTCAAAATTGCAAAATTTATTGTGCTCACAAATACCGGTTTTCTGACCTCCGAACAGTGAATGGTTAATAGTTTCTCTCCCAACAGGAGAATAATTCATTTCCCGTGCTGTTCCCTTCAAGATATATGACCGTTGTGACCCTGTATCAAGAACTGCCTTCACAGTACGTTCACATCCATTCCCACGAACCTACACCAGAAGCGTAGGAAGCAACACACTATTATTACACGTTAAGTTAGCAAGGGCTTCATCTTTCTGTACAGTCATGACGTCAGGCCTAGGGGATTCAGTACTGTTAACTACATTCTTACTTCTCCTAAAATCTGGACACAACAACATTACATGGCGCTTATCACAAATCAAACATTTTTGCTTGAAGGTGCACTTTTTAGCTACATGATTTGGTTTAATGCAAATAAAACAATATTTCCTATCCTTAATAATTTCAAGTTTTTCCGAGAGAGGCATATCACGTGCTTTATAGCAGTCAGCGCTGCTATGGTGTTCATCACTGCAAAAGATACAAGCAGAACTCTTATTTTCCTGTAACGAGAGTAAACCCATTCCTGTAGGTACATCCATGGTGTAACTACAATGGTGAGGCGGATCGCTCCCTCTCTCTCGTGCGGATGACGTCACAACGGGAGCTGCCGTGACTTGTGGCTAAAGGCGGGAGTCAAGCGCGTGAATCCACAGTCGATTGAAATAATTATGTTAATGTAGACAGGTGTGTACGTTGCTAGTGAAAGTATTGAATTTCAATCTCTGTCAACGGCATAATAAGGAATGTGTCTTTAAGCATCCAAGCGACGGTTCCTTAAAGGTGTTTGTGTTTGCAAACATTCCTCATTTATTGAAACTTGTGAGAAATCATTTGTTAGATTTGTCCGTAATTAGATCAGGGATGTGTACTGCTCAATGGGAAAAAGGTGAGCAAGGAATGTTTTGGAACTACTAATTTCTATGTCTTCTTCTGAACTCACTATTGCGCACAAAATTAGCCGATATCATGTAAACTTAAAGGGAACAGAGAGACAAAAATTTCGGCCTGCAGCTCAAGTAGACTACTTTCAAACCAGGAATCAAAGGCTCTTGAATGGTGTGGAGGGAAAGGTTTGATTAAAAACATTGACTGAGAAGAAGCTGCTAGATGTATAAAATTAATAAATGACTGGTTTGGCTTACTTAATGCTAAAAACAAATTTGGGTGTCATTCTGAAAGCCCCCAGGGGATCAGAACTTGTGGGACGTGGGTTGGTGACCACGGGACCCCATCTGTCCGGCATTCCTTCCACTTACTTGTGCCGGGTTCCTCTCCATCTTCTTTCCTGTCGACCTCTCTTGGTCAACTCTTGTTCTCTTCCAACCCGACGGTTTTCCGAGGCCTAGGAAGTATCTTCCTTTTCCGCCTTAATTGGCCCTTGTCTCATCTTTCCTGATACCCTCCTTCTGCGAGGGGTCAGCCTTATTTTTCTTTTCATGTTATCTCCTGCCTTCTGCTCAAGGCCCTCAAGGATGTAGCCCCACCACTTCTGATGCACCCTGGATTGTGCTACACCCTCAGGGTCTTACGGCTGGTTGAGTTCGGGAGTTGGCGATCCCGAGGGATTCCTGAGCTGGGTCCGTTTTGTCCCCTTTTACCACTGACTTGGGATGGGCCCTCTCCTCTTTCCTATCCGCCTTTCATGGCTCTCCTCCCTTCCAAGTCCGTCAATCCTCATTATTCGAGGGTTGAGGGCATTTATTTTCTTTCTGTCCTTTATTTGCCTTATCCTTTGTTTGTTTACCATTTCTTCGTTTAGTATGTAAGTCTAGTTTGTATTACTTATAGTTTTCATTCTCATCTCATCTTTCACTATCACCCAAAACATTAGGGGCCGATAACCTAGATGTTAAGACCCCTAAAAACAAAATATTATCATCATCATCATTATTTTGAATGAAATGCATTTGGTACTGATTTAGACAAGCAAATCAGTGTGCTAAATAATATCAATGAGTTGATAACGTCCATGAAAGTTGACCGACATAAAGCCTTACTCCCATTTCGAAAATGAATTCTACTCAGCAACACGTATTTAGTTAACCTTTTTAGATGCTTGAAGCCCATGTACCAAATCGAGTACATAATAACTTATCGTCTAAATCAAGATATTTTGGAGAACCTTCTCACATATATTAGAGGAATGGGAGGCTCCAATGATCACGAATATCCTCTTTATATTAAATAAACTGTAGATTGAGATGGTACATTTTGGACAAGCCCTCTGCTTCAGTTTTTACTTTAAATATAAACACAGAGGAGGATATTGACGAATAGTGTATGATTAAACCAATGGAAACAGAAACCGATACCTGTTTCTCGCAGGCTGCGTTAGTGAATGTTGCCAAACCTATTCCTGATATCGTGGATGCTCCTGACTAAGAAAAACTAGTTTCCAGTTTATTTATTGAATCAAATTACGAAACTGTGGAAATGAATATGAGTATGTTTAAAATGACCGATCATCCGAATGTTGGATGAATTTGATGTCTCAGATTTTAAAGATGAAATGAACCATGAAGGTTTAAAATACAGTACAGGATATGTAGCACATTGATTCAGGGATAAGTACAAAAATTTTCGAACATTATCTCAAGAACATTGGTTGGTTCCTCAATTTAGGGGCTGCGACAACGCGGTCATGTAGTTCCGTGTTCTTTGTACGGTATCTCAATAACATTAACCCAGTAATGAAGGCCCAGATTGGCTCCAGTTTATTTCAAGGGGAAATCGTTTGTATCCCTCTAATGAACATATGGAAGTTGAAACAACAATGGACGCTGCGTTTCATAAATTTCCTGACATTTCGCAATCAAATGATATGTTTATATTCAATGAATTAACCAGCAGGACCTTGTAAAAATTGCCTCATATTAATATTGCATATGAGGTTATTCACTGTTTAGCTCGAACCCGAACATATATTAGGTTGCTTGGCTTAAACAGAAAAATAAGTTTCGGCAATTCACAGAGAAAATTGAATCGCCAAATGTGAAAATTCATCAATGTAAGAAAATAGTTGATTTCGTTATTGGACTATTAATATTATTTAGAGGTACGGCGCATTCATAATTACCAACATTATTATCAGAGTTTACAATACAAAGTATGTTGAGTGCTATAATACATTTTATTTATTAATTATGCCTTCAATTTAAGACCAGAGCCGTGTCAAATACATGTACTTCGTGCTGTGTCACAGAACGCAATGCCCCCGTTGTGACGTCATCCGCACAAGAGAGAGGGAGCGATCCGCCTCACCATTGCACAGTGGGTCAAAATCAAAATCTAGGGGGACAAAATTATTTTTACGTTTTAATCATGAAATTAGAGTGAAAGCAACGTATATAATTCGTTTACTTCATAATAATCATCAGTTAAGCCCTTTTTTAAGCTACATCTACGTGTACATGCAAGAAATTGTCTATGACTAGGAGTTGGATGGAGACTAAACTACAATAGATTGTACTCAGTTTACCTTTAATTTGGAAGACTGCAGTTTTGGATAATTGCAGACAGCACTTCAGTCACTATCATTAATCACTCGATGACCTGACCTTGATGACTCATCACATGTGTCATCTGAAGCATCATCGTCACTCGCTGCCTCATGCTGTTCATGATGAGCCGGTACATCTGGTTCTTTCACTGGATAATGATCTTCTCTTTTTATGTTGAATTTTGATTTTATGAGATATTACGGGGTCCGAAGATATCAGAAGCATATGTAATTTGTCCTCATTTGTATGTTTTCGTGAGAATTTCCTAGAATGTCCAAATCTGTATTTTCTCAAATCTTTGTTACATGATTCTTGGGCTTCTTCTGACAATTGCCCGATGGGTATAATACAAAAATCAATTATATCTGCACCATGCCTTAATACTTTATGCACAGTGACTGGCATATAATACCATGGATATAGATTTAGATAGAATTTTGCTGTATCCCGGATGTAGGTTTTGAAAGCGAGTGTATTTATAGGGAACTGACAAGAAAGAGCACACAAAATTGTAGAAAAACGTCTGATTAGCTCTTCATTTATACCCGTAATTTCTGATGACAAGACTGGATCCTAAAAAAAATAAAAAAAAACAGCGAGCAGTGTTGCCATCATTCGAAATTCCGACGCCTCCAGATCTTGGTTTGTCAACATGCAGACCCATTTCTGATCGAAATTCATTTTGTATTACTTTCTTTCTTTTTTCTCTTATCTTCATCCCCTCTTGCTTGCCATTTCTTAATTTCTATTTTGTAAGATATATGTAGCTGGCGTTCAAAAATCGGATCCAACAATGGAGGGTAGATAATCCAAATTTATAGCTCTCCTCAGGACAAACTGTTTTTGGGAGTGTGTTATTCATAATTCTGGGACCAGCACCACACACGTAACACCTCTGTGCTGATGAACCTGTAATAGAATTGCAGACTTTTCCATCCACCATGGTCAGCAATAGAGTTTGATTGATCACCAAGTTCTATTTTACTTGGTTGGAGGGACATTATTTCAGTTTCAAATAATTGAACCACTCGCCTAGTCAATTCGACAGTCTCCTTTTCAAACAATAATTTAAGAGGTCTGCAAAATCGTGTCGAAGAAGGTCGTGGGTTCTGCCATAGAATTTTCTTATCATTGTTGCTTTCTACATTTAGAGAATTCATTTGTAATGGAACAACTGAAACTGCAAACATATCAGAGTCCCTGCCGTCATCATCTGTAAATTTCTGCTTATACTGGCTGTGTCCGCTTGAACCATCACACCCCCATTTTAATATAATATGAACTGTATCATTGCCAGAGATAGACTGCTTCAAAACATCTTCTTGAACTACTGCAAGGCGCTCAATTGTATGGTCGACCAGTGATTGCAATTTTATTGTGGCTGATGTTTCCGTTATTGTTATTGATTCACTTGGTGGATAGATTTTCTGTTTTGTTTCTCTAATGAAGTGGTAAGGTGTGAAAATATTACAGTTCCTATTTTTGCATTCAAGTCGCATATTCATATATTGGCTTTTGCTGTAATTGTTATCTACAAGGAATGATAGAGCCTCTTCACCGGTAAGTGGTACAGGTTTTACAGCTGGTGATATAGAGGATTTTTTAATTTTAGTAGCTCTATGTGGGGACTTCTTGAACCATTTTTGCAGCATCTCGTTTTCCAGACATGTGCAGTGATACTTGTGTGTCATGAATAAGTTCTTGTTCTGAATGTGCAGAGAGTAGCGGTTGAATTTTTCGTCTCTTTGATTTTTCGCTACTTTCATGAAAAACCTTCGTAGGCCTTCCGACTTTCGATGTGGATGGAGTAGGATGATTTAAATTTTCTGTTAATTTAGAATCATACGCAATTTTCGAAAATGTTATCTCCTCTTTTAACGAATAAGAATATTTTGAAATGAATTTTGATTTATTTCTATGAACCTGCTTCCACCGCCTGGTAAAATTATCAACAAAATCCTTAAAATCTCCTTTTAAGCATTCAGTTATTTCTTCAGAACAATTTTCTACCCCTAATTTACTTTTAACAAACTCACAAAGTTCCACTTTTCACACAGTCTTCGAACCCAGTGCTTCAAACAGTTGTAAACGTGTGAGAACTGGTTGCGCGGCATCTCCTAAAACGTAAAATAACTAAGTAAGTTGCAAGAAGATGCAAAAAAACTTATAACAGGCGTAAACTACAAGACTTTATCTACATTTTAACATTATGCAGAACGTGACGCAGAGTGACGCGGCATACTAAAAATCTAAGTGAAAATATAATTTTAAAAATAATAGTTAAATATTATATAATACAAATAGGGCTAAAATTACGGAACAATTACGCCTATTAATAACTGAAACACGTTACAAATGTAAAGATCATACCTTCAGCTGCATGTTCCATCTTAAAGCATCACTCTAACCACATAGACAACCAAACTACAGCCACTTACATTCACCCTCCAATTCAGACTGCGAGTTAACGCAAGCTCAGCGCAGGAGATAAGATTAGATTCCAGCTCGAACAGTGGTGTCAGATTTACACTAAGATGCGTTTATATCCCGGAATAGTGAGCGGCAATCATATGAGAATGCTGTAAAAGTAATGAATTTTGATTTTTTAATTATGAAAATAAATAATTTTGTCCTCCTAGATTTCGATTTTGACCCACTGTGCATTGTAGTTACACCATGGGTACATCTTGCCTGGAACATGATTTAGGACTGCTATCTTTCTGCACTTTCTTTGCCCTATCAGCTGACTGTTTAAACCCAGACATGGCCACATGGATCATTTCCTCATTTTGCACTTCCGCCTTCATAAGGACATGAACTTATTAAGTCGTTGTTCTGCATTAGATATATCACTATATAAAGAACTTCGCTGCCATACTCTTAAAAATTCTTCAGGCATGCACGATTCTAACAAAGGACAAAGGATTGTTGCACATTTCCCAGTTGTGACACCAAGAGATTCAAGTGCCCTTAAATGACACTCCAGCTTATCATACATCTCCGTGAGTGAACGGCATGTTTTACTAGCAGGCAGGGTCAATCTGAGAAGATCCCTGATGTATACTTCAATTAGAAGATCTTCCCTACCAAAACGTTCCTGAAGTGCTTCTATCACTAACACGTAATTGTCATCTGTGGCTGGAAAACTGTCTACAACAAACCTAGCTCTGGAGTTGGGTAACGTAGCTTGTATAAGATAATAGAATTTATCAACTGGTGCAATCCCTACATTCTCATGACTTCGCTGGAATTGGTTCCAAAACGGCAACCAATCTCTGAGTTCACCGCCGAACTTACGAAATTCTATGGTTGGAAGCTTTATTTTCCTATTTACTTGAGCATTACTTGTTGAGTCTTCACTTGTGATAGATTGTCGGTCTAGGGAATCAATTTTTAAACGCCGCACTTTTAACAGTTCGTACTTACTGCGATACTCGTCAGCCGCCAGCGCTTCTTGATCTAGTTCTTGTTCACTAGCACCGTTTTCCAACATCCATTCCATAACCTCTTCATTCTGGGCATTGATATTCTCGAAGTACTGTTCCAAAGAAGCAAATGATGCTCGAGATTTTTCATACTTTTCTTCTTCAAGAAACTTATCAAGTGCAACGGAATGCCGCGCAAACAATGCTCTGTCGATTCGTCTTCTACTTTTAATCTTCTCCATTGCGGAAGTAATCACAAAACACTGACGAGAAAAACTATCGTGCCGTTACGCTGGGCGCCAAATGTCAAATGTTCGGCCCTCCACCAATGGATAGATTTAATACACATAAAAATAACTGAACTTTATTTATCTTGCATTACATGCTGTCCGTTCCATTGGACGCCATTTTACTTAACTACTTGAGTCAATGCCCTCTAGATCCTAGGGCTGCTTAATATATAAAATAAACAAAGACATCTCAATCAGTGTTCCCAACACCTTCATTTCTTCCTCCCCAGTATGCTGTGCTACCTTTTGCATCACTTCATCCATCACCATTACAAAGAGCAAGGGAGAGAGGGCACTTCCCTGCCTTAGACCGTTTGTCAACTCAAACCATTCTGTTCTTTCCATACCGACTTTCACACAGCTTCTGCTTCCTTCATACATATCTTTCACTCTCATCACTATTTCTTCCGTTATTGCTTTGGCTCTCATCGCTTCCCATACTCTGTTTCATACGACACTGTCGTATGCCTTCTCACTGTCCATAAAGGCCAATACCAAATCTTCCCCATACGCGTAGTGACGCTCCTGTAACTGTCTCACTGCAAATATGAGGTCAGTAGTGGACCTCCCCTGCCTGAATGCATATTGCTCCTCCCTCAGTTGCTGTTCCGTTACCTTACGTATCCGTTTCTCCAATACCTTTTCATAAATCTTAGCACAGTGGCACATCAGTGTAATTCCCCGGTAGTTTTGGCATTTCTTCCTGTCTCCCTTCTTCACTATCACCCCCTTTTTCTAATCTTCTGGGACTTTCTTCTCCTTCCATATAGCTCGTATCACCCTATATAACCACTGTGTTCCCACTTCCCCTGTAGCTTTTCTCATCTCCACGCTTACCTCATCCATACCTGGTGCTCTTCCCATTTTCATCCTCTTTATTGCTTCTTCCACTTCTGCTCAGGTTAGGTCTTCCACTTGCACTTGGTTACTGACATCAACCCTTCCAGTATACTCTTCCTCCTAACTTGGTGCTGTCACATTCAAGAGGTCCTCAAAGTATCACTTTCCAAAGTGATTTAATCTCTTTTTTTTCTCTCAATAATATTGCCATTTTTGTCTTCCGTTCTCTCTGTGGTAATCTTCTCATTTTTCTCTTATTCTTCACCATCGCATACAACAGTTTTCTATGACCTTTACTGTCCTCTTCCATCATCCTTGTCCATTTCTCCATCCACTTCCTCCTTTCCTCTGTTATCACCATTTGGCTTCCTTGTTTCTGGCTATATATTCCTCCCTTGCATTCAGCTGTCAAGCTGTATGCCTCTCAACAAGGTGGACCGGGTTCGATTCTCGGTCAATGCATGTGAGATTTTCGAAGTGAAATGCCATGTCCTGTGGTTCGGATTCCACGTAAAAAGGAGGTCCCATGGCTCATGATCTCGTGATTAACGGTCACGTTAAACTACAAGCTTGCTTGCTTGCTTGCTTGCCTCCCTTGCATCTGCTGTTCTAAGTTGGAACCACATCCGGAAAGCTATGTTTTTGTTTCCCACTACTTCCTTCACTCTGTTGTTCCACCATGCTGTCTCCCTCCATCGTTTCTTATCACTGGTCCTCCTGCATACCATTTCTGCTGCTTCCACTAGTGTTGTTTTCAGCCTTTCCCATTCCTCTTCCACAGTTCCTGTTTCCTCTCTGGGAAGCCTGCACTGTACTATTTCCTGATATTCCGTTTTGGTATCTTCCTCTTTGAGTTTCCATACTTTTATTTTCCTCTCCAGCTTTTCTATCACTCTCCTTTCTGACTTTATTCTGTAGCTCATAACAACCAGCCGGTGATCACTATCCAAGGCCTCTGATGGAATAACTTTAATGTCCATAACATTTCTCTTCATTTGCGCATCAAAAATTACATAGTCGACTACCGATCTCCTACTCCAGTCACTGCTGTACCAGGTTAGCTTATGGCTCTCTCGTTTTTAGCCTACTTTCGATTTTTGCAAAAAATGAAAGTAGACTTATGAGATCAACACAGGGCGAAAAAAGTGTGTCTGTCTGTGTGTGTGTATGTGTGTGTATGTGTGTGTGTGAGTCTGTGTGTGTGTATGTGTGTGTGAGTCTGTGTGTGTGTGTGTGTGTGTGTCTGTGTGTGTGTGAGTGTGTGTACTCTGAATGTCTGTCCCCCCCCCCCCTATCAATTCAAACACGGTGAATGCGAATTGAACAAAATTTGGTACAAAGGTAGCACTAGCAAAGGACACCTCAGTGTCATGTTTTATATCGCCGCCATCTTTACTAAAACTGAATGGCGGCCACTCAAACGTTCAAAACGTAAAATCAAATAACGACTAACCAAATCATCCGATCTCTACCAAATTTGGTAACAACATACCTTCGTATAGGATGCGTCTTGTGACCAAACTACAAGGTCGTCCGCCATACGATTTCAGGATGGCGGCCGTGCGAATTATGCAAACTTTATAATCCATATCATGGGACCCACCAGTTCCGATTATCGAGCCGAGAATCGTTTTAACTGTTCTAAAGGAAGAGGCACGTTCGAAATTAAAAGTTTATTTTGTAATACTATAGTGCAGACGTGATTTTAAAAAGCTGAGCTGATTCAGTAATAAGACAAGATGGTAGCGGATATCTTGTGCCTGACTTATATTTCACTAATTTGACTATTGCATGCAATATAGCGTACTGATACAAAATAAATAAACTTTGTATGAAATGCTTTATATATAAATAATATACTCCAGTGATGAAATCGTTTAGTATAAATCATTATTTGCTAACAAGTTCTATGTAAGTCATTTTATATAGAACGATATTCGTTGACACAATTAGCTCAGTGGTAGAGCGTTAGCCTATCGCTCAAATGCCTATGGTTCAAACCCGATCAGAGCTAGGTTTTTTGCTTGAAATGTTATATGTTTATTGTTTTGTAATGACTCAGATGTTTTAAAATTAAGCGTTATATTGTGCATATTATGGTGTAAAATATATATTTAATTAAAACATAATTCGCCAGCAGATATATTCGAGACATCTAGCTGCCAAAAAGGTAACTAGATTAACTTCCAGATTTTATTGAAAAGTTTCTTCTTCTGGCCGCTAGAATGCACTCGCTCTGTTAGGATTATATTGTTCGATATTTCACCACTAGATGTCACGACTAGTCTACGTGGGGCTCCATTGATTACTATACCATTGGCATTCTATGCGCATCGAATTTGAAGAATGACAAGATGATACTACGATACATTTTTACTTTTTATTTTAAAGGGTTTGTAACAGCCTATTTTGCGTTACTTGAAAATGTTATTTGAATTCAATTAGGGTTGTGAAAGCCATGCACAACCAGACGTGTAAAGACATGCCTCAACTCAAAGTTGGATGTTGCCCACGGCAGGTCGTATATGTAATAATAATAATAATAATAATAATAATGTTATTGGTTTTACATCCCTTTTAACTACTGCTGCTTTTAGAGACACCGGGGTGCCGGAATTGTGGCCCGAAGGGGATCTTTAACGTGCCAGTAAATGTACTGACACGGCTCCCTCGCATTTGTGCACCCTCAAATGCCAGCTGACTGCGCCAGGATACGAACCTGCAACCTAGGGCCCAGCAAGCGAGAACGTTACCGCTGAGCCCCGCAGCCAGTCCGGTCGATTATGTCTCCAGATCCATAACATTCTTGATATACTTCTTATCTTTCTTTCTTCAATGATGGTAGCAGTTTTTATCTAGGTTGTGGCGTTTGGTAGAGGTAAATCGTTTCTAAGGTCTTCAACAAAGAATAGTTCTATTATACTCTTTGATAATAACAACGAGTTATAACTATACTCATACATTTAGGAGAAAGTGGGCTATATGTTCTTTACTGAACATCTTGTTTGTACCATGAATTCCCAAATGAGGAGCCCGTTCCTTTTGCAAAATTCCAGTAGCCGTTTTCCCTCCTCATTTCTACTTCCCCATCCTTCTGCTCCCAGAGCACTTTCAAAATCCTGTTTTCTGTACCTACGTGGGCATTTAGTTCTCCCATAATTATAACCTCTTGTCCATTCAGTTGTCTTTGCACTTCGTCCTCAAATTCTTCTTTCTCCTGTGAAGGACAGCCTACCTGTGGGGTGTAAACTTGCAGAATCTCCATTCTTGTTCCCTTGATATATACTTTAATCTTGATCAATCGATCATTAATTCCTACTACTTCTTCTTTTAACCCATCTCTCACAACTACTCCTACTCCATTTCTCTTCCCCTCATCGTTCCCAATCCAGTACAATCGGAATCCCCTTCTCAATTCCCTTTAACCCTGCCCTCTCCATCTTGTCTCTCCTAATCCAAAGATATCCAGGTTTCTTCTCAGCATCAAGTCGACAATTTCCTCTTCTTTCCCTGTGAGTGTCCTTATATTCAAGGTTCCAATTCGTAGTCAATGTTCATAGCCAGGTCGTTGTCCCTTGGATCTATCGTTTCCGAGGCTTGTTTTGAAAGCAGTTGATTTATCCACTACTGGCTTGCCAGGCCTATCATAGCTTCACCAGAGCCCCGTTAGCCGTCATATTTCAGGGTTCCTGCAGGGCCTTCACAGCTACCGTAGCGGTCCCGGGGCCCACAAAGTCCCCCCTGTACATCGCCCCTACAGGCAATCCCCTACTTCATGCCTTTGCCCATCTCTCACCGCGTGGAGGAGGGGTTGGACTTCTGTAGATGTGTGTGTAAAACTTTGCTCAGCGTTTTCTGATTTCTTCCGTTTTTGTGTTCGTTTTGAGGTCTCTTCATCCAAATGCCGTTTTTATTGACTGCCCTGTAAATCTTCCTGAGAATGTTTCGTTCCTGCTTTTCTATGCCCTTAATTTTGGAATGACCATCGATCACCATTCTTTCGGCTGCGTAGGTTGCTTCTGGAAGAATCACTGTTTTCTAGGGCCTTAATTTTGCGTCTGTCGATATGCATTTCTTGTTGTAGTGAGCCCACGTTAGCTTATTTATTTTATAAAACATTTTTACAAGACTCACATATTAGACTACCAACCACAATTAATAAAAGAGCTAAATGAAGAGTGTTCTCTGCTGCAGACAAGAAGTTAACACCTGAGAGGATGAAAACCTAGTGGCAAAATAGAAGAACTAAATTGGCTAAGGCTATGTACTGTATAATTGATTCCAGTGGTCCAATGTTGGCCATAAAAAATAAAATAAATAAGTTATTATTATAACCTTGCGCGTTAAGTTGCGCATCATGACTGCAAGGGGAGCTGGAAACCCGGAGATCGAGGGTTTGTATCCCGACGCTGACAGTGACCATTCTGAGTGAGTCTTTTCCCTGGGATTTTCCACACTCACTCCAGGCAAATGCAGGGATGCTGCGTTATTATTCAAGATCCAGTGCGCCTACCCCACTCCTAGACCGTATATTATAGTTGCACTGCGTTAGTGACCATGGGGTATCAGACAAATACAATTGTTTTATTTGAGGGGTTTGGACATCGTTGTCATTTACAATAGCCTCTCTCTCTATATATATATACAAGCGGCTTCGGTGGCGTAGATGGTAGCATGCTGAACTGCTGTGCCGAAGATAGCGGGTTCAAACCCGGCCGAAGTCGTCAGTTTTTATAAGAGCGTTAAAATCCTTCAGTATACCTTCCTTCGGAGGGGAAGTAAAGCCGGCGGTCCCATGTCTTAGATTCATGGCATGTAAAAAATCCTTCCACAGACTAAACTTGTGTGAAGCTAAATTTCTAGGTTAGATTTCGTTGGAACACTCTATCAAAGTTCCTACGTTCACCACTAGGTATCAGTGACATCTGGTAGCGAAAGTTGGAACTACTTGAAATTGAACGGAACTTGTAGCTCACCCTATGGGTGTCCGCTTGAAGCAGCTACATCCTCTGGCGAGCCGAACATGTCCTCAGACACTCCCGGAACTAAAAGCCATACGATAAATAAATAAATGTCAATATACATTTATATTTATTTATTTATTTATTTATTTATTTATTTATTTATTTATTTATTTATTTATGAGTCTGGTAACCTGTGTTATTCTGGTGTCTGTACTTTTGTGTGCATTTGTAATTCAGGTGAGAGTTGGCAGGGAGGTGGCCGTATCCTTAAGTTAGGAACCACCCCGGCATTTGCCTGGAGTTGAAATGAAAGCCACGGAAACCACTCCTACATGGCTGAGATGGGAATCGAACCCACCTCTTCTCAGTTTTGCCTCTCGAGGCTTCGTGTAACCCGTTCCAGCCCTCCGATCAGAATAACATTTCTTGGTAGAGTTGGGAAACGAACCCGGAGTGAGGTGTGTCAGACAAGTATACAAGTTTGATGACCAAGTTGACCCAAGCCACTAAAATGAATACAAACAACAATCAAAACAAGGCTCATTAGACTCTGTAAACGTTCAATTGAAGATGAACGACCACGGGATAAACAATATTTCTCTAGGGAAAATTATGAAATTGACAAGGTAGGAAAGTTTCTGAAGGTGCCCTCAGCACATCCTGTCCACTCTTTGGGTTATATTATGCAACTATAATAAGTCTTTCCATTGCTTATAATCTTCGCAGTAACCGTCTGGAAATACGTGTAATTACGTGAACTATCGGTGCGTGGTATCCTTACATAACGATTTTATGCAGCATATAAAACTGACACTCTATTACGATCACGACAAAGCTTGGCAAAATGTTTTATACAGTGAGCATCTCGTTTCATAGTCGTCAGAAGCCATTTTCTCGTGTTTATAATTATTTATCCCTTCAATTCTTCTTCTTCTTCGTTTACCCTCCAGGTTGATGGAACCCACGGACTCAGCGAGGGAACTCACCACTACCGCCTCTACGGGCAGTGTCCTAGAGCGGTGAACATCTAATCGGAGGGGATACAACTGGTGAGGTGTGATTGGTACCTCGCCCAGGCGGCCTCACCTGCAAAGCGAACAGGGGCCTCAGGAAGGAAGGGAATGGATGGTCAGGATGGATAGGCAAGGGAGAGGGAAGGAGGTGGCCGTGGCCTTGAAGAAGGTACCATCCCAGCATTTGCTCGAAGGCGAAGTGGAAACCCACGGAAAACCACTTCGAGTATAGCTGAGGTGGGAATCGAACCCCCTCTACTCATTTGGAACACCTGAGGCTGAGTAGACCCCGTTGCAGTCCTCATACCACTTTTTCAAATTTCGTGACAGAGCCGGGAATCGAACCCAGGACCTCCGGGGCGGCAGCTAACCATGCTGACCGCTACGCTACGGAGGCGACCAATTAAGTTATTAAATACTATAATTATTATAAGCGGCTTCGGTGGCGTAGTTGGTAGCATGCGGAACTCCTGTGCCCAAGATCACGTGCTCAAACCCGGCCGAAGTAATCGGATTTTTTAAGAGCGTTAAAATCCTTCAGTATGCCTTCCTTCGGAGGGGAAGTAAAGCCGGTGGTCCTATGTCCAAGATTTATGGCATGTAAAAAGATCCTTCCACTATCTAAACTTGTGTGAGTACATTTCTAGGTTAGTTTGCGTTGCAACGCTCTATCAAAGTTCCAACATTCACCACTAGGTGTCAGTAACATCTGGTAGCGAAAGTTGGAACTACTTGAAATTGAACGGAACTTGTAGCTCACCCCATGGGTGTCCGCTTGAAGCAGCTATAGCCTCTGGTGATCCGAACATGTCCTCGGTCACTCCCGGCACTAAAAGCCATTCGCTAAATAAATAAATAAATAAATAAATTATTACTAATATTATTATTATTATTATTATTATTATTATTATTATTATTATTATTATTATTATTATTATTATTATTATTATTATATATGACATTTATATAAAAATACAAAACTATCACCGTCGTATTCCTTGCAAGCCAAAGACATTGTTTAAAGTTCGGTAGCGAAGTGTTGTTGTTGTTTCATTTGAGGGGCCTGAACATCGTGGTCATTCAGCCCCATGTACTTAGGCCTAAGTGCGTATGGATTCTTTGTCCGATAATCTGATTTTGGAAGTTAGAATACAATGGGTAAACAACGTTCATGGCATTTGTAGACTTAGAAAAGGCTTTTGATAACATTGATTGAAGTAAGTTGTATGTCATTTTGAAAACGATTGGAAGAAAGTACAGGGATGCTCTACAATCTAGACAGAAACCAGGCAGCAGTTATTCAAGCCGAAGGAAATGAGAGAGAAGCTGGTATTCAGAAAGGTGTAAGGCAAGGCTGCAACTTATCGCCCTTACTTAGAACAAGCAATGAAGGAAATTGGAGACAAATTCAAAGTAAGATTAAAGATTCAAGGAAATTTGCTGATGATATCGTCATCTCAGCCGACACACCAGAGGAGTTGAATGAGTTTTTAAATTGTAAGGATTGTGTTTTGAGGAAAGAATTCATGATGAAAATTAATAAATGTAATAAAAAAAACATTGGAATGCAGTCGAAATAAATAAAAACTCCTATGGACGTCGAATTGGCAGGTGAAAAGCTAAAGGAAGTAGGAGACTTCTGTTACTTAGGAAGCAATATAACCAGTGATGGACGAAGCAAAGAGGATATAAAACGTAGGTTAGCACAGGCAAGGAAAGCATTTCTACAGAAAAAGAATCTGTTTACATCGAACATATATTGGGTATTAGGAAGTCATTTTTGAAAGCCTTTGTCTGGAGCGTGGCACTCTATGGAAGTGAAACCTGGACTGTTGGAGCAGCAGAAAAGAGGAGAATTGAAGCGTTTGAAATGGGTGTTACAGGAGAATGATGAAGATCAGATGGGTAGATAGGGCTACAAATGAGGAGATATTAAAACGATAGGGAGAGGAGAGATGTTTCTGTTGACTGCTAATGAAGAGAAGAGATAGGTTGGTAGGACACACACTAAGACACCCAGGAATAGCATAGTTAGTTATGGAAGGAAGAGTCGAGGATAAGAGCTGTAGGGGTAGATCAAGATTAGAATATGTAAAACAGACTTCGTCGGATGTAGGGTGTGCTAGCTACGTGGAGATGAAACGATTAGCTCAGGACAGGGAAGCATGGAAAGCTGCATCAAACCAGTCAAAAGACTGAAGCCTCAAACAACAATAAAAACAACAATCTATGTTATTGTGATGACTGTATTAGTGTGTGTACTTGTAATTCAGATTAGGATGGAAAGGAGGCGGCCCTGGCCTTAAATTAGGAACCATCCCGTCATTTGTCTGGAGTAGTAGTGGGAAATCACAGAAAACCACCTCCAAAATGGCTGAGGTGGGTATCTTCTCAGTTTTACCTCTGTACCTCTCCGGAGCGAGAGCAAAGAATGCTATAAGCGAAGTGTGTGTATCTTTTATTTCAGATATGTGTGCAGAATATATCGACATTAACCGCCCCATACGTGTTAACCAACTAAAGATCATTTAATCTACCGGTACATAGGATCCTGTTAATAAGTATTCACCCTCTGGCGTAGTGACTAATATTTTGGCTGTCGATTCCCGACTCTGACAAGAAATATAATTCTGGTCTGAGGTCTGGAACGGTGTTCACTCAGCCTCGTGAGGCAGAACTGTGAAAAGGTGTGTTTGATTCCCACCTCAACCATCCTGGAAGTGTCTTCCGTGGTTTCCCACTTCTATTGCAGTCAAATGTCGGAGTGGTTCCTAACTTAAGGCCAAAGCTGTCTCCTACTCAAATTACCAATTGCACACACTAATACAGCTATCATGAAAACATTTAAAAAATCATTCAGATTCAACACACCCAATTACCAAGGCTCATGACTACGATGGCACAAAGCACATAAATAGCCAACAAAATGTATCTGCAATTTCGTGTTTTCAACTAATTCAGTAAGAAAATTACCTCAATGTCAGTGATAATAATAATATATAATAATAATGCTGTTGGTTTTTCGTCCCTTGTACTGTGGATTTAAGAGACGCCGGGGTGCCGGAATTTTGCTCAGTAAATTTGGCTGTAAATCTACTGACACGGCTCCCTCACATTTGCACACCCTCAATTGCATTCTCTTACTGCGCCAGGATTCGATCCTGCAACCTTGGGCAGAGCAAGCGAGAACGCAGACAGTCAACGTCAATGACAACAGGTTTGGATTAAATTATCGTGATGCACGAACATGCCATTACTGGTCAGCAAAGTATTTGGTGTATGTGGTTATTTAGCTCTGGTATTTGCTTAATTCCCCCTAGTAATGTTCCGCAGGGATGGTTTCGTCTTACGGAGAAATAATTATACTGGGAACAGGCCATTAAACAAGGATATTCACCTTGGGTGAATCATCAACGATGATTATCTTCACGTACCCACAACAGTGCGTCTCGCAGGAAGATTAGTGCACTGATCATATTTGATCGGCACACTCGAATTACTTCCTTGAAGTAACATTGACCTTCTCCTCGAATTGCCATGTTCCTACCTTAATAAGATTGAAAATATTCACACGACATTGAAAATCCATTCACATTAGGGATGTACATATTCGAATATCGAATATTTGATTCAAACATGCGAATAGTTCAACATTTGAATATTCGAAGCATTTTAACGTTCGAATATTTAAACTATGCAAATTTCCAACCTATTCGAACATTCGAATTACAACATTTTCGCACTACTGAAAAAACCCGACTATCTCTATATCTCTACTTAGTATAAAACAAAGTCCCCGATTCTTGGATGTTACGGGTAAACTCAAGAACCACTGGATGGATTTCGATGCGGTTTTCACCATTCTGTAAAGGATATTTCGAGGATAATTTCTGTAGAAAATAATTTATTTATGATCATTGAAGCCGAACAGTAACGATTTCAGTGGAAAAGTCGAAAAAAAAAACATGGTGTCCGAGCGCTTTGTAAGCTTACGCTGGGCAAACAGTTAAAAATGTCTAAATACTATGAGTGTAAGAATCGTTCAGCATGAAAAGTTCTACAAAAAAGTCCGCGAGAGCATATGTCTATCTTCAATACATCGCCCACTCTAAGTGTTTTTACGTTTCAATTTCTTCCAACCATGTCCATTCAACTACTGAGGCGACAGTTTACGAGCTAGCTAAGGGCGAGTCTATCATCCCTGTTACAGCCTAGCTAGCGGGCGAACCTATTGCCCCAGATACAGCCAGCAGCAAACCGTTGAGTCGTGTTGAGTTAGATTTCTGAGAAGGGTGGTTGTGTTTGGAGTTTCCCTGGAAGTGCAACTCGGGTTTTCATCATTTCGCCTGTGAAACACAGTCAAGTTAAAATTGGACGGAAGGGGAATTTGAGTTTCATTCACCTCGCCATTCCCTGGAAATGCAACTCTCATTTCGCCTGTGAACTTTTCGTTCCGCAAAATACACAGTCAATTTAAGATTGGACGGAAGGGGGATTATATTATATTAAATTATACTTATTGGCGCATAATCTCTACTTAGTATAAAACAAAGACCCCGATTCTTGTAATCTCGAGAACCACTAAATGGATTTTGATGCGGTTTTCACCATTCTGAAAAGGATATCTTGAGGAAGGTTTCTGTAGAAAATAATTTATTTATGGCCAAAGGAAGTCAAGTACTAAGGAATTCAGTGAAAAGTTCGAAAAAAAACTGGCGTCCGCGCTTTTTTTTTTAAGCTTACGCTTGGCAAACCGTTAAGAATATCTATATACTATGAGTGTAAGAATTGTTCAGCATGAAAAGTTCTACAAAAAAGCCCGGGAGAGCATATCTCTATCTTCAATACATCGCCTACTATAAGTTTTTTTTTACGTTTTCATTTCTTCCAACTATCTCCATTCATTTACTGAGGCGACAGTTTACGAGCTAGCTAGGGGCAAGTCTATCACCCCAGTTACAGCTTAGGTAGCGGACGAGCTTATTGCCCCAGATACAGCCAGCAGCAAACTGTCGAGTCGTGTTGAATTAAAAACTTTAGAGAAGAGTGGTTGTGTTTGGAGTTTCCCTGGAAGTGCAACTCGGCATTTCTCCATTTCGACTGTGAACTTTTCGTTCCGCAAAATTCACAGTCATGTTAAGATTGGACGGAAGGGGGATTTGTGTTTCATGCACCTCGCCATTCTTAAATTACGTCTGACAAGAATTTGTTGCACATGCATCTCCATGATATTATAATTAATAGACCAGTCAGTGATTTTAACCCATCATGCCGAGACGTAAAACGGATATTGGTCGTTGTTCATTGACTTTGGAAAAAATTCCTCTCGGTACGCCGGAAGGCGGAGGTAGATTTCACCGGGCAAACTAGGGGATAGGCTATAATAGGCAAAATATGCAGGTTTTCGTAGGAGGATCAGACCTCATTAATTGTAAGAAAGTATTTTACATTTAGAGGTTAATTAACTTTTTTTTCGTTTTTGTATGCATATTTTTATCATTTTATTGTCTTATGGGGATGATAACCTTCTTGTCATTTGGGGTTCATTTTTATACTTGTGATCACACTGTCCTTATGCAAGGTTTGGAACTGATGTGTAACTATCTGACAGTCTGTTACTTCTTCACGCAAAATTTTATCTCCCGCAGAGATTTTTGTTGGTTCCTCAGTTTAGGGGCTGCGACAACGTGGTCATGTAACCCCGTGTACATTAGGTGTGTGTTGAATCTGATAAACGGTGTTAATTGTGATTACTGTATTAGTCTGTAATTCAGGTAAGGTCTGCAGACGGTCAATTTTAAGTAGTAGTTCCTAATTTTGTGCCATATACTAACGTCAACGACACCTAGCTGTGAACTTGGCTACTAGATACCACCACAACCAGCAACTTGCAACGAACGTTGGAACTTATCCTCCAAAGGAAAGCATGCTGAGGGATTTTTAGCGCTCTTAGAAAATCCGACGACTTTGGCCGGCTTTGAACCAGCGACCTTGGGCATATAAGTTCAGCATGCTACCAGTTAGCCGCTTCCCACAGTCAGATGGAAAAATGAATGTGATCTCGTGCAATGGCGTTGTCTTGGCAACCTCTGATAGCTCATCCCTCATCAATTTAGAAGCGTTATCATGGTAACCTCTGATGGCACTTGGCATGTTCTTTAATTCCGAAATCATTGTTCTCATCCCTTGGCGTAATGGTAGGTCAGATCAAAAATTATTTCAGACAAAGTTTTATGTAATTATTAGGGGAACATTTTCCATTCTGTACGGTTTTGATATTGTGCCTATTAAGAGAGATATGATCAATGTTTCCCGAAAAAACACTTTTTTCCACCCCTTTGGTCAATGTTTGGTGCCATCAAAAACTTTTCAAACATAAATGTTTGGCACTTATCCGACACATATTATGAACTTTGAATGGATTCGATATTTCACGTATTAAGAGAGTTATAGCGATATTTCACTTTTTCGAAAGAAAAAACAAGCCCCCCCCCATTTTCACCCCCCTTCAACCGATTTTGCCCATTAACGAACTCGACCGATATTTTAAGGAGTTACATATTATGTAAAACATTCAAAGTGATTGGTGCAAAATTACGGCAGTTATCGTGTCCACAAGAAACTGATATATATGCATATATATATATACACACACATATATATAAACTTTTGAACTGACGGTGGTCTGGGGGTCTGGGGGATGTGAAACGCGAAGATATGTCGAAATTTTCCGGAAGTCGAAACATGGCACCCATTGCAATAGTTAGCTTTCTGATGAAAAATACCTAAAAATAGGCTACATAATTAAAAATACTACCATCAACGACACCTAGCTGTGAACTTGGCTACTAGATGCCACCGGAACCATCAACTCGCAACGAACGTTGGAACTTCCCCTCCGAAGGAAAGCATACTCAGGGTTTTTCAGCGCTCTTAGTAAATCCGATGACTTCAGCCGGTTTTGAAACCGCGACCTTGGGCATAGAAGTTCAGCATGCTACCAGTTCCGATACCGAAGTCGCTTCCCACAAACAGATGGAAAACTGAATGTGATCTCGTGCAGTGGCGTTGTCATAGCAACTGCTGATGGCTCATCCCTTATCAATTAAAAGTAAAGTTGTCATGGCAACCTCTCTTGGCACTTGGCATTTTCTTATAATTTAAATCATTTTGCTCACATCGTGGCGTAATGGTAGGTCATATCGAAAATTCTTTCAGACAAAAGTTTTAGGTAATTATTGCAAGAATATTGTCCATTTTGTACGGTTTTGATATTGTGCCTATTAACAGAGATATGATTAATGTTTCCCGAAAAAACCACTTTTTCCCACCCCTTTGGTCAATGGTTGGTGCTATAAAAAACTTTTCAAACATAAATTTTAGGGCCTTATCCGACACATAGTATGAACTTGGAATGGATTCAATATTTCAGATATTAAGAGAGTTATAGCGATATTTCAATTTTTCGAAAAAAAAAACCTCCCATATTCACCCCCTTTGACCGATTTAGCCCATTAACGAACTCGACCGAGATTTTAAGGGGATACATATTATGTAAAAAATTCAAAGTGATTGGTGCAAAATTACGGCAGTTATCGTGTCCACACAAAACTGATATCTATACAAATATATTGAACCCTTGCAAAGAAGCTTATGAGACTCAGTTTCGGGGGGGTGTAACAGTCCATTTCGTAAGTTGTTGTTAAAGCGCTTCTATAACATGCAGGGTAACACATAACAAAATAACATGCAGGAAGAAGTGAATACCAGGGTTAAAACAAATGAATTTAATAACAGATCAACTATTTACAAAAAAAAAATAAACAAACAAGATCGCCCAAATGACTCCCACTTGAATTAATTACTTGCCATAACTAGGCCTAATCTCAGGAGAGATTATAAACTGGACCAAAGTGTCCCAAATACTTCAATGACATTGTGTACGTGTGCGGTCGTTCTACATGCTTAACGATGAGTACAAATAAATGCGAGATTCGTCACCATCCGGTAAACCTTCCGAGGACGAATCTGCATTGTCTAGAGCTAGACAGACACGGGAAACCAACTATACACTACTTAAATTAAACCGACACTTCCTACACTAAATACACAACAAATAATTTCCGCATGAAATTGGAATCAAAGAACTGCCGTAGCAAAAACATTAATGCCTAAAATTAGGACTTTGCAAATCAACACAAGTAAATTAACACGTGACCAACAAAAAAACCACATATGACCGCTTGTCATTTTTACAAGTAAATACAACTACACCACCAGGTGTCACAACAGACAAAACTAACATGAAATGAGTCATAGAAAATCACTAGGCTCAAAACCAACATTTACATTATTAAAACAATATTCCATTCATACGATATGCGATAATTCGTAACAGACATGGCGAACTCCCCAATTAATTATGGTCCAATGACCATCACAAAAGAACAGGTTTGCTAATGATAGCTTATAGGGGTCAGTCGGTCAGCTGGACTGCCTAACAGATGAGTCACTAGACCTAGACGGGCGCTAGGTGGAAATCTGCACATCTGTCAACCCACTTGTCAATAACCTCGACCTGCCGTGGCATGGGTTCGAGTCTCGAAGAAGCGTGTTCCCAAAGCACAATATACGTGTGTGTGTGTCAGAATAAAATATCTCAGCATTTCTCCTAGGAAATCCAAGAATCAGCACTGGACAAGGTACAGTAGCCTCCAAGAGCGCTCTGCCTTTCCATCAAAAATACAACAACAACAATATGAGGGCGGTAGCACCACCTACCCCTCATCACGAAGAATCAATATACACACCTGACACAAGAACACACACAGAATCACACGTATGGGTTTGACAGAAACCTGAAATAAATGACATAAATATTTTCCACTAGCTTGCGCTTCCAATCTAGTCCGTGACTAAAGAACCTGAAAAGGACTCAAAAAATCTAAAAAAAAATTAGAACTAAAGTGTCCTACAGTTACATCTTAATTTGTTGCGGTCGGCAACCCTAGTATGAATAAAAACCTGTTCATCAAACATTTTACAATAATTACCTCCCTTTCCTATAAAAAAAATGAATTTTAATAAAGCACCACTTATCGAATGTAACGAGTTTCGCATTCGCATGGATAAAATCAACTACACCCGCCGTGTACACTAAATATGACTCCAAAGAAAAATATACAACAAACAAATTTGGCCACGCGCCAACGTACATTTAAAGATAATAGTGTCGGCACACAAAAAAATCCAAACACAAGAAAAACAAGAATGAACTATTTACAACGTTCCCGCGCCTTATCTAACTACATATTGAGTAAATCAATGTTTGTGCATCACCGCTTCAGCTTGCAGAACATTAACCTCCATCCCGGTGCATTTCCCTACGGGAAATCTAGCCCTCCATTGTCGACGTAGTTGTAGAGGTGATGCACATCATTCCAACACACGACCAAACGTCGGACATCTTGGCGTAGCTTCTTGGACAAAAATGTTCAATGTTAATAATATGCCTAGCTAGAATCGCTGTGAGCTACTACTTTCACTCACAATAATGTCCTATGCGATTACTGATCGTAGATTTGCCCTATCTTAGCATTTGCTTAACACACGCACAAATATCACTCGAAAATATAATACAAAATTTACATAAAATTACACACTTCAAACTCATCGCAACCGGCTTGAAAACAAGTCTTAAACATGTCTATCTTTCAGCCCTTATCTCGCCTAGAGATCTCCACTGCTACACGTGAACACTGCTCCCTTTAGCACAAAGTGAAATGTTAGTGAAGTATGCTCATTAGAGCTTGAAAAATCGTGACGCAGACTGACGTGAACGTTGCTCACCAGAGCTCAATAAAGTTGTGTCCTAAACAGCTCATCATCGATCAATTTATTGGAAACTGACAGAATGAGGCAGGGTGGGGAGGATTTGTAAAAATAATCTGGAGTTTTCATCTCACAGACTTGGGACTAGTATCAATCTTCTTCATTTTACCCAAACGTCTCAATGCACTTATGTGAAATTAATTCGGATCGGCGGTTCTTTAGATATGCGTTTCCGCGCCTTTTTCCAGGGTACGCAATTCACCGCGTGGCTTTGGCGTGGTCTCTTCTGATTGGCTGATTCAATCCTGGATCGGTTGAAACTTTACTCATGACACTCCCCTAATGACTCCAATTTAGGTGCGCGTTGGTACAGAATTAGTCCTTGAACTCGGCTTAACCGGTCGTCTCCATTAATAGCTACCAAGCTGCTTCTGTTGTAATCATTGCAACACACTACCTTGCCTTCCCTTTGTCAATTTCAACATGTACTGCCTGGGCATCAGTAATAATAATAATAAAATCATGAAGACTTATTCATCGACTGATTAATAAGGGTTCATTTGTCCTCAGCAAGGTTTTGAAATTCGAAACAAGTGATTGATTTGGATTTTAAAAACAATATCCACAGTAGTATAGATAACATCTCTTAAGTACCTCACTCGTCTGCCTGAGTGTACATTCCACTGTCCCAATTAGTGTGCGCGCTCCACGCTACAATGTCATTCACACGTCTCGCCAGACCTCCCCTCTCACTCACACGATTACAGCTTCTGCCAGACCAGCTGTCTTGTTTACAAACAAAGCTCGCTCTCCCCAGATACTACATGGCCACGTACATTTGAGTGTAGGCTCTCAAATAAAATTTTGCAATAATTGATTCTGCACTCATAGTCCTGATTACTCATCAAATGGTTCCCTTCGTCTTCTTCTCCCATCTTCTTCTTCTCCCATCTTCTTCTTCTACCGTCTTCTTCTTATTCCGCTGCCATATTTCCAGGCCCTTGCCCGAAACTTCGTCCCTCGAATTTCCTCTGTTATTTTTCCGCGTGTCCTCCTGCCTTGTCACCCTTTCTGCATCCTGGTGATTATCTGGACGTTTTCTGTTTTTCATGGCTCGTCCCCACTTCTCTTTCTCTGTTTCTTCAGCGTTTAATTCGTCTAAGTATTTCTGTGTCTCAATGTAACGCTTGTTCCATTCATCGCGATAATCTCCCTGATTATCTTGCCGATAATTCCTCTGGTCGTTCCATCTTCCTTCTCCGTTCCTTTGGTATGGCCTGCCCTGGTTCTGGTTTCCTCTCCAGTTATTATTTTCTCGCTGGTACATCCTCTGATTGTGATTGTTCTGAATATTATTATTATAATTATCACGGCGATTCTGGAAGTTCCTATTGTTGTTATTGAATTCGTTTCGGCCGTCGAACTCCTGCCGTCTGGGCGTAAATTGTGTTCCGGTAGACTGTGTCTTCATTTGATTACTCTGATTGTGATTATTTTGATGCCCTTGAACAACTTCAACCGTGTTTACACACTCCATGTTCCGTCTCCCTGTCTGCGGACTGCCCATACTCGTCTCATCCAAATGGCGGAGTATCTCCTCGGCCTGAACTGCGGTTTTGATATTACCAGCCACTAAAAACTGCTGAATATTCATCGGAAGCTGCTTACCGATGGTTAAAACCATGTTTTCCTCTGAATGGGGGTCGTCAAAATCCCGGAATTTAACCATCTGTTGGCTAAAGAACTCGGAAAACCTTGTGGGGTGTGTGCTGCGATATTTCCTGGTGTATACATCCATCCTCAACCCCTGCTGCAATGACGGACTCCAGAACTTCCTCAAGAATGCCTCTTTAAATTGGGCCATGTCATTAAATGTGTACTTGAAACTCTGGAACCAAATTAAACTTGGGCCCTCTAAAATTTTTTCAACCAGTCGCAGCTGTTTTGCGGGACTGGCGTGTTGGTCATTAAAGTAATCGTCCAGCTGACGCAAAAATGCTTTAGGATTAGATCCTGAATTCTCCCTGAATTTGTCGGGTTTAAAGTCGTTTCCCCTAATTACTTGTATCACTTGGGCAGGTGCCAAGCCGGGTTGTGGAGTTGATGTCTCCCCTCTGTAGTTTTGGAATGTGTCGCACGTTATCTTTGGACTCTGACCTCGGCTCGTATCCTCAGCCAGCTTCAAGCCCACCGGACTTCCAATACTTCCCTGTTTGCCTACTGTGTTTTCTGCAGAGAATAAAGTAGCATTTTCTAAGGACCTTATCTCGTTCTTAACTATGAGGTCTGCGTGTTCCTGGAATTTGGACTTGATGTTTTTCTCCAAAGCCTGCACTCTAGAATTGTACTCGCCTAGCCGCTTTAATATCGTCAGCCTATCTCCTTTAGTTTCATTCACCTGCTGTTCCCAATCTTTCCGGATCCTGTTCTTCAAACTATTAATTTTTTCTTCACTCCTTTCCTGATTCTTCTCAAGCTGCTCCCCTATTTCTTGTATCTGCTGCTGAGTTTTAACCAATTGTTCTCCTACCTCTTCTCGTATTTGCTCTTGGGTCTTAGTTAATTGTTCTCCTACCTCTTCTCGTATTTGCTCTTGTATCACCTGCTGGGTTTTAGTTAACTGGTCTTCCAGGTTTTCGCGCAAGTGCATCCGTTCTTTCTCCGTTTTTATTTCAAGCTTGTCGAGTTCCTTTATTAATTCTAGTAACTTATTATCGACTGAATTAATTTGCACCTGTATGTTTTCGTTCTTCGCCTCTATCCTGTCGAATTGCCCCTGTAATTCATACTGCGTGCTTTTTATTCCAGCCGTGTTGTTTACGCATGCTGTCTCAATCTGTTTCAATTTGGTGGCTACCATTTCATCTAATTGTACAAGTTTATTGTCGAATTTAGATTCTGGCTTCTTAATTTCTCCTAATTGCTTCGAGTTACTTTCCCCTAACTCTCCTGCCAGTTTCTCTAATTCTACCCTAGTACTTTGGTTTATTTCCTGGGTGATCTTCTCTAACTGACCTGTTTGTACTGTTGCCTGCTCTGATAATTTATGGTTTAATTCAGCTAATTGTTTGTTATTATTATCACTCTGTTCCCGCAACTCGTGTAATTGTTTGTCATTATTTTCACGCAACTCGCGTAATTGTTTATCAGTATCCAATTTCTGGATCTGCAATTGGACCGTAATGTTACTGTTCACATCCTGTCATTGTTTGTCACTGTCTAATTTCTGGGTTTGTAATTGCGACGTAATGCCATTTAATTGTTTATCACTGTGTTCACGCATTTGGATAGTAATGTTATTTAATTGTTTATCATTCTGTTCACTCATGTTCTTTAACTGTTCTTCCGTCTTTGCAGACATTTGCACAGACATCTGCTCCATTAACACTTTGATCTCTTCGATGCTAGCCATCGCAACACACACAAATATATACTCAGAGAAAAACAGGGTCATGCACTGGGATTTCAGTCATACACACGCACACATGTCTTGATATTTAAATATTACTGATTCTAATTTAATAAAAGTTTCAGTAATCAAAATTTTACAGAATAAAGACTCTTATTTCCAAACAACAAAATAACTCTCTTGTGATCTGCTTTTAAAATTCCTAATCAACAAAATTTACGAACAACACCAATTAACCGAAGTGAATTAAATGTAAAAATAAGGCAACACCTTCCTGCTTTGACTGAGTTCACTAATATGCAAATTTTCTAATTTTATGCCGGGCGCCAGAACAAGTTAACAACAAATACAATATCAACTTCTAACCTTGTTCAATATTTCTAACTTTAAGAACTCAGTGATTTTACTAATGCACATGGCGGTACAACTTCGCCTCAATTTACTGAATTTACTCTTGCCTGCTTGACCTGGCATCATTTCTCAGCGAAATAAGTATGAGGTCAGCAAAGCAACAACAACAACATGTCCCACGTTGGGCGCCATTTTTGATATATGAACCCTTGCAAAGAAGCTTATGAGACTCAGTTTCGGGGGTGTAACAGTCCATTTCGTAAGTTGTTGTTAAAGCGCTTCTATAACATGCAGGGTAACACATAACAAAATAACATGCAGGAAGAAGTGAATACCAGGGTTAAAACAAATGAATTTAATAACAGATCAACTATTTACAAAAAAAATAAACAAAAAGATCGCCCAAATGACTCCCACTTGAATTAATACTTGCCATAACTAGGCCTAATCCCATGAGAGATTATAAACTGGACCAAAATGTCCCAAATACTTCAATGACATTGTGTACGTGTGCGGTCGTTCTACATGCTTAACGATGAGTACAAATAAATGCGAGATTCGTCACCGTCCGGTAAACTTTCAGAGGACGAATCTGCATTGTCTAGAGCTAGACAGACACGGGAAACCAACTATACACTACTTAAATTAAACCGACACTTCCTACACTAAATAAACAACAAATAATTTCCGCATGAAATTGGAATCAAAGAACTGCCGTAGCAAAAACATTAATGCCTAAAATTAGGACTTTGCAAATCAACACAAGTAAATTAACACGTGACCAACAAAAAAAAACACATATGACCGCTTGTCATTTTTACAAGTAAATACAACTACACCACCAGGTGTCACAACAGACAAAACTAACATGAAATGAGTCATAGAAAATCACTAGGCTCAAAGCCAACATTTACATTATTAAAACAATATTCCATTCATACGATATGCGATAATTCTTAACAGACATGGCGACCTCCCCAATTAATTATGGTCCAATGACCATCACAAAAGAACAGGTTTGCTAATGATAGCTTATAGGGGTCAGTCGTCAGCTGGACTGCCTAACAGATGAGTCACTAGACCTAGACAGGCGCTAGGTGGAAATCTGCACATCTGTCAACCCACGTGTCAATAACCTCGACCTGCCGTGGCATGGTTTCGAGTCTCGAAGAAGCGTGCTCCCAAAGTACAATATACGTGAGTGTGTGTCAGAATAAAATATCTCAGCATTTCCCCTAGGAAATCCAAGAATCAGCACTGGACAAGGTACAGTAGCCACCAAGAGCGCTCTGCCTTTCCATCAAAAATACAACAACAACAATATGAGGGCGGTAGCACCACCTACCCCTCATCACGAAGAATCAATACACACACTTGACACAAGAACACACACAGAATCACACGTATGGGTTTGACAGAAACCTGAAATAAATGACATAAATATTTTCCACTAGCTTGCGCTTCCAATCTAGTCCGTGACTAAAGAACCTGAAAAGGACTCAAAAAAATCTAAAAAATTTAGAACTAAAGTGTTCTACAGTTACATCTTAATTCGTTGCGCTCGGCAACCCTAGTATGAATAAAAACCTGTTCATCAAACATTTTACAATAATTACCTCCCTTTCCTATAAAAAAAATGAACTTTAATAAAGCACCACTTATCGAATGTAACGAGTTTCGCATTCGCATTGATAAAATCAACTACACCCGCCGTGTACACTAAATATGACTCCAAAGAAAAATATACAACAAACAAATTTGGTCACGCGCCAACGTACATTTAAAGATAATAGTGTCGGCACACAAAAAAAATCCAAACACAAGAAAAACAAGAATGAACTATTTACAACGTTCCCGCGCCTTATCTAACTACATATTGAGTAAATCAATGTTTGTGCATCACCGCTTCAGCTTGCAGAACATTAACCTCCATCCCTGTGCATTTCCCTACGGGAAATCTAGCCCTCCATTGTCGACGTAGTTGTAGAGGTGATGCACATCATTCCAACACACGACCAAACGTCGGACATCTTGGCGTAGCTTCTTGGACAGAAATGTTCAATGTTAATAATATGCCTAGCTAGAATCGCTGTGAGCTACTACTTTCACTCACAATAATGTCCTATGCGATTACTGATCGTAGACTTGCCCTATCTTAGCATTTGCTTAACACACGCACAAATATCACTTGAAAATATAATACAAAATTTACATAAAATTACAACTTCAAACTCATCCCAACCGGCTTGAAAACAAGTCTTAAACATGTCTATCTTGCAGCCCTTATCTCGCCTAGAGATCTCCACTGCTACACGTGAACACTGCTCCCTTGAGCTCAAAGTGAAATGTTAGTGAAGTATGCTCATTAGAGCTTGAAAAATCGTGACGCAGACTGACGTGAACGTTGCTCACCAGAGCTCAATAAAGTTGTGTCATAAACAGCTCATCATTGATCAATTTATTGGAAACTGACAGAATGAGGCAGGGTGGGGAGGAGTTGTAAAAATATTCTGGAATTTTTCACCTCACAGACTTGGGACTAGTATCAATCTTCTTCATTTTATCCAAACGTCTCAATGCACTTATGCGGAATTAATTCGGATCGGCGGTTCTTTAGATATGCGTTTCCGCGCCTTTTTCCAGGGTACGCAATTCACCGCGTGGCTTTGGCGTGGTCTCTTCTGATTGGCTGATTCAATCCTGGATCTGTTGAAACTTTACTCATGACACTCCCCTAATGACTCCAATTTAGGTGCGCGTTGGTACAGAATTTGTCCTTGAACTCGGCTTAACCGGTCGTCTCCAGGAATAATTACCAAGCTGCTTCTGTTGTAATCATTGCAACACACTACCTTGCCTTCCCTTTGTCAATTTCAACATGTACTGCCTGGGCATCAGTAATAATAATAATAAAATCATGAAGACTTATTCATCGACTGATTAATAAAGGTTCAATATATACATACATAAATTATTTATAAACTTTTGAACTGACGGTGGTTTTGGGGTCTGGGGGATGTGAAACGAGAAGATATGTCGAAATTTTCCGGAAGTCGAAACATGGGACCCATTGCAATAGTTAGCTTTCTAATGAAAGCGCTTATCACGTAATGCATTTATAACTGTTCCCGGGCGAAGCTGGGTCGGGTTGCTAGTATATAGTATCAAACAAAGTCCCCGACTCTTGGATGTAACGGGTAATCTCGAGAATCACTGGATGGATTTTGATGTAGTTTTCACCATTTTGTAAAGAATTTCTCGAGAGTAGGTTTGTAAGGAGAGTTCTAAGCCACCCGGCGTTGCTCGGGCGGTGTTCATGTTAAATAATTAATATCTGGCGAACCCATGGTCCGATTTTGGCATGCGACATATCGTTGGACTCGAGTTGCCGGGGCTTTGATATGGATCAGACAGATCCAGAAGAAGGCGATATTTCAAAATACCTCATGGTGATCTTTAAACATGTTAGTAATTGCTGAGGTTTTTATTTAAATTTTTGAAAATTTTTGTTTTTGAAAGTAGGCGATAGTATGAAAACCAAACATTGTAAAAAGTGTTATATAGGCTTAAATAAAACTTTTTTCATTTCTTTGGAAACTGCCAAATTTGAAATTGTTATATTTTGGAAACTAGGAAGTTTACAAAAACGTTTGCTGGACATAAATGAAATGTCCCTACCCCCTCTACCCACAAAATAAATTTCAAGTCACTAGGACAAAAACGGTGCAGTAGTGTTAGAATGACAGTTCTACTCGCAGTCGCGTGCGTGCTTGATTAAGTATGGCTATGTTGGAAAGGGGTAGGTGGTGGGGGAAGACTAGGGTTGAGTGAGGGGTCGTTTAGATGGTATTTTTTCCGCTCTATGTGACGGTGAGGTTATTTTTTAAAATTGGTCGAATTTGGAAACGCGATTTATGGTAAACATGTTGTTTTTGACGTTTTGGTAATATCTCGGGAACGCCTAAGACTGAAAAAAAAGTTGACATATCGTTGTTTTTTGTCGCTTTGCCCTCTAGCTGACGATACCTTTGTCGAGTAGAAACAAAAACCCATTTTGGTGTAAAACCGTGATTTTAAACCTTTTGTTATATCTCGCGAACCAATCATGTTACAGACGTGTACGAAGTGTCCAAGGACTCGGGGTGACGCCCTGTTTCCAATGTGATCGTTACTTTTTTACCCAAAAATTTTACACAGGGGCCTAACGCTGAAAATAATATTATTATTTTAAATAATGATTTAAAACTTTTAAATGAAAAGTGATCGTAGACAGAGAGACGATACCGCAATGGTGTGTTTCAACGAGCCTGTCGCCGGCCACGGTAAATACAGCAAATGGCTATTTCGAGGGGCGACACGACGAGGGGTCACTTTCCGACTTCTTCCCATGACAGACAGATGAAGGCGAATATATCAAAATCCCTCATGGTGATCTTTAAACATGTTGGTAATTGCTGATCTGTAACATGACAAATGATAATAATTGTATGATGTGAATGAAAGCGAGGCCTTTATAGTCAACAACAAGAACTTGCTTTGTATGTCTGACTGACAGCCAGAACGGCAAACAGAAAATCTGCTGGAGGCTGGCTGGTCGGATGAGAGCCGGCTACGAAAATGGAATGTGTACGAGAGCTGACAACACTGCTGGCTAGCGATAACAGATGGAACAATCTGGCAACTTTGTAAAAGGTGAAAACTGCCAGCCAGCCGAGCAGAGCCAGAGTAGTGGACCGCAGACAGAGGGGGAGGGGAGAGTAGGGAAACCTGCACACAGATCATGGAATCACGTGATTCCTATGCCAAGAGCCAGGCAACAGCGGTGCGGGGGAGGGGAGGGGCCATAGGAGCGGGCAGAAGCGGGGGATCCATGACAACCAATAGCTGAACGAGGAGTGTGTAAACTGGGAGTGAAGGGGAAGAGGGGAGGGGTGGGGAGTGAAGGAGTGTGACATAGGTGTAGAGAGAGAAAGAGAAATATGTGTGGACATGTATAAAGCGCTGAGTGCAGTACACAGAGCTCTAGTACAACATGATTCAATAAATAAATAAATAAATAAATAATTAAAAGGTGCGCAGGTTCACACAACATGTAATTTATTTATCCAAGAATTAAAGGATAAGTTAAATCGTAGCCGTTTCACATATACTGTAGTTTATTCCCTTTTTGTTTCAACACATTTTCCACAAGGTAATGTTTAGGAAACTCTGTCCTTTGAAGTTCATGGAGATAGAACCCGCCTTTTATGGATTGATGGTTGAGGTCCTCGAGAAATAGGTAACTGGGCTGTCCAGGTTGACTTGACGAATTCGAAATAGTTCGGTCCTCCATTGAGGCGTGTAGCCCTTATCAAAGGCAGACTTAAATTTGCTCATACGAACAAAATCACCAATTTTGAGGCGGTGACGTTTAGGGTCCACTGTTTTAAGGGGTTGAACAGTTTAACCAATCGCGGAATTTTTTTGGTCATGAGGCGTGGGATGGTCCAATCGTTCTATGCTTGGTGTCATTGTAACGTGACACTAGCTCAGGTAACATGTCCAACCAGCGATACGACCCGTGAGCGGTAAAAGCTTTCCACATATGGGTGTTTAGTGTTCGGTTAAACCGCTCGACCACACTGGCTTTGAGATTGCTGTACGTGGTGTAATGGGGAATATCCAACGATTTGAGAAAACTGGAGGAATCCTTGTTGAAAAATTATATCCCCTGGTCGGTTTGTAACAACTGGGGTTGATGTTTGGATTGCTGAGTAATATATTGAAAGGCCTTGGTGACTAGTGACCCAGACATGCGACGCACTGGTTGAACAAAATCCATTTTGGAATACACATCAATGACAGTCTACATATAGCGTACACCATGGTTAACACTAGCATAGGGTATCATCTCTACCAGGTCTGCTTGCCATAGTTCATCCACACCTCGTGAAATTACCTTGAGTCGCGGATAGTGATGCCTAGATGGACGGTGCAACCCGTGAGCAATGCCCATTTTAATGGGCGAGGGCTTAAACAATAATTTTGGCATTTTGAAGTTCTTGTTCAATTTCTTGAATTTCTCAATCGTGAACGGTATGGCCGACTTGACGTGAAGCATGCAACAGCTGTAGCCACTGGACGAGGTTATTGGGATTGTGCCAGTAGGTAACATCCACAAGGGGTCTTAATGGTTTAAATGTCACTCCCGAAGCGGACACTTTACGACGAGCACTTTGACTGGTGGGAAATATTTTTGCACTGATGGTTTTATATTTTGAGATATATTGGCATTTAATCGTTGAGAGGATCATATTGTCTTTTGTTGGCCTGGGTGTCCAATAAAATGGATTTATATTTGCCAAGGTCCTCTAGCGTATAATCATAGGAAGAGGGTTCACGAGAGAATAGCAGCTTTAACAGTCCTGGCGTTAATTTATAATTGATGTTTCTAATGACAGATTTAGTACGAGCAAATTTAAAGGATGAATCCTCAATTTTAAAACTATCATCCTCATAGCGAACATCATACGTGGTATCTGTGTTTCCAATAAATAGATCGATGAGACACCGTTGCAGAGTTGCTCCATAATGATTGATTAAAATTTGTTTGAGCTAAGCTTTGTGTTGAGGCGTGGCCAAGAGTTGTGAAAACGGAGACGATCTGGAAGGGCAAGGTGTTTCAGCCATGGCCAAGGATTTCTTTTTCCTTAAAAACTCTGCGAGGGTTGTGGATTTTTTTAGGCATAAACACTTGATCATTATCATCCTCATCCTCAACCTCCCTAACACTACTCAAATCTTCCTGTTCCTCTTCCACAGGGTCCTCGTGTTGCGTCTGAGTGGCTTGTGAAACGGTGGGTAGCGTTTCAGATGGCTTGGAAGAGGGTTTCAACATGATTTTTAGCGGAGGTGCTAAATGTTGTTGAATAAACAAAGCATGATCAGCACGTGATCGTTTCAATTGACGAAACTTTTGGCGAATAGTATTTTTTGCTCTAATAATATGCTTTTTCAATTGACTCCCTGCTAACGCCATGTTGTCTTGACAAATGACTTGAGAGGGAATGAGGCAGTGCCTTAAATAGAATTATGGTCAAATCCTGAGCGATAACGTCCTTGGTGAGTTCACTTTGTTTGTCATTGACCAAACAGGCATGACGTTGATTGTTCCAGCACTTGGCACACAATTCAGTAAACATTTGAAATGTCATATCCGGACTCACATGTTCATTATAAATGTGACGACTATTCCTCTCGTGCAGGCGAAATAAAACAATGACATTGGCATTGTCACGAATCAACTGTTTGGACATTTTAGAAAACGTTTGTCCAAGATAGAAGCAATCGATATGTTTGTGACGACCCATGCTGAAATAGCTTTGAATGATGCCTTGTCGTTCAGTGAATACATCATCGAAAAACATGAGTGAATCAGGCTTTACCTCATCCGGGGCAATAACATTTTCTTGCATGGAAAATGTGAAATAACCCATATTCTCACTTTGTAATCCAGACATGATTTGATCCAGAAACACGTAGAGAGTTTGGTAGAGACATTTTGGAAAAATATAAATATTTTGAAAACGCAGACCATTGGGCGCTGTGATGAGCGTCAGCAAAAGATTGGTCTTTCCACACCCGGAAGGCCCCACGATGATGCAGCGAATGGAAGATGGAAACAGTGAACCATGGCGCTGTGGGCTAGAGATGGGAAGCCATGTCCCCCACGGGAAATGACTCTTGCTGCTTAATAATCTTCATATCAACTAAGGCTTAGACAGGCTAGCAGGCCGTCTATATACTGTAACGTGTTTTTCGAGGGGTTTTATGCCACTGGCATAAGTCAGTAGGAAGCCATTCTATATTTATTTACGCGGCAAATTGTTCAGCCAAGAGAATTTTTCATGTTAATTTATTATTATTATTATTAATTTATTATAATTATTATTAAGGTATTTTCGGAGCATTTTATAAAAATTATAAGCATACAGATAGGTTTTCTATGTCTTAGAAAACGCTATCAAGCAAATTATTACGAACGACAATATCATAGAAAATTATATGATTACGGAATTTTACGGAGTTTCGTCAGTTAGGATATTATGAGAGACATGACTCACTGGAAATTCAGATACGGGCTGATTCTTGTCAAGAAGTATTACGCAAGCGGGGTCGCCGCGTCATGAAAAGGCGGATAGTTGGAACGGAAATCGACTTCATCATCCGCGCGCCGTGTGTAATGAGCCAGAGAAGGGGAAGTAGCGGGGTGGCAGAGCCAATCAGTGGAGACCACGTAAGCTGGAAGTCGGTACCGAGGTGGGGAGCCGACAGGGGCATATATCGTTCGGCGCGCCGTGGAACGAGGACAATCTGTGTAGAACTTGCCGAGTATGGTTGCACGCGGGAGTCGTCCGATGTTCCGTGGAGTGGGGGACAATCTGTGAAAGACTTGACTAGTTCGGTTGCAAGTGTGTGTCGCTCCAATATTCCGTGGAGTGGAGAACTTTCTGTTTAAAACTTAACCAGTGTGGTTGTACGAGGGTATGGCTTCGATATTAGGACCATAAAGTCACCAAATCTACATGTATATCATCAAATATCGACGGAGATGACGACGTCCAGGAGACTGTGGGAAGCACACAGCATCATCCAGTACGAGGGAAATGCTTTGGCAATTTCCAGTGGTAAGCGCGAATGACGCAGAAATACGCAATCTCTCATTTCTCTTTGTTTTATATTTCATATTTCAGTAACTTCATAGCTTGGGAATAAGAATAAAATCAGTAATTTATCCGAATCCGTTTTCACGTAATTTTCAAATCGCAACGCTCCAATTTAAATTTTAAACTTATTATTATTATTAATTTTGCTATACTTGTTTTATATAATAAATTCAATTCTTTTACAATGCAATCTTTGCTTTCAGTAGGTAGCATTAGATATAGACCAATTCCTTCGCCTGATACAATTGTTTGTTGGGTTAATGATCAAATCATACCACGATCTGAGTGAATAGATTCTTGAAGGTGTTCTACCAGAGCTAGACGTTGTTAAATACAAATTTAGATTTCAGCATTGCGTTGAGGTCTTGGCGCCCATTAAAACAACATAGCTTAGGCAAAGGTAAACAGTTACATTTATCACCCAACAGTTAGGGGCAGCCAAACCGTTACACTTGTCGCTACCAACTTGGGGCATTAATAACTGCTACACTTGTCGCTCAACGTGAGGGTCAAATTACCATTACAATTGTCGCTCAATGTGTGGGCTAGAAAAACCATTACATTTGGCGCCCAACGTGGGGCACTAATTACTGTTACATTTGTCGCTACCAACATGGGGCATTAATTACTGCTACACTTGGCGCCCAACGTGGGGATGAAAACCTAATAACATTTGTGGAAGGAGAAGGGTATACATTTCTGTGTCTGTATTTTGGGGGTTATTTGTCTGTATCAGTGTATATCATTATGGGGGATGAGAAAGAAAGACAGAGGAGGTTACGTAGTGGTCATCAACGGGAGAGTGATGATACGAGCAGTATGTCGAGTGATGGTAGTACCGGGGTAGCGGAGGTAAATCCCGATACTGAAACAGGAAGTGTAGGCGGCCAACAAGAATTAAAAACTTTACTTCTCGAGTTTATGTATCAGAACAAAGTTAGTAGTGATGCCTTAAATGCAAGATTAGAACAAAACAGTAGGGAAAATAAAGAAAGTACAGATGCCTTAAACGCCAGATTAGAACAAAACAGTAGGGAAAATAAAGAAAGTGCAGACGCTTTAAATGCTAAACTGGAACAAAACAACGCTAAATTAGAACAAAACAGTAGGGAAAATAAAGAAAGTACAGAAGCTTTAAATAAAAAATTAGAACAGAATAATGCAAAATTGGATAAGAACAACAAGGAAATTAGTGTGAAAATGGAGCAGATTAGAGGAGAAATCAGAGGAGTAATGGAAGAGAAGGTTAAAGAGATCATTGCAGATGTAGACAAGAAATTAGGAAAAGTACAGGAGGAGTTAGAAATTAGAATCAGTACACAGGCTGAAAATTTAAAAGAACTAGTGCAACTGGAAACACAGCAGGTCAAAAAGCAATTGGGGGGAGAAATTGACAAGATTCAAGTATCAACTAAAGAGGTTACGGAACAGCTGGGGGGTAGAATTGAGAAAGTCCACTCACAAATAGTTGCAGAAGTAAATGATTTAAGAGAGAGTAATAGAGAGATCATTAGCAAGATTGAGGAGAAACAAGCAAAGCTATATGATAAAGTAGAAGAATCAGAAGGAAACATTAAAGTAACAGTAAACAGTATTGAGAGGAAGGCTGAGGAGAAAATCGCAGAATTAGAATTAAAATTAAAAGCTAGGATCAGGCAAGAAAATAGTCAGAATAGGCCAGTTTTTGTGAATAGCACACACAGGGAGGTAGAATTGGGGAAGTTCAGCAATCGACAAGGGTGCCCAATGGAGTTCATGAATTCTATAGAAAATAAATTTGGGGAGAGGTTGGAAGATGGTAGCATTGAGTGGTGCCAGGTAGTTGAAATTTTAGAACAAGTGTTTGTGGGGGAAACGAGGAATTGGTTTGCTGTCTACAGAGACAAGTTTACTGATATTAATGACTTTAAAATGAAATTCTGTGAAAAGTTCTGGAATGAGGTTATTCGGTCGCTGCATCGTGAGGGAGTAGTGTGTGGTAAATATAACCCTAAAGGAAGCTCCACCATGACCGAATACTTTTTAGGGCAGGTATTAGTGTGTAAATATCTGGATGGCTTGAAGGAGGAAAGTGATGTGGTGAGGTTGCTACTTAGGCACTTTCCCTATAGGATCAAGGAGGCTGCTTGTATCCAGAATGTAAAGACTATATCACAAGTAGAAAATTTGTTAAGCACATTTGATGCACTAGGGAGAGGGGGTTATGAGGACAATTTCAATCGGAATCAGGGTAATAATAATAATAGGCCTAATGAAGCCAGGCATCAGGAAGTTCAAGGGAACGGTGGCGAAGGGGCCAACGCTCAAAATAGAAATAATAATAATCAGCTAAATCAGAACAGAGGAAATGGCTATGGTAATCAGTATCAAGGGAGGAACAATGATTTCAGGGGAAATCAAGGGAGGAACAATGATTACAGGGGAAATCAAGGGAGAAAAAATGATTTCAGGGGAAATCAAGGGAGAAATTATAATGACAATAATTACAACCAGAATAGGGGTCAAGGAAGAGGACAGCCTAGTGGTAGTAATATACAGCCAAACAATGACAACACAGCCCAGAACAACCAGACCAGTTCAGTAGTTAGTAGTACTACGGCCAGCTGTAGCGGTTCTTTAAACGCGAACCAGGCTGCGAAGTAAGGTCAGAATCTCAGTCTGTAGCATGCCCTGTCCATACAATTATACAGGAACCCTATGACCTAAATGTAAGAAATGAATTATTACATGAACTAAATGATGAAGGTATTATTCAGGAAGTGGTTAGTAAGAGCCCCATAGCTAAATTTAACGTGTCCGAGGCGTACACAGATGTTTTAATTGATAGTGGTTGTATGAAGAGTTGCATAAGTAGTGCATTTTATGATAAAATGAAAGGAACTGGAGTAAATTTTGAAGAGATGCCAATTAAAAGCACTTTTGTTATCACAGCTGTTGGGAAGAGGTCCAAAGTAATTTCTAAGCAAGTTTTAGTAGACATTAAAATTAATAATCATGTAGAGAAGCAGAGTTGCCTCGTAATTCCAAATTTAGTATTCAGCGTTATCTTGGGTTCAGAGTGGCTAAGTAGAGTGTCTGGTAACTTATGTTATGATGTAGGGAGTTTGAAATTTAAATGGGGAGATTCTGAAGTAGAAGTAGCGTTCAATGACCATATTCAGAGGAGTAGTATTGTAGGTGTGATTTGTACTTTAAATGAGATATCGCCAGCCGTAGAGCGGGGTTCTCCATGTTTTGTGGGCAGTGTGATTACGAACGGTAGTCTAAAGGACTCGTTACGTGATGCTGCATTTCAGGGAAATATAGAGGTGGAACAGTGTGTTCGGCTCTATGATGTGTTATTGTGTAATAGGAGAGTGTTTGAGGATCGCATTGGTATGGCCAATTGCTATACACATTCATTGAACGTTATTGATAGGTCAGTATTCACAGGACATAGATATCCTGTACCTTTCGCTTATCAGAGTGCAGTTGAGGCACAAATTAATCAGATGCTAGAAGATGGGATTATTGAGCACTCTAACAGTTCGTATGTTAATTCTTTGATCACGGTACCCAAGACCGACGGCACAGTTCGTATTTGTTTAGACGCTCGTTTGGTTAACAGTAGAATTAATTCAGATCAGCTGAAATCTATGTCAATAGAGGAATTAATGCAAACATTTGAGGGGAAGAAGTATTTCACTTGTGTATATTTGAGTTCCAGTTTTTGGCAAGTGCCACTTATGTACGAAGATAGACCATTTACAGCTTTTAGTCATAAATATAACCTTTATCAATTTTGTAGAACACCTTATGGGTTAAAGAGTAGTTCAGCAGCTTTAATTAGGGCTTTAAACATCGCATTAGGGGATGACACAGGAGAGTTTGTAACCATTTACATAGATGATATGGTAATTAGTTCACGCAGTTTTGAGGAGCATCTACGTCATTTAGATATAGTTTTTCAGAAGTTAGATCAGGCAGGGTTCACTTTGAAGCTGTCTAAGTCGTCATTCTGTCAGTCAGAAGTGACATTTATAGGTCATAGAGTGTCGAGTAGAGGTGTGACACCAGAAGAAAGTAGGGTTAATAAGATACTTAACGCAGAGGTGCCACAGAATGTTAAACAGTTAAAAACTTACCTGGGAATTTGCAACTTTTTCAGGAGGTTCGTTCTTAAATACTCAGGGTTGGTAGAACCATTCAGGGAATTGCTTAAAAGTGGGACTCGGTGGAGATGGGAGTCCAAGCATGAACAGGCTTTTAGAGCGCTGAAGGAAGGATTTGAGAAAGCTGTAGTGCTGAAATATCCGTTAAAAGATAAGGAATATGTGGTTATGACAGATGCTTCACATATAGGCATTGCTGGAGTATTATGTCAGAAAGATGATGAGGGTAATCTGTGCATTGTATCTTTAGCCTCGCGAGGACTGACAGCAGCAGAGAAAAGATACACGATTACTGAGTTAGAGCTTTTAAGTATTGTTTTCAGTTTAGGGAAATTTAGAATGTATTATAAGGGGGGGGGGAATTTGAGATCCATACAGATCACCATGCACTACTGTGTATGAGGACTTGTAAACTCAGTTCTAACAGAGTTAGTAGGTGGATTCTTGCTCTGCAGGAATACGAATTCACAGTAAAATATATTAAAGGTAAAGATAACATTCTTGCAGACATGCTATCGAGGGACACTAATTTATGTAGGGATTATCCTGTGGTTAAAGCAGAGGACGGTATTTTAATATGTGCATGTGTGGACAGTAGCAACAGGGCATCGTTACAGACACTGAGAAATATGGTAGTGGAGCAACGTGATGACGTTAAGTTAAAGGAGCCACTGGCTAGGTTGGAAATAGGTGAAGAAGAGTATGTGAAAGTAGGACGGTTCACGTACAAGATGCAGGATGGGCTTCTTGCAAGGAAATGTAGGAATAATCGGTGGGCAATATGTGTTCCTGCCACTTTGCGGGAGGAGCTAATTTGGTTCATTCATAGGGAATTAGGACACTTTGGTGCTGCCAAGGTCTTCTATGAAATTGGTCGTGACTTCATTTGGAGTAAAATGGGAAGGGATGTTAGGAGGATTTTAGCTAAGTGTGACACCTGTCAAAGGAGTAAATATCCAGTTAAATATTTAGTGGGGGAGAGATCTGCAGTTCTCACCAGTAGTCCCGGCGAACTACTGAGTGTGGATCAATTTGGCCCGATCGTTAAAGGACAGTACGGCTACGAGTACATTTTTATAGTTATTGACGCTTTTAGTAAGTATGTCAAGCTATGTCCGCTAAGGAAAGCCACTGGACTAGCGTGTAGCCGTCTGATCATTAATAAGTATGTACCTGAGTTTGGCATTCCTCTCAGGATACTATCTGACAGTGGACCACAGTTTACTGCAAGGAAATGGAGAACCAGTATGCAGGAAGCTGGTATAACACACGTTCATTCCTCTGTAAGGTACCCTCAGGGTAATTCTGCAGAGCGTCCATTAAGGGAAGTGGCTCGTCTTTTTCGGACTCTAGTGCATGACAAGCATGCGGCCTGGGTTGGACATCTTCCCAAGGTCGAGACTTGGCTGAATTCTGTCCAGCATGAGAGCACGAAATTGACGCCATACGAAGTACACTTCGGAAAAAGACCACTAAATGAACTAGCGAGGGTGTTGGGATTAAATGAGGGTAAGCAACCGGGGATGGATTACCTTGTCCAGTTGGCGAAACAGAATTTATCTAAGTCAGCACAAAAGAGAATTTGCCAACAAAAAGAAACTAAATTTGACCTATTCGAGCCGGGAGACAGAGTCTTACTTAGAGTGCCGAAACAGTCAAATAAGCTAGAGAAAGTCATGTCCAAGTTCTTTTATCTCTACGAGGGCCCATTTATAGTTTCCAAACGTATTGGGAAAACAGCATATGTGCTGGAGGATAGTAAGGGAAACAGATTATACGGGACGTATAATATACATAGTCTCCGAAAGTATGTGTCATAAAGTGAGGATGTATAGCTGGCGAGCCAGCCTATCAAATGAGTAAGTGTGGTATTTGGTGCGTGGGAGGAGATGGTCTTCCAGGCAGGCGTATCAGAAGTCACACAGGGGGGTAGTATGTAAGTAAATGAGAGTTTTTAACGTACAGGGAAATATGACGGGATTGTCGGATGCTCTTGAGCACTAAAATGTCTCGATACACCAAGGCCAGAATTTGGTAGCGCTGGTGAATTCCCATTTGTCTCCAAGAGATGGGTGAGCGCTTGGACAGGGTATTTTTGCTTAAGGCGTCCACGGGACAAAAGATGCGCCATCAGAATGCGAGACAGTCCGTCATGAAACTCATACATAACGGCACACGTGATTTCTGTTTACGGCCTCGCCATGTAAGATTTTTTAGTGAGTAATTTAAGGTAATTTGTACAATGGTTTCATTTGTGTGAGGAGAACTGGTCTGTGTTGAGAACTAGTATTAAGTAGAATATGGTTTACGGGAACTTAACAAGACAGGGCGATTACGGCACAGAAATATTTGGTGTTATATGTAATGCGCATTTACTGTTTTTTTTTTTTTTTTCAGAAGTCAATATTAATTTCATCTTTTATAAAGAGAGGTCAAGTATTATGGTCACGATGCGCTGGCACAATAGTGTGATCGTGTGCTCAGGGATAAGTGAGATTAAGTTTCACCATAAGGAAGGGACCTCCAGTGAAATTAGGAAGTTCTATGGTGATATAAATATATCAGAACACCTTCAATGCGTGTGATATGACATCATAAATACATATTGCTCACACATTAATTATGACTATTTCTCCAACATAGAGAAATTTGAGAGGAGGAAATATCCGTGGAACACTATTCTACATGAGAAACAATGGACTGGTTGCAAAGTGCAATCCATAGTGACAACAAACTTTGACGCAAAGTGCGTGAAGAAAAATTATGAGTGTATATATCTGTAATTTAGGGTGATTTCATTTATGTAATATGTATTTTGGATGGGGATTATTAACGTGTCTGGGATAATCGGATAATGGACCGTCATCACGGTAAATCATCCGATGATCCGAGGCGAATATGTAACGTGTTTTTCGAGGGGTTTTTATGCCACTGGCATAAGTCAGTAGGAAGCCATTCTATATTTATTTACGCGGCAAATTGTTCAGCCAAGAGAATATTTCATGTTAATTTATTATTATTATTAATTTATTATAATTATTATTAAGGTATTTTCGGAGCATTTTATAAAAGTTATAAGCATACAGATAGGTTTTCTATGTCTTAGAAAACGCTATCAAGCAAATTATTACGAACGACAATATCATAGAAAATTATATGATTACGGAATTTTACGGAGTTTCGTCAGTTAGGATATTATGAGAGACATGACTCACTGGAAATTCAGATACGGGCTGATTCTTGTCAAGAAGTATTACGCAAGCGGGGTCGCCGCGTCATGGAAAGGCTGATAGTTGGAACGGAAATCGACTTCATCATCCGCGCGCCGTGTGTAATGAGCCAGAGAAGGGGAAGTAGCGGGGTGGCAGAGCCAATCAGTGGAGACCACGTAAGCTGGAAGTCGGTACCGAGGTGGGGAGTCGACAGGGGCATATATCGTTCGGCGCGCCGTGGAACGAGGACAATCTGTGTAGAACTTGCCGAGTATGGTTGCACGCGGGAGTCGTCCGATGTTCCGTGGAGTGGGGGACAATCTGTGAAAGACTTGACTAGTTCGGTTGCAAGTGTGTGTCGCTCCAATGTTCCGTGGAGTGGAGAACTTTCTGTTTAAAACTTAACCAGTGTGGTTGTACGAGGGTATGGCTCCGATATTAGGAACATAAAGTCACCAAATCTACAAGTATATCATCAAATATCGACGGAGATGACGACGTCCAGGAGACTGTGGGAAGCACACAGCATCATCCAGTACGAGGGATATGCTTTGGCAATTTCCAGTGGTAAGCGCGAATGACGCAGAAATACGCAATCTCTCATTTCTCTTTGTTTTATATTTTATATTTCAGTAACTTCATAGCTTGGGAATAAGAGTAAAATCAATAATTTATCAGACTCCGTTTTCACGTAATTTTCTATCGGTAATATTAAAATCGCAACGCTCCAATTTAAATTTTAAACTTATTATTATTCTTAATTTTGCTATACTTGTTTTATATAATAAATTCAATTCTTTTACAATGCAATCTTTGCTTTCAGTAGGTAGCATTAGATATAGACCAATTCCTTCTCCTGATACAATTGTTTGTTGGGTTAATGATCAAATCATACCACGATCTGAGTGAATAGATTCTTGAAGGTGTTCTACCAGAGCTAGACGTTGTTAAATACAAATTTAGATTTCAGCATTGCGTTGAGGTCTTGGCGCCCATTAAAACAACATAGCTTAGGCAAAGGTAAACAGTTACATTTATCACCGAACAGTTAGGGGCAGCCAAACCGTTACACTTGTCGCTACCAACTTGGGGCATTAATAACTGCTACACTTGTCGCTCAACGTGAGGGTCAAATTACCATTACAATTGTCGCTCAACGTGTGGGCTAGAAAAACCATTACAATACATGGAACCAAGCCTTGTCATAGAAACAGTAGACTCCTACTACAGGTTGACGATGGATGTCTTTGGAAGTGTGTTGATGGCCAAAGCTAGGTCTGTCCCCATACATGAACCTAAACAAGAAACAGATCCTGCTAATTACCACTATGTGGATAGGTCTGTGGTGTCACGAACTAAACAGGGAGATTATGACTTTAAGGAAAAGCGGTTAACCCATGTGAAATATCCTCAAGTGTGTACAGATGTTACTACAAAAAAGTATGTGGATAACAAGGTGCATGAGTTTAATGACAATGTGCCTCAGCTTACAGTGAATGGCTATACCGCTAATCATCACCGCAGTATTTACGTGGAAGACCCACAAGACGAAGAGAATGTCTGTACCAAACTTTACGTGACCTATGAAATGAAAAGGCTTTATAAATTTATCCCACCTGTATTTTTTGTGTACCTGACAAATGAAAAACCTGTGAATGACAGAAAACATTTACCACTAGTCCATGACCAGCACCTGATGTATGTGCTTGCTTCAGGTTTAAGACACTATCGATTGCTCTATGATGGAACCATTCACATCAAACAATCCATGCCGGATGAAAACCATTTACATGTAGAGATAAACGGTCATAGGATGTTGGTCCATAACCATCAAATGGTCAATGCAGGTGATGAATTATCCTTTCATCTCATGCTTACATGGGATGAAAAGCAAGCGGGAAATACCATAAACGATTTCCCACTTTATGTGGAACTCGAATATACAGCCATGAAATAACAACCTCACGCTAGTTGTCACTTAAACTTTCTTGTGAAAGGTTGTTGGTCATCATCATGGTGAAACAAAGATATGTGTTGAAAAAGACTAAAAAGAAGACCCTGTCATTGTCAAAGCATGGGCTTAAGGTAATAGTGGACAATCCCTTGCGAAAGAAAAAAATAAAATATAACGTGTTGACCATTAAAAAAAAAGCCCTTCGAGCAGCACCGAGGCGTGTTTTTCCAAAACGTCAGCGACAGGGTTCAAAACAAGGGCGAAGGATTCCTGTTCCCAAACGAGCAGGATTTTTACCAGCATTATTCGCCGGTCTGGCTGCCTTGGGATCACTTTTGGGCGGTGCCAGTGCGGTGGCGAAAACCATTAAAGCTGCACAGCAGGGCAAGCAAGAACTAAAAGAACGTCAGCGACACCATGAAACAATGGAAGCGATTGCTATGAGGGCTAGAAATGCCAATTTAAAGCCAGCCTTTTACCAGCAATGATTTGGGATTTCACCATCTCGATTTTTTTTATCTCAGCCATAGCAAGATATGCCCTGACTCATCATTAAGTGGAAAGCTATGCTTAACAACTAAAGATTTCTCATTTTCGAGGTGTGTTTATGCGAAACCAATTACCTCCACGACCCTGGAAACAGGCATGTGCCGTTGTAAGTTTGGATGATCACCGAGGACCAGGAACGCATTATGTACTTTATGTCAAAGAGGGATCCACCGTATGGTACTTTGACAGTTTTGGGAATCTACCCCCGCCCATGGAACTAGTGACCTATTTTGGAAACAGGACCCACATATATTATAATGTGAAACGTGAGCAAACGTTTAACAGCCAACAGTGTGGACGTTTGTGTTTAATTAATATATAAGACGCAGTATAAGCAAAAACGTCAACAGTATGTGGGCAGAAAGTAAAACGTTTACACTCCATGGACGTGGACCCGAAGTCAGCCTAGACTTTTACCCGCCTATAGAAATGGGTGAAAGACCTTATGGTTTAGGACTTGTATCACTTGAAACGTACAATAGAATATACAACATACGTGAAAATGTGAACAAAAAGTTTTACTATGATGATTATGTGCTCACCATGAACTCTGGTGGATATACGATAGATGATGTTTATGAACACATTTATGTGGTGTTGATCAATTAATATGGTTTAAAGTCATTTCTCGATGGAACGCACACGTTTGAACTTATAGGAAATACCAACACTCATCACTGCAGTATTTTCTCCACGTTTAAGATTGACTTTAAAACACAACCCGATTCCATTGGTCCTTTACTAGGATTTAAACCACGCGTATTGGAGCCCAACAAAAACACCAATCAGACAATGAAGTAAAATTGATTGAGGACCATCACGTGTCGATGACGTGTAATATTATTCGCAAAGTGTACACCAATCAAGAACCATCGCATTCGCTTTATGACTTTATGGTGACATCGCCCAATGGCTATATTATTCGTGAAAACCCTCCAGTGGTGCTTTTTCATTCTGTGGCTGTTAATGGTATTAGTAATATATCATTAAAACTGATCAATAGAGACCAACAACTCATTCAACTAGATTCTACCACACCAGTGACTTACAAGTTGGTGCTAAAGCCACTATGAAGTTGGTGTATAAAGCAACAACACCGTTTAGGAATGGTGTTAATTGTTTGCCAGGTGAATACACGTTAATATCTCAGGACAAGCAGATTTTACAGCATTTGGGTTACCACGTCAACCCCCATGATGAATTCTACCCTAGAGGTAGGGAATCACATGTAGGAGCAACAAGGGGTGGTAAGAATTGATCCCCATTCCTATCAAGCTCAAACTCCTGGACTCAATAACAATGATGAAATTCAATTTGTTATCAACAACCAAGATATTTACACCCTACCGCATGAAAGTGTCATTCAGATTGAAGGTTGGCTCACCAAAGCCGATGGCTCTACACCCACCACATCCAAGTTAGCCAACCATGCTTTTGCATTTCTGTTTTCTGAGGTGCGCTATGTAATTAACGATATCGTGGTGAATAGCACTCAAAATCTGGATATTTCCAGAATCATGAAACTATACCCCTAGTATAATGAGGAAGAAGGTAAAATACTTTGCATGGCAGGTTGGTGTCCTGACTCGACCAATACTGGATGGTACATACCGATGGCACCTTTACTGAATATTTACCTCTTGAACTGATTTTAGGCTTTGCCGAAGATCACCAGCGCATTGTGGTCAATGCAAGGTAAGTGCTTTATATGGTGAGAGACAGGAGTGATAATAATGCACTCAAGGGAGCCGACAATGCACCCATAGATTCAAAAATTTAACAACAACGCATGCTATAGAAAGTACCCCATGTAACCCTAGACGATAACAAAAAACTGGACATACTCAAGATTGTAGAAAGAGATATGGCTTTATCCATGGAATTTAGGAGCTGGGCACTCCATGAGTACCCGCTATTGCCCACCACCAACACACACAGTTGGTCTGTAAAAACAGCCCGCTATACACAGATACCTCTCAACATTATTGTGCGTTTTCAAACGAATCGCAAGTATCAACAAACCAAAGATGTCACGCAATTTGATCGCCTGCATTTGAGAAATGCACGTTTTTCCTCAACGGAGCTGTGTTTCCCTATGAAGGACTGGATTTGGATTTTTCAAAAAATAAGTTTGGTCCCCTGTACGACTTGTTTTATAAATTTAGATGGTCGTATTATCAAAAAGAGAACAGGCCCATGCTGTCACCCCAAGCGTTTAAGGCAAGGGCACCACTGATTGTCTTTGACTGTTCTTACTTGGAAGAGTCTGTCAAGCCATCCAATATTGACATTCGACTAGATTTTGAAACGCATGACAATGTACCAGCCAATACCACGGCCTGCTGTTTGATTATTCATCACAAACAAGTCAACTATTATCCACTGACCAACCAAGTGACGAGTGTATAAATAACAGGGCAACTCATGTCAAGCAGCTCAGTCATGCCTTGCTTTAAAGCCTCAAGAGGTGTCACACCCATGAATTTAAACTCTGAGGAACAACGTTTCAAAACTTTTGCAACGTGTCCGGTGCCTATCATAAACACTCAAGCCTTGGCGGCTACTGGTTTCTATTATTTAAAAACAAGAGATGAAGTGAAATGTGCCTTTTGTGCCATTACCAATGGGAAGAGAGCGATGAACCCATGCAGTTACATCAGTGCTGGTCACCCGCCTGCCCCTACCTGTGTAGAATGGAGGTGGGAAATATACCCTGCAATTCAAGCTATCCCTCACTAGTACCTCTGAGTGATGAAAAAACAAGTTATGATACATGTGGACTGTTTGTTGTCAACGGTGCTTCGGTGAGCAGCTCACCGTAAAAAACGCTTAGTTTAGAGACATCATCGGTGTCATGGACGTTACAAACACAAAAGACTGTATTGTTGTTTGAGTTGGTACCGTCCCTATCCCAAAATGACAAAAGCATGTGAGACGTGTTATGACAATAAAATGATGTAATAAAAAAAATGTGGTTCTTGTTATTCGTATTATTATTTTTCTTATCCCCTGTCCTACCCTAGTTCGTTTCCCGGTCAATGCAAGTGGGATTTTCGAAGTGAAATGCCATGTCCTGTGGTTCGGATTCCACGTAAAAAGGAGGTCCCGTGGCTCATGATCTCTAGATTAACGGTCACGTTAAACTACAAGCTTCCTTCCTTCCTTCCTTCCTTCCTTGTCCTACCCTAACCTCATTTTTTTTAAACATGGCATGTAAGTCATTGCCATGGGCACACCTTAGTGGTCGATCGTCAGTCAGTCGTCAGTTGAACTTGGTCCAGACTAGCGTCAAAATGTTGCGCACACTCATTGTGGATTGCCAAGGGTTTAAAATTGGTGACAACTAATTTATATTAAAAAAATAACCATTATCGATTGTACCACCTTTTGGATATCGCACGCTAGGCATTTGGTATTTAAACCGCCCTATGCTTTTGATTTGTTGTGTGAAAATGACCTTACATAAACCCAGTGGATTGAAAATCATACGCAACTAGACTGGAATCAAGGAACCATTACCTGTAAATATTTGGACGTGGTCATTAAAGCGTACTTGTCCTCGGCCAATGTGGTATTTGTGAAAGGTAATGAAAAACACGAATGGTTGCAACCATTTTTGGCGCCTTACTGTCATTGTATCGACCTCATGGAGTTGGGCTGCCCCTCATTCCAAACCCTTATGGACCGCTGTCCCTGTGGCAACATTACCCATACAGCCCTAGCTCAGGTGTGGCCTGCTGAGAGTTGTTAAATAAAATTAAAACTCAAGATTTACCTGTGAATGACGCCAGTGAGATTTCTACAAGCGACGTGTAAACATCTACAGAACGTGATACCATGTAGAAAGGGGATGCTACAGACAAAGTGATCGGAAAGTTCTTTGTGTGCCAAAAGAAACTAGACAGTTTTACCAAAGAGGAATTATTAGCACTCCCCAAGTCGTTCATTTATGATGTGGCAGCCAACGCTGTGAAAGAAAACTGGCAACATGTACCAAAATCATGGACTCAAGACCCCGTGTTGAGTGAATTGCAACCCTGTACGGATTACGATCACCATATGCGACATTGCGCAACTTGCCAGCTGGTAATACTGTATCACTGTCATAAAAGTCAGTGTAAAGACTTAGTTGAATCATTCCACGGGTGTCATGGCGAGAAAAAGCGGCAACAACAACAACAAACATCGTCGACGGAGGAGGAGGAGGAAGATCAAACATTTTGACCATTGATGGAAAAGGATATGCCAGACCTGTACTGGCAATGGCGTCATTGATAAAGTGATTCAATACTTACCTTTCGAAATCCATCTTCCTGGTTATCGTTTTTGTGGCCCTGGAACTCGTCTCGAAAAACGTTTGCAGCGTGGTGATATACCCATTAATATTTTGGATCAAGCATGCAAAGAACATGACCTTTCTTATCGCCATAATCATCGTGGTTTAACACATGTTGCAGATAAAATGTTGTTCAAAAAAGCTAAACAACGTTTGACTCCTGTGACGCCTCAATGGGGGAGAGGATGACAGCCTTGATTGTGATGAGTGCTATGAAAGGAAAGTTAATGATGCATAGACAAGAACATTAAAATGTAAGGATTGAGGAATTGGGATTTGTTTGTATTCTATTTTCTTTTGTAAATCTCCTATGACTATGACATAAAACAAGGTTTACCAGTGCACGATGTTTTTTTATTTAAAAAAATCATGATGTTGATGGGCTGATTTTTCATTTTCACATTTTCACACATTGCAATATGCCATTTCCAATTTATAGTTCTTTTTAAAAATGTCAGTTTCAAGTTTTGCTTTTTTGATTATATGGATTTTCCATTTAGTTGTTTACACTTTTTAAAAATGTCCGTTTGAAGTTTTTGAATTTTCATATTTCACACATGGAGCATTTCCACTTTGCACTTTTTTAAATGACAGTTTTCCGTTTTTGAATTTTGCTGATATGGAAACATGGATTTTCCATTTTGCTGTTTACACATTTTCCATTTGGTGTATGTTGAAAGTTCATTTTTGTCAATGATGTTGATGCGAGTGCTTGACCATGATGATGATGATGATGCAGTGTGTTTATGGGTTTGCAAGAAACGTCGAGGTCTACGACTACTGCAGGTAAGACTGTTTTACAAAAATAATGCCTATTTACCGCTGCATTTGAAGGAAAACAGAACTAATAAAAACAAAAAAATGACTAGTAACCATTTGCTACATGTATTAATTTTTACCTCACCATGTTTGCTCTGGTCATACATACACAACAGCTTTATCTGTACTCACACAACCATACCTGCCTTTGGGAACAAACACAACCACTTTATTTATTCCTAAAAGCACATTCTCGACATGCACACTCATGCCAAAAGAACTTTTTAGTTTACCATTTACATTACCAAAAAAATACTAGTCATTTAAGTTACTAAAAAAATACTATTACTCATTTCATATTTACAAAAACAGCAATTTTGTACAGCTTTAAAAGAATTAAACTATTTACCATTTTCAAATTCCCAACCCAATCAAAACATTTTAAAAAATAGGGTTGCACTGAGCTTTTAAAGAGCAAAAGGCCTAAGTGGGTTGCCACTATTTACAAAAAAATACTATTTACAAAATCCACTATTTACAATGGCAAAAAACAATATTTACAAAATACAAAAATACTAAATCTACGAGTTACAAAAAGCCATGTCCCTAAACCAGGGGTCTCCAAACTACGGCCCGGGGGCTACATACGGCCCGCGGACAGATTTTGTCCGGCCCGCGGAGAGCTAGCATACTTGAAAACTCCTTTTAGAGAACATATATTTTTATAGCAAATTAAATTTAGTTAACTGAAGTATTCTAATTTTATGTTGAATAATCATTAATATGACATCTACATTGATATGGTCATGGGCTAACTACTCATAACATTGTTGTAGGCTTATTAGCCTACTTTTCACATTTTGCAAAAATGAGGAAAAAGTAGTCTTATGAGATCGATCCGAGAAAATGTGTGTCTGTCTGTCTGTCTGTATGTCTGTCTGTCTGTCCTTCTGTCTGTCTGTCTGTCTGGCTGTGTGTGTGTCCCCCCCTATCAACTCCTAAACGCTGCAGCAATCAAAACCAAATTTAGTATGAGTAAAGATGTGCACCGGAATAGCTCACGTCCATATTTGAAAATGATGTCAGTGCTACCAACTGCTGAAAAAACGCACTAGAAATTTGAGCTCCATGTTGGATATCTTGCAAGGTATGCATGGGAGCTATTCCAAAATTGGCACACATGTAGATAATACTATTTCAGTTTAATTTCCAGGAGGCCAACCATGACAGTGTTGCCAAAATAATTTTAAGCCTTCTGATAAGTCCAATGTTTAGATGCATATAACTTCTACACTATCAACTGGATTTCAACCAAATTTTGTATGTAATATCTGTATATAAACAGATACGACTGAGCGTATTCTTAAGAGCCACCAGGGCTGCCAACTGTTAATAATTGTTCTCTCTATTTTTTTTATCGAAATACCAATATATCAGAAAGTATGCAAGCCAACAGCTTTAAACTATGCACACGTATATTCTGACATTTTAGATTAATTTGGAGTAACTTATATACGTCAGTTCTACCAACATGATTATAAGCCTGCTGATAGTACCAGTTTTTAAATACATGTAACTTCTATACTATCAGTTGGATTTCAACCAAATTTCGTATGTGCAATGTGTACCATAACAGATATGACTATAAGTATTGTTAAGAGCAATCAGGGCTGCCAACTGTTAATAAATGCTGTCTATATTCTTTTTACCCTAATATCAATATATCAGAAAGTATGCAAGCCAACAGCTCTATACTTTGCACACGTATAGCACCTGACATTCTAGATTAATTTGGAGTAATTAATACAAGGCGGTGCTGCCAACATGATTCTATGCCTGCTGATATGTCCAATTTTAAAATACATGTAACTTCTATACTAACAAATGGATTTCATCCAAAATTGGCACAACAAGATATCATAATAATTCAGATTATTTCTGACCAGCACACGCATGGTATTGTTGGCAACATGCTTTTACGCGTGCTGATAGATCCAGTGTCTAACTGCATGTAACGTCCATTGGACTTTAAAGAAATTTTGTATTCTGTACCTTAAGAGGTGGAACTAAGAATATATTCAGTCACAAGGGCTGCCAACTCTAGTGCTCTATTAGTCTTCATTATACCAGGTATATTTTGAACTAGTAAGATATTTCGATATTACCAACTTAATTTCGTCATTATTCTAGATAGGTTCATATACTGTAGAATAATCATTGGCATGAAAAGTAGGCTGTATAGTTCTTCACGGAACTTCTTGTTGTTATTGTTTTTGTGATAAGTTGGATAAAGAAACACAGAATTGTAATGAGTAAAGACATGTATAACATGCAGACATATGAAATACTAATGAGATTTATGTAATTGAGATTTTCCACTGACAATTGTTTGTAGTTGTGGACTAATTTTACTTGTACCAATTATTAAAAGAGATTTAAGATGCTCATCAGTTAATTTAGATCTGTAAACATTTTTTGTGTACTTCATTTTGGAGAAGGTCTTCTCACACAAATAAGTAGTACCAAAAACAGAAAACAGCCCACGAGCAAATTTATGCAAATTATCAAATTGTGTCAGTGGAAGACTCTTATAAAATTCCAACAAAGAAGAGTTTTGATATTTGTTCTTAATTATATCACTGCACTGTAGTTCAATCATTTCCATTTGAAGTTCCGGGGCTAGGGTTTCAATGTCAGTATCAAAAGGATCCTGAAAAGTCTTAATTTGATTCGCAAAGGCATCGAAGTCCGAGAAACGAGTCTCAAAATTTATTTTCAAAGCACTCAAAGTTTCGATTGCAAAATCGATAGGAAACAGTCTCAGTGGTGTGGCTGAATATTTCACATGTTTTAAAATGTGAAAAACATTTACTTCGTAGTTGTGATTGAAACAGTATCAATTTCTTCCGGAATGATTTGATATTAGTGTATAAATCAGGAAGATGCTGGTTTTCTCCTTGCAATCTCAAATTCAGTTCGTTCACATGTTTTGTCAAATCAACATAGAATGCTAACTTCCACAGCCATGCGTTGTTTTGTAATTCAGTAAGAGGGCGATGCTTTTCATTCAAAAAAATTTCGATCACTGCTCGAAGTTCAAAAAAGCGCTGAAGGACTTTCCCACAACTAAGCCAACGTACGGCAGTATGATAAGGTAAGTCATTTTCTCCAATCTCTTCAATAAATTGTCGGAATTGTCGGTGATTCAGCCCAAAAGATCTCATAAAATTAACAGTTGATATGACTGGTTTCAGAACTTCAGACATATCCAAACATTTTCCGCACAAAGACTGTTGATGAATGATACAATGTAAGACTAATGGTTTTGAACCACCGTCATTTTCTACAGCCTTTGACACAAGAGCGACCACTCCTTTATCTTTCCCACTCATGTTTTTGCCTCCATCAGTTGTAATACATTTCAAGTTTTTCCATCGAAGGTTCTTTTGATTAATGGCCATTTCAACTCCTTTAAAAATATCTGTACCAGTAGTTGTGCCATGAATACTATACATATCAAGAAGTTCTTCATGCACTTCATAGCTTTTATCTACTCCTCGAATATAAATCAACACCTGAGCAGTATCTGACACATCCGTTGACTCATCCAAGGCCAAAGAAAACCACTCAACATCTCCATTTTTGTCGAACAGTTGAGAGGATATATTTTCAGCGATGTTTTCTACCCTTCGAGCCACAATGTTTGCTGACATACTGACAGTTTTTAATAGATTTACCTTTTCAGGGCACATTTCTTCGGCTGCTGCAATTATGCATTCTTTGATCATTTCTCCATCGGTGAATGGTTTTCCACGTTTTGCAATTTCAAGAGCCACACGAAAGCTGGCACGAGTTGCAGCCTCTTGTTCGGTTTTGAGTTTTGTAAATGAAGATTGCTGCGATTTCAATCCGCGCTTCATAGCTTCGAATTTTTCTGTCCGCAAACTTCCTGTATATTTTGAGTAATTTTGAAAATGTTTTGTTTCATAATGACGTTTAATGTTATATTCCTTGAGAACGGCTATGCTTTCATTGCAAATCAAACATAGCGCCTTGTTACTGGACTCAATTACGAAATACTGAATGTTCCACTCATCTTTGAATTTTCTGCATTCACTATCATTTTTTCGCTTCTTTTCCATACTACTAAATCACACACAAAAGCAACAATTCAAATCAAAATACTGTTACAACGATGTCTTAAACTTAAACACGCACAAACACGTTTTAAGGAGGTACGCACTATTTTATTTCACAACAGTGTCATAGGAACTGACTTGTGGTTGCGCAACTAGCCTTCTTATATATTCCAATTACTGCCATCTAGAAGTGAGTGGAAGACACCAGAACTCTCTCGAACCAACGAGATTACTCTGTACGTGCTATTAGCGCCATCTGTTAGCGATAGAAGGTACTACCAATTTCCGCTTGTGTCCACCAGATGTCGTGTCACGTTACTCCTCATGGCTCGTACTCTACGACTAATCTAGAAATTACAGATAATGACAGGAAAATTAATAATATGCAGTGTTGCCGTTTTGCGGACTTTAGTCCGATTTACAGCCTTTTTTCAACGTTGCGTACTTTTTCGGACTTTTTTTCATCAGTGGACTATTTCACTTTTTACCACCGGCAACAATGATAATATGGTTTTGGCCCTCGGAACTTACTGGAGTAATCAGTATGGCCCTAAGGCTGGAAAGTTTGGAGACCCCTGCCCTAAACGAACAAACAGAAAAATCACACCTCTTCCTCCTTCCGGTCATAACCCCAGAGCAGGCTGGTAAGCAGGTCATCAGCCCACACACGTTTGTTATCCATGGAGGCGAGGGTGCGTTTTCTCTGTTCCACAAGATACAAATGATGGTTGCTGGATTGTATCCTGCACTGTGTATGGGACTTAGCTTTGTCAGTGCGTAAAACCGCTAGGTAGTCGTTTACACTTAGCGATTTTACCACTGCCCTACCTACACCTTTTGCTCTTTTGGCTTCCTTACAATCTAGTGTGCGATAAGCATACGGAGGTCATACCTACGAATTCCGTCATTTTGGAATCACCGCATTCATCTTCTAAAACAACCATTTTCTTCTTACTTTTAACGGGCAGCTGAAACACGTTGTCAGCGCTATACGACGAGGTGTCAAACCAGTCCCTATGTTGCCTCTTGACGTCATAGGGTTGCAGTGGCGAATGTGGTAAATGAATGAGTCCGTATCCATATACAAAAGAGATACGTCCCAAAAATGTTGTTTGGCAAACTCGTAGTGGAATCGATACATGACCGATTTGGAAAAATCTAAAATGACTTGGCCCAAGTAAATGGGCTTATCCATGGTCACACTGGCCTTACTCAATTCAATAGTGGCCAAATCTTCATCGATAATGTTGATCATTTTAAGATTTGGCTTGGCAATGTACCGCTGGGCACTCCACCACCCGTCCCAGACATTAACCAATTTAATGTCACGGTATTTGCGGACATTTTCCGTGGACTTGCCATAGATGCAGTTGTTCATTAATTTAAAAAAATAATTTCAAACTGCTGTGTTGCCATTTGTCGGTGCTCTGTGTTGAGTCGCATGTATGGCTCGAGCCATGCTTTTTGAGCAAAAGAAATACCTCTATGGATTTTCTTCAACACTAAGCCTTGGGCTAGACATTGCACCAACATTTGGATATGTAGCACATACCAATTTTTGTCGTAATGTGTGCCCAAGAGTTTTTCAATTTTCACTCTAATGTCAGGAGGAACCATTTGCTCTAGGCAGAATGGAAAATCGGCATGTTCGTCATACAAGAATGAGGGATATTCAATATCCAGTTCTAACACATATCCCCGGCCTGTTTCTTGGCTGGCCTTGACATCAAATTCTGACACTTGTTTGTCTGTCATCCAAGCAAAATCTCCATAGGGTAGGGGCTGACTCATGCCGTAGCCATACAAATTATTCACGTCATAGTACATTAAGTACGAATCTGATTTGTCTGGTGAATAATCAGGCATGTAGACATTGTTCGCTTCGGAATGGCGCTGGTTAAGCGACACAAAGCCACCGCTAATGCCCTCTTCAAAGAAGAAGACCATGTCTACATTTTTGAGTAAATTCTATTCCACTTCAGTGTATTTCAATGCTGCATCAAAAGAGAGCCCAGAACTCGTATAATAGTGAGCTGGGTCAAGACCATAGATGTGTTGACACAACTCACGGAATTTTTCTAACACATCTTTTAGCAGCAATACATCGAGTTTTAGGTAATGCATAGCATATTCACCTAGCGTCTTGATATCAAACGCTCGGCCAACTTGGCATGCATGCGCATAGTCTTCATCGGAAACGGTACTGCGTGTTAGTTTCGAGTAAAATTTATCTTGTGGTGGGAGAGTTTTTTGCCCTAACACGTCCCAGCTGTTACAGAAATCGTAGGGAATAGTACCTTTCCGAACGCACAATTTAAATTGCTCAGGATCTTGAAAATGCATTCTGGTGTATTTTACTTCCTTTTCATCCAAGCCATGGACCAAATTATCTAGCGAGGATGCCATAAGCATAAAGGAATCCAAAAATCGAATGCAAAAGTTACCCAACCACCATGTCAAGGCTGTAAAAAGCTCGTGGTTTTGGGGTATAATTGAAAATGAGCCTTTGTTGACATGACCCAATTCACGAATCAAAAGTTTAATGTCATAATTGGCCAGATTGTGAAAAATTAATCTGATAAATCGAGGAGCTGAAAAGTTCAAATTGCATTTGCTGTGCGCAGCTCCCCGAAACTCTCCCGTAAAGTGCGAGTGATCACGAACGGTGTCTTCAGCACTGATCAGTGGCTTTTCGCAAATATGGCATGTAGTGGCATGCTCATACTGCTGCTGCTGTTCTAGAGTTAAGCTCATGGGTACTGGGTGGTCCAGTAACTCTTGAACATGATGAGCCAACTTAACAAGTTCATTAGGTACAGCACTCATTTCAGGTTCCGTATTGACCGTGTTTACAATAAGTAAAATCTGAATTTCCCGCCGAATCAATACTTTACTTAATAGAAAACTCTATGGGTACATGTTTCGGAGACCCTCTGTCTCCTTCCTCAGCCCTCTTATGGTACTACAAACATCATAAAACACACTCGAAATCCCCAATAAAACAACATAAAACACACATCATAAATTACAAAACCACAACATATTAAAAACTACGAGCTTAAAAAAGACACTAATTAAAATTCAACAACAACCATAAATAAACCATGCAATGCTCCTCGCATTTTCAGTCATTCAGTCCTTGTTTAGTTTGTGTTTTTGGATACATTAAAATATTGCCTATGCACAACCACTTAATTTGTTCAAAGTGTCTTCAAACTCTAAAATAAATATAATCAATCTATGGAGACTCTTGCGTACGTAGGGCTTGTTGAAAACATCTAGAATTTGCCTATTGTAGATGGACACTTGTTGTTTGAGGTAGGACAACAAATATTATGGTGTTCCCTATCTAGAATACTTAACAACATGCTGTAGTGAAGCGACTGTTGTTTATGAATAGCATTCCAATTAGATAGCTAGTAGAGAATTGAAGACAGTCAATTTAGGGCTTCTTAGATGATGGTTAGCTGACGGTCGGCGGCATCGATTATAATTATTCATTACTATTGTTTTGGTCCTGAAATGAATGAAGTACGTTTTAGAAATTTGAATGCCAAGAATCTAAATGTTTATCAAGTCATCTAACCGGATCAAAAATAAAAATAAAATAAAGACTTACGAGGAACATTAACAAGTTGACACCTCGTCGTATTCGTCTTGGAATGCTGAATAGTTCCAAATATTCTGAAGAAAAAGAACATCAGATAACGCCTTTGTTAGTACGTGTTTCCATAGTTATTGTATGGAAAAACATTCTTATGGATAATTAAAACGGCACAAAGACTTACCGGACATATGTGACCTTGTCAATACCACAACCCTCACAGAGGTCAACTTCAACTGAACAACGCCTGAGACATAACACAGCTGCTCGCTTGCAGTGAATCGGCCTGACGCGGTGGCGGGGATGGGCGACGGGGAGGAGAGGGGGTAAGACATGAGTTTACACCGAGAGGGGGGAGTGGGTGTGTAGTTGGCAGAATTTGAACGAATCGGGAACGTATGAGATAATACCTACTGCGGCGGGGGTTGTGGGGGCGGTTTGCGTTTTTTATTGTTTAAGTAATCTGCTGTTGTAACAAACAATGCGTTGGTTTCAAATTGATTTCGTTTAGATTATTGCATTCATTAGATCTCTGGGAAGTATTGATATGAATATTTTCCAAGATGTTCATGTAGCTGCCCTTAGACGCATAATGAAAGATTGTGACGTCTTTGCTTATGTCGATGAACTATGTCCCGTTTCTTCCATGTGTGTTGCCATGGCTGAGAATTTCCTATGCGTAATGGCCGAAACATGCTCAGCATAACGAGTGCGTTTGCTCCTACCTGTTTGTCCCGTGTAATTTGATCTGCAGAAACTACATCTAAGTTCGTAAACGCCCGATTTCATATACTTATCATTGCATGTTTCGGCCATCTAAACGAAATCAATTTTGAAACCAACGAATTGTTTGATACAATAGCAGATTACTTAAACAATAAAAAACGCAAACCGCCCTCACAACCCCCGCCACAGTAGGTATTATCTCATACGTTCCCGATTCGTTCAAATTCTGACAACTACGCACCCACTCCCCTCTCTCGGTGCAAACTCATGTCTTACCCACTCTCCTCCCCGTCGCCCTTCCCCACCACCGCGTCAGGCCGATTCACTGCAAGCGAGCAGCTGTGTTATGTCTCAGGCGTTGTTCAGTTGAAGTTGACCTCTGTGAGGGTTGTGGTATTGACAAGGTCACATGTGTCCGGTAAGTCTTTGTGCCGTTTTAATTATCCATAAGAATGTTTTTCCATACAATAACTATGGAAACACGTACTAACAAAGGCGTTATCTGATGTTCTTTTTCTTCAGAATATTTGGAACTATTCAGCATTCCAAGACGAATACGACGAGGTGTCAACTTGTTAATGTTCCTCGTAAGTCTTTATTTTATTTTTATTTTTGATCCGGTTAGATGACTTGATAAACATTTAGATTCTTGGCATTCAAATTTCTAAAACGTACTTCATTCATTTCAGGACCAAAACAATAGTAATGAATTTTTATAATCGATGCCGCCGACCGTCAGCTAACCATCATCTAAGAAGCCCTGAATTGACTGTCTTCAATTCTCTACTAGCTATCTAATTGAAATGCTATTCATAAACAACAGTCGCTTCACTACAGCATGTTGTTAAGTATTCTAGATAGGGAACACCATAATATGTGTTGTCCTACCTCAAACAACAAGTGTCCATCTACAATAGGCAAATTCTAGATGTTTTCAACAAGCCCTACGTACGCAAGAGTCTCCATAGATTGATTACATTTATTTTAGAGTTTGAAGACACTTTGAACAAATTAAGTGGTTGTGCATAAACAATATTTTAATGTGTCCAAAGACACAAACTAAACAAGGACTGAATGACTGAAAATGCGAGGAGCATTACATGGTTTATTTATGGTTGTTGTTGAATTTAAATTAGTGTGTTCTTTAAGCTCGTAGTTCTTAATATGTTGTGGTTTTGTAATTTATGATGTGTGTTTTATGTTGTTTTATTGGGGATTTCGAGTGTGTTTTATGATGTTTGCAGTACCAAAAGAGGGCTGAGGAAGGAGACAGAGGGTCTCCGAAACATGTACCCATAGAGTTTTCTATTAAGTAAAGTATTGATTCGGCGGGAAATTCAGGTTTTACTTATTGTTAACAAGTTCATCCTAAAACCATTTCGCACAATCAGGCCCCTGACGGGATTCGTAATAGGATTTTGTGGGGTCATAGGCACACACCACATTAAATCCTATGCCAAAATGTTCATGTTTTTGAATGGGTGTGGTTGAGCTTATGGTGGGATCTGGTTCACATCCCGCCATGGGTGTGGTGTGAGCTTCAAAATCTGCATACTCCACATAGGGGACAGTATCACGCTTATGAATGTTGTTAAATTTCAAAACAGCTTTGTCTCCTTGTGGCAATATCAGTCGCACCACTTCCTGAGAAACGCAATCTACCCTATGGCGTTCCAAAAGCGTAGGGGTATGAAAATATTGCAAGCAACGATCACAAATATGCTTTTTTCCATTATGATTGGACACTTAACTGCTTAGCAATCTACTCAAATTATTAATGATGCAATAGTGTTTCACCTCTCGCTCAGACAAATATAAAAGATGAATGTGGTGTCATTTCGGTTCTTTTGCGGCATAAAGAGGACCCACAATCTCATCACCATCAAGGCCATACACCATGAACGAAAAGTCCTGGTTATCTTGTTCAAACCTATGGATCTCGGTTAAGTCCATAGGGAACGATACCCTACTTAAATTCAAATTTTGTTTTAATTCTTCAAACTTGGCCTTGTACATTCCTGGCCTGTAACAATGCTGTTGTACTGGCTGCAAATACGCGGCCACAGACCACAGGAAACATTCATTGTCACGGTTCTTTATATTGACCACAGCCTTTTTCGATGCTATTGCTGGTGGTGTTTTAATAAAACTAGACCCAGCATTCAACGGATTGAATTGACAAATGTTAATTTGTAGGTGATGGATTTTGTCTAATGCTAAACCACTGGGTCCTTGTTGCAGTTTGACAAATTTTGTTAGAAAGGCATTTATCACATTGGATTGATACCACTCTTTCAGATTATCTGCTATCAAAAGCTCTTGCATTTGACTGCCAATATAATTTTTTTAATGCTCACCGTCCTTGTTTTTATATATGAAATCGCACACGAGTTGTGTATTGACCTTTAAAGCCCTATGCAACCTTTGAGCAGTACAAATTTTACCTTTAAAAAATTCAAAACACGTTTCCACAAATTCTTTCGGGATTAAACTTTCTCCTACATTAACCACTCGGCCAGAGCAAACACGGAATTTGAAACATGACCCAGGGGGTTCCCAAGTTAACCTATCGACAACGGTAAACGGCATAATTTTTATAATAAAACAATCTCATTCAAGTTTTCAGCTGTAGACCGTCTGGTAAACGATGGTTGCACTCTCGCTCGTTCCTGGTTCAGCAGTGGTTGAGGTATTAGCAGCAGTTATAGTGGTCAAGGTTTTCCAACACTCTAAAAAGAAATAAAATAAACCACCATGAGTATATCAATACCAAATAGCACCTTTGTACAGCCTAAAACAATATCATCAACAGGTTATATATACATATATAAGAAAACAAATCCTTACCTTGCTCTTTTTAAAAGCCTTGCTTTTGTCTTCTTGTAGGCTGGGGTAAAATGGTTTCCGTCTGTTTTTCGCCTGAACAACAGGTATACAGATTATCTAAAACAAACAAAAATAAAACAAACCATTAATAAAATTGTAAACCAATAATAATTTAAACATTTATTAGCATAAAATAAACCAAACAGCATTTAATGATAAACTTACCTCAAATAAATAACATATCCAATATCGTCACAAACTGCATTGAGCACACGAATCTGTTCACCTTTCACACTGTTTAACACGGATAATACAGATTCTATGTGCAGAGTGTAACGTTTAAATCAGGAATGACGCACAATGCGCCATGACAACTACAAGACTTCCTCACAAACCCCTCTCCTCCCCGCTCTTCAGGCCCCTCCCTTCCCCCCTCACCGCTGTTGCCAAGCTCTTGGCATAGCAATCACGGGATTCCATGACCTGTGTGCAAGTTTCCCTCCTCTCCCCTCCCCTTCTGTCTGCGGTCCACTGCTGTGGCTCTGCTCTGCTGGCTGGCCGTTATCACCTTTTACAGAGTTGCCAGATTGTTCCACCTGTTATCGCTAGCCAGCAGTGTTGTCCGCTCCCGCACACATTCCATTCTCTTAGCCGGCTCTCAGCCGGCCAACCAGCCTCCAGCAGATTTTCTGTTTGCCGTTCTGGCTGCCAGTCAGACATACAAAGCAAGTTCTTGTTGTTAATTATAAAAGCCTCACTTTCATTCACATCATACAATTATTTTCATTTGTCATGTTACAGATCAGCAATTACTAACATGTTTAAAGATCACCATGAGGTATTTTGAAATATTCGCCTTCATCTGTCTGTCATGGGAAAAAGTCGGAAAGCGACCCCTCGTCCTGTCGCCCCCTCGAAATAGCCATTTGCTGTATTCACCGTGGCCGGCGACAGGCTCGTTGAAACACACCATAGCGGAATCATCTTTCTGTCTACGACCACTTTTCATTTTTAAAAATTTAAATCATTATTTAAAATAATAATATTATATTCAGCGTTAGGCTCCTGTGTAAAAAATAACGATCACATTGGAAACAGGGCGTCAAACCGAGTCCTTGGGCACTTCGTATACGTCTGTAATATGATTGGTTCGCGAGATATAACAAAAAGTTTAAAATCACGGTTTTACCCCAAAATGGGTTTTCGCTTCTACTCGACACAGGTATCGTCAGCAAGAGGGCAACGCGACAAATAATAATGACATGTCAACTTTTGTTCTAGTCTTAGGCGTTCCCGAGATATTACCAAAAATGTCAAAACAACATGTTTACCATAAATTGCATTTCCAAATTCCACCAATTTTAAAAAATAAACTCACCATCACATAGAGCGGAAAAATACCATCTAAATGACCCCTCTATCAACCCTAGTCCTCCCCCACCACCTAACTCTTTTCCAACATAGCCATACGTATTTAAGCACGCACGCGACTGTGAGTAGAACTGTCATTCTAACACTACTGCACAGCTTTTGTCCTAGAGACTTGAAATTTATTATGGCGGTAGAGGGGGTAGGGACCTTTCATTTATGTCAAACAAACTTTTTTGTAAACTTCCTAGTTTACAAAATATAAGCATTTCAAAATTGGTTTTTTTTAATGTAAAAGATAAAAAAGTTTTATTACAAAAATAAAGATCGTAGAGACCGTTCATTTAAGCCTATATAGCACTCTTTACAATGTTTGGTTTTCAAACTATCGCCTACTTTCAAAAACAAAACAAAACAAAGTTTTAAAAAAATATATAATAAGTGGTCCATAGGGAAACAGGACGTCACTCCGAGTCCTATGACACTTCATTTGTTAAAATTCGACCATGGGTTCGCCAGATATTAATTATTTAACACGATCACCGCCCGAGCAACTCCGGGTGGCTTAGAACTCTCCTTACTAACCTACTCTCGAGGAAGGTTTCTGAAGAAAAACATTCCTTTATGACTAAAAGAAGCTGAGAAGTAACGATTTCAGTGAATTGCATCAAAGAAAACCCTACCGCCCTTGCGTGCGCCTTTTAAGTTTACGTTGGGAACCGTTAACAATAACCATATACTATGAGTTACAGGATTGTTCGCAATGAAAAGTTCTACAAAAAAGTCCGCGACAGCGTATCTCTATCTTTAATACATCGCCCACTATAATTGTTTTACGTTGGCAGTTCTTCCAACAATCTCCATGCAGTGGAAATTTAAATTACTAGATTATAAGTGAGTTTACGAGCTAGCGAGCGAGCCTATGACCACAGCTTCGGGCAGCATCAAACTGTCAAGTCGTGTCAAGTAGACTTCAGACAAGAGTATACTGTATGAGTTTGGAGTTTCGCTGTTCACCTCGGCTTTTCTGAATTGCGTCTGGGACCTGCCGTCCGTGCGCCTTTTAAGCTTACGCTGGGTAAACCGTCAAAGATACAGAGTTGCTAGTTAAGTACAGGGTCATTATCTTTTTGCGCCCCGTGTATAAACACGTGTTTTTAGGCTACTTTCTATTTTTGCAAAAAAAATGAATGTAGCCTTATGAGATCTACACAGGGCCAAAAGTTGTGTGTCTGTCTGTCTGTCTGTCTGTGTGTGAGTGTGAGTGTGTGTACTCCGTATGTCTGCCCCCCTCCCCTCTATCAAGTCAAACACGGTGAAACCGAATTGAACGAAATTTGGTACAGAGGTAACACTAGCAAAGGGCACCTCAGTGTCATATTGTAAATCGCCGCCATCCTTACCAAAACTGAATGGCAGCCACTCAAACGTTCAAAACGTAAAATCAAATTACGACTGAACTAATCGTCCGATCTCTACCAAATTTGGTAACAACATACCTTTATATTGGACGCGTCTTTCGCCCAGTCTACAAGGCCATCAGCCGTACTATTTCAGGATGGCAGCCGTGTGAATTATGCAACCATTATAATCAATAGCTTTCGACCCACCGATTCCGATTATCGAGCCAAGGGTGGTTTAAGCTATCCTAAAGGACGTGATCCGTTATTAATTATAATTTAATATTACAATATTACACGGTATGAGTAGCTTAAAAGAGCTGAGCCGTCTCTGTCACATAACAAGATGGCAGCTGACCTCTTCTGCCTGTCCTATATTTTAGTAGTTTTAGTATGTTGTATGCGATATAGCCTACTGATAGAAATAATATAACTTGGTATGAAATGATTTATAATGAAGATGTACTGCAGTGAAGAAATCGTTTATTTCAATACATTATGTGCTAATACGTTGTATATAAGTCAGTTAATAACACTCAGAATCTAAGGTGAAGTTTGGCTCTAGGCTACAGCGTTAGTCTCTCATGCGGTTGAATGGGGATCGAATACTACTAGAGTTAAGTTTTCTTTTCTTACTCGCATTCTTTTACAAATGATGTGCACGAGCTCTTTGCACATATACTTAATAAAATGTATTTTAGCTCTAAGGGGAGGCTAGTGTATACACTCGTTTATTAATAAACACAGCCCCAGCATCGCACATAAGGAGAATAGAAGAACAAGATAAGTCATCAACCACAGCCTTCTCAATGCCTCTGTACGATGTTGTCCTCTTGCGGATTACGTGGGAAATTTTTCCAAACATTCTGCTTTGTAAATCGCTGGCCTCCTGAAATATTGCAATTTTGTATTACTTCAACTTGTAGCCATGACCGCACTCCGATTACATTTAGCACTGCCAGCTGGATTGCCTCCCTCCTGGCTGCTTTAAACTACCTGCTCATTCAACACTCAGAAGCGTACAAGAAATACATTAATTCACTGCTAGGTTGCAGCACCAACCTACTGTGATCGCCGCGGATTTTTAAAGGTGAAGATAGCCAAAACGAAGGATTCTTAAGTTTGGAGGCTTAATATCGAGATTAACGGACGTGAATGCATTATAATAAGTTAGTAGTTTTGTTATGCAATAATCATTAAGTATATAATATTGATTTTGACACTTACTGACTGATTATCAACATAAAAGAAAACAAACAATACATGGTGGTGGAGGTGATTGTTTTAGGGACGAGGACAAAGAGTTATAAGTATACCCATACATTTAGGAGAAAGTAGGCTATAAGTTCTTTCCTGAACATCTTGTTTTTGTTTTTTGTTTTCATTACGAATGGAAACATAAACGTCTATTCAGTCAATAACACTGGATGATTTATTTAAATGTTCGAACTAAAAAAAATATTTAAGATAGCACAAAGGGGAAAAGGTGGTAAGAAAGAGGTAACAATTATTATTATTTATTATTTTATTATTAAATCGTTACAAATACACACATTTTACAAAATTCAGAATTACTGTACACATTTTATGAATTTCCTTACACTTCCTACTCATTGTTTAACCTGTAAATTTACAATTATTATTAAATTATATTGTTACAATATGATAAAGACAGGTCGAAATAGGATATCAAATTCATACAGAGCAGGAAGAGATATCACATATGCCATTAAAAGGTGAAACGTTGTGTGTGGCATGCTTATCATTGATTACTATTTCTAACAAGAAGTTCCGTGACGAAATAAAGATCCTACTTTTCTTAAAATTTGATTCATACCATTGATTAATCTATATGGATCTATCTAGAATATGGACGAAATTAAATTGGTAATATAGACATTCCTAATTAGTTCGAAATACTGTATACCTGCCATAATGTAGCCTAATAGAGAACTACAGTTGGCAGCCCTGGTGACTGAATATATTCGTAGTTCCATCTCTTAAGCTACAGAATACAAAATTTGGTTGAAGCCCAATGGATAGCATGGACGTTACATGCAGTTAAACATTGGATCCAACAGCAAGCGTAAAATCATGCTGGCAACAATGACATACATGTATTGGTCAGAAATAATCTGAAATAATATGATGTATTGTTGTGTAAATTTTGAATGAAATACATTAGTTAGTATAGTCTAGAAGTTACATGCATTTTAAAATTGGACCTATCAGCATGTTGACAGCACTGACGTAGGCCTATATTAGTTACTCCAAATTAATCTAGAATGCCAGCTACTATACGTGTGCAAAGTTTAGAGCTATTGGCTTGCATACTTTATGATTTATTGATATTAGGGTAACGAAAATAGAGACAGAATTTATTAACAGTTGGCAGCCCTGGTTACTCTTAAGAATCGCCATAGTCATATCTGTTATGGTACACATAGCACACACGAAATTTGGTTGAAATCCAAATGATAGTATAAAAGTTACATGTATTTAAAGTTGGATCTCTCAGCAGGCTAAGAATCATGTTGGTAGCACTGACGTATATAAGTTACTCCAAATTAATTTAGAATGTCAGGTACTATACGTGTGCATAGTTTAGAGCTGTCGGCTTGCATACTTTCTGATATATGGGTATTTGGATAAAATAAAATTGAGAGCATTTATTAACAGTTGGTAGCCCTGGTGGCTCTTAAGAATTCGCTCAGTCATATCGTTTATGTACACATAGCACATACGAAATTTGTTTGAATTCCAATTGATAGTGTAGATGTTATATGCATTTAAAAATTCGACCTATCAGCAGGCTTATAATCATTTTGGCAACACTGCCATGTCCTCCTGAAAATTAAACTGAAATATTACTATCAATACGTGTGCCAATTTTGAAATAGCTCCCATTCATACCTTCCAAGATATCCAACATGGAGCTCAAATTTCAATTGCGATTTTTCATCAGTTGGTAGCATTGACATCATTTTCAAATATGGCCGTGAGATATTCAGGTATAGATCTTTACTCCTGCCAAATTTTGTTTCGATTGCTGCAGCCGTTTAGGAGTTGATAGTGGGGGACACACACACAGCCAGATAGACAGACAGACAGACAGAAGGACAGACAGACAGACAGACAGACACACATTTGCCCGATCTCATAAGTCTACTTTTTCCTCATTTTTGCAAAATGTGAAAAGTAGGCTAAAAATTGTATAATGGCTTAGCCCAGTGGTTCTTAACCGGTGGTCCGCGGACCAAAGGTGGTCCGCGAGTGCCTCGGGAGTGGTCCGCGGGAGAAAAGGGTCCACCAGCAAGTATAAAAAAGTGGCCAATAGATGGGGATTTCGGAAACGATGTGCATTGAACGAGAATTGTCCGAATGTATTCGCGGCGATGACTATCTGTGTTTGAATTGAAATATCCTTAAAAATAAGGGTTATTTAGGAAGGGTTACAACTGATAAGGTGTATTGGGGGAGGGGGTGCTCCATACATGATTCAATTTTAGGCTGAGTGGTCCGCAGACTTCTACGGGTTCAGAACCACTAGGCCTTAGCCGAATAACACGTTCTATGTAAATGATGTATAAGCCTACACTAAAAAATAATGAATAAGAAGGAAAATTGTATTTGTGTTTGTATATACTTGTAGGCTCAACTAATTATATTTTCAATTTTAATTCTGTTTTCTCTGAGAAAATGTTTTATATGCATCTTCAGGTTTGCATGATTTCCTTTAAATTCTTTTAATTTAATTGGGAGAATGTTATATAATTTAGGTGAGAAATACAGAAAGTTACGTTTGGCTATACTTAACTTAGGTTGATATAAAATAGAGTTATTTTCTGTAATACTTCTGGTTTCATACCCGTGACTAACAACTTGAATTCTATTTCTATCTTTAAAAATGTATTTATATATTTCAAAAGCATACAATTGTTTAATGTTGAAGACCCTTGTCTCAGCATACAGTCTCATAGTCGGATATAATCTATCTTTCTTCAACATAATTCGCAGTATGAGATTCTGCACTATCTGAACACTTTTTAGTACATTTTCATAGGCGCCTCCCCAGGCAAGAATACCATATGTAAGAACTGACTGGACTAGAGCATGGTAGATGTCTCTTATTAATTTGTAATTGACAATATGTTTTAAATTGTGTAATATATAGATTTTTCTTCTTATTTTACTTGTAATGTGTTTGCATTGGCTTTTCCATTTCATGTCACTATCTATAAATAATCCCAGATACTTAACTGTATCCACTTTATCTATTTTAGGACAGTCACAGTTCTGATTACAGTTCAAACTGTGTATGTTTAGTTCATTAAAATCATCTTCAACTGCTTTTAAACTGAATCTTACGAACTTTGATTTAGTTATATTTAAAATAATTCGTTACCATCTAGCCATATCTTTAACATTTTCAATGCAGCAGTTGCAATTTGTTTTTACATTTCCCCATGTTCTACCTTCAACACAAACCACCGTATCCTCTGCGTATGATATGACATTAACATTTTCAATTCCATGTATAGATGATTCAATATCTTATATATAAAAGTTAAAGTCTGTATGTATGTATGTATGTGGGTGGGTGGGTCTGTTCCGTATACAAATCTACACCGTTCCACCAATCTCAACCAAATTTTGCATACACATAGTTTAGGACCCAGAAGGAACCGCTGGCTACATGAATTTTCGATAGTCGTTCTCATTCTTCTGATTTCGGCCCTTTTGTACTCAAGCACGGGCTAATCAAATCATAAAATATACTCATGAAGGAATGGCAAGGCAGATAGTTTCCATGGCAACATAGCTCAAGTCGAGACACGGCCGACTGGATGCCAGTTGCGCTCTGCACTACCGGTATAGAAAATGAGGATCTTTACTTGAAATCCAGTTAGTTACTCAACTGCTCACACAGCACTGTCAACCGAGTTTAGCATAACAAAGACTCATTCGTTCATCACGAAATCTCAGAAACCACGGAACGGATTGGAATGAAATTTGGTATGCAGCTTCATCAAGGACCGCAAATACTCACTAAGAGAGGATTTTTGTATATTCAGGTTCTAAAGAGGTGTTAAGGGGGTAGACCTGCATTTCATTGAATAGCAATATCTCCCGATTGGTTTCATTGGGGGATGTGATACTCGGCATATAAACTCATCATTAAAAATAAGAACACACGTGCCTGATCGGTTTTTCGATGTGGTGTATATTATGAGGTGAAAGGGGTGAAAAGTGGGGATTGAAAGATTCCTAACGGAGCGTGTATCTCTTAAACGACATAGGCGAGGAGTTTGAAACTCAGCGGGGAAAAAAATCAACATTAAAAGAAGTAAATATGTGTTTGACCGTTTTTTCATAAATCCAATTTGAGGGGCCCATGGGGAGGGGTGAAATTCTGGGGGGGGGGGACAGGAAAGAAAATGTCCTAACTGATTGACTGACTGACTCACTCATCAAACTCAGGGAAAAAAACTGCTTTAAAGTAAGTAAATAGCCGTTCGACAGTTTTTTTTTCATAAATCAAATTTAAGGAGTTCATGGGGAGGGGTGAAATTCTGAAAAAAGAAAATTGAAAAAAATTGTTCTGACTCACTCAATCACTCATCATCGCCAGCCAAAATTATTGAAGTTAGAAACATGACAGTTTGGGGATATGTTCATTGTATGTCAAAACCGTCTACTATAAGGATTTTCGGATATTCAGGTTCTAATCGGGTCTTAAGGGGGTTAAACCTGCATTTCATTGAATAACAATATCTCCCGATTGGTTTCATTGGGGGATGTGATACACGGCATATAAACTCATCATTAAAAAGTAAGAAGACACGTGTCTGAGGGTTTTTCGATGTGGTGTATATTATGAGGTGAAAGGGGTGAAAAGTGGGGATTGAAAGATTCCTAACGGAGCGTGTATCTCTTAAACGACATAGGCGAGGAGTTTGAAACTAAGCGGGAAAAAATCAGCATAAAAATTAAGTAAATATGTGTTTGACCGTTTTTTCATAAATTCAATTTAAGGGGCCCATGGGGAGGGGTGAAATTCTGGGTGGGGGTGGGGGGACAGGAAAGAAAGTATCCTTACTGATTGACTGATTGACTCACTCATCAAACTCAGGGGGAAAACTGCTTTAAAGTAAGTAAATAGCTTTTCGACAGTTTTTTTATCAATCAAATTTAAGTGGTTCATCGGGAGGGGTGAAATTCTGAAGAAAAAAAATGAAAGAAAATGTCCTGACTCATTCACTCACTCATCATCGCCCAGCCAAAAATATTGTAGTTGGAAACATGGCGTTTCGGGGATATGTTCGTTGTATGTCAAAACCGTACACTAAAGGAGGATTTTTGGATATTCAGGTTCTAAAGGGGTCTTAAGGGGGTTAAACCTGCATTTCATTGAATAACAATATCTCACGAGTGGTTTCATTTGTGGATGTGATACTTGGCATATAAACTAATCATTAAAAATAAGCAGACATGTGTCTAAGGGTTTTTCGATGTGGTGTATTATTATGAGGTGAAAGGGGTGAAAAGTGGGGGTTGAAGGATTCCTAACGGAGCGTGTAGTCCTATCTCTTAAACGACATAGGCGAGAAATTTGAAAATCAGCGAAAAAAATCAGCTTAAAAAGTAAGTAAATCGGTGTTCGACCGTTTTTTTTTCATAAATTAATTTAAGGGGCCAACGGGGTGGGGTGAATTTCTGGGGGAAGAAAGGAGAGAAAGTGTCCTAACTGACTGACTAACTCACTCACTCATCAAACTCAGGGGGAAAAGACAGCTTAAAAAATAAGTTAATAGGTGTTCAAGCGTTTTTTCATCAATCCAATTTAAGGGGCCCATGGGGAGGGGTGAAATTCTGGGGGGGGGGGGGGACAGGAAAGAAAGTGTCCTAACTGATTGAATGAGTGACTCACTCATCAAACTCAGGGGAAAAACTGCTTTAAAGTAAGTAAATAGCCGTTCGACAGTTGTTTTTTTCATAAATCAAATTTAAGGAGTTCATGGGGAGGGGTGAAATTCTGAATAAAGAAAATTGAAAAAAAATGTTCTGGCTCCCTCAATCACTCATCATTGCCAGCCAAAATTATTGAAATTAGAAACATGACAGTTTGGGGATATGATCATTGTATGTCAAAACCGTCTACTATAAGGATTTTCGGATATTCAGGTTCTAATCGGGTCTTAAGGGGGTTAAACCTGCATTTCATTGAATAACAATATCTCCCGATTGGTTTCATTGGGGGATGTGATACACGGCATATAAACTCATCATTAAAAAGTAAGAAGACACGTGTCTGAGGTTTTTCGATGTGGTGTATATTATGAGGTGAAAGGGGTGAAAAGTGAGGATTGAAAGATTCCTAACGGAGCGTGTATCTCTTAAACGACATAGGCGAGGAGTTTGAAACTCAGCGGAAAAAAATCAGCATAAAAATTAAGTAAGTATGTGTTTGACCGTTTTTTCATCAATTCAATTTAAGGGGCCCATGGGGAGGGGTGAAATTCTGGGTGGGGGTGGGGGGACAGGAAAGAAAGTGTCCTTACTGATTGACTGATTGACTCACTCATCAAACTCAGGGGGAAAAACTGCTTTAAAGTAAGTAAATAGCTTTTCGACAGTTTTTTTTATCATACAAATTGAAGTGGTTCATCGGGAGGGGTGAAATTCTGAAGAAAAAAAATGAAAGAAAATGTCCTGACTCATTCACTCACTCATCATCGCCCAGTCAAGAATATTGTAGTTGGAAACATGGCGTTTCGGGGATATGTTCGTTGTATGTCAAAACCGTACACTAAAGGAGGATTTTTGGATATTCAGGTTCTAAAGGGGTCTTAAGGGGGTTAAACCTGCATTTCATTGAATAACAATATCTCACGAGTGGTTTCATTTGTGGATGTGATACTTGGCATATAAACTAATCATTAAAAATAAGCAGACATGTGTCTAAGGGTTTTTCGATGTGGTGTATTATTATGAGGTGAAAGGGGTGAAAAGTGGGGGTTGAAGGATTCCTAACGGAGCGTGTAGTCCTATCTCTTAAACGACATAGGCGAGAAATTTGAAAATCAGCGAAAAAAATCAGCTTAAAAAGTAAGTAAATCGGTGTTCGACCGGTTTTTTTTTCATAAATTAATTTAAGGGGCCAACGGGGTGGGGTGAATTTCTGGGGGAAGAAAGGAGAGAAAGTGTCCTACCTGACTGACTAACTCACTCACTCATCAAACTCAGGGGAAAAATCTGCTTTAAAGTAAGTAAATAGCCGTTCGACAGTTTTTTTTTCATAAATCAAATTTAAGGAGTTCATGGGGAGGGGTGAAATTCTGAAAAAGAAAATTGAAAAAAATTGTTCTGACTCACTCAATCACTCATCATCGCCAGCCAAAATTATTGAAGTTAGAAACATGACAGTTTGGGGATATGTTCATTGTATGTCAAAACCGTCTACTATAAGGATTTTCGTATATTCAGGTTCTAATCGGGTCTTTAGGGGGTTAAACCTGCATTTCATTGAATAACAATATCTCCCGATTGGTTTCATTGGGGGATGTGTTACACGGCATATAAACTCATCATTAAAAAGTAAGAAGGCACGTGTTTGAGGGTTTTTCGATGTGGTGTATATTATGAGGTGAAAGGGGTGAAAAGTGGGGATTGAAAGATTCCTAACGGAGCGTGTATCTCTTAAACGACATAGGCGAGGAGTTTGAAACTCAGCGAAAAAAAATCAGCATAAAAATTAAGTATGTGTTTGACCGTTTTTTCATAAATTCAATTTAAGGGGCCCATGGGGAGGGTGAAATTCTGGGTGGGGGTGGGGGGACAGGAAAGAAAGTGTCCTTACTGATTGACTGATTGACTCACTCATCAACCTCAGGGGGAAAAACTGCTTTAAAGTAAGTAAATAGCTTTTCGACAGTTTTTTTTATCAATCAAATTGAAGTGGTTCATCGGGAGGGGTGAAATTCTGAAGAAAAAAAATGAAAGAAAATGTCCTGACTCATTCACTCACTCATCATCGCCCAGCCAAAAATATTGTAGTTGGAAACATGGCGTTTCGGGGATATGTTCGTTGTATGTCAAAACCGTACACTAAAGGAGGATTTTTGGATATTCAGGTTCTAAAGGGGTCTTAAGGGGGTTAAACCTGCATTTCATTGAATAACAATATATTACGAGTGGTTTCATTTGTGGATGTGATACTTGGCATATAAACTAATCATTAAAAATAAGCAGACATGTGTCTAAGGGTTTTTCGATGTGGTGTATTATTATGAGGGGAAAGGGGTGAAAAGTGGGGGTTGAAGGATTCCTAACGGAGCGTGTAGTCCTATCTCTTAAACGACATAGGCGAGAAATTTGAAAATCAGCGAAAAAAATCAGCTTAAAAAGTAAGTAAATCGGTGTTCGACCTTTTTTTTTTTTCATAAATTAATTTAAGGGGCCAACGGGGTGGGGTGAATTTCTGGGGGAAGAAAGGAGAGAAAGTGTCCTAACTGACTGACTAACTCACTCACTCATCAAACTCAGGGGGAAAAGACAGCTTAAAAAATAAGTTAATAGGTGTTCAAGCGTTTTTTCATCAATCCAATTTATGGGGCCCATGGGGAGGGGTGAAATTCTGGTAAAAATAATTGAAAGAAAATGTCCTGTCTGACTCACTCACTCATCACGCCCAGCGAAAACTATTAAAGTTGGAAACATGAAATTTTGGGAATATGTTCGCTGTATGTCGAAAACGTCAACTAAGGAATGATTCTTGTTTATTCGGGTTTTAAAGAGGTGTTAAGGGGGTAAACGTGCATTTCATTGAATAACGATATCTCATGATTTGTTTCTTTGGGGATGTGATATTCGGTATACAAACTAATCATTAAATATAATCAGACATATGTCTAAGTGTTTATCGATGTGGTGTATATTATGAGGTGAAAGGGGTGAAAATTGGGGGTTGAGGGATTCTTAACAGAGCGTGTATTTCTGAAATGACATAGGCGAGAAGTTTGAAATTCGGCGGGAAAAACAGCTTAAAATATAAGTAAATAGGTGTTCGACCGTTTGTTCATAAATCCAATTTAAGGGGCCCTTGGAGAGGGGTGACATTCTGGAGAAAAAAAAAACAGGAAAGAAAGTTTCCTAACTGATTGACTCACTTACTCACTCATCAAACTCAGGGGGAAAACAGCTTTAAATAAGTAAATAGGTGTTCGACCGTTTGTTTCATAAATCCAATTTAAGGGGTTCATGAGGAGGGGAGAAATTATCAAAAATAAATGAAAGAAAATGTCCTGACTGACTCACTCACTCATCATCGCCCAGCCAATTTTTTTTGTTGTTGTCGTGTAGCCTCCTGAGAGGCCGAGTGCAGGTCTTTCTAGTCGACGCCCGTGGGCGACCTGCGCGTCGGGAGTCAAAATTATTGAAGTTAGAAACATGAAATTTTGGGGATATGTTCGTTCTATATCGAAAACGTCCACTAAGGAAAGAGTTTTGGATATTCAGGTTCTAAAGAAGTGTTAAGGGGGTAAACGTGCATTTCATTGAAGAACAATATCTCACGAGTGGTTTCATTTGGGGATGTGATACTTGGCATATATACTAATCATTAAAAATAAGCTGACACATGTCTAATGGTTTTTCGATGTAGTGTATAATGATGATGTGAAAGAGATGAAAAGTGGGGGTTGAAAGATTCCTAACGGAGCGTGTATCTCTTAAGCGACATAGCCAAGGCGTTTGAAACTCGGAGGAAATCAATCAGCTCAAAAATAAAAAATAAAATAAAATAAATATGTGTTCGACCGTTTTTTCATAAATGCAATTTAAGGGGCCTATGGGGAGGGGTGAAATTCTGGAAGAAAAACGTCCACTAAGGAAGGATTTTTGGATGTTCACTCTCATGCGACCAACCAAAACTATTAAAGTTAGAAGAATGATATTTTGGGGATATGTTTGTTGTGTGTCGAAAACGTCTACTAAGGAGGGATTTTTGGATATTCAGGTTCTAAAGGGGTGTTAATGGGGTTAAACCTGCATTTCATTGAATAACAATATGACACGACTATGACGCGAGCGAAGCGAGGCTAAAAATGGGATGGTGTGTGTCTGTGTATTACTCAATCACGCAAGTACCACTGGTCCGATTTACATGAATTTTACATGGAAGTAGCTGATTTACTTGGTTAACATATAGGTTACTTTTGATTTCAATACTTTGCACTATTTAAAGATGGCGACCATTTTAGTGACGTCACTACACCCTTTGGTTTCAAAATTTCATATTTCCATTTCAAATAAAAAGAGAACGCTAAGAAATAGCAAACTTTTGATGGCATATACGGGGTTTAAAATTACATTTTCTATCCGAAAGGTATCTCCTACGGTTAGCGAGTAAAACCTAAATTTGTGCTATAAAACACGGTCAACGTTGAGCGGTGTAGTTGGACAAATTGTTCCATCCTTAATCTCCCTCTGCGCAGCACCTCGCCTATCCCCTATTTTAACTGTCACCTTCAAATTTTAATTTATTTATGACGCGTAGCGAAGCAAGGGTACTTCAGCTAGTCGTTGATAAAAATCAAAAATAATAATGGACCCAGCACTGTGCCTTGTGGTATTCCTCTTTTCACTCTTAGAGGTAGACTTGTATCATAATGTATCATAATGAGGGTAATTATAACACTATTTTTATTTTCATTATGAAACAGTTTCTCCCGCCAATCAGAGCTCAAGAGAAAAAGTGTGTAACCAATTAGGTAAGGATAACATCGCACCTGCGCTGACTTCCATGACCTTCTATTTTAAATTTCACTGCGTGGCTAGTGTCATAGTGGGGTATTTAAGGAGGCCATGGTCAAATACAAGGTATTCTCTGCGTCAAATGTGCTCTGTTCAGTACATAAAACTGGCGAAATCTCGACAGATATTTATGTTCGAACATAAAATAGTTATAATTATCGTCGAACATAAATAGTCGTATGCAACTCGCCTATAATGGTAATTAAGACACTTGTTTTGGAAATTATAAAACTCACTTCGCTCTTTTTATAAACATACTCGTGTCTTAATTATTGCCATTATAGGATCGTTGCATAATGTACTACTGTATTATTACACAAATTGGTGTAATTTTCGGGTACTTATCATCTTCGAATAAATCGCTATTTGTACTGTTCGATTTATTTTAATAATCAACTATTCGAAATACTGAAGTCCTTCGAATGTTCGATAGATTCAAACATCCGAAGTATTCGGACATCCGCATTGTTCGAATTCTGGATTAATTTATTCAATTTTCGAATAGGTGAATATTCGAAGTACCGTAGTTGTTTTAATGGAATATTCGAATGATATATATGGTCCTAATACACATTCAGGAAGTCAGAGTGAGACAATTGACAATCAATAAGTAACCTACCGATCAAAATTATACTTACGTTAGATCCTAAAATTTTGTCACTAGATCTCTGTGAATTATTTTCTCAACATGTACTGTACAGTGTACATTTTGTCCACCTCGTAGAGCAGTGGCTAGCATACTTGGCTGTCACACCCGAGGTCCGTATTCGATTCCTGGCTTTACCAAGGAATTTAATTCTGGTCTGAGGGCTGGAATGGGATACACTCATCCTCGTGAGGAAGAACTGAGAAGAGGTGGGTTCGATTTACTCCTCAGCCATCCTTGAAGTGATTTTCCGTGGTTTCACACTTCTACTCCAGAAAAATGCTGGGATGATTACTGATTCAATGCCATAGCCGCCTCCTTCCCAATCCTCACGCCAATTACAAATACACACACATACACTATTACAGACACCTCAACAGGTAATCAGACTTTTAAAATACAGATTAACTTATCAGACTTTTTAAAAATAAATAATTCAAAAAACGCCTGAGAGAAGGAATCACATAGTATTAAGAAGCCGCCCAGAAGCCTATGAATGGCAAGATCTTTGTGGATGTCTTGAAGAATATCCGGTGCAAGGTAAAGCCGGAAGACAGTGAGACGGGCATACGGTCAATCTGAAGAACTGTAGCTGGAGCAATTCTTCTAGAATTCAATAAAGCCACACAAAACGAGAAAAGGGACAATTTTAATAAGTCTCTTCGAGATGCCCTTGGATAGGATGGCGAAGTGAGGGCTTTGATCTGTTGTACTACACTAGGAAGACTTCCAGCGAAGTGAGTCCCGAGCATATTACAGAGGTTTTTAAAAGAAAATACAAGTGTATATGCCACCCTTCCTCTGCTTTCAAAGGAATGATGGAACTTTAGCAACCTCAAACGAAGAAAACTATGAGCTTCTTGCCGAATACTTCGACAAACTTCTAAATGTGAAAAATCAGTTCACCCTATCAGAACCAGCAAATCAACGTGCCAAAACCTGCCATCTTCTCCCCCCGGACCGTGATGAGATCAAACGCCACATAGGAAGGCTGAAAAACAACAAGGCCTCTGGCGAAGACTCCTTGATAGCGGAACTATCGAAATATGCCCCGGATGAAGTAATAGACGTCTTGCATAAGACCATCATTGACATATGGGAGAAAGAACAACTGCCGGAGGACTGGAAGGTAGCTTTAATCCATCCTTTACATAAGAAAGGAAATATTAAAGATGTAAACAACTATCGTGGTATCTCATTACTCCCAGTAGCGTACAAGATTCTATCGTTATCTATCCTAGAACGACTAGAACAAAAAGTTGAATGTTCGCTTGGAGAATACCAAGGAGGTTTTCGGAAAGGCTGATCAGCAGCAGAGCAGATTCATAATCTTAAAACTATAATAAGATATCATATGCTGAGAGGCCGAACATACGTGTGCACTTTTGTAGACTTCAGAAAGGCGTACGACTCCATTGATCGCGATGCGTTGCTTCAAATAATTGCAGAAATGGGAGTTGACGAAAAACTGCTAGCGGTAATACGAGCAACCCTGACAAATACCATCTCCAAAATAAAATTCTAAGGTTGATACTCAGCACCCTTTGAAATTAAAACGGGTGTTAGACAGGGAGATGGACTATCACACCTCTTGTTCAACTGCGTACTGGAGAAAGTAATACAGCAGTGGCGTCAGATACTACAAGGCAGAAACTTGTTCCGACAATTAAGGATTGGGACGAAGAAGAACGGAGTAGAAATCGACTACTTAGCTTTTGCGGATGATATAGCCATACTGACAGAAAGTTTTGAAACTACAACAGACAAAATCAATGTGCTGAAAGAGGTACGGTAGCAGAACAAACAGGCTTGCGGATATCCTTTGAAAAGACGGAAGTAATGTCAAACATCAAAGACAACACGACCCAACTGAACACCGAATATGGAACAATAAGCTGTGTGCATACGTTTAAATACCTTGGTGAGTGGATCCAATCAAACGGGCTAGATACAGAGACCATAGCGGCCAGAGCAAAAAAACTGGAGGTGGCCTTTCAAACCACCCGGAACATATATAACAAAAGATGCTTTTCTATAAATATCAAAATTCATCACTACATCACTGTATTCAAGCCGGTATCCTTCTATGCGTCGGAATGCCTTATCCTCTCTCAGAAATGTGCGCTTGCTAAGTAAGAGCAAAAAGAGAGAACGATTATCCACAACATACTTTGTCCAAACTACAAAAACGGGATATACGTAAGAAAATCCAGGCAAGAAATCTATTCTAAGATCGAGAAGATCACGGACACAATGCGCAAACGAAGGGCTCTCTTCTACGGTCACTTGCGAAGGATGGACGAAACGTATGTGTAACAATTTCGACTCAAAACCAAAAACAACTGTTCCCTGGTACGTTAACGTCAAGAAAGACCTCCAAGAAATGGTCCTTCGACCTGGTGAAGCGCACAAACGAGGCCTTTTCTGAAAAAGCATCGTGACTTTTGAAACTTTCCGAGATGTGAAATGGACTACCGGAGCAAAGTGGTCGGATGAACGCCGTGCTCGACACAGCAAATTAATGAAAACCTACTGGATCAATCGAAAATTGAATAAACGCCAGAATGTAGCCTATAGGTGGAACTTATCGTGGTCCCTGGTTGGCCGATTAGCGAATAATAAATAAATATATAAATAAATAATAATAATAATAAAGTCAGGAAATTCTTGAATAGTGGTAGAATGCCAGCAAAACGTCTTGTGTAAGGCCTCCGAAGTTTTGCGTAAGACCAGAGGAACTGTGTTTAATGAACAACATCTCATAATAATAACAATAATAAATATTAAGCTCCCAATTGTGTAACTTCGAGGACAAAAACCCACCAACCGCCACTGCTGATTAGCGAGCAATTTGGGACCCCTTCCAAGGAGATAAAAATACGTTTTTTCCACAGGTGTTGATGTTGGCTATACAGTATATTCGGTATTTCCTGGGGGGAATCCCATTAATAAAAGTTATCCTTCACGTGGAAGTTCTCACATTTTCTTTCCTCAATCAGAAAAGAATACAGGTGTACAAATAAAAGTTAATTCGACCTGTGGTTTCTAAACTCAAACATGTTTTCAGGAAATATCTTCATGCCTTTCTAATACTGTACCTGCAGAGAGTATGGGATATCAGTATAATTTCCTTTTTACCCAGACGTACCAATGTTTGCCCTCAGTACCTTACTGTAACTGCTTATACTGGTAGTATCCCTCTGTCCAACTTGCCTGGGATTGCAGACTGACCCTTGTGATAACAGTTGTTGTTGTTGTTTTACTATTTAAAGTTGTCTGATAACCCGTGTTATTGCTATGACTGAATTAGTGTGTGTGATTTTGTAATTTAAGTGATTATTGGGAAAGAGGCGGCCGTGGACTTAAGTTAGCAACCATCCCGGCATTTCCCTGGAATAAAAGTGGTTAGTTCCTTAGTTTAGGGGCTGCGACAACGCGGTCAAGTAGCCCCGTGTACTTTGGGTGTGTGTAGAATCTGTCTGATAGCCGGTGTTAATTGTGATGACTGTATTATTGTGTGTTATCAGTTTTTAATTCAAGTAAGGACTGAAGACGATAATTGCATGTAGTTCCTGGTTTCGCTACCATATGTTACCGTCCACGACACCTAGCTGTGAACTTGGCTACTACTAGTTGCCATCGCAACCAGCGCCTAGTGACGAACGTTGGAACTTAAGAGCATTAATCAAACCTAACCTACAAATTTCGCTTCATACAAGTTTAGTTAGTGGAAGGTTCTTTTACATGCCATAAATCTATGACATGGGACCGCCGACTTTACTTCCCCTCCGAAGTAAGGCATACTGAGGGATTTTTAACGCTCTTAAAAATCCGACGACTTGGGCTGGGTTTGAACCCGCCATCTTGGGCATAGAAACTCAGCATGCTACCAACTACGCCACCGAAGCCACCAGAATAAAAGTGGCTAAACCACTTCCAAGATGACTGAGGTGGGGATCGAACCCACCTGTTCACAGTTTTTCCCCACGAGACTGAGTGTACCCCGATCCAGCCCTCATATGATAATTAAATTTCTTGCCAGAGCTGGGAATCAAGCCGAACATCCAGGAGCGTTATTGTAGTGACGCACTAATGCGCATGCTTGTCAGTAGAAGCTAAGATTGGCAAGCATACAGCCGCGATTTGTATTTTCTTTGGTAAACGGCGTAAAACTGGGAATCGAACCCGAACCTTCCCGGTGACAGCCAAAAATGCTAGGCACTACACCACGAGTTGCTCAACATAAAACAAGCAACTGCTCAAAAGGAAATTATTTACTAGCAAATATGTTGCAGTAAGTCAAAGGAAACCACGTCTTTATTTGCGACATCTCTAAAACATGAACCGCAAGTTTTGGTCACTCATAAAAATTATTTTAGTTGAAAATTTGACTCATAAACAAGTTGTTGAACATCGTGGTCATTTAGCCCCGTGTACTTAGGTTTGTGTATAGATATCGTATGGCAACCTGTGTTTTACAGTGTCTGTATTAGTGTGTGTACATTTGTAAATCACGTGAGGATTGGGAAGGAGACGACCATGGGCTTAATTTAGGAATCATCCCAGCATTTGCCTGGAGTAAAAGTTAGTTGTTAGTTGGGCCTGTAGATATTGTTGTTTTAAGTGGCGTAATAGCAAGGTTCTTCCCCAAGTAGAAGTGGTAAACCAGGAATAACCACTTCAGTTTTGCGTCACGAGGCTGTGTGAACCCCCTTCCATCCCTCAGACTAGAACTTAATTTCTTAGCAGAGCCGTGAATTGGTCCCCGACCTCCACGGTAACATCCAAAAATGCTAGCCGCTACACCACAAGGTGCTCTTAACATAAAACTAGCAACTGCTCATAAGGAAACTATTTACTTGCAAGTATTTTGCAATCGCGCAGTCTGTCAGAGAAAAACCACGTAACCATGTTTTTATTTACATCTCTAAAACATGCACTGCATCGTCGTTTAGTTTTTGGTCACTCATGAAAATGGTTGTACAGTACTCCGTCACCTTTGGGACTGAGGGTATGGTCGGAATGCAAAAAGAGGTCGGATTATCAGAAAGTACAGAAAAATACGGTTACATTAAAATAAACAAAAGATGGTGTACATTATCCAAAGCCTAATGCAGAAATATACAAAACAATTTCCAAAATCACAGACACAATGCGAATGCGAAGAATCCAATTTATGGGACACGTAGAAAGAATGAACCCGAACAGACTGACACACAAAATACATACTTTCTTAAAGAACAAGGCTACTAGACCGAATTGGTATAAATTTACAGAAAAAGACTTAAAGGAATTAGGATCACCAAACTTACATGACCGGAAGGAAATCAGGAAAATCACTCAGACGCGGGGTTTCGAGGAAGAAGAGAAGAAGACCACACAACATCAATGGTCAGAGCTGCGGAAACAGACCCACTCGTTGCGAATGAAGAAATACTGGGCCAGCAGGAAGCTAGAAAGTGTTGATCTCGCGTGGTCCTAAGCGATCCATTCGCGAAGAAGAAGAAGAAGAAGAAGAAGAAGAAGAAGAAACAATCTCTGAACTGAAAAAGAGACTACTGTTATTGTTGCCTACAGTAAAAACATTGTAATATAGTAAACTGCACAAAAACGGCTCCGGTGGCGTAGTCGGTAGCATGCTGAGCTTCTATGCCCAAGACAGCGGGTTCAAACCCGGCCGAAGCCGTCGGATTTTTTAACAGCGTTAAAAATCCCTCAGTATGCCTTCCTTCGGAGGGGAAGTAAAGCCGTCGCGGCGGTCCCATGTCATAGATTTATGGTATGTTAAAGAACCTTCCACTAATTTCACCTGTGTGAAGCTAAATTGGATAGGTTAAGAATATAAACAACGCTCTTAGGTTTCTACGTTCGTTGCCAAGGGGCGACTGCGATTGCGTCTAGTAGCTTTGTTCTGAACTAGGCCTAGTTGTCGTTGACGGTGGCGTTTGGCGGCAAAAGTAGGAACTATTTGAAACATTCAAAGTTGCAGTTCTTACTTGAATTTAAAAAAAACAGATACACACACTAATACAGCCATCACAATTAACACCGGTTATCATACAGATTCTACACACACCCAAAGTACACGGGGATACATTACCGCGTTGTCACAGCCCCTAAACTGAGGAACCAACCAACCAAACTGCACAAAAGCTGTTATTATATACGGAATTGAGAAAGAGCAATACTGCAAAGTAATCTCAAATTTTAATAGCCGCCTTGCCATACACTTAAAAAACGTTTAATATTTAAATTAATACGGACATGTTTTGGTATACAATGATACCCTCGTCAGTGTAGATTGAAATAATAAAGAAATCTTAAAAAACTATTTTATTATATAATACGCTAAGGTGTATGTTTCACAAAACTCAAGCTCCGAAACCAGAGGGAGTTAGAAGATGTGGTTTGTACCAAAATTTTCCAAATCGTCTCAATAGTACAGGAAAAATCTTGCATTTCTTGAAAAGTCAACGGAAATATATTTATTTGTTTATAAAGTGCTGGTAGAAATGTGCCACGTAAAGCCCGCATAGCACTAGAACCGGGTGGGTAGTCTGCACACATGGGGCGCACACAGCCCATTATGCCAGATGGTCGAACACCGTAAAAATGTTTTATAAATGGTATAATCAACTAATCTCGAATAAAACCAGAGGATCCTGAATTATGATATGAAATAAATCACCCGTTTGGACACCTAGTTCTACGGAGCTAACCTAGAAGTAGGATCCTCTGGTTTTATTCGAGGTTAGTTGGTTTTACCATTTATAAAACATGTTTACGGTGTTCGACCATCTGGAAACAACATATTGTAGCCACAAATATATTTCAACACGACTCTTTACAAGGTTAGATGACTTCAAAATGTTTACGCATTGTTCCATATCAGAATACCTGGCTGGAATCAACATCCCATAACACTCAGCAGCGACATCCGTTTCAATATATTATTGAGCCGTATTGAAGAAATATAATATAGGCTGTCTCGTAACAGAAAATTTGGGTTCAACTAGAACGTGTTTAAAGGTTAGAGGACTTTATCAGTCAAAAATTGTTACGCATTTCACCAATTCTTTATGCGTGGAAACAACATCCTTTTGCAATCAACAGAAAATCCGATTCATTATATTGAACCATAATGAAGAAGTATAATATCGACAATCTATTAATGTAGATTTATATTAACTTTAGTCTTGTTTCGTTTATGTATTTTTCTTGTTTTATGCACCTGTCATCATTTTGAGAAAAAGAGGGATTCCTTACAAAAATAAGAAATATAGAGTTGTCATGACGAACAACAGTCCACGCCATGCGCTTGAGGAGAAGCAAATACATTTACTCTCTATCCAATTGAATTATTTCTAATTGATGTGCTATAAAATGGTGACCCTGACGATAAACGAACACGATAGCTGTGCTCCAGCATCTGGAATAAGCGAAACGGAGCAGTTGTTGATATCGCGAGTTGCCGTGAAGCTGCCACCGTTCCTGCCAGATTTCAACAACTAGAATCCAACTTCCTACTCCAACATCACGAAAGGCAGTACAAAATATAAGTACGTAGTAGCAGCTTTCGAATACGGCGTCTTAGAATAGGTTAGTGCCGGCCCCGTGGTGTTGGGGGTAAGGCGCCTGCTTCTCACCCGGAGGCCCCGGATTCGATTCCCAGCTCCGTCAGGGATTTTAGAAACTGACGTGAGGGTTGGAACGGGGTGGACTCAGCCTCGTGAGGAAAATTGAGTAGCTGTCTGACAGTGAGGCAGCGCCCCGATCACGAAAACGTTGATCACGCGTCACCCCAATATCTGCAGGCCAAATGGCTGGGCAGTGGTCGCTTGGTAAGCCTAGGCCCTTCATGGGCTGTAGTGCTAGGGGTTATTATCATATTATATAGAACGGGTTAGTACAATCATAACCTCACCACCGGTGCAAGATAAATATACAGCTATTGACAAAGCCTCCATGAGAAAAAAACAAGTAGTTCCGTGAAGAACTATACAGCCTATTTTCATATATCCTACTTATGTTAATTGCCACTATCAACATACAAAATTTCAGTTTGATTGCTGTAATAGATTCGTAGATTTTGAGAACCGACTAAATATTTCGGAAGGTCGCCATGCTGGATTTGATATAAGTAGGTCCTAGAGTTATGTACTGTTACATGAAGATTATTCTGTACGTGTAGCATTCAAACTTCCATCGCATGATTAGGACACAAGAAGTAACAAGGTGAATTTAAAATATCGCACAACTGCCATCTTGTGGTTATGGAAACAATTGAAATAAATTAGATGCCAGTGGATTAACATTCGTGTAAGGATTTATTGTTACAAGTTTCACTGCACTCGGATGGTTAAATTGCGAGAAACGTCCATGTGAATATTTATAATTCGCGTCGCCGCCATGTTGGATTTGTGATCACCAGGTTATTAAAAGTCCTATAGGTGAACTTAAGTTCATAGCCCCTATGATCATTAAAAAATTCAGTTTGATTGCTATAATAGATTCGTGGATATTCATATCCGTCTAAATATTTCAGATGGTCGCCATGATGGATTGATAAAAGTATAGCCCATAGACTCATGTACCATTAAAGGAAAATTATTGCGTCGGTTCAATATTCAAACTTTCACTTCGATCGCATGATTACGACACAAGAAATAAAAACTTAATTTTAAAATTCCCACAGCCGCCATCTTGAGGTTATATAAACAAATTGAACTAAATTAGATACCAGTGCATTACAATGTGTATAAACATTTCCTGTACCAGATTTAATTGCGTTTGGATCATTAAATCGCGAGAAAGGTCTATTTAAAATTTTCAAATACGCTTGGCCGCCATGTTCGTTTTGTAGTTAACTGGTTTTTGAAAGTCTTATAGATGAACTTCCAGTTGTGCTCTTCATCTCCGTACAAAATTTCAGGATGATACCGCTAATAGTTTCAGAGATATAGAATGCCAGTGAAATATTTCGCAAATCCGCCATCTTGTGGTTATGTAAACAATAGAACGAAGTTAGACGTCGGTGCATTACAATGTGTATAAACAAATACTGTACCAAGTTTTATGGCGTTTGGTTGGTTAAATCGCGAGAAACGTCTATTTAAAAGTCGCAAATTCGCGTGGCTGCCATGTTGGTTTTGTAGTTACCAGTTTTTTCAAAAGTCACAAAGGTGAACTTCTAGTAGTTTCCTTTATCACCGTAATAAATCCCAGGGTGATATCGGGAATAGTTTCGGAGATATTGAATGCTGGTGAAATATTTCGCACAGCCGCCATGTTGGATTGGTGAGATGTAACAAAATTTGAAGGGCACGGTCGGGGTCGCCCGGAATAGTGCTATAAACTTACCGAGTTTCATTGAAATCGCTCCAGCCGTTTAAAAGTTATTAGGGGACACACACACACACCTCACACACACACACACACACACGCGCGCGCGCGCGCGCACACACACGCGGACAAAAGGTGATCTCATAAGCCTATTTTTTCAAAATTGAAAATAGGCTAATAATAACTCAAAACAGTGCTCTGCTACCAACTGTTGCCACTAGGCTAAATTTTATTTGTGTGTTGATTATACCTAATAATAGCGTTTGTGAAATAAGTGTTTTCAGGTTTCTTCCAAAATACAGTGTGGGCCAGTCTCAATTAGGCAGTTTTTGATCATTAATAATCAATCAATTTGACAACGCTCGGGAAAATGGGACCTCCCCAGTGCCACCATTCAATATGATCCAGTCCCCACGAGTGATTGGTGTGGGAGCGGAGCGGCGTGACGTACGAAATACTGAATAGTTCACTCTTCTTTGAAGGTGGCGTCATGGGGGAAACCTAACTGAAGTTTCTAAGGGAAAGTGTCATCCCATAACTTCAAAGGGGACAGAACTTTGATGAACTGTAGCGGCAGCCAAATGGCCACACTTGGCCAGCATTGTTCGGGCGTTCTTGCATTAAGTTTTCCCTCAACGCTAGATTGATTGGCCGTCGAGTGCCTGTGGAGTGATCAGCTCGATCACCCGACATCATCTCACCAGATTTTTACCTTTGGGTCTACCTTAAAGTCAAGGTATGCGCTAATCATATTGACAGTGTGCAGCATCTCGTGAGGTGATTGTTCCGGTGAATAATTTGTGTGTAGAACGGCGTGTGAAATGTTGCCTTGCGTCTGCAAGCCTTTATTGACTTAGATAGTGCCCAAGTCGACCGCCATCTTGAAACTTATAGGCTATGCGTGCGATTCCATTTGTTAAGATTTATCAATAAACATAACATCTCAACAAAAAGTTCCTAATTGAATCTGGCACACCCTGTAGTTTGGTACTATTGTTATGGCGTTGTTATTTTCGTTTCTGCAAGGAAGTATAGTCTATCAACGTTTTTTAAATTTCATTTTGATTGGTTGGTTCCTCAGTTTAGGTGCTGCAACAACGCGGTCATGTAGCCCCGTGTACTTTGGGTGTGTGTAGTATCTGTCTGATAACCGGTGTTAATTATGATGGCTGTAATGGTGTGTGTTATCTGTAATTCAGATAAGGATTGCAGACGATGAATTTCAAGTAGTTTCTACTTTTGCTACCTAATGCTACCGTCAACGACACCTAGCTGTGAACTTGGCTATTAGATGCCACCGCAACAGGCACCTGGCGTAAAACGTTGGAACTTAATAGAGCGTTAATCAAATCCAACCAACAAATTTAGCTTCACACACTTGTAGTTAGTGGAAGGTTCTTTTACATGATGTACATTTCCAAAGGAAGGCATACTGAGGGATTTTAAACGCTCTCAAAAAATTCCGACGACTCCGGCCGGGTTTGAACCCGCGATCTTGGGCATAGAAGCTCAGTATGCTACCAACTACGCCACCGAAGCCGCCTAAATTTCATTTTGAACTAAGCTAAGCTTTTAGTTTTACGTGACCGTTAATCTCGTGATCAAAAGCCGCGGGACCTCCATTTTATGTGGAATCCGAACCACACGAAAATCGTACATGCATTGACCGGGAATTGAACCCGGTCTACCTTAGTGAGAGGTCAACAACTTGACCGCTGCGCCACCCTTCTCCATCCTCTCCATCCTCCTAAGCGAGTTGGTGCAGAAACTACACGCATCTCATTGCTGCCTCTGCCAGGCGACAAGCAGTTGTACAGTACAACACTTCGATACTTTATTCTTGTTCTAGATTTGTACTTGTCCCCGAAAAGTTGTAAAGAAACTGGTTTACAGACCTATCCTCATGCAAATTTCGAGTGGTGTAAACACGTGCTCGCCCGTAATACAGATGTAACTAAATATGTGTGAAATCTCCGGGAATTCGATAGAGGACCTGACAACAAGCAAAACATGTCCGGTAAACATAGGCCTATGGTGTATTTGCTTTCGTTTTCGTGTTACAAGCATTGTTTGTGGTGTACATAACACAGATCGCTTCACTATGCAGGTTGGCCATTTGTGTTGATAAAGTGTGCGTTTGAGCGGCTTCGGTGGTACAGTTGGTAGCATGCTGAGCTTCTATGTCCAAGATAGCAGGTTCAAACCCGGCCGAAGCCGTGGGATTTTTTAAGAGCGTTAAAATCCCTCAGTATGCCTTCCTTCGGAGGGGAAGTAAAGCCGGCGGTCCCATGTCATAGATTTATGGCATGATAAAGAACTTTCCACTAATTACACCTGTGTGAAACTAAATTGTATAGGTTAAGAATGTAAACAATGAACGCTCTTAGGTTGCTACGTTCGTTGCCAAGAGCCGACTGTGGTTGCGTCCAGTAGCTACGTTCTGAACTAGGCCTAGTAGTCGATGACGGTGGCGTTTGGCGGCAAAAGTAGGAACTATTTGAAAAATTCAAAGTTGCAGACCTTACTTGAATTTCAAAAAAAAACAGATACACACACTAATACAGTTATCACAATTAACACCGGTTATCAGACAGATTCTACACACACCCAAAGTACACGGGGCTACATGACCACGTTGTCGCAGCCCCCAAACTAAGGAACCAACCAACCAAAGTGTACATTACTACTTACAGTTCACTACATGAGGTGCGCAAAATGGCTACCACGAGTTGAATTTATTTATTTACTTATTTATTTATTTATTTATTTATTTATTTATTTATTTATTTATTTATTTATTTAGTGTATGGCTTTTGGTGCCGGTAGTGTCCGAGGACATGTTCGGCTCGCCAGAGGCTGTAGCTGCTTCAACGCGGGCACCCATGGGGTGAGCTACAAGTTCCGTTAAATTTAAAGTAGTTCCAACTTTCGCGACCAGATGTCACTGACAACCAATGGTGAACGTTGGAACTTTGATAGAGCGTTTCAACGAAATCTAACCTGCAAATTTAGCTTCACACAAGTTTAATTAGTAGAAGGTTCTTTTGCATGCCATAAATCTATGACATGGGACCACCGGCTTTACTTCCCCTCGGAAGGAAGGCATACTGAAGGATTTTAACGCTCATAAAAGATCCGACGACTTCGGCCGAGCTGTGATGCAGGCGTCTATGCGCCACATAATTGATTGTCTCACACGCTCCCATATTCCCGGCGTCTGTTGTATCTGCTGACATCCTCGCTCTATTCGCTGACGCAGCATGTCCACGTTATGAATAGGTGTGGCATGCACAATGGCATTTAAATGATCCCATAAGTAGAAATATAATGGGTTGAGATCGGGAGAACGAGCAGGCCACGGTGTCGGTTGCTGACGTCATATCCATTTGTTTGTGAATCGCTGATGTAAAATTGCTCTAGCAGGCCTGTGTGCCCTCCAGAAATGACCAACTAGCATCGTGCTGACGTCTGTGTTATGCACACCACAAACACGGCAACGAACGCACATATACCATATGTTTACAGTACATATTTCGCTGGTTGTCAGATCCTCTATCGAATCCCCGAGCTTTCCCACATATTTAGTTACGGCCTGTATGATTTTGTTAGAGAACTTGTTAGAAAGGTTAACTGGTATTCATCATTTAGATGTGAATAACATATCCATGGTTTGACGTTCCTCAGTGTAACAGAGGAACTTCCTTTCTTTTTATTTTATTATTTCAAAACAAATATTGTATACTAGCGGACCCGTGCGAGAAATCTCGCATGTATAGTTTGGACATGAAACAGGCGTCCTACGGCCAAAATGCGAACTGAACAGCAATGATGTCACGTATTTTCCGACAGCAACAGTATTTGCAAATCGCACACCTCTTACAAAAATTGATATCTTTGAAATTAGAATGCAATTCCTCACTGCTAATGTCATTTGTGTGCTGAGTCCATTGATTGACAGCTTAGCTGTAACACTCACCGGTTATTCGATATTTATGAAATTACAAAATAACGCCTCTCTACCGCTGCTTTTCAAAGAAACAAAACTATTGAAAAAAACAAAATTACTATTTACCATTTATATATAAGTGTAAATATTCCCTCTCCACACCCTACCTCACCGTATTTGCTCTGGTTAAACAATCAATGCTACACACACACACACACACACACAAAAGCTTTCTCTCTCTCTCTCTCTCTCTTTCGTGTAGTCATACATTTACACAACCATGCATGGTTTTCCACTATTTACAACAACAACAAAATTATTTACAATTTACTATTTACTCATTCCTTTGATTTACTGTTTCTGAAATCCATGCAAAATGATAAAGGAAAGACCTCAGAATGATAAAATGACATGAAACAGTCGTCACAGCGGCCAAAATATGAAGTCGACATCAATTATGGAGCATATTTTCCTGCAGCGCCAGTATCTGCAAATCGCACACTTCGTACATTTTAAAAGTCATTTTTTAAAGAAATTATAGATATTTATGAAATTATAGTGCAATTCGTCACTGCTAATGTATATTCTCTTTCATTTGAATGCCCATTTGTCACGATCGGTCACTTGTGAGCGTCGCAGGAGGGATCTATACTACTGAAATAATACATACTAGAGGACCCGTGCGAGAAATCTCGCATGTTCATAAACCACACTTTCCCCAATAGGTTTTGCAAATCGAACACTTCTTACAAAAATTACTATTTAAGAAATTAGAATGCAATTTGTCGCTGATAATGTCACTTGTGTGCTGAGTGTGCTGTAACACTCACCGGTTATTCGATATTTATGAAATTATACGATTTGAGAACTCATTCCTTTGATTTACTGTTTCTGAAATCCATGCAAAATGATAAAGGAATGGCCACATAATGTGAAAATGACATGAAACGGGCATCACAGCGGCCAAAATGTGAAGTGGACAGCAATTATGGAGCGTATTTTCATACATCAACAGTATCTGCAAATCGCACACCGTACATATTTTAGTCATTTTTAAAGAAATTATTGATATTTATGGAATTAGAGTGCAATTCGTCACTGCTAATGTCTATTATCTTTCATTTGAATGCTCATTTTCACGATCGGTCGCTTGTGAGTGCCGCAGGAGGGATCTATACTACTGAAATAATATATATGATGATCTGTGAAAATTGGAGAATGGAAGATGAAAGTTGGCCAACTGTCAATGATAGTCATAGTGGCCGATACTGAATGCTTTCCCGTTAACTCCAACCCGAGTATGGGGATCTGAACAATATTGTTCATGAGGTTGACGTCACAGAGCATGTGCCCTGCTGACCGCTCCTCCATATACAGTAGTTTGGCCTTTCTGTTAGGCCCAACCCGTCCCAGCTTGGGTTTTACTGTGACATCAAGAGTCATTGGGAAAGTAAATGAAAGATTTCACCGCTTCTTCTTATACACTAATTACTTCCTGTGACGTAAACTATTTCCATGTGACGTTTTAAAAACTAAGACTTGTGTAAGAGTCCCATCTTTGAGGATCACTACCATGACAGATTGAACTGTCAAAGTCAAGGCCATCTGCAGTATGCATTTCACTAGCATATAATGTAGCGTTAATGGCGGGAGAAGAACACAGTGGCCATGGACGTGTTGCGAGTAGGTGTATTGCTGATCCTAGGATGGGAGCTTGTGGCAGGTGAGTCCATCCCATTCTTCAACTACTACGACCCTCTCTCAAGCGAGATAAGGTTCCTGTCCTATAAGTAGTTAGTTATTAGTTATTGTTGTTTTAAGGGGAGGAACTACGAGGTCATCTGCCCCTGTCCTATAAGTAGAAAATATCCTACACTTTTGAACAACCAAATGTTGGGGAGCACCATTCCCACATATTATTATTATTATTATTATTATTATTATTATTATTATTATTATTATTATTATTATTTTTTTTTTTTTTATTATCAAACGAAGTGCACCAAAATACAAAACAATATAGGTACATGGATATGTTGTTGTTGTAGTTGTTTCATTTAAAAGCTCGGACAACGTGTTAAACAGCCCCGAGTACTTGGATGGGTGTGTGGAATATGTCACATAACCCATCTTGTTGTGGTGAATGTGAACTTGTAATTCAGACTAGGATAGGCAAAGAAGCGATCGTGGCCTTTGGCTAGGGACCAGCTCGGCATTTACCTGGAGTAGAATTGGGAAACGCTTTCTAGAGTAGTTGAGGCAGGAATCGAACACATCTCGTCTCATTTTTGCCTCAACAGGTTGATTGAACTCCATTTAAGCCCTCAGGTCAGAATTAAATTACTGAGAATCGAATCTGAATTTCAGGACTGTCAGCCAAAATTACTATTCACTATATCATGAGGCGTCAGATATGGTTGGTTGGTTGGTTGGTTGGTTCCTTAGTTTAGGGGTATGCGACAACGCACTCATGTAGCCCCGTGTACTTTGGGTGTGTGTAGAATCCATCTGATAAACGGTGTTGATTGTGATGACTGTATTAGTGTGTGTTATCTGTTTTTAATTCAAGAAAGGACTGCAGACGATAATTTCAAATAAGTTACTGTAGTTCCTACTTTTGTTATCAAATACTACCGTCCACGACACCTAGCCGTGAACTTGATTTACTACTAGATGCCATCGCAACCAGTGCCTGGTGACGAACGTTGGAACGTAAGAGCATTACTCAAACCTAACCTACAAATTTTGCTTCACACAAGTTAAGTTAGAGGAAGGTTCTTTTACATGCGATAAATCTATGACATGGGCCCGACGGCTTTACTTCCCCTCCGAAGGAAGGCATACTGGGTGTCAGATATGTAGGTATACCTGAAGATCTCGGACGCAGTATAAGGTGAAACATTGATAATCTTGTGCAGAAAGGACTTCAGTTGTCAAATTTTCAGAAAATGAGTTGAGATTTCAGACTAAGAGATGGAATAAATAAAATATTAAAATCAACAACACTCATGATGCTCATAGTTGAGCACATAAACTGCACTGTACTGTAAAGGACACATGTGGGTGTTACTGCATAGTTGTGAGTTATGTGGCCCAGTAGGACTTCCCTCGTTTCTTCTTTACAATATGAGCTTTAGGTACGTATTGTGTTTCTCGCCGCATATAATAATGTATGATATTCATTTGGTGTCGTACAATTGTGTGGTAGTTATTATATTCGGCTACAGTATTTGACTGACTGCATTGCTCACGTCAGCGGTAACGTTCTCGCCAGCTGTACCCAAGGTTGCAAGATCGAATCCTGGCTCAGCCAATCGGCATTTGAGGGTGCGCAAATGTGAGGGAACCTGTTGGTAGATTTACTGGTACGTTAAGGATCACCTTCGGGGCAAAATTCTGGCACCCCGGTGTCTGTAAAAGCCGTAGTTGTTAAAAGGACGTAAAGCAATAGCATTAGTATTATTATTATTAACAAATACTATTTATCTTAACTGCATAGCAACGTCAAAAATGTATAACATATCATTGAATTTTGAAAATAATACAAAAAGGAGGCGATTTGTTCTTTGCAGAACATCTTGTGGTGAAGTGAAACGATACAATGACCACGAATCATACTGCTGTTATTGTTGTTTCATTTGAGGCGTTTGAACATCGTTGTCATTTAGCCCCGTGTACTTGGGGGTGTCGAATTTTTAATGCATTAATTAATTAATGTAAATAATATAAAAAGGTATCAAAACCAGTATTGTTGGTTTTCGTGGTGTCTTCCTTGCTGTTTCTTCATTTTTTTTAATTCGGCAGTTGTGTATTGCAATGGTCTAAATGACTAAATTAGGTATATAATGAATGTTATTTATACTTGAATGACTTTTTTAAAAAATCGCTTCTCCTCCCAGCTCGGCTTTACCCATGGACTCTGAGAGGGATCATTCATCTACCGTCGCAAGGACGGTGTCTGGGACTGAATACACTCTGTCAGCAGATACAACTGGGGATGGTGACAGGCCAATCCACAAACTTGGGTCTATTTAAGGAAGGGTCGGGGAGGTTTTTTGGACCCGTTGAAAGAATCAATCCCCTTATGCCAGCGAGGCAGGAGGTAACGCTTTAGCGCTCTTTTTCATTTTTTTTTTTGAATTCTTATATATTTTATTTGTCACTTTTGTTCCATTGTACTTTTTTCGTATTTACTTTTAATTCTGGTATTTATATCATTAAGACGTCTCAAACAACCAGTCCCAGAGCCAGGGGAATTAACCACAGAAGATTAAAATCTCCTTGGCCCGGCCGACATCAAATCGAACCCGGGACCCTATGGCCAAAGCCTAGCACGCTAACCAATTAGTCATGGAGTCGGACCTCTTGTCCACTGTGGCCAGTCACCGGCGACTTACACAACAGTGCACGACAATGAACCTGTCTGTCTCCGGATTCCAAGCCTTATTATTGGGACAGTTCCGATAAAATGTTATATTTCGTGCCAGTTACTCAGTTTCATCATGATAAGTCGCTCTTAAAGTTTTAACGTTAAGTATACCTAGAAGCCAAGGCAAACGGCGTAGTAGTTGTTGTAGCCAATCTGTTGGCGAGACTCATTCAAACGACAGTGAATGTTTCTTGTAGACACCGGCAAAGATATCTTCCCAGGATTTTGACAGAGTTTTAAGTGGATAAATAATGTAAACCATTTCAAGAATGGCTGAAAATAGACCTGGCCGTCTCCGGAATCCAAGCCTTCACAATTAGGGCCCCAGTGCCGATAAAAGGTTGTATGGTTACTCAAGATGAAATCTTACTACTTGCCCTCCCCACCATCACTACAAACATGGTGATTCATTGTAATGGCATTACTGTTGGGTTGAAGCGGGTTTGAGGAGGAGCAAGACATTCAAAGATCGGTTGGTTGATTCTTCAGCTTAGGGGCTGCGACAACGCGGTCATGTAGCCCCGTGTACTTTGGGTGTGTTTAGAATCTGTCTGATAACCGGTGTGAATTGTGATGGATGTATTAGTTTGTGTTGTCTCTAATTCAGGTTATTTATTTATTAGTTATTTATCGTATGGATGTAATTGCCGGGAGTGTCCGAGGACATGTTCGGCTCGCCTGAGTCTGTAGCTGCTTCCAGCGGACACCCTTAGGGTGAGCTACCAGTTCCGTTCAATTTCAAGTAGTTCCAACTTTCGCTACCAGATATCAATGATACCTAGTGATGAACGTCGGAACTTTGATAGAGCGTTCCGACAAAATCTAACCTAACAATTTAGCTGCACACAAGATTAGTCTGTGGAAGGATCTTTTACACGCAATAAATCTATGACATGGGACCGCCGGCTTTACTTCCCCTCCGAAAGAAGGCATACTGAAGGATTTTTAACGCTCTAAAAAACCGACGACTTCGGCCGGGTTTGAACCCGCGATCTTGGGCACAGCATTTCAGCATGCTACCGACTACGCCACCGAAGCAGGTAAGGACTGCAGACGATCAATTTCAAGTAGTTGATACGTTTGCTACCAAATGCTACCGTCAACAACACCTAGCTGTGAACTTGGCTACTAGATGCCACCGCAACCAGCACCTGGCGGTGAACGTTGGAACTTAAAAATGCTTTAATCAAATCTAACCTACAAATTAAGCTTCACACAAAGCTACCGCAATCCTAGACCCTAAAACATAACGTTACACGCACAACTGAAAACACCACAGAAACACACCCTCCAACTACACGAGGCTGATGACTCGGAAGCTCCCGATTCCTTAAAATGCATTATAGTACATTATGCAACGAGCCTATAATGGCTATAATTAAGACACGAGTATGTTTATAAAACGAGCGTATGCGAGTTTTATAATTTCCATACGAGTGTCTTAATTACCATTATAGGCGAGTTGCATACGACTGTTTATGTTCGACGATAATTATAACTTTATTATATGTTTTAACATAAATATTCATAAATATCTGTTCAGTCACTAGAATGTTGTGATCGGGTGCTGCGCTGGGTAGTATATCTCTGTTTTCCTAGCTCTTTGGCCAACCGACGCATGTGCTCTGTGTGCTTCAATGCCATATGTTCAGATTGTGCACCAGTATTCAGTAAAACTGTCACCGAAGTCGTTTCAAAACAACGCGCTGTGTAGAAATTGGATTTCGGGATATTAAGGTACAGTGCTATTTCTTGTCTCATATTCACCAGTTTATTTACGCGAACATATGGACGGTGCACTATCGGTAATTTATATAGACATGTTGGATTTTGAGCGCATACGCGAAGGTATCCTTATCTAATTGGTCACACAACTGTTTCTTGAGCTCTGATTGGTGGGAGAAACTGTTTCATAATGAAAAATAGTGTTATAATGAGCCTCATTATGATACAGTTTTCTGACAAATAATAGTCAGGGTCGAACATAAACAGAGTTATGGGCTGTGAACTCTCTCAGGATGGTTGCATAAGGAAGGAAATAGAGTCTAGGTGTGGAAAAGCCAATGCAGTACGTTCTCAGTTGCGATCTACAGTTTTCTGTAAGAAAGGAGTTAGTGTAGCGACGAAACTCTCCCTACATCGCTAAGTATTTAGACCGACCTTGCTGTATGGAAGTGAGAGCTGGGTAGTTTCAGGATATAGCGGCTTCGGTGGCGTAGTTGGTAGCATGCTGACCTTCTATGCTCAGGTCGCGGGTTCAAACACGGCCGAAGTCGTCGGATTTTTTAAGAGCGTTAAAAATCCCTCAGTATGCCTTGCTTCGGAGGGGAAGTAAAGCCGGCGATCCCATGTCATAGATTTAAGGCATGATAAAGAACCTTTCACTAATTACACTTGTGTGAGGCTAAATTATAGGTTAGATTTGACTAACGCTCTTAGGTTCCAAAGTTCGTCGCCAGGAGCCGACTGCGGTGGCATCTAGCAACCAAGTTCAGAACTAGTTGGTCGTTGACGGTGGCGTTTGGTAGCAAAAGTTGGAACTACTTGGAAATCGACTGCAGTCCTTACTTGAGCTAAAAACAGATAACACACACCATTACAGCCATCACAATTAACTCCGGTTATCAGACAGATTCTACACACACCCAAAGTACACGGGGCTACATGACCACGTTGTCGCAGCCCCTAAACTGAGGAACCAACCAACCAGATTCAGAATATCTGATACATAAGCTACAGGTAACTGATATGAGGATAGCACAAATGATTGCTGGGACAAATACCGGTAGATGGGAGCAATGGCAGGAAGGTACTCGCAATGAAGAGTTAAAGGCTAAGTTAGAAATGAACACGCTGGATGAAGCTGTCCGTATCAGTCGACTAAAATGGTGGTGGCCATGTGAAGAGAATGCAGGAGGAGAGATTACCTAAGAGGTTAATGAGTTCGACTGTAGAGGGTAAGAGAAGTAGAGGTAGGCCTAGGAGGCGATGGTTAGATTCAGTGTTTAACGATTTCAAAGTGAGAGGTGTAGAAGCAGCGGAGGCCGCTGTGCTAACTGCTAATAGGGCATCATGGAGGGGACTTGTTCGCAAACAGAGGTTTGCAGACTAGACTGGTCGTTGAAAGGCAAAACAGTTTCAAATGTAAATGAATTATTATTATTATTATTATTATTATTATTATCATCATTATGGAATGAAAATTAATTCCTGGCTCTTGGCAACATACCTACAGGCGTCTTTGAAGACCATTAGTCTAACTGTTAAACACAAGTCAACATTAATGCTTAATTAATCGCCTTGGGGATCAGATAATAATGTTATTGGCTCTACGTCCCTTTTAACAACTGCGACTTTTAGAGACGCCGCGCCTGGGTGCCGAAATTTTGCCCCGAAGGGGATCTTTAACGAGCCAGTAAATCTACTGATACGGCTCCCTCGCATTTGAGCCAACGGACTGCGTCACGATTCGATCCTGCAACCTTGGACATAACAAGCGAGAACGTTACCGCTGAGCCACGCAGCCAACCCCTTGAGGATCAAAACGAGCCGTTAGAAGACTCTTCGTTGACATTATGTCCAAGCATTGATAAGTTCATACGATGGAGTGACTTAGTCTGATAATCTTTGACGTTCTAAAGTCTGATTCCAGCTCAGTCTGAGACAGTCTCGAGTCTCGTTCCGGTAACATTTCAATATTCCGACATCTCAGCGCCTTTGGTGATCCATAACAGGTTGCCCCGGTGGTCCGGGTTCGATTCCAGGCTCTGCCAAGAAATTTTAATTCTGGTCTGAGGGCTGGAATGGGGTACACTCAGCCTCGTGAGCCAAAACTGAGAAGAGGTGGGTAAGATTCCCATCCTGGAAGTGGTTTTCCGTACTTTTCAACAAGATTAAATAAATAAATAAATAAATACATAAATAAATGTGTATGATAACCTGTGTTATTATGTTGTCTGCAGTAGTGTTTGTATTTGTGATTCGGGTGAGGATCCGGAAATAGGCAGCCCTGGCCTTAAGTTAAGAACCATTCCGGCATTTGCCTGGAATTGAAGTTAATGTTTTAAAAGAGTTCGGTGTTATTGTTTTAAACCTGTCTTTAAAATAAATGCAAACGGGTCTCATACGTCACACCTCCATCTCGCACGTGACGAAAGCATTAACATTCTATTACCGGTAACTAAATATCCGACCAATTGCTTCAACACTTTCACTTTCCTCAGTATTATGTTAACAGTTTCTGCCTAAATTATATACTACGCATGTTTCATGGCCTTCTGCGTAAATTGAACACCTGTTAACTTCTAGACGTCAAAATACCATCATTCTTTGTAGATCAGGGCCACGCAGGGCTGAGCGCGCTCTGGGTCAACTCACTGCTCTCCGCCTGTATCTCTTCGCAGACAGGCAGATCGGGGCTGTAAGGGGAACAAAGAGGTATAATAATAATAATAGTAATAATAATAATAACAAGAAAGAAGAATCATTCAGAAAATACTAGGAGCAAGACTCACTCCTAACGGGTACCGACTACAGTCAATCAAGACAACTGAAAAATACTCAGACATCGAAGTCGACATCAGAAAAAGACGATTGAAATTCTTCGGGCACATAAGTAGACTGTCGTATACCCAACCAACCAAAAGATTACTAGACCACTCGAAAGTGCAACACCACGGATGAAAGAAGTACAAAAACACTTGCGAACCGCTAACATAACCGACACATCAGACAGAGACTCCTTCCGTAACAAAATGAACAACTGAGAAGTCCAACCAGAGCAAGTAAAACTTACACCTTATACAGACCTCAATGGTCTGGCGAAATAAAATTGTCATTCTCCAACAGAATGAAACAATACTAGCATAATTAGAAGAACGTCAAGAATTGAGTCAAAGTGCTTAATGCTTTCCATATTGGGAAAATACGCCGTAACTAGATAAATAAATAAATTAATTAATTAATTAATTAATTAATAATAATAATAATAATAACGTACTTTTTAACTTCTGCGACTTTTAGAGATGCCGGAGTGCCGGAATTTAGCTCCGAAGGGGATCTTTAACGTGCCAGTAAATTTACTGACACGGCTCTCTCACATTTGCGCACCCTTATACGCCAACTGACTGCGCTGGGATTCGATCCTGCAACCTTGGGCACAGCTGGCGAGAACGTTACCGTTGAGCCACGCAGCCAGTCGGGAAGAAAGAGGGAAGGGAGAAATAATGTAGGCCTACTTTTGCAAGCACGGGGACGGGGAGCAGTCCTCAGCTGAGACGTGATATAATTCGTTTTGTGTACTTAAAGTCTTTATTACTTGGGCTGGTTTAATGCAGCTCTCCATGTCTCACTGTCCTGAGCTAATTGTTTCATTACACCCTACATATTCCAACCTTGGTCTACCCTTAACATTCATGTCCTCGACTCTTCCTTCCATAAGTAAGTATTGTATTCCAAGGTGCCCTAGTATGTACGCTACCAACCTATCTTTTCTTTTCATTTCATTAGCACTTGCCAGAAACATCTATCCTGTCCCTGTCCCACTCGTTTTAATACATCTTCCTTTACAATAAACTATGTATTACCTAAAGTCAGCTTGCCACGGTGGGTGAGTGGTCAACTTGTCGATCTACTAACTCCAAGCTTGCAGGTTCGCTCCAGGCCGTGGTAAGTGATTTTTGAAAAATTACGACACCATGTCATACGATGTTGGCATGTCAAAGAACCCATTTGAATTCAGTAGGCTGTTTTCGTAGTGGCAAAATTAATCTCGGGAGTTTCCGCCAACACAAACTTCCTCATTTATCTACTAGAAAGCGCTATAGTGTTCAAGGAGCTTAGATATATAACCTCCGTGACTTTCATAGTGCTTCAAGGAATAACGAAATTCGACATACAAGCTAGCCTTTGAGTGTCAAATGACAAAGCTTTCACCCGGCAGCCGAGGCCATACGATATTATTATTATTATTATTATTATTAGTATTATTATTATTATTATTATTATTATTATTATTATTATTATTATCTAAAGTCAATATTTAGTACATTGAAACCGTACCGGGTTCGGTCACATTGTGATCTTCTTCAGCGTGGTATATGATAACAGTAACATACAACTCAATAAAAATTTTGTCGTAATAAATATTTTTGTTCGAAAAAATCACAGAGTAAAATTTCAAAAACCGGATCTGTTACAAAAAATTTGTTAATAAAGCATTAAAAAACTTGATAAAACAGCGTTGAATTGAAGAGATGTGTATGTGAAAATAGATATGCTGAATAAGTTAGGTTATCAATGATGGTTGATGTGTATTTGCCAGGTAGAGAGATATTGTAGAGAGAACTTTGGAGAATAAGTGCGACATATCCTCTATTATGATTTTTTTTATTAAGTTGTATGTTACTGTTATCCTATACCACGCTGAAGAACGTCACAATGTGGCCGAACCCGGTACGGTTTCAATGTACTAAATATTGACTTACGGTAATAAATAGTTTATTATAATTAATACGGCAATAAGGATTCAAGCTATTGTGCCCGTTTATACGGAGGATGGTTAGTCAGCACTCGGTTTTTTGCTGCTGCAGAATCAGGGCGTGTAACGCTCCCTCCACCGCTGACTTAACATCCGATATGGAATACTCAAGGTTCACAAGGATTTGAGGAAAAACTCAACATATAATTTTACATTATTTATTTCATAGAAGAAAAATAGATTCACTCAAAACATGTCAAAAATCAATCACTTGGCGTAGTCTCTTCAAGTGTCACTCAAAACTAAAAATCACTTTGTTAAAAATTCATCAAAATTCACTATAATGTCACTTCATTACTCCATGAACTTTGTAACTATTTTGTCTTGCTTAAATTAAATTATTACTATTTGTAGTGTATTTTACTCAGGCGTCGAGCGCGCCTATCGTTTAAGTCATATAATCTCTCCAAGGCTTTGGACATTTACATTCATTTCAATCTTTACCCTTCAGGGTTTCTTTTATGTTTACATAAACAGTATTTATTTATCATTTATTTAGTCCTCTGGACTTTAATAATAATTCTTCACAAAGCCTTAGATTTTAAACATTTAAAATACTGTACAAGAACATGCCATGTCTGTGGATCGAACCCTTATTCCACCAGTTACTCTCCATGCATCAGGTGATCTTTCTCAGCAGTGTACCATGCACTGTGTTATTTATTATAGTGGGATCTTTATTCATATTAAAACTACATTGTTTCATAACCCGTTATTTCATTCTTTTTGAGGAAGGAATCCTTTTATCAACAATAAAAGTATTTGACAAAATCCGTCAAAATCTATATAAACGCTTCAAACTTATATTCTGGAGAATTGTCTCAATCCCAGCATCATGATTTTATAGGTTATTTTGAGCTTGCATCTTTTAATAAAAACTTTCATATAGTGGCCTTTTTATTATTAGTCTTTGCTAGACCCTAATTGACCGCGGAACTCGTTAAAATTTATCTCTCACTCCCTCACTATGGTAGGTCAGGTTCTAACAGAGACCCCCTTCTTCCTGTGACACTTCACTTGATTTATGGCGTCTCGCCAACCGCCTTGCTTTACAATGTTATTTACTATATAACCATATGATCCCCAAGATTTACACTTCACTTCTAAAGCGGCTATTTGTTCCTGCTTTCAATATTATTATTATTATCATTAACATCTCGTTTTTACAGGACATTTATTGCTTATTCCGGAGAGGATGTATAATAGTTGACTACACCAACTTTAATAATAACTTGTATGACGTCTTATCACAACATTTTATTTATAACAATGCCTTCACGGTCTTACTTGTACATTCACATATGACGCTTTATTTCGACGATTATTGCCTACAATATTTTATTTATAACAATGCCTTCACGGTCTTACTTGTACATTCACATACGACGCTTTATTTCGACGATTATTGCCTACAATACTTTATTATAACAATGCTTGATCGGACTTACAATGTAACTATTATTTTCGACGCTTCACTATGGCAATACTTTAATGGGAAATTCACCTACCCTATATAATACGACGTTTTCATACAACAACAATACATTAATGGGAATCTTTCATCCACAATATTTCGACGATACTCTCCGTCTCCCGAATAAAAATATCCTGATTAACGCATATTTATTAGCTTGAAGCTACATTTATTTTATTATTGGGCCTTTTCGGCAGCACGATTTCTTGCTTGGATATTCGCGGTTTATTTAATATCTTATATAATCTTTCATTTATAGCGGTAAGAACTCGGTCTTCCTTATTATTTTATTCTCATAACTTTGGCTTGATAGCCTGCAATAATACGTTTTTCCTTGGGTGTTTTATTCACCAATTACTTTAGAGATTTACAAATTGATCATTCGACAACAATGCGTCAAGATATTATTTATTTCGTTCCGTTTTATTACTTGAGTTCCTTATTACGATTTTTACTACCACTTTATTTCTAGAGTATAACAACTCGATAATAGTTATTTTTATTATTATCATCTCAGATTTCAATTATTTTTATTACAACTTTTTGTTATTTGCCATTTAATTATATGGTGTAAAATCAAACTATTTTTATTTTTCCTTATCATATCGACTTTTACCGACTTCATTATGATGCATATTTATTTCATAACCTGATTTTACTATGGCAAAAATTTTAAGCCATTTAGGTTATTATTTTCGATTCCTTCCTCCTAATCATTTATTACTTATTATTTTCATTTCTTGGGTTTCCATTACTTTATATTACTGATCCCATTTTATACTTATTTTTGCGAGGTCATTCTCGCAGTCATTTATTATTATCCCAACATTTCAATCACATTAGTGCATTCAACTACCCGGTGAATCAATCGTTAAACTCCCTAGTCACGACTGATTTCACCGGGTCAGTGCATCGTACGGCTGCAAATTTTAATGAAAAATCATGACTCACCAGTGTGCTTCCCCTGCTTCATCCTTAGAAGGATTCACCCATCTACGGCATATTTAACACTTTTCCATGGCACTTTCTTAAGTGAATTGCATTTCACTTAGGCCCAATTGACCTTCACTTATATTTAAACACATTATTATTCTATAAAAACACTGTATTAACACTAAACACATATATCTTTTAAATTATTTACACAGCACTATTTTTCCACCATATCTCAGCGATCTTCGGCACTTCCTATCGGTGATCGACGCCCTGATGAGATCCTAAGACCCTGCATTTGACGCGTGATAACTCGAACGGCTCCTAGTTCTTCACTGGATTTAGTCTCTGCCCTGTCCTTTTAACAGTCTATTTCGGCTTTCTTTATCGTCTTTTTATAAGCGATTTGCATTTTTCACTTGCCCTACGTTTATGTAGCGGTCTATTGAACCTATGACCCGCTTACTTCTTGACCGTAATCTGTCCTTTTCATATCTACGACAAGATTTTTCTTCTTTCTCCTTCGAGAATGTTTTTCTGGCTAGGTCCCTGTTTGACACACTGTAGCTTCGCTTAAGTTCACTGAATTTGCTTTGAGTCTCGAACCCGTGACCATTTTACTTGAATTTTTGGATTTCGTTCCAATATCTGACCCTTAATACTGTGGTCTTTCACTTGACTTTCACGAAGACCTGCCTATAGTCTCGAACCGATGATTTCCAGCGTAATGTCTCTACTGATCTGGACTGATGTTTTCTAGCTGATTAATGTTCTAGAATTTGACGTGGTGCAACTTATTTTGCCACGGTTTCCGTGTAGCGTACAATTTTATTTGATCTAGCACAAGTGCTTTAGTGATCACTTACAAACAACAGTACTTTCTTGACGTGACGTATTTATATTACCACGCACGTACAAACTTTTGTTGAAACCGCGGATACTGACGATTTGTTAATTTGTCTTAACACGATCCACTTTAGCGGTTGGTAACGAACTGAGTACTCGCTGTGACATCTCCATACAGGAGTGCGATGAGTTTTTACTAACGTGAGGACGAACTTCCGCCCAGGCAGCCTGATAATACTGCGCGCTTTCAGTCTGTCTAAAACCCGCGCCATGTTCGCACATGTTTAGTTTTCGCGGTTCGCTATTGACATCCATGTTCATCAGTTCGTTATTATTATTAAAATCACATCAGTTCGCTTTGCATATATATCTCTGGTTTCCTTATATCCTCTTACACTTATGTACTGTGCGAATTTGCGCTGAGCCTCTCCGGGCTTGACTTAACAGCGACTGATATGATGCAGCGTTTCTGCATTTTATGAGACAGCGAGTAGCGCCTCTACGCTTACTGATGGTGAAACTGCTTCTGATACAGCCTAATGCCTCACTGGGCTGACGAATACTGCATTTGATATAGTCTGACGCCCCCTCTCGGACTGTCGGAAAACTGCAATTGGCGATGCAGCACCTCCTTAAGAGGTCTGTAGTAGACTGCATGCTCTCTGGTTGAAACCTCGGATATATATTGGGAACTTGTAAAAATAAATTATTTTTGTCTTCTTCTTGGAACTATCTTTTGAAATAGACGTCGCACGTTTTTGAAAAATATATCATTATGTTCCCTATAATCCAAACGTTACATTATCATTTCGTTTCCTGAAAATCGATCGTCTATTTATTTAAAATAAAATCTACAAGGCTCCTCAGCTATGTGGGCGAATGAGTTTTATTTTCTCCTTCCCAAGACCTCCTCTTAGCTCCGCCTAATGACGTAACTGCTTCGTAAGTGCTTTTTCCCTGGGCCTAAATTATTCGATTTTAGTCTTGATTAATTGATAATTCTTTGGATTATTCTGTTTTACGTAAACATATTTTTGTAATTTTGCGTTGTTTCCTCGAAAACGGGTTATTTCACAATTTTTCGGTGTTGGGAGGCACTCCAGGGTTGTCTTAAAGATGCTGACGTTAACACTCCGTGGTGGTTCCCCTGCCAATCTGCTCTGGTTGATTCATCACAGCGTGACTGTCCTCATGATTCACACACAGCTTGCATCCTGTGACTTCAGATAAGGCTGTCAATGCTCTGCGTCATTGCCTGAATCACTTCTTATTTCCTCATGGCTAGCTTGTAACTGAACGTCTTTTCATCTCAGAGATCCGAAGTTCATATCCTGTACCAACCCCAGTTGGGTACACTATCATGGTCATTTTTATGTCATTTTACATCTTCCTCTGTTACTCTATCTACCATATAATCTTCATCATTCTCCTATTGGCAACTCCAGCTATCTGATATGACATCTAGCGGTAAAAATGAGAAACTTACCAAGTAGGGTACATTTGTCACGTGGTGACTGTTTGTATATGGTTTCTTGTATTGGTAAACAGATCGTGGTAAATTGTTCGTGTCTTTATACATAAGTAATAAGTTTTACTCGTTGATAGAGTGAAAAATGAGTAAAAGCAAAGTGTATTGCTCAGTTTACGGCTGTAAGTCGATGTATAAGAGGGCTGCGGATATACGTTTTCATCACTTTCCAAAAGATGCAAATAGCAATAGTCGAAATGTGATGATACCTAATAATACCTAATAATAATACCTTTCCACCCCGGGAAGGATCTAACATTTGTCGAGGTAGACAGACAGAAGACCTGCGACGTAAAGCCAGCGAAGGTTATTCAGTTTAAAAACAGCTGTTACGATGGGCGCGCTGGTAAGATTGAAGTTACTTGAATAATTAATTAAATAATTAATTATTGGCTGCTTGGTAGGGAGAAGGGATGAGTTTAACTTGTATTAAAACTCGTGGGGCGACAGGAATTGCTTGATTTGGATGGTTAAAAGGTGGGTTTGGTGTTGAATATTTGAATGGTAGCGGAATCACTCATTCTACAGTGCCCACGGGGAGGCAAATTAGGCCTATATGACTCGTAGTGGAATAGCTCGAATATCGAAGAACTTAGCGATTACGAGGTGTAGGCTTGGCGGAAAGGCTGGCGGATCATCAGTTTGACATCAATTCACGATATAAGTCGGAGCTTGGAACAGTGGCGTCTGGTTTGCGTGGATGCTAGTCTCGGAATGATAAAAGTAGCACAGCTTCGGTGTGTTATTTATTTGTTTATGTACCGTATTTCTCTATTTGAATGTCCTCGGCGTTGACTCAGGATCGACATTTACATTATATTGCGCATAATAGTACCGAAATAATGTCCGAAGTGTAGCCCTGTGTAAATTTGAATCAGCTGATCTACATCAACCAAAAAAACTGATGCTTGATAATATGCAAATGACAACAAAAAATCCAGTGGAACACACAAATTAGATCACGTGTCTCGCACAGTTATACATATATACAATTAAAAATAACACTGTCATTACTTTAGAGACCACATTTACTGATTATAACCGAAAAATAAAAAGTGTTCCATATCAAACGCGTGTTATTGAGTATTTTAAACCCTACTTATCCAGACCGACCGCAGCGCCCCAAGTGTTAGTTTGAGTTGCCAATAACTATATTATCCAAGTTTCACTTCCATAGCGCACCACGCTCCAGATAAAACCTTTTAAAATACTTTTTAATACCTAGATCTAAATTTGATGTCAACAGTTTCATGTTCTAACGTATTTTTCTATCATCTTTGCTTCGTCAGCACTGCTTATCTTGCTTCCCAAACAGCAGAATTATCCGTTTTAGCTGACAATAAAAGGCAATGAGAATAGGACTTGCGTAAATTGCGTGGAAGATATAAAATTATTAATTGGGTTCAGATTCATTGTATGCGAACTCGTTTGAAATACAAATGTAAATGTAAATGAAAAAGAAATTAATGCGACACAATACGTAGAAATTGCGGCTTCAGTGGCGTAGTTGGCAACATACTGAGCTTCTATGTCCAAGATAGCGGGTTTAAACCCGGCCGAAGTTGTCGAATTTTTTAAGAGTGTTAAAAATCCCTCAGTATGCCTTCCTTCGGAGAGGAAGTAAACTTGGCAGGCCCATTTCATAGATTTATGGCATGTAAAAGAACCTTCCACTAACTACAATTGTGTGTAGTTAAATGTGTATGTTAGTTTTGTATAAGCTCTCTGTTAGTTCCAACGTTCGCTGCCAGTTGTTGTGGCATCTAGTAACCAAGTTCGCAGCTAGGTGTCGTTGACGGTAGCATTTGGTAGCAAAAGTAGGAACTACTTGAAATTGATCGTCTGCAGTCCTTACCTGAATTACAGATAACACACACTAATACAGCCATCACAATTAATACCGGTTATCAGACAGATTCTACACACACCCAAAGTACACAGTGGGGCTACATGACAGCGTTGTCGCAGGCCCTAAACTGAGGAACCAACCAATCTTCCTTTTCAATAAACAATTTATCGTATATAATCTCGGGCTGGAAGTCATCCCACGGATAGACCTGTGTGGGTAGGGACAGTAGCTCCTTTACTCAGTTCTTCCAGGAGCTATTATCTTGTTTATTTGTTTAAACGCCCTTTATAAACAAACACATATACAGTTGTTCCGTTGACTGTTAACGAAATGCAAGATTTTTCTGTACTTTTGAGACGATTTGGAAGATTTTGACACAGGCCGTACCATCTAACTTCCTCTGGTTTAAGAACTGGAGTTTTGTAAAACATACACCTTTGTGTTTTATATAATAAACTAGCGGACCCGTGCGAAAACTCGCGCATATTCTAATGGGCTGTGTGTGCCCCATGTGCACAGACTACCCGTCCGTCTATAGTGCTATGCGGGCTATACGCACGACAGTTCTGCGAGGGACTATCGTCTTGTTTATTTGTTTAATAGCAGTTTATAAACAAATACATATATTTATGTTGACTTTTCAAGGAATGCAAGATTTTTCCTGTACTATTGAGACGATTTGGAAGATCTTGGCACAAACCACAGCTTCTAACTCCCTCTGGTTTAGGAGCTTGAGTTTTGTGAAAGCGTATTATACGAAACGATTATATAATAAGATATTATGATGATGATATGGAAATGAATATTTCCAAGATATATTTAACGTTGGAACAATTCTATTTTCACCCCAATACAAATACAATAGGCTACGTTGTAGTCAATTCTTAAAGAGTTTCATTGAAACCGTTCCCGTCATTTAGTTTTTATTTGGGGGACACACAGAGACAAACGGTGATCTCATAAGCCTATATTTCTTATCAAGAAAATAGGCTAACCACGGGACAGTCACTCTAAACTGTACTTGGTTGTTCTGAAAACTATCAATGGACAAGACTGGTAGAGTGCATTCACTTTCGAGGCAGACTGCACATTGACCAGACATAACAAATCCCCACTTACGTCACGGAAGGAATTGCTTTCCGCACTAGGGCCTGTCTCCCTGGTTGGCTGATTTAACTGTCAAATAGCAGAGAAAATTGAGACAGCCAGGCCGGATATTGAAACCACAGATTTATGTATCGCTCTGAGTTCTCAGCATTATGTGGTATAATAGCTCCATTGTTTGGGAACTGACTTTAGGAAATCATGTTGTTGTTGTTGTTGTTTCATATGAGGGACTTGGACATGGTGGTCCTTTAGTGCCACGTACTTGGGTGTGTGTGCCTGGTAACCTGTGTTATTGTGATGGATGTATTAGTGTGTTTATTTGTAATTCGGGAGAGGATTGGGAAGGAGGTGGCCGTGATCTTAAGTTAGGAACAATCCCGGCATTTGCTTGGAGTAGAAGTGGAAAACCAGATGGCAGAGGTGGGAATCTAACTCACCTCCTCTCAGGTTTGCTTCATGAGCTAGTACAATGTTCCAGCCCTCAGAACTGTATAACATTTCTTGGCAGAGTTGGGAATCGAACCCGGAACTCCCGGACGACAGCCAAGAGTGCTAGCCGTTAAAGAGGAATTGGTTTACAATGAAACTGACCTGATAAAGTTGTTGCTTTGTGACATCGTGACCTTGATAATGCAACTAACATGCTTCAAAGTTTCAAATACGTGTTCTGAACATTTAAGTTGCAGATTTTGAACTCTCATACCTCCTTTCTGTCGACTAAACCGTATTTGAAATTAGTATTATTTTTTAACTGATTAAATACCAAATGCGGTTTTGTACATGAAGTACACGCCATCAAGATATTCAACAGAGAGTTAAAATATCTGACGTGAGCAGGACATGAACCTGGGATCTTCGGATCGCATGAGATATTTTAATTGTCTGTTACCGGGTGAGTTAGCCGTGGTCGTTACGGTATGACTGCTGGCAGTCGCTCACATCCGGGAGGTGAGGAGGTTCGAATCCCCCCGCCGGCAACCTTGAAGATGGTCTTCTGTGGTTTCCCATCTTCCTTCCAGGCAAATGCCAGGGTTGGTCCCTAACTATAGGCCACAGCCGCTACCTTCCAACTCCTCGTCCTTACATTCAAACTTTCCTCCCCAGACAACACTCCACACGCGACGGTAATTGTAGCTCACCCCATGGGTGTCCGCCTAAAAGCAGCTACAAACTGGCGAGCCGAACATGTCCTCGGACACTCCCGGCACTAAAAGCCATACGCTAAAACAAAATGTGCGTTTAACATCTACCACATTTGGTACATAAAAGCGTGTTAGTTTGTAATAATATCTCGTTTCTTTCAGGTTAGGGCATGTAAATACTTGTCCCCCGCCCCCGCCCCCTAATATAATTGTGCACAATTTGTGTTGACCGACTGGAAATCACTGAAAAATGGCTTCTATCGCTTCAATTAAAAGCACATATAACTCATAATTATTATTACTAGGCCCTACCTATCAATATTTGATTGAAAGAGATGTGCATGCCTCAATTCCAAAGAACATGTACTTTACATACTTACAGTACAATAATGTGATATGTACTTTAATTCAAGACATTTATTAGATACACATGCTATTCCACCTATCCATGTTGTATTACAGGTTGCAGAGCGCACCCTGGGAAAGACGTTGCTGAAGATGCCTGTTGCGAGTCACCTGTATCTTTCCTCCAGGACGCCGTGGCTGAAGCGACCAGTGATCTGTGTCGGGAGCAAGCCGGCCAGTACCTCATTGAGCTGCATAACTACACACTGTGGGCCATGCACAGTGAGTATAACAGCGATTGTTGTTTTGAGACAGTCATGAAAGAGTACTAACAACTTACGACTAAGTTACATAGGCTACTACAAGGAGGAGTGGACAAAAAATAAGAATGACGGAAGTAAAAGACAGGGAAAGGAAATGTCCTCAACCCTCGAGGATTGATCGAATTGGAAGGAAGCAAATTTATGAAAGGTAGATAGGAAAGGACAAAAGTCTATGGAAAAAGGGAAAACAATTAACCTAACTCAGGTATCCTTCGGGGTGTGCCTTTGATGGTAGAGACTGGGTCAGTTAAGGTGGGGAAATGAAGACGTCCTTAGGTTCGGGTACCATAATACAGTCAGCAAGAAACGGCCAAGGGAGGTTGGTAGAAAATACGAAATAAAGGAGCCTGACACAGGTAAGTGGCTGTTGTTGTTGTTTCATTTGAGGGGCTTCGGCATCGTGGCCATTTCATCCCCGTGTACTTGCATGTATACTTACTTACTCTTACTCTCCTGTCTCCACAAACCGCAGTCGGTTCTTGGCCTCGTCAAGTAGCCTCCTCCACCTCGTTCGGCACTTGGCATCTTCCTCTCGCGCTGGTTACCTTGGTTACCTGGTATCTCCATCTCATTTTTGGTCTGCCTATAGGTCTTCGTCCGTCTGTCTTTTTCTCACACACTTCTCGCAGTGTAGATCCCTCTTCTCTTCTATACTCATGACCAGACCATCTCAGCCTTCTTGTCTTAGCTTCCACAACAACATCGAGTTATTTATACAACTCTTTTAGTTCCTTGTTCTTTCTCCTTCGCCATTCACCTGCTTCACAAATTGGTCCGAAAATCTTTCTGAGGATTTTGTTTTCAAAACCCTTTATTTTTTCTCTCTGTGCATTTGCTTATCTCCATGTTTCTGTATATACATATATCTGATAAGCTGTGTTATTGTGGTGTCAGTCACGGCTCCTAAAATAAGCACAAATTTGTGTTTGCAGTGTTCGACGCCTCTTCCAAGTTCCCTGTCGGCTTCCTGGTGGGCTCGTCATATGGGCTCGGTAACTTTGACGAGTGTCTGGCGGTGGACGAGGTGAACATCAAGGGGAAGTACTGTCTTGCCTCTGTACGACTGCACTGGGACAAGGAGGTCAAGCGCTCCCCCTGGACTTGGTTACAAGTAAGTACATACGCACGTTATCTTATTGAATTGTTTGACTATGATGAGTAGGGCTCGGATTTTTAGGTAAATAAATATTTTTTATGTAAATACATATTTTAAGCATTTTTCTATAAATAGATAAATACCTGCTTTTCAATTATTATTAGCACTTAAAAAGACATAATATTTATATATATTTTTTAAATCAGTATGCTAGATCTTTCACTTTATTGCATTTTTGTTCTGTGTTACTTCAACGCTGAAGAACCTCTGAGCTATCTAATCTTCATGCAGAGCGAATGTCAGCTTGCAACTGTGCTATTCCTAACTTGTCGCCCCGTGCCACTCACTGTGGAAGTCAGGGATTTCCTTGTCCATAGCCATATTGCACCCCCTCCTCCTAGCTACCTGGAACCAGAGTGTCACTCATTTCCGGCACTGTGAAGTGTAAAGTAAAAAGTAGAAACAACTACAAGTTATCGACGCAGATATTGTACTTCTGATGGGGGCATTCTGTTCTGCAAACCATGTGGGAAAGCAATCAAGGCTGAACAGCGATCTCAAGTTACACAACACCTGATGGGCAAGAAGCATATTGCCGCAGTTTCGAGCCTTCGGAAGAAGTGTTACGTGTAATCGTCGATCATTTTTGATAGACAACCTGACATGTATCTCGTTGTGTATTTTAATGCTTCAGCAGTCAGTGAGACATAGAATAAATTGCATTCGTGAGTACTGCATATTGTTTATATTCACATTGAAAATCCACAGCCTGCTTCCAGTCTCCGACCGGGTCAGGAATGGAATGAATGAAGCCCCCATCTAGCGGCGAGGATATGAACTGTGCCGGTTGCCGAGGCCTGACGCACTCCTCTGGGGCAATGATTAAATGAATGATAGATGAAATGAAATGATAGTGGAGAGTGTTGCTGGAATGAAATGTTGACAGGGAAAACCGGAGCACCCGGAGAAAAACCTGACTGCCTCCGTTTTGTCCAGCACAGATCTCACATGGAGTGACAGGGATTTGAACCACGGACCCAGCGGTGAGAGGCCGGCGTGCTGCCGCCTAAGCCACGGAGGCTTATTCACATTAATAAACTAAATTATAATAAAATATTTTTACTTTTTTGTCACATATTTCAGGTATTTTAAATACATGAAAAAAAAATCCTGAATGTAGCACCTAAAATCCGAGCGCTACTGATGACAATTCATGTTCTGTCTGGTAAATCAGTCCCTAATTATGAGGATAACACGCATTATCAATACTACTGACGTGGTCCAAGCAGCTTCCTGAGGGTGAGAAGTGGTGAGTTGCATTCCTACTTGGAAGTTTGTTTACGAGGTTTCCCATTTTTACTCCTAGAAAATATCGGGGTTGTATCTAAGTTAAGGCCACGACTCTCGATAACATTACAAATGCACATGCAAGTATAGACATCAAGACAACATAGGTTATCAGTCACGTTTCACTCACATATATGAGTACAAGGGGATGATAAACACGTGTCTTTAATATACCACGGCCGTTTCCTTGCAAATCCTTGCCAAATTCGAATCTTATCTCTCTCATTATCTCATTAAACGAGGTTGGTGTCAAAGATAATTTTGAAGCCATTTTTCAGAGTTGTATTATTAACAATGTTTTCAGTCGGTCGACATAAGATCATTCCAATTCCTGGAATATGTGAAAAATAACCTGAATTAAATTACATGTGATTAAGATTTATATAGGCCTACATTGTTACGGACTATTGAAGAAGAAAACTAATGAATGACACATTTGTATGTTGGTGTCACTGTAGGTTTGGTAGAGGTATTTGTCTTGCACATTTGGATCTGATGATGCTGGCTTAACGAACGAAACATGTCATCCCTTAGTTTTCTTCTTCTTCTTCTATACTGCATAAGATATAAAACATAATCACATGCAATTTACTTTATTTCAGGTTATTTTTCATATATTCCTGTAATTTGGATTGATATTGTGTCGGCCGACTGAAAGCTATAGCTTGGTATCAGGAAGGCCATACAGCTTTAAAACTCACCACCACATAAAAATTCACCTCATCCCTGACTTTGCAGACACTAGAATAATAATGATTCACACGCCATACACTCGTTACACTCGTTTGTACTCTTGTTTGTGCTCCCGTTTTACGAACACGTCGAAAGGGTTGCCTACACGCGCGCCTGTAGCCTACTTCCGCGATTTAGAACGTGCACTATTGTGGAGAGACCTTCATACAATATTGGTTGGTTGGTTCTTAAGTTTAGGGGCTGCGACAACGCGGTCATGTAGCCCCGTGTACTTTGGGTGTGTGTAGAATCTGTCTGAAAACCGGTTTTAATTGTGATGACTGTGTTTTTTAATTTAAGTACAGACTGCAACTTAGAATTTTTCAAATAGTTCCTACTTTTGCCGCCAAGCGCAACCGTCAACGACTACTAGGCCAAGTTCAGAACTTAGCTACTAGACGCCACCGCAGTCGGCTCTTGGCAACGAACGTAGAAACCTAAGACCGTTGTTTACATTCTTAACCTATCCAATTTAGCTTCACACAGGTGTAATTAGTGGAAGGTTCTTTAACATGTCATAAATCTATGACATGGGGCCGCCGGCTTTACTTCCCCTCCGAAGGAAGGCACACTAAGGGATTTTTAACGCTCTTAAAAAATCCGACGGCTTCGGCCGGGTTTGAACCCGCTATCTTGGGCATAGAAGCTCAGCATGCTGCCGACTACGCCACCGAAGCCGCCTCATACAATATTCTTATTACTGTTAGGCTACATTTACACATCGTTCGGCCCAACCATGCATGGATAAAGTAAATGTGGAACAGATTGTGTCGAGTGTACAATGCTGTTAGTAATAATAATAATAATAATAATAATAATAATAATAATAATAATAATGTATGGCCTCGGGTGCCGGGTGCAAGCTTAGTTAATTGACGCCCAGAGGGCAACTTGCATGTCGAAGTTCATCGCTCCTTGAAGCGCCATGAATGTCAAGGAGGTTAGATATCTAAGCTCCTTGACACTATAGCGCTTTCTAGTAGAGAAATGAGGAACTTTGTGTTGGGCGGAAAATCCCGAGATTAATTTTGCCATTATGAACACGGCCTACTGAATTCAAATGGGTTCTCTAACATGCCAACAACGTATGGCTTGCGTATGGTGATTTCTTCTGCCTTTCAAAAAAATCACTTACCACGGCCAGGAGCGAACCCGCAAGTTAGGAGTTGGTAGTCCGAAACGATAACCATTCACCCACCGTGGCAAGCAATGTTGTTAGTGACATGAGTCGTACTTCCTACAGGATCACATTAGTGTTCTATGTGTTCAGGTTCCAGCAGGCCGCATGGAGCTGCCGAGGGACACAGCGCACTGGGCGGTATGTATGCCTGCTGCTTGCACCGCCAAGGATCTTCAGGAGACTCTGAACCTACTACTCAAACACTACAGGGGAGTGAGCGTCACGGTGGAGGAGGACAGCTGTCAGACGGCCGAGGAAATAGAGCAGGCCCCAAGATACCCACTCTTCTGGTAAATACCTCCACCCTCACTTTCTTCCAAACAGCGCAAATAACTGCGAAATTATTTTGTGCTTGTATTCGATGGGACAAACCACTACACAAAAATTTCGCGTTACAAATGATGTGTTGTTATTATTGTTCTCTCTTGTATACACGCCTATTGTTAGAGAAGACGGGAAATGATTACAAATGGCATTTGTGGGAGACACTCTTAACCTACCCGGTCAATGTTCCCTTCACAATCTTTTTTATAAAATACAGACACCAATTTTACCGTCTCTGCCTCACTCACTTTTATTCTTTAGATCAACATCAGCAATGAATACAATACAGGGCCATCGAAAAATAATGCCAACATTTTAAAAACTGATAGCACCGAAACCCTTTATGTTAAACGTGTAATTCTTTCACTGAACGCCTGCTGGTTAAAGTAAGTTTTGTTTTGGAGGGAACGTGACCTTCCTATGCGCACACTAGATGCGCAGTAGTCAAGGTCGGCCGGGGGCGCGCGCTCCAATGACTGCACCGCCCGACAAACTGCACCTAATTACAAAGCTGTCATTCGATGGTTTAATCAGTTTAAGGAAACAGGGACTGTAGAGAAAAAATCTAGGCCAGGCCGACCACCAACATCAGCATTGAACGCACGCTTTCCCAATGGCTGGATTGGTACGTGCAATCATTTCAGGAGTAACTGTCAAGATTGCGGCAGAAATTTGCTCCCGCAGGTGCTCCAAATCCCGAATTTTTTCTATATACACAATGTTTTTAATGTACCCCCAGAAAAAGAATCCAAAGCGGTGAGGTCATGACTTCATTGGCGCGCGCGCGCCTCCGGCCGACCTTGGCTACTGCGCATCTAGTGTGCGCATAGCAAGGTCACGTCCCCTCCAAAACAAAACTTACTTTAACGAGCTGGCGTTCGGTGAAAGAATTACACGTTTAACACAAAAGGTTTCGGTGCTATCATTTTTTTAAATTTTGGCATTATTTTTCGATGACCCTGTATAGATAACAACATGGCCTCCTAGATTGACATTTGTTTAGCCTAGAGTTCATAACGTAGCAAGTTCTTTGTATGACGTAAAAGTCTAAGCGGTTGGGTTTGTTACCAAACACTCCACATCCTCCCCATCTTTTATGAGGTGTAATAATTGAAAGGAAACAATTGAATTACAGTACAAGCACATAATAAATGAATAATACCCTCATCTCTACATGGAAAGTTTCACTGGCACTTTCACTCTTCTTCCACTTTTAGTGATCACTGGTTTCTGGTCGATATCGTCTACGATTTACAAGGTGGAGATGAGGTAGCATTTTAGCATTTCACCTAACATCATATATACTATAAGGTGCGTTCAAAAAGTAACGAGCCGGAGGCTGGAATGCGCAAACCGGTGACTACATCGGCTAATCGTGGCATGTGTAACGAGGTGTGGTTCCGGCCAGAGCGTGGAAGGTCACAGCCCGTCGCTAGAGGGCACACGTGCACGTCACGTGACGATACAAAGCGAGCAGCAGAAAGCATCAATCGTCCAACGCTGCCAGTCGCATTTTAAACAGTGGCATAGAGGCGTCAACCGAAGAGCAAAGAGGTGTTGTTCGGTTTCTGACAGCGGAAGGAGTAGGGGGAAGGGACATTCATCGCCGAATGTCACAAGTGTACGGCGAACACTGCATGTCCCTTGCAAGGGTCAAGGCATGGCACAAGCGCTTCAGGGAAGGACGGATGTCGTTAGCCGATGATGCCCGGTCTGGGGCACCCCCCTGCATTACCGATGACAACGTCCAGCTGGTTGATGCACTCATTAACCAGGACCGCCGAGTGACAGTGAACACCATAGCCGCCGTGGTCGCACCACGACAATGCTCGACCTCATACGGCCAACACAGTCGCGGCACTCCTGCAGAAATTCAAATGGGAGGTTCTCGGCCAATCTTCATACAGTCTAGACCTCTCTCCCTGTGATTACGCCATGTTTGGTCCCCTGAAAAGGGCTCTGCGTGGCCAACGATTCACCTCGGACGCCGACGTCCAGCTGTACGTGCGGAACTGGTTCACATCGCAGCGCAGGGAATTTTATGAGACAGCCATTCACCGCCTCGTGTCACAGTGGGACAAGTGCCTCAACAGCCAGGGCCAATACTTCTAACATACAGGTACTGGTTTCTGTAATTATGCCTCCGGCTCGTTACTTTTTGAAAGCACCTTTTACAACTAGCATACACCGACAAGTTGCATTATCAATACTGCAACTAAATAATTGTACATATTGTAAATATTTTCACCTATATTTTCAAACATAGATTTTATAGCCTAAGTGTAAAGGATCTGATGATGATCGCTTGACGCTCGAAACTGGTCATCCTAGTGTATTTATTAATCTCATGTATTTGTTTTCAAGATTAAGGTATAACCCAACTCTTTTGGGTACATTCGTGTTGACCGACTGAAAAGCACCAAACTTTTGTTTAATTATTGAACTACTTTCTAGTGTTTCACATGGCGACGTTTATAATTTGAGATTAACACGCTTAATATTTAATACCATCTCCATAACGGTGAATGTCTGTGCATATGGTTTCTCTTCAAGCCAAGACTTTCCTTTGCATATTCCCAGTCCTTTGTAACTAAACCATTCACTGAGACAAATACTAACTCAAGCTTGCAGCTTCGCTCCTGGCCGTGGTAAGTGAATTTTGAAAGGCCGCAAAAATTACGACACCATGTCATACGAAGTTGTCATTTCAAAGAACCCATTTGAAATCAGTAGGCCGTGTTCATAAAGGCAAAATTAATCTCGGGAGTTTCCGCCAACACAAAGTTCCTCATTTCTCTACTAGAAAGCGCTATAGTGTTTAAGGAGCTTAGATATCTAACCTCCTTGACTTTCATAGTGCTTCAAGGAACAACGAAATTCGACATGCAAGCGACCCTTTGGGTGTCAAATAACAAAGCTTGCACCCGGCATCCGAGGTCATACGATATTATTATTATTATTATTATTATTACAGATACTAATGGGATGACGAAAACATCCTTTAAGCCTTATGTGACTGAGCTCAGTGGCGAGTGGCTGGTATTTGCACCCTTTCTCAGCCACCGTGTCCAGTAGGTTTTCATCGAGAGGAACAGCAACCTCGATGATGGTAGCCTTGTATGTTTGCTCATATTATTATTATTATTATGTATTTATTTATTTATTTATTTACATTGTTTAGACCCAAAGGATCACATTATGCAAATTATGTTCTGGTGCTGTTCTTCTTGTGCTTCCAGAACTCCTTCATCATCTCACTGTGTCGGACTCGACGTTCCTCCGTCCATCCTTTCCCTGGTCTCCTTGGTCGATCTTCATGTGTGACTTCCCAACTGTGGACCTTATGTCGGAATGTCATTCGATCGTCTATGTCTATTGGTATGATGTTGGCACTTTCGAGATCAATTTGGACTTGGGTAACACAGACTGTTGTCACTTTAAGTTTTCGTAAGTAAGTCAATATTCTCTTTGTTAGCCGGTCGTCATTCAGTCTCATAATGTGGCCGTAGAATCTCAGTCGTCGCTTGCGGAAATCTGACTCGATGTTAGAGTATCTCTCTGTGATTGTGTGTGATTGCAGACGATATCCATCATCTGTGAGTTTAGGGCCCAATATTTTACGGATGATTTTTCTCTCAGCCTTCTTGATGTTCTCAAGATCCCCTTTGTAGTTGAGGTTTAGTGTCTCGCTGGCGTAAAGTGTCTCAGGTTTGATGACAGTCGTGTAGTGTTGAATTTTGGTGTTGATGCTCATGCATTTCTTGTTGTAAATATTTGTGATTTTTCCGTATGCTTTCCGCAATTTAAGTTCACGAGATTTTTGCGCCACTCTTTCCATACCTGTGGGTTCAATAATTTCACCCAAATACTTGAATTGATTAACCCTGTTTATCATACCGTACTCTGTGAGTAAATTTTGTGCTTGAATGTGTTTTGTCGATATAAACTCGGTCTTTGTGAAGGAAATTTGTAGTCCGACCTTTTCAGCACACTCTTTTAAGACCTCAATCTGAAGAATTGCCGTTCGTTCATCAGCGGAGAGGATTGCAAGATCATCCGCGAAAGCGAAGCATGTCACGTCGATATTATCCGTTTGCCTTCCTAGCATGACGGGCTTCCAGGTATTCCGACTCCTCAGTTCATTTCTCCATTCTTTGATGACCTTCTCTAGGACGATATTAAAGAGTAGAGGGGAGAGCCCATCACCCTGCCGTACACCTGTCCCTATGAGGAAAGGTTCAGATACTTCACCAAGGAACTTGACTTTGGAAGTTGTTTCAGATAGGGTCTGTTGGATGAGGCGTCGTGTTTTCGGGTCGAGCGTGTATTCTTCGAGTATATTAAAGAGGGATAGGCGGTCAACAGAGTCATAAGCTTTCTGAAAATCGACGAATACGCAGATGGTTGGGAGATTTCGTAAAGCTCGAAGTTTCAGTGTGGACTTGAAGTTGAAAATTTGTTCAGTACTTGATCTGTTTGGTCTGAACCCTACCTGGTATTCACAAATGAGAGGCTCGAGCTGTTCTTGTGTGAGTTGTAGGAGGCAAGCAGAGAAGACTTCGTAAGGTACAGAAAGGAGGGATATCCCTCTATAGTTATTCACATCCAATCTGTCTCCTTTTTTGTAGAGTGGGTGAATGAGTGCGCATTTCCAATCATCTGGGAGTTTTTCACTTCGCCAGACTTCTTGGATGATCTGTGTAATTTCCTGCAGTGATCGTGGTCCAAGATTTTTCAGCAGTTCCGCAACAATTCCGTCTTCTCCTGCTGTCTTTCCATTCATGAGTTTTTTGATAAGGCGAGTGATTTCTTCTTGTGTTGGTGGATCAGCGTCTGGCTTGACGTGTTCTGGGGTCGTATGCAAGAAACGTACAGTTGGTTCGGGACAGTTAAGGAGCCCAGAAAAGTAGCGTGCAAGTTCATCGCAATTTTCACGATTAGTAAGTGCCAGTTTTCCATCCTGTTTCCTAAAGGTTAAATTTGGCGGTGCATAACCCTTAATATTATTCGCGAAGGTCCTGTAGAAATTCCGACTATCGGAGTTTCTGAAATCATTCTCCATGGACTTAAGTTGCTCAGTGATATAATCACGCTTGACTTTCCTGATAGTCTTGTTTGTCTGTTTGCGGATGTCGAGGAAGTGTCCCAGGGTTCCTGGTGATCTACTGCTGTTGTATTTTTGGAATGCGATTCGGCGATTGGCAATGGCTTGATCACACTCAGAATTCCACCATGGATGTTTTGTCTTTCTTTTTAGCGGGATCAGTGCTTTAGCTTGTCCGATAATTTTGCTACGAAAGTCGTTCCAGTTATTCGCCGGTTCCTTTTCCCATTCCTCTACAATATTTGTTTCTTGAATCATAGCTAAATCGAATTTCGGGATATGTGGTTTGTGACGGTGAACTCTCTTTGAGGTGAACTTTACTTTGATTCTTGTAAGGTAGTGATCCGAGTCGATATTCGCGTTTCGTCGGACTTGTACGTCTTGAATGGTTCTGTAGTGGGCGTAGGAAATGGCGACGTGATCAATCTGATACTCACCGAGATGTTGGATCGGAGATCGCCATGTTTTCTGTTTATGCGGTGATTTTCTAAAGTGCGTGGACATAATTTTAAGGTTGAATTGGTGACAGATGTCAAACAGACGCGTGCCGTTAGTGTTCGTGTTTTGGTGTGCGGAATATTTACCGACGATTTTTCGATATATTTTCTCTTTGCCAAGTTGAGCATTGAAATCTCCCATGAGGATTTTAACGTCGTCGCGGGAAATCTTGCTCATGATGTTCTCAAGTTTGTTCCAGAATTTTTCAACCGTTTCAGGGTTCTTCTTATTGTCAACATTGGTGGGAGCATGCGCATTGATAAGTGTGAAATTTTTGTTGGCGCATTTGATGCGCATGGTCATGAGCCGACTATTGACTGGTGTAATTTCCCTGACGGAGGTGATAATAGTTCTGTGTACAAGAAACGCCATACCGAAAATTGGTGCGCCCCTTGCGACTCTTTGTTGTGTTTTGCTTTTAAAGATGCGGTAGTTTCCGTAGTCCATAGTGTCGTTGTCTGTCATTCGTGTTTCTTGAAGAGCAAGGATGAGAATTTTTTGTCGGTCAATTTCCTGCGTGAGGTCATGTAATTTACCTGTTTGGATCAATGTATTAATGTTTATCGTTCCAAGGAATGATTTCTGGTTGTAGGGAAGTTTACCAGAGATCTCCGATACTCTCTGTTGCGCACGTCTGAACTCCCCAGAATCCGAAAGTTCAGTGGCCGTCTGTTGACGGGTGGATTGTGTACCACCTGGGGTAAGATTGTATTTACTTGCACATTCCATATTTGCTTGTATTCAGTACTTGGCCTAGCAGATACCAGGACCATATAGGACCAGAGGTTGTTGAGGCCTTTGGAACTTAGATTTTCAGCCGAGCTCACTGAGCTAACAGACGCTGACCACTCGCCGCTGGATACCAGTACAGACGCTCATGGATTTAAGTAAAGCTGACATCTAACCAAATACTAGTATAGATGCCTTTTATCCTATTAATCCCGGATACAAGGCCGCCTCGTCCGCCATTAACACTGTTCTATAGATCATCTATACCACCATCAATGCCGTTGAGGACTTCACCGTAACCCTGGCAAGGGACCCTTACAAGGTACTACCAGCCGGGTCAGCTGGACCTCGGTTTTTTAAAGAGGTGTTACTCCTCTATCACTCACCGCTTTGTCCTGGCTTGTGACAGGCAGAGCCTGGCTTCCCAAACATTGGGCCCAGGTTGGCGGGGTTATTATTATTATTATTATTATTATTATTATTATTATTATTATTATTATTATTGTATGGATATGAAATGACTGAATTCTTGTCTGCAGGGCGATGGTGGTGGCATACTTACTGCTGATAGTGATGTGTACTACTCTGGACATCTACAGTAGCCAACCTCAAAAGGACGAATATAAAACATGTAAGTAACTACCTATTCATTTCTATTTCTTAAACTCCTGACTAGCTGCGTGGCTCAGCGATAAGGTTCTCGCTTGCTGTGCCCAAAGTTGCAGGATCTGATCTTGGTGCGGTCCGCTGGTATTTGAGTTTGCGCAAATATGATGGAGTCGTGTCAGTAGATTTATAGGCACGTTAAAGATCCCATTCGGGGCAAAATTCCGGCACCCTGGCGTCTTTAAAAGCTGCATTAGTTAAAAGGGGCTTGAAACAAATAACATTATTCTATTATCAGTATTATTAAACTCCTAAGTCAGGCTCCGCCTATAGCATGTAGATAACGTTATCAAATGTATGGAAAATCCCAGACATAGCCTATTCTTCATTTTAATCTTTTGCCCGGAGTCTGAGGACGATTTCTGAAATATTTGGAATGTATTATTTTTTGCCTACTTTTCACATTTTGCAAAAAAAAAAAAGAAAAAAAAAAAGAAAAAAAGTAGACTTATGAGATCGATCCGGGCAAATGTCTGTCTGTTCTTCTGTCTGTCTGTATGTCTGTCTGAGCCCACCCCCTATCCACTCCTAAACGCCTTCAGCAATCAAAACCAAATTTGGTATGAGTAAAGATCTACACCTGAATATCTCAAGGCCATATTTAAATGATGTCAGTGCTACCAACTGCTGAAAACCCGCAATTGAAATTTGAGCTCCATGTTGGATATCTTGGAAGCTATGCATGAGAGCTATTCTAAAATTGGCATACATATAAATAATAATATTTCAGTTTAATTTCCAGGAGGCCATACATGACAGTGTTGCCAAAATATTTCTAAGCCTGCTGATACGTCCAATTTTTAAATGTACATAACTTCTACATTATCAATTGGATGTCAACCAAATTTCGTATGTACTATGCTTACATAAACAGATATGTCTGTGCGTATTCTTAAGAGCAACCAGGGCTGCCAACTGTTAATATATGCTGTCTCTATTTTTTACCCAAATATCAATATATGAGACAGTATGCAAGCCAACAGCTCTAAACTTTGAACACGTATAGTACCTCACGTGCTAGATTAATTTGGAGTAACTAATATACGTCAGTGCTGCCAACATGATTCTAAGCCTGCTGATAGGTCCAATTTTAAAATACGTGGAACTTCTATACTAACAAATGGATTTCAACCAAAATTGGCACAACAATAGATCATAATATTTCAGATGATTTCTGACCAACACATGCATGCCATTGTTGCCAACATGATTTTACGCACGCTGATAGGTCCAATGTCCATCTGCTTGTAACGTCCATGCTATCCATTGGACTTCAACCAAATTGTGTATTATGTACCTTAAGAGATGGAACTAAGAATATATTCAGTCACCAGGGCTGCCAACTGTAGTGCTCTATTAGTCTACATTACGCCAGGTATATTTCGAACTAATTAGAAATTTCGATATTACCAACTTAATTTCTTCATTATTCTAGATAGGTCCATATAATCAGATTAATCATTGGCATGAATCTTAAATTTTAAGAAAAGTAGGCTCTTAAGTTCGTCACGGAACTTCTTGTTTGAGAAGAAATCAATTATGTAGTTTAGGATTCTTGGTCTGGTAATCATAAGTGGATCAAATACAAGGTTTGATCCATTATTATTATTATTATTATTATTATTATTATTATTATTATTATTATTATTATTATTATATTTTTGTGTGTGTTTGTAAACAGAGATAACACGAGAAATCTAATATGCCGTACACGTTTGACACTGTATGGATTGCACTTTCTAACTAAGTTACCAGATTATGTAGGCTATGTGTACAACAGTGTGGGTCTCAAGTTCAGTCAGTGGGTAAGGAAAGGAAGGAGGCTTGAAGATTTACATGACCGTTAAACTCGCAATCTTAAGTCACGGGACTTCAGTTTTATGTGGAATCCTAACCACCGGATGTGACATTTCACATTGAAAATCTCACATGTAATAACATGGAATCGAATCCGGTCCACCTTGGCAGGAGGCAAGCACTGCGTTTGATAGCAGGGATCGAGTAGCTCGAGCAACGTTGTCTGTCTGGTTTAGATCTTTTTACCTAAGACAATTAATTTCCATGGACGACAAGATTGCTAGGAGAGGATTGCAGCTGGAGGTTGAGGGAAAACGGCCGAGAGGACGACCGAGGCAGAGTTGGTTTGACACTCTTCAAACAGACCTGGAGATCGCTGGTCTCCATCCAGATCAAACATACGATCGCGTTAACTGGCGATGAAAAAAAGAGTAGCGGATCCCGTCATTGTACGGGACAAACCCTGAGGAGGAGGAGGAGGAGGAGGAGGAGGAGGAAGAAGAAGAATAAGAAGAAGAAGAAGAAGAAGAAGAAGACTCTCCAAGTTTCACTTGCTTTATCACATAGCAGCGAATCCTGGGGATGAGGTTTAATTAATTTTATCTTGTAATGATCAAATGTGATACGACAGGTATCTTACAAACCGACATCGTACAACTCGAATATCCGATTTCCTCGGCTGGGATTCGAACCCGCGATCATGGTTACATGAATCGGATATTACACTAATCCACCGAGAAAATTGTCTTGCTTTATTTTTACAGAGATATTAAATTGATTCACAAACTGTATCAGCAACGCACAGAACTGCTATTTAAGGTAAAATCGTTGCTCATGCTTCATGACCTCCATTTTAGCCTATTTTCCTCATTTTGCAAAAATGAGGAAAAAGTAGACTTGTGAGATCGATCCGGGAAAATGTGTGTCTGTCTGTCTGTGTGTGTGTCCCAAGTTGGATAACTGTTTTTTTTTTTTTTTTTTTTTTTTTTTTTTTAGCGTATGGCTTTTAGTGCCGGGAGTGTCCGAGGACATGTTCGGCTCGCCAGTTTTGTAGCTGCTTCGAGACGGACACCCAATGGGGGAGCTACAAGTACCGTTGGGGGGGGGGGAAGGGGGAAGTTGGAATGTAAGGGCAAGGAATTGGAAGGTAGCGGCTGTGGCCTATACTTGGGGACCAACCCCGGCATTTGCCTGGAATGAAGATGGGAAACCACAGAAGACCATCTTCAAGGTTGCCGGCGGGGGGATTCAAACCTCCGCGCCTCCCGGATGTGAGCGACTGCCAGCAGTCATGCCGTAACGACCTCGGCTAACTCACCCGGTTGGATATCTGTGGACAATACTAACACCACAAAAAAGAAATGTTGTGATCGGAGCAACCGTTCAGAATTTGATATCGTCGTCCCGCGACTGATCTCAGAATCGTAATTTCAACTCATTTGTGGATTTTCATTTTCATTTCGCTGAGAAACAACCGGCATCACTGAGTGAGAACAACTTTGGGGTCCGCACTACCAGTGGCGGCTGGTGATTTTTTCACTTGGTGGTACCAGCAAATTCCAAATTTGCAATAAAATCATTCAAAGTTACAGGTACGGATAGTGCATATTTTATGCAACAAGTTATATGTTTAACATTATTTAACTGTGCTATTGTAGAAGACGTTTTTAATTGAAGTGTCAGCTGGAGCGAAATTAGAAATTGAGTTACTACAAATATTTTAATCTCGGAATTTTTCGCCAACACAAATGTTCTTCCTTTCTCTACTAGAAAGTGATATAGTGTCAAGGAGCTTAGATATCTAACCTCCTTGACTTTCATAGCTCTCTAAGGAACAACAAAAATTCGGCATGTAAGCTGCCCTCTGGGTGTCAAATAACAAAGCTTGCACCCGGCACCCGAGGCCATACGATATTATATCATACACATATTTTGATCCACATGCATTTTAAATAAAAAACATTTTTAAGAAATATAAATCTCTCAAAAAATAATTTGAAGAAAACAACATATGCTAGGCCTACTCACCAGAAATACTGTATTTGTTCCAAAACCTCGATCAACACCTTCATTTGAATGAATAAGAGCGGTGCTGAAAGTCCATTCTTCGTTCTTTCTTGTTGGCAAATACGTCTATCACCTTTGAATTGAAGTTCTCAATCTTGCTCACTAATGATTTCTCACAAGACAACATTCTTAAGGCACTTTATCTCTCTTCCTTCATTGTGTTCCGAAGAAAGGTCTTTATCCGTTTGAGCATTGAGAAACACCGCTCTGCTTCCGATGTTGAGAGAAGCATTGTGATCAGCAACTTCAAGATTTTGATTGTCTCTTCAAAAGTATCCCATAGCTCATCTTCCAGAATCAACGAATGAAATGGAACGGCACCAGAGACCGCTCTCAATTCAGGCCTAGCATAGAATACTTGCAGCTCACCCTTCAACTTTCTTTTATCAAGAAATTTATATACGCTCGTCATTTCGTCAAGATACTGGTCTGGAAAGCTTTTTATATAATTGTCAAAGTATTGAACTGCAAATAGGTTGGTAGCTGTGAGGTGTCCAGTGAACTGAAAGCGGATTTTTATCTCTGAAAGGACAGCATCACGTACTTCCAGAGCGTCCCTTTTTCTACAGTCCTCACCAATCCGGGGTCTTTTAAAAGGTAAGGATTCGCCTTTTTCGGTAAAAGTTTCATTCATTATTTCATCAATATTGTCCCTGATTGCCTGTAAGATACCTTCAAAATGCTGAATGTCTTGTTTCACTCTAATTGGGTCAGTAATCCTCTTTTGCTGCTGATTAAAAATTATGTCAACATGAGCCTCGTCATGAGGCATTATCTTATTTAAAAATGTTAGCCAGAAAATTAAATTCTTGTCATTAAGTCTTTGCTTGTAGGCTCCAGCTTTTTCAATGATGGAAGGTAACTTAATGGACTCGTTGCTTTCGATGCATTCCATAACTTGGACGAGGTCTTCTCTATTTTCATAAATATCTTTCACAGCACGCGAATGGTAATTCCATCGTGTGAGTGATACTCGAGGCAAACTTTTCTGTATGATCTCGCGCAACACTTTTGATCTTTGGGGTGAATGCGAAAAAAAAAAAAAAAGAACAAATTCCTGTGAGATAGTGAAAAACATGCGAGCCTGTCGATTAACGGAGGCTGCTGTGGACATTATGAGATTAAGTTGGTGCGCATAGCAATGAATAAAATTTGCATTAGGGTACTTATCCTTGATTAACTTTTGCACACCATTTAATCCACCACTCATAACGGATGCTCCGTCATAACTTTGGGCAATCAATTTTCTGGGTCGTTCACCAACTAAGGGGTCGATTTCACTTAATATTCTGTCTGCGATGGCAAGAGCATTTTGGCCTTCGGGATTAATAAAGTTCCAAAATCTTTCAACTGGTCTTCCTTCAACAATGTAGCGCAACACAATAACCAATTGAAAATTGCAAGACACATCAGTTGTTTCGTCAGCGATTATTGCTATATTGTCAACCTTTTTTTATTTCTTTGGACACTTCATCGTGATACACCTGGAGCATGCATTCGAGCAGTTCATTTCGAATAGTCTTGGAGATGCCTTTAAACACAGACGACTGGCTGAGATGAACTTTCAAGTCCTTATCCAATTCAGCACTAAACTGAATCAATTCGCGAAATACGCCTTTGTTTTCAGATGTTTCTGTTTCATCATGTCCCCTAAGAGCTAATTCCAAGGCACCACAAAAGCGGATACAGTTTATAATTAAATTTAAGACATACCCTATTCTTATCTACTTGTTTGTTGTGAGTGATTATAGTTTGTCTGTAGCCTACTGACTATCCAACCTGCTCTGAATGTTCGTTTTGCCCAGAAATGAGAGGCTTAAAACATTACGGTATCCATGTCACTTTGATGATTCATGGACTTTAATTTTAGACCATATGTGCCCTATATCCCTAATATCAGTCTTACTCCAACTCCCATCACCGCCATATAACACACAAGGAAAACAGAAGAATGCATTGTCTTCTTCGAAACCACAAATCCATTAGTTTTGCTATAAATCTCCAGATTGAATTTGCGGCATTGATTTTTTGACTGTTGCTGGAGATTTAAATTTGGAAGTGGCCTACCCAGTTTTTTAATGTCTATCTTTTCAGTGAGGGTCCTATTGCTAAATGGAGATTGCAACTCACTTATTTTATTCATTGTTACACTTCCGAAAGGTGACACAGAGCACATTGAGATACCTACGGCTTCGTACGTCGCACTCGAGCTATGCGATCTTCAAACAAGAAACAAATCAAATTTTAATAAGGAACCTAGCTTGCATATAACGATTCAAAAGGCACACTTAGATTAAAATGGTGTTTATATGGTCAATGCCACATGAAACACAATGCTATGCAAGTTTAAGCAACATGTGCTTACCTTAGCCTATATAGGACAGGTTTTTCTCCGGGTACTCAGGTTTTCCCTGTCAAAATTTCATTCCAGCAACACTCTCCACTATCATTTCATTTCATCTGTCATTCATTTAATCATTGCCCCAGAGGAGTGCGTCAGGCCTCGGCAGCCGGCACAGTGCATATCCTCGCCGCTAGATAGGGGCTTCATTCATTCCATTCCTGACCCGGTCGGAGACTGGAAGCAGGCTGTGGATTTTCATTTCATTTTCATTGCAAACACACATGCGCGCACAGCCTCTTTGTCGCAATTTCAGTTGCTGTCTCAAAATAAATGGGCGAGATGAAATGAACACGACAACCTTACTTATCGTGCATACAGGTTGATTGGAAAGGATATCCCCTGCATCTAATATAAATGGAAACAAAAGCTATTTAATGACGGATACTATTCATACACATTTGCAGTAAAGTTAACAAACTTGAGAATGTGTGTTTACGCTTGGGACGTGAAACTGTGTTGCCAATTTAAACTAACGAAACACAGTAAAACTCGTTGAAAATTCTGTATTTTTACATTACAAATAGAGAATAAATAATCCCCGTCATCAATAAGAGCCTAAAAAATTTGCTAAATGTTAACACAAAAGAGAACTGAAACTATTTTGTGGTTTGAATTTATTTAATAGTCAGACACAGTGACATATCGTCAAGCTGGTACCACTGGAGGTGTGCCGCCTGTACTGTGTTGCCATATGCTGTACTCCAGTGGTTGAAATATAAAGCAGTTCAGCAGTTCTAACGTGTAATGCGGTGTAATGTGTGCTTGTACCTGGGACGTGCTGCTATCTTCCTTACTTACTTACTTACTTACTTACTTACTTACTGGTCGGCGCTACAGTCCCTGAAGAACTTTGGCCTCCTTTATCACCTGCCTCCATTCATCTCTATCTTCCGCCTTCCTTCTCCAGTTCCTGATTCCCAGACTCCTAAGGTCGTCTCTCATTAACCGTTTCCTTTGCCGGTTCGTCATCGGGTGATCAGCATTCAGAGGCACTTGTAAGGTATCCGTAACATTGAGATTTTTTACAGTGTAGGGTTGTTAACCCTACGCCCAACCCCCAACCTGGAGGACCAGGGTATCCCTCTTAGTCTGGCCCATCACCTTTGACCTGTCCGGCATGGGTGGCCCTACCAGGAGCTTACGCTCCCTCCGGCATAGCTCGCAGGATCATTTGTACTCTCAAGCCCCCACATCACGTCAAGATGAGGATACCATCGTGAGGGCGTGCTGCTATTTAGTGGATAGAATTGAAGCTCCGCATCACGGGACCATTGGCTCTACCTCAGGGTAATATGCGTCTCAACACAACACAAACGAATTCAAGTCAAACTAGTCCTTATTGCAGTACAGTGTCTGATGCGGTCTGCTGTTCGCAGGTAGTGCCGGTTGGGTCTGGCTCAGTACTTCAGCAAAGCGCCACCAGAACGCCTGTCAGTTTGCGCGCTCATTCAAATAAATGCAGAATAGGCATACAATTTCCTCAAAATGAAAATGTAATATAGACTGTTCTTGAGAGGGAAAAGTCACATATTCTCTCTTCATTACATTGGTGGTGCCATGGCACACGGGCACCACCTCACGAGCCACCCCTGAGCACTACAGCAGTTTAACTGGAAACGTTTGCGAAGAAGTGCACTGCCTCTCTTCCCAGGGGTCCAACAGAAGAGCAGACAGATATAGTTGCCATTGAACTGCTGTTGTTCTCGATTCAGCTATTCGGTTTGAAAAGGACCTATCCCAGGCCAATGAAGTTGATCAGGAGAAGAAGGGCATTTACGAACCTTGTATCCGGTATCTGAGTGACAGCTACAACATTCGCCCAGAAAACTGGTCCGAGATGTTATTCGCAAAACACTATATTTGACTGAGCATCAATCATTTTAAATGTGATGTTTTGGTTACTGTTGTGTAATAATACACTCACTCACTCCGAAGGCTTCTATGGGACATAAAGATCCCGCACCGATCTCACAAAATGCCTCCACTGAACTCTGTTTTGGGTGAGTACTTCCCAGTTGTCCACATTCAGATGTTTACAAAGTTTGGAGATTTCATTTTTCCAAGGAATTTCGTGGTCTTCCTACTGGCCATTTCCCTCTTGGTTCTTCTTTAAAGATTTGTAAGACCATCCTATCATCATTCATCCTTTTAGTAAATGACCAACCCATTGAAGTTTTCTGGAGTTAATGATGTTGAATATTAGTGAAAATCCACAGCCTGCTTCCAGTCTCCGACTGGGTCAGGAATGGAATGAATGAAGCCCCCATCTAGCGGCGAGGATATGGACTGTGCCGGCTGCCGAGGCCTGACGCACTCCTCTGGGGCATGATTAAATGAATGACAGATGCAATGAAATGATAGTGGAGAGTGTTGCTGGAATAAAATTTTGACAGGGAAAACCAGAGTACTCGGAGAAAAACCTGTCTGCCTCCGTTTTGTCCAGCACAGATCTCACATGGAGTGACCGTGATTTGAACCACGGACCCAGCGGTGAGAGGCCGGCGTGCTGCCGCCTAAGCCACGGAGGCTTCCCTGTTGAATATTAGTGCTTGCTGTAATAGTGAGTGTATGTCTTTATTTGATCTTTTTTTTCCAGTTTTGAGATGCGGATTCAAAAAATGGTTCAAAAATGGTGTAATAATAATAATAATAATAATAATTTTCTTTCGTTGTTGGTTCTTTTTATTTTATTTTTTTTACTCAGCGAGGAATCCCACCTTTACTGCCTCTACGGGCTGTGTCCTGGAGCTTGACATCTGGTCGGGGGGATACAACTGGGGGAAGGACTAGCGCCTCGCTCAGGCGGCCTCACCTTCAAAGCGAACAGAGGGTCTCATGAGGGAAGGGACGGGAGGGGAAGAATGGGAGGGATAGACAAGGAAGAGGGAAGGAGGCAGCCATGGCCTTACGGTAGGTACCAATCCGGGATTTTTCCCGGAGACGAAGTGGGAAACCACAGAAAAACCACTTCGAGGATGATCGAGGTGGGAATCGAACCCCTTCTACTCATTTGGACCACCCGAGGCTGAGTAGACCCCATTCCAGTCCTCAGACCACTTTTCAAATTTCTTAGTAGAGCCGGGAATCGAACCGCGGACCTCCGGGGTGGCAGCTAAGCATGCTGACCACTACACCACGGAGGCGACAATAATATTAATAATACGTCAAATATAATCATGAATACAATTTCTTCTTTTATAAAACGCTTCTTCTATCCTTCTTAAATATCTTCTTATGTACTGTACTGATTGAGGCACAAGGTACATAGCACGTTAGCGCTCTCGGCCACCACGGCCGGTCTTGCGGATATGCTTCACTTTGTTCTTCGTAAAATATCCAATAGTTCAAGTTTATTTTGTTGTGTAAGCATTCAGACAACCTGTTGAGAAAAGATGACGTCGTATCTTGATTAAGCTCAACCTTTGGGCACTAGTGTATAATATCATTGAACTGAAAGACTTGTTGTTGCAGCTGTGTTGAGAGCCGTCTCCCTGAGGTCAGGATGGGCCAAGTTGACGGCGCCTGTCGTCACGACACCGGACCACGTCTCCTGCATACACGGTCTGCGAGTCTTCACACTCTTCCTAGTGGTGGCTGGGCATCGTGGTGAGGCCATGTCATCTGGACCTTACATACACGGAGCAGAAGTAGAAGAGGTTCGTTACATGCCTGTACAACTCACATCTTATAGTGTAGAGCCCTAGTAAACGGAAACCTGTCGTCATTATCCTACACCGACCGTCTTATCGTGTAGCGGCTGGCATTTTTGGCTGTCACCCGGAGGTTTAATTCTGGTCTGAGGGCTGAGCCTTGGGGGGCAAAGCTGAGTAGAGGCAGGTTTGATTCCTACCTCAGCCATCTTGGAAGTAATTTACCGTTGTTTCCCTCTTCTACTCCAGGCGAATGCCGGGATAATTTCTAACATAAGGCCACGGCCGCCTTCTTCCCAATCTTCAACTAAATTACAAACATACACTACTACAGACACCACAATAACACAGGTTTTCATATGAATTCTATCCACACCCAAGTAGTAAATGACCGAGATGTTCAAGCCCCTCAAATGAAACAACAAATTGCTCACCCCATCTGCAAGGGGATCTGAATGTATGAAAGTTAGCGGCACGAATCTGAGCGCTGACAGCGGACATCCTGAGTGTGGTCTTTCACATTCCCTTCAGGAAAATGTTGGGATGGTAACTTATTTCAAGTCTCATGGTTCCTAGACCGTAATGATTACAGTCGCTTAGTAGGCTAAGGCTCTTTTACAAGACATCAACTGAATGTACACTGTACGGGGAATTAAAATATTTTAGAATCTGTATTGTCCCAATATTTGTTGTTAAGTTGCTGCTGTACTGGTTAATAGGGGCTTAGGATAACTTTGGCCAGCTTCAGGGTGGGCCAGATGATATTATTGTCGTTTTGTATTAAATATTCTTTTATATTTTTATATAAAACATTAATTTTCATAAAGTTTCAAATGGAATTGAAACAAAATGCTGTACATTCCTAGGATTCAGACTTAAACCCACTGATTGCTGGTTGGTTGTGCTAGCCATTCCACTACAGAGACAGATTCACCCAAACAGTAATATCTTGCACTGAAGACTGTGAAGTTCTTTGACAACTCATCTTTTCTCTCTCTCTCTCTGTTGTCTTATTATCCTGTTAATGAGGAAGATTCAATCTGTTCCCTTTGCAGGCTTACAAGGACATACTTGGCTCTGCCATGATGAATGGTCACCTCATTGTTGACACATTCTTCGTTATCAGCAGTTATTTGATCTGCAGTCACCTGCTCCGTACATTGGAAGCTGGCCGCCCTCTCAATCTGCTCCGACTCTACGCAGCGCGCTATCTCCGGTAGGCTAACACTACATAAAATTATTATTATTATTATAGATAATAACTAAGGTTCAGATATTTAGGACCTACTGAAACGAGAAATATGCAGGCAAATATGCCCTAAAAATACTGAAATATGATCCAAAAAATGTACAATATGATCTAATATAATTACATGCTTTCCAAAAACACGTGTTAATAATGTAGTGAAATTTTATTTTTATTATTAATTCTACATTCTAACCTAAAAAATTGTTAAAAAGTATGCCTGTTTCATGAATAGGCCTACGATAAAAATGTTTTCATCAAATTTCTATCGCAGAATGTTTCAAGCGGCTCACACTTCACCTTTTCTCGCGTTAAAAACAGCGACACAAATCACATTTCCTGTAAAAGAAAAAGAAAATGTCCTAAGTTAAAAATACTACCATGTTTAGTTACAGTTAAATATCTTCTGATAGTCTGCAACAATTGGCAAGTTTTTAAATTTTAGCGCCGCCAACGCACATAAACCATATTTTACGTCCACCACCTACCCCTAAAATATTACCAAATATTACCTTATAACATTAATATTGATGAAATATGACAATCACTATGAAATTGACCCAAATATGCATTTAAATGCTCTATAAAATCCACCTAAAAAGAATCAGGAACATTGAACTCCTGCTTAATTACAGTTTTTAATAAAAATGTAATCAAGGAAAAAAATATAACATTTCCTAAACATCCAAACCTTAGTGATAACAATCAAAATGGTACAAAATAGTTAACTACTTTAGCTAAATTTCTTCCCAACTGGCTCACGGGATTTTAACTTGCATTGGTTAATGTAGAGATTTGAAACCATTCTTTTCAGTGTTGCCTAAACAAATTGTCTTTTGCACCTTTTCAGTCTGTCAACACGATGGTGCCCAATGAATTGGAGGGGGTACAAGTTATAAATATGTAAACACAGTCCTGGAAAAAATTACATGTATTAGTTAATTATCACAATAAATGGGCAAATTAAGTGTGATAATTAATTAATACATGTATTTTTTTCCAGGACTGTGTTAACATATTTATATCTTGTACCCCGGCCAATTCATTGGGCACCATCGTGTTGACAGACTGAAAAGCTGCAAAAGACAATGCATTGGTCAATTCACCTTCATCATTCATTTTATCCTCATCATGATGTGCAGGTTGACTATAATCCCTCCCATTTCAGTAATTAGTATTTACAGATACCAGCAGTTAGCTCTGCACTTCCCCATCTCATTCCTCCGGTATACTACTGCAATGTAAAAAATTTGCCACACCGAGCGTGTCTGTGTCTGAATGTGAGAACCTACTGTCACTCGCATCAATGTTCTCTGATAGGGAAGTATTCAACATGCTCCCCGCACCGCTCTACACCCCTCTCCTTCTGCTGAGCTCTCAAGGTCTAGTGCACAGCTTAACACTGGTATCTGTATTGCACTTGTGAATAGCATGCATTACATTAAATAATGATGATGATAATTGTTGTTTTAAGGACCTAACATCTAGGTTATCGGCCCCTAATCATTACATTAAAGGAAAGATTTAGTGTAATCTGATCCATTCATCAATTACACGATGAATATTCATGATGAAAATTAGAGTATGTAAAACAAAAATATTGGAATGCAGCCAAAAGAAATCTGAAACCCCTATGGACATCGAATTGGCAGGTGAAATGCTAAAGGGAAGAGGAGACTTCTGTTACTTAGGAAGCAAAATAACCAGTGATGGATGAAGCAAAGAGGATATAGAAAGTAGGTTAGCACAGGCAAGGAAAGCATTTCTACTGAAAAGGAATGTGTTGACATCGAATATAGATTTAGGTACTAGGAAGTCATTTTTAAAAGCCTTTGTCTGGAGCGTGGCACTCTATGGAAGTGAAACTTGGACTGTTGGAGCAGGAAAAAAGAGGAGAATTGAATCGTTTGAAATGTGGTGTTACAGGTGAATGATAAAGATCAGATGGGTAGATAGGTTTACAAATAAAGAGGTATTAAGACGATTGCGAGAGGAGAGATGTTTCTGGCGACTGCTAATGATGAGAAGAGATAGGTTGGTAAGACACATACTAAAACACTCAGGAATAGCAAAGTTACTTTTGGAAGGAAGGGTCGAGGATAAAAACTGAAGGGGTAGACCAAGGTTAGAATAGGTTAAACAGACTGCCTCGGATGTAGGGTGTGGCAGCTATGTAGAGATTAAACGTATAGCTCAGAACAGGGAAGCATGGAGGGCTGTATCAAACCAGGCGAAAGACTCAAACAACAACATCTACCTCAGGAAAATTGAACCTGCTACATTTGGTGATTTCAGAGATATTTATAATACAGGGCATAATGGCTCTTTACATATCACTCCTAGAAGCGAGTAATGTAAATCACAATTTTAGTTCCTGTTACTCGGTTGCAATTGTTTCACAAGGAGCCATTTCCCCTTATAGGTGACACATTGAGCATGGAGTACATTTGTTTATAGTCCGGCTCCATGGCTAATTGGTTAGCGAGCCAGGCTTTGGCCCGAAGGGTCCCAGGTTCGATTCCCGGCCAGGCCATCAGGGATTTTAATCTTCTGGGGTTAATACCTGTGGCTCGGAGACTGGGTGTATGTGACGTCTTAATCATCACTTAATCTTCATTTTGGCCCGCAGGTCGCCCACGGGCGTAAACTAGAAAGACCTGCACTCGGCCTCTCAAGAGGCCAGACGAAAAGAAAAAAGTATTTTAAACCTAGACTAAGTTATGGGCATGAATCTAGTGTTACCACCAATATTATTTAACAGAATTTAATGTTTTGTTTCACAAAATTTTCACTTACAACACTTGGACATTTTAGGGGTGATATGAGCACTTGGCACATATACTCACGTGATTCTTATAACTGAAGGATTTGTTAAATGTGCAGGTTGACTCCAGCTTACGCAGTGGTGATAGCGATGCATGCCTTTGTGGTGTATGGACTATCATCAGGTCCACTGTGGAAGAGCAGAGTGGGTCATGAGAGGGACTACTGTCTGGACAACTGGTGGACCAACCTACTGTACGTCAACAATTATGTGCACCCCGACAAGCCAGTAAGTAAATTCATGTAGCCTGGTGTAGGTCTTTGAGATTGCAGATCAACAATATCATTCTAGTACAGGCGTTCTCAACCTGGTGCTTGCGAGCACCATGGTGCTCTTTAAATGAAAATTTGGTGCTCTCATCATACGAGCCTAAAAGTGCTCACGAGCAAAAGCTCCCCTGATATGCATTCTTTAATTCAAATTCTTTTGCACGAGCCAGAATGGGGACATGGTGGCGCATTGGTCAACCTGTCAGTCTCTCACCAAGGTCCACTGGGTTCGAATCCCGGTCAATACATGTGAGATTTTCGAAGTGAAATGCCATCTCCTGTGGTTTGGATTCTAAGTAAAGAGGAGGTCCCATGGCTAATAATCACAAGATTCACGGTCACGTAAAACTAAAATCTTCCTTTATTTTCATGAGCCAGAATACAGTAGTGTTTACATTATAAATTTTGACAGTCAGAAAGTTCATCATTTTGTGAAATAATGGTAGTAATTTTTAATCAACAGTAAAAATAATTGGACATCCCTGTCATATGAGTAACAGAAAAGACGCTGATTCGACTCGACTGTTCATACGTAATTGTATCTTATCATGTAAGCAGTTGCAGCATGCCTGGTGAGCGGTGAATCCCTAGCTATTGCAGCACTTCCGAGGAGGAGAGAATCAGGAAAAGGAAAGAATGACCTGCTTAAGGGCTCTTCGGAGGCAAGTGGGTTTGAACTCTACCATCAGCTGCCCTTGAAATGGTTCTCCATGGTTTCTCATTTTCAACTGCAGACAAATGCTGGGACGGTACCTGCACTGGCTGCTTCCATTCAACTCCTTGCCCATCTTCCTTCATTTTAATTCCTCTCCTGAGGTTGGCATTAGGAAGGACATCTAGCTGTAAAAATCACCTGCCCCATCTCATCCCCAACACCATAGAAATGAGAATAATAAGGGGTAGACATACACCCACTAGTACAGGTAGTTATGTTGTAAATCTCTCTGTGGTTCTTTCTTTTTTTTTTTTATTTTATTTTTTTTACCTGGTCACCAACTTTCTGCCATATTTGGAAATACAGTCCCAGTGAACATTATGATTTGAAGTTGACTTCAAATTGATTACTAAATTATGTTTCAGTTTAAGGAAACTTAGAATCCAGATCATATCCACATTACTGGTACATTACAAAGAAAAGTTCCAACCCATTGAAGACTGAGGGTGTTTGGGAGAAAAGAGAAGGTGGTAAAGTGAAAAACTTCTTATGTACTGTGCAAGGCATTGGCAGGAAGTGACCATGGCCTGTATAAAGGTACTGTCCCTGCATTAGCCTGGAGTTCAAAATAGGACATCAGGAAACCATTTCAAAGAAGGCTGATGATGAAGTTCGGACCCACTCGTTTTCCATTTCCAGAACTGGCCTGTTTATCGAGCTGAGTTAATCGATTGACTGCTGGCCTTCAAACCACAAGATTATAAGTAATGTTGATGGCATTTAAGGGTGTCTGAATGTGACAGATTCATGGTGATACGGCAGTTTGCCAACATGTACAATTAATTGTTCTAACAAAATTACATTCTGATACAGTGTTATTTCTGACTTTTGGCTCTTTAATAGGATGTTAAATAACCGCTGTTTCCATTGCAGTGTGTCGATCCCTCCTGGTACCTGGCATGTGACACTCAACTTTTCCTGCTGGCCCCCCTAGTGAGTTATGCTCTCATCAAGTGGCGGCAAGCTGGGTCCTGGATCTTGGGGAGTCTCATTGCCATATCAGTGGCAATCCCAGCAGTCATTACTTACACACAGGGCCTAGATCCCACCATCATACCAGACCCCGAGTGAGTATCACAACCCTCAGCAACAACTCATAGCTAAATCTAGGAATTTTAGAAATGAATGCAATATAAGGTTTAAGCCTCCTTTATGAGTCCCTCCTGTTTTTAATTCCACATATAATTTTCAATGTTTAACATGTCTATTTTCTTCAACTTTTCAAAGGGTGACTGAGGATAGTATTATTCGCCTTCCTTCTTCTGTATAGATTAAGATGTTTTACATTCCATTTTACAATAACTTAGCAATAACTTAAATGGACTCAGTCAGTAGACTATACTTTCATTAATCGACTGAGTAGGCCTATTGATCAAGGAGATTTCTCTTTCACTGCCAGAATTGGAGCCAGGTATTGCAAAGTAAAGCTTAGGAATGTTCATAAAAATTGCCTAAACCTACTTACGACAAACAGATATTACAAGCTATCTAGTATTGTGGGTTGTGAAAGTCACTTTACAGTATTTTGTGTTCAGTTCATATCACATTCCCAAAATAATGTATGGGGCCAACTCGTGCCTACCCAGTGGTGATGGGGAGCCTTCCTTAGGTCCATTTTTACCTTATCCTCCCTTTTTCTTTAAAAATTCTTCATAGAGATTGAAATATTTTAAATTTATTTTTTAATAAAATTGAATGTTCGTTGATTGATAAAGAAATGCAGCTACTTTTGTGATAAACTCAGCTACTTTCTGAAACAGTTGAGATTATAAATTACTTTTAAACGTTCACAAGACTGTCTTAACGTTTCGTAAATATCTATGCAATCTTCATTCAAAAACTAATGATGTTCAATTTTGTGTCTCTACCAACCCTGCATTTTGTCCCCTAGGTAAATATTCTGGTGGCATTACTGACATACACCCCTCCCCACTTGAAAGAAACACTGAATTTTCTTGAATAACACAGGAGAGACACATGGTTTTTTTTACTACCTATATAAAACTGATATTAATATTTAAATGTTAGAAGCCATGTTTCAGTGTTGGCTGTATATTCTATCAAAAGAATTGCTTTTCGGTCAGTGAACTCAGGAACATATTATTGACTGAAAGGCTCACCTTGTTTCCAGGACCCTGGGACACTCAATGGAGGATCCCACCTACCTTGCCACATACGTGACTGCCTACTGCCGAGCTGGTCCCTACTTCGTGGGCATGGCGCTGGCTTATTGGCTCCACAGTACACAAACCAAACCATCTTTATCAAAGGTAAACATCACTCTACGTACACTGAGGAACGGAAACTCGCAGAGGCCGTGCGGCAGACAGGTCTCAATGAGTCACTGTCAGATTTATAGCTTGTACCAATTACAATAGCAGGTCTGGAGGCCCTGGATGCAGTCATTGCATTGACTACATACGCAGCTGGCAAGGTGCCTTAGTTAAGATAGTTAAGACTTGAGGCGCCTAGAATCAAAACCCGCCAAATCCATATTTTATGAAAATTGAGATAAGCATTGTTTCATATAGCTTTTGCTGCGCTGAATTCATTAAAACTATTATTTTGTTACAAAACCCGCTACATCCTACTGTAAAACAAAGTCAAAGTTGAGGCTTAGTTGCAATATCCGCCAAGTCCAACGACAGTTTCGCCATTTTTGGTCACAAAACCCGCCACATTCACATCAGCCAATAGGAGCACCCAGATCCGCCATCTTACCTTCCATGATGCTTTGCGAAGTGTGCCTACTCTTTACCTACGTGCATTAGTCGGAGAATGTACCCCTGCCTGACATGATTAGAATGGTTTATGTTGTTGTACTTTCTGATAATAATTTGTTTTGGATAATTTTGACAAAGAACGAGAAGAACAATAACATTCTGGTCTGGGTGATGTTTTCCACAGAACTGACATTTGCGAACACAAACGTGTCACGAAACCTGATTTTGATATGACTCACGTAAAGCCAGAAGCCATAACCAGAGGGATTGTCCTTTAGGCACAAGAAGTGAAAGATGTTTCGAGACTGCTTTCGAAGCATTCTGGAGAAAGATGGAGGGAAAATGTAGAGCTGCAGTTTTATTGCAATCTGCAAAGTCGTGGCGAACACGAAGAGAATGATGATGATTGAGAAACTACTATTGAGGATGGGGTAGAAACAGAAATTGTGTAGCTATAACTTCCAGTAAAGAATGTGATTTAATAGTTGAATGACGATAGTTTTGTCTCTAAAGGCCTGGACCATAGTAATTGAATATTAATTTAATTTGACGCTTTTCCTTATTATTGTTCAGTACTGTAGGCTACAGTATTGCCGGCCCCGTGGTGTTGGGGTAGCGCGCCCGCCTCCCACCCGGAGGCCCGGTTCGATTCCCGGCTCCGTCAGGGATTTTGTAAACTGACGTGAGGGCTGGAACGGAGTGCACTCAGCCTCGTGAGGACAATTCAGTAACTGACAGTGAGGCAGCGCCCCGATCACGAAAACCAAGATTAACGGCCGAGGGGACCCGATGCGCTGGTCATGCGGCACCCCAATATCTGCAGGCCAAATGGCTGGGGATTAGGCCCTTCACGGGCTGTAGTGCCAGGGGTTATTTACTGTACAGTATTATTATCCTTTCAGGAATTGATTGCCGGCGGTGGAGATGGGAACTACTCTTTATGTAATTGTGTCACACGTCAGCTTGCTTCGTTGACAGGTACAGTTGCGCGTGTAGGATATGACTCAGAAATTAATATTTGAATGAAAGTTAACTAAATATAGGTTATAAAATAAAAATAAATCGTATAATTCCTGTGTTTTGTTGTTGTTGTTGTTATTGTTGTTTCAAGGGGCGGTTGTGTTTTATTAGAAAAAACAGAAAAAGAATAAAACTCATATTACCCATTCAAGATTTGATTGCCGCTGAGTGTGGCTGTGCCAGCGTTTATGTTTATTGTAGCATGAGCTCTGCGGGGCGAAGCGGAGGACACAGCGATGACAGAGTGCAATCTGCACATAGGTCACGCTGCATTGCGTCCGATAAGCGTCACAGGAGCTCATGTCACCATGGACAGTTAAATCCAAAACTTTTTAATTTCTGAATAAAGCTTACGCAGTTTCTACAATCTCTTCGCAACTTCAAATGTATTAGGGCTCTTTGGTATCAAAACCTGCCAAATCCAAATCTTAGTAACAAACACCGACAAATCTGAATTATTGCTTTATATTTTTCTACATACATTTTTAACTATATCGGGGAACAGCTTCGTACTTCGTCACTGTTTTTAAAAATAATTCATTAATTTTTTAGTGAAAAAAGTATTTCATTTTAGGTATTGGTTCGTTTGTGACAGTTTTTGCCACTTTGCCGAAAAAGTGAAGGAATGGATTTGGCGGATTTTGATTCTAGGCACCTCACTTGTAGTGAAGTACTGCAAAGTGTACTACTCTCTGCAGTTTTTATTAGGATCCAATTTTTTGACGAGAGATATAAAATTGAAAATACACAATACCATAATTAGGCCAGTTCTAACTTATGGTGCAGAATCATGGAGTTTAACCAAACAGTAAGAACACCAGTTGCAGGTTTTTGAAAATAAAGCGTCTAGGAACATTTTTGGACCATTTTTGACCCTACATCTCAAAGCTGGAAAAATAGATCAAATAAAGGCATACACTCACTATCACAGCAAGCATCAATACTCAACATCAGTAACTCCAGAAGACTTCAATGGGATGGTCATGTACTAAGGATGGGAGATGATAGGATGGTCTTACAAATCTTTAAAGAAGAACCAAGAGGAAAAAGGCCAGTAGGAAGACCACGAAGTTTCTGGAAAAATGAAATCTCCAAACTTTGTAGACAACTGGCAAGAACTCGCCCAAAACAGAGTTCAGTGGAGATATTTTATGAGATCGGCGCAGGATCCTTGTGCCCCATAGAAGGCTTCTGAGTGAGGGACTGAAGTACTATAGCTTATCTCGTATCCTGGGAACATGGTTTGGTATACAACAAAACATTGAATTTTCTTGGTGGAAACTTATCTTCTCAAAAAGAAGTTTGCAGTAAATATGTTCGTAAGTTTCAGCACCCTGCCACTTTTACTTGTGGGGGAACCTCAAACAAAATGTATACAGGAACAATCCACTTATTCTAGAGGCTCTTGAGAATGAAATAACTGCACTGATACGAAATATCAGTAAGGATGAATTATAGTGAGTGTACCAAAACTTCCTACGTCGGTGCAACGTGTGTTTAGAAATTGAAGTACAGCATTTCCAGCAACTACTCTGAAATTAATGTACTGTAAGTAATTATGATTATTAAATACATTAAAAAGTGTAAATGTGTTGAACTAGTTGGGCACTATGCTGCTGCTAGTACCAATGCCTTGCTCGACATGCTCCTACACACAGTGCTTCGTCCCCACACGGCCTCTGCGAGTCTCCGTTCTATAGAGAAGACCCTCGCTGTATATTGTGTGCTGAAAGAAGGTTTAAGCCATTTTCGGTGTTCACTTATTAATAATTAGCTTTCAGTTGGTCATCACGCATTTATGCCCAGTTATATTAGGTGGGGGAATATGAGACTCTATCTCAATAATATTTACCATATTTTTTGGACTATAAGACGCTGCATACCATAAGACTCATTCTTATATTTTGATGAAAATTTAAGGAAAAATATTTCACTGTATTTTCAAACAAGAAAATCTCTTCTGTACAACTGACATTGCATACGATGAATTGCCACTACTGGAACTTGCTACTCATTACAAACTCCGATGCTATAATGTTCTAACGTCTTTATTGCTTTCAGAAATTGTTATAGACGTGCTCTCACCATTTACTGTAGTAGCCAACAGTTCGGTTTAAGCAGTGGCGGCTGGTGACATTGTTGCAGCGTTGCACAACTCCCAATAATTTTACACCTAATTCGTAGTTTCTTTTCCTTTAATGTTTTAGTTTTATAGATCTAATGCACTCAAAAATGTGTTAAATTCATCTATATTTTGATATTATTTATCCAAATGCTTCACACTGTACCTATAAAAGCTGCCGCCTTCAAATCAAACTCCAGGGGGTTAGCTCTCTTGTGGCAACTCCCAAGCAGACAGCGCAGCGTACAGGACGAGGCTGGACGAGGCCAAGCTTGTGCATAGCATGCCGACCAGCATGGGTAGCAGGGAGTTGCAGACGAGCTGCCAGCCCCCTGGCAACACTCAGTTCCAAATGGCCCCGTTAGACTGCACCACTCTTTGGAAATGACAACACCCTCGATTTCTCTTACCCCGCGAAGGGTAGTTTAGTTAGTTATTTATTTAGTTAGTTAATGTTGTTTTAAGGGGCGGAACTACGAGATCATCTGCCTCTGAAGGGTAGTTTCTTTCCCACACCACTAGAGAATGCTATACCACCCACAACGGTACAAATATCGGAATTTCATAGGGAGACATTAGTTGGTTCACACCCAATTATTTTTAGATGTTTTCTCATCATAACTTCATTTAATATTTTTGTCAATTGTTCTGTGAAGCGAGACTAAGAACGCCACCGTGCTATAAGTACAGTAGATAAGTGGCTGAACTATTTTGCGACGTATTGTTGGTGTACTTAGCGGTTTATGTTTGCTTTTACCACTCTTGTTCTTGCGGTATTTGGGTTGCGATTAGTTCTGTATTTAGTTGATTTGAGTATTTTGGTTCCAGGCAGATACTTAACTGTGCATTTTTATTATTATTATTATTATTATTATTATTATTATTATTATTATTATTATTATTATTATTATTATTATTATTATTATTATTATAATTGTTTGGTTGATTGTGAGTAGACCTATGCATTCACTACGAAATTTCTTGGCTAGCAAAATTCAGTGTTTTGTTAGTTTGCTTTTCGCGCCACTTTCCGATGTAGCACCCAGATTTATCATCTGTGCATCTTGTAAGTTACCGTAGTATATTATTTTAACGGAATGTTTAGTTTGAAACATTAATTGTATTGTGGAGTGTGAGTGAAAATGAATAGAGTAAGTAATTTGCTAGTCAGACAGTTTTTCCAGCTCCCTGATGACGATAAACTTACAGTAAAAACACTCGGTGCACCATTACCGGATAAGTATTGTCCAAAATATAAGTATACGAGGGCGTTTAAAGGAGATATTTAAGGCAATAATAATTGGTTATGAGAATGCGATATTAAAAACGCTTTATTCTGTTTTACATGTTTGTTGGTGGAGAATTCGCGTGGACCAAAATAGGAGTTATGGAAAATAATCCCTAAAATAAAGAAACATGAATCTTCAGCTGAGCGGCTTCGGTGCCGTAGTTGGTAGCATGCTGAGCCTCTATGCCCAAGATCGCAGGTTCAAACCCGGCCGAAGTCATCGGATTTTTAAGAGCGTTAAAAATCCCTCAGTATGCATTCCTTCGGAGGGGAAGTAAAGCCGGCGGTCCCATGTTGTAGATTTATGGCATGTTAAAGAACCTTCCACTTATTACACCTTTGTGAAGCTAAATTATAGGTTAAAAATTTGAACAACGCTCTTAGGTTCCAACGTTCGTCGCCAGGAGCCGACTGCGGTGGCGTGTAGTAACCAAGTTCTGAACTAGTAGTCGTTTACGGTGGCCTTTGGCGGCAAAAATAGGAACTGCTTGAAATTCAATGTCTGTAGTCCTCACTTGAATTAAAAACAGATAACACTCACTAATACAGCCATCACAATTAACACCGGTTATCAGACAGTTTCTCCACACACCCAAAGTACAGGGGGCTACATGACTGCCTTGTCGCAGCTCCTAAACTGAGGAACCAACCAACCAATCTTCAGCTGTTTGAAATTGACACTTTTTGGAACTGTTAACGAAGATGCACAATTGGACAGTGCCTATAGAAGGTAAATTGCGGAATATAACGAAGATGTTAGGCACAATAGATATGTGTTAAATATTGTAATAAACTGTATTCGTTTCTGTGGTTCTTTCGGACTGGCCTTGCGTGATCATGATGAAAGTGTAACATCAACAAATCCATGTGTTTTGAGAGAACTAATTAATTTTACCGCTGAGTTGGATGCTGTGTTAAAAGGTCATTTGGTAAGGGCAACTGTTTTCAAAGGAACGTCCAAAACAATTCAAAATTAATTTTTACAGATTATAATGGAGGTTTGCCAAGAAGAAGAATCAAAGCAAATAAAGGAATCGGAAATTTTTGCCATTATAGCAGATGAAACTAGTGATATTTCAAACATATTTCAGATGGCTGTTGTGCACCGATACGTAGTAAGAGGCAAACAAAACATGATGCACACACATTAGCAGCGTGTTTACTGGATGAATTAAAGAAGCAGAAATTGAACGAAACTCCGCAAAAATGAATTGCGCCGACGTATGACAGAGCGCACTTCATGGCTGGTTTCTCTGATGGGGTTCAAGCTATAGTAAAAAAAAAAAGACTGATAGTCAGTCTGAAAGACTAGACTTTATATCATTTTAAATGCTACAAATGCCGCGTGAACTCAAAGTCCGTTAGCAAGTGCAAACCAAGGTCAAAGGAGGTAGCTGGCTGGATGACGTCACGCTCACTGGAGCGCGCGGGGAAAGGAGGAAGCTCAAGCAGTATTATGACGTCACACACCTCAGTGCATGCTCGGTACATTTCGTCCCGTCACCGTAACGTAACGCCAGACCCCAGCGTAACTACGAAGTCGACAAGATCATTTAAAATGATAAAAATCCTATCCTTATGCAGAATATGTGCCCGTCTTTGTTAGTAATAACATTTTTCGTTAACGTACAAACTTTTCGGTTGCCATGTTTTTATGTTGAGAATGTTTATTATCCCGGAGATTGAGACCCAACCTTAGACAACCTGCTGTGTTTAAAATTCTTCCCATGAACTCAGGCATAGGGCTTAAATACATAAATCTGATTTTTTTAATGAATTCCTATAGGAAGAAGCCCAAAAGAGCCATTAAAATTTGTCTATTTGTCGAACGTACAGTTATTTTGGAAAACCCATGTATTTCAGTTTTTATAGAACTGATGTTTATCTAACGTTAATTAATTTTTGTTACATGTGTAAACTTCCCATATAAAATTGCGACATCAGAAATTTTGGTGCAACACCCAGCTTTACTTACCACCGGCCGCCACTGGGTTTAAGTGAAGTACATTGGCAGTATTCCAAATAGTAGACTCGGTGTTAGAATTGGTTCATGCAGTTTATTCATCAGCGGCAAGATGGATACAAGAGTCAAGCTCTGACGCCAATATTCTGTTCACCAAGGAAGTCCAGGTCACTGCTCTTTATGTTTGCCTGGTACGATGAAGAAGGTAGACCTTCGGACCATAAGACGCAGCCTTATTTTATGCAGTAGTTTGGTAACAAAAAGTATAAGGTTTTGAATATTCCCAAAGGGAATATGATGTAGTTTCCATTTGAGCGGATGAATTATCAATAAATGATAAAAATGGTCCGGTTAGCTCAAACAATGCCAGCATTTCGCCCCAGTGTGCCGTTGGGCTCATCAGTTGGTACAGACACACCTACCAATACGCGTGGCTAGCACATACTGAGAAGGCCATGCAAGACACAAAATACAAGCAGTATTGACGTCACGAGCATGCCAATGTGCTACGGGAGTCAAACTCCCTTTCATAAAAACAAAAGTCTTACCTTGGCAATCCAAATCCGCTCAAATGGAAACTACATCATATTCCCTTTGGGAATATTCAAATCCTTATTTGGATTGCCAAGGTAAGGCTTTTGTTTTTATGAAAGGGAGTTTGACTCCCGTAGCACATTGGCATGCTCGTGACGTCAATACTGCTTGTATTTTGTGTCTTGCATGGCCTTCTCAGTATGTGCTAGCCACGCGTATTGGTAGGTGTGTCTGTACCAACTGATGAGCCCAACGGCACACTGGGGCGAAACGCTGGCATTGTTTGAGCTAACCGGACCATTTTTATCATTTATTGATAGCAAAAAGTATGTCTTATGGTCTGAAAAATATGGTACACAAGAACTTTGTTTATCCGGCCTGCATTTCCTGTTTATCCGGATTGTTTTTTATTTACTGTATTTACTGTAATACGCTAAGGGGTATGTTTCACAAAAGCTCCTAAACCAGAGGGAGTTAGAAGGTGTGGTTTGTACCAAAGTCTTCCAAGTCGTCTCAATAGTACAGGAAAAATCTTGCATTTCTTGAAAAGTCAACGGAAATATATTTATTTGTTTATAAAGTGCTTTTAAACAAATGAACAAGACGATAGCCCCTGGCAGAATGGTGTCGCGTACAGCCTGCATTGAATTAGAGCCGGGCGGGTAGTCTGTATACATGGGGCGCACAAAACCCATTATGCAAGAGTTCTCGCACGGGTCCGCTAGACATTTATTAATTCTTTCATCACAAAAATGTACCCGCCGTTCGAATAATACTGTAAACTTAACCACCAACATTCCTAAAAGAAAAGTTGCTTACACAACTAACTTTTGGAACTGTTTCCATATTTCAATATTTACAGTACGGTACTGTATATCAATTTGAAACAAAAAATTCATACTATATCAGTAAATATGTGTATATAGCACTTACTCTATTGAGTTTGTGTGCCAAAAGAAAGATTTTTTATAGCTCTTGTTAGTGTAAAAATAAAGTTTTTTATAGATTAGTTTATAGATTAGTTTGTTTCTGGATTATCCGGATTTTAAAACATCCGGTCCCACCTAGTCCGAATAAACGAGGTTCTTGTGTACATACAATTAATTTCACAAGCCTGCAAAAAAGAAAAAGAAACTTTGGTAAAAACTAAAATAGATGTGTTTGATTAACTTCCTTGTGCTGATTTTGAAAATGCATTCTGTTTTTTCCCTATCACATCTGGTTAATTGGCAATAGTAAAATAAGTTATTTTGATTGTAACAATAAAAATGGAATTGAGCTTAGACAAGATGTTCACAAGCTGACACCATTCTTGGATTCAGATCATTAATCTCTATCAATCTTATTTACCGCAAAATTATGCAGGCCTGACCTGCAGAACAGAACAGAAAAGAAATTTCTGCGGAACAAAAGGAAAATAGGCATGGCTGATTAACTTCGCTATGCTGAATTCGAAAATGCACTTTGATTTTCCCTGTCACATCTGGTTAATTGGCAATAATGTAAAGTTTTGAAGCCATTCTTTATGTGTTATCTATACAAACTGTTGGTTATAACTCTTCGGTCAACACGAATTCACCCAATGACTGGGTGGGGTGCAATATGTCATCGTCGTCGGCGAATACTCGTATCCGAGTGTATATTTCTTTCCTGCATTTTTGTATTCACTCGATGGTGATGTCACTGGTGACTCAACAGACCAATTCTGGCATAGAACATACGGCCGCACACGATGCATATGATGGAAGGTGGAGGACGTGGCAATATCTGGCGCAGCTTTCTCCTCTGACGAGTCTCCATTTCCTGCCTTTGGCGTTCTTCTTCAAAATGTGAAACCCCAGCTGAGGTGGTTGCACGCCAAGGTGCGCGATCTTCCGCAAGTGTATACCAATTATCGGGATCAATGGCTACACTCTTCAAGGTTTGTTTAAGCTGGTCTTTGTAACGCTTCCAAGTAGCTGTACAGGATTTTCCGTGGGAGTCTGTTCTCATTCATGCGTTGGACATGACCGATCCATATAAGCCGGTGACTAATGATGATAGCCTCTATGCTCTTCATCTCTGCTCTCTCGAGAACCACAGCATTCGTTAAATAGTCATCCCATTGGATGTGCATAATGGAACGGAGTTTCTGCGGGTGAAAGCGTTCCAGTTTCTTTTTATAGTCTGGCAGTATAGGGTCCAGGTCTCACATCCATAGAGCAACGTAGAAATGACAACAGCTTGGTATACCATGAGTTTTGTACAGATTCTTAGATCTTTGCTCTGGAATACACGACGTGAGACACGTCCAAACGCTGCATGTGCAGCACGGATTCTGTTATCCACGTCCTTATCAACAGTAAGTTACATTGCGTAGACAGAATACTCCCAAGGTATGAGAAGTGATCGACTTGGTCCAAAGATGTGCCAGAGATAGTAATATGTAATATACAGTAGTAGTAATATGTAAATAACACTTCTGGAAAAATAAATGTATTAGTTAATTACCATATATTATAATGGGTCAATTTAGGATTACCCATTTCGACCTTCAAGTGGCCATCATCAGATCCTGATCCCTATATTGAGGTTTAAATTATGCAGCAATATATTTTAACTATGATTGTAGCAAATGTTTGGTGTTATTCACATTTTTTATACATTATACCCCGCCCAGTCATTGGGCAAATTCGTGTTGACCGACTGAAGAGTTACAAATGACAGTAATTGGCAATAGTAAAAAATATTATTTTGATTATAACAAAATGGGAATTAAACCAAAACAAGGTGTGATATAAAAAAACACAATTTTCAGAATCAGAACATTAATCTCTGTCACCATTGTTTATTTTCTTAATTTACTGCAAAATCATGCAGGCCAGAGTTATCGTTTGCACAGATTATAAGGGGAGGGGTACATGCACAAAATTAATCACATGTAAATTTTTCAGTTAAAATCCTCATGTTTTCCACACAAATTGGGCACAAACACATGCTAATTGATGGAGAGTTATGAATCAATTAATTGCCAACTATGGCACAGCGCGATATTACCTCAAACACTGATGACATTGTGCTTGTTTCTTTTTATAGTGGGTTCTTTACCTTGGTTGGCCAGTGACATTCATCACTCAATTTGCTGTTGTTGGCTGTGGCTATTTCTTCTACCAGTACAGTGATTACATCACGCCACTACTGTCTGCTATTTACTCTGGACTTCATCGCCCTCTGTTCTCAGTGGGAGTAGCCTTTGTCATGATGGCCTGCACAACTGGCAATGGGGGTGAGTACATCACACACAATGATAGTCACCGAGGGGAGGATCAAAGGAATATCACCCCTCAAAAATTTTGCAAAAATACTGATGAAAATATTATGTGGACTTTCTATTGTAGTTACCGTACATGGATGATGATATATCGAAAAATGGAGGCTTTCACTTATTACGTGCAACATACAGATAGTACGAGCCATTTAGATGGAAGTTAGACACATGCAGGACTTGAACCTATGACCATTAACTTTGTTGCTTAGTTATTGTTGTTTTAAGGGGTGGAACTACGAGGTCATCTACCCCACATTACCTTTGTATCACTTGTTTATCACTAAGTCAGGGCTGCCGTTTAAACAGACTTTATCTGTTTTCAGGGATTTTGGAATGTTGAAATGGATTCACAGATTCCATTTGCAGTTTTGTGGATTTTTAAAACTTTATGTATTTGTTAGATTCCCGCTGAACACACCAGGTGAGTCAGCCGCCCCTTATTTTTTTAGTTTTCGGCCACACTTCCAACGTCTGATGCCAACATGGTCGACAGTTCCCCGTTTATAGCCAAGCCACAATGACCCTAAACGACTTTACAAGACTTTACATGTGTGTGACAAGTGATAATTCAAAGCATCAAACTGGCATACGGGCATGTACAAAGAACATGCCGATTATACGGTTTCAGTTGGTGACGAAATTAACTCTAGGTACGGTGGCTTAACTTACTGATTGAAAACGTGACTGAACCGTCGAAGCAGAAAGCAGTATCACATCTCATACGCTTTCAGGCAAGCTGAAGGGACAAGTAGCCGTGGAGCAATGGTCTAAGTGCGTAGAACATAATTGTCCTGTTAATGAGAGGTGGGTTCGATTCCCACCACCGCTGAATATTTTTGTGCTCATTTTAAACTTTGGGGATCAAATACAAGATGATGATAATGATAATTGTTGTTACAAGGGTCCTAACATCTGGGTTATCGGCCCCTAATGGTTTGGGTGTTAATGAAAAATGACAAATACCTATAATTAAATCTAACTACAAACTTTCACTATCGTTTTACCCTCCAGGGTTGGCATTTCCCACCTCTACCGACACTGAGGGCAGTGTCCTGGAGCTTGAGATTCTGAGTTGGGGATACAACTGGGATGTGTGACTAGCATTACGCCCAGGCAGCCTCACCTGCAAAGCGAACAGGGGCCTGATGCAGGGATGGAAAGAGTGGGAAGGTTAAAAAGGAAGTGGGAAGGAGGCGGCCGTGGCCTTACGGAAATTACCAGCCTGGCCTTTGCCCGAAGACGAAGTGGGAAACCACGGAAAACCACTTCGAGGATGGCTGAGGTGGGAATCGAACCCTCTGTACTCCTTTGGACCACCCGAGGCTGAGTAGACCCGTACCAGTCCTCATACCACTTTTCAAATTTCGTGGCAGAACCGGAAATCGAACCGCGGGCCTCCGGGGTGACAGCTAATCATGCTGACCTCTACACAACGGAGGCGACTGCTACAAACTTACAACTAAAATTAACTACTGACTTACACATGCCGTTTATACGATTTCAGTTGGATACGAAATTAATGCCGAGTGCGGTGGTATACAGATAAAGAACGTGAATGAACCTTCGAAGCGGAAAGCAGTATCACTTCTCATTCATTTTCAGGCAAGGTGAAGGGACGAGTAGTCGTGGAGCAATGGTCCAAGTGCGTAGAAGGTAAAAGACCTGTTTTTGGGAGGTGGGTTCGAAACCATGTCGTCATAAATCTTGTAAAGTCATTTAGGGTCATTGTGGCTTGGCTATAGACGTTGAACTGTCGACCATGTTGGCATCAGACGTTGGAAGTGTGGCCGAAAACTAAAAGGATAAGGGTGGCTGACTCACCTGGTATATTGCGGTAACGAGTTGACAAGTCGTGCAGAAATTAATGTTTTGTTCTAAGCACAGAGTACTGCAGTTAGAAATTTATATTATAATGATGGGTAAAAATGAAATTGTAATTTTGCTGAATTTTTATTGATACCTATGACATTTGTAAAATACCGTAGCCATTTTCCCAAAATTTCATAAGATTTAAACAAGTAAGAGTTTAGTGTTTTGTTCTAAGAAACAGTGAGCTGAAACTTTTCATATAATAAAAGGGAATAAAAATGTGTGTTTATGCATTTTTAAAGTTTATTTTTCTTGTAGATTTACAATCACATTACTTTAATTCATTTTGAACAGTTTCTCTATACATGTATGCAGATGATATGGTCCTTGGTTCACCTAACAGAAATGAACCACTGGAGGCCCTTCATTCCTTACATTCCTGGGCTGCAGACAATCAGTTTACGATTAATTTACACAATACCGTATGGTATTCCAGTAAGGTGAGAATACTTCAACAGAGAATGAAGTGACTCTAGGAGAGGCAAAAATTGAATTAGTAAATTCGTTCAAGTACCTCGGAATTACACCGACAGTAGTGGCTACGCTGGCTAAAGCGCAGCATTAGGTCTTGGGGCCAAACTCTCTGCTGACTCGGTAGACGCGTGGGTTCGAGCCCCACCGTCAGCCGTCCTTGAAATGGTTTTCCGTGGTTTCCCATTTTCAACACCAGGCAAATGCTGGGACGGTACCTTATGACAGGCCGCGGCCGCTTCCTTCCACATCCTTGCCCAGTTTCATTCACCAACATTCATTTCATCTCTCATGAACTCCTCTCATGAGGTTGGCGTCAGGAAGGGCATCCGGCCGTAAAAACCATCGCCACATAGGCTTCCATCGCATCTCGTCCCCGACCCCGTTGGAAAACGGGAATAATAAGGGGTAGACATACATACCTCGGAATTACATTAGACGACCTGCAATTCCTTCAGAACTCACATAAAGGAATGAACTGCAGCTGCCATCAGAGAAATGAATGCAATCAAAAACATCACCAGATTATCACTGACAGCCATGTTCTTACTTCACGCCAAAATAATACCTGTAATGACGTGTGGCATAGAGCTAATCTGGGAACGACTCTCGTTAACGGATTTATCTACCTTGGAGAATTACAAGTTTTACAAGTTCCACTATACAGTACAATACAACTTACTTTGTGCGAGGATCTATCATGTTTTGGACTCAGCATCAGCCTGATCACCGACCAGTTTTCCACCATTTAGTGAAATGTCGCATAGTATAAAACACATAAAATATGAGGTTGGAATGACACTCAGATGAATGATATTAAAATGTTTAAAAGTTCAAATCTGTGGATCTTATTGTTGCCTTGCTTGTAAGTTATGCATCCCGTTTGATGATTTGTGCTCATAGATGTCATTTTCGAGCGTGGGAACATCAATCCTGTGCTTCTACTACCGAGCAGTAGTTGTCAGTTGTCATTATCAGACGCTATTACATGCATAACCGGAGCGCTTTTGTGGTATTACAGTCATCATCATCATCTTGAGCAGTTTCCGACCGCTGGTCGGGTCTGCTTGGTATTACAGTGAAAGTGATTAAAAAAATTGAGGTCCAAACGACAATAGAAAAGTCAAACAGAAAAGGTCTGTTGTCATGGTTCATCATGCACTTAAGTACATATGAAATCTGTCTAAATACCTGGTGCATGTACTAGTGTTGGACTTGCAAATGTAGCAAGAAGTGTCAACCGAGGAAAATAGGTAGGAAAAAGTCATACTGTAGGAGCATTACAATGTACCGGTATGTAATTGTTAAAGAAAGATTAGATGAACATCATAATATGTACATACTGTATTAAATTGAAGTTACAATACATATTCAAAGGCTATTTAGGTATCCCTATACATTTTGTCTTCTAAACTTAGCGATGTATACGGTATTTATCCCTAACACTCATCTTAGTTACTGTATTCTAGCGAGGACAACAGTAAGACACTTCCAAACACTTTTAAGCAATCCATAGAGATAGAATTTAACACAATGTAAGAGTAACTCTTCATATGGTCTTCAAAAAGCGAACTGAGCTGCGTGCTTGTGACCAATAATGATACATATGGTACTGCGATCGACATTTCACAATAGATGACCTTGGTGCGAATGATGTCTGGTGCAGTACTGCGGCGATAAAAACCTGTCCGAATTAGTGAAGCCCGAAATAGTGATATAGTGATGAATCAATTATTGGTTGTGGAAACTTCCACTGCCATAGGTTTCCGAGGAGCAGGTTATGAAAAATATTCACCGTATCTGCTGCATACGCGTGCCTATCGGAAGGTTGGGCACCAGGATTCGATCATGCAACCTTGGACACAGCAGGCAAGAATATTACTACTGCACCAAGCAGCCAGTCAAATTGTATTTTAGGTATTGGTAGGTTAAGTTTATAGTTGCAATTATATCAAGATCGCATCCCCCTCCCTTTCCGTTCACTCCACTCGCAGATCTGAGCTTACAGTGGGAGAAGGTCCTGGAGGAAAAGTGGCTCATGGACATCCTTCCATCATTCCAGCTTACTCGAACAGAGAAATAATGGTGATGATGATGACGATGATGATGATGACGATGAGATGTTCCTTAAATGCTAAGTTTATATCCTCCCATGAGAGTAATTGATTTTACTTGTAGGGGAAATTAATTGATTGTATTGTGTTGCAGGTCTCATGAACAAGATACTCTCATACCCATCTCTGATTCCCCTCAGTCGACTGTCTTACTGCATCTTCCTGGTGCACCCAATGGTTCAGATGCTCCACTATGGAGGCTTACGAGCACCAGCAAACATAGCATATGTTTCTCTGGTAAGTCTCTCTTTAATTGTAGCATTAAGGGCTGTTACTCAAACACAAAGTCCTGATAATACAGGGATATACCGTAAACCACAACTCAGTACAATTAAATATTTTCTGATTCTTGGCCAATACTCTTTACTCTCTGTTGAATCACAGAAACCAACAATATCAGGAAAGCAGGATGTATGGTCAGGAACATAGCAAAGTGGATGCCAAGCTCATGCACTCCCTCACATCACCTCCATATTCTTCAGTGCATTGCCACAATGTTTAGTACAAAAACTACTCAAAATAATATGTAAAAACAATTTAACTGTTTAGATCGAAAGTAGGTTAAAAGAGAGGGAATTTTCAACGGTCATGTGTAAATTCTGTATAAATTGCTGTTATATTTTAAAATTAGAGATAAAATTTGACAATTAGAATAAAGAAATTCTCTTCCCATTTGCTTTTAAGATTTGTGCATGATTGGGATAATCAAGGTTCAGGTTCATTTTATTTGTTTCTTCTGCACGATTGGTTTACGTAGGACGTAGGGCAACGCAAAATGAACAATGTTTCGACCTTCCTACTTGCCCAGTTGTTCTTATTTCTTAAAGACTGTGCAAGTTTCCGTTCCGCTGACTATTTACATTATGTATATTTCTGATCTTCTTCCTCAAATCACCCAGGTTTGGATTATATTTCTGATTTTGTCTCGATTTTGTAAATTTTGCAATCCTATTTCAAAAAGGTATTTCTTGATGAGTTTGTACCACTTTGGTCTAGTAGATTTGTCTTGCAGAAATTTGAATTTTTTTATGGCAAAGCCTATTAAGTTTCAATATTTTTATATGTCCTGTAAATTGTATTTGTTGCATTCACATTGTATCATGAAGATCAGTACAACATTGCTTTGATAGTCAAGTAAGACCTCCAATCTGGTTAATTAACTGTTTTATTTGTATTTTACTAGCCTCCGTGGCTTAGGCGGCAGCACGCCGGCCTCTCACCGATGGGTCCGTGGTTCAAATCCCGGTCACTGCATGTGAGATTTCTGCTGGACAAAGTGGAGGCAGACAGGTTTTCCTCCAGGTACTCCGGTTTTCCCTGTCACAATTTCATTCCAGCAACACTCTCCACTGTTATTTCATTTCCTCTGTCATTCATTTAATCATTGCCCCAGGGGAGTGCGACAGGCTTCGGCAGCCAGCACAGTTCACATCCTCGCCGCTAGATGGGGGCTTCATTCATTCCATTCCCTGACCTGGTTGGTCGACTGGAAGTAGGCTGTGGATTTTCATTTCATTTGCATTTTACTCAAGCTATCGCCCCATACTGAGCAAGTTGATAATAAGGATTTTTAAGAGAACCCACTCTTTTCCACAAATTGATGACCAACTTGTATCATTACAACTACAATTTCTTACTTTTTTCTTATATGGACGCATTGGTTGAATTTTCAATCCATTACAACATCTTACAAAACATAACTTACACACAAGATCCATAGAACGTAGTTTATTTTCCTATATCTTTTTAGTTATAGCTTATAAATGAAGAGTATTACGGTATTAACTAAGTAATAAAAAGAAATATTTATTACATCTTTTAAATAGCAAACATACCTCAACTAATTATTGGATCATATGTTTTTTTGTTCCAAGTTTATTTAATTACAATTTCAATTAATTCCTACTACTCAAATTACACATAGTTTTACTATTCTTCGAGCAAGTTCATACTTTATAACTAGTATTGTAATATGCTCACTTTTTCATCTTAATTTTAACAATATTTCTATAATTATTTAGCTGATGGAGGCTGCGACCAGCCAAAACATGTATTAATACATTACAATTAATAATAAATTATTGATTAAGGTTGACACTTTGTTTTTCTACTAACCTTAGGAGTTTATTTAATTTATTATCAATACGGATTTAACTAAGCTATTATGATTATTCCTTGCATGGTCGCGTGGAAAATGAAACGTAATTGTTAGCGCACGGTCAAATAAACCAGGTATTATAAGAAGCAGGGTATAGTTACAGACTTTTCATTTTTAAACCACAAAGCAGTACGTAATAACAATTGAAACAATAAAGCTTAGTTATGAGAGTCATTTATTATGAATTTATTGCTTATATTATTTTAAATAAAAAATATAATGAGTCGCCTCCGTAGCGTAGCGGTCAGCATGGTTAGCTGCCGCCCCGGAGGACCTGGGTTTGATTCCTGGCTCTGCCACGAAATTTGAAAGGTGGTATGAGGACTGGAACGGGGTCTACTCAGCCTCGGGTGGTCCAAATGAGTAGAGGGGTTCGATTCCACCTCAGCCATCCTCGAAGTGGTTTTCCGTGGTTTCCCACTTCGTCTTCGGGCAAATGCCGGGATGGTACCTACTGTAAGGCCACGGCCGCCTCCTTCCCTCTTCCTTGCCTATCCGTCCAAGTCTTCCCCTCCCTTCCCATCCCTCATGAGGCCCCTATTCGCTTTGCAGGTGAGGCCGCCTGGGCGAAGTGCTGATCACACCTCCCCAGTTGTATCCACCCCGAACAGATGTTCCAAACTCCAGGACACTGCCCGTAGTGGCGGTAGTGGTGAGTTCCCTCGCTGAGTCCTTGGGAAACACCAACCTAGAGGGTAAATCAACTAAATAAAAAAAAAAAAAAAAATACATTAAAAAAATATAATGAAATAATGTAACCCTCTAAAGCTTAAATTACTACACATGAAATAATGTGACAACATATCTTAAAAATCAGAGAGTTTTAGCTACTCCCATCTGTTTGCATTTAGGCATCCGACAAATAACTATTATAATGATCTCACACTTGATTGTAGAAATAAAGACACGGTCACGCATGGAGCTTTAGACCGGTTGTCGAAACTTTTGCTTGTAGCAAGAGAGCGCGTTGATTGAAACTGATAAGAGTATCGTGGTGTTGTATGGTGAGGGGTAGGGGGAAGGTACTAGAGAGGGGAAAGCCTTGGCACCAAACGGAGTACGCACAGCACAAATAAATAGGCCCGGTCTAAAAGACCGTGGCACGACCAATTGAGCATTAACTTCATTTCACAACGAAAGAACAGGAAGGTACATTACGTGATAAGTTTTGGACAAATTTCAAAACTATTGAAGATGCTATAAAACAACTAACTCTTAAGTATGCTAGTAAAACTAAAGAATATCTGACATATTTCCTTACTTGGGATTAATATTACATGATATGTTATATTGTTTCAGGTATGGATGAGCATTGGGGACTTCGTATTGTCCGTTGTCTGTGGCCTTGTGCTGCACCTGACTGTAGAGCGACCGCTGGAGGAGTTGACGCTCTCCCTGCTTCCAAAACACAACAAGAACAAAGGCGAGCACTGACGTGGTATGAGGTGGCTGGCCTGTGTTTCAAGGATCAAGTCGGAGAATATTTATCAAGAATTACATTTTCCTGCTGGAAGGAAGACATGATTATTCTATTAAGAGGACAATATTATTTAAGTAATGAAACTTATTTTCAAAAGGAATACAGGATTGCTGAGAGCTCCTGTTTACAAATGTAAATATTTTATTATGTGTCAGTTTATGTGAAACTTCGTTAGGTACAAAAGCTTTAGTGGGATCCGAACGTTGGTTGACTTCACATGAATACTTTAAAACAAGTATGTTTGTTTAGGGGCTTGGGACAGCTTGATCATCAGCCCCAAGTACTTGAGTCTGTGTAGAATTTGTCTTTCTGTGGTGACTGTAGTAGTGTTTAACTGTAATTATTAGGATCTAGAATTAGGGTAGGTGTCCCAGGACTTGCCATAAAGTACTGTCTCTACACTTACCTAAAGCAAGTGTTGAAAAATCCGTGGAAAAACTACTCAGGATGGCCACTGTCAGTGCTGGGATTCAAACCTTTAACCTCTGGACTTGTAATTCCCCTTTGCCCTCAAGATGTGTGACTTAATGCACATGTTTACACTGCCGGGTTGCATAGAAAATGCTTTGGAACGGTATATCATCATTCATGATGTATTATATACCAAAAATTGAATACCAATGTTTTAAATAGCTACACAATTGACAAGAAACACTGACAAACTCATTTGGGTTGCTGACTGAGATGGTGTGCTGCTCAGAAATTTAAATGATTTTGGCCCATTGATATTTAGGGCAGATTTCGAGCGGTTGGCGTTTGGAGATCTGGGCGTGGTACGGCACCTAGGGATGAGTGACAAGCCTGGCTTCTCCTATTCTCATGTTCCCTCCACACATCGATTGCCCTACAGTTCAACGCTCAAAATCAGTCCTAAACATCACCCTGGACCAAAATTGTTTTAATTTCTGATAAGCACATCACAGCTAGCTACCTATGCAGACTATCTCCTGGTGTGGTTACCCCTGAGGTTCAGATTTGATTCCTGGCCCTTCAAGAATTTAATTCTGGTCTGAGGACCAGAACAGGGTACACTCTACCACATGTGACAGAACTGAGAATAGATTATTCATTTAGGAGCCTTGCAACATCATAGTCAAGTAGCAAAGACATGGGTTTCATTCTCACCCCAACCATCCTAGAAGCTGTTTTCCATGGTTTCCCCACTTCTCTCCAGGCAAATGCCGGGATGGTTCCCTACTTAGGGCTAACGGCTGCCTTCTTCCCTAGAATCCTAGTCCCAATTACAAATGCATACACTACTACATTCTCTCTCTCTCTCTCTCTCTCTATATATATATATATACACACACACCCAAGTGCATGGGGCTAAATGACCACGATGATGCAGGGCCCTAAAATGAATTAACAATTACCCATGCAACTTGAACAAAATCACAATTTTGAATGAGTTGAGTGTTCCAAGCCCCCAAGCATTTGGATCTTATCTGGTAGATGCCAGAATATATTCTAGTCAGACTGTACTTTATATATGAAGACCATTGTATTTGTAAATAATAATGTAATAAAGATAATGTGTCAAAACAGAATTTTTAACATCTACGTTTTCAAATTAAACCCACCACCATAGAAAAATCAACCTTTTAGTATCACTCTATCACCAACTGCCAACCAGCCTAGCTAAATTCTTGAATCAGCAATGGTGACTAGTTCAGACCGCGATTATTACCTGATGGCACATGCGAATGCAATGAGTTTCATATGCGGGCGAGTCAATTTGCTACAGCAGGAACGTTCACTTCACTAGTTACTATGGAAGTGTTCACATCGGCTCCTGTTAACTGTAACTGTATTGCATGATGGTGTGTCTGCAAACAGCACAGCAGTAGTTACTCCCTCCACTATCTTCCTTCTTCTCTTCTAGCTCTCGGGTTCGCACCATCAAGTAAGAATTGCAGTCTACCATTTTCCAAATAGAGTAAACTGATGATAATTGTTGTTTAAAGGGGCCTAACATCTAGGTTATCGGCCCCTAATGGTTTGGGTGATAGTGAAGATGAGAATGAAAAAAAAAAAAAAACTATAACTAAACCTAACTATTAACTTATATACTAGATGAAGAAATGGAAAACAAAAGGAGAATAAGGCAAATAAAGGACAGGAGGAAAAGAAATGCCCTCAACCCTCATCGAAGTTGCGGATTGCGGGACTTGGAGGGAAGGAGTGCCATGAAAGGCAGATAGGAAAGTTAAAGAGGAGAGGGTCCGCCCAAGAGGCAATGGAAAAAATGGGGGAAAACCGGACCCAGCTGAGGAATCCCTCGGGGTTGCCAACTCCCGAACTCACCAGCAATGAGCCCTTGATGGTGTAACACTATCGAGGGTGCACCAGAAGTTGTGGGGCTACATACGCCCTGCCTCCTTAAGGGCCTTGAGCAGAAGGCAGGAGATATGAAGAGAACAGAAGAGGTCTGACCCTTTGAAAACTGAGGGATCAAAAATGATGAGACAAGGGTCAATTAAGGCAGGAAAGTGAAAGATTCCCTAGGCCTCGGATACCCTAATTCCGTCGAAATAGAGTAAAACATAAACCCGTGCAGGAAATCTCACATTTCAACAGCAGTCGTTGAACATTTGCCTCTCTCAACAGCAAAGCTTGGTGCGACACAGTGCTCGCAGGGGTTGGCTGTGTAGGAACCCGTCTTTACAGTTATGCGAGCACCACGCTACACAGATATGGCAGGGGCTGTCATCATGTTTATTAACAAATTGTTGATATTTATGAAATCAGTGTGCAATTTGTCACTGCTCCGGGTAATTCTCTTTGTTTTGAATGCTCATTTGTTATGATCGGTTACTTGTGGGTGTCCCAAAAGGGATATGAAAATCCACAGCCTGCTTCCAGTCAACCGACTGGGTCAGGGATGGAATGAATGAAGCCCCCAACTAGTGGTGAGGATATGAACTTTGCCGGCTGCCAAAGCCTGTCGTACTCCCATGAGGCAATGATTAAATGAATGACAGGTTATATGAAATGATAGAGGAGAGCATAGCCGGAATTAAATTTTTGACAGGGAAAACCGGAGTACTCTGAGAAAAACCTGCCTGCCTCCCTTTTGTCCAGCACAGACCTCACATGGAGTGTCCGGGATTTGAACCACGGACCCAATGGTGAGAACCCGACGTGCTGCCACCTAAGCCACGGAGGCTTGTCCCAAAAGGGATATATATTACTGATATAATATATACAATTAATGAATCTTTCTTTTCATCATGTTAATATAATGGACCGAAGATATTTTTCTTATCCAGTTCATACAGATTAACATTAAAAACGTTCTGATTCTCTTGCATTGTCCCACCACCAATCTGTTGAATGAAGAGCTGATACAACAGCCCACACTAAACATGTCTGTCATTTTTAGCCTACTTTCATTTATGAAATATAGGCTTACAAGATCACCTTTTGTCCGTGTATGTCTCCCTAATAAAATGTAAACAACTGGTACGATTTCAATGAAACTTGGTGAGGATTCTTCAACGTCGATTGCTCCATTCTAATTTTAATTAGTGTCAGTATTCAATATTTCCGAGATTATTAATGGTATCAACCTGAAATATTGAATGGTAATAGAGAATACTTATACTTTAAGTTTACCTGTGTAACTTGAAGAAACTTGAGAACCACAAAGCCAACATGGCGTGACTCAATCAACTGTGCGCAGTGAAATTTGGCACAATAAATCTCTATACAAGGCTTAATATACTGATACCGGTACCTAATTTAATTCAATTCTCTCAGAAAGCTTCTATGGGACACGAAGATCCTGCGCCGATCTCACAAAATGCCTCCATTGCTGTTTTGGGCGAGTTCTTGGCAGTTGTCCACAAAGTTTGGAGACTTCATTCTTCCAAGAACTTCATGATCTTCCTACTGGCCTTTTTCCCCTCGGTTCTTCTTTAAAGATTTGAAAGGCCATCCTGTCATCTACCGTCCCATTGAAGTCTTCTGGAGTTAATGATGTTTAGTATTGGTGCTTGCTGTGATAGTGAGTATGTCTTCATTTGATTATTTTTTTTTCTAGCTTGGAGATGCAGAGTCAACAAATGGTCCAAACATTTTCCTATACACTTTAGACCTAATTATATTGTTTTGAGAAATTTACTATGGCAGCTATGCAAAATTTAAAAATTAGGTTTTTTATTTCTTACGTCAAGCGAAGTGAAAAGTTTGTGTAATGAGCCATCGTAATAATCATCTGCTAGTATATAATTCTATGGCCTAAATATACTGACCGGCAAAAAAAGTGGAACACTTCAATTTTTATGTAATTTCTTAATTTATTCCACTAAAATGTATCGGTTTTCCAATATTTGCATTATTCATGTAAATGTTAGATGGTTGGCTACAGAAAATACTGAAACATGTTTTACAAGCTTTAACTCACAAATTTCGTTACATTTCACAAATCTAAGAATTTTCTATTTTTTACTAATGTTCTTTTGGGCTGTTTTTTTTTGCCAAACAAAACAGTGTTAATGTTTGCACTGCACTGCACGGGAACACGGGTCACTAAAACGAGTGTTTCCACCCTTAGCGTCCATGACAGCTTGTTAGGCTCATCGAAGATTGGGGGTAATTGGTGGTAATAAACCACCCTAAGAAATGTCAATTTCTATTCACGGATGTTTCAGATGTGTGTCCTAATGCATGAAAAGCTTTTAAAATGTGATTACATCTTTTTCATGGCTAATTTTATACTTTTTAAATTACTGTTCCACTTTTTTTGCCGGTCAGTGTATAAAACAATACAATGCATGCAAAATATTTTACTGGCTTTCAATATCTCCGAAACTATTACAGTGATCGAACTAAAATTTGGTGTGGGATATGAGTAAGTAAATTAAAAACCTGATAAACACAATAACAGTATGGCAAGGCAACAGGCCCCGATATCCCTGCGGAGCTATGGAAGCAGTTGGGTCATGCCTCTGCCGAGTTCCCAGCAGAGTTCTTTAACAAATGCCTTGCGAGCCACCAGATCCAGTCAGCTTGGCAAACAAGCGTCACAGTACCAACATGGAAAGGCAAGGGGGATGAAACTATGTGCCAATTACCGCCCCATTCATCTCCTATGCCACATAATAGAGATTCTAGAATGTGTGATTGACACTCGCTTACATAGCATTGTTACCATCTCACCTAACCAGTGTGGGTTCATGAAAGGTCGCGGAACAACTGATGCTATCCATGCACTGCGGCTTCAGATAATGAAGTATATGGAGAAAAGACGGACAATTCACATGGCTTTCCTGGATCTGGAGAAAGCCTTCGACCGGGTTCCACATCAGCTTATATGGTATTCTCTTCGATCTCATGGCGTACCAGAAGCTTATGTGAGTTGGGTCCAACTCCGTGACAGTAATACAACTAGCTCAGTACGCAGTGCTGCTGGCCTCTCTAAACAGTTTGATATGGAGTTGGGGTTCACCAGGGACCTGCACTATCTCCACTCTTGTTTATCCTATGTATGGATACTGACTGCCGATTTGCAGAGGCAACCAACATGGACATTACTGTACGCCGTGATGTCATGCTTGCAAGCAAGACCTGTAATGATCTAAACACTTGGTCAACCTCTGGAATGCAAGGCTCTGTGAATTTGGACTGCGGCTCAACCTTACTAAGACCGAGTACCTTGAATGTGGTTCCCAGACAGATGGGACCATCATAGTAGATGGCACCCCACTACCAGAGGCTTCACATCTCCAATACCTTGGCTCTGTTGTGAGACCGGATGGTGACAGTCTCGGATGCCCGTGCAAGAGTGAATGCTGCGTGGATGAAGTGGCGCTAGGTCACAGGTGTTCTCTGTAATTGCAAGATCCCTTTGCGCCTCAAAACTAAGATCTATCAATCAGTCGTCCACCCTGTTGCTTTGAATGGAGCCGAATGCTGGCCTAATACAAAGAAACATGAACAAGCCTTGCACTCGATGGAGATGCGGATGCTACGATGGTCCTTGGAAATTACACGGCTGGATCATATTAAGAACGAAGACGTCCGCAGTGCTCTTGGAATTGCCCCTATACCAGCCAAAATGAGGGAGACCTGCGTTGATACGGGCATGTAGCACGAGCAAATACGGAGTCCAATGTAAGGAAGTCACTTGCTCTCGAGCCTGATGGACAAAGACCTCCAGAACCCCAAAAAGGCGTTGGATGGATACCCTACACGACGATATGCGCATCTTATGTCTTCGTCCTATAGATGCAGCAAACCGCAACAAATGGAGGGCGAGGTGCAGAGTGGCGGACCACAAAAAATAATTGGGAACAACGCCAGGAAGAATGAGAAGCTAGGTGAATTTCAAATATTTAAAATAATTTTTCTGGCACAACAAATCTTTATTTAGAGCTTACTATATTGGCAAGTAATGTTAAATTGGTATATTGGCTTTCACTGCCAAGGAATTAACTCTGCAATAAACCTAGAAACAATTGCCGAGTTTAATGTTAATTGTTTTCAAAAATTTAAATTTTCATCACTTTGTCATCAAAAGAAACATATTTTTGTTTCTCGTATGATATTAGAGCTATCAAAGAGAAGCTTTATATAGTTTACCACCAAATCTATCTAATGGCACTGAATTCTGTACAAAAAGAAGTTCTCTACAGGAGGACTCTTAATTAAATGAAAATAGGCTAAAAATGACAGGCATGTTTAGTGTGGGCTGTTGTATCAGCTCTTCATTCAGCAGATTTTTTCTTTTTGGCGTATGGTACTGGATATTAACGGAACAAAGTGAGGATGAAGACTAAGACATTGAGAATCTTCACTACTTTATTCAACCCTTATTTCTTGGAATATCGACATTCCAGGAGAGAGACTGCGCTTGCAACTACTGTAATTCGGAAGCGATGCTGAAATCTAGGGAGTAGGAAGACCAACAACAGTATGCCCAGTAATGCCAGTCTGGTCAAGTACCTCAACACTGGCCATCGAAAAAAGTAGATCACTTACAACAAGTAGCTTTTAGAAAACTTATTTTTGCCACGGTACACATGCTCTATTGACAGATCTCTTGTCAGTTGGTTTCAGTGAAGCGTTTGAGAGAAAACTAAATGTAACGTCATCATCACCATCTTGAGCAGTTTCCAACCGCTGGTCGGGTCTGCTTGGAACATAAGCCTCTCCATCGTTTCCTGTCCATCCACCATCTCTCGTCATTTACTGTGTCCCAGCACACTCCTCTTTCCTCCACACTCTCCCTAACTCCTTTTGTCCATCTGTCCCTTGGTCTTCCCCTTGGCCTCCTTCCCATCATTTCCATTCCAAACATCTTCTTCGGTATCCTCTCCTCTTGCATCCTCCTCACATGTCCATACCATTGTAGCCTAGATCGCTCTATTCTATTTTGCAATGGTTCCTCACTTACCATCTCTCTGACTCTCTCATTCCTTACTCTGTCCATTCTTGTCACTCCTACCCTACTCCTCTGGAACTTCATCTCCACTGCTCGTATTTTATTCTTGTCCCTTTCCTTCATCACCCATGTTTCTGAACCATATGTCAAAATTGGCACAAAGTAGGTCTTGTAGATGATTCCTTTACATTTTTGTGGTACATCTTTATTCCATAACATCCCCCTAACACTCTTGAAAAATCCATCTGCGCACCTTCCCCTTTCATTTATTTCCATCCTGTTGCCTCCCTTTTCTTCAATTATGCTTCCCAAGTACTTGAAGCATTCTACTTTCTGCAACTGCTGTCCTCCAAGTGTTATGCCCATAACCAGTCTGTTCTTCTTCCTCGTTGTGATGACCACTTCACTCTTTTGTGCTGAGAACTTCATCCCATATGATAACACTACCTTCTCCCACTCATCTAATTGCTCTTGTACTTCTTCCTCATCCTCTCCCCATACCAGAAGATCATCAGCAAACAACATTGCCTTCATTTTCCTTTCCCCAATGCTATTTACCACTTTTCGTATGATTTCATCCATCACCACTATAAATAACAGGGGTGAGAGGGCACTTCCCTGTTTCAGACCACTCTCCAGTTGAAACCATTCCGTTCTCTCTCTTCCCACCTTTACACAGCTTTTGCTTCCCTCGTACATTGCTTTCACTCTTGCCACTGTCTCCTTGTTCACTGCTTTTGCTCTCATTGCTTCCCATACCTTGTTTCTATTAATACTATCATATGCTTTCTCAATATCCAATGCAATAAGGTCATCACCAGATCATTCCTATATTCATAATGGTGTTCTTGTAGCTGTCTTACTGCAAAGATGAGGTCAACTGTTGACCTTCCTGGCCTGAATCCATACTGTTCTTCCCTCAGCCCATCTTCAACTTCTGTCCGAATTCTTCTCTCCAGTACCTTCTCAAATATTTTGGCGCAGTGGGACACGAGTGTAATTCCCCTGTAGTTCTTGCATTCCTTCCTACTTCCCTTTTTAAATATGGGTATTATTATCCCTCTTTTCCAGTCCTCTGGTATTTTCTTCTCCCTCCATATCACTTTCATTACTCGAAAGAGCCACTGTGTTCCTATCACCCCTGCTGCTCTCACCATCTCCACACTCACTTCATCTATTCCCGGTGCCTTTCCCCCTTTCATCTTCTTTAATGCTTCCTCCACTTCTTTCCATGTCAATTCCTTCTCTGAAATGTCTTAGTCTGTTTCTTCCTCCACAATGTCCATTATGCTGGTTTTAGTTGGATTTAGGAGTTCCTTGAAATATTCTCTCCAGATAACCTTTACTTCTTCCATATTTTCGACCTCCTTTCCATTCCTGTCCACCATTCTGACATTTTCCCCTGTATCTCTTCTCTTTGCCTGTATCATTCCATACAACACTTTCTTACTGCCATCACAGTCCTCCTCCATCATTTCTGTCCATTTCTCCAACCATTTCTTTTTCTCTTCCTTCACTACTTCTTTCTTCCGCTCTTGGTATTCTTCCCTTGTTCTGTCCGTCCTCTGTTGGAACCATTTCCTGAATGCTTCATTTTTCTTTTTCACTGCTTCCTTAGTTCTGGGGTTCCACCATGGCGTTTCCTTCCACTAGTTCTGCCACACACGACGTCCGCTGCTTCTACCAACACGTCTTTGAACCTATTCCATTCTTCTTCACCTGTTTTCGGATCATCCTTCGGTAATTTGTTCCTCACTAATATCTGGATCTTCTCCTTATTTCCATCCTCCTTCAGCTTCTATGTCCTTATTCTTTCTTGGTTCTCAGTTCTCCTCTTTTCCTTCAGTCCTCTCACCTTGGCGACCAGCAGACTGTGGTCACTGTCCAGGGCTTCTGAAGGTATTACCCTTATATCCGTGATACTCTTCTTTGTCTCCTTCCCGCATAGAATGTAGTCCACCACTGATTTCCTAGTCAAATTCCTGCTGTACCAAGTAATTTTATGGCTCTCTCTCTTCTTGTACCATGTGTTTCCAACCATTAGCCCATTTATCTTGCACAGTTCCAACAATCTCTCTCCTTCCTTATTCCTGTTTCCCCATCCTTCACCACCAATCACTTCCTCAAAACCTCTTCTATCAGTTCCAACATGGGCATTTAGGTCTCCCATGACTATCAGGTCTCTCCCCACTAACTGCTTCTGCAACTCCTCTTCAAACTCTTCCTTCTCGCCTTCTGTGCATCCCACCTGTGGTGCATAGACTTGCAGAATGTCTAGGTTTCTACCTTTCACAGTGATTCTGGCTTTAATTATTCTATCACTTACCCTCTTTACTTCCTCCCTCAGCCCTTCTCTTACCTCCATTCCCACTCCATTTCTCTTCCCCTCCTCATTTCCTATCCAGTATAGCTGCAAGCCATTTCTCAGTTCCTTTCTTCCTTCCCCTCTCCATCTAGTCTCTGCCAGTCCGAGTACATCCAGTTTTCTCCTCTCCATCATATCCACAATCTCCTCCACTCTTCCCGTCAATGTAGTTATATTCCAAGTTCCAATTCGTAGTCCATTTCCATAGCCAGGACTGTTTCCTTTAGATCTGTCCTTTCCAAGGCCCGTTCCCGTTTTAAAAGCAGTTTCATATCCACTACTGGCTTGCTAGGCCTAACGTAGCTTCACCATAACCCTGGCAAGGGTCTGTGTGCTTAAATATTCAAAATCCATACTAATATACAGGGTGTTACAAAAAGGTATGGCCAAACTTTCAGGAAACATTCCTCACACAAAAAGAAAGAAAATAATATACGTGGACATGTGTCCGGAATCGCTTAATTTCCATGTTAGAGCTCATTTTATTACTTCTCATCAAATTACATTAATCATGGAATGGAAACACACAGCAACAGAACGTACCAGCGTGACTTCAAACACTTTGTTACAGGACATGTTCAAAATGTCCTCCTTTAGCGAGGATACATGCATCCACCCTCCGTCGCATAGAATCCCTGATGCGCTGATGCAGCCCTGGAGAATGGCGTATTGTATCACAGCCGTCCACAATACGAGCACGAAGAGTGTCTACATTTGGTACCGGGGTTGCGTAGACAAGAGCTTTCAAATGCCCCCATAAATGCAAGTCAAGAGGGTTGAGGTCAGGAGAGCGTGGAGGCCATGGAATTGGTCCGCCTCTACCAATCCATCGGTCACCGAATCTGTTGTTGAGAAGCGTACGAACACTTCGACTGAAATGTGCAGGAGCTCCATCGTGCATGAACCACATGTTGTGTCGTACTTGTAATGGCACATGTTCTAGCAGCACAGGTAGAGTATCCCGTATGAAATCATGATAACGTGCTCCATTGAGCGTAGGTGGAAGAACATGGGGCCCAATCAAGACATCACCAACAATTCCTGCCCAAACGTTCACAGAAAATCTGTGTTGATGACGTGATTGCACAATTGCGTGCGGATTCTAGTCAGCCCACACATGTTGATTGTGAAAATTTATAATTTGATCACGTTGGAATGACGCCTCATCCGTAAAGAGAACATTTGCACTGAAATGAGGATTGACACATTGTTGGATGAACCATTCGCATAAGTGTACCCGTGGAGGCCAATCAGCTGCTGATAGTGCCTGCACACGCTGTACATGGTACGGGAACAACAGGTTCTCCCGTAGCACTCTCCATACAGTGACGTGGTCAACGTTACCTTGTACAGCAGCAACTTCTCTGACGCTGACATGAGGGTTATCGTCAACTGCACGAAGAATTGCCTCGTCCATTGCAGGTGTCCTCGTCGTTCTAGATCTTCCCCAGTCGCGAGTCATAGGCTGGAATGTTCCGTGCTCCCTAAGACGCCGATCAATTGCTTCGAACGTCTTCCTGTCGGGACACCTTCGTTCTGGAAATCTGTCTCGATACAAACGTACCGCGCCACGGCTATTGCCTCGTGCTAATCCATACATCAAATGGGCATCTGCCAACTCCGCATTTGTAAACATTGCACTGACTGCAAAACCACGTTCGTGATGAACACTAACCAGTTGATGCTACGTACTTTTGTGCTTGATGCTCGTACTGTAGAGCAATGAGTCGCATGTCAACACAAGCACTGACGTCAACATTAACTTCCTTCAAATGGGCCAACTGGCGGTGAATCGAGGAAGTACAGTACATACTAACGAAACTAAAATGAGCTCTAACATTACCTACCTTCAAATGGGCCAACTGGCAGTGAATCGAGGAAGTACAGTACATACTAACGAAACTAAAATGAGCTCTAACATGGAAATTAGGTGTTTCCGGACACATGTCCACATAACATATTTTATTTCTTTGTGTGTGAGGAATGTTTCCTGAAAGTTTGGCCGTACCTTTTTTTAACACCCTGTATAAACATGATTTGCTGTGTGTGTGTGTATTACTCATTCACGCAAGAACCACTGGTCAGATTTAAATGAAATTTTGCATGCAAGTAGCTGATTTACCTGGTTAACGTATAGGCTACTTTTGATTTCCATATTTTGCACTATTTAAAGATGGCGAACATTTTAGTGACGTCACTACACCCTTTGGTTTCAAAATTTCATTTTTCCATTTCAAATAAAAAGAGAAAGCTAAGAAATTGCAAACTTCTGATGGCATATACGAGGTTTAAAATTTAATTTTCTATCCGAAAGGTTCTTATCACTTTTCAATATTTCCAACGGTTAGAGAGTAAAACCTAAATTTGTGCTACAAAATACTGTCAAAGCTGAGCGATGTTCGTCTTCTCTTATATAAAGCTCAATGTTGGTTTGTATGTTATTCATACAAAACTACACCGTTTCACTGATCTAAACCAAAATTTGCATATTTACCCTGTCTACATGAAATTTCGGACAGACCACTCCATTCCCTGCATTTGGGCCCTTTGGCACAAATCTACACCATTTCACCCAATTGCACCAAATTTTACATACTTACCCTTTGAAACACTACAGATAACACTGTCCACTTGATAGTTAGGACCAACGAGCTTTAAAGATACTATAGAGAGGCTAAGGCACCGTTCACAGCGCTCTTAGCGGAAGATATTGGTAAGAACGTCCGCCATGTTTTCCGGAGTCATCGAGTCAAAACATTCAGTCAGCTGATTGCCAGGGAAGAGTTCAGTGAAATGTGATTTCTATTGTCGTTTGTGTTACTAGGTTGAAATCTACCGCATATTAATTTCCGCAGCGATGCCTGCTGTATGTTCAGCGTACGGCTGTACTAATCGAAGCAATAAAACAACGGATATATCCTATTTTACGTAAGTATAGCCTAATTGTGCTACTAATATACTTCACTGCACGGATACAGTAAGGATGTTACTATCAATTTTCCAGAACATCTGGTCTCCATTGCTTTCTATTAATGTCTGATACAGGCCTATACGGTATACGATATACATTTGTACTGGTACCGTAACAGAAGGAATTGTTTCTGTTCCAGATTCCCGTTGAAAAATACGGATTTGACAAAAAGATGGGTAACTGCTATGAGTAGGGATAATTGGTATCCAACTCAGGCTAGTCGTATATGTTCTACCCACTTCCTTGAAAAGTACATTTATAAAGTGAACACTCAGAGACGTCTGTTGGCTAGTGCCGTCCCAAGCATATTCTCCTTCCCAGTACACTTGCAAAGGATGTAGGCCTAAGTGAACTTGACTATGTAGAGTGTTTTGAAACCCTTTCCACTTTCAGTGATCAAGTGGTAAAATATATGTTGCAGGTAGTGTTGTAAGAAATGTGTCGAAGAAAATCAAATGTGTGGAATGCTTAGATGTTCTACTGACAATGAGTAATGACGCAAAGTGTGGTCTCATAAAATGCAAAGATGTGGGCAACTCATTGTATAATCCATCCGCTGACCTGAAATACTTGTGTAAGACAGCAGAATGTGTTTTCAGGAGTAATGCTCATATCTTGGACAAAAACTGCAAAAATATCTTGCTCACACTAGAGACCAAGGTATTACAAGGTTAAACTGTTGTTTGTTCTCTTCCTTTGAACACCTATTCACTGCAGTAGAACCATGTGAAGAATCGCATTATGTGAAGCTGATAAGGCATATATTGAAGTATTACTTCACTTGCAGAGTATATCATGCACTCAGTGAAAAGTCCTCTCGAATCAGAGGATGGCAAGTGAGACAAGTTTTAACAAAGCTGATTCTATTTAAGGGACAGTAATTACAATTGTGCAGTGTAAATAGCCTACAGCACTATTGTTGTAACTTGAAACTATTCTGAATGTTTAAGAAGTGATTGGACTTCATAATTTGTCGTAAATATGTTTCTTATTAATGTTCCAACATGCCCTGCTCTGATACTTCAACATATGGCATAGCTCCTCCCACTTTCTCTTGACTACAGAGAAAATGGCGGACACAGTCTCAAGTAGCTTCAGTCTTGCGGCGCTCCTGCCTCTCTATAGTAATGTTTAAGCTCGTTGGTTAGGACAACCCTCTCATTCCCTACATTTCGAATAACAGACAAAATGAACTTGAAAACCACGTTTTTAGGCCCTAGAACATGTCCGTAGTAGTGTACCTGTAAGAATATTTTAATAAGTCTATTGTTGGCTGGCAATTCGGGCTGCATCACATCACCCCTACCAGTGTTCTGGTGCTGAATTGTAAAAATAGTTACATCTTGCGCTGCTTATAAATTGCAGTCATGGGGAGTAATTAGTGCAAAAAGATTTCTTAGGCCCCTTAAAACAGTTACGAAAATATTATGCCTCAGTATAAGTGCGATGGTGTTGGTGCAGTACAATGAGCTTATCAGCTGCAATAAGCGTTGGTGCTTTCAAATTTAATTTATTCCGATCCTTATCCTCTAGCATTATGTGGTGATAAATGACACTTGCTGCGTCGGGAGCTTGGGACAGCTGAAGTTTTATAAGTGCTCTTGATTATTTTCCTACGGTGCTATGTGACAAAAGACGACACTATTGGTCTCTATTTTTCTAACAGCCAGTGTTTCACTTACTCCTCTTTCTAATGATATTTTTCAATTCGTTTGTAAATTACGTGTCAGTACTGTAGTTACTAAATAGCCGTTTCCCTATTCAATATTATCATTACGGACAAATGACCTGAATGTTACGTCCATTATACTGTACTATTTAACACCACCACCAGCACCACAAAAAGTTTTTTCTTTCCGTTAGTTCTGTAGTAGTATTCATTATCATCCATAAAACACATAAATCCACTGAGCGAAGCCGGGCACTTCTGCTAGTTTTCAATAAAAATCACATTTTAACAATTAGAATAAAATTTCCATGTTTCACACCCCTTTCACTGACATTTGAATACTCTCAAACACCAACTCTCACACCATAGTAATGAGTGTTACTTCCTCCAGAGCTAATGACAGCTTGCAGACATCGAGACATACTGCACAACAGGTGGCTCATTACCTTCATGTATAACATGATCACATAAAAATAATAATATTCCCATATGTTAGTCTAGTCACAAGTCACAGTTTGCTATAATGTATAATTTTACATAACTTTTTGAACGGCATTGCATTTGAAGTGGACAACTGACAACACCTTAACACATGCAACTAATGCATCTTATGCAAGGAATATCTTTGTCACATGTCATTCTTGTTAAGAGACTTAACTGGGCAGGTCATTTAATTAGGATGGTAGAATATAGATCATGGGAGATTGTGGAGGAGGAAGGCCTGTTGGAAGACCAAGTAAAAAATGGGAGCAGCCAGTTCAGCAGGATGCTGCACATCCTCAAGGTCCGGAATTCAAAAGTTGCAGCACAAGATTGATAAGGTTGGAGGAGAGCAACTGGAGATACCATAAACCTGAAGACTGGCCGACGCACCATAGGAAGGAAGAAGAATGCAAGGAATACACACCCGTGACCTGGATGTGTATGAGTTAGTACTTCAAGAAAATATCCACACTAACAACACACTGTTGCATCCTCACATTTTTTATTCAAGTTACTGCATTACACAAAGCATGTACAAATACCAAGTGAAGAAAGAATGCCCTGTGCACCTGCGAAGTAATAAAAACCCGACAGTTATTTTAAAAAATCAAAACATCTGGGTGGTCATACTTAGGCAAAACTTCAGTGCTTACAGGGTAAAACTTAAAGACAAAGTCATCAGTCTAAGGATTCGTTTCTTTGCTGTGGAATGGTAAAAAAAAAAAAAAAAAAAAAAAAAAAAAATCTCCTCCTTCCAATGAAAACAATTTTTGGTTCACAAGATCATTTTTTTTAGAAACACCAGGTACTGATACGAAAGTATCAAGGGAATGTTACAGGTATTCAAAGTTGACTTTACATCACAATACTAAGACAAAAATTAATACTATTGTAACATTATTCAACTACTTAGCAAAGTTTGTCAAAAATTGTTGTATAAAGCACACTTTTAATGATAAAAAAGCTTGAGTATACTTTCCATACAAAGTTAAACCTATCTTGGAATATTATCTATGTATTCACCGATAAACCAAGTTCATTTTAAAAAAAGTGGTCTTTTTTCTCTTTCTTTACAACAATACTTTAGTAAACTGGAAACATTTCACTGAATAGGAATGTGTCCACCAAACACACGTAGGGTTCCAAGACAGGTGAAAGATGGCCTGGTGGCTCAAATAAACATCGTGGAAGCACTCGGCAAAACCATTCTTTCGTTGTCTAATGGCCGGATAAGAAAACCCTCTATACTTATTTTCCATATAAATAGTGACAAAAATGTCCAGCACAAATAAAAGATAACCCAGTTGACACTGCTGTGGTGGCAGCAGCTCCCCATGTGGTGGTTTTATGCCTTCTTTTCTTCATCGATAACTGGAACAGAGGAAATGTCTCATTAGCAATTTATGTAATGAAATTAAATGAAGGTTGCCAACATTAATCAAGTAGTTAATTCTTTGATGTTTGTTTTTTATTTTTTTAACATTGTGGTCATGTATCCCCGTGTATAGGTAGCGGCCTCTAGGTGTGCACTTGACCTTTAAAGCTCAGCGGTAGGAGTAAGGTGTAGCGCGAAGCGGGGAACATTATGAAAACTTCCCCATCTCAGAACATTGACGCGCATGACAGTAGGTTCTCACAATCAAACACACACGCCGAGTGTGGGAAATGTGTTACGCTGCAGTAGTAAAACTTGGGGAGCGGGATGGGGAAGTGAAGAGCTACGTGCCTGGATCTGAAGGCTACTTGGGAGTGTGTGTAGAATTTGTATGATAACCTGTGTCGCTGTGATGCCTGTACAAGTGTGTATTTGTAACCTAGGTAGGATTTGGGTAGGAAGCGGCCGTGGCCTTGACTTAGGTACCATCCTGGCATTTTCCTGGAGTAGAATTGGGAAACCACAGAAAACTGCTTCCATGATGGCTAACATAAATAAACATCACATTGTTAAATATTAATATGGGACGTCAATACCCACAATACCTTGACTTGCCAGTATGTAAGTACTTAGTTACGATAGTTTTCTTGCCGGGTATCAAGCTCTATGCTCCTATCGTGTCCAATAAACAAGGCCGATTGACTGTACTGTATATGCAATCCCAGATAATTAGAAACAGCACTCTTGGCCAAGCAGTCAATCATATCATTAGCATAGAGTAGCATACTTTCAGAAAGAGTACCGAGGTAATTACATACCTGCCCGTCTTCCAAATGGCCTATCAGTAAAAACCCCCAAACTAAAGAATACGTGGGGAAACTACACTCTCCAAAATGCAGTAAACATGACAAAAAACTATTTTCTTATCTTAGATAAGCTGAGTTCTTCAGCAATCTATATATATAAACAGCAATCTATATATATGTTAAGTGATAGTTTGTATGTATGTATGTATGTACCCTGTATGTATGTATGTATGTATGTATGTATGTATGTGTTCATATACCATTCATCCGATTGCGATGAAACTTGGGAGAGTTGCAGTGTGCACTCCAGGGAAGGTTTCAAGCTACATATTTATGTAACACAAAAGGGTGAGGGACTTACAGGAACCCTTAAATCCCACAGTAACCCAATTGCACAATCTGTATACTTATCAGACTGCTATGGCTGGTGTGAGAATGGCTTGCCGATTCATCGAGAGGTGACATGAGGGGACTATCAGCAGCCCGCTGTGCTGTCTGGTATTGCTGTCTATTCCAATAGAGTACATACACGCCACGGTGATTGGCCGGGGGTTCTTAAAACTGTACTCAAGCTTGGCTGCCGGTGTGAATATGGTCATGGCGCGCAAATCTTTTCAAGTCCCTTATGCGTTAATATACCATTCATCCAAATGGGATTAAACTTTAGTGAATTGTTGTGCACACTCCAGGAGAAGTTTTTACAATATGTACAGATTCAAAAAATGAGCGGCTGCGCGCGAATCGTTTCAACAAAGTCCTGTATGTGTTCAAATGCTATTCATCCGATTGCGATGATATTTAGGAGAGTTGTTTGTGCACACTGCCACAAAGGTTTCTGAATTAGAAAAACCCTTTTATAGTAGGTAGCATGCGCGTAGTTTCAGGAGAGTCCAGTAAGCATTCATATACAATTCCGCCAATTGTGATGAAACTTTGGCGAGTTGTTGTGCACACTCCCACCATTGTTACTGAACAAGTAAATCCATTTTACATTAGATGGAGCATGAGTAGTTTCAACAAATGCTCACATGGTCAGATGTATGTGGCGTGCTCACGCGTCTGAAAGCCTTCCTATTTATTTATATATGCACCAGAGAGTAAAACAAAGGATATTAGTTAACCAAAGGCACTTCAACAAACGAAATTACAATTCCAACACTTCTTATTCCTTTTCTTTCTTTCTTTCTTGGGCTGGCTGTGTGGCTCAGCGGTAACGTTCTCGCCTGCTGTGACCTAGGTTGCAGGATCAAATCCAGGTGCAGCCAGTTGGCACTTGAGGGTGTGCAAATGCGAGGGGGCCGTGTCAGAAGATTTACTGGCACGTTAAAGAACCCCTTCGGGCCAAAATTCCATCACCCCGGTGTCTCAAAAAGCCGCAGTTGCTAAAAGGGACGTTAAACCAATACCATGATTATCTTCCTTTCTGTCTTTGATTGGCATTGCAACGCATGCCAGGTATAGCTAATAATATAATAAAGGTTTGTTTATTTTATTTGCCATTAAACACAATCTGCTTTAAAGTATAATTTTATTTTACCAAAGCATAGAGCATCTATCGAAGTCTACTGATGGTAAGAGCACAACGAGAGAAATTTTAAAATCTGAAAAGTAAGACGCTGTGCAGTGCAGCAAGACTGAGGAACTACGAGACAAGCCTTGCTCATTTGCTGTTGACAATTTAAGCATTTGCTCTCATTGTACGATAATCTGTCAACAATATTCCTTGAATTGATATCGCAATTGACTAATCTTATACCGCTATATGAAGTAAATTTATAATTTAATCCCGATTTTGATTTTAATGGCACAGTAAAATACGTTTTGGGCTTGCAACCGAGGTTGACTCAACACAGTCAAAAAAAAAAAAATTTGATGATTTCTTCAGGAAACACCTAGCCTAGTGTAACATATACAGTACATTCAAATTCCAGGGAAGTATTTAACAATACACTGGGTAGTAGCCTTACGGCTAATGGTTTTGCACAAAAATAGCTAAATATTGTATAACCACTCATTTACCTTCCTTTGTGGGCAAAGGGTTTTTCACGGTTGTCTCTGTGTGCTTCAACTTGCCGGTGTCGAAGTTCTCAATGCCAGAGATCAGGTTCTGCTTCTCCTTTTCTTGTTCAATCGCTGTTTGAACAATATAAATAACATTTAAAACAGTTACCATGCTAATAATTACAAAATGAGCACAAGTTTAGAACAGAAAATCTCACATTGTACACAAAAAAACATTGGACAGGAAAAGGACAAACATGGATGAAGGGAAAATAATGGCAGGCAGGAGCGAGAAGAGGGAGAAACAGAAACAAGTTCAATCACAAAAAAAGGACAAAATCTCTATACAGTAGGGACAGATTATTATTTTGCTCTCCTGCTCCTTAAAAAAAAAAATATATATACACACACACACACACACACACACACACTATCTTGTCACTTTAAAGTACAATTGTATTGCATTTGAATCGAAGTATCTGATAACTTTCAAGAAGTTCTAAAAAGCTAATTTGAAAAATATGATTAAGTTAAGAGTGCCTAATGGCATTTAATCCAACCTATAGACAGATGAGAGAGTGATTGTCTTGCTGAATGAATGAGTATCCAAATGAAATTAATGCATAAATGAATGAATGTATTGAGCGATTGAGGTTATGAAAGTACATACGCGTGAGAGAGAGTGAACATAATGAAACTTTCTATATTATTTTCCTTATTATTAATATTGTAAAAATGTGGATATTGCAAATATCTTTGTAAAATGTGTAAACATTGTAAAACAAAATGTAGATGCAAGTTGTGCCAGTGAAGCATATATAAGTCCTTTTTATCACTAGGCCTTCTATACTTCTGTATGATTTATGGTAAATATCTCAGATCAAAATGAATCGGTACATTAGAATAATGCTGGAATAGAAGTGACACATGATTGACCATCACAAATGTTTTCAACTATCTGCACCATATAGGAAGGAGCCTTGGTGTTAATGATGAAACCTTTAAAATGGAGGAAAAGTTCAGAAGGAGGACATTAACCATAATGAAACAATTTACTACAATCAGGAACATCATTGTCATTCAATTCTTTCATACCATCGGACAGAGAAGTGAAAATTCATTCTATATATATTTCTAATACTTAATCATTTGTTAAAAAATAAATTTAACACCAATTATCCTTAGAGGAACATTTAGTTAGCTGATATTAGTGAAGCAGTAAAGCAATGGAGCAGCAAATGCAGTAAATAATATAAATAAAACCAGTACTATATTTACACATGTTTCAAGCAATCATCTACTATTAATGTAAAGTTAGGTTTTTAAGGATATAAAAGCATTTGAGTAACCCTACAACATGTGGACCAGTCTGGATAGAGATCCTACTTATAGTGAAATTCATTCTAATTATTTAGGGAATTCTATAAAACCAGCCATGCCACAGCTCACACGAAAAAGAAAACCCAATTCAAATGTGTTCATTTAAAATTATGTTTTTGCAGAATTTCTTGAGAGCGAGAGTGAGTAAGCAGGAAAGAGTGTGCCAGTGCTTGTCACAAAAAACATGAACAAGTGAAAGATAAAACTTGACAATTGAAATACGAATTGCTGGCTTAAACTGCAGCATCTCGAGACAATATGGGGTAAACCACCAGCCCAACAATTTAACTACTGTCTGGTACCAACTTGAAATTTTTTAGTCTAATCATCCCGCTAAACTTAACTGTCGGAAATGGATAGTGTTCATAAAGAGAAACATAGGAGATGTCAATGCCCTGAATAGCAATAATCTAAATCCTATGATTATGTAATATGGGATACTTTGAACATCTTTCTTATCTAAGGCCCAGGAGTAAGTTACTGAAACACCCATTAACTGTACCAAAACACATTCAAAGCAAGCAAAATGAGTATTGGTAATGGAGGTCATTCTGGTAGGAAATGAAAACTGCTGCCAAGTTTAAATTTTCATTGGAGAATGTGATCTTCACATTGTATTACTACTCATATTGCCTAATTCTGATGGGTATTGTCACAAGAGATTCGAATTTTAGATATAAGAAATCGATGTTTACATTATTTGAAGTTGAAAAATATGGAGAACTCCTAACATGAGAGAAAAACTTGGAAAAATTCTTGGTGGGGAGGGCGGGGGGGGGGAATGCCTCCTTGTCTCTTGAAATGAAGATTTTGTGCCCCCACAACTTAAGGTTTAAAACATGGAATTTCATTAAAGTCTTGCTTTCAAAATGTCCCATAAACCTACAATGAAATTTCAACAACACCACACAATAAGGCTTTTTAGTACTAATCTAAACATACTGATTAGGGCAGCACTTAAAGGGAACCACAACAGAATGAGAATTCGCACACACAAGTCCTGCAATATACAATATTTCTAATCAATCAATAGTAATTTTTGGACATCATACAAAAATGAAGTTTTACCAATTCAGCCAGTTTAATGACTAGATTGTTGAGCAATCTTAACATGGGGACTAACCCATATCAGTGGAAAAGCATGTTTATATGGAGCTGCAAAGGAAGAGCTGTGGCCATACATATGTTCTTGTTACTATTTGGTGCACTTCCCCTCCCAGTACAGATGTTTACGAACACCTGTGTTTAATAGGTTTGGCTTATCTGCATTAGTGAGTGCTTGGAAGGTCGTACATAGATATGTAAAAGTTTGAAAGCCGTTAAAACTAGTCATTGAAGTATTTGATAAATGTTTGTGAGCCAAGGCGATCTGCAGAAAAGGATATGCTACAACATTTTGTAACATGCGCAATGTAATATGTAGACATACTGTATTTTTAGCCTACTTTTCACATTTTGCAAAAATGAAGAAAAAGTAGACTTATGAGATCGGGCAAATGTGTGTGCGTCTGTCCTTCTGTCAGTCTGTCAACTGTCCCCTATCAACTCCTAAATGGCTGCAGCAATCGAAACAAAATTTGGTAGGAGTAAAGATCTATACCTGAATATCTCACGGACATATTTGAAAATGATGTCAGTGCTACCAACTGCTGAAAAATCGCAATTGAAATTTGAGCTCAATGTTGGATATCTTGGAAGGTATGAATGGGAGCCATTTCAAAATTGGCACACGATTTGATAGTAATATTGCAGTTTAATTTCAAGGAGGCCATACACGGCAGTGTTGCCAAAATGGTTGTAAGCCAGCTGATAAGTCAAAAATGTAAATGCATATAACTTCTACACCATCAATTGGATTTCAACCAAATTTCGTATGTGCTATGTGTATATAAGTGGATCTGACTGAGCATATTCTTAAGAGCCACCAGGGCTGCCAACTGTTAATAAATGCTCTCAATTTTTTAAAATCCAAATACCCATATATCAGAAAGTATGCAAGCCGACAGCTTTAAACTATGCACACGTATAGTACCTGACATTCTATATTAATTTGGAGTAACTTATATACGTCAGTGCTGCCAACATGATTCTAAGCCTGATGAGAGGTCCAACTTTAAAATACATGTAACTTCTATACTATCATTTGGATTTTAACCAAATTTTGTGTGTGCTATGTGTACCATAACAGATATGACTATGCCGATTCTTAAGAGTAACCAGGGCTGCCAACTGTTAATACTGTCTATTTTTGTTATCCTAATATCAATATATCAGAAAGTGTGCAAGCCAATAGCTCTAAACTTTGCACACGTATAGTACCTGGCATTCTAGATTAATTTGGTGTAACTGATATATGTCAGTGCTGCCAACATGATTCTAAGCCTGCTGATAGGTCCAATTTTAAAATGCATGTAACTTCTATACTAACTAATGGATTTCATTCAAAATTGACACAACAATAGATCATATTTCAGATTATTTCTGATCAATACATGTGTCATTGTTGCCAACATGATTTTACGCACGCTGTTAGATCCAATGTTTAATTGCATGTAACGTCCATGCTATCCATTGGACTTCAACTTAATTTTGTATTCTGTACCTTAAGAGATGGAATTAAGAATATATTCAGTCACCAGGGCTGCCAACTGTAGTTCTCTATTATTAGCAACTTAATGTAGTCATTATTCTAGATAGATCCATATAGATTAATCATTGGCATGAATCTTAAATTTTAAGAAAAGTAGGCTCTTTAGTTCGTCACGGAACTTCTTGTTTTCTTTTGTTATTGCAAACTCCATACCTTGGGCAAGGTTTGTTTGAAGTCTTCTGTTGACTATGGCAACATTTGTTGACCTAGGAAACTAAGCGGCTAGGTGAATGTGAATTGCTTGTTTTCATATTGTACTCGGCATATGATTGGAAATGAAATGATTAAGAACTGTTCTGTAGTTCAGTGCCTATATGAATTGTTCTCTTAACCAAGTTGCTGCTCACAAGGCATCTGAGAGAGCAATACCCAAGTATTATCTTAGTGTTGAAGTGTTGCACGCTGCCGTGTTTTAGTAAGTAATTGCAAGAGAATCAACTTATTTGTATGTGAATCAACTTATTATTTGTATGCATCTATTATTTGTAAACTGTGTTGTGATCGGCTCAAATTTATGTCTCCGACCTGGAGAAAGGGATACTCGTTGCTCTTAATTATTTTATGTTTATTGGAAACTGTGTTTCCTGGCACATGGGCTTAGTTACAAGTGGGTTCCCAATATGACTTAAAAACACCATCGAAGTAGAATGTCGCAATGTGCAGCATAAGGGCAAAGAGAAGGTTTCCCTTCCTTGTCAGACATCACTGCTCTTCCTAAATGGCTACATCTTTTACATAGTGTAACACTGGAAATAAAAACAATACCCTGACAAGCATGTTGACAACTCATTTCTGTGTGGTGATTCCCTTAAGGCCAATTGCTCAAGTACATTTTGTTGTAAGCACTGCAGTTTGTACATGCTATACCCACCTTCAGGATCAGGTAGGGAGTTCTTCTCTTGGGTTTCTGTGTGTTTCATCGAATTCTTGTCAAAATGCTCCACACCTTCCAAGAGATTCTGGTGCGCCTTCTCCTGCCTTACGACTGTCGCAAGCAAATCATAACATGCAACATCCATGCTTTGCAAAGCATTAATACCAATCCATGCAATACTCTACACTAATTTTAAGCACAAAATTATTATTAAACACCAACAACAATCGTTATCTGAAAGTGACCCAAGTAATTAACGAGGAACTGGAATTAACCAGATATACAGCAAACTTCAGATTATCCATGCATATTAGTACAGTATAAATACTGTACTCTTTGTTAGACCAACAGCGGGAATGCTCCAATGGCATTGAACCTCTTTTATTCACCCACTGCTTGCTACAATTTCATTTCTACTCCACACCCACTATCTATATCCTATACACCTCGTAGTTCTGCCCCTTAAAACAACAATAACTAGCTAACTTATATCCCAAACTGGAATAAAGAAATTAGGATTGATGACCTTTATGTTGAATCTTTGAAATTTCAGATCAATCAACAACAAAAGTAACATTAATTAATATTACACATACGAGGTCTTTAGAAAAGTATCGGATTTTTATTTTTATTTTTTATTTTTTGTATGAAAACCTGATGGATTTGAATCGAGCACGCTTGCATGAGCCGACCTTGAAACTTAGTGTGCATGCGTGAATTTTTCCTGTCTGTCGATAGCGTCTGTTGCTGGCAAGTGTGTGTCGCTGTTTGTGGTGTCCAGCATGTCATAAGAGACTTCAACATGAAATTCGTGCCAAAGCTGCTGACGGCGGAGCAAAAGCAACTTTGTGCTGAAGTCGCACCGGACATCCTGGACTCTTTAAACGGTAACTTCATGAACAGCATAATCACTGGTGGAGAGTCCTGGGTCTTCGGGTATGACCCGGAAACCAAATCCTAGACCTTGCAATGAAAAACCGACGAGAGCACTACAAACTACCTCACTCGAATGCTGATTGCCTGCATCAGGCGCTATCTACGAGCGGGAAAAATTCACGCATGAACATTATGTTTCAAGGTCAGCTCATGCAAGCACGCTTGATTTAAGTCCATCAGATTTTCGCAAAAAAATTCTAACGGACCTCGTATTTCAGGTAGATTAGTCTTTCACAAAAATGAAATGCTCTATCAAGAAATTTAATGAGACACACCAAAATAACCCAGGTCATCAGAAAAAGAAACTCATGCCAAATCCAAGTCCAGAGCTGACCAAGATATCAAAAGCCACTAAATGAAATAAAATCTGCTCCAATTGTTCGTTTACACACCCCATACAATGTCTCCATGCACTACCAAGTTCAAATTATCCCTCGAGTACCATACAGTTTACTTTAAATTTAGAGACTATCAAATTTTCTTCATAACAAAATAAATATTTTTTACTTGTCTTATTATAGCATTAGATCTCTCGTACAAATGTGATCAATTAATTTGGATATCACACCAAGCTATCGTGTGTTGAAGGACTTTTCCTTTCGTACAATCATGAAGTTATATCATTTTTATGAATTTTGTATTCAGTATCCATGTGGGTTTGTTAAATTATAATTCCAGATATTCAGGAATTTGCTGTATCCTCTTTCTCTATGGCAATTTATAATATTAAGTCACACAGCAATTAGAACATTTTAGTAAGGCTGTTAGCTTATTTACAGCATTAATATTCAGGATGAGCAAAATAACTTATTACCCTTCAATTTTTTAAGCACATTCTATTAACTGATAAAAAATAAAACTTCATTTCAAACCTTAAAGCTGCAAAAAAGCTGGAAGCTCCAGTAGATTAGATTATTAAAAGGGCAAACATCAGCAAACCATCAGCAGGATATGAAGTCTGATTTTATTACCCATACAAATTTAAAAAAAAATTAAATAAGAAAACACAATAACTGCGATTGTGACATAATACCCTGTACAGAAGATCCCCTTCCCACAAGCCACCCAACTCTTGATGGTAACTGGCCATAGTGACTAACAACTTACCGACAATTCTCTATGTTCCGAGCCCCCTGAAGAACCCTTATTTATATGCCCCCGCACTGCAGTGTAGAGAGCAGTACTGTGCCCAGGCAGGTGCATTCAAGTTGCACTCAAAATCACTTGCATGTCATACCCCACTTTGAACCACCCATAAGAGACATCCCAGTCTGATATGTTGTTCATGGTGTTTCTATCAACGGAAAAAAAAAAAAAAAAAGGATATTTCAACCCCCCAGCACCTAGTTCCGCAACCAACAGCCTGGGGACCACAGGTGGCATTCCAGCGTTTCGAGTAGACCGTGAGCAATGTTCAAAGTCTACTAAGTTCTATGATATATTTAGGGGTGGTGTATTTTCACAAATGCAATACAGTGTGAAATGCTCATAATGGCTTGTACTCTTGTATTTGCACTTTACACGACCTGTAAACCACTTTCTAATGTGTTCTGAGAAAGCGACAAAATGCGAAATTAAGTCAAAATGCGAAAATTATACCAAAATACTACATAAATGCGAAATTACTTATGGAAACTTCACGTGAAGAGTTTGTACACCCTTGAAATGCTTGACAGCTTGACCACTGGTCGTGAATATGGAAATTCAAACCTTCAGATTTGATTTCATTTCATTTCATCCTTCCCTTCCCTTCCCTTCCCTTCCCTTCCCTTCGCGCGAGTCAAGTCAATGAGTGCTAAGATGGCGAAACCAAAAATGTGTAAAAACAGCTATAAGATTTCATGAACTTGAATGCTCTCGCTCACTGTGGTGGATATTTTAAACAAGACTGAAGTTGATTTTGTGTATTTACTTTGTATTATTCCGTTTTTCTTTAAACTCTAAAATTTATGATTTTAAAATGCTAAAAAAATCACTACCCCTAGATATAGTTGCCTCACTTTCCTGGTTAACGTGCGGCTTGCCTTTGAAATCTAGATGGGCGGATATTTTACATTCCATGGCACCTGGGGCCAAGGCTTTCCCAGCACGAGGCACAGCGTTGTCAAATTTCCACCGTAGCCACTGAGGGCAAGCAGCAAGACTGGACAGAACTAAGTGCAGATGTTAGTCTTGCGCATAATAGTTCGCGGCTGGGAGCGATCAGTTTAGTTCGCAGCTCCTTAGCGAACTAGTTTGATCTTTCAGTTCGTTAGCTCCCATCCCGAAGACAGATCGTTCGCTCGCCTTGCTACTGCCGCTGCACGCGCTCTTTGTTTGTTATAGCAGTCTGTCACCACTGATTACTCTTCACCAGTGATTGCTCATTCACATTGCTCTCGTTTCAAGCAATCTTGTAGGCTACTGTTACAGTTACTATGCTCGCTGCACGTGCAGTTCGTGTATTAGATATTGACATGTTGCGTGTGTAGTAATGTGTTTTACATTTTGATATTCGAAGATAAAAAAATACAAAAATATCAGTATAGAAACATTAGTAAAATTCCTTATTCCTTCCTGATTTCCTTTTATTCCTTGTAGGAACATAGGGTAGCTACAAACTTCTTCCATCTCACTCTATTGTTGGCCATCCTTTTAATTAGGGTCCATGTCTTTCCTTCCGAGAACTTCTCTTTCTAGTTGTTTATAAAGCCAAAGTCGTCATTTGTTTATCATTAGTGAAATACCGGTACCGTACCTAAACAGTATGGACGATGTGTTCGTAGAAGCTCACATTTATTATTCTCTATTTTTTTCTTGCGTGGGGCCGATAACCTAGATGTTAGGCCCCTTAAGACAACAATTATCATTTTTCGCGTATATCGATCGGCGCATCACCATCCGATTCCATTTCCTACATGTCACTAGGTGATAAGACGTACGCTCCCCGCAATTTTAGTTTCATTTCTTACTTGCTTCGTGATATTCATTATTTGGCTGCTTTGAAACCGTTCAGTACATTATCTTTATGGTATGAATGGGAGGAATAGGTTTTTTAGTTTAGAGTTTTTGTCCATAGAAGTTCGCTTTTCTTTGTGAATCATCATAATATTCATTTCTTATAAAGAGGTAAAAGTAGTTGTATCACCATGTATCGAGAAAAATAAATGTCAACCAGTTCAATAAAATGGTAATGTTAATTCAGTTCGCCGATTTTCTAAATAATTGGACATATTTTCAAATAATCTAAAATGACTTAAGTTAAATAAAACTGTGGAATTATCCCCACATCAAAATCAATTAACTATCAGTAACTTCAATTTATGAACCGCCACTGTATTACTTTACAAATATAAGGTAGTTATTATCTATTAGCGTGTTAGCACTAGTAGTCCACTGAGTCCACGTTGAGTGATAAGAGGAAGCATTCTATTGGTCAACAACCATCAGCTATTGGTCAGTAGCGAACAATGGTTTTTGTCGGCGCGTGCTACTGCCTTAAGTTACAAGTCGCCGCTCGTTAACCAGGAAATTGAGGGAACTATTTATGTTATTTGAAAACTTACACATACCGTATCATATAGTTTCCCTGCAGATGGGTTCTTTGTTCAGTTTAAAATTGTTTGTCCCAGTCTCTTATTAAATTTTTCTAGAATTTTGACCCATTTCTCTTTATCGATAGGATCATCTCAACTGCTACGATTTCACTACAATTGTTTGAATCATTTGTTAAGATATGGCCCATTGCGCCAAGCATGCTCCTCTTCTTATAAAAAGAAAGGTATCATTCATCCAATCATTACGATTTATGATCAATGAATCAGCACGAAGAATCATATCAGCTCATTAAGCACACAACTGACTATCACACTGTAAAAGCTCAATATTTTCAGATCCACTATGGTTAGTGGATTGGACTCATAATTTTGATCCTGTCCATAGCTCATCCAAATGGAAGGGTAGACTATATACCACAGACATATTTTAGTTGGTTTTAATGTCTCTTAGAGCAGGCAGCAGCAGTCAAATGTTTGTATTGTTTCTTTCATCCTTGACCCAATTTTCACTTCCATATATTATGAATTAAAAGTTGATTTTATTATAATGATAATTTTAATATTTAGCATAATTGATTGTATAGTTCAGGTTCTTTTCAAGTGTTTTTTATATCTTTATTTGAACTAATGTGGTTTGACTATGAGCATATGGGCTAATATTTGGACCATAATGGAGGCTGAAGAAGGGAGAAAATGAGATCCCGTTAAATGTACCTCAAGTGTTGATGTAAATTAAAAGTTTCACAAATAGATGTAAATTAAAAGTTTCACAAATATTGAGCATTGATTGGGTGGAACAAGGAATAGTTTTCTTAATTTTGTTAGATATTTCATCAATACAGACATGTATTCTAGTAACTTGATAGAATGAAAGTTTCCTAACGAGAATATCTGGGCATAAAAATTTGTCACGAGAGGTTATCCTGCAATTTTGCTACATTAAGTCAAACATGTGGGTATTAAAAAAAGGGAGACATGCCCAAGATTTCAATACCTGTATCCCTTCCAGCCCAGGCTCAAGCGACCATGCAACGACTAACTATCAACCAAACTTTCATTAAAGAATTAGTGCTTATAAAATACTAGCTTTTGTACCCGGTGTTGACCGGGAGATGTCTTTTAGAACATAGTTCTCCTCGACTCTGATGTTACTCAAGTGCAATATTAACTCACTGTAAACCTAGTCGAAAAATGGAATACAATAATGTAGCAGAGCATGAGCAGGATTAGCCAACGTATTCTTTTTTAATTTTAATTCTTTCCAGCGACCCCTGTTTATCAGTTGAAGTGGAGAGGTGATGGATGAAAGGGCCAACGGACTCATCCGGTAGAGGTTCCTTTGAGATGGCCGGCCGGGTTAGAGAGCACCTTCTGAAACCCGAGCCACGAAAGGTCTTGTCAGAAGGGGGGCGCCTTCCTCGGCGCGGATATATTGATGAAGCTTCTAGCCTCTCTGTCCCGCCGAACATTAAAAAAATTACATATTGAGATTTTTATGGCGTTCAGATTCCTAATGTTCTTATCGTGGTTTGGATAGAAAATGATTTTGTTTGAATATTCTTTTCAATGCACAATGGGTTGTGTGCGCCCCATGTGTACAGACTACACGCCTGGCACTAGTGTTATGTGGGCTATACGTGACACTATTCTGCCAGGGGCTCTTGTCTTATTTATTTGTTTAAAAATATTTAAACAAATGTATTTCTGAATGAGACTATCGAAAATTCATAGCCAGTGGTTTCTTCTGGGTTCTGAGCTATGTGTATGCAAAATTTAGTTTAGATTGGTGGAACGGTGTAGATTTGTGTATAAAAAAAGCAAACACACAGACTTTCACTTTTATATATAAGATAACACCACGAGTACTGCTGTATCTTTGTTGCATGCAACTGCTGGTTTCTTGACCTCCGCTTTAGACAAAAAACTGGCTATACTTTTTTGGTCACTTTTGCACTTATGCCTCAGTGAGTTTGATGTGCCTGATTTGTGTCCTAAGTGTGAATACACTTTTTTACACGTAGAACACCATACTAGTAACGTTCACCTTTTCGTTTCCATTGAATATGTAACCAAATGTCTGCCTTATCGTTGACTTGAGCTTTGTTTCACGCACTATTGAACATTCACCTTGTTTTATTTTAATAGATAGTTTTTCCATGTTGGTGAAATGATGTTCATACTCCCGGCCACGGTAACATTCACTAATAAGTGAACTTCTCTTTACGCTTGGAGAAAGGGATTGACATTTGGCCGGAAATTCCAAGTCAGTCATCATCCTTCTGCTTCTTGACCCATCCATGTTCGCATAGTTGATGTCATAAATCTCGTCAACGTGTTTCAATGCCAAGTTGGAAATAAATCTACAGATACACATGGAACCAGCTCTTCCAGGATAGCTTAGACGGCGAAGCAGCAGACATGAGGAATGTTAATGATGTCACCACGATGAACTAACAAGCTTATTGACAGCATTATACCTCGTATGTATAGTAATAATGGCAGTGAGAATTGATGAGATGTCAAGACCCATCCACTACAAACATATGGTACTTAATAAAATGTAGTTAAAAGCATATGAGTAATATAATCTCGTGTATTAGTGCAATACGTGCCTGAATATTTCGTACGCAATAGGCTATAGGAGTATTCCTCTTTTAAAAGCATGAGCTGTAGATTGGCTTATCAAATATGTAATATTATGGCTTATCAAGTATGTAATATTATCGTAAGTTCCACATTGTATTCTAAAAACTATCCGCAAATTTACTCGAAACATCCGTAGCGTATCCGCTATCCACACAGCCATGCAAACTATATCCACAAGACGAAAAATTTTCCGCGGATATCCGCATCCGCGCAGGGCTTTGCCTAGGATTCATGCAACTGGAAATAAAGGCATAGCTCTGGCATAGCTTAGTCACTTTGAAATCTAATACGTCAATATGTTTATATTCTCTTCAGATCACATTTATGTAAACAAGTTTGTTAAGGAGGAATGTTTTAAGGGAAAGCATTTTCTATTTTCTTGTCCAACCAATGATAAAATTTATTGTATTTACTTTGTACTTTTTCATACTCAATTAGGCACTTCAATAAATAATAATAATAAAAATAATTTTAAAAATTCATATTTAGGAAACCACACTAACTTACCATCCTTGTCTGGAAGAGGGTTCTTCTCCTGCGTTTCCGTATGCTTCAGTTTGCCCGTGTCGAACGCCTCAACACCTTGCAGCAATGCCTTCTGTGTCTTTTCCGTCGCCACATCTACAAGAGACCAATACGAATTAAGAATATGAGTACAGAAACATTGGCCATAATAGCATTAAATAGCACATTGAATATATTAAGCCAAGAAGGGTTAAGACGTTCTCCAGCTTTCTTTCAGGGGAAGGTTATGTAACATAAGGAATTTTTCGATTTGTGTTTGGGTTTTATGCAGATAAAATCACTTTTCTATTTGACAAATCATTAGTTGTTGATCAAGAAAATAAATAGATGAAACATTATGGTAGCTATTTATGACAATGGAAGCCTTTTAGCTCTTTTGTACAATGAGCAAAAGCCATATAGGTGGAACAATTAGAATTGGAATTACATTCCAGATTCCCACATGCATCACAATTTAATTTTTACCTTCAATCCATATGGCTTGTACCAATTGTATAATACAGACCTAAAAGCTCAAACTATCCTTTTGTCATTCAACAAATGGCTTTTCACAGGAATATCATTTACTGTAGTTACTTACAAGTTTATTACAAAACTCTGAAGGAGTTTTACACATTTTCCAATGCCAAGCATTATTATGAGTTACAGCTTGACGAATGCTATGAACAGAAATTTCCAAACAGCTTGAATTATTAAGTTCTTAACCCCCCCCCCATTTAGTAAGCAGTTATTTTCTAGTAAAAACCATAGCAGATAGTTTTAAAAGAAATTAAGAAAGCTGATCAATTATCCAGTTTAAATTTTGTTGCATGGTGTTTAAAAGACTTCTGGCAGGTAAAAGATTTACTTTATCTACTAACTATTAAAAACTTGTGGTATTATGTTATTCAGTTTTCCTTTTATTATAGTTTGCAATAAAGAGGTGGTTACCTGTTTCAGTGCTCGACATCTTAAGCCAAAGAACGATGTCAATATTTTCTCCACACTGCTGGGTTACTTTTAGAATGGTAGAAGAGGGTTAAGAAACAAAAGCTCATGAAAGAAGCAACATTGTAATATCCTTAATTCTAAAAGGTTAGATTTTATTGCCCTATTTACAACTAGAATATCAGTTTTGAGGGAAGGTTTAGTATTTTAGTTAATTCATTTAGAAGCTTTGTGACATGGGGACGAGATTAGAATTTGTCTAATAACCTGAGTTATTGTGATGGCTGCATTAGTGTGTGTATTAACAATAGCCTTGGATTGGGAAAGGAAGTGGCCATTGCCTTAACATCCTGGCATTTGCATGGAAGACTACCATCTAATCCTTCTCCTCTGTTCTGAGGCTGAGTGTACCCCATTCTAGTTCTTACATCAGAATTAAATTCTTGGCAGGGCCAAAAATTGAACCTGTGCCACTACCTCAGGGTGGACGGAATGCTAGCCACTGCACTGAGGGGTCAAACTATTTTAGATTCCTTACATCTTTCTAGGTTTTAGTAATTAAAACATACAAATTCATACAACTAATGTCAATATTAAATATTCTAATAAATATTCAAAAATTCTTTATGTTAATCTTGGTGTTATGTTTGAGTAATTTCATACGAGCAGGCAACCACAATGAAGAAAAAAAAAGGGTAGATAACCAGTGCTTCTTTCTAAAAAAAAAAAAAAGTGGTTTTCTAAAAAAATAAAATAAAGTGGTACTCTCAGTTTTAGTTTACAAAATATCACGATCTTTCAATTTTCGGCACTTCGCCAAGTCCGGCTTTACTTTTCGGGCTGATATGTTAACTGAAACGTTGCATTAACTGAAATGTTGCATTGAGTTAATTTATTTGTGGTCAACATGTCAAGGTGATGACTGCACTCAGTATTTCTTATATTTTACATTTTAAAATTAAGTTAATAAATATAAGCACTGGTTTTGTCTCATTTTGCTGTCCTGCTTACAGTACCACACTGGTAAGAGAGGCTGATCACTGCCATCTTCACGCTTCCTCTGCTCGTCTCCAGATGTCTTACTTCCAGGAATCATGAATATCGAAGCCTGGGTGAAAATGAAAATCCACAGCCTGCTTCCAGTCTCCGACCGGGTCAGGAATGGAATGAATGAAGCCCCCATCTAGCGGCGAGGATATGGACTGTGCCGGCTGCCGAGGCCTGACGCACTCCTCTGGGGCAATGATTAAATGAATGACAGATTAAATGAAATGATAGTGGAGAGTGGTGAGTGTTGCTGGAATGAAATTTCGACAGGGAAAACCGGAGTACCCGGAGAAAAACCTGTCTACCTCCGTTTTGTCCAGCACAGATCTCACATGGAGTGACCGGGATTTGAACCACGGACCCAGCGGTGAGAGGCCGGCGTGCTGCCGCCTAAGCCACGGAGGCTGGGTGGATGTTCATTATTTTCTTCATCCTTCTAAACTAACCATACACACACAAAATTAACAACCTACCCCGCCTCCAAACACTAGCCTGCATGCTTATAAGCTTGAGGTGCCGAGTTACCGACCAAAAGAAACCGACTCGATAGATCGATTTAAACAAGGATTACTCGAAATCTCCTCCAGCTGTGTTGTAACGCCAGCTGATAGATGAACTTTCAAGTCTGAAGTTATATTTGCCGGACTAGATACTAATCTACCAATATTTTTTCTCTAACAGATTTCGAATGTTTAAGGGGTACGCATACCCCCGCGTTACCCCTGAAAGAAAAAGAAAAAAAAAAAAACAGAAGCACTGGATATAACAGGGACAACAGTGATAATAAAGCAAATTGATGGAAGATTATTCAGGATAATGAAGGCAAAAAGAATGCAAATTAAGGTCTAAGATTTAATTGGACTAGGTTTCTTGAAATTGCACGGATTCAGTTAAGTAAATATTTCTTTAATTTCAGCATTTAGCTTGGCTAATAATCATTCTTTATAAAAATTAAAAATAAACTTTGCATCAGAATATTAGAAGAAATTTGCATAGCCTATATACAGTATATCAGTCAAGCAAATTGAAAGCTTAGCAACATGCAGCAAAGCAGCTTACAACTAGCATTAAGCCCCACTTACAACATACCTTCAGCATTGGGAAGAACAATTTTCTCTTGCGTATTGGTCCTCTTTAACCTCTCTGGTTTAAAGTTCTCCACTCCTTGAATGAGTTCCGAATGTTGGCGCTCCTGTTTCACATCTAAGCAACATAGTGAATCATGCAACGTGCACATAATACAAGCGTGCAAAGGCGAGTACAGGTGCGAACCCAAATCCAACATTTTACTACCAGCTATATTTTCTGTGTGCGATCTCACAGCCCACTAGTAACCGTCTGCCAAGCAGAACAAATATTTAAAATATAACAATAGCCATCAGCAGAATACTAGAAGATTGTTTTAAGGGGCAGAACAGCAAGGTCATCTGCCCCTAATTCTTGAAGAGGATTAAGATATCTAGTATAAATAAACAAGTCTCTGGTTGATATAATGGGGAAGAATAATTGATTAACCTACACTTGTTTATAGTTCTTGCACTTTCCTGGTTAACGTTTGGCTCGCCTTTGAATCTAGCTGGCCGGATATATTAACATTGTCAACTTTCCACTGTAGCCACAGAGCAATCAGCGAGACTGGACAGAACTACATGCAGAAGTGCAACACTGGACACTTTACACCAGCGAGACACGCGAGGTGGCCACTAGGGCCGAACTTTGTAGTCCACGTAGAGTGATAGAAGAAGCATTCTAATGGTCAATAACTGTCAGCTATTGGTCAGTAGCGAACAATGGTTATTGTCGGCGCATGCTACTGCCTTACGTACAAGTCGCCGCTCATTAACTAGAAAAGTGAGGGAACTATAGTTTCATAATCTGAACAAATACTACGGTATTTTCTTTAATAAAAAGCTTCAGCTTATCAAACAACCAATGAATGAACTCAAAAGTAATCCTCCCACGATCTTCCTCTTTCCTAGCCACCTCTACAGCTGTGAAATCACATACAGAACAAGTGATCATGAATAAACAATACAGGATGGAAGGTACTGTATCTATTGCACCAAAATTGAACTCCCCAACAGATTGCGGTGGCAGAATGAAAAATTGTCATTTATGATCAGTAAACAGTTTCTCGATTGAATTTGGCAATAGTGGCAATCTGGTACTATTGGGGAAGAACATTAGCTGACGTCTACTCAGACCCTATGAGAGGGAGGGATCGGCAGGGCAGCTGCCCTAGGGGCCGGATGTACTGCCCCAAGGCCCAGAAGAGTAAACCCCACTTACCTAAATTTAATCCAAACTTTTCAACGAATAAGAACAAAAAGTCCCTTACTGGAAGTTGTATATTCACCACGGTTACATCTAAATGTAAAGGTTGACAGTTTCTATTGCTGCGTGAACCCACATTCCCTACCCGTGCGCTCGTTTAGTGGCTTCTAAACAAGTTTTCTGGGTGCAACATTGCAAAAATTATGTTAAAATTTTACAATATTGCCCCAGAACATATATAAAAATGTTACGGATACAATATTAATTTAAGAAAACAAACTGAAGAATCCTGCAGGCATTTAACTGTTTTTCTTCTGCCTAATGGCGCTTTCTTGAAGATAACCTACAGCTACAGAAATCATGCTACATTCAGAAAGACCTCTATCAAGATAAGACTGACGAGGTTGGGTACCCTCCATCCTGAATCTTCAACTAGAAGCAGAACATACCAAACAAGTATAGGCAGCAAATCATTCCTACTCCAAGCATAAAATTGTGTGGGACGGATATGGGGTAGCAGTTTCTACAGGTAGCCTAATGTTCATTATCTTTTCAGTTTTCTTTCGAAGAAATAAGTTTTGAAGATGCACACCCAAGAATTAGGATAATTTGTGAACCAGAGCTACATATTTCTCATTAAGCCATACTTTTGGAAATTTCAGAAAATCACCCTCTACACAATCTATGAGGTGGGGAAATGATTGTTTGCAAACTTGTTCCTGTGCCCCCACTTAATAATTCAATACCACCCAGCTGTAATTCCCTCCAGACCCAGTAGTTCTGTCGGCCATGTCTAAATTTTCATCTGTGATGTTTGCATCATATTGTTAAGAAGATGATAACTTTTTCTGACCAAATAATATTAATAATAATAATAGATTTGCATTATAGCCAGATCTGAGCATGAACAACTTTACCTCTCTTGGTCACGTTTTCCCAACCAACAGAAACAATCCAAAAGAAACTTTATATTTCTAAGGTTTCATTTCAGTGGCTTGGACATGGTGGTCATTCAACCCTATATACTGTACTTGGGTGTAAATATAAATAAATAACCTATGCTGTCGTGTTTATTGCGATTTAGGTAAGGAGGAGGCCGTGTCCGTAAGTTAGGAACCATCCTGGCATTTGCCTGGCGTAGAAGTGGGGAAACCACAGAAAAATAACTTCTACATTACTGAACTGGGAATAGAACCAGTCTCTCCTCAGTTTTGCCTCACGTGGCTGAGTGGACCCTGCTGCAGCCTTCGGACCAGAATTAAATTTCTGGGCAGAGTCAAGAATCAAAACTGGACCTCCTGGGCAACAGCCAAGAATGCTAGCACTACACCAAGTGGTGAATCTTAATATTTTTACATTGATCTCTAGCGCAGACATAGTCAAACCATAATACTGCAGCTGAGTACAAACAAAACTAAAAAATAGCACAGTCATAAATGGTGACATTAGTGGAGCATATCTCAGGAAATTTCAGCAATAGTGAAACTAGACACCCAGTCAGACCAACTGACCTGCCCAGCAGAATGCCGTTATGGACAATTCTGGAACCTCTATGCACATATAACACATCAGAAGAAACAGTCACAGAAATAAGTTCAGTCATTTGGAATACCACAGGCATGCTAAAGAGACATTACAACATCCAAGCAATTTTCATACACCATGCACCAAAACAGACCTTAAAAAGAAACATTCTTAAGAATTGGTAATCTATCAACACTACCTTCAGACAGACTTAAGTAGGCAATATAAAGTGGGAAAGAAACCAGCCTCAAATGGTTTGGGGCAAACCAACATCCATGAATATTTGACAGTTAATTAGTTTTAGGGGGTTGGGACTTTGTCAACAGCCCCATGTAGTTTGGTGCGAGTTCAAACTGTCTTGCTAATTATGTTTCTGTGGTGATTGCATTAATGTGTATAATAATTATGACTGGGAATGGGGACTTGAAATAAGGCACTATCCCAGCATTTTCCTGGAGGGAGTGTGGAAAAAAACATGGGAAAAAACACATTCAGAGTAGCCATCATCAGTACTGGATTTCGAACCTCCTGACTTGCTGCAACTCACTGTCACAGCTGTGGTGAACAATTTAACATGTACACAGCGGGGTGAATATCTTTTGTTCCAGAAACATTGTTTTCAGGTTGAAGGTTGAAAAATAATTTTACTTTTTGTAGGAACTCCTAAGATTCTGAAAACTATGACAGCTCAAACTGCTAGAGATGAAATGCATTTTACTGCCGTGTTATGGCATCGTTTCTATTGTCAACATGTTCCGTCATGTAGTCCTGTATACTTCGGTGTGTGTGGAATCTGACTGATAACCTGTGTCATTGTGATGGCAGTGGAAGTGTGTGTATTTGCACTTAACGCTAGGTTTTGGAAGGAGGCAGCCGCCATGGTCTTAAATTAAAATATCATCCCAGCATTTGCCCGGAGTAGAAGTGGAAAACCATGGAAACCCACTTTTAGTGCAGCTGAGGTGGAAATGGAACCCATCTTTTACTCAGTTTTGCCTCACGAGGCCGAGTGTACCACGTTCCAACCCTCAGACCAAAATTAAATTTCTTGGCAGACCGGCCTTTGGATTCCGAGTCTAAATAGGTATCCCAGACCACAGAAGTTGGCTTACTGTTGTAACTTATAAGAAATTTTAAAAAGAAGCACCCCTCGAATGGCAAAGCTATTTAAGGTTTCATTCTAATTACACAAATAATTTTGGTAGCATACCCTCAGCCGTTGGTAAAACATTCTTCTCCTGCGTCGAGACGACCTTCATCTTCTCTGCTTTGAAGCCCTCGAGTTCACTCTTGAGGTCCAGCGCTACCTTGGGCAGATCCTTGAGAGAGGGGCTTACGGGGTTCGACATGGTGTGTCTGCAAACAAAGGAAAACAAACAGGTTAAGACAATGGTTTATTGAAGTTTAAAAGCAAATGTGTGTACAACCAATACGACTAGGATGCTCCTTTCCTTCTGGCGCGCCAATGAAATTTCTAACAGACTAGGAGGGGGGGGGGCACGAATATTCTTCCGACACTTACCGCACCAGTAAGCACACTGCCGTGCTGAAAGACTGTTTGTATCCATTTTTGTTTTCATTCTAATTAGGAACTTGGGACATCCTGGTCATCAGCCCCATTGTATCCATGCGGAGCGAGGGCAAGGTTGCAATAAGAAATTATGAGATACCCGACTTACCTACGTAAGCAAATAACCTGAAGAATTAAAACCCCATACCAGTTCCACCCCACTTATTTCAAGGTAGACCTTTCTACTGCCGGCTGTTAACTGTAGTACTCTTAATTATTTGTGTGTTTACTGCGAATACATTCGCCTTCACAGGATTTAAAAAAACCGACATGAACATCCGAGATCATCTGTGCTGACAAGACAGAACCCTGGGGAAAAATCACTTCCGTTTGACTCCTGAGTTTAATTTACCCCGCGCAGTATTTCCACATACTGTACACACTACGGTAACTACACCGCAGCGTGGAAGTCGTAACGTAGGAACTAATCAGGCACGTAAGCCATAGGTTCCTTGGAAATTCAAAACACGTGCCAAGCCATTCTTGACTATAGGCAAACTGACTGGCACCGCGATGCACAGGTGTCTCCAAGCTAAGTCCCACCTGTTACGGCCAGACACTTTATGATGTAGAATGACCTTTGGGAGTCTGGAAAGCAGGGTCGGAGTGTGGATGTTTCAGAAGTCTTAGCAGCGTTATTGTGAATCCACATGAGGTGTCAACACCAGATCTATATTACATTTCTAAGCAAATTGAAAACTTTCTTAGTGGCTGGAAACAAAGTTTTGCGAATGATCAAACAAAACATCATTGTCGCTAGTAGGTAGCGTTTTGAACCGAAATTTCTGCCGCCAAGAAAATTATTCACTTTCATCATAATGCACTATGAATTAGCCTTTCAAGATACGAATGCCGCTGAAATTGGCTGAGCCAAAGTTCGCTGTTTATAGGAGCTGCGGCCTTACGGGACGATGGGGCCAGCAAATGCGGAGCTACGTCTGCACATTGGACACACATCATTTCACGCGCTATTTGTGTTATTAGACAGACGCTATATTGTGAATTGTGAAAGAAAATAAATATATATATATATATAATAATGGGCGAATGTCATATCACGATTACCAGAGACCAGGATACTCAAAACAGCTGTTCCAATACTTTTGGAAAAGTAAAACAAGAAATCATTGCTTAAAAGAAGTTCTAGATGATCTAGATGGATTAGGCTTGACAATGCAACAAACTGAACACCGAGAAGAGAAGAGGATCCTGAGAAACAAAGACGTGAGGCTTTTAGTCTAAAAACTTCTACACGCAAACAATACACCATAACTGACGAAGAACATGCCGCCAGGTCAGACAGAATGTAACAGTTCTGGGAGAAGAAGAAGCCAAATTTGTAACTATTATTCCTAAGACTTGACTGTATATAGATAGATTCTAGTGCTCCAATGTGGGCGTAAAATAAATGAAAAAAAGATGGGCGAATTAAGAATAGTGTGTTTCTAATTGTTTCTCAACAACATAGGTAAGTGTAACAGGAGTACATGACAGAACTGAGACCAGAATTGACTACTGGAGTCTAGTCATATCCTACCCACACTACTGTACTTTGTCAACCGAGCAGGCTGATAGCATAACAAGTAATCAAGGAATAGTTCCCGCCTCTATCGCCTGCACTCGCATCTTGAAAGGCTAATACAATACCGGTACCAATTAACACAAACACATGTAGCCTATACGGGGCTGATGACCAATTAACAGTAGTAACGTACCGTAGATAAATATCATAGGTTCGTAGAAATAACTTCAAAGAATAGCTTCTCATATCTGAAGACTAACGAGGGGACATTGCGGAGTATTTTCCAAAAATTCGGCGGGATCGAGAGACTCATTGGCGACACTCCCCAGTGTAGAATTGAAAAATTAGTTCCGGGCAAGTGCACGTCCCATTTACACCACAACAGTCCAGGACCAATGTTCATTTTAGGGGCTTGGGTTGGGACATCTTGGTCATCAGCACCGTGTAAGTGGATGAGTAACTTTTTTGAAAACCTGTGTTTCTGTGATTACTATATTTAGTGTGAGTAGCTACATTAGGGACAGGGATGGAATATGTGCTCCAGGAGTTGAAATAAGGCACCATCCCGGTATTTGCTAGGAGAGAGAGTGGAAAAACCATACTCAAGAATAGCCGATGTAGGCGCCGGGATTAGAGCCCCCTACCTCCAGACTTGTTGCAGACGCCCATCATTGTCATGGTGGACGATTTAAAGCGCATGGCTATCCACTACCTAGGACAGCTCTCTTCCAATCCTTGGAGACTAAGCTGTCCACTGGGCGACTGGGCATCGACGAAATATCCTCCACTTTGAATTCATTCAATCACATTGTCGAGTTTCAAGAGAGCAGTATCACAGGTCCTGTTCTACGATAGGATTCGAACTACCCGCCCGTAACTGGTCTCAATACCGTCAGAAGATGAAGCTTTTGGAAAACCATCTTCGGCTTATGCAGAAGTATTGTCAATTGGTACGAACTACTGTAGATCAAAATATACGGCAATATAAATGCAATCCTCTCAAAACATACAATCAGAGACACAGCTCCTTTATACCTTTGAGGTTACGAGTATAAACATCAACTTAATATATCACTCTTTATCCATATTGTATCATAAGTTTTATGACTGCTCGTTCTAGCATCCACTTCCTGTGCCGAAGGTAGTGGGAGTGTAACCTGGCACTGTCAGTTGTCACAAGACAGGTATTATTATAACGCCTAAATCTGAATAGAAATATTCCATATCCCCCCGCCTTGAAAGAATTTATTATAACACCATCCTGGCCATTTAGTTTCATCTTGTTTCTTCGTAGCGTTTGAATAGAGCCATGACAAAATTGTTAATTGAAGGAATGTCCGAGTACTAAACAAAGACCGAAGCCATACAATTACAAGAAAAAGCATAGTGAACACGGGAAGTCGCCACATTCCGGAAGTGCTCGCTCTTGATTCTCGAAAGTGAAGAAAAAAAGGTAGATTTATAACTCAGTCTCAGGTAAACGACCCTCATGCTTCTATAGTGACCTTGAGACAATATAGCGTGGCTCTCCCAAGTCTTGCAACAGCCATCTCGAGGTTTCCTCAACACGATGGACTTTATTAACCGGGACTGGTATCAGAGAGACCTCGCGAACAGTTGCCTGCCACCGCGGTCAGGGTTCGAAGACTTCCGACTCTTGCCAAGATATTTTAATTCTGGTCTGAAGGCTGGAACGGGGCAGCCTCATGAGGGAGAACAGAAGAGGAAGGTTCGATTCCAATCTCAACTCTTAAGAAGCGGTCACATACACACCAAAATTAAACTGACAAAACAGAAAAACCATACAAGTACACAGTGCAACATGACTACGATGTCGCAAAGGCCCTAAATGGATCATCATCATCATCATCATCATCATCAGAGAGAGTCTGGCACTGCGTGCGCAACAAGAACATACAAAGGATTAAAATATGAACTTCCCAACAATGCGAAAGCAAATTGGCCGATGATTGCCTGTTCAACTGCTGAAAATCCACAGCCTGCTTCTAGTCGACCGACCGGGTCAGGGAATGGAATGGAATGAATGAATGAATGAATGAAGCCCCTATCTAGCGGCGAGGATATGAACTGTGCCGGCTGCCGAAGCCTGTCGCACTACCCTGGGGCAATGATTAAATGAATGACAGATGAAATTAAAGTGGAGAGTGTTGCTGGAATGAAAGTGTGACCGGGAAAACCAGAGTACCCGGAGAAAAACCTGTCTACCTCCATTCTGTCCAGCACAGATCTCACATGGAGTGACCGGGAATTGAACCACGGACCCAGCGGTGAGAGGCCGGCGTGCTGCCGCCAAGCCAGGGATACTTGTTCCACTACTGCTGAGAGCAAAAGCCTCATCTCCAAGAACAAGTCAGTGAGAGACTATAAATTAATTTGTCCGTAACACCTGGTTTGACCGGTAACATTTGTAAGGCTCATTTTCTCTGGAGAATGCATGTGGAGTGGCTTTTTCGCTTCACGCGAGCAATAATATTTAAGGGAACCTCTGATTATTGCCTAGTCTTGTAATGTTACCTAAGAAAATTAGTAAATGAAAACTAGGAGAGAGAAAGTCAGAATATTCCTGATAGCTTTCCGTCTGTTAACCAACGAAGGCACAGTCGAGTTATGTAACGTGCTTAGTGACAAATCTTTCCTCACATCGAACACGTTTCTCACTATTATTCTTCGAGGAAGTGAATCCCTACAACAAACACGAATGAATCTTATCGACTGCTCCTCTAGATAAGTACTGTATATCGGGAAATTCTGACGTCAATGGGCACGGATGATTTTTTTCCAAAGTGCGTACGTTACGTACGTTAAGATTTCTGGTACAAGGGAAAAAAAAACAAGGTGTAACTTAGGGAAGGATTTTTCAAATTATGCCCCAAAAGGACAAATTATAAGACCTAAGATGACCTAGGTTTATGCTAAAATTTGGTGTTTCTATTTTGGGTAAATTTCTAATCAAGTCAGATTATTTCCGCATGATTCGGGTATGCATGAATCTTTGAGTTAATATCTGCCACTTTATGAATGTGCTGAATGTTCGGTACGGTGGGTATTTCAATGTAGGAGGACATTGTAGATGCAGTAGGTCTTAAAATCACTTCCAATGTGACAAATCTACTCAAGACCACGTGGACACAAAAATTGTTTTTAAATGTTAAATGAGTGATTTTAGATACTTAGCCAAGATTTTATGGCATGAAATTTATAAAATATAGGCTACTTTCCTACAGTCAGTTCAGCATTCGAAAATTTAGATAAAGCAATACAATTATATTTTAGATCACCAAAGACAGCTTTCAAGACTTCATCGAGTACCGGTAATGTAACCTTTCTATTATCAATTAATAATCTGTCCCCTCTGTATCCCTTTAGCAATTTAAGTAAGCTGTTAGACAATGCTCTATATCCACATGTTATGCTACAAGAACTATTTCAAGGTCAAGGCAGGTCAAGCGAGGATGATCAAACCCTTACATTTAAAAAAATCCAGAGATAGTGTTTCAGAAGTCCGTTTATTAAACTCAACATACGGTAAAAGAGCGCACAATGATGTTGAATGGCAACATAGCACTGCTTCAGAAATTATACCTCATAGGCTACTAGTAATAATTATCAGCGATATTACAATACTAGTAACAACAACAAAAATCATACTAGGATAATTCAGCTAAAAACCACTTCCAGCTAAAAGAAATTTCCTGAGCACTCCATGGTGTAGTGGTTAGCATTCTTCGCTTCAGAGATGCCCCGGAGGTTCGATTCTCGCCTCTGCCAAGAAACGTAATTCTGGTCTGAGGGTTGGAACGCGGTACACTCAGCCTCGTGAGGCTGGAACTGAGAAGAGGTGGGATCGGTTCTCCACCTCAGCTATACTGGAAGTGGTTTTGGAAGGTGGTTCCTAACTTAAAGCCACGGAAATAATCTCCCCAATCTCTACCTTAATTACAAATACACACTTCTAAAGACACCACAAGAGCATGTTATCAGACAAATTCTACACGCACCCAAGTACACGGGGCTAAATGACCACGATGTCGAAGCTCCTCAAATGAAACAATAAAACTTCTTTGATAATAATATTCATGGAAGAGAAAAGCTTGGCCATTCTTGACTAAAAATAACTTGCTCAGTCTGAGGAAGTGAATGTGAGCACGAGATCCTGAACGGAATCTGGGAGCGAATTTTTCATGTACCTCTGCCCTAATAGTTTTCTCTTCCTGGAGTTTCCACTGCGAGGCAATGACAGCACCTCTCATCCTGCAATTCATATTTTTTATTTGTTCGGTGCACTCTTTTCATCAGGGTAGCCTCGGGAATTATAAATTATTTCTAAATCTGATGTTTTATCTATTTGTGCAGATCCAAAGAATTACTTTCATCCTACTTAACATTTTGAAAAAAAAAACTACCTGAAAAAACTACAGATTCGACATTTTCAATTGACGGTCATATTAAGCTACGGGCCATTTGTTTTCTAACGGTACATTTATTTTCTTCGTGGTTAATTTTTAAGACTACACAAAAACTCGTTTAACCGGACTAGGTGGGACCGGAGGTAATCCGGATGATCGAAAGTCCGGATAATCCGCAAACTTAATGAATATAAGCTACTAATCTACGCAAACCTTTATTTTGACAACACCAATTTTTTTAAAAGAAAAAGTTTCGGCATACAAACTCAATACTGTATTTTTAGCCTATTTTCAATTTTCAAAAAATAGGCTTATGAGATCACCTTTTGTCCGTGTGTGCGTGTGCGTGTGTGTGTGCGTGTGCGTGTGAGGTGTGTGTGTGTGAGGTGTGTGTGCCCCCCCCCCCCCCCTAATAAATTCTAAAAGGCTTGAGTGATTTCAATGAAACTCGGTAAGTTCATAGCACTATTCCGGGCGACCTCGACCGTGCCCTTCAAATTTTGTTACGTCTCACCAATCCAACATGGCGGCTGTGCGAAATATTTCACCAGCATTCAATATCTCCGAAACTATTACCGACATCACCCTGGAATTTATTACGTTGATAAAGGAACTACTAGAATTTCACCTATGTGACTTTTGAAAAACTGGTAACAACAATACCAACATGGCGGCCACGCAAATTTGCGACATTTAAATAGATGTTTCTCGCGATTTAACCAACCAAACGCAATAAAACATGGTACAGTATATGTTTATACACATTGTAATGCACCGACATCTAACTTTGTTCAATTGTTTACATAACCACAAGATGGCGGTTGAGCAAAATATTTCACCGGCATTCTATATCTCTGAAACTATTAGCTGTATCACCCTGAAGTTTTGTACGGAGATAAAGGGCACTACTGGAAGTTCATCTATAAGACTTTCAAAAACCGGTTAACTACAAAACGAACATGGCGGCCAAGCGAATTTGAAAATTTAAATAGACCTTTCTCGCGATTTAATGTTCCAAACGCAATAAAATCTGGTACAGGAAATGTTTATACACATTGTAATGTACTGGTATCTAATTTAGTTCAATTGTTTACATAACCTCAAGATGGCGGCTGTGCGAATTTAAAAATTAAGTTTTTTATTTCTTGTGTCGTATCATGCGATCGATGTGAAAGTTGGAATAATGAACCTACGCAATAATTTTCCTTTAATGGTACACGACTATGGCCTATACATTTAACAATCCAACATGGCGACCATCCGAAATATTCAGACGACTCTGAATATCTACGAATCTATTACAGCAATCAAACTGAAATTTTGTATTTAGATAGAGGCAATTAACATAAGTAGAATATATGAAAATAGGCTGTATAGTTCTTCACGGAACTACTTGTTCATTACTGAAATAGTGTGAAAGTTACTTTTGTTTCAAATTGGAGATATAAATATTGAAACCTGGAAACTGTCTGTAGGTAGCTTACCTTCCTTATACAAATGTTGATGGTGTACAGTATTATGCGAAAGACGCGTATATTTTCGTGATGAAAAAGTAATAATGCAGTAAATTTAAAAAATCAATCCGGATAAACCGGAAATCCACATAAATGAGGGCCGGATAAACGAGGCGATTGTGTACTTTCCTTATACTTTCCCACAACAGTGCGTCCTATTACTAAACCCACAATGTAGATTGTTTTCCCTCCATTTTTCACTAGATTCTTCTCTAGATTCTTAGTTCCCTCTCCATTAGACAATAGACATAAAATATATTTTAAAGAAAGCAAAACTAGTGTTGCGATGTAGGATCAGGTCTTGCACTAGAACCAAAACTATCACAAGTTTCCTTAGGTAGCGGGAAAAAAATTGGTTCCCGTTTCCTTCTAAAACACGTTTCTTAATATAAAACTTTCCTTTCTCCCGCAACATATCAACATACAGCTGAAAGTTTTAGAACTAATTCCTCCTTATATTGTGTTATATTTTAACACAGCTGTTTTGTTAAAATATACTATAGTCTAATATTGCCTGATTGAAATGTTCATGAAATTGCAGTTAAAATTACGCCATTTTTTAAATCTATGAAAAATCAAAAACTTTATTTTCAAAAAGCCTGTGTTGAAAGGCGGGAGCATTAAGGAAAATATGTAATTACTTACTGTTAATAGTTCGAGGAAATGGTAAATTAAAGAGTTGAAAATATGATGCACAGCACAGGACATTTAGGCTCCCCATAAAACAATCGCCACCTTTCCAGGAAATAATGAGCCTGTTGCTTTACAACGATGATCTTCAGATCTCAACATGACAAATGTACTATACAGGAGTTGCCCGAGACCTCTGGACTTTAATTTAATGGGTTCCCTGGCCTAGAGTAGGCTACCGGTAATAAGTTCGAATAAATGGCAACAAAGGACAATGCATTAGTAGTTCCCCTTCTGGCCATCTAACCAACATCCGGTTACAGGACAGGTGTCCCGCAAAAGTAGCAAAAAATAAATAAAAATGCTACAATACGCAGAACCCGTATGTTCACGTTCACGTGTTCAGGGTTGCCAACTGCTATCTGGTGTTCCCCCGCTCAATTTCTAATAAAACTTACAAAAACGAAGTTGTAAAATACAGCATTGCAGCCAGGCATATTAACGTGCAGGTGTTAAAAGCAAGTAGTTCCGTGAAGAACTAAATAGCCTATTTTCATATATCCTACTTCTGTTAATTGCCTCTATCAACATGCAAGGTCCACCTAGTCCGACAGTTGGCTACAAATTAACGTCGTCTAACCTAACGCTCGCGAGATTGGTGAGAGGTGTTAGCTATTATGTTATGCTCTTTACAATATGAATCTACGATCGCCGGATAAGCAAAGCTAGTTTATAATAGGCTTAAAAGTCAGTTTCCAACTGAGACCGGAGTAACTTGCAAACTAGAAGCCAGACTGGTCCACTTTCATATGCACGCTATCACGCCATATTCACATGGTGTAGCTCTGAAGGATCAGTATTGATGGTTTCCTATGGTAAATGGACCCATATAGAATTATTTTTATGAAGTGTGTAGAAGTTTCTCTGTCTCAATGCGCGTACACTGGTGATTAGTTTCAATTATCTTCACATAAATATAGAACTGATTCGAGTAACAAGTACATGAAGGAAGCTCACCAGAAACTGATTTTTTTCTTTTCTTTGTAAATAACTTGAAAGAAAATTAAGCTTTACTGGGTGTAGAAATATTTCTGTAGACTTTAAATGGCCGATGCGTTATTTCACAACGTTTAGAGTCCCAAGGTTTCTTTGCATTAGGTTCCCCTGCCTTATTGTGGCAAGTAATTAGACATACGGGAATCGTGCCATGGTATTTCTCATTATGCACCACAAGTACTGTACACTTTCCAGTTCTTTAGAGAGCATGAAAGCTCGGTTAAGGCGAACGATTAGTTACGAAAACTGTACTCAGCGTAGTATTTTTATTGCAGTTTGTGTGAACACTTAATGATGTGTTATGGTATATCTACTGTATAGCTGGAGCTGATAATTTTCCTTTAGAGTTTTAAATGTATGTAGCTGTAGGATTGCTTCGAATTTATAAGGTATGCTGTAACATTGGTTGTTAGACATGCTGTACTGAGAACATCTGGGTACTTGCTGATTCAGATATACATGCTGAAATGCGTAGTAACGGGGCCAAGGTATTCTTGATTGCTATTTTACATTTCATCGAGCATTATGTGTGTCATACCCTCCCGATGCTGCCAGCTAGATTATCTCAGCCATCACGTATTGCTACATTAGTAAGTGTCCTGTGGCATTGTTTTTCAAACCTGTATCTAGTCTCTGTAGGAGTATCATTGGCAGGTGTTCAACCTCGCACACCTGGTCCTCCATAGTTCCCTCTTCCAAATCCCCCACAAAGGCCCACAACTAGTGGAAATGGAAGGCACCTTGTAGTTTATCGCGACCGTTAACCTCGCGATCATGAGTCACAAGACTCTTCACGTGGAATATGACTTCACTTCGAAAATCTCGCATGCTTTGGCGAGAAGCAAGCAGCCTGACCACGACGCCATCACACCCCTACAACTAGTGACACGTGGGTTGACGACCACGGAACCCCAGTTGAGTGCAACATTGCTTCCACTTGTGTCGGTCCTCCCTTTCGTCTTTCCTACCAACCACCCTTGGTTACCTCTTGTTCTCTTCCGGCCCCGGCGGTTATTAGGGTATCAGAGGCCTTGCGAGTTATTTTTCCACCTCAATTGGTCTTGTTTTTAATAACACTAACTGTTCGAAGGTGTCACGTTTTAACATCGTAATACCATGCCTACTGTCAGCAGTGGGGAAAGCACGGAAAACCCAGGATGGCTGAGGTGGGAACCCACCTCTTTTCAACTTTGGCTCACGAGGATGAGTATCCGTTTAAGCCCTCGAACCAGAATGAAATTGCTGGGATATGCGCAATGCGATGAACAGTAGGATGCACACAACAGAGAAAGAGTGCGTGCTATCCTTCAGATAATGGTAAGCTCTATGGAAATTTAATAAAAACTAATACAGAATAGATCTGCACCCTGGGATTAGGAATTACTTGCAAACGTAGGCAACAGGATCAGTATCAAGTAGGGCTCGGAATATTCGCGTATTCGCATATTCGAATAGTATTCGAATATTCGCAATCTCACGAATATTAAAAAATGAAAAATGAGGATGACTCAGAGAGCAAGACATCTAAAAATCTAAAATCGACCATTTATGGGGCTCTTAAAAGACGATTACACATTAGTGATGAAGAACCGACCACAGGTTAAGTTGACTCCAATTAGCATCTGCTGTGGATCTACATTACAAAAATCTTTTACACGAAAATGCACAAGACACGGAAAAAAGGAAGGAAAGGAAGATTGTAGTTTTACGTGACCGTGTATCTTGTGATTATGAGCCACGGGACCTCCTTTTTACGTGGAATCCGAACCACAGGACATGGCATATCACTTCGAAAATCTCACATGCATTGACCGGGAATCGAACCCGCGCCGCCTTGGTGAGAGGCATACAGCTAGACCGCTGAGCCACCACGCCCCTTCAGACACGGAAAAGATTTGGGTGGAACTGCAAGTACGAATGCTTTCTTGTGATACCGGAGAAGATCCGGATGCTTCACAACCACAACAAACAGCCGGGTTGTCGGGATCCTCACTCTCGTCCAGGTTTGAAAGGGACCTAGACTTCATTTTCAAGCGTCCAAATACGTCCCAGCGCAGGAAACCTGTGGCCGAAGAGCTGGAAAACTTTAGGAACGACCGCGAAACAGTAGGTGATCCCTGAAATGGTGGAAGGCTAATGAAAAGGTATACCCCAGAATAAGTTGGCGAGAAAGTGCCTATGCATTCCTGGCACCTCCGTTCAATCAGAAATAAATTTCTCCACGAGCGGCAATATTGTTAATGCCAAAAGATCATGCCTTGATCCTGACAATGATGACAAATTGATTTTTATACCAAAATAAGAAACATATTTCGCGCGAAATAATCTTTGAGTTAAAAGCCTTTTGACACTAATTCCGGCAACCTTTTCTTATTTTTGTTTTGCTTTCAGTACTCTTTATGGATAATGTTGTGCTTATGTTGATGGAAATGTACATCTGCACGTCGTTAAGAGAGGAGTTTCTTATTTTTCATATTTGGTTTTGTAAAAAAGATTGGCAATATATCTTCGTTTACCCAAACACGGGTTAGCTTGTATTGTTTTCTTCCCTGAATTAAAAATTGGCATGTCATTTAAGGTTCCGTGGGTTTTCATTTATTAAATACCATGGGTCAAATAATTCTTTACAAGCTATTGTCTTATTTGGCCGAACTGACACAAAGGTTGTACTTGTCTACATATTATCTCCAAATCATAGTGCGCGTTTCCTCTAAACGGTAACAGTACTGCTTTTCAAGCCTCAATTTAATTTCTTATCTTTGTTGATCAAAACTTTTAATTGTGAAATTCACTCATATAAAGGCACTCACAATTTGCAAATGCATAATCTATTCCGCAATAACTTTCAGCAAAAACCCAATTAAGACGAAAAAAAGTCGCATAATACAAGGAATACCGTATTAACCGGGCGCGGCTGAAACTCACTCGTGACGATTAAATTCATACATATGGGACAAATACCGTAATTCGAACGATACGAATAGAATATTTGTACGAAACAGTCAATCCAAATAATGAACAAGAAGTTCCATGACGAACTAAAGAGCCTACTTTTCTTAAAATTTAAGATTCATGCCTATGATTAATCTACATGGACCTATCTAAAATAATGACGAAATTAAGTTGGTAATATCGACAATTTCTAATTAGTTCGAAATATACCTGGTATAATGTAGCCTAATAGAGCACTACAGTTGGCTGCCCTGGTGACTAAGAAATTGTTAGTTCCATCTCTTAAGGTACAGAATACAAAATTTGTTTGAAGTCCAATGGATAGCATGGACGTTACATGCAGTTCGACATTGGATCTATCAGCGCGCGTAAAATCATGTTGGCAACAATGTCACGCATGTGTTGGTCAGAAATAATCTGACACATATCTCTTGTTCTGCCAACTTTGGATTACATCCATTTGTTTGTTTAGAAATTACATGCATTTAAAAATTGGTCTTATCAGCAGGCTTAGAATCATGCTGGTAGCACTGACGTATATTAGTTACTCCAAATTAATCTATAATGTCAGGTACTGTACGTACGGTATGCATAGTTTAAAGCTGTTGGCTTGCAAACTTTCTGATATATTGGTATTTGGATTTTTTTTAAATAGAGAGAGCCCTTGTGTCTCTTAAGGAAACGCTCAGTTATATCTGATTATGTAGGCTACACATAGTACATACGAAATTTGGCTGAAATCCAATTGATAGTGTAGAAGGTGTATGCATTTAAAAATTGGACCTATCAGCAGGCTAAGAATCATTTTGGCAACTCTGCCATGTATGGCCTGGAAATTAAACTGAAATAATATTATCTATATGTGTGCCAATTTTGGAATAGCTCCCATGCGTACCTTCCAAGATATCCAACATGGAGCTCAAATTTCAATTGCGGTTTTTCAACAGTTGATAGAACTGGCCTAATTTTCAAATATGGGCTTGAGATATTCAGGTATATATGTTAACTCATACCAAATTCGGTTTCGATTGTTGCAGCCGTTTAGGAGTTGATTTGGGGGGAGGGGGGGGGGGGGGACACACACACAGCCAGCCAGCCATAAATTTGATCGTATCGATCTCGTAAGTCTATTTTTTCCTCATTTTTGCAAAATGTGAAAAATAGGCTTAAAAAATGGGCATGCCTTTCAAATTATTCGAATGTGAACGAATACGTTATTATTCGAATACAGTGATTCGAATACCCGAATAGCAATGGTATTCGAATAATATTCGAACATTATTCGCGTATTCGCGAATTATTCGTGCCTCTCGAATATTCGAATAGTGCCAAATAATTCGAATCACAGTCCGAGCCCTAGTGAAAATGAAAATCCACAGCCTGCTTCCAGTCTCCGACCGGGTCAGGAATGGAATGAATGAAGCCCCCATCTAGCGGCGAGGATATGAACTGTGCCGGCTGCCGAGGCCTGACGCACTCCTCTGGGGCAATGATTAAATGAATGACAGATGAAATGAAATGATAGTGGAGAGTGTTGCTGGAATGAAATTTTGACAGGGAAAACCGGAGTACCCGGAGAAAAACCTGTCTGCCTCCGTTTTGTCCAGCACAGATCTCACATGGAGTGACCGGGATTTGAACCACGGACCCAGCGGTGAGAGGCCGGCGTGCTGCCGCCTAAGCCACGGAGGCTAGTCCGAGCCCTAGTATCAAGAATAATTAAAATCTGTCTGCTAGAACTTAGGAATAGTCGTTATAAATATCTTTAAAGGCTTAGCGATTTAAATATACTGTATAGATATTTTATAACAAGAAACACACAACTTACGTGATTTGCACTATTTCTGTAAATTTCGTACAGTGTGTGTGTATTATATACATATTGGTGCTCAAGGTGTACACGTACTGAAATCCGATTTTACGGTGATAAAGGGGAAGGAAACACGCGTCAAGTGATCGACAAGGCCAGCTGATAGGCGACAATACTCTTTGTCTATTGAAGAATGTGCATTTCCCTACCTCTGCGTTAGTGTAACCTGTGATTCCCTGACCAACTGCACTGCACACACTTATGCGCGTTAGAGAGGGGCATATTTCCGATCAGTCATTTTCTCCTTTTGTGGAGTTTCCAACAGTTTCATGTTTTCTTGAACCAGTTAGACATAGCTATAATATTGTTTATTTCATTCAGTAGGCAACATGAGGCTACAGTAAATCAAAGTAAACTGAAAGCTGAGTGTGCGGAGACTACACTAAAACAAGTAATGATTTTCGGTGATCAAGATGCTTCTAGCTCTTACCTAGAGGCAACAAACTATTCTTATAATTTCCACATGTCCGTGCATAGGTTTCGCAAAGCTCTGGGTACGATACATTTTTTTTATTAGATGAATGAACATGTTCAGTTGGCTTCTACTTTGGCCGAAATAGCGATTTAGCGGACAAACATGCCTAGTCTTGGGCGATTCCCATCCTATAATTTGTATAAGCTGGACAGTAAATGCTCTGCTAAGAGCTGATTAACGATAAACTATACTATCAGGAAAGGAAGGGAGAGGAACTATAACTCTAGGGGCAGATCACCTCGCTGTTCCTCCCCCTCAAAACAATAATTCAATCTAGGTTTCCTGCTGTAACATCAGTATGCTCCTTCCTTAATAGTTATACTCTGACCTGCAAATAGGGCACAATAAAACTGCAATTTTAGCAACTACTAAAGCATCACTTCAAATAAACAGCCTTATTTTTGAGAAAGCGAAATCATACCAATTAGTAACAGTAAATCAATTTACAAAATGGTTTTTAACTCAGCCTGCGTAAATTACGCTATTCCCTAAATCTTAAAAAGATTTTAGCGACTAACGAAAGGAGTGTCTTACCCGCGCCATCAAAGTGAGATCAGGAAATAAAAGTAGTTGGCGCACATTCCTTCCTGGGGACAGCATTTACTCATTTATAGGTCCCTCACTTTCCTGGTTAACGAGCGGCGACTCCAACGTAAGGCAGAAGCACGCGCCGACAATAACCATTGTTCGCTAGTGACCAATAGCTGATGATTGTTGACATATAGAATGCTTCCTCCATCACTCCCGCCCTGGCGGCTAGCTCGTGTTTCCCACAGGTATCAGATGTCCAGTGTTGCATATCTGCACGTAGTTTTGTCGAGTCTCACTGCTTGCTCTCAGTCCATACAGTGGAAATTGGCAACGCTGTGCCTCGCGCTGGCAAAGCCTTTGCTCCAGGCAGCCATGGAATATGAACATATTCACTGAACAACTAGAATACTCAACATATTTTTTTTGGGGGGGGGGGGGGAGGGGGAGGGGGGTCACAGGCCCGAAACTCTGCACTCTTAATTGCCAGCACAATCAACGGAAGATTAATTTTCTTCAGAATAGGCTTGCACATTACAAATATTGTTGAGTATTTTTTTACTAGCTTCCATTCCATATTTTAAAAAAAAAATGCTAATGTTTGCAGGAAAAAAAAGTATTTAGTAGAATGAAATTCATTGTGTTGCTGATTCACTAAGGGCTTTGCGACATCGTGGCCTTGTAGCCCTTTGTACTTTGTGTGTGGGGTTGTGTATTTTAAAGAAAAGTTTTTTAAACAAAAAAAAATTGAGAACATTGTCACCTACAATTTGTCTCATTGAGGTCATGTCATACGGTTGAAATGCAGAAGCTAGGGGGCGCCCAAGTATCCAATTAAGTGTTTTTTTACTTTTTGTCCCAGAAAAAATGTTTTGTTCACAAAAGAGAATCGGAAATTTGTTCCTCTAAAAATTGTCTGCAACATTTATTTAAACATTTGTTTCCTCCGACTTACCGTTCCAAAGTTATAGCGCAGCAAATGCAACGCTGCGTAGTCAAGGCTGCTATTGTTACTGTGGAGAGAGCGGTGGGCATAGTTTAGACCGGGAACGGTGTCTGGACAATTTTCACACTTCGGCGGACTAACTTTGGAACGGTAAGTCGGAGGGAAAAAAATGGTTTCAATAAATGTTGTAGACAATTTTAGAGAGGAACAAATTTCTGATTCGCTCTATTGTGAACAAAAGATTTTTTCTAGGAGAAAAAGTGGAAAAACCACTTTTTTGGAAACTTTGGCACCACCTAGCTTCTGCATTTGCAAACTTAAGACACGACCTCAATGAGACAAATTGTAGGTGACAATGTCCTCTACATTTGTTTAAAAACAATTCTTTAAAATACGTCGATTCAGAGAAAAACTCTTTTCAACTTTTTTTGAGTTTTGCGACAAAATGATCGTGCAAATTATTCTGAAATTTAGATTAAGCTTTTCTTGTGCTTTTCTAACGATTTACTAACAACCAACCATAGCACGGTTTTTGGAACAAAAGAGGTTTCTTCTGCGCAGCTGTACTGTATTATTAGAGACAGATTGGGAAGGCGGCGGGCGTTCTCCTGAGTAGAGGTGAGAACCACGAAAAGCCACTTCTAGGATGGCTGAGGGGGGAATCTTACCCACCTCCTCAGTTCTGCTTCACGAGGTTGACATTTTACCTCCTTCCAGCCCTCTGACCAGAATTAAATTCCTTGGCAGAACTGGGAATCTAGCCCAGAACTTTTGGCACCGGAGTCTCAATACATACACCGAAACCACAGGAGGTATCCTTTAAACTTTAGGATAAATAGTTAATAACTTCAGTCATTAGAGTTAACTTTAAGCAGGTAAGATTTTTAACTTTCACTAGTCTGGCGCACGCCACTGAGCAACATACTTTTCGTGATGCTCTCTTGAAGAGTTCTTACCCCACATGGCGGCTGGTCGAGGCCGGAGACGCGACCGAGGAGGAGGCAATGAACTTGTAGCGAGAGTGCTCGGGCGCTGTAGGGGTGAAGTGGAGCTATTGATCGAGACTGGAACCAGAACCCAACCCTCCACAAGGGCAAGGGCAGGCCTACCACAACACTCCAACCTCACTTTATTTCTTCTTCAAAACAATGAACCTAACCAAATAAATTAAAGTAGGGCGTCCACTTTTACGCGACATGAACTACCCAACGAAAAACCGTTTCAATAACTGACCACTCTTTCTTATAGATCACTGTTTTCAAACTGGCGGTGCGCGGGCTACACAAGGCTACCCGTGCAGCGCTTTCTGCGGCCTGCGACGTGCTTAAACTATCATAAGAATGCTCTGTGAAATTAAGCTGTGGCACAAAATTACTCCCACCAGTACAATATTACCCCGAATGATAAATACAAAAATATATCTGAATCCACCAGTTAGTACGGACACACATGCTGCCTCCTTCCCAACCTTAGCCCGAGTTACAAATTCACACACTACTACAACACACCACAACTCAAGTTACCAGGCATATTTCAATTTCTACACAATCTGAACGATGATTCATGTTTTATGTGTGGAGTTTAAACTTTTACTTGGGGCTAGTATTGGGAAGGAAGAGGCTGCAGCACTAAGTTATGTACCGTCCCGGAAATCGTTTTAAGATAATGTTGGTTTTACGTCCCTTTTAACTGCTGCAAATTTTAGAGACGCTGGGGTGTCGGAATTTTGCCACGAAGGGGATCATTAACGTGCCAATAAATATACTGACACTGCTCCCTCGCATTTGCGCACTCTCAAATGCCAAGCGACTGCACCAGGTTTCGATCTTGCAATCTTGGGAAATTTGTCTATGAGTACATTAAGACTGTAGAAAAAGGAATCCTCGGAAAACCTCTTGTAGGATGGGTGAGTGATGGCTTACCTCTTCTCACAGAACTACACGAGACTGAACCCTGGCCCAGCCCTCATAAGAACTACTACTACTACTACTACTACTACTTGGAAGAGCCGGGAATCTGCTCTTTGGGATAGAAAGTTACACCACTTACTACAATTTTCCGTCAATGAAAGATTTTCAGGGCAACTAAATCTGATACTATACCTTCAACCATAGAATGTCATTCCACCTACTAAGATAAAATGCTGAACTAGTGGTTGCAGCAGTATGCCGATCCGGGCAACGAACATGTTGCACTGAAGGATAGACTTTCATTAAGGCTGCCTGTAAGGCTTGACCTATCAATAAGTCTTCATTAGTTTAGCACCACGTTTATTAAAAATTAATTTCCATTGATTTTAAATAGGTGTTTTAACTCACACTCCACCCTACCTACGGCGTAGCAATGCACGTTAAATCTTGCACCACGACCGTGCAGGAGTTCCAGCAAGTCCGCAGAACAGAGGTTTGAATCCCTGACTGGCTATCCTCAGTGTGGTCCCCCCACACCGAGGGGGGATTTAAAATGAGACCTTATATAAGCAGTTTTTAAATGGAATCATTCAACTAAAGATTCAACAATTCTACAACTATAACAAACAAAACAAAAACAGTACGGTAAATATACAGTAATTCGAGTGGCATATCCGTAAGAGACGTAGGCGACCTATCAGAGTCTTTTACAATGGCAAGGGATCTCTAACAGCAATCCTGAGTGAGTTTACACGCGGCTGGATAGCTCCACATTGTAGTTCCTTTGCTCCTCCTGCTACAGCATCAGACATTGGCCTCAATGCTGGAAGACTTCATACCAGATCCTAAGACGACTACATTTGTGACAGAGCCGAGAATTGAACGTGGGGCGTCACAGATAGTAGCCAATAAAGCTAACGACTTACATCTTGGTAGTCGAGATATAGTAGATAAAATTACATTGAATGCTGAAGATACTAAACGCTACCAACAGGGAAAAGTCTTTAAAAGCATAGTATTTCACTAACTTACAGTACGTCCGTTTCACTGAGCAGTTACCGACAGTAGTGGCTACGCTGGCTAAAGCGCAGCGTTAGGTCATGGGGCCAAGCTCGCTGCTGACTCGGTAGACGCGTGGGTTCGAACCCCACTGTCGGCCGTCCTTGAAATGGTTTTCAGTGGTTTCTCATTTTTAACACCAGACAAATGCTGGGACGGTAACTTCTGATAGGCCACGGCCACTTCCTTCCACATCCTTGCCCAGTTTCAGTCCTCTTCATCCACTCCATCTCTCATCCCGACGCGCAGGTCGCCACGTCTACTAGAAAGACCTGCACTCGGCCTCTCAGGAGGCCACACGAAAAAAAAAAAAAAAAAAAAAAAAAAAAACTGAGCAGTTAACAGCCCACCGTGCGTCACCCAAAAGGCACTCCCGCATTATATACATTAAATGGATTCTATTTAAGAAGCTCTCAAAATACATCATATTTTACCTCGAAAATGCCAACATGCATTGGCCGAAAATCGCAACTGGTCTGCTTTAGTAGAAGCACCGAGCCATCACCTCCCCAGTAAATTGATTTTTCTCAGCCAAGAATTACCATTTAGAAGGTTGGCAACACTGGACCGTAGTGAGTGACCAATTGTGTGCGTGTTTTCACTATGACGTACCACATAGTAAACACAGCCACACTCAGGACAGAATTCATCCATTAGGAAAACGACTAAGGCTCCATGTAAGGTTACTCTACACGCGTCACTAGGATAATTTACATACCACATTCACTTCTAATCAATGTCTACTGGAGCACAAGCAAAACGAGTCATGAGATGGAAGATAATTCGCCCACCATTCACAGCACCAAGTAGAGTAATTTACCTTGACTAACCTTTCCAGTGCCATATTTAGGTATCTGATGTTTCAGGTCAAATCGGCGTGACAATGAAAAATTGGTCTACTTGACTAATTTGTTAACAGTATAGGGCCATTTCACAGTAATGTAAATCAAAGTGAAAGAAGACCACCTCGTGGTGTAGCGACTAGCATTCTTGGCTGTTGCCCCGGAGTGTTTTTACTGTAGAACTTTGTACGAATTATACATTTGTTGATAGCAGAACTCTCGTGTGTAGAAACCACCCGCCTCAAATTACTGGTATGCGGGCTCGACGCGACAGTTCTGACAGGGACCGTCGTCTTGTATTTATGTTTAAACTCATTTTTATAACAACTTGTCGATATTCATGAAATCAGTGTGCAATCCATTCTTTGAATGCCCATTTGTTACGATCGGTTACCAGTGACCAACCCCCTTTTGTATATACCAACCGCCCAGCTTTACAGTTATGTGGGCAGGACGCGACAGTTTTGACTGTGGCTATCGCCTATTTTATTAGTTTAAACGCACTTCATAAACCATAAATTTCCGTTGGGTTTTCAAGAAATGCAAGATTCTTCCTGTCCCTACTATTGAGAAGATTTTGGTACAAAAGACACCTATCTCCGTCCGGTTCAGGAAGTCGAGTTTTGTGAAACATACACCTTAGCGTATTATACAGTATATGTGATATTGTACAAGTCTAATAGAAATGGACGGCCTTACAAAAGTATTTATTCAAGTAGTTAAACATGTAGTTGGTTGGTTCCTAAGATTAGGGGCTGCGACAAAGCGGTCATATAGCCCCGTGTACTTTGGGTGTGTGTGTAGAATCTGTCTGATAACCAGTGTTAATTGTGATGACTGTATTAGTGTGTTATCTCGGCGGTCCCATGTCATAAATTTATGACATGTTAAATAACCTTCCACTAATTACAACTGTGTGAAGCTAAATTATAAATAGGTTAAACATTTGACTAACATTCTTAGGTTCCTACGTTCATCGTCAAGAGCCGACTGTGGTGGCATCTGGTTACTAAGTTCTGAACTAGTTGGTCGTTGACGGTGGCGTTTGGCGGCAAAAGTAGGAACTACTTGGAAAAATAGAATGTCGGCAGTCCTTACTTGAATTAAAACAGATACACACACACTAATACTAACACCGGTTATCAGACATTCTTCACACACCCAAAGTACACGGGGCTACATGACCGCGTTGTCGCAGTCCCTAAACAAAGGAACCAACCAACCAGTGTGTTATCTGTCACTCGGGTAAGGACTGCAGACTATCAATGATCAATTTCGAGTAGTTCCTACTTTTGCTACCAAATGCTACCGTCAACGACACCTAGCCACGAACCTGGCAACTAGATGCCACAGCAACCGGTACCTGGCTGCGAACGTTGGAACTTAAATTGAGCGTTAATCAAATCTAACCTACAAATTTAGCTTCACAAAATAATTTTAGTTCGTGGAAGGTTCATTTACATGCCATAAATCTATGACATGGGCCCGCCGGCTTTAGCCTACTTCCCCTTGGAAGGAAGACTTGAGGAATTCTAAACGCTCGATCTTGGCCATAGAAGCTCAGCATGCTACCAACTACGCCACCAAAGCCGCCAGTTAAACATGCATTTGAACTCTAATATGAATTAATATGAAAACGTTATTAAAATATACTGTAGTGTACAGGTGTATGATTTGCATATTTTTAGTCTACTGTTCAGTATAGAGTACTTTATAAAATTGTCATAATAGCCTTCCTCAAGTTCAAATAGGCCTACATGTTTGACTACTTTCATAAATACTTTTGTAAGGATGATGATTGTTGCTTTAAGGGGCCTAACATCTAGGTTATCAGCCCCTAAACTTTTGTAAGGAAGTCTAAAAGAAGGCCCTATTTTGTGTATAAGTACAGGCCCTATTTAGTGTATAAGTACAGTACGTTATAGCAATGCAACCCATGCTGATGAAGATCCCAATAAGGGCTTGAAAACATGCTTCAATAAACTTAGTATTAACAAATGCCTCTCAGTAAAAACAATTGAACACAAATTATATTCCGAGAATATGAACTTCTCTCGCTGTCTGAACTGCTATCAACCAAAAATGACGCTACCATCGATCGATGCCGATTGGCGTGCTGGTCACCCCTGACCTCCAGTACCGATACAAGCCCACGAACCGCACCCACGTTTTTCGTCAGTGAAATCCACGCAGAGTGAGAAGGGACCCCTATATTCTTAGGAAGTCTGACGAGAACTTCCTTGTAAGTCACTTATCAGACCTGTTAATCATAAATAAACTTGCTCATCTTATCAGCAGGTTAATGGTGTCTCACATTCCCCAGACCTAAGAGCTTGGTTCTTGAGGCACGGGCAGAATGGAAAATACGTGTCACTTTCAGCAATTTGCTGTGTACAGCACTCCTAACTTCGGAGTAGCACTTCGTAACATGATTCACTCATCGTGCATTCAGGCTAAAAGAATGCAAGCCCCGACATCCCACGGACACTGTTCATAGCATTTGTCCATTAATGACCCTAGCTAGCTCGGCGCCAGGAACCCTTGAAAAACAGCTTTCCAGTCTTCTAAAAACGGGACAGTGAAGTACTTTGTTTCGTCTACACGTCACTGACATGTTAAAATATCTTGCTTTAGTTTCAGCTAACTAGTGAGGTGATTGGATTAGAGCGAAAGTAAACTGACTGCGCAGTAATGACCAGGATAGCCGTATTGGGTGTAGAATTTAATTCCGAGAAACAACGAATTCCGAAAATTCATCAAATTACATCCTGTATGCAAATAATGTAAATATTCCGCCCATTAATTACCTGAGGCGGTGGCGAGGGATTATTGCATATTGGCATGCATAGTATACCCTTCTGCGTTCTTCTAGGATGCCGACTCTTACTCGGGTAGTGCTCTGTTCGGGGTGGCTCTAACTTATTCTAAACATCCTAGGAATATAGTCACAGGATCACAGGAGGCTTATCTTAAAATCAGTAGGTCAGAGAACTCCTAATATAAAATAATTTATTTCACAAAAACATCATCTCCCTTTTCTCCCAACCATAGACAAATAAAAACAAAATCAACTCCCTTAAATTACTGAAATCAACAACATTAAAAAAATGCAAAAATAATTTTTCACACTGGCTGAAACCAGGAATAGAAAATAGTCTATTTTACTGCAGTCCACTGCTTTAAGTCCAAGAGTTATTGTCAACAGACTTAATTCAAATAACTATGGCTTAAATAAACCAGCCATTCTATCACAATAAATATTGCGCACTCATTTTTATAACTTGCAAAACTTGTTCTTTGGGAAATCGGACATGTCTACTCGTACAATCATCATCTTTCCTCACAAGAGTCAGATAATGAAGGCAATAGATTTATTCTAGGTTGCGGGCATGTGTGTTTTTATAACTTTAAAACAATTACTTCACTCAGAGCTATAACTCCGTTAATTATAGTAAAATAAACAAGTCAACACACATGAAGCATCAAATAAATACTTCGGCGGCCGGTGCGCCGTGATTATTAATAAACAACAACATAATGAATGCACTCCAAAAATAATGACAAATAGAATACATCGCTTCCTGAAGCGGTACACAAAAAGAAACCCCGGGAAGTTGGACTACCTCCCTTCATAGAATACAATGACAAACTCGACCTTGTGACAGACACACTTTCACCGTACTAACCAGCAGGCCGGCACAACCTTCCTGGCTGCTTTTAGAATTCAGACGGCTAACCATATTTCTACCTGTTTCTTAAAGACTCCCTTTTACCTGCCTTGGGCTCGAGCAATGCAATACCTTTCCGACGGAGCTAAAGTGGACTCTCATCAGATAATGAATTCAATCATTTTACTTACCATTTATATATCGTCGAAGAATGCGGGAATATCACCTCCGATATTTTTTTCACTCACCATTATATCATCGAAGAACGCGGGAATATCACCTCCGCTTTAATTCTGCTCGACCCAGGATCGACTCTTAGCCTTACCTGAATATATCTCACAATCCCCTCTAGCCATTCTTGTCTTACCTCTTTTTACCTTCGCGTGATAATCACTTACCATACTTATTACTCTCATAATTTCAGTGTCACTGGTCTTGTCACAATATCGAGCGGTCTTCCCCATTTAGCTTTTACAATCACATTGTGCATGAGCACTATCAAACAAATATTCCTTTGACTGTGCATTCAACAAGATTAATGACATCCCAAACAAAACCATATTTAAAATAACACTTTGATGCTCATATACTTATTACGTTATAAAACACACAAAAATACTCATTACTGATAAACACACAAATCTACACAAACATGCCCGGTATGCCTAAAATATCTATTTTTATCATAACTGGTTATGATCGAGATAAACTTATCCGACCCCAATAATGGGAAACATTATGGCCCACATGCCCCATACAATATTTACTTATCTCTCATATTTACTGATGCGGTTCTGGTCCTTGATATCAGTCTTCTTCATTAGTTGGTTCATCTTGATAGGAGGATAATTACACACGGTTTTTCTCAGAATTTCACCAAAACAAAGGTCCACTGTGAATTATTACCATTAACACAATGCACGGTTCTCGCACATGAAGCTCCTATCTCATATGGCTATCATCAACTTATTTAGTTCGGCCGACAGTTCATAGCTTCCTAGAATACTGGTCTAGCTGTTAATAGCTCGGGCGGCTATACCTATCATTACAACTGCGTCATACTGTTATGATATGCACTGTTCTACTTCGCACTCGCGAATACTTAGCGATGTTCAAATTTCGGAGGTATACTTGATCCTACTTATAAACTTGTAAAAATGTTAATTATTCTTATGCCTCAAGCGCGGGCTCTCGCCTCTACAGCGCGTATTAAGAACTTATAAAACTTGTAAAAATCACGTTAATTTCTGAGGGCTCGAGGCACGGGCTTACGCCGCTGACGATGCCCCAAAGTAGACTTATAGGACTTGTAAAAATCACTGTACTTTCTGAACGCTCAGGGCCAAGGCTTCCGCCTCCCGTGATGCCCCAAAGTAGACTGACTTCGCTGTGTTTCAATCCATTATTTATACGATTTCTCTTAAAGGGACGTGGAGTAGGGGGGTTTCAGAATTTATTTCCAAAATAACACTCACATGAATATGCGAACTAGCTCCTTAGAACGTCTCATTTCCAATGTCTCAATGACTCCTTTTTATTCAAAATCCGATCGTTGGATCCTTATATAATGAGCTCCGTAATTTGCTTCATTGTCTCAATTTCGGCGGGATTTGATCGCGTCTAGCGTCTCTCACTGCCATTGGTCGTTTCAAATCCACCCCCTGATTTCATTTTAATTCTGGCAAAAATCACAGAATAATCCAATTTAAATTTTGACGATATTTCTGAGAGGCTGGGATAATCCCCTATACGATGGTATAATTCCTGTTTCTGTATTCTAATTACTGCTCTAATTCCTTTCAAATGGGCGGGGTTTATTTGGTAGGTGATCGTTGAGGTTTCTGCATTTACCCGCGTAGTGTAACGACCTCCGCGCGTCGTCTGGCGCATTTGGTGTCCAGATGTGGATTTTCTCTTTCCTGCTACCTTTGTCCGCGCTGGGAGAAAGCTTCTTCAAGTCACGTACGAACCATCCTTTTGTCATTCTAGTTTCACAAGCAACTTCTATTCTCACATCGACTTTGAGACATGAATTAAATTTTGTTGGAATAATATGTAGACTTTATGCTATCAGAGATGCATAAAGGTCACAATAGTTGGACACACTTATTGTATAAACTTTCTGGGTGTATCAGTGTTATAACTACACGTTATCACTGGTTGAAGGAAGCTTTAGATCGGCCACGCTCATTACAACGATAAGTTGTGAGGTTTAATTTCAGTAAAACATGCCGAATGTCACAGTACTGCAACAATATGTAAGACTTTATAACGTAATTCACAGTTTCGTGACTGAAACCTTCAATAATGAAGTGAAAATAATATTAATATCCATGAAATTTCTCCCCTATCAATTCCCACAACCTGCGTAGAACGAGAGATTGTTGGTTCCTCAGTTTAGGGGCTGCAACAACGCGGTCATGTAGCCCCGTGTACTTTGAGTGTGTGTAGAATTTATCTGATAACCGGTGTTAATTGTGATGGTAGTATTAGTGTGCTTTATAAGGTAAGGTAAAGACTACAGACGATCAATTTCACGTAGTTCCTACTTTTGCTACCAAATGGGCGTCAACGGCACCTAGATGCGAACGTCCTACTAGATGCCACCGCAACCAGCACTTTGCGCCAACAATACAGTGTAAATGAAATCTAACCTACAGATTTATCTTCACACAATAGTAGTTAGTGAGAGATTCTTTTACATGGCATAAATCTTATGACATGGGCCGCCGGCTTTAGTTCCCCTCCAAAGGCATCTGAGGGATTTTAACGCTCTTTTAAAATAATCGGACGAGTTCGGTCGGGTTTGAACCCGCGATCTTGGGCATAGAAGCTCAGCATGCTACTAACTACGCCACCGAAGCTGCTATCTTTATTTCATTTGTAATCAAAAGAACGAACAAATACATGCGGTTTTCGCTATATTACTCCAATTAACAACAAAATCGCGATGCCATTTCGCAATCAATAGAGGATTCACATACAGTGGGAGTCTACTCGACCGATTGCCAAGTGTGGTTGTCTAAATGGTTGGGGTGCTCAATTATCAACTAGAGAGAGAAAAACTTGTTAGGGACAGGACGCGTGATAAAATTTCAAAATATAACGCTGGTAAGACCAATCTAAGTTTTATGATTTTGTTCGCCAAAGGTTGGAAAGGACATCATATGTAGGGAACAAGGTTCCATGAACCACGTGAGGATTTTCTTCTCTTGTACTATCCCATCCGATTTGTGAGTGGCCTACACGGCTTTCAGGAGCCTGCACATCAAATTTCGCTAGACAATAATATTCATCCAATACAATATTCGAGTCCAGCGAAAAATACATACTCAAAATACCTGTGTAAGAACAGGGGTTAGGACACTATTCCATCTCCACTGATCTGATTTGATATAACAATGGTGGTAATGAACGAGTACAGTATCAAAAGAACAGACTGCGGGAACGGAATAGGAAAATAACTGGGAGTGAACATTCAGCCGACAAGAACAACGGAATGACAAACAGGATAAGTTATCGCTACTGCGTCACAAATTGACTTCCTTTCCACCAGGACATGAGCACTTCCTTTAACCCTACGTATGCCATCAATGGCTAAAGGAATAGCTAACCGCTTACAACAACTCTGAAAGAGTGCTTTCTGAATTGTAATAGTAATAGTAATAATAATAATAATAATAATACTAATACTAATAACAGTTAGTTATTGTTGTGTTAAGGGGCGGAACTGCGAGGTCATCTGTCCCATAATGATGACAATGATAGAACTAGCAGGGTTTCGACATTCCTTGTTCGCTGGCATTTAGCAAAGTGACTACTATTTGGTCGACTTGTAGCTGTGGATGGGACACGAGAGGTATTTAGCGTGCTAACCTGTAAGACACCAATAGGCGTTAATTTATTGTTCTCGCCCATCACAAATAATGTCTTCTTTGGCCGGGAACGGGATCAGCTATCATGGAATCCCAAAGCGAAATCAGCCTACGGATCCATCTTAGAGGATAAAATGACTATGGGTTAACACAATGAAAACACCAACTTCTTTTTAGCAGTCAGATAATATCTAGTGAATTGTTCTTATACACGCGACTAAGTCAACGAAAGAGAATGTGCCAGTAAGCTGAACGAAGGGGGAGATGTTAAAAAATAAGTTTTTCGAAACATAAGGAAATCTATATTATTTCAAAATTTTACACACGTACCAACCTAGTATCCACCTCTTTTACTGACTCAAAATAGACATTTCAAGGTCTACTTCTGTGAAGTACAAAATATGTGTAATTAACAGTACGTTCTGTGAAGTAGCAGCCGCCTCCATGATCCCCGAAGTCTCCTTCCTATAGCTTCAGATATATCAAGTCATTTTCGTTCTTTAGATGCTAAGTTACATAACACTAGTTTACAGCAAAAGGTGCGAGAGTGAAAACTAATCAACTTCAATGCTTAATGATGAACGTCAAGCATTTTATCCTACATAAAACTCCTCGTTAACTACGTTCCATTGTAATTTCGCTAAGGAACCTATTTAAGCATTAGAAAATTACACCCATCCACCATCTTGAATGTATGGAATCCTTTATATTGCACCTTCTGCACCGAAAGGCCTCTATGCGAGACTACATTTGCTGCGTTTCATCACGGTAACTAATATTGTCAGTAGTTATTGTTTTCGGAACTATGAGGTCATCTGCCCCTAATATTGTCGGCATTAATGTCATGATCAAGATGGCGACTGCGTGCTAAATTTATCTGCCCCCCGCCCCCATTACGAAGTTTCAAGTTATTTGCGCAATTGGATCCTGAGTTTTTGATTTAGAAATTTTAATAGTATGCTCAGCCAACATCTTGAATATACTGTATGTCGGGAGTGTTCTTTTACCTTGGCACACACAGCCTACATACGGTTCTACATTAATGATAATTTTGAGATATTAAATGACCAACTCGTGGTGTACCGGCTATCATTCTTGGCTGTCGCTCCGGAGGTCCGGGGTCGATTCCCGGCTCTGCCAAGACATTTTAATGGTGGTCCGAGGGCTGGAACATGGCGCACTAACGGTAGTGGTGTAACGGTTCTTTAGTGCCCCATGTTGGTAGCGACAAATGTAATGGTTTCGCTAGCCCACACTGTTGGGAGAGAAATGTAACTGTTTACCTTTGCCTAAGCTATGTTGTTTTAATGGGCGCCAAGACCTCAATGCAATGTTGAAATCTAAATTTGTATTTAACAACGTCTAGCTCTGGCAGAACACATTCAAGACTCTATTCACTCAGATCGTGGTATGATTTGATCATTAACCCAACAAACAATTGTATCAGGAGAAGGAATTGGTCTATATCTAATGCTACCTACTGAAAGCAAAGATTGCATTGTAAAAGAAATGAATTTATTATATAAAACAAGTATAGCAAAATTAATAATAATAATAAGTTTAAAATTTAAATTGGAGCGTTGTGATTTGAATATTACCGATAGAAAATTACGTGAAAACGGAGTCTGATAAATTGATTTTACTCTTATTTCCAAGCTATGAAGTTACTGAAATATGAAATATAAAACAAAGAAAATGAGAGATTGCGTATTTCTGCGTCATGTGCGCTTACCATTGGAAATTGCCAAAGCATCTCCCTCGTTCTTGATGATGCTGTGTGCTTCCCACAGTCTCCTGGACGTCGTCATCTCCGTCGAAATTTGATGATATCCTGGTAGATTATATAATTCTATGGTCCGTACCTCGGACCCAAACTCGCGTAAAACCGCACTGGTTACGTTTTACAAAAGTTAGTCGCTAACTCCACTGAACATCGGAGCGACACGCACTTGCGACCGTACACTGCAAGTTCTACACAGATTGTCCTTAACTCCACCGAACATCGGAGCCACTCGCACGCGCATCCATACTCGTCAAGTATTTCACAGATAGTCCTCGTTTCACGGCGCGTCGAACGATATATCCACACGTTGGCTCCCCCACCATGGTACCGACATCTAGATTACGTCGTCCTCGCTGATTGGCTGTACCCACCGCTAGTTCCCCTCCTCTGGTTTCTTTACACTCGTCGCGCGAGAGGGAGAAGTCGATTTCCGTTTCAACAATTCGCCTTTTCTAGACCTTGCGACCCAAGATTGCGTCATGCTCCTCGACAAGATTCAGCGTGTACTTGAAATCCCAGTGAGTCATCTCTCTCAAATACCCTAACTGACAAAAACTCCGTAAAATTCCGTAATCAGATAATTTTCTATGATATCGTCGTTCGTAATAATTTGCTTGATAGCGTTTTCTAAGACATAGAAAACCTATCTGAATGCTAATAATTTTTATAAAATGCTCCGAAAATACCTTAATAATAATTATAATAAATTAATAATAATAATAAATTAACATGAAAAATTCTCTTGGCTGAACAATTTGCCGCGTAAATAAATATAGAATGGCTTCCTACTGACTTATGCCAGTTGCATAAAACCCCTCGAATAACACGTTACAGTGGGAGCTCATATGACACTCACCTCGTTGATTTTCAACTTCTAATATTTTACGCAACCGCCATCTAGAATGTTTGTAGAGAGAGATTTCTTTTGCCTTAGCCATACAAGGACACATACGGCCTCACACTGTAGCCCCAAGTGCTGAGTTATTTTTATGTTTTATAATTTCAAGATGACGGCTGCGCGAATTATGCACACTCAATATACTCCTCACGTTGGTAACTGATATAAAACTATCTGCATGCTAAGTACAGTTAACATTTATTCATTGGAAAATAAGTTGTGGATTATGATCCTTGCATGGTTTGTACGGCAGCTAATTTGGCTGATCTTGTAATCTGGGCACCAGACGCTTCCCACATCAAGGTTCTTTAAAATGTTTGTAGAGATTCGATAATTAATACAGACGTACTATGATTTTAGCTTTGAACATTTGTGTGGCAGCCATTTAGTTTTCGTTAAGATGGCGACGATATGAAATATTACACTGTGGTGCCCGTTCATTAGTGCTTCCTCTGAACCAAATTCGGTTCAATTCTGTTTCATTGTGTTTGAATTGATAGCGGGGGGGGATTCATTTTTCCCCCTGTAGATCTCAAAAGCCTACTTTGTTTTTTACAAACATCGAAAGTAGGCTGAAGAGAAAACCGGTGACAACAAAAAGGACTTATCAGCCCTGCTAATAACAGTGTAACGGGTTTACTTTGCTCCACGTTGAGCGTACAAGTGTAATGTTTTCTTTAGGCCTCACTGTTGCGTGACAAATTAATGTAATGGTTATGTTGTTTTAATGGGCGCCAAGACCTCAACGCTATGTTGAAATCTAAATTTATATTTAACAACACCTAGCTCTGGTAGAACACCTTCAAGGATCTTTTCACTCAGATCGTGGTATGATTTGATCATTAACCCAACAAACAATTGTATCAGGAGAAGGAATTGGTCTATATCTAATGCTACCTACTTAAAGCAAAGATTGCATGGTTAAAAGAAATGAATTTATTATATAAAACAAGTATTGCAAAATTATTAATAATAATAATAATAATAATAAGTTTGAATTTAAATTGGAGCGTTGCGATTTGAATATTACCGCTAGAAAATTACGTGAAAACGGAGTCTGATAAATTACTGATTTTACTCTTATTCCCAAGCTATGAAGTTACTGAAATACTGAATATAAAACAAAGAGACGAGAGATTATGTAGTTTTGAGTCATTCGCGCTTACCATTGGAAATTGCCGTAGCATTTCCCTCGTACTGGATGTTGTAGGGAGCTTCCCACAGCCTCCTGGTCGTCGTCATCTTTTTCGTTAGTTGATGAGATACTTTTAGATATGATAACTTATGGTCCGAATATCGGAACCAACCACACGTACAACCACACTGGTGAAGTTTTACAAAGATAGTCCCCTTGCCTCCACGGCGCGCAAACCATATATGCACTCGTCGCATCCCCTCTACGGAGCCGTCTTCCAGTCGCCCGGTCTCCTCTGATTGGCTGACCCACCACGCGCTACTTCCCCACCTCCGGGTCATTACACTCAGCGCGGCGATGATGTCGATTACCGGTCCAGGCCATTTCGCCTTTTCTTGAAGCAGCAACCCAGCTTGCGTCATGCTACTCGACAAGATTAAGCCTGTAGCCGAATTCCCCGTGACTTATCTCTCAAAATACCCTAACTGACAAAACTCCGTAAAATTCCGTAATCGTATAATTTTCTATGATAATGTTGTTCGTAATAATTTGCTTGATAGTGTTTTCTATAAAATAGAAAACCTATCTTATTACTTATAATTTTATAAAAAATGCTCCAAGAAATAACTTAATAATAATAATAATTTAATAATAATAATAATTTACATGAAAACTTCTCTTGGCTGAACAATTTGCCGCGTAAATAAATATAGAATGGCTTCCTACTGACTTAAGCCAGTGGCGTAAAATCCCCTCGAAAAACACGTTACAACAGTAATAAATAGAGATCTCTCCGCGTACTTTAATTACAAACTGTTAGAAATAAACCGGTAAATAAATAAGTAATTAATAAGTAAATAAATAATAATTTAATAGATGCGCACAATATGCATTAATTACATACATTTAAGGAATTCACGATTTCTTCCTTGCCTCACATTCTAATATTGTGATGTCTATTGCACTCCTTTCCACAAAGCACAGATGCATGTCTCCTTTGAGTAGTGATTTTGTTTTGTTTTTTGGAACACAGCTGAAAGTGGAAGCCGTGTACAGCTAGTCCAATCACTAAGTAAAATCGTCTTGCGCTATGTTTGGCTTGTAAGGTTATGAGGTTCTTTCCAGCTTTCTGGAGAAAGATAATGAGGACGAGGAAGTCAGCATTGTGCTATTTAAAACAAACCATTAGAGAGACAGACAGACAAACAAACAAACAATGGACGTTCCATTGACAAACACTACCCAAAAAAAACCTGATGTATGAAAGGTGAACGGTGACGGCTGACACCCGCTTGAAGGATGAGGTTATTTATCTAGTTAGTGTATGGCTTTTAGTGCCGGGAGTGTCCGAGGACATGTTCGGCCCGCCAAAGGCTGTAGCTGCTTCAATGCGGACACTCATGGGGTGAGCTACAAGCTCCGTTCAATTTCAAGTAGTTCGAACTTTCGCTACCAGATGTCACTGACACCTAGTGGTGAACGTTGGAACTGAGCGTTTCATCGAAATCTAACCTACAATAAAATTTAGCTTCACACAAGTTTAATTAGTGGAAGATTTGATTAAGTGATGAGTGGAGACGAGAGGGGTGACTGGTCTCCATGGCAACAGCGCGCAGTGTTGCAATGTATGCAGACACAGCAGTGAGCGCATGGCTTGACGCAGTGTTCTACTGTGCCTTTACTCGTCACTGTCATTCGACCGCCAGGCAGGAGGGCTAACTTCCCCCAGTATTTTTGTCTTCCGGCACGCCTCTTTGAATTATAGGAGTCATGATCTGTCTCAGTGGCAACGCAGCATTTCCCCACGTGCTAGCTTTGGCAGACGGGTCAGCGTTCATTATTGGTAATACAGAGTATGGTGCAGCCATCACAATAGCACAGGTTATCCACAGATTCCACAGACATCCAAGTACACAGGGCTACATGACCACTGTCACAAAGGCCCTAAATGAATCAATCATCAACTGAATGTGTCACAAAATATTGAAGTACTGAATGAGTAATGTCCCTCATATCGAAATTAATGCTTTTCAGTCGGTCAACACAATTGTAGGCCTAATGGGAGTTTCCTTGAACCTGAACAAAACTTACAGGAGAGTAATAAATTAATTTATTAATTAATCACGATATTAATTAATTTATTAAATGTAGTTTTTTTCTTTCAGGTTTACGGAAACACCCTTACTATTGGGTACAATCGTGTTGACCGATTAAAAAAGCATTGATGAACGCAAATACGCTTCCAACACGATAATGTTTCTCGCTCACCAGAAAATAATACAGTTTCATAAAACTCCTTTACGGGCGTGGGAATGCACTGGCCACCTGTCACCAAGGCGGACCGGATTCGATTCCCGGTAAAAGCATGCGAGATTTTCGAAGTTAAAAATATCACGTCATATGGTTCGAATTCCACGTAAACATGGAGATCCTGTGGCTCATGAATGCGAGATTAACGGTCACGTAAAACTAAAAGCTTATTAAGCTCTAGCTCACTAGCAAGTAGTTCAACAAACCTGCATGACTGATTAGCATGACTGCACGATAGGGAAGTTTTCTTCATTTATTAAAAATACGGATTATTTTCAACAAAGCAGGATAATCTACGGAGTGGGAACATTTTATTGGCATACCCTGTACTGCCGGGGAGGGAACAAACGGGTTCAAGTCCCAGCGGGTAGCAGCTGTGACGAGAACAGCTGTCGTAACTACGTAGTTTGAGACAGGAGTCTGCAGTATTCTCGAAGGAAAGTTCATTTCGAGGAGTATTTAACAAAGACTATGGGGTTTCCACAAAAATTACAGAATCCACAGAATATATGCGATCAAAGGTTTAGTGCTTCTCAGTCGGTCAACACAGTGTATTAATCTCATGTAATTTATTTCAGGATAAGGGCACAACCCAGCTCTTTTTGAGTACATTCATGTTGACCGACTGAAAAGCACCAAACCTTTGTTTACTTAGGCAACACTGAAAAATGGCTTCAAACCTCACAATATATGCGAACGAAAACCCATGCCTCGTAACAGTAGGCTACCAGTATTAATAATAGTTTTGTACAGTTTACGCCAGTCAGAGTCGTACAGAAGACAGTCTGCAAGTCTCACGCAAGTGCCATTAATGCACGAGTTTTCAGTTGCGTGGAAAGCAACTATCATTTGCACCTCTTATTTGCACATGTCGGAGGTTCGCCACCTGTCCTCTGCATAAGACTGCGCAATCGGCGCTCACCGGCCAAAAAACGTTGGCGTGAACTGTACTTAGGCTGGCAAGTGCCGTCTCGACGCTTGAACTCTCCACTGACAGAAAATCCACAGCCTGCTTCCAGTCTCCGGCCGGGTCAGGAATGGAATGAATGAAGCCCCCATCTAGCGGCGAGGATATGAACTGTGTCGGCTGCCGAGGCCTGACGCACTCCTCTGGGGCAATGATTAAATGAATGACATATGAAATGAAATGATAGTGGAGAGTGCTGGAATGACAGGGAAAACCGGAGTACCCGGAGAAAAGCCTGTCTGCCTCCGTTGTCCAGCACAGATCTCACATGGAGTGACCGGGATTTGAACCACGGACCCAGCGGTGAGAGGCCGGCGTGCTGCCGCCTAAGCCACGGAGGCTGCTCTCCACTGACCAGTAAGAAGTTCAAGTTACTGTAGGATAAGCGTTTCCGTACGCGCGCTAGTTCAAGGCTAGTGGCAGCTGAAACTACAGGGTGACTGCTGGTTACCTAAAGTTATTTTCCATGTTTTTTCACTGTGTTATAATTTTTCCCCGTGCATAATTCAACTTTTTATTAACACATACTTCTACAGGTAAGGATACTATTTATGTTGATATTCAAAAAATAAAACAAAATTTATGTATGGTAAATACTTCTATTTATTATACAGTGGAACGTGGCTAATTCGAACTTCTATAATTCGAAATCTTCTTTAATTCGAATATTTCTCTTGGTCCCAAGCATTTTATATACAATCAATGTTAAAAAAATCGTGGTTAATTCGAATTATATTTCGGATAATTCGAAGTTTTTAGTGTAAAAAGCTGATCCGAGTGCAGCCCAACAGTTGGCTGATCCGAGTGCAGCCCAAGCAACAAACCACATCACAGAACTCAGGCGTTGTTTTTGATTTATTTATTTTTTCTAGTAGAAATGACGTAAGTGGTTCTGTTTTCCGTTCCTTAAATTTGTTAGATTCTTTTGTGATGGCTGCGAGACTTAATTGTAAGAAACAGGTAAAAATCTCAAACTATTTTGAAAAACAGTAGATTTCTCTAAGACTTAACTAGATTGCTGGATTAATACTGTCGTTAAATAGGTGAATAGTACATTTTGGTTTTATTTTTCATTTGAAACTTTAGGGGTTATTCACAATACAGTCTCTATAAAGCACCGTTGTCTGTTGATCTGTTTTGTTGAAAGTAATCATTTTGTAAACGTAATACAATTATTTTCTCTACCCTTTTCAAAGCACTTTCATAATTCGAATGTTTGGATAGTTCGATTTTTTTTACTGGTCCCTTGAGATTCGAATTATCCAAGTTCCACTGTACAACGGAAAGTACGTAACAGTCTCTTACGGCATCCAATATCTTTCACAAATTAAATAACTTAAACGTTTCATTGATCACATTTCAAAATAATCACAATCATTTAGGTATATTTAATCACAGATATTTAGGCGACTTTGAAATAATAAGAACTTCAAACATATTCCATGTTTTTATTTTCATTTCCAGCTCACGTTGCTTTGTGCACAATTCTTACTTCTCTTTATTTACTGCTACTAACACTTCATCCTTTCTCTTCTCTCTCTCTCTCGTACCGACTCAACTGCTCTATTTCCGTTTCCTGTCGTTTTTGCTATTCAATAGCGATTATTTCCGTAGCCCTAGCCCCACAAGCGTACCGAATTATTTCATCATCAATGTTGATGGCATCTTCTCCACCTGCATGCTGAATTCCATTTCCCGCTCTTCTCATCGCTATTAGAGTTTCCTCGTGAATGTTTTCCACTAACATTTCTTTGTTAATGAAATGAAAAAAAAAAAAAAACTCCACAAAGGCGTTACCTTGAGAAAAAGAGGATGATTTAAGAGATCACCATTTGTCCGCGCGCGCGTTCGTGCGCGCGTGTGCGCGTTCGTGCGCGCGTGTGCGTGCGTGCGTCTGCGTGCGTCCCTCTAATAACTTCTAAACGGCTGGAGCGATTTCAATGAAACACGGCAATGTCATAGCACCATTTCGGCCGACCCAGACCTTCAAAATTTTATTTTAAATCTCACAAATCCAACATGGCGGCTGTGCGAAATATTTCACCAGCATTCAATATCTCCGAAACTATTACCGATATCACCCTGAAATTGTGTACGGTGATAAAGGGCACTACTAGAAGTTCACCTACGAGACTTCCAAAAACCTGGTGACTACAAAACCAACATGGCGGCCAAGCGAAGTTGAGACTTTTAAATAGACTTTTCTCGCGATTTAACTATCCAAACGTAATGAAACTTTGTACAGCAAATGTTTATACATATTGTAATGCACTGGCACCTAATTTAGTTCAATCGTTTACATAACCTCAAGATGGCGGCTGTGCAAAATTTTAAAATTAAGTTTTTATTCCATGTGTCGTAATCATGTGATCGAAGTGCAAGTTTGAATAACCTATGCAATAATAATAATAATATCGTATGGCCTCGGGTGCCTGGTGCAAGCTTTGCTATTTGACACCCAGAGGGTAGCTTGCATGTCGAATTTCGTAGTTCCGTGACTATGAAAGTCAAGGAGGTTAGATGTTAGATATCTAATCTCCTTGAACACAATAGCGCTTTCTAGTAGAGAAATGAGGAACTTTGTGCTGGCGGAAACTCCCGAGATTAATTTTGCCATTATGAACTCGGCCTACTGAATTCAAATGGGTTCTTTGACATGCCAACATCGTATGACATGCGTATCGTATTTTTGCCGCCTTTCAAAAATCACTTACCACGGTCAGGGGCGAACCTGCAATCTTGGGGTTAGTAGACCGACACGCTGTCCACTCACCCACCGTGGCAAGCTAACCTATGCAATCATTTTCCTTTAATAGTACATAACTAAGACCTATACATATAACAATCCAACATGTGGACCATCCGAAATATTCAGACTGTTCTCAATATCTACAAATCTTTTACAGCAATAAAACAATGTTTTTATGTTCATAGAGGCTATGAACATAAGTTCACCTATGGGACTTTCAATAAACTGGTGAGCACAAATCCAACAAGGCGGCGACGCGAAGTATAAACATTTTAACGGACGTTTCTCGCGATTTACCCATCCGAGTGCAGTGAAACTTGGTACGGTGAATGTTTATACTAATTTTAATCCACTGGCATCTAAATTTATTTGAATTGTTTTCATAGCCACAAGATGACGGCTGTGCGAAATTTTCAATTTTGTTTTTACTTCTTGTGTCCTTATCATGCGATTGAAGTTTGAATACTACACGTACACAATCTTCATGTAATAGTACATAACTAAAACCTACATGTATAAAAGTCCTACATGGCGACACCCGAAATATTGAGACGGTTGTCAATATCTACGAATCTATTACAGCAATCAAACTGAAATGTTGTATTTTGATAGAGGCAATTAACATAAGTAGGATATATGAAAATAGGCTTTAGTTCTTCAAGGAACTACTTGTTATGATCTGCCACACACCTTATATTCTTCCAAGCCCTTGCACTGTTAAGTATAAAAATTATCCAGGTGAGATTCACTACTATCAAATTGTTCCAAGCTCAGTCTTGTTGACACGGGATATAAAACGACCAAACTGAAGTATGGCTCGATCTGACAAAAGCGTAGTCACATGTTTGCTGGTGATCCTTGCTTTGTGATTTTTCCTGTTATGTGGCTAGTGATAGCTCTCTTGCCGATGTTGCTCAAAGCAATCTGTTTTTTTGCACATGTTACAAAAAAGCATGTTTTGCATTCTTGGGACCTACTCCTAACCAAGGCTGAAAATCCAGTTATTCTGGATTGAATTTCGATGATCCCTCCAGGATCTTCAAAAAATACAAAATGCAAAAGTGTTAATTGTTGAGTGAATTTTAGGTTATGTAAACCATTGTCGTTGCAAGTATTTGTTTTATTAGTCGACTCAGTATAGCCAAGAAATTCCATGTACGTGTATGTCTTCACTCATCGCTTCTTATTTAAAAAAAAAAAAAGATAGGAGCCTTACAGTAGTTGCATATGATGTGTAACATCTGACATGTTATCCTACTGGTATACTACTCCGTTGTCCACCACTGCTAGCTAGTACACTTCCGTTTGATCGATCGAGCGGGCAGTGCATACTTCCGTTGGATCCACCACTGCCAGCTCGATCGTTCCGATCCACTTCCGTCCCCAATTTTCAAAATCACTCCCGATCCACTTCCGTCCCCAATTTTCAAAATCACTCCCACAAAACTATCCAGCAACCGAGCGGAAAGATGTTACACATCAAAAAAACACTTGACAGTCGGCAAATTATTTACATACACAAGTCGACAGTACAGGAAGGATGTCTGGGACATAAGTAAACTCAATTCAGATTTTCCGCCATCTGTTCACTGAATCACGTTGAGAGTCAAATGACAACACGCCAGAGCCGCGGAGAAGAGCTCTTGCCTCTTACTAAGTTAAAGCGGTGTCTAATATTTCAATCGAAGGTAGAGTGCTCGTATAGGTAAGAGCTCTGCGGCTCTAGCATGTTGTAATTGCAGTCAACTTAAATGGAATAAGGTATTTTTTTCTTTTTTCTCGCGAAACTAATTTTTCTGACTTTGGATACCCTGAAAGGCGAACATACGAAAAAAAGAAACAGCAGAACGGTCAAATTACGGTACATAGTTTTAAATCTTAACGATGCATTACTATGCAATAAGCCCAATCATACGTCAAGACTTTTTCATCGTGCCAATTCCCCCTGTATTTTCCCCTGTTTATTCTATGCAATTTAAATTCCATGTGTTTTCCCCGAGTTTTCCAGAAAGCGGTAAACCTGATAAATCATTTACGGTACTTAATTTAATAATTGTATTATTTCTTCTGGATATATTCGCACTTTTCTTGCAAAAGAACGTTGCCTAAATTATTAGGAGTCGGTAATGGCAGCCTTGTGCAAAAAATACTGATGTTACAGTCGTTTTAAAGAGGGAACAGCGACAGCCTTGTATTTAATCAATCAATATCGCACGTCGTTATCCTTTCAAAAACTGTCCGGTTACCTTCCATCAGTGTTGAGTTCAGTATTTTGTTTCGGGATGAATTTAGCCTCCAAGGAAGGAGACAATTACAAGGGCTGAAATTATAATATACAGTATGTACAAATGCATATTTGTACTTCCACACAAATATTAACCTAAAACTAGATCGGAGAGTGATGGCGTAGCGGTCAAGCTGCTCGCAATTCATCAAGGCGGACAGGGTTCGATTCATGCTTAATGCATGGGAGATTCTCTGGGCGAAATGTCACGTGCAGTGGTTCGGATTCCACATAAAACTACAAGTTTTCATCCTTTTCTTTTAATACTAGATCCCGGACCTTTCGTCTCCTGGACTAAGTGCAAACGATGCTATCTTTGGACCGATTGTAATAAATACACTTTACAAGAAATAACATTTCTCAAGGGACACTACTAAAACATGAAATTCATGTTACGTCTTGAAGTTTTTAAAATTAAACTGTTTCTTTGATGAAGACTCAGCAATTTTTCTAGGTTTATACCGTGTCTTGTGTGGGGTTTCGCCTACGATCACCAAGCTGATTCATCAGCGGGCTCTTTTTGTCCGTGCCCGGACAGTCCTTCATACTCAAATGCATGCGTCAGGCACACAGGCATGTTTAGATCTTGCCTGCACTTCCGATTGATACTACAGACTAAACAGGATATCTGACGTTTGTTTTTGGACGGTAGCCGTGAAATCCGCGCATCCATTGTGCTAATCGTTCAACCTCCTCCTTCCCTTCGTTCCTTCTGATCGTGCGTGCATGCTGTTACTGCACATGCTCACAATAAGAAGGCGTCTTGGCTGGTCGGAGAGCTCTACGCAACAAGCAAGCACCGGCCAAAAAACAAACGTCAGACCTGTACTAACGAACCTTGAAAAAGATCCCCCACGCTGAGTATTCAAGTTCTTTGCTCCGTGCTGTCAATTGGCGTAAACAGTCAAATTACTCTAAATTGTTATGTATTTTGTGACATGTGAGTTTAAATATCGTACTAATTTATTATATGTAATCAGAGTTTTGAGTAGTTTTGACAACATTTCAAGAATGATTGTTTTATAACTAGCTTCACCCGGTATCTTTAACGGTTTATCTAGCGTAAGCTTGAAAGGCGCACGGACGGCCAGTCCCAGACGCAATTCAGAAAAGCCGAAGTGAACAGCGAAACTCCGAACACATAGGCTATACTGTTCGGTTCCAAGCTGTGAACATGCGGGGTAGGGTGACGCGGGAGGCAGGAAAAGGAGGGCCTGTCAATAGTCCGCCGTGTTAAGCTGGAATTCCCGTCTATTCCAATACTGCTAACATAGGGAAGTTGCCTAAACCACTGGTGTTGCGAATGAGAGTCCCTGACCATTGTATTTGGTTCTGTTATTGCTCGGCTTCCTATGGCCATAAATGACTGCTTTTCTACAGAAACCTTCCTCGAGAAGTACTTTCCAGAATAGTGAAAACCACATCAAAATCCATCCAGTGGTTCTCAAGATTACCCGTTACATTCAAGAATCGGAGACTATTATATATTATGTAAAGATAACATACTAACCCAACCTTAATAATTTAAGGAGGAGCCGCTACTGGTTTAAGAGCAGCGCGAATTTATGCGTGATAAGCAGAATTAAATTAGTCTGACAGCTTAGACATCCTAATGCCTAATGCCTCAACTGATCGTCTGTTTTTAGTAGGGAGGAGAAGGCGAAGCAAGTGCATATATACTGGGAAGATGCCTTATTGTTCAAGTCTAGGGTATCTACCGCAATCCTCTTAATAAAACTACAGGTAAACGCACCGCTACTGTAACCACAACATCAGTTATCAAATCCCGCACATTTACGTACACGGAGCTGAAAATCACGATGTCCCAAGCTCCGAAATGGAACTAATAATTCTTTCGTCCACTGAGGAGAAAACACTACTCCAAATACGGCTCAAAATTACAGAACAAGCCATTCAGGTGAATTACGGGAAACTTTTACCGAAAGCGAGGCACGTGATGTTTGTCCACATTCCAACCTTCTCTCAAACTACTGCTCAGGTCGACACCCACTCAGACAGACATACCCCAGGAGGCATTCGAAACCAGGTAAGAAAGTGGCTCAATGTCTCAGCAACTTCGGTTTTGTTGTTTCGTTTGACGGGCTTAGGACATCGTGTTCATTTATCCCCATGTACGGGGGTGTGTATAATTTGTCTTATGACCCGTGTTGTGATGCAGCCTGTGTAGTTAGTATGTGCATTTGTGATCAAGGTAAGGATTGGGAAGGAGGTGGCCGTAAATTAGGAACCATCCCGGCCTTCACCTAGAGTGGGAAACCAAGGAAAACCACTTCCAGGATGACTGGGGGTGGAAATAGAATCCACCTCCTCTCAATTTTGCCTCACTAGGCTGAGTGTGCTCTGTTTCAGCCCTAAAGACCAGAAATTTCTTGCCCGAGCCGGGAATCGAACCCGGACCTCCGGGATATCAGCCAAGAATGCCAGCCGCTACACCAGGAGGTGGACACTCAACGACTTGGAACCTCTTATTAAGAACACTGCTGAAACTTTCTTGAATATTTGGCGTCCTATGGCAGAATAATTTATACCTTTGTTCTCTAAATCGTAAAATGACAACTAGGCTATGTTCCATGAAGTACATCGGAATCTATAGCAAGAAATCTGTAACACACCAATGTCAAGAAATACCAGGGCAATACATGGCAATAAACATTACATAATTTTGGAAAGAGACTACAGTACATCATTATTATCATGATCCTTACTCCTGCGACTTATGTTCTAGCTTGATAGATGGGCCTACACGTACAAGTTAGGTATATTCTCAGATGAGAGGAATACTGTACAAATAGTAACCGAGTCGCCGAGCCCGTCTCATAACATGTCAAGCGATGGATACAGATTGCGCAATTTCCTTACTGGCGGGATTTGATGCTCTTGTCACTTCCTCCTCCTTTGTATTTCATAGATACATTGCAGCCTTGTTTTTGTTTTAGGGGTGCCTTACTGTATACCTGGAGCCTGAGCCACTTCTATGCACACCCAAACACACGGGGCTGTTTTCCACCATGTCCCAAGACCCAATTTGTTTTAAATTAATGACTATAGAGCGTCTCAACCTTAAAAGACAGTATGGAATTAAATGTAGTATTTGCCTCTCACTCGCACTCCTATGTTCTGCAATTAGCTTCGTCCTCTTCCACCCCGGCGATGTTGCCATTTCCCAATAATTGAAAGTGACAAATCTAAGAAACTGTGTGCGTGGTCTTACAGAGAATTTTCCGCTCTTTATGATGATGTAAAAATAAAAGCCATAATTAATTAACACATGGCCCAATTTTCACAATTACGATATTTTAGCGCGAATCTATATTTTTGCAGATTTAAAACTTATCACGCCATAGATAATGAACTAATGATCGCAACAGATCCAAGAATTTACTTTTAGACTGCCTGATGTTGGTAGAAGATGCTCTATTTCTCAGGGCAGTAATTATTTTCATAGTAAGAAAGTTATGATGTTTTTTCTTAAATGTTACTTGAAAAATCTGAGATGGTATCACAGGAAAGTTACGTAGCGACAAACTTTTTTGCTATTGACTTTTCGTTGGTGACTAAGCGAGAAGAAATGGTCAATATGTGAAAAAGTTTTTAAACAAACCCGAGCTCGATATCAGATAGCGTTCATAAGTTATCGCACCTATTCCTCCCGCTCAGCGCTGACGCTGGGTAAGTTTGTTTACTCAGGCGCCAGTATCTCCCGACTGATTGTGTGAAGTTAACTGTGAAATGAAGTGGTCCTTGAGTTCTTTATAAATTGTCCGCCTCGTTGCGTACCGTAGTGGCTAGCATTCCTGGCTGTCACCGTGGAGGCCCAGGTTTGAATCCCGGCTCCGCCAAGAAATTAATTCTGGTCTGAGGGCTGGAACGGAGTGTACTCAACTTCATGAGACAAAAATGAGAAGAGGCGGGTTCGATTCCTACCTCAGCCAACCTCTTAAGTGGTTTCCGTGATTCGCCTTTGTTCATCCCGGGAACAACATATTATAATATCATATTCCTGAATAATTGAAAAATATAAATTGTTATAATGTGTGCATTAAACTCGCGCTCTGAGGTTCGGCGTATCATATCTAAATATTGTAGCGTTGTTCGCTGCAAGGTATGAGCTACAGTTATATACAACAAACAAATATTTTGGAAATTTCCCGAGTTTTGCGTAAACGCACGCCTGTATACGAGTTATATTACATCATGTGCCCGCCCGTGCAGAACTTTGTATATGCAGCAGATCTGGCATCAGCGCGCCCCATTTAATGCGTACTGTTTTTAAGGTAGAGACGCACTATAGATTAATGTCGCAGTGCGAGCCATTATATATTGGTAGTTTGTAAAACAAGGTGTCATTAAGAATCTTATTTCTTAAGAAATCTTTCAAGTGATTGTTCAAAATATTTCGACACAGTATTTAAATAAACCCTCCGGCTCCGCGATATTGCCTACCACACTCACAAGGCACGGTACAAGCCAGCCAGATGCCACCCACTGATGTCATTCATCCCAGCCAGCATGACCTTGGCAAGCGCGTCCCATATGCAGCTTAGGAATCCACTCCAAGATTCCAACAGGGGACACGCTCGGAACCTCAGAAATGGCGTTAATATAGATTTCTCCAGGAATGCGTGGAGAGAACTTCTCCGTCTACAGTACATCCTCCAAATGCCGGGAATAGACGCAGGCTATAGGCTACTGTAGTCTGTAGAAAAACCTCCTAGCTTTCGTAGTCTTTTTTGTGTGGATCAGTTGAAATGAAATGATCGTGTGGCCTCCGGAGAGGCCGAGTGCAGGTCTTTCTAGTTGACGCCCGTGGGCGACCTGCGCGTCGCAATTAGGATGAAATGATGATGAAGACGGCACATACACCCAGTCCCCGAGCCACGGGAATTAACCTCAGGAGATTAAAATCCCTGATAACTCGGCCGGGAATCGAACCCGGGGCACTTTGGGCCAAAGCCTAGCGCGCTAACCATTTAGCCACAGAGCCGGACTGTGGATCAGTTAAAAACTAGATTCATTTAGGGTCTGTGCGACACCGTGGGCATGTAGCCCTGTACACTTGGTCGAGTGTGTGATCTGACTGATAACCTGTCATTGTGATGCCTATACTTGTGTATATATTTGTGATACGACTAGGATTTGGGTGGGAGGTGGCCGTGGCCTTAATTTAGGTACTAACCCAGCATTTTCCTCGAGTTGACTGCGAGAGACCACAGAAAACCCCTTATCCGATGGTTGAGGTAGGAACCTGATCCAACTCACCTCAGTTCTGCCTATCGAGGCTGAGTTTTATCCCGTCCCAGCCCTCAGACCAGAATAATGGCACAGCTGGGAATCGAACCCGGACCTCCCCGGTGACGGCCAAGTATACTGGTCACTACGCAATGGGACACATGCTTAAAGAATTCGTCATCTAATTTTGAGTTTGACACCATGATGTAGATCCTGCCATCTGCAACTGTCAAATTCATGAATTTTCTACATAATGGCACGTGCTAATTCCCACCAAAAGCTTTTATACTATCAGTGAAATTCCGTACGAAGACGAGTTCCAGTGGAAAATAGACTTACCACATGATTAACAATAAAAGCGCTGACAAACTGAGTCTTATGAATTTGAATTCTCGCACCACGTGCATATGATCCATTTTATCGCCGGCAATTAAGATGAGAGACAGGTGCAGAAACACTACGGACTGAGAACGCGTGTTAAGACTACTGAACATTGTACAGTATATTCCTTCATTCTTTGTTTACTTCTTTTTATCACACCTCTGTACTAATATGCGGAATAGTATCCTAAAAAGGAAGTGACAAAACCAAAAGTAACAATATTTTTATTTTTGCTTCAGTAAGGCCTGAAAGACAGAGCTGCTACCGTTGCAAAGACACCTGTGCTTGTCGAGGAGATCAAATATACCTCACAAAATTATCGTGGTTTGAGCGTGGCCTTATTGGCGAAAACTGCTAAACGCACCTGCCCGGATAGCAGGAGATTTGGAATATAATTCCGACTGCGATCACGTTTCCAAGCCCTGAAGGGGGGGGGGGGGGGGGGAACACTTCAATGGCTACCGTCAGGACAGTTACTTCTGACGTGAAGCCTACTCTACTTCGGAGCTGTGTCGTGCATTTCAAATTTATATTAAACTATATAGCAGAAGTACCCGTACCTCGAACGGTCTGCGGTAACCAGACATTATCAATTGAGGTAAGTTGCAATGTTTACGGGCTGGTCATTCCTTAATCAGTTTATCACAGCGAAGTATGTTTTCAGGGAATATCACAGACACTGCTAATTTAAAGGCGAATGAATATTAAACTCCCATCCTAAACTCACACGTTTTAAAATTATAATCGAAAGTTTAGTCCACTGTGTTCGGCTATAGAGGTTTCTTAATTAGGGGCTATGACATTGGAAGTTTTATAGCCCCGATGTACTGTGTGTGTGGGGGATGCAAAACCTGTGTTATTGTGGTGGCTTTACTAGTGTATTTGTAAATTGGGGTTAGGATTAGGAAGGAGACGACCGTGGCCTTAAGTTAGGATCAATTCCAGCATATGGCTGGAGTAGAAAGGGGGGGGGGGGGGGGATGAACCATGGAAAACCCACTTCCAGGAGGACTGTGTCATATACGGTAGTGTAGTGTTTTAGATTTCCAAATAATGAACGAATATACTACGAACTGGAAATATCAGATCTGCATGACAGACAGGTTGTGAGGCGTGCTTTGAAGTTAGTCCATGGTTTTCAGGAGAAACTTCGGAGGAAGGGTACTCTCTGGACTATTGAAAGATGATAATTGTTTTTAAGGGGCCTAACAACTGGGTTATCGGCCCATAATGGTCTGGGTGATAGCGATAATGACAATGAAATGGAAACCATAACAAAAATTAAGTGAGACGGAAAATACTTACAAAAAACTCGGATGGAAACTACTCACAAAATGGAGAGCGGTAATACAAAAGGGAATTATAACTAAAATACGCACAAAAGGAATAGATTGAAAAATACGCACAAAATGTAGGTTACGTTCAAAATGCTTACAAAATGCAATTGAATTTGAAAATGCTTCCAAAATGCAATTGAAATTGAAAATGCTTACAAAATGCAATTGAAATTGAAATTGAAAATGCTTCCAAATGTACGGTAGATTCAAACTAACTTACTCGTTTGGATGGACAATAATTACAAAATGAAATTTAGATTGAAAATGCTTGCAAAAAGCGGTTTAGGTTGAAAATACTTACAAAATGCAATTTAAATTCAAAATACTCATTAAAGAAAAGACCTACAAAATGCAACGTAGATGCAAAAAAAAATCGCTTAAGGGAATTTAGATACACGGGAAGACGACAAAAAAAAGTGCGGGAATCTTAAAGACAAATTGATATATAAGGAAAAGAAAACAAGAGGTCTGACCCCTCGAAGAAGGAGGGATCAGGAAAGATGAGACGAGGGCCACTTAAGGCGGGAAAGTGAAGACGACTCAGGCCTCTAATACCTTAATACCGTCGGGGTCGGAAAAGAACAAGAGTTGGCCAAGGGAGGTCGACAGGAAATAAGACTGAGATGAGCCCGGCACAAGTGGAAGCAATGCCGGACTCGGCTGGGGTCCTGTGGTCGCCAACCCACGTCCCACTAGATGTGAGCCCCTGGGGGGGGGACTATTGAAAGAAAGGAGTTACACCGGCAGAAAATGCGTCAATACTGGGCGAAGATCAAGACCCTCCAGTTGAATAAGCGTGGTCGTAAGTATGCCAATTCGAGAGAAGAACGAATATACTGCTATTGTACTGCGAGCCAGCAGTTCTTAAGCACTGGGTCCAAAAGGGGTAGAATTGCAAGTCAGTGTAGCGATTGCTATAAGAGGACATTGGTCCTGAATCAGATTTGTCCATACGGCTATTAACATCAAAAAGTCCATGTAATGTACCAGTATTGGTTATATTTTCATTCAATACTGAAGGATGCCAGTTCTTTCCTAGTCATGTAATTTGAAGGAGATTGGGCCTCTGTTGTCCCACCCCTACGCTTGGGAAAGCTCTCACAAAATAGCCTTCGCATACTGTAGTCAAGGACAAATATTGATTTCGGTTTCGAGTCATTAAATCGATAAAACAGATTGCATTAGAAAGCTGGAAGTTCGGAGATAGAAGGTTCGAATTCGGGAGTGAGCGTTTTTATTACCAGGTTCTTCCACACATTATCCAGGCAACTATAGGAATGGAGCGTTATTTCAGGGCAACGTACCCAAATCCTAGACCCTAGGCCATACGAACACAGGCCATCTGACTATGTGCGCGAGGCTGATGACCAAGATGTCACATGCTCTAAAAACACTAACATGGTAACCTGCTTATGAAATGCCACCTTAAGAAAGGAATTTGCCAGATGCAGCGTGTGGTTATGACAGAGATTGAGCACGAAATGCTAATCACAGCAAAACCAGTACAAAGAAAAGAATGACATACAGTTGTCTTTATATTCGCATCACGCGCAACTATGACAGCTGCGCCAAACTTCACAATGCGTGAAACACACGCTCCTGATTGTAACTCAATCACCACGTCATGTACCAACTATGTTGCAACATGATCAAGGCAGTACCATATTTGGCTTGCCCATCACCGACTGCTATCAACATAGAATGGAATAAAAGTGGGGTAAACGATGCTCAATATGGCTGAGATTGGTGAGGAAAAAAAGAGGGCTGTTATTATTCTAAAAATCTTGCCCACACAGTTATATTGTGCCCTCATATCACGGCTTTAAAAGAGGAAACTTAATTGAGGAGAGAGATTTGAACGCTATCTATGCTGAATCTACTGGGTGTATACCGACGTTAGACTAAACGAATACACTTACGATATTGCACGTTTCTAGGCACGTTTTACTCCAATTTATGTATGTACGGTAGTTACTCCGAAGGCTGGTTACATCCCCAAAAAACAACCACACAAGACACCGCGCTATAATGAGGCGTACTAAGCAAGGTAGGGAGTGCGGGAGTTTGCATTTTTTTTGTTCAAAGAGTCTGTACAGTAATACTGACGCTATGGGTAGTACTTTTCCTAGTATCCAGAGGCACTAGTTGTGTGTGCCCTGCGTAGTGTTACTGAGCACCACTATTTCCATGTTAAGACAGCCATGAATGAGAGAAATTTGTGAAAAAACATTTTAAACATGCCTATGCCAATAGACAAGTGAAAGAATAAATACCGGTACTACACTTTATCGAGGGGTGGCAACAGGAAATACTGTTGATATACAGCCATCAATAATCCCAAATAGGCTATACATATAGTAACTATTCCAGAATCACATTTTCACAAATTAATATATGGCAACTGGAAGCAGCAAGCGGCTTCGGTGGCGTAACTGGTAGCACGCTGAGCTTCTATACCCAAGATCGCGGATTCAAACCCGGCCGAAGTCGTCGGATTTTTTAAGAGCGTTAAAAATCCCTCAGTATGCTTTCCTTCGGAGGGGAAGTAAAGCCGGCGGTCCCATGTCAGATTTATGGCATGTTAAAGAACCTTCCACTAATACACCTCCGTGAAGCTAAATTCTTCTTCTTCTTCTTCAACATTTGAATAACGCTCTTAGGCTCCAACGTTCGTCGCCAGGAGCAGACTGCGGTGGCGTCTAGTAACCAAGGTTTGAACTAGTAGTGGTTGACTGGCGTTTGGCGGCAAAAGTAGTGACTACTTCAATGTCGGCAGTCCTTACTTGAATTAAAAACAGATGTAACACTAATACATCCATCACAATTAACACCCTTTATTAAGACAGATTCTACACACACCCAAAGTACACGGGGCTACATGGACGCGTTGTCTCAGCCCCTAAACTGAGGAACCAACCAACTAACCAACAACTGGAAGCATTCGGCTATTAGGTAGTGTGTTGCAGGTTACAAATAGTAAAAGTAAATTGCATGGAAGGTAGATAAAATGTCTTAACTCGTTCGGTACTAGAATCCACGACCTTCAGCTTTGCATCCAAATGCTCAGGCCACCGAATCAAATGGGGAGATTGGAACATAATATGAGAAACCAGGCAATGATGGCACAATCCCTTAGTGATTGCCCACTGTTTATACAATGCCAATTACTGTAAATACCGCTATGCACTCAACCAGCCCAAGGGATGGCAATAGCCTTCACTCTATCGTTCTCTGCAGTTTAAAATCGCACGATGCTTTCAACAGCATACCTTAGAAGTCTGCAGCGTCGTGTAGAACCCTTTCCCGATTCATCAAACAGCCCCTCCGATCCCCTTAAATATGTTAGCGTCCAGGTAAGCGCAAACTGTTACTCGACAACAGGTTCGAGTACCATCTACTCTTACAAAAAAAAAAAAAAAAACAGGGGGCATTTTCTTCCCACTGTCATGAGCCATTGAAGATACGAGTGCTGGTTGCTGAGGAGGAAACTTATTTTTTAAACGTTAACTTCTGTCATGCTGTCAACATGCCTGGCACTTGCCACGGTGGGTGAGTGGTTATAGTACCGGACTACCAACCCCAAGATTGCAGGTTCGCCCCTGGCCATGGTAAGTGATTTTTGAAGGCGACATAAATCACGATACTCATGTCATACGTTGTTGGCATGTTAAATAACCCATTTGAATTCAGTAGGCCGTGTTCAATGGCAAAATTAATCTCGGGATTTTCCGCCAACAAAAAGTTCCTCCATTCTCTACTTGAAAGTGCAGTGTCAAGGAGTTTAAGATATCTAATCTCCTTGACTTTCATAGCGTTCAGAGGAACGACGAAATTCGACATGCAAGCTACCCTTTGGGTGTCAATTAACAAAGCTTGCACCAGGCACCCGAGGCCATACGATATTATTATTATAACATGCCTGGTTGACAGGTGCAGTTGCGAGGGTAGGATATATAACTCTGCTCCAGTAGTCTTTGTCATCGTTCTCTCCGTGGTAATATAATTCGATTAATGCAGTCAATGGCCATATGCTTTTCTTTTTAGGAAGGGTCAGGGAAGGGATATTGGAAGGAAATCGGCCGTGGACCTATTGAAAGGAACCGTCCGGGCATTTGCCTGGTGGTGAAAATGGGAAACCACGAAACCCCAATTCAGGACGGCCAAGGTGGGATTCGAACCCACGCTCTCCCGATGTCAACGAGGCACGATGTAGCGCGTGGTAATATGAGCTTTTAAGCTTAGCTGTGATGTGGCAATACAATTAGAAATACACTATTCTTAATTCGGCATTATTTTTCCGTTCACAATTCACATAACTTCTGTTGAACACAAGTAGCGCGCACAATGGCACGCACAGACTACATTCGTGTCATCGCTGTGTCCCCCTGCTCGTCGCGCAAGGCTGGCGCAGCCAGTTTAGGGACACTCCTATCTTGAAATACTAATAAGCACAGCATCGAAACACGCATCTTTTGACTGGCAACATATTATATTCTGCTTATTGCAGTGCATTCTTTGAAAAGGTGAATAGCATTTCTTACATTGTTCTTGGATCGCCATGACTCAACAGAAAAGAATAGAGGTTGGATTGCACATGTGCATTTGATTTATTTTTTTCTTCCTTTTTGGTACCGGTATGGGACTGTTATTTTTGATAGTTTCTCTCAAATATTAATATATATTCATTTAGGTTTTGGATCCTACGCATAATAATAATAATAATAATCTGGCACGGCTCCCTCGCTAAGACAGCTGTGCCAGACTTCACAATGCATGAAACACTATCATCCTGATTGTGACGCAATCACCACGGCATGCACGAACTATGTTGCAAATAATAAGGGTAGTACCATATTTGGCTTAACTCAGAACACTCAAAGGCCAACCAACTACGTCGGAATTCGATCCCACAACCTTTCGCACAGCAGTCGAGAACGTTATTGTGGTGATCGCAACAAATCGAGCAACTTATGCTGAGGGGCCAGGAATAGGAAGGAGGCGGCCGTGATGTACGCCGTACAACGATACGTAGTTTCATATGCTACATTCAACAAACTAAGACAAAAACGAAATTAGAGGAGTTTTATTATCCTTTCATAATACAAACAGAAAACCGTGTCATCTCAAATATCCCACCTCCAGAAAACTACGCTGGCACAGGCTTATACGGTGACCCTAGATTGAACAAGGAACGACTCCCACTTCATCCTGACTGTATAATAGCTCTTCGCACCGGAATAGAAAGCGCTACACAAGACATAACGGAAACAATCGAGGGACACGCCTAAATTCACGTTGAATCATAAAGCACCGTTTCTCGTTCCCAGCGCATCAGAATCAACAGAATCACTGGGTCAAAACGAGATAACAGTTTCGGTAACGGAGAAACCGCATTAGTGTCGCTCCATGTACCTAAACACTAGCTATGCCACGGTATGCATTCCATACAAGGTGACATTCACAAAGCGAATCGCATTAGAACAGAAGTCATGCGAATGTAGGCCTACATAATACAGAACTTACCTTTACATAGGTATCTTTTCAGACAAAACACCATTCCTACAGGAACATATTCACTAGAATAAAGCAAAATCGCGATCATAAGACACGGGACAATGCTTGTTACGTGGGATCTGAACAAGTGGTCGTGGCTTTTCACCTCTATCTCAGATGCAAGGGAGGATTATACAGCTTAACAGGACTTTTTTTTAACACACGGCCATGTGACCGCGATGTCGTAGCCCCTAAAATAAGCACACCAAAATCAAAATTGTACCATTAACTCACGCTGCAAATATTTTAAAATGGGTTTGAACCATTCTACAAATCAATATTATCTGAATACGCACCTGTGGAGTAAAAGAGTAGCAGGTAATTCCAACTACCTCGACGTAACTTCAGGGCCTGAAATAAGCAAAGATAACACTATCAGAGGAGAAACTCCCAGGTCACACTTTACAACTATCAGCTAAAAAGTAGGACATGAATTAAGTCATTCCTTTCAGACAATTAACATGAATCACCACACAGTGAACAGCTGTTGTGAAACATCCCGCACTGAATCGCGCAGCACGACCACGGTGGGAGCTCCGGAGATCAGTAGTTCGAATCTTGGCGCTGACAGTAAATCATGAATGTAGTTTTCCCCGTTTTTTTTTTCACACTCCCGTCAGGCAAATGACGGGAAGGTACCTCATTTGAACTCGTGATGCACCTACCCCTATCCTTAACTCTTAATTACAATTAATGCACTACTTTAGTCAGACATCATAAATCTCACACACTCTCTGGTATTAAGGACTGATGACCCAATATGCCCCTAGCTCATACAATGCATTATCGACAACTGTTGTGCAAAATAATTGCACTAACCTGCATTTGAAGATCACATGTTTAAAGTCCACGGTAATCTCTCTGGTACCAAGAACAATATTGTTTATTCCGATTTGAATGTATTTTCACTGTATTTCACCAGGGGCTTGGACATAGTGGCTATCAGCCCGTGTAGCCCGGTGTGTGCAGTAACTGACAGTAACTCATGAATGTAGCTTTACCCGTTTTTTCACACCTGTAATAGATAGGCTAGGATTGGGAAGAGGCAGCCGTGGCCTTAGCATAGGAACCATCCACCCGGCATCTGGAGTTTATTCTTTAGGAGCATTGCGACATCGTGGTCATGCAGTTCCGTGTACATAGATGTGGGTCGAATTTGTCTGATAACCCGCGTCACTGCGATGTCTGAGCCAGTGTGGGCATTTGCATTCGAAGTAGGCCTATGTTAGGTACTGCTCGGGTCCAAGCTCCATGAACCTGAGAGGAATATGAAACGCGGACTAATAAGTGGAGTGATTGTGACGGTCCATGCGTGGTAACGAAACCAAATACATTGGTGGGGGACTCATTCGCAACACCAAAGTGGTTTGAGCAACGGCTCCATGGTACCAGTATTGGAATAGACATTAATTCGAGAAAATACAGCGGGCTGTTGACAGGCGCTTCTCTTCCCGCCAGCCACTTCACCTCATCTCGCAAGTTCAGAGCTTGGACCCGAGCAGTACCATCCCGGCATTTGCCTGTAGTAGAACCACGGACAACCACTTCTATGATTGATATGGGAAACACCTACCAGTTAGTAGGTTTACGTGACGTAATCTTGCAATCGTGAGCCACGTGGAATTAGAATCGCAGTAAGTGATATTTCACTCTAATATCTAACATATATTGGATGGGAATCTGACCCGGTTCGCCTTGGTGAAAGGCAAGCACTTAAGACCATCGCGCCCCCGCTCTCACTGGCGCAAGTGGCAAAACGGTCCTGCGGGTTCGAATCCCGACTATGACATTTTATTGGTCAACAGATACGACCACTCAAAAGAGAGCTTTGTCCTAAAGATATTACATGTCTCAATATTAATAATAATAATAATTATTATTACTTTGTTGGCACAACAAGCGGTCACTAGGGCATGACTGATCCGGTACAATCTTGAGCTGAATACGATATACAACAGCCTGAACATCGTGGCCATAAGGTATTAACATCAATTGGCCTTTGGAGAAAAGGAGCGGTTCGTACTCACGCCACCCTACTCGACGAGCACTAAGGCCGGCAAGCGATCAATAACATTCACTCTCACTGCTCCGACGAGATCGAAATGACTAGACGAACGCCACAGGGGAGGGCTGCGCATATTTTCGTGAATGTTGGCCACGCCCAAATACAGCACGAAACATACTACACACAATACAATAATTTTAGATGGATCACGAAAGAAATTTGGTTATCTGCATTTCATTACTATCATTGTAACTACTGTATTATCATTTTAAGTATTGTAAAGTCTCGATGTATTCAAAAAAATATTTTAACACATATTTAAAGTTTTTAAGAAAAATGTATTAGTTATAGTAGCACATTGATTTTTTAACATTTCTAAATTTTAAGAATACCTTAAAATATAATTTATAATAAACACCGGTAAGTTTTATAAGTTTATATGAATACTGTCCTCGCAATTACAAACCACTTTTCTCACTTTTAAAATAATATGTATACTGAAGTAGACCACTATGTGGTTGAAACCAGTGCATCATTAAAGAACTTCTAGTCTGAATTTATCGACTTTTGGTGGATAACTACTGATACTATTGTGTATTATTATATTTGTCAATAAGGACCAATCCAATAATATGATCCATTTCATATCAAAACAAATATTTACGAACTATGTCGATTGTTGAGGCGCTGTGGACTAGAAAGAGAGATAGTGTAATACAGTAGGCTACACTAACTTGGGCCCAAGTTATTTATTTATATAAAAAGTGTTAGTTATTTAAATATCAGCAAGTCTATGCTTTTAAATACGAAAGCGCGATCAAGTCCACGGCTACATGGTAAACAAATTACAAACATGAACCAGTAGACTAACATGACTGGATGAGGAAAAATCAATTAATCGAAAAGCCTATGCATCATTTCAAACTGCCAGTTTGTTTTGTACAGAAAACTTGAAAATTGAATATCAGGATGTCATTGAAGGAACCCAAATATAGGGAGGTGTATGCCAGGTGGGCTAAACGTTTGGTTATTTTGGCGTTTCTTTTTTTAAATTTGTTTGGTGGTTTCCGGCCAGAATATTTTGTTGAATACTGTCAACGCCACCGGTATTTCTGGACAAAGAATGTGCGACCATTGATAACTTGCTGTAGATCCCAATGTTATTAACTACCTTATCCTTCGCGGAACGTCGCGTTAGTGTTATGTATTCCACTATTAGTGATTTATGGGGTAGGATAGTCTTCCAAACGGCTGTCCTACATTTTTCTGTGCTTTCTTTCTTTCTTTCTTTCTTTTCATCAGTGATGGCGATATGACCTATATTTTGTTCTCAATGCGCGTTCCTGTCCTACAGGGCCTTTATATGCGAGGACCGCCACGCGAGAGCAATGGCAAGGGATAAACGCTTGGTGAGCGATGCAGCCAAGGCGGTCTTACAGCAACGGCGCTGCCGGCCAGTGCTGGGCCGACGTACACAACAGCCGAGTGGAAAATCCCCGCGTGACTGTCCCCAACATTTAAACATATGTCCTGTATATGAAACCGTAAAAAACGGGTTATCAAAGCTAGGCTAGTCATCAATACAGTACTGAATAAACTGGGGCTCCCGATAACTTCCAAACTGACTGACAATACATCGACGGAGATGCAGATTCAAAACATTTTACACTAACAAACTGCAGGATACTGTACCCATCCTCTGGCACTACTGAATGTCAGGATGAAGTACGCAATGCTAAGTGGTTGGCGAGCATTCCAGGCAGCACTTGAGGCAGGTTGAGTACACATGAAGAGACGTGCCAACGACTATCCCACGCCCTACTACTGGGTGGCCAAGCAGTACTTTCAGCAACATGCAGTTAAGTAACGACTGTACTCAAGACTAATAAAACTTGCAAAATCCTTCCGAAATCCAATAATACAATAAGAACTTACACTGCTATGTTCAAAGGCCACATCATGTAATCTCATAAGTAGGGATAAGCTGAACACAAGTAGGGATAAGCTGAACACAAGTATAAGAGAGGGCCATAAACCCCCAACCTCGCTACTGACCAAAATATAAAATAAAGAATACGCCTATAATTATAGTCTAACCTCACATGTCAGTCCCGTTTCCACATTTTGGCCTAATGCATTACTTACAGGCGACAAGCTTTCTGCATTGAATCTGAACAAAGTTACACATTAACTATTTACTAACTTCTTCCATTTCACTCGTTGGTCTACACATATCCAATTATTTTTATTGTGACGTTAGTTGTGTTAACGGGCGGGACCGCAATGTCAACTGCTGGTAGCCTACTTCAGAAATGATCTCACCAGTACGTCGCCAAAGTGAAACTGAAGTAAAAAAAAGAAACCTGATCCCGCTGGGATTTCTGACCTTTATATCCAAGATCGCTCCAAATTTGGTTTTACGGTTAAATCTCGGTCCCCACCACCCAAAGTGCCTAAGTATCGGAAACCCCTCTCACAGGAAAGGAGGACTAAAAATATCATCCAGGCTCAAGAGAGAATGGGAACGAAAGAGAGCATCCATACTCTGATTTACCAACAATGAACGGTGACAGCTGTCAAAGCTAGCATGTGGGGAAATGCTGCGATGCCACTGAGGCAGATCATGACTCATAACATTCCAAGAGGCTTGCAGGAAGAAAAATACTGCTCGGGTCTAAGCTGCGTGAACCTGAGAGGAATGTGGATCGCGGACTATGAGAAGTGATAGTGACTAGTGATGAGTGATTAGGTTGCCCGGTCCATGCGTAGTTGGAGAACCAAATACATTAGCCGGCGACTCACTCACCCATTCGCAACACCAGTGATTTGAGCAACGACCCTATGTTAGCAGTATTGGAATATACATTATTACCAGATACCACGGCGGGCTGTTGACAGGCCCTTCTCTTCTCGCCTAACCCTTTCCTGCCCCCTTACACTCACCCCGCAAGTTCACAGAGCTTAGACCCGAGCAGTGAAGTTAGCCCCCCTGACTGGCGGTCTAATGACCGTGACGAGTGAAGGTACAGTAGAACACGTAAGAGTCAAACCATGTGCTCCTTGCTGCTGTGTCTGCATACATTGCAACACTGCTCGCTGTTGTCATAGAGACCGTTACCCCTTTCCTCGCCCTTCAAGCGAATGGCAGCTTTCGCCGTTCATCTTTTGTAAATCAGATCGCCGTTCATCTTTTGTAAATCAGAGTGTAGTAATAAGCGCTCCTTAGTGGGCTTAAATCAATAAAATAGAAAATGGTAAGAGGTTGAAATCCGGATACACCGAATCTACAGCACTGCGACTGTAGATGGAATACAAACATTTTTCAGTCCTGTCGACGTGTTCTAAAAGAGTTTTATGTGCAGCATTAGGATTATTGTTCCCGCTATAACACGGGCGGCCTGATACATAGGAACGAAAACGATGTCTCGGAGATGAGTAACATAAGGCGTTGACAGTATGAGTGACAACGGGCTGCCCACTCGACAAGCGTAAAGGAACTAACCTCCCTTAGGGAGGAAACTCCGTTTAAAGGAAAAACCATCCACTAAATCACTTTTCCTTACCTTTTTTTTTTTAAGGAATACCACACCTGCAGATGGACTCTTAAGACTTAATTCAGCAAAACGGGTAAAACCTACACAACAATAATACGAGGTATGGTAGGGAATTCTAGCAAATTCAGAATTTCGATAGCCTGTTCCACAACGCGGATGAGTTGGAAGAAGAGTGAAGGGTTCAATACTCTCATCTCACAATGGTTCAAATTAAATCTCTCAAGAGCGCGGCCTTGGGAGGGAATGGAATTCCTGGTCTCGTGTCAGAGGAAGGCAACGGATGAAGACGCCCTTGACCAAACCCGGATTGTCTATTCTATGCAAATGAACTCCACAAAGTGAGGAACCCATCAACCACAAAAATAACCTAGGTAAATGTACAGTACATGTCTGCTTAGTTAAACTAGGCATAATTTATGACGGTATATTTATAAGTAGTGCAAATGAAGGTGGTGTTCTTTTGTTTTTCCATAATTTAACAGACAATTCAACTGGACCAATGCCTTGACTTCAAACTTCCCGAATCCAAAATAAAAATTAAGTAAAGGTAAATAAAAAATTAGTTTTATGTCACCATTAATCGAACCCGGTCCTCCATGGTCCTAAGCACAGGTAACTCACAATAACTAAGCTAACGAAAATTAGTTTATAAGGAATGTAATAGTAAAAGCCTTTGAAAATAACCACATGCATTAGAGCATTTATTATCATTAAACAGGCATATTGAAGTGTTGGGTTTGTGCATTGACAATGACAGGAATCTTTAGCATTCGTCGAGGCCGCGATTCTTTAAGAGGGCCGTTGAATTCGCCACACTCGACATATCAGCTATAAGAGTTCTAGCTTTCGGCACATCCTATTCGCAGCCCGCATCCTCATGACATCATGCATACTTCTGACATCAGCTTGTCGAGGCCGTCAAGCCGGCTACGCGGGAGAGATGGCGGGAAAAGTCTAATCTCTTATACCAAACATTACCAAGTGCCTTTCTAAAATGGTCTAAAGTGTCCATTTAACGAACGTCCAGGCCAAAAAGCTATGATTCCCCGAAGTTGAGAAACACGCTAAATCTATACAAAGCGCTAAAATCATTAGCACAGCTCTTTACGCTGACCAAAAAAATCATCGTATACAAGAACAGTGAAAACAAATACCGGTACGGAAACAACAAGAGGATTCTTTTATTTAAAAAAAAAAATTGAACCGAAAAGTGAGAAAACCATAAGGCGGCTACACACGTTACGATAAAACTGTGCGATTTAACTGCACCGACCGAACTGCCGAGATTTATCTCACGTATTCCAAAGAAAGTGGGAGCTGACAGATGTGAAGATTACCGTACAATCAGCTTGATTACTCATGCTTCAAAGATCCTGTCTAGAATAATTTACAAGAGGATTGAAAGCCAGATAGAAACGGAGTTGGGTGAAGACCAGTTTGGTTTCAGGAGAAATGTAGGAACAAGGGAAGCTGTACTAAGTCTTAGGCTGATTTTGGAAGGTAGAATAAGGAAAGATAAGAGAACGTTCATGGCTTTTGTAGACTTAGAAAAGGCTTTTGATAACGTTGATTGGACTAAATTGTTTGACATTTTGAAATCGATTGGAATAAAGAAAATCATCGTATACAAGAACAGTGAAAACAAATACCGGTACGGAAACAACAAGAGGATTCTTTTATTTAAAAAAAAAAAATTGAACCGAAAAGTGAGAAAACCATAAGGCGGCTACACACGTTACGATAAAACTGTGCGATTTAACTGCACCGACCGAACTGCCGAGATTTATCTCACGTATTCCAAAGAAAGTGGGAGCTGACAGATGTGAAGATTACCGTACAATCAGCTTGATTACTCATGCTTCAAAGATCCTGTCTAGAATAATTTACAAGAGGATTGAAAGCCAGATAGAAACGGAGTTGGGTGAAGACCAGTTTGGTTTCAGGAGAAATGTAGGAACAAGGGAAGCTGTACTAAGTCTTAGGCTGATTTTGGAAGGTAGAATAAGGAAAGATAAGAGAACGTTCATGGCTTTTGTAGACTTAGAAAAGGCTTTTGATAACGTTGATTGGACTAAATTGTTTGACATTTTGAAATCGATTGGAATAAAGTACAGGGATAGGAGGGTGATATACAATCTATACAGAAACCAGACAGCAGTCATTCGAGCTGAAGGACATGAGAGAGAAGCAGGTATTCAGAAAGGTGTAAGACAAGGCTGCAACTTATCACCCATACTTTTCAATCTTCACATTGAACAAGCGATGAAGGAAATTTAGAGAAAAATTTAAAGTGGGAGTGAAGATTCAAGGAGAAATAATTTCAACTCAGATTTGCTGATTACATCGTCATCTTAGCCGACAAGCCTGAGGATTTGAATGGTATGGACTCCGTCTTAGGGAAAGAATTCATGATGAAAATTTATAAATGTAAAACAAAAATACTGGAATGCAGCCGAAATAAATCAGAAACCTCTATGGAGATCAAATTGACAGGTGAAAAGCTGAAGGAAGTAGGAGACTTCTGTTACTTAGGAAGCAGAATAACCAGTGATGGACGAAGCAAAGAGGATATAAAAAGTAGGTTGGCTCAGGCAAAGAAAGCATCTCTACAAAAAAGGAATCTGCTGACATCGAATATAGATTTAGGTATTAGGAAGTCATTTTTGAAAGCCTTTGTCTGGAGCGTGGCGCTCTATGGAAGTGAAACTTGGACCATTGGTGCAGCAGAAAAGAGGAGAATTGAAGAATTTGAAATGTGGTGTTACAGGAGAATGATGAAGATCAGATGGATAGATAGGGTTACAAACAAAGAGGTATTAAGACGAGTGGGAGAGGAGAGATGTTTCTGGCGACTGCTAATGAAGAGAAGCGATAGGTTGGTAGGACACATACTAAGACACCCAGGAATAGCGAGCTTACTTATGGAAGGAAGGATCGAGGACAAGAACTGTAGGGGTAGACCAAGGTTAGAATATGTTAAACAGATTGCCTCCGATGTAGGGTGTGGTAGCTATGAAGAGATGAAACGATTAGCTCAGGACAGGGAGGTATGGAGAGCTGCATCAAACCAGTCAAAAGACTGAAGACTCAAACAATGTGGAGGATAAATCGTTGCAGTTATTTAGGCTTTCACAGTTTATCGGAGCAAGTTGAATTTTCTAACCGATAAAACTGTGTCGATTGAGTTTGCACAATTGTATCGTAACGTGTGGACGGTGGTAACTGCCGATTACTCAGTTCAAGCAACAGACTCTTATTTATGTGGACAAAACATGGCGGCGATAAATGCCCATCTATTAGCTAAGATCATGTCATCGGACTTGTTACACTTCGTTACAAATGAGCGATAGTTTATCCCAACTTTCGTCAAACGAACCTAATATTGTATCCCAGCAACGAACGTTAACGAACAATATATCTGGCTTCGACATACGCCATTTTCACAGTTTCGATACCTGCATTAAGGTCTGAGTATTTGTTCAAGTGAGTCACTCGATGAGATAGTGCGTGCTACAATTTATTGTGATTTGCAACATGTCTCAGGAAGACCAAAGCGGATATCGTGAGCAATTGAAAGCTTTCATTGAATACTACAGAAATGAATCTCGTCTCTGGCAGACGAAATCTAAATATTACGACGATCGGAACACAAAAGACGCCGCCTACAATAAGTTGATTGAGAAATATAAATCCATTGACTGCAAAGCCAACAGAGAAGTAGTAGTAGTAGTCAAAAAGATTAAAAATCTTAGAAGTACCTACAAAAAGGAGTTAAACAAAGTTAAACAATCTAAAATAACGGGAACAGGTGCTGACGAGATATACACTCCGCGTTTGTGGTACTTTCATCTATTGCAATTCTTGTATGAGCAAGAGACTCCAAGAACTTCCACATCTAACATGAGCGACGATGAAAATGAGGTAAGCCATTATTTGACACACATACACAGTATTTATTAGTATAATTTCTATAAATATATAATTCTTTTATGAGAATTCCCATGCTGTTAGAGCTACATGGCGATGCAACTTTGTGTAACAATACTGAATGTTCATAAGGATCAATCACTGTATGAAATTGTCTTGCCATGGGACTTTTCCTTCGTTTACAAAATAGCTCATGAATTCATCTCGTATTTCTTTTGCCGTTCTGGGGGAATCGCCTAGGTTGAGTTCTTTGTAAAGGCTCCATTGTTGAATCTGTTGTTGAAAGATCCACTGTGACCATACCTTCTATATGTCCACGATCGGAACATTCTGTTGGGGCATAATAATTAGGCAAAGAGGACATTAGGTAATTGTGCAAAGCGCAGCTTGTCATACTGATTCAATACTGTTTGGCACTAGATTTATTTGAGTCTTAAAAATTCTGAATCTAGCTGCAAGTATGCCAAACCCATTTTCAACTATTCGACGTGCTCTTGACGACCGGTAATTATAAACTTTCTTCATCTTACTTCCCAAAACAGCTCGTCTAAATGGTTTCATAATGCCTTTTCTCAAAGGAAAATAGTCATCTGCAACGAACACATAGGGGAGTATTCGCGAACTATTGTTCACTTTTTCTTCCAAAGGAATATGTAACGCGTCATTTTCTAGCTTTTCATAGAATTTTGTATTCCGGAAAACACCTCCATCGGAAACGCTTCCATTTGTTCCAAAATCGCACAAAATAAATCTATATCTTGCATCAACGATGGCCATCAGTACCATACTAAACTCCTGCTTGTAATTATAAAAAACTGAACCACTATTTCTCGAAGGTATGATATCTGTGTGTTTACCGTCCAGAGCTCCCCGACAGTGCGGAAAGTTCCATTTGCATTCAAATGCATTCGCTATTGTTTTCCATTCCTCTTCTGTACGTGGCAACTGAAACAAAAGTATAAATAGACTGCATATTGCACATACGACATCTCTAATAATGAATCACTTTATAGGAGTTGCCAACTAAAACACAGCACAAGTCACCACAATCCAGCAACACCGACCCAGACTTGACAACTATCCAGCAACGCCGACAGACCAGCCACAACAACGCAGCAATATCCAATCTTAAGACGAACGATATAAAACGACACCAACTCGTCGACCCAGACCTATAAAAAGGTCGAATACATTGACCGACGAGGTACTCAAAACTGTAAATGATAATTTTAAACGCCCTAAAATTGACGATCGTTTCGATGTCTTTGGCAAACATATAGGTATGAAATTAAGAGAGTTACCTAAACAGCAAAGAATAATCGCCGAGAAAATCATCAAACAAACTTTATACTTGGCTGAAATGGACTGCTGAACTATCTCACACACTGTGAGAAGCTCTAATTTTAAGAACACTACTTTCTCGTCTCATCACTCTCAGCCATACACCCAAATGCAAACTCCATACACACCACAGACACAAGTTCTAACTCAATTCCAGCCACTCCAGTCAACCTCAAAATGCCAATTTCAACCTCAGCCATTTGAAAATTCAGATGCTTCCTATGTGAGCACATTTAGTGACGAGTGAAGAAATTAACAATGACACGAATGTACAAGTGAAGGAAACATTTGTCTTCATACAAATATGTTTATGATTAATATTATGATTATTATTATTCAAGATTTTCATTTCATGTTTCTATGTTTGTAGCCTAATTTCAAGTGAGTCCTGTTCACACGTGTTCCAGATATATTTTAGTAGCCTATTTTGTATTTGTTCATTTAAGAAATTAAAAATATATTTCTAAATTTAAAGAAATGTATTTATGTCTTACCTTCAAATATTCGCATCGTCAAGTTTGATAAAATGCATTACAGGTTTCAGGAATAATATAACTGAGAGCCTGTGGCGATATTCTTGTAGAGTATTTCAGATCTTCGTATGACCGACCTGTCGCTAAATATCGTAACGTAGCAGACAATCTCTCATGAGGAGTTATAGCTTGTCTCATCACAGTACCCTCTTTCTTTATAAATGGAGTAACCAATGATAGAAGGTGTAGGTAAGTCTCCTCATCCATTTGTAAATAATTGTGCCAAATTTTGGTTCGAAGCGTAACTCATTTAATAAATTTACGCTTGAATATTGCTTTCTCTGCAGAAGCCAATCTTTAGACCACACACTGCGTGTCTTCCTTTTGCTTTTTTCATTATACACAAACATAGGCCCAACACCGCTGGTACGTCGTCGTCGTCCGTCGATGACATGTTGCCATGACTATCTGATGAGAACTGTTGATCGACGCAGTTATCTGTACCGTGTGGATGCTATTGGGCTTTCAGTTTTACTGCGCAGTTCATCGTTGCAGTTAAATCGCACAGTTTTATCGTAACGTGTGTAGCCGCCTTTTAAAAGAGGGATACGAGAGCAAAGAAGTACTGTAGGTCACAACAAGGAAGCCAGGGATCCTTTAGCACTGTCATGTTCTCGTATATCCTATAGTACCGGTACCTCTCTATCTTTCGATTGTACGTCACGGAGCTTCGGACCTTATATTCCCTTTTCATATGGAATCCGAACCACTGGACACGACTCTTCTCACTATAAAAATCACGAACACTTAACTCGGTACCGAAATAGTACGCCTTGATATGGGCAAGCAGCTTTAGCTTTGCCGTTCCACATTTTTTGAAAATTATATTTTATCTAAATTAACTCAACGTATTTTAAACAGGAAACCCTCGTCTCCCTCAACTAGCTTCTGCTGGAACAACACGATATTCGCTTTCAATATAAGAGTGTCAGCGGACGAGGTGGGAACCATTCTGTTTACTTGGGTCAGGCCGTCAGTCTGCACGATTGACAGGTACTGTCACGCGGGTAGGATATGACTCTGCTCCAGTAGTCTTGCCATCGTCTTCTCCGAGGTGAGATGTACAGTACTCCTGTTACGCGATGTTACAATCGTTTTGAACTCCTGTAGATATCTCCAGTTTCATAGCACAAAATCCAGTGTTAGTTATGAAAATATGCCAGCCAGTGAGCTACCCAGAGCCTGGATGCCAATGCCAACATTCAAGTGACAGACTTCCGAGTAGAGTAGAAAAGCGCCCACTTGCCAAGCCGGAACGGGTCGACTATTCAGTAAATAAATACGCGTGGTCTCCGGTGAGGTCTGCGAGAATCTTTCTAGATGAACTCCATTGGAACTCAGTTTACCTACCAGTCTTTGAACCTTTCCCCAAACATAGTGATTAAGAAAAGACTGAAATTTTGAGTAAATACTGGGATGTTATTAGTTACTATACTATCGCCAGATCTGCAAAAGCTAAGCAGTTAGCTTATTGATCAGGTAATTAGCATTCTGTAAACATACCCTAAGACCAGTAGTCTACCGTACTTCATTTCATCTACAGAGTCTTCTTGGGAATTTGTAAGCAAATTCTAACCGAGAGGCAGGACAAATCTAGAGGAGCAATGGAAGACTTAGCAGCATATGCTGGTGTTTCCAAGAAGAGTCGAGTCTCAGTCTGGTTTCTCCAACAGTTCCGCTCACCACAGCAGCAGCTGGGAAGCCATGTCGCTTCCGGTAGCTGCCGCCTCAAGCTTCCTGCCACATCACTACAGGACACTGACCTTGGTATTCGACAGTCTCACAATTAAAAATCCAGCCTTCCAAGGAAATTCAATTAATCGTTGGTCATTTCTGAGCTTATCCGCGGTCTGAACACATTTAACAAACAAAATAATTGTCGTTTCATTTGAGGGGCTTTGACATCGTCATTTAGTCCCGTGTGCTGAATTTTGTCTGTTAACCAGTGTTATTGTGACGGGATATAAGTTAGGAACCATTCCGGCATTCACCTGCAGTAGAAGCAGGAAACCACTTCCAGGATGGCTGAGGTGCCTCATGAGACAGTGGACCCCGTTCCAGCTTTCAGACCAGAACTAAATTTCCTGGGAGAGCCGGGAATCCAACCTGGAACTCCGGGGCGACAGCAAACAACGCTAGCCGCTACTCAAGGCAGTGGGCATTGCTAGTTTAGAGGAGTTTCTCGCAATTCACTATCTTCACGGATACCATATAACACTAATGAGAAATAAAGGCTTAAAAAATTTAAAGGGAATAGAGGAACAAATGTGGTAAAAATCCCTAAATATTTGTCAAAATGATCGCAACCAAACGTCAAACCTGTAATTTTTAGGTGGCAGAAAAGAGTAAACAAGAGAGGCCTAACGTGTGGGATAGGGTGTACCCAGCGTCATTTCACCGTGGACAGTGTTAGTGATAGTAGCTACACAAGAGTGGATATCCAGCTAAGGTCTTTAGTCCATTCCAAGTTACAAACACCAAACTGATCATTTACTAATCATTACAGATTGTCACAGCAGACAAGCAAATGTGCAGGTCAATAACCACCGCCAACATCTTAAACATCACACAAAACCAACAATCTTCACAAGTTGCACATGCTTATAATAAGTGTACATATTGTAATAGTACATTATGCAACGAGCCTATAATGGCAAATAAGACACGAGTATGTTTATAAAACAAGCGTTAGCGAGTTTTAAAATTTCCATACGAGCGTCTTAATTACCATTATAGGCGAGTTGCATACGACTGTATGTTCGACGATAATCATTTTAACTACTTTATGTTCGAACATAAATATTCATGTGTAAGGGATCGGATGACAGCTTGACGATTGAAACTTCAGTCATCCAAGTGAATGTATTAATATCATGCAATTTCTGTTAGGGCATAACACCCCCATACAATTGGGTACAATCTTGTTGACCAACCGAAAAGGATTATGTAATTATGTAAATTAAAATATATCAAATTTCGACTACGAGTATACGAGTATAACAAATATTAAAGCAAGGCGTCACAGAAACTGCGAGAGGCAGTGATATACTTTAAATGAGACCGCAATGATTAATAAAGTGCCCCCCCCCCCAGTTTTAAAGGGTTTGTATGACGACGTATGATAAACGCTAAGGGAAGGGAATCTCCTTTGATGGCCTCCGCAACAACCTTCAAATAAAAGGCTCTTTCTCCCCCCCCCCCCCCCCCCCAGAACTCTTCCGCATCACTGTTGACAAATACAATGGCTCTTAAATTTACGATCCGACAAAGACAAGAAAGGCCGAACAAAACCAGCCACTTTACACCCAAGCTGCTGGGAAAATGACAATACGCAGTTATTGAAGTCTGCACAATTAAACCGTAGGATACAAATCCAGTCTCAGGCGTGAACGACCCAATAACTAGTTTTACAGCCGATAGAACTTCTTGACATATATGTAAAACACGATGCCAACCCCTTACTACGCCCGAGAGGGGCCAGACGAAATTTCTTGATATGAGAACCAGCGCCATATGGCCTAAAACCAAGTGGGACGTGCCACACGTTCCCCATAATCCGTAGGCTATTAGCTGCGGGGGAGACCTCGCTCGGTTTTTGCATCAGTTTTTAGCCTATTTTTATTTATGAAACAAGTAGTTCCGTGAAGAACTATAAAGCCTATTTTCTCATATCCTACTTCAGTTAATTGCCTCTTTCAACACAACCTTTCAGTTTGATTGCTGTAATAGATTCGTAGATATTGAGAACCGTCTAAATATTTTGGATGGTCACCATGTTGGATTTTATACAGGCCTTACAGTTATGTACTACATTACATTTATATTACACAAACATACATACGGACAAAAGGTGAACTCTTATGACTATTTTTGTCAAAAATTAAAATAGGCCTATTTTTGTCAAAAATGAAAATAGACTAAAAATAAGCCTCAATCTTTCAAAAATGAAGATAGGCCAAAAAAGCTTCAATTTTTCAAAAATTAAAATTGGCTTAAAAAAGCCTCAATTTTTCAAAAATTAAAATTGGCTAAAAATAAGCCTCTTTTAAGAAAAATGAAAATAGGCTTACGAGATCACCTTTTGTCACTGTCTTGTCTTCCCTCTCCCCTCCCCCTAATAAATTCTAAACTGATGGAGCGATTTCAATGAAACTCGGCAAGTCCATAGTACTATTTTGTCCAACCCCGACCGTGCCCTTCCAATTTTATTACATATCGCCAATCCAACGTATATCTCAGGAACTATGACTATCACCCTGACATTTTGTATGGTGATAAAGGGCATTACTAGAAGTTCGCCTATGTAACTTTTAAAAACCTCGCGTCTACGTTTGAATAATGAACCTACGCAATAATCTCCATAATAGTGCATACCTATGGCCTACATTTATTAAAATCCAACATGGCGAAATTCCGAAATATTCAGACTGTTCTCAATATCTACTAATATAGGACAGCAATCAAACTGAAATTTTGTATGTTGATAAAGGCTATTAATACACATTCACCTACGGGACTTTCAATAACCTGGTGGGCACAAATACAACATGGCGGCGACGCGAAATTTAAATAATTAAATAGAAGTTTCTCGCGAGTTAACCACCCGAGCGCAGTGAAACTTGGTACGGTAAATGCTAATACAAATTTTAATCCAGTGACATCTTATTTGAATTGCTTTCATAACCACAAGATGGTGGCTGTGCAACATTTCAATATCTCTATCTTTTTCTTGTGTCCTAAACATGCGATTGAAGTTTGAATCACGCCTATGCAATAATGTTCATGTAATGGTACATAACTATGGCCTACATAATTATATAAAAATCCAACATGGCGACCAACCGAAATATTGAGACGGGTCTCAACATCTACGAATCTATTACAGCAATCGCTGAAATCTTGCATGTTGATAAAGGCAATTAACTTAAGTAGGATATATGAAAATAGGCTATTTAGTTCATCACGGAACTACTTGTTATTTGTGAAAGCATGATCATATAGAACTGAACACTGTTCTCGTGTAAATCTGGAGGAGTAGCTTCCCTGTCAGTGACTAATAAACGGCCTAAAGATGTTCCAGTGAGGGTCATACGTCTAACGCTTCCAGGCAACTTTTAACCAGTTTCTTTGGTGACCGAATAATCTCAAAAAAAGTGCCCCATCCCCGATCAACTGATCTAATCTCGCTGGTCTTTCTTATGTATGCAATTCCGGATTGTATATAAATACCTCCCGAAGTTGCACACGTGTTGCATTATTTGTTCAAATGCCATGACTTCATTAAAATGGTTCAGTTTTATATGGATCGCTCTATATTAGGGTTAAGGATTGGAGTAGATGTCTCAGGACTTGATAAACTAACATCGCGCATTTGCCTGTGTGGAAAAACCCGAAGGGAGAATCACATTCAGCATCTCCGAACGTCAACTAGGTATATCCAGTTCACACGAATCTATACATCGTTAATAAAATAGACCATAACAAAACCTATAGGCATAATGCAATACCTAATCGAAGAACACTCTTCATTCCATCAGCATACTCCACTACACAATCATGATCTTATGTGTCATAAGACTTAGTAAGTTATTACAGCTAGAAATGACGATCAAGAAGGCAAAAATCTGTTTTGACAGCAGAATGATTTTAGAAAAATAGTTTTGAAGTTATTTTCTTCCGTAAGCACTTCCTTGCGGTGTATGCCAATTCAATACAAGCAGTATATAGCCTACATCCCAGTTTATCCATACATTAATTATTCAAGTTGCCAGAAAAATATCGGAATCTCTTTGCATGGATGCTAAAGAAGAAGTTAGGAAAAAAAAAAGGACATCACAATCCTAGGCATCCGAGACGTACATGGACGTTTGCTTTAGACTAATGAAAAATCTTAATGGAAGCCTGGAAGTGAGTACTATAGTACCTGTCTTGTTGTCACCTGTCCCCAAGCGGTCCGATGATTTACAAAACTATAGCATGCTACTGCTGAATTACAGTACTTGGCAAATATAATTGTGTTCCGTTCGTAATTACGTGCACTTCCACGTCACATAATACTTCTACAAGGTGGTGTCGTCACATGCTCAAGTCTGGAATTTCATTACATCAGACCGGTGGTGACAACTGAGAAGAAAGAGCGATCGAGTTTACAGGCTAATCCGCAAGCTTCAAGGTCAAGGGCAATCGTCTAAAACAAACGTCCGGCTTGTAACAGTGTGCAATATCACGAACCTTGCTATATAGCACCTACGGTAAGCGGTTCTCCAGGTAGTGCGGTAATCTCGAACCCAAAATAATCCGTAAAGCATGCAAAAATACAGCCATATGACAATGTACAATCCTTATTTTTTAAATTAATCTCAGTGGGAATGTTCTCTCCGATATGTTCTACGCTACGGTGAGGGACTTCTATTGGAACGGAGCTTCGCTTTGCCTGCGGGGCGGGCGGCGAGTGATAACGTAAAGCACCGCCACTTGACTAGCATTTAGCGTACGCGCATGTGGCCATAGCTTGATCAGATCACATTCCCAGCTGGCAAGATACCTTAATTGAGAGAGTTAAGACTTGTGAAGTACGGTATCCAGTGAACACAGGTAGCCTATTGAACAAAACATCATTTTTTTCTGGTGAAAACTTATCTTCCCAAGAAGAATTCCAGTAAATGTGCTCGTAAGTTTTAGCGCCGTGCGATTTTTACTGGGGGGGGAACAACCTCAACAGAAGGTATACAGAAACAACGCGCGTACAGCCGGACGTTTGCCCTTGAAGCTTGCTGGTGAGCCTGTACACAGTCACTCTCTAGCCCTATCGCTTCACATTTGTCATCACCGGTCTGATGTATTGGAATTCCAGACTTGAGCACGTGACGACACCACCATGCAGACAGTACAGTCGACGTCTTTAGTATTGTGTGACGCGGAAGTACACGTTACATAGTTACGAACAGAACGCCATTATAAATGCCTATGACTGTACTTCAACAGTAGTGTGAGATAGCTTTGTCAATCATTTGACCGCATGGGGCAGGTGACAACTACACAGGTACTGAAGCTTCCATGACGATTTTTCACTCTTCTAAAATGAACGTCCGGCCGTACTCTGGAGGCTCTTGAGAACGAAATAACTGCACTTCCTACGTCGGTGCAACGAGTCTCTAGAGAAAGGAAGAAAGCATTTCCAGCAATTTATGAAATCCATGTAAGTTAAAAAGTGTATACATCTGCATAACTAGTTGGGCGCTACGCTCCTGCTAGCGACAGTGCCTTGCTCGACAGCCGGCTACATACAGTGGCCAGCCCGTCACGCGGCGCACCCGTGGCTCCATTCTATAGGGTGGGCTCTCGACTGTGCATACGTCAACTACGCAAGTCAAAACACCTCCGCGATGCCCATCATGAAGACCACGCAAACCAGCCGTACTGTTGCGAAGGCGCGGTGGTCAATATGCTCGTCTCACCAAGGCGGATCAGGCGCGATTCCTGGGAATGCATGCGAGATTTTCGAAGTAAAACACCACGTCCTGTGGTTCGGATTTCACGTAAAACTGGAGGTCCCGTGGCTCATGATCGCCGAGACTGGCTGTTATGTAAAATCCACTCCCTTTTCTTGCGCTGAATAGTGTGACAAGAGATGCTTCCGTCCGGTGTTTCCAACTTGTAATCTGTAATGTTGATTGCAGCATCGTGGGTATGCAAATGGTAGAATGATTCAGATCATCAGATACCCGGGACGAAACAGTGTGCAATATCACAAACCTGTTCAGTCAGGCATTTCAGTTAGTACAGTAATATTCCAGAATTTATTTCTCACGACCTCTCTGATGACAAGTGGAGGCAATCAAATTAATAGTAATCGTTGTACGTCCCTTTTAACATCTGCGGCTTTTAGAGACGCTGGGGTGCCGGAATTTTGCCTCGAAAGGAGATCATGAACGTGCCAGTAAATCTGCTAACACAGCTCCCTCGTATTTGCGCACCCTCAAATGCCAGCTGACTGTGCCAGGACTCGATCCTGCAACCTTAGGCACAGCAAGCGAGAACGTTACCGCTGAGCCACACAGCCAGCCGAAATCAGATATTAGGGCATCTAACAAAGTAAGAGACCTGGAAGACAGAATCAAATGTCGCCAATGAGAATCGAAATGACTTCCCTCATTCGCTCGATGGTCAGGGCATATGCGGAGGACTCGCAGTTCGTGTGCAGCACGGGTCAGACATTTTAATTCTACACATTTATCTAAATACATTTCGTAGCATAAGTCTACACAATTGTCAATTTTGTATAGGCAACACTGAAAAAGAATGGCTTCAAATCTATACATCAGGCCTACACAACCTAGAAGCTGGAAGCCTCCATTTGTACAGTAATATTTTCGCATTAAAAAAAACTGTAAATAGGAAGATAGTAGCGTACTCATGTGTAGTATCGCACACAACTGATTTTAAAAACCGCAAATTTTCGTATTTTGTTTAGACTGATGCAACTTCAAGGGTTTTCTGATTCAAAGCGGTTTTCAATGGTAAGCGGCAATAACACGACTTAAAAAATCATTAACACACTGTAGGTATGGCTTGGAACAATCAATGTTCATTCCTTTTATTAAAACTCGTTCTCTATACATTTTGGAGACGATGTTTCGAATGGAGCATCATCCTCTTTAATACATTTGTCACAGCAGTATATCGCGCACCAACCACGACTGCGATGGGAAGCTATACATCCTGAGATAGGTGGTTCGAATCCAGACATTGGCATCGGCTATCATGAGTGTAATTTCCCACACTCCCTCAAGGTAAATGAGGAGGATGGTAGCCTACCGTATTTCAAGTCCCGGAGCCCATACCCCAACCCCTTACCCTGTTACAGTTACTGCCACAGCCTCCACATAAAGGTGTATGAGAATTACAACACAACCAAGCTCACTGGGCTGATAATATTGAGAATCCCTTTGAGAATAACTACTCAACCCAAACATTCGAGTCTTTGTTGAGGCGAAAATATGGCACTACGTGACCACATAAGCGACCACCACTAACGTTAAACACTTTGTGGGATTGCTTGGATTCCCAAGTTTCGGAAGGAAAACATTACTGTACAAATGGAGGCTTCCAGCTTGTGGGTATTGAATAAAATGTACGAGTTACGCCATCTTAAGTAAACGATAATGGCGGCAATGTAGGGAGCAGGTTGGGTATTGCGGATGCCATCTTGCAAATTTTTAGTTGCAGAAGTTTTAAGTGTCCCGGAACTAAAACTGCACCGTTTCAGCATATGCCAGTTCTGAGTGGGTACACATCAAATAGAGGGGATGGAATCTTTTTTCAAGTTCCTCTCATCAGAGGTTGAGAAACAAAGTGTGGTTTCAGACCAAGTATTTAAAAAATACAGATCAATTGTACGGTTTTAAATAAAACGGATGTTTACAACTGCTGCATACGTGATTCCTCGTTATGGCGAGTGAATTTTCAGTGTCGTAGTAACAAACAGTTGCCCCATTCTCCCACGTTGTCTGACCAGCGAGGGAGAAGTCGAAACACATTTATGCTCATTGAAGTCTTAAATAAACTACCGTTCCATTCAAGGTTTTCCGTAGCAGCAAGAGAGGCACTGGTTGGAGAGGATGGCATTGGGCCAAGAGGGTTACAAACTGAGTAAAAAAGCTGGCACCGAAGGTCAAATTCCTCTGCAGCCATCCCTGTTTAGGATAAAACTACACGCACTAGTCATCACAGAAATATAGATTTCCAGAAAGTTCAACAGCACCTAACTACACGGGGCTGATGGCTAAGATGTTTCAATCCCTTCGAATTAACAGCAAAAAGATTGTCAGCAACACCTGCCCTCCCATATACTTATTAGGGGTCATCCATAAAATACGTACGGCGGAGTGCTTACAAGAATGAGAAAAGTGTACGGTAATTGGAGGAGGTATTTTACGAAACTGGTGTAGGCCTACTACATTCATCAGGTTTCTTTTTTTTTTTTTTTCGTAACACCCGATTTGCAAAATCCAAATGAACTTTCCTTGTAGGTTGATTTGTGGAAGGAAAAATACATCTTGCGTATTCTCGCGACTTTTGACGAATACAGTGAGAGCCTTCCGTATAGAAGGGAGCTTGGCCTGGCCCATGGGACGGGTGAAGGGCGTTGAGTCAGCGCCAGTTGACTAGCATCTACAGTTACACAACAGCGCGTCAGGAAGCCCCAAATGATAATGCATGTATTACACACGCAGCTGGCAAGGTACCTTAGTTAAGAATTACGACACGTGGTGAAGTACTGTAGGCTATCTCGTGTCCCATGAACATGATTTCTCATGGAATCTTCCAGTAAATGTGTTCGTACGTTTCAGGGCCATGTGATTTTTAATTGTGGGGGAATCTCAAACAAACTGTATACAAATATAATCCTCGTACCCTCGAGGTTCTAGAGAATGAAATAACTGCACCGATACGAAATATCAGTGAGGATGAATTACAGCGAGTGTACCAAAACTTCCTACGTGCGTATAGAAAATGAAGAGACAGCATTTCCAGCAACTACTCAAATTCATGTAAGTAATGATTATTAAATACGTTGTAAATGTGTCTTAACTAGTTGGGCGCTACGCTACTGCTAGCGCCAGTGCATTGCTCGACTGGCAGCTAGCCAGAGTGCCCGGCCGACACACGGGGCATGCGAAGTTTCGTCCTGTAGAGAAGGATCTCACTGTAAAATGGATCAGCCCATAAGGAAAGAGACCCGAGGACTAAGACGTCTGAATAATCGTGTCACGTACCCATTTTTGCCAACTTGAGGGCAACCACCCGATCTTCGGCTAAAATCTTGGTAGGTGGGAATTTTATGCACATAGTAAAAGAAAGGTTTGGTTTTCTCCGGATATTTCCTTTTTATTTCTGAAATTATGAGTCATCCAGTACTACTTCAATTCATATAAACCTACTGATGAATATTGGATGGAAGAAGGCTTTTAATGAAATCCAGGACAGTGACTTTTAGAGCAAGTTGGCATAGCCTACTTTTAAGCAAATTCCTTCTCCTATCCTTTACCATTGTAAATCTTCAGACTTCCACTGAATTTTCAACAAAACTGAAGTTACACTAGGTACTAGTAGGCGTGTCGTAGAGCTGGTGAACTACAAAAAACTTGTGAACCAGGATACCGGACTATGTGCTCGATTTGTTCAAGAGCAACACGAAAATTCAATGTTTCTGATCTGTAAGTAAAAAATAACTTCTAACGACTTAACTCATTTTAAGCATTCTCCCATTAGAGGATATCAAGTATAACACAAATTATAACGTAGTCATACCAACAGACGCAATAAAGCACACACACTCCACAATCCATCGATTGGAAGTGAGCATGGTCATTCAATACACAAACCATTGCGTAGGTTCGGATTAACGAGTGACAAGTGCTCAAACCAGATGGTTACCACCAAAATAAAAAATAACACTTCAGGACAAGATGAAACACCAGATTTCACTGACGGCTTCTTTCCGTCTTCAAATTATGACAATTGTTCAACAAACTGGCGCAATAAAAAAATACTCTCCGAGCATGCAAGGTTGAAAGATGTTCTCTTTATCTACTCTCATCGTACGAAGTTCAGAACTCGTCTAACAAGTGCATGGAATCGCCGATTAAGTTGCTAGCTATATATAGGCATGTGCAGTGTTGGCATGGCTGACTCACCGGGTCCTACCCACACTTTCTCTGTCCAACCAACATATAGCGACCAGATCGTTAATCAATAATATACCCACTGATATATCTTCAGTAAAGGCCGCGGTCCAACCAATGCCGACGCCACAGATTGCCCGAATAATTTTATCATGTTAACTCTCCAAACGTCATACAGAAAAAAATACATTCAAATCAATCAACTACGCGTGTGCAAAATTCAACATTAACTTCACATAATTTTCTGAATCAACAGGACTGAAAAATGTACATTCTATTTAAATATGACAACTCAAAATTTCAACGGTTTGTCATACTTCAATAAATCGACCCGCAGACTTCAGTTAAAAGCTAACTGACGTGGCAATTTACGATGCTTCACCTAAATACATCCATAGCGTTAGGTCTTTAGATAATTTGAAATCTTTGCACCAGGCCTCCCACGTCACAGCACACAGCATTTATACATGATTAATTATTAATATTCATCTTTCAAAGTAATTCGAATTGCAGGAAATTCTCTTAAAAATAATTATTGTGATTCTACTTGTATTTCCGAGAACCTACTAAAACTAATCAACAATATCACGATAATACAGGCTACCAATGTAGCCTACACAACATATTCAATTCGGCAACAACGCTCCAAATGCTTGGTAACCATGGCAACTCCCAATATTACACTAACAAACGACATCTGTTGGGAACTCTTCTCGCATTAGGATCGTTGTAAAATCTGAATACTACAGGAATTCTTCATAGGTTAAAAAAGCTCCTGCCTAGATTATGAAGTTATCCCCCAGCACAAGCAGCCTGAAGATCAACGCCCTACAGCTCAATATTTCTAAGACAATTCTATGAAAATTTGAAGAAGAAAAAAACACCCACGGATGAATAATTCGTCTAAAATCTAATGCGAACCCAATCGATACAACGAAAGCACGGCACTATTTTAGAACACTGCAACAATTAAAGATAGGCAACACTACAGCCGACAATAAAGCTGATCCAGCAAATAGCTTATCTTTATAAGCTATTTGGATCCAGTATCTGTTTTAATTTTAAAATCTACATCCTCCTAAATGATTACTAGAGATTTGTGATCAAAAGCAGCATAATTTGAAGGTGGCAAAGCACACTTTCCCTTTCAATGAATTGCCGCCTGTTGTCCATATTTCGATAAATATGGAAATATTCCCATCAAAATCACTGAAATAATTCTTGCAAGAATGTTCTCAATAAAAATTACTGTTCAACTACCCAACCCAGAAGTAATTTGCACTAAGCATTCCATAATTGCGCATAAGCCGGCCAGGTGTTTCGTAAAACTGCGTTCGTAGGAGTCTTAATGTTACCGAAATATTACAATTCTACACAACAATAAACAATCGCTCCAGACAATATCGCTTTTCTTCTCATCATAACTCATTGTGATTTTTTTTTACAGATTAGCGCCCAGTAATACACAGGACAGCAAGCATAAAAACCACACCCAAACATTGGGTTTCACAACATAGACGTTACTTGGCTCGAGGCTCTTGACGATTTTTTTTATGAAACCTTCTAGTTACGAAAAAAAACAGTTCAATGATCAAGAGATGGCAAAATTTACCTGGTTAAGAGAATTCACAAAGACTCGAGATGAAACGTGGCCGAGCGGTTCGTTCACTACTTAGGTTCCTGTACACCTTGCCAATTGAACGTCACTGACCAACTGACAGAAGGAAGCAGCCGGCTTTTGAGGTGACGGCACTTGGTAGCGCTAGCGGCGCATGACTCATGCAACAGCAACCCAATGGTGGAGCGCTCTATCGTCAACATACAGAACATGCACAAACCCAATACTCAGCAACCACAGGACCACCACAGGACCAATCTTGACACTGAAGATTTCATTCGTAAATAATATTGTGGTGAGTAATATCATTTAAGAAAATAATGTCAAACTATGAAGCAGATGATCTCGTCCCAACCCTTAAAACAACAAACACAACCAGAAAAGTGGGCAGATAATTTTTCTTACCGGTATACAAGATATTAATGATTTTAAAAACACAGTAGATATTTCAAGGTACCAGTGTAGTAGTTTAAGTAGTGTGTTGTGTAAGGGTAGCTAGCACCCTACATTCGAATCCCGACTCTGACAGAGATTCAAAGTCTGGCGTGACAACTTGAATGGGGTGCACTTAGCCTCGTGAGGAAAATCGGAGTAGCTGCTTGATATGAGAATTAGCCCCGATCCACAGCCGGATGGCAGTCGTCAACGGATTCGCCATCCTCTGGATTAAATCACAAGCTTACTTTAGTAATTACAGTATTTTAAAAATTAAAAAAAAAACATTGTTTGATGTTAATTAATTTTAGAGGCTTGATACATCATGGTCATTAGCTTCGTGTACTTGGGCGTGTATTGAATTTGTCTGATAACCTGTGTTTGTATGGTGACTGTTGTGTGTGTAACTATAATCTGATAATAACAATTACGGTAGATTTTTTGTGTGTTTCTATATATTCTAGGAATTTTAAACAAAAAATCAGCCTTGAAATTGAAATTAAAATATTAGAACACTGACGCCCAGAACAATATAGCTCCTTATGTATCTTTCAGGCAAAAGCATTTTCAGTGACAAATATATAGGGTACTTAAGTTATATATTGAGCTAATGCACTGATTTGCGCCCTTCTTGACTTACATTAATCAGGAAACGTATCGTGGAACTGTTTAAACATTCAAACACCTTTAGTAAATACGGTAATGCAAGGGGGCAGAAAGTGCCTTATTGCCCTGAAGTCGGCACCAGGACCAACACCAATGTCCAGTTATGCATTAAAAACCTCTGCTGCTAATCTGTTTTGAAGCCGCTAGCTGCGAGCGGAGCGAGCAGGCCAGCGGCGCCACCTCGTAAATGAGTGGCTAACATTCTTAGCTGTCTCCCCGGAGGTCCGGTTACAACTCCCGGTTCTGCCAAGCAATTTAATTCCAGTCTGAGGGCTAGAACGGGGTACACTCAGCCTCGAGAGGCAAAACTGAGGAGAGGTACGTTCGATTCCCATCTCAGTCATCCTAGAAGTGTTTTTCCGTGGTTTCTAGCTTCTACTCCAGGCAAATTTAATAGCACGCTAAAGAACCCCTTCAGGTCAAAATTTCGACACCCCCGCGTCTCTAAAAGCCATAGTTGTTAAAAGGGACGTAAAACCAATAACAGTATTATTATTATTATTATTATTACTTGTCTGTTTTCAGCTTTGGCTTTTCTTTGAATCGCTGGTATGATCCAAGTTTCGTCTAGAGATGAGCACGTTCCTGGATGTCTTTATGTGTGATCCCTACTTCTAGAAGGTCTTTATCAACCTCGGTGAATCAGGGTCCCTTGGTTTTCTTGGTTACAAAGTACGAAAAGATCCGAATGGTCAGCCTTTTCGAGATATTCTTCTTCCTTTTTTCTTCTTCGTTATGCCCATTAAAGAGCGCGTTTGAAATTGTTAGTTGGCCTGATGGTTATCCTCCCAAAATCTCTTCATGAATGCACTGTGTTACATCTTGAGTACTGTGAACCACTTTCTACCAATTTTATTTTTAGGTTTCTCCGGCGGCTTCGGTGGCGTAGTTGGTAGCATGCTGAGCTTCTATGCCCAAGATAGCGGGTTCAAACCCGGCCGAAGCCGTCGGATTTTTAAGAGCGTTAAAAATCCCTCAGTATGCCTTCCTTCGGAGGGGAAGTAAAGCCGGCGGTCCCATGTCATAGATTTATGGCATGTTAAAGATCTTTCCACTAATTACACCTGTGTGAAACTAAATTGGATAGGTTAAGAATATAAACAACGCTCTTAGGTTGCTACGTTCGTTGCCAAGAGCCGACTGCGGTGGCGTCTAGTAGCTAGTTCTGAACTAGGCCTAGTAGTCGTTGACGGTGGCGTTTAGCGGCAAAAGTAGGAACTATTTGAAAATTCAAAGTTGCAGTCCCTACTTGAATTAAAAAACAGATACACACACTAATACAGTCATCACAATTAACACCGGTTATCAGACATATTCTACACACACCCAAAGTACACGGGGCTACATGACCGCGTTGTCGCAGCCCCTAAACTAAGGAACCAACCAACCAACCTAGGTTTCTCCATGAATTTGTTCTTGCCTACTATTATACTAAATGCTCCACGATTTTTATGATGTTTGTGATATTTATTTCGTTGAGGTCCGCCTTAGCTTCTAGCCAGTTTATTTTGACCTTATTTGAGTTGGTAACTTTAAATAATCTTCTGGTTAGTCTGTCGCTGTCCATTCTATGATAGATATGACCATAGAATTTCAGACGTCTCTTGCGTACGGCATCAGTAAACCTGTCAGTTAAGAAATAAAGGTCCGCTGTTCTCCTCTTATCCACAATCCATTTTTTCTCGTAGGACCATACATTTTCCGGAGAATTTTCCGTTCTTGCTTTTCAATTTCTATAATTTTAGAGTGACCACCGAGAGATATGGTTTCTGAGTTGTATAAAGCTTCCGGCATAACAACTGTCTTGTAGGCTAGTGTCGTAGTTTCGCATTACGTGATAGGCCTATGCCTCTTTTGTAGTAGTAATTCCACGTTAGTCTGTAGGCCTACACCTTATGGCTCTTTCTACGTAGGCCCTACTGTCTAGTCCCGATGGTAGTATGATTTCTCCAAGGGATTTGAAGAAGGATACCTGTGAAATTGTGCCATTTTCCATCTCTAGCAGACTTCTTTTTGCTATTTTGATGTTGATTTTCGTCGAGCTATTATTGTTCTTATTACTATTATTTAATCGGTACGCCCGTCGAAGGAGTGCGATTGAGTCTGTCTAGCTGATCTTGCTTTCGTGTCCTCCCGAAATCTCTTTATCTTCTCGCTATGGCTCTTTTTGCGCTTCTCCATCCAGGTTCTGCTGGTTTTAGACTAATGTCTGGGTGGTCTGAAAATTGATGATTTTCTACTAGTTCTCATGAACTGTCCAGGACCGCATCTTTGAGATCTCTATTTCCTGAAGGATTTTTTTCAACTTCAAGCAGCCAGTTGTTCTTAGCCTGTGATCGCTTATTCTGAGAATATGCCCATTCTCCGAATCCTGATAAAGCTCCTGAGACTTCCTTATCACCTGGATTCTTTTAGTACAAACTGGGCCAAACATTTCCTCAAGATTTTACTTTATTGTTTTTGTATGTCCTTAATTAGTGCTCTGCCAAAATGATTATAATAATTATTATTATTATTTTCTTCTAAAAGTAGACAAGCCACAAAATTTCCACTCTGCTGGCCAATCCGCTAGATCCGTGCCCTTTGTGACCAGATGTCCCACATTTTGATGGGATTGTCCCCTCTTTCAGTAGCTGGTCCCCTTGTTACGACAAATGTGAAGTGGATTTTAAAAATTGACATTTTGCGCCCCTTGAAGCTGTCAAGCTAAGTGGTTTTTCTCTGTTTTTTTGGTATGGTCGCCACGGCCAACGGAGAATCCCAGGCGGTTTCAAACGAGTTGGTATGGGATTGATCCTAAACCTTATAGCCTACAAGTGTTTCTCGCCCAGTCGAGGACGGGGAAGGGAGACGGGGGGAGGGGGGGGGGGGGAGGGAGCAGTGTTATGAGGGTTATGGACTTTAAGCGGCTCTTAAGTTTCTCTCTCCATAATTATACAGCCACGGTACCTTTAAATCACGAGGAACATAATATGTTGCAGAGAGAAAGGAAGCCAACAACGAACCCTCAGTAGTCTACTAGTTGGGCGGGACTGAGCAGTAGGATTATGGGGATGAATCGCCGGATGGGTATGCGTTGACCGTCAAGAATTTAATTGCAACTACTAGTCATGGAGGAAGTATAATAGAGGAGTTGCCCAGATCTCGTTCGAGTAAAGCCAAGTGCCAAGCTCAAAGCGGGTGTAACCTGGAGTAAATTGTTTGACTTTGTTAGACTGACCGCGAGATATCTCGCATTAAATAATTGCGATAAAACGCCTGTGCAAATCCCACATTATCAAACACCAATCAATCAGTCAATACTAGTTACGGTACAATACGTAAGGAAGCATGAGGGTAACCGCCAAATTCCTAGCCTACAAACAAATACCGTGCGGTACGGCACCGAAGACTGTACGCTATATATTTTTCTAATATGCCCGTCTTTTTCAAGTATTCTAGTTATTATTTTAATGTTTAAATGTGTGGAACGATGAAGAACATATATTACAAAATTGACTGTACGGTACTTGAACGGGTCTAAGCTCTGTGAACTTGCGGGGTGAAGGGCCGAGGCAGGGAAGGGTCAGGCAAGAATTGAGAAGCCTCTCAACAGGCCGCCGTGTTACCTGATATTCCCGTCTATTTCAATACTGATAACATAGGGTATTTGCTGAAACCAGTGTGGCGTTGCGAATTAGTGAGTGAGTCACCGACCAATATATTTGGTTCTGTTACTAAGAACGGACCGGGAAACCTAATCACTCGTCACCATCACTTCTCATAGTGCTCGATCCACATTCCTTGGGCCCGAGCAGTAACATTGCAAGACATGGTATCGGCAGTAGACGGCAAATCTCGGATGTCTTCGTCTGTCCCTCTCCCTCCTTGTTGCAATTAGCGATCAACGATCAGCCGAGTCGAGTCGCTCTCAAGCGACGGTGCTGCCGTTATCTGGGACTAACTAAAGGCTCGATCACACAGAAAGCGCTCTGTCATGGCAGGAAGCGATATCTGACCGAGGCGGTCAGGCGGTCTAGTTGTATTTCCCAAAGTTGCATCAACCCTAGCATACAGAACGCGGTCTACCGTCACCCGCTAGTCTTTGTCGCGACGACGAGCGATCCGGTTTTACAAATGTACAGATTGCCCGCCTGACCGCTGTGCCGCCTTCGATTGTGACGAGTGACCAAACTGAAGTATTTATTGAAACTGCGCGTAAATACACACATTTGTTCGACAGTTCACACGAACATTATAAAAATGTTTTAAAGAAGGCTGAAGCATGGAATCGTGCAATTCCTCGAAACATTCTCGCGACATACGAAAATACTTGAAAAACCTAGCTTCATCTTACTCCAGTTCGATACATAAGCGGTGGTATTATCCTAATTGCTCTCTCTCCTTATTGATGTCATGCAACCAACATTGTCTTTTCTTCTTTGTGTTTTGCAAAGCAAAAGGGAGAAGGAGTTGTTCTTCGTCCGAGCTCATACTCAATAATAATTTCAAACAATACTTAATATGAAAACACACTACATATTCTCTAGAAGGAAGCGACCAGACTGGACCGCTCACACAAAGGTATCGCGTCTATCGCAGACCGACGCGACGACCGCTGGATCGTTTCCCGCCGCGACAGACCGCTTTCTGTGTGGCCGAGCCTTTAAGGTGATGGAATCATAAGCAAACTGTACTCTACCTTGAAACAAACAGATGTTATAACATGTGATTTGAGTTGATGTGTGTGCTCTTCTCTCGTTTTTTCAGTTATTTTCATAATAATTGAGGCTAAAAGATAAGTACCGTAATGGGTTATATATTGGTTAGTTCCGCTGTGCTCTTCAAAGGCAACGTTGACCTATCAATGCATTACTTCCCCAAACAGAAAGCTTTACAGAAGGAATGGAGTCGATTAATTCGCGTCGCAAAGCCGGTTTCGAAGTAGGCCTAAATGCTCATATGTGATTTGCATTTTACAAAGGAGGATTATTAATTAATTCATATTAATGGATTACTTATCTTTTCCAGTACCCTACATTCTCCCCTGCACTATCAATTAGGCGACTTTGCAGTGCAGGGTCGATTTGACAGCTGTTCTTTTCCCCTTGCGTCAACCATTTTGTCGCGACCTACCTGCAGTCTACATTCGATTGAGAGTGTGAATAGGACTTACCCAGTCTGTATAGCATCTCTGGCCTACTCTCCACTGTTGAGATCTGGTTGGTGCTCGAGCCTGGCAACGACCAGACGGCGAGCGGTCCTATAGCCTACAGTAGAGTCTGAGCGCTTTGCTTTCTCACACAGTTCACAGTACTACACGTTTTTTTTTTTCGAAATTATTAAATGTCAAAACTATGAATTCCTGTGCATGTAAGAGGCGCATGGATTTTTTTGTGCTAAAATATTATTATTATTATTTTAAAGATATGGTCGTTGCGCAGCTCTGCAACCTCATTACTGGTTGCTACTGGAACTTAGGCCTAATGAAACTTGAAAATCGTAGTTCGCCGTCATTATATATTCAGTTTGGCATCATTATGGTAACTAAAACTAAGAGCTCCCAAGATATACCTCCGTTGTTTTAACCTTCACCTGTATTCATTTTCATACGTTTTTCAGCCTAGACCTATTATTGTGTCTGACTTACGAATCTGGATTTGGGTGTTTGATCACGTATTTGTGCCTATATAAACTGGCTTTCAATACGATACTCCAGCGTTTTGTGCCAAGGAGTGTATTCTGCAATTCTAAGAATAAATTCCAAGTTATCATTGCATTTTATGTCCCTTGAAAGTTGAATCCAGGCCTTAAACATAGGATCAAGCACTGTGTTACACCTCAAAAGGGATGAACCTTTTTGCTTCAACAGCATGCACCAGCCAGCGCAGAGAAGACAACTTCGCTACTTCCTCCATACGACTAGTGGTTTCTTTTTCATTGTAAATGGCCAGGAATAAATCACTGGTGGGCAGAAAAAGGAAGTTAAGTGAATAAAACACAATTATGAGTTATGCCCGGAGTGGAGCAAACAATGGAAACTTATGTCTTTCACAGGATCAGAGATTCTAGTCACTACCTAGGTAGATTGAATAAAAATAGGACAGTAGACCATTGCTTTTTGAGTTATGGCATTTTTTTGTGAATGCTCTACTATAGCATTTACGAGTTCTTTTAAAATATATTGTCTTTTTTTTTCTGCCCACCAGGTAAATGTGAACATCTTTGTAACAGGTCGTGTTGCTTTATTGTACACTACGCATTATACGGACGTTAAATGTCTGTTCCATTCTTCTTTTCAAAATATGGTCACCCTATGAATATATTGAGCGAACTACTTTTCAGTATGTGGAAAGGATTATGATGTATCTTTCTTTTCCATGTGAGTGAGCTGATGTCTCTATAGTAACTTCTGATCGTCTGGAGGACACAGTTCACTAATAATTGAGTTAGTTCTACTTCCAGTGACCCAATCTTTCCAATTTCTAATGGACCTGATGATCTAAAATTAATCAACATTAACAACTTTACAATTGCTTAATGATTGTTGCTAATCAACGACGGTAGTACCGAGGATGTTTTCACCCGAGAACGCTACGCTGCGCTAGCTCGTGCCTCGCTGACATCTGGAGAGCATGGTTTCGAAACCCACTTCGGCCGTCCTAATTGTAAATCGTGAGGCGAATATACAAATGATACACTCCACTAAATGGAGTTAAAATTATGCGCACCACTGGGGACAAACTAAGTCTAACGCTTTCGTGGAGCTTCAGTCCGGTGAGCGCGTGTATCGAGGGCGGACACTAAAAGGATCAGTTTCTAAAACCAGAGAAGTTGGCATAATTTTAACTCCATTTAGTGCAGTGTATCATTTGTATATTCGCCACACGAGATATTACAATACAACTAGGCCACTAGTTGAAATAGGAGCGGTTGATTTAGAACATGATAACAAAATAGTGTAGACAACATCACTACTGAAGTTATTCACAATAACAATTCAGTATTTCACAGGCTACATACTTAAACTACATTAATGATAATAACGCAACAACCATAGAGGAACTATACCGTCTGTAAATAAGTTTGACGCGTTACACAAGGTTTCACAAACTTATGTAATCTAAACATTGTATAGGCTATATTTGTGATTAAGTGTATTTCATAAACATTGTATTCTAATTAAGCATAAGTGAACAGGATCTGAAGTAGGTATAGTTCCTTCACTTTTCTGGTTAACGAGCGGCGACTCAAACGTAAGGCAGAAGCACGCACCGACAATAACCATTGTTCGCTACTGACCAATAGCTGACGGTTGTTGACCAATAGAATGCTTCCTCTATCACTCCACGTGGACTCTTAAGGCCCGCCCTGGCGGCCAGCTCGCGTGACACGCAGGTATCTGGTGTCCAGTGTTGCACATCTGCACGTAGTCCTGTGCAGTCTCGCTGCTTGCTCTCACCTGCACCTGGCGGCGAAGTTTGGAACTTAATAGAGCATTAATCATTTCTAACCTACACATTTAGGTTCACACAAGTGTAATTAGTGGAAGGTTCTTTTACATGCCATAAATATATATAACATGGGCCCGCCGGCTTTACTTCCCCTCCGAAGGAAGGCATACTGAGGGCTTTTTAATGCTCTTAAAAATTCCGATAAATTCGGCCGGGTTTGAACCCGCAATCTTAGGCTGTGCCGCGCGCTGGTAAAACCTTGGCCTCAGGCAGCCATGGAATGTTAACTTGTCCTCCCAGCTAGATTTCAAAGGCGAGCCGCACGTTAACCAGGAAAGTGAGGGAACTATACCCCATTGTGTACATAAAAGCGTGTTAGTTTGTAATAATAACTTGTATTTTTCAGGTTAGCGTATTTAAATAGTTATATCCCGCCCAATGTAATTGGGCACAATTTGTATTGACCGACTGGAAAGCTTTCTTTACTAGAATCAAGCAACACTGAAAAATGGCTTCTATCATTTCAATTTCCAAAATCCTTTCCCTAGTACTCGGGCACTTGGTATCGCATGAGGGTGGTTCTCACAGTCTCAGAAAGGTTGAGAACTCCTGCTCCAAACGGAGGAGATTAGAGTGAAACTGTGAAAGAACACCTCAAAGTAAGGGCAAATTTCGAAAATTGGATAAAATATAGTTACCGGTATGATGAAAATTTTGAAAATAGAATTTGTTTCTGGTAGCAAATATGCATGCGTTCCCTTGGAAATGTGTATAATTTAAGTACAATATTTAGGCCTATGACAGTCACAATAAATAAATTGTTGCTTTCTTTTTTTGTCTTTAACAGGAGTCCGCCTCGTGGCACAGTTATTAGCATTTTTGGCTGTCATCTCCTGAGGTCTGGGTTTGATTCCCGGCTATGCCAATTAATTTATTTATGGTTTGAGGACTGGAGCGGGGTACGCCCAGCCTCCTGAGGCAAAACTGAGTACGATTCCCAGCTCAGCCATCCTGGAAATGGTTTTCCGTGGTTTTCCACTTCTACTCCAGGATAATGCCAGGATGGCTCCTAACTTAAGGTCACGGTCACCTCGTTCTAACCTGAATTATAAATAAGTACACACACATGCACACCACTGTAGACACCACAATAACATAAGTTATCAGACACATTCTATCTCTCGATACACACCCAAGCACAAAAGGCAAAATGACCACGATGCCCAAGCCCCTCAAATGAAAAAACAACAAACCTTAATAACAGGAAATGAAATGTGGCTGCGTCTTGCGACATCGGAGATGAAGCGAGCATCCATGTCCTGGAAACACCTCGTACGATAGCCCAAGCAGCTCCATCCACAAAGGCGTGATTCCGATTGATTTCCTCACCAGGGCAGCGAAGGTAAATGTTGATGGTTAGGCCTACTGTGGCGCAATTATCATCCACGTACTTCTTAAACGTAACTGCAGGGTTGTACCCGAATTCACGTAACTACCAACCATTATCCAAAGATGGAAAGGATCGCACAGGATGTTCATACCCAGCTAGACAAACCAATTGTTCCCTGCTGGCTGGCGAAGTTAAGGAACTCGTCGCACACAAGTTTATTAAAAGACGAATGTACTACTATCTAGCTACTTGGTTTCGCGTGAGATTCTAGAAACATCGGGGTGTGACGGATGTGGAAGAGGATGGGGCGCCTATAACTACTATCATAGTTCACTCGTAACTTACGCTATGAAATGAAGAATTTGTGGATTAATATAAAATGGAACAGGCAATCTAAACAGTACCTGCAAATATTTATTAACTAAGGACAAAATACAATTTTAAATAAAGCCTCCTGAAACGTAATATCAAATAATAAATAAATAATAATATTCTCTCAAAATAAATAAATAAATAAATAAATAAATAAAATCACCGTGAATTCGGTCTATGAACTTCTTAAACAATCCTAATTAAGGAGTTTTAAATAAAAAAATCGTCTTCTAAAGACTTCTCCGTCTTCTCTATCACATCTATAAACGTTCGAAACCTGTAAACAGCCGACTTCTTCTCGCTGTAAAATACTATTCTTAACTCTCTTTATAAACACAACTTGAAATGTATACAACATTATCTCCTTAATCCTGGCAATCGCTTTACTAACAACAACTATTTCTAAACATATCATAAATAACTATCATTTAATCTACACTTTACATCCTTCGAAGCTAAGAAACACTCGTCAATGCTCTTATCGACACTCTAGTATAATAATCTCTACGATCATCTTATATTGCCTTATATTAATCACATCGATCTCTGGTGTTTCTTTCCTGTCAAATCCAATTAACTTCAGAACAAACAATAAATCTAATTCAAGTTATAAAAAGTCCACATCTTTGATAAATAGATTAATACTAGCCTGATAATAATGCTCCAAAGAACATCTTTCCTCGATCTACATTTGCTATGAATCATAGTGGTATTACATTACCAACATTAGATCTAAAACTCTGATCAGATATTACTTCCATAAAGCATCATATTACTTTCCAAATTTCTGATAACATCACTTTAACTATATATAGACTTCACCAAGTCTTACTCAAAATGTGAAAATATCGCACATGCTTCCTCTGACATATAACATCCTCGTCGACTCAAAAATCTTAAATATAGTAGCACAAAATTCCTTATAATAATACATATGCGATCTTATTGTTGCCGTGATCAATACGATAAGACGCATTTGGACGTGTGGACAGTTGAGTAGAATCAGCACCTTTCGCGTTACTCATAAAACAGGGATGTCCAATTATTGTAGATTAGTTTTTAGTCATTCAAGAGTTGATTGCCGTTCAACGTGGCTGCGCCAGCGTTTGTTCTTTATTGCAGCAGGAGCCTTGCGGGACGAAGCGGGGAACACTGCGATGACGCAGTGCAGTCTCCATATACTGTTTAAGTCAAGCAGCATTGCGCTTTTTTACAATCCTTGCAATAGCACAGTTAAGCACCACAGGAGCTCATGTCACCACGGACAGTTGAACGATGACTGAGGCTACTGGAGCAGAGTCATATCCCACTTGCGCAACTGTACCTGTTAACCACGGGTAAACAAAGAATAGTTCCCGTCTCGACCACCGGCAATCAAATCTTGAAAAACTAATAGTTATTGTTGTTTTAAGGGGCGGAACAGTGAGGGCATCTGCTCATGATCATTGGAGATTAAAATGCAGGGCGCCAGGAAATGTTCTCCGCAGCGGCTACATTCTGCTGCGAGAGGTAGCATCGGCAGTTAAGTCGGCAGCACGGTATCCTAGACAGGGTAGCAGTACGGTGATGGCTACGCGTGTGGGTTGTGGGGTGTCGAAATCGTCAGTATGTATTGCAGTAAGCGAGCGTTCAGATAGATTATTGGAAGAGTGCAACATTATACAGGATTACAGGCGATAATGGTTTCAACTGAAGAGAGAGCTTTTTTGGTGGAATGCGTTTTTCGCGAAGACGATCGGTTTACAGAAAATGTAAAACTAAAATTTCAGGCGCAGTTTCCTAATTCAAAGTGTCCAAACAGGGATACCGTTCGGAACTTGATAAGTAAATTTCGTGTGACCGGCTCACAAATTAATCCAAAAGCGATTGACGAACTTACAGCGAATATCATTAATTACAACATGTGCAGTTCATTACACAAGAAACCTTAGTGAAAGTCTTCGACAGTGTGTGTAGACGTGTTGAAGTCTGTCTTCGAACACAAGGAAAACACGTCTAGCATCTGTTATGAATGGCTGTGGTGAAAACTAAGTTTACCGTGCTGCCAACGTAACTGATGACGCTACCTCTCTCAGCAGCATGTAGCAGCTGCGGAGAATATTCCCTGGAGCCCTGTACTGTACTACTACACGAAATGATATATTTTATGACTGTCAAAACTTGTAATGAAGTAATGCATTATGCAACGAGCCTATAATGGAAATTATAAAACTCGCTACGCTCGTTTTATAAACATACCCGTGTCTTAATTACCATCATAGGCGAGTTGCATACGACTGTTTATGTTCGACGATAATTATAACTATTTTATGTTCGAACATAAATATTCATAAATATCTGTCGAGATTTCACCAGTTTTATGTACTGAACAGAGCGCATGGGACGCAGAGAATACCTTGTATTTGACCATGGCCTCCTGGAATACCTCACTATGACACTCGCCACGCAGTGAAATTTTAAAAAGGGGGCCATGGAAGAGAGCGCAGGAGTGATGCTACCCTCACCTAATTGGTCACATTGTTTCTTGAGCTCTGATTGGTGGGAGAAATTGTATCATAATGAAAACTTGTACTATAATGAGCCTCATTATAATATAATATTTACATTTCGCCAGGATCGAACATAAACACTATTATTCTGATTCGTGCAATAGAATTTCAATTGAAGAAAATATATCAGGGGTGCTTGTGTTCGCGAGCACGTTTTGGCTCGTATGATGAGAGCACCAACTTCCATTTTAGGAGCACCAGGTTGAGAACGCTTGGCTTGGTCATGAGGTGACTACCAGTATAACAACTTAAAACTTATTTTGCACCATACTTCGAATTTTTCCCCGTTACCACGAATTTATTAGTCTGTGATGATGTGGAGCATCTCAACCCCTTCCCTCCCACCTAGCATTTTAATTTAATTACTGCAGGTGGGTCAGTTCGGCGCCTGAACACGACATATGGTGATTCAGCATCTAGACGCCACACACCTGTTGCACCAGACGATGACTAATGCCAGCAGGTTAGAGGCGGCCATCGACTCCACTGGCACTAGATAACGTTATCCTCAACGACTAAACTTTCTCCTACATACCGCATGTGTTGTCTCAAATACTTCCAACATGAAAAAGGCATAGTTTAACTTTGGTTGGTTCCTTAGTTTAAGGGCTGCGACAGCGAGATCATGTAGCCCCGTGTACTTTGGCTGTGTGTAGAATCCGTCTGATGACCGGTGTTAATTGTGATGGCTGTATTAGTGTGTCTTATATGTTCTTTTTTTAAATTCAAGTAAGAACTGCAGACATTCGATTTTCAAGTAGTTCCAACTCTTCTTACCAAACGCCACCGTCAACGACCAATTAGTTTTGAACTTGGTTACTAGATAACAGCGCAGTCGGCTCCTGACGACGAACGTTGGAACCTAAGAGCGTTAGTCAAATCTAACCTATAATTTAGCTTCACACAAGTGTAATTAGTGGAAGGTTCTTTATTATGCCATAAATCAATGACATGGGACCACCGGCTTTACTTGCCCTCCGAAGGAAGGCAACAGGGATTTTTAACGCTCTTAAAATTCCGACGACTTCGGCCGAGTTTGAACCCGCGGTCTTGGCATAGAAGCTCAGCAAGTTTAACTTTAAGTGCAGGGAGGATATATTGTAGCAATATAGTGGTTATCATTATTGGCTGCTATCTCTAAGGTCCCGGGTTCTATTCCCGACTCTGCCAAGAATCTTAATTTTGATCTGAGGGCTGAAATGGAGTTCACTGAGTCTCGAGAGTAATATTAAGTTCGTTTCCCATCTCAGCCATTCTGTGGTTTCCCACTTCCACACCAAACAAATGAGGGGTGGCATTATACTTAACTTAAGACTACTACAGCCTCCTGCCCAATTCTGGTTCTTAGTATAAATACACACACTAGAACAGATAAACACAGGTTATTAGACAGATTACACACACACCTAAGTACACGGAACTGGCGACCACGATGTAACAAAGCCCCTTAATTGATCAACAACATCGTTAAGGAGCAATAACCATCCGTGGTGAGATTCAACGACGCACCCTCTCTTTCGAGCGTATCCGCCGGAGAAACGGAACAGGGGGAAGAGGTAGGGCTGCATGCGTCTCCCCGATAATTTTCTCCAAGAAAGCTGGTCCTAAAATTTCAAATACTAATACGTACGAGTATATCTCTGATGACCACCTCGTGGTGTAGCGGCTAGCGTTCTTTGCTGTCGCCTCGGTGGTCCGGGTTCGAATCCCGGCTCTGCCAAGAAATTTTAATTCTGGTGTGAGGGCTGGAATGGGGTACACTCAACCTCGTGAGGCAAAACTGACAAGAAGAGGGTTTGATTACCACCTCAGATTCCTGGGAGTGGATTTCCATAGTTTCCCCACTTGTACTCCCGACAAATGCTGGGATAGTTCTTAATTTACAAATACACTCACTAGTAGGCCTACAGCTATCACAAAAATTCCACACACAGATCCATGTTCACGGGGCTACATGATCACGATGTCGCAGCCCTTAAAATAAGCAACAACAACTTCTATCTCACAGAGAGAGAGATTAAATAATTGATCCTTTACAGTGGCACAAAGAGAGAATTAAATATGAACTAGCGGACCCTTGCGAGAAATCTCGCATGTTCATAAACTACACTTTCCCCAATAGGTTTTGCAAATCGAACACTTCTTACAAAAAATGATATTTAAGAAATTAGAATGCAATTTGTCGCTGATAATGTCACTTGTGTGCTGAGTGTGCTGTAACACTCACCGGTTATTCGATATTTATGAAATTATACGATTTGAGAACTCATTCCTTTGATTTACTGTTTCTGAAATCAATGCAAAATGATAAAGGAAAGACCTCACAATGTTAAAATGACATGAAACGGGCGCCACAGTGACCAAAATGTGAAGTGGACAGCAACTATGGAGCGTATTTTCATACATCAACGGTATCTGCAAATCGCACACTTCGTACATTTTTTAAAGTTATTTTTTAAAGAAATTATTGATTTTTATGGAAATGGAGTGCAATTCGTCACTGCTAATGTCTATTCTCTTTCATTTGAATGCTCATTTTCACGATCGGTCGCTTGTGAGCGCCATAGAAGGGATCTATACTACTGAAATAATATATTATGATGATGATAATGATGATGTTTTAAGGTTTTAGACGACAACTCAGAATTGCAGCATGTTAGAGCAACAGTATTTGCAAAAAGCACAATTCTTACAAAAATCGATATTTATGGAATTAGAATGCAGAAGAAAATCCTGTATCGCGGCATATTAACAAACCTGGAATATAATAAATCCATTGTGTAGACGGATGAGCTTAAATCATGTTTGAAAAATTGATATTTATGAAATGCAATTCGTCACTGCTAATTTATGAAATTATACGATTTGAGTACATATTCCTTTGATTTACTGTTTCTGAAATCGATGCAAAATGAAAAGACCTCAGAATGTAAAAATGACTTTAAAAAGGCGTCACAGCCGCCAAAATGTGAAGTGGACACCAATATTGTGGAGCGTATCTTCCCGCAGCAACAGAAACTGCAAATCGCACACTTCGTACAGATTTTTTTTAAAGTAATTTTTTAAAGAAATTATAGATATTTATGAAATTAGAGTGCATTGTGTCACTGGTAATGTATATTCTCTTTCATTTGAATGCTCATTTTTCACAATCGGTCTCTTGTGAGCGCCGCAGGAGGGATGCATACTACTGAAATATTATATATGATTTATTTTTCAAAGAAATACCATTGAGGCTAATGATCTCCATTATGTAGCGTATACATTGTTCTGGTTTGAAATAGAAAATAGTAAAATAGAAACAGTAAAAACAACGAATAAAAGAAGATAAGAATGGGACTTGTCACGAAGCAAACAGGGCAACTACCGTACGTAGAGTAGAATGGGAAACAACGGAATACCACTTCTATGGCGTTCAATTGGAAATTAACCCCACCTCTTCCCGAATTAATCTCACACCGTTCCAACTCTCAGATCACTATTTTGATTTTTGGCAGAAGTGGGAATCAGGGGCGAAAGCGAACAATGCTAGCCACTACTGATGGTGATCCATTAATATTATAGGGGCGTGATGGCGCATCGGTCAAGCTGTTTACAACCTATTAAGGCGGACCGGGTTCGATTCCAGGTTAATGCATGAAGGACTTTCAAAGTAAAAGGTCACGTCCGGAGGTTTGGATTCCACGTTAAAATGAGGTCCCCTGGCTTTCGATCACGAGTTTAGCGGTCACGTAAAAGTATAAGCTTCCTTCCTTCGTATTATGGAAACATTTAGTATACTTACCGTAGTGTATACCAATTTAAAGTAGTTCACATCAGTATTTTTGACCCAATGCATAAATAAATATATATATATATAAATTCACAGGTGGCCAAATTATTATGGTAAAGCTACATTTCTTTCATTGCAAATTGGTTCACGGAATCTTCAACAATGTATAGATTTCCTGTATCCTGAAGAAGAAAATGTGCATTTGTGGCATCCTACCAGATCAGTTTTTGCCGCCGATTAAGGTAAAGCGGTTGGGAATTAATTAAATTAATGATTTCCAGTCGAGGATTTCCTGTGAAATAATTCCTTCTATATAAGATATTCGTATTACACAACTCGTAACAAGAGAAGATACGACAGATTTCATTTTACACCGTTTTGCTTTCTTAGAGATTGCCCATTTAATGTTTTAATGTTTATTTGTTTAATAGAAAATAAAATAATATAAAAGCGCTTTAACCTTAAATGCGAAAAAAATACATGTGTAAATACACACGATGTTGGTTCGTAAAGGATCTCTTGTAGTACATTTGGTGAATACATGACAAAATACGACCAAGAAATGTCCTGCAATGGAGATTCGGACTCAAATAAAATCTTCCATTCTAATGCATTGTGTCTAAATTTGCCATAAAGAAATTGATTCTGTTCAGCTTTGCCACAATCATTTGTTGTTTAACGCCCAGAGGGCAGCTTGCATGTCAAATTTTGTCGTCCCTTGGAGCTCTATGAGAGTCAAGAAGGTTATCTAAGCTCATTGACACTATAGCGCTTTCTAGTAGAGAAAGAAGGAACTTGGTGCTGGCGGAAAATCCCGAGATTAATTTTGCATTATGAACACGGCCTACTGAATTCAAATGGGTTCTTTAACATGCCAACAACGTATAACATGCATGCTGTGATTTTTGTCGCCTTTCAAAAATCACATACCACCGCCAGGAGCAAACCTGAAAGCTTGGGGTTGGTAGACCGACACGATAACCACTCACCCACCGTGGCAAGCAAATTAGTTGACAATAAATAAATAAATACAGACTGATGACAACCCAGGATCGTTAGCTCACGCTCCACGATTGCAAGGGGAGGCTGTTTAGTTTCGAGTTCTGGCGCTGACAGCGGATCATGATATTTTCACCCCCACCCCCACCCAGTTCTCCAGGCAAATGTCGGGATGCTTCCTCAATTCAAGTCCAGTGTCCAGTGGCACTTACCACAAATGAACACACGCTATGACAGTCACCACTGAAATACAGTTATCAGACAAATTCAACACACACTCAACTATGGTGGCTTCGGTGGCGTAGTTGGTAGCATGCTGAGCTTATATTCCCAAGATCGCGGGTTCGAACCCGGCCGAAATCGTCGGATTTTTTATGAGCGTTAAAAATCCCTCAGTATGCCTTCCTTCGGAGGGGAAGTAAAGCCAGCGGTCCCATGTCATAGATCTATGGCACTAATTACACCCAGGGGCGGTTCGACCATGTACATCTAGGGGGTGTGAGAATTTAAACAAGTAGTTCCGTGAAGAACTATACAGCCTATTTTCATATATCCTACTTATGTTAATTGCCACTATCAACATACACAATTTCAGTTTGATTGCTGTAATAGATTCGTAGATATTGAGAACCGACTAAATATTTCGGATGGTCGCCATGTTGGATTTTATATACGTAGGTCCTAGAGTTATGTACTGTTACATGCAGATTATTGTGAACGTGTAGTATTCAAACTTCAATCGCATAATTAGGACACAAGATAAAACAAGGAGATTTAAAAAATTTTCACAGCTGCCATCTTGAGGTTATGGAAACAATTAAAATAAATTAGATGCCAGTGGATTATCATTCGGATAAAGATTTACTGTACCAAGTTTCACTGCACGCGGATGGTTAAATTGCGAGAAACGTCCATGTGAATATTTATAATTCGCGTCACCGCCATGTTGGATTTGTAATCACCAGGTTATTTAAAGTCCTATAGGTGAACTTAAGTTCATAGCCCCTATGAACATTAAAAAATGCAGTTTGATTGCTAAAATAGATTCGTAGATATTCAGTATCGTCTAAATATTTCGGATGGTCGCCATGTTGGATTGTTAAATGTATAGGCCATAGAGTCATGTACCATTAAAGGAAAATTATTGCGTAGGTTCATTATTCAAACTTTCACTTCGATCGCATGACTACATCACAAGAAATAAAAACTTAATTTTAAAATTCGCACTGCCGCCATCTTGAGGTTATGTAAACAATTGAACTAAATTAGATACCAGTGGATTACAATGTGTATAAATATTTCCTGTACCAGGTTTCAGTGCGCTTGGAACATTAAATCGCGAGAAAGGTCTATTTAAAATGTTCAAATTCGCTTGGCCGCCATGTTCGTTTTGTAGTTAACCGGTTTTTGAAAATCCTATAGATGGACTTCCAGTAGTGCCCTTTATCTCCGTACAAAATTTTAGGGAGATACCGCTAATAGTTTCAGAGATATAGAATGCCGGTGAAATATTTCGCACATCCGCCATCTTGTGATTATGTAAACAATTGAACGAAGTTAGATGTCGGTGCATTACAATGTATATAAACATATACTGTACCAAGTTTCATTGCGTTTGGTTGGTCAAATCGCGAGAAACGTCTATTTACAAGTCGCAAATTCGCTTGGCCGCCATGTTGGTTTTGTAGTTACCAGGTTTTCAAACGTCACATAAAAGAACTTATAGTAGTTCCCTCTATCACCATAGAAAATGTCAGGGTAATATCGGTAATAGTTTCGGAGATATTGAATGCTGGTGAAATATTTCGCACAGCCGCCATGTTGGATTGGTGAGTCGTAACAAAATTTGAAGGGCACGGTCGAGGTCGCCGGGAATAGTGCTATGAACTTTCCGAGTTTCATTGAAATCGCTCCTGCCGTTTAGATTTTATTAGGGGGGGGGACACACACACGAATCACACACACACACACACACACACACACACACACGCACACACACACGGACAAAAGGTGATCTCATGAGCCTATTTTTTCAAAATTGAAAATAGGCTAAAAATGCCGACTGGCTGTTTAACATTGCCGACTATACGCTTAAAAACTGAGCAACGGGAGGGAAAGGGGGAGGGGGAGGGGCAAACGATATACAAGACAAATATACTTAATTAATGGCTTTCATTTAAAATGTATTTCATAAGTTCCATAATTTTGAATCGCAGGAAAACAAAATAAGTGTTTAAATATTACAAGAATTAAAGAAAATCTAGTTATTCTTTCTAAAACCCTACTCTACGATGTTTTAACAAGGACTTCTTTTCCACTATCTCCGTAATTTCAATGTCGTCGACCTTATCTTTCGTTGAAAACAACGGTCGTCACCCATCGATGTCCGCAAATGATTGTAAATGAGCTTCAGCTTGCTGAAGAACCGTTCGGAAGAAGCAGAAGACAGGATGTTAAAATCAGTCGAAGTACTTGTTAACCACACTGGATAATCCTCTTTCATTTAACAGCAACTTTTGCGATTTCTTTAAAAGATGAGCACTGTTGACTGGCATCGAGCAGGATTTCAAGCTTAGCCAGCAAAAGCTCTTCATCGTGAAGGATGATTTTCGAGTGTGATTGCTTTATAGATCGGACTCGCTCGATGGTGTAGTTTTTTCTATCAGCGGGTATCTTGAAAATTATGTGGAATGGCTCTAGAAAAGAAATTAGTTTTGCGAGATTGTCTTGCACGCTTGTAGTAAGTACATCCACATCATTTCTGTAGAATGTAAGAAAAGAAATTTCTGGTGTAGTTTCAGCATGCGCGTTATACGTCTTTGCAAGTCGCCGGGTACTGTGGTGCTTTATGAAGTCTTCCTCCGCATTTACTTGCATATTTTTCGCAAATGACGATGCGTTCATCATGCCGTCGTCGTTGATATCTTCAAAAGACTTCAAAGCACTCTGAATCAGCTGCATCGCGTCTACTTCATTCAGCTCCTCCGCTTCTAAAAGCTCGGTTACGTTCTTAATTTTAAACATGATGTTTTTGGTAAAGTACGTGCCGCAGATAAAATCAAAGTAGAAGTTTTTTGTGCAAGCCTGACGCAAAAGTTCGGGTTTTACTGTCAAATTCAGAATCGAATTAGGTTTTCATTGTTTCCAATGCTGTGACTATCTCTTCATAAGACGTAGAAACAGCTCTCATCGATTCGGCACGCGCAGTCCACCTTGTTTTTGATAAATTCTTAAGTTGAAGTGAATGTTCAATTTTATCCAGCTCTTTCTGAAGCTTAAAAGTCGTTTCGTGCTACCGGAAAAAATAAAAACTACAATGCTTCAAGAGTGTCAAAAAACTCTTGGATAAGTGCGCTAGCATTACAAGCTGTCTCTACGAAAATGTTTAACTTGTGAGCTTGGCATGGAACGTACGGAATATATATTTTGCACTTCTCTGATAGCTTTTTCTGAGTGCCGTTGTATATGCCAGACACGTTACTAGCAAAGTCCTACGATTGAAACGCTAGTTTATCGAGTGGAAGTAAAAGTTCTTCTGAATTTAGAATTAAAAATATTTTTTTCAGCCAACTCCTCTCCAGTCTTTTTTGTTAAAACAGCGTCTATTTTTAAAAGACGTTCCACAGGAACGAGCTCTTCATCTTTTTTGACGACGTATCGGATATTCAACGCGAGGAGGTCTTGATGTGACATATCGGGAGTAGTATCTGCTATAACGGAGAACATACCGGCGTTCTTGATCTCATCTGCAATTATTTCACGAGTTTTCCTTCCATGTAGACGAATGAATTCATGTTGAGAGTCCTTGCTCATATACGTAACGTTGTGCATCCGCGTATTCACTACTTCCAACCACCTATTCATGACCGGACTATGCCGTGAAAGGAACTTCACAATTCGCGTGAAGTTTCCATTATCTTGAGTGATTCCATCCTCGTGACCTCGGAAAGCCAAACCTTGCCGACAAAGGTTTCTTGCAGTGTCAATAAATATCTGGATAACTTTTATGTGCAACTCCTTTTCTTGTTCTTCCTAAATTCTGATCGTCCTTAAATCTTCATCAAGGAGAACGTCTACGTGCCCTTTTACATTGACAAAGTGGCACAAATCTGTCATAGCTGCTTGATGAGCTTCTGAAGTGAAGTGTTCTTGCAATTTGCCCTTTATCTTCTTTCCGCGACTTTTCAATTTGTGCCACTGACTTACTCCAGCGTGCGACCACTCTTCACTTGCGGACGCCCTTCATCGTCCGTTTGGAAATAAGCCACAGGCAAAACAAAACTCCGCATCTTTTTCAATGCTGTACTTCAACATGGGAAAATCCGTATACCAGGCCGGATTATATAGATGCTGCTTATTTTCTAGTATGTCTGGATTTGCTGGAAATACACTAATTTTTGGCTTGAAGGCCCCAAGTGAAGTCAGGTACAGTCGTTCGTTTGCCGTGATAATTCTTTTCCGTTTTGCATGATCGCTATTAACAGGTAAATCACCAGCTTGAATGGGTACTGCGTCTGCACGCATGTTATTTTCCTCCTCTCTTGCTCGTTGAAGCAACTGACCGCTTTCATCGTGGATTCGGGATTAGCAGTCTTATCATTTCTGCCATAATTTTTTTTTGTGTTCGGAATAGTGTCTTCTTTTATTGTTTTCAAAATACCTTCAACTCTTTTGAAATGCGTTATAAACTCACTAACTTAGCCAGAAAAAACAATCCACGAAAATTCGCTACTACGCGGTGTAGGACCGTCGCCACTACAACTGGCATCCGATGAAGTTCCATCTGCTCGTAACTTGCGAACGTCAGATGTGTTGGGGGATAGTGGTGGTTCAACGGTTCGCGATGAGCAACGGTGGTCAATGGCTCAACGGTAGATGATGGCTCAACGGTTGATGATGGCTAACGATGGGCGATGGCTCAACGGTGGTAAATGGCGCAACGGTGGACGATGGCTCAACGATAGGCGATAGCTCAACGGTAGACGATGGTTCAACGGTAGATTTTGATTTTAATTGTACCTTAGCTACCCGATGGGCAATAAGTTCAACCCTTTGAAGACGTCGAGCGTCGCAGGGGTGCTTTTCCGGATATTCATTCCATCGACAAAGTTACTTAGACTTGTCTCCTCCACCCCGCCCCGGTTTTCTTATCACTGGGTTTTAAAACACTCTGTAAGATTTATTTAAATAAAAAAGGTTGGTTTAAAAGAGAACAACTCCCCCACACAAAGGTAGACTTTTATGGATTTATCGGCCATTTTTTCTTGATAACACCATTAAACATAAACATGGCTGAAAATATGCATGCATTTATTGTACTATTATTACGTACGTTTCATGGGTACGCGATGCTCCGTGAAAATGTTCCGTGCCGGCGAAAACTCACTGTATTTGCACCTAGTTATCACTGTAAAAGTTGCTGGTTCAGGAACGACTGCTTTTGCTCATTCTCAGTGACCACTGCACTGATCATAGTGAGCACTCCACCCCTTGAGGAACCTAGGAACCATAAACCTGTCGATTTTGTCACAATAGCGCGGATATGTGAGGACACGCCGAGACAAGCGGTAGCAGGTCATAACATTCCTCCGACAACATCACAATGAGTTGGCTTGACCTGAAGTTATCCATGCGCTCACCAACACCTTTTGTCTAGCCACATGGCACAGATGCTGGGCTCGCTTCGCTGTGAAGCTGAGTCGCTCTGCATAATGAACGCGGGATGTTACACCCACCCAGGAACGTGCCGATGAGTTCATCCCTTGTCCTTGGTCCCATATTGCTCATCTGTCATTCTTTCTACAGTTTCCATACACAGAAACGAAATGCAAATGGCAGCCGGTGCACCGAGTACTGGAAGTGAATCTTTTAAGATGGTTATTTTGCCGACTCTTCCTCTTGCCGCACTGGGCTATTGCCTGGCTGCACGAAATTATTGCTGCGTCCGTTTGTGTTGACTGTCGGTAAAAATGCCGACTGTCAGTATAATATATACATTTTTTTAAGAAATCGGACCAAATCGTATATGGCCATGCCCCGTTTTGCTTTTTTAAATGCTGTTTTGGGAAATGTTACGACTTCTTCAGGATTTGCCGACCGCCGACTGATGTCGCATTTGCCGACTGAGAAAATACCTGAGGGGGGGGGGGGGGGTGAGACACCCCCCCAACCCTCCCACTCGAACCGCCCCTGATTACACCTGTGTGAAGCTAAATTAGGTTAGGTTAAACATTTGACAAAGGCTCTTAGGTTCCGACGTTTGTCGCCGGGAGCCGACTGCATTGGCGTCTGGTAACCAGGTACTGAACTAGTAGTCACTGACGGTGGCGTTTGGTGGAAAAAGTAAGAACTACATGAAAAAATGAAATGTCTGCAGTCCTTACTTGAATTGAAAACAGATACACACACTAATACAGTCATCACAATTAACACCAGTTATCAGACAGATTCTACACACACCCAAAGTACACGGGGCTACATGACCGACAACTGAGGAACCAACCAACCAACACTGACCAAGCCCCATAGTGAAGTAACAAACAACAGTTTTAAATTGACTATTTAGTCCTCGAGCAGGATAAAAATTAATTGATGATCGATAATTTAAAATGTACGGGTCGTGATATCATTTTATTTAGACTATATAGGTGAATATCATCTTAATTTAAAACATCTGTGTTTATGGTTGTGCGTGATAAGATGCGTTCCATGGAAGAAAGTTAACTGGTTTGATTCCGCGTACGGTGACTTTTGGCGACAATCCGGAATGTGGTTTCTCCTCGAGTTTTCTCACACTCACGCCAAACAACTGCTTCATGTGTGCTAATGTTTGTGTTTGTTTTCAATTTATTGCTTATTATTTATGGTGATCAGTCACCATCATAAATAAACCTAAAAATATATAATCTAAACAGCAGCACAGCTATTAAAGGCAGATTTCGTACGAAATTATCAGAGGCATATTCTTGCAGCAATCCACACCGCATTTTAAGCTTACACATGTTATCAAGTCATGTTACCAACATCATCAATACGCACCAGAGGCTTACCAGGGGCTTACCAGCAGTTCCTAATCAACAACTGCAACAAACCCAATCAATAAGGAGTCTCAAAAGGATTTAACGTCAATACTAATACCAATACCAATTTCAAACCAAGAAACTATAACATTAACTATTAAATAACAACACCATCAGAGACAACCCCCCTCCCCATCCACTCCTCTCTAGGAGAACCTTTACACCCCCCCCCCCCCAACATATACAAGCACATACAACTTTTTGAAAAAAAAAATCTAAATAAATAATACAAATCAATAGTCAAGATTTATCGGGCATGGCCCAACTTCGGGTGGATAACCACGCCTGGCATGTAAAAGCACAACAAACCATTGCAACCCCAAAATCAATAACACCACATATCAAACCCAACAATCAAACTAATGGAGAGCGTAATAACAACTCACAGAATCGGCAGAGCAGTGAGGGTCATCAGCCCAGACTATGACCAGAACCTCACTATCTTGCCAAACTTAAGCTGTCAACAAAATTCAATTCTAAACCCCCTATGCAAGTAAACATTATTATACACAACTCACAAACATATAACATATCCCAAAACAAAACTAATAATTTGGCCAAGACGCTTCAATTTCTTAACCAAATAAATTAAACTATCAATTATTAAACTATACAAAAATCATTAAACTACACATTAGAATGAAAGGATAATAATAATAATGTTATAGGTTTTACGTCCCTGTGAACTACGTAGGCTTTTAGAGACGCAGGAGAGAGAGGGAAAGGAGCCTTATTCTTAGGCACCAGACTCTTTTTCCCGAATCATCCAGCTAGGAGTTGGATATCCGCCCACTGCCTGGGAATAGAACATTGTAGTCATGAAGCAGTGTAATGGTGGTCTAGGGGATAGCATGCTTGTAATAATAATAATAATAATAATAATGCGGTGATTGGTTTTACGACCCTTTTAATTGCTGCGCCATTTAGAGACACTGGAGTACCGTAATTTCATCCCGAAGGAGATCTTTAACGTGACACTAAATCTACTGATACGACTCCCTTGGAAGCAACATGCCAACAGACTGTGCCAGTATTCGATCCTGTAACCTTGGGCAGAGCAGGCAAGAACGTTATCGCTTCGCCACGCAACCAGTCAACTGATGTAAAAACAATCTATACTATCCCGTCTGATTGGAATTATAAAGAACATTGCATGTTGGCACAATCCGACGAAAAGTAGGTTGAATACAACATGTACGAACTCTCTTTCCACGAAGAGACAACCATGACTCACAATCACAAATTGAGCTACGGCTAATTTGTGAGTCACGTCGCAATAAATGTTACAAGCTAAGCTATAACGTGTTTATTAACTTCAAGATTGATGCAGTATCTTCCAACGATATCATTGTTGTGAGTCGAGTGACTCTGAAGTTCACACCCACTTCTACTCCAGACAAATACCGGGATGTTTTCTAAATTAAGGCCAAGGTCGCCTCCTTCCCAATCCTCGCCTGATTTACACAAATTACTACAGACACCGTACAACCGACAGCGGTAGCTACGCTCGATAAAGCGCAGCGCTAGGCCATGGGGCAAGCTCTCTGCAGGTTCGAGTCCCACCGAACTCCTCTTTGAAATGGTTTTCCGTGGTTTCCCCATTTTCAACTCCAGGCAAATGCTGAGACGGTACCTTCTGACAGGCCACGGCCGCTTCCTTCCACATCCTCGCCCAATTTCATTCACCTTCATTCATTTCATCTCTCATTAACTTCTCGCATGAGGTTGGCGTCAGGAAGGGCAGTAAAAACCATCTGCCACATATAATTTCATCGCATCTGATCCCCGACCCCATTGGAAACGGGAATAATAAGGGATATACATACACTACAGACACCATACAGTAGTAGCGCGGGTTATCAGACAAATTCTACACAAACCTAAGTACACGAGGCTGAATGAGCACGTTGTCCAAGCCCCTCAAATAAATAAATAAATAAATAAATAAATAAATGTGTTTTTCACTTTAAAATACAGCTTCCCTGTCAAATTTAATGACGGAAATTATATCTAACATCCCTTGTAATCAGTGCCGGATTAAGGTAAAATGAGGCTCAAGTCCCTCAGATTTTTGGGGCCCCTTTATTCTTTTCAAAATATTTTTTTAGCACCTGTACATTTGATAAAGTATATACAAGAGTTCTTTTTCTCAAGATGAATAATACACTTTTTACTAAATCATACATGGCCTACATATATACATACATTTCAATTGAAACGATCATCGTTACTTGAAAACATTTCAGATGATTTAATGAACAATTTAACAAATCATACTATTTTTAGCCTACTTTCGATTTTTGCAAAAAATGAAAGTAGACTTATGAGATCAACACAGGGCGAAAAAAGTGTGTCTGTCTGTGTGTGTGTATGTGTGTGTGTGTGTGAGTCTGTGTGTGTGTCTGTGTGTGTGTGTGTGTCTGTGTGTGTGTGAGTGTGTGTACTCTGAATGTCTGTCCCCCCCTATCAATTCGAACACGGTGAATGCGAATTGAACGAAATTTGGTACAAAGGTAGCACTAGCAAAGGACACCTCAGTGTCATATTTAATATCGCCGCTATCTTAACGGAAACGTAATGGCGGCCACACAAATGTTCAAAGCTTAAATCAAATTACGACTAACCTAATCATCCGATCTCTACCAAATTTTGCAACAACATACCTTTATGGGGGGAGCATCCTTTGACCAAACCAATAGGCCATAAGCGTAATAGTTTGCGGATGGCGGCCATCTTTGTGTGAAAATCGATTCCCCCTATTAATTCGAACACGGTGCAACCGAATGGAACGAAATTTGGTACAGAGGTAGCACTAGCAAAGGGCATCTCAGTGTCATGTTTCATATCACCGCCATATTGACAGAAACGTAATGGCGGCCACACAAATGTTCAAAGTTTAAGTTAAATTACGACTAACATAACCATCCGATCGCTACCAAACTTTGCAACAACATTCCTTTATGGAGGGAGCATGCTTTGACCAATCTAATAGGTTATTAGCCTAATGGTTTGCGGCTGGCGGCCATCTTTATGTCAAAATTGATTCCCCCTATTAATTCGAACACGGTGGAACCGAATGGAACGAAATTTGGTACAGAGGCAGCACTAGCAAAGGGCACCTCAGTGTCATGTTTTATATCGCCGCCATCTTGACTGAAACGTAATGGCGGCCACACGAATGTTCAAAGCTTAAATCAAATTACGATTAACCTAATCATCCCATCTCTACCAAATTTTGCAACTACATACCTTTATGGAGGGAGCATCCTTTGACCAATCTAATAGGTCATTCGCCTGATAGTTTGCGGATGGCGGCCATCTTTGTGTCAAAATCGATTCCCCCTATTAATTCAAACACGGTGAAACAGAATGGAACGAAATTTGGTACAGAGATAGCACTAGCAAAGAGCATCTCAGTGTCATGATTTATATCGCCGCCATATTGACAGAAACGTAATGGCGGCCACACAAATGTTTAAAGCTTAAATCAAATTACGACTAACATAACCATCCGATCTCTACCAAACTTTGCAACAATATACCTTTATGGTGGGAGCATCCTTTGACCAATCTAATAGGCCATTGGCCTAATAGTTTGCGGATGGCGGCCATCTTTATGTCAAAATTGATTCCCCCTATTAATTCGAACACGGTGGAACCGAATGAACGAAATTTGGTACAGAGGTAGCACTAGCAAAGGGCACCTCAGTGTCATGTTTTATATCGCCGCCATCTTGACGGAAACGTAATGGTGGCCACACAAATGTTCAAAGCTTAAATCAAATTACGATTAGCCTAATCATCCGATCTCTAGCAAATTTAGCAACAACATACCTTTATGGAGGGAGCATCCTTTGACCAATCTAATAGGTCATCAGCCTGATATTTTGCGGATGGCGGCCATCTTTGTGTGAAAATCGATTCCCCTTATCAATTCGAACACGGTGAAACCGAATGGAACGACATTTGGTACAGAGGTAGCACTAGCAAAGGGCACCTCAGTGTCATGTTTTATATCACCGCTATCTTGACGGAAACGTAATCGTGGCCACCCAAATGTTAAAAGCTAAAATGTAATTACGACCAACCTAATAATCTAGTCTCTACCAAATTTTGCAACACCATATCTTTATGTGGGAAACATATTCAGACCAAACTGCAAGAACATCAGCCCAATAGTTTGCAGATGGTGGCCAAGTATGTGTGCAAATCGATTCCCCCTATCAATTCAAACACGATGAAACCGAATTGAACGAAATTTGGTACAGAGGTAGCACTAGCAAAGGGCACCTCATATTCATGTTTAATATCCCTATAGCACGTTGTATTTCAACAAGCTACTACAACCAACATTCGATCATACTCCTTGAAAAGGACAAAGAGTTATAACAATACCCATGCATTTAGGAGAAAGTAGGCTATATGTTCTTTACTGAACATCTTGTTTACTTCTGTAAAATGTAATCAAAACATCTTTTTTTCTGTTTTTTTTTCGGTCAATGAAATCTTCTACAATGTCATCAAAATCAATTTCTCCCAGAACATTTGACTCGATATACATTAAACTTAGCATGTCTAATCGTTCTTGTGACATGATACTTCTTTGCGCACTTTTGATCCGTTTTAATTTTGAAAACGAGCGCTCCGCAGAACAATTCGTTATCACGAGGGTCAGGAAAATGCGAAAATCAATTTCAACGTTCGGGAAAACAGACTCAAGCTTGTCTCGAATAAGAATTTCGTAAATTTCAGAATGAGTGAACTCAGTTTTTAAAGGACATGATAATTTAATATAATGCTGAAACTGGCTCAGTTCTGGATATAAATTTTCTAAATCTTCGGAATAAAATTGAACTAAATTAGAATTTGCTTGGGGGCCCCAGATAGTTGGGGGCCCTAGGCCTGGACCTAGTCGGGCCTAATGGGTAATCCAGCACTGCTTGTAATACTTCTTAAAGCCACCTTTGCTTACTAATGTGACAATGGGGACTATTTACCTCCTCTGAAAGGGGCATCATTAACCTTAATTCTTGCATTCCACACATCTACTCATATATTATGCTAAGTGATGTCTTATCCGCCTTGCACACCAACAGACCCTTCCCTCTCCCAACACTCATCATTGAGCCCAACTAAGATTTCCGGAGTTCAGTGCTCGCCCCTTGGACTCAATGAAGTGGCTTGTTGATACTGATGTCTCTCGTTTAATTCGCAGTAGAATAAAGAGACCTATTGATTCAGCGCATGGGAGGAGAGAGGGGCATTAGCTGGATCCAAGGGGGACATTATTTATAACACACTTGGGCGCCATCCTTCCGCTGTAATTCTTCTTCAGTGACGCCAGCGTACTTATATCCAGCAATAGACTCACGATGTGAGAATTAACCTGCAAAGATTCGAGCTAGCAGAAAACCTGCATCAAGACATTTGGAATCAACTCCACAATATTGTGGAATGCAAAATATGTTAAAATCACTATCAAATCAAGAACGTACTGCAGCGCTTAAACGTTTCCAAATGACACAATGGCTGTGGGGTTCAAGCCCACTTGTTTCATGACTCCGAATGTGTCTAGCACAGGCGTTTTTGAGACTGTGAGCACCATCTTTATGCCATAGCAAGTACCCAATCACCATCTTAGCTAAGGTGTATGTTTCACAAAACACCATCTCCTACACCAGAGGGAGTTAGAAGGTGTGGTTTGTACCAAAATCTTTCAAATCTTCCAAATCGTCTCAATAGTACAGGAAAAATCTTGCATTTCTTGAAAAGTCAATGGAAATATATTTATTTGATTATAAAGTGCTTTTAAACAAATAAACAAGACGATAGCCCCTGGCAGAACTGTGTCGCGTACAGCCCTCATAGCACTAGAGCCGGGCGGGTAGTCTGTACACATGGGGCGCACACAACCCATTATGCGAGAGTTCTCGCACGGGTCCGCTAGTTAAATTGAATATAGTAGTAACTTAATAATAATAATAATAATAATAATAATACAAAATGCCCCGAAAATGTACTGGAAAATGACAACTTTACCTTTACTGGGATCGTATTGTATTGACAGACCAGTCAGCCGTGCACAACAGACCTGAATTGGTTCTTGTTGACAAATGCATGAAGCACACCATCTTCGTAGATGTGGCAATCCCAAACAGTGGCTACATGGTAACAAAATATGTTGAAAAGCTGTCAAAGAATAAAGAGTTTTCAGAACTGATCAGGAAACAATGGTACATGGCACAAGTCAGGGCAGTTCCTACAATCATCTCCAGCATTGACGTGATTTCGAACAACTCAAAGGAATCACTTACAGAGTTGAAATTAGACCCCGGCCTTTTTAAGATTATGCAGAAGACAGTCTTACTTTCGTGTCACATAGAAAGGCTGTTCTTGGATAATCAAGCCTGAAGGAGTGAGGGAAAAGTGTAAGGATACTACTGAATGTATTCACCGAGAATTTGTTCCTTATGATGTATATCTGGGATTGTAAATATGCTGAGAATTTGTAAGCGCATGCGCAAAATATATAATTATAATAAGTTAAATATTAATGCAAGGAGTATGGACCTCTCGTCCTTTTCCTACATATTTCTCCCACTGAAGTGCTGAAGGCTCACAAGGCATGCAGCAACTGCTTGCATGGCTCATGCAGATAAGATTCATTAACGTGTGGATAGTCGAATCGAATACGCATCCAATTATTTTTAATGTAGATTAAAATATAGTATTTCACAAAACGATTGAATTTCTCACTTAAACCTTTTAATGACAACACTGTTATTCGTGTGCGTGCAGCAATATTTAAATTGAAGAATGGATCTCAGGGGAGCAGCACTTTTTGGCTCGTATGACGAGAACAAGCCAACTCCGTACAGGCCATGGAGGCCCTGGTAGTAGTGGAAGGTAGAGGCTTCCACTTTTTGTGACATCGGCACTAGATGGGATGGAGTATGACGAGAACAACAAATTTTATTTATAGAGCACCAAGTTGATAGCGCTTGGTAGCTTTATGACGTAAAACACCCTTAGCTAGCACTGTCGGCGTGAGGTACCGGTACTCCCTTGAATCTTGAATATGTCCACCTCGTGGCTAGCATTTTTGGCTGTCACTGCAGAGGTCCAAGGTGGATTCCCGTGTCTACCAAGAAATTTAATTCTGGTCGGTCGAAAGGCAGAACTGTGAAGAGGTAGGTTCGATTCCTACCTCAGCCATCCTAGAAGTGATTTTGCATGATTTCCTCGCTTCTACTCCAGGCAAATGCTGGGATAATACCTGAATTAAGACCACACCTGCCTCCTAGCCCTTATTACAAATACACACACGTATACAGCCATCACAATAACACAGTTTATCAGACATGTTTCTCATAAACCTACGTACTCCACGATATCGTAAAACCCCTGAATGAATCATCAACAACAACAGTAATCTTGAATGCACCATAATCCAGCCTATCTCCACAGCTGTCAAAGTTCAATAAACTTGGACCATGACACACTTGGAGGAGGAGGCGCCGGTGATAAAAGTGACAACAACCTTCTGTTGAGAGAAAACAGGTTCAGTGACGTGTGATGAACTTGGTCCACATCTCTCCCAAAAGTTTGTACTATATTCATCTCTTTTCTTAAACCATAGCCAAATTCCTGAAACTTGTTTGCCCTCGTTGAGTGTGATTACTGCGGCATGATAGGTCATGGCTTCAGCGCCACACGAGCTGACCTCCCTTTAACTTTCCCATCCATATGGCGGGCAAAAAGTGTTGTGTGTCTCTGTACAACAGGGAAACCTCTATAGAGACTCACGTGCAGAGGGATGAAGGACGGAAGGATGGGAGGAGGGAAGGAAGATCTGGGGGAAGGGAAGGAAAGGGGAAGAAGAAGGGAGGAGGGAAGGAAGAAATGGGGAAAGAGAAGGGAAGGAAAGGGGAAGAGGAGGGAAGGAAGGAAGAACAGGAAAGGGAAGGGAAGGAGAAGAGGAAGAAGGGGAAGGAGAAAAGGAAGGAAGGGAGGAGGGAAGTAAGAAATGGGGGAAGAGAAGGAAAGGGGAAGAGAAGGGAAGGAAGTAGGGACGAAAGAGGAGAAGAGAAAGGAAAGGTGGGAGGGAAGGGCGGGAAGGAAGGAAGAGAAGGAAAGGGAAGGATAAGAGGAAGGAAAGGAAGAAGGAAGGATGGGAGGAGGGAAGGAAGAAATGGAGGAAGGAGAAGAGGAAGGAAGGGAAGAAAGAAGGAAGGAAGGAAGGGAGGAGGGAAGGAAGAAATGGGGGAAGATAAGGGAAGGGAAGGAAAGGGGAAGAGGAGGGAAGGGAAGGAGAAGAGGAAGGAAAGGAAGGAAGGGGGGAGGAAAGGGCGAAATGGAGGAAGAGAAGGGAAGGGAAGAAAAGGAAAGAGAAGGGAAGGGAAGGGAAGGAAAGGAAGAAGGAAGGAAGGGAGGAGGGAAGGAAGAAATGGGGGAAGAGAAGGGAAGGAAATAAAAGGAAAGAGAAGGGAAGGCAAGGAGAAGAGGAAGGAAAAAAAAGAAGGAAGGAAGGGAGGAGGGAAGGAAGAAATGGAGGAAGGAGAAGAGGAAGGAAGGGAAGAAAGAAGGAAGAAAGGGAGGAGGGAAGGGAGAAATGGGGGAAGAGAAGGGAAGGGAAGGAAAGGCGAAGAGGAGGGAAGGAAGTGGGGAAGGAAGAGAAGGGGAAGAGGAAAGAAAGGTGGGAGGAAAGGGTGGGAAGGAAGGAAGAAAAGGAAAGAGAAGGGAAAGGAAGGAGAAGAGGAAGGAAGGAAAGAAGGAAGGAAGGAATTTGTTTGTTTTTGCTGGTTCATTTCGGAGCTTTGTAACATCGTGGTCATGTAGCCCCATGTAGCCTACTTGGGTGTGTGTGTGTGTGTGTGTGTGTGCGCGGAATCTGTCTGATAGCATGAGTCATTGTAACGGCTGTAGTAGTGCGTGTGTATTTGTAATTAAGGCTAAGATTTGGAAGGAGGTGACTTTGGCCATCCCAGATTTTGCTTGGAGTAGAAGTGGGAAACCATTTCTAGGACAGCTGAGGTGGGAATCGAACCCATCTCGCAGTTTCAGGATCGAATCATGGCGCATTCGGTTGGCATTTCAGTGAGCACAAATGCAAGGGATTTGCAGTAGATTTGCTGGCACGTTTAAGATCCCTATGGGGCAACATTCTGGCACCCCGGGGTATCTAAAAGCCACAGTAGTTAAAAGGGTTGTAAAACCAATAAAACATAATACATGGGTAATGTATTTCATTATTTAAATACAAATTGAGCACAGAAACGTTTTGCGTTTCACAGAATTTCTGTGTAGGCTGCACTATATTGGACGTAAGAATGTGGATTTGTGGTTGATTAATGTGTGTACTGGCGAAGAGGAAGGAGGGGTAGGAGAAAAGGAAGGAAGGAACGAAGGAAGGAAGAAAAGAAGAAAGGAAGGAAGTTGTTTGTTATTGTTGGTTCATTTCGGGGCTTTGTGACATCGTGGTCATGTAGCCCCGTGTACTTGGGTGTGTGTGTGGAATCTGTCTGATAACATGAGTCATTGTAATGGCATTTTAGTGCAAGTGGAGGTTCGGGAACTTATTTTAATTAGGCTGCTGTAAGTTGATTTTACTATTACTTGGAGTCATGTAATATTGAACTTCATGTAATTTTCTTAATAAGCCTTACGACAGATAGCGTGGCAACTCTCCTGGTGGATGAATGTGAAAGTTATGAAACAAACATTGTCTTATGAAATGTGGAATTAATTAATTGGTCAGATGATTTGTATTCTTGTGATTAATTTTATGCAATTTCCTTAATAAACTTTACGATGGATAGCGCGGTAGCACCCCTGGCGGATGAAAGGGAATGTTCGGAAAAGAACATTGACTCATGACTTGTGGCATTAATTAATTGGTCAGGCACTTTCTACGCTTGTAAGTTTATGCAGTTTACTTAATAAAGTTTACGGTGGATAGCCTAGTAGCTCCTTAATAAACCATTCATGTACGCAGTGGCTTCCCGGGAGGATATTGGTATATTTTTACATCTCTTTCTCAGGAAACTGACAGCGCGTTCTCTTCTCAAAATGAGTGATAATATGCTTGGCCATCACTGACCAAAGAACCTGAGCTGGGCATCCCTACCTGAGAACACCATTACATGGTGCAAAGAGTTGCATGTACCGGTAACGTATAACTTATAAGGTTCTTATACGTTATGTCGCTGAGCTTTCTTCTCTGATAATTTCGTACGAAATGTGTTTGTTACGTCTGTCCGCTATAAGAATACTTTACCAATGCAGTTACATATCCCTAACTGACCATGTATGCTCAGGATGGTAGGATTATGAACTCACTGCGTAGTTCCATTTTCTTTCTAAATGACTACCTACATCTATACTTCTAGTGCGCGGTACCTGCTGACTTCTGCTTTAAAAGAGATCACCACGTCATAAATATAGTGACGGTGAAAGTGAGGCAGTAATAGCTCAGGTAGAAAGACCTCTCGTCAAGATACGCTAAAGGAAATGGCTAAATAAATGTTGTTTTAGACATAAAGATACAGTTTAGAAAGTTAGTCAGTTAACCTTAACCTTAGTTTCTTTTATTATAACTTCCCGAGCAGTTCAAGTTGCTAACTGAGATCCCGTGGCTCCTGAACTCGAGATTAACGGTCACGTAAAACTACAATCTTCTTCTTCCTAACTGAGACAAAATATATATAACATTTATAGAATATCGTACAGAGAAGAATTAAGACAAGGAATTTACAAAATTAGAGGAGGTGATTCGACAGTTTCAAAGACAGTAATTTGTAATAATAATGTTATTAGTTTTATGTCCCTTTTAACTACTGCTGCTTTTAGAGACGCCGGGGTGCCGGAATTTTGCCCCGAAGAGGATGTTTAATGTGTCAGTAAATCTGGTGACACGGCCCTCTCGCATTAGCGCACTTTCAAATGCCAGCTGGCTGCGCCAGTAATCGATCCTGCAACCTTGGGAACAGTAAGCGACAACGTTACTGCTGAGCCACGCAGCCAAATGCTGAAGTTAGACATCCCAATTGTTGATATGAAAGAGGTGATTCCTTACAGTATCTCTACCGATCGTTTCAGTCCCTAGAGAGTAGCATCCCGGAAAATCTTAGAATGGATCCCAACAGATATGAAGACACGGTAAAGGAGAGGGCTAAATGTAGTTTTTGACGTAAAGATGCAGTTTAGAAAGTTGGTGAGTTAACCTTAACCTTAGTTTCTTTTATATCCAGGGGCGGATCTAGGGGAGGGCAAGTAGGGTGACCGCCCAGGGCCCGCGCAATGGATTGTTTTAAATTTAATTGATTAATTAATTATACTTTTCAAACTTTTCAAACTAATTTATAATTCATATTCTTTTCAGTGCAGCTATGACCTGCCGTGACCGTTTAGATTTCAGTAAAATGATGGAAGACTTCAGCCGGGAATAAAGTAGCAAAGTAATTTTAATATTTCATAGTTTACACAATCTTCTTCAAGGGGACTTAGAGGTTTCTTTCATATTATTAAAAAATGTACAGTAGTGTATTCAAATATTTTAACTATTCTTTATTTTATTCTTCTTTCTTTCTTTCTTTCTTTCTTTCTTTCTTTCTTTCTTTCTTTCTTTCTTCGTTTTGCCCACTTACGGAGCGCGCTTGAACTTGTTGACTCGGGTTGATGGAGCTTTCCTCTTCTTCTCCTCCCAAAATCTCCTCATCAACTCGCTATGCCCCTTCTTACGTTCCTCCGTCCATTTTTTTCCAGTGGTCTTTTTAGCTTTTTCGGCGAAAGTGTGATTTGTAACTCGGGTTCCAAAAGTCTTGCGATTCATGATGCTATCTTCTGTAATGTTTATTTCCTTTAAGTCCTGTTTGATTTCTTCTAACCAACTGATTTTGACCTTCTTTGAATTAATTATATCAAGCAGTTTTTTTGCATATCTGGTGTTGTCCATTCGGCAGATGTGACCATAAAATTTCAATCGTCTCTTACGCACGGTATCAGTGAACTTATTGATTACTGTGTACAAGTCTGTGGTTTTCCTTTTAATCCATATACCATTAACATAAACGGGGCCATATATTTTCCTGAGAATTTTACGTTCCTGGATTTCGATTTCACCAATTTGAGAGTGGCCTCCTAGAGATATAGTTTCGGAGGCGTACAATGCTTCCGGAAGAACAACTGTCTGGTAGTGCCGTAGTTTTGCATTTCGTGACATCACTCTTTTATTATAGTGATTCCATGTTATTCGGTATGCTTTCTGAAGTTTGGTAGCTCTTTCTGAATTAGCTTTCCTGTCCAATCCAGACGGTACAATAATTTCTCCTAAATATTTGAAGGAAGGTACGTGTCTAATTATTCCATAGTTGGTCTGTAGTGGAGATCTCGGGATATTCTGGTCTCCATTTACTATGAAATGCGTCTTCTCATACGATATTTGGAGTCCTGTCTTAGATGCTAACTCATGTTACTTCTCTATGGCATACTTGGTTTCTTCACTAGTCTTGGTAAAGATAGCTAGATCATCAGCAGAAGCTAGGCATTTTACTTTTATTTTCTGTTCCAGAGTACCAATGCTTATGCCTTTGATGTTGTTTTCCAACTCCCTGATGACTTTGTCTAACACTAAGTTAAAAAGCAGTGGGGAGAGGCCGTCACCTTGTCGAACTCCGGTATGTACTTCGAAAGGCTCTGATAGTTCACCTAGAAACTTCACTTGAGATGTTGTGTCAGTGAGAGTCTCGCGGATTAAGTCCCTGGTTTTCCTGTCAACTCTGAACTCTTCTAGGGTGTTCAGAACAGTTTGTCTGTCAATAGAATCATACGCCTTCTTAAAATCCACGAAGGTGACAAATGTGTTGGTACTGCGGCGTATGCTTAATATCGTGTTTAGGCTCCAAATCTGCTCCGAACACGATCTACCTTTCCTAAAGCCTGCCTGGTATTCACCAATCAAATGATCAGTTTGTTGTTCTACTCTGTTTAAGAGTGCTTTAGATAATACCTTGTATATAATTGGTAAAAGTGATATACCTCTGTAGTTGTTGGGGTCCGCTCGGTCGCCCTTTTTATGCAACGGATGGATAATGGCATTTTTCCAGTCCTTCGGAATTATTTCGCTCTCCCATATTTCTGTTAGGAGTGTATGAATTCTCCTTATGAGGTCATCTCCTCTTATTTTCAACATCTCAGCAGTTATTCCATCGTTCCCAGGGGCTTTGTTATTTTTGAGCGATTGGATTATCTCTTTTATTTCTTGAGTTGTTGGGGGAAGTGAGTCTGGGTTTGGTACAGGTTTTTCAAACTGCAGTCTTTCCACTGGAGGATCACAGTTCAGTAGAGTTTGGAAATAATCAGCCAGTATCTTGCAGTTCTCCTTACTGTTTGTTTCTAGTCGTCCATTACGTCGACGGAAACTTAATATTGGTGGTTTGTACCCTGACAAGTTCTCACGGAATGTCTTGTAAAAATTTCGAGTGTTGTTTTTCTGGAAATCCTGTTCTAACCCTTCGAGTCTGATTTTGTTGTAGGCACGTTTTTCGCTCCGGATTGTTTTAGAGGTCAGTTTTTGAGTTTTTAGGAAGTTCTCCCATCTTTCCACTGTTCGATGTCCATTCCACTGATGCCATGCTTTGACTCGGTCATTGACGGCTTCATCGCACGTTGTGTTCCACCATCTGTGCTTTCTTTTCCTAGATGGTTGTCCTAATTTCATGGCTGATGACTGTAATGTTTTGCGAAGGTCTGGCCACTCCCTAGGATTTTCTTCCTGTAAATCTCGTACGAAAACCTCGGCGTTCTTCCTCAAGCAGTCCGGATCAACTCTTGGAAACCGGTTGCCTTTAGGTTTGGATCTGTTTGGTTGAAACCGAACCTTGCTTTGCGTGAGGTAGTGATCCGAATCTACCACTCCCTTCCGTACCTTAACATTCTGAATCTCCAGCATATTCTTTGCGGAAATAGCCACATGATCTATCTGAAATTCCCCTAATAACGGGTTAGGTGATCTCCAGGTTTTCTTTTTGTGTAATGGTCTCATAAAGTGCGTGGACATGAGTCTCAGCATGAATAATGTACAAAAGTTTATTAGACGCTCTCCATTCTTATTAGTCCGTCGATGTGCTGGATGGAGTCCTACTATTGATCTGCATATCTTCTCTCTGCCAACCTGTGCATTGAAATCCCCTAATAAGATTTTCACGTGATGTTTGGGGATTTTAATTGTAGTTTCCTATCCCAAAAGTCTTCTACATTCTGTGGATTTCTCTTATTGTCGATGTTAGTGGGAGCATGGGCATTTATCAAGGCATATGCCTTGTTGCTTGATTTTACTGTAAGCACTGAAATTCTTTCGCATGGCGATGTGAAGTCGATAACTGAATCTAAGATAGTTTTCCTCACTGCAAAAGCCGTCCCAAACATTAATAAATTGCCTGTGATATTAATGGCTGGTTTACCCTTAAATATCCTGAAGTTTTCAGAGTCGAAATGGTTCTCATCTTGGAATCGTGTTTCCTGAATTGCTAGGATTTGAATATCAATTTTGTCCAGGACGTCAGTCAGTCGTTTGAGCTTTCTTGTTTTCAACAGGGTATTGATGTTAATAGTACCCAAGAAGTTCTTTTTCTTGGGGCGAAGCGATTTTGAGAAGCTCCGATCCTTCTCTGAAGCATGATTTCGTTCCAGATCCCCCAGAATCCGATGATCGGGAAAGACCGGACGTGTGTCCGGGGCCTGGGGTAGTTGCGTTAGTAGTGTGTGTTCCAGCATGCCTTAGTTACAAGTTGAATATACAACTAGTGGTGATCTTAAGATAAGATCACGAAATTACTACTCGATTGTTGAGATCGAGAGGTGCCTCTAGGTGTTCTCTGGCTTAAGTGTGTTTGGTCCGCGAGAGCTATTTTATTTCGCTCAAGTCCGCCGGCAAGCCGGTGAGGACCCCCCTATCCGCCACCTGGGACGCGCCACGTCGGAGTATCACCTCTCCGCCTGCTACGACAGCGTAGTAGGTTATTATTATTACAAAAGTATTTTCCATTTGATTTGATATCTTTTTAATTTCCTATTGCTGTGGGCCCCACCTTATCATATCGGCCAGGGCCCCGCAAGGCCTGGATCCGCCACTGTTTATATCTTCCCGAGCAGTTAGCCAATTCACCAGAGGATTTGAATAAGTTTTTATATGGTATGGACTCCGTTTTGAGGAAAGAATTCGTGATGAAAATCAATAAATGTAAAACAAAAATAATAATGCAATGGAGCCGAAAGAAATCAGAACCCCTCTAGTTGCATCAAATTGACGGTGAAAAGCTAAACGATGGAGACTTCTGCTACTTAGGAGGCAAAATATCTGCGCTAACTACAGACAAATCGTTGCATGTGGACGTTCCTGTTCAAACATCGCCAAAAATCTCGTTTTTGTGTGTTGTAATGTTTTCACTTAGGCCTGTTTTGACGTAATGGGTGTGCACTCTAGGTCTTTAAAGCTTCTGCCAGTTAATAGGAAACGTAATGTTGCGACCAGTCTCTCATGTGATAAAATTGCATTTCTCATGCAGGAGTTTTGTTTTGTGATATGAGGAGTTATCAATTTAAACAATGTCTCAATGTTCATTCACAAGGAATGGCGATCACCAAATGGTACGTCGCGCGTACTTAATTAATTACTGTGGTCAATTTTTGTAGTTTGTCGTGCAACAAAACTGCAAATTAAACTTAATAAAATGAATAATAAACAAGATGTTCAGGAAAGAACATATAGTCTACTTTCTCCTAAATGTATGGGTATAGTTATAATTCTTTGTTCTTACCACCTCCTATTTTCTTCCTATTCGAAGTGCAAAATGGCACATAACAGTATGACAAACTCGATTTGAGCAGCGGCGTTTTGAACCCCGGCCAACTGGGTGAAATACCAAAGCTTTACCACAGAGCTAAACGTGTCCACCGAAGTTTAACGCTATCAATCGATTTCATACAACGTCTTAGCAAATAATGACTTGGACTAAACGATTTCTTCACTGGAGTATATATTTATTATAATCCAATTCATACAAAGTTTTTATTATTTCTATTAGTAGGCTATATTGCATGAAACATACTCAAATTAGTGAAATATACTGTAGGTTAGAACGAGAGATCGTCTGCCATCTTGTCTTGTAACTGAGACGGCTCAGCTTTTTAAAGTCACTTCTGCAGTATAATATTATAATATAAACTTTTAATTTCGAACAGTCCAGGTCCTTTAGAACAGTTTAAACCATTCTCAGTTCGATAATCGGAACTGGTGGATCCTAAGTTATGCATTATAACGCTTGCATAATTCACACGGCCGCTATTCTGAAATGGCACGGCTGACGACCTTGTAGTTTGGGCGCAAGACGCGTCCCACATGAAGGTATCCTTTTACAAAATTTGGTAAGGATCCGATGATTAGTTTGGTCGTAATTTAATTTTAAGTTTTGACCATTTGAGTGGCTGCCATTAAGTTTTGGTAAAGATGACGGCAATATAAAACATGACACTGAGGTGCTCTTTGATAGTAGTGCTACCTCTGTACCAAATTTCGTTCAATTCAGTTTAGTCATGTTTGAATTGATAGGGGAGGGACAGATATACACACTCACACTCACTGACAGACTGACAACGTTTGGCCCGTGTAGATCTCATAAGTCTACTTTCATTTTTTGAAAATATAGAAAGTAGGCTAAAATCCATCTTCCGCAAGGCAAAATTACGGCGTTACAATACGGTAATCAAACCCGAGGCGCTATATGCCCCTGAAAGACTGGTCATTGGGGCCAGATCACTAATTAAATTCTGTCTATTCAAAAACAAGAAAAGAAATCTTGAGGAAAATGTTTGGCCTAGTTTGCAATGAGGGAATTTGGATGAAAAGGAAATCCCAGGAGAAATATCAGCATTCGGAGAAAATCTCGGACACATTCAGGAAAAGACGTTCGAAATTTTATGAGCATATTCTCAGAATAAGGCTGACTAAAATAATTCTGAATCTAACTCTCTCAATGAAAGTTAAGAACAACTGGCTGCTTGAAATTGAAAAAGATCCTTCAAGAAATATACATCTCAAGTGACATGGTACTGGACAGATTTAAATTTAGGGAACTAGTTGACAATCATCGATTTTCAGACCACCCAAACATTGCATCCTACAGAACCTGGGCGGAGGAGCTTAGAAATAGCAATAGCGAGAAGATGAATAGATTTAGGGAGGACAAGAAAGCATGTTCACGCTCCTTCTATGGGCATAACTGAAGTGGTCCAAACGAGGCCGTAAAAGAAGGAGAAGAAGAAGATCCATATCACAAAATGCAAAATTACGGCACTACAATACTGTAATCAAACCAGAAGCACTTTGATTATTGGAGGCAGATAACATGTCAATACAAAAACATAGGGAAACAAGAGAGAGAAATCATCAGAAAAATCTTAGGACCAAAATATGAAAACGGGGTTTGGATGAATTAGAAGCCACATGCAATCTATCAAAGTATTGAAAAATCACAGATTCCATCAGAAAACGGTGACTGAAGTGTTATGGACACACATACCACCGCCGTCTGCTATGTTCTAACGCCTCACTTCACTCCAAACAGCGAACATGCAGGAGTACTAAAATTCTCCACGCAGCGCTAGTAGGTTGATACTCCAAAGATTACGTCGGCACAACATAAGATTGGTATTAAAATTAAATAAACATACATGTCTGTATACTCCATAGGCATGACAAAATTATGGAGTAGTAGTGAAAATGGTACAAATGTATTACAAAATATCAACGCAAATATCAACCAACACTTGGTGAACACCACTGCACTTCTCACATTACACAACTCATGTAACAAACAACAAAGGTGTCAGATATTAACATTAGAGACGTAAGCGGAATTGCGCCCTTGGACAGGCTCGCAATCGGTTCAACCTAGCAGCGCTACTGTCGTGAATATCGTCAAGCAGGGGATATTCGTTGCTTAACGCACAACTCGCGCTGAATGGGAAGGCAGACGGTGGTGCATATACATAATGGATGCAAATAGGCTAACAAAGAAAATTTTAGACTTAGCACTATCTCTAAAAAAAACAACAAGATGTTCAATAAAGAACATATAGCCTACTTTCTCCTAAATGCTTGGGTATTGTCATAACTCTTTGTCCTTTTCAAGAAGTATAATTGAATGTTGGTTGTAGTAGCTTGTTGAAATACAACGTGGTATAGGGATATTATACATGAATATGAGGTGCCCTTTGCTAGTGCTACCTCTGTAAAAAATTTCATTCAATTCGGTTTCACCGTGTTTGAATTGATATGGGGAATCGATTTGTACACATACTGGCCACCATCTGCAAACTATTGGGCTGATGATCTTGCAGTTTGGTCAGAATATGCTTCCCACATAAAGATATGTTGTTGCAAAATTTGGTAGAGCCTAGATTATTAGGTTGGTCGTAATTACATTTTAGCTTTTAACATTTGGGTGGCCGCGATTACGTTTCCGTCAAGATGGCGGTGATATAAAACATGACACTGAGGTGCCCTTTGCTAGTGCTACCTCTGTACCAAATTACGTTCCATTCGGTTTCACCGTGTTCGAATTAATAGGGGGCATTGATTTTCACACAAAGATGGCCGCCATCCGCAAAAATATTAGGCTAATGACCTATTAGATTGGTCAAAGGATGCTCCCTCCATAAAGGTATGTTGTTGCAAAATTTGGTAGAAATCGGATGATTATGTTAGTCGTAATTTGATTTAAGCTTTGAACATTTGTGTGGCCGCCATTACGTTTCTGTCAAGATGGCGGCGATATAAAACACGACACTGAGGTGCCCTTTGCTAGTGCTACCTCTGTACCAAATTTCGTTCCATTCGGTTTCACCGTGTTTGAATTAATAGGGGGAATCGATTTTCACACAAAGATGGCCGCCATCCGCAAACTATTAGGCTAATGGCCTATTAATTTGGTCAAAGGATGCTTCCTCCATAAAGGTATGTTGTTGCAAAATTTTGTCTGGCTGCGTGGCTCAGGGGTAACGTTCTCGCTTGCTGAGCCCAAAGTTGCAGGTTCGAAACCTGGCGCAATCAGCTGGCATTTGAGGGTGCGCAAATGCGAGGGAGCCGTGTCAGTACATTTACTGGCACGTTAAAGATCCCCTTAGGGTCAAAATTCCGGCACCCCGGCGTCTCTAAAAGCCAGTGTAGTTAAAAGGGACGTAAAACCAATAACATTATTATGTTGCAAAATTTGGTAGAGATCGTTGTTAATGTTATTAGTTTTACGTCCCTTTTAACTGCCCTGGCTTTTAGAGACGCCGGGGTGCCGGAATTTTGCCCCGAAGGGGATCTTTAACGTAAATGTACTGACACGGCTCCCTTGCATTTGCGCACCCTCAAATGCCAGCTGACTGCGCCAGGTTTCGAACCTGCAACCTTGGGCTCAGCAAGCGAGAACGTTACCCCTGAGCCACGCTGCCAGACTGGTAGAGATCGGATGATTAGGTTAGTCGTAATTTGATTTAAGCTTTGAACATTTGTGTGGCCGCCATTACGTTTCCGTCAAGATGGCGGCGATATAAAACATGACACTGAGGTGCCCTTTGCTAGTACTACCTCTGTACCAAATTTCGTTCCATTCGGTTTCACCGTGTTCGAATTAATGGGGGGAATCGATTTTCACACAAAGATGGCCGCTATCCGCAAACTATTCGGCTGATGACCTATTAGTTTGGTCAAAGGATGCTCCCCCATAAAGGTATGTTGTTGCAAAATTTGGTAGAGATAGGATGATTAGGTTAGTCGTAATTTGATTTAAGCTTTGCACATTTGTGTGGCCGCCATTACGTTTCCGTGTCCTTTGCTAGTGCTACCTTTGTACCAAATTTGGTTGAATTCGCGTTCACCGTGTTCGAATTGATAGGGGCGGGGAGGGGGGGGGGGCAGACATTCAGAGTACACACACTCACACACACATACACACACATACTCACACACACACATACACACACACAGACAGACACACTTTTTTTTCGCCCTGTGTTGATCTCATAAGTCTACTTTCATTTTTTGCAAAAATCGAGAGTAGGCTAAAAATCCTTTAAACCGCGAGGAGGATTGGGTATTTTTGACCCAAGGCTGGTCAATGCTCTATATTTTCGTTTTGGTCAGCCCTTATTTCCTATCGCTTACAGTACCTTCTTTCCTAGCCTTGAACTTCACCCTGCAAAAGAAACTTGTCCATAGCTTTCTGAACACCCAAGTTATTTCTATATTATTTACCGTCGGGTCAGATTTACCCATGGCGCCAGTCCTCGCGTGTCAATTTTTGGCCCACGTTAGTCGGAACAATCTGTAAAAAATAAGGGGGAAAATCGAACTATTTTGGTGCAGCATAATCACATAGCTCACGTTCTTGTTGATCCATGTTTAGGGTCTAGGGACACCTTGGTCATCAGCTGTTTTTTTTTTAAAATTGAGATGAATGCTTTACCGCTACTTTCAAGGCCAATTACACAGTTACGGAAATCATTGTCATTTTCTTGCATGTTAAATTTGTAAAATATAAATAATCTCATTTTACTGCATATTGGGAATAGTTCATAGGAAGACACCAGGTTAACACTAAAAATGTCCAGCATAACTTAACACATTGCTAGCGTTTCGCCCCAGCGTGCCAATTGGGCTCTTCAGTTGGTAAAGGCACACCTACCAAGACGCGTAGCAGGTACACACTGAGAAGGCCAATGCAAGACGCCTCGCCACATATTGGCCACGTCACGAGCATGCCAGTGCACCACCGGAGTCAAAAACTCTACTTCCAAAAACAATAAACCTTGCTTTGACATTGAATACAATCAAAAGTTTCTCGAAAGAGAAACAAAATGAGTATTGTCCGTTGAGTAGCGAAACGCTAGCAATGTGTTGAGTTATGCTGGACATTTTTATCCCTTTTAGTGCTAATTATAATGGCTCAACGGACAATACTCATTTTGTTTCTCTTTCGAGAACTTTTGATTGAAGACACCAGGTGTAAAATTACTTCATTAAAATCCGTACGAAAAAGGGGAGTGACACACTCTAGATCAAAATGACCCAGCACCAGTCCTCGTGTTACATTTGTTCACGCCAGTTCTCGGGGTTAAAGACTGGACAAATACTTCTTTGGCTTCTAACCGACAGGATAGGCGGGACTTGGAATTTAAACGGGACGTATGGTCATCCCGAATATTAACCGCAAACGGTGCCTGCTCCTCAGATGGGAGCACCAGCAGAGAGGGACGTCACAATAAAAAGAATGAAAGAGAAAAGAAAAAGCAGCGAAGGACCGATACTTAACAGCTGTTTCTTCCTCTCTGAACTCTCTTCATGACTTATTTATGTTCGAGTTTTGTTCATATAAGGCTTGAGCAAGTTTAGCCGGCCGCAGAGCACGTGGAAATACTTTAGATCCACAAAATGAACCGTTAACTGTCCGAGACCCTGTTTTGGTCACAACTTGCACCACACTCAGAGATATCGATACCACTTCAGTAATTTATACCGGGTGTTTCAAAGTTTTCAACCACGCACAGTGGGATGGAAAGTACAGTATTTCCAACAAAGGTTCTGAGAGAAAGCAGAGAAATCAGAATACAATTGAGTTCTTTCGTGTAGGTTTGTGTGTGTTGATTAGGGTTCTATATTTTGGTCTATTGTGAAGAGTCGCTCAACACGCTTTAACAAGTAGGATCTAAGTGTGCTTTCTCTTGTTGCCATGGTAACTAGGTGTTTGAGATATGTCCAGACTAAACTGTCGACGCTAATTACAGATACATCTCCTGCCTACAAACACATCCATGTTAAAGGGTGCTATAAATAAATAACCCCTGGCACTACAGCCCATGAGGGCCTAGGCCTACCAAGCGACCACTGCCCAGCCATATGGCCTGCAGATATTGGGGTGACGCGTGGTCAGCGCGTCGGGTCCCCTCGGCCGTAAATCTTCGTTTTTGTGACCGGGGCGCTGCCTCACTGTTAGACAGCTACTCAATTATCCTCACGAGGCTGAGTGCACCTCGTTCCAGCCCTCACATCAGTTTCTGAAATCCCTGACGGAGTCGGGAATCGAACCCGGGGCCTCCGGGTGAGAGGCAGGCGTGCTACCCCAACACCACGGGGCCGGCAAAGTGTGCTATAGATATAGATATTAAAGACTCACAATCTTATGGTGTGTTCCCTGACCTTGTGTGTTTTGTTTGTAGGCCGATGTTTTATACAGGCTCAATATAATATCACAGTTCACCAGTTTTGCTGCCTTATATATAAAACGTTAAACAACTCTTCATCGACTCCCTTTTTTGTCTCCCATTTCCGCGCTTGCAGGCTAATTTTAACGTTGCTCTTGCTGACTCTTTCGAGGTCAAATACCAGAATCAACACCCTTATATGGGAACCCACTGAGTCTGTGTAGTCACTACCAGTACTGCTTTGGACTTTCTCGTGTGTATTTAGAAATGGCCTGAGAGAGAAGTAGTGCTGGAAATATTCATTGCAATCACGTTCATTTTTTATTATTCGTTGTTTTTGTTGTTTCATTTGAGGGGCTTGGACATCGTGGTCATTTTGCCCCGTATACGGGTGTGTGTTTCAGGGTTGCCAGATTTCTGAAAACAAAATATGGGACAGGTGTGTTGTCGAGGAAATCGGTGCGTGACATAACCGACAACTAGTGTACAGATCTGTTCAAAGTATATTAGACTCAAGCACTTGTTTTTATTAAATCTTCCTTCATCCAGCAGAGCATTAAAAACTGCAACTTAAAATTTAGAAATGTCTTCGTTCTTTCCTATTATCCACACACCTCTGCTAGCTGTATCTGGGGCAATAAGCTCGTCCGCTAGCTAAGTTGTAACTGGGGTGATAGACTCGCCCCTAGCTAGCTCGTAAACTGTCGCCTCAGTAACTGAATAGAGATTGTTGGAAGAAATGAAACGTAAAAAAACTTATAGTAGGCGATGTATTGAAGATAGAGATATGCTCTCCCGGGATTTTTTTGTAGAACTTTTCATGCTGAACAATTCTTACACTCATAGTACATAGATATTTTTAACGGTTTGCCCAGCGTAAGCTTAAAAAGCGCACGGATGCCAGTTCTTTTTTCGACCTTTTCTCTGAAATCGTTAGTGCTTGACTTCCTTTGGTCATAAACAAATTATTTCTACATAAACCTTCCTCGAGGTATCCTTTACAGAATGGTGAAAACCGCATCAAAATCCATTCAGTGGTTCTCGAGATTACCCGTGACATCCAAGAATCGGGGACTTTGTTTTATACTAAGTAGAGATGATACTCTAATCAGTATAAATTAATATAATATAATCCCCCTTCCGCCCAATCTTAAATTGACTGTGAATTTTGCGGAACAAAAAGTTCACAGTCGAAATGAGAGTTGCACTTCCAGGGAATGGCGAGGTGAATAAAACTCAAATCCCCCTTCCGTCCAATCTTAACTTGACTGTGTTTCACAGGCGAAATGAAGAAAAACCAAGTTGCACTTCCAGGAAACTCCAAACATAACCACCCTTCTCAGAAGTCTTAACTCAACACGACTCAACGATTTGCTGCTGGCTGTATCTGGAGCAATGTGTTCGCCCGCTAGCTAGGCTATAACTGGGAGACTCGCCCTTAGCTAGCTCGTTAACTGTCACCTCAGTAGTTGAATGGACATGGTTGGAAGAAATTACAACGTAAAATCACTTGGGTAGTGGGCGATGTATTGAAGATAGACATATGCTCTCGCGGACTTTTTTGTAGAACTTTTCATGCTGAACAAATCTTACACTCATAGCATTTATATATTTTTAACGGTTTGCCCAGCGTAAGCTTACAAAGCGGTCAGACGCCAGTTTTTTTTTTACTTTTCCACTGAAATTATTACTGCTCGGCTTCCTTTGATCATAAATAAATACATTTCTACAGAAATCATCCTCGAGATATCCTTTGCAGAATGGTGAAAACCGCATCAAAATCCATCCAGTGGTTCTCGAGTTTACCCGTAACATTCAAGAATCGGGGACTTCGTTTTATACTAAGTAGAGATATAGACTACAACACACGTACTGAACAAAAATTACATGCATTACTTAGTCACATAAATAGGGTGCAATAATATGAACTCTAAAGGGAAAAACCGCCAGGTCAATGCAATGTGAAACATTTATTATACGTTATACGTACATGTTTCGGTGCATTGATGGTACCATCTTCAGCGCAGTTATGTACAAATCTTAAACTAAGGAATTAATAAAAGAAATGGATATGTGCGCTGAAGATGGTACCATTGATGCACTGAAACATGTATGCATAACGTATAATACATGTTTTACATTGCTTTGACCTGACGGTTTTCTCTTTATAATTATCAAACGTCAATACGGATAAAAATTACCAGAAAGAATGGTATATATTTATACAATTATGTGAATAATTGAATAATAATTGAATTTAATATTTTAATATTTAATTAATAATTTAATAATTAATTTATATATACGAGATATAACCTCTTATTACTCTCCAGTGCCTTCACTCTTAAGAACCTACCAAGAACAGCAACAAGTGCCCTTGAAGCGTGTGACAAAAATTTCTTTTTTCCGTAACTTTTATACCCTTATCGAACTTGGGCAATTTTGCCTGTCTCTGTAGCTACCGCCGAACAGAGTTTGAGTTTGAGTTTGAGTGGGTTGAAAACATGCTTAAGAAATATACTTCCAAAAACGGACTCAACGGTCTAGCATTGTTATTTATTCTCAGAGACATAACAAATCACTGACGATGAAGTTATAAACCAATTTGGTCATGCATCAAGAAACCTTGACTTTATATTGTAGTGTAAGTTGTAAATCAAAACAGTTAGTTATTGAGGTTTTAAGCGGCGGACGAGCGAGGTCATGTGCCCCTAATTCATCTATCTAAATACTATAAAGTGTGCAAGATGACTGTATTAATAAAAAGTAACATAAAATTGTCTTAGTTGTGTTTGACATTAATCAAATAAAACATCTGAACAAATTGGTTGATAAAGTGAAGCCAGATAGCCTTAAAACTTATCATTTTGCAGCAAATTATACAAAAGTTTCCCGAGGAGGAACCCCGGACCCCTATTTCTTTGGGGGTATTCCATGTCTTCAAACCCCTGGTTGGGTCTCCTCCACCCAAAAAAGAATTAAACTCTATATACGCCCCTGGTCCCTTTAGGCCTATAATAAATGTGTACATTCCTCATCATATCGTAAGTTAATTCTATTTTTAATTGTTTTCTAAGTAAAAGCATTAGTATAAATATGTACATTATGAAATCTACGTTGCAGGGGCGTGGTGGCGCAGTGGTTAAGCTGTTGGCCTCTCACCAAGGCGGACCAGGTTCGATTCGCGGTCAATGCAAGTGAGAATTTCGAAGTGAAATGCCATGCATTGTGGTTCGGATTCCACGTAAGAAGGAGGTCCCGTGGCTCATGATCGCGAGATTAACGGTCACGTTAAACTAAAAGCTTCCTTTTGAAATCTACGTGACGAATATAAAATTCAGCAGAGTACAGTGAACCCTCACTATTTCGGGCTTCACTAATTCGGAATTCGGATAATTCCGACAGGTTTTCATCGCCGCAGTACTGCACCAGACATCATTCGCACCAAGGCCATCTATTGTAAAATGTCGATCGCATCCCCTTCCCTTCCCGTTCACTCCACACGCGGCCAATAAAAGTACCGTATGTCTCATTATTGGTCACAAGCACGCAACAAAGGCAGTGCCTGCTCAGTTCGCTTTTTGAAGCCCACAAGATGAGTTACTGTTACATTGTGTTAAATCCTATCTCGATGATTGCTTTAAAGGTGTTTGGAAGTGTCGTACTGTTGTCCTCGCTAGAATACAAACCAAGATGAGTGTTAGGGGTAAATATACATCGCTAAGTTGAGAAGACAAAATGTATATAGGGATACATATAAAGCCTTTGAATATGTATTGTAGTTTTAATTTAATACAGTATGTACTTAGTGTGATCATGTAGCCTACTGTACAGTACAATATTTTAGAAAATACTTCTTTAATTCGGACATCCTATAATTTGGACTAGACCTCGCACCCATTATCTCAAATTAGTGAGAGTTTAATAATACATGTGAACTAAAGGCAAAGCCTTGTGGGTGGTATATTAGGCCTACGTACATAGTACATTAGTGGTCTTGTTAAAAAAAAAAATATTAAAATAAGAATTATTGTGAAATAGCGAAGTAGAAATAGTGGTAATGAGATTACGCTACTCTAAGATAATCTTCAATGGCATTAATACTCTCTAACTAATATCTTCGTGTTACGTATACAATTTGTAGTTGGTTTGCAGATGACACTTATCTTAGCCGATGACGCGGTGGCTGCTAATCTCGTCATCCGCTTTATAAGTGAGAGTGCATTACGGCCAGCAATCTAAATTTTCCAGTATACTTTGACTCAACGACTTGTTCATTTTTGAATGCTGAATTTTTTTTTCGTAATTTTTGTTTATATTATAATTATTAGTTTTATTTAATTTTTTGTTTTATTAATTTTCGGTCTTTTCAAATTTAGGTGTCCACCTCTACATTTTAAATTTAATTCCAAATTTGTATACTTTAATCTGTGTTAAGAGGGGCAGATGACCTCTTAGTTCCGCCCCTTAAAACAACAATAACTAACAATTTGTAGATTCATGCAAATGCTCTTTTATGTTTTTAGGAAGGATATTGTAAAATTCAGGAATACAGTACAGTATAGGCAATTACGCTCATCAATAGTTAGATTCAGTTAACGGGCTTCATTTTTTCTTTTTCCAAAAGTCCAGATTGGTTTTGCCTACCCTGCCCACTTTGAGGAGTCCCGCCTGGTATGTTTCGTAGTGTCTTGCTTACTCTGAAGGGCAGAGAGATGCATTGCAATGAATGGGCGTCACCTGTGTTTATATCTCAGAATTTGCGCTTTAGCAACCATGTTTATTATACACGTTTTCTTGTTTTGAACCAAAAAGATATGGATATTCATTTCACAACTAGGCTTACACGTCTTGCACGTCAGAGATAGCAAGCAACTGAAATTGGTTTCATCATTTTGAATTATTACAGCAGTCTAATAATATGAAATGGATGACGATACAGACTTTGTCCTGTTACTCAATGACTCCCGCAACTGTCTAGTCCCCACATACGGCCATTCCTAAAGTTCCATTAAACTCGCAGATAGGAGCCGCTCTGCAGCGGGGACGCAGCAATGTTATAGCCGGACTAATAACAATTTATGCCGGGCAATTTGCTTGCGGAGCGCGCTTTCTGCTTGCTGTAAGTGGTAGACACGGTGTAATTGAGGTTTATGAGCACGAGTATTAGCTCCAAGGCAAGTCAAGTGAAATGAGAGCAGCAGATGGAAACTTTTCCTACAATACAGTAGCAACATGTGGGAGTCAGCTGGCAGGCTGCGAGTTCGAATACTGGTCAGTGCTGGCCCCCTTTATATTGCAGCATGTAACATTAACCCAGAGAAAGGAGATATGCGGACTCTATCACAACTAGTTTATCAACGGTAGTAAACCTACTGGTAACTACAAAAAAGCGAAAGGGATGACTTAGAGATTGATCTATTTCAGAACACATAGTGCCGTAAGTTGACGTGGGTCTAAACAATGCTTTACTTAAATTCTGTTTCATAGATGTCAATACAGAGTACTTCTCTTAAAATATGACAAAGAATTGGCTTTGCCTACCCTGTCTACCTTGAGGAGTTGCGCCTGGTACGTTTCGTAGTGTCTTACTTGAATGCAATACCTTTATAAAAGTATTGAATAGGCGAATACTCAAAATTCTTGTCAATACGGACCCATTAAGATGAATTCGAATATTCCCGGAAATATCTATCTTGTAACTCCATGAACATTTCTTTCCTTACACGGTAAGTTAACAGACTGGCTGCTCTGCCCAAGGTTGCAGGATCGAATCCTGGCGCAGTCAGTTGGCATTTGAGGGTGCGCAAATGCGAGGGAGCCGTGTCAGTAGATTTACTGGCACATTAAAAATTCCCTTCGGGACAAAATTCCGGCAACCCAGCGTCTCTAAAAGCCGCAGTATTTAAAAGGGACGCAAAACATATAACATTATTATTATTATTATTATTTTATAAGTTAACACATTATATACTGTAGTTGGCAGCCTCGATTGCTCCCATAAGACAGCGACAGGGAGCTGCAGAAAGTCCGAAGTTCAGAGGTTCAAATCCCAACGCTGACAGCGGCTATCCTGAATTTGGTTTTACCTCGTGGTTCTTCACTCTCCCACCAGGAAAATACCAGGATAGTACCTTAGTTCAAGTCCCAGGGCACCTTCCCCATCTCCGACCCTAATAATTACAGCTAAACACACTACTACAGTCACCACAGAAACACAGGTTATAAGATAAATTGAACACACTTCTAAGTACACGTGGATGACGACCAAAGATATCCCAAGATATTTCGTACAGGGGAGACTTTGCTATCTCCGCAGTACGGCTAATCCCGCAGCACTTGAAATATATTTTTTCTGCAGAGATATCCCAGCGCAGGAGACGGTTCCGTCTCACGAGTTCCATTCCCATGAATTCCGAAAACAAATTTCTTAGGAAAAACGTCCCATGGGTTCCGACCGCGTATTCACGCCTGAGTAAATAATCTAAAGAGTCCCACTAGTTCCAAATGTCTCTGGAAAACCCAGCTGTCAGTTCTGAGGTTTGAGGTTGGAGCTATCAAAGCAATAGAAGTAGTATTTCCAAGAGCCCAAGTGCAAGGCTGTATTTTCCATTTAAGCCAAAGTATTTGGAGAAAAGTGCAAGAAATTGGGCTTTCAGGTATGTATAAAACTAGCCAAAACAAATCGTTTGGTGCTTTTCAGTTGGTCAACACGAATGTACCCAAATAGAGCTGGGTTAGTACTGTATACTCCGAAGGGAGTCATCGACTAGCTTCTGTACTACAGACCAATGTCTTTGTTTCTATTGCTTTCTATGTAATGATGGTCATTGGCTGAAATATATTCTTTATAATATGGGAATTAAAAATAAACACATTTCAGTACACCATTGAACTTACTAAGTTTGGTAATATGTAATTTATTTCAGGATTTGGGCATAACCCAGCTCTATTTGGGTACATTCGTGTTGACCGACTGAAAAGCACCAAACTTTTGTTTACTTGGGCAACACTGAAAAATGGCTTCAAACCTCACAATAAAACTAGCCAGGAAATCAGAAACATCATCAGGCAGTGTGCTGCACTTGCATTCCTCAAACCAGAAAAAGTAGAAGACGGTTGGCTACACATTCATAGCACGGCCCCGGACTATGAAAAGTTAATCGAGTTTTTTGATTACTTTGTCGAGCAATGACTTGAAAACGTGCATATTCCGATTGAAATGTGGAATTGACATGGGAAGAGGCATAGAACGAATAACTCTGTAGAGGGTTGGAACCATAAGCTGAATTTGAAATGCGGAAATCCACATCCCCGTGTAAGAGACTTGGGGTTGTGTTTAAAGAAGGAGTCTCAAAATTCAGACGAAAAAAATATGTGGGCAGAGTTGAATTTGCAAGCCACAAAAGGGAAAAGAAAATATGTTGCAATGGATGACAGAATCCAAAGAGCAACTCTACAGTTTGAAGAGACCGGTAATAATAATATCGTATGGCCTCGGGTGCCTGGTGCAAGCTTTGTAATTTGACACCCAGAGGGTAGCTTGCATGTTGAATTTCGTTGTTAACCTGCAATCTTGGGGTTAGTAGACCGACACGCTATCCACTCACCCACCGTGGCAAGCTAAGAGACCGGTGATTTAACAGTATTTTCAAGAAATGTTTCTTTTGCTGTACATATTGATTAGAGTATATTATTCTGTTAAAAGATCAATTTGACGAAGCTACGTGATGATTACTGACTTAAAAAACAGTTCAGAGACGAAGCGACATGCTGATACTATTTTAAGAACTTTGTAAATATAACTCAAAACTGATTATTTTGACGAAGTCACATGCTGATATAGATACTGACAAGGCGAAAGTTGCTAATGGGAGCTACCGGTCCATGGCGTCCGTCCCCCTCTGTTAGAGGAGCCAAGAGCTTGCCACGGTGGGTGAGTGGATAGCGTGTCGGTCTACTAACCCCAAGATTGCAGGTTCACTCCTGGCCGTGGTAAGTGATTTTTGAAAGGCGGCAAAAATACGACGCGCATGTTATACGATGTTGGCATGTCAAAGAACCCATTTGAATTCAGTAGGCCGTGTTCATAATGGCAAAATTAATCTCGGGAGTTTCCGCCAACACAAAGTTCCTCATTTCTCTACTAGAAAGCGCTATACTGTTCAAGGAGCTTAGATATCTAACCTCCTTGAGTTTGATTGTGATTCAAGGAACAACGAAATTCGACATGCAAGCTACCCTCTGGGTGTCAAATTACAAAGCTTGCGCCCGGCACCCGAGGCCATACGATATTATTATTATTATTATTATTATTATTATTATTATTATTATTATTATTAGAGGACCCAAGGGCACGCACTACCGGCTAGCGCTAACAATGGACCTTATTTGTTTCAGTAATAAATAAATAAATACAATTGGCAGATAGCGAATCCGCGAAAGAATTTGGAACAGGTGGGAATCGGAATTCATGGGAGGACACGGATGAGACGAGTTCATCTCACCAGTTGTGTTGAGTCAACTGTTTAATTTCTCTTGGCTATAAATTTCAAAACGAGAAATGCTACCACCTAGCGGTAAAATCGTGAAAACTTGTGTTATTGATTTGCAAAGTGTTTATAAAATCTCATGAATTTCGTTGATACCGTAGTGGAAGTAATGACGCATATTATTAGACTTATCAATTTGCGGATTTAGACAAGGTACCACGGATTTAGCCGCAGTACCAATACTATCAACCAAAAATCCCTAAACAGTTAATACATTCAAATTTCTTCCTAAGTGTTATTTTAACTATTAAATTATATAAACAAACAATGCCAAATGAAGTTCTAAGAACTCAATTCATGTCACAAATATGTAGTAATTTAATTTCCATGTTAATATTTTGAAATCCTTTCCCTTAACTTATCATTTTTACCATTAATCCCTTAATATGAAGGATTTAGCTGAGTCATCTCTACATTGTAAGCAATAACTAATATAAGCCCTGGCACTACAGCCCGTGAAGGGCCTAGGCCTACCAAGTGACCGCTGGCCAGCCATTTGGCCTGCGGATATTGGGGTGACGCGTGATCAGCTCATCGGATCCCCTGAGCCGTTAATCTTGGTTTTCGTGATCGGGGCGGTACCTCACTGTCAGACAGCTACTCAATTATCCTCACGAGGCTGAGTGCACCCCGTTCCAGCCCTCACGTCAGTTTCTAAAATCCCTGACGGAGCCGGGAATCGAACCCGGGGCCTCCGGTGAGAGTCAGGCATGCTATCCCAACACCACGGGGCCGGCAAGCAATTACTAGATACGAGCAATTATTAGATACGAGTAAATAAATAAATAAATAAATAATAAATTCAGAACCAAAATCGACAATCACCAATTTGGAGGCAACCCCAATACCAGAGCCACTATAACTTTGACAGAAGAACGAAGGAAGAAGCTCAGTGAGAGGATGAAGAGATTTTCGAAGGAAAAGAAGACCATCACAGTAGCTAAGCAGGTTGAATCGTGCTCCTGAGTAGGACATAACGATGTAAAAAAATATCCGAATGAACTGAGAGGGTATGAAACCAGCACATCGTATAGGTCATATGATCGGTAGGGTTGTGGCCGCCGGCTAGTCTATTCCTTGGCAGGGAAGTCGGAGCAGAGTCGGAGTCTTCCTTCAGCAACTTGATGCCACTGCTGGTAGCCGTCTGTCTTGGCTTGTCCCAGGATTACATAGTATCATCTGACGACCATACATGCAACTTCTAGTAATTAGCTATGTTTGTAGTACACAACAGTGGGTCGGGAAGCACCGGATGCTGTCATGACATTTATTACGTACGGAGTTGGAAAGATACCTTAGTTGAGATAATTAAGACTTGCGGTGAAGTACTATAGCCTATCTCGTATCCGTGAACGTGGTTAGTTATAGAACAAACATCGAATTTTCCTATTGGAAACTTATATTCTCAAGAAGAAGTCTTACAGTAAATGTGTTGGTAATTTTCTGCGTCGTACGATTTTTATTTGTGGGGGAACCTCAAACTAAATGTATGACGTCATTGCCCTAAGCCTGGTATCTCTGTGTCGTATTCCAGGGGTTCTCAAACTTTTTCTGTCGCGGCCCCCTTCTGAAACATGAAATATCTAGCGTCCCCCCTATTCATCTTTCCTTTCTTAGCACTTCTCATAGGCTACTTCACACTAAAATACGGATCACAAGATCTAGAGTATTTGTTTCTGTCTAATTACTGCAACTACCAGTTACAATAATAACCACTGCTGATAACCCACTTATCCATGGATTACTTGTATCAGTTTATTGTGAATCGGGATAACCACTTCCACTGAACACACACTACAATTCACCTGTTCACTCACTTGTCTTTCAACTGACTGCAAAGGCCTGGATGAATTCAATTACAGATATACACACTATTACAGACAACTCAGAGACACAGGTTATCAGACACATTCTACACACACCAAAGTGCACGGGGTTACACGAACATGATGTCGCATAGCTCCTAAAGAATCATCATCAACAACAACAACATGCCAACGGAATAATCAGTTACGCTACATTTATTACTCGTATATTCAAGCTAGCTAGCCAAGTTAGCTAGCTTGTAAATGTAAGTGAATCTTAACATTGAATCAAAAGCCACGGATCCTACCTTTGGCGTGCAATCTGAACCACAGGAAGTGATTCTTCACTTCAGAAATCTCACGTTCGTTATAAATAAATTCACGTGTTGGCCGGGTTGACGGCATGCCTTTTAACTTTTTCAATACGCTGATACTGAGCCAATTTCCATGTGTTGAACATACTGTAACTTCCGGAGAGGCCTGGTACAGGCCTATCAAGGTGACGCCCGTGGAGGACCTACGCATCATGATGAGAATGAAATGAAAGTTGATGGCGTCACAAACACCCAGTCTATGAGTTAGATGAATTGACAGTATACATCGACCCGACCGGGAATAGAACCCGGAACCCCTAGGATAACAGGAAAGGCCCTATTCAATTCTGCAGTTGTTATTGTTGTTTTATTTGAGGAGCTTGGACATCGTGGTCATTTCAGCCCCCTGTACTTGAGTGTGTGTGGGTATTTTCTCTGATAACTTTGATAACCTGCGTTATTGTGATGGCTGTATCAGGGGGTGTATTTGTAATTGATAATAATAATAATAATAATAATAATAATAATAATAATAATAATAATAATAATAATAATAATAATAATAATAATAATAATGTTATTGGTTTTACGTCCCTTTTAACAACTGAGGCTTTTAGACACGCTCTACTGGGGTGCCGGAATTTTGCTCCGAAGGGGATCTTTAACGTGTCAGTAAATCTACTGACACGGCTCCTTCGCATTTGCGCACCCTCAAGTGCCAACTGACTGTGCCAGGATTTGATTCTGAAACCTTGGGCACAGCTTGTAAATGAAGCAAGGATTGGGAAGGAGGCGGCTGTGGCCTTTAGTTAGGAACCACCCCGGCATTTGCCTGCAGTAGAAGTGGAACATCACGGAAAACCACTTCCAGGATAGCGGAGGAGGGAATTGAACCTGCCTCTTCTCAGTTTTGACTCACACGGCTGAGAGTAACCCGTTCCAGTCGTCAGATCAGAATTACATTTCTTGACAGAGTCGGGAGTCGAACCCGGGCCTCCGCGGTGATAGCCAAGAGTGCTGACCACTACGTAACAAGGCGGACCTAAAAAGCAAATTAGGCCTATGCACGTATGCAAATTTTACTAATGTTTTAGGAACTTGGGAATGTACCCTAATAGACAAAGTAATTTTTTTTGGAATTATTCCGTGCTGACATCACTGCCTCATTTCAAACTTTGATGTGTATCTCTCTCCAAGGCTCGTGTACTTCCTTGTTGGCCTCCTGTACATGACGAAAGACATCCTTACTGTGCCTCCAGACGTCAGAACTCGTGAAGATTCTTGGAATTGGAGACTGTTATTGAATACAGAACGATACAACATAGTGGAGTCATTGAAGAACTTCGCGGCTTTATAGACAGCACTTGTTGCGTAGCAAGCATTGCATTCCGAGAGAGTAAAATGCATTCTTAGTGCGCATTAACGATAAACGCAAATTATACTGATTTTAAGATATATCAAGTGATAGTAAAACATCCTAATCGCAATGCCTTACCAATCTTACAAAATATATCGTGCCGTGAATCCTGGACATGCCTGGTTATAAACCTTCAAATTATTAGGATCGCTGGAAGACTAGTTGCACTGCCACTCTATTTCTCAGTCACAGTGTTGGCACTTACAAATGATTACTTGGAACACGACCAGTCATATCCTGAGAGTAATAACTGATCATAAAGACGCTACCTGCAGTTCAGAGTGAAGCCTTCTCCACCACTTGGTTATGGGAGAGCGCCAACCAGTACTTCACGAGAAAATTGTGCTTCATGTTCAATGCCATATTGTTACACCCCAATTCACAAAAGGAACCCTTAAACAAACGGAAATCCACATTAACCACAACACCAGCCAGTATACAAGCCACGAACGAAGAAAACATTATACAGAGTGTATACAAAGTCTCTCCGCAGTGACGTGAATACGCTAGCACACTCACTCATCCGCATTCAAGTAGGCAACAGATCCCGCTAGCAGTCACTCCACTAATGTTGTTATAGGAAATACAACCACTTTGTAGCACTGTTCTCACATTCAATAATCAGGTTGAACAGCGCGCAGAGACAGTGAGCAGGCAGGCAGGCTCCAAGATCAACGCGTGCACAGTTGCCATCTTAACCAGACCCGCAAGCGTCCTCGGAGAGAGTTTCTATACGCACTGCACAATAAATCGTAACACAGCGTGCAACTAGCAGGCAGCAGAGGTGACAGTTGCGCGGAAATGGACCACACCCCTCAAACAGCTAAGTGCACAATAACCTGACCATTTAATAAGATTCACATAATCACTCTAAGGAAGCAAACTTGAAGGTCAATCACCACTATCAGTATCTCAACAAAAATCACATATCCTTACGAGTTGTGTTAGTTTAATTGACTGCTGCAACTAAAAAGTGCATATATTGTAAATATCATAGCTCATACTTTTAGACCTAGATTTAATAGCCCAAGTGTAAGTTAAAGTATCTGATGATGTTCGCTTGACAATCGAAACTGGTTATCCGAGTTTCTTTTCTTTCTTTCCTTCTTTCTTTCTTTCTTTCTTTCTTTCTTTGGCTTTCCCAATTAATTAGGGTCGCTGGAGCCACCTAGGCTCATTTTGGTTTTGGCCGGGGATTTAAGGCCAGATGCTCTTCCTGACGCCAAATGATTTTCCAGATGACAATTCCACCCCACTGCCACAGTGATTCGAACTCCAACCGTCCGGGTGAAAGACGAGCAGCTAAGCCACTACGCCATCACGCTCCCGAAACTGGTTATCCAAGTGTATTATTTTTATAAATCTCATGTAATTCTTTTTCAGGATTAGGGAACCACCCATTACAGTTTGGTACAATCGTGTTGATCGACTGAGAAACATTACATTTCGATACATTGGTTCTGTTGTTCACGTGAAATTAGTTGATAAAACCCAATGGGATTTTGTTTTGTTTTATTGGTTGGTATTGTATTATTGTAATTCTTGGTAACATCATCAGTGGAACAGCATTATTGCTTTTCCTTCAACTAGGGAATCGTTGAGATTCTTGAGTAATAACTAATTACGTGAGATATAGCAGTTAACATTGGTTAAGTTATGACGGTTACTTGAACATAATATGGACATTTAACATGATTGGGTAATATCAATCATTTGTTGTAACTGACAAGGGAACGGATCGCGGTGTAAAATTCTGATCTGGTTGAAATTTAGTACACAATAATCCTACAAAGTTGTACAATGACGTAGTGAAAACCGCATGGGCCGATTTCAAGTTTGAACGCCAATATTGAACGCCGAAAATCTGCCGGACGACGGCATGAGCGAGGAGGTGAGAAGAGGCAAAGCTGACCTTCAATCCTAGCAGCATGCGATGGCTCCCGGCCACTAGGCAGCAACCTGCCGTGCTGCGATGCATTCCCCACCTTAACCGTTCCCCTCACTCTTCTACCTGCACGATTAGAGTATAAAATGCAACATAATGTGATGTTTTGCACTTGGCCATACTGTAAATAATTAAAACAACCTTTTTTTCTGCTTTACACTTTGTAATCCTTGCAATAGTGAATGCTTACAAAAATTGGTCAATACAAAGAGATTGCTTGCACCACGCGCACCTTGCAACACTTTCTTTTATACACATATCGCAAGCATTTTGGATAGCATCATCCTTGAAACAAAATTGAACTGGGTTAGTAAAGCAAGCGGCTACTTTGTAGTACAATGTTGTACAATTTGTACAATGACGTAGTGAAAACTGCACGGGCCACTTTCAGTTTTGAATGCCAAAAACCTGCCGGGCGGTGGCATGAGCGAGGAGGTGGGGAGAGGTAAAGCAGACCTTCAATCCAAGCAGCACGCGATGGTTCCATGCAGGACATACGCTACATGTAAAGGGAGACAAAAGAATTTTCGCAGAAGCGCAATCGTTGAACTCATTAACACACAGCTATACAATTCAGTCTGTAATATCTGCCGATGGAGAACTGTTACCTAAACTGTTAGTTGTGTTAAAGGAAAAGGACGGTGAATTCGGCCCTATTGTTTAAAGAACTTTGTTTACAGCAGATAATGTATTTGTATTTTCGTCCCCGTCCGGAAAGTTAACTAAAAAGTTACTTCAAAAGTGGTTACAACATGTTTATTTTCAAACTGTACCAGACGACAGTGTTTTACTCTTGGATTCGTGGACAATACAAAGTGAAGCAAGTATATTAGCGTCAAAACCCACCAACAAAACTATCATTGTTAAATCTATTCCCCAGAGAACTACTGGAATGATTCAGCCGTTAGATGTGCTTGTTTTCCGGATATGGAAACAATTTGTTCATTATTTTTATGACCTAATTGTGTTATACAATTTCGAAATTAACATTCATTTGCGCAACAATATTTTAAAAATCCAATCATTGACCCACAACCAACTATCTTCGCCGCGGTTTCGTAACATATGGAAGTATAGTTGGTACAAATCTGGTTACGTTGAAACACAGCCTGCTTGCTTTGTGAACCCCGTTCAATTTTGTTGCAAGGATGATGCTATCCAACATGCTTGCGATATGTGTATAAAAGAAAGTGTTGCACGGTGCGCGTGGTGCAAGCAATCTCTTTGCATTGACCACTTTTTTTTGTAAGCATTCACTATTGCAAGGATTACAAAGAGTAAAACAAACAACAACAAAAAGGTTGTTTTATTTATTTACAGTATGGCCAAGTGCAAAACATCACAATATGTTGCATTTTATTCTTTTATCGAGAGGGTAGAAGGAAGGAAGGAAGGAAGGAAGGAAGGAAGCGTGTAGTTTAACGTGATCGATAATCTCGCGATCATGAGCCACGGGACCTCCATTTTACGTGCAAGCTGAACCACAGGACATGGCATTTCTCACATGCATTGACCGGGAATCGAACCCGGTCCGCCTTGAGAGGGTAGAAGAGTGAGGGGAACGTTTAAGGTGGGGAATGCAACGCAGCACGGCAGGTTGCTGCCTAGTGGCCGGGAGCCATCGCGTGCTGCTAGGATTGAAGGTCAGCTTTATCTCTTCTCTCCTCCTCTCTCATGCCGTCGTCCAGCAGATTTTCGGCGTTCAATATTGGCGTTCAAAATTGAAATCGGCCCATGCGGTTTTCACTACGTCATTGTACAACTTTGTAGGATTATTGTGTACTAAATTTCAAACAGATCAGAATTTTACACCGCGATCCGTTCCCTTGTGAGACATAACTAGGAATCTATCGTTATTCTCGGTAACGTGAGACTACATAATTCGTTGTGACCAGTTTAGGATAATATTTCAATTACATCAAGAACACACGGCGTCTTCGGTGGCGTAGTAGGTAGCATGCTGAGCTTCTATGCCCAAGGTCGCGGGTTCAAACCCGGCCGAAGTCATCAGATTTTTTAAGAGCGTTAAAATCCCTCAGTATGCCTCCTTTCGGAGGGGAAGTAAAGCCGGCGGTCCTATATCATAGATTTATGGCATGTAAAAGAACCTTCCACTAATTACACTTGTGTGAAGCTAAATTATAGGTTGGATTTGACTAACGCTCTTAGGTTCCAACGTTCGTCGCCAGGAGCAGACTGCAGTGGCATCTAGTAACCAAGTTCAGAACTAGTTGCCGTTGACGGTGGCGTTTTGTAGCAAAAGTAGGAACTACTTGAAAATTGAATGCCTGCAGCCCTTACTTGAATTAAAAACAGATAACACACACTAATACAGCCATCACAATTAACACCGTTTATCAGACAGATTCTACACACACCCAAAGTACACGGGGCTACATGACCGCGTTGCCGCAGCCTCTAAACTGAGGAACCAACCAACCAACATCAAGAACACTGATATTTCTTAATTGCATTAGTGTATGTTACACTAAGGTAGGTTGGCTCAGGCAAGGAAAGCATTTCTACAGAAATGAAATCTGTTGACAACAAATATAGATGTAGGTATTAGGAAGTCTTTTTGATAGCCTTTGTCTAGAGCGTGGCGCTCTATGGAAGTGAAACTTTGATGCTGGCGCAGCAGAATAGAGAAGAATAGATAGAAGAGTTTGAAATGTGTTTTTATAGGACAATGATGAAGATGAGATGGGTAGATAGAGTAACAAACGAAGAGGTATCAAGACGACTGGGAGAGGAGAGATGTTTCTGGCGTCTGCTAATAAAGAGAAGAGATAGGTTGGTAGGACACATACTAATTGTAAGACACCCAGGAATAGCAAAGTTAGTTATAGAAGGAAGGGTTGAGGACAAGAACTATAAGGGTAAACCAAGGTTAGAATATGTTAAACAGATTGCCTCGGATGTGAGGAGTGGTAGCTATATAGAGATGAAACGGTTAGCTTAGGACAGGGAGGCATGGAGAGCTGCATAAAACCAGTCAAAATCACACACACTCATCTGAAGCAAAGTAATAAATCCCCAGTTCAATATGGCGTCAAAAACTTGATATTATTTAATAAGGCCACAGTTTAGTGAATACTATACCTTTAAATCTTTAACTGCAGTTACCACAAACATCATATTTGTGTTATCCCACTGTTGCTGCATTTTTTGTTGTAGTTGTCGTGTGGCCTCCTGAGAGGCCGAGCGCAGGTCTTTTCTAGTCGACGCCCTTGGGGCCAATAACCTAGATGTTAGGCCCCTTAAAACAACAATTATCATCATCGTCATCTAGTCGACGCCCGTAGGCAATCTGCGCGTCGGGAATGATGAAGATGAATGAAACTGGACAAACATGTGGAAGGAAGCGGCCGTGGCCTGTCAGAAGGTACCATGTCAGCATTTACCTGTTGTTGAAAATGGGAAACTACGGAAAACCATTTCAAGGGCTCGAACCCACGCGTCTACCGAGTCAGCAGGGAGCTAGACTTCCGAGCGAGGCACGCCATGACGCGTGATGGGCTCCATTTCGGCAACGCTGTACAGCTTTCCCCGGAGCGGCTAGCTGGTGAACCATGTCTTATTTCCCCGTTCAAATACAAACCGATATAAAATAAGTGAATTAGTTTACGTATTTCACAGTCATACAGCATAACGTTTTGATATATAAGGATTACAACGCCACCAAGATATGCATTTTCCAACCACCCCGGGCCGAGAAAAAGTTACCTTACAAAAATTATAACAACTTTGTTTCTTGGACACACAAAATTTTGAAATTAGTAAACCAGTTATACAACATTCCAATGTATATTGTGTTAAAATTTGGATTCGATCTGATGACGGGTTTTGGAGATAATAATTCTTAAATGTGACGCATGGTTGAAACACGCTTAAAACCGGGCCCTTTTTGTGTTCCAACTGCGATAAAAAAATATTAAAATATAAATTAAAAATGCCAAACCTACATGAACTAACGTAAAATAGAACGACGAAAATGATGATGTTATTGGATTTTATGTAGATCTATTGGTTACTTCACAAACAACCTTTAAACTCGAGTGCACATAATACTTTGGTCGATAGTAATGCTGCGCTTTAGCAAGCGTAGCCACTGTTGACGGTTTGCTGCAATTGAGCGATCTAGTGCTGTAATTCAGCCTATGCGTTGCTGCTACGCTCTTGTGCTTGTCTGTATTAGTGAGGTGGCTGAGGAAACACTTTTAGAAGTCTTCGACGACACAAGAAGTGGTCGAGATATCTTCAATTGGGTGAATACACCACTTCCTGTGCGGAACGAAAACAAGAATATCTCATCATTAGACCTTGTGGACGCGCAATGGCCAGCGCTATCATACATTCGATTCACATAGGCTCGCTCGAACGCTACAGATCGCTTCTCTTTTCGAGCTTGCAGGTTCGAAACCTGGCGCAGTCAGCTGGCATTTGAGGGTGCGCAAATGCGAGGGAGCCGTGTCAGTACATTTACTGGCACGTTAAAGATCCCCTTCGGGGCAAAATTCCGGCACCCCGGCGTCTCTAAAAGCCAGTGTAGTTAAAAGGGACGTAAAACCAATAACATTATTATTCTTTTCGAGCTAATTAGAAGCCACCTTGCGATGTCTCTTCCGAATCTACGGTGATAATACCTAGGTCAACATTTTAGTTTGGTGACACAAAAAATGTTAATGTGCGAGAATTCAAGCAACGTTAGAATATGAGGAGCATATTGCAAACACTCTACGATTTACTTTATCACTCTACTCTTCTAAAAAAATATATATGGAAAAGTAGTAATTATAATGTTATTGGTTTTACGTCCCTTTTAACATGAGATTAATAATTATACTTGATATTAATCTCATGTAATTTTTTTAGGATTAGGGAATAACCCATCTCATTTGGGTACAATCGTGTTGACCGACTGAAAAGCACCAAACTTTTGTTCATTATCAAACTGTAAGACCTGAAGCAGCAGAATGTTTAACACTTAGAACACATAGCCTGCTTGAAAAACTAGCTGTTAAGGGAAGGAGGATCATCAGAAAAATTCTTCGTTCACTGCAGTTTAATTTGTTGAAGCACCCTGCATAAAGTCCTGATCTCTCTCCGTCAGATTATCAGACTTTAAGGGGCCACCAATTCACCACGTAATAGGTGGATTGCTGCTCAACCGAAGTTCTTTTCTTCTGAGGGTATTGGAAAGCTTGTATGACGATGGACAAAGTGCGTAGAATAGTTGAACAACTGCCATTGTACAATTTGCAGTGTTTATGTCAATTAAGTGAAGAAACTTACCGACTGGCCCACGTAGCTTTGTACCGTTTTACATCAAGAGCAAATTTCATCCCGAGGGATCATGCATAGCCGGTTGCTTAGGAGATCACTGGACAGTCAGAAATCCCCACGGCTACCATACCGTATGACACTCAGATAGCTTTGAGGACAAACATGAGAACCGGACTTCCACGAGAACCAACGATAAGGTTCGTTGCTATCAGCCTGGTACAGTAATACTCAAAAGGATATGCGCTCGTTTGACAGCAGCCTAGCTAAAAACTTTGAATTAATTTATATAGCTGTGTATATTAAATCACTCTCCGTCTTGCATGATGGGTGACTTCACGTTCGGAGATCCGAGGTTCCAATTATTGGGTTGACATTGGTAATTTTTTGTGGAGTTTTCCCTGTATTCTTTTACACACACTTAAAAATAAACGCTGGAATTGTACCTTATTTCAAATCCAGTCATGTATACCACAATCTTAGATACAAATATATAGTTTTCCCGTTTGATACCCAGAGGATTAAGGGACTTCTGGGAACTCAACTCATGTCACTTATCCTCCCAACCCGCTCGCCGGACCGGCCGGTGGCGATTAATGTTCCACAGCACTAAAAAAAAAATATTTCGAGTTTAAATGTACAATTTTCAAGTTTTTTGAATAGTTTTTTAATAGTTATACACTCTACTGCAGTATCACAATAACACAGGTATTCTACAAACATTGAAGTACACTGTACTTTTAACCAAAGCCATCCCTAAACCCTGAATAACGTAACTGTAAGATAAGTTCCTAGTCAGTAGCACAGGTTAGTGGCTAGTATTCTGGGCTGTCACAGCGGAGGCCCGGGCTCGATTAACGGATCTACCAAGAAATTTAATTTTTGTCTGAGGGCTGGAATGGGGTACACTAAACCTCGTGAGACCAAACTGAGATCAGACGGGTTCTATTCCTACCTCAGCCATCCTGGAAGTGCTTTTCCGTGCTTTCCCACTTCTACTCCAGGAAAATGCCGGGATGGTATACAACGCAAGACCACGACCGCTTCCTACCTAAGTCCTACCTCGATTACAAATGCACGCACTCGTACAGACATCACAGAGACACAGGTTATCAGACAACATCTACACACATCTAAGTACACGGAACTACATGACCTCGATGTCACAAAGCCCCTTAAAGAATCAACAACAATAGTACAGGTAATGTCAGTTCAAAGGGCGAAGATTGGAATTTGCTTATATTTAGAGCTAACTTCCAGTAACCACATATCTTGACTAGTTTTGTTAGTTTTGTGTTAGCTTTTTGTATTGGCTTTTTATGTTGGCTTTTTGTATTGGCTTTTTATGTTGGCTTTTTATGTAGGCTTTTTGTATTGGCTTTTTTATTGGCTTTTGCATTTGCTTTTGAGTTGGCTTTTGTGTTGGCTTTTATATTGGCTTCTGTATTGGCTTTATCTTGTTTTTATGCATTGGCTTTTATGTTGGCTTTTTGTGTTAGCTTTTTGTGTTGGCTTTTTATGTTGGCTTTTTGTATTGTATTTTATGTTGGCTTTTTGTGTTGGCGTTTGCATTGGCCCATATGTTGGCTTTTGTATTGGCTCTCTCATATTTGCTCTTACTTGTTGGCTTATTTGGTTTGGAAAGTATCCCAGCCCTTTTTAACACAGCAAAATGCTTACCGCCATGTTTTTAAGCAACAACAACACATTAATATTCCAAAAAATCCAAAATACTCTATGGTTATTTATTGACTCTCAACTCTTACATCTACCTCTATCCCACTCTCAGTCAAACATAATATTGTATTTTTTTATTTTTTTAAGTTGAATTGAGAAAGTAGGCTATATTGTTGGGAATTAACTTCCAACTTGGCCACACATGGTGCCACCTCCCAAGCTCCATAGCCATTAACATTATGTTGGACTGCAGTGTCTAAGTGTTTTATCTGTCGCTCATGCTCTTTATATTGTTACCTCTTTTATTCTGTGATATGTAATAAAAGGCTGAAGAGTTTTAGAATAGTGACTAGTGCGTGTTGTCAGTTTTATGCCTTCCTATCCCTCCACATTTGGTGCCGAAATTGCAGCTCTCGAACGGAAGACCCCTCTGCCTGAGAAATCGAAGATCAAATGTTTCAATCCATTTCTCCACAATGGCATACTTCGCCTCGGTGGACGCCTAAATATGCTGCGGTTTCAGAGAGTGAACGGCATCCAATCATCATGGAAGGACGACATCACTTCACACAACTGCTAATAAGAGACAAGCACATACGGCTCCATCATCTCGGAGTACAGATGGTTCTCTCTGACCTCCGAAGCACCTACTGGATCCTTGGTACTCGCCGTGCCATCAAACACGTCCTTCACCAATGTTTACCCTGCAAGATGGTAAAAAATGTTGGCGGCCAGGCAATAGAGGCGCCACTGCCCTCACAACGAGTGACCCCAAGCAAGCCATTCGCTGTCACAGGTATCGACTTCGCGGGCCCGCTGTACGTCAGGGCAGGAACATCAGCCAAAAAGTGTTACATCACCCTCTTTACGTGTGCCACTACACGGGCCCTACATTTGGAGTTGAGTGGTGATATGAGCGCCGACAGATTCATGCAAGCACTACAGAGATTCGTCGGTAGGCGTGGTCTGCCACACACTATTTATTCGGACAACGCCCAGACCTTTCACGCGGCTAACAGAACTGAGTGGCATTTGGGCTTCACTGTCTGCGGCGAAGACTCACCGCTACCTCTCCGAGCACGGTGTAACTTGGAAATTCATCGTCCCACGCGCGGCTTGGTGGGGAGGATGGTGGGAGAGGATGGTTGGATCGACGAAGCAGTGCCTACGGAAGGTACTTGGACGCTCCAGCATCGACGAAGAAGGACTTCAAACAGTACTGGTCAGCATCGAAGCCGCACTGAACTCTAGACCCTTGACTCGCAATGGAGACACCGGCGATGTGTTGACTCCCGCGCACTTCCTTGTGGGAGAGAAACTCACTACAGTTCCATCTGGGCCTGAACCACCAACGGGAGTTCCTTTTCGAGAATTCCGACTGCGTCAACAACTGGCAGACGACTTCTGGAAGCGCTGGAGTAAGGAGTACCTACTGTTGCTGCAGAGCTTCCATCAAGTCCAGCAGCCCAAGACGACGTCGCGATCCTTCAAAGTGACCTTCAGCCGAGCCATCTCTGGAGAAAGGTCCGGATCCACGAGCTGCGTACTGGAAGGGACGGGATTGTAAGGACTGTAATCCTTTCCACAGCAGATGGAAAACAGCTGGCCCGACCCGTTCAGCTGGTCTTACCTCTAGAGGTAGACCAGGGCGGGGAGGATATTGGGAATTGACTTCCAACTTGGCCACAGATGGTGCCACCTCCCAAGCTCCATAGCCATTAACATTATGTTGGACTGCAGTGTCTGAGTGTTTTATCTGTCGCTCATGCTCTTTATATTGTTACCTCTTTTATTCTGTGATATGTAATAAAAGGCTGAAGAGTTTTAGAATAGTGACTAGTGCGTGTTGTCAGTTTTATGCCTCCCTATCCCTCCACATATATGTTAAAACTAAAAATCATATCACGTCATATTTTAACTCCTACACCTATCTCTATCCCACTCTCAGTCGAAAAATGGTGATTTTTTCATAATTAAAAATAATAATAATAATAATAATAATGGAAAGTAGGCTATATTTCGAAAACCAAACATTCTAAAAAGTGTTATATAGGCTTAAAAGAATGGTCTTTAGGCCCTTTATCATTAGAACAAAACCTGATATTTTTTTTTTTTTGGAAAACGTTCAATTTTGAAATTGGCTATATTTCCGAAACTAAGAATTTTACAAAAAAAAGTGTATTTTACGTAAATCAATGGTCTTTACCCCTCTACCACGAAACCAAGTTTCAGGTCCCTAAGACAAAAACAAACAAGAAATCAATTTTTAAAGATGGCTATATATTTAAAACCAAACATTCAAAAAAGTGTTATATAGGCTTTAAATAATGGTCTATATGTCTTTTATCATTAGAACAAAACTTTATATTTTTTCTTTTTTTTTTTTCAAAAAAGGTTCGATTTTCAAAATTGCCTATATTTTGGAAACTAAGAATTTTACAAAAAAAGTTTGTTTGACGTAAATGAGTGGTCTTTACCCCCTCTACCTACAAACCAAGTTTCAAGTCTCTAGGACCAAGGGGGATGGTGGGGTTTCTGACGTCGGAGGGAGTGGTGGTGGAGCTTAGAAACAACAGCGTTTCCTCATTAGACCACTCCATCAATAAATAAAGAAATCGCCCCAGTTTACAAATAAATAATCAACGATCACTGTAGACAGAGTGCGTGCGTGGCTACACGAATGCAAGCGAGTGTGTACTGGCTCAAGTTAGTACCTGTCCGCGCTCGGCATTCGCCCTAGTTCGTCTCCTTTGATCCGTGTCGGTGGACCGCCAAAATAGCGGGCGCAGGCGAACACGAATGTTGGCGATGCGAACTACCCCGAATGTACACGAGCACACCGGGTACACTACCGCGCTCGTCTCAGCTCGCCTACATTCGGCGATAGTGCACTGCAGGCATAAGAGAAACAATCAGCGCGCGGTGTCGAAAATTGATACCATAACGCACTCCCGGCCGCATAATTTTTTTTTCAGCCCGAGCCTAGCCACAGTATATATTTCCGAGCTTCTTATTGGCTGTTATGTCAAGCCATTCTCCTGGTTCCGAAACGAGACGGTAGATAGCAGGGGTCACATCCGATCAAACATGGAGGAACGTTATCGAGTGAGAAGTGGATAATATTCGATGTTGAATTGCATTATTAGCGTGAAACAGGCATGAAACTTGCTTTAGTTCAAGTTTAAAACAACTCACGCAGCACATGAATGCGTTCCAATCAACATTTAAGGTCTAAGTGAAATCATTTGACATTTAATCACATGTATTAGTACCTATGATAAAATACAGCTTATTCGAGGGCAGATGTGCACAAGTGGTAGCGAGCGAGCTTGGTAACTTTGAGGTCCCGGGTTCGAGTCTGCTCTAGGGCACAGATTTTTACTTCTTTTGAATTATTTCATATCCTCCCTACCTTTTACAGCATGTTTTAAGCCTTGTTTCATTGAAATTATCTGTATGGGTGATTGAAATAATAAACATTGTTGGGAGGAATTCTTCCCTATTCTCACTTGAATTTATATTCCCCCGCTTACTGTTCAACGCGGCTAGCGTTCTTTGCTGTCTCCCCAGAGGTCCGGGTTCGATTCCCAGTTCTGCAGAGAAATTTCAATTCTGGTGTGAGGACTGCAGCGGGGTACACTCGGCCTCAGGAGCCAAAACTGAGTAGAGGTGTGTCCGATTCCCCAGCTATTTTGGAAGTGATTTTCCATAGTTTTCCACTTCTACTTCAGACAAATGCCGAAATTGTTCATAACAAAAGCACGACCGCCTCCTTGCGAATCCTCACCTGAATATCAAATACTCACCATACTACAGACACCACAATAACACAGGCTAGCAGAGATATTTATTTATTTACAAGTAGGAGGGCTCAATGACCACCATGTCCATGTTGCTCAAATGAACAAGACCAACATAAGCGTCAATTCCTGCAGTGGTCAAGTTGCTGGCCTCACCAAGGTGGACCAGCCTTTAATGAGTCACAATGGCAAATCGTTGTTTGGTGTATAAATGTGGAAGCACAATGCCACTGTATCCTTTATCTTGTTTGAACACAAGGATCTAGATTTCGGAGTGAAAACAGCACTGGCATTCGAAATAGTCAGAACTGTGTGTCATATCTTACAATTACATTGGACAAGTTTCACAATATTTAACTACTGTATTAACAATATTGATGCACCATTGTCCATTGGACTTATGAGATATAATAAAACTAAACACTTTTGTACTTGTTCGGAACTTATTGTTATTGTTTACAATACTTTACCCTTTGACATGCGACGTATCGTTTGAACTCACTGAATCACTTAATCATTTTAAATGCAAAATATTTAATTCTTACCTTAGTATCTATGTACTAATTCGTGTCTAAGATAGACACGTATAATGAATGTTTTTTTTTTTCCAAAGTGATTCATGTGATTTTTTACAGTGGCATTGTGCTTCCACATTTATTCACCAAACAACGATTTGCCATTGTGACTCATTAAAGGCTGGTACACCTTGGTGAGGCCAGCAGCTTGACCACTGCAGGAATTGACGCTGATGTTGCTCTTGTTCATTTGAGAAACTTGGACATGGTGGTCATTGAGCCCTCCTACTTGTAAATAAATAAATAAATATCTCTGATAGCCTGTGTTATTGTGGTGTCTGTAGTATGGTGAGTATTTGATATTCAGGTGAGGATTCGCAAGGAGGCGGTCGTGCTTTTGTTATGAACAATTTCGGCATTTGTCTGAAGTAGAAGTGGAAAACTATGGAAAATCACTTCCAAAATAGCTGGGGAATCGGACACACCTCTACTCAGATTTGGCTCATGAGGCCGAGTGTACCCCGCTGCAGTCCTCACACCAGAATTGAAATTTCTCTGCAGAACTGGGAATCGAACCCGGACCTCCGGGGAGACAGCAAAGAACGCTAGCCGCGTTGAACAGTAAGCGGGGGAATTTAAATTCAAGTGAGAATAGGGAAGAATTCCTCCCAACAATGTTTATTATTTCAATCACCCATACCGATAATTTCAATGAAACAAGGCATAAAACAGGCTGTAAAAGGTAGGGAGGATATTATGAAATAATTCAAAAGAAGTAAAAAACTGTGCCCTAGGGCAGACTTGAACCCTGGACCTCAAAGTTACCAAGCTCGCTCGCTACCACTTGTGCACATCTGCCCTCGAATACGCTGTATTTTATCATAGGTATTAATACATGTGATTAAATGTCAAATGATTTCACTTAGACCTTAAATGTTGATTGGAACGCATTCATTTGCTGCGTGAGTTGTTTTAAACTTGAACTAAAGGAAGTTTCATGCCTGTTTCACGCTAATAATGCAATTCAACATCGAATATTATCCACATCTCACTCGATAACGTTCCTCCATGTTTGATCGGATGTGACCCCTGCTATCTACCGTCTCGTTTCGGAACCAGGAGAATGGCTTGACATAACAGCCAATAAGAAGCTCGGAAATATATACCGTGGCTAGGCTCGGGCTGAAAAAAAAATTATGCCTCCCGGCCATGTGGAATGTATATGACATACTGAACGGTAAACGCTCATGCGAACTCTGGTGTCAAGTGATTTAAACAAATGACATGGTACATGTTCGAAGTCTTCGTATCAGTATTTAAATGGTAAAATGCCTTAATATCAAACATTGTAAGTAGTCTGCAATGCATTGGCATAAGGCATTTTAAACTCAATGTCACTCACGAACATTATCGAAACAAGCAACTTGAAACTTAATTCTGTAATGCAGTATTATTGGAACGTGGAAATAAGTCATCATCTTGTGCACAGTATTTGCGTAGTCGAAATAGCCGTGGGGTTATTGCGTATCACTGTGAATCTAGAGATCTTGGGTTCGAATCCTGGGCGGGGTAGATATTTTTGCTACCAGATTATCATTCTAAACGATATTTATCATATCAATATGACTCATTTTAACAGAATCCATATGAAATTACGTGTTGGTCTGTGAATGAAGAGGACCTGTTTATAAGGAATTTAAGGTTATGAGCGGTGTCGTGTCTATTAATCTAGTTGATCCATATCGTATTCTTTATTTAGGCTAGTGCTGGTGGAAGCTACAAATCATCTAATAAAATGAGTTCCGTATTATAAACTACAATATCTGTAAAACACTCCCTTTTACAATAGATTAATATTTGTGCCAATAATACTATAAAATACCGGTGTATCAACAATTTCAGGTGAGGTTTCTTCTATGTCAGATTGGGTATAGATTGGGTATAATTGTGTTGGCCGACTGAAAAACATTAAATTTTAATCGTTGGAACAAGAGTACGAGTAACTTGTGGCGGCATGATTTCTTATAGCATTGACTGGAAGGATGTACTTAAAATGACTTGAAATGTGGCAATACTGTATGGATGTGACAACCACTACGGAAGATTCAGTGAGACTGAAACATAACCTCACGTATTGGGTTCCTGTCCGTTCAAGAACACCCTACATCACACCATCTATTGCGCAGTATCAAGTGCACGAGAAAGTGTATGATGGCATTATAACAAACGGTGGCTGAAGGAACATAGACATGATCGCCAATATTATAATATTCCAAGCACTTTATGGATAAGTGACTAATTTACTCACAATATATGAGGAATGACTGTTGCTATTTGAGTGATGAAATATTAGCTACCGGTTTTTAATTACCCTTCACTACATAAATATAGGTCTACTTGTGATCGGATCATTTCTGATAGGCTACAGCCCTAGCCCCTGACATCTTAACGATTTAGGCCAGGGGCCGTGCGTCATTAAGGACCAAAAGAGCTCCACCCTCCCAGGGCCATTATGCGTAATCTATTGCACAAAATTTGTTTAATGAAGTCTTTAAAGTTACTTTAAATTACCGTACAGATATTCTACTTAAAATAAGTGGTTCTTCCACCCAGAATCTCTAAAAAGAAATCAGTATACATAACTCATCCCTAGCTTAAGATTCTAACAGCCTCTTACGATGTATTGTCATAGCGAGGGTCACTCTACAGAAAGTCCCATGTAAAGTATATGGCTTGATAGGCCGGGTGAGAAAACAGTGGACATAGCACTGTCTTACACGTGAATTCTTCTGTGCTATGAAGGCATCTTTCTCTCTCTTCAAGGGTCAGCAGAATGGGCCCATTACGTTGTTTGAAGCGAAATAGAAGATGTCTCCATTTCACTTCCTTCTTCTGTCTCTGTCAAACCGGATTACGGGAGAAGGTTCCACCCCACGCCCTTATACAGGGCCATTGTCCACAGCTTGCTGACATTAGACAAACATATATTTATACATTTCCAACTGTCTGGTGTTCCAAGTACAGTCTTTGTTGAGTTGTGTGGATGACGTTAGTTTCTATAAATTTATTAATGTGTGTTCAACGTTTGTGGACGTACGTAGTTATTTAATAATGCTGATTGCGTGTGACATAGGAAAATGAAAGTGGAATTTGTATTATTAACAAATAATCCATTTTCTTCTATACCTCTGAATACAAAGTTAGAAATTAAAAATATGGACCTCATCAACCAAGCTGATAGATACATTTGCTTCATCCAAGCACAGGAGAGAAGAATATATTTTTAGATAAGAAGCCATGTAAGTACACTTTTTAATGCATGTAGTATTTATTAAAACTAGTTCTAAATATTGTGTTGTGTGATAATGTCAATGTTGGCAACAATGAATGCCAAATATAAAACAAGGTTTAATATGAAACAACAATAATATCATCTGGCACCCTAAAAATCTTAGTCAGGAGCCGCCCCAGATTTAGGCATTTGCATAAGCTGCGTAAGGTCTTAAAAACTATTTTGAGTTTATTTTTTTAAATTAATATGAATTTCCTTGGTCAGAACTCTGTAGTTTATTTGAGGTGATTTTTGTTGTTGCTAAAATTGAATGCATTACCACTTGGGCTTTGCGTTCTAGCACTTTCAGAGTTCATTCTTCATTTAGGAATCGTCGCACTGTATGCCAAGTGTCCAAGATCACAGACTTTTGGATCTATCACGGTTTGTGAGACATTCTGAGATCCTGCAGTTGGACCACCAGTCTTGAAGGTACAATTCCAGTTGCAGACAGAATGAGAGGCCGGATGTACACTTGCTTTAGCTATTTGTTTTACTTCAATGGCCAGTTCGGTGCATTTGTTGACCTTTTGGGAATAGGCAGTTTGAAGGTTGTGGTTGAGCAACACGGATTATTCTTCTTCTTTCTTCGTTTTGTCCACTTAGGGAGCGCGTTTGAACTTGTTGACTTGGGTTGATGGTGTTTTCCTCTTCTTCTCCTCCCAAAATCTCCTCATGAACTCGCTATGCCCCTTCTTAATTTATTCCGTCCAATGATCTGCCCCCAATGGTCAGTGTTTCAGAGGCGTCCACCAGATATGCAAAACAACTGATTGATATAATAAATTAAAAGAAGATCGAAATCAGTTGGTTAGAAGAAATCAAACAGGACTTAGAAATAAAGATCACAGAAGATATCACCATGAATCGCAAGGCTTTTGGAACTCTAGTTAGAAATAACTCTTTCACCGAAAAAGCTAAAAAGACCACTGGTGAAAAAGCATCGTTTTGCTCCAAACCCCCGGATGAGAGCCAGCAGTGCATGGACAGCAGAAAGGAAGAAATAACATAGTGACAGAATAAAGAGATTTTGGGAACAGAAGAAAGCTAATGCAAATTCATGTGTTAAGTAGGTTCAATCGCGATCCTTAGTTGGGCATAACGTAAAATAATAATAATAATAATAATAATGATAATAATAATAATAATATAATAATAATAATAATAATAATGAATCGAAAAGGACAAGTCAATTAGCTACTTAAAAGAGAACGCAGACTACTACGGAAGATCTTGGGCAACAGATGGGTTGACGGTCAGGTTCGACTGATATCGAATAAAGAAGTATACAGCAAGATGGAACCAATAACAATCACAATTTGAAAAGGAATCTTGCTGTTTTATGGGTACATCTTCCGTATGAATAACGACCGGCTCACAAAGGAAATCTGGAATTTTCTTAAACCGAAGATCTCCAAGTTGAAATTGTTCCAAGAGTGTGAGAAAGATATGAGTCAGGTGGGCATTACGGAGGATAAAATCAAAGACAGGGATAGTTTCAGAAGGATGGTGAAAAGCTATCAGGGTTTTATGGTGGAGGCAGAACCCAGAAGACGGAGAGGCCCTTTAACAGAGGAGCGGAAGAACAAGCTGATAGAGGGGCTCAAGAGATAGATAGATAGATAGATAGATTTATTTACCATCAACAGGATAGGCACCCAATTACAGATAAGATGTCAAAGCCGGCAAACGAACAAGACGTCGACACTGAAAAGAGAGTGGTTGTTAACACGCAGTCTATAGAGGCTCAAGTCGACGGTAAGAATTAAAAAAAGGGCGCCAGAATGCATATTGATCAGAGAAATGAGACAGAATATGAAGGAAATTGACCTTACACTAGAAAACACCACAGAGAGAATTAAACAAGAACTTCAGAATAGATTTGTAGGTGCCTTATCAAGTTTTTTGGGAATTTTATAGGAATTTTTGAAATTTTTCTGTCTGTTAGGTAGTCAGCCCGAAGGCTGGTTGGATCCTCAAAAAGTACCGCCGTTACGTTATGTGAGTAGATACCCACAAAAACCCAAGGCAGCGCTATTTTGAGGCGTTCTAGGCAAGAAGAGGAGTGGGGTAGCTTGCCATTGCTTTCCTCACTGAGTAAGAACAGTAGTCCTAACCCTATGAGTAGAACCTTTCACAGCATTCACAGGCACTGACTGTGCCCCGAATGCCATTACTAAGCACCACCCAACCTCAGTAGCTTCCATATAATCACAGCCATGAGAGAGACTGAGACATCGGTGAAAAGCCACCTTTTACTCTAGCCTGTGCCAACTGACAAATGCAAATGTACTGTATTCATCAAGAGATGGCAAACAGGCCAATTTTTAGATCTTTGAAATCCGAACCGTGATGGTTACCAAATCTCCCCAGGACGGTTCCCTATACTAATTTTTGAGAGCAGGAGAGACCAAGGTAGCACGTATGCGCCAGCAGCCGTCTGATATTTTTCTTATTTTAGCTCGACAACCCCACTAAGACATCTTGATGTCTTATCTCTTGCGCCGCTCTTGAGACTCACGCACGAAAATAAATCCCCTACCCTAACAAAAATAAACAAAAAATGGAAAGGAGGGAAAGTGGGGAAGTGAAGTGAAGTGGAGGATCGCATATGGAATGGAACTCGGATCAAGTATCGCTAACCTCGCCAATGCGCATCACTGAGTTACCACAATTACACAGTAGTAGTGTGTTTTGGACAGTTCAAAACCCTCCACCTCCACACCCTCCACACAAGATGGCGTCAGCCCGATATCTCTCGAACGCATGGTCGGATTTTGACAAATGAGGTGTCATTGAACTCGGGCTGACACCCCCTTTCCAATGGACAACATATTTCCACCCCAAAAATAAAACCTACCCTACTAAGGGGTGAAATTGAATATTTTAGAGAATCTCTCTTTCCAATTGCAACATGTGAGACTTTGAATGCCGATATGGAATGTAACGTTGTTCTGCAAACCAATAATCAAAGAGGGGCATGTTAGGCCTTGAGGTGAGAGGCCCTGTTATTGTTGACGAGCCCCCTGCTGTCGGGCCCCTGTTGATGGGTTATTGTTGACAGGTCCTTGTGGACGAGTCTGTGTGGACAGGTCCTTGTTGACAGGTCCCTGTGGACGAGTCCTTGTCCCTTTGGACTGATCCCTTTGGACCGGTCCCTTTGGCCTGGTCCCTATGGACTGGCTCATGAATTTATTTAAATTATGTCAAAGGGCCTAACTACATATTGTGTGTAAAGCAGTGTGTTGAACTGACGTTGTTCACCAACCCCCACTACTATAATGTGATAACGATATGAAAGGAAAGTGACGAAATACGTGTGAACACGTGTGAGATGACCTTATTACCGTCCTCCTTGTGAAACAAGTCACATCCTGTTTTGGTTCATACGTGAGAAAATGCAAGTTCATGTGTAATATGACCTAACACACAAGTGTACACATGTGCACGTGCACGATAAGAGCTAACAAGTTACAACCTGTTTTGACAGTGGTGGGAATAAGGCTAGAGACATGTACGAGTAGTCAAATTACACCGGCAGACAACCCCTTTCCTATGGATAACTTATTTCCACTCTAAAATAAAATCTACCCCTACTAGGGGGAGAAATAATAATTTTTAGGTAAAAGTCGCTTTCCATGTGCAACATGTGGGAGTTTGTATGCCAATATGAAATTAAACTCGTTCCACATAAAGTGCATGCATACAACTGAATGCCGCTATGATTTATCATTTTTGTTTTTTTGTTTTACGAATGCGCAATTGTTTTTTTTTGTAAGAGGGCGGGCTTTTTGAATAATGATTTATGGATACGTTTTTTTTTACAAATTAACCAAAGATCCAAAAACTAATAGGTCATCGGCTTTTTAATATCTTATGAACTAAGAAAGCTGGGGACTTGTATGAGGGGTCGTTGGACTTGGGGTGACACCCTGTTTTTGAATGTATTATTCATTTTTTGTCAAAAGGGCCTAACTGCACTTTCGTTAATATCTCGCTAACTAATAATCACAGAGGGTCAAGTGAGGTGTCATAGGACTTAAAATGGCCAACCCCTCCCCATGACCAATGAATTTACCCCAAAATAAAACAGCAAGGTCATTAACCTAAGATTTTTTAAACTAATAATCAGAGAGGGACAAGTAAGGTGTCACAAGACTCAGGATGACCAAACCTTTTCCATGACCAACGAATTTACCCAAAAATACCCAAAACAGCAAGGTCATTGACCTAAGATTTTATAAACTTATCAGTAGAGAGGGTCAAGTGAAGTGTCATAGGACTACGAATGGTTAACCCTTTCCCATGACCAATGAATTTACCCCAAAAATCCAAAACAGCAAGGTCATTGACCTGAGATTGTTTAAATTAATAATCGGATATCAACATGTGAGGTGTCATAGGACTTAGAATGGTCAACCCTTTCCCATGGCTAATGAATTTACCCAAAAATACCCAATACATCAAGGTCATTGACCTGAGATTTTATAAACTAATAATCGGATATGGACATGTGAAATGTTTACAGTGAGTGATGAAACATAGCTAGGTAGTGAAAGAATTATTGTAGGCTACATGTATGGTGACTGCCAAATCTTTCACCATTGGAACTTGTTTTCAGATCAAACTGCAGTACAGAGAGAGTATAGGTTGTAGGTATGGGATAATAAATGACAAATGGTGTATACAAAATCTGATTTATCGATTCAAGAAATAAGAGTAGACAATCTTTAATTGATTGGTTAAAGAGGATAGCTAAAAATCCAAAATGGTGAGTATATCGAACTAAACTGATCCAAGCTGAATCAAACCCAACTAAACCGAACTAAACCGAAGCAAACTTAATCCAAAACAAGTCAATGGTTTAAGTGTAAAACTTGTGGGTGAATGTGGTCATTGGTAATGTCAGAAAGGAAAGGGATAACGCTCTACCTATAGAGGGTAGGTAAAGCTAGTGCATGATGCTAATGCACACACACAAGTACATGAAACACACACGACTAACCTATACTGTTGTTATGGGTTGACTGTTAAAACTTGCTCAGTGGTTACTGGGACAAGATGGTCGCTACACACAACAAGCGTTAAATACTTGAGGCTAATAATCTACACACACACAAACACACACTTGTTCTAAACTAAACTGTCTTGCTGACAGTGCTCACACTGTAGGCAGATGACAGAAATGCTTGGCTAACAGAAATACAATCATTTCCGGTTGTCTAATGTTACCAGCTAACCATTTTGTGCTGCAGTGGCGAGCACATGTGCCACTTACACTAGAGATTTTAACTCGATTTCAAGCTCTAAGTCCTAGAACGAATCAAACTAAGAAAAAACGGCATAGTGGCGCAGTGGTTAAGCTGTTAGCTTTTCACTAAAGTGGACTAGGGTTTGATTTCAGGTGAATACGCATGTCATAAACATATAAAAAAAAGCAGAGATAATGTTTTAAACCGATTACAATCGTCTCTTTTCAAATTATTACTTGGATTACAAATGCAAAGGTGGACTGGGTGGGATATACAGTTAATGCTGCCTATCGCACACTAGCTGTAAGGAAGCCATATGTAGAGCTATATGTAGAGAACTACCTAGCGATTTCATGAACTGGTATAGCTATGTCACATAAACGGTGCAGGATACAATCCAGCAACTATAATTCGTATCTTGCGGAACAGAGAAAATGCACTTTTGCCTTGATGGATAACAAATGTGTGCAGACGAATGACCTACGCATTAGCCTAGCAAGGGGTTATAACCACTAGGAGGAGGTGTGATTTCTATATTTTATTGTTTAGAGACATGGCTTTTTTAACGAGTAGATTTAATTGATTTAGTATTTTGTAAATATTTATTTTTGTAATTGTAAATAGTTAATTTTTTGTAAATAGTGGAAACCATTTATTTTTGTAATGGTAAATGTTAAATGTATAATTAAAGTTCTTTGGGATGAGTGTGCATGTCAATGATGTTTTTAGGGATAAATAGAGTGGTTGTGTGTTTGTTCTCAAAGACAGGTAAGGTTGTGTGGATGTATGACTACACAGAAAGAGAGAGAGAGAGAGTGTAGAAACAGCCTTTCCTGCAGTAGTAATAGTAGACCTCTATGTTTTGCATACACATAGACAGACTGTACGATCGCAATGGCCAAGCACTCACATTAACACCATTTACAAAATCTTAAAATGAAAAAATCATGTTTCGCAAATATGAACTTTTGACATAAACAAAATAAAAATAAAATGTGTAAACAACAAATTGGAAAATCCATGTTTCCATATCATGAAATTCAAAAACATTAAACTGACATTTAAAAGAAATGCAAATGGAAAATTGACAAATTGTAATGTGTGAAATGTGAAAATGAACAAATGGCTATCATTATTAAAAAAATAAAAAAAAAAAATGGTGCTGTATGGTTGAGGTGTGAATCAAACCCTACTTATTTTGGACCACCCGAGACTGAGTATACTTGTTTTAGTCCTCATACCACTTTTAAAATTTTTGTGTTAAAGCTAGGAATTGAACCCAAGAGCTTGTAGGGGGAGACAAAGGTTAGAATATGTTAAACAGATAGCCTTGAATGTAGGATGTGGTAGCTATATAGAGATGAAACGATTAGCTCGGGACAGATAGGCACTGAGATCTGCATCAAACCAGTCAAAGGACTAAAGACTCAAACAACAACATGTACGTTCACCAAAATAATGTTGTGTAACGCTAAATGTTAGTCAACGAACAGTAATGCATTACTAAATCCCATGACACGATACCTAAGAGCTTTTCTAAAATGATTTTAAAATGCCTTTAACCCTATATTGAACACCCAGTTCACAAGACTCATAACTGCAATATTATGGTAAAACAAAACAAAATCTATATTTCAAAACAAGCAAGTGGTTTAGCCAATGTATACTGGAAAAAGTTTTGTAAACACTCAAGTCCTCAAGACCAATTAAATTAGTAGCTGTCAGGTTGGCCGAGTGGTTAAGGTGTTTGACTTAAGATCAAATTTCTGTGTAAGGAAGCAAGGGATCGAATCCCTTACCTGACATAACTATTGCCTTAACATGGCTTGGCCACACTGTATTATTATGATACTCGGTACACAAACCATTGTTGATGGTTAACAATTGTATTAATAGTGGGACATGGGGATAGCAATTAAGAAAAAAAACAGCCAATACCCATACAATATTTTTATTCATTTAGTTTTTTTTACAATAGTTACACACTGAATACAACTTTTTATCTCTTTACCATTGTTTGATATAGATTTTAAACACAACGCTTGTTGTAGATCCTTTTACAACTTTCTCCAGGTACTCTTGTTCTTAAAAACTGGGGAAGCCGCAATGGTTTTATAGACATTAAACCCTCATCCTCTTCTTTTTCATTATCATCATCATCATCATCATCATCATCATCATCATCATCATTATAAATATTATCTTTATAATTATTATAGTCATTGTCACCATCATTATCATCATCATCATCATCATCCTCAACATCACTAGAACTATCCAATTCCCTTTTTTCCTTTTCAAAAGGGACCTCTTGAAGAGCCTGTGTTGCTTTTGTTAGTGTTACGATTTTATTGAACGTTGACAACTGTCCTAACATGACTTTTTGAGGAGATAAATGTTTTTTCACAAGGAAGTCACTATGTTGAGTAACACTATGTTTTTGTTGGGCTTGCTTTTTCTTGTTCTTTTGATCATGTTTTGTTAACACTAACGGTGTTTCATTTGGTATACCACATTGATGAGTACCCACACTTAAGACCTCACCATGTTTACTTTTTAGATGACCTAGACATTTTGTTGTTCTTTGTTTTGAGCACTGCCAAAATATGATGCCATTCGCATTTTCTCGCTTATAGTTATAAGAGTACCCATGATACAGGGCACGTGGTTTACCTTTATTGGTTATAGTATATTCCATAGTAGCCACTGACTTGTATAGTCGATCCGCCTACTACAAAGTTCTGAACACTTGTGGTGAAAGAATGATGTTGTGTTGACGTTTTATGCTGGATGATGTTGTTGGCTTATGGTGGTGGCTTATGTTGATGGTTTATGTTGCTAGCCTATGTTGACGGTTTATGTTAATGGCTTAGGTTAATGTCTTAGGTTGATGGCTTAAGTTGATGGCTTATGTTGGTGGCTTATGGTGGTGGCTTTTGCTGGTGGCATATGGTGGTGGCTTATGGTGGTGGTTTATGGTGGTGGCTTATGGTGGTGGTTTATGGTGGTGGCTTATGTTGATGACATATGTTGGTGGCTTATGTTGGTGGCTTATGATGGTGGTTTATGATGGTGGCTTATGTTGGTGGCTTATGTTGGTGGCATATGATGGTGGGTTATGGTGGTGGTTTATGGTGGCTTATGGTTGTGGCTTGTGGTGGCTTATGATGGTGGCTTGTGGTGATGGCTTATGGTGGTGACTTATAGTGGTGGCCTATGTTGGTGGCTTATTTTTGGTGGTTTACGTTAATACCTTATTTGTAATGGCTTATTTGACAAGTTATTGTTGTCAATGTATTTAGAGGATTTTTCTCTTGGTCTCGGAAAGTATTTCAACCCTTTTTTTTATGGTAGCATAATGCTTACCGCCATGTTTGTAAGCAACAACAACACATTAAAATTCCAAGAATTCCCACTTTTTTTAGGATGATTAGTTTTCAAAAATATCGCCTACTTTCCAAATTGAACTTTTTTTTGGATTTTGTCCCAGAGACCTGGGACTTGGTTTGTGGGTAGTGGGGGTAAATACCTGTCATTTACGGTAAACAAACTTTCTTGTAAAATTCCTAGTTTCCAAAATATAGCCCCGTTTTAAAATGAACATTTTTTTGAAAAAATGTCAAAAATTCCATATTTTGTTCTTACGATTAAGGATATAAAAGCCATTGGTTTGAGTCTATATATGATTTTATAGGATGATTAGTTTTCAAAATATGGCCTACTTTCCAAATACTGTTTTGGAGAAATTTGAAGAATATTATATTTTTTGACTGAGGGTGGGATAGACGTAGGTGTTGGAGTTAGCATATGATTTGATATGATTTTTAGTTTAAACATATAGCCTACTTTCCCAATTTACCTTTTTTGAAAAATGTGAAAAAATATATATAATGTTTTTGACTAGACGTTGAATGGAGTTGAGAGACAATCATTAACCTTAGAGTACTTTGGATTCTTGGAATTTTAGTGTGTTGTTGTTGCTTACAAACATGGCGGTAAGCATTATGCTACCATAAAAAAGGGTTGAAATACTTTCCAAGACCAAGAGAAAAATCCTCTAAATACATTGACAACAATAACTTGTCAAATAAGCCATTACAAATAAGGTATTAACGTAAACCACCAAAAATAAGCCACCAACATAGGCCACCACTATAAGTCACCACCATAAGCCATCACCACAAGCCACCATCATAAGCCACAACCATAAGCCACCATAAACCACCACCATAACCCACCATCATATGCCACCACCATAAGCCACCACCATAAGCCACCATCATAAACCACCATCATAAGCCACCACCATAAGCCACCAACATAAGTCACCAACATATGTCATCAACACAAGCCACCACCATAAACCACCACCATAAGCCACCACCATAAGCCACCAGCATAAGCCACCACCATAAGCCACCAACATAAGCCATCAACTTAAGCCATCAACCTAAGACATTAACCTAAGCCATTAACATAAACCGTCAACATAGGCTAGCAACATAAACCATCAACATAAGCCACCACCATAAGCCAACAACATCATCCAGCATAAAACGTCAACACAACATCATTCTTTCACCACAAGTGTTCAGAACTTTGTAGTAGGCGGATCGACTATACAAGTCAGTGGCTACTATGGAATATACTATAACCAATAAAGGTAAACCACGTGCCCTGTATCATGGGTACTCTTATAACTATAAGCGAGAAAATGCGAATGGCATCATATTTTGGCAGTGCTCAAAACAAAGAACAACAAAATGTCTAGGTCATCTAAAAAGTAAACATGGTGAGGTCTTAAGTGTGGGTACTCATCAATGTGGTATACCAAATGAAACACCGTTAGTGTTAACAAAACATGATCAAAAGAACAAGAAAAAGCAAGCCCAACAAAAAACATAGTGTTACTCAACATAGTGACTTCCTTGTGAAAAAACATTTATCTCCTCAAAAAGTCATGTTAGGACAGTTGTCAACGTTCAATAAAACCGTAACACTATCAAAAGCAACACAGACTCTTCAAGAGGTCCCTTTTGAAAAGGAAAAAAGGGAATTGGATAGTTCTAGTGATGTTGAGGATGATGATGATGATGATGATGATAATGATGGTGACAATGACTATAATAATTATAAAGATAATATTTATAATGATGATGATGATGATAATGAAAAAGAAGAGGATGAGGGTTTAATGTCTATAAAACCATTGCGGCTTCCCCAGTTTTTAAGAACAAGAGTACCTGGAGAAAGTTGTAAAAGGATCTACAACAAGCGTTGTGTTTAAAATCTATATCAAACAATGGTAAAGAGATAAAAAGTTGTATTCAGTGTGTAACTATTGTAAAAAAAAAACTAAATGAATAAAAATATTGTATGGGTATTGGCTGTTTTTTTTCTTAATTGCTATCCCCATGTCCCACTATTAATACAATTGTTAACCATCAACAGTCTCTGACTATGTTCAGAAAGAGAGTGGCCTTAAACAATACACTATATCTATGGTTTGTGTACCGAGTATCATAATAATACAGTGTGGCCAAGCCATGTTATGGCGATAGTTATGTCAGGTAAGGGATTCGAACCCTTGCTTCCTTATACAGAAATTTGATCTTAAGTCAAACACCTTAACCACTCGGCCAACCTGACAGTTACTAATTTAATTGGTCTTGAGGACTTGAGTGTTTACAAAACTTTTTCCAGTATACATTGGCTAAACCACTTGCTTGTTTTGAAATATAGATTTTGTTTGGTTTTACCATAACATTGCAGTTATGAGTCTTGTGAACTGGGTGTTCAATATAGGGTTAAAGGCATTTTAAAATCATTTTAGAAAAGCTCTTATGTATCGTGTCATGGGATTTAGTAATGCATTACTGTTCGTTGACTAACATTTAGCGTTACACAACATTATTTTGGTGAACGTACATGTTGTTGTTTGAGTCTTTAGTCCTTTGACTGGTTTGATGCAGATCTCAGTGCCTATCTGTCCCGAGCTAATCGTTTCATCTCTATATAGCTACCACATCCTACATTCAAGGCTATCTGTTTAACATATTCTAACCTTTGTCTCCCCCTACAAGCTCTTGGGTTCAATTCCTAGCTTTAACACAACATTTTAAAAGTGGTATGAGGACTAAAACAAGTATACTCAGTCTCGGGTGGTCCAAAATAAGTAGGGTTTGATTCACACCTCAACCATACAGCACCATTTTTTTATTTTATTTTTTTAATAATGATAGCCATTTGTTCATTTTCACATTTCACACATTACAATTTGTCAATTTTCCATTTGCATTTCTTTTAAATGTCAGTTTAAAATTTTTGAATTTCATGATATGGAAACATGGATTTTCCAATTTGTTGTTTACACATTTTATTTTTATTTTGTTTATGTCAAAAGTTCATATTTGCGAAACATGATTTTTTCATTTTAAGATTTTGTAAATGGTGTTAATGTGAGTGCTTGGCCATTGCGATCGTACAGTCTGTCTATGTGTATGCAAAACATAGAGGTCTACTATTACTACTGCAGGTAAGGCTGTTTCTACACTCTCTCTCTCTTTCTGTGTAGTCATACATCCACACAACCTTACCAGTCTTTGAGAACAAACACACAACCACTCTATTTATCCCTAAAAACATCATTGGCATGCACACTCATCCCAAAGAACTTTAATTATACATTTAACATTTACCATTACAAAAATAAATGGTTTCCACTATTTACAAAAAATTAACTATTTACAATTACAAAAATAAATATTTACAAAATACTAAATTAATTAAACCTACTGGTTACAAAAGCCATGTCTCTAAACAATAAAATATAGAAATCACACCTCCTCCTCGTGGTTATAACCCTTTGCTAGGCTAATGCGTAGGTCATTCGTCTGCACACATTTGTTATCCATCAAGGCAAAAGTGCATTTTCTCTGTTCCGCAAGATACGAATTATAGTTGCTGGATTGTATCCTGTACCGTTTATGTGACATAGCTATACCAGTTCATGAAATCGCTAGGTAGTTCTCTACATATAGCTCTACATATGGCTTCCTTACAGCTAGTGTGCGATAGGCAGCATTAACTGTATATCACACCCAGTCCACCTTTGTATTTGTAATCCAAGTAATAATTTGAAAAGAGACGAGTGTAATCGGTTTAAAACATTATCTCTGCTTTTTTTATATGTTTATGACATGCGTATTCACCTGAAATCAAACCCTAGTCCACTTTAGTGAAAGGCTAACAGCTTAACCACTGCGCCACCATGCCCTTTTTTCTTAGTTTGATTCGTTCTAGGACTTAGAGCTTGAAATCGAGTTAAAATCTCTAGTGTAAGTGGCACATGTGCTCGCCACTGCAGCACAAAATGGTTAGCTGGTAACATTAGACAACCGGAAATGATTGTATTTCTGTTAGCCAAGCATTTCTGTCATCTGCCTACAGTGTGAGCACTGTCAGCAAGACAGTTTAGTTTAGAAAAAGTGTGTGTTTGTGTGTGTGTAGATTATTAGCCTCAAGTATTTAACGCTTGTTGTGTGTAGCGACCATCTTGTCCCAGTAACCACTGAGCAAGTTTTAACAGTCAACCCATAAAAACAGTATAGGTTAGTTGTGTGTGTTTCATGTACTTGTGTGTGTGCATTAGCATCATGCACTAGCTTTACCTACCCTCTATAGGTAGAGCGTTATCCCTTTCCTTTCTGACATTACCAATGACCACATTCACCCACAAGTTTTACACTTAAACCATTGACTTGTTTTGGATTAAGTTTGCTTCGGTTTAGTTCGGTTTAGTTGGGTTTGATTCAGCTTGGATCAGTTTAGTTCGATATACTCACCATTTTGGATTTTTAGCTATCCTCTTTAACCAATCAATTAAAGATTGTCTACTCTTATTTCTTGAATCGATAAATCAGATTTTGTATACATCATTTGTCATTTATTATCCCATACCTACAACCTATACTATCACTGTACTGCAGTTTGATCTGAAAACAAGTTCCAATGGTGAAAGATTTGGCAGTCACCATACATGTAGCCTACAATAATTCTTTCACTACCTAGCTATGTTTCATCACTCACTGTAAACATTTCACATGTCCATATCCGATTATTAGTTTATAAAATCTCAGGTCAATGACCTTGATGTATTGGGTATTTTTGGGTAAATTCATTAGCCGTGGGAAAGGGTTGACCGTTCTAAGTCCTATGACACCTCACATGTTGATATCCGATTATTAGTTTAAACAATCTCAGGTCAATGACCTTTATGTTTTGGATTTTTGGGGTAAATGCATTGGTCATGGGAAAGGGTTAACCATTCGTAGTCCTATGACACCTCACTTGACCCTCTTTACTGATAAGTTTATAAAATCTTAGGTCAATGACCTTGCTGTTTTGGGTATTTTTGGGTAAATTCGTTGGTCATGGAAAAGGTTTGGTCATCCTGAGTCTTGTGACACCTTACTTGTCCCTCTCTGATTATTAGTTGAAAAAATCTTAGGTTAATGACCTTGCTGTTTTATTTTGGGGTAAATTCATTGGTCATGGGGAGGGGTTGGCCATTTTAAGTCCTATGACACCTCACTTGACCCTCTGTGATTATTAGTTAGCGAGATATTAACGAAAGTGCAGTTAGGCCCTTTTGACAAAAAATGAATAATACATTCAAAAACAGGGCGTCACCCCAAGTCCAACGACCCCTCATACAAGTCCCCAGCTTTCTTAGTTCATAAGATATTAAAAAGCCGATGACCTATTAGTTTTTGGATCTTTGGTTAATTTGTAAAAAAAAAAACGTATCCATAAATCATTATTCAAAAAGCCCGCCCTCTTACAAAAAAAAACAATTGCGCATTCGTAAAACAAAAAAACAAAAATGATAAATCATAGCGGCATTCAGTTGTATGCATGCACTTTATGTGGAACGAGTTTAATTTCATATTGGCATACCAACTCCCACATGTTGCACATGGAAAGTGACTTTTACCTAAAAATTATTATTTCTCCCTCTAGTAGGGGTAGATTTTATTTTAGAGTGGAAATAAGTTATCCATAGGAAAGGGGTTGTCTGCCGGTGTAATTTGACTACTCGTACATGTCTCTAGCCTTATTCCCACCACTGTCAAAACAGGTTGTAACTTGTTAGCTCTTATCATGCACGTGCACATGTGTACACTTGTGTGTTAGGTCATATTACACATGAACTTGCATTTTCTCACGTATGAACCAAAACAGGATGTGACTTGCTTCACAAGGAGGACGGTAATAAGGTCATCTCACACGTGTTCACACGTATTTCGTCACTTTCCTTTCATATCGTTATCACATTATAGTAGTGGGGGTTGGTGAACAACGTCAGTTCAACACACTGCTTTACACACAATATGTAGTTAGGCCCTTTGACATAATTTAAATAAATTCATGAGCCAGTCCATAGGGACCAGGCCAAAGGGACCGGTCCAAAGGGATCAGTCCAAAGGGACAAGGACTCGTCCACAGGGACCTGTCAACAAGGACCTGTCCACACAGACTCGTCCACAAGGACTCGTCCACAAGGACCTGTCAACAATAACCCATCAACAGGGGCCCGACAGCAGGGGGCTCGTCAACAATAACAGGGGCTCTCACCTCAAGGCCTAACATGCCCCTCTTTGATTATTGGTTTGCAGAACAACGTTACATTCCATATCGGCATTCAAAGTCTCACATGTTGCAATTGGAAAGAGAGATTCTCTAAAATATTCAATTTCACCCCTTAGTAGGGTAGGTTTTATTTTTGGGGTGGAAATATGTTGTCCATTGGAAAGGGGGTGTCAGCCCGAGTTCAATGACACCTCATTTGTCAAAATCCGACCATGCGTTCGAGAGATATCGGGCTGCCGCCATCTTGTGTGGAGGTTGTGGAGGTGGAGGGTTTTGAACTGTCCAAAACACACTACTCACAGTGCATAAATTGGCGTTTAATTGATGCTAGTTTGTGTGGGATGAACATCAGCAGGTTCAATAATGTAACAAGACATAATTCCGACACTTCACTGCTCTTATTGATTTTGAATTTCGAATTTGAATTTATTCATAGAGAGCTGCCACTGAGGCTAAAGAGCCCCTTTATGTAGCATATACAATGGTCTGGATTAAAGTTATGTAATAAAAAACTAAACCTAACTTAACAACCGAGAAAACAAAATATAAAATATACTTATAACTAAACAATCCAATTAGCAGACATTTCATACAAGATGAATACTACAAATTAGAATATAATAATTAAATAAATAACCTACCTAATGTATTATTATCTATTGAAAGAAAACAAATTATAGTACATTAAAAAAGGGCTACAATTTTAATGTGAATTATAATTATGATCTATTCTTAAAACAAGTACACGAGTGACATGATTACTAGAACTACTATCAATTCCACGGAAGTTGTATCTTGGATAGTAAAAATATTACAGAAAGCTGTATGGCACGGATATATTTCAAAAAATTTGTGTGGAATATTTATATTTTTGATTCGCATTCCTTCAGGAATCTTGATATTAGAGTAGATTGGCTTCATCAGCTATCATAAATTAAGAAACCTCATATTTTTAAGAGAATCTGTCTGACATCAGCATTAGTCAGTCATGAATTACCACATTTCTTTGAAACTGTGATAAATCTATCTTCATCTCTACTTAGTATAAAACAAAGTCCCCGATTCTTGGATGTAACGGGTAAACTCGAGAACCACTGGATGGATTTTGATGCGGTAAAGGATATCTCGAGGATGATTTCTGTAGAAAATAATTTATTAATGATCAAAGGAAGCCGAGCAGTAACGATTTCAGTGGAAAAGTCGAAATAAAAAACCTGGCTTCCGAGCGCTATGTAAGCTTACGCTGGGCAAACCGTTAAAAATATCTAAATACTAAGAGTGTAAGAATTCTTCAGAATGAAAAGTTCTACAAAGAAGTCCGTGAGAGCATATGTCTATCTTCAATACATCGCCCACTGTAAGTGTTTTTACGTTTTAATTTCTTCCAACCATGTCCATTCAACAACTGAGACGACAGTTTACGAGCTAGCTAAGGGTGAGTCTATCATCCCTGTTACAGCCTAGCTAGCGGGCGAACCTATTGCCCCAGATACAGCCAGCAGCAAACTGTTGAGATGTGTTGAGTTAAGACTTCTGAGAGGGGTGGTTGTGTTCGGAGTTTCCCTGAAAGTGCAACTCGGGTTTTTCTTCATTTCGCATGTGAAACACAGTCAAGTTAAAATTGGACGGAAGGGGGATTTGAGTTTCATTCACCTCGTCATTCCCTGGAAGTGCATTCCGCAAAATTCACAGTCAATTTAAGATATATTAAATTATACTGATTGGCGTATATTCTCTACAGAGTATAAAACAAAGGCCACGATTCTTGGACGTCGCGGGTAATCTCGAGAACCACTGAATGGATTTTGATACGGATTTCACCATTCTGTAAAGGGTATCTTGAGGAAGGTTTCTGTAGAAAATAATTTATTTATGACCAAAGGAAGTCAAGCACTAACGATTTCAGTGAAAAGGTCGAAAAAAACTGGCGTCCGTGCGCTTTTTTAAGCTTACGCTGGGCAAACCGTTAAAAATATCTATATACTATGAGTGTAAGAATTGTTCAGCATGAAAAGTTCTACGAAAGAGCCCGGGAGAGCATATCTCTATCTTCAATACATCGCCTACTATAAGTGTTTTTACGTTTTCATTTCTTCCATCAATCTCCATTCAGCAACTGAGGCGACAGTTTACGAGCTAGCTAGGGGCGAGTCTATCACCCCAGTTACAGCTTAGGTAGCGGACGAGCTTATTGCCCCAGATACAGCCAGCAGCAAACTGTCGAGTCGTGTTGAGTTTAAAACTTTAGAGAAGAGTGGTTGTGTTTGGAGTTTCCCTGGAATTGCAACTCGGTTTTTCTTCATTTCGCCTGTGAACTTTTCGTTCCGCAAAATTCACAGTCAAGTTAAGATTGAACGGAAGGGGGATTTGTGTTTCATGCATCTCGCCATTCTTAAATTACGTCTGACAAGAATTTGTTGCACATGCATCTCCATGATAATATAATTAATAGTCCAGTCTGATTTTAACCCATCATGCCGAGACGTAAAACGGATATAGATCGTAGTTCATTGACATTGAAAAGAAAAGCGTTTATCACGTAATGCATTCATAACTGTTCCTGGACGAAACCGGGGCGGGTTGCTAGTTATCATTATATTTCATTCGTGTAAATTTGATGTTAAAACAAAACAGGCCCCTGGAAATAAACTTACAGGACTATCTGCTGGGAGTGTTGTGTAGCTGCCAGGAAATGCCATTCAGATTTCATGAACGGGACTTCCATGTTTGGAGCCGTGACTGGACTGGACTGGACCTGGCAGGCCAGCATGATTTATGATACTTAATTTCATTTGTGTCATCAAGCCTGCTTTTATATCTGGGTAGACTGGGCTAATGCATAGGGAGAGGTGGCGTATTTTATATGTACAACGGATATTATTAAAAAACAAGTAGTTCCGTGAAGAACTAAATAGCCTGTTTTCATATACTGTATCCTACTGATCTTTTACAATAAAAAATAAATAAATAACTCGGCCCTGTCTTTTATCAGACCTGTCCTCCTCCTTTAGTGGATGGAAACTCTGCGAAGTGCACTACACCGCAGCATAGAATATTGGCAGGTACTCGGAAGACTTCGCAGGTGGTATCTTGAAGATATAGACATCAAGTTCAGTGCCCCGTGGACTCGCAGACACCGGAAGCGCTGTCCAATTAGTGCAGCTCCGTGACACACTGCGTTGCGAGCATGGTTGATGGAGTGAGGCGCCATATCAATTCCGTCTAAAGCGATGAAGACCAGTGGCGACGTCAGCTATAACCTTCTCGTGGGGTACCCAGAGAGGGCTACTACTATAGTTGCCATCCAGCTAGTTCATAAACAATGGCGTAGCGAGCATGAGACGCCATATCAAATCCAACTTAGGCCTAAGGGATGAGAACCAGTGGGGGGCTACAGTCTGCATCATCTTAAATACGTGACCAACAAACTAATCTTACCATTTGTCCCCCTTCACTACCAACATGGTGATTTATGGTATCATTTCTTGTTTTTGGGTTGAATCAGAGTTTTATTCACTGTTGACACACTCCCCTTTCAGAGTCACCATGTTTGCTGACACTGAACCTGGCTCTTATAATGTCATCTGAAAGTTGGCAGCATCTTCACATCATTAGCCAGGTATCAACATACGTATAACTGACCTACTGTTATGTTAATGCTCCGTGATATTGGTTGGTTGGTTTCTCACTTTAGGGGCTGCGACAACGCGGTCATGTAGCCCCGTGTGCTTTGGGTGTGTGGAGAATCTGTCTGATAATCAGTGTTAATTGTGATGACTGTATTAGTGTGTTATCTGTTTTTTAATTCAAGTAAGGACTGCAGACTTTGAATTTTTCAAATAGTTCGTACTTTTGCCGCCAAACGCCACCGTCAACGACTACTAGTTCAGAACTTAGCTACTAGACGTCACCGCAGTCGACTCCTGGCAACGAACGTAGGAACCTAAGAGCGTTGATAACATTCTTAACCTATCTAATTTAGCTTCACACAGGTGTAATTAGTGGAAGGTTCTTTAACATGCTATAAATCTATGACATGGGACCACCGCTCCGGCTTTACTTCCCCTCCGAAGGAAGGCATACTGAGGAATGTTTAACGCTCTTAAAAATCAGACGACTTCGGCCGGGTTTGAACCCGCTATCTTGGGCATAGAAGCTCAGCATGCTACCAACTACGCCACCGAAGCCGCCCTCCATGATATTACGACGGTTACAAAGGTTAATATCTAGTATGTTGGCTGCATTGTTTCGGCCAACAAAGTTTCTTCAAATGATAAATAACTTTATTTTTAGTACGTTGACTTCAACTATAGGCATCCAGCTCGTGTACCGGTGAGCCCTCAGTCCTTTAATAGCACACCGTACAAGCTAGGAATTAATCCTAAACCAAGTATGAGCTCGCCTACGCAGGGGTGACATTTCTTTCAAACACTTCTTCTTCAGTTCCCGGTTCCAGTGATCTGGGTCGGGGCGAGAATCAAGTACCTCCATCCGAGGCCTCAACTCACACACTGTAACTGTTTCTCCACGTTGGGATGACAAGTGCAACGGTTTTCTTTGCTCCACGTTGAGCGTACAAGTGAAACGGTTTCTTTAGCCCTCACTTTTGCGTGTCAAATGTAATGCTTCTACTGGTCCTGCCTTGCACTTTGAAATATTTACTCTGCCTAAGATATGTTGTTTTAATGGGCGCCAAGACCTCAACGCTATGTTGAAATCTAAATTTATATTTAACAACACCTAGCTCTGGTAGAACACCTTCAAGAATCTATTCAATCAGATCGTGGAATGATTTGATCTTTAACCCAACAAACAATTGTATCAGGAGAGGGAATTGGTCTATATCTAATGCTACCTACTGAAAGCAAAGATTGCAGGGTTAAAAGAAATGAATTTATTATATAAAACAAGTATGCCAAAATTAATAGTAATAATAATATATTCTGAATTTAAATTGGAGCGTTGCGATTTGAATATTACCGCTAGAAAATTACGTGAAAACGGAGTCGGATAAATTACTGATTTTACTCTTATTCCCAAGCTATGAAGTTACTGAAATACTGAAAATGAAAAAAAAAAAAAAAAAGACGAGAGATTACGTAGTTCTGAGTCATTCGCGCTTACCACTGGAAATTGCCGAAGCATTTCCCTCGTACTGGATGTTGAAGAGAGCTTCCCACAGCCTCCTGGACGTCGTCATCTTCTTCGTTAGTTGATGAGATACTTGTAGATATGATAACTTTATGGTCCGAACATCGGAGCCAATCACACGTACAACCACACTGGTTAAGTTTTACAAAGATAGTCGCCTAGCCTCCACGGCGCGCAAACCATATATGCCCTCGTCGCTTCCCCTCTCTGGACCCGGCTTCTTCTCGCCCGCTCTCCTCTGATTGGCTGAGCCACCACGCGCTACCCCCCTCCTCAGGGTCATTACACTCGGCGCAAGGATGATGTCGATTACCGTTCCAGACTATTTCGCCTTTTCTTGAAGCAGCAACCCAGGCTTGCGTCATGCTTCTTGACAAGAATAAGCCTGTAGCCGAATTCCCCGTGACTCATCTCTCTCATAATACCCTAACTGACAAAACTCCGTAAAATTCCGTAATCATATAATTTTCTATGATAATGTTGTTCGTAATAATTTTCTTGATAGTGTTTTCTATGACATATAAAACCTATCTGTATGCTTATAATTTTATAAAAATGCTCCAAAAATACCTTAATAATAATAATAAGTTAATAATAATAATAAATTAACACGAAAACTTCTCTTGGCTGAACAATTTGCCGCGTAAATAAATATAGAATGGCTTCCTCCTGACTTATGCCAGTGGCGTAAAATCCCCTCGAAAAAAAAGTTACATATTCGCCTCGGATCATCGGATGATTTCCGTGACGACGGTCCATTATCCGATTATCCCAGACACGTTAATAATCCCCATCCAAAATACATATTACATAAATGAAATCACCCTAAATTACATATGCCTAGATGCAAAACTGTCCATGTCCACTTTTCAAAAAAAAAATGCGTTGGCAACACTGGAGTGTCGAGCTAGACTTATTACACATGCCTGAAATGCTATTTATGCTAAAAACTGTCCATGTCCTATGAATACCAGCTCTCGAAAAGTGTGGTTGGATTCAAAACTGTCCATGTCCATACGTAAGTGAGGCTCAAAACTTGCCTTGTCCCTTTCCACCAATCGCAATGAAGATTGAAGTCAGATGACTAATACAAGATGTCCGTCTTATGTATGTAAACATTGAGCCCTTGTGTGTGTATTAACGTTGATGCTGAAAGTTATACGCATTGTTTTCTTCACAATAAATACATGTCAGTAATGTTGATCAAGGCATTGCGGAAACAACACCTGACCGTTCTAGGAAGCGAGTACGCCGTGAAGATCAGTGAAGCAAGTTGTTTCTATTCATCGCTGAAGGAAATGCGAGACAATTTCTGCCCATGTCTTTCGACTGCCAAAGGAATTAAAATATCTGATCAGAGTGTCTATTACAGAAGCAATTATACCTATACAATCTTGCCATTATAGTATGTTCCTCTTCAAATCAAGGTTAACCACTAATAATGTCTTCATGTACACATGGCTTGAGAGCGAAGGTAAGAAAGGGTCAAATGAATATGCTCAGCTCTCTACCACTGTTTATGCCATACAGACATGAACAACAAACTTTGGGCTTAATTGCCGATGGGTGCCTTGGGCAAAATAAAAACACAATAGTTGTCTAGATGCTGTGTCACTGGATGTACAAACACGCAACAAGCGTCAACAAAACTGTCCATGTCCATTACAGTTGCATGCAAAAGTGTCCATCGGCAAAATGAGATGCAAAAGTGTCCATGTCCATTTTTATTTTGCTTATATCTTGCAAGCATTGCGTTCCTGGTTTTTTGTCAATAGCTCAAGCAGATTTGTACTAATGCATACTTATTTATATGACAAACAGTGTAGGCTTATACCAATCCACCCAGTAAAAACACATTTTCCACTTTTTCTCAAAACCAGTTATGGTGGACATGGACACTTTTGCATCTAGGCGACTCATATATTGAACCCTTAATAAGCTACGCATATTAATGATTCTAATTATTCATTTCATTATATTCTGATTTTACTGCCAGAATCATACAGGAAGGCCAGACTGGATTGCGAAATATCAAGCTTATGTGGAGACAGTACGTTTGAACGTGCCCAGTCCTGAAACAAAGGAGTGACGAGGTCGGAATGTTTGACAGACACTTTATCAGACAAAGGTGTGTTGGGGTCCTGACTCATTTCAGACCGTAATTTCTTTGTCACCCTAGCGTTACGAGTAAGATAGTTGCTGGATGAGAGAGACGAGAGGAACTTTCAACCAATCATAGGACAGAGGCTTCTGTTCTAAACTGCGATATTGACGTCATGAACTACCAATCAGAGAGGGTCACCAATTTTAGCGCCAAGGGAGCGTCTGACGCCGGCTTGAAGTTGAAAGCGGGAAAGATTGGATTAACGAAATCTATGATCGATTCCAGAGCACGATAGCCCCATTGTGACCTGTATAATTTTTCAAACTGTTTGATACCTGTTGCATGCCAATAGTCGCATTATTATAGAAGTTAGTGATAGATTTCCCTCTCCCTCCGTCCTTTTGCTAAATTCACATAAATACTGTCGTCTGAGTGACGAGGGGATTGATTCTTGGTGACACCGTGAGGTGATCACTTATTCTTTTCCATACCGTGAAGATATACTGTGTTAAATTTATCAGAGATAGGGTCATTATTGAAAATATTATAATAAAGTTGTGTGCGCACAGCTGAGTGTGAAATTTGTGTATCGGTAATATTTTAGTAGTCTCCCACGACTACAACTATTAGGGAAAGTCTACATTTAATTTTGCACTAGACAAATGGTGAATAAAGTAACTATTGGCAAAATTTAGATAGAAAATTACGTGTGACTATAAATAACATTTTATTTTTGTTATTTTTATTCAACGTCAAGATGGAACTCCAGACCCAGAGGAAGACATCGAACCAACGTTTCTACGGCTCCATGTGGTCTGAGATGAGCTAAACACTTTGGAGAGAGAATGTCAGGCGATGTTCGATGAGATGACGCAGAAAGGGGAATAAGTACTAAATAATTTAATTATTTGACAAACTGGTTATGGTTTTGTGGGAACATATTATTTTGTGTAAATATTTTATTTTATTTTTGTCTTCGTGTTTTATTGTAGTTGGTTTGTGGTACTGACACACTTTAGTTTAGTTCATGAGTAACGTGGCATGTATTCTATCTTTGTGAAGATTTTTTTTGTTGATGTCAAGTACACGGGGCAAGCGTACGCGTGTGCGTATCGCTACCGTAAAATGCGCGGCTAAGCGACGCAAATTGGGAACCGATATCATAACAGAAGCGAAACTGAATTAACTAGAGTAGATAATAGAATTGGTGGGAAATCTTTTTATTGTATAGATTTTTATTGTTACACAGGCTTGTGTGTTAATTGCCGTTTGTTGCATTTTTGTTAAGTGAGGGGTCATGTGCCCAATGACTTTATTTGTTGATGAAGTTTCCCCTTTTAGTGTCTTGGTACACAAAATCTATGATATTTGATTGGAGTGTCGGCCCGTGGTAGATTTGTATTGTGTTCTGCCCAAAATGCTTTGTTGAGTCTGCAAATATATGTTTTATGGGATAGGAGTTTTCGGGAACCCTGGTTTCTGTCTGAAGCTTTGGCTAGGTTAAGCATTTAATCCTTGCGAGGAAAATGTTGGAATCCCCTTCTACGATGTCTTGCAATTCTTTGGAATTGACAAGAAGTGTGTGAATTTATGTGTCGCGATTAACAGGTGGCGGAACGGGACTGTCTAGTCTCTTGTTATAAATAGCATGACTCAAAGCTTCGACAAGGAGGGCTGGTTTGAACACTGACGCTAATGAGTGGTAAGTGAAGGTATTTCTACCCGGCGCACTCCATCAGATAAGGAGCAAGCTGTGCTCATTAGTATTCACGGCCCAGGTCTCCGTTCTTCGTAAATGTTTATCTTATATTAAAATAAAGCCTGTTTAATGATAAAAGAATTGTAATCGGTAAATGGGTGCTGTTCGCGTTTTTGATTGATCGAGTCCCAGCGTGTTAGCTTATTCATGCTTTTATTTCATGTAAATATCATCGGATTTTAGGCATCTTATTTCTTGTTTAATTATTGTCATGTTCTTTAACCTCGGGTGGTCTCGATGTTCGGCCACGTTGTTGTCATGTATATGTTGAGCAATTGAGCCATTGGGCAAGCTTCTGTTTTGCTGGGAGTTTCCTGACTCACTGCGATCTCGATGGAGATCAATTAGTTTATAAATTTTAAATGGTTGCGTGTGTCAGTAAAATTTTAATTGTTGGTAAGATATTCTTCGAGTGTGTCCCATAAAGCCATAATAATGGTTTGCAGTATGGGGGTTTGCAAGCATATTGGCTGTTCCATCTGTGAGCAAATCTTCATCAAAAGTACTTATTTCTTCTCTAGCGTAGTTATACGCGTGCATACATATTAATCAGACAAGTGGATTTTGATCCACAATTTTATTTCTTTGGAGTGGATCTTTCTAGGCCACTCAGATCTGTGTAAATTATTGTACTGTGGGAGTAAAGTTCAGGGTGGACTTTGTTTATATTATTTTTTATGTTTTGTTGTTTTTATTCAGTTATTAAATGGTGGTAATTTTATTTGTTTTTCACTCATTTCATAGTTTATAGTTTTGCATATGGTCCTTGTATTTGTAAGCAGCCGTCTGGTATTTGAGCTCTTGTGAAAGCATATCCGGACTGAACGCTCCCCGAAGTTTGATTCTCGTTTATACGACGCTGTTATATACAAGGGCACAATATATACACTCATAACTTTTCTTTACGCACTTTGCGTCAAAGTTTGTTGTCACTATGGATTGCACTTTGCAACCAGTCCAATGTTTTTCATATAGAATAATGTTCCACGGATATTTCCGCCTCTCAAATGTCTCTATGTTGGAAAATAGACATAAATAATGTGTGAGCACTATGTATATAAGATGTCACATCACACGCATCAAAGGTGTTCTGATATATGTATCACCACAGAACTTCCTAATTTCACAGAAGGTCCCTTCCTTATGGTGAAATTTAATCTCACTGATCTCACTGAGCATACGATCACACTATTGTGGCAGCGCATCGTGACCATAATACTTAATCTCTCTTTATAATAGACGAAATTAATATTGACTTCTGAAAAAAAAACAGTAAATGCGCATTACATATAACACCAAATATTTCTGTCTTCTTAAGTTCCCGTATACCAAATTCTACTTAATACTAGTTCACAACTCAGACCAGTTCTCCTCACACAAATAATACCATTGTACAAATTACCTTAAATTACACACTTACAAATCTTACATGGCGAGGCCGTAAACAGAAATCACGTGTGCTGTTACGTATGAGTTTCATGAAGGACTGTCTCGCCTTCTGATGGCCCATCTTTTGTCTCGTGGACGCCTTAAGGAAAAATACCCTATTCAAGCGCTCACCCATCTCTTGGAGACAAATGGGAATTCACCAGCGCTACCAAATTCTGGCCTTGGTGTATCGAGACATTTTAGTGCTCAAGAGCATCCGACAATCCCGTCATATTTCCCTGTACCTTAAAAACTCTCAATTACTTACATACTACTCCCCTGTGTGACTTCTGATACGCCTGCCTGGAAGACCAGATCTTCCACGCACCAAATACCACACTTACTCCTTTGATAGGCTGGCTCGCCAGCTAAACACACTTACTTTATGACACATCCTTAATGTCCTCACGTTGCTCCACCTACCTATTTCTCAGTGTCTGTAACGATGCCCTGTTGCTACTGTCCACACATGCTAACCCTACTTTCCTCTGGTGTCACACCTCTACTCGACACTTTATGACCTAAAAATGTCACTTCTGACTGACAGAATGACGACTTAGACAGCTTCAAAGTGAACCCTGCCTTATCTAACTTCTGAAAAACTATATCTAAATGACGTAGTTGCTCCTCAAAACTGCGTGAACTAATTACCATATCATCAATGTAAATGGTTACAAACTCTCCTGTGTCATCCCCTAATGCGATGTTTAAAGCCCTAATTAACTCTTTAACCCATAAGGTGTTCTACAAAATTGATATAGGTTATATTTATGACTAAAAGCTGTAAATGGTCTATCTTCGTACATAAGTGGCACTTGCCAAAAACTGGAACTCAAATCTACACAAGTGAAATACTTCTTCCCCTCAAATGTTTGCATTAATTCCTCTATTGACATAGATTTCAGCTGATCTGAACTAATTCTACTGTTAACCAAACGAGCGTCTAAACAAATACGAACTGTGCCGTCGGCCTTGGGTACCGTGATCAAAGAATTAACATATGGACTGTTAGAGTGCTCAATAATCCCATCTTCAAGCATTTGGTTAATTTGTGCCTCAACTGCACTCTGATAAGCGAAAGGTACAGGATATCTATGTCCTGTGAATACTGACCTATCAATAACGTTCAATGAATGTGTATAGCAATTGGCCATACCAATGCGATCCTCAAAAACTCTCCTATTACACAATAACACATCATAGAGCCGAACACATTTTCCACCTCTATATTTCCCTGAAATGCAGCATCACGTAACGAGTCCTCTAGACTACCGTTCGTAATCACACTGCCCACAAAACATGGAGAACCCCGCTCTACGGCTGGCGATATCTCATTTAAAGTAAAAATCACACCTACAACACTACTTCTCTGAATATGGTCATTGAACGCTACTTCTACTTCAGAATCACCCCATTTAAATTTCAAACTCCCTACATCATAACATAAGTTACCAGACACTCTACTTAGCCTCTCTGAACCCAAGATAACACTGAATACTAAATTTGGAATTACAAGACAAATCTGCTTCTCTACATGATTATTAATTTTAATGTCTACTAAAACTTGCTTAGAAATTACTTTAGACCTCTTCCCAACAGGTGTGATAACAAAAGTGCTTTTAATTGGCATCTCCGCAAAATTTACTCCAGTTCCTTTCATTTTATCATAAAATGCACTACTTATGAAACTCTTCATACAACCACTATCAATTAAAACATCTGTGTACGCCTCGGACACGTTATATTTAACTATGGGGCTCTTACTGACCACCTCCTGAATAATACCTTCATCATTTAGTTCATGTAATAATTCATTTCTTACATTTAGGTCAGAGGGTTCCTGTATAAGTGTATGGACAGGGCATGTTACAGACTGAGATTCTGACCTAACATCGCAGCCTGGTTCGTGTTTTTAAAATATGGCTACCACTTGGTGTAGTACTACTCACTACTGCACTGGTCTGGTTGTTCTGGGTTGCGTTAACGGTATCTCTCTGTCCGTTATTACCATTGGGCTGATTCCCTCCTTGACCCCTGTTCTGGTTATAATTATTATTGTTATTATACCTCCCTTGGTTACCCCTATAATCATTATTTCGGCCTTGATATCCCCTGAAATCATTATTCCTACCTTGGTAGTTCGTACCACACCCATTTCCTCTGTACTGGTTTTGCTTATTATTATTATTATTATTATTATTATTTTGGTTCCCCCTATTTTGAACGTTGGCCCCTTCGCCACTGTTCCCTTGAACTCCCTGGTTCCTATTCTCATTAGGCCTGTTATTATTGTTACCCTGGTTCCTACCGAAATTCTCCTCGTAACCACCTCTTCCCAGAGCATCGAATGTACTCAATAAATTCTCCACTTGTGAAATAGATTTAACATTTTGGATGCAGGCAGCTTCCTTGATTCTATATGGAAAATGTCTTAGTAATAGCCTGATTACATCACTTTCCTCCTTCAAACCATCCAGATATTTACACGTCAATACCTGTCCTAAAAAGTACCCGGTCATAGTGTAGTTTCCTCTCGGGTTATATTTCCCACACAGAATTCCCTCACGATGCTGAGACTGAATTACCTCATTCCAAAATTTCTCACAAAATTTAACTTTAAAATCTGAAATATTCTCGAAATTGTCTCTGTAGACAGCAAACCAGTTTCTTGTCTCCCCTACAAACGCTTGCTCTAAAATTTCAACTACCTGGCACCACTCAATACTACCTTCTTCCAACCTCTCCCCGAATTTATTTTCTATTGTGTTCATGAACTCCATTGGACAACCCTGCCGATTACTAAATTTGCCTAGTTCTATTTCCCTGTGTGTGCTATTCACAAAAACTGGCCTACTCTGACTATTTTCCTGCCTAATTCTAGCTTTCAACTTCTGTTCTAATTCAGCAATTTTCTCCTGAGCTTTTCTTTCAATATTTGTTACAGTTAACCTAGTGCCCCCTTCCGATGCTTCAACTTTACCACTTAATTTAGCTTGTTTCTCACTAATCTCATTAATGCTTTCCTTATTCCTCTCCCTTAAAGTATTAACTTCAGTGATTATTTCTGCATGTACTTTATCAATTCTTCCCCCCAGCTGTTCTTTAACCTCTTTAGTTGCTACCTGAATTTTGTCAATTTCTCCCCCCTATTGCTTTTTGACCTGCTGTGTTTCACGTTGCACTAGTTCTTTTAAATTCTCACCCTGTATACTAATTCTAATTTCTAACTCCTCCTGTACTTTTCCTAATTTTCTGTCTACATCTGCAATAATCTATTTAGCCTTCTCTTCCATCACCCCCCCCCCTCTGATCTCACCTCTAATCAGTTCAAATTTATCACTGATTTCCCTACTGTTTTGTTCTAATTGAGCATTATTTTGTTCGAGTTTAGCATTTAAAGTTTCAGTACTCTCTCTATTTTCCCTACTATTTTGTTCAAGTTTAGCGTTTAAAGCTTCAGTACTAATTTTATTTTCCCTACTATTTTGTTCAAGTTTAGCATTATTTTGTTCCAGTTTAGCATTTAAAGCTTCTGTGCTAATTTTATTTTGTTGCATAAACTGAAGAAGCAAACTCTCTAACCCTGCTTGACTGTTTTGATTACCCCCCTCAGTATCGAGATTTACCTCCGACATCCCTGTACTGCTTTCATTTCCAAGACTAGCCATACTGCTCGTATCTTCACTATCCAACTGGTGACCACTACGCAACTTCATCTCTTCTTCAGCACTACCCATGCTGATACACACCGATAAATGAAGAACCCCCAAAATACAGGCACAGAAATATATACCCTTTTCCTTCCACAAATGTTATTAGGTTTTCGGCCCCAAGTTGGTAGCGACAAGTGTAACTGTTTCTCCACGTTGGGATGACATGTGTAACGGTTTTCTTTGCTCCACGTTGAGCGTACAAGTGAAACGGTTTCTTTAGCCCTCACTTTTGCGTGACAAATGTAATGCTTCTACTGGCCCTGCCTTGCACTTTGAAATATTTACTCTGCCTAAGATATGTTGTTTTAATGGGCGCCAAGACCTCAACGCTATGTTGAAATCTAAATTTATATTTAACTACACCTAGTTCTGGTAGAACACCTTCAAGAATCTATTCACTCAGATCGTGGTATGATTTGATCTTTAACCCAACAAACAATTGTATCAGGAGAAGGAATTGGTCTATATCTAATGCTACCTACTGAAAGCAAAGATTGCATGGTTAAAAGAAATGAATTTATTATATAAAACAAGTATGCCAAAATTAATAGTAATAATAATATATTCTGAATTTAAATTGGAGCGTTGCGATTTGAATATTACCGCTAGAAAATTACGTGAAAACGGAGTCGGATAAATTACTGATTTTACTCTTATTCCCAAGCTATGAAGTTACTGAAATACCGGTACTGAAAATGAAAAAAAAAAGACGAGAGATTACGTAGTTCTGAGTCATTCGCGCTTACCACTGGAAATTGCCGAAGCATTTCCCTCGTACTGGATGTTGAAGAGAGCTTCCCACAGCCTCCTGGACGTCGTCATCTTCTTCGTTAGTTGATGAGATACTTGTAGATATGATAACTTTATGGTCCGAACATCGGAGCCAATCACACGTACAACCACACTGGTTAAGTTTTACAAAGATAGTCGCCTAGCCTCCACGGCGCGCAAACCATATATGCCCTCGTCGCTTCCCCTCTCTGGACCCGGCTTCTTCTCGCCCGCTCTCCTCTGATTGGCTGAGCCACCACGCGCTACCCCCCTCCTCAGGGCCATTACACTCGGCGCAAGGATGATGTCGATTACCGTTCCAGACTATTTCGCCTTTTCTTGAAGCAGCAACCCAGGCTTGCGTCATGCTTCTTGACAAGAATAAGCCTGTAGCCGAATTCCCCGTGACTCATCTCTCTCATAATACCCTAACTGACAAAACTCCGTAAAATTCCGTAATCATATAATTTTCTATGATAATGTTGTTCGTAATAATTTTCTTGATAGTGTTTTCTATGACATATAAAACCTATCTGTATGCTTATAATTTTATAAAAATGCTCCAAAAATACCTTAATAATAATAATAAGTTAATAATAATAATAAATTAACACGAAAACTTCTCTTGGCTGAACAATTTGCCGCGTAAATAAATATAGAATGGCTTCCTCCTGACTTATGCCAGTGGCGTAAAATCCCCTCGAAAAAAATTTACATATTCGCCTCGGATCATCGGATGATTTCCGTGACGACGGTCCATTATCCGATTATCCCAGACACGTTAATAATCCCCATCCAAAATACATATTACATAAATGAAATCACCCTAAATTACATATGCCTAGATGCAAAACTGTCCATGTCCACTTTTCAAAAAAAAAAAATGCGTTGGCAACACTGGAGTGTCGAGCTAGACTTATTACACATGCCTGAAATGCTATTTATGCTAAAAACTGTCCATGTCCTATGAATACCAGCTCTCGAAAAGTGTGGTTGGATTCAAAACTGTCCATGTCCATACGTAAGTGAGGCTCAAAACTTGCCTTGTCCCTTTCCACCAATCGCAATGAAGATTGAAGTCAGATGACTAATACAAGATGTCCGTCTTATGTATGTAAACATTGAGCCCTTGTGTGTGTATTAACGTTGATGCTGAAAGTTATACGCATTGTTTTCTTCACAATAAATACATGTCAGTAATGTTGATCAAGGCATTGCGGAAACAACACCTGACCGTTCTAGGAAGCGAGTACGCCGTGAAGATCAGTGAAGCAAGTTGTTTCTATTCATCGCTGAAGGAAATGCGAGACAATTTCTGCCCATGTCTTTCGACTGCCAAAGGAATTAAAATATCTGATCAGAGTGTCTATTACAGTAGGCAATTATACCTATACAATCTTGCCATTATAGTATGTTCCTCTTCAAATCAAGGTTAACCACTAATAATGTCTTCATGTACACATGGCTTGAGAGCGAAGGTAAGAAAGGGTCAAATGAATATGCTCAGCTCTCTACCACTGTTTATGCCATACAGACATGAACAACAAACTTTGGGCTTAATTGCCGATGGGTGCCTTGGGCAAAATAAAAACACAATAGTTGTCTAGATGCTGTGTCACTGGATGTACAAACACGCAACAAGCGTCAACAAAACTGTCCATGTCCATTACAGTTGCATGCAAAAGTGTCCATCGGCAAAATGAGATGCAAAAGTGTCCATGTCCATTTTTATTTTGCTTATATCTTGCAAGCATTGCGTTCCTGGTTTTTTGTCAATAGCTCAAGCAGATTTGTACTAATGCATACTTATTTATATGACAAACAGTGTAGGCTTATACCAATCCACCCAGTAAAAACACATTTTCCACTTTTTCTCAAAACCAGTTATGGTGGACATGGACACTTTTGCATCTAGGCGACTCATATATATACACTCATAACTTTTCCTTACGCACTTTGCGTCAAAGTTTGTTGTCACTATGGATTGCACTTTGCAACCAGTCCAATGTTTTTCATATAGAATAATGTTCCACGGATATTTCCGCCTCTCAAATGTCTCTATGTTGGAAAATAGACATAAATAATGTGTGAGCACTATGTATATAAGATGTCACATCACACGCATCAAAGGTGTTCTGATATATGTATCACCACAGAACTTCCTAATTTCACAGAAGGTCCCTTCCTTATGGTGAAATTTAATCTCACTGATCTCACTGAGCACACGATCACACTATTGTGGCAGCGCATCGTGACCATAATACTTAATCTCTCTTTATAATAGACGAAATTAATATTGACTTCTGAAAAAAAACAGTAAATGCGCATTACATATAACACCAAATATTTCTGTGTCTTCTTAAGTTCCCGTATACCAAATTCTACTTAATACTAGTTCACAACTCAGACCAGTTCTCCTCACACAAATAATACCATTGTACAAATTACCTTAAATTACACACTTACAAATCTTACATGGCGAGGCCGTAAACAGAAATCACGTGTGCTGTTACGTATGAGTTTCATGAAGGACTGTCTCGCCTTCTGATGGCCCATCTTTTGTCTCGTGGACGCCTTAAGGAAAAATACCCTATTCAAGCGCTCACCCATCTCTTGGAGACAAATGGGAATTCACCAGCGCTACCAAATTCTGGCCTTGGTGTATCGAGACATTTTAGTGCTCAAGAGCATCCGACAATCCCGTCATATTTCCCTGTACCTTAAAAACTCTCAATTACTTACATACTACCCCCCTGTGTGACTTCTGATACGCCTGCCTGGAAGACCAGATCTTCCACGCACCAAATACCACACTTACTCCTTTGATAGGCTGGCTCGCCAGCTAAACACACTTACTTTATGACACATCCTTAATGTCCTCACGTTGCTCCACCTACCTATTTCTCAGTGTCTGTAACGATGCCCTGTTGCTACTGTCCACACATGCTAACCCTACTTTCCTCTGGTGTCACACCTCTACTCGACACTTTATGACCTAAAAATGTCACTTCTGACTGACAGAATGACGACTTAGACAGCTTCAAAGTGAACCCTGCCTTATCTAACTTCTGAAAAACTATATCTAAATGACGTAGTTGCTCCTCAAAACTGCGTGAACTAATTACCATATCATCAATGTAAATGGTTACAAACTCTCCTGTGTCATCCCCTAATGCGATGTTTAAAGCCCTAATTAACTCTTTAACCCATAAGGTGTTCTACAAAATTGATATAGGTTATATTTATGACTAAAAGCTGTAAATGGTCTATCTTCGTACATAAGTGGCACTTGCCAAAAACTGGAACTCAAATCTACACAAGTGAAATACTTCTTCCCCTCAAATGTTTGCATTAATTCCTCTATTGACATAGATTTCAGCTGATCTGAACTAATTCTACTGTTAACCAAACGAGCGTCTAAACAAATACGAACTGTGCCGTCGGCCTTGGGTACCGTGATCAAATAATTAACATATGGACTGTTAGAGTGCTCAATAATCCCATCTTCAAGCATTTGGTTAATTTGTGCCTCAACTGCACTCTGATAAGCGAAAGGTACAGGATATCTATGTCCTGTGAATACTGACCTATCAATAACGTTCAATGAATGTGTATAGCAATTGGCCATACCAATGCGATCCTCAAAAACTCTCCTATTACACAATAACACATCATAGAGCCGAACACATTTTCCACCTCTATATTTCCCTGAAATGCAGCATCACGTAACGAGTCCTCTAGACTACCGTTCGTAATCACACTGCCCACAAAACATGGAGAACCCCGCTCTACGGCTGGCGATATCTCATTTAAAGTAAAAATCACACCTACAACACTACTTCTCTGAATATGGTCATTGAACGCTACTTCTACTTCAGAATCACCCCATTTAAATTTCAAACTCCCTACATCATAACATAAGTTACCAGACACTCTACTTAGCCTCTCTGAACCCAAGATAACACTGAATACTAAATTTGGAATTACAAGACAAATCTGCTTCTCTACATGATTATTAATTTTAATGTCTACTAAAACTTGCTTAGAAATTACTTTAGACCTCTTCCCAACAGCTGTGATAACAAAAGTGCTTTTAATTGGCATCTCCGCAAAATTTACTCCAGTTCCTTTCATTTTATCATAAAATGCACTACTTATGAAACTCTTCATACAACCACTAACAATTAAAACATCTGTGTACGCCTCGGACACGTTAAATTTAACTATGGGGCTCTTACTGACCACCTCCTGAATAATACCTTCATCATTTAGTTCATGTAATAATTCATTTCTTACATTTAGGTCAGAGGGTTCCTGTATAAGTGTATGGACAGGGCATGTTACAGACTGAGATTCTGACCTAACATCGCAGCCTGGTTCGTGTTTTTAAAATATGGCTACCACTTGGTGTAGTACTACTCACTACTGCACTGGTCTGGTTGTTCTGGGTTGCGTTAACGGTATCTCTCTGTCCGTTATTACCATTGGGCTGATTCCCTCCTTGACCCCTGTTCTGGTTATAATTATTATTGTTATTATACCTCCCTTGGTTACCCCTATAATCATTATTTCGGCCTTGATATCCCCTGAAATCATTATTCCTACCTTGGTAGTTCGTACCATACCCATTTCCTCTGTACTGGTTTTGCTTATTATTATTATTATTATTATTATTTTGGTTCCCCCTATTTTGAACGTTGGCCCCTTCGCCACTGTTCCCTTGAACTCCCTGGTTCCTATTCTCATTAGGCCTGTTATTATTGTTACCCTGGTTCCTACCGAAATTCTCCTCGTAACCACCTCTTCCCAGAGCATCGAATGTACTCAATAAATTCTCCACTTGTGAAATAGATTTAACATTTTGGATGCAGGCAGCTTCCTTGATTCTATATGGAAAATGTCTTAGTAATAGCCTGATTACATCACTTTCCTCCTTCAAACCATCCAGATATTTACACGTCAATACCTGTCCTAAAAAGTACCCGGTCATAGTGTAGTTTCCTCTCGGGTTATATTTCCCACACAGAATTCCCTCACGATGCTGAGACTGAATTACCTCATTCCAAAATTTCTCACAAAATTTAACTTTAAAATCTGAAATATTCTCGAAATTGTCTCTGTAGACAGCAAACCAGTTTCTTGTCTCCCCTACAAACGCTTGCTCTAAAATTTCAACTACCTGGCACCACTCAATACTACCTTCTTCCAACCTCTCCCCGAATTTATTTTCTATTGTGTTCATGAACTCCATTGGACAACCCTGCCGATTACTAAATTTGCCTAGTTCTATTTCCCTGTGTGTGCTATTCACAAAAACTGGCCTACTCTGACTATTTTCCTGCCTAATTCTAGCTTTCAACTTCTGTTCTAATTCAGCAATTTTCTCCTGAGCTTTTCTTTCAATATTTGTTACAGTTAACCTAGTGCCCCCTTCCGATGCTTCAACTTTACCACTTAATTTAGCTTGTTTCTCACTAATCTCATTAATGCTTTCCTTATTCCTCTCCCTTAAAGTATTAACTTCAGTGATTATTTCTGCATGTACTTTATCAATTCTTCCCCCCAGCTGTTCTTTAACCTCTTTAGTTGCTACCTGAATTTTGTCAATTTCTCCCCCCAATTGCTTTTTGACCTGCTGTGTTTCACGTTGCACTAGTTCTTTTAAATTCTCACCCTGTGTACTAATTCTAATTTCTAACTCCTCCTGTACTTTTCCTAATTTTCTGTCTACATCTGCAATAATCTCTTTAGCCTTCTCTTCCATCACCCCCCCCCCCTGATCTCACCTCTAATCAGTTCAAATTTATCACTGATTTCCCTACTGTTTTGTTCTAATTGAGCATTATTTTGTTCGAGTTTAGCATTTAAAGTTTCAGTACTCTCTCTATTTTCCCTACTATTTTGTTCAAGTTTAGCGTTTAAAGCTTCAGTACTAATTTTATTTTCCCTACTATTTTGTTCAAGTTTAGCATTATTTTGTTCCAGTTTAGCATTTAAAGCTTCTGTGCTAATTTTATTTTGTTGCATAAACTGAAGAAGCAAACTCTCTAACCCTGCTTGACTGTTTTGATTACCCCCCTCAGTATCGAGATTTACCTCCGACATCCCTGTACTGCTTTCATTTCCAAGACTAGCCATACTGCTCGTATCTTCACTATCCAACTGGTGACCACTACGCAACTTCATCTCTTCTTCAGCACTACCCATGCTGATACACACCGATAAATGAAGAACCCCCAAAATACAGGCACAGAAATATATACCCTTTTCCTTCCACAAATGTTATTAGGTTTTCGGCCCCAAGTTGGTAGCGACAAGTGTAACTGTTTCTCCACGTTGGGATGACATGTGTAACGGTTTTCTTTGCTCCACGTTGAGCGTACAAGTGAAACGGTTTCTTTAGCCCTCACTTTTGCGTGACAAATGTAATGCTTCTACTGGCCCTGCCTTGCACTTTGAAATATTTACTCTGCCTAAGATATGTTGTTTTAATGGGCGCCAAGACCTCAACGCTATGTTGAAATCTAAATTTATATTTAACTACACCTAGTTCTGGTAGAACACCTTCAAGAATCTATTCACTCAGATCGTGGTATGATTTGATCTTTAACCCAACTAACAATTGTATCAGGAGAAGGAATTGGTCTATATCTAATGCTACCTACTGAAAGCAAAGATTGCATGGTTAAAAGAAATGAATTTATTATATAAAACAAGTATGCCAAAATTAATAGTAATAATAATATATTCTGAATTTAAATTGGAGCGTTGCGATTTGAATATTACCGCTAGAAAATTACGTGAAAACGGAGTCGGATAAATTACTGATTTTACTCTTATTCCCAAGCTATGAAGTTACTGAAATACTGAAAATGAAAAAAAAAAGACGAGAGATTACGTAGTTCTGAGTCATACGCGCTTACCACTGGAAATTGCCGAAGCATTTCCCTCGTACTGGATGTAGAAGAGAGCTTCCCACAGCCTCTGGACGTCGTCATCTTCTTCGTTAGTTGATGAGATACTTGTAGATATGATAACTTTATGGTCCGAACATCGGAGCCAATCACACGTACAACCACACTGGTTAAGTTTTACAAAGATAGTCGCCTAGCCTCCACGGCGTGCAAACCATATATGCCCTCGTCACTTCCCCTCTCTGGACCCGGCTTCTTCTCGCCCACTCTCCTCTGATTGGCTGAGCCACCACGCGCTACCCCCCTCCTCAGGGTCATTACACTCGGCGCGAGGATGATGTCGATTACCGTTTCAGACTATTTCACCTTTCCTTGAAGCAGCAACCCAGGCTTGCGTCATGCTTCTTGACAAGAATAAGCCTGTAGCCGAATTCCCCGTGACTCATCTCTCTCATAATACCCTAACTGACAAAACTCCGTAAAATTCCGTAATCATATAATTTTCTATGATAATGTTGTTCGTAATAATTTGCTTGATAGTGTTTTCTATGACATAGAAAACCTATCTGTATGCTTATAATTTTATAAAAATGCTCCAAAAAATACCTTAATAATAATAATAATAATAATAATAATAATAATAATAATAATAATAATAATAATAAGTAAATAATAATAATAAATTAACGTGAAAACTTCTCTTGGCTGAACAATTTGCCGCGTAAATAAATATAGAATGGCTTCCTACTGACTTATGCCAGTGGCGTACAATCCCCTCGAAAAACACGTTACAACACTATCATATATAGGCTAATTGTACGATAGGTTCGCCACACCCAAAGGTAGACAAGGACCAATTAAGGCGGGAAATTAAAGACTCCCTAGGCCTCAGATACCCTACTACCGTCGGGGTTGGAAGAGAACAAGTGTTGACCAAGGGCGGCTGACAGGAAAGAGAACTGAAAGGAGCTCGGCACAAGTAAGTGGAAGCATAGCCGGACTCAGCTGGTATCCCGTGGTCTTCGACCCACGTCCCACAAGTTGTGATCCCCTGGGGATCTTTCAAACAGTACAACATGAATATATATTCAAATGTATTTATTTTGTTTATTTTGTTTAAATATTATTTAATTTTATTGTAATTTTATTTCAATTTTTTATACTTGATTTGATTTATTTTATTATTTATATATTTTATACGTTATTTATTTTATTTGTTTTATTTATTTTTTATTTTTATTTATATATTTAATTATTTATTTTAATTATTTTATTCGTATTATTTATTTGATTTTAACCATTTAATTATTATTTATTTATCCATTATTATTTATTTTATCTTATACTAGCTGTACCCGGCATGCGTTGCAATGCCAATCAAAGAAAGTGTTGGCATTGTAACTTTGTATGTTGAAGTGCTATTGGATTCCCAATTCACCAAATTTTCATCGCAATGAAATGAATGGTATATGGACGCATACGGGACTTTGTTGAAACGATTCGAGCACCGTCACCCATTTGTTGAATATACTCGTACGCTACCTATTGTAAAATGGATTTACTAAGTGAAAACCTTCCCTGGCGTGAACACAACAACTCATGAAAGTTTTATCGCAATCGGATGAATGGCATATGAACGCATACGGGGTTTTGCTTAAACGATTCGCGCGAAGACACTCATTTGTTGAATCTACGTGTGCGCCACCCATTGAAAAACCGATTTACTAATTCATACACCTTCGCAGAACTGTGCTCGACTCCCCAAAGTTTTATGATAATCGGATGAATGTTATATGAACGCATACGGGACTTGGTTGAAACGATGCACGCGCTGTCGCCCATTAATTGAATCTAATCGTGCGCTACCAATTGTAAAATGGATTTACTAAATCAGAAATTTTTGCGGGAGTGGAAACAACATTTCTCCAAATTTCATTACAATCGCATGAATGGTATATGAACGCATACGGAATTCTTTTTAAACGATACGCACGCCGTTACTCATTTGTTGAATCTACTTGTGCGATACCTATTGTAAAGTGGATTACTAAGCCAGAAACCTTCCCTGAAGTGTACACAACATCTCACCCAAGTTTCATCGCTTTCGGACAAATGGTATATGAACGCATACGGGACTTGGTTGAAACGCTTCGCGCGCCTTCGCTCATATGTTGAATCTACTTGAGCGCTACCTATTGTAAAATGGATTAACTAAGCCTGAAACTTTCCCTGGAGTGTACACAACAACTCACCCAAGTTTAGTCGCTATCAGACGAATGGTATATGAAAGTATACGGGACTATGTTGAAACACTTAGCGCGTCGTCGCTCGTTTGTTTAATCTACTTGTGCGATACCTATTGTAAAGTGAATTTACTAACCCAGAAACCTTCCCTGAAGTGTACACATCATCTCACCCAAGTTTCATCGCTATCAGACGAATAGTATCTGAACGCAAACGGGACTTTGCTGAAACGCTTCGCGCATCGTCGCTCATTTTTTGAATCTATTCGTGCGCTACCTATTGTTAAGTGGATTTACTAAGCCAGACACCTTCCCTGAAGTGTACACAACATCTCATCCAAGTTTCATCACTATCAGACGAATAGTTTATGAACGCATACGGGACTTTGTTAAAACGCTTCGCTCGCCATCGCTCATTTGTTGAATCTACTCGTGCGCTACCTATTATAACATGGATTTACTAAGCCAGACACCTTGCCTGTAGTGTACACAACCTCTCACCCAAGTTTCATCGCTATCGGACGAATGGTATGTGAACGCATACAGGACTTTGTTGAAACGCTTCGCGCGTCGTTGCACATTTGTTGAATCTACTCGTGCGCTACCTATTGTTAAGTGGATTTACTAAACCAGAAACCTTCCATGAAGTGTACACAACATCTCACCCAAGTTTCATCACTATCAGACGAATAGTATATGAACGCATACGGGACTTAGTTGAAACACTTCGCTCGTCGTCGCTCATTTGTTGAATTTACTCGTGCGCAACCTATTATAACATGGATATGCTAAGCCAGAAACCTTGCCTGTAGTGTACACAACCTCCCATCCAAGTTTCATCGCTATCGGACGAATGGTATGTGAACGCATACAGGACTTCGTTGAAACGCTTCGGCCGTCGTCGCTCATTTGTTGAATCTACTCGTGCGCTACCTATTGTAAAAAGGATTTACTAAGTCAGAAACCTTTCCTGGAGTGTGCACAACAATACAACCAAAGTTTCATAGCAATCGGATGAATGGTATATGAACGCATACGGGACTTTGTTTAAGCGATTCGCGTGCCGTCACTCATTTGTTGAATCTACTCGTGCGCGACAACTTTCATATTTATTCACCTTTTAAACATTCTCTGGACTTCCACAAATAATTCAAGACCAAAATTAGCCGTTCTCGAGTTTTAGCGAGACTAACGAACATCAATTCATTTTTATATATAGATAGACTAGCAGAAGTACCCGCTCTTCGAACGGTCTTCGGTATTAATAACCAGATGTTTTCATTTGAGATACTGTTCCAATGGTTAGGGGCTTGTCATTCCTTCATAAGTTTATCAGAACGAAGTTAGTTTTCTGGGTATATCGCATACACTGTTAATTTAAGGGCCGTAAAATGTGGATTTCGGAGACCCTTTATAGACTCCCTAGTTTTGTATCACACATTGAGAAGCGCAACATATGCTTTTGTCGTCCTTCTAGGAGAATTTTTATTTTTCGCCTATTTTAGTATGTAATTTGAAAAGTTGTTCCTTATACCCACCCTTCTATGAGAAGTACGTTGAAGAGTTTTCTAAATGATTGGTGTATTGACTCATGGTTACAATACCTAATTTTACAATGCTCAAAGCTCCCGAACATGAATTATAGGCGTACAAAAACATAAATATATATCAACCACACAGTATCAAACAAAATCATCTTTACGATGAACCCGTTTGTCGACAAAAATACGATTACTTAAAATGTGCTCTCAAACTAAATTCACCTAACGTTTACTTCCTGACGTGAAAATAATATTGAAAACCTCGTAGACGAAACGCAATATATGTCAAATTAAAACTGGCCCTCACCGTTGTGGAAAGTCCCCATCCCCAGGAAGACCCCTTTAATAAAATATAAAGGCTCGTGGTGCATTAAATTCGGGATTTTTAGCCTCCAATGGCCCAAATTCCCAAAAGCTGCAAAAAACACTATTCCAATTCAGGAATTTTTGAAAATAATGTTGCTGTTTGGAGATATGATAGACATTCTGTACAACATATCGCACATCGCACGGGTAAGTCACGTGTAAAAATTGACCCCCTTAATCGCATTGTTGAATTTTACAGTCTATGTTTGATTCGATGATAACCTTATAGCCATTTGCAAACTTTAACAGAAATTTAATAAATTAAGTGGCATTGCTTCTTACAGAAATAGATGGAAAGTTGGATGTCACCTCTTGTGACGCTGTTGTCATGGTTATAGTTCATCTACTGTAAGTTTGCACTTTTTTGACAGTTCTCGCGGGAACGAATACTCCTACAGAACATATCAATCCGCCTCTACCACGTGCATTCCAGCCAATGAGCTATTACCCACGTGGCAGCCAGCAATGGCCGCTGCATTCCGTCAAGGTGTCAACAGCTGTTATGAGTTGCCTAAACCTACATTCATCTCGCAATATAATTAATTGTGCTTTTTAAAGGAAACTTGTATTTCTTTGTGACATTTATCAAATAATCGTTCTAACAGCACACCCACAGACGGCTCGCTGACAGAATAATGTTACATCATTGGACGCGCTATGACCAAGACTTTGGCTATGACAGAGCAGCTGATAACTTACATGTGAGAGTGGAACTATTTTAGGCCCATAATTTCGCAGCTCGAGGAAAATGCTTACTAAGGTATGGTGTAAGATGTCCTTAAGACGATATGATCATTACTTGACCTGTTGGATTGATATTAAAATAAAACGTACGAAACATTTCACCATGTAGGCTAAGTTAACTTTTAGGCCTAAAAAACAACTCATATTTTAGGCCTACTTTTTTGCACAAATCATGCCATATGAAAATTATTCACCAGGCCAATGTCCTTAGGGAAATAAATACTTCTGCTGACTCTTCTTTTACCTTCAAAAAGAAGGAAATAAAATAAATATCTTGAACAAGAAATTCCGTATCTGCTTGCTACTCGATAGTCAAAACAAAGATGTCCGACCTGGAGGCCTCTCAGGCTACATATTTACTCAACATTTAAGATAACCACTATATATTTAACTGAAAAATGAACACGCGTTCAAATGGAAATAATACTTTCAGACGACTTTGCGCAATATTATCAATTATAATTATTATTATTATTTAATATAATTTACACGTTATTTTCTCAGGCGGATGAACACAGTAAAGCGTCAATTACCAACCGCACGCCCATCCCACGAGCACGTGGTAGTTCAGTTTGATAATGCAACTTTTCAGTCTGGCCAACAGAATATGTTGCCAATATATTCAAAATTACTGGGACAAGCGAAAAAATACCTGAACAAACTTATATGTGAATAAAACATGTATATATTTGTTATGGACTACAGGTTATAAATTGAGTCTTTCCTTATGAAGGTTGGCAACCCTAGCTGTCAAAAAGGTGCAAACTTACAGTAGATGAACTATACCGGCTTGCATTACTTCATTAGTTTCTTCTAGTTCTTCTTCTTTCGGATGGGCCAGCTGGGTAGATTATTAGCTTGGGAATAACCTAACCCCCAAGGGAAGATGATAAAGAGAAGGAGGTGGGTTTCGGACTGGAGAAAAAGGATGGAGAGATAGCAGGAGAGTCCTACAACAGTTATAATTTCAACTTTAAATGTACTCAAAGGCGACTGCCACTGCAAATCCGCTCTCCGATACCTAAAGTGAGTAGGGACCTGAGCAAAGCTAACGGGAAACGCAGCTGGAACTTGGGCGGTTTGCAAGTGAGTGGCTTTAGCGTATTCCCTCTCAAGCATACATATGCCTTCTATGGGGAAGGGTGATGGTCTGGCAAGACAAAGAGTAACAGATTTATTGTGTATCTGTTCAAAGGAGTTTGTTTCTAAGCAAGTAATTTGAAGAATGCCAATAATTTGAATCGGTTTCGATATTTTTTGTTTTTGAAATTGTAGAATTCCTAACGAGCGACCAAATGCTTCCAAAAAGGATAGGGATAAAACAATTATACCTATGGGAATAATTTTGGTAAGTGTACCAATAGTTGCATTTGGAAATGGCTAAGCTTTTACCCAGCAAGGAGCCGACTAAAAGTTTAGGCAAGGAGAAACACTTATATTTTGAAAAACCAACCATAAGTGTTGGAGAGAATCTCCACAAGCAGGAAGCAGGCGTAGCGAGCTATGCTTGCCTTACTGGCCAGTTAGAAATAGCTATTAAAGCTAAGAGAGACTTTACCAAGTTACCAACTAAGAGTTTTTGCTCAAATGCAACAAGTGGTGAAAGCCCTATCAATAGATTTATTTGCATTAAGTGGGAAGAGTCATGGAAGACAGGATCTTGCCTAACCGTTATGTTAGAGAAATGATAAAGCAAAAAGGAACTCTTGAATTTATTTAACAGTGCAAAAGAGTGTAATGAATTTAACAAATATATAATTTAGATTTTGTAACAAATGGGGTCACAGACCTCCGAAAAACATCTAAAGCTTGCGCCAGGAAATTAACAATTCTTTTGGTTTCAAACCTTTTATATACTTTAAAATCTTCGTAAGATTTTGAAATGGCGAAGATAAAATGAAAAATTTAAAGACAATTGAAGTGATTAATGTTAGACAATAAATCAAGTACAAGTTGTGTACTTTTAAGAAATTCTAGGTAAATATCTTAGAAAGAGTAACAACTTCGGAAGTAACAACAACAAAAAGCAGGAAGAATGAAAGAGAAGTTTCTATAACTTCTTATATTAAAGCTGAATTACTTTTTAGTGATTATACAAATAGGGCAGGTCACTTATTGTGAAACCTGAAGAGAAAAGTCGAAAGGAAGTTTCTAGAACTCCTATGTTTAAGTAAGGATCACGAGACAAATGGGGCAAGTTTCCCTTTCGTGAAACCTAGAATTAACTCACTTATGAGCTGAAAGAATTGTATTCCCTGATTAGAAGGGAGAAACAATATAAGTTAAGGCGTGTACTAGACACGAAGTTTTACATACATTAATTTGTGATACATAAGCAAAAGAGGGAGGGCACATATTGAGAGTGACACCTCATTGAAAAAAGACCTAAAGTAACAATTTTATTATTTTGGTTGGTTAGTAAAGGGTTTGGGAAAGATCAAATGGGATTGAGGATAAGTGTTCATGGCCGTATTTATAGTATTCGGACGAACGCGACGCGGATGAAATGTTGAACAAACACTGTTTTCACTATAGTCTGTTAAATAGATGAAAAGTTCACTGTAAGCAAGAGTTTAGTGCTTTTCAGTCGGTCAACACGAATGTACCCAAAAGAGATGGGTTATGCCCTAATCCTGAAATAAATTACATGAGATTAATAAACACTAGGATGACCAGTTTCGATCGTCAAGCGATCATCATCTGATCCATTACACTTAGGCTACAAAATCTATGTTTGAAATACAGGTGAAAATATTTACAATATGTTCAATTATTTAGTTGCAGTATTGGTACTGCAACTGTCAGTGTATGCTAAATGCAGTATATATGTTAGGTGAAATGCTAAATGGTGATAGCTATCCGTAGATTGTACTTTAGAGAGATTATATGGTTGTAAACTATGGTTAAACCATAAAATGTTAGGCTAACTACTTATCTGATTGTCTTCCGTACTACAGCTACTCGCAGTTTTCGTGCTCACTGGAACTCACTATGCGGTCGACTGCGGTGGTTATCTTAACGACTGGTTTTTCCCTGCTTTCTCCCCCCTGCCCCTACGTGCTGTGGGGAGTGATAGTGATGTGTTTATGTGAGGTGTTGCCAACCTAGATAAGATGTATGTTATTGAATGAGGTGGGTCTACAACTATTAAAGACCGTGGATTAGCCCTCGCCACGCGTGGAGCATAACCCATACGAACTAAGCGTTGACGGTCTTATGAGGACGTCCCGGCACCTTTAATACTGCCGCGAATATGGGCCTTGGTTTATTGCAGAAGAAAAGTACATCGTACACCTGATCCAGATAACATTTACCTATTAAAAACCCCCTAATTTCCCCCTTTTTTATCTAGCTTGGCTGTGTCGCTAAATTGTGTTTTGTTTCCGACAGGGTGTGTTTTTTAGTAGCGTGAAGAGGGGTGAGCTCTCCACGAACGTGTGTTCATTTAGATTGTTGGGATTGTTTCGTTTGGCTAGGTGTATCTCGATTGCTTCCTTTATGTCAAGAGCTCTGCCTTTCGATTCGTGATGGATTATTTTAAGGTCCGACTCTATGTTGGTAAAGCTGTGCCCTGCGTCACACATATGTTCGCGCACGGCTGAATGTGTTCCGTATCTTATCGCATTCCTATGTTCATTATAACGTGTGTCTACTCGCCTTCCACTCTGCCCGATGTAATTAGCTTGACAATCGGTGTCTTGGCACGTTATAGAATATACCCCTGACCTTGAATACGGGTCACGTTTATTTAGATGATTATTTAGGAGGTGCCTAGCGGTTGTGTTTTTCGTCGTGAAAGCTATCTTTATGCCTTGCTTTTTGAATAGGTTAGTGATTTTATATGTATTCGCATTCACATAGTTGAAACGCGCAAATTTTTTCTCATTACTGTCCGGTTTGGGAATCGTTTTATCTTTATTTTTATGTTTGGCTATAATTTGATTTATTTTGCTTGGCGAGAAGTTGTTTTCCTTTGCTATTTGCATAATAGTTCTTATTTCCTTATTATAGTTGTCTTTTGACACGGGTATGTTTAAAGCCCTGTGCACCATTGAATTGAAACCCGCTAGTTTGTGCGTACTGGGGTGATTAGACTGATTGTCGATTGCATGCGAGGTTTGTGTTGATTTCCGGAATATGGAATATGAAAGGTCGTTGTCTTTACGTTCAATAATTATATCGAGATAATTTATTTTCCGGTCTATTTCGGATTCCTTAATGAATTTGATAGAGTGGTGAAGGCTATTAATGGATTGGAGAATTGTTTCTTCGCTTGTTAGTTCAGTATCGTAGATGCAAATTACATCATCTACGTATCGCTTGACGATCGAAACTGGTCATCCTAGTGTTTATTAATCTCATGTAATTTATTTCAGGATTAGGGCATAACCCATCTCTTTTGGGTACATTCGTGTTGACCGACTGAAAAGCACTAAACTCTTGTTTACTAAGGCAACACTGAAAATATGGCTTCAAACACCACAAAGTTCACTGTAGTAGCACAAAAAGTTTATGGCAAGGAAAGTTATTGCAATGATGGAAAATAACTAGTTACACTAGATAGGCGAGAGTCTATTGCTTGAGAAAGTTGTAGATTATCGTTGAATGCACCAGAGGAAATCCCACCGGAGGAAGAAAAATTAGCTATTGATTAATAGTTCATAAGGAAGGTTCCTTAGTTTGAAAAAGTATTCCCATATGAGAGTGGAAAATACATGACAGTATAACTGGTAGATAGAGTGCAGATTCTGGAAGGTTCCAGAGCAATCCTGACTGAAGAATAGGGCAAAAGTTATTCCAGCGGTGGAACGAGCTAAGTATTTTATAGACAGTGGGTAATTTAATGGTATCCCACGTTGAGAGAAAATCTCTCATTTAATAAGCATGAGAAATGCTGCTTCCTGTTAAGATTGGCTTAGATAGACAAAAGCCCAACATAGAAAATCCCGCTAAGGATGATTATTGCTCCAAATATAGTAATCTCACACTGCCTATAAAATGATCATTAAAAGCGGTTCCAGGAATTAACCTGGGAGGAGTCCATGTGGCTTTTGTTACCACATGGCTCTGGGCAAATGGGAGTGAAATGCGTCGTTGCTTGTCATCTGCAACCATAACTTATTGGTTTCAGCAAGAGAACCCAACTTAGCATCTTTCACTCCAACTCCAGCATGTAACCTACAAGAGGTGCCCCTGTTAAACCGAGTAACCCAGTGGAAGGTTGGGTAATCAATCCCAGCGGGAAATTGGGTCGGTGAGCCGATCAGTGCTGGTGGCTTCAAGGCTTACAACCTTGATAGTTAAAAACCCGTTACCTTTTAGGTAACCACCATTACGACTCTCGTAATACTCGAAACATGAAGAAAACAAATATTCAGAAATCTACCCCAGGTGGTAACCAATCCACCCCCACGCAGTTTGGGGCATGCAGGTCTTCGGACTCTGGGGAACCTGCACCTTCATGCTTCCAACTTATATCTAACTCTATTAAACGACAACCAAAGAAACACATCGAGTACTTTGCTACAATAAACATTAATTCTCTACTGAAAGTAGGTAAACTCAAACAAACACTTGACGTGTTGGAAGAGCACAAAGTTATGATAGCAGCACTACAAGAGACACGTTTTACCGATGAGGATGCAATCGAGTCCGGAGTGTATAGAATATTCAAGGGGAAACCTCTTGAAAGAGTTATCAAGACACTCCCACAGTTTGGTACTGGGTTTGCGGTACACCAGAAGATGGTAGACCATATTTTAGAATTCACTTCACCTAACGGAAGGACCTCCTCGTTATCCTTCAGGTCTCGTAATAGAGCACACACAATTGTAAATTTTCACGCTCCCACAAATGATACAATCCGGAAAAACCTGGAATACGTGGAGCAATGCTGGGCAACTTTAGAAGAAACTCTGGATATGGTCCCACCTCACCATTCCATCATAATCATGGGAGACTTTAACGCACAAGTCGGGAAGGAGTGGAAGTACCGAAAGATAGTAGGCCATTATCCAGTCCATAAGAGAACAAATAGAAATGGAGAACGTATTATTGAACTATGTGACAAGTACAACCTGGTCCTAAAATCAACAGCTTTCAAACGTCTACCTACCTGGAAGAGTCCAAATCCTATGCTTGGTGAGTTCCAGTTTGATCATGTTGCTATAGCACGACAACATCATATTGATATACAGAACGTAAAGGTATTACGAGGAGCCAACATAGACTCTGATCACTACCTTTCACTTGTCAAGATTAATTTACAACCCTTTAGGAAACAACCAAATCTTCAAAGTAGTCATAAGATACCCAGGTTCAACACTCTGCGACTGCGCGATGAGGATTGTGACTTTCAGAACGCCCTTAGGAAGAATACAGAGAAAGACGGATGGCCTGCCTTACAAAAGGCCTTGTTGGAGGCCGCTCAGGAAACTATCCATGCATCATCAACCAAAGGCAAACACCCATGGTGGGATGCAAATTGTGATGAGGTTATAGAAGAAAGGCGTAAAACCTGGATTAGGTGGAACTAACAAATAAATGAAGCTAATTATGAAGCCTTCCTCCTGCAAAGGAAAGCTACAGCTAACACCATCCGCAGAGCCAAGAGGAATTACCTCAGGAGTCTAATGCAACAGGATGAAAATGATTTTGAGAGAAACAACTCAAGAGATTTGTACAAGGGACTTAAGAAGCAAACGGCTCAGTATACAGCTCCTACCCTCATCCTCCGCGGGCCGGATGGAAAACTTCAACTAAACAATAAAGACTGCACTAAAACTCTTGCAGATTACTTCCAGAAGCTACTAAACGCAGAGGAACCTAATGAAAAGCTTATTTTCCATGAGCCTCCGCACAGGAATCCTGATTCTCAACCGCCTACAATAGAAGAAATAATGAACATAATTTCGAATGGTCTCAAGAACAACAAGGCCCCTGGTGAAGACGGCATAGTAGCCGAGATGTGGAAACATGCAGATGACCAGTCCTTACAGAACATCTATCAAATCATAAAGGACATATGGGCAACAGAGTCCCTACCCGAAGGTTGGACGTCTGCTGTGATTTATCCCCTCCACAAGAAGGGAAGTAAGACAGACCTCAACAATTATAGGGGTATTTCCTTGTTACCAATTACCTACAAGATCCTATCTGTAGCCTTGCTCAATAGAGTCACTGCACAGCTAGACTCAGAATTAGGTGAATACCAGGCTGGTTTCCGTATGACCAGATCTTGCCCAGAACAGATACACAATCTTAAGACAGTTCTCAACTACACGAACCGAGGTGGCCATCCACGGGTGGTGGTTCTAGTAGATTTTCAGAAAGCATATGACTCTGTGGATAGAGATACCTTTTCTTCATACTACGGGAATTTGGTCTGGATAGGAAGACACTACGATTAGTCCAAGCCACTCTGAGAAACACGACGTCCAAGGTCAGATTCAGAGGTGAACTATCCGAAAGCTTTCCAATCAGAACAGGAGTTAGACAGGGCGATGGTCTGTCCTGTATTCTCTTCAACTGTGTACTGGAAAAGATCATTAGGGAATGGAGAACGATGTTACCACCGGGAGCTGGACTGAAGCTTGGTTACAAGAGAGACAACCTCTTCGTCCCTTGCCTAGCTTTTGCTGATGACCTCATTCTACTGGCAAATAACATAGAGGAGGCTACCTACAACCTACAGAGTCTTTATAGTGTAGCAGTTAAGACTGGTTTGAAGATCAACATCCAGAAGACTCAATTTATGACCAATATCAAAGAGGCCCCTTCTAATATTCCTCTCACAGACACTACCATACGAAAGGTACCTGCAGTTAAGTACTTGGGAGAATGGATTTCTGCGAATCAGAGCGAGAACCTAGCCATAGATGCCAGATGTACCAAGTTTGAAAGGGCTTATCATTCCTGTCGTAGTATCTATTCATCTAAGTGCCTCTCCAAGAACCTCAAACTCAGACACTATAACTCCGTCGTCAAGCCATCTGTTCTGTATGCTTCTGAGTGCCTTGTAATGACCAGAGGGTCCACTCAGAAAACCTGAGTTAAAAGAGAGGAAGATCCTGAGGAGGATATTAGGTCCAATTAGAGAGGAAGGAGGCATTTACAGAATCCGTCATAATGTTGAATTGTATGAACACCAGGAGGACATCATCACGTCTATAAGGAAAAGACGCCTGGCCTTTTATGGACACTTGGCACGTCTGGATTCTGAAAGACTCAGCAAAAGGATATTCACAGTAACAGGAAGACGCAAGGCTTCTAAGAACAAATGGATTGCGTCAGTTAAGTCAGATATGGAACAACTGGATATCCCACTGGAACAAACTCGTGACCGTCTGCTGTTCCGTCAGGTCATCCGACAGGGCGTTTTCCCAACGTCCCTTACAAGTAAGAAGACTACAGGAGCTAAGTGGACAGAAGAAAGAAGACTGATTCACAGTCAGAAAATGAGGGACTATTGGAAGAAGAAGAAGAAAGCAACAACTTTACCGAAGAGTAGATACGAGCCCCGTGGTCCTAAGTAGGCCAAAACGATAAAGAAGAAGAAGAAGATCATTAAAAGCATGTAGTTATTTAAAATCCATTAAAATTAGTTGAAGAACGTAGAAGTAGTACTTAGCTTTGCTTCATGGCGAAGGTGATGTTCCCTTTGACGGTTGAGATTAAAATTCTAACATGGCGTAGAATTTAAAGGATTGCCTCTTGAGATGAGGAGGCGAGCTCTAGTTGAGCTCTGACTGAGTCGACTTCCGACGTACAAGTGAGACACGCTCAGCGAAGCACAGAGGGACCAGGGAGGGGAAAAGAGTGGGGGTAGGAGACAAAAGGAATACATATCAGAATAGACAACTTAACAAAAATAAATTTTCTCTTGATGAAATGGTCTTCAAAGAGTTGATAGTAGGCGTCACTAGCGCAGCCTGGTGGGTGAAAAAGTAGACGAAGTTCTCTTGATCATGGAGATGATAGCTGGCGATGGCGACGAGATCTGGTGGCCAGATTGATAAGGAAGTCCTCTTGAACAGGGAAGAATTGAGGAACTTCAGAGATTCGCTGCTAGATGACGCTAGGTGGGTCATGGAAGATATATATCTAGAACTGACTCACAGGTAACATGAGAACCATAAACAGCAAGGAGAAATTAGAAGATCACTGTTGGTGTTTGAGAAAAAGGAAGGAATGAACTATAGCAAAGAGAAGTAAAAGTTTACTCTATCTTACCGTGTATTCCAAAGAATCCACCACCAGCTAAGGACCACGACGTTCAACTTTTCAGCTTGGCGAGGGACTTGATGTTTGCCCAATATTCGCGCATTCTCCTCTCTTTTGTCCAGATGATGCCGGTTTTCTTACAGGGTGGTCTGTCCTGAAAACTCTTCTATTTAAGTATCTTTCTGAGATGTGATCGGCTTCTAATATCACTTTTCATTATCTTCAGTTCTTGGATATCCTTGTTAACTACTGTTAGCGACGGTGTCACACTCTTTCTCTTCCCCCAGTAGTTGAGAAGCCGGTTGGTTAGTCTTGTTGGGTTCATCCATGAGACATGTCCACAGAAAGCCAGACGTCTCTTCCTGGCCACATCTGTGATTTTATCAGTATATCTATATAGCCCCTGATTTGGTCTTCTTCTGTACTCGTCATTTATTTATTAGTTTATAAAATAAAAGAGTGCCATATCCCCTCCAGGGACGTAGGCAACCTGAATAAGAGCCCTTGACTAAGTCAAGGGATTACTAACCAGGCATCCCGAGCCGGAGTTTGCGTGTGGTAGGCTGGCCAGTTCCTTTCCACTCCTCCTCCTACCATAGCATCCGGCAAGTTCCCATTTTGCATCACGAGGCTGGGAGACCCCGCACCAGACCATACCAAGACTTTTAAATTCTTGGCAGAGCTGGGGATCGAACCCGGTACCTCGGGGGTTACAGCCAACAATGCTAGCCACTGCACCACGAGGTGGTCTTTATTAGTTTATTAAATGAAATTAGTTTTCTGGGAATATCTCAGAAACGTGATTTTAGAGCCTTAAAACTTAGTAGCCTCCAAGACACTGAGGGGCTGAAAATGAGTTTTGCTCGTCCTTGTACGCCATAATACTAATAATAATAATAATAATAATAATAATAATAATAATAATAATAATAATAATAATAATAATAATAATAATAATAATAATAATAATAATAATAATTTAATAATATAGGGATAGGGATATAATAGTTATTTAGCGCATTATATACGTATTGATGAATTTTACAGCTTAAGTTGGTTCCGTGATAACCGTATAGCCGTTTTCGAACGTTCACAGTAATATATATATACACCGCGGACAGGCCAACAAGGACCACGCAAATATCACTTCTTTATAGGTCTAGTTTCCTTCTTTCTCTTCCAGAAGTCTTTCATCCTGGTCGACTGTGCAGCTCTTCTTTCAGCAGTCCATTCTCCTCTGTTGAGATTTTTCTTCTCCCCGACAAGAATTTTGAGACCAAAAATTTTTTTTCTGTACTCTATTCGATTTAGACAATCTTCTTCAGTAATTTTGAATTTTTGAAGTTCTTCTTTCATTTGTTTTACATAGCCTCCTTGTCCTTTATAGTTCCAGATTTTATCAAAAATTTGTTTGTTTAACCTTGAGCAATCCATGCGGACCATATGTCCGTAGAACTGAAGTCGCCGTTTTCTGATCATCACTTCAAGGTTGTCGATTTTACTATAAATTTCTGCATTCGATCTCAGTCTATAACCTTCCTGTGTTTTCCTAGGACCATAAATCCTTCTTAAAATTCTTCTTTCTATCTTGAGCAAATTCTCCATTCCGGTTATATTTGTAGTTTCCATGCCGTACAAGATGACTGGTCTAACAACAGTATTAAAATGTCGTAATTTTGCATTGATAGACAGGTTCTTTTTATTGTATATATTTTTTGTACAAAAATTTAATCTTTCCAATTTCCCTTTTTTGTTCTCGATTGCCAATTTATCCGTCCCATTGCTACTAATTATTTCTCCAAGATATTTAAATCGGTCAGTGACCCTGGTGCTCCCATAATTTGTTTTTATCATTTTCTTAGTGTATTTCTGATCACTTGTCATCATCTCTGTTTTTACCAACGAAATCTGTAAGCCCGCTTTTTCCGCCGTTTCTTTTAACTGATCAATTTGGTTAATAGCTTCTTGTTCTGATTCAGCAAACAACGCTACGTCGTCAGCAAATGCTAAACCTTTGACTCTGAGGTTCTTATTCTTTGTACCAATTTTAGCACTTGAATCGTTCTTCTCCCAAAACGTCCTCATGACTTTATCCAAGACCAAATTGAAAAGCAGTGGTGATAGACTGTCCCCTTGTCTTAGCCCAGTTTTTACCTCGAAGGGCTCGCTAACTTCATTTAAAAATTTGACTCTGGAAATCGTATTAGTTAATGTAAGTTTTATTAAATTTATGGTTTTTTGATCAACTTGGTATTCCTTCAATGTGTCAAAAACAGTATCCCTATCCACTGAATCATACGCTTTCTGAAAATCAACGAATGAGATAAAGATATTCTTTGGCCTGTTGTTGTAATATTTTAATATCAATTTTAAACTAAGAATTTGTTCTGCACACGATCTATTCCTTCTGAAACCTCCTTGGAACTCGCCAAGCTGTGGTTCGATCTGTGGTTCAAGTCTGTTTAAAAGTAGTTTGGCAAATATTTTATATGTGACAGACAACAATGAGATCCCCCTATAACTATTGACATCAATTTTTGAGCCTTTTTTATGTAGTGGATGAATTAAGGCGATTAACCAGTCTTCTGGAATTGCTTCCTCAATCCAAATTTTCTGGAATAGATTTGTCGTCGCTATTAAAAATTCATCATCTACAAGCTTCCACATTTCTGCAATTATTCCATCTTTGCCTGAGGCTTTATTGTTTTTAAGTGAGTTGATAATACATTTAACTTCATTTACATCTGGGGGCGTAGAGTCAAAATTTTGTGTTGTAAATTTGAAACTCAACTTGTCTGTCGGTTTTGGACAATTTAACAACTTCTCAAACTACGCAGCCAAGATATCACAATTTTCCTTGTTGTTTAATGCTAGCGTACCATCTTCCCTTTTGAAATTTAAACTCGGCGCTGAATATCCAGTGATTTCATTCTTAAATGCTCTATAAAACAATCGGGTGTCATTTTTCTTAAAATTGTCGTCCATTTCCATTATTTGGTCCTTCATGTTATAAATGGAATGACATTGCGTTTTACAGAAATAGATGGACTTCTGAGATCGTGTTGCCATGGTTACCGGCCTGCATGCTTTTAATAGCTTAATAAATGAAATTAGTTTTCTGGGTATATCTCAAAAACTGTTGGTTTTAGGACCTTAAAAAGTGGTTTTCGGGGCCCGTAGGGCTCCCGAGTTTTGTTTCTCACATTGAAACGCTGAAAATGAGCTTTGTCACGTTTTTCTACGCCCATTTCAGCCTGCATTTTAAGGGGTTAGGCCCTCTATTATGAGAGGTACCGAGAAGAGTTACATCAATGATTACTTTCGTGCCTCTGATGGACTTCTGTACTAAATTTTACGTTGATCCACTCAGCCGTTCTCGAGTGATGCGCGTGCAAAATTGTACACAGACAAACAGACAAACAGACAGACAGACAAGAATTTTGTTTTTGCGCGCAACCGTCATAAACCAGTCTGAAACGCGTTAATAACTCAACATTCCGTGGAAATTCCGAAGAAACAGACAAACTTTCATTTTAATATATAGAGAGAATAGGGATAGAGATATAATAGTTCTTTAGCACCCCTTGACCCCCTTAAGCGCATTATATACGTATTGATGAATTTTACCGCTTACGTTGGTTCCGTGATAACCGTATAGCCGTTTGCGAACGTTCACAGTAATGTAATAAATGGAATGGCATTGCGTTTTACAGAAATAGATGGACTTCTGAGATCGTGTTGCCATGGTTACCGGCCTGCATTCTTTTAATAGCTTAATAAATGAAATTAGTTTTCTGGGTATATCTCAAAAACTGTTGGTTTGAGGACCTTAAAATGTGGTTTTCGGGACCCGTAGGGCTCCCGAGTTTTGTTTCTCACAGGTTTTTCTCCGGGTACTCAGGTTTTCCCTGTCAACATTTCATTCCAGCAACACTCTCCACTATCATTTCATTTCATCTGTCATTCATTTAATCATTGCCTCAGAGGAGTGCGTCAGGCCTCGGCAGCTGGCACAGTTCATATCCCCGCCGCTAGATGGGGGCTTCATTCATTCCATTCCTGACCCGGTCGGAGACTGGAGGCAGGCTGTGGATTTTCATTTCATTGAGACGCTGAAAATGAGCTTTGTCACGTTTTTCTACGCCCATTTCAGCATGCATTTTAAGGGGTTATGCCCTCTTTTATGAGAGGTACCGAGAAGAGTTACATCAATGATTACTTTCGTGCCTCTGATGGACTTCTGTACCAAATTTTACGTTGATCCACTCAGCCGTTCTCGAGTGATGCGCGTGCAAAATTGTACACAGACAAACAGACAAACAGACAGACAAAAATTTTGTTTTTGCTCGCAACCGTCATAAACCAGTCTGAAACGCGTTAATAACTCAAAATTCCGTGGAAATTCCGAAAAACCAGACAAACTTTCATTTTTATATATATATAGATTATTTCCTTTTACTTCATTTCATTTCTTTATATTTTATTTTATTTTGTTAGTCATTATTCATTAGTTAGTTATTTTGTTAATTAGTTAGTTAGTTACGTCGTCATTTATATATTAATTTATTTACTTATTTAGACTTATTTACTTATTTACCTATTTACATATTTACTTATTTTATTCATCTTTTTATTAGCCTACTTTTCACATTTTGCAAAAATGAGAAAAAAAGTAGTCTTATGAGATCGATCCGGGAAAATGTCTGTCTGTCTGTCTGTTTGTCTGTCCCCCCCCTATCAACTCCTAAACGGCTGCAGCTATCGAAACCGAATTTGGTATGAGTAAAGATCTATACCGGGACATCTCAACGTCATACTTGAAAATGATGTCAGTGCTACCAACTGCTGAAAAATCATAATTGAAATTTCAATTCCATGTTGGATATCTTGGAACATGTACATGGGAACTATTCAAAATTGGCACGTATATAGATAATAATACTTCAGTTTAATTTTCAGGAGGCCATACATGACAGTGTTGCCAAATGATTCCAAGCCTACTGATAGGTCCAATGTTTAAATGCATATAACTCCTACACTATGTCTACATAAACTGATATGACTGAGCGTATTCTTAAGAGCCACCAGGGCTGCCAACTGTCAATAAATGCTCACTCTATTTTTTATCCAAATACCAATATATCAGAAAGTATGCGAGCGAGCCAACAGCCTTAACCTTCGCACACGTGTAGTGATTGACATTCTAGATTAATTTGGAGCAACTAATGTATGTCAGTGCTACCAACATAAATCTACGCCTGCTGATAAGACCAATTTTTAAATACATGTTACTTCTATACTATCAATTGGATTTCAACCAAATTTCGTATGTGCTATGTGCACCATAACATATATGGCAATGCGTATTTTTAAGAGCAATCAGGGCTGCTAACTGTTCATAAATGCTGTTTATATGTTTTACCCTAATATCAATATAAACTATCAGAAAGTATGCAAGCCAACAGCTCTAAACTTTGCGCACGTATAGTACCTGCCATTCTAGATTAATTTGGAGCAACTAATGTACGTCAGTGCTACCAACATCATTCTCAGCCTGCTGATAGGTCCAATTTTAAAATACCAGTAACTACTATACTAACAAATGGATTTCATCCAAAATTGGCACAACAATAGATGATAATATTTCAAATTATTTCTGACCAACACATGCATGACATTGTTGCCAACATCATTTTACGCACACGCTGCATTAAGTCCAATGTTTAACTGCATGTAAAGTCCATGCTACCCATTGGACTTCAACCAAATTTTGTATTCTGTACCTTAAGAGATGGAACTAAGAATATATTCAGTCACCAGGGCTGCCAACTGTAGTGCTCTATCAGGCTACATAATGCCAGGTATATTTCGAACTAATTAGAAATTTCTATATTACCAACTTTATTTCGTCATTATTCTAGATAGCCTATGTCCATAAAGATGAATCATTGGCATGAATTTTAAATTTTAAGAAAAGTAGGCTCTTTGGTTCGTCACGGAACTTCTTGTCGTTACCTGAAAATGGCGCTATATGCACAAGAGTGAACACTTCTCCGCTGTTATGATTGATGTTTGAATTTGTTAAGTCTTTGCATCTAAATGATCAGCCCGCATGAGGAAAAGCAAGGATCTGACTGCTCCAAGATAAGGCAGGTCGGGTACGACATATGCTAGAGGGAAGCTTAGTTGAAGCATGTGGAAGATGTGGCAGACTCCGTGCAGAATCTAGTGGTTGTTATTCACCTCTCACCAGTTGAGATTCTGGGAGAAACTAAGAGGTTAACATTATTTTGTTAATTGATGGAAAATGCTCATTAATTTAACAAGTACAATATTTATCTCTCTAGTTTAAAACTAATTTACTAAGATTAAATGAACTCCGTGGCATATCTGTGTGACTTTTGTCCGGATATTTCCACACTCCCTCCTGGCAAATGCCTGGATAGTATCTTGGTCTAAGTCCCATGGCACCTTCCCCATTCCCGATCCTAATAACTACAGCTACACACACCAGTACAATAATCACAGAAACACAGACTGAGCGTAAAAAACATTCCAGCATTTCAGCCTTCAGAACAGAATACAATTTCTTTGCAGGATCTGGAATCAGATCCAGTACCATCGGTACAGGAATAGTCTCTCAATACGTAACCCTAGACCACAGAAAGTGACGTTAGGTTTTCAGTCTTAATGATTCATGAAAACTGAAAGCAATGGCTAACAACTTTTGTGTATTTTCACTTAGGGGCCATTACTGCTAGCTTTCCGGTAATTCCTGGAACGGCAGTTATAACCAAACCCCCGATTTTTAGATTCTAAGAAGTTAAAATTAGGTTCTATCTATCAGTACAGTAGGATCCTATATGTTCAATTTAGGAATTTATAGAATTTTTGGAATATACTGTATATTTGTATAAATCACTGGGCATTCCATGTTAATTGTTGGAACTCCCTATACCGGTAATGAAAGATGCAATAATACTTACATACCCAATAGCGCTATTAATGTTTGCCTCAAATCCTAACCTATTATTGTGGCATGTAAACACACGTTTCAGAAATTTCATGTGCCTCTGACAGCCACATTCACCAATATCCTAAGTTAGTAAAATTATATAAACTGAAGGCGGATATATTAATTACAGTTTATTATTGTGAGTGTTATGCCGGAATATTACGCAAGATTTCTTAAGATCATAATTATTTAACAGTTTCCTTATTCAAACGGTCTCCATTCGCTGTGAAAATATGTTTATATGAACAAATGTAGTCTACTTGCTTAAATAAACGAATTAGGTATTTTTAGGTTCTATCATGAAAAATAGGTCTTATTAGGTTCTAACGTAAAATTAGGTCAACTTAGGCTCTATACAAATTGTAGTGTATTATTACTAGGGCAAGGCATTTGATGATTTTGCATCTTTTTTGTATGAAGGTCGAAAGATAGCTCGAGTATATTAAATAAGGGAAATTTGTTGGGGCATTTTTTGCGGTTTTTGCCGTTTACAAGAGATAGGTCATTTTTGGAGCAATTTTAGGCAATTTTTGGCATTTGTAATTGTTTTCTGGTAAGTGTTATATTTCGTTCTCCATGTACAAATCGTTACTTGCAGACAATAGGGAATCGTTTTTATTTGAGAACCTACTCAAAGTTTTCATTGTGCATTTCATTTGGAATTTATTGTAAACAGCCACCGAAGATTGTTTTCTTAAATATTCTTTGTTAATTAAATGACACCTATTTGCTAGGAGGGTATTTGAAGAATATTCCAGTTCTAAAATATTTCATTTTTTCACCAGGGGTGGCAAAGTGGTATTTACTTTGTTCGTAACAAAAATAATGTAAACTTAATGCATTGTCATCCATTAAAATTCTCTCTCAAATCAGATAACTGTTTCTTAAAGGATTAATTAATAAGTGATATACGATTTAAAAAAATCGAGTTTACCCTCCAGGTTGGTGGAACCCACGGACTCAGCGAGGGAACTCACCACTACCGCCACTACGGGCAGTGTCCTAGAGCTGGGAACATCTGGTCGGAGTGGATACAACAGAGGAGGTGTGATCAGCACCTCTCCCAGGCGTTCTCTCATGCAAAGCGAACAGGGACCTTATTAGGAATGGGAAGGGAGGGGAAGATGGGGATGGATAGGCATGGAAGCGGGAAGGAGACGGCCGTGGCCTTACAGTAGGGACCATCCCGGCAACCACGGAAAACAACTTCGAGGATGGCTGAGGTGGTAATCGAACCCCCTCTACTCGTTTGGGCCACCCGAGGCTGAGTATACCCCGTTCCAGTCCTCATACCACTTTTCAAATTTCGTGGCAGAGCCGGGAATCGAACCCAGGACCTCCGGGGCGGCAGCTAACCATGCTGACCGCTACGCTACGGAGGCGACTACGAATAATTTATTGGACATTTTTTCAAATTGTGTGTCATTTTTAACCATTTTAGGTTATAAATGCTTTTTTATTTTGTATTTTCTTGCTATTTTTTGGTCATTAAATGCGTTGCCCCATTTTATTACTCTCTGGTACCTAAAAAATAAACTGAAATTCGGAGAGTAAGAGGTCAGGAATAAACTTGCTCAGAACCTAAGAATCCGGGGCTTGGTTATGTTAGGATGTGCATGAACATAATATACCGCGCATGTTTCACCGATGAAGCCAGCCTTGACGCTGTAAGATAGGGTAGTACAGTACTGTACTTCCTGCCCTCCTGGAATTCAGTGACCCTGTTCGCTAGAAGGAAGGAGGGAGACATGACTTGCACGAAGGAAGAAACATCGATCCATCACCAGTGTGATAGAGGCTCCATTCCCTGATATGGCAGGTCATTGGCATGCGGAGAGGATGTCAACGACACAAGTGGAGGTACGGACTCTCTTCCTTTCATTTACAGTACTTTGCATCCCCTCCTCATTGGGGCTCAAAATGGGCGAAACATGGATGGCGACCAAAAGGACACGTCACCTTAAATTACTAATAATGTAACAGCTATACTACGTATTTATCTCCCCATCAAAAAATAAGAATAATAAATTGTAAAAAAAAAGTGACCCCTTGCTGTTGGGTGGAATCAGGGTTGTATTCACTGTTACCACTCGAGTTTCAAATCCAAGGTTTGTAGTCGTGGGGATGCGGGGTGGATGTGGATAACATTTTGTTTATCCGCGCAGGGCTCTAGTATAGATCTAACACCAGGTCAGTACACGTATCAGACATAGCTCATTCACGGAGTCTGCTTGATACAAGAGCGAAATACTCGCTTGTCGGAAGATGTGACGACATCTGGCTTGTCGAATAGTGTTGATGTGGTTGGCGAAAGTGACTAACAATCCGCGGGGTCACCAACATCGATGTGTTGTTATCAGTCACAGTTTTACTTACTCCAAGAGTGGCGGAAATGAAAACGAACGTGTAGGTATAGAAATGGACAGCAATGACAGCGATATAAATAATAATCCAGTGCTTAGTGAAGGAATGGGGTAGGTGGATCTGCGCCTGTTGGAGATACAGTCAGCTGTGAGTATGTTTGTATACAGGGTGTATCAAAATGAATATCGGGGTTTTAAAGCTGTGTAGTATTTATTACAGTTAACTTTCAATTATAAATAATACATCAAATGAAAGAGCAACACAAACAGTTTGTCCTACAAGTGTTCAATGTGAGCACTATTCATCACACGGCACACATCGAGTCGATAGCTGAGTTCGTCCCAATACCTTGCTCAGTGTCTCTGGAGTAATTGTTGCAACAACTGCTTCAATCCTGTTTCTTAAATCGGTTAGGTCAGCTGCTAGCGGATCCTTTACGAACCCCCAAAGGTAAACATCGCATGGCGTCAGATCGGGTGAACGTGGAGGCCATGCCAAACAAGCTCTGTCATCCAACACGTAATACGGAACGCACGTTGCACTGTAACTACAGATTCAGTTATTGCAAACTGAAAAACACAAAGAACTTTCTGCTCCCTAGTTTCCATCTTGGTTACTAGCGCTTCTAACGGAAGACGGAGGAACCAGTGCATGCGCATGCGCACAGGTACGAACACTTGTAGAACAAACTGTTTGAGTTGCTCTTTGATTTGATGTATTATTTATAATCATACGTTAACTGTAATAAATACTACAAAGCCTTAAAACCCCGATATTCATTTTCATACACCCTGTATATCAGTTTTATATGTTGAAGGAGGTGTATAATTAAATTAGTCATGTAATTAAGCGTTCAGCATCATTTATTATTCACAACAATTCACTAGTTGACACTCTGAAATGGCTGCTGCCCTTAAAAAATATTATTTACTGAGCGTGTAATTCGCTACGGACAAATGACTGATTCAAACGCAGCAGGCCCGCAACGTATTCCCGCGCGCTCTCCCATTGGCCGAGAGTTATGAGCTAACCTGTCTTCTACAAACCTTGTTTCAAATCACCATGTATTGCAGATATGACTGAAACTTAAAAGTGCTGACCGTCGTCTGTCTAGTGTAGGTCGCCAATTTTCACATCATTAGCCAGATAACTTATGACTAGGGCTCGGAAGTTGAAGACCTATACATTGCCAAAAAATACCTATAAAAGGACGTGAAATATCAAAATAAAGGACATGAAAACAGGAAATAAGACGTAAGAATATAATCGAATTATTAATTAATTTCTTTTAATTACATATTTTTTGATGTGTAACATCTTTCCGCTCGGTTGCTGTATAGTTTTGTGGGAGTGATTTTGAAAATTGGGGACGGAAGTGGATCGGAACGATCGAGCTGGCAGTGGTGGATCAAACGGAAGTATGCACTGCCCGCTCGATCGATAGAACGGAAATGTACTAGCTGGCAGTGGTGGAAAACGGAAGTATGCACTGCCCGCTCGATCGATCGAACGGAAGTGTACTAGGTGGCAGTGGTGGAAAACGGAAGTATGCACTGCCCGCTCGATCGATCAATGGAAGTGTGTCCTAGCTGGCAGTGGTGGATCGAACGGAAGTATAAAACGCACTGCCAACTCGATCGATCGATCCAGCTGGCATTGGTAAGAGAAACAATCAGCGCGTGGTGTCGGAAATTGATACCATGACGCACTCTCGGCCATGCGGAATGTATATGACATACTGAACGGAAAACGCTCATGTTAACTCTGGTGTCAAGTGATTGAAACAAATGACATGGTACATGTTCGAAGTCTTCGTATCAGTATTTAAATGGTAAAATGCCTTAATAGCAAACATTGTAAGTAGTCGGCACTGCCGGTATTATGTTTCTGCACAATGGCTATTCAAATATTAACCCACATAACGGTAATGCACACATCAATATAATATAATCGTAGTGGTTATACGAGAATTGAGCAAGCCCTCATGAACTATTTCTAAATACATTCTCTTTACTCACAAGAGGGCCTATTCATTATTTATTATTTTTATTAATTTAGTCAATTTCCCCTCTAGGTTGGTGGTTCCCACGGACTCAGCGAGGGAACTCACCACTACCGCCTCTATGAGCTGTGTCCTGGAGCTTGGAACATCTGGTCGGGATGGATACAACTGGAGAGGTGTGATCAGCACTTCGCCCAGGCGGCCTCACCTGCAAAGCGAACATGGGCCTCATGAGGGATGGGAAGAGGGAAGGAGGCGGCCGTGGCCTTACAGTAGGTACCATCCGGCATTTGCTCGAAGACGGTGTGGGGGGGGGGGGGGGGGGTAGATATTTTTGCTGCCAGATTATCATTCTAAACGATATTTATCATATCAATATGACTCATTTTAACAGAATCCATATGAAATTACGTGTTGGTCTGTGAATGAAGAGGACCTGTTTATAAGGAATTTAAGGTTATGAGCGGTGTCGCGTCTATTAATCTAGTTGATCCATATCGTATTCTTTATTTAGGCTAGTGCTAGTGGAAGCTACAAATCATCTAATAAAATGAGTTCCGTATTATAAACTACAATATCTGTAAAACACTCTCTTTTACAATAGATTAATATTTGTGCCAATAATACTATAAAATACCGGTGTATCAACCATTTCACGTGATGTTTCTTCTATGCCAGATGTTACACATCATATGCGACTACTGTAAGGCTCGTCATTTTTTTAAATTCGTTTACGGCCATTACAGACCAAGTCAAACAACTGTTACATTCAAAGAAGCCTTCTTTGCAGCCCAGATCGTTGCATTCTTTCCCTCGCAGGCTGTCTCCTTTCCACCGTCCAGTTGCTGTTCAGCTTGCCTTCTTCGTGAAAGCCCTTAAAGTTATAGATCTCCTGCCGGCACTTGTTTCTATTAGGGATAATTACATATTTAATATTTACTTAATGTTTAAAAAATACAAAATTCTCGTGATGCAACATACATTGCGAAAATACGTAATGGAACACTTCTTCTTTAAAAATAATTTGAAAAGGGAATTCCGTGTATTAAAAAAGTACTTGGAGAATTTAGAATGATCTATTTTTTTCATTTAGAATAAATTCAGCGAACCTGCAATGGACATCCTGGAGAAAGAAATTGAAATTAGTATCACTAGAATCGGAGCCTCCGTGGCTTAGGCGGCAGCACGCCAGCCTCTCACCGCTGGGTCCGTGGTTCAAACCCCGGTCACTCCATGTGAGATCTGTGCTGGACAAAACGGAGGCAGACAGGTTTTTCTCCGGGTACTCCGGTTTTCCCTGTCAAAATTTCATTCCAGCAACACTCTCCACTATCATTTCATTTCATCTGTCATTCATTTAATCATTGCCCCGGAGGAGTGCGTCAGGCCTCGGCAGCCGGCACAGTTCATATCCTCGCCGCTAGATGGGGGCTTCATTCATTCCATTCCTGACCCGGACGGAGACTGGAAGCAGGCTGTGGATATTCATTCATCACTAGAATCATTTTTGGCCTAACCACACTAGTAAATAATAACCCCTGGCACTACAGCGCATCAAGGGCCTAGGCCTACCAAGCGACCGCTGCCCAGCCATTTGGCTTGCAGATATTGGGGTGACGCGTGGTCAGCGCATCGGGTCCCCTTGGCCGTTAATCTTGGTTTTCGTGACCGGGGCGCTGCCTCACTGTCAGACAGCTCCTCAATTGTCCTCATGAGGCTGAGTGCACCTCGTTCCAACCCTCAAATCACTTTCTAAAGTCCCTGACGGAGCCGGGAATCGAACCCGGGGCCTCCGGGTGAGAGGCAGGCGCGCTACCCTAACACCACGGGGCCAGCTTAACCACACTGGGGTAAATGAAATTGAAATTCGGATATCTTACCTCAGATGGCATTGCAGTATATGACAATAGTCATCTACAGGTCATACAGAAAATATGTTGATGCACTAAGAATGGGCAGTAAAAATGCAGTCAAATGTGAAGTTACAAAAAAAAAAAAAAAAAAAAAAAAAAAGGCTGCTAAGACCGAAGAGGACCAAAAAAAACAAAAAGAACATATGAAGCCAACCATTTTCCATCTTACAATGACCCAAAATGAACATACAGAATATTATGTTTTGCCTAGTTTTCGTACACTCGATCAAAAAAGAAGTTTTCCTCAACTTTCGAGCCTACTTATTACATACTAGGGAACGTGTTTAGAAATGAAAAGAAAATCCACAGCCTGCTTCCAGTCTCCGACCGGGTCAGGAATGGAATGAATGAAGCCCCCATCTAGCGACGAGGATATGAACTGTGCCGGCTGCCGAGGCCTGACGCACTCCTCTGCGGCAATGATTAAATGCATGGCAGATGAAATGAAATGATAGTGGAGAGTGTTGCTGGAATGAAATTTTGACAGGGAAAACCGGAGTACCCGGAGAAAAACCTGTCTGCCTCCGTTTTGTCCAGCACAGATCTCACATGGAGTGACCGGGATTTGAACCACTGACCCAGCGGTGAGAGGTCGGCGTGCTGCCGTCTAAGCCATGGAGGCTTCTCGGGTTAGAAATCTCGCATGTTAATAAACCACCCGCCTTGCTTTACTGTTGTGCGGGCTTCTTGTTTATTTGTTTAATCGCACTTTTTAAACAAATTGACGATATTTATGAAATCCAAGTGCAATTCGTCACTGCTGCGGATAATTCTGTTTCTTTTGAATGCACAAATCGTTACTTGTGAGCGCCCCATGTGTATAGAATACCCGCCCGGTGTCTAGTGTTATGCGGTGTTCTGCCAGGTGTTTATTTGTTTTAACGCACTTTTTAAACAAATAAATATACTTCCGTTGACTTTTCAAGAAATGCAAGATTTCTTATGTACTATTGAGACGATTTGGAAGATTTTGTACAAACCGCACCTTCTAACTCCCTCTGGTTTAAGAGCTTGAGTTTTGTGACAAGCTACATACACCTTAGTGTTTTATACGAGTATGTCATTTCATGTCATGTTATGTTATACCGACAGCAGTGGCTACGCTCGCTAAAGCGCAGCGTTAGATCAAGGGGTCAAACTCACTGCTGGCTCAGTAGAAGCGTGGGTTCGAGCCCCTCCGTCGGCCTCCCTTGAAATAGTTTTCCGTGGTTTCCCCAGGCAAATGCTGGGACGGTACCGTCTGACAGGCCATGGCCGCTTCCTTCCACATACTTGCCCATTTTCATTTATCTTCATGCATTCCATCTCTCATCCCTGCGCGCAGGTCCCCCACGGGCGTCTACTAGCAAGAACTGCACTCGGCCTCTCAGGGGGCACACGACAAAAAATAAAATAAAAATAATAATATTTTTTTCTTTTTTTGTCGTTTACCCTCCAGGTTGGTGGAACCCACGGACTCAGCGAGGGAACTCACCACTACCGCCTCTACGGGCAGTGTCCTAGAGCTGGGAACATCGAATCGGAAGGGATACAACTGGTGAGGTGGGATTGGCACCTCGCCCAGGCGGCCTCACCTGCAAAGCAAACAGGGGCCTCATGATGGAAGGTAAGGGATGGTTAGGATGGATAGGCAAGGAAGAGGGAAGGAGGCGGCCGTGGCCTTGAAGAAGGGACCATCCCGGCATTTGCCCGAAGACGAAGTGGGAAACCACGGAAAACCACTTCGAGGATGGCTGAGGGGGATTCGAACCCCCTCTACTCATTTGGGCCACCCGAGGCTGAGTAGACCCCGTTCCAGTCCTCGTACTGCCCCCGGAAATTGAATTATATTGAGACCACGATGGCTGTATTGGAAAATATCAGTAAAGTTATGGATGTCATAGTTATGACGTGGATATTCATGACGTAGGCACGGATGACGTAGGATTTATGCCAGTAGGCTGATTGAGCTGAGATTCTTGGTGACGTCATGATTTTATTCGAGAAAGATCCGAGATTTACGACGCAGTCGCAGGAAACAAGGTATTGTGCTAAGGAAGAAGCTACGCTATTGGAGGAGAGACGCGAACCAATGAACGATAGTTTGGAAGGAAGACGGAGATTGCTGAAACTACGATATTCGATTACTTTTGGCATGCAGATTTGTGGAAATCTATTTTCAGTTATGGCATTGATTTGGAATTTTGAAGAAATTAATTTTGAGTTTTTGAATTTTGAAAATCCGTCAAGTATAGCCAAAGTTAAAACTTCCAGCAATGACGCAGCAACAGGCTATGGAAGGGATGGTTACGCCCCTTAAGAAGTTGATAAAAGGTCGTGCACAGGAGAGAGGAGCTCTCATACGCATACTGATACTGATACGCTCAGATCTCATACTTGTGATCGCATATATATTTCTGGTGATATAGAGTTATTGTCAAGTGATTCAGTGAAGTAAGGTGTCTTTAGCGTGAGGTGAAAGCCTTGCCGCATCGAACGAACTCGGAGCAGTTCCATTTCACGCTGCTCAAACTAGGTGAAGTTGAAACGCGCACATTAACGTTTCCACCTGTCAAGATATCAAGCGCTAACTTCAGCCTGTTTGATAATTCTATTAGGCAGTATAACATTAAGGTGTATACAAGATTTGAAGAATTTCACAGTGATACTTCGAAAGTTATTGGAACTTTTAGGCTGCCAACAAAAGTGATTTTCTCGCCACAGGAGAAACACTTTTATATTCCACATTATACACTACGGCTGACACGTGGAGTGCAACAGTTTGGTATTACAACGATACATTCGACTATGGAACACTATAATATTGCAGTGCTTTTGATCATTATAACTGCAGTTGAGATGAAAGGCTAAGGCTTTGATGCAATTGGGACATATGTCATTGGAGTAAAGTAACAGCATGGAACTTCGTTAATCGTCTTTCTACAAAAGCGAGCATGTAGTGAACATCCAACTACACTCATGCATCGTTAATCCATCGCTGAATTATACCAGATAACAGTGGAAATATTTTCATACTCCACAACTATGAATATTTCTGCGGAAATAACTACATTAAACTTCATGACGAATTCCTGCAAGAACTTCAGAGAACTTTCAAGAGAGGCCAGGGTTATCCCGGCGCACAATGAAGAATTTTGCCGGAAGGATGTTTCTCGTATCCACGGAGCAGTGCAATTTCGGAGGAGGAAGCAGTTCGATTCTCCGAGGACGCTGATTCCAAATTCGAGGATGGAGCTCATCTTTAAGTTGGTGAAATGGATCCATCAGCAGTCTTCTTTGGGGAATTTTCCTCTGGAACTTCAATCGGCAGATAAGGTAGTTGTGAACGTTTCTTGTATTATTTGAGTATCGTAGCGATATTTGAGCAACCATTCTTCCCATATTTTCTGTCCTACCTTTTGCCCCATTTTCTTGATGGATATTTTTGTACTCAGTACACTTCGATGATTTATGCCTTTTTCTTCGATTTTTGAGACATTGCTATGTCATTGGCATACTTAAATAATTTTGGATCAGTTGAGACTGATATTAGATTCTTTCAGTAATTTACATATTTTTGTAGTCACGATTTGACTGTAAAGTTAACGATTTGCTATGGCAGATTTGAATTCAGACAGCGTGTCATTTTATTAAAGTAATTCTAATCAGTTAATTACTTTGACCAATTTTCTGTCATCCTCAAGAAAGAAGAATAATTAAAAGATTTTAGAGCATTAAAATCTTTTCGATATCGACGATCTTTGAAATACTAGTCGTCTTATGAACATGATTGCAACATAGACATTTATCATTGCATTATAGACAATTTTATGAAATACGAACGTTAATTACAATTTATTGAATACACTATAGTAATGAACATGTGATTGGAGTTTTTCTCAATTATAGATTGGAACAATAATGTTTGCATTCCACAATCTAATTGTATTCTATTCGACTATTTTGCAGTTTACTTGATCTTTGTTTGAAGATAGTATTTTTATACTGCGTTACTTTGAAGATGTTAATCTCAATTTGATAGACCATGCAGGAGTGTCTAACCGTATTTGCTATTAAATTTATTTGTGATTGGCAAATTTTTACTTCATATCGATTCATGAATGAAACCCACCAAGGTTAAATAATAACAGTCATTATTACAATTGATGAATATAAGAATTTTTAAAGAGGAACAATGGATGTATAATCGATAGTTCAGTGGACGTGTAAAAGTCGCTGTTGAATAATGCCCTTGAATAATGAAGGAGGTTCCCACAATAATTAATGAAGTTGATGAATTAATAGTGGAGGTTTTTGTGTGTAGTTTGGAAGATTTTTATGCCATATATATGAAGATATATGATGAATTTTGGGCCAATTGTTGTGACATTTTTGTGCGTTATGAGCGAAGTATTTTCCCACTGAATGTTATGGTTCTTGTTCTTTGAAAGATTATTCATATGAAGATACTGTTAAAATTAACAAGAGTGTTAAATAATTTGAGATAAAGATTTTGAATGGAGGTTACAGTCACAAATATTAATAATTATTATTAAACATTATTAAACCTGAATTTGACAGTTTAATATAACTAACCTTCATTGGTCGTTTATATCAACACGATTTGAGTAATTATCAACCGGATAGACGTGTGGTTCAATGTATTCCTTGTATAAATAATATAAACAATTTAATATTGTAAAACAATTTTGTAAATATCTTTGTTAAATAATTTGAAATGATAGTGATTAATAGAAGCGTGTATTAAATTTTCAATGGTCATTTGACATTGTTATAAACAATTTGTTATTGTTATAAATAATTAATGAACTTTTGTTATTAACATTTAGAGTTTTTTTTACACTTTAAACAATGCAAGTTAAGCAAGTGGTTTAACAAATAATCATGATTTGGGATTGTTGGAGGAATCCACTGGTGTTTGAAGGAAGCATGTAAGACATTTGCGTGATAATATTTCAGTTGAGATGTGAACATTTACGTATTTGAAAAGAGAGAGCCGAGCTCTGAGGTAGCACGCTTATGCTAGGGTTGAACGAACGGGTGTCCGTTTTGACGACACAGGTGCCTTGCAGCTGGTCCGGACAACTGTGTTACTGAGACCAAGGGCGTTTCATAATAGCCTTGTGGCTATAAATAAAATATGCAGTATATAAACACGCAAAGCAATTGATATGTGTGTCTCATCCCAAATCCCGTTTCCATTCCCATTGCATTGTTATATTTTCGTTGCTATAAGCTTGAGAAAGCTAAAACATTATATGTAGAGAATACAGGTCCTACAGGAGGACATGGTTATGTGGTCAATGGCTTCTGATTGCCACGTATATTTTGTTGTTTCATTTTTGTTAAAAATCATTCTTTATGTGAAATAAATTATTGTGCAGTTTAAAGTTTCTCGTCTTCGTTTCTGGTTCATTTTAAGTATCATGGTGGAGGTTATTGTGAGGACATACTTTTAAGTGATCCAGTTGACAACCCAGTCCCCGAGATATATTTAAGAGGTAAGTAAAGGTAAGTAATAACCCCCGTATATTTTGGTGTGTTCCACAATAATTTTCTTGTTAACTATTGTGCTCTAATCTCGATAGTATCTGTCAGTGCCATTTTCATTGATGTAGCTATGCCGGCGTGTTTGATTATTGGCAATCCGATTGAGGGGGCGGATATCTGACAGCCTACTATCCGGATATCGGGTACAGTACCACTTTTCAAATTTCGTGGCAGAGCCGGGAATCGAACCCAGGACCTCCGGGACGGCAGCTAACCATGCTGACCGCTACGCTACGGAGGCGACATAATAATAATAATAATAATAATAATAATAATAATAATAATAATAATGTTATGTTATGTAATGTTCAGGGGTGGTGATTTGTAGCATTTTGAAATCAGAAATTTAGCACTTTTGGTTTGAACATTTAGCATTTTGGAGCTTTCATACATTTGAAATTTAGCATTTCATAGCATTTTGAAGAAAGAAAACTACAAATTTAGGGTAAATATAACAAATGAGCAATTTTGAAATAACATTTAATAAGTATGAAATGAAGATCACATTTGTAAAAGGTTAAAAGTGAGATCAAATGCATGTAATGAATTATGTATTTATTTATAATTAATTAGGTTAAAGTAACACAGAAGAAAATTGTTAGAAGTCAAAATATTACAAAGAAAGATGCAAAATCAGAATAATAAAGGAAAATACTCACAATCAACTCAAGTCTTGCTTCAAAATTCACCAAAGTGGGTAAGTGCGTGCAAGTTCATGAATCATTAACATTGTTGAATGAAATCTTAGAGCTGTTTTGTAGACATTTTCGTTCTCACCGTCATAGCACTTGTTGACTTCTACGCGAAGGAAATTAAAGCGACGGACGGGTGAGCAAAAAGTGCAGGAGGAATTACTTTCCGCATTATAGACTGGTGGTCAAGTCGTCATTAACATTTCAAGGGTGTAGAATCTCCTCATTTGAAGTTTCTATACGAAAAGATAGAATAAAAAAACGTTATGTTAAAAGAAGATGGATTTCTCATTTATGTAGCTTTTTGGTATAATTTTCGCATTTTGAGTCAATTTCGCATTTATTTGTTTTCTCAAAACAAATTAAAAAGTGGTTTACAGGTCGTGGAAAGTGAAAATACAAGAGAGCAAACCATTATAAGCATTTCGCGCTTTATTGCATTTGCGAAAAGGACCAACCCCTAGCAATGTTATATGTCGTTGGTTGGTTGGTTCCTCAAATTAGGGGCTGCGACAACGCGATCATGACTGTAGCCCCGTGTACACTGGGTGTGTGTAGAATATGTCGGATAACCGGTGTTAATCGTGATGGCTGTATCAGTGTGTGTTATCTGTAATTCAGGTAAGGACTGCAGAGGATCAATTTCAAGTAGTTCCTACTTTTGCTACCAAATACTACCGTCAACGACACCTAGCTGTGAACTTGGATACTAGATGTCACCGAATCTGGCACCTGGCAGCTAACGTTGGAACTTAATAGAGCGTTAATCAAATCTAACCTACAAATTTAGCTTCACAGAATTGTAGTTACTGGAAGGTTATTTTACATGCCATAAATCTATGACATCGACCCGCCGACTTTACTTCCCCTCCGAAGGAAGCCATGATGAGGGATTTTTAACGCTCTTAAAAATCGAATGACTTCGGCCGGGTTGGAACCCGCGATCTTGGGCATAGAAGCTCAGCATGCTACCAACTACGCCACCGAAACCGCCAAATGTTAAATGTCATGTTACGACAGTTACGAAAATCAATATCAATGTTGCCAACATCGTCTCGGCCAACAAATTCCCTTCAAAGAATAAATAACTTGTTCTTTAGTTTGTTATTGTTGTTTCATTTAGGGGTTTCGACATTCTGGTCATTTCAGCCCCGTGTACTTGGGTGAGTGTGCGTGGGAGAAATCTTCTGATGAGATGGGAATTGAACCCACCTCTTCTCAGCTTTGTATCAAAGGCCTGAGTGTACAATATTCCAGCCAGGAATCGAACGTGGACCTGAGGTGTGTTATCCCGGAATACTAGCCACTGCACCACGATACGACCTTGTAATATTTAACGACCTAGCAGACTGTGGGAAACATTGCCCAATACTGCACAACCTTTATGTTTTTTAATGTACATTAATTTCATAGGTTATTGAACATGTTATATATTACTCTCATGAAGTAATGACGCTGTGGCATAAGTGATCGTCTTTCACTCGGACGACCGGAAAAAAAGGAAGATTGTAGTTTTACGTGGCACTTAATCTCGGGATCATGAGCCAAAGGACTTCCTTTTTACGTGGAATCCGAACCACGGGACATGGCATTTCTCTTTGAAAATTTCATATGCATTGACCGGTAATCGAACCCGATCCGCCATGGTGAGAGGCCAACAGCTTGACCGCTGAACCACCACGTCCCCACGGATGACCGGGATTTGGAACTTGGTGACAGATGGTTGGAATTTTCACCTGAAAAAAGAAATGACGTGGAGTCAGGAAGGGCATCCGACCTTAAATGTGTGGTCAAAACCGTTTGCGGGATTAGTTTACAGCATATTTAGGAACCTTATGAGGAAGGAAGCTTGTAATTTTACGGGACCGTTAATCTGGGAATCATGAGTCACAGGACCAGCTTTTTACGTGGAATCCGAGCCACATTACATGGCATTTTATTTCTAAAATCTCATGTATATCGACTGGGAGTCGAACCCGGTCTACCTAGGAGACAGGCAAACATTTAGAAACGTTTTGTGGCTTCGCTACGGGTCTACCATTCGTAGCGATTCCCTACTGTGCTGATATTCCATTAATATCCCGTAATAACTGAAAGGAAGGAAGCTTTTAGTTTTACGTGACCGTTAATCATGCGATCATGAGCCACGGGACCTCCTTTTTACGTGGAATCCGAACCACAGGATATGGCATTTCACTTCGAAAATCTCACATGCATTGATGGGGAATCGAACCTGGTCAACCTTGATGAGAGGCCAGCAGGTACAGCAATGTGCCAGCTAATTTTCGACATAGGCACCAAATCAAATTTAGACATGGGTCATAGCGTGGTATCAACTTTTGTAGTACTGTGTCATTAAAGTCTGCAGTCTGCGGATGGAACCAGTGTGTGGTAGCCTATTCGTCTTCAGCTCATCGTCAGTGTGAAAACGCTCCCCGGAGGCTTTTAGTGCCGGGAGTGTCCGAGGATATGTTCGGCTCGCCAGAGGAAGTAGCTGCTTCTAGGCGGACACCTATTGGGTGAGCTACAAGTACCGTCGCGTGTGGAGTTTGTTTGGGGAGGAAAGTGTGAATGTAAAGACGAGGAATTGGAAGATAGCGGCTGTGGCCTATAGATAGGGACCACCCCAGGCATTTGCCTGGAAGGAAGATGGGAAACCACAGAAGACCATCTTCAAGGTTGCCGGCGGGGGGATTCGAATCTCCTCACCTCCCGGATGTGAGCGACTGCCTGGAGCCACGCCGTAACGACCACGGCTAACTCATCTGGTAGGAATTTCTCGAGGTGCAGGAACAGATGGAAATCACTGGGAACAAGATCAGGAATGTATGGTGGATGATCAAACACCTCCCAGACGAACCCATGCAGAACAGTCATTGTGTGCCGAGCCGTATGTTGACGAGCATTGTCATGGAACAGAACAACACCAGCAGTAAATATTCCACCCCTTTTGTTCTGAATTGCGCGTCGCAATTTCCGCAATGTTTCACAGTGTTTCGACGCTGTGGGAGAAGGAATGCTTACGCAAATGTCCCACCTAAATACGTTTACTTTACAAGAAAATAAAATAGAGAAACTTACTTTCTGGATGCACCTCGTACTATCCCAATATTTTCCTGGTGGAAGTGTGGAAATAACCGGATAAACACCACACACAGGATAGTCACTGTTAGCGCCGGGAATCGGACTTTCGCCCTTCGCCCTCCGACCTTCGGACTTGATGCAGTTCTCCCATCACTGTGATAGTGCACGATTTAACACACACGGCTTACTCTGTGAGATTGCAACATTTCTCCTAAATACAACATCATGAATCTTGTAAATACTTAATTGACAGACTAGTCAGCGTTCTCATACACTAGTTTAAGTAAACACTGTTTTATGGCAGTGACGTCACGTGGGTAGTATTTATCAGTGACCGTATCCGCGAACACAAGGCCGTCTGTGGGTGGGGCTCTGCGTCATAGGCCCAAAGACATCATCAGTTTTAAAATGTGCTACTTTGTTACCGCTGTTATTTACTTTAACTACATTTTCGGGATGTATAAATAATAAGAAGAAGACTTATTCTTCTTCTTTCTTCGTTTTGCGCGCTTGAACTTGTTGACTCGGGTTGATGGAGCTTTCCTCTTCTTCTCCTCCCAAAATCTCCTCATGAACTCGCTATGCCCCTTCTTACGTTCCTCCGTCCATTTTTTTCCAGTGGTCTTTTTAGCTTTTTCGGCGAAAGTGTGATTTGTAACTCGGGTTCCAAAAGTCTTGCGATGCATGATGCTATCTTCTGTAATGTTTATTTCCTTTAAGTCCTGTTTGATTTCTTCTAACCAACTGATTTTGACCTTCTTTGAATTAATTATATCAAGCAGTTTTTTTTTGCATATCTGGTGTTGTCCATTCGGCAGATGTGACCATAAAATTTCAATCGTTATTATTATTATTATTATTATTATTATTATTATTATTATTATCATCATCATCATCATTATCGCCTCCGTAGCGTAGCGGTCAGCATGGTTAGCTGCTGCCCCGGAGGTCCTGGGTTCGATTCCCGGCTCTGCCACGAAATTTGAAAAGTGGTATGAGGACTGGAACGGGGTCTACTCAGCCTCGGGTAGTCCAAATGAGTAGAGGGGGTTCGAATCCCATCTCAGCCATCTTCGAAGTGGTTTTCCGTGGTTTCCCACTTCGTCTTCGGGCAAATGCCGGGATGGAACCTCCTGTAAGGCCACGGCCGCCTCTTTCCCTCTTCCTTACCTATCCATCCCAATCTTCCCATCCCTCATGGGGCCCCTGTTCGTTTTGGAGGTGAGGCTAATCACACCTCCCCAGCTCTAGGACACTGCCTGGAAAGACGGTAGTGGTGAGTTCCCTCGCTGAGTCCGTAGGGTAAAATTGACTTTAAAAAAATATTATTATTATTCTTTCCCCAATTTTGGCCATCTTTGGACAGCGTAAAATAACCCATTGCATTCACTGTCTCTAATTTCCTTTATCCTTTCTTGTCTTCCAGTAGTTCTTCATTACTTCACTTTGTTTCTTTCTTCTCTCATCCGTCCAGATGTTAACCCACTTCTTCTTTTCCTTCTCCTGGAAACCCTTCATTTTTTTAATCATATTTCTGAAAAGTGGTCTGTTCTGAATAATATCTATTGTTACTTCCATCTCTTACATATCTATTTTTTTACTTTGTACCCATTATAAATAATAATAATAATATCGTATGGCCTCAGTGCCGGGTGCAAGCTTTGTTATTTGACACCCAAAGGGTAGCTTGCATGTCGAATTTCGTTGTTCCTCGAAGCACTATGAAAGTCAAGGAGGTTAGATACTGAACACTATAGCGCTTTCTAGTGGAGAAATGAGGAACTTTGTGTTGGCGGAAACTCCCGAGACTAATTTTGCCATTATGAACACGGCCTAATGAATTCAAATGGGTTCTTTGACATGCCAACATCGTATGACATGGTGTCGTAATTTTTGCCGCCTTTCAAAAATCACTTACCACGGCCAGGAGCGAACCTGCAAGCTAGGGGTTGGTAGTCCGACACGTTAACCACTCATCCACCGTGGCAAGCTTTGCACCCATTGATTACCATTCTTGCTTTTGTATACATGACTGAAAATTTGTTTTGTGAGTCTGCTGTTATTCATCCTCATTACGTGTCCAAAGAAATTAACCCTCCTTTTTCCGATCGTATCGTGGATTTTTTCAATTTCTTTATTTTTGTAGAGGTCGTCATTTTTAGCCTACTTTCGATTTTTGCAAAAAATGAAAGTAGACTTATGAGATCAACACAGGGCGAAAAAAAGTGTGTCTGTCTGTGTGTGTGTATGTGTGTGTGTGAGTCTGTGTGTGTGTGTGTGTCTGTGTGTCTGTGTGTGTGTGTGTGAGTGTGTGTACTCTGAATGTCTGTCCCCCCCTATCAATTCAAACACGGTGAATGCGAATTGAACGAAATTTAGTACAAAGGTAGCACTAGCAAAGGACACCTCAGTGTCATGTTTTATATCGCCGCCATCTTTACTAAAACTGAATGGCGGCCACTCAAACGTTCAAAACGTAAAATCAAATAAGGACTAATCAAATCATCCGATCTCTACAAAATTTGGTAACAACATACCTTCGTATAGGATGCGTCTTGTGACCAAACTACAAGGTCGTCCGTCAGGATGGCGGCCGTGCGAATTATGCAAACTTTATAATCCATATCATGGGACCCACCAGTTCCGATTATCGAGCCGAGAATCGTTTTAACTGTTCTAAAGGAAGAGGCACGTTCGAAATTAAAAGTTTATTTTGTAATACTATAGTGCAGACGTGATTTTAAAAAGCTGAGCTGATTTAGTAATAAGACAAGATGGCAGCGGATAGCTTGTGCCTGACTTATATTTCACTAATTTGAGTATTGCATGCAATATAGCGTACTGATATAAAATAAATAAACTTTGTATGAAATGCTTTATATATAAATAATATACTCCAGTGATGAAATCGTTTAGTATAAATCACTATTTGCTAACAAGTTCTATATAAGTCATTTTATATAGAACGATATTCGTTGACACAATTAGCTCAGTGGTAGAGCGTTAGCCTATCGCCCAAATGCCTATGGTTCAAACCTGATCAGAGTTAGTATTTTTGCTTGAAATTTTATATGTTTATTGTTTTGTAATGACTCAGATGTTTTAAAATTAAGCGTTATATTGTGCATATTATGGTGTAAAAGATATATTTAATTAAAACATAATTCGCCAGCAGATTTACTCGAGGCATCTAGCTGCCAAAAAGGTAACTGCACGCCGACCAGATTTTATTGAAAAGTTTCTTCTTCTGGCCGCTAGAATGCACTCGCTCTGTTAGGATTATATTGTTAGATATTTCACCACTAGATATCACGACTAGTCTACGTCGGGCTCCATTGATTACTATACCATTTGCATTCTATGCGCATCGAATTTGAAGAATGACAAGATGATACTACGATACATTTTTACTTTCTATTTTAAAGGGTTTGTAACAGCCTATTGTGCGTTATTTGAAAATGTTAATTGAAGTAAAGAACAAAACGATTTCACATAGTATCTGAACTCTACCGTTGGTGCTAGTTCATGATATTAATTAATACTTCTATTTCAGCCAAATAGCAATCGAAAATATCCACATAGTTGGTATACACACGTCTCTGTAGGGTCATGGAAAGATTTGTTAATTCAATTAGGGTTGTGAAAGTCATACGCAGCCAGACGTGTAAAGACATGCCTCAACTCAAAGTTGGATGTTGCCCGCGTCAGGCCGATTATGTAATAATAATAATAATAATAATAATAATAATAATAATGTTATTGGTTTTACGTCCCTTTTAACTACTGTTGCTTTTAGAGACGCCGGGGTGCCAGAATTTTGTCCCGAAGGGGATCTTTAACGTGCCAGTAAATCTACTAACACGGCTCCCTCGCATTTGTGCACCCTCAAATGCCAGCTGACTGCGCCAGGATACGAACCTGAAACATACGGTCCAGCAAGCGAGAACGTTACCGCTGAGCCACGCCGCCAGTCCGGTCGATTATGTCTCCAGATCCATAACATTCTTTAGATACTTCTTATCTTTCTTTCTTTCTTTCTTTCTTTCTTCAATGATGGTAGCAGTTTTTATCTAGGTTGTGGCGTTTGGTAGAGGTAAATCGTTTCTAAGGTCTTCAACAAAGAATAGTTCTATTATACTCTTTGATAATAACAACGAGTTATAACTATACTCATACATTTAGGAGAAAGTAGGCTATATGTTCATTACTGAACATCTTGTTTCTGTATCTGAACCCTCCACTTTTTGTTTTTAATGGTCCCAATATTTTTCTAAGTATCCTTCTTTCCTTTTTCTCTAACTCTTCTATTATGGAAAACATACATTCTGAAGCATAGAGACTTTTGGCTTAATTACCGTATTGTAATGTCGGATTTTAGTTGCAATAGAAAGATTTTTCTTATTGTAGGTATCCTTCGTCAGTTGAATAGCTTGTTCTTCTTTCTTCGAATGAGCCAACTATGGACTAAGTAGATTAACCAAAATGGTTTTCAGCTTGTTGAGTTGGGATTGGTTTCACATTCTTAAGAGCCTTCTTCCTAGCTCATATCTCCTTCATTTTCTGACTTTGTAGTTGTTTAGCTGCTTCTGACCTCTTTGGTCTCTGCCCTTTCTTAAGTGTAATCTGTGGGTCTTCTTTTAACATTTTCCGGAAAGCTTGTCTGTCTTGTATAACGGATTCAGAGATGTTAAAGGTTTGCAGATCTTGTTTGACTTGCTGGTACCACAGTGATGTTTTCTTGCAGGAGCTGGCTCTGTGGATTACACTGGCAATCTTGACTCGTTCATTCTCTCAAGGTGTCCGTAGAATTGGAGCCGTCTCTTGATGATTGTATCCATTAGAGGTTCTTGCTTTAGGTATTGAACCCTTGCAAAGAAGCATATGAGACTCAGTTTCGGGGGGTGTAACGGTTCATATCGTAAGTTGTTGTCAAGGCGCTTCATTAACTTGCAGGGTAACATATAACAAAATAACATGCAGGAAAGAGTGAAGCCAGGGTTAAAACAAATGAATTTAATAACAAATCACCATATTTACACTTAACAAATAAACAACAACAAAAACTCCCATCTTACTCCCACTTAATAAAAATGCCAAAAACTAGGCGAAAATCTCTGGAGAGGTTAATTACCTGGACCAAGTGTCCCTAAGATAAAATACAAAAGTGACCATATATGTGCGTATGCCGTTCTACATGCATCACGATGTATACAATGAATGCGTGATTCGTCATCATCCAGAATGATCCTTCAGACAACGAATCCACATTTCTTAGAGCTAGACCGACACGGGGGAACACAACTACAATACTTAAAATTAAACCGACACTTCCTAAATCTAATATAAACAAACACAAAATTTCCGTGTGAAATTGGAATCAAATTGCCGTAGCAACATTTACTGCCTAAAAACTTAGGACTTCTCACACAAATCAACACAAGTACATTAAGACGTGACCAAATAAAACAAGATGTTCAGTAAAGAACATATAGCCTACTTTCTCCTAAATGTATGAGTATAGTTATAACTCGTTGTTATTATCAAAGAGTATAATAGAACTATTCTTTGTTGAAGACCTTAGAAACGATTTACCTCTACCAAACGCCACAACCTAGATAAAAACAGCTACCATCATTGAAGAAAGAAAGATAAGAAGTATCTAAAGAATGTTATGGATCTGGAGACATAATCGACCGGACTGGCGGCGTGGCTCAGCGGTAACGTTCTCGCTTGCTGGACCGTATGTTTCAGGTTCGTATCCTGGCGCAGTCAGCTGGCATTTGAGGGTGCACAAATGCGAGGGAGCCGTGTTAGTAGATTTACTGGCACGTTAAAGATCCCCTTCGGGACAAAATTCTGGCACCCCGGCGTCTCTAAAAGCAACAGTAGTTAAAAGGGACGTAAAACCAATAACATTATTATTATTATTATTATTATTATTATTATTACATAATCGGCCTGACGCGGGCAACATCCAACTTTGAGTTGAGGCATGTCTTTACACGTCTGGCTGCGTATGACTTTCACAACCCTAATTGAATTAACAAATCTTTCCATGACCCTACAGAGACGTGTGTATACCAACTATGTGGATATTTTCGATTGCTATTTGGCTGAAATAGAAGTATTAATTAATATCATGAACTAGCACCAACGGTAGAGTTCAGATACTATGTGAAATCGTTTTGTTCTTTACTTCAATTAACATTTTCAAATAACGCACAATAGGCTGTTACAAACCCTTTAAAATAGAAAGTAAAAATGTATCGTAGTATCATCTTGTCATTCTTCAAATTCGATGCGCATAGAATGCAAATGGTATAGTAATCAATGGAGCCCGACGTAGACTAGTCGTGATATCTAGTGGTGAAATATCTAACAATATAATCCTAACAGAGCGAGTGCATTCTAGCGGCCAGAAGAAGAAACTTTTCAATAAAATCTGGTCGGCGTGCAGTTACCTTTTTGGCAGCTAGATGCCTCGAGTAAATCTGCTGGCGAATTATGTTTTAATTAAATATATCTTTTACACCATAATATGCACAATATAACGCTTAATTTTAAAACATCTGAGTCATTACAAAACAATAAACATATAAAATTTCAAGCAAAAATACTAGCTCTGATCAGGTTTGAACCATAGGCATTTGGGCGATAGGCTAACGCTCTACCACTGAGCTAATTGTGTCAAGAAATATCGTTCTATATAAAATGACTTACATAGAACTTGTTAGCAAATAGTGATTTATACTAAACGATTTCATCACTGGAGTATATTATTTATATATAAAGCATTTCATACAAAGTTTATTTATTTTATATCAGTACGCTATATTGCATGCAATACTCAAATTAGTGAAATATAAGTCAGGCACAAGATATCCGCTGCCATCTTGTCTTATTACTAAATCAGCTCAGCTTTTTCAAATCACGTCTGCACTATAGTATTACAAAATAAACTTTTAATTTCGAACGTGCCTCTTCCTTTAGAACAGTTAAAACGATTCTCGGCTCGATAATCGGAACTGGTGGGTCCCATGATATGGATTATAAAGTTTGCATAATTCGCACGGCCGCCATCCTGACGGACGACCTTGTAGTTTGGTCACAAGACGCATCCTATACGAAGGTATGTTGTTACCAAATTTGGTAGAGATCGGATGATTTGGTTAGTCGTTATTTGATTTTACGTTTTGAACGTTTGAGTGGCCGCCATTCAGCTTTAGTAAAGATGGCGGCGATATAAAACATGACACTGAGGTGTCCTTTGCTAGTGCTACCTTTGTACCAAATTTCGTTCAATTCGCATTCACCGTGTTCGAATTGATAGGGGGGGGGACAGACATTCAGAGTACACACACTCACACACACACACACACACACACACACAGACACACAGACACACACACACACAGACTCACACACACACATACACACACAGACAGACACACTTTTTTCGCCCTGTGTTGATCTCATAAGTCTACTTTCATTTTTTGCAAAAATCGGAAGTAGGCTAAAAATACACAAAATGACCGCTGTCAAAATTTACAAGTACTCTACCACTACACCGCACGGGTGTGACACACAAAAATTTACATGAAGCGAGTCATAAACAAACAGTAGGCACACAGCCAACATTTACGTTAATAATACAATATTTTACCCATACAACGTACAACAAGCCGTTACACACATGGCGAACTCCCCAATTAATTATGGCTTAAAAAATCACCATCACAATGAACAGGTTTGCTACATGAAAGCTTACAGGGGTCAGTCGGACATATCAGGACTGCCTATCAAAAATAAGTCACAGGCAAGACGGGCGATTTGTGGAACTCTGCAAGTCTGTCAACCCACGTGTCAAATATCTCGACCTCCCAGGGCATGGGGTCGAATCTCGAAGAAGTGTGCTCCAAAGCACAACAATACGTGTGTGTGTGTCAGAAAAATATGGACAAGAAACAGCGGTCTCCCTAGAGCACCCTGTCTTTCCATCAAAAATACAACAGCAGCAAAAATATGAGAGCGGTAGGACCTCTACCCCCTCCTCACGTAAAATCAACACACACTTGACACAGTAACACACACAATCACACGTATGGGTTTTGACAGACCCTGAAATAAAAAGACACAAATAATATCCACATGCTGGCGCCACCGTTCTATGCCGTGACTAGTCAACCTGAAAAGGACTCAAAAAAAATCGATCAAATTAGAACGAAGGTGTTCTACAAATTACTTTTAAGTTGGTGCGCTTGGCAACCCTAATATGAATAATAACCTGTTCAGCAAATATCTTACAGTAATTTCCTCCCATTCCTATTTCAAATATTAACGTTAATAAAGCACCATTTATCGAATGTAACGGTTTCCGCATTTGCAAGGATAAAAATCACGCACGCACGCCGCGCGCATTACATATGACTCAAGGCAAAACAAATATCTAACAAACACTTTGGCCACACGCCAACGGACATTTAAAACATTGAGCGTCGGTGCAAGAAAAACTCTAAACAACAAGAAAAGAAACATGACTATTTACAAAGTTCCCCGGCCAAATCTAACTACATAATTGAAATAATCCAATTGTTGTACATCACCGCTCTGCTTGTAGAACTAAGGACATCCTCCTCAACCCATTTCCCCTATGGACAAATTAGCACTCCATAGTAGTCGTCTGCGTTGATCTGTTGAAGTTCATCCCAACTCCAAACCACGTGCTGATCATCTTGGTATCGACTCCTTGGCAGAAAAGTTCAATGTTAATTATTTTACCTATCTATAATCGCTTGCAGGTTACTCAGTTCACCCACAATTGTCCTAATGCGATTAATAGCGAAGACTGGCCCTAAATATCTCGCACACACGCACAATAAAACGCATATAAAATACACTGCAATATGTACATAAATATACACCTCGAGACCACGTCACTGGCTCGTTAACAAGTTTAAGATCTTGGCTGCACTAGCAGTCGCTGTCTTGCTCGGTATTTCCGTCCTGTACTGTGGACCTTTGCTCCGGTAAGCGCTAATTAGGGTGTTACAATACTCCCCCCTTAGAGCTGAACTCGTCGTCTTTAAGTAAATGTTACAAGTTATCACGCACTGGCGTGAAATATTTAGCTCACAAAATAAAGTTGATTCAGAATTTGAAAAAATGTATTCGAGCTTTAAAATTCGATAATGCAATCGCTGTAACATTAGCTCCTCAGAGCTCCCAACTAAAATGACTTAACCAAATTCAGAGCGTAAAAATCACGATACAAACTGGCGTGAAGTAAGCCCCTCACGGCTCCACAAAGAATGACTTAGAGTGGCGTCAGGCCAAACTATTTATTAGAAAACTGACAGGGCGGAGGAGTGGGGTGGAGTCGGATAAAAACTTCCAGAGTTTTTGTCTCACAAAGATGGGACTAGTGTCATTCTTCTTCAAATAAATCAAACGTCTCAATTCACTCGTGCGGAGATTAATCCGTTCGGCGGTTCTCTAGATATCCATTTCCGCGGGCTTTTTACTACTGACGCTGTCCACCGCGTGGACATGGCTTGGTCTCTTGTGATTGGCTGATTCAATCGCATGTTCGTTGCAAGTGCCTCGTGATCCTTCCTTTATGCTTCCAATTTTGGTACAGTAGTTGCTCAATTTGGCCTTGAACCCGACTAATTCTAGCCGTCCCCCAAGAATAGCTACCAGCTCAGCTCCTGTTGCAATATTACGAAATGCTAGCCTCCCTTATATCCATGTCGACTTCCTCAAGTACTGCCTGGGCGGTAGTAATAATAATAATAATAATAAATATGAATACTTATTTATCGAAGATCAATAAGGGTTCAGTATAGATCATCGTTGGGCCTGTGATACCTTTCTCCATTTATGATCCTTGGGCCTAAGATCTTCCTCAAGATAATTACTTCCCTGACCTCTAGTTTCTGTATTAGTTTTGCCCCTTCGATGGTTAGGGTTTCAGCTGCATAGAGGACCTCGAGCCTGATTACAGCGTTATAGTGCCTTAATTTCGCATTGATGGATTTCTTCTGGTAAACTTTTCTGCATCGATTGTATGCAATATTCAGTTTCAGAATCCTTTCTTCAAATGTTTTATTGTTCTTGAGGTCTTCGCTGATCCATTCCCCAAATATTTAAAATCTCCGACTTTACGGTTCCTGTTGTTGGGAAGAAGGTATTCTGGTGCAGCTTGTTATTATTATTATTATTATTATTATTATTATTATTATTATTATTATTATTATTATTATTATTATTATATATAATTCGCAGGGGCCATCTAGGACCCAAGTTAAGTCTTGTCACATTTGTCTTTCTTTTGCGCCCAGAATTCCCTCATCCTTTGGGAATGAGTCTGCTTGCGTTTCTTTATCCAAGGGGCACCATGTCGTCTTTTAGGAGGCAAGACTCGCTTGAGCACCTTTGACACTCGTTTTTGTGGAAGAGATCCCTGTTCAATGCGTCGTCGGGATTGATTTGGAGCAATTGAAGAACTTCTTTGGTGTTTCTAAACCAGGGCAATGTGGTTTTGTGCTTTGCAAAAAGTGAAAGATCTTCTTTGCGAACCTGTTGCCGTCCATACTTACAAGTACACAAAGTTACAAACATTATATTACGTTGGACCTAAATTTGGCTACGTCAGTGCTTTCTCCGAGGCCTGACGTAGATCATCTTCCCTACGGGAGTTGAACACAGTCGACAGTGGAGCATGCGTTTTGCGATCTGGTCTTCTCCACAATCACAATCAAGACTTGAAACGTGTCATTGGTCACCCTCAGTAGTTAACTAGGAGGCCTCAAATTCGATTCTCGCCTATGCCAGACGTTTAAGATCTGACACAAGTACTGGAACGGAGTAAAATCGACCTCGCGAGGACAATTGATCAGTTGAATGGTATGAAAAATAACTCCCTATGGTCTAAATCCTAGCTGTGGCTAAGAGTGTCATCAATCTAGTCACGCATCCTCCATAATCCGCTGGACGGCAGTCTCCCTTGGATACGAGTGGTTACTTTATAATTATTATTATTACTGTTAATATCATTACTACACGTCATAGGACCCGTGATTTACTTTCGGCCCAGGCATATGTTCTGAAAACGTTGGAAAAGCCAGAGTAGTTAAAAGGGACGTAAAATCAATAACATTAATTTTTATTAATTATGAAAACGTTGGTCTCACCATTTTAGTATTTTGTTTTATGTTTTTATTAACTAAATGAGATCTGATTCATTTTCTTTAAAATAAATTACCGCATTTCACGTTAAAAATAATTATAAAATTATAGTTCTGGTAAAATAATAAAAATTCTGACCGAAGAACAAATGAATAAATCCAAGGTTAGTATGTTTACGTACGTTGCAAATTTGTGTTGTTGTTGAATCATTGAGGGGATTTGTGACATCGTGTTCATGTAGGCTCGTGTACTTGTGTGTGCAATTTGTCTGATAAACTGTGTTATTGTGATGGCTGTATTACTTACTGTGTGTAGTTGTAATTCAGATGAGAATTGGGTAGGACGCGGTTGTCTTAATTTAGGAACCTTCTCCGCATTCGCCTGGAGTAGAAGTGGGAAACCACGACCTCTTCCAGAATGGCTGAGGTGGGAATCAAACCTGGGTCTCCGTGGTGACAGCCAAGAGTGCTAGCCACTACACAAGGAGGCGGACATACAAATTAGTATACATGTGTGTATTTCTCGCAGCCTTGCTGTGTTATGTTTGATACCTTCATTTGTCTATTCTAGTACAGTATTTTGTAAATTATAACGGCCCCGGTGGCCGAGAGTGCTTAAGCGCTAACTCGTGCCTAGATGGTATCGGGAGAGCGTGGGTTCGAATACATTCCCAGTCGTCCTGAAAATGGTTTCTTGGGTTTCCCTTTTTCATCACGAGACAAATTACGGGACGATTACTTTCAACAGGTCCACGACCGACTTCCTATCTAAAATCCTTCCCTCGTCCTTTCCTATTTACACCCAAGTGAGCGGTCGCTAACAAAGTGTGTTCAGCTCCCAGATACCATCTTTGCGACGGTAGAAGAATGATCCCTCGCAGAGTCTGTGGGTGGAGCCTAGCTGGGAGGATGAGTGATTTTTAAACAATTGAAAATTATATGACAAGCGATGTACCTATACAATGGCCACATCTAATAGATCAATTAATCCTTTCTTTTCTATCAGTTTACTCAAGGATGCTAAATTTGATAACTGAATACTGTATTTTTGAAAACATGAATTTTACCACTACTACAGTATATTCATATTTAGAATTATATAAACTATCAACTCTAATAATAGCTCAAAGGGGAAGATAACTGGCTATTCTACATTTTAAGCCTTTGGATTAGCATTCATCTTTAGCATTGTTTTTGATACTTTTATTTCTTTGACTAGGTTGATAACAAATAAAATTGTGGCACTATTTGAGGATCCAACCAACCCTAGGGCTTATGACTGAACATAATACTTCCACTGCAAATTCGATGGTTCTGTAGTCTGACAATTAGTTTACTCAACTCAGCGAGGGTACGAGCGTCCTCGCCCTGCTCATGAATATCGGAGACAGCACTAATTGGATTACCATAATAGATATTTCTCTAATGAATTAAATGATTCACCTTTATGGAAACATGCCAGAGTCGAGGAGGGATATTCCCCTTCTCATCCAACCCTCTTACTGATCCTCGATCAATAGCACTGCCAGTCAAAGCAGGAAGTACATTGTATCAAGTTCTATGATCAGTACCATTCAATTTGGATCATCCGCTGCGTAGCCATGCACCGCGACAGCGACGTGGAGCTGCAGCAAGTTCGGGGATCGTAGGTTTGAATACTGGCACTGACAGTGATTATCCTGAGAGAGGTTTTTCCGCACTCCCTTCAGGCAAATGCCGGGATTTTCTTTTCCAAGTCCCAGGGTGCCTACCCTCGAAGGTTCTTCATCAGGCCTCCTCGGAGGCCACACGCCATTGTATGATTCATTAAACAACTCTCATTGACTCCTCCCACGAGGTTGGCGTCTGTAAGAGCATCCTGCCGTAAATCAAACAAACATAAACCCCGTGGCTCCGCAGCTCATGAAGGGCCAAGACGTACCAATTGGCCGCTGCCCAGCCATTTGGCCTACAGTTTGTGGGGTGACACGTGGTCAGTGCGTCGGATGCTCTCGGCCGTTCGTAGTTTCCGTCTCACTGTCAGAGAGCTACTTATTCCATTCCAGCCCTCACGTCAGTTTCTAAGATCTCTCACTGAGCCGGAAATCGAACCCAGGGACTCCGGGTGAGAGCCAGGCGCACTACGCCAACAATATGGGATCAATTGTCGTAAAACAACTCGTCACAAAGAATTTCATGCGGCTTCGGTGGCGTAGTTGGTAGCATGCTGACCTTCTAAGCCCAAGATTGTGGGTTCAAACCCGGCCGAAGTCGTCGGATTTTTAAAAAATCCCTCAGTATGCCTTCTTTCGGAGGGGAGGTAAAGCCGGCTGGCCCATGTCATAGATTAATGGCATGTAAAAAAAAATCCACTAACTACAAGTGAAGCTAAATTTGTAGGTTAGATTTGATTCACGCTCTATTAATTTCCAACATTCTTTGCCAGGTGCTGGTTGCGGTGGCATCTAGTAGCCATGTTCGCAGTTAGGTGTCTTCGACGGTAGCATTTGGTAGCAAAAGTAGGAACTACTTGAAATTGATCGTCTGCAGTCCTCACCAGAATTACAGATAACACACACTAATACAGTCATCACAATTAACATCGGTTATCAGACAAATTCCACACACATCCAAAGTACACGGGACTACATGACCGCGTTATCGCAGCCCCTAAACTAATGCCCGTTGCTCACGGTAAAATGTTTCTTAAAATTTATTTTACAACTAATTTTATAAAAATTTGACGAAAGCAAGCTGTGTTGTTCACGGTAAAATTATTTTATAAAATCCGTGGATGTATCAGGATCGCCATCTACCGATAAACTTCTGAACCAAGAATCAGCTGTTCAACACACATTGGTTTGAGAGTATAGCTCCAACAAACAAAGCAAAAATTGCAAAAATTGCTGCTTTAGCTACAATTACATGTCGTACAGTGGTAAAAAGGAAGAAAAGAAATGCTAAAGAAATGCTAGGAAGTCCTGGACTCGGGAATGGATAAAAAGAAGAGAAGAGTAGAGGAATACTCTCCTTGGTCGAAAATGAGTTGAGGTTAGAAATCAGAATTCATATGGGAATTTTCTAAGAATGGAGGAAAGCAGTTTTAAAAAACTCCTAGATCTCGTTGGTCCCAAAATTATTCGACAGGACACTTAACATGAGGCAAGGCATTTCTCCTGAAATGAGACTGCAAGTGAGTTCGAAACCCGTTTATCTTCGCCTTCACATCAGCCTGGCTTGTGTTCGGTCGAATTTATGAAACATATTCGGCGATTGAGATTTCTGCCTCCCTTCTTGCATTTCTATTGTGGTATATGGGCGGTTTAACCTCATACAAACACTGATATTTCTGGTACTCGTCCAGTAAAACACAAACAGCTTGGGAGCCCGTATCACACGACACTAGTTAGTATGTAAGATTCTACCAGTACTGGTGTACACGCTGGTAAAGACGCGTCTAGCACCGTGTGATATGTACCTTCCATGCTAGGTTCTGCCTTCCATAATAGCTTCCATACAACTCACGAAATTGAACAGGTGCCATTTTTCCTGGCAGTTTTCATGGAAGTTTGAGTACAACAACCAATCGGATTGCTTTTCTCGTTCAGGTAGATATCCTAGGGACAACATAAACAAGTAGATTTGTTATGTGGGTAGGCCTACGAATAAATTCATCAGAATTAAACTATGTTTTCTTTAAACGGCGTCTGTGTGATATCCAGTAAATACAGAACTTGTCATATTCTTCTTCTTCTTCTTCTTGTTTCGAATAGGCCATCTATGGACCACGACGTTCAACTGTTACATTTGGAGTGGGCTTTGATGTTTGCCCAGTAGTTACGCATCCTCTGGCTGTGTTGTTCCCTCCTCTCCTGGGTCCAGAGGGCACCTGTTTTCTTTCTTGGCGGTTTATCCTGGAACCTCAATTGCTGAAGCATCTTCCTGAGAGATGTCCGGTCTTTTAAGACTCTTTCCGTCCCTCCAAGTTCTTGCAGATCTTTGCTCACTTCCCACAACCATGGTGACTTGGTCTTCCGCTTTTGCCAGTAACCGAGGAGCTGATTGGTCAACCTGGTAGGATGCATCCTGTAGACGTGTCCATAAAATGCTAGACGTCGTTTTCTAACAACATCCGTGATTCTTTCACAGTACGTGTAGAGCTCTTGATTAGGCCGCCTTCTGTATTCATTACCTTCCTTAACAGGTCCCAATATCTTCCTCATTATCTTTCTCTCCTGTACTTCGAGTTTGTCCGTGAGTCCCTTCCGGTTGAATACTCGACATTCTGAAGCATATATGGCTTCAGGACGTATAACTGTCTGGTAGTGTCTCATTTTAGTCTTTCGGGAGAGACACTTCTTATTATATGTGTTCTTGGTTAGTTGATAAGCCATTTCTAACTTGTTAACTCGAGTTGATAATGCCCTTACTTCCGAGAGATTCGGTTCAAGCCATTCTCCTAGGTACTTATATCTGTCAGTTTTCTTGATCTCTCCCTGGTCCGAATGCAGTGTACAAGGAGATTCACTGATGTTTGTGATGTACTGTGTTTTTTCAAGTGACACATATAGTCCTACCTTAGCTGCTTGTTGCATGAGAACATTAAGTTGTTTCACATACGTTTTTATTGAATGAGATAGAAGTGCCAGGTCGTCGGCAAATGCCAGGCAATCAACACTGAGCCCATTGCACTTGTGTCCCAAAGTGATACCACTTGGTACCCCCTGACTAGTTAGCTCCTTTCGCCACTCCCTTATCACCTTTTCCAGGGCACAGTTAAAGAGGAGAGGTGAGAGACCGTCTCCCTGTCTTACTCCTGACTTAATTTCAAAACTTTCAGAGAGGGTTACTCTGAATTTCACTCGTGACATGGTGTTCTTTAAGGTCTGTTGGATAAGGTTATGTGTCTTCTCGTCTAGTCCTAGTTCTTGCAGGATCTTCATGAGAGTAGGTCTGTCAACCGAATCATACGACTTCTTAAAATCAACAAAAATGATGACATATTTCTTACTAGCCATTTTTGCTTGCCGTAGCACTGATTTCAAGTTCAGTATCTGTTCCGTACAAGAGCGTCCTTTTCTAAATCCTGCCTGGTATTCTCCTAGTCGAGGGTCTAGCTGGGGTTCAGCTCTGTTTAATAAGGCCTTAGAAAAGATCTGGTATGTCACAGGTACTAACGAGATTCCTCGATAGTTGTTGATGTCGGTCAAGTCTCCTTTTTTATGTAAGGGATGAATCAAAGCAGAGGTCCAGTCACTAGGCAATGTTTCAGTCTCCCAAATGTCATGGAAGATTTCTGTCAACTTGCCTGTAGTCCTATTCCCAGCTTGTTTCCATAGTTCCGCTACAATTGAGTCTTCACCTGATGCTTTGTGGTTTTTCAAGGACTTGATGATGTCTATCACTTCTTCTTTGGTTGGTGGTTGAGAGTTTGGTTGCCTGATGGTGTCTTGATAAGTGAAGAATGTGTCAGGTGATTCACAGTTAAGGAGATTCTCGAAGTACTTGGCCAGAAGGTGGCAATTGTCCATATCATTATAGGCTATCTGTCCATCCGGTCCTCTGAAGTGGAGGCTGGGAGGATTATAACGGCTGAGGTTCCGTTTAAAGCCTCTGTAGACATTTCTGGTGTTGTTCTTCTTGAAATCGTCATCCAACTGAGTCAGTTGGTCCTTTGTGAACTGCCGTTTTACTTGTCGGATGATCCTGGCAGTTAACTTTCGTTGCTCTATGAACTTATCCCTGTTGTTTTGTGTCTTCTGTGAGTTCCACTTAAGCCAGGCTGCTTGTCTCTGTGTCACCGCTTCATCACAGGTAGTCGTCCACCAGGCATGCTTCTTCTGCTTCAGTAATGGCGCAATCTCCGTGGCAACTTTCACTAGGTTCTCCCTCACTTCATCCCAGGTTTTACATTCCAGGGTTTCTATTTTCTCCGTGAACTGGTTGCAATTTGAAAGTTTTTCTAAATCAAACTTAGTAAGTTTGTGTGACTTGTTTTTTAGTATTCCGAGGTAGAAATCTTAGCTTGACCTTGGAGAGATAGTGGTCGGAGTCCAAATTTGCTCCTCTTAACACTCGAACATTCTGGATCTCTCTATGGGACTTCTTTGAGATGGCAACATGGTCTATTTGGAATTCTCCCAAGAGACAGTTAGGTGATGTCCAGGTCTTTTGCTTCCTTGGCAGTCTCTTGAAAGCCGTTGATTTCATTACCAAGTTGAAGGCCTTACAAAGTCCTACTAGGCGCTCTCCATTCCTATTTGTCCTTGTGTGGGCCGGGAAATCTCCCACAATGTCTCTGTACTTGCGTTCTTTCCGTAGCTGGGCGTTGAAGTCACCGAGTAAGATGATTGTATGACGCTCTGGGACCTTGCATATGATGTCCTCTAGTTCTTCCCAAAACTTGTCAGTATTTTCAGGGTTACGCTTATTGTCCTCATTGATGGGTGCATGGACATTTACTACAGTGTAGACCTTGTTTGTGCACCGGAAGGTTATTAAAGACACTCGACTATTGAGAGAGCTGATGTCAATAACTGAATCCAGTATCTTATGGCTTACAATAAAACCAGTCCCCAGGTGTGGTACGTTCTTCATTCTCCTACGTCCTACCTTTCCTTTGAAAATACGGTAGCCTTGGGAGTCAAAGGCATGTTCATCAGTATATCTGGTTTCTTGTATTGCTGTGAGCAGTATCTTGTGATTAGTCAAAGTGTCTGTTAAATGCTTCAGTTTGCCTATCTTAAGTAGCGAGTTGATGTTCAGTGTGGCGAAGTAGTTCTGTTGTTTATGTCTGATCTTGTTGTTAGTGGTTCCAGGACGCTCCGACCCGTCCTTAAAGCATGTTGGTGTGGGCTCCCCAGACTCCAAAGGCCCACTAACACCGCCGACAGCGGAGGTGGATTTGATACCACCTGGGGTAGTTAATTCCGTGCGTTTACTTTCCATGCTTTAGTTGAAGATTGGTTAGGGGGATCAGAGGTTTAACCCCCTGATCAAGTTACTACTGAGGTTGTGCGCTCCAGTAGGTTTGAATTAGGGTTGTCTCCCGTAGATTGGTTGCCTTCCAAGGCTGAGGAGACCAATCTTCCCCATATTGGTTCTTCCGCCTTCCTTACCGTTGAGATGATGCCAACCATCTTCATCCGCCTCAGAAGCGTTGTCCAGTTTTCAGCTGTACCCTAGGCAGGGGCCCTTACAGGGTGCTATCAGCCGGGCCAGCTGAACCCCGGTTTTTTAACGAGGTTGTTACTCCTCCCGCTCCTCCTTCCTCGACTCTTGCAAGAAGAGGCCCCGGGCTTGCGACCGGTATAGCGGAGTTATTATTATTATTATTCTGGGATAAATATTTAACTATTTAAATTCTAATAGTTATCACGAATGGTATCCGTCCATGGTTACAGTATTTAGGGAAAATACGAATTTTAAATGGGAGAAAACACAAAACAAAGTTGCAATATTGCTGTACGACGTAAGGAGGAAATTATAAAATAATTAAAAGGAAGTAAAAACCTCCGCCCCTGTATAGCCTTGAACCCGTGATCTTCAAATCAGCAAGCGAGCGCGATACCACTAGCACACTTTTCCAGCTGACTATGCAGCAATTTGTTGCGGTTCTTATCAGCGCGTATGGTTAAATATCCAATTATTACAATTATATCTTAATATTGATTGGAATGAATTCATTCAGTACCACGCATATTTTCAAATGTACTTAAAGCAAGTTTCGTGACCGCTTTGCGTTAATAATGCGAATCGACTGTAAATTTTACCCCTAAACGACAACCGTCCTCCATGTTTTATTTTCGAAGATTTTGTTTACAAGCGAGCTTAACAATCTTCTCACCACGTGGCGCCAGCATCATCTTCATGTCAGCTTCCCTGATTGGTTCGTTTCGTAAAATTTATTTTACGGAATAGAACATGTCCTATTTTATGGAAAGTTTTATCAAAGGTTTTATAAAACATGAATTTGACCGTGAGCAACATAAATTTTATAAAATTAAATTATTGTACAATAAATTTGAAGGAAAATTTTACCGTGAGCAACGGACATAAGGAACCAACCAAAGAGTTGTTATTGAATTGTTATGTAAAATTATTTATTTGTTATGTATATCCAATTTGCCACCGGGGGACACACCCCCATTTCAAATAAATGAATGAATGAATGAATGAAAAAATATCATCGCATCTCATCCCCGAACCCGTTGAAACGCGAAGGATAAGGAATTGACGTAGGCCTACATAATAATGTGTCTTCCCGATCACGAAAACCAAGATTAACGGCCGAGGGGATCCGATGCACGCCACTCCAATATCTGCAGGCCAAATGGCTGGGCAGCGGTCGCTTGGTAGGCCTAGGCCCTTCACGGGCTGTAGTGCCAGGGGTTAATAATGTGTCTTCACTTTTCTATATATTCACTCATAACACGACTTGGATTCATCTCAACATCATTGACCACTAATAGGATTTCCTGCACTGCCAATGACAGCCCCACTTGATAGACACCCCGGTTTCAATTTATGGACCAGCCATTTTCTCGCACTTCAGATGTGAACGCCGTGGCTTATAATTGAGGAAATGGGAATGTCTGTGAAAACCAAATATCTCCGGAATTCCGCCAGCGTTAATGAGATCGGTGTCGACTTCCTCCGCTCACTAATTGAGGATACAGCAGGGGTATCCAAGAGTTTAAAGTTTAAACTCGGTGCTTCTGCCACCATAAAGGACACTCCCTAGTTTAGACGCCACGTTCGTGATCCCTATTGTGCCCTGATCCAAATTAAGTTACATTCCATTATCTAGATCAGAGCTTTTCAAACTTTTTCTGTTGTTGTTGTTTTAAGGGGCCTAACATCTAGGTTATCGGCCAAAGACTTTTTCTAATGGCACACCTAATTCTACATGACACCCATTTAATAATTTTAATTGATGATAATGATCGTGTGGCCTCCGGAGAGGCCAAGTGCAGGTTGACGCCCGTGGGCGACCTGCGCGTCGTAATGAGGATGAAGTGATGATGAAGACGTCACATACACCCAGTACCCGAGCCACGGGAATTAACCCCAGGAGATTAAAATCCCTGATGGCTCGGCCGGAAATCGAACCTGGGGCACTTCGGGCCAGAGCCTAGCGCGCTAACCATTTAGCCACGGAGCCGGACATTAATTTAATTAACAATGGAGATTCATTTTAAAGAAATTTAAATGTTTCATAGTATAAGCTTATATATATGATATTCCCTATATAATAGGCTATATTGTTAAGCCTCCGTGGCTTAGGCGGCAGCACGCCGGCCTCTCACCGCTGGGTCCGTGGTTCAAATCCCGGTCACTCCATGTGAGATATGTGCTGGACAAAACGGAGGTAGACAGGTTTTTCTCCGGGTACTCCGGTTTTCCCTGTTAAAATTTCATTGCAACACTCTCCACTATCATTTCATTTCATCTGCCATTCATTTCATCATTGCCCCAGAGGAGTGCGTCAGGCCTCGGCAGCCAGCACGGTTCATATCTTCGCCGCTAGATGGGGACTTCATTCATTCCATTCCTGACCCGGTCGGAGACTGGAAGCAGGCTGTGGATTTTCAATAGGCTATATTAAACACCTTTCTCATAGATACCATAGATACCTTGATGTTCCAATTCAATAACTGCTATGGGCTTGGCGAACATAACAAATCTGCTTTACTGTATATCGGGTCGGACAAATACACACGCATTTCCTCATCTAACATTCTCAAACTTCCACGTTTAACTGTTTTTGTATTAGTCATAACAGAAAACGCACTTTCACACGAATATGTCGTAGAAAACTGCAACAAAACTATTAGGGCTCTTTTACTAAGGCGAGGAAAATCTTGTCGAATAGAAACTCTGAAGCTGTCTAAATCAGACTCTTGGTACTGTACCCAATGGGACGAAGGCTGACTGACATCGAACCTGGGTCTCTGAGGAGGAAGAATCAATGTCCATGATTTTCCCGAGAACCGAACCATTGATTTCTGAGGGGGAACAACCACAGTGAACCCGAGGGACAATGATATAGTAATTTACTGAGGTAATAAAAGCTCAATTCCATATCTGGAACGGGAATTATAAGCAGTGCTAAGACAGAATATTGTATGAACTGGGTGCCAGGATACAAAAATCTAGCAAAGATCCAGAAAATCGAAGCGACTTGACAGGTGACATATTGCGTTGGAAAGTGGGTGGAGCAGACAGACTCCAGTGGACTATTTCCAAAGCGTCACAGGGGGAGCAAGACAGTTACTAATGACCATAAAAATCCCCGAAGGACAAGGGAAAGAAGATGGAAGGGTAATTGCTGGCAAACGAAGCATTCTAATGGGATGAGACTTACACCCAGATGCTTATAATCAAAGGAAGCTAATTTAGGAACGTGGAAACACCTAAACTAAAGCCTATATAAGATTGAAGGAAAATTCACACAGCTAGCGCGGAAGAGCAGTGGACAGCCAATGAGCAAGAGGGGATTCACTGAAGATAGCGTCAGGAAGCCATGGAGAAAAACAATTAATAGTAATTAATTGAGCGAAGGAATCACCTGCACGCAAGTAGATCTGAAACCTCCGTGAAAATACGATCAGGAATCACGCGTTACCTTGTCGGTAAACGCGGTGTGTGAGAAAAGAGTCGCTCCTGGTGTGAACAGGGACTACATTTTTCCAGAATCCCTTATATGGACGGAGGAGCTGGGGAGAGTCAGTTCTTTGACTCAACTTGTGAGGGGACACGCTGTCCGTTGACATGAGATAAGTGCGTGGAGTACGCAAGTCATTAAAGTCAGTATCGAACAGATAGGCAATGAAAGGTGCACTATGCAGCCTATTAAAGGTAGTTCTACATTAGAATTATGTACAGTCTACAACAGGCATATAATCAGTTATTGCACGCGAACGTCATTCAGTACAGCGTAGGAAAATTGCATTATGTTGTGATAGACAATGGACTTATCCGCAGGGATAATAATGATCTTTAGAGTATTATACAGTAAACTAGCAACAGTATACAATACATGATGGGAACCAGAAAGGATTCACAGGTATTTGTGATGAAATGCTTGAGGAGCACACACTACAAGGGAGAAGATGGGAACACAGTAGAAGACGGGAGATGTACACACCTACTCGAGATAGACTTTCGTTGGAGACAAGCGGATGTCAGGATATTGCAGCATCGCAGATCTGAAATCACGCAGTAGCGAAAAGCCCAATAAGGCATCGTGTGTAAAAATCGAGTGTATAAAGTTGGTGTTAAAGGGAATTACAGTAATATAAAATGTTTTAAATTGTGTGGTAAAGAAAATGTGGTATATTTTAAAGTGTGAAATGTATATGTTACGAGCTGTAATCAACATGTTCAAGCCACATCAAGTGTTATTTGTGAAAAGTATGAAGATGTGCTAGGGAACGTCATTATGGTGGGCAACGTGTTGTACTATTGGATTAATCCAGCCCGCAAGAAAATGTGAGTACCGTCCAAAAATGTTACTATGATTTTATAGCTCACCATACAACATATCATTCAATGAAATACTATAAGTTGGTGTATTGGCTTTCACGGCCGGTGAATTAAAACTCAGCAATTCTTCTAGGTTTGTGCCGTGTCTTGTGTGGGGTTTCGCCTAGGACACCAAGCTAGGCTCATCGGCGGGCTCTTGGTGTCCCTGCCCGGACCCCCACAGGAGTATCGAACTGCGCGATACCTCCCTTTATATAGAGTGCAACTGCACTCCTTGACTGCGAGAACCAAAAGCTCAAGCAGCCGTAACCTCCCTATGAAGGCTTCCAAAAAGATGGTGTATTGGCTTTCACGGCCGGTGAATTAAAACTCAGCAATTCTTCTAGGTTTGTGCCGTGTCTTGTGTGGGGTTTCGCCTGGGGTTTCCGGGCAGGGACACCAAGAGCCCGCCGATGAGCCTAGCTTGGTGTCCTAGGCGAAACCCCACACAAGACACGGCACAAACCTAGAAGAATTGCTGAGTTTTAATTCACCGGCCGTGAAAGCCAATACACCATCTTTTTGGAAGCCTTCATAGGGAGGTTACGGCTGCTTGAGCTTTTGGTTCTCGCAGTCAAGGAGTGCAGTTGCACTCTATATAAAGGGAGGTATCGCGCAGTTCGATACTCCTGTGGGGGTCCGGGCAGGGACACCAAGAGCCCGCCGATGAGCCTAGCTTGGTGTCCTAGGCGAAACCCCACACAAGACACGGCACAAACCTAGAAGAATTGCTGAGTTTTAAATACTATAAGTATTTGCAATAATTATTGTACGAGTTCACATTCCTCGTATTTCAGTAAATACATTGAATTGAGAATGATAAACTTACGACAAATAATGCGTAAGATGATAATCAATATAACTGTAACGTTAATTGATGATGATAATAATAATAATAATCAGAGGTCAACGTCGAAAATAAACGTAAATCGGCATATTGATGCCTTAGAAACGTGCAAATTGTGTCATGTCCGATAAAAGAATACAATGTTATTGTATGCGGAAGAGTGAGAGATATATTAGAGAGTGTAAAGAGAGTTTTCAGTGCAATTGAGATGCTAAAATATGATAATTGCTATATTGCTAAGCTTGAAAGCCAATAATAATGCAGATATGTAATTGCCAGTAAAATGATACCTTTTATAAGAGCTAATGTAGAGCCTTGGTATAATAATTAAATTCAGGGAGGATATGAGTGCATTATGAATTGGGTCATCTAACAGGAATGTTATTGTAGCCGCAATATGCGTGCGAATGGAACCTAGAATCCAGTGATTTACGTAAATAATCGCAGGGATCATCCAAGTAGCTCGCGCGTTGGAGAATCTAATGGGCCAATCTACGAATCTACAATGTATTTGTACAGCCTAAGAGCCTACATATGGATAGCGATAGCGTTGGGGACAGGTAGGGCACTTGTAACCCACTGTCTGCATCTTCATGGCTACCAGGGAATAACTGTGCTACCCTGTGTAAGCTAATTAAATAATTGATCTGTCCGTGGTGGTGAGACAATTCTTCGTGGAGGAATCATGGTGATTTCCTACCATATTCGTACCCGTACAGCGAGATAACAAAGTAAACTCAACTGGCACTCATCTAAGAGCCACAGATTGCATCCTTAAGACGGCAAAGCTAATGGAAACCCATCCCTTGCTAAGAATATTAATTGAGAGCCATATTGAGCCAATTAAATACCCTAAATGAAGGTGTTACATATTTAGATTGATTTCGTTCATAATGACACATCCAAATCATTACCCCCTGCAGAGTGAGAAAGAGGCAAATATCTAGGCTTTGTTTATAAAATTCGGTCAGGAGTACCAGACGAGCAGTGGAGGAAGAAGTAGCCATGTTGAAAAGGGCGGGGCTTAGCGAACCTATTGTACTCGCAATAGGGGAGCTGGTGGACCGCTGGCCCTTTAAAGTTAAGTACTGGAACACTGAAATCTCTAATCTCATCTCTTATAGTTGATATTATTTTATTAAATGAATTACATGCATCATATCTGTTTCGAGCCACTTCTCGAAACGTATTCGGACCCGAATGAAACAGTTGTGGCGAATAATTTGCCGGAACAAGAATCGCGCGCCCACAAACAATTAATCCACGTATGCATTTAAATTATATACATTTATTACAGTACTATACACACAACTATATACACAACATATTGACATTATTTCGTTATTGCGCTGCGAGGAGCTGCGGCTTGTGCGTGCTGCCAGTAAGGCACGGCTTAACAAAGTGTGTTCCAAAAGCCAGGTAGAGGGATGAAGGGCGACAATCGAAAGACGCAGTGTTGTCAAGCATCACCATCACCACGTTGTCACGTCTTGTTTCCTCCCATAACACTGTTCACTTACTGTCTCCAACATACCGCCCACCTAATGTACTACATTTAAACACAAACATGAATGATGGGCACACAAAAAGTTCACTGAGAAAACAACACTAACAAAAAAGAAAATTACACAACAAAAATATATACAGTCACAAGAGCACACGTCACGGTGCAGGTAGGTGGCACAGTTTGGTCTCTTCAGAGTTCCGTTGCTGGTACGGACGATGGCCACTCTGACCAATCCATCCTTGCCGGATATTACGTCTTGGACCACTGCTAGCCTCCATGCTGTGGGTGGGAGATTGTCCTCCTTTACAAGGAAGATGATGCCGGGCTGAATTTTCACCTCCTTGTTAATCCATTTGGATCTTTGTTGTAGACTGTTGAGGTAGTCCTTTGACCACCTGCTCCAAAAGTCCTGCTGCATTTTCTGCAGATGCTGCCACCTGGATAGACGGTTGGAGGCTACCTCTGTCAGATTTGTTTCAGGGATGGACATAAATGGGGAGCCGATTAGGAAATGACCGGGACTGAGATAAGAGGGATCACAGGGATTGTCAGAAAGACGAGAGATAGGCCTAGAATTAAGACAAGCTTCTATTTGGCAAGCTAACGTCTGTAGTTCGTCGTATGTCAAGCAGGTGTTGCCAAACACCCTTCTCATATGATGTTTCATTGACTTAACCCCAGCTTCTCAGAGCCCACCGAAATGAGGGGCAACCGGAGGAATGAAATGCTACGTGAATCCTTCTTTACTAACAAACTCTTGAAGTGCTTCCACGCAGTGTTCGGATTTGAAGAGGCAGTGCAATTCGTTTAACTCATTTCGCGCTCCCACAAGTTTTGTTGCATTTTCCGAGTAGAGGTTAAGACACTTTCCCCTCCTCGCGGTAAAGCGTCGCAGAGCTGCAATGAAGGCTTCTGAGGTGAGATCGCGAACTACTTCCAGATGTATTGCCTTAGTGCAGAGGCATACGAATACTGCAATGTAACACTTCACCTTCACCTTGCTTCTTGTTGATCCTTGCTTTATAAACATTGGCCCAGCTAAATCCACTCCAGAGTTCATAAATGGGCGCGCTGCTGTCACCCGAAGAGCTGGTAGTTGACCCATTAGTTGCTTCGAAGCAGATGCCTTTAACCTAAAGCAACGTAAACACTTGTGGATAAGCGGAGGTACTGTTCGCCTGACGTTTACAATCCGTTATGTTTGCCGTAGAGAGGCGATCAGCAATTGTTCACCAGTATGTAGTAAGCGTAGGTGTTCAGATTCTATGATCAATTTTGTCAAGTTGTGTTTAGGTGGAAGAATGATCTGATGACGTTCACCGAAAGGCATTGGACAGTTTTCTAATCTTCCGCCCACCCTGAGGAGGTCTTCTCCGTCGAGGAATGGGTTTAGACTTCTCAACATACTTTTGGTCGCTACACTTGATATACCTTTCAGCTCTTCCACCTCCACCATGTAGCTGAACCGCTGCGCTTGTTTGATGCACACCTTCAAGGCTCCTTCAAGTTCCAGAGGCGTCAATGGACCAGTTCGCTTGGCGCTTGGATTCCTTGTATTGTGGGCAAACCTAATGCAGTAGGCGATGACCTTCTGCATTCGGCGAATTGACGAGAAGCGACGGGAAATGTCTTCTTGCTCCTCATGAGTCACCATGCATTGCGTCTCTCGTTTCTCAGGAATTTCATCAATTTCCATAGAGTTGTAGATTAAACAAGGCCATGAAGATTGTTGTTTGTTCAATGAGACATTGTTATCCGATTTGCAGGATGTGTCGAAAACGACCCGTGTCCTGTTTGTGGTGCTACCTTCCTTTTCAACCGCATGGTGTGGAAGACACAAAGAAGGCTCGTTCCTTGGAGGTCGGTCCACCGCAAGATGCATATGATCCCGGCGTTCGTACTCGTCCATGAAATCGACGTGTTCTTGCTGTAATTCATGGTTCTTCTGTAACCTTCGTTCGATCTGAAGTAACCTTTTCTCTGCATTGTTACGCGATCTACCAAGTGGCTTGAACTGCTGACGGACAGGCAACCTTACAATGAATCTTCCAGACTTATCACGTTTTGTGTTGCGCTGAAAATGGTCTTCACAGTATCGTTCTTCTTTGCTGAGTGGCATAATCGTTGGAAGCTCTTCTATTTCCCAGAATTTCTCGATTTGACGGTGTAGATCTTCGCCATCCCTCAGGAAGAATGATGAACTTGATTGAAGCTGACTCCTCTGGGACACTGAGTATATAGAGCCAGAGAAAATCCAGCCTAGCTGCGTGTTCTTCATTACAGGCAGGTCGGTGTGTAACTTGAACGTTCCCTCGGCCAGGAGTTCCATGAAGAGTTCCGGGCCAATTAACATATCGATGTTGCCTGGTATGTTGAATTGCGGGTCGGCTAGTTGTATACCGATCGGTATGCTCCAACTTCTACAATTGATATAGGCTCCAGGCATTTCCCCTCTGATCCTAGGAAGTACTGAGCATGTAATAGTAGCCTTGTAATTGGTAACGTTAGAATAGAATTCAACATCGACGCTGTGATCCGAATTTACAGTCGTATTGCTTATCCCTCTAAAAGGCATTGGATTTCTACGTCGTTTCAGTCTTAAGCGTTGCGCCATCGCCTCCGTTATGAAGTTAGACTGCGATCCACTGTCAAGTAGAACTCGGCATTGTTGTAGTTCACCATTGTTGTCCCTCACTTTCACCAAGGCAGTGGACAGCACTACCTGTGCTTGTGAGCGAAATTTTAAAGAACAGTAAGAGCCTGATTGTTGCATTTCATTGCTGTCATCAGTTCTTCTATTGGGTGATTCTTGTGATCCAGACCCCGGTTCACGCCTCGCGTCTCTTCCGCTATTCCTTGTGTCGTTCGGATTGGGTGGTATGTCAGAGTGAAACAGGGTGTGATGTTTCCTGCCACAACTCTTACAATAGCCTGCAATGCATTGTTGGACATTGTGCGACCGAAAGCAATTGAAGCACAATCCTTTACTCTTAACAAATGCATAGCGTTGCTCAAACTGCGATTAATGGATGTAGCTAATTCTAACGCCTGACATCTGCCTTCTAGAAAAGATTGCAATTCGGATAATTCTTGGAAGTCCTCTCCTTTAGCATTAATCTCGTATCCCTTCTAGTTAAGGGATCTAGTTTATCCAGTACTAGCTGCGATAGGAGAATCTCTTCTAGCGGTGTTTTTAACTTAAGAGCCTTAATGGCATTCAGATTAGATATTAACTGGTTAGTTAGGTGCCTAATATCGGCTGCCGAGTCCTTGCTGCAAGATGGTAAAGATAATAGCTGCCTGATATGCTTAGTGGCTATTAAGCGGTTATTAGTATATCTACTACAAATCAGTTCCCATGCTATTTCAAAGTTTTCATTTGATATCGGCAGGTTGCTTATCAATTCTAAATGCTCCCCTTTTAAGGCCGATAACAGATAATGCAATTTCTGTACATTGGGAATGTCTGAATTTTGTGTTATTAACCCATTAAAGGTGTCTCTGAATGCTATCCATGAGCTATAATCTCCGGTGAAAGTAGGGATATTGATCACTGGAAGTCTGACGTTACTTTTTAGGCCCCCTGTGCTATTGTCACTAAGGATTCGGGTGTTTCCAGTGCCTCTCTCACTAATTTAGTCAGCTCTACTTCTAAGTCAAAGTATTGTGTTTCAAACTCTTCACGATCTGCTGCGTGACTATCATCATCATCGTCATGAAGCTCTAATTAGCTTTGCGGTTCCTCGTACCTATTTCTAATTGCACTAAGCTCATTTAATCGAAGCCGTACGGTAGTTACATCAGTTCCTTGGCGTGCTTGACATTTCTCAAGAAATTTAATTGTTCGAGTTAAGCTTGCTTTAACTATCGCTCTCTGTTTAACTAGTAATTTCTTTTCATTGGGTTCCATGGTGAGGAAGGGGTCGAGTGAGAAGGGAAATACAGTAAGGAATTCTGAACTGTTTGAAGTAGCCTCACCTGTATTGTCTTCGCCCCTGCCTGTGTCTAGTCTCCCGCTGGGCTGGCTTCAGGCGATAGGATTGCCTTGCTCTCGCTACCTGGGTCCCCTCCTGTGTCATCGATGGGACGGCCTTGCTGTCAAATGTGGTCCATAGTTGGCCGTAACGAATATATATATATATATATATATATATATATATATATATATATATATATATATATTAGAGGAAGAAATGCATTTACGCACAAAGTGTCGGGCTCCTGAGTGGCAGACTACCGACTAAAACTCCCCTTGTTACTTCTGGAACCTAGCCTGGAACCGTTTAACACATTACTTCAGGCTAGGACCATATCATGCTAGGACACTTGTCCTCAACTATCTTTTTCTTTACACTGTTCACTGATTAACAAGAGTTCACTTTGCTTCTCTGGAACTAGCTCATACAGCAGATCATTGGCTGTTTTACTTCTATGTAGATTGGCTTCAAGTACACGAATCATTTGAACCTCAGAGCCTTTTCTTTGTCCAAAGCCTCCCTGAAGACCTTACACTGGCCAGATCCCACAGCATGTGCTAAATACTCTTTGTCAAAACCTCGCTCTTCACAAATAACACATTTCTTAGAGGCCGTACATCCTCTAGCTTTGTGATCAGTCCCTCCGCAATTGTGGCAAAGTTTACTTCGATCAGTGCCTTTGCACTTGCTAGCGACATGTCCATACTCCAGACATCTGTAACAGCGAGATAACATGATCCTCCGTCTAATCCTGCAATTGACCCATCCTATTGGAATATGATCTTGCTTCAAGAGTACATCTGCATCACTAGTTGTTAATGTGACAACAGCCATCTTCACTTCCCTCGTATTCGTCCTCGTCACCGGCATCTTGGTATCTGGAGAGAGCTCTGGAATTTATTTCTGGATAGCTTCCATGACCTCTTCGGAAGTAGTTAGAGCATCAAGGTCTCTGAGTTTAACAATTGCCTTCGCTTCAAGCCTACGGACTGTAGCATTATACCCCAAAACATCTCGTAGAGAATTACTAAAGGCTGCTTTGTCCTTGGAATTTGCTCCCATCTCGACATGGACGTCTCCCGATTTAGTTTGTAGAATGGACCGGACTTCGGTTCCTGTATCATTAGGGTTTGCTTTTTGGTGAATCTCCTTCAGAATATCGGCATATGATTTACCTTCAGCTGGTCTGATCAGTAAGGCTGCTCGTCGTGGCCTACTAGTTCTCTTCTGTCTGTTTGGGGCTGCTTGATGGGGAGATATGCCAACTTTATCAGCTAAATCCTCCTGCATCTTCTCATCCTTTTCTTGAAGTTTTGCCATTCTTTTGTCTCTTCTCAATGTAACAGTAGTCCATATTTCTGTAATAATAATCATAATAATAATAATAATAATAATAATAATCCGCAAACAAACAAGACTATCTGGAAAGTCAAGGGTGATTATATCACTGAGCAACTTAGGTCCATGGAGAATGATTTCAGAAACTCCGATAGTCGGAATTTCTACAGGATCTTCGCGAATAATATTAAGGGTTATGCACCGCCAAATTTAACCTTTAGGAAACAGGATGGAAAACTGGCACTTACTAATCGTGAAAATTGCGTTGAACTTGCACGCTACTTTTCTGGGCTCCTTAACTGTCCCGAACCACCTGAACGTTTCTTGCATACGACCCCAGAACACGTCAAGCCAGACGCTGATCCACCAACACAAGAAGAAATCACTCGCCATATCAAAAAACTCAAGAATGGAAAGACAGCAGGAGAAGACGGAATTGTCACGGAACTTCTGAAAAATCTTGGACCACGATCACTGCAGGAAATTACACAGATCATCCAAGAAGTCTGGCGAAGTGAAAAACTCCCAGATGATTGGAAATGCGCACTCATTCACCCACTCTACAAAAAAGGAGACAGATTGGATGTGAATAACTATAGAGGGATATCCCTCCTTTCTGTACCTTACAAAGTCTTCTCTGCTTGCCTCCTAAAACGCACACAAGAACAGCTCGAGCCTCTCATTGGTGAATACCAGGCAGGGTTCAGACCAAACAGATCAAGTACTGAACAAATTTTCAACCTCAAGTCCACACTGAAACTTCGGGCTTAACGAAATCTCCCAACCATCTGCGTATTCGTCGATTTTCAGTAAGCTTATGACTCTGTCGACCGCCTATCCCTCTTTAATATACTCGAAGAATACACGCTCGACCCGAAAACACGACGCCTCATCCAACAGACCCTATCTGAAACAACTTCCAAAGTCAAGTTCCTTGATGAAGTATCTGAACCTTTCCTCATCGGGACAGGTGTACGGCAGGGTGATGGGCTCTCCCCTCTACTCTTTAATATCGTCCTAGAGAAGGTCATGAAAGAATGGAGAATTGAACTGAGGAGTCGGAATACCTGGAAGCCCGTCATGCTAGGAAGGCAAACGGATAATATCGACGTGACATGCCTCGCTTTCGCGGATGATCTTGCAATCCTCTGGGCAGATGAACGAACGGAAATTCTTCAGATTGAGGTCTTAAAAGAGTGTGCTGAAAAGGTCGGACTACAAATTTCCTTCACAATGGCCGAGCTTATATCGACAAAACACACTCAAGCACAAAATTTACTCACAGAGTACGGTATGATAAACAGGGTTAATCAATTCTAGTATTTGGGTGAAATTATTGAACCCACAGGTATGGAAAGAGTGGCGCAAAAATCTCGTGAACTTAAATTGCGGAAAGCATACGGTAAAATCGCAAATATTTACAACGAGAAATGCATGAGCATCAACACCAAAATTCAACACTACACGACTGTCATCAAACCTGAGACACTTTACGCCAGCGAAACACTAAACCTCAACTACAAAGGGGATCTTGAGAACATCAAGAAGGCTGAGAGAAAAATCATCCGTAAAATATTGGGCCCTAAACTCACAGATGATGGATATCGTCTGCAATCACACACAATCACAGAGAGATACTCTAACATCGAGTCAGATTTCCGCAAGCGACGACTGAGATTCTACGGCCACATTATGAGACAGAATGACGACCGGCTAACAAAGAGAATATTGATTTACTTACGAAAACTTAAAGTGACAACAGTCTGGGTTACCCAAGTCCAAATTGATCTCGAAAGTGCCAACATCATACCAATAGACATAGACGATCGAATGCCATTCCGAAATAAGATCCACAGTTGGGAAGTCACACATGAGGATCGACCAAGGAGACCAGGGAAAGGATGGACGGAGGAACGTCGAGTCCGACACAGTGAGATGATGAAGGAGTTCTGGAAGAACAAGAAGAACAGCACCAGAACATAATTTGCATAATGTGATCCTTTGGGTCTAAACAATGTAAATAAATAAATAAATAATAATAATAATAATAATAATAATAATAATAATAATAATAATAATAATAATAATAATAATAATAATAATAATAATAATAATTATAATTATAATAATAATAATGGCCTCGTGAAATTGAAACAGATCTCCAGGAAATAAACATCTCAGAAGACATTGTATGGGACAGATGTAAATTCAGAACCAAAATCGACAATCACCAATTTGGGGGCAAACCCAACACCAGAGCCACTATAACTTGGACAGAAGAATGACGGAAGAAGCTCAGCGGGAGGATGAAGAGAAATTGGGAGGAATAGAAGGCTAAGCAGGTTCAATCGTGCTCCTGAGTAGGGCATAACGATGTAAAAAATAATAATGATTATAATATGAATTTGTGAGTGACAGTTAATTTTCAGTCATTTAGTATTTTTAGCCTACTTCCGATTTTTGCAAAAAATGAAAGTAGACTTATGAGATCAGTGTGTGTGAGTCTGTGTGTGTGTGAGTGTGTGTAGTCTGAATGTCAGTCCCCCCCCTATCAATTCGAACACGGTGAACCCGAATTGAACGAAATTTGGTACTGTACCCGATACCTAGTTGAGGCTATCGGCTACGCCAGCTGACATTAAGCCGTAGTTGAGATTTATGGGAAAAATTTTAAAGATCGCGCTCACATCGAGTAGAGGAGAATATTAGAAAATGACGTAGAAGACCAAGGATCAAGAAGGCACTGCCAGTCTAGTAGATGGAATTATGGGAGGAATATTAAAGTTTTATTAAGATCTTTATAGAACAGTATATTTAATCATCTCAGAAGAGAAGAGATAACAAGCATTATATATGATAATAACTTGAAGAAAGACAGATAATCCCTTACGTTATTGTATAACTAAATTTCATGAATTGTCATAAAATACCGAGTACGAACACAGCTACAGGGTGTTTCAAAAACTTATACACTCTCATAAATAAAATTTAGGTGGTCGAGATTATTTTTGTGACGCACGACCGTAGATGGTGGGGGCGAGCATCACGTGACCGCGCCAGGTAGGAGCTGGTCAATGCAGTTTAGAGAAGTCATTCGAGTTCAGCCAGCGAGCTGAAGTGGTACACATGCGCAGAGCGTACGGTAAAGTCGAGCGGTGAACAGCACTTGTTACGTAAAGCGAAGGCGACAGTATTACTTAACCAAGCAGAGAGCAGGAAGTAGGTCATTGAGCCAAGGCGAGCAACGCAGGGCAGACGGCGAGAAGACCGGTTACGCGGCAGGCTGTACGGGCCGAGTACGGAGGAGAAAAGCCGGGGTTCAGAACAGCATTGTAATACGAGTTTGAGAACTTTATTTCGAGCTGCATTTTATAACACAGAACAGTATAACAAAGCGGCATGGCGAGGCCGGCTTTAAGCATAGTTCATTCTGGAACAATGCAGTAGATCCGAGCGGGCTAGTTCCGACTTTTATACGCAGGCAACATTAAAGAAGCTGAACCTCATTTCAACATTCAGTTACAACATTGAGTTGGGACTTGTATTCAGTAATAGAATTGTGCAGGCAGATAGTTACAATATACTGCAATTATGAACTTAGATATTCAAATTACATTACGACTATGCATTTCATAACGGAATATGTAGAGCGACCGTGGGGTCCAAACAACATTAACGCTTTTAAGCAAACGAACTGTTACAATTATATGCACTTATGAACATTGGCACCTGCATTAATAGAATTCTTTTTCATGAATTGTCATAAAATACCGAGTACGAACACAGCTACAGGGTATTTCAAAAACTTATACACTCTCATAAATAAAATTTATTTTCTACAAGTGTGACTTAACCGCTGTGGATTGAACTTTTAACAAGCAAACCGAACATTGTATGGGACAGTGGCGTAACATAGAAGAGGAATATGGGGCACGCTGCTTTTATGAACTTTTACGTAAGATTTTGGACAGTATCCATTATGGATAACATGCAGTTCATCATGTCGGAGTAAACGAAGACAGAGACGCGATGACACCACGGAGCGATGGATTCGATTCCTGAAGAAGAGGAGGTCTAACAGCTGATTCACTTGGGATATGGAGGCGATCGTTATTGCGTGGGTGAAACGATATTCACGTCGATCTTTCGAGAAATTGATTACACATGAGAATAATCGACGATCTTTGAAATAATAACAGCTGGTATGAGAAGGTACTGTAAGAGTTATGACTTTCTAATATGATATTTTCATGAACACTGGGCATACATGTATATATTTTTCTAGTAGGAGTTATACAATTATTTAGACATGGCTTAAACATTATTTGCTCCAAGTTTTGCTAGAATATGGCGTTACCATATGATATGGCAGGCACCATTATATGAAATTCTCACCATTGGTTGGCTTTATTAAGCAGATGTTTGGTCTTTTAGACATTTTCCAGTAAGGATAGTTTTCCTAGATAGTTATTTTTTTAAGGCGAGTATTTCGAACTCGTGATCTGCAATTGGATTATTTAAATCACTTCGTCAGTTCATTTCATACTAGCGAGTGTGTATTATTCATCAGTAGGGATTTTTCCGTTGGATTGTTTGGAGATATTAAGATGTTATTCACTCAAGTGAATGAATATCGCTTTTATATGACAACTAGAGACTTGTTGATTCAAATCTGGTACTGTGCCCGTTTAGACCGGAGTCCGCACGACCACATATGCATTTTACCAATAATCAGTCAGCACGAGAGTCAAAATATCCCGGAGCGCCAGATGGGTTAAAGCAAATCGCAAAAACGACATCAAATTAAAAAAAATGCTTTACTGATTTTTGGCTCAATGCAACAATAAGGATAGAAGGAGATTTAATTGGGTAAGACACATCTGGTAAAATTATCTCAGTTTATTTTAAAGTTAAAATCTGACTGCAAAGATGCTCAAATCAGCATCATCCACGTGTGGCGATCCACACTCTTATTTACACACAATATACAGAAATCTTCCAAACACATTTGACAATCTTTTTGGAAACACAAGTCCGATTAATAGTCCTGTGGACTGTGTTCCAAAATTATTAATATTTAATTCCAGCTCAAAATTAATTGTCTATACTGGAAATAACGTAGATCACTGTTTGACTATTTACATGGTATTAACACTCGTAGAATAAATGTTTATAGAATTCTTAAACTTTCACTTGTTTTTCCAGTTTCAAAAATATATCGTCGAAAATATTATTATCATTGAAGCAATACAAATTATTAACACATATTAATAACATCTGAAAAGTATTTGACCTTGAGCATAGCATCGAAGAACTGTGCGAAGCACAACAACAATTAATTGTTCTTCTGACATTAAACATTCGAGAAGTGACTCGATTATGAACTTCAAGTTCCAAACAAAATATATGATTTCTGAATCATCAACTTGATCAATAAATGGTTGAACCATTCAAATATTAGATTTTCCACTTGGAATCATTATTATAAAAATATTTATATTCATGGCCATTTTTAGCAACTTTCACAACTTGCAATTCTTCGACAGAATGCGGAAATAAGAATTGTAGCTTTATAATGAATTCATTTAGTTCATGGCACTAGGATTGAAAATATCCTTCATATCATTCGTGGTTAAAGAATTATTTTTAATTGGCAGTGGCCCATTCTATTATTTGTGTAAGAACACAATATTACAACAACAACAACAACAACGGCAAAGGTCTTCCTCTGAAGAAGAATAAACTACTATCATGACAAATCCGGGTTCTAGCAAAATCAAAGTCTAAATGGAATTCGTAAAACAAGGTTGAAATAAGAACTGATGGTTTCAAAGAAATAACCTTCGGGTTATTCATACGACGAAATGTGTGGCTCCAATACTCCTACTATAAACCTGAGCCATCGAACCTGCTATTTGATTGATGCTCGAAAAAACCTCTTCATTCCTGCGACTTAACATGCGCACCTGGGAATGGCATTTCAACTACTCCACACACATAAATTATCTTCCCAAAAATTTATACAATAAATCAAGCCTCTGCTTGTTATCAACACTGGAAGATTAATAAACTTACAAGTTTCTTTTATTTTACCATTCAGTTCAACCCGTGAATTTACCATACTTATGAAAAGCTTTATTTCACTTTCGGGTGTATTTACGTCATGATTTTATATAAATACAAAAATATCCTATTTGTTACAAATATCAATTGCTTCCCGTTTCATGCCTCTCCGTGTTATCTGAAACATATACTTTGCTCATAGAAAATATCAACTGTTCAACCAGAACTGAAATGTTGGTTGAATGCGGGCTTGCGCTAACCACTCTCCTTCGGAAAATCTCCTGTTCCAGACTAGAAATGATTAAACTACTTCATAGGCTCTTTCTCAATACATATGATTATTAGAAAATATAATATCCACGAATTATTTAGAAAAATTATGAAAATTATTATTATTATTATTATTAGTGGATTATTATTATTATTATTATTATTTGTTGTGTCTAATTATCATCTCATTATGTGAGAATCCACATGTTCGAACCTTCGAATATGGAAAAAATATCCATTCCTCAACAAAAATAAATTTAACTTTTACAGTTACATCGGGGTTTTCCGTGGTTTCCTTAAAATATGAAAAATTCAAATAAATGCTCGAAATGCTCGGTCATCGATCCTAAACTGTTCTGAGTGCTGAAAATGCTCAGAATAACTCTAATAAGTCTTGCGTAAATCATTGCAAGCTTTAAATACGAAGAAAAAATGTGTTGGTCATCTGCAGAAAAATAGTTTGTTCCAATTAGCTAGGCATAATATAATTCAAATGTGGCTTACATTTCTTGATGGTCTTGAAGTGTAGTAAACCTGGTCTGTACCAGATTTATCCATAAACATGCCCTATCGGACAAGCATGTATAATCCTTGTATCGGCCGCCATTGTAGACCCACAATTCGTCTAGTCAGACATAGTGGTAGTATCTTTCGACGTTTGAATAAACTGTGGTTCCATTTTAATATGGGCTTCTATCAAAGCCATAACAGATTGTTTGAATAGGGTCAGATCTAAGTGATCTCTTATTAGATATGTCAGTTGTAACATAACTCACTGTAATCTCATCAGTACAAGAAAAACATTGACAGTCTGAGCAATTAACGGCTGTTCTGAAGATCGTTCCCTGGGCATGGTTTATTAATATCACCATCTGCCATGCGCTAAGCAACCTGCAGTTTCCCTTGCGTAGACTAATGAACGCCACCGTTATAGACTAGTCTTCAATGTACTGACAGATCGAAGTGGTTAACTAGTTACAAAAATGAAAACTGACTTGAAATGGATTTAAACATCCAAGTATTAAGTTACTACTGGACTGTGACAAAATATTTTTTTCTAGACAAAGTCTAGCATATGTCCTTTAGGAAATATAAATATTTCCACCAATGTCTGTAGAAAAACAATCACCTCAGTGATTCTCCTCACCAGAAACTTACTAAGTTCCAACTCGTTTGCGCAGCACTTCTCGTGACTATCACGATTTGAAAAGAACTTCTGCGTAGATACGGCAACCATGTGCCTTGGCTCAGCGTAGACGCAACTTGCTTGCCAAGTGCTTGTGTTAGAATGAGCTAACCATGCCTCCTCCAGCTGGCTTTTATTCAAAACGGTCAGGGTCACGCGTCATCGCCTGATATCTGGAAATCCTCATATCTCTTGAATCCCTGGTCCGATTTACTTGATACTAATTGCATTCTCTTTCATTTGGCCGTGCCAGTAATCTGATCCCAGTCTCAAGTCTCTACTCCATAGTTAACTATTTAATCAATAAATAGCCTCCACCTCAGCTGTTACTCGCTACGTCACTTGACATCCAACTATCGGTAATTTTCTTCGAAATGCTTCTCGAAGCAATGTAGCGCGATATTCAAATATCTGAACTTTCAAAAGCGGCTACAGCCTTTCCCTTGATATCTAGGTGTCTGAAACTTGGAATACCCATTCCTAGATTTGGGCACATCCACCCCACACCTAGCAAAAAATAAAAATTGAAAAATTTTTATTTTTCCTATCTACACATTAAATCATCTGGTTCTTGAATAATATATCTTCAAATTCGATGCATTATAAGTTCCCACGATGTTACCAGTTCGTGTATTGGCTACTTCATAGCTTCCATTATTGTTTACTTCCACAATACGGTAGGGTCCAGCGTAAAGGCTTGCAAATTTCGAGTACACTCGATTTTGCACGTCAGAGGGTGTAGGTCTTTTCACTAAAACAAGAGTTCCTACGCGCAAGGGTCTGCGAAAACGCTTTCCTCTCACTCTGCGCTCTCTCTTCTCAGCTTGACTCCTTAACTTGTCTAAAGCTAGAGTTTCCCTCATCTGACGACTTGGTTCAATCTCAGGTGGAATAGAGATGATTCGATCCCATAATCGTGTTGGTTTAATTCCATGATGAAGCAACATAGGAATCTGTCCAGTACTCTCATGAATAGTAGAGTTGATGGATTCGGATGCTAAAGAAAGAACATCCATCCATTTCCAATGCTCATTTGGACAATAGAGGCGGCAAAATTTTGCTATCTCAGCCATCACGCGTTCCGCTGGATTGCTCTCTGGATGTCTAATAGAACAAAACAATTGTCTAATCCCAAGATTATTCATGATGGTTCGAAATTCCAACGATGTAAATTGAGGTCCACGATCTGATAAAAGGAATTCCGGTTTGCCTGCTTCCGGAATCACGCTGTCTCTAATTCTCTTCGCACAATACTTTGCGTTTGCCTTCTGAATTGGATGTAACATGGTGTATTTGCTGAAAACATCCATAGTCACCAAAATATATCGGTTACCTCTTTTAGACTTTGGGAGAGGACCATATAAATCAGTCGCGAAGATTTCGCAAGGCTTAGAAGGAATAATAGGCCTTGGTAATTTTCTCAGTAATCTGGAATTATGTTTACTCCTTTGGCATAAGTCGCATTCTCGAATAGTGTTTCTGACAGTTTGTCGCATTCTCTCCCACGAAAATTTCTCTTGAATCATGTTGACTGTCTTATCTACTCCAGCATGACCTGTGATTCTATGTGCCATCCAAATAATGGGTTTTTGCAATCGTGGAGGTATCACTACTCTCAACTTCGTATGGTCGGGATCTGCAAACTTGTAGATTAAACCATCTAACATCATAAAATCTCTTGAAACTCTTTCAGTTTCCACAAAATCATCATCATTTGGATCCATGTTTCCCTGTAGAAAACGAAAAATGTTCCTAAGACGTCGGTCTCTCCTCTGGGATAAATGCAATAACCTTAACCTTCTCAAGGTATCTTCATCTTCCTGCGTCAGGTTAACTTGAAAAACCTTAGATGTAGACTCCACTGCTCTACTCAATAAATCAGCTCCCACATTCAACTTTCCAGGAGTGTGTTCAATAACTAGGTTGAATTGCTGAATAAAAAGTGACCATCTAGTTATACTATCGCTGGCAAAGTTTGTTCTCAAAATGAACTCCAATGCGTGGTGATCAGTCCTCACAATGACTGAATGTCCAATTAACATTTTCTTCCACGACTCCAATGCGAATATTACAGCAAGTGCTTCTAACTCTGTGGTGTAATAATTCCTCTCTGATGGACGAAGTTTCCTGCTAATGAACGCCAGGTAATGTCTCTTGTGGTCTTCATCTTCTTGAAGTAGAATAGCTCCAATCCCTACGGTGGATGCATCAGATTCTATGATGAAATTCTTGGTAAAGTCAGGATACTCCAATTTCACACTGTTTACCAATAACCTCTTGGCATCTTGAAATGATTGTTCACAATCTTTATCCCATTTCCATTTATTTCCTTTCTTTAACAACTCCTGCAATGGCGCAACTGTCTTGGTGAAGTTCGGACAATGCCCTGCAAAGGATTGGCATGTCCCGAGAAAACTGCGGACATTCTTCACTCTAGTAGGTCTAGGGAAATTTGCAATTGCTTGTATCTTCGTCTCATTGGGACGGTATCCTTCTCCATCCAAAATATGACCCAAAAATTTTATTTCCTTTCGAAAGAACTGACATTTTCGAAGGTTTACTTTGAAGTTCGCTTTTCTCAAATCTGCGAATAACATTTGAAGATGTAGCAAATGTTCCTCCTTAGTCTCAGATGCAATTAAGATATCATCAATATAACGAATTGCTATCTCTTTTACTTCAGGACTCAAATTTTGTTCCAAGGCTCTGATCAAAACGGATCCAGATGTTTTGACTCCAAATGGTAAACGGCGGAATACATATGTCTGCTGGTCAAACATAAATCCTGTAAACTTCTTAGAATCTTCACTAAGCCTAATATGATGGTAGGACGAAGTGAGATCAATATTAGAGAACCAGACCTTGCCTTGGAATTTCCTTAACAGTTCCCTAATGATTGGTGGTCTGTCATACTCTGGCAGTAATCTTGAATTCAAATTTCGCGCGTCTAAACATAGTCTCAGACTTCCATCTTGCTTAGACACTACTGCTAATGGATTGACATAAGATGTAGTGTACTTTTCAATCACATTGTTGCTTTCCATGTCCTTGATAAGCACTTTTACTCTTTCTCGATGCTTTTCTGCTACTGGATACAATTTAGCATGAAAAGGTGCATCATCATTTACACGAATACGATATTCAAAATCCTTAATTTCACCAGGCTTAATGTCAAAAATATCGTGATACTCTTCCAAAATCTTCCCTAGCTCTGGGGACTCCTTCTCAGTGTAGACTTCTTTTCCTTCAGCTTCATGAAAAATCAGAGACCATTGAGCATCTCCCTCGATGTCTTCCTCTTCTTTTCCCTCGAAGTTAATCTCTTCGGTATTCTTGAATTTAATCGTCTCTGTCTTCATATCTATCACTGCTTGATATTTCTGAATGAAATCTGCTCCCAATATCATGTCAAAAGCCATGTCCTTCATTACAACAAACACATGTCGAAAATCATGTCCTCCAATCGTAATACATAAGTATAATTGTGTTTTGCACAGCGATATTTTATTGGGTATTATTCCTTGGATCTTAATTCCTGATACTGGAATTTCCTCTAAATTCTCTTTGAGCTTCCACAGAATATAAAGCTTCTCACTCACCAGACAAAGCATAGCCCCAGTATCGATCAAAGTATCGACAGGCATACCAAATACTTCGCATGATATGATTGGCATTCTAATTCTGGTACCCATTTCTTTTCGTTCGTCATTCTGTTGAATTAAATCATCATCCTCTGCTTGCCATTTAATAATTCTGGAAGTGAAAGTATTCAAAATTCTATCTTCTACTGTGAATTCGAAGTTTTTTTTTCATTACCATTCCCCCGGGATTGTTGTGTTCCCGATGGACCTGGTTCATTGGGCCTCTGCTCCAAAAATTGCAAGTTATCTTGGTGTCTTGCTTCCAAATTTTTCCTCGTCTCCTTGTTAAACTCTTCATTGGACTGACGAGTATCTACATTCCCTCTGTTATTATAGTTGTTTCTACCATAGGATCTTCTTTCCTGGTACCTTCCTTGAGTATCACGTGGTCTTCTCCATCGAGTATTGTATCGATTACCACCATCCGGTCTTGCATATGGCTTGTAACTGTATCTGTTACTGTACTGGTTCCATCCTCTCTTATTGGAATCTTCCCTCGGCGTTTTCTCTTCTCGCTCCTCTCGAATCTCTCGAGGTGTCTGAGAATAACTGTCAGCCATAACAGCATACACAGCGTTGTTATTCTTTACTCCCTTCTGATGGAAGAATTGAGCGTTTGTATGATCCAGCTTCTGTAATACTTCATCAAATTGTTCCATATTATAGATATCAGCAGCGATCAAAGTCCTCTGTACGACTGCTGGAAATTGACGTATCAATGCAGTAATCAACTCGTTATCTGGCATCGGCGGATCTAAATGTTGAAGTTTAGACAGCTGTCCAGAAAAGTACGTAGAGTATCGAGTAGGTTGTGACGTCGAGAATCTCTTCGAATATAACTCTGCTCTGACTTGCTGTTGGGTTTCCGGGGACCAAAACTTCTTCAATAGCCCACGAGAAAACTCCTCAAAAGTGGTTAGAGTGGATCTAAATGCTCTAAACCAAAGAAGTGCAGGACCTTCCAAGAACTTCCCTATCACTCGGATCTGTCTTTCTTTAGGGATCTTAGAATCTTTCAGGTAATCACCTGCTTCTCTCAAAAATTCCACGGGTGTCACAGAATCTCGCCCTGAAAATTTAGAAGGCTTATCCTCTATATTCTTAAATACAGTTATGGGGTTGGATTGAAATACTGTCCTGACCTCATCCTGTCTATCAGTCTCTCTAGCTCCTCCTAGATTTATCTGTATCTGTTCCTTTCCCCTTACATTTGGCATTTTCAACAGATGATCAGACTGTTTCTCATCCTTAATTTGAGTTTTCATAGCCTCAAGTTCCTTCTGGTTTTCTTCTGCCATCTTCTTAATTGCTTCAGTTTCTTTACAATTGTCTTTAACATCAATGGATATCTGGTTCATAACAGCCTCATGACTTTTCAATGACCCTGTCATATCTGATATGTCCTTCTGAGTTGCTTGGATATCTTTGGCAATTACTTCAATATGGGATGACAAAGATTCCCTAATCTCCTTGATTCCCTCTTGATTCTCCAGCTTGAGTGTGTCTTTAATTTCATTGACAACTGTGGTTTTAATTTCAGTCTGCAACTCACTAATCACACCTTCTCTTATTTCTCCCATGACAAGTTCTTTGAATTGTTCCGTTAAACGTTGAACAACTAGAATTCCCATCTCGTTACTCTCCTTCTTCACTCGGACTTCCAGGTTGACCATGTCTTCACCAACTTTCCTAAGACCATGTTCTATCCTATCAGCTAAGCTTTGGGATCGAAGATCGGCATCGCGAAATTTATCGTCCATTAAACTTGCGTTAGTAGCTAATGAAGTTTCGAGCTCATGTGTTTTATCGCATAATTTATTCATTTTACTCTCAAGTGTCATTTTCAAAATTTCAGAATTCTCTTTAAATTTACTTTCCATTGAATTAAATTTACTATTTAAATTTTCCTTTAAATTATCTTTTAACCTGCTTTCTAACAAATCGGAATTTTCTTTGAGTTTATCCTCTAAACTTTCTTTTAAGTTACCTTTTAACCTGCTTTCTAAAGAATCAGAATTTTCTTTAAGTTTATTTTACAAAGAATCAGAATTTTCTTTAAGTTTATCATTCAAATTTTCTTTAAGTTTATTTTCTAAAGAATCAGAATTTTCTTTAAGTTTATCGTTTAAACTTTCTTTAAGTTTATTTTCTAAAGAATCAGAATTTTCTTTAAGTTTCTTTTCTAAAGCCTCAGTATTTTCTTTCATAATGGCTGCTACACGCAGTCCAGCTTCCTTTGAACTCTCCTCCAAACTCCTCATCATCCTCATCATTTCTTCCATAATTTTCAATTATTATTCAAACTTAGGGGTATACAACAGTGGCAAACACAAGCTTATAACTAGAACAAGAAATATGAATAGCTAATTGGAACACTATAATAAAATGAGATTTGTCCTAATATCGACGTGATGGAAAAACAACATTCTCTACTTTTACGAATTACATTTACCACAATATCACAAGAAAAATATGCAAGTTCTCAAATATCCTCCACCTGGATTCTAATAATGTGTATGTCCAGTTATCGAACGTTTACTACTGAATTTACTTGACGCCCTAATGGTTAAGCCATTATCAAAAATAATCAAACCCATTCTAATTATTAACCAAGTTAAATTTTTAATTTTCCCCACTAATTGGGTTTCCTACTAATTTATTCATCCAAACCAGACATCTCTCAACTCCCAAAATGTTTCTATAAAAATTATCACAATTTCAAATCGGCATGTGATTGACCATGTCTAAATCGGGACCCACGTTCGAAGCCATTTCTCTCTCTATCTTATTTTATGTGCCCGTTTAGACCGGAGTCCGCACGACCACATATGCATTTTACCAATAATCAGTCAGCACGAGAGTCAAAATATCCCGGAGCGCCAGATGGGTTAAAGCAAATCGCAAAAACGACATCAAATTAAAAAAATGCTTTACTGATTTTTGGCTCAATGCAACAATAAGGATAGAAGGAGATTTAATTGGGTAAGACACATCTGGTAAAATTATCTCAGTTTATTTTAAAGTTAAAATCTGACTGCAAAGATGCTCAAATCAGCATCATCCACGTGTGGCGATCCACACTCTTATTTACACACAATATACAGAAATCTTCCAAACACATTTGACAATCTTTTTGGAAACACAAGTCCGATTAATAGTCCTGTGGACTGTGTTCCAAAATTATTAATATTTAATTCCAGCTCAAAATTAATTGTCTATACTGGAAATAACGTAGATCACTGTTTGACTATTTACATGGTATTAACACTCGTAGAATAAATGTTTATAGAATTCTTAAACTTTCACTTGTTTTTCCAGTTTCAAAAATATATCGTCGAAAATATTATTATCATTGAAGCAATACAAATTATTAACACATATTAATAACATCTGAAAAGTATTTGACCTTGAGCATAGCATCGAAGAACTGTGCGAAGCACAACAACAATTAATTGTTCTTCTGACATTAAACATTCGAGAAGTGACTCGATTATGAACTTCAAGTTCCAAACAAAATATATGATTTCTGAATCATCAACTTGATCAATAAATGGTTGAACCATTCAAATATTAGATTTTCCACTTGGAATCATTATTATAAAAATATTTATATTCATGGCCATTTTTAGCAACTTTCACAACTTGCAATTCTTCGACAGAATGCGGAAATAAGAATTGTAGCTTTATAATGAATTCATTTAGTTCATGGCACTAGGATTGAAAATATCCTTCATATCATTCGTGGTTAAAGAATTATTTTTAATTGGCAGTGGCCCATTCTATTATTTGTGTAAGAACACAATATTACAACAACAACAACAACGGCAAAGGTCTTCCTCGGAAGAAGAATAAACTACTATCATGACAAATCCGGGTTCTAGCAAAATCAAAGTCTAAATGGAATTCGTAAAACAAGGTTGAAATAAGAACTGTTGGTTTCAAAGAAATAACCTTCCGGTTATTCCTACGACGAAATGTGTGGCTCCAATACTCCTACTATAAACCTGTGCCATCGAACCTGCTATTTGATTGATGCTCGAAAAAACCTCTTCATTCCTGCGACTTAACATGCGCACCTGGGAATGGCATTTCAACTACTCCACACACATAAATTATCTTCCCAAAAATTTATACAATGAATCAAGCCTCTGCTTGTTATCAACACTGGAAGATTAATAAACTTACAAGTTTCTTTTATTTTACCATTCACTTCAACCCGTGAATTTACCATACTTATGAAAAGCTTTATTTCACTTTCGAGTGTATTTACGTCATGATTTTATATAAATACAAAAATATCCTATTTGATACAAATATCAATTGCTTCCCGTTTCATGCCTCTCCGTGTTATCTGAAACATATACTTTGCTCATAGCAAATATCAACTGTTCAACCAGAACTGAAATGTTGGTTGAATGCGGGCTTGCGCTAACCACTCTCCTTCGGAAAATCTCCTGTTCCAGACTAGAAATGATTAAACTACTTCATAGGCTCTTTCTCAATACATATGATTATTAGAAAATATAATATCCACGAATTATTTAGAAAAATTATGAAAATTATTATTATTATTATTAGTGGATTATTATTATTATTATTATTATTATATGTTGTGTCTAATTATCATCTCATTATGTGAGAATCCACATGTTCGAACCTTCGAATATGGAAAAAATATCCATTCCTCAACAAAAATAAATTTAACTTTTACAGTTACATCGGGGTTTTCCGTGGTTTCCTTAAAATATGAAAAATTCAAATAAATGCTCGAAATGCTCGGTCATCGATCCTAAACTGTTCTGAGTGCTGAAAATGCTCAGAATAACTCTAATAAGTCTTGCGTAAATCATTGCAAGCTTTAAATACGAAGAAAAAATGTGTTGGTCATCTGCAGAAAAATAGTTTGTTCCAATTAGCTAGGCATAATATAATTCAAATGTGGCTTACATTTCTTGATGGTCTTGAAGTGTAGTAAACCTGGTCTGTACCAGATTTATCCATAAACATGCCCTATCGGACAAGCATGTATAATCCTTGTATCGGCCGCCATTGTAGACCCACAATTCGTCTAGTCAGACATAGTGGTAGTATCTTTCGACGTTTGAATAAACTGTGGTTCCATTTTAATATGGGCTTCTATCAAAGCCATAACAGATTGTTTGAATAGGGTCAGATCTAAGTGATCTCTTATTAGATATGTCAGTTGTAACATAACTCACTGTAATCTCATCAGTACAAGAAAAACATTGACAGTCTGAGCAATTAACGGCTGTTCTGAAGATCGTTCCCTGGGCATGGTTTATTAATATCACCATCTGCCATGCGCTAAGCAACCTGCAGTTTCCCTTGCGTAGACTAATGAACGCCACCGTTATAGACTAGTCTTCAATGTACTGACAGATCGAAGTGGTTAACTAGTTACAAAAATGAAAACTGACTTGAAATGGATTTAAACATCCAAGTATTAAGTTACTACTGGACTGTGACAAAATATTTTTTTCTAGACAAAGTCTAGCATATGTCCTTTAGGAAATATAAATATTTCCACCAATGTCTGTAGAAAAACAATCACCTCAGTGATTCTCCTCACCAGAAACTTACTAAGTTCCAACTCGTTTGCGCAGCACTTCTCGTGACTATCACGATTTGAAAAGAACTTCTGCGTAGATACGGCAACCATGTGCCTTGGCTCAGCGTAGACGCAACTTGCTTGCCAAGTGCTTGTGTTAGAATGAGCTAACCATGCCTCCTCCAGCTGACTTTTATTCAAAACGGTCAGGGTCACGCGTCATCGCCTGATATCTGGAAATCCTCATATCTCTTGAATCCCTGGTCCGATTTACTTGATGCTAATTGCATTCTCTTTCATTTGGCCGTGCCAGTAATCTGATCCCAGTCTCAAGTCTCTACTCCATAGTTAACTATTTAATCAATAAATAGCCTCCACCTCAGCTGTTACTCGCTTCGTCACTTGACATCCAACTATCGGTAATTTTCTTCGAAATGCTTCTCGAAGCAATGTAGCGCGATATTCAAATATCTGAACTTTCAAAAGCGGCTACAGCCTTTCCCTTGATATCTAGGTGTCTGAAACTTGGAATACCCATTCCTAGATTTGGGCACAGTACATTCACTCATGAGACGACGAGATGGGGCCTTTCGTATTTATACGATTGCGTGGTGGTACACATCTTTACCCATCGTTCAGGGCATTATCATGTTAGACGACGGGGCAAGGCCTTTCGTATTTATACGATCGTGTGGTGGTTACTCATCTTACTTGCCATTGAGGAACTCATTTTTATCATCCGAGTGTACGTGAGATTGTAAGAGGATCAAACAAGGAACTACTAGTCACATATCAGTCGAATTTTGTTAAATAAATTAAAAATACATGTCAGCAGGGTTACATTTTGTAATTCTTGTTTGCCAATCCAATATTTTGTTGCTATACTCTTTTGAGAGTACTTTCAATTTAACAGCTGATACAGCTGATGCTTTTGATAATTTTTATGATTGAGTTTGATACCTTTGAGAAGGATTTAAAGTAATTGAATCTTGTAAGATGAATCATTAATGGTCAGATTTATTTTAAGGCATATCAGTATTGCATATTTCGATGTGAGAGATTATAGCACATTGGTGTTTTTCTGTGAAGTGAATTATGAGAATAAAAATCAGAATGACTAGATGAAATAATAAAAATCTAAATAACCAGATGAATAAAATTTAAATAAATTGATAAATTAAATTTTGGAATAGATCAATGAATTAAATAAATGGATGACTTAAAGATTGAATAAATAAGCTGATTTAAATATATTAATAGATGATTAGATAGATGATGAATAACTGAATTAGAAGGTGATAATTAAGTAAAGAAGCTGATGATTAATAAATTTAAATGAATTAAAATAAATTTATTTGAGATATGATTTGAAGAATTGCAACTTGTGTTGATGAATTAAACAATTAATTTTGATGATGATGATAATTATAACCAATGAATAGTGGATTTTCTGTGATTCACAAATAAGCAATGATTAATGACAGTGTAAATAGTGTAAATTAGTTATTCGATGTTTAGGAGCATTTTACTAACATGTTCAGCATTTGAATAATGCCATGCAAGCCATAAATTATGTGATATTTAAAATATGTGTTTATAATATGTGTGTTTAGACAGATTAATAATATTTTTACATCCACATTCATGATGTTAATTTAAAGAGAAATTAGGTCTCAGTTATCACGAATGCCAGTGACGCAAAGACATAGTGCTACGGTGATCCTGAGTACCCAAGAGAACTTAAGAAATTTTTTCCTATTTTATGTGGATTAAATACACTTTGAGTAGAATGGAGATGGTTCGATTTTCTGGACAATGACAATTTAACGTTGGCATTCGACCATGCCCTTAGGTAGGATGAGTGTTTAATATGTCTGTCTGACTATCAAAGTTGAATAAATTTGTTTTTATCTTAGTTGTGATCTGATGATGATGTGATTTTCCTTTTTCTTTCCTTGTCTTAATTAAGGCTTAACCAGGAAGGATGTGGTTTGCTAGGGATTCAGTTGATGGCGCCCATTGATATTTGTATTTTTTAAAAATTAAATTTAAACCCGTAACGACCCAGGAGATACTTTATCTCGTGTTACCCTCTGCTTTTGAGATATTTCAACTGAATTTCCGACACATTCCTTATTTGACTAGGTGTTCATTTAACTCCGCTCTGTCCTGGAAATCCAGGAATGCGATGTAATAGCAGATGGGTCATCGCATCCCCAGGACGAACGGGTACAGAGAGAGAGGGAGAATTGGCTTTACCCATCTGTGGGGCCTCGATTTTGTTTATTCTATGGAATCACATCAGATTTAGATTACGGAGAGATTGATCTCAAGTTCATTTAATGGTGTTATAAAATTTATTAAACTTAGTCAGACAATATACTTGTATGCCCATTCCAGTGATCATGTTAATCATATTAGTGTTATATCATGTTTAGTTATAAGTCATTTTTCTTATACCGTACCCAAGTGAATGCAGGAATTGATACATTGTGATGTGTTGTTGTCAAACGTCTCTGAATAAAACGTTCATTGAAAAATATAATTATGTTACCGGAAGATTTAGCTAAGGTGTTAGGAGAGTTACAGAATGGCATGTCTAGTATTACAGTAACTATTTCTAAAATGGAAACAGAAGTTAAAGAGCAGATAAATGAGTCAGAAGCTAGGTTAGAAGCTAGATGTAAAGAAAATGTGGAAGCTTTACAGGCTAGTAATGAAGACAATCTGAAAGATAATTTAAAGTCATTGGAGACTAGATTACAGTCAAATAGTAAAGATGAATTAAAGTCATTAGAGACTAGGTTACAGTCAAATAGTAAAGATGAATTGAAAATATTGGAAGATAGATTACAGTCAAATAGTAAAGATGAATTAAAGTCATTAGAAACCAGATTACAGACCAGTACTGAAAGCAATTTGAAAGCTAATGAAGCTAACTTGAAAGATAGTTTTAAATTATTAGAAACTAGATTACAAGCTCGTAGTGAAGAAAATAACACAGAGTTGAAAAACAATTTAACTAGTTTGGAGAATAGATTAACATTAAAGAATGATGAAATCTTTAAGGCTTTACAATTAGATATAAAAGCAGTAGAAATGAAAGGTGAGGAAAATGTGCAAATGTTAAGGAAGAATATTATTGATTTAGAAATTAGAGCAGAAGAAAATATTCTTAATTTAAGAACAGATGTTATGTCTATTCAGAAAGATATTAAATCAGATGTATCGAAGTTGAGATTCGACATTGATGGTTTAGTGGCAGATGTAGGCAAAATACAAGAGTGGTCTACTGAAGTATCTTTCGAAACTAAAATCAAAGGTCTAGAAATGAATCTAGGTATTGAAATTAAAGGTTTAAAGTCAGTAATTGGGACCGTTAAAGAGGAAGTCTTAGGAGAGGTTAATTCTAACTTGAAATCCTTAGAAAACCAATTGCAGATAGACATTAGGAAAATTGATGATGATATAGAGCAGAAAGTTAATGAAAACTTAGCATTATTCAGAAATAGAGTCGGTGCAATAGTGGAAGAACGGTATAGTGAGGTCGATGCCGAAGCAAAAGAAAAACGTGCAGGATTGGATGAGAAATTAATCGCAGGTATGGCGAACTTGGAAGCGAGATTTACTGAGAATAAGGAAGCGATGAAGATAGATTCAACTCAATTTAGGACAGATGTTGATCAGTTAAAGGAACAAGTCGCGTCAGTAAAGACTACATGCGAATACAAGATAGACAAGTTAAAGAACGATTTAGAAGAGAGTAACAGAACGCAGAATGTTACGTCGTTAGATAATTTGGAAACTCAGGTCAAGACCGTAGAAAAAAGAACAGAAGATAGAATGACTAAACTAGAATCTATAATAAATAGTTTCACAAGTCAAAATTTTACAACGGGGGAGGTATCGATGAATCAGACACCGATAGACCGCAATATGAACAGTCAAGGGGTTAGCGTGGGAGAAGACCGTCAAACGCAACAGAATGTAACATTCGAAAGGGCTAGTTCAACCCCTCAAGATAATCCGAATTCGAATAGGAGTACGTTTGGTACGAGTGAACGATACTCAGGTCCAGTGACCATCATCAGAAATCTGGATGATACGCCAAGGAAGTTTTCAGGAAACACAGGAGTCACACCAGTCGAATTTCTGAGGGATATTCGCGATTACATGGCGGAACATAGAGTAGCCAAGGGAAGGGAACTAAGGATAGTCGAACGCGCCTTAGATGGGCCAGCGTTAACTTGGTTTCGCGCATTCAGGAGCAATTTTGCGAATATGGAACAATTTGCCATAGCATTCTTAAGGAGATTTTGGAGTGCAGAGGATCAGCTGAACGTAAGAGCAGAAATGTATTCGAAGCGTTACTCTACGTCACATCCAACGCATTATGCTAATTACTTTACCTCGCAATTGGCTAAGTTGCAGTTTTTGATTCCTCCATTGCCAGAAGAAGAGCTTTTGCAAGCTATAGCAAGACAGTTGCCAATTGAGGTACAACGATCACTCATAGCATCGGGAGCGAACACACTTGAGCACTATGACGATATCTTACGACGATTAGATTACACAAGCGCTCAAATCACACCCAGAACTGCACGGAACGAGAATCGAAACACGCAAGAGGTGAATGCGGTAGTTGTCGATAACGCAGCACAGACTGATAGAAGAGATTTCTGGGGAAACAGAAGGAACGAAGGGAATAGAGGTAATATTCACAACGTTCGCGGAAATGATCGATATCGAGGACCATATGAGAGGCCATACGATCAGGACGCAAGAAACAGTAGATACAGGAACTATGATCAGAATTCCAGATACCAGAATAGGAATAGGTACAATAATAGATATCGATGTCGATACAACTGGAACCAAGGTCAGCAGTCTAATCAGAACGATAGGCAGGATAGCAGAAGAAATGATCCAAATGAAAGACAAGACAATCGAGAATATGGGAGATCAAGACAAGAAAGTAGACAGCCTAGTGCACCACCCGAAGAGATAACTAGAGATGTTAATCGAGCAAGCACGAGTGGTGAAGGAAAAAAAACGACAAATTAATTTCAGAGCAGAATACTAATCATTGGGAATCAATCATCATTGTTGAAACGTATCAGGTCAAGGACGAGGATTTAATTGAAGAGGAAGACGTAGTACATCGAGGGAATAGACATGAATTGTCAGTTATCAGTGTGGAAGTCATGGGAAAGGAAATAAAGACATTAGTGGACACGGGAGCTATGGTGAGCTTGATATCCATAGGCTGCCTGGATGAATTGAAATTGTCAGGAGAAATTACGATGTTGCCAACTGTTGTTAGCAAAATTCAAGGGGTGATCCCAGACAAAAGTATGAAATGTAAAAGTCAGATACTTTTAGATGTTGGGATTGGAACCAGATATTTTGAACAGATGTTCCTAGTTGTGGGTCAACTACATTTCGATATGATCCTAGGAGTGGATTTTTTAAGTGAGAGTGGCCTGATCATAGATATGCAGAGTAGGCGCATGTACTTTCAAGAAGGGGTCATAGAAAATCAGGAATCCGAGATGACATTCTTTAGAGATAATATATTGGATGAGATTGTGTGCAGCATTGAAAGGTCTATAGAGGATAAAACTAACACGAAGAGTAAGATAAATCCAGAAATCAAGGAGCAGTTTGATCAAGCAATTTCAGAATATGAGGACATATTCAATGATAAACCAGGACTTATAGAAAATTTTACCTATAGCATCAAGTTGATGGATGACAAACCATACCATAAGAATTTATATCCCATTCCGGATAAATGGAAGGAAGAAGTCAGTACAATGATAAGCGATATGGAGAAAGATGGAATTATCAAGAAGATGCCGACTGCTTATTTGAATCCTTTAGCGGTTGTCAAGAAACCTAATGGTAAGCTGAGGATTTGCCTAGATGCTAGAGCCCTTAATGAAAGAGTTCTTCCTGAACACGACAGGCCACCTTTTATTCGTGAATTGTTGCGCAGATTCAGAGGAAAGAGTTTCTTTTCTACGATTGATCTTATTAGTTCTTATTATCATATAGAGCTAGCAGAAGACTGCAAACAGTATACAGGGTTCTTATTTGATCATAAAACATATGTGTTCAATAGGTTACCTTTTGGAGTAAAGAATAGTGGTCCGGTGATGATCCGAGCACTAGATGAGAATTTATCAGATGCAGTTAAGGAGCATGTGGTGAGCTATATTGATGACCTGATTATAGCGTCTGAGACAGCGGAAGAGCATATCAGGCACCTTCGAATGCTTTTTGAAGATCTCAGGAGGACGAACTTCAAGGTGAATTTCAACAAATGTCAATTCTTTCATCAAGAAATCTAATTTCTTGGACATAGAATCGATGGAGATGATTATAGGCCCAATCCAAAGAAGATCATGGCTATTTCAGAATTTCCAACCCCAAGAAAGCTTAAAGAAGTACGGTAGTTTTTAGGAATGTGTCAGTTCTTTTCAACACATTGTCCTGAATATACTGAAACGATGGCACATCTGCAGGATTTACTAAGAAAGGGAAATCGATGGAAATGGGACGATAGATGCAATCAAGCGTTTTTAGCAGCTAAGAACATGTTGATCCAGAATGTAAAACTTGAATACCCAGATTTTGCAAGAAGATTTTTTGTGGAGACAGACGTATCCAAAATAGGTATCAGTGGGATCCTATATCAGTTGGACGATACCAACAAACACAGATATTTAGCTTTCACCAGTCGCAAGCTCAGGAATTGTGAAAAGAATTACTATGCAACTGAGTTAGAGGCAATAGCAGTGGGTCATTCTCTTAAGACGTGGAAGAAGGTGTTATTTGACATGAGATAACGGTGATCACAGATCATAAAGCCCTCCAATTTATTATGAAGACAGACTTAGCAAGTGACCGCATCACTAGATGGGTTCTGTTCTTACAACAATTTATCCCAACCTTTGTGCATAGACCTGGGAAATTAAATCTGTTAGCGGATGTGTTGAGCAGAAACCCTTGTGAGGAGGTGATTGTCAACCATATAAATCTAATTCAAGAGGACCAGGGAACTCTGGAAAAGTTGAAGATGTTAGCGCAAACTCAGAAGAGATATGCACCTTTGCGAAGAATTTACCGTTTTTTAACACGCAGGATGGACAACGCTGATCCAGATTTTCGAAGAACTGAGATAGAAGCTAGAAAATATCATATTATGGGAGGTGTTATATGCCAATATATCGATCAGGATCATACTAAGCTTAGAGTAGTGATCCCACCCAAGCTTGTCAAACCAGTTATTTGGATGATACACCGAACCGCAGCTCATGTAGGTGTAGACAAGACTTTGGCTCTTGCCCAAGAAACTTTCGTTTGGAGACAAATGGGACAAACGATCCGCGATGTCATAAAGACCTGTGACAGTTGTCAGCGAAGCAAATATTCATCTAAGTTAATGAAGGAAGTTCCTTGATCAATATTACCCAGTAAGCCGAGAGAACTTTTCGCTACGGACATTTTCGGTCCAATTCCTCGTTCGACGAAAGGAAACCAGTTTGTTTTGGTGACAGTAGACGTATTTTCTAAATACGTATCTCTATGTCCTATCCAGAAAGCTACATCCAAGTACGTGATCAACAGATTAGAGAAAACAGTTATTCCAAGTATGGGGAAACCTGAAATTTTGTTGAGTGACCATGGATCACAGTTCACCAGTATGGAATTTTCTACTGCGATGGAACGTTTAGGAATTAGGCATGTATTTAATTCTGTGCGGTATCCAGAGGGAAATCCAGCCGAAAGAATTATGCCGGAAATTAGTAAAATGTGTCGCTTATATGTGTCAAGACAACACCACAGATGGATGGAAGTAATACCCATCATTAGTCAATGCTTGAATTCTACCATACATGAAAGCACAGGACAGATTCCGTCCATGCTTCATAATGGATTGAAACCTGATAGACCATGGGACCGAATCGTGAAGGCACCAGTAGATCCTCAACCTACACAAGAAAGAAGAGTCGAGATAGCAGGAGAGAGAATCAGAAGACAGGTGGAGAAGAGAGCCAGGAGACACGCAGGAAGGAGGTTTCACGAGCCATTTCAAGAAAATGACGAGGTGCTGATTAGGAAGCCAGTCACATCGAATCTTCAACTGAAGATCTACCATAAATTTGCGCCACTGTACGCGGGTCCATTCCGAATTGATGAAACGTACCGAAATAACAGCTATAAGATTGTCAGAATGGATACTAATGAAGTTGTGGGGACTTTTAACGCAGCTAGCATTAGAAAGTATCATTATGCTGAATAAGAGGATTGTAGAGCTATCGTGTACATATGTTGTGTATAGAATGCCTGAGAGTGTATTTTTCTTCTCAAGCCTGATAAAAAAGGAGATGTACGGGAGAGATGTACCCCATACCTAGTTGAGGCTATCGGCTACGCCAGCTGACATTAAGCCGTAGTTGAGATTTATGGGAAAAATTGTAAAGATAGCGCTCACATCGAGTAGAGGAGAATATTAGAAAATGACGTAGAAGACCAAGAATCAAGAAGGCACTGCCAGTCAAGTAGATGGAATTATGGGAGGAATATTAAAGTTTTATTAAGATCTTTATGGAACAGTATATTTAATCATCTCAGAAGAGAAGAGATAACAAGCATTATATATGATAATAACTTGAAGAAAGACAGATAATCCCTTACGTTATTGTATAACTAAATTTCATGAATTGTCATAAAATACCGAGTACGAACACAGCTACAGGGTGTTTCAAAAACTTATACACTCTCATAAATAAAATTTAGGTGGTCGAGTTTATTTTGTGACGCACGACCGTAGATGGTGGGGGAGAGCATCACGTGACCGCGCCAGGTAGGAGCTGGTCAATGCAGTTTAGAGAAGTCAGTCGAGTTCAGCCAGCGAGCTGAAGTGGTACACATGCGCAGAGCGTACGGTAAAGTCGAGCGGTGAACAGCACTTGTTACGTAAAGCGAAGGCGACAGTATTACTTAACCAAGCAGAGAGCAGGAAGTAGGTCATTGAGCCAAGGCGAGCAACGCAGGGCAGACGGCGAGAAGACCGGTTACGCGGCAGGCTGTACGGGCCGAGTACGGAGGAGAAAAGCCGGGGTTCAGAACAGCATTGTAATACGAGTTTGAGAACTTTATTTCGAGCTGCATTTTATAACACAGAACAGTATAACAAAGCGGCATGGCGAGGCCGGCTTTAAGCATAGTTCATTCTGGAACAATGCAGTAGATCCGAGCGGGCTAGTTCCGACTTTTATACGCAGGCAACATTAAAGAAGCTGAACCTCATTTCAACATTCAGTTACAACATTGAGTTGGGACTTGTATTCAGTAATAGAATTGTGCAGGCAGATAGTTACAATATACTGCAATTATGAACTTAGATATTCAAATTACATTACGACTATGCATTTCATAACGGAATATGTAGAGCGACCGTGGGGTCCAAACAACATTAACGCTTTTTAAGCAAACGAACTGTTACAATTATATGCACTTATGAACATTGGCACCTGCATTAATAGAATTCTTTTTCATGAATTGTCATAAAATACCGAGTACGAACACAGCTACAGGGTGTTTCAAAAACTTATACACTCTCATAAATAAAATTTATTTTCTACAAGTGAGACTTAACCGCTGCGGAGATTGAACTTTTAACAAGCAAACCGAACATTGTATGGGACAGTGGCGTAACATAGAAGAGGAATATGGGGTACGCTGCTTTTATGAACTTTTACGTAAGATTTTGGACAGTATCAATTATGGATAACATGCAGTTCATCATGTCGGAGTAAACGAAGACAGAGACGCGATGGCACCACGGAGCGATGGATTCGATTCCTGAAGAAGAGGTGGTCTAACAGCTGATTCACTTGGGATATGGAGGCGATCGTTATTGCGTGGGTGAAACGATATTCACGTCGATCTTTCGAGAAATTTATTACACATGAGAATAATCGAAGATCTTTGAAATAACAACAGCCGATATGAGAAGGTACAGTAAGAGTTATGACTTTCTAATATGATATTTTCATGAACACTGGGCATACATGTACACACATCAAAAAAAGTTTTGCATCACCTCGGTTCCCAGATCTCCGGCATATAGACGTTGACTGTGTATATTGTATCCAAGATACAGTCCCTTTGACTGTTCATAGATGTCACTAAAACTGCTCAAAGATGTAAACAACCATGCATGAGCAGGGCCTATTAGACGGAGGGGGTACGACAGCCGATCAGTTCCAGTCATTCCACCAGGACGAAGGTACGCTGCTCATGTTGTCTGTAGTTCTACCATGCCTAGAAGGTCAATACCGCAGTTCGATCGCGTCCGCATTGTTACTTTGTGTCAAGAAGGGCTCTCAACAAGGGAAGTTTCCAGGCGTCTCAGAGTGAACCAAAGCGATGTTGTTCGGACATGGAGGAGGTACAGAGATACAGGAACTGTCGATGACAGGCCTCGCTCAGGCCGCCCAAGGGCTACTACTGTAGTGGATGACCGCTACTTACGGATTGCCGCTCGGAGGAACCCTGACAGCAATGCCACCATGTTGAATAATGCGTTTCGTTCAGCCACAGGACGTCGTGTTTCAACTCAAACTGTGCGCAATAGGCTGCATGATGCGCAACTTCACTCCCGACGTCCATGGCGAGGTCCAGCTTTGCAACCCCGACACCATGCAGCGCGGTACAGATGGGCCCAACAACATGCTGAATGGACCCCACGGAATTGGCATCACGTTCTCTTCACCGATGAGTGTCGCATATGCCTTCAACCAGACAATCGTCGGAGACGTGTTTGGAGGCACCCTGGTCAGGCTGAACGTCTTAGACACACTGTCCAGCGAGTGCAGCAAGGTGGTGGTTCCCTGATGTTTTGGGGTGGCATTATGTGGGGCCGACGTACGCCACTGGTGGTCTTGGAAGGCTCCGAAACGGCTTTACGATACCTGAATGACATCCTCCGACCCATAGTGCAACCATATCGGCAGAATATTGGAGAGGCATTTGTCTTCATGGACGACAATTCTCGACCTCATCGTGCACATCTTGTGAATGCGTTCCTTCAAGATAACGACATCGCTCGACTACAGTGGCCAGCATGTTCGCCAGACATGAACCCTATCGAACATGCCTGGGATATGTTGAAAAGGGCTGTTTATGGACGTCTTGACCCACCAACCACTCTGAGAGATTTACGCCGAATTGTCGTTGAGGAGTGGGACAATTTGGACCAACAGTGTCTTGATGAACTTGTGGATAGTATGCCACGGCGAATACAGGCATGCATCAATGCAAGAGGACGTGCTACTGGGTATTAGAGGTAGTGGTGTGTACTGCAATCTGGACCACAAATGCTGAAAGTCTAGCTGTATGATGGTACAACATGCAATGTGTGGGTCTCATGAGCAATAAAACGAGCTGAAATGTTGTTTGTGTTGATCTCTATTCCCTTTGTATTTAACGGTTCCGGAACTCTTGGAACCGAGGTGATGCAAAACTTTTTTTGATGTGTGTATATATTTTTCTAGTAGGAGTTATACAATTATTTAGACATGGCTTAAACATTATTTGCTCCAAGTTTTGCTAGAATATGGCGTTACCATATGATATGGCAGGCACCATTATACGAAATTCTCACCATTGTTTGGCTTTATTAAGCAGATGTTTGGTCATTTAGACATTTTCCAGTAAGGATAGATTTCCCGGATAGTTATTTTTTGTGGCGAGTATTTCGAACTCGTGATCTGCAATTGGATTATTTAAATCACTTCGTCAGTTCATTGCATACTAGCGAGTGTGTATTATCCATCAGTAGGGATTTTTCCATTGGATTGTTTGGAGATATTAAGATGTTATTCACTCAAGTGAATGAATATCGCTTTTATATGACAACTAGAGACTTGTTGATTCCAATCTGGTACATTCACTCATGAGACGACGAGATGGGGCCTTTCGTATTTATACGATTGCGTGGTGGTACACATCTTTACCCATCGTTCAGGGCATTATCATGTTAGACGACGGGGCAAGGCCTTTCGTATTTATACGATCGTGTGGTGGTTACTCATCTTACTTGCCATTGAGGAACTCATTTTTATCATCCGAGTGTACTTGAGATAGTAAGAGGATCAAACAAGGAACTACTAGTCACATATCAGTCGAATTTTGTTAAATAAATTAAAAATACATGTCAGCAGGGTTACCTTTTGTAATTCTTGTTTGCCAATCCAATATTTTGTTGCTATACTCTTTTGAGAGTATTTTCAATTTAACAGCTGATACAGCTGATGCTTTTGATAATTTTTATGATTGAGTTTGATACCTTTGAGAAGGATTTAAAGTAATTGAATCTTGTAAGATGAATCATTAATGGTCAAATTTATTTTAAGGCAGATCAGTATTGCATATTTCGATGTGAGAGATTATAGCACATTGGTGTTTTTCTGTGAAGTGAATTATGAGAATTTTGAGAGAATTTATGCAATTTGAAAGCAGATATTGAATTTGATTACGATTACTACGGTAATAGTTTTTCTAATTGTTTAAAAAGTTGTCTAGATGTGATCAAATTAATTACAGTTATTGGAGATTGTGTGCGTTGATAATTAGAAGCCAGTTATGTATTTTTGTAGATCATGCAACGTGATTAAGTGAAGTTTGTGATAGGCATTTTGTGGAAGTTGCCGAGTGGAAGTTGCAATATTGCTAATGTATTTTGAAGCAGACATGAGGTTGTCGAACCCAGTCTAGCATAATTTTGAGATTCATGCTGTGCGCTGAATATTTATGGAGTTTGTGGAATAAATGTGGTATTCAAATGTGATATTTGATAAAGTGAAAATATATAATGTAGTTGTGGATAGTGAGATCCAACGTGAATTTGTGAAGGCAATAATATTTTTTTGGCATGATAATTGAATACGAGATATAACTTGGAAGTGATAAAACTGTAAGACAACGTTCTATAACCCATATTAAACAATTTGTTAGGAAATTAAACAAATAAATAATGTTGATAATACAAGATTTTCTGATAATAATAATTAATGAAATAATAATCTGAAAATTAAGCATATTAAGGATCTGACCTAATGAAATAAAAATCAGAATGACTAGAGGAAATAATAAAAATCTAAATAACCAGATGAATACAATTTAAATAAATTGATAAATTAAATTTTGGAATAGATCAATGAATTAAATAAATGGATGACTTAAAGATTGAATAAATAATCTGATTTAAATAAATTAAGAGATGATTAGATAGATGATGAATAACTGAATTAGAAGGTGATAATTAAATAAAGAAGCTGATGATTAATAAATTTAAATGAATTTAAATAAATTTATTTGAGATATGATTTGAAGAATTGCAACTTGTGTTGATGAATTAAACAATTAATTTTGATGATGATGATAATTATAACCAATGAATAGTGGATTTTCTGTGATTCACAAATAAGCAATGATTAATGACAGTGTAAATAGTGTAAATTAGTTATTCGATGTTTAGGAGCATTTTACTAACATGTTCAGCATTTGAATAATGCCATGCAAGCCATAAATTATGTGATATTTAAAATATGTGTTTATAATATGTGTGTTTAGACAGATTAATAATATTTTTACATCCACATTCATGATGTTAATTTAAAGAGAAATTAGGTCTCAGTTATCACGAATGCCAGTGACGCAAAGACATAGTGCTACGGTGATCCTGAGAACCCAAGAGAACTTTATAAATTTTTCCCTATTTTATGTGGATTAAATACACTTTGAGTAGAATGGAGATGGTTCGATTTTCTGGACAATGACAATTTAACGTTGGCATTCGACCATGCTCTTAGGTAGGATGAGTGTTTAATATGTCTGTCTGACTATCAAAGTTGAATAAATTTGTTTTTATCTTAGTTGTGATCTGATGATGATGTGATTTTCCTTTTTCTTTCCTTGTCTTAATTAAGGCTTAACCAGGAAGGATGTGGTTTGCTAGGGATTCAGTTGATGGCGCCCATTGATATTTGTATTTTAAAAAAATTAAATTTAAACCCGCAACGACCCTGGAGATACTTTATCTCGTGTTACCCTCTGCTTTTGAGATATTTCAACTGAATTTCCGACACATTCCTTATTTGACTAAGTGTTCATTTAACTCCGCTCTGTCCTGGAAATCCAGGAATGCGATGTAATAGCAGATGGGTCATCGCATCCCCAGGACGAACGGGTACAGTACAAAGGTAGCAATAGCAAAGGACACCTCAGTGTCATGTTTTATATCGCCGCCATCTTGACGGAAATGTAATGGCGGCCACCCAAATGTTCAAAGCTTAAATCAAATTACGACTAACCTAATCATCCGATCATACCAAATATTGCAACAACATACCTTTATGGGGGGAACATCCTTTGACCAAACTAATAGGTCATCAGTCTAATAGTTTGCGGATGGCAGCCATCTTTGTGTGAAAATCGATTCCCCTATTAATTCGAACACGGTGAAACCGAATGGAACGAAATTTGGTAAAGAGGTAGTACTAGAAAAGGGCAACACAGTGTCATGTTTTATATTGCCGCCATCTTGACGGAAACGTAATGGCGGCCACACAAATGTTCAAAGCTTAAATAAAATTACGACTAACCTAATCATCCGATCTCTACCAAATTTTGCAACAACATATCATTATGAAGGAAGCATCCTTTGACCAAATTAATAGGTCATTAGCCTAATAGTTTGCGGATGGCAGCCATCTTTGTGTCAAAATCGATTCCCCCTATTAATTCGAACACGGTGAAACCGAATGGAACGAAATTTGGTACAGAGGTAGCACTAGCAAAGGGCACCTCAGTGTCATGATTTATATTGCCGCCATCTTGACGGAAACGTAATGGCGGTCACACAAATGTTTAAAGCTTAAATCAAATTACGATTAACCTAATCATCCGATCTCTACCAAATTTTGCAACAACATACCTTTATGGGGGGAGCATCCTTTGACCAAACTAGTAGGTCATCAGAATAATAGTTTGAGGATGGCGGCCATCTTTGTGTGAAAATCGATTCCCCCTATTAATTCGAACACGGTGAAGCCGAATGGAACGAAATTTGGTACAGAGGTAGCACTAGCAAAGGGCACCTCAGTGTCATGTTTTTAATCGCCGCCGTCTTGACGGAAACGTAATGGCGGCCATACAAATGTTCAATGCTTAAATCAAATTACGACTAATATAATCATCCGATCTCTACCAAATTTTGCAACAACATACCTTTATGGAGGGAGCATCCTGTGACGAAACTAATTAGTCATTAGCGTAATAGTTTGCGGATGGCGGCCATCTTTGTGTCAAAATCGATTCCCCCTATTAATTCGAAAACGGTGAAACCGAATGGAGAGAAATTTGGTACAGCAAAGGGCACCTCAGTGTCATGTTTTATATCGCCGCCATCTTGACGGAAACGTAATGGCGGCCACACAAATGTTCAAAGCTTAAATCAAATTACGACTAACATAATAATCCGATCTCTACCAAGTTTTGCAACAACATACCTTTATGGAGGGAGCATCCTTTGACCAAACTAATTGATCATTTGTCTAATAGTTGCGGATGGCGGCCATCTTTGTGTGGAAATTGATGCCCCCTATTAATTCGAACACGGTGAAACCGAATGGAACGAAAATTGGTACAGAGGTAGCACTAGCAAAGGGCACCTCAGTGTCATGTTTTATATCGCCGCCATCTTGACGGAAACGTAATCGCGGCCACCCAAATGTTAAAAGCTTAAATCTAATTACGACCAACCTAATAATCTAGTCTCTACCAAATTTTGCAAGAACATGCCCTTTTGTGGGAAGCATATTCTGACCAAACTGCAAGATCATCAGCCCAATAGTTTGCAGATGGTGGCCAAGTATGTGTGCAAATCGATTCCGCCTATCAATTCAAACACGGTGAAACCGAATTAAACGAAATTTGGTACAGAGGTAGCACTAGCATAGGGCACCTCAGTGTCATGTTTTATATTGCCGCCATCTTGACGGAATGACGTCCACCCAAATGTTAAAAGCTTAAATCAAATTACGACCATCCTAATCATTTGATCTCTACCAGATTTTGCAACAACATGCCTTTTTGTGGAAAGCATCTTATGACTGACTACAAGGTCATCAGACCAATAGTTTGCAAATAGCGGCCATGTATATGTGCAAATCCATTCCCCATATCAATTCAAACACGGTGAAACCGAATTGAATGAAAGTTTTTACAGAGGTAGCACTAGCAAAGGGCACCTCATATTCATGTATAATATTGTTACGTGCCACCCCCTAGTGGCAATTTTGTTAACTGGATTTCGGTGGGGGTACAAAGCACAACACCAATTACTGCTTAAAGAAATAATTAACTTTATTGTGGCCAGAAAATTACACTAATCAGCAAATACAAGCAATTAGGAGCCTTCTCCAGTTTCCTCAAGTCTCTTCCTTATGCGCTCTTGGCCCCTTTCACTTGCAACAGACCACAGAATTAATCCGTCCTAATGAGTCCGGTGGCCTTGGCAGAAGCTACCAGCCCCTCTTCCTCAGGAACAACAAATACAGTTACTTACGAGCACTTGATGTACGCTGTTCACAAGCTGGGAGAAACAATGTCACAGGATTTCGTAACTCGCACAGCACTTCGTCACCACACTTCTGTCGCACAAGATAATCGCTCGCACTAGCTCGTAAAACACAACAACAACAACAACTGCTTCACGGGTCACTCTTATATAGCCGGCCGGTGACTCAATAAATGCTTCTAGATCCATCCAGAGTCCACGGCTTCTCGAGGTTTCCAGCGCTGGTCCAGTCACGAATGTTCTGGACTATCCCTTTGTCCTAGTAGCCCTGTTGCATAAGGCGCGCGCAATACAGGAGGCAGGGCACAGCCCAGCCCTGGGGCAGTTGTAACTCACGCGGCGAGTGATGACACAAACTCACAGCCGTAACACCACCCCCTTCCAGAAAGGCTGATCGTCCCGATCAATCATTGGTCCGTCTGTGTCCCTCCGTAGGCCGCCAGGCGATCTCGATGCACGATCTTCATCTTCGCCCTCGGGCTCCGCTGGATCCTGTAGACGACATCGTTGATTCGTTTCACGACTCGGTACGGGCCCTCCCAGGACTTCTGCAGTTTGGGTGACAGGCCTTTCTTCCGTAATGGGTTGAAGAGCCAGACCAGGTCGTTCTCGTGGAATCCTCCGGCATCCGTCTGCTGGTCGTATCGGGTCTTCATTCGGTCGGTCTCGATCCGCAGTTTCCTCCTCGCGAACGCGTGCACGTCCTCCAGTTGGTCGACCAGTTCTTGACAAAACTGGCTTACCGGGATCGGATCATTCCCAGGTCGGCCGAAGGCAAGATCGACAGGTAGACGGAGCTCCCTCCCAAACATGGCCCGGGCTGGTGTGCACCCGGTGGCTTCATGCACGGCGGCGCGGTAGGCCAGGAGAAATAGTGGAAGATGCTTGTCCCAATCCCTCTGGTGCTCGCTGACGACTATTCGGAGATGGTTCTCGACGGTGCGATTGAATCGCTCTACCATCCCGTCGGACTGAGGGTGTAGCGGCGTTGTCCTTGTCTTCCGGATCCCCAGCAGCTGGCATAGGTTCTGGAACACCTGCGACTCGAAGTTCCTCTCTTGGTCGGAGTGCAGCTCCAGGGGTACTCCGTACCGGCTGACGAATTCCTTCACCAGGGTCTCTGCGATCGTCGCGGCTTCTTGGTTAGGGAGCGCATACGCCTCCGGCCATTTGGTAAAGTAGTCGCTGACGACTAATATGTAGCGGTTCCCTGCCTCGCTTAACGGGAATGGCCCAGCAACATCGATGGCCACTCTCTCCATGGGGCTGCCCACGTTGTAGGTCTTCAGTGGACCCCGTCGTCTTCGTCCTGGGCCCTTGCTGGCTGTGCAATCGTGGCACCTCGCGCAGTGATTCTCCACTGTTCGGCATCCGATCCAGTAGAACTGCTCTCTCAGCTTCTCCAGGGTCTTCTTTATCCCTAGGTGTCCACCAGATGATCCTCCATGAACTTCCTTCAGGACTTCCTCCGTCATAGCCTTTGGAACGGCAACTTGTTCCCGAGATGTCTTCCCGTCGGTGCTCTGCCAGGTACGGCAGATGAGGCCATCCCTTACAATCAGCGAGTCCCACTGTGCCCAGTAGGACTTAAACTTTGGGCTGCAGTCACTCACAATGTTCCACCCGGGTCTGGGGACACAGGCCCTCTTCCATTCGGCTATCAGTCCCAGGTCATCATCTTCCGCTTGCGCCCGCGTGAAAGATTCGCGGCTCCAGCTCCCTTGAAGTTCCACGGTAGTCCTTCGGCACTGTATCCCGGTGTTCTCCTCCCTTCGGGCACAGAAGGTGCAGTCTTCGGGGCACGGTCTTCGTGACAGGGCGTCGGCGTTAGAATGCAGTTGGCCTTTCCTGTGCTGAATCTCAAAGTTATACTGTTGAAGCCTCTCTAACCACCGCGCGAGTTGACCCTCGGGCTGCTTGAAGTTCAGGAGCCTCCGCAGGGATGCATGGTCGGTCCTGATGAGACATTCTTGCCCGTACAGGTACTTTGGAAGTGTTCAATGGTCTTCACGATGGCGAGCAGCTCCTTCCTGGTGACGCAGTAGTTCCTTTCTGGCTTTGACAAGGCCTTGCTGAAGTAGGCCACTACTCTCTCCTCGCCGTCCACTACCTGCGACAGGATTCCCCCTATGCCAAAGTCGCTGGCATCGGTATCGACGATGAACCTTTTTCCAGGTCTGGGGAAGGCCAGAATAGGCGCGGTGCACAGAGCCTGCTTGAGTTGTTCGAAGGCACTGTGGCATTCTGCTGTCCACGTGAAGAGTTGGTCCTTCTCAGTCAGGCGATGTAAAGGTTTGGCGATGTCGGCGAATCCCCTCACGAAGTGACGGTAATAAGTGCAGAGTCCCAGGAAGCTTCGTAGTTGGGACTTGTCCTTCGGAACTGGCCACCCCCTCACAGCTGCGGTCTTCTCTGGGTCGGTACGCACCCCTTCCTCGGAGACGATATGCCCAAGGTACTGGACCCGCTTCTGGAAGAGCTGACACTTCTTGGGGCTCAACTTCAGCTGGGCAGCCCGTAGCTTCAACAAGATCTCCTTCAGGTTGCTGTAGTGCTCCTCGAAGCTTCACCCCAGAACGATGACGTCGTCTAGGTAGACCAGGCAGGTCTTCCAGTGTAGTCCCCTCAGAATGGACTCCATTAGCCTTTCGAAGGTCGCAGGGGCGTTGCACAGACCGAATTGCATGACGGTGAACTGCCAGAGCCCGCTGCCCACAGAGAACGCCGTTTTCTCGCGGTCCTTAGGGTGGACCTCCACCTGCCAGTAGCCACTCTTCAAATCCAAGGTGGAGAACCATCTTGACCCTGATATGGTGTCCAGCGTGTCGTCGATCCGGGGTAGAGGGTAGCTGTCCTTCTTCGTGACGTCGTTCACCCGCCTGTAGTCCACGCAGAACCTGGTGGAACCGTCCTTCTTCTTCTTCTTCTTCTTCACAAGCACGACCGGAGAACTCCAAGGACTATGTGATGGCTCGATCACCCCTTGCTCCTTCATCTTTTCTACCATCCGGTCGACTTCGGCTTGCTTGGCGAGCGGGACACGTCGGAATGGGGCCCTAATCGGTGCGCTGTCCCCAACGTCGATTCTGTGCTGGACCAAGCTTGTCCTGCCGAAGTCTTTGCTCCCCACGGAGAAGACATCCTGGAATTCGCGTAGCAGGTCCTGAAGTTGGCGTGATTGTTCCTCGTCTAAATGGTCCTGGGATCCTTGGTACAGCTTCTGTAGTTCTTCTGGCAGTGTGCGTCTTCTTCGGTTGTCCGTCTGCAGGTGTCCGTCCGTCGTGTCGGTGATGCGGGCAATCCAGGTAACGGGCTCGCAGACTCCTAGGTTGGTGTCCCGGTGAACCGTAATGTCGTAGTCGTTCAGGTTGGACAGGCGGACGTACGGCCGAGACGTCGTGTTGATGAGGGTCTTGGCAACTAGCAACCCTTTTGTCTGGATGTCCTCATATTTTGGCTCGATGACAGCCGCCACTCCCTCAGCAGTTCCGTCGACAATTACGGCAGCGCTGACTTCCGTCCTGGCGGGAACGATGACGTCCTCTCTCAGCCTTACTCGTCGTGCGGTGATGGACTCGTGCGCAGGTTGCAAAGCAAGTTCCTCACCTCCGAAGTGCAGAGTGTTGGTACTCAGGTCCAAGATGATGTTGTTCTGGTCCAGGAAGTCCAGTCCGATGATCACTTCGTTTGATACGTCAGCCACAAGCACTGGATGCTTTATCACCCGTCGACCAATGACGAACTCCAGTGATGCTTCGCCATGTACCGGTGCGGTCTCTCCGGTCGCGGTTATTAGCTGGAGGTTCCTTTGTGTGGGTTGCACTCTCCACTTCGGGATCACAGTGGGATTGACGATGGTCCTCGATGCTCCCGTGTCGATCAGCATGGGCCAGCTTACTCCGTTGATGACTCCGTCGACCATCAGGCTGCTATTGTCCCTCCGTAACTTCGTCACACGCACTTGGACTGCCGGGGCTTGACGACTGTCACAAGCCAACCTTTGCCCCCCAAGGCTGGCTAATGCTCGTTTCCCTGGGCCGCGCGGTTTTCAGACGACTGATTTCCCGTCGTATACCCTCGGCGGCGGCGATCACCGCAGTCCTTGCTCAGGTGGCCTTTCTTACCGCAGGCCCAGCTGGTCGGTAGTCCTCTTCCAGCCCGCCTCTCCGGTTGTCTTCCGGCTGTGTCGTTGCTGGTGGTGCCGCGACTATCGAAGAAACGGCTTAGCGCCTCCATCAATTCGTCGGCCAGGGGCTTGGTCTCGTTGGTTTTTGCTGGTTCGTCGACGTCCACTTGACGCACCCGCGCGTGCATTCTGGATGCCTGTTTTGCCGTCTCGAATTCAAGTGCGTGGCTCAGCGCATCTGCCAGGGTCTTATTGCGCGCGAGTCGCAGCGCCTGTTGAGTGTCCGAGTCCGGTAGCCCGTCGGTGAAAGTCTGCGTTGCTATCTGCTCCAGAAAGTCGGCCGGCGCTGTTGGGTAGGCGAGCCTTACGAGGCGTGCGATGTCCATCTCGAACTCCTGCAGGGTTTCCGCGTTCTTCTGTACCCGGGTCCGGAGCTGCATCTGGTAGGCCTGCTGAAGATGGCTATCTCCATATCGGGACTCCATATGGGCGATCAGTGCAGCGTAGTCCTGGGATCCAGTCGGGATGGCCTGAAGGACGTTAAGGGCGTCGCCTCTCAGCGCTACAATAAGAGCTGTAGCCTTTTCTGTGTTGTTCCAGTTATTTATGGAACAGGCTGCCTCGAACTGACGTAAGTAGGTGCTCCACGGGACCTTTCCGTCGATGGTTGGGGGCGTCACTCTGCTATGTCCCGTTCCTGATATTCCCGGTGTAACGGTGGGCGGGCGTTGGCGCAGCTCGGCAACTTCCTCTCGTAGAGCGTTGAATTCCTCTTTCACCCCCGTCAGTGGGCGTTGGCGCAGCTCGGCAACTTCCTTTTGTAAGGCGTTGAATTTCTCCTCCACCCCCATCAGCGGGCGTTGGCACAGCTCGGCAACTTCCACTTGTAAGGCGTTGAATTTCTCCTCCACCCCCATCAGCGGGCGTTGGCGCAGCTCGGCAACTTCCACTTGTAAGGCGTCGAACTTCTTTTCCACTGCCGTGACTTCCTCACGCAGACCCAGTTCTAATTTCTTCAGGTCCTGTGTCAACTTATTCTGACCGTCTTCCATCTTCTTCTGGCCGTCCTCTATCCTCTTCAGGTCCTCCGCTAGCTTCTTCTGGCCGTCTTCTAGTTTGGCAGTTAGGTCCTCGGCTAATTTCTTCTGGCCGTCCTCCATCTTCTTCTGGCCGTCCTCCATCTTCTTCAGGTCCTCCGCTAACTTATTTTGGCTGTCCTTCAGGTCCTCTGCTAACTTCTTCTGGCCATCCTCCATCTTCTTCTGGCCGTCTTCCATTTTGGCAGTTAGGTCCTTGGTTAAATTCTTCTGGCCGTCGTCTATGCCATTTAACTTTTCTAGCAATGCTGCCAATTGCGCCTCCATTTTAGTTGTTTGCCTTGTAAAGGGCATGCACTCACAGGAAAATTAGAGAAAATGACCTGCTCGGGTTTTGAAACCAGGACCGTCAGGTGTTGTGCTTGAGTTCGTAATCCCGCTTCTGACACCAGTTGTTACGTGCCCCCCCCCTAGTGGCACTTTTGTTGACTGGATTACGGTGGGGGTACAAAGCACAACACCAATTACTGCTTAAAGAAATAATTAACTTTATTGTGGCCAGAAAATTACACTAATCAGCAAATACAAGCAATTAGGAGCCTTCTCCAGTTTCCTCAAGTCTCTTCCTTATGCGCTCTTGGCCCCTTTCACTTGCAACAGACCACAGAAGTTAATCCGTCCTAATGAGTCCGGTGGCCTTGACAGAAGCTACCAGCCCCTCTTCCTCAGGTACAACAAATACAGTTACTTACGAGCACTTGATGTACGCTGTTCACAAGCTGGGAGAAACAATGTCACAGGATTTCGTAACTCGCACAGCACTTCGTCACCACACTTCTGTCGCACAAGATAATCGCTCGCACTAGCTCGTAAAACACAACAACAACAACTGCTTCAGTAGGATATATAGGCCGAAGCTGGCACAGGGGCTAATGGGCAAGATGGCCGCCGCGCGCACTCAGCCCCATGTTATTCTTATGGAGGGGTCAGTCAGAGCTGGCACAGGGGCTAATGGGCAACATGGCCGCCACGCCCTGAGACCGTGCATGACGTCACAGAGAGAGGTCGGCCATGTAGTTGCTAAATGGAATATTTATTATTATTATTATTATATTATTATTAGGTAATTACTGATTGATTGTATACAATCAAGACAAGCCTTATATTGTCCACTTCTTGGTGTAGTGGCAAGCATTCTTGGCAGTCATTCCTGAGGTTCCAATCCCGGCTCTGCCAAGAAATTTAATTTCTGGTCTCAGGAGTGGAACGGGGTACACTCAGCCTTGTGAGGCAAAACTGACAGGAGCTGGCTTTTGATTCATACCTCAACCATTCTGCCTAACCCAACTTCACCTAACCTAACCTAACCTAACTTCAAAGTCAGAGCAAATATGAGAGCACACATAATAAACTAAGTTATAACCTAACCTAACCTAACCTAACCTAACTTCACCTAACCTAACCTAACATAACCAAACTTTAAAGTGAGAGCAAAAATGTAAGAGCAAATAAGAAAGCACAAATAATAAACTTAGTTATAACCTAACCTAACCTAACCTAACATAACCAAACTTCAAAGTGAGAGCAAAAATGTAAGAGCAAATGTGAGAGCACAAATAATAAACTTAGTTATAACCTAACCTAACCTAACCCACAGAAACCTCATTTAAAGATTTTAGATTTTATATTTTAACATTTTAGATTTTTAATTTTTTCCATTTTACATTTTTAGATTTTACATTTTACATTTTTGATTTTTTGTATTTTAAATGTTAGTTTTTTTTAGATTTTACATTTTAAATTCAAGAATTTTTGATTTAGATTTTACTTTTTACATTTTCCGAAAAGAGTAAACTACAAGGTCACATACCTAACCTCACCAAACCTAACTTAAGCTAATTCAAAGGCTAATGCACATACACAAAGTATATAAGGGTACAAGCAACTATCCTTATGCTAGTTTTATAGGTTACTGTACAATATGATAACTACCCCCAACCGTTTTTTTTTTCATTTTGTTGTTTACACATATGACAATTTTCCAATTTCCCATTTTCAGTTATTTTAATGTTGGTTTTAAGTTTTTCAATTTCATAACATGGAAACATGGATTTTGCATTATGTTGTTTACACATTTATCAATTTCGCAATTTCCCATTTACAGTTCTTAAAATGTCAGTTTAAAGTTTTTCAATTTCATGATATAGAAACATGGATTTTCCAATTTGTTGTTTACACATTTGTCAATTTACCAAATTCCCATTTACAGTTTTTAAAATTTCAGTTTAATGTTTTTTTTTATTTTGTCAATATGGAAACATGGATTTCCAATTTGTGTTTTACATGTTCATTTTGCATTAGGAGCGGAGAGAGGTGGGTAGTAATTAAAAATGTACAAGCAGTTTCCATACGGTACAATATTCTTTTATTTTAAATACATGTACACTATTTACACATAATACATTTTATATATATTCCTTTTTGTTATAAATTGTACACTTGTTTTTATTTTGTTTTCTATTTTATTTATTTTTGATTATGAATGCCATTTTTTATTTTGGTTTTTTATTTTTGTAGTGCTATTGTTTTATTTCCTAAATTGTTTTGTTTTATGTATTTGCTAGTTGCAGGCAGAAGATTTTGATATTCATAACTTAACTCTTTAAGCATAGTCAATGATTGAGTAATGACCATAGGCATGTGTACCTATACCATCAGCATCAATCACTCTTTTATCATCACCAGGACACAAAGCAATTTTGTTTAGTCTTATAGATGATATGTCATGTTGTTTAGAAGCGATAATGTTCATTGTTATTCTTTTTACATTGTTGTTCATGACACAATCCTTATAATCTTGAAAGCTTATACAATTTTTGACAACACCTTTGCTAATACCTTTAATTTTTTTGATTTCTTTACCATTTATGTCTAAAGCGTACATTTTAGCTCTAAGTCCAACAAATGCTTTTATAATTTGTCCACAAGCCTCGTCTTTAAATTTCCCCAACGTTTTCTTATTTGATGTAGAGTAACATATGTGATTAGTAGGATAATCTGATGTGTCCAGGTGTTCTAGGAAATCCAACTTGTCTTGATATACATTTGGGGTGTTAACCAAATAAATGAATGAGTCGGTATCCATATACATGAGTTTAAGATTGTTCATTCCATAATAGGGTAGCAGGACATCATAGTGGTGGGAATACATTAGAGTTTTTGAAATATCCAGTATACACATTCCAATATATATAGGCTTATTGAATACAATGTTACGTTTAGCCATGTGGAAAGCAGCTAGGTTGGGACCATAAATTGTTCTGTCGATGAATGTTGGTTTAGCTATTAGCTTTTCTGCCTTTTTGCTGTCAGTCACAAGACGTATGTCTATTCTTTTACGGATATTTTCCATTGTTTTCCCAAAAATGGCATTGTTGAATAATTTATACAGATTTTTCTCAAAATCATTTCTGGCTTGTTTTCGAAGGTTGTTATTAAAATCAACGTATGCCTTTAACCAAGGTCTTTGTTTAAACTTTAACACACGATGAATTTTTATCAATTTTATTCCATGATCTAAAGCCTGTTTTAATGCCATGTAGTGAACAACATATCGCCTTCGATTTCCAAGATGAGGAATTAGTTTTTTCAGAGACGAATCCTTAGGTTGTGTACACTCTGGTAGGAAAGGTAAATCGTTGTGTAGATCATGAAGGTCAGATGGGTAATCAACATCAACGTCTAGAATGTATCCCACAGGATCGTCGTTCTTCAGTTTTTCTAGATCAACAGTATCTGGAGAAACCCACTGAAATCCACCATAAGGAAGGGAGTGGCACATAGCCCACCCGTATTGGTTGTTGGCATCATCATAGGTAATAAACTGCGATGGTTTCTCAGAATCATAGGTTTCCATGTATTTATTGTTAGCTTCAGCATACCGATGAGACACCTGGCAGATGCCTCCACGTATTCCAGACTCGATTAAAAGAATCTGATCGTAATCCTGTAGCAATTCCAGTTCAATGCCTGTGTAAAGGAGCATTGCCTCGAAACTTAAACCAGGCGAAGTAAAGAAGTGTGCAGCATCCACTCGGTGTGTTTCTAGTGTTTTGTTTCTAAACGTTTCAAAGCTGTCTGCAAGAAGGAGTACATCTGATGTTAGGTAGAGGTCACTATATTCCCCTAGAGTTTTAATGTTGAACTGTTTCCAGACATTTTTGGCATGTTCATAGTCTTCTTGACTAACATCTTCTTGACTTAATTTGTTAAAGAATGCCTCTTTTGGAGGTAAACACGTTTCACTTAACTTTTCCCATGAGTCAATGTAGTCATAACAAAATACCCCTTTACGAGTCATGAGCATTGCATTTTCTTTTCCAAAGTACTTGTCTGTTTCAGGGTATAATGTTAAGTTGGAAACTATGTTTTCCAAACTACTCGGCATTAACCGAAACGTGTCCACAAATCTAAGCTTAACATTTCCTACATATTTGGTGAAGGAAATGTATTTTTCCTTGGAGTTAGCGATAACATCCACTCTCTCAGTAGTACATCCTAATTGCTTTACAATGAAATTTGCGTCGTAGCCACTCATATTATGTAGAAATACAGGAACGGGGTTACGTGTTTTACACCTCAAATTACAGTTATTGTGAGCACTTCCACGGTATTCCCCTGTAATATGGCAATGGTCTCGAACTTTCCAATCCTCTTTGGTATACGGTTTTTGACACAAATAACAGGTTTCAGAACATTGGAACTCTGCTTCTTGATCCTCAGTTAAAGCCTTTGGAACATTTAAGCTGTAAAGGCGATCAATTTCATTAGCTATTGAAATCAAACAGACCATAAACTTTTCTGCAGCGTCAGGTCCACGATAAATAAGAGGTTGGCTTGGAAGGTTTGTCTTTATGTGTTCCACAGCAGGTGAGGGTTTAACGTATATACCAAAGCTCATAGGAACATGACTCTGGTATGGCACTGTATAACTTGCTTCAGGATTGGGTAGACATGTTTGATAGGGTAACAGTATACTTTCAAAATCAGCATAGATAACGTAAGGTATTCTCAGCATTTTTTCCACGTTAAAAAATTTGACAATGGGGTTTTTAATAGGCATTTCAACCCTAGCAATGTCATGCTGGACGCACAAAGCTCTATGTTCTTTCAATTTTTCTATTCCTTGTTGACCATATCGATTATCGAAGTGAGTAAAACACCGTTTACACGTATATATCTTATGTCCATGGTGAGTAATCTGATGTCCTACTAGTTTATCAAAATCTTTGATAAAGACGTAGTGGTTCTGGCCGGATGATGAACTTAGCAGAAGGAGGTCACGATGGTCTTGCATCTCTTGATCCACAACCTTTAGAGGGAACAGTTTATTGTTTTGTTCCAATCCAAATACATTAATGGATATATCGTTGGCTTTTTCAAATTTGGGAATGTCAACTAGCGATGTAGGAAACGATATTACAGAAAAATCATACTTGTTGTCCAGGTCCTTGTATTTACTAATGCGATGAGCATTCTTTTTAACCAGTTTTGCTAAAATGGCATACATAAAACACTTTTCATCATTCAAATTTTCAGGATTAATGCAGGCTTTTCTTGCTTGTATAGCTGCTGGTAATGGAATATATGTGCTTCCACGCAAGGGATTGTACTTATTTATTTTCAATCGTACTCCTTCCACTGCTAACAAAGCCCAATTACTGCCTTTTAGCTCAGATTCTTCCATTTCCGTAGTTAACTTTGTAAATTGTGTTTCCAAGAAACTACTTAAGTCCGTTTCCAAAAATAGGGCCTGATTTCGTGTTTTAAATGCACGATCTGTAATTTCATTGGTAGATGTATGAATGAATCTACATTCAGCCACAAGATTAACTTTTATCGACTTGTGCATTGCTAGTTCTTTCTGCATAGCTTGTATTATTTGCTGTTTGGACTCTTTAAGGTATGAATTTAAATCCTTGCACGTATCGCAACGAATGAAATAGGATTTAAGTCGACCTTCAAAAGATGTCTCATATTCAATAAGTCCATTTTTGTCAGGGACCAATGACAGTAGGTAATGTTTTGTAGGCTCTGCCTTTTGTCTTTTAGCTGCCGACACAACATTACAACATTCTTCATGACGACGTCCATTGTAGGCATTGTTGAATGTACTACCACAGGTCTTGCACTCATGAAATTCACCACACGATACTTCATGTCGCTTCCTATGATAGTCTCGAAGAAAAGTCTTTCCACACTCTTTACACATATAGCTAGGAATGGCTTCTTCCATTATGAATGTTGATTTCTGCAAACAGCTGCTTACTGCGTATCACAGGGCTAGAGGTTGGTCAGTGAGACGGTCTTTCACGATGTGAACACCGTGAGAGGTAGTAGTCAACTAGTGATATTCTTGTGAAGGGTCCACTAATATACCCCTAGTCTAGACCAACAGCTCTTTACAGCGTATGACAAGGCTGTATACTGGACAGTGAGACGGTCTTTCACGATGTGAACACTGTAACAAGTAGTAGTCAACTGATTATATACTTGCTAAGGGTTCTCTAATATACAATAGTCAAGACCAACAGCTACTTACTGAGTAGTACAAGGCTGTACAATAGTTGTTTTGACAGTCTTTCACGATGTGGTCACTGTGGATGGTAGTAGTCAACTGATGATATTCTTGATAAGGGTCCTCTAATGTACCCCTGGTTAAGGGTAACAGCTGTTCACTGCTTATGACAAGGCTAAAGACTGGTTGCTTCAACGGTCTTTCACAATGTAAACACTGTGACAGGTAGTAGTCAACTGAAAATATTCTTATGGCCTACTCAAGGTTATCAGGTACTTACTGCATATCAAAAGGCTGTACACTCATGTGTGTTAGGCACTCTTTCTTGCTAAGGACCCCAATATTCCCTACACAAGGCTATACATGTTAGTTCTAAACACTTAGTGGTTAATTGTATATTCAATTTTTGTACAAAGCATATACGAGCACGTTTTTATGAGGTAAAACTTTACCAAATAGTCAAATGCGACACGCAAAGTATGTTGCCGCTATCTAGCAGTGACTATGAGAACTACTTGACCGACCAGCATGCTACCTAGCGCTCTATTTCAATACTCGCTCACTGAACGAACAGCATGCTATCTAGCGGTCGATATCAATACTCACTCAATTACCAGCCTGCTACCTATCGGTCAATATAACAACTCACTCAACTACCAGCATGCTACATGGCTTTTTTGGTCAGTTTTTTGTTGGCTTTTTTTTTGGTCAGTTTCTGTTGGCTTATGTTGGCTTTTATTGGCTTTTGTTGGCTTTTGTTGGCTTTTTGTTGGCTTTTGTTGGCTTTTGTATTAGCTCTTTTATATTTGCTCTTGCTTGTGGGGGCTTATTTGGTCTTGGAAAGTATGTCAGTCCTTTTTTTATGGCTGTAAAATGCTTACAGCCATGTTTGTAAGCAGCAACAACAACAACAACAACAACACAAAATTCCAAAAAAAAATCGAAAGTACTCTAAGTTTTATCAATGACTCTCAACTCTTACACTTACCTCTATCCCATGCCTAGTCAAAAATAGTGTATTTTTCAAATTTTTCAAAAAATATTTGGAAAGTAGGCTATATCATTAAACTAAAAATCCTGAAAAGACATATGTTAACTCCAACACCTACCTCTATACCATTCTTAGTCCAAAGATAGTGTATTTTTCAAATTTTCCAAAAACATATTTCCAAAAAGGGTTATATTTCCGAAATTAAAAAGTTAACAAAAATGCTTGTTTGACATAAATGAATGGCCTTTGCCTCCTCTACCACTGTACCAAGTCCCAGGTCTCCAGGACAAAAAAAATTAAAATTTTTAAAAAGGGTTTTATTTCCAAAATTAGGAATTTTACAAACACATTTGTCTGACGTAAATCAATGGCCATTACCCCCTCTACCCCCCACACTAAGTCACATGTCTCTAGGACAACAAAAATAAAATTTTGAAAATGGGCTTATATTTCCAAAATTAGGAATTTTACAAAAACGTTTGTCTGACGTAAATCAGTGGTCATTACCCCCTCTATCCCCATACCAAGTCTCAGGTCTCTAGGTCAACAAAAATAAAATTTTGAAAAATGGGCTATATTTCCAAAATTAGGAATTCAAAAAAAAGTTTGTCTAACGTAAATCAATTGTCTTTACCCCCTCTATTCCCATACCAAGTCTCAGGTCTCTAGGTCAACAAAAATAAAATTTTGAAAAAATGGTCACTATTTTGGAAACTAGGAATTCTACGAAAAAGTTTGTTTAACATAAATGAAAGGTCTCTACCCCCTCTACCTGTAAACCAAGTCCCAGGTCTGTAGAACAAAAATGAAAAACGTTCAACTGGGAAAGTAGGCGATTTTTCATAAAACTAAACATTCTAAAAAGTGTTCTATGGGCTTAAAAGAATGGCCTCAATGTCTTTTATTTTTTATAATAAAACTTTTTTATTTTTTACATTTTTTTGAAAAAAGTTCAATTTTGAAATTTTTATATTTTGGAAACTAAAGAGTTAACAAAAAATTTTGTTTGACATAAATGACTGGCCCTGACCCCATCTACCTCCAAAATAAATTTCAAGTCGCTAGGACAAAAAATAACAGTAGTGGAGTAGTGGTGCTTCTAACTCCCCCCACCACCTCTCTCTCTGACGTCACATTTCGGGGCGGGGCCAGAAGCACCACTACTCCACTACTGTTATTTTTTGTCCTAGCGACTTGAAATTTATTTTAGAGGTAGATGGGGTCAGGGCCAGTCATTTATGTCAAACAAAATTTTTTGTTAACTCTTTAGTTTCCAAAATATAAATATTTCAAAATTGAACTTTTTTCAAAAAAATGTAAAAAATAAAAAAGTTTTATTATAAAAAATAAAAGACATTGAGGCCATTCTTTTAAGCCCATAGAACACTTTTTAGAATGTTTAGTTTTATGAAAAATCGCCTACTTTCCCAGTTGAACGTTTTTCATTTTTGTTCTACAGACCTGGGACTTGGTTTACAGGTAGAGGGGGTAGAGACCTTTCATTTATGTTAAACAAACTTTTTCGTAGAATTCCTAGTTTCAAAATAGTGACCATTTTTTCAAAATTTTATTTTTGTTGACCTAGAGACCTGAGACTTGGTATGGGAATAGAGGGGGTAAAGACAATTGATTTACGTTAGACAAACTTTTTTGTAGAATTCCTAATTTTGGAAATATAGCCCATTTTTCAAAATTTTATTTTTGTTGACCTAGAGACCTGAGACTTGGTATGGGGATAGAGGGGGTAATGACCACTGATTTACGTCAGACAAACGTTTTTGTAAAATTCCTAATTTTGGAAATATAAGCCCATTTTCAAAATTTTATTTTTGTTGTCCTAGAGACATGTGACTTAGTGTGGGGGGTAGAGGGGGTAATGGCCATTGATTTACGTCAGACAAATGTGTTTGTAAAATTCCTAATTTTGGAAATAAAACCCTTTTTAAAAATTTTATTTTTTTTTGTCCTGGAGACCTGGGACTTGGTACAGTGGTAGAGGAGGCAAAGGCCATTCATTTATGTCAAACAAGCATTTTTGTTAACTTTTTAATTTCGGAAATATAACCCTTTTTGGAAATATGTTTTTGGAAAATTTGAAAAATACACTATTTTTGGACTAAGAATGGTATAGAGGTAGGTGTTGGAGTTAACATATGTCTTTTCAGGATTTTTAGTTTAATGATATAGCCTACTTTCCAAATATTTTTTGAAAAATTTGAAAAATACACTATTTTTGACTAGGCATGGGATAGAGGTAAGTGTAAGAGTTGAGAGTCATTGATAAAACTTAGAGTACTTTCGATTTTTTTTGGAATTTTGTGTTGTTGTTGTTGTTGTTGTTGCTGCTTACAAACATGGCTGTAAGCATTTTACAGCCATAAAAAAAGGACTGACATACTTTCCAAGACCAAATAAGCCCCCACAAGCAAGAGCAAATATAAAAGAGCTAATACAAAAGCCAACAAAAGCCAACAAAAAGCCAACAAAAGCCAACAAAAGCCAATAAAAGCCAACATAAGCCAACAGAAACTGACCAAAAAAAAAGCCAACAAAAAACTGACCAAAAAAGCCATGTAGCATGCTGGTAGTTGAGTGAGTTGTTATATTGACCGATAGGTAGCAGGCTGGTAATTGAGTGAGTATTGATATCGACCGCTAGATAGCATGCTGTTCGTTCAGTGAGCGAGTATTGAAATAGAGCGCTAGGTAGCATGCTGGTCGGTCAAGTAGTTCTCATAGTCACTGCTAGATAGCGGCAACATACTTTGCGTGTCGCATTTGACTATTTGGTAAAGTTTTACCTCATAAAAACGTGCTCGTATATGCTTTGTACAAAAATTGAATATACAATTAACCACTAAGTGTTTAGAACTAACATGTATAGCCTTGTGTAGGGAATATTGGGGTCCTTAGCAAGAAAGAGTGCCTAACACACATGAGTGTACAGCCTTTTGATATGCAGTAAGTACCTGATAACCTTGAGTAGGCCATAAGAATATTTTCAGTTGACTACTACCTGTCACAGTGTTTACATTGTGAAAGACCGTTGAAGCAACCAGTCTTTAGCCTTGTCATAAGCAGTGAACAGCTGTTACCCTTAACCAGGGGTACATTAGAGGACCCTTATCAAGAATATCATCAGTTGACTACTACCATCCACAGTGACCACATCGTGAAAGACTGTCAAAACAACTATTGTACAGCCTTGTACTACTCAGTAAGTAGCTGTTGGTCTTGACTATTGTATATTAGAGAACCCTTAGCAAGTATATAATCAGTTGACTACTACTTGTTACAGTGTTCACATCGTGAAAGACCGTCTCACTGTCCAGTATACAGCCTTGTCATACGCTGTAAAGAGCTGTTGGTCTAGACTAGGGGTATATTAGTGGACCCTTCACAAGAATATCACTAGTTGACTACTACCTCTCACGGTGTTCACATCGTGAAAGACCGTCTCACTGACCAACCTCTAGCCCTGTGATACGCAGTAAGCAGCTGTTTGCAGAAATCAACATTCATAATGGAAGAAGCCATTCCTAGCTATATGTGTAAAGAGTGTGGAAAGACTTTTCTTCGAGACTATCATAGGAAGCGACATGAAGTATCGTGTGGTGAATTTCATGAGTGCAAGACCTGTGGTAGTACATTCAACAATGCCTACAATGGACGTCGTCATGAAGAATGTTGTAATGTTGTGTCGGCAGCTAAAAGACAAAAGGCAGAGCCTACAAAACATTACCTACTGTCATTGGTCCCTGACAAAAATGGACTTATTGAATATGAGACATCTTTTGAAGGTCGACTTAAATCCTATTTCATTCGTTGCGATACGTGCAAGGATTTAAATTCATACCTTAAAGAGTCCAAACAGCAAATAATACAAGCTATGCAGAAAGAACTAGCAATGCACAAGTCGATAAAAGTTAATCTTGTGGCTGAATGTAGATTCATTCATACATCTACCAATGAAATTACAGATCGTGCATTTAAAACACGAAATCAGGCCCTATTTTTGGAAACGGACTTAAGTAGTTTCTTGGAAACACAATTTACAAAGTTAACTACGGAAATGGAAGAATCTGAGCTAAAAGGCAGTAATTGGGCTTTGTTAGCAGTGGAAGGAGTACGATTGAAAATAAATAAGTACAATCCCTTGCGTGGAAGCACATATATTCCATTACCAGCAGCTATACAAGCAAGAAAAGCCTGCATTAATCCTGAAAATTTGAATGATGAAAAGTGTTTTATGTATGCCATTTTAGCAAAACTGGTTAAAAAGAATGCTCATCGCATTAGTAAATACAAGGACCTGGACAACAAGTATGATTTTTCTGTAATATCGTTTCCTACATCGCTAGTTGACATTCCCAAATTTGAAAAAGCCAACGATATATCCATTAATGTATTTGGATTGGAACAAAACAATAAACTGTTCCCTCTAAAGGTTGTGGATCAAGAGATGCAAGACCATCGTGACCTCCTTCTGCTAAGTTCATCATCCGGCCAGAACCACTACGTCTTTATCAAAGATTTTGATAAACTAGTAGGACATCAGATTACTCACCATGGACATAAGATATATACGTGTAAACGGTGTTTTACTCACTTCGATAATCGATATGGTCAACAAGGAATAGAAAAATTGAAAGAACATAGAGCTTTGTGCGTCCAGCATGACATTGCTAGGGTTGAAATGCCTATTAAAAACCCCATTGTCAAATTTTTAAACGTGGAAAAAATGCTGAGAATACCTTACGTTATCTATGCTGATTTTGAAAGTATACTGTTACCCTATCAAACATGTCTACCCAATCCTGAAGCAAGTTATACAGTGCCATACCAGAGTCATGTTCCTATGAGCTTTGGTATATACGTTAAACCCTCACCTGCTGTGGAACACATAAAGACAAACCTTCCAAGCCAACCTCTTATTTATCGTGGACCTGACGCTGCAGAAAAGTTTATGGTCTGTTTGATTTCAATAGCTAATGAAATTGATCGCCTTTACAGCTTAAATGTTCCAAAGGCTTTAACTGAGGATCAAGAAGCAGAGTTCCAATGTTCTGAAACCTGTTATTTGTGTCAAAAACCGTATACCAAAGAGGATTGGAAAGTTCGAGACCATTGCCATATTACAGGGGAATACCGTGGAAGTGCTCACAATAACTGTAATTTGAGGTGTAAAACACGTAACCCCGTTCCTGTATTTCTACATAATATGAGTGGCTACGACGCAAATTTCATTGTAAAGCAATTAGGATGTACTACTGAGAGAGTGGATGTTATCGCTAACTCCAAGGAAAAATACATTTCCTTCACCAAATATGTAGGAAATGTTAAGCTTAGATTTGTGGACACGTTTCGGTTAATGCCGAGTAGTTTGGAAAACATAGTTTCCAACTTAACATTATACCCTGAAACAGACAAGTACTTTGGAAAAGAAAATGCAATGCTCATGACTCGTAAAGGGGTATTTTGTTATGACTACATTGACTCATGGGAAAAGTTAAGTGAAACGTGTTTACCTCCAAAAGAGGCATTCTTTAACAAATTAAGTCAAGAAGATGTTAGTCAAGAAGACTATGAACATGCCAAAAATGTCTGGAAACAGTTCAACATTAAAACTCTAGGGGAATATAGTGACCTCTACCTAACATCAGATGTACTCCTTCTTGCAGACAGCTTTGAAACGTTTAGAAACAAAACACTAGAAACACACCGAGTGGATGCTGCACACTTCTTTACTTCGCCTGGTTTAAGTTTCGAGGCAATGCTCCTTTACACAGGCATTGAACTGGAATTGCTACAGGATTACGATCAGATTCTTTTAATCGAGTCTGGAATACGTGGAGGCATCTGCCAGGTGTCTCATCGGTATGCTGAAGCTAACAATAAATACATGGAAACCTATGATTCTGAGAAACCATCGCAGTTTATTACCTATGATGATGCCAACAACCAATACGGGTGGGCTATGTGCCACTCCCTTCCTTATGGTGGATTTCAGTGGGTTTCTCCAGATACTGTTGATCTAGAAAAACTAAAGAACGACGATCCTGTGGGATACATTCTAGACGTTGATGTTGATTACCCATCTGACCTTCATGATCTACACAACGATTTACCTTTCCTACCAGAGTGTACACAACCTAAGGATTCGTCTCTGAAAAAACTAATTCCTCATCTTGGAAATCGAAGGCGATATGTTGTTCACTACATGGCATTAAAACAGGCTTTAGATCATGGAATAAAATTGATAAAAATTCATCGTGTGTTAAAGTTTAAACAAAGACCTTGGTTAAAGGCATACGTTGATTTTAATAACAACCTTCGAAAACAAGCCAGAAATGATTTTGAGAAAAATCTGTATAAATTATTCAACAATGCCATTTTTGGGAAAACAATGGAAAATATCCGTAAAAGAATAGACATACGTCTTGTGACTGACAGCAAAAAGGCAGAAAAGCTAATAGCTAAACCAACATTCATCGACAGAACAATTTATGGTCCCAACCTAGCTGCTTTCCACATGGCTAAACGTAACATTGTATTCAATAAGCCTATATATATTGGAATGTGTATACTGGATATTTCAAAAACTCTAATGTATTCCCACCACTATGATGTCCTGCTACCCTATTATGGAATGAACAATCTTAAACTCATGTATATGGATACCGACTCATTCATTTATTTGGTTAACACCCCAAATGTATATCAAGACAAGTTGGATTTCCTAGAACACCTGGACACATCAGATTATCCTACTAATCACATATGTTACTCTACATCAAATAAGAAAACGTTGGGGAAATTTAAAGACGAGGCTTGTGGACAAATTATAAAAGCATTTGTTGGACTTAGAGCTAAAATGTACGCTTTAGACATAAATGGTAAAGAAATCAAAAAAATTAAAGGTATTAGCAAAGGTGTTGTCATAAATTGTATAAGCTTTCAAGATTATAAGGATTGTGTCATGAACAACAATGTAAAAAGAATAACAATGAACATTATCGCTTCTAAACAACATGACATATCATCTATAAGACTAAACAAAATTGCTTTGTGTCCTGGTGATGATAAAAGAGTGATTGATGCTGATGGTATAGGTACACATGCCTATGGTCATTACTCAATCATTGACTATGCTTAAAGAGTTAAGTTATGAATATCAAAATCTTCTGCCTGCAACTAGCAAATACATAAAACAAAACAATTTAGGAAATAAAACAATAGCACTACAAAAATAAAAAACCAAAATAAAAAATGGCATTCATAATCAAAAATAAATAAAATAGAAAACAAAATAAAAACAAGTGTACAATTTATAACAAAAAGGAATATATATAAAATGTATTATGTGTAAATAGTGTACATGTATTTAAAATAAAAGAATATTGTACCGTATGGAAACTGCTTGTACATTTTTAATTACTACCCACCTCTCTCCGCTCCTAATGCAAAATGAACATGTAAAACACAAATTGGAAATCCATGTTTCCATATTGACAAAATAAAAAAAAACATTAAACTGAAATTTTAAAAACTGTAAATGGGAATTTGGTAAATTGACAAATGTGTAAACAACAAATTGGAAAATCCATGTTTCTATATCATGAAATTGAAAAACTTTAAACTGACATTTTAAGAACTGTAAATGGGAAATTGCGAAATTGATAAATGTGTAAACAACATAATGCAAAATCCATGTTTCCATGTTATGAAATTGAAAAACTTAAAACCAACATTAAAATAACTGAAAATGGGAAATTGGAAAATTGTCATATGTGTAAACAACAAAATGAAAAAAAAAACGGTTGGGGGTAGTTATCATATTGTACAGTAACCTATAAAACTAGCATAAGGATAGTTGCTTGTACCCTTATATACTTTGTGTATGTGCATTAGCCTTTGAATTAGCTTAAGTTAGGTTTGGTGAGGTTAGGTATGTGACCTTGTAGTTTACTCTTTTCGGAAAATGTAAAAAGTAAAATCTAAATCAAAAATTCTTGAATTTAAAATGTAAAATCTAAAAAAAACTAACATTTAAAATACAAAAAATCAAAAATGTAAAATGTAAAATCTAAAAATGTAAAATGGAAAAAATTAAAAATCTAAAATGTTAAAATATAAAATCTAAAATCTTTAAATGAGGTTTCTGTGGGTTAGGTTAGGTTAGGTTATAACTAAGTTTATTATTTGTGCTCTCACATTTGCTCTTACATTTTTGCTCTCACTTTGAAGTTTGGTTATGTTAGGTTAGGTTAGGTTAGGTTATAACTAAGTTTATTATTTGTGCTTTCTTATTTGCTCTTACATTTTTGCTCTCACTTTAAAGTTTGGTTATGTTAGGTTAGGTTAGGTGAAGTTAGGTTAGGTTAGGTTAGGTTAGGTTAGGTTATAACTTAGTTTATTATGTGTGCTCTCATATTTGCTCTGACTTTGAAGTTAGGTTAGGTTAGGTTAGGTGAAGTTGGGTTAGGCAGAATGGTTGAGGTATGAATCAAAAGCCAGCTCCTGTCAGTTTTGCCTCACAAGGCTGAGTGTACCCCGTTCCACTCCTGAGACCAGAAATTAAATTTCTTGGCAGAGCCGGGATTGGAACCTCAGGAATGACTGCCAAGAATGCTTGCCACTACACCAAGAAGTGGACAATATAAGGCTTGTCTTGATTGTATACAATCAATCAGTAATTACCTAATAATAATATAATAATAATAATAATAAATATTCCATTTAGCAACTACATGGCCGACCTCTCTCTGTGACGTCATGCACGGTCTCAGGGCGTGGCGGCCATGTTGCCCATTAGCCCCTGTGCCAGCTCTGACTGACCCCTCCATAAGAATAACATGGGGCTGAGTGCGCGCGGCGGCCATCTTGCCCATTAGCCCCTGTGCCAGCTTCGGCCTATATATCCTACTTGCTTCACGGGTCACTCTTATATAGCCGGCCGGTGACTCAATAAATGCTTCTAGATCCATCCAGAGTCCACGGCTTCTCGAGGTTTCCAGCGCTGGTCCAGTCACGAATGTTCTGGACTATCCCTTTGTCCTAGTAGCCCTGTTGCATAAGGCGCGCGCAATACAGGAGGCAGGGCACAGCCCAGCCCTGGGGCAGTTGTGACTCACGCGGCGAGTGATGACACAAACTCACAGCCGTAACAATATCCCTATAGCACGTAGTATTTCAACAAGCTACTACAACCAGCATTCAATTATACTCCTTGAAAAGGACAAAGAGTTATAACAATACCCATGCATTTAGGAGAAAGTAGGCTATATGTTCTTTACTGAACATCTTGTTTTGTCTTGAAAATACAATGTATGGTAATTAATAAGAGTCATTGGGATACTAAAATGGCTAGTTATTTGAGAAAAGCTGGTCTTGCAAGGAGTTGTTGAGAGAATTGCTTCTGGCAAATAATGTACTGGAAAAGCAGACTGAGGGGAAATCGTTCGGGAAAATAAAATCATTGTAAAATAACAAAGGATTGAGAATAGCTAATAGGTAAAAATCAATAATCAGTAAGTTACTTGGCTATCACTGAAACACACCTTAAATTAATATATATTTTATAACTGTTAAGTTGTTAATAGGATTAATACTAAAACAGAGACACATTTGGCAGTCTCACGGTGAATTGAGCATGGCATTTCGGGTTCTCACTCCAGTGCACTTAAAATCTGCTTTGCTGGAAGTCATGTGCGGGGCTGATTTCCTTTTAAAACAGAGATTTGTTTGTGGAATGGCCTGCTATTTTTAGCTTCACAGCTGAGTTACTTTTAACTAAGAGCCCTAAGGCCCCTCAGTGTTTATTTCCGACGCACGAGCCACCCTCATGTAGGGGAGGACGTGTGAGGGAGTGATGAAGCTTCTAGCAACTGCTCGCTCCCTTCTTCAAGGCTGGGAAACGGTCTGTTTTACAGCCTTCTGTGGTCTTGGATACGAATTGCGACTCTGCTCCCAAACGTCCTGCGTTCGATTCCCTGCCCTGCCAAGACATTTAATACTGGTCTGAGGGCTGGGACGAAGTACACTCAGAACTAATAAGAGGTGGGTTTAAGTCCCACCTCTGCCATCTTGGAAGTGGTTTCCTGTGGTTTCCCCCTTTTGCTCCGACAAATGTCGGGTTGGTTCCTAACTTAAGGCCACGGACGCTTCCTTCCGAATCCTCACCTCAATTATAAGTACACACACTACTACAGATACCATATTAACAGAGGTTATTTGACGAATTCTATCTACATACCGGGTGAGTATTCCGCCCCTTATTCTTTTAGTTTTCAGCCACACTTCCAACATCTGATGCCAGCATGGTCAACAATTCCCCGTCTATAGCCAAGCCACAATGATCGTAAGCGACTTTACAAGATTTATGACGACATGGAAGCAAGATCTTTACAGAAACATTTGTGCGACAAGTGAGTATTCAATGCATCAAACTGTCATACGGGCATGTACAAAGAATATGCCGATTATACGGTTTCAGTTGGATACGAAATTAACGCTGGGCTTACTAAAAAAAAAAAAACAAAAAAAAAAAAACACGTGAATGAACCTTCAAAGTGGAAAGCAGTATCACATCTCATACGCTTTCAGGCAAGTTGTACCAAGTTTCATTGCGTTTGGATTATTAAATCGCGTGAAAAGTCTATTTAAATGTTTCAACTTCGCTTGGCCACCATGTTCGTTCTGTAATTAACAGGTTTTGTAAGTCTCATAGGTAATTTTGTAGTCGTGCCCTTTATCACCGTACAAAATGTCAGGGTGATATCAGTAATAGTTTCGGAGATATAGAATGCCGGTGAAATATTTCGCACAACCACCATGTTGATTTGTGAGACGGAATAAAATTTGAAGGGCACGATCGGGGTTGGCCGAAATAGTACTATGACCTTACCGAGTTTCATTGAAATCACTCCAGCCGTTTAGAAGTAATTAGGACACACACACACACACACACACACACACACACACACGCGGACGCACACGCATACATACAAACACACCTGCACACACGACAAAAGATGATCTCATAAGACTATTTTTTCCTGAATGAAGATAGGCTAAAAATCCCTCACGTCACGCTGGAAGGTAGAGGTAGATTTCACCGAGCAAAGAAAAATGTTTCGAATTCACTAGCATTAAGGACAATTGAGTCGTCCAGTTGCAAAACTCGTTTAATCCACTTGTGAATAAGAATCATTTTCATGAGAAACGCTTCTCTGGACTTTGCCTCGCGTATCTTTTGTGTTTGTTGTTTTCGACTTTTTTCTTTTTCTTTGTGTTTTTGGTTTTGTATTTGCTTTGTGCTTTTGCTTTTGAATTTTACTTTTTGCTTTTCTTTCTTGGTTTTAGTTTTGTGTTTGATTTCAGCTTTTGATTTTTGCTTTGTGTTTCTTGTGTTTTATTTTCTGCTTTTGCTTTTGTTTTGGAATTTTGCTTTTTGCTTCGTGTTTTTTGTTTTTGGTTTTATGTTTGTTTTCTGGAAAATCAAAATAAAACAAAATAAAATAAGTTAAAACAATTTTTTTTTTTTTTTTTTATTTAGTCAATTTACCCTCTAGGTTGGTGGTTCCCACGGACTCAGCGAGGGAACTCACCACTACCGCCTCTATGGGCAGTGTCCTGGAGCTTGGAATATCTGGTCGGGATGGATACAACTGGGGAGGTGTGATCAGCATTTCGCCCAGGCGGCCTCACCTGCAAAGCGAACAGGGGCCTCATGAGGGAGGGGAAGGGATGGAAGATAGGGATGGATAGGCTAGGAAGAGGGAAGGAGGCGGCCGTGGCCTTACAGTAGGTACCATCCCGGCATTTGCCCGAAGACGAAGTGGGAAACCACGGAAAACCACTTCGAGGATGGCTGAGGTGGGAATCGAACCCCCTCTACTCATTTGGACCACCCGAGGCTGAGTAGACCCCGTTCCAGTCCTCATACCACTTTTCAAATTTCGTGGCAGAGCCGGGAATCGAACCCAGGACCTCCGGGGCGTAAAACAAAATAAACAAAACAAAATCAAAATAAAACAAAATAAATTAAAATAAAACAAAATAAACAAAACAAAATAAAAACAAAATAAAATAAAATGAAACAAAATGAAAAGACAAAACAAAACAATTTTAAACAAAATAAAACGAAATAAAATAAACAAAACAAAATCAAAAGAAAACAAGACAAAATAAAATAAAATTAAACAAAACAAAATAAAACAATATAAAATAAAATAAAGTAAAATAAAGTAAACTAATTAATTAAATAATTTTATGACATGATCCTTATTCACAAGTGGATTAAACGAATTTTGCAACTGGACGACTCAATTGTTGTATACCTAAAAGAGTTCCACATGTTTAGCATACAAGAAGCCCCCATCTTGTAATTCCGAAAACATTTTGCTCATCCCTTAGCGCAGGGGTGCCCAACTTTTTTTTTTAAACTAAGGGCCACATTATAAATAGTTGGGGGACCTTGCGGACCAATAACACTCCGGGGGGTTTGAGGGTATGGATTTTTTCAATGTGGTGAGTTTTGTGGTTATCTGAGCTTAGTTTTCTTAGTTTTGTTACCGTTTTCTATATAAGGTTCCAAGACAGAGCTACACTAAAATCCAAACCCATTATCTCGGAAGAAGAGAGGAAAAGAAGATCGGAAAGACTGAAGAAGTACTGGGCTCTACGGAAAGAACAGCGTACAGGGAAATTATTGATTCAACGTACCCCAAAGAGGGTGAAACGAAAGAAGAAGAAGAAGAAGTACGATGATATTCACCATACTAATACAGCGTGAATGACAAAGAGTGAAAATTTATGTTAATTTGACACAATTATTAATCAAATTATGAAATAATGTTCCTGATAATTTAGTTTAGTGTGACGACTGGAAAAGCTTTGTACCGGTACTTACAATATCTCTCCACTTAGGATCGAGCTTAGTTGTACCAATCATTAATAAGTATTTACAGGCGCGTGTATCCCATGGATGTAAGGTAAGCATTGCTTACCCAAGTAAAATAATGACGGGTACAATAATTATTTATTTGGTTATAGTGATATTCCAGTCTCTGTGTCCTGTATTGTTTTAATGAACCCATTCACACTTCGTTGTTCTTTCATGCCTACTGCGAGTTCCTTGCGGAGTCGCTTGCAGCAGCACAATAGCGTGACATGCCCTCTTTTGGAATTTCTTGGTACTGCAGGGTGAGTGAAAACGAATGCTAGGAAGCAATTCCCTAAGTTACATACCTTAGGCCAAAAACAAGGAGCGGTCAGTTTTCAAAGATGGTGTGTTTACTCGCTCATTATAGTTTGAAAAAGCGTGTCAGTGTTTGTGTAAAATGCATTTTATATGCTGTGTTAAAACGTGTCATTGTTTTACGGGGGTAGGCCGTCATTTTTATAGTTCAGCGATATAATGTTGTCTAATGCAATATAAGGGAGTAGGGTATGCAGTAGACGTTTCTGTTTACACTAGTAGGCGTGAGAAATCTGTAAAAATATGGCACCGGGACTTAGGTCTAGAGATGACAGCGTGTGATGTGCGGTAAATTTGAGAACAAAATATTAATTTTATTAGGATGTCGTCCAACTCCTCAATTGAGAAGGCCTATTAACACGAAAGTGAAAGCTTTTATTCGGTATTTTAACTAAACGTATAACATTTATCATTGATTTCAATTGAGATAAATTTATTTGTTAAGTTCATAACATCCCAAACTTCTACAACTGGGTCTTCAATGATTTTTCGAAGAAAACCATTGCTTACCCTAAGTAAAATTCCACCACACGCCACTGGTATTTTAAGTGTTCATCAGTGAGTCAATGACCTTGGTTAGGGGTGCGTCCAGTTGGCTTGAGTTGTTTCAAAGATTTGGCGACACGGCGCGAACGTGGAGCGGTGGGCTGGACAAAATAGTCTCGCGAGCCGTAGGTTGGGCAGTCCTGCCTTAGCGTAAGGGTGGGTCATATCAAGAATTATTTCAGACAAAAGTTTTAGGTAATTTTTAGAGGACTATTAACCATTTTGAACGGTTTTGATATTGTGCCTACTAAGGGAGGTATGATTTTTATCCTCTCACAGTTCCATTTTTCCCACCACTTTGGTCATTGGTTGGTGCTATCAAGAAGCATTAAGGAGATAAGTTTTTGGACATTATCCGAAGAATATAACGAACTTTGAAATGATACGATTTTTCACAAACTAAGAAAGTTAGAGCGATATTTCACCTTTTCCAAAAAGCCCTCTCCCCATTTCCTCCCCCATGGTGTACCAATAACAAACGCGATCGAGAGTTTGGTTGTTTCGTTCCTTAGTTTAGGGGCTGCGACAACGCGGTCATGTAGCCCCGTGTACTTTGGGTGTGTGTAGAATCTGTCTGATAACCAGTGTTAATTGTGATGGCTGTATTAGTCTGTGTATCTGTTTTATTTTAAATTTAAGTACAGACTGCAACTTAGAATTTTTCAAATAGTTCCTACTTTTGCCACCAAACGCCACCATCAACGACTGCTAGGCCTAGTTCAGAACTTAGCTACTAGGCGCCACCGCAGTCGGCTCTTGGCAACGAACGTAGTAACCTAAGAGCGTTGTTTACATTCTTAACCTATCCAATTTAGCTTCACACAGGTGTAACTAGTGGAAGGATCTTTAACATGCCATAAATCTATGACATGGGACCGCCGGCTTTACTTCCCCTCCGAAGGAAGGCATACTGAGGGATTTTAACGCTCTTAAAAAATCCGACGACTTCGGCTGGGTTTGAACCCGCTATCTTGGGCATAGAAGCTCAGCATGCTACCGACTACGCTACCGATGCCGCCAAAAATTTGAAAGTGATTGGTGCAAAATGACAGTAGTTATCGGGTCCACAAGAAAGTGATATATTTGAACCTACGGTGTTTGGGCAAATGCCGGGATGGTACCTATCGTAAGACCACGGCCGCATCCTTCCTACTTCCTTGCCAAACCCTCCCACTCTTCCTTACCCTTCATCAGGCCCCTGTTCACTTTGCAGGTATTCCCGACCCGTAGTCTCAAGCTCCAGGACACTGCCCTCAGTGGCGGTAGAGGTGGGATCCTTCGCTTAGTCCGTGGGAAAAGCCGATTCTGGAGGGTAAAATGATAGCGAAAGCGTACTGACGGTGGACTTTGGGTTTGGGGTGACGTGAATTGCGAAGATATGTCGAAATTTTACGGAAGACGCAACATGGTACTCATTGCAATAGATGGCTTTCTCATGAAAACTACCTAAAACTGATACACCTCCAAAGGTTGAATCAACACAGTGCTATTGAGATTCAGTGAAGTTTGAAGGCACACAATGGGCCTGCAAGCCATCAGCCTCCATTCTGTTACCGTTACTGCATTATATAGCTACAGTTCACAGCAAATTGACTGGAAGTGCGCATTATACAGCGGCAGGACGGATACAGGTGACACGTACAGTGGCATTTCTCTTTCCTGCCATTGGGCACGGCTGTTCAATCTAGCGAATGTAACACCAACCAAATGTCTCGAACTAGCACAGTCCAAAGAAACGAGTCGATAATAAATTATACAGTGAGAGCTTCGCCTATAGCTGCTTCGGTGGCGTAGTTGCTAGCGTGCTGAGCTTCTATGGATAAGGTGGCGGGTTCATACCCTGCCGAAGTCGTCAGATTTTATAAGAGCGTTCAAATCCCTCAGTATGCCTTCCTTCGGAGGGGAACTAAAGCCGGCGGTCCCATGTCATAGATTTATGTAAAAGAACCTTCCACTAATTACACTTGTGTGAAGCTAAATTATAGGTTAGATTTGACTAACACTCTTAGGTTCCAACGTTCGTCGCCAGGAGACGACTGCGGTGGTATCTAGTAACGAAGTTCAGAACTAGTTGTCGTTTGGTAGCAAAAGTAAGGAACTACTTGAAAATTGAATGTCTGCAGTCCTTACTTGAATTAAAAACAGATAACACCCACTAATACAGCCATCAGAATTAACACTGTTTATCTGACAGATCCTACACACACCCCAAGTACACGGGGCAGCATGACCGCGTTGTCGGAGTCCCTAAAGTGAGGAACCAACAAACCTATAGAACGGAGACTCGAATAGGCCGTGTGGCGGTCGGTCCACTGTGTGTTACAGCGAGTCAAGCAAGGCACTGGCGCTAGCAGCGGCGTTGCGCCCAACTAGTTCAACAACTTTATACTTTTTAAAGTATTTAATAATCATCATTACGTACATAAATGTCAGAGTAGTTGCTGAAAATGCTGTCCTTCATTTGCTAAACACACATTGCACCAACGTAGGAAGTTTTGGTACACTCGCTGTAATCATCCTCACTGATACCTCGCATCGGTGTAGTTATGTCGTTCTGGAGAGACTTCAGAGTACGCGAATTGTTTCTGTATACTGTACATTTTGTTTGAGGTTTCACCACAAGTAAAAATCTGTGGCTAGTATTCTCAGCTATCACTGCGTAGACCCGGGTTCGATTCCCGGCTGTGGCCAGAAATTAAATTGTGGTTTGAGGGCTCAAACGAGGCACACTCAGTCTCGTGAGGCAAAACTGAGAAGAGGTGGGTTTGAATCCAATCTCAGCCATCTTGGAAGTGATTTTCCGCGGTTTCCCACTTTAACTCCAGATCCGGGATGGTTCCTATTTAAAGCCACGGTCGTCTGCTTCCCAATTTAAAATGCACACACTAATACAGGCAATGCAGTAATACAGGTTATCAGACAAATTCCACACACACCCAAGCATACGGGGCTATATGACCACGTTGTCACAAAGCCCCTAAATGAATCAACAACGAGTAAAGATCACATGGTGCTGTAACTTACGAACACGTTTACTGCAAATTTCTCGAGAAGATAAGTTTCCACTAGGAAAATTCGATGATTTGTTCTACACCTAACCACGTTCACGGGATACGAGGTAGGCTACAGTACTTCGCAGTGAGTTATTGCGTGCGAGCTGTCCGCGGCACGACCTCTGTAAAGCTCCGTTCTATAGGGAGGGCCCTCACCGTAGTAGCCATATAAAGTACCTAAGTTCCGTTGTTGCTGTTGATTTTAGGGGCAGATGACATCGTAGTTCCGCCCCTTTAAACAACAATAACTAACTAACTAACTGCTCTTGATTCCTTTTAGGTCTTTACGACATCGAGGTCATGTAACCCTGTGTACTTGGTTGTGTGAGTGTTGAGCGGCTTCGGTGGCGTAGTCGGTAGCATGCTGAACTGCTATGCACAAGATGGCGGGTTCAAACCCGGCCGAAGTCATCGGATGTCTTAGATATATATATATATATATATATACAAACTGACCCGGCAGACGTTGTCCTGCCAATCAAAGAAAGTGTTGTAACTTTGTTTCTTGGAGTGCTTTTGGATACACAATATTTTTTTTCAATTTCTGTTAACTGCCTCTAAACTATCGTGAATTGAATTAACTAATTTAGAAACACTCGTTGGAGCTTGCACAACAACTCTCCAAAGTTTCATCGCAAACGGATCAATGGCATTTAACGCATACGGGATTTGGTTTAAATGATTCGTGCGCTGTCACTCATTTGTTGAATCTACTCGTGCTCTACCAACTGTGAAATGGATTTACTAAGTTAGAAAGCTTCACGTAAGTGTACACAACAACTCATCAAAGTTTCATCGCAATCGATGAATAGTATATGAACGCATACAGGAATTTGTTGGAACGCTTCGCACGTCGTCACTCATTTGTTACATCTACTCGTGCGCTACCAATATTGTAAAATGGATTTACCAAGTTGAACACCTTCCCTGGCGTGTACACAACAACTCATCAAAGTTTCATCGGAATCGGATGAATGACATATGAACGCATAAGTGATTTTCTTTAAACGATTCGCGTGCCGTCACTCATTTGTTGAATCTACTCATGCGCTACCTATTGTAAAATAGATTTACTTAAGCCTGAAACCTTCTCTGGCGTGTACTCAATGATTCACCAATGTTTGATAGCAATCGGATGAATGATATATGACCGCATACGGGACATTGTGGAAACGATTCGCCCGTCGTCGCTCATTTGTTGAAACTACTCGTGCGCTACCTCCTATGAAATGGATTTACTAAGTTTGAAACCTTCAGGTAAGTGTACACAACAACTCATCAAAGTTTCATCTCAATCGATGAATCGTATATAAACTTATAAGTTACGGGATTTTGTTGAAACGCTTCGCGCGTCGTCGCTCATTTGTTGAATCTACTCGTGTTCTACCTATTGTAAAATGAATTTACTAAGCCAGAACCCTTCCTCAGAGTGTACACAACATCTCACCCAAGTTTCATCGCTATCGGACGAATGGTATTTGAACGCATACGGGACCTTCTTGAAACGCTTCGTGCGTCGTCGCTCATTTGTTGAATCTAGTCGTGCACTATCTATTGTAAAATAATTTACTAAGCCAAACACCTTCCCTGGAGTACACTCAACATCTCACCCAAGTTTCATCGCAATGGGATGAACGGTATATGAACGCATACACAAACAGTAGAATTCGACATCACTGCCACCTTTGGTATAAAACACAACTTTCCGCCACGGGCGGAGTGTATGTTATGGCGGTAGTTGCACAGGTTGCGACCAGGTGGCTCTAACGTGCAGAGACAAACCGTCCAAAGACATCAGCTTTCATCAAGGCCAAGGCTAGTGGTTTCCATGACGACTGTTTTTGACTGTATATTGTGGTTCTAAAATTGTGTGTAAATTGTGGTTCTATTGTGTTTATTCCGCCTACCGGGTCAGATTGTGAATCTAAACCAGGGGTCTCCAAACTACGGCCCGAGGGCCACATCCGGCCCGCGGACAGATTTTGTCCGGCCCGCGGAGAGCTAGCATACTTGAAAACTCCTTTTAGAAAACATATTTTTTTATAGCAAATTAAATTTAGTTTACTGAAGTATTCTAATTTTATGTTGAATAATTATTAATATGACATCTACATTGATATGGTCATGGGCTAACTACTCATAACATTGTTGTAGGCTTATTGTTATTGTTTTTGTGATAAGTTGGATAAAGAAACACAGAATTGTAATGAGTAAAGACATGTATAACATGCAGACATATGAAATACTAATGAGATTTATGTAACTGAGATTTTCCATTGACAATAGTTTGTAGTTGTGGACTAATTTTACTTGTACCAATTATTAAAAGAGATTTAAGATGCTCATCAGTTAATTTAGATCTGTAAACATTTTTTGTGTACTTCATTTTGGAGAAGGTCTTCTCACACAAATAAGTAGTACCAAAAACAGAAAACAGCCCACGAGCAAATTTATGCAAATTATCAAATTGTGTCAGTGGAAGACTCTTATAAAATTCCAACAAAGATGAGTTTTGATATTTGTTCTTAATTATATCACTGCACTGTAGTTCAATCATTTCCATTTGAAGTTCCTGGGCTAGGGTTTCAATGTCAGTATCAAAAGGATCCTGAAAAATCTTAATTTGATTCGCAAAGGCATCGAAGTCCGAGAAACGAGTATCAAAATTTATTTTCAAAGCACTCAAAGTTTCGATTGCAAAATCGATAGGAAACTCAGTCTCAGTGGTGTGGCTGAATATTTCACATGTTTTAAAATGTGAAAAACATTTACTTCGTAGTTGTGATTGAAACAGTATCAATTTCTTCCGGAATGATTTGATATTAGTGTATAAATCAGGAAGATGCTGGTTTTCTCCTTGCAATCTCAAATTCAGTTCGTTCACATGTTTTGTCAAATCAACATAGAATGCTAACTTCCACAGCCATGCGTTGTTTTGTAATTCAGTAAGAGGGCGATGCTTTTCATTCAAAAAAATTTCGATCACTGCTCGAAGTTCAAAAAAGCGCTGAAGGACTTTCCCACAACTAAGTCAACGTACGGCAGTATGATAAGGTAAGTCATTTTCTCCAATCTCTTCAATAAATTGTCGGAATTGTCGGTGATTCAGCCCAAAAGATCTCATAAAATTAACAGTTGATATGACTGGTTTCAGAACTTCAGACATATCCAAACATTTTCCGCACAAAGACTGTTGATGAATGATACAATGTAAGACTAATGGTTTTGAACCACCGTCATTTTCTACAGCCTTTGACACAAGAGCGACCACTCCTTTATCTTTCCCACTCATGTTTTTGCCTCCATCAGTTGTAATACATTTCAAGTTTTTCCATCGAAGGTTCTTTTGATTAATGGCCATTTCAACTCCTTTAAAAATATCTGTACCAGTAGTTGTGCCATGAATACTATACATATCAAGAAGTTCTTCATGCACTTCATAGCTTTTATCTACTCCTCGAATATAAATCAACACCTGAGCAGTATCTGACACATCCGTTGACTCATCCAAGGCCAAAGAAAACCACTCAACATCTCCATTTTTGTCGAACAGTTGAGAGGATATATTTTCAGCGATGTTTTCTACCCTTCGAGCCACAGTGTTTGCTGACATACTGACAGTTTTTAATAAATTTACCTTTTCAGGGCACATTTCTTCGGCTGCTGCAATTATGCATTCTTTGATCATTTCTCCATCGGTGAATGGTTTTCCACGTTTTGCAATTTCAAGAGCCACACGAAAGCTGGCACGAGTTGCAGCCTCTTGTTCGGTTTTGAGTTTTGTAAATGAAGATTGCTGCGATTTCAATCCGCGCTTCATAGCTTCGAATTTTTCTGTCCGCAAACTTCCTGTATATTTTGAGTAATTTTGAAAATGTTTTGTTTCATAATGACGTTTAATGTTATATTCCTTGAGAACGGCTATGCTTTCATTGCAAATCAAACATAGCGCCTTGTTACTGGACTCAATTACGAAATACTGAATGTTCCACTCATCTTTGAATTTTCTGCATTCACTATCAATTTTTCGCTTCTTTTCCATACTACTAAATCACACACAAAAGCAACAATTCAAATCAAAATACTGTTACAAAGATGTCTTAAACTTAAACACGCACAAACACGTTTTAAGGAGGTACGCACTATTTTATTTCACAACAGTGTCATAGGAACTGACTTGTGGTTGCGCAACTAGCCTTCTTATATATTCCAATTACTGCCATCTAGAAGTGAGTGGAAGACACCAGAACTCTCTCGAACCAACGACATTACTCTGTACGTGCTATTAGCGCCATCTGTTAGCGATAGAAGGTACTACCTATTTCCGCTTGTGTCCACCAGATGTCGTGTCACGTTACTCCTCATGGCTCGTACTCTACGACTAATCTAGAAATTACAGATAATGACAGGAAAATTAATAATATGCAGTGTTGCCGTTTTGCGGACTTTAGTCCGATTTTCAGCTTTTTTTCAACGTTGCGTACTTTTTCGGACTTTTTTTTTCATCAGTGGACTTTTTCACTTTTTACCACCGGCAACAATGATAATATGGTTTTGGCCCTCGGAACTTACTGGAGTAATCAGTATGGCCCTAAGGCTGGAAAGTTTGGAGACCCCTGATCTAAACCATACGGGGACCCACCCTAATATACATAACAAATTTCGTCAAAATCGGAGCTGCCGTTTAGGAGGAGTTCAGTCACATACACACGTGTCGAAGAATTATATATATATATATATATATATATATATATATATATATATATATATATTTTATTTAGTCAATTTACCCTCTAGGTTGGTGGTTGCCCACGGACTCAGCGAGGGAACTCACCACTACCGCCTCTATGGGCAGTGTCCTGGAGCCTGGAACATCTGGTCGGGATGGATACAACTGGGGAAGTGTGATCAGCACTTCGCCCAGGCGGTCTCACCTGCAAAGCGAACAGGGGCCTCATGAGGGATGGGAAGGGAGGGGAAGATTAGGAAGGATAGGCTAGGAAGAGGGAAGGAGGCAGCCGTGGCCTTACAGTAGGTACTGAGACCGTATTTTGTAATGAGTTGGATCTATGTTGGACAGGTGTGTACTCAGGTGCATTCCTGCGGCGCTATTTGCACGGCACACGGCGCATGGATGCTCTATGGCGAGGTTAGGAGGAACTAGGCAGCCCGCTCTACAACCTTGAGCACGTGCTTTGTTTTAGTACAAGAGAGGTCTACAAAATGGAGAAGGCAGTAACGTCTATCTGATGCAACATGATATACTTTGATATAGTAGCCATGAAACAGAATAGTTATTGACAAATGCATTATGTTTAGAGAAGAGGAAACTTGAGTGTATTTCACACATAAATAAATGCAGATAACAAAATATCAGAATATTATCGAACATGATCCAGTGTCGATATCGATAGTCAATATCGTTCCTCAACGAACAGCACTATGGGTTTCGCAGAGCAGTAAGCAAAGATCTGTCCAGGCAGAGACACGAGATTGCAACATACTTCGCTGGAAGTACGACACTCCTATCGTGCGCAAGCAACGCGGACGTGTATTTACTTAAAGTTAGACAGTTCGTACCGCAAATTTTTATGTCTTAGCTTATTACAGCTGGAGACTGTGTTCAACTTCATCATCAGGAGCAGTGAACTTTGTATTCACCAGGACTTGTGTGATATTTGCTATGCCAGTACAAGACTTTATTCTACAACAGTACAGTTTACAGTATACAAGCATATTATCATTATGACTTCAGAACAGAAGTTGATTGAACGGATACTTCACCAAGACATGACTATGTCACTTATGGGCTAAAATGGAAAGCAGGAATGCAATGCAATAGTGGAAAGGAAGGAAGGAAGCTTGTAGTTTAACGTGACCGTTAATCTTGAGATCATGAGCCACGTCCTCCTTTTTACGAGGAATCCGAAACAAAGGACATGGCATTTCACTTCGAAAATCTCACATGCATTGACCGGGAATCGAACCCGGACCGCCTTGGTGAGAGGCATTCAGCTAGACCGCTGAGCCACCACGCCCCTAATGTAATAGTGGAATTGACTACTTAGGATGATCACCAGCACCAAACATGAATTATTATAACAGCAGAAAACTCTTTAAGAAGAGGTGGAAGACGTCTTGGAGATGTTTATTGTACATTCATACTGTAACTGCATGAAATATAATGGCATACTACGAATAAGCTCCAGCTATATCTTGGGAACGTGTGAGAGCGATGAACTTGTTTTGCGAACAGCTGTTTTTCCTTTTCAAACGTTCGGACTCGGGTTCGGTTCTCTACAAGATCCAGTCGTATCGAGGACTGCGCGACCTGATGAACGAGGGTTCAGTTCCAGAACGAGGACAGTGTGTTTCTCGCATACTCCTATTTCAACCAGATGGCAACGTACAAGGTAGCTGACCACCCATTTTCATAGTAGACAGTATGAATTAGACATACTCTAGAGTGTTCCTTTTCACCAATTTTTCTTAGTAGTTAGAAAATGCATTCCAAGGCTAGACCCGATTCTCTATCGCTTCTGTCTTGTAGTGTATTTTAATTTTGTAGTTAACAATAATATTTTATAATGGCTATTTTTTATGCATTAATTCACTTCTTTTTCTTTCTAAATTTGAGCATTTAATGGAATTATATAACTTGTTAAGAAGATTAATATGAAGAGTAGGGAGAAGACTACAATAACTTTATATAAGAATAGTAGTTAGCAAGCAGATGACCAATACGCTGCGTATACTTGAAGATTATTTGAATAGACATTTCTACGAATTTCGAATTTTGAATTTGAACACTTATGCATTTCATGCGAGTTTCTTTAATAGACGTGCGGGTCTATTTTTCATCAAGTGCAGTATAAATATGGAGACATAATGATTTATAGAGCAGATATTTGCGATGTATGGATTAATTTTGGCAATCTACAGCTTTTGAGATTTTTCTTTCTGGAGTTGTCTTAGACACTATTAGATCGTTCAGTTTCTATTTTGTTCATGATTCGTTTGTTGAACTCCATCCTGGTTAAGCGTTGGATTCTAATAGTTTTCGTGTACCTTCTTAAGACAGGCTCATTACTATGGTGTAGGATCTTTTGTATTGTATCTTTTGTATAGTGTTCTTACCCGCGCCTCCCACCATTTTGTATTGTATCTGTTATGTTAAGGGTGTTGTTGGTTTGACTAACCCGCGCCTCCCACCATTTTGTATTGTATCTTTTGTATAGTGTTCTTACCGGCGCCTCCACCATTTTGTATTGTATCTGTTATGTTAAGGGTGTTGTTGGTTTGACTAACCCGCGCCTCCCACCATTTGTATTGTATCTGAGAGGGATGCCAATACAAATACTAAATCTAGGGGATGAAATTAATCTAAATTGGGGTTGTAGCTTGGCGAATTTGTAAGAGGTTGGGATTGTTTTAGGAAGAACTGCGGACACGTTTAGAGAGCAATTTACATACAGGGGAATTGGCGGGAGGAATGAATACTCACCTAGCTCACCTCTAGGCCGCACGCTGGCGGTGCAGCGCCTCCTGCATGTCAGCGTTCAATGTAGATCTTAAAACTAGGTACTAATCTAAAGGGAAGGGCTTCTTAACCTAAACGAAATAAAAAGGTAGTCAATAGACTGTTCAGAAAGGGGGTTTATTAAGAAATAGTGGCAATTGCAATAGGGGAGGATGGAAATAATAAACTAGGGGGAAAAAGGAATTAAGCAGGCACGATGTCACTCACCCCACCGTTAATACCGGTCTTCCATGATGATGGTGGCGTTGGGACTCGATATGGGGCCCTCCCCCATATCGGTCCGACGTAGCACAACTCCTATAGAGTGTAATACTGTCACTGCAGGTTCAGAAGAGTCCACGTTCCTAAGAGCTTAGAGCGTCAAAAGCTTAGAGACCGCGGCGCGTGTTCGTACCTCTATTTATAAGTAAAAGGTGCGATGTCAGTCCAGTCAGCGGTATGTTGGGAGTGTAATGTCCTCTGTGTCCTGTCCAAGTGCTTGCTATTGGAGCTAGGTCTATGACCTACGGTCTACTCCGTAGTCGCGTTGCCATGTCGCCTTTTACGTAGTTATCTCTTATTATATTTTATGTATTTATAGGCACAGTCCTTTCCTAAAGGGCTGGGGCCAGGACACTTTCGTGTTTCTTTGGGTGAGGATCTCCAGTCGAGTTTTTGTCTAGTAGAGCTGAATCGTTCTTTTTACAGTGATCTATCCACAATTTCTTGGAAGATATAGTTATGAGCATGAGATTATAATGAGAAATAAATTACTACTGTAAAATGATTGTATAAAATATTTTCGTTACAAAGCGAAATGATAATGTCGAAAATTCTCAAGCACTGTTATTTAAACAGCTGATTATATTTTATTTGCCTTAGTTCTGATAAAAAAATTGTCCATGATACTTTAACTTATGTTAATTTGATGCACGATATTTCATGACTTTCATGTAAAAGCTTATTGGAACTTAATGATGTTTGGAAAAATGTTTACAAGCTATGGAGAGCTTATCTATGAATGAAGCAACGTGTATTTGCGAATTTGATTGTTATAATGAGATATTAGACATCAATGGATGATCTATGTCATTTTTCTGTCCAGTATAAATTAGCTATTGAGCTATGTCTGAATATAATTATGTGTATATTCTAAACGTGCAGTATAGTCACGAATATTAATACTAGAAGGCTAGTATGAGGTTAATACATCCAACATTTAAGTAAGACAGCATTGTGATAATTGTTCTAGAAGGGATTGTTCAAATTAATAACATTTGTTTTTGGAGAAAGGTTAATTGGAAAGACGAGTAATAATATTGATATAATCCTGTAATAAAAACCACTAAAAGCTTTAGAGATAATAATAACATGAATAACTATGTGATTTAAAATGTTGTTAACATTTTTATGCTATGATAATGCGTTCGATAAACTTAACCATTCGTCGAACATGCCATGATTTGACTTTAACTAAGACTATAGAATGCTTATTGATGGAATCGAATTTATTACTGATGAAGAATTTGAACGTGTACAATAATGTATAAATGTAAATAATATCATAAACTTTGCGGATCATTTAAATATGTAACGAGTGAATATAAGAATGTTTAAATTTTTTTGAAACTTTACTTGCGATTAGGATGCTGTATTTTGATAGCATTTTTGATTATGTTTCGATGCTAATGTCATTATGAGATTTCTACGCTTCAGTAGAAGGCTAGGATGATACTTCGGATGTCTTGGTCATTTATACTAGAAATAGGATGCGCTACGAGGACCAGTGGGTCAGTTTTTAGGATGCCTAGCGCCACACTCGAGATTAATTTAGTCTTTTTTGGGTCTCGTTAGCTCACTTTGAGTTAATTTTTCGTTTTTATTTCATCGACCACTGGCATCTTCCTATCGAATTCTTTATACGAGAGGTGTCCTTATCCCTGGTTGATCCTAGTTGGTAGAATATTAGGGGCATTTCAGCCGGGCGCTTCCAGATTCTATGATCCAGCAGTTCCATCGGATTTCAACAGGTAAGACCACGTGGATACGGGTGCAGTACCATCCCAGCATTTGCCCGAAGACAACGTGGGAAACCACGGAAAACCACTTCGAGGATAGCTGAGGTGGGAATCGAACCCCCTCTACTCATTTGGACCACCCGAGGCTGAGCAGACCCCGTTCCAGTCCTCATACCACTTTTCAAATTCCGTGGCAGAGCCGGGAATCGGACCCAGGACCTTCAGGGCTGCAGCTAACCATGCTGAATCGGATTTCTTAAGAGCGTTAAAATCCTTCAGTATGCCTTCCGTTGGAGGGGAAGTAAAGTTGGACGGGCTCATCTCATAGATTTATGGCATGTAAAAGATTCTTCGACTAACTACAATGTGTGAATTGTAGGTTAGATTTGATTATCGCTGTATTAAGTTCCAACGTTCGTCGCCAGGTGCCAGTTGTGGTGGCATCTAGTAGCGAAGTTCACAGCTAGGTGTTGTTGGCGGTAGCATTTGGTAGCAAAAGTAGGAACTAGCCAACTTGAAATTGATTGTCTGCAGTCCTTACCTGAATTACAGATAACACACACTAATACAGCCATCACAATTAACACCGGTTATCAGACAGATTCTACTTACACCCTAAGTACACGGGTCTACATGACCGCGTTGTCGCAGCCCCTAACTAAGGAACCAACCAACCTGTGGCTTGTAATTGAGCTTAGGATTTGGGAAGGAGGCATCCATGGCTTTAAATCAGGTACCCTGAAGCCTGGAGTAGAAGTGCGGGGAGGTAACTATATACAACAAGGTATGAAACCCACCTCTCCTCAGTTCTGCCTCACGAGGCTCAGTGTACACCATTCCAGTCCTCAGACCAGAATTAAATTTCTTGCCAGAAATTTTGGGCCTCAGCCGTGACAGCCAATAATGTTCAATACACCATATTGTTTTCTCTTTTCTGATAATTTGTAAGTTTCTTTTCACTAATGGCCTATCCTCCCAGCTCGAATTCAACCACAAAATAAGCGAGGGTACATTTCTCTACCGTCGCAAAGACGGTGTCTTCGTCAGCAGATACAATTAGGGATGGTGACAGGCCGATCGTTAACTCCGGTCTAATTAAGGAAGGGTTAGGGGAAGGGATTTTGGAAGGAAGTCGACCGTGGACCTATTAAAAGGAACCGTCCCGGTATTTGCCTGGTGGTAAAAATAGGAAACCACGAAAACCATTTTCAGGACGGCAGAGATGGTATTCGAACCAGCTAAGCACGCTGACCACTACACAACGGAGGCGAGATTATTATTATTATTATTATTATTATTATTATTATTAATAATAATAATAATAAAAATAGACAAAGACAGAGAGAAAAAAAAGGAAGGAGAATTTTACGATTTTTTTTGACCAGTTTGTATAAAGGGGGTATGGAGGAAAAAATCCTCCCAGGAATTATAAATTGACAATCTGAAGAAATCTCTCACACTTTTCTGAAAAGACGATTGAAATTTTATGGACACATTATGAGAATGAACAATAACAGACTGACTAAAAGAATTCTCAACCTGACCCTAGTTTTTATTTCTTTTAGTCGTTTACCCTCCAGGTTGGTGGAACCCACGGACTCAGCGAGGGAACTCACCACTACCGCCTCTACGGGCAGTGTCCTAGAGCTGGGAACATCGAATCGGAAGGGATACAACTGGTGAGGTGGGATTGGCACCTCGCCCAGGCGGCCTCACCTGCAAAGCGAACAGGGACCTCATGAGGGAAGGTAAGGGATGGTTAGGATGGATAGGTAAGGAAGAGGGAAGGAGGCGGCCGTGGCCTTGAAGAAGGTACCATCCCGGCATTTGCCCGAAGACGAAGTTGGAAACCACGGAAAATCACTTCGAGGATGGCTGAGGGGGAATCGAACCCCCTCTACTCATTTGGGCCACCCGAGGCTGAGTAGACCCCGTTCCAGTCCTCGTACCACTTTTCAAATTTCGTGGCAGAGCCGGGAATCGAACCCAGGACCTCCGGGGCGGCAGCTAACCATGCTGACCGCTACGCTACGGAGGCGACCTGAGTAGGACATAACGATGTAAAAAAAAAGTAATAGAGAAATACTTAGTGTGGCATTAATAGGAAAATAACTGGCCGCGGTGACATAGAGCGTTGTCGTGCTACCTCATGCTTCACTGGCATCGGGAGAGCACGGGTTCCAATCCCATTTTCATGACCAGGTAAATGCCGCGATGGTTCCTTTATTTAGGTCCACGGCCGCTCTCCTTCCATACTCCCTTCCCCGACCCATCCTGAAAATATATAAAAAATGACCATTGGCTGCTTTAATAAAATTATTTATATGAGAATGAGTCGACTGAAAGAGGCCAAGAAATGGCTCCGCAGCACTACCTACGCAATATATTTATATTATTCACAAGATACGTCATGCAAAGAGGGGGAGTGCTCAAGTAAATAAGGGTTAGAATGGGTCGCGACAAAATCAGTTAGGAATGTGCCAGTCCAAAGGATAGCTTAGCATATGTCTACCTCTTAGGCGCCGCAGCTTACATGATTTAAGCGCCTGTATAAACATAATTCAATCGGTGCCTAGATTTTAAGTTCAACTCTTCAAATCCCTCGGGTGCCCACATCTTAGGTTTAGTGCGATAGCTCTGTGCTAACACATAATATTAGTCTGGTGACGTAAGAAAAACACACGGCGCCGTGGCTTAGTTGGGTAAAGCGCCTGTCTTGTAAACAGGAGATCGAGGGTTCGAATCCCTCTAGTACCTAGATCCTGTCTTTATTGCTATAGCTCTATGCTAACACATAACCCTAGTCTGGCGAGGTAGTATAAACACCTGGCGCCGTGGCTTAATTGGGTAAAGGGCCTGTCTAGTAAACAGGAGGTTGAGGGTTCGAATCCCTCCTGGTGTATTTTTGGAAATACACGGTAAGGCAGAGTTTGCTTTGGCTGCTTTTTATTATTTCACATTATTTCATTTATTTAAATTTCCTTCCCGCAAACACCAACATCGAACTCTTACATCCTGTTAGCCCCGTATATTTGTTCATTTGCGGTGTAAGTCTGTTCCAGAAACGCATATTTTTCGGAACCGGCTTGGCAGCGTCTTGCAGCTGCCCTCTAAACATCAATCGCCTCAAGTCATGAAGACTTCGTCATCAATCCGCCAGGCGTCGTGTTCTTCTCCAACCAACAACTACGTGAAGACACCGCTCCAAGAAGAATTTTTCTTTTACAATGTTTGCTATGTTTTTGTATACTCTGCTGTTTCCTCCCCTTATCCGCTCGCTTCCCCTTCTCCTCGCCCGCCTACCTCTGACGTGTGCGTTGTAGCTCTACTCCTACGGCGCGTCACTCCGCTCGCCCACTTGACTTCTTGTCTCCGTGCCGAGAGCAACTGCTCTCACTCTCACTTGTGTGTCAAACGTTTACACGTAGAGTCGAAGCTCTTCCCGAGCTTGTCTCCTCTCCTCGAGAGACATCTTTTAAATCAGACGCCATGTCTGGATTTTGAATCCAACCGTCACCAGGAACATCGCCTACTCTTCAGAAATGAACTAAGTAAATCTTTAATGGTTTTCACCATGTTTTAATTGCTTTTAACAGCTAAAAGTTTTTAATCTGATTTTATAGACAGTGTGAAATTGCTGTGATGCAGTATCTGCCTTCAAAAGATCTTCTTGATTTATTTGTGGCTACTTCAGCTAGCTTTCTAAAATGAAAAAGTACTTCTTGTACTGATTATCTGGGAATGAGTTCTCACTCCGTGGGAGTCTTTTTAAACCCACTGTCTATAAAAACTTAGCTTTCACCTCCGCGGGATATTCTGCCCAATTCTACTGTTCTCACAACTCTAGAATTGTCTACATCAAGTTATCTTTTTGCAAGTAATGCCTTCAAGTACTTTCCACCTAAATATGGAAGCGCTTGTTCCTCACTGAGGAATTTATGCTGAAAGTACCTCTAATCAGCATAATTTGTCTTCCTTCGTTGGAAATTGTCCGCTGCATTCAACTACAATGTATAAACGTCACAACGCAATAAACTTTCTCAAACTAAAATTCAACTAGTGATCTCCACAATTGCAATAACTTTTCGTCTTATAAACTTTCCGTGTTGCAATGATGAACTTTTCAACGGACTACAGTGCATAACAGTGCCCGTTCAACAACCATCCGTGTCGCGTTCGAACGAAAGCAATAAATACGGCCATAAATTTTCTCCTAAAGTTCCTATTTCCTTTTCCTAAACACCTTACAAACATTATCTAATTAAGCTTTAAATTTAAGTCAACTGATGTACCTAGCTGTTTAAACTACAACTTATGTCAATTTCTAAGAGGCCTCGCTTGCTATCAAGTGCCCTCCCAACTTTGTTTCACATTCAACGAATTAACTTCTGCTTATCTGTGGCAAGTCCACATTATAATTATTTCCCTCTTCAATTGGGGAATTCTATTTTCTACTCATAAGTGAGTTATCTAACTCTCCTTTTCCAGGTTTCACAAAAGGGTACTGGCCCCATTTTCCTCGTGATCCCTGTTTAAATACAAGAAGTTATAGAAACTTCTTCTTATTTTCTCTCTCATTGTTATAATTTCGAATTGTTATTTGTTCATACTTTTAGAACTTCCATATAGGAATTCTCAAATATCGTACCTGATTTGTTGTTAAAGTTTTAATTACGCTAATTGTTGTTAAACTTTAAATTCGTTAATCTCAGCACTATTTTAAAATCTTATGCAGATTTGGTGCTTACAAGAGGTTCCAAACCGAATTTTGTTAATTGCCTATTGCAAACTTCAACAATTTTAGAGGTCTGAGACCTCAAAGGTTTAAAAATCAAATTGTACCTTTTATATTTGTTAAATTTATCATATTTCTATGCATTGTTAAGTAAATCAAACTATATCCTTTTGCTTCATCATTTTCTATAAATAACGATTAGGCAGGATCCTACTTCCCCTGACTCTAACCAAAGCTCATACTCGCGTTAAGAAAATCAAGCATCAAATTAAAAAAGGTTCCACTATTTGTTGTATTTGAACAAAAACTCTCCGCAAAAACTTTTTCAAAGACGCTCTTAGCTTTTTAGCTAATTCTAACGAGCCAGTAAGGCAGGTATAGCTAGCTCCGCCTGCTTCCTGCTTGATGAGATTTTCTCTATAACTTATGGTTGGTATTCCAAATTTAAGTTTTTCTTCTTGTCTAATCTTTTATTCGGCGCTTTGCTGGGTTAAAGCTTAGCCTTTCTTGAATGCAACCATTGGTGTTCTTATTTATTTTTATTTTTTTATTTTTTATTTAGTCAATTTACCCTCTAGGTTGGTGGTTCCCACGGACTCAGCGAGGGAACTCACCACTACCGCCTCTATGGGCAGTGTCCTGGATCTGGGAAACATCTGGTCGGGATGGATACAACAGGGGAGGTGTGATCAGCACTTCGCCCAGGCGGCCTCACCTGCAAAGTGAACAGGGGACTCATGGGGGATGGGAAGGGATGGAAGATTGGGATGGATAGGCTAGGAAGAGGGAAGGAGGTGGCCGTGACCTTACAGTAGGTACTGCCCCCGTAAATTGAATTATATTGAGACCACGATGGCTGTATTGGCATAAATGAATAAAGTTATGAATGTCATAGTTGTGACGTGGATATTCATGACGTAGGCACGGATGACGTAGACTTCATGCAAGTAGGCTGATTGAGCTGAGATTCTTGGTGACGTCATGATTTTGTTCGAGAAAGATCTGAGATTTACGACGCAGTCGCAGGAAACAAGGTATTGTGCTAAGGAAGAAGTTACGCTATTGGAGGAGAGACTCGAACCAATGAACGATAGTTTGGAAGGAAGACGGAGATTGCTGAAACTACGATATTTGATTGCTTTTGGCATACAGATTTGTGGAAAACTATTTTCAGTTATGGCATTGATTTGGAATTTTGAAGAAATTAATTTTGAGTTTTTGAAATTTGAGAATCCGTCAAGTATAGCCAAAGTTAAAACTTCTAGCAATGACGGAGGAACGAACTATGGAAGGGATGGATACGCCCCTTAAGAAGTTGATAAAAGGTCGTGCACAGGAAAGAGGAGCTCTCATATCTCTCATATCTCTCATACCGCTGATACCGCATATATATTTCAGATGTTATATAGTCATTTTCGAGTGAATAAGTGAAGCAAGTTGTCTTTAGCGTGTGGTTAAAGCCCGGCGCATCGAACGAACACGGAGCAGTTCCATTTTACGCTGTTCGAAACTAGGTGAAGTTGTAACGCTCACATTAACGTTTCTACCAGATAAAATATAAAGAGTTAACTTCTGCCTTCATTATAATTCAATTGGGCAGTACAACATTGAGGTGTGTAGAAGATTTGAACAATTTCACAGTTATACTTTGAAAGATATTGACACTTTAAGGCTGCAGACAAAAGTGATTTTCTCGCCACCTGAGAAGCACTTTTGTAATTCTACATTATACACTACGGCTGACACGTGTTACAACCGTGATATTGGAGAATACGTTTGGTAATACAACGATACATTTTACTATGGAACATTATAATCTTGCAGTGCTTTCAATGATTATAACAGAAGTTGAGATGGAAGGCTAAGGCTTTAATGCAATTGGGACATATATCGATGGAGTGAAGTAACAGCATGGAACTTCGTTAATCGTCATTCTACAAAAGCGAGCATGTAGTGAACGTCCAACTACACTCATGCATCGTGAATCCATCGCTGAATAATATCAAATGACAGTGGAAATATTTTCATACTCCACGATTATGAATATTTCTGCGGAAATAACTGCAATAAACTTCATGGCGAATTGCGACCAGAACTTCAGGGAATTTTCAAGAGAGGCCAGGGAGGACCCGGCTCACAAAGAAGAATTTTGCCAGAAGGATGTCTTTCGGATACATGGAGCAGTGCAATTTCCGGAGGAGGAAGCAGTTCGATTCTCCGAGGACGCTGATTCCAGGTTCGAGGTCGGAGCACATCTTCACGCTGGTGAAATGGAACCAACAGCAGTTTTCTTTGAAAACTTTCCTCTAGAACTTCAATCAACAGATAAGGTAGTCGTGAACGTTTCTTGTATTATTTGAGTCATGTAGCGATATCTGAGCAACTATTTTTCCTATATTTTCTGTCCTATCTTTTGCCCCATTTTCTTGATTAACATTTCTGTACTCAGTACACTTCGATGATTTATGCCTTTTTCTACGTTTTTGAGACATTGTTATGTCATTGGCATAGTTAAATAATTTTGGATCAGTTGAGACTGATAATTTAGATTCTTTCAGTAATTTGCATATTTTTGTAGTCACGATTTGACTGTAAAGTTAATGAATTTCTATGGCAGATTTGAATTCAGACAGCGTGTCAATTTTATTAAAGTAATTCTATTCAGTAAATTACTTTGACCAATTTTCTGTCATCCTCAAGAAAGAAGAATGATTAAACGATTTTAGAGCGTTAAAAATCTAATACGTTATCGACGATCTTTGAAATACTAGTCGTCTTATGAACATGATTGCAACATAGACATTTATCATTGCATTATAGACAATTTTATGAAATATGAACTTTGATTACGATTTATTGAATACACTATAGTGATGAACTTTTGATAGGAGTTTTTCTCAATTCTAGATTGGAACAATAATGTTTGCATTCCACAGTCTAATTGTATTCTATTCGACTATTTATGCAGTTTAGATGAACTTTGATTGAAGATAGTATTTTTATACTGCGTTACTTTGATGATATTAATCTCAATTTTGATAGACCAGGGAGGAGTGTCTAATCGTATTTGCTATTAAATTTATTTGTGATTGGCAAATTTTTACTTCATATCGATTCATGAATGAAACCCACGAAGGTTAAATAATAACAGACATTAATACAATTGATGAATATAAGAATTTTTGAAGAGGAACAATGGATGTATAATCGTTAGTTCAGTGGACCTGTAAAAGTCGCTGATGAGTAATGCCCTTGAATAATGAAGGAGGTTCCCACAGTAATAAATGAAGTTGTTGAATTTATGAGTGGAGGTTTTTGTATGTAATTTGGAAGATTTTGATGCCATACATATGAAGATATATGATGAATTCTGGGCCTATTGTTGAGCAATTTTGTGCGTTTTGAGCGAAGTATTTTTCCGCTGAATGTATTGTCCTGGTTCTTTGAAAGTTATTCATGTGAAGATAATGTTAAAGTTAACAAGAGTGTTAAATAATTTGAGATGAAGATTTTGAATGGAGGTTACCGTCACAAATATTAATAATAATTATTAAACCTTATTAAACCTGAATTTGACATTTAAATATAACTAACCTTCATTGGTCGATTATATCAACACAATTTGAGTAATTATCAACCGGATAAACGTGTGGTTTAATGTATTTCTTATATAAATAATATAAACAATATAATATTGTAAATAATTATGTAAATATCTTTGTTAAATAATTTGAAATGAAAGTGATTAATAGAGGCGTGTATAAAATTTTCAATTGTCGTTTGACATTGTTATAAACAATTTATTATTGTTATAAATAATTAATGAACTTTTGTTATTAACATTTGGAGTTTTGTTTTTATACTCTAAACAACGCTAATTAAACAAGTGGTTTGAACAATTAAACATGATTTAGGATTATTGGAGTATTCCACTAGTGTTTGAATGGAGCATTTAAAGGATTTGCGTGATAATATTTCAGTTGAGATGTGGACATTTAACATGTTTTGAAAGGAGAGCTAAGCTCTGATGTAACTCGCATATGCTAGGGTTGAACGGAGGGGTGAGTCCACTTTGACGATGCAGGTGCATTGCAGCTGGCCCGGACAACTGTATGATAGAGGCCAAGGACGTCTCCATAATAGCCTTGTGGCTATAAATAAAATGTGATGTGTATAAACACGCAAAACAATTGATATATGTCTCGTCCCAAATCCCGTTTCCATTCCAAGTGCATTATTATAATTACGTTATTTTGAGCTTGAGAAAGCTGAAAAATTGTATGTAGAGTATACAAGTTCTACAGGAGGACATAGTTATGTGGACAATGACTTCTGATTGCCACGTGGATTTTGTTGTTTTATTTTTGTTAAATTCATTCTTTATGTGAAATAAATTATTGTGCAGTTTAAAGTTTCTCGTCTTCGTTATGGTTCATTTTAAATATCATGGTGGAGGTTATTGTGTGGGCACGCTTTAAGTGATCCAGTTGACAACCCAGTCCCCGAGATAAATTTAAGAGGTAAGTAAAGGTAAGTATGAACCCCCGTATATTTTGGTGTGTTCCACAATAATTTCTTGTTAACTATTGTGCTCTAATCTCGATAGTATCTGTCAGTGCCATTTTCATTGATGTAGCTGTGCCGGTGCGTTTGATTATTGGCAATCCGATTGAGGGGGCCGATACCTGACAGCCTACTATCCGGATAACGGGGACAGTAGGATTGGCGACCCTAAAACGTGGGGCACGATCAGCAAAACATTGGATTACCAAGTTATTGCAGTAGAATTGACACCGCAATTTTTGTGGAGTGTTCGAATAACATTGGATTACCAAGTTATCGATGTCAAAGGGATTGTGAAGACTCAAATAAAGAGGTTGATTCTTTGTTAGATGTCTTAGCCAATTGTAGAATTTGAGAGTGTGATTATATAGGAATAAAATGTTGTGTTGTATTAGGAAAATTACACTCAGAAAAGATCAGATCTTATACAACTTGAGAGAGGTTAAATAGGCTGGAAACTTTGAAAAATCGCCTATGATCTGGAATCTTATTTTATTTGACCGGCTTATGACATGTTTAGTCATATTAAAGATAAAATTAAACTATTTGGATTGTAAATGTAAATTATTTGTGTTAGGATATTTTAAAATGAACCAAAGAAAACTTGAACATGTGCTTGAGTTTATTTCAACATGAAGTGTCTACGAAAGTTAATTATAAGGTAATTATAAGTTAGATTTAAGACAGAAAATTGCTCAAACTTATATATGGTGAAAAATGTTGCTCAGATGTTGTTATTTTGCTCTGTTTGATGTATGTCCCTAAAGCAGTTAATTATTGAAATATTATTGAAATGGCAGATGAGAGTCTGAGAATGATGTTGGAGGAGATGAAAGCTAGCATGAATAGCAGTATGAAGCAGATGATGGAGGAGAATGCTATTAATATGTCTGCTAGAATGGAGGAGAATTCTAGTAGTTTGTCAGCTAATTTGTCTATTAGGCTGGATGAAAGTGTGAGGGAAATGGAAGCTAGGAATACTAGTAGAATGGAGGAGAATATGAAAGTTCTTCAGACCAGTTCTGCAAACCTAGAAAATAATGTGTCGCGTTTACAGATCAGTTTCCAGGGAATCGAGAATGCTGTAAGTGACATTCACAAAGATGTTTCTGATGTTAAAATTGATGTTTCTAAGGTACAGAAAGATCTTACTATGTTAAATCTTGATGTTGCTAATGTCCGGGGTGATATTTCATGTGCTAGAGCTGAAGTAATTGTTGTTAGGAATGATGTTGCTACTGTACAAGACAAAGTAGAGGAAATTCAAAGAGAGGTTAGAAATGCTCGAACTGATGTGTCAAATGTTCAAGTAGACATCAATAATATTCATTCAGATGTTAATGATATGCAAAGCGATATCAATAAGATACAAGTAGAAGTCAATACTGTTTTTGTAGACATTGCTAAAGTTCAGACTGATGTTAACAAAGTTAGGGAAGAAATTGAAACTTCAAAAACGCTTTGTACTCGTAGCATTAGTGCATTAACAACTCGATTAGTTGACGAGTCTGTTAGGACAACAGCTTCTTTAGCTGGTTTAAAATACGATGTAGAGGTCATGAGAACCCAAGTATTAGATCACAATCGTTTACTTAAGGAAGACATTGAAGTAGATATCGCGGAAATGTTAACTGCAAATGTAACGGTTTGGAAAGATGAATGGAACAGGTCAAGTGGGGAACATGTCGATCAGATTCAGGAGCGAATTGAAAGAAAACTTGCCAGTACACAAGTAGACATTAATAATGAAGTAGTTCAGATTAGGAAAGACTTGAATGTAAGGATGGATTCGCTATCCGAAAAGCAGGTAGAGGATAGAACTCAGATAGGTCAGGACGTGCAAGCATTAAAAACTGCGTTAGAGGAACAAATTCATAAGGTTGTCTCTGATGTTAATGAAACTACGAGCAGACTTCAGAATTTGAAACTAGGAGAAGCTAGCATGATGGAAACCTATAAGGAAGAGATGATTAGAGAAGTCATCACGGAAATCACGGACAAGGATACTGAAGGATTGACTGGTGAAGAGGATAGAAATTACGTGAGAAGATGTAACCTCGCTACAGAAGAGAGAGATATTAGTCCTGAGGAACGTATATCCAGATTCAGGGAAGAAGAAGAGGATAGGAATATTGAACCTGAATGGAAGTATCATGATAGTGGGAAACATTATATTGATTCATATCCGAGAAATGTGACAGTCATCCGGAATTTTGAAGACAAACCTCAAAAATTTAGCAACACTGATAGTCTCACACCGATTGAATATATCAGGAATCTTAAAGACTATTTCATTGAATCCCACATTCCTAGAGAGAGAGAGAGAGATGAGAATCGTAGAAAGATTTCTAGCTGGAGGACCCCTTGAGTGGTTTAGAGCATTTCGGTACACTTTCAGCAATTTTGACGAATTTGCAGAGGCACTGATAAAACGATTCTGGTCAATAGAAGCTCAGAATTCATTAAGAGCTGAGGTATACTCGAGGAAGTATTCAGGTACTCTTCCAACACGGTACGCTGATTTCTTCACGAGTCAGTTATCACGCTTGAGATTTTTGCAACCCCCATTGTCAACAGAGCAGTTGATAGATGCGATTTCACGTATGCTGCCTGTGGAAGTAAGAAGACTGATCATATCGTCAAATATCAGAGATTTGACCAGTATGGACGAATTATTGAGAAGGCTTGACTACACGAGTCCAATGCCAAATTTGGTACAAAAAGGTCAGAGGCACGAATTCAAAGACGTTAATACAGTCTACATGGATCAAGTGCAGCAAACTGATAAGCCTGATGAAGAAAAAACTGAAAATGAAGGTCCTCACAGGAATAATTATTTCCGCAACAACAGATCCCAAGGTTACCGTCCATATCAGCAAAGACGAGGCTGGAATAATAATAGAGGGAATTACAACAACGGAAGAGGTAGATACTATAACAATGGTTATAATAGAAACTACAATAGAAATAACCAGTATCAGAATCAGAATCAGAATTCTCAAGGTCAGGTTATGACACCTGACAAGTATCAAGAGAGAGAGAGAAAGAAAGTCAGCAGTATCTGAAGGAATTACGAGAAAAGGAAGCTGAAAACCAAAAGAAAAGACAGGATGTAGTGATCGATCCTGGTCCTTCTACAAGTCAGCAGAACGTGGATTGCAACAGTGATATTGGAGCAGCAAGATCAAGAGACCGTTAGGAGGTTAGCCCGAATCGGTGTGTCACAGAAGAGACACGCTCGAATCAGGAAAATGTACAGGTTCCTTAAGGGTTACATGGACAATACTGATGTTGACTATGCAGCTACACAGAGAGATTCACGACACTTTGTCTTGAGTGGAGACATCGTATGTAAGTATGCTGACTCTGCGCATACAAAGCTCCGAATAGTCGTGCCACCTAAACTTGTTGTCAATTTAGTGTGGGTAGCTCATCACGCAACTGGACATGCGGGTTTAGATAAAACTCTTGATACTCTTAAAGAGAGGTTTATTTGGACTAACATGCGTTCCAGCATTGCTAATGTCATTCGTTCTTGTGATAAATGTCAAAGAGCAAAGTATGCTTCCGCTCTATTGAAAGGAAAACCTAAGGCTATGATTCCCTCTAAACCAAATGAACTCATGGCGACAGACATATTTGGTCCTTGTCCGAAGGGATACCAGGGTAATCAGTATCTGTTGGTTACCGTGGATGTCTTCTCAAAATTTGTTACAATGAGTCCCATGCAAAAAGCTAACACGAGGAACGTTGTAAGCAGACTGGAACATGCTGTATTTCCAAAAGCTGGTAAACCAGAATATCTACTTTCGGATCATGGAGCTCAGTTTACATCCTTAGAATTTGCTGCAGATATGGAAAGGCTTGGTATTAAGCACATATTTTCAAGCGTGCGCTATCCGGAATCGAATTCTTCAGAAAGATATATGGCTGAATTTTCGAAATTTTGTCGAATTTTCTGTCCGAATGATCACTCTGGTTGGGTGAGTTTTGTACCCCTTATTGAGGAATGTCTAAATTCTACAGTGCAGGAGAGCACAGGAGAGGTGCCTATGAGACTTCATCTAGGAAGAAACCCAGAAAGGCCGTGGGACAATCTTTTTAACCACGTTCCTAGAGATCCCGACCTAGGAAGGCAGCAGAGAATAGACAGAGCGAAGGAACAACTCCAGAAAGCAGCACAAAAACGACTGAAAAGAGTAGCTGGAAAACGTTTTGGTGCTCCCTTAGAAATTGGAAATCTGGTATTATTACGCAGACCTGTCAAGGCTGACGTGGGTAAGAAAATCTATCCCAAGTTTGGAATAGTGTTCATGGGTCCGTTCAGAATTACGAATGCCTATGGAAACAACTGTTATGAACTCTACGATGATGAGCATAATGTCGTTTATGGCAAGTTCAATGCTGGGAACTTGAAGAAATATTATCCAAGAGTAAGCCAATAATAATTCAATTTCGTGTTCAAGTGAATTGAGATATTTATAACACAGAGTTTAAAAACAATTTGCAACTGTTTTTAAAACGTGGTGAAGGGAGAATGCCCCCGTAAATTGAATTATATTGAGACCACGATGGCTGTATTGGCATAAATGAATAAAGTTATGAATGTCATAGTTGTGACGTGGATATTCATGACGTAGGCACGGATGACGTAGACTTCATGCAAGTAGGCTGATTGAGCTGAGATTCTTGGTGACGTCATGATTTTGTTCGAGAAAGATCTGAGATTTACGACGCAGTCGCAGGAAACAAGGTATTGTGCTAAGGAAGAAGTTACGCTATTGGAGGAGAGACTCGAACCAATGAACGATAGTTTGGAAGGAAGACGAAGATTGCTGAAACTACGATATTTGATTGCTTTTGGCATGCAGATTTGTGGAAAACTATTTTCAGTTATGGCATTGATTTGGAATTTGGAAGAAATTAATTTTGAGTTTTTGAAATTTGAGAATCCGTCAAGTATAGCCAAAGTTAAAACTTCTAGCAATGACGGAGGAACGAACTATGGAAGGGATGGATACGCCCCTTAAGAAGTTGATAAAAGATCGTGCACAGGATAGAGGAGCTCTCATATCTCTCATATCTCTCATACCGCTGATACCGCATATATATTTCAGATGTTATATAGTCATTTTCGAGTGAATAAGTGAAGCAAGTTGTCTTTAGCGTGTGGTTAAAGCCCGGCGCATCGAACGAACATGGAGCAGTTCCATTTTACGCTGTTCGAAACTAGGTGAAGTTGTAACGCTCACATTAACGTTTCTACCAGATAAAATATAAAGAGTTAACTTCTGCCTTCATTATAATTCAATTGGGCAGTACAACATTGAAGTGTGTAGAAGATTTGAACAATTTCACAGTTATACTTTGAAAGATATTGACACTTTAAGGCTGCAGACAAAAGTGATTTTCTCGCCACCTGAGAAGCACGTTTGTAATTCTACATTATACACTACGGCTGACACGTGTTACAACCGTGATATTGGAGAATACGTTTGGTAATACAACGATACATTTTACTATGGAACATTATAATCTTGCAGTGCTTTCAATGATTATAACAGAAGTTGAGATGGACGGCTAAGGCTTTAATGCAATTGGGACATATATCGATGGAGTGAAGTAACAGCATGGAACTTCGTTAATCGTCATTCTACAAAAGCGAGCATGTAGTGAACGTCCAACTACACTCATGCATCGTGAATCCATCGCTGAATAATATCAAATGACAGTGGAAATATTTTCATACTCCACGATTATGAATATTTCTGCGGAAATAACTGCAATAAACTTCATGGCGAATTGCGACCAGAACTTCAGGGAATTTTCAAGAGAGGCCAGGGAGGACCCGGCTCACAAAGAAGAATTTTGCCAGAAGGATGTCTTTCGGATACATGGAGCAGTGCAATTTCCGGAGGAGGAAGCAGTTCGATTCTCCGAGGACGCTGATTCCAGGTTCGAGGTCGGAGCACATCTTCACGCTGGTGAAATGGAACCAACAGCAGTTTTCTTTGAAAACTTTCCTCTAGAACTTCAATCAACAGATAAGGTAGTCGTGAACGTTTCTTGTATTATTTGAGTCATGTAGCGATATCTGAGCAACTATTTTTCCTATATTTTCTGTCCTATCTTTTGCCCCATTTTCTTGATTAACATTTCTGTACTCAGTACACTTCGATGATTTATGCCTTTTTCTACGTTTTTGAGACATTGTTATGTCATTGGCATAGTTAAATAATTTTGGATCAAATGAGACTGATAATTTAGATTCTTTCAGTAATTTGCATATTTTTGTAGTCACGATTTGACTGTAAAGTTAATGAATTTCTATGGCAGATTTGAATTCAGACAGCGTGTCAATTTTATTAAAGTAATTCTATTCAGTAAATTACTTTGACCAATTTTCTGTCATCCTCAAGAAAGAAGAATGATTAAACGATTTTAGAGCGTTAAAATCTAATACGTTATCGACGATCTTTGAAATACTAGTCGTCTTATGAACATGATTGCAACATAGACATTTATCATTGCATTATAGACAATTTTATGAAATATGAACTTTGATTACGATTTATTGAATACACTATAGTGATGAACTTATGATAGGAGTTTTTCTCAATTCTAGATTGGAACAATAATGTTTGCATTCCACAGTCTAATTGTATTCTATTCGACTATTTATGCAGTTTAGATGAACTTTGATTGAAGATAGTATTTTTATACTGCGTTACTTTGATGATATTAATCTCAATTTTGATAGACCAGGGAGGAGTGTCTAATCGAATTTGCTATTAAATTTATTTGTGATTGGCAAATTTTTACTTCATATCGTTTCATGAATGAAACCCACGAAGGTTAAATAATAACAGACATTAATACAATTGATGAATATAAGAATTTTTGAAGAGGAACAATGGATGTATAATCGTTAGTTCAGTGGACCTGTAAAAGTCGCTGATGAGTAATGCCCTTGAATAATGAAGGAGGTTTCCACAGTAATAAATGAAGTTGTTGAATTTATGAGTGGAGGTTTTTGTATGTAATTTGGAAGATTTTGATGCCATACATATGAAGATATATGATGAATTCTGGGCCTATTGTTGAGCAATTTTGTGCGTTTTGAGCGAAGTATTTTTCCGCTGAATGTATTGTCCTGGTTCTTTGAAAGTTATTCATGTGAAGATACTGTTAAAGTTAACAAGAGTGTTAAATAATTTGAGATGAAGATTTTGAATGGAGGTTACCGTCACAAATATTAATAATAATTATTAAACCTTATTAAACCTGAATTTGACATTTAAATATAACTAACCTTCATTGGTCGATTATGTCAACACAATTTGAGTAATTATCAACCGGATAAACGTGTGGTTTAATGTATTTCTTATATAAATAATATAAACAATATAATATTGTAAATAATTATGTAAATATCTTTGTTAAATAATTTGAAATGAAAGTGATTAATAGAGGCGTGTATAAAATTTTCAATTGTCGTTTGACATTGTTATAAACAATTTATTATTGTTATAAATAATTAATGAACTTTTGTTATTAACATTTGGAGTTTTGTTTTTATACTCTAAACAACGCTAATTAAACAAGTGGTTTGAACAATTAAACATGATTTAGGATTATTGGAGTATTCCACTGGTGTTTGAATGGAGCATTTAAAGGATTTGCGTGATAATATTTCAGTTGAGATGTGGACATTTAACGTGTTTTGAAAGGAGAGCTAAGCTCTGATGTAACTCGCATATGCTAGGGTTGAACGGAGGGGTGAGTCCACTTTGACGATGCAGGTGCATTGCAGCTGGCCCAGACAACTGTATGATAGAGGCCAAGGACGTCTCCATAATAGCCTTGTGGCTATAAATAAAATGTGATGTGTATAAACACGCAAAACAATTGATATATGTCTCGTCCCAAATCCCGTTTCCATTCCAAGTGCATTATTATAATTACGTTATTTTGAGCTTGAGAAAGCTGAAAAATTGTATGTAGAGTATACAAGTTCTACAGGAGGACATAGTTATGTGGACAATGACTTCTGATTGCCACGTGGATTTTGTTGTTTTATTTTTGTTAAATTCATTCTTTATGTGAAATAAATTATTGTGCAGTTTAAAGTTTCTCGTCTTCGTTATGGTTCATTTTAAATATCATGGTGGAGGTTATTGTGTGGGCACGCTTTAAGTGATCCAGTTGACAACCCAGTCCCCGAGATAAATTTAAGAGGTAAGTAAAGGTAAGTATGAACCCCCGTATATTTTGGTGTGTTCCACAATAATTTCTTGTTAACTATTGTGCTCTAATCTCGATAGTATCTGTCAGTGCCATTTTCATTGATGTAGCTGTGCCGGTGCGTTTGATTATTGGCAATCCGATTGAGGGGGCGGATATCTGACAGCCTACTATCCGGATAACGGGGACAGTACCATCCCGGCATTTTCCCGAAGACGTAGTGGGAAACCACGGAAAACCACTTCGAGGATGGCTGAGGTGGGAATCGAACCCCCTCTACTCATTTGGACCACCCGAGGCTGAGTAGACCCCGTTCCAGTCCTCATACCACTTTTCAAATTTCATGGCTGAGCCGGGAATCGAACCCAGGACCTCCGGGGCGGCAGCTAAGCATGCTGACCGCTACGCTACGGAGGCGACCATTGGTGTTCTTACTAAAATTTAAAACCAAAAATTTTCAAAAACAATCAAATTGTCCCAAAAGCACTAGAACTGCTTCATCGCTACCCTTCCTGGAAACATTCGATCGGACCTTGGAAATTCTACAATTCCAAGAACTAAAAATATCTCGGCGAATTCAAATTATTTGCGCCTTTCAAAACCTTCGATTAAACCTGACTCCTTTGAAAGGATATACAGTAAATTTGTCATTCTTTGTCTTACCAGACTACCACCCTTCCCCATAGTAGTCAAATATAAGTTGGAAGGGAAAGTACTATCGTTGCTTGCTTGCAAATAGCCCAAGCTCCAGCCGCATCTCCCGTTAGCTGCGTCCAGGTCCATACCCACTTTAGGTGCTTCACGGGCTTTGCGGTCACAATCGTCACTGAATATTTGCTCAAATTCATTTTGTTTGGTGTTGGACTCTCGTCCTATTTACCCACACTTGTTCTTCAGTCCGAAACCCACTTCCCTTTCCTTTTCTCTTCATCTTCCCTTGGGGGTAGTGTTTAACCCTGGCCAAAACCTACCCACCTCCGGTGCCTATATCCTATCTTTAATGTTATAGCTCTATGCAAACAGATAATACTAGCCTGTCGAGGTACTACGAACACACGGCGCCGTGGCTGAGTTGGGTAAAGCGCCTGTCTTGTAAACAGGAGATCGAGGGTTCGAATCCCTACGGTGCCTAGATCCTACTTTATTGCTATGGCTCTATCCTATCCCATAATACTAGTCTGGCGAGGTAATACGAGCACACGGTGCCGTGGCTTAGTGGGGTAAAGCGCTTATCTTGTAACAGGAAATCGAGGGTTCGAATCCCTCCGGTGCCTACGTCACATCTTTATTGCTATAACTCTATGCTAACACGTAATACTAGTCTGGCGAGGTAATACGAACACATGGCGCCGTGGCTTAGTTGGGAAAAGTGCCTGTCTTGTAAACAGGAGATCGAAGTTTCGGATCCCTCCGGTGCCTAGTTCCTATCTTTATTGCTATAGCTCTATGCTAACACATAATACTAGTCTGGCGAGGTAATTCGAATACACGGCGCCTGTCGAGTAAACAGGAGTTCGAGGTTTCGAATCCCTCCGTTGCCTATATCTTATATTTATTGCTATAGCTCTATGCCAACCCATAATACTAGTCTGGCGAGATAACACGAATACACGGCCCCGTGGCTTAGTTGGGTAAAGCACTTATCTTATAACAGGAGATCGAGGGTTCGAATCCCTCCGGTGCCTACATTCTATCTTTATTGCTATAGCTCTATGCTAACACATAACCCTAGTCTGGCGACGTAGTACAAACACACGGCGCCGTGGCTTTGTTGGGTAAATCGAAGGCTTGTACACAGAAGATCGAGGGATAGAATCCCTCAGGAGTAGTACAGGTTCTGGCCCACAGCCTACTTCTTTGTTGGCTTTGTTGATATCTCGCGAACCCATGGTTGGATTTGAACAATTGAGATGTCGTAGGTTCGGGCTGAGCCCCCCCCCCCCCTCCTTTCCTAAGTACATATTATGTCCACCCCAAAATAAAACCTACCCCTACTAGCGGGTGAAATAGCAATTTTTTAGTAAACGTTTCGTTCCATCAACGACATGCATGAGGCTCGATACTCGGATGAATTAAATGTTGTGTCTTCTTCTGTCTTAGTCGTTTACCCTCCAGGTTGGTGGAACCCATGGACTCAGCGAGGGAACTCATCTAATCGGAAGGGATACAACTGGTGAGGTGGGCTTGGCACCTCGCCCAGGCGGCCTCGCCTGCAAATCGAACAGGGGCCTCATGAGGGAAGGTAATGGATGGTTAGGATGGATAGGCAAGGAAGAGGGAAGGTGGCGGCCGTGGCCTTAAAGAAGGTACCATCCCGGCATTTGCCAGAAGACGAAGTGGGAAACCACGGAAAACCACTTCGAGGATGGCTGAGGTGGGAATCGAACCCCCTCTACTCATTTGGAACACCCGAGGTAGAGTAGACCCCGTTCCAGTCCTCATACCACTTTTCAAATATCGTGGCAGAGCCGGGAATCGAACCCAGGACCTCCGGGGCGGCAGCTAACCATGCTGTCCGCTACGCTACGGAGGCGACTAAATGTTGTTCTACATGAAAGATATGCGTAGGGTTGGACGCCATTATGAATTAACATTTTTGTTTTGTACGCATGCGCACTTGGGCTTTTTGTAAGAGGGCGAGCTTTTTAAATAATATTTATGGATGTTTTTTTTAAATTAACCAAAAGATCCAAAACTACTAAGTCATCGGCTTTTTAACATCTCGTAAACCAATAAGGCTGGGGATTTGTATGTGGTGTCGTAGGACTTGGAGTGACACCCCGTTTTTGAATGTATTTTTAATTTTTGTCGAAAGGGCCTACCTACACTTTTGTTAATATCTCGCGAACGAACTTGTATGAGGAGTCGTAGCACTTGAGGTGACGCCCCGTTTTTAATGTATTTTTAATTTTTTGTCAAAAGGGACTAACTACACTTTTGTTAATATTTTTTGAACCCCTGATGGGATTTTGACATATGGAGAATCTTAACTCTTGGGATGACACCCCGTTTTTGAATGTATTTTTAATTTTTGTCAAAAGGGCCTAACAACACTTCTGTTAATATCTCTTGAACGAATAAGGCTAGGACTTGTATGAGGGGTCGTAGCACTTGATGTGACGGCCCGCTTTTGAATTTATTTTTAATGTTTGTCAAATGAACCTAACTGCACTTTTGTTTATATCTCGCGAACGAATAAGGAGAGGGACTTGTATGAGGGGTCGTAGGACTCAGGGTGATACCCCCTCTTTTCCTAGAGCACCCCTAATGCAACCAAAGGAGCTAAAACTAATAGGTCATTGGCATTTTAATATCTTGCAAACCAATAAGGCTAGAGATGTGTACGAGGTGTCCAAAGACTTGGGGGTGACGTCCCCTTTCGAATGTAGTATTTATTTTTCAAAAAAAAAATTACAAAGGGCCTAACGCCATACATGTTGAAAATTGTTTTTTACATGTTCAAAATTTTAATGAAAAGTGGTTGTAGAGAGAGACGGTACCGTTCTTGTGTGTTTCAACGAGCCTATCGCCAGCCACGGTGGTGGTATTCCAATGGAACAATCGATATTTTGACGGGACGGCAGAACGGAAGGGCGAGGGTTCGTTTTCCGATATTTCCTATGGCGAATTGATGGAGGCTAATGTTCCAAAACATGTGAAGCATGCTAATATTTGTTTTACCCCTGAAGGGTATCTTTAACGTGTAAACGGTTATGAGTGACATGACAAATTATAATTCTATGATTCAGACGAAGAGACAACAGAACTTGGTTATGTGTTGACGATGGATTGAGGAACAGACTGCTATTGTCGCTTGAAGCTAGAACAGAACAAACCTGCCCTGCTAGCCGGCCATCCCCCACAACGACCTGATGAGTGTAATCTTAAGAATGTGGTGACGTGCATGAAAAATGATATGACTACTGGGCTAGCGTGGGACAAAGAACCGTTGAAGGTCAAACGATGAGAAAATGCAGACTCTCTCTCTTGCTAAGCTGACTGGTAAAGTCTGTGTTACATAGAAATATACTTACTGTTTTAGCAAACGGACGTATACTGTGGAACTCTGAACTGAACGTTGGAAGAAAAATCCTATTGTTTTCGGTAAGTACATATTAATGATTATTTTAATGGTCTAATGCTAATGAACCTTATAGGTGTATTTGTAGTCATTGATAAGGTAATTAAAATATTTTTATTTATTTGTTTGCAGATAACCTGTATACCTGTCATGTCTGAGAGAGAGACCATTACACCCTTGAGCCCACGAGAAGGAAACAGCAAGACATTACAAGTCAATGTAAGTTTTTTTAATTACCTGTTTGATTTTTGTTTGATATATAATTATATTTTTATGAAATGCATCTATTAACCTGAATTTATGTATTTATGCCGGTTTAAATTATTTATTTTTAGAAAGTTGCAAAGAAAAGCTTTACCGCTGTAGCAGTCGCTGAAAACCCGAGACGCTCTAGAGTGGAACCATTGCCTAGGGTGAACTATTCAAAACTCAGGTAAGACTAACTTAAAATGCTATCCCATTTTACCACTGGTAGAGTTTGCCCCAGAAAAACTCCAACTCATACAGGGAGAACAGCAACAAGCCTTAATTTGGATTCCATAGCATTAGGATGAAGTGAAAGACTGAATTATGCATTAAAGTGTGGGGATGAAGGATTTCACACTTAAACATATAGGTAACAATATATGCAATGTATTTCAATTAATATCCTGTTTAAGTAAACACAATGAGTAACATATAACCTGCGTTCAAAAAGTAACGAGCCGAAGGCTGGAATGCGCAAACCGGTGACTACATCGGCTAATCGTGGCATGTGTAACGAAGTGTGGTTCCGACCAGAGCGTGGAAGGTCACAGCTCGTCGCTAGAAGGCACGCGTGCACGTCACGTGACGATACAAAGCGAGCAGCAGCATGCATCAATCGTCCAACGCTGCCAGTCACATTGCAAACAATGACATGGAGACGTCAACCGAAAAGCATAGAGGTATTGTTCGGTTTCTGACAGATGAAGTTGTAGGGGAAACGGACATTCATCGCCGAATATCACAAGTGTACGGCGAACACTGCATGTCCCTTGCAAGGGTCAAGGCGTGGCACAGGTGTTTGAGGGAAGGACGAGTGTCGTTAGCCGATGATGCCCGGTCTGGGGCACCCCCCTGCATTACCGATGAAAACGTCCGGCTGGTTAATGCAATCAATACCCAGGACCGCCGAGTGACAGTGAACGCCATAGCCGCCGTGGTCGTTCCACGACAATGCACGACCTCATACGGACAACACAGTCGCGGCACTCCTGCAGAAATTCAAATGGTAGGTTCTCGGCCACCCTCCGTACAGTCGAGACCTCTCTCCCTGTGATTACGCCATGTTTGGTCCCCTGAAGAGGGCTCTGCAGGGCCATCGATTCACCTCCGACGCATACGTCCAGCTGTACGTGCGGAACTGGTTCTCATCGCAGCCCAGGGAATTTTATGAGACAGCCATTCACCGCCTCGTGTCACAGTGGGACAAGTGCCTCAACAGCCAGGGCCAATACTTCTAACACACAGGTACTGGTTTCTGTAATTATGCCTCCGGCTCGTTACTTTCTGAACACACCTTATAAATTAATAACCACCGAAGAAAATACTTAAAATTCTTATTAAAAGTTCATGGCAAAGTTCAATTTTGGTTGGTTGGTTCCTTAGTTTAGGGGCTGCGATAACGCGGTCATGTAGCCCCGTGTACTTTGGGTGTGTATAGAATCTGTCTGATAACCGGTGTTAATTGTGATGACAAAGTTTAACTTTGTCTTCTTAAAATAGAAGATGCAATAAAATGTTCTAAAAATGAGTGCTAAACAACTTATCTTATCTTTGGCGACACTTTAGCGGAGGGTATGTCGGGAGGGAATCATCCCGCTAGCGAAGAAATGTAAACAAACACAGTCACATATAACCATTTGGCAGCCACAGTAGGCAACCCACTCCACACACGTGAGACGGTATCACTGCGGTTGTTGTGCACTGGAGAGATTGGAGTACGTTTACAAACTTGGTTGGTCCTGGCTGACCGCGATGCGTAGCAACTACTGTTGACATCCCTTCCTGGTATCTTTCCTCACTGCGAGGTCTTGCGCCATGAAGATTATTATTATAGGTCGAACATGATGACTCTCACTGCTGTACTTGAAACGTCTTGGCGAGAATATTTGACGAGTATTGGCCTCAGAGTGGTGACCGAACAGCAGATTGTAGAATGTTGACAGTAGAATGTTGTCCGTAGAGTAACCCCGAAGAATAGCGGCCCAGAGTGGCCGAAGAATAGATGAAGAGTGGACATCACTAAGAGGATAGCTAGAGGATTTATAGCGGCGAAAACACGCCGAGGAAGGCAGCTGACTAGAAACACCGCTGTTATTGGCTGGCCAAGGAAATGACGTCACGTGCTGAAGTGGCAAGTTGCTCTCAGCGGACGAAGCACAGTGTCGTTCATTGAGCGAAATGGCGAGGAGGTCATTGAACACTCAGGTGAGAAACTATAATATCTTATATAAAACTGTAGGTGGTTAATTTCAATGTTATGCATACCAATTAAACAATTACTTCACTACCAAAGTAATAATTGTCATTCGATGGTCTCGGATTACAAGAAACAAATTGACCGACAAATTGGTCATAAGCTACACTTTGAAAAATCACGAAAAGTGATCAACAACTGCTGAAATCCCAAGACAAAATTCATTACCTGTACATGACTGGGACGATGACTGCTTTCTTGGTTAATAATTGTGTATTGGCAACCGGCACAAGACCATATTGGATGTCAACCGGGAAATCACAAGGCCATGTTTAATTTTTTTAAACAAAAATTTAAATTCAATTTACGTGTTGTTCCCTATGGACTTAACTAATATCCACAGGTTTGAATAAGATAATCTGGACTATTCCTTTTCGTTTATGACCCTTTGGTGTAATTTTGGAAATACACGGGAAGGCAGAGTTTACGTTGGCTGCTCTTTATTATTTCACATTATTTCATTTATTCAAATTTCCTCCCCGCAAACACCAACATCGAACTCTTACATCCTGTTTGCCCCATATATTTGTTCATTTGCGGAGTAAGTCTGTTACAGAAGCGCATATTCTTCGAAACCAGCTTGGCAGCGTCTTGCAGCTGCCCTCTAAACATCAATTGCCTCAAGCCATGAAGACTTCGCCATCAATCCGCCAGGCGTCGTGTTCTTCTCCAACCAACAACTACGTGAAGACACCGCTCCAAGAAGAATTTTTCTTTTACAATGTTTTCTATGCTTGTGTAAACTCCACTGTTTCCTCCCCTTATCCGCTCGCTTCCCCCTCTCCCCGCCCGCCTACGTCAGACGTGTGCGTTGTCGCTCTACTCAATCGGCACGTCATTACGCTCGCTCACTTGACTTCTCGTCTCCGTGCCGAGAGCAACTGCTCTCACCCTCTCTAGTGCTTCGGACGTCAAAGCTTACATTTGGAGCCTAACTCAGGCTCGTCTCCTCTCCTAGAGAGACATATTTTAAATTAGTCGCGATATTGTGAATTCCATACCAATGGTCACCAGGAGAATCGCCGTTCAACAGAAATGAGCTAAGTACTACTACAACGTTCTTCAACACATTTTAATTGCTTTTAAATTGCTATATGCTTTTTAACCACCATTTTATAGACAGTGTGAAATTGCGAAATGTGGGGCAATAACCATCTTCGCGGGATTTTCGATGTTGGGCTTTGTCTATCTAAGCTAATCTTATAAAATGAAGCAGCATTTCTTATACATATTAACTGAGATATTTTCACACAACGTGGGACATAATTAAATTACCCACTGTCTATAGAAAAATTAGCTTTTTCCACCGCTGGACTTTATTTTCCCAATTCAACCGTTATGATTGTTCTGGAATTTTCCACGCCAAACAATTCATCTATAAGCTAAACCTTCGAGTATTTTCCACTCACATATGGAAATTCTTTTTCGAACTAAGGAATTTTCTTTATGAACCGCTGATCAACACCTACTTTGTCTTCCTTCGTGGGAAATTGTCCGCTACATTCAACTATAACTTACAAATTTTTCAACGCAATAGACTCTCTCAAACCAAAATTCAACTAGTTATTTACATAACTGCAATAACTTTCCTTTCTATAAACTTTCTGTGTTACAATAGTGAACTTTTCAACCACGTCAATAGACTATAGTGAAAACAGTGCTCGTTCAACTTTTCATCCGCGTCGCACTCGCCCGAGAAAAATAAATACGGCCAAGAACTTTCTCCTAAAAGTTCCTATTCCCTCTTCCACAACCACCCTTTACTAACAAATTAGGTTAATTCTTAAATTTAGGCTTGTTGCGATGAGGTGTCATTTGATAGCAAGTGCCCTCCCATCTTTGTTCCGTTTATCATAACTTAACTCTGTAAAATTTTGTGTCTAGTACACATTTTAAAGTATATTGTTTCTCCCTTTTAACTGGGGAATTCAATTATTTCTACTCACACGTGAGTGGCTTAACTTTTCTCTCTAAGTTTCACGAAAGGGTAACTTGCCCTATTTTTCCTCGTGATCCTGTTTAAACATAGAAGTCCTAGAAACTTCTTCTTATTTTTCTCTTCAGGTTTCACAATAAGTGACCTGCCCTATTTGTATAAACCATAAACGTAATTACTGTATAAATATAAGAAGTTATAGACACTTCTATTTAATTTCTCTCTCTTTTTTGTTGTAATTTCGAAGTTGTTATTTGTTCATACTCTTAAGATTCCCATATTGGAATTCTTAAAGGACACATACTGTACCTGCCCTATTTGCTAAACTTTAATTGCGTTAATTGTCTCTAAATTTTCAATTTGTTAATCTTAGCACCATTTTAAAATCTTATGCAGATTTTACTGCTTATAAAAGGTTCAAAACCAAAAAATTGTTAATTGCCAAGTTCAAACTTCCTCATTCTAGAGGTCTGAGACTTCAAAAGTTAAAAATTCAAATTGTACTTTTTATGTTACCAAAAATTACATCTTCACTCATTGTTAAATAAAATAAATTTATATTTTTCGATTTCTACTTCACACCAGAATAACGATTAGGCAAGATCCTGTCTTCCCCGACTCTTGCTATAGGCTTATGCCCTCTTTAAGAAACTCACAAATCAAATTAACAACGGTTCCACTACTTGTTGCATTTGAGCGAGAACTCTTAGTCACAAACTTATCAAAGCCTCTCTTAGCTTTAATAGCTAATTCTAATGAGCCAGCAAGGCAAGTAAAGCTAGCTCTACAAGCTACCTGCTTGTTTAGATTGTCTCCAAACTTGTGGTTCGTTCTCAAAATTTAAGTTTTTCTCATTGTCTAAACTTTTAGTTGGCGCTTTGCTGGGTAAAAGCTTAGCCATTCTTAAATGCAACTATTGGTGCTCTTACCAAAATTATTCCCGAAGGTATAATTGCTTCATTGCTACTCTTCCTGGAAACATTCGGTCTCTCTTTGGAGATCCTACAGTTTCAAGAACTAAAATATCACGGCTAATTCAAATTATTTGCGTTCTTCAAAATATTTGTTTAAACCAAACTTCTTTGAAGGGATACATAGTTAACTCATCATTTCTTTCCTTGCCAGACCACCACCCTTCCCCATAGTAGCCAAATCTTGGCTTGGAAGGGAAGGTACTATCACCTCTCGCCTGCAAATAGCCCAAGCTCCAGCTGCGTTTCCCGTTAGCTGTGTTCAGGTCCCCACTCACTTTAGTGATTTCACGGGCTTTGCGGTGACACTTGTTAACAATTACTCTTTACATTTATTTTTATAAGTTTGCTGGACTCTCGTCATATCTATCCATCCTTTTTCTCCAGTCCGAAACCCACTTCATTTTCTTCATCATCTTCCCTTGGGGATATGATTATTCCCAAGCTAATAATCTACCCAAACTTTGGTCCCAGAAACCCAGGAGAGTCCTTTTGTCAATATTTTGCAAATTATTAATATCTACTTTGAATCTTTCAGCTATAACTTCACTGTGCACAGCTGGTGAAGGTGATAGAGGTCGTTCCTGTCTTCTTCAGCCTGTCTCACTTGCAACCTGTTCGCTACTGCCAACCTGTCATCATTTTCAAAATCTCTCCACAGTTTCGTAAGTTATACTTCAATTTACCCATTTCATCATGCCAACTGAAAAGGATGAAACTCTCATTGCTAGGCGTTCTTCATACAAAGGACAGCTTACCAGATTTAGAAATTTCATTAATAAAATTATTCCAGCCGATTGTGATCTAGACGTCTTGACTCAACGCTTAAAGTTGTACGAACGTTCTTACGACTACTATGATCAAATTCAAACAGACATTGAATCCGCTTGTCCCGAACTTCAATCCGATCGCGATGAAGTCGAACCCTTATATTTTGAAGGGATTGCTAAGGCTCAACAACTGATACGCAGTATCTCAGATCCGGACACTAGGGTCATCAATCCGGCCCAGTTCGCACCCGCTTCAGTCCGTGGAGACACGCATCAACCAAAACCTTCGCTTCCGAAGATAAGCCTGCACCTTTTTTCAGGCCAGGGAAGTGAATGGAACTCCTTTTACGAGTTATTTAGCTCTCTCATACATAATAACAATGTCATTTCCGCTATCCACAAGTTGTATTACTTGAGATCATGTCCTAAAGAACAAGCTCTTACGCTCGTGTAAACACTTCCTTTGAGCGCAGACAACTACAACATCGCCTTTAATCTCCTTAAAGAGAATTATGGCAATCTGCGTCTGTGTGTGGCACGTCACATTCACGCCTTGTTCGACTTGCCAGCCGTAAAGCCTAGTGACGTTTCCTCTTTAAGGAACTTGGTTGACACAATGCAACTACATGTCAGAGCCTGATATCAGCTTGAACAACCGGTTCAAACTTGGGACAGGTCTTAATTCATCTAGCTACATCCAGATTTGATTATTCCACTCTTAAAGCCTGGGAGACAGAATTATCTCACAAGGATAAGCATTCCTTTGAGCATCTCATCGCGTTTCTTAACAGCCGGTGCCAATTCCTTACCGCACTCTCATTTCAGTGCGAAAGCGCTAAAATTTGTCCTCTGTGTCACAACATCTTGTATACCAAATCTGTTTCTTCAGATGGTCATAAGCCCCCATCTGTCGAGAACAAGCAAACTCGTTCCACCCCTTTCAACCGTCCAATACTAGGCCGCTCAAAAAGTTCGTAAAGTGCACATTGTGTAAGGTTTCTCACGCTTTATATTCATATAAATCCTTTAAAGAATTGTCTGTTGAAGACAGAAGGAAGTTTGTCTCAAATAATAAATATTGCTATAACTGCCTGTCATCTAAGCATTCTGCTTCGACTTGTACGTCTTCCAACCTCTGTTTTTATTGCAAAATACCGCATCACAGTTTACTGCACCGCCACGACCAATCAAGGTCAGTAGTACCTGCTTCTTCAAACTCCATGCAGAGCAGCTCCGAACAAACTAGTGCTTCTTCTTGCATTTCTAATGCCAGAACTTCTCACAGTGCTCAAATCCTGTTGTCCACTGTACAATTCGAAATTCAGGATAATTTTGGAAATTGGATTCGAACCCGCGGTCTTCTTGACTCCGCTGCAACTCACAACTTTGTTTCACTGTCATTAATCAAAAAACTAGGCCTACCTGTAAACTCTACTTCCATCAATGTATCCGGCATTGAAAATCTGAAAACTCAAGCTTTGCAGTCTTCAAAATTACAAATTAGAGACATCTGTCAAAGAAACACCAATCTTAACTTAATCTGTCTTATTCTTAACAGTATTGGTAAAAAAAACCTAGCAACTCTATTAATACTTCCGGTTTAAAGATTCCTTCGCATTTAAGGTTAGCAGATCCTCAGTTTAATGTTCAAAAACCCATTGACATATTCTTCAGCGCCAATACTTTTTGTAATTGCCTTCGTAAGCAAGTTCGCAAACTATATTCAAACGTGGTCGCCAGAGACACCGATTTTGGTTATGTTGTTACTGGTCAAATCCAACATCCCAGTCTTCAAACCAACTCGCAATGTTATTTCGTTAACGCCGATTCAAATTCCTTTTCTAAAAAAGAGAAAACTTATGTTTCCGATCTCTGGACGTTTCAAAGCAGCTTGTCGAAACAATGTCTTAATGTCAGCAATTACGCTACTGCCGTAAGCTACTCCATGTGTTTTGTTTCATTCTCGCACAAAATGGCAGTTCAAGTTCGCCTCGCCTTGCGTCGCTTGGTTTATTGTCTTTCATCATTTTTGGCAGCTTGTAATTGGTTAAACCTTTTATCGAAAACCATCTTCTCTCTGCGTCAAACCACGGCTATCAGTCACCAACACTTTGCTGTAAGTTATGTTTCACTTGACTCGCTGTTCAGTAGGATGGCCACGGCCGCCTTCTTCCCACTTCCTCACACGCGGAAGCAGCATTTGAAACCGCTTTTCAATCTGAGTTCTCTAGCATCAAGAATAACAATTCTTACGCATAATATCTCCTTAAACTTCCCAGCTTTTCTTCGTTGTTTAGAAGAATTAAGCTTTTTTCTATTGGCAACTGTTGGATTCCGTGATCCTCAAAATTATGTAAAATTATTTAATTGCTTCGTTTCATATGTCCTTAAATTGGGTATTCATGTCCAAGCTGCGGATGACTGCATGACGTGTTACTGGAAGTTCCTCTTTAATGTTGAGGTGTTTGCGTCTACCCCTTGTAGTTATTTTCAATTACTTGTTTGGCAATCTTGTTTGTACACAAACTCGGGCAAGGCCAAGCCGTTAATTACTTCCTCTATATGTGACAAAGGTCATGACGGGTTCGTCTTATCTCAACTCGGGCTGTTTGCCAACTATTGTTTTGCGGGTTGCTCCCGTAATTTCGGAAGTCGTTTACTTCCCCCTTCAAATAAACTGGTTCAAGTCACTGACTTCTCCAGCTATTCAAACTCGTTTTCTCGCTGTACTATGTGGGTCAAGGATTTGTTTATTTACTTTCCTCACTTGCACACATTCACACGCTATGGTTGTTTTGATCCTCGTTTCACAACATCGTTGCATATCTTTACTGCGCGCATGCATGGTAACTTGCGCAACTATTTCGCACTTTTGCGGTTTGTTGTTAAACAAACTTGTTTATTCTCGTCGTTACATTCGATGTACCTTCATATATATTCTTGATACGTCACTTTTTTGCTTATTTAAGTATTTTTCTAGTTAACCCTTTTGGTGCGCATTATAACTTAAGGTCATTGTTTATGGCTACTAGATTGTTGTTACCTATGGAGTTCTTGCCTTCTACTTGCATAGTTTCTTTGCTTATTTGGTATGTTATTATCCTTTTTCGATGTACTTGTTTCTATACGCTTTGTTTACATTTGGTAATTCTCCTTTCGCATCTTGTTGCGATCTATATTGAAGCTTTGTTTCTCTCAGCTACTAGAAACATTTTGATTGACGGCGATGTTAATTCTCACCCGTTGACCCAGCCTTCCAACAATTCTTATAACTTACTTTTCTTGACCCTTGGTCAGTCCCTTACAGGCACCTCCCATTTTTTTCCTTTCTCCCTCTAGCGTGGATCTCCTGAGGAATGATCGATTGCTACCCGGGAAGGAATGGAATGGAAGGGTCAGGGTAGGGAAGATCTTGATAACATAGGGATATATTATAAGACTAGTTTCTCTCAGTGTTATTCTTTCTTTCAATCATTAATATCGTGTTCCTGTTCCTTGTTTGTTTTTGCCGTTCTCCCCCAAATTGGTGTATTTTTGGAAATACACGGGAAGGCAGAGTTTACTTTGGCTGCTCTTTATTATTTCACATTATTTCATTTATTCAAATTTCCTCCCCGCAAACACCAACATCGAACTCTTACATCCTGTTTGTCCCGTATATTTGTTCATTTGCGGTGTAAGTATGTTACAGAAGCGCATATTCTTTGAAACCAGCTTGGCAGCGTCTTGCAGCTGCCCTCTAAACATCAATTGCCTCAAGCCATGAAGACTTCGCCATCAATCCACCAGGCGTCGTGTTCTTCTCCAACCAACAACTACGTGAAGACACCGCTCCAAGAAGAATTTTTCTTTTACAATGGTTTCTATGCTTGTGTAAACTCCGCTGTTTCCTCCCCTTATCCGCTCGCTTCCCCCTCTCCCCGCCCGCCTACCTCTGACGTGTCCGTTGTCGCTCTACTCAATCGGCGCGTCATTACGCTCGCTCACTTGACTTCTCGTCTCCGTGCCGAGAGCAACTGCTCTCACCCTCACTAGTGCTTCGGACGTCAAAGCTTACAGTTGGAGCCTAACTAAGGCTTGTCTCCTCTCCTAGAGAGACATACTTTAAATTAGTCGCAATATTGTGAATTCCAGACCAACGGTCACCAGGAGAATCGCCGTTCAACAGAAATGAGCTAAGTACTACTTCAACGTTCTTCAACACATTTTAATTGCTTTTAAATAGCTATATGCTTTTTAACCACCATTTTATAGACAGTGTGAAATTGCGAAATGTGGGGCAATAACCATCTTCGCGGGATTTTCGATGTTGGGCTTTGTCTATCTAAGCTAATCTTATAAAATGAAGCAGCATTTATTATACATATTAACTGAGATATTTTCTCACAACGTGGGACATAATTAAATTACCCACTGTCTATAGAAAAATTAGCTTTTTCCACCGCTGGACTTTATTTTCCCAATTCAACCGTTATGATTGTTCTGGAATTTTCCACGCCAAACAATTCATCTATAAGCTAAACCTTCGAGTATTTTCCACTCACATATGGATATTCTTTTTCGAACTAAGGAATTTTCTTTATGAACCGCTGATCAACACCTACTTTGTCTTCCTTCGTGGGAAATTGTCCGCTACATTCAACTATAACTTACAAATTTTTCAACGCAATAGACTCTCTCAAACCAAAATTCAACTAGTTATTTACATAACTGCAATAACTTTCCTTTCTATAAACTTTCTGTGCTACAATAGTGAACTTTCCAACCACGTCAATAGACTATAGTGAAAACAGTGCTCGTTCAACTTTTCATCCGCTTCGCGCTCATCCGAGAAAAATAAATACGGCCAAGAACTTTCTCCTAAAAGTTCCTATTTCCTCTTCCACAACCACCCTTTACTAACAAATTAGGTTAATTCTTAAATTTAGGCTTGTTGCGATGAGGTGTCATTTGATAGCAAGTGCCCTCCCATCTTTGTTCCGTTTATCATAACTTAACTCTGTAAAATTTTGTGTCTAGTACACATTTTAAATTATATTGTTTCTCCCTTTTAACTGGGGAATTCAATTATTTCTACTCACACGTGAGTGGCTTAACTTTTCTCTCTAAGTTTCACGAAAGGGTAACTTGCCCTATTTTTCCTCGTGATCCTGTTTAAACATAGAAGTCCTAGAAACTTCTTCTTCATTTTTCTCTTCAGGTTTCACAATACGTGACCTGCCCTATTTGTACAAAACATAATCGTAATTACTGTATAAATACAAGAAGTTATAGAAACTTCTATTTAATTTCCCTCTTTTTTTTGTTATAATTTCGAAGTTGTTATTTGTTCATACTCGTAAGATTCCCATATAGGAATTCTTAAAGTACACATACTGTACCTGCCCTATTTGTTAAACATTAATTGCGTTAATTGTCTCTACATTTTCAATTTGTTAATCTTAGCACCATTTTAAAATCTTATGCAGATTTTCGTGCTTATGAAAGGTTCCAAACCAAAAACTTGTAATTGCCAAGTGCAAACTTCCACATTCTAGAGGTCTGAGACTTCAAAAGTTAAAAATTCAAATTGTACTTTTTATGTTACCAAAAATTACATCTTCACTCATTGTTAAATAAAATAAATTTATATTTTTCGATTTCTACTTCACACCAGAATAACGATTAGGCAAGATCCTGTCTTCCCCGACGCTTGCTATAGGCTTATGCCCTCTTTAAGAAACTCACAAATCAAATTAACAACGGTTCCACTATTTGTTGCATTTGAGCAAGAACTCTTAGTCACAAACTTATCAAAGCCTCTCTTAGCTTTAATAGCTAATTCTAATGAGCCAGCAAGGCTTCCTGCTTGTTGAGATTGTCTCTAAACTTGTGGTTCGTTTTCAAAATTTAATTTTTTCTCATTGTCTTAACTTTTAGTCGGCGCTTTGCTTGGTAAAACTTAGCCATTCATAAATGCAACTATTGGTGCTCTTACCAAAATTATTCCCAAATGTATAATTGCTTCATTGCTACTCTTCCCGGAAATATTCGGTCTCTCTTTGGAGATCCTACAGTTTCAAGAACTAAAATATCACGGCTAATTCAAATTATTTGCGTTCTTCAAAATATTTGTTTAAACCAAACTTCTTTGAAGGGATACATAGTAAACTCATCATTTCTTTTCTTGCCAGACCACCACCCTTCCCCCTAGTAGCCAAATCTTGGCTTGGAAGGGAAGGTACTATCACCTCTCGCCTGCAAATAGCCCAAGCTCCAGCTGCGTTTCCCGTTAGCTGTGTTCAGGTCCTCACTCACTTTAGTGATTTCAAGGGCTTTGCGGTGACACTTGTTAACAATTACTCTTTAAATTTATTTTTATAAGTTTGTTGGATTCTCGTCCTATCTATCCATCCCTTTTCTCCAGTCCGAAACCCACTTCTTTTTCTTCATCATCTTCCCTTGGGGATATGATTATTCCCAAGCTAATAATCTACCCACCCTTAACAGTGATGAAATGATGAATCCTCTTTATGCTACGAAAGAACCAAAACGACATGACATTCATTTTTGTTTATATATTGGTTAAAGGGGATGTGAATGACTGCAGCATTATTAAAAATTTAAGTAGATGGGTACTGTTAGTGACGACATACAGTTTATTTTTTGAATGGTGTTTTGATGTTTTAATGCTAATTAACGTTAACGTTTTATTTACAAGTATTGATTGATTGATTGATTGGATATTTTGTTTTTTGGGTGTGGTAATGCGCCTTTAACGTAGTGAACAGACAGTGAACAAGCATACATTATGCTTTAAAGTACTGTGTGATCTTGTGCAACGTTAATAACTTACAATAACAATGTTTTGTTATAACACATGGCTTTAATACCAAATACAAGAAGTGAGCAAGTCGGAAAACGATCGTTGGTTGACATTTGAATCTTGGCCTGTACGCTTTTGTCAGTACATAAACTTGCTGCAGCAGGTTTTTATTATTTGAACAAAATGTTGTGCGATGTGTGTTTTGTAGTGTTGAACTTTTGCACTGGGAAGACGCAAGACTAAAGCGCTAGCACACCCAGAGTACTGGTCTGTTGAAAAACGTTTAGAATCTTATAAAAATATTTGGCCATTCGTATTAAAACACCTTACAAAAGAGCTAAATGATGTCGGTTTTTATATACTTGTGAATGGGACAAAGCGATATGTTTTGATTGTGGAATTGGTTTAAAGGATTGGTAGGTGACAGATGACCATTTTATAGAACAGGTTCGTTGATTACCTAACTGTAGATACACTGTGTTGCTTAAAGGTCAGGAATTTGTGAACACTATTCGTAAAGAAAACGTGATTACAGCACAAGACATAAAAGAGCCTTTACAGCTAGAACATACGGTACAAATACACGAGGCTGAAAAAAGACGTGTCTCACCAACAGATACAAAAGTGTGACTAACAATTATGTAAAATTTGTTATCAAGAAGAACTAGGTGTTGAATTTTTGCCTTGTGAACACGTGATTGTATGTGTCAAGTGTGCATTAGCACTTAACTCTTGTGCTATTTTTTTAAAATCGAATTTACCCTCCAGGTTGGTGGCTCCCACGGACTCAGCGAGGGAACGCACCTCCACCTACCCTACGGGCAGTGTCCTAGAGCTGGAAACATCTGATAGGGGTGGATACAACTGGGGAGGTGTGACCAGCACCGCGCCCAGGCGGCCTCACCTGCAAAGTGAACAGGGGCCTCATGAGGGAAGGGAGGGGAAGATTAGGTGTGAAGGAGGCGGCCGTGGCTTTACAGGACGTACTGCCCCCGAAAAATGAATTATTTGGGATTAAAATGAGAATATTTTTGAAGACCATGATAAAATTTAACATGGTAATATAAAACCCTGGAACTTGAAAGAAACCAGTCGTGTTACTGTGTTGAGCGAGGATAGAGATCCCATCACGTGATATGTTGCGCAATAGAATATTCTAGAAGTTTGAAAATGACCTAGCAACAGTGGAATTGCTATGGATGATGACAGAATATTGTTATAAAATATATCATTGGGTATAGGCTCACAGCCAATCAGAAGAGGTCTTATTGAAGACGGGATTACCTTCAACTAAATTATATGGAGAATTATTACACTTAGGCCCGATGAAAGTTATTTTATTCATTGGTAATAAGAAGAAAATTATGAGAAAATATTACAGATACTTTGAAAGGCGACGAAAGGACGAATTACGCCGTTATAAGCATTTCTCAAGTGAGCGCTAAATTTCTGGGGGCAATCAGAATTGGCGGCTAAAATGGTTGACTTGGAGAGGAGACGACAAGCATCAGAGTTCTTATTCCTGCGAAGTTCTTAGCGTGCAGACGTTTATTCCGGGAGAGTGTATTCCCGACGGTTTCAGCCGAGTGCGGTGTTCCAACCACTCGTGGAGATAGCGACGAAAGAGGGTCGATAGTGGAGATCGCCCATGCTTTCATTTTATGTGAAGTTGCGAAGAGTCTTAGGACCGCAATAACTATCTATTAGTTCAAGATAGAATAAAGCTATTTAGTACACATTATAGTCCACCACGCATTGCAGTATATTACGAATGTTCAGCGTCAACGAAGGAAGATTTTCGCAGTTATAGCCATTTTAAAAGTGAAGAATAAAAGTGACGGACTCAATAGCTGTAAAGCATTTTTTTCGACAAGACCACAGCGAACGCTGATTCACTTAATGAAGTCCACGTGAGTTACAGTGATAGACTGTAACTTTAAAACAGTATATTGTTGCTATAGAACTATGACTATTTATATTCAGCAAGTGGAAATATTATTCATTATACATAACGTGTTTGAGATGATGAACTAAGGACTTATTTGCGTCAGGGATATATTTGAAACAGAGTTAATAGATTCAACATGGAGCTTCGATAATGCGATTACTCTTGAATGATTACGAATCAAGTATACATGAAACGTTATGTACAACTACATCTCGTACATTAACATAATTCATGAACTTGAACATAACATCTTCGAGCTACATAAATATTTTATAGAACATCTGTATGAATATTTCTATCAACGAGTGAGGTCCAACAGTTCTATTACGAATTTATTTGTAACTATGAAACTGAACCTACAACATTACTCGACAAATATGGAACTCTATCAAGACGGAGAAAGACGATTATTAAGAAGAAAAGTCAAGATGCCAGGGGTGGACCCGGCAACAATGAAGATCTTTGAACGAGAGGTTGCAGTTCGATCCCAGATGGAGCTTGATGTTCACCGGACAGGAATTCCCCTTGTCCGAGAATGTTGGTTTGTGGGAGCCGACTGGGGTCCAACTTAGTTTCTTGAAGGAGAAAACATCTAAGTATTTTTATAATACTTATCCAGAACATCGAGAAATCTTCAGTCAAGGTAGCAGTGTAAAATATTTTGTAGTTAGAGCATTATAGTGATATTCAGAGCAAAACACATTTGTCCATATTTCGATGTATATATATATGTGTATTTCATGTATGTAACAATATTTTATTCTACAAGAGCTTGTGAGATGATCGTTTTTTGTCATTTTCACATTGAGATTCTACGATTCAGTTTCTATACTGAGATATTTAAATTTTTAACTTCAATGTTCAACGTTTTTCAATTCATTTTGAATTAAGGATTCAGACAGTTTGTATAGGATTTGTTTTTTAATTTGGGCATCTTAATTGTTGAGAAGAAACCGCAAGAGAAAAAGAAAACAACGTGTGATATATATTGTTGTAATATCACAACTATTATGAACTTGACGCCGATCTGACAAGAAAACATTCGTCATGATTTCGATAGGAAGTCAGATACTCATAGACATTCTTTGTATAGGATGAAGACATATTCCGAAATTGACAATCCTTACTTTTATAGAGAAAGCTAAGATCTTTCGTCAATGTAAACATTATTTGAGACATATCTTCATGGAAGATACTTTTATCTGACGTTAGTGAATTCAAAGCAAGTCTATCCCTGTCGAGATTGATTCTTAATCGGATACTTATAAATAACATTTGTGGTTATTTATACACAATGTGTAATATCACGTCATATTGTGTAACTGTGAGACCAGATGAGTACGGTGGAACATTATTGTATTTTTATTAAAGGTATATATGTAACAGTTTAGTCAATATCCGAGTAACATTTTTAAAGTAAACTCATGGAGGTCATTCACGTTGTGTCTAAAGTCGTCGTAATAAACCAAGGCAACGTTTAATAACAGATGTAACAGTTTAAGATGCCAGCGATTAATTGTTTGTAACGCTGAGGTAGAAAACAGTAAGAAAATGCTAGTTTTGTGGAAGAGATGATGGTAACAATTATTCTGTAAAATAGAATTGTTCCATAAGCAGTAATGGTGATTGTAATTCCGTACACAGGGGTATACGAGGCTTTTAGAGAAATGTTTGTATAATTGCGAGGTGTTTTCCGCATCAATAAAAGTCATTGCAGGGCAAGACTATATTTGGTAAGAATTTGGCATTATGGCAATGGAATCGAGTTGTTTCGAACTCCGATTTGTGTGTATACGACTTTTATGTGTTGACAAGAACGATTATGAGCGGAAATAATTATGGGAAAAGCGTTGTGTAACTGCTGTTATTAATACTAATTATTAATCTTTTTATTAAACACGGATCTGAATGAATACGTGTGTTTGATCTTTGTTGATCGAATGCATTAGACTGATTAAGACTACAAACCAGACTATGACATCGTGCAGTAATATTTTGTGAGGAGAAGGAGTTCCTTGAAGGAATCTGACTAAGCAAAGGCTCATATATAAATATAACGAGTTTGTCATTATGATAGCGAACGTTAATTATAACGCAAACCGATACTGTAAATAGTTATTCACAATTATTTAATCAAGGGTATAAGATGTTAGGAATAATAATTTAATCGTATGTTTTTGACTTGTACTGTATATAAGAGTTAATATTTTTGGAATGAATGTTTTATATTGTTAAGTGTGTATGAGGACAACTTTGTCAGTTCTAGAATGCCAGAAGGGAATGCTAGGATCGTAGAGTGAAAGTTTCAAGGCATTTGTTAAAGGAATGACTGAGATATAGCAAGTTTTGTTCAGAGTGAATGATCATTTGAAACGTGGATATTTGGAGCGCCCAGTTGCATTCGCCTAGCAGTACGAACTTAAGTGTGTTGAAATGAGCCGAGATATTTCCGTTATAAATTCAAGGTCAGTTTTATATGAATGGCGAGAGTTTTGGAGCTGCAGCCGATATGAATGAAACAGGTTCACGGCTGGCGAGAATCTGTATGATTATATAACCGTATCACATGACCAGAGGCACGCTTGTGGCGCACGCTCAAAAACGCTAATAGCTTCTTAAAGATTGCGTGACACGCAAGGAATTTTAGTTCATTTATTTAACACTTGTAGAAGGAGGAGACTTTTCAAAATTGGATTTTTGTAATACTGAAGGCATAACGACTTCAGGAGCGTGTGTATGAAGAGGCGTCAGAGTGTGTAAATAATTTATTAATTAATTTTAAGTTAGGGAATTTTTCTTGTTTGTAGATTATAGTTTACTTTTGTTATTAAATATTTAGTTCGTCTTCTACGTCGTCTTTTTGAGTGACTTATTTTAGATATAAAGGAATGATATTGTGGAGCCCCCTTACAGGCGTGAAGCTGATACCCATTTAAACCTCGAGAGAAATAAGGTAAGTGTTCACCCGAGTCCCAAGTGTATTTGTGTTTATCCATAATATCATTGCAGCCTTCTCCGTATATTCTCGAAGACCTCGTTGAAGCGAATTTTGACAAGTAAATTTAGCCGGATGCTTTCAAAATTCTGCGATCCAGCCCAGTTTAGGATATTCCGACAGGTCCCTTCTCGAATATACAGGCAGAGTACTGAGACCGTATTTTGTAATGAGTTGGATCTATGTTGGACAGGTGTGTACTCAGGTGCATTCCTGCGGCGCTATTTGCACGGCACACAGCGCATGGATACTCTGTGGCGAGGTTAGGAGGAACTAGGCATCCGCTCTACATCCTTGTGCACGTGCTTTGTATTAGTACAAGAGAGGTCTACAAAATGGAGACGACAGTAACGTCAATCTGATGCAACATGATATACTTTGATATAGTAGCCATGAAACAGAATAGTAATTGACAAATGCATTATATTTAGAGAAGAGGAAACTTGAGTGTATTTCACACATAAATACATGCAGATAACAAAATATCATAATATTATCGAACATGATCCAGTGTCGATATCGATAGTCAATATCGTTCCTCAACGAACAGCACTATGGGTTTCGCAGAGCAGTAAGCAAAGATCTGTACAGGCAGAGACACGAGATTGCAATATACTTCGCTGGAAGTACGACACTAATATAGTGCGCAAGCAACGCGGACGTGTTTTTACTTAAAGTTAGACAGTTCGTACCGCAAATTTTTATGTCTCAGCTTATTATAGCTGAAGACTGTGTTAAACTTCATCATCAGGACCAGTGAACTTTGTATTCACCAGGACTTGTGTGATATTTTCTATGCCAGTACAAGACTTTATTCTACAACAGTACAGTTTACAGTTTACAAGCATATTATCATTATGACTTCAGAACAGAAGTTGATTGAACGGATAATTCACCAAAATATGACTATGTCACTTATGGGCTAAAATGGAAAGCAGGAATGCAATGCAATAGTGGAATTGACTACTTAGGATGATCACCAGCACCAAACATGGATTATTATAACAGCAGAAAACTCTTTAAGAAGAGGTGGAAGACGCCCTGGAGATGTTTATTGTACAATCATACTGTAACTGCATGAAATATAATGGCATACTACGAATAAGCTCCAGCTATATCTTGGGAACGTGTGAGAGCGATGACCTTGTTTCGCGAACAGCTGTTTTTCCTTTTCAAACGTTCGGACTCGGGTTCGGTTCTCTACAAGATCCAGTCGTATCGAGGACTACGCAACCTGATGAACGAGGGTTCAGTTCCAGAACGAGGACAGCGTGTTTCTCGCATACTCCTATTTCAACCAGATGGCAACGTACAAGGTAGCTGACCACCCATTTTCATAGTAGACAGTATGAATTAGACATACTCTAGAGTGTTCTTTTTTACCAATTTTTCTTAGTAGTTAGAAAATGCATTCCAAGGCTAGACCCGATTCTCTATCGCATCTATCTTGTAGTGTATTTTATTTTTGTAGTTAGCATTAATATTACATAATGCTATTTTTATGCATTAATTCACTTCTTTTTATTTCTAAATTTGAGCATTTAATGGAATTATATAACTTGTTGATAAGATTAATATGAAGAGTAGGGAGAAGACTACGATAACTTTATATAAGAATAGTAGTTAGCAAGCAGATGACCAATACGCTGCGTATACTTGAAGATTATTTGAATAGACATTTCTACGAATTTCGAATTTTGAATGTGAACACTTATGCATTTCATGTGAGTTTCTTTAATAGACGTGCGGGTCTATTTTTCATCAAGTGCAGTATAAATATGGAGACATAATGATTTATAGAGCAGATATTTGCGATTTATGGATTAATTTGGGCAATTGACAGCTTCTGAGATTTTTCTTTTTGGAGTTGTCTTAGACACTAATAGATCGTTCAGTTTTTTTTGTGTTCATGATTCGTTTGTTGAACTCCATCCTGGTTAAGCGTTGGATTCTAATAGTTTTCGTGTACCTTCTTAAGACAGGCTCATTACTATGGTGTAGGATCTTTCGCGTTTCTTTGGGTGAGGATCTCCAGTCGAGTTTTTGTCTAGTAGAGCTGAATCGTTCTTTTTACAGTGATCTATCCACAATTTCTTGAAATATATAGTTATGAACATGAGATTATAATGAGAAATAAATTACTATTGCAAAATAATTGTATAAAATATTTTGGTTACAAAGCGAAATAGTGGGGGTGAGCTAGGAGTTCTAACCAGTGTCATGGCCGCCGCGTGAGTCCAAGCCAATATCTCGTGAACCCAAGGTCGAATGTTGACAAATGAGGTGTCGTTGGACTCTGGCTGACGTCCTCTTTCCTATGGACCACGTATTTTATTTTTCAATTTTTTTTTGAAAATGTTTGTTTTTGAAAGTAGGCGATAATTTGAAAACCAAACATGATAGAACGTTGTGCCATGGTTCAAACGAATGGTCTTTATGTCCTTTATTTTTTATAACGAAACTTTTTAATTTTGTATGGTTTTTTGAAAAAAGTTCAATTATGAAATGTTTATATTTTCGAAACTAAAGAGTATACAAAACATTTTGTTTGACATAAATGAATGGCCCTGACCCCCTCTACCCCCAAAATGAATTTCAAGTCTCTAGGACTAAACCTGTGCAGTAATGTGAATTGGACAATTCTGCCCCACCCCCTACTTTCATATAAACTTTGGGCGATATCTCCCGAACGCGTGGTCGGATTTTAACGAACGAGGTATTGTTGGCGTTGGAATGATGTTCTCTTGGCTAAGCATGTGTGTTGGTATTTTTTTTTTAAATTGAAAATGTTTGTTTTTTGGGTTGGCACTATTTTGGAAACGGTGAATTGGAAAAAAGTGTGTTTGACGTTAATGAAAGGTGGGTATGCCCTCTAGGCGGACAGCAAGTTTCCAGGGTGTAGGAGGAAAAAAAAATGATAGCCTACTTTCTCGCGAACATTGGTGATCATTGGCGAACGGATGGTCGGATTTTAACAGTTTAGGTGTCGTTGGACTCGAGGTGACGTCCTCTTTCCTATAGACCACTCGTTATATTTTTAAATGTTTTTTGAAAATTTTTGTTTTTAAAAGTAGGCGATAGTTTGAAAACCAAACATGATAGAATGTTGTGCCATAGTTCGAACCAATGGTCTCTATTACCTTTATTTTTATAATAAAACTTTTTATATTTTGAGATTTTTTGAAAACCCTTAAATTTTGAATATTTACTATTTTGGAAACTAACTCGTTGACAAATAAGTTTGTTTGACATAAATGAAAGGTCCCGACCCCCTCTACCATGAAAATAAATGTCAAGTCTCTATGACAAAAAAACTAGGCATTTTAATTTTAATTTCCGTTATTATTTCACATTTGCTTTTTTTAAATTTAATTAAAACGGACCAGCACCTATTGTTTTTAAAACCTTCATAAATTAAGTGTACATGTTGCACAACATTATTGACTTCATCAAAAACACTCTCCGACATATCATTAAACCGTGTAGGCAGAAATGTCTCAAAGTTTTCACATACACAAAGTACACGATCAATCACCATATGCTGTTTTCAATTTCCGAATCTTGATAATGCGAAATGGAATATGCGTTGGCAATTCGTTGAGCTTCTTTGTCTCTAAGCCACATGCTTGACCCACAGCATTCAAAACATTCATTGTAGTAGTCTATAAACAAAAGAAAAGCATATCTATTACACTCTAAAACAGCTTTAATAATATTGTGCAATTAGCGATTTTGCACTATGCATTGCTAATAAATTATACTATTTATGCAAGAAATGCCCTAACTGTAGCAGATTCTGCATATAGCACAAGTGTTGAGTTCTAATGCACACTTGACACAGGCTATAATGTGTCCACAAGGCAAAAATAAAACACCTAGTTCATCTTGATAACAAATTTTACATAATTGTTGGTCACACTTTTGTATCTGTTCGTGAGACAAGTCTTTTTTTTTAGCCTCATGTATTTGCTCCGCGTGTTCTAACTTTAAAGGCACTTCTATGTCTTGTGCTGCAATCACGTTTTCTTTACGAATAGTGTTCACAAATTCCTGACCTTTAAGCAACACCATGTATTTACAGTTATGTAACCAACGAGCGTGTTGCACAAAAGGGTCATCAGTCATTTGCCAATCCTTTAAAGCAAATCCACAATAAAAACATATTGTTTTATCCCCTTCACCAGTATTAAAAAAAAACCAGCTTCACTTAGCTGTTTGGTAAGGTGTTTTAATATTAATGGCCTAACATTTTTATAAGATTCTTAACGTTTTTCAACAGAGCTGTACTCTGGGGGTGCTAGTGCTTTAGTCTTGCAAACTCCCAATTTTTCAAAAGCACATGCTAATTCAACACTGTTTGTGGCATATGGACCACATATATCTACACTACCGTTGTTGGCTGGTAATACATCATTATTATTATTATTTATTTGTGATTCAGCAACGTAAGTAGCGGCCAATGGTCTTGTGGTTCGGAAAAATGGATACACGGGTATGTTACCCACTTGTTTTCCAAGCATGTGAGGAGACCATCGCAAATGGTCTCTAAAGGGATCATCCCCTTCTTCCCAGTGTGAAAGGTCAATACGACAAAACACACAGCGCACCACATCTTCTCGGTTCAAGTAAAACAAGAAGTTCCGTGAAGAACTATACAGCCTACTTTTCATGCCAATGATTATTCTACAGAATATGAACCTATCTAGAATAATGACGAAATTAAGTTGCTAATATCGAAATTTCCAATTAGTTCGAAATACTGTATACCTGGCATAATGTATCCTAATAGAGCACTGCAGTTGGCAGCCCTGATGACTGAATATAATCTTAGTTCCGTCTCTTACGGTACTAAATACAAAATTTGGTTGAAGTCCACTGGATAGCATGGACGTTACATGCAGTTAAACATTGGATCTAACAGCGCGCGTAAAATCATGTTGGCAACAATGACATGCATGTATTGGTCAGAAATAATCTGAAATAATATGATCTATTGTTGTGCCAATTTTGAATGAAATCCATTAGTTAGTATAGAAGTTACATGCATTTTAAAATTGGACCTATCAGCAGGCTTAGAATCATGTTGGCAGCACTGACGTATATTAGTTACTCCAAATTCGTCTAGAATGCCAGGTACTATACGTGTGCAAAGTTTAGAGCTATTGGCTTGCATACTTTCTGATATTTTGATATTAGGGTAACAAAAATAGGGACAGCACATATTAACAGTTGGCAGCCCTGGATGCTCCTTAGAATACGCATAGTCATATCTGTTATGGTACACATAGCACATACGAAATTTGGTTGAAATCCAAATGATAGTATGGAAGTTACATGTATTTAAAGTTGGACCTGTCAGCAGGCTTAGAGTCATGTTGGTAGCACTGACGTATATAAGTTACTCCAAATTAATATAGAATGTCAGGTACTATACGTGTGCATAGTTTAAAGCTGTCGGCTTGCATACTTTCTGATATATTGGTAGTTGGATAAAATAAATTAGGAGCATTTATTAACAGTTGGCAGCCCTGGTAGGTCTTAAGAATACGCTCAGTCATATCTGGTTATGTACACATACAACATACGAAATTTGGTTGAATTCCACTTGATAGTGTAGAAGTTATATGCATTTAAAAATTGGACCTATCAGGAGGCTTATAATCATTTTGGCAACACTGCCATGTTTGGCCTCCTGGAAATTAAACTGAAATATTATGATCTGTACGTGTGCCAATTTTGAAATAGCTCCCATTCATACTTTCCAAGATATCCAACATTGAGCTCAAATTTCAATTGCAATTTTTTAGCAGTTGGTAGCACTGATATCATTTTCAAATATGGCCGTGAGATATTCAGGTATAGATCTTTACTCCTACCAAATTTTGTTTCGATTGCTGCAGCCGTTTAGGAGTTGATAGGGGGGAACACACACACAGTCAGACAGACAGACAGAAGGACAGACAGACAGACAGACAGACAGACACACATTTGCCCGATCTCATAAGTCTACTTTTTCCTCATGTTTGCAAAATGTGAAAAGTAGGCTAAAAATAACGGCTTTTGCAAGTTCATGTGTCGACAAAAAGCCTACAGGCCAGGATTCAAATGTTAACCAACCATCATGTTCTGATTTTAAATTTAACCCACGTGGTAAACCAACTTGCTCACTTGGTACTAACGCCATGTGTTATAATAAAACTTTTTTATTGCAAGTTATTAACGATGCACAAGAGCACTGAGTACTTTAGAGCATAATGTATGCTTGTTCACTGTCCGTTCACTACGTTAATGGCGCATGACCACACCTAAAAACAAACAAAATAAGGAATCAATCAATCACTACTTGTAATAAAACTTTAACGTTAATTGGCATTAATATATCAAAACACCATTAAAAATAAACTGTATGTTGGCACTAACAGTAACCCATACACTTATTTTCTTTTTATACAGCTTTAGTCATTTACATCCCCCTTTAACCAATATATAAACAAAAATGAATGTCATGTCAGTTTGTTCAGATTATCTTGTTCAAACCTGTGGATATTTGTTGAGTCCATAGGGAACCACCCATAAATTAAATATTTTTTTGGTTTTAGAAAATCCAATATGACCTTGTACTTTCCCCAGTCAACAACCAATATAGTCTTGTACCGTTTGTCAATACATGGCCATTATTCAAGAAAGCAATCATTGTACCAGTCATGTACAGGTAATGAATATTTTTTTGTCTATGGTTTTTCATTAGTGGTAAAATGGCATAGCATTTTTAAGTTAGACTTACCTGAGTTTTCAATAGTTCCCTGCCTAGAAACAATGGTTTTACTCTACTGCGTCTTGGGTTATCAGCAACTGCTACGGTGGTAAGGCTTTTCTTTCCAAGTTTCTAAAAATAAATAAAATAAATCGCTATAAATACCTAAATTCAGGTTAATACATACATTTCATAAAATAAAATAAAACAATATCAAACAAAAAAACATGTAAGTTTAAAAAAATAATCTCACCTTCACTTGCTGTGGCTTGTTACTGTTTCCTTCTTGTGGACCCAAAAGCGCAATGGTTTCTTGTATCTCTGACATGTAAGGTATACCGGTTATCTGCAAACAAATAAATAAAAATCATTAATTACCTAATCAATAACTACAAATTTAAGGTGCATTAGCATGACAGTATTAAAATAATCATTCATAGGGACTTACCAAAAAAAAAAAAAAAAAGACTTTTCTTCCAAAGTTCAGTTCAGAGCTCTACTGTATACGTCCGTGTGCTAAAATGGCAAGTGCATGACTAACGCAATCGTTATCAGTTAGCCTAGCAACAGAGGGAGTTGCATTTTCTCAGCGTTTTGGCCTTGAAATGTTGTCTCTTTCACACTTGTTCCCACGCCTCTTCACATTCCTCAATCTGAATAAGATTCGTGTACCTTATACTAGTTTCATGTTTTTAATACGGAACCAGAATGGCTGCCTCTTATACATCGGTAGTCGTACTGTCTCAGAACCAAAATGGCGGTCCCTGCTTAAACAGCACACCTGCTAGCCACCACGAGGCAAGTAAGCTGATATCACACTTCCTGCTGACGTAACCATTTTTTGTCTTATCAGCAGTGTCTCTCACGAGTCCTCTGGCTAGGTACAATATTCAGTCACCAGTGAGCAGGACTGTGTGCGTGTGTTAGCATTGAAAACATGTGTGTCTTATTATTATTATTATTATTATTATTATTACTATTATTATTAAACATTTTACTGTAATAATAATAATTACTAGCAAGCGGCCATCCTCAATACATGATCATGTTAACCACATACTTTCATCCTAAAACACGTGACTTTACCCAGTTCAATATTTAGTTTATTACATTTCAGGCCAATGACCATTCCGTTTAGGCTCTTTGCATACATGCACATGACTTGGTCGAGCAAATGTTATAGGTTTCCATATTCTAAAACCATTTACTGTGCCAGACAGCAGCCTCGCTTATTACCATTTACTAGCATGTTAAAGATCCTCTTCAGGGATAAAAAAAATTCCTAGCACACTTAACACATTTCAAATATTCACCTCTATCCGTCATAGGAAATATCACAAAACCAACCGTCATAAGCTGCCCCGCCATCCCACCAAAATAGCAATTCATTTCTTCCGGGCACGGTCACCGAGATCGCCAACGTCTAAGAATCACTTGGTCATATCCTACAACCGTCTGTTGTGTCAGAGAGCGATCTCGCTCATCACTGTTAACTAAAACGTTAAAGATCCCCTTCAGGGGTAAACATCTTAGCATGCTTGTCACATTACAAAATATTCGCCTTCATTCATTCGTCATAGGAAAAAGTATCGAAAAGCAACCCCTCGTTTTGCCATACATCTCCCCCGTCGAAATAGCCATTTCCAGTATTCACCATGCTCAGTCATAGCCTCGTTGTAACATACGTCAAGCGCTACCGGCTCTCTGTCTACAAACATGCTTTTATTTTAAAAAAATAATTAAAATGCCTAGTTTTTTTCATAGAGACTTGACATTTATTTTCATGGTAGAGGGGGTGGGGACCTTTCATTTATGTCAAACAAACTTATTTGTCAACGAGTTAGTTTCCAAAATAGTAAATATTCAAAATTTAAGGGTTTTCAAAAAAATCTCAAAATATAAAAAGTTTTATTATAAAGAAAATAAAGGTCATAGAGACCATTGGTTTGAACAATGGCACAACTTTCTATCATGTTTGGTTATCAAACTATCGCCTACTTTTAAAAACAAAAATTTTCAAATTAAAAAAAAAATACGAGTGGTCTATAGGAAAGAGGACGTCAGCTCGAGTCCAAGGACACCTCATTTGTTAAAATCCGACCATCCGTTCGCCAATGAACACCAATGTTCGCGAGAAAGTAGGCTATCATTTTTTTTTTCCTCCTACACCCTGGAAACTTGCTGTCCGCCTAGAGGGCATACCCACCTTTCATTAACGTCATACACACTTTTTTTTTCCAATTCACCGTTTCCAAAATAGTGCCAATCCAAAACAAACATTTTCAATTTAAAAAAAACACCAACACACATGCTTAGCCAAGAGAACGTCATTCCAACGCCAACAATACCTCGTTCGTTAAAATTCGACCACGCGTTCGGCAGATATCGCCCAAAGTTTATATGAAAGTAGGGGGTGGGGCAGAATTGTCCAATTCACACTACTGCACAGGTTTAGTCCTAGAGACTTGAAATTTATTTTGGGGGTAGAGGGGGTCAGGGCCATTCATTTATGCCAAACAAAATGTTTTGTATATTCTTTAGTTTCCAAAATATAAAAATTTCAAAATTGAACCTTTTTCAAAAAACCATAAAAAATTAAAACGTTTTATTATAAAAAATTAAGGACATAAAGACCATTCGTTTGAACCATGGTACAACGTTCTATCATGTTTGGTTTTCAAACTATCGCCTACTTTCAAAAACAAAAATTTTCAATTTTTTTGAAATATATAATACGTGGTCCATAGGAAAGAGGACGTCAGCCAGAGTCCAACGACACCTCATTTGTTAACATTCGACCTTGGGTTCACGAGATATTGGCTTGGACTCACGCGGCGGCCATGACACTGGTTAGAACTCCTAGCTCCCCCCTACTCGAAATGATAATGTCGAAAATTCTCAAGCACTGTTATTTGAACAGCTGATTATATTATATTTGCCTTAGTTCTGAAAAAAAATGTCCATGATACTTTAACTTATGTTAATTTGATACACGATATTTCATGACTTTTATGTGAAAGCTTCTTTGAACTTAATGATGTTTGGAAAAATGTTTACAAGCTATGGAGAGCTTATCTACGAATGAAACCGTGTGTTTGCGAATTTGATTGTTATAATGAGATATTAGACATCAATGGATGATCTATGTCATTTTTCTGTCCAGTATAAATTAGCTATTGAGCTATGTCTGAATATAATTATGTGTATATTTTGATCGTGCAGTATAGTCACGTATATTAATACTAGAAGGCTAGTAAGAGGTTAATACATCCAACTTTTAAGTAAAACAGCATTGTGATAATTGTTCTAGAATGGATTGTTCAAATTAATAACATTTGTTTTTGGAGAAAGGTTAATTGGAAAGACGAGTAACAATTTTGATATAATCCTGTAATAATAACCACTTTAGAGATAATAATAATAACATGAATAACTATGTGATTTAAAATGTTGTTAACATTTTTATGCTATGATAATGCGTTCGATAAACTTAACCATTCGTCGAACATGCCATGATTTGACTTTAACTAAGACTATAGAATGCTTATTGATGGAATCGAATTTATTACTGATGAAGAATTTGAACGTGTACAATAATGTATAAATGTAAATAATATCATAAACTTTGAGGATCATTTAAATATGTAACGAGTGTATATAATAATGTTTAAATATTTTTGAAACTGTCTTTACATGCGATTAGGATGCTGTATTTTGATAGCATTTTTGATTATGTTTCGATGCTAATGTCATTGTGAGATTTCTACGCTTCAGTCGAGGCGAATTATTTTGTTTAGTTGAGAGATAGTCCACCATGCAACAGTCTTTAGATTAATAAACTGTTGGTCAATTTTAAATACTTCGGATGTCTTGGTCATTTATACTAGAAATAGGATCCGCTACGAGGACCAGTGGGTCAGTTTTTAGGATGCCTATCGCCACACTCGAGATTAATTTAGTCTTTTTTGAGTCTCGTTAGCTCACTTTGAGTTAATTTTTCGTTTTTATTTCATCGACCACTGGCATCTTCCTATCGAATTCTTTATACGAGAGGTGTCCTTATCCCTGGTTGATCCTAGTTGGTAGAATATTAGGGGCATTTCAGCCGGGCGCTTCCAGATTCTACGATCCAGCAGTTCCATCGGATTTCAACAGGTAAGACCACGTGGATACGGGTGCAGTACCATCTCGGCATTTGCCCAAAGATGAAGTGGGGAAACCACGGGAAACCACTTCGAGGATAGCTGAGGTGGGAATCGAACCCCCTCTTCTCATTTGGACCACCTGAGGCTGAGTAGACCCTGTTCGAGTCCTCATACCACTTTTCAAATTTTGTGGCAGAGCAGGGAATGGAACCCAGGACCTCCGGGGCGGCAGCTAACCATGCTGACCGCTACGCTATGAAGGCAACGAGCTATATGCAGAAAAGAAGTATCTGCTACAGTTAGGGCATTTCTTGCGTAAATAGTATAATTTATTAACAATGCATGGTGCAATGAAGAATACTTATATCCACATCTCTCCCAAATTATTCTGCTAAGATCCCATTTCAGTTTTGTACAGAAAATGAGGTCCTATTAACACCAACCTACACATATGGGCTACCCACAGGTTCCTCATAACCCAATGTGTGCGCGAAAAATACTCACTTACTACTTAAATGCCTCACAGTTAAATAAATACCATTTTGCACTCGAGAAAAGGCTTATAAAGTCATAAAATAAACTCATGAAGGAATGGCAAGTCATGTCGTTTCCAGGCAACAGTAGCCCTTGTCGAGACACGGCCAACTGGATGCGAGTAGAGCTCTCCACTACCGGTATAGAAAATGAGGCTCTTTACACGAAATCCCGTTAGTTACTCTACTGCCCATACAGCACTGTCAACCCAGTATAGCTTAATAAATACTTGCCACTGTTTGTACCGCGGCGTACTGCTAGGCGAACCTGCCGCTAGAGCGCAGGGCAGCGCGGCGGCATTGGCAAGATACCTAATCTATATATATTTCTGTATTTCCAGACTGTATTTATGCTTTGCATTTTTAGCCTATTTTCAATTTTGAAAAAATAGGCTTATGACGTCACCTTTTGTCCGTGTGTCTGCCTGTTTGTGCATGTGTGATGGTGTGTGTGTGTGTTCCCTAATAACATCTAAACGGCTGGAGCGATTTCAATGAAACTCGGTAAGTTCATAGCACTATTCCGGACGACCCCGACCGTGCCCTTCAAATTTTGTTACGTCTCACCAATCCAACATGGCGGCTGTGCGAAATATTTCACCAGCATTCAATATCTCCGAAACTATTACCGATATCACCCTGGAATTTTTTACGGTGATAAAGAGAACTATGAAAAGTTTACCTATGTGACTTTTGAAAAACTGGTAACTTCAAAACCAACATGGCGGCCAAGCGAATTTGCGACTTTTAAATAGACGTTTCTCGTGATTTAACCAACCAAACGCAATGAAGCATGGTACAGTATATGATTGTACACATTGTAATGCACCGACATCTAACTTGGTTCAATTGTTTACATAACCACAAGATGGCGGCTGTGTGAAATATTTCACCGCCATTCTATATCTCTAAAACTATTAGCGGTATCACCCTGAAATTTTGTACAGATATAAAGGGCACTACTGGAAGTTCATCTATAAGACTTTCAGAAACCGGTTAACTACAAAACGAACATGGCGGCCAAGCGAATGTGAACATTTGATATAGACCTTTCTCGCGATTTAATGTTCCAAACGCAATGAAACTTGGTACAGGAAATGTTTATGCACATTGTAATGCACGGGTATCTAATTTTGTTCAATTGTTTACATAACTTCAAGATGGCGGCTGTGCGAATTTTAAAATTAAGTTTTTATTTCTTGTGTCGTAATCATGCGATCGAAGTTAATGTTTGAATAATGAACTTAGGCAATAATTCTCCTTTAATGGTACATTACTCTATGGCCTATAATTTAACAATCCAACATGGCGACTACCCGAAATATTTAGACGGCTCTGAATTTCTACGAATCTATTATAGTAATCAAACTGATTTTTTTTATGTTCATAGGGGCTATGAACATAAATTCACCTATAGGACTTTCAATAACCTGGTGATCACAAATCGAAAATGGCGGCGACGCGAAGTATAAATATTCACATGAACGTTTCTCGCAATTTAACCATCCGAGTGCAGTGAAACTTGGTACAGTAAATCCTTATACGAATGTTAATCCACTAGCTTCTAATTTATTTCAATTGTTTCCATAACCACAAGATGGCAGCTGTGCGAAATTTTAAAATCTCGTTGTTACTTCTTGTGTCCTAATCATGCGATTGAAGTTTGAATGCTACACGTACATAATAATCTTCATGTAACAGTACATACCTCTGGGACCTACATATATAAAATCCAACATGGCGACCATCCGAAATATTTAGTCGGTTCTCAATATCTACGAATCTATTACAGCAATCAAACTGAAATTTTGTATGTTGATAGTGGCAATAAACATAAATAGTATATATGAAAATAGGCTGTATAGTTCTTCACGGAACTACTTGTTTGCTTTGCATTGGCATGTTTACTTTTGCCTGAACTTATGTGAACATTTCCAGACTGTATTTATGCTTTGCATTTCTTGCATTGCATTGGCATGTTTACTTCTCATGTGCCTGAACATATGTGAACAAGGAAGACCTACAATAGACTACTACCTAATCTCAGATTTCAGTACAATACGTTTACTCATTCATTTCCCTTGCAGTGACCTACACGCTGCGTGAAATATACCAAGGAAAAAGCCACTAAACTATCGCACTGCAAGAGATAAACGCAACCTGCAGAAACATGGTAAAACAACAGGTACTAAAACTGCGCCTTCACAATCAAGCCCGAAGCCAACTGAATTGGTGACTGGCAGTGTTACATCTTCTCCGACAACAGCTGCACATCCATCAACTTCGGGACTTCAACATGCCACAGCATCCCTTCTATGTCAACCCATCAAACATCTCCAAACAATCCAATCCATTCAACACATCCTGTCGAGCTACTTTCAGGTGTCACATCACCAACCAGGAGGCGTAGAAATATTCAATCCATTCAACCTCAACCAACCAGATCTTCGACAAGAATTAGTGTTCGTCCACCAATTTCTTACCACACACAAGTGCCAACTCAGGACGAACAACAAAATTTGCCTGTGACTGTGCCGTCACAAGATCTGATTGCCTTGGCAATTAACTTATTGTGCTGCAAGATTATGTGACAGCATTGTGCCTGACAGTGACATTGGCAGTATGAGCAACGTTTGTAGGTATTGCGGTGCATTGCTATTCAAATCAGAGGTTATGGAAACAACGTCTAAGATTTGCTGGCATAAGGGTTAGATACATTTGCCACTTTTAGATGTACCTCCCGTGTTAAAGAACCTCATAGAAAGAAATGACACGCAAACACAAGAATATTTTGCTAATATTAGGCAATATAACAGTGCATTAGCTTTTGCATCTGTTCAGGCGCAAGCAACACATTTTACACCAAGGGGTCCATATTGCTATACAATTCATGGGCAAATTTATCATTCAGTCGGCACATTGAATATACCGCAGGGATCTGTCCCAATGTATCTTCATTATTCATTATTGATTCTGAAGAAGCATTACAAATACGTATGGCTCAAGCAGCAAACAAAGACTGCTGTCCTGTCGTAATGAATACTTTACAATGTTACAGGAATGCAATCCATACGCACAGCTGTTCACGTCTGTAGGAACAATGGTAAGAAACTCCCAATACATTCAATTAAATTTCACTGTGAATAATGCCTTTGATAGGAGGAGATACAATGCTCCCACAGCACCGGGTGAAATTGCGGCAGTATTTACCTCATTGGATGGTGCACCACCAGGTACAGGCCGGACGTTTGTTTTAGACGAGTGAAAAATCTTAATGGAAGCCTGGATGCGAGTTACTACAGAACCTGTGTTGTTATCAGCTGCCCCAAGCGGTCCGATGATTGACAGAGCTGTCTGACACTACTGCTGAAGTACAGTCATTGGCAAATATAATGACGTTTTGTTCGTAACTACGTAACGTGTACTTCCCCGTCACACAATACTTCGACGTGGACTGTACTGTCTCCGAGGCGATGTCGCCACGTGCTCAAGTCTGGAATTCCATTACATCAAATCGGTGGTGACAAGTGTGAAGCGATAGGGTGAGAGAGTGACTGTGTGCAGGCTCACCCGCTGGCTTCAAGATCAAGGACAATCGTCTAAAACAAACGTCCGGCCTGTAAATTTAACTTCACTGTATATTACAAAGCAACGGGACCACTTTCCACCATCAACAACCGGAAACCCCATTCAGATCCCATGTGTTATCCACTTCTGTTTCCCTGTGGTGATGCTGGATGGAAACCTGGCATGTCTCACCTTCATGTACGTAGCACAGTGGCTCGAAACGCAACGACTTAGTTGCACCCGTGATGGTTTCAATTTATTGAACTATTCAGTTAAATTGTTTCAGCAATATGTTGTTGATTTCTATTGTAAAGTAGAGGGGGCAAGAATTGCGTATATAAAATCACATCAGAAAGAATTGCGCGCTGAAAGCTATAAGGGCCTTCTTGATTATATGCTGAACGTCAACCAAGGCTTCCAAACAGGCATCCCTGTTATATTGCCATCAACGTTTATAGGTAGCCCACGAAATATGATTCAAAATTACCAGGACGCCATGTCAATTGTCAGTAGATTTGGGAAACCTGATCTCTACGTTACCGTTGCATGCAATTCCAAGTGGAAAGAAATTACTGACAATCTTCAGCCATTTGAACAAGTATCTAACAGGCCTGATTTGGTCACAAGAGTTTTCCACGCTAAACTCAGACTCATTTTAGACGATCTTCTGGAAGGACACGTTCTCGGAGTTGCCATTGCAAATGTTCACGTGATCGAATTCCAAAAACGCGGACTGCCCCATGCGCATATTTTGCTCATTTTACGAGAGGCCGATAAAATTAGGGATCCCGAAGCCGCTGATTCTATAGATTGCGCTGAAATTCCTGACCCAAATGAAGATCTGCAATTACATGCCGTAGTTTCTCAATCCATGATACATGGAACCTTGGGTCATTTAAATTTACAGGCACCTTGCATGGATGCGACAAATGTACTAAAGGTTTCCCCAAAGAATTCGCATCAGAGACAGTCATGAACGTGAACGGTTATCCTTTGTACCGTGGGAGGAATGACGGTCGTACAGTTCTAAAAGGCAATTGCGCCCTAGACAATAGGTGGATTGTACCTTACAACAAATGGTTTTCGAAAAAATATAATGCTCTTATTAATTAATGTAGAAATATGTTCAACGATCACTTCCGTTAAATACCTGTACAAATACGTGTAAAAAGGCCACGATTGCGCGGCCATGCGTTTGGCAGCAGCACAGGATCTAGGGGAACAGCTGAATCATGACGGGGCCGAAAGATTTACCTACTGTCACTACGTGAGTTCTCTCGGGGCAATGTGGCGTCTCTACGGACGTCCTTTGTACCAAAAATCGCACACAATAGAGCGGCTGCTTGTCCACTTCCTACAGGAACAGTTAGTGTACTTCCATGCCGGCGACGATTCTATAACTGATTTGGTAAATGAGCGAAACACCATGTTGACTGCATTCTTTCAACTGTGCCAAGACAATGTTTGCGCATGGGAGTACTTCTACTCGGAGATACCACAACACTTTGTTTGGGGAAATAACTAGTGGAAGCCAAGGCAAAGGTTCACCAAACTCTGGGTAGAATCTACACAGTCAATCCAGCCGATAACGAGCGCTTCAGCTTGCTCCTTCTTCTCCTTCATGCCAAGGGACCCACCAGTTACGAATCTCTCCGGACCGTCGAAGATGTGGTCTTTCAAACTTTCTCCTAGGCGGCAACTCGACTAAACATGCTGCAGAATGACAGAGAGTGGTTTCAATGTCTCGCGGAAGCTTCGACGTTTCAAATGCCGAGGCAACTACGGGATCTCTTCGGTACCATTTGCGTGATCTGTTCACCGGTAGACGCTCTGCAACTTTGGGACACTTTCAAAGGACATCTGGTGGAAGATTACTTGAGGTACTGTGAACCTGATGTTGCGCTTAACCTGGCTATGCTCCAAATTCGACAATTCCTCCAGGTTCACGGGCGCTCCTGTCAAGACTACGGCTTACCAGTGCCCCATCTTCAAGAGCTCCCCAATCCAGACCCAATCAACCGTCAAGCCGACGCAGAAAAGGGACACATCATGTAAACCAATTAAACGACCAGCAACGAGCAATTGTCGATGAGGTTCTAGCGAGCGTTCATTGCGACGCACACAATTCATTCTTCGTCGATGGTCCAGGCGGAGCTGGCAAAACATTTGTCTACCAGACCCTCATACACACACTTCGTGGCCAGGGAAAAACTGCTCCGTCTGTGGCTTGGACTGGAATAACATCGAGGTTGCTTGAAGATGGCCGCACTGCCTATTCCGTCTTCAAATTTCCCGTTCCCATTACGGACACGTCTGTCTCCTCAATCAGACTAATTCCATTGAGGCGCAGACAATTAGAGACGCTGCAATCATAATATGGGACGAAGATTCAATGGTGACTAAAGAAGCACTGTCTTCATTGCATCGAATCCTGACGGACATCACAGGGCTAAACATTCTTTTCGGAGGAAAAATTATCGTTTTTGGAGGGGATTTCCGGCAGGTCTACCAGTTGTGAGGCGCGGAAATAGAATCACCATCGCAGAGGCGTGTGTCAAGTCCTAGCCACTGTGGTCGCAAGTAGCACTTCGCCGACTCACCACCAACATGCGAGCAGCCGGTGACCAAGAATTCTCTCATTGGTTTCTCCAGATGGGAAATGGAACCTTGCCACCACACGACACCGTCAACCCCAAGCAATGCTATTGCTCCCCTCAGGACTTAGTACAACACACTTTCGGAAGTCAAATCAATGCGGACAACATCTTATTACGTACAGCGCTTAAAATGAAGATTGCGGAAGCATCAATGATCAGATCGTTCAGAACTTACCGCCAAAAACAAAACGTACCTCAGCTTGGATTCAGTTCAAACACAGGATCCACTAGATGTTCAAATATATCCAACCGAGTTCCTAAACAGCATTGACCCCTCAGGACTGTCTCCCCACAAATTGACTCTTAAAATTAATGCCATAATTATGCTCATAAGAAACTTCAACTCCAAACGCGGATTAGTAAACGGATTACGCCTAATCGTCACACAGTTGAATGATCACAATATTATTGCAAAATCAGTAGGTTCCAATGAATTATTTATAATTCCTCGAATTATATTGACGCCATCCGATCCAACTATACCATTCAAACTATGTAGAAAACAGTTCCCTGTAAAGATTGCCTTCGCAATGACAATAAACAAGGCCCAGGGTCAAACTCAAGAAAAAGCAGGCATTTACCTACCAAATCAAGTATTCTCACACGGACAATTATATGTCTTGTTTTCTAGGGTTCAATCCTTTGCAAAAGTAAAAATTGCTGTAGAAGAACCTCCCGAGCAAACAATAACCGATGAATAAACATCGAATATTGTCTACCAAGAGGTGCTGTAACAAGTACAAAACACTGTCATACATATCTCTTTGTGTTCTTCTCATGTACATATGCCGTTTAACAACAATAAATACATTTCTTCAAAATTTAAAACTTCCTTCTCCTACATTCTCCCCTACTACCCCATAAACCTACATTCACGTTGCGAAAGCTCGCACGGGCGCACTAGTTCTAGAGTGCAATAGATATGCTTTTCTTTTGTTTATAGACTACTACATTGATTGTTCTGAATGCTATGAGGCAAGCATGTGAGTAGTAGGGCTAAGCCGGTCCTGGACAGATTTCAAGGTCATCCATGGTTTCTCGTGGTCACGTGCCCCCCCAGGCGTTCCCTGGGGGGCTTGGGGGAGGGGAGGGGGGGGAGGGGGGGGGGAGGGGAGGTGAAAGGGTGGAAGGTCTGGCTTGGAAGCAGACCCAGTTGTTAGCCGACCTGTGTTGGCCAGCCAACTGACTGAGCTGGCTGGTGTGCATTGCCTATATAGCTTGTGGATGGAAGTGGGGGAGGGGACCGGTTCGGGCGACTGTCGAAGGTAGTCGAATGTGACCGAGTGTAACTTAGTAGTAGGGGGCTACTAGGAGTTCTGCCCCACCCCACCACCTCTCCCTCTGACGTCATATACTAACCCGCAATACATTCAGGGGCAAAGTCGATATCTCGCAAACCCATGGTCCGATTTTGACAAATGAGGTGTCGTTGGACTCGGGCTAACGCCCTCTTTCAAATGGACCACTCATTTCAACCCCTAAATAAAACCTACCCCTACTATAGGGTGAAATTGTATTTTTTTTAGTGAAAGTCTCTTTTCAAATGCGACATGTATAAGATGCGCTGCTAAAATGAACTTAAACGTGGTTGCTCATATCCCGCATGCGTTTGGCTGGCTGCCGATATGGATTAATATTTTTGTTTTTGTTTTTTACGCATGCGCACTTGGGATTTTTGTAAGAGGGCGAGCTCTTTGAAAAAAATGATTGATAAGAAGGGGTTTTGGTGGTGAGGAGAGAACCAGATAGTCGCCTACTTTCCTACGAAGTTTGCCGATATCTCTCGAACGCAAGGTCGGATTTGGACGTGTGACGTGTCAAATCGCTTGTCTCGAAGCCCTATACATGTTATTAATAGGTTAAAGTTTTGAGAATGAGGGAAACAGGCTTTTTGGGGGTAAAACCGTGATTTTAGACTTTTTCCGATATTTCACGAATGCCTGGTCGGATTTGGTCCTATGACGTGTCAAATGGCTTATCTCGAAACCCTTTTTATTTTTGTAATAGGTTAAAGTTTTTGAGAATGAGGGAAACAGAATTTTTGGTTGTAAAACTGTGATTTTAGACTTTCTGTTATATCTCACAAACCAATAACGCCAGAGACGTATACGAGGGGTCGTAGGACTCGGGGTGACGCCCCTCCCCTCTCCCCCTTTCGAATATAGTATTTATGTTTTAAAAAATGTGAAAGGGCCTAACGACACTTTTGTTGAAAACATTTCAGTTTTTAAAACTTTTCTTAAATTTGTCTAAAATGTTCATGACGAGTGGTTGTAGATAGAAAGAGACGATACCACTGGACACGTGTTTCAACGAAGCTATTACTGGCCACGGTGGTGATATACCAATACAGTATTCGCTGTTTCGATGAGACGGCGGGTCGAGGGTTCGTTTTCTGATTTTTCCTATGATGGAATTCCTAATTCCTAAACCCCCTGAAGGGGGTATTTAACGTGTAAACGATTATGAGTGACATGACAAATGATAAGTCCTTGATCCGATGAAGTTGGCTTTAGATAGAACAAACAGAACTTGGTTATATGTTACTTGAAGTGAGTATAGAAAACAAACTTGCTGGGGCAGACTGACAGGATGTGAATGTTATTTGAGCTTATTGGAATGCATTGACTTGACTTGACAACAGGGCAATGAAAAAAAAGCACAGAGATGCTGAGGACACTTGAAGGTCAAACGATATGGCAACCATGGTGGGAGGGGGAAGCTAGGATGATGTTGCCGATCATGTTCAATGTTCAATGGATGAATTTATATTTTGCGAAGCATTGTTCGGAGAGGGTTATGTGACGACTTGTTTTAAGGGTATTTATTTTTTCGATGTTTCCTATGGTGGACTCATTGATTGAAATAATCCAAAACTGCTAGGGCATGGCCTTGAGATTTTATAAACCGATAATGGGATTTTGACATACAAGATCCACTCAGAACTTGACATGATGTCATTCGTTTTATGGCTTATGAATTTCTCCAAAAAAGACCCAAAACAACAAGATCATGGACTTTTGCTTTTCTTAATATGTTGCAAACCCATAATGTAAGATGTTTACTGTGAGTGACGAAATCTAGCTAGGTAAAGAAAGAATTATTGTAGGATATATGTGTGGTGACTGACACGTCTTTGACCATTGGAACTTGTTTTCAGATCTGACTGTATTACATAGGGAGTATAGGTTGTAGGCATGGATTGACAAACGGTGCACACAAAATTCAATTTATCGATTCAAGAATTAAGAGTAGACTATCATTAATTAATTGGTTAAAGAGTGTAGCTAAAAATAAAAAAATGGTGACTACATTAAACTAATCTGAACCAAGTCGCATCAAACCCAACTGAACCAAACCAAGCCTAAAGCAAACCAAACCTAATGAAGAACAAGCCAAGAGCTAAGTGTAAAACTTGTGGGGAATGCAGTCATTGGCAATGTCCAAAGGGAGGGATAACGCTCTACCTCTAGAGGGCAAGGTAAGGCTAGCGCATGGTGATAATGCATATTCCCAAGTACATGAACCACACACACACAACTATCCTATGCAGTTTTTATGAGTTAACTGTTAAAACTTACTCAGTGGTTACTGAGCAAGAGGGTCGCTACACACAACAAGCTTTAAATACTTGAGGCTAATAATCTATACACACATACACACACACACACACACACACACACGCGCTTGTTCTAAACTAAACTGTTTTGCTGGCAGTGCTCACACAGTAGGCAAATGACAGAAATGCTTGGCTAACAGAAATACAATCATTTTCGTTTGTCTAATGTTACCAGCTAACCATTACATGCTATAGTGGTGAGCACATGTGCCTCTTGCACTGGAGATCGTAACTCGATTTCTAGCTCTAAGGCCTAGGATGAATCAAACTAAGAAAGAAGGGTATGGTAACGCAGTGGTTAAACTGTTAGCCTTTCACTAAGGTAGACTAGGGTTTGATTTTAGGTTAATATACATGTCATAAACAAACAAACAAACAAAAAAGCAGAGATAATGTTTAAAACTGATTACACTTGTCTCTTTTCAAATTATTACTTAGATTGCAAATACAAAGGTGGACTGGGTTTGATATACAGTTAATGCTGCCTATCGCATACTAGCCCGTAAGAAAGCCAAACAAGCAAAAGGCGTAGGTAGAGCAGTGGTAAAATCGCTATGTGTAGAGAACTACCTAACGGTTTTATGAACTGGCAATGGTATGTCGCATAAACAGTGCAGGATACAATCCAGCAACCATAATTTTTATCTTGTGGAGCAGAGAAAACATATATATAGAGAGAGACTTAGAAAGCTTGTGTATGTATGGGTAGCATTGATTGTTTGACCAGAGAAAATACGATGAGGTAGGGTGGGGAGAGGGAGAATTAACACTTATATATGAATGAATGGTAAATAGTATTTAGTTTTGTTTTTCAAATGCAGTGGTAGATAGCCGTTATTTTGTAAAACATTCTTACTTGCAGTAGTAATAAGACTCTATGGTTCCGCTAACACATAGATAGACTGTATTATTGCCATGGTCAAGCACTCACATTAAGATCATTTACAAAATCATAAAATGAAAAATAAAAAATCTTGTTTTGGAAATATCGATCTTTTTCAACATACACAAAATAAATATATACAAAATTTGTAAACAGCAAAATGGAAAATCTATGTTTCCATATAGACAAAATTTAAAAACCTTAAACGGACATTTAAGAAAATATATGCAAATGGGAAATTGACAAATGTGTAAATATGAAAATGGAAAAATTCATGTTTCCAAATCATGAAATTGAAAAACATCAAACTGTCATTTAAAAAAAATGTAAATGGAAAATTGACAAATTGCAATGTGTGAAATGTGAAATTGAACAAATGGCTATCATTATTTAAAAAAAAAAAAACATGGTGCTCTATGGTTGAGGTGTGAATCAAACCCTCTCTACTTATTTGGACCACCCGAGACTGAGTAGACTAGTTTTAGTTGTCATACCGCTTTTAAAAGTTTGTGTTAAATCTAGGAATTGGACCCAAGAGCTTGTAGGGGAGATCCAAGGTTATAATATGTTAAACAGATAGCCTTGAATGTAGGGTGTGGTAGCAATATAGAGATGAGACGTTTCGCTCGGGGGAGGGAGGCATGGAGATCTGCATCAAACCAGTCAAAAGACTGACGACTCAAACAACAACATGTAGAGCTCACCAAATAATGTTGTGTAACGGTAAATGTTAGTCAACGAACAGTAATGCATTACTAAAACCCATGACACGATACCTAAGAGCTTTTCTAAAATTATTTTAAAATGCCTTTAACCCTATATTAAACACCCAGTTCACAAGACTCATAACTGCAATGTTATGGTCAAATAAAAAATCTATATTTCAAAACAAACAAGTGGTTTAGTCAATGTATACTGGAAAAAGTTTTATAAACACTCAAGTCCACAAAAATAATTAAATTAGTAACTGTCAGGTCGACCGAGTGGTTATGGTGTTTGACTTAAGTTCAAATTTTCTGTACAAGAAAGCAAGGGTTCGAATCCCTTACCTGATATAACTATTGCCTCAACATGGCTTGACCACACTGTATTATTGTGTACTCGGTACACAAACCATAGATAGAGTGTATTGTTTAAGGTCACTCTCTTTGCGAACATAGTCAGAGACTGTTGATGGTTAACAATTGCATTAATAGTGGGACATAGGGATAGCAATTAAGAAAAACAGACAATACACATTAGTTATATACAAACTACAACTCTCTTTTGTCTATAACTATCTAGTCCTTTTCGATCCACTTGCATATCAAGGGCAGATGACTTTGTAGTTCAGCCCCTTAAAACAACAACAACACTACTTCTTGCATAGTCTGTGATGTTGATGACTCTTGAGGCGTGGAAGATGGATACAACATAACTTTTACAACAGGGGTTAAACGTTGCTCAACAAACAATGCACTATTTTGAGTAGCAACATCTTTCTCTTATACTAACTTTTTAGCATTCTGATGATTTTTTTGTCAACACCATCAGTGTTTTGTCTGGAGCACTACATTGATGATCACTCACACTTAAAACCACACCATTTCTACTTTTCATATTGCCTCGACATTTTGTTGACCTCTGTTTTGAGCATTGCCAGAATATTATTCCTTTTACATGTTGTCGTCTATAGTTATAAGAGTAGCCTTTATAGAGTACACGTTGTTTACTTCGGTAGTTGTAGTAAGTTCCAAAGTAGTAACTAACCTGTTAGTATGATTTGCACACTACAAAGGTTATCTATGTTCTGGTAATAGAATTATTTAGCGTTGGCTTTTATATTTAATATGTACAGTTAAAAGTGATAGAAAAGTGGTAGAAATGTGGTAGCAAAGAGGTAGACAAGTGGTAGACAATTGGTAACATAGTGGTAGAAAAGTGGTAGCAAAGTGGTAGAAAAGTGGTAGAAAAGTGGAAGAAAAGTAGTAGAAAAGTAGTAGCAAAGTGGTAGAAAAGTGGTAGCAAACTAGAAAAGTGGTAGAAAAGTGGCAGAAAAGTAGTAGAAAAGTGGTAGCAAAGTGGTAGAAAAGTGGTAGCAAACTAGAAAAGTGGTAGCAAAGTGGTAGCAAAGTGGTAGAAAATATTACATGTATTGTTAAGAAATAGTTTAAGCGGTTACATGGATTCATTACACTATAATTTTAGCATTACGAAGCTCATTTTCTATATCCAAAAGTTCTTCCTCATATTTAGTATGACCAGCCTGTTTACAGGTATGCAAGTACTGAAGCCGCTGGATTAGCTTACTGGGATTGTTCCAGTAAACAAATTTAACAAATGATTTTTTGGGTGTAAACCATTATCATCATCATCATCATCATCATTATCATGATAATCATCATCAATATAATTATCATCAATATAATCATCATCACTATTACTATCTAATCCTTTTTGTTCATCTTGCAATGCAACAACCTTTGGCATAGTTTGTGTTGTCTTTGATAGTGTTATAGGTTTCTTAGACGTTAACGACTGTCCTAACATGTCTTTTTCAGGAGATAATTAATGCTCTTTAACAAACAAAGCACTATCTTGAGCCACACTATTTTTTTCTTGGTCTTGCTTTTTTACCTTCGTTAGAGTATTTTGTCCATTTAAATGAGTATTATTTTGAGATTTACAATGATGATCGATTGAAATAAGTATGTTGGAGCCTTTTGTCTTAATCATTCCTCGACACTTTTTAGATCGTTGTTTCGAACAGCACCAAATAACAGTTCCATTTTTATTAGTTCGTTTTACAATATATGCATATCCTTTATAGTAAGCACATGGCTTACCATAGCTAGTCGTTGATACTTCCATGCCAACTGTTAAGCATAAACTAATCTCTAGTAAAGTTAACTCGATAATAAAAATGATTGTTTGTAGTATTTGCAGTTTAAAGTAAGAGCAAAAGTGAGAGTCAAATGGTAGAAAAGTGTTAGCAAAGTGGTAGAAGAGTGGTAGCAGTTTATAGTAGTCATGATCTTTTTTACCAGAATGTGATTTGAGTAAATGTAATTTCTAATCCTTAGCAGTGAGTAGTCAGTTAGTCTTGGTTCAGACAAGCGTAAACAGTTCTCCAATGAATCAGAGATCAAGATTTTCATTATGAAACAGTTGTGTAACCAATTAGGTATCGGTACTTGATAGCTTTACACATGAACAAAAATTCCAACATATCTGACATGAATTACATGATTTGAAAGTTGACAAAGAATATCCAATCAACCATTGTAGTTACAATGTCAAACACACAAAGACAAAATCAGCATGAACTTTTAAGTTACAGGAAAATTCTATGAAATAGACTATGCAGGAAATTTGGAAATACACATCAGAAGTTTGCAACACCATCCTTCTAGCCTATATAAATTATCGACATGGAAAGTGTGCACTGCCCCTAACATTAAACCAATTTATCAATAACACAAGTCAACAATCAAAACATTTTGTGTTGAGTCTATCATTTAATGCATATATTCTGTCTACATTGAACAGTAACACAAAAAAAAAACGCCATTCATAATTAATTAAGTTTGCTTTAATTCTTTATGTAATGATATATACATATTTAAAGTTTTGGCTGACTGTTCAGGGTGAATCGACTTTGAACACATAAGAGAGGGAATATTTTAAGACTTAACCTCAGCTCACCTAACATAACCTAAATTTACCTAACCTAACCTTGTCATATAGGTAAGAAACGGGTCAAGCTATGCTTTCGACTACCGAGTTTCAGCTACTTTTCAAGGTTACTCTCCCAAACATTGCCGGAGACTGCTGATAAACACCTATGTTCGCAGGGTGGCGGCGCGCAACGACTTACATGACGCGCTTTCCCCTTTTCATTGATTCCTGTTGATTTTTCCCTTTGGACTGGTCCTTTTGGATGATTCCTTTGGACCAGTCCACAGGGACCCGTCAAAAATTACTCCATTCAAAAAGGGCCCGTCCAAAAAGGGCGTCAACAGGGACCAGTCCAAAGGGACAAATCAACAGGAATCAATGAAAATGGGAAAGCGCGTCATGTAAGTCGTTGCGCACCGCCGCCGTGCGAACATAGGTGTTTATCAGCAGTCTCCGGCAATGTTTGAGAGAGTAACCTTGAAAAGTAGCTGAAACTCGGTAGTCGAAAGCATAGCTTGACCCGTTTCTTACCTATATGACAAGGTTAGGTTAGGTAAATTTAGGTTATTTTAGGTGAGCTGAGGTTAAGTCTTAAAATATTCCCTCTCTTATGTGTTCAAAGTCGATTCACCCTGAACAGTCAGCCAAAACTTTAAATATGTATATATCATTACATAAAGAATTAAAGCAAACTTAATTAATTATGAATGGCGTTTTTTTTTTGTGTTACTGTTCAATGTAGACAGAATATATGCATTAAATGATAGACTCAACACAAAATGTTTTGATTGTTGACTTGTGTTATTGATAAATTGGTTTAATGTTAGGGGCAGTGCACACTTTCCATGTCGATAATTTATATAGGCTAGAAGGATGGTGTTGCAAACTTCTGATGTGTATTTCCAAATTTCCTGCATAGTCTATTTCATAGAATTTTCCTGTAACTTAAAAGTTCATGCTGATTTTGTCTTTGTGTGTTTGACATTGTAACTACAATGGTTGATTGGATATTCTTTGTCAACTTTCAAATCATGTAATTCATGTCAGATATGTTGGAATTTTTGTTCATGTGTAAAGCTATCAAGTACCGATACCTAATTGGTTACACAACTGTTTCATAATGAAAATCTTGATCTCTGATTCATTGGAGAACTGTTTACGCTTGTCTGAACCAAGACTAACTGACTACTCACTGCTAAGGATTAGAAATTACATTTACTCAAATCACATTCTGGTAAAAAAGATCATGACTACTATAAACTGCTACCACTCTTCTACCACTTTGCTAACACTTTTCTACCATTTGACTCTCACTTTTGCTCTTACTTTAAACTGCACATACTACAAACAATCATTTTTATTATCGAGTTAACTTTACTAGAGATTAGTTTATGCTTAACAGTTGGCATGGAAGTATCAACGACTAGCTATGGTAAGCCATGTGCTTACTATAAAGGATATGCATATATTGTAAAACGAACTAATAAAAATGGAACTGTTATTTGGTGCTGTTCGAAACAACGATCTAAAAAGTGTCGAGGAATGATTAAGACAAAAGGCTCCAACATACTTATTTCAATCGATCATCATTGTAAATCTCAAAATAATACTCATTTAAATGGACAAAATACTCTAACGAAGGTAAAAAAGCAAGACCAAGAAAAAAATAGTGTGGCTCAAGATAGTGCTTTGTTTGTTAAAGAGCATTAATTATCTCCTGAAAAAGACATGTTAGGACAGTCGTTAACGTCTAAGAAACCTATAACACTATCAAAGACAACACAAACTATGCCAAAGGTTGTTGCATTGCAAGATGAACAAAAAGGATTAGATAGTAATAGTGATGATGATTATATTGATGATAATTATATTGATGATGATTATCATGATAATGATGATGATGATGATGATGATAATGGTTTACACCCAAAAAATCATTTGTTAAATTTGTTTACTGGAACAATCCCAGTAAGCTAATCCAGCGGCTTCAGTACTTGCATACCTGTAAACAGGCTGGTCATACTAAATATGAGGAAGAACTTTTGGATATAGAAAATGAGCTTCGTAATGCTAAAATTATAGTGTAATGAATCCATGTAACCGCTTAAACTATTTCTTAACAATACATGTAATATTTTCTACCACTTTGCTACCACTTTGCTACCACTTTTCTAGTTTGCTACCACTTTTCTACCACTTTGCTACCACTTTTCTACTACTTTTCTGCCACTTTTCTACCACTTTTCTAGTTTGCTACCACTTTTCTACCACTTTGCTACTACTTTTCTACTACTTTTCTTCCACTTTTCTACCACTTTTCTACCACTTTGCTACCACTTTTCTACCACTATGTTACCAATTGTCTACCACTTGTCTACCTCTTTGCTACCACATTTCTACCACTTTTCTATCACTTTTAACTGTACATATTAAATATAAAAGCCAACGCTAAATAATTCTATTACCAGAACATAGATAACCTTTGTAGTGTGCAAATCATACTAACAGGTTAGTTACTACTTTGGAACTTACTACAACTACCGAAGTAAACAACGTGTACTCTATAAAGGCTACTCTTATAACTATAGACGACAACATGTAAAAGGAATAATATTCTGGCAATGCTCAAAACAGAGGTCAACAAAATGTCGAGGCAATATGAAAAGTAGAAATGGTGTGGTTTTAAGTGTGAGTGATCATCAATGTAGTGCTCCAGACAAAACACTGATGGTGTTGACAAAAAAATCATCAGAATGCTAAAAAGTTAGTATAAGAGAAAGATGTTGCTACTCAAAATAGTGCATTGTTTGTTGAGCAACGTTTAACCCCTGTTGTAAAAGTTATGTTGTATCCATCTTCCACGCCTCAAGAGTCATCAACATCACAGACTATGCAAGAAGTAGTGTTGTTGTTGTTTTAAGGGGCTGAACTACAAAGTCATCTGCCCTTGATATGCAAGTGGATCGAAAAGGACTAGATAGTTATAGACAAAAGAGAGTTGTAGTTTGTATATAACTAATGTGTATTGTCTGTTTTTCTTAATTGCTATCCCTATGTCCCACTATTAATGCAATTGTTAACCATCAACAGTCTCTGACTATGTTCGCAAAGAGAGTGACCTTAAACAATACACTCTATCTATGGTTTGTGTACCGAGTACACAATAATACAGTGTGGTCAAGCCATGTTGAGGCAATAGTTATATCAGGTAAGGGATTCGAACCCTTGCTTTCTTGTACAGAAAATTTGAACTTAAGTCAAACACCATAACCACTCGGTCGACCTGACAGTTACTAATTTAATTATTTTTGTGGACTTGAGTGTTTATAAAACTTTTTCCAGTATACATTGACTAAACCACTTGTTTGTTTTGAAATATAGATTTTTTATTTGACCATAACATTGCAGTTATGAGTCTTGTGAACTGGGTGTTTAATATAGGGTTAAAGGCATTTTAAAATAATTTTAGAAAAGCTCTTAGGTATCGTGTCATGGGTTTTAGTAATGCATTACTGTTCGTTGACTAACATTTACCGTTACACAACATTATTTGGTGAGCTCTACATGTTGTTGTTTGAGTCGTCAGTCTTTTGACTGGTTTGATGCAGATCTCCATGCCTCCCTCCCCCGAGCGAAACGTCTCATCTCTATATTGCTACCACACCCTACATTCAAGGCTATCTGTTTAACATATTATAACCTTGGATCTCCCCTACAAGCTCTTGGGTCCAATTCCTAGATTTAACACAAACTTTTAAAAGCGGTATGACAACTAAAACTAGTCTACTCAGTCTCGGGTGGTCCAAATAAGTAGAGAGGGTTTGATTCACACCTCAACCATAGAGCACCATGTTTTTTTTTTTTTAAATAATGATAGCCATTTGTTCAATTTCACATTTCACACATTGCAATTTGTCAATTTTCCATTTACATTTTTTTTAAATGACAGTTTGATGTTTTTCAATTTCATGATTTGGAAACATGAATTTTTCCATTTTCATATTTACACATTTGTCAATTTCCCATTTGCATATATTTTCTTAAATGTCCGTTTAAGGTTTTTAAATTTTGTCTATATGGAAACATAGATTTTCCATTTTGCTGTTTACAAATTTTGTATATATTTATTTTGTGTATGTTGAAAAAGATCGATATTTCCAAAACAAGATTTTTTATTTTTCATTTTATGATTTTGTAAATGATCTTAATGTGAGTGCTTGACCATGGCAATAATACAGTCTATCTATGTGTTAGCGGAACCATAGAGTCTTATTACTACTGCAAGTAAGAATGTTTTACAAAATAACGGCTATCTACCACTGCATTTGAAAAACAAAACTAAATACTATTTACCATTCATTCATATATAAGTGTTAATTCTCCCTCTCCCCACCCTACCTCATCGTATTTTCTCTGGTCAAACAATCAATGCTACCCATACATACACAAGCTTTCTAAGTCTCTCTCTATATATATGTTTTCTCTGCTCCACAAGATAAAAATTATGGTTGCTGGATTGTATCCTGCACTGTTTATGCGACATACCATTGCCAGTTCATAAAACCGTTAGGTAGTTCTCTACACATAGCGATTTTACCACTGCTCTACCTACGCCTTTTGCTTGTTTGGCTTTCTTACGGGCTAGTATGCGATAGGCAGCATTAACTGTATATCAAACCCAGTCCACCTTTGTATTTGCAATCTAAGTAATAATTTGAAAAGAGACAAGTGTAATCAGTTTTAAACATTATCTCTGCTTTTTTGTTTGTTTGTTTGTTTATGACATGTATATTAACCTAAAATCAAACCCTAGTCTACCTTAGTGAAAGGCTAACAGTTTAACCACTGCGTTACCATACCCTTCTTTCTTAGTTTGATTCATCCTAGGCCTTAGAGCTAGAAATCGAGTTACGATCTCCAGTGCAAGAGGCACATGTGCTCACCACTATAGCATGTAATGGTTAGCTGGTAACATTAGACAAACGAAAATGATTGTATTTCTGTTAGCCAAGCATTTCTGTCATTTGCCTACTGTGTGAGCACTGCCAGCAAAACAGTTTAGTTTAGAACAAGCGCGTGTGTGTGTGTGTGTGTGTGTGTGTATGTGTGTATAGATTATTAGCCTCAAGTATTTAAAGCTTGTTGTGTGTAGCGACCCTCTTGCTCAGTAACCACTGAGTAAGTTTTAACAGTTAACTCATAAAAACTGCATAGGATAGTTGTGTGTGTGTGGTTCATGTACTTGGGAATATGCATTATCACCATGCGCTAGCCTTACCTTGCCCTCTAGAGGTAGAGCGTTATCCCTCCCTTTGGACATTGCCAATGACTGCATTCCCCACAAGTTTTACACTTAGCTCTTGGCTTGTTCTTCATTAGGTTTGGTTTGCTTTAGGCTTGGTTTGGTTCAGTTGGGTTTGATGCGACTTGGTTCAGATTAGTTTAATGTAGTCACCATTTTTTTATTTTTAGCTACACTCTTTAACCAATTAATTAATGATAGTCTACTCTTAATTCTTGAATCGATAAATTGAATTTTGTGTGCACCGTTTGTCAATCCATGCCTACAACCTATACTCCCTATGTAATACAGTCAGATCTGAAAACAAGTTCCAATGGTCAAAGACGTGTCAGTCACCACACATATATCCTACAATAATTCTTTCTTTACCTAGCTAGATTTCGTCACTCACAGTAAACATCTTACATTATGGGTTTGCAACATATTAAGAAAAGCAAAAGTCCATGATCTTGTTGTTTTGGGTCTTTTTTGGAGAAATTCATAAGCCATAAAACGAATGACATCATGTCAAGTTCTGAGTGGATCTTGTATGTCAAAATCCCATTATCGGTTTATAAAATCTCAAGGCCATGCCCTAGCAGTTTTGGATTATTTCAATCAATGAGTCCACCATAGGAAACATCGAAAAAATAAATACCCTTAAAACAAGTCGTCACATAACCCTCTCCGAACAATGCTTCGCAAAATATAAATTCATCCATTGAACATTGAACATGATCGGCAACATCATCCTAGCTTCCCCCTCCCACCATGGTTGCCATATCGTTTGACCTTCAAGTGTCCTCAGCATCTCTGTGCTTTTTTTTCATTGCCCTGTTGTCAAGTCAAGTCAATGCATTCCAATAAGCTCAAATAACATTCACATCCTGTCAGTCTGCCCCAGCAAGTTTGTTTTCTATACTCACTTCAAGTAACATATAACCAAGTTCTGTTTGTTCTATCTAAAGCCAACTTCATCGGATCAAGGACTTATCATTTGTCATGTCACTCATAATCGTTTACACGTTAAATACCCCCTTCAGGGGGTTTAGGAATTAGGAATTCCATCATAGGAAAAATCAGAAAACGAACCCTCGACCCGCCGTCTCATCGAAACAGCGAATACTGTATTGGTATATCACCACCGTGGCCAGTAATAGCTTCGTTGAAACACGTGTCCAGTGGTATCGTCTCTTTCTATCTACAACCACTCGTCATGAACATTTTAGACAAATTTAAGAAAAGTTTTAAAAACTGAAATGTTTTCAACAAAAGTGTCGTTAGGCCCTTTCACATTTTTTAAAACATAAATACTATATTCGAAAGGGGGAGAGGGGAGGGGCGTCACCCCGAGTCCTACGACCCCTCGTATACGTCTCTGGCGTTATTGGTTTGTGAGATATAACAGAAAGTCTAAAATCACAGTTTTACAACCAAAAATTCTGTTTCCCTCATTCTCAAAAACTTTAACCTATTACAAAAATAAAAAGGGTTTCGAGATAAGCCATTTGACACGTCATAGGACCAAATCCGACCAGGCATTCGTGAAATATCGGAAAAAGTCTAAAATCACGGTTTTACCCCCAAAAAGCCTGTTTCCCTCATTCTCAAAACTTTAACCTATTAATAACATGTATAGGGCTTCGAGACAAGCGATTTGACACGTCACACGTCCAAATCCGACCTTGCGTTCGAGAGATATCGGCAAACTTCGTAGGAAAGTAGGCGACTATCTGGTTCTCTCCTCACCACCAAAACCCCTTCTTATCAATCATTTTTTTCAAAGAGCTCGCCCTCTTACAAAAATCCCAAGTGCGCATGCGTAAAAAACAAAAACAAAAATATTAATCCATATCGGCAGCCAGCCAAACGCATGCGGGATATGAGCAACCACGTTTAAGTTCATTTTAGCAGCGCATCTTATACATGTCGCATTTGAAAAGAGACTTTCACTAAAAAAAATACAATTTCACCCTATAGTAGGGGTAGGTTTTATTTAGGGGTTGAAATGAGTGGTCCATTTGAAAGAGGGCGTTAGCCCGAGTCCAACGACACCTCATTTGTCAAAATCGGACCATGGGTTTGCGAGATATCGACTTTGCCCCTGAATGTATTGCGGGTTAGTATATGACGTCAGAGGGAGAGGTGGTGGGGTGGGGCAGAACTCCTAGTAGCCCCCTACTACTAAGTTACACTCGGTCACATTCGACTACCTTCGACAGTCGCCCGAACCGGTCCCCTCCCCCACTTCCATCCACAAGCTATATAGGCAATGCACACCAGCCAGCTCAGTCAGTTGGCTGGCCAACACAGGTCGGCTAACAACTGGGTCTGCTTCCAAGCCAGACCTTCCACCCTTTCACCTCCCCTCCCCCCCCCCCTCCCCCCCCTCCCCTCCCCCAAGCCCCCCAGGGAACGCCTGGGGGGGCACGTGACCACGAGAAACCATGGATGACCTTGAAATCTGTCCAGGACCGGCTTAGCCCTACTACTCATGTGGCTTAGAGACAAAGAAACTCAGCGAATTGCCAACGCACATTCCATTCCGCATTATGATCGAGGGTTCAAATCACTCCGGTGCCTAGATCCTAACTTTATAGCTATAGCTCTATGCAAACACATAATAACAGTCTGGCGAGGTAATACCAGCACCCGGCGCCGTGGTTTAGTTGGGTAAAGCGCCTGTCTAGTAAACAGGAGATCAAGGGTACGAAACCCTCTGGTGCCTACATAATATTTTTATTGCTATAGCTCTATCCTAACACATAATACTAGTCTGGCGAGGTAATACGAACACATGGCGCCGTGACTTAGTTGGGCAAGGCGCCAGTCTTGTAAACAGGAGATCGAGGGTTCGAATCCCTCCGGTGCCAAGATCCTATGTTTATTGCTATAGCTCTATGCTAACACATAATACTAATCTGGCGAGCGGATACGAGCACTCGGCGCCGTGGCTTAGTAGGGTAAAGCGCCTGTGTAGTAAACAGGAGATCGAGGGTTCGAAACCCTCCGGTGACTACATCCTATTTTTATTGCTGTAGCTCTATCCTAACACATAATACTAGTCTGGCGAGGTAATACGAACACACGGCGCCATGGCATAGTGGGGTAAGGCACCTGTCTTGTAAACAGGAGATCGAGGGTTCGAATCCCACCGGTGCCTACATCGTATGTTTATTGCCATAGCTCTATGCTGACACATAATTCTAGTCTGGCGAGTTAATACGTACACACGGCGCGTGGCTTAGTTGGGTAAAGCGCCTGTCTTGTAAAGAGGAGACCGAAGGTTCGAATCCCTCCGGTGCCTATATCCTATGCTTATTGCTATAGCTCTATGCTAACACGTCATACTAGTCCGGCGAGCTAATACGAGCACTCGTCATCATGGCTTATTTGGGTAAAGCACCTGTCTTGTAAACAGGAGAGAGAGGGTTCGATTCCTTCCGGTGCCTAGATCATATCATTATTGGTATAGCTCTATGCTAACTCATAAAACTAGTCTGGCGAGGTAATACGAACACACGGCGCAGTGGCTTAGTTGGGTAAAGTGCTTGTCTTGTAAAAGGAGATCGAGGGTTCGAATCCATCCGGTGCCTAGATACTATCTTTACGGCTCTATGCTCTATACTAAAACATAATACTAGTCTGGCGAGGTAGTAGGAGCACACGGCGCCGAGGCTTAGTTAAGCGAAGCCCCTGCCAAGGATTATTTGGGTAAAGCATCGTCTAGAAAACAGGACATCGATCCAATGTTTACTGCTATAGCTCTATGCTAACACATAATACTAGTCTGGCGAGCTAATACGAACACATGGCGCCGTGGCTTAGTTGGGTAAGGCGCCTGTCTAGTAAACAGGAGATCGAGGGTTCGAATCCATCCGGTGCCTATATCCCACGCTTATTGCTATGGCTCTATGCTAACACGTAATACTAGTCTGGCGAACTAATACGAGCACCCGGCACCATGGCTTAATTGGGTACAGCGCCTGTCTTGTAAAGTGGAGAGCAAGGGTTCGAATCCTTCCGGTGGCTAGATCGAATCTTTATTGGTATAGCTCTATGCTAACTCATAAAACTAGTCTGGCGAGGTAATACGAACACACGGCGCCGTGGCGTAGTTGGGTAAAGCGCTTGTCTTGTAAAAGGAGATCGAGGGTTCGAATCCCACCGGTGCCTAGATACTATCTTTATTGCTATAGCTCTATGCTAACACATAATACTTCCTGGCGAGGTAATATGAGCACACGGCGCCGTGGCTTCGTTGGGCAAAGCCTCTTTCTAGTAAACAGGAGATGGAGGGTTCGAATCCATCCGGTGCCTAGATCCTAAGTTTATTGCTATAGCTCTATGCTAACACTGTGCCCTTGCAGCAAGAAATATGCAAATCACAGTATGCCAGCATTGCTCAATTCGGGATTTTTCGGGGCTGCGGTAAGTTCTCCCACTCTGTGACTTACATATTTTGGATTAAATAGAGGATACACTTGCAAAAATAACAACAAAATCAACTCCTATTTTAACACATTTAATTAATCAAAAATTATGGCGCTACAAACAAATAAACACATAAACTACTGACCAATATCATTCTACTTGTCCAAAGTGAACAAGGAATAGCATAAAAATAAAACAAATATTAGATTAAAACACATGGTTTTCTTTAAAACCAACAATTCACGATTATTTTCACTTCCATAAAGTACTTATCTTACAGTTCCAAATAACTACGAGCTTCTTTGGCTCGATACTTTCCCATAATAATGGTGTCATATTTTTGTACACCTCAAGAATTATTTTTATCTTTTCTTATCATCAAAACAAATATATAATTACATTTAAAATTACATGTTAATTATTCACTTCAATATTTGGGCATATCACATGTTCTCCGTATTTACTATCTCTCTCAAGTTTTGCAAATTCACTACGGTGATCGGGAAAACTATTTGTGTACTCCAGAGTTATAAAGATTACTTGACAAAGTCAAAAACTATGATCACTCCCGAAACCTAGTTATCTTCACAAAACTCGTGGATTCCTTTTTTTTCATACAATATTACAATAGGGATTTTATTTAATTCATTTGTCTTATAAGACCATTATCACATAAGGAAACTACGATCTGAATTGGCAAGCGATAATATCAATCTACAAGGACCTCGGTTCAACGCCCGGGTCATTAACAACTTTAAACAGTCACGGTGTATTTAACACATCTTACAAGACAGTTTTTACCCACCCTCGCTCTATGAGGGTCAGGCCATTATACTCGGGCGTGATTTATGACAAGGAAAGCGACTCTCTGCCTAACCTACGGTGGCAGCTCTCTTCAATGCTTTAAAACAAACCTTCACATTATTCTCAGTTCTGTGGAGAGACCTGGCTTTTACTCGCTTATTTTCATTCAACAATATTCTTTGGCTCATAAACCACTTTCGTAACCTTGGCATTTATTAATTATGAGAGGGTCCTCATTGATTGGGAAGATTAATACACATTCTACGACGAATAATTAGGGGCTTTAACAACAAAAGGATTCTGGGTTCGAATCTCTTAACATGCCTCGGGAACATTTCCACATCAGAGGACTTATACAAAACGCGATTTAGGGTCAAGCCGTAGCTTACAGAACCTACGCTCAATAATACCATACATTAGCTCCCTTTTAAATAATACACACATGACCTCGTGATCTACGTCACAATTTAAAGGACTTACAACATATCTCAATTCACTGCAATCAACTACCCTCCATAAGTAACTTACCAAGTACTTTAACTTTTACGCGTTCCTAGCGTGACTTTTCATTTAATTGCGTTCCATTACGCTACACATTCACTTACGGCCGAATGTCTTCCAAAGAACTGATAAATTTCATAGTAACAATTGATACATCTCTTAATTCTTATATTAATCTTTTCCGTTGACAATAAATCGCTCCCTTTTTAAGAACATGCATTTACATCATGTCTTATACATTTGTTAAGGCTTCAACGCTCTATATTTTTATATCATTCAATTTAATCTTTATTTAGATTTCTTTACCTTGTTATTCACATCATGTTTTCATTCCTTACAAAAGCTCAAAAGCTATTTCTTTCATATAATTCAAATTTATCTTTATGTAAATATCTTTGTTATAATTATTATTATCACGCTTGCTTTTATAACATTCATTAAATACTGACATTTTATTCCATGCATTTCCTCTACAGGATTTATTATTTCACATAATTATTTATTATTTCTTAAAACCTTATTTTCGTTCAGATCGCGTTCTTATTTAGTTATTATCCATTTAAAAACATCCCTTCTACTCAAAACTCCGGTGGAATTGTACACAAAATTTCCCCCGACACCAAAACATAATGAAAATCTTTACTTACATGTTTAAGGTCGCTTTCTGACCTTTATTCTCGTTTGATGTGACATTTTGGCCCACCTTCTTGACCTACTCCATATTGTACAATCTCATCTTATGTACAGAAATTTCTTGACACATATTCACTATATTTAACACAGACAACATTTTTTTTATACACTGGTGTATCCGTTTTGAACACACATTAAAACACTAAAAAATATTACTCTGGTACATATTATAACACATATCACTGTGCATAAAACGCTTTCACTTTACCTAAAACACTTAAAATGACACTCTTATTTCTTTTCTTACAATATTTACACTTCACTCCTATCACACGGGCGTATCTCAACGATTTTTACAATTTCTGTCGGCTGTTGATGATCCCTGATGTGAATCCTATCGACCTGCATTGGACGTGTGATTTTACTCGTTCAAAGTTGCTCTCTCCTACAATGGAAACTACTGGTTTCAGTCTCTCAAAACCGCTTCTATTGTCTATTACTCGGCTTTACTTTATCTGCTTTAACTAGGCGATAAATGTCTTTACTTTGCCGTCACCTCTATTTATATATGGTGGTCTATCGCCCCCTATAGTTTCTATATCTTGGCCTCCCTTCGAGGACCGTATACTGTCTATCGTACCGTTTAGTTTCTATATCTTGGCCTCCCTTCGAGGACCGTATACTGTCTATCGTATATTTTTGACGTTTTCTCACTAGAGTACGTTTCCCTCTGGTTTCGAAGCTAAGTTCTTAAGTTCCTTTCGCTTGAACTTCTATCTTTCGCGATCGTAATTACTGTTTATTCTTGTCCTTTACAGGACTTAATGTCTTTAACAATGTCTTTACTAGACGTAACGCCGTTTATTTGTTGGAGTTCTTATAACTTCGTAACTGTATTGAACTAGTGTTCTTCTGGAACTCGAAGTTCCCTACTGATCGCTGTGTCTTACTTTGGCGATATTGCTTTAAAGTCCGTATATTTAATGTTCTTTATAATTTAGGACTCTTCAAAGTCTCGAACTGCTAACCCTCAGCGTAGCGTACTTATATCGTAACTGGTCTACACTCGGTGAACTTGTAGCATAGCCTCCCACAGGCTCTGGATCGATGTCTGATACAGCTTAACGTCCCCCTCACGGGCTCTTGAATACTGCGTATACGATGTGGTGCAGCACTTCCGCTCACGGAATGCTCGTAGACTGAATTGATACAGCGTAACGCCTCCCTGGGCTATCGAAAACTGCATGATTGGTCTGGCTCTGCCAGGAGCTTTATACCATTCAGCCACAAAAAGATAAAACTCTAGTCCTTTTCGTGACCAACTTTTGAACTAATTGTCGCACAACTATAAAAATTATATATCCAGAAAGCTCGTCTTCCAAACGTAAAATAATCTTCCTGTGCATGGAAATCGATCGTGCATTTCCGAGATATTAATTAATTTCTCGTCCTCAACTGTGTGGGTGGTGCTGTTCTTTTTTTATTCTCCCACTCCTTGGGTCTCGGTGAATCCCCAATGACGTCTACTTGCGTTTGCAGTTTTCTCCTGTGCAATTTTTACAAGGTTTTTCTTTACACAAAAATCTCTAATCCAAATTGATTCACCGTACTGTATCTGTTTACTTATTTTTATACTCGTAAACGGGTTAAATTTAATTATTCCTGTTCTGACTCAGCAGCGAGGTTGCCATATTCCTGCAACGTAAGTGCAATTTCCGAGTCCAGCTTCTTCGTCTTACAGTCAAAACTTTCCACTCGTTCTAATAATATCCATGACTGGCTCCTTATAAATGTCAAGAGGCATGAGCTCATCTAAGGAACACCTGGCCCTAGCGCTTGCACAATGTTAGGCTATAATCCTGGCTTGAAATCTCTCTCCGTTCCCTTAGAAACTGTATGATTCTTTCATTCCTTTCTCAAAGTACATGGATTCGACTCCCTTTTGAGGCCATGGTACATGGGTTCATCTCTCCCATCCTTAGGTAAATAAATTTTCGAAAAATTTTGAGGAAATTTATTTTAATTATAAAAAAAAAATTATCTTATTTTTCCTTTTTAACTGTCGAAGCCATCATAACGTTATCCGTACCTTCTGATTTTTCTTCCTTAAAATCCCACGATAATTTGATTTCTTTCATCTTTTTAAGTCATATCCGGTAATTGTGTCGGTTGGGTACGCTCTGTCCCTACCCTATCTTTCTCCTTTTTATTTGTCTGGATATCAGGTTTCCAGAACCTCATTCTTCTTTACGGGTGTGGTCTATCCCTACCCGTTCCCTTATTTCATCATTCTCCTTCCTTAAATTGAAATTTTGTTCTTCAATAAAATCAATTATTTCTTTTATTTCCCAATATAATTTCTGCAATTCGCATTCGCACTCGAATGTTTGAGCTCTGTTTCCTTTTTCTATCTCATTCTTGTTTCTATCAAAATTGGATTCTTCATCTCTAAATGTTTCCATAACCAGGGCTTGTTCATTGGCTTCATCGAAGTCTTCGGGAGGGTAATACACTTTTAAATTTGCTGAATTCATGGTCACTTCATGATTCGTTTCACAGTGCCGAATTCTATAGGCATTATTTCTCTAATCCCTTATTATTTGATACGGTCCGTGGTACATTCTCTGGAACTTTTTGTACACGCGGTTCCCTGGATCCGAAGTGGCGGGTCTTTTTACTAACACCATTTCCCCTGCTAATAATGGCCGATGATACCTCTTGTGCCTATTTCTTCTTTGTCTCCTGTCGGCTTGAGCTTTTAGATGCTCAAAGGCTCTTCTTATACGTACATCTCTTCCAGGCTGAGCGTCTGCTGGCCTAGGAATTACCAGACTCCAAGGTCTCTCTGGTTGCTCATTCCGATGTAACGTTATTGGTATCTCTCCCGTAGATTCATGGATTGTGTTGTTTATACAAAATTCGATAATATCCAAGATATCTATCCACTTCCAATTTTCTTCGGCACAGTATATCCTACAATACTTGGCCGTCTCCCTCATCACTCTTTCTACAGGATTTGCCTCAGGATGGCGAATACTTGACAAAATCTGACGTATTCCAAGTCTTTCTAAGTCTTGTCTGAACTCTACACTGGTGAAACAACTACCGTGATCCGACAACAAATTCTCAGGTTTTCCCAGAATCGGTATCACTTTTTCTTTGAGTCGTTTTAACACCTGTTTGGTACTAGTCTTCTGTATGGGAGCAAGGACAACCATTTCAGTGAAGACATCCATAGCCACCATTATGTGTCGATTTCCTCTTCTTGCCTTTGGCAAAGGTCCGAAGTTATCAATAGATATGATTTGACCTGGCCTTTCGGGCAACAATGGTATAGGCTTTTGTCTCATCAGAAATGCATTTGGTTTGATCCTTTGACATAAATCACATGTCTTTAGCGTGTCCCTTACAGTTTCTCTCAGTCTCGGCCATACAAATGCTTCTTTCAGCATCGAGACTGTTTTGTCGACTCCCATATGTCCGAACGATCTATGGGCTAGCCATACTATTTTCCTCTGCAAAATTGCAGGTACAACAATCCTTAATCGTGTATGGTCAGTGTCCACAAACTTATATAATAATCCATTATAAAATGTGTAATCTTGAGCTATCTTATTAGCTTCTGTGTACGCTGGTTTTCCCCTTATCAAACTTCCTTCGAGGAAAGATATGAGCATGTTCATCCATGGATCCTTACGTTGCCGTTGACTAATGCTCCTTAACTCATTTAGAGTACGCTGATCCCTGTCTTCCAAATCAATAGCCATTACTTCCACTTCTGTGGACTCTGGCTGTCTACTTAAATAGTCTGGAACTATATTTTCTTTTCCTGGGCAGTATTCTATCTTTACATCAAACTGTTGAATATATAAAGCCCAACGCATCAACCTTTGACTGGATAGATCAGTCTTCATCAAAAAGGTTAAGGCTTTATGATCCGTTCTTAAAATGACCTGAAACCCATATACGATCTTTCGCCAATATTGCAGCGCGTGCAATATCGCTAACAGCTCGATTTCGCTGATCGTATAATTTTTCTCGTGTGGTTTCAGTCTCCGACTTGTGAAAGCTAGATAATTTTTCTTATCAGGGTTATCCGGGTTTTCCTGATATAGCATTGCCCCTATTCCAATCTGGGATGCATCTGTTTGAATTATAAATTTCTGATTAAAATCAGGATATCCTAGCTTCACATAGTTTAAGAGCATTTCCTTGGCCTCCACGAATGCTTTTTCTGTTTCCTCCGTCCATTTCCACTTGCCCCCCTTCTTCAGAAGGTCCTGTAGTGGTGCAACAGTTTTTGTGTATGATGGACAATGTCCTGAGAAGAACCCAATCAATCCCAAAAACTGGCGAAAGTTCTTCACCTTCAAAGGCCTTGGAAAATCCCTTATCGATTCCAATTTGCATGGATTTGGTTTAACACCATCCTTATCAATCACATGCCCTAAAAATGTTACTTGTCTTTGACAAAAATTCGACTTCTTTAAATTGATTTTAAAATTTGCCCTTCTTAAGTCTTCCAATAATTTCTTCAATTTTTCTAAATGTTCCTCAATATTCTCCGAGGTAAGCAAAATATCATCCACATAACGGATAGTGCACTCTTTCACTTCCTCTGACAGGTTTCGATCAAGCGCTCTTATTAAGGCAGATCCCGCGGTCTTCAATCCAAACGGACATCTCCTAAAACAATAGGTTTGTTGGTCGAACTGAAATCCAGTCAACAAGCTGGTTTTTTCTTCCAGTTCGAGATGATGATACGAAGAAGTCATGTCAATATTTGTGAAAATCTTCTTGCCTTTGAACTTCCTCAGTATTTCTTTTATGGGTGGTGCCGAATCATTTTCTGGTATGATTTTTGCATTTAAATTTCTGGCATCTAGACACACCCTTACTGAGCCATCCGGTTTGCTCACAATCACTAATGGACTAACATATGGTGTCGCCATCTTTTCTATAACACCTGCATTCATCATCTCCTGCAGTGTTTTCTTAGTTTGTTGGTAATGTTTTTCCGCAACCGGGTATGGTTTTTGTCTGAACGGTGCCCAATTATTGACTTGGAACGCGTATTTAAAATTTTCAATCTTCCCTGGCTTGGAATCAAATACGTCCCTAAAATTCAATAATAATTCCTTTAATTGTTCCTTGTTTTCGAGGTTAACTTTGGCTTCCTCTACTTTTCCTGACAGGTTGGTCTCGAACTCAGTTTCCAAATCATCTTCGAGTTCTATGTTGAGGACCTCAAATATCCTTTCTATGTCCTTACAACCTTCTTCCGTTACTTCTTCCACATGCCATACCTGTTCTCCTATTTTCACATCCTGTTCCTGTAGGTTAATGTTTTGTTCATCCACATCCTCTCTTTGGATTCTAATGCAGTTTTGCGCTAGGTCTATGATGACCTTGTTCTCACGGATAAAATCAATACCTAATATGACATTATACGGTAATTGATTTCCCAGCAAAAAGCATTGCCTTTCAGGTTCGTCTGGTCGTTCGTTCATGTAACGAAGACTTTCCTGATCAATGTATACCTGAAATTTGCATGTTAAAGATTTTTCAGGGATAATTCCCTTAATCTTTACACTTGATGTGGGGATTTTTAATACGCGGCCTCTTGTTTCCAATTCATTCAGAAGGGTTTGCGTAATTAAACTTATTGTTGATTCTGTATCAATCAATGCCCTGACCAGTAATCCTTCTATTCTTAGCATAATTATGGGTAATTCTCTTTTGATAGGTGGGATTCCTTCCACATCCTCATTAATTAGCTCATCTGGTCTTGCTATCCAATTCACAATTTCTACCTCCTCCCAGCTCCTGGTATGTTTCCACTTTTGACGATTTAAATTTGGAGTTTTTTTTTAATCCTGAGGGCTCCCTTTTCCCTCATTCTTTAACTGAGCTTGTAGTTCCAAGCTTTGAGCTCCATCTAGTCGGTCGGGTGATTTCCGGTTCTTGATTGCCTCACTCCAACGGACTTTTTGCCTTTCAGGTTCGTCTGGTCGTTCGTTCATGTAACGAAGACTTTCCTGATATCTTTCCTCTATTTCGGCCCGATATTCATCATCCCTATCCTCTGGCCTTACGTTCCTTCTGGGATAATTCTCCCATTTCTTTCTGTTTTCTTGCCTCTGATGGTTATTGTTATAGGGTCGGCTCTCTTGTTGCCTAAAACCCGTATTCCTAGGATTTCTTCCTCGATATCCTCCTCTGTGGTATGGCTGTATTCCTCTAGGCTCTTGGTGCCCATACTCTCGACCTAGTCCTTGAGTATCAGTACTGGTGGACTGATTCCTGGTCGATGGTTTTTCGCTGGTTTCCTGACTGCTGGCCATGTGTACCTGTTCAGTCTGTCTTTGGTGCCTAGGAGTTACGTGTGACGTCGTCATGTCTAATTGACGTAATACACTCTCCACTTCCACAGCACTTCTGGCTTTGGATGAGATTAACAGCCTCTGAATCTCATATGGAAGTTGTCTTGCAATGGCGGCACACAGGTCGTTCTCAGCTGGAGCAATGTCAAGTTCGCGGAATTTACACAGCTGAGCGGTAAAAAATTCCGAGTACTTAGTTGGTGCATTTGTGCTGTACTTCCTAGAGTACAGATCTAGCCTCAAATTCTCCTGGACGTCTGCTGCCCAATATCGTTTTAAAAAGGCTTCTCTAAAGCCTTCCACCGTATCAAAGGTGTACCTGAAGCTTCTGAACCAGGTGAGACAATCACCTGCCAACAACTTCTCAATAGCTCTCAGTCTCCGATCCTGAGGAACCTTCATCTCGTTTAAGTACTCTGCGACTTCCTTTAGCCAGTATTTTGGAGTAATTGACATGTTATTACCCGTAAATTTTACCGGTCTGTCCTCATTCGATTTGATAATGTTTATTATCTGACCATTTGTCTGGTTCATGTATGGGGTTGACATCGCCATCGGATATCCTGGGTTCTTGTAAGGGCTCTCCCCTCCTAAGTCCCTATCGGTATCTGTGCCTTGTTCACGGGAATCTACCCATCCTGTCTTTGGAATCTCCTCCTGACTCTCAAATTCTAATTTCCTTTCCCTTCGGGCACTTTCTTCATTTGCCATGAGTTGGATTTCCATTTGACTGTTCTTATGTTCAGTCCTCTCCAACCGGGATCCTAATTCATTTTGAATTCTTTCCTGATTTTTCTTACTGGTTTCCAGTTCTTGTTTGAGTTGGTTTTTGTCGTTCCTGAAGCTATTCCTGATCTCATTTAAGTGTTCTTCTACCTCTTTCTTGATGACCATGACCTGTTCTGTTATAATTTCTGGTTTAACGTCACCTCTGGTATCTAGGTCTTCTCGTATTTCCTTTGTCTTTTTCTCCATCTCTCTTTGTCCTTTGACCATATTTACTTTAATTCCTTCCAGTTTTTCCTCAGTTTTCCCTTGACTCTTATATAATATCATCAAGTCATTTTGGATCTGGCCTACTTCCATATGAGTTTTTCCTACTTCGACCTTTAATGTTCCGATGGTTCCCTGAACATCATTAATACCCTGACTTATTTCATCTATCTTATGGTTACTTTCCTTATATTCGTCCTCTCGTTGTTTTCTTTCACTCTGGAGATGCCCCTCGTATATACCTAAGCTTCGATTTATTTCACCCTCATACTTCTTTAAGTTATCATCTACCTGCCCGGTAAACAGCTCAAATTGACTTTTCATATCCCGCGCATCCTTTTGATTTTGATTTTTCATCTCAGTTACTTCGGTCTGAACTACACCAATTTTGTTCTCGAGGGTTCCTACATTCTCCTCAACCTTTCCAAATCGGGTTCCTAGCTCATTCACACTTTGTTTTATTTCATCCCGGGATGTTTTACAGATATCGCTGTTAGATTTTATCTGAGCTTCTAATTTTTTCTGCACATCTTGGATCTGGGTTACAAGTTTCTTTTCACATTCCTCTACATTTTCTTTACATGCTCTTTCCATTCTATTTAATTTAGTTTCTATATTACCAAAATTATCCTCTAAAATTTTAAAATTTTCTCGGCATTCATTTTGTGATTCTCCCATATTTTTGTTCATAGTATTTATTTGGGCTTGCAATCCTGAATGAAATCCTTTATTTTCCTCTTTTAACTCAGTTAACTTACTCTCAAACTTAGTGTCAAAACCTTGAAATTTATTATTCATTGTTTCCTCCAAGACCTTGGATTGTGCTGAAAAATGGTTTGATTTTTCTGTTTTTATACTATCGAATTTGCTTTCTATCTCAGCCTTCAGTTCCTTATTCATTTTTATACCGTCGGCCTCGATAGCTTCTAATTTAGTTCCCATGTTATCACTATTGGTTTCGATGGCTTCTAATTTAGTTCCCATATTATCACTATTAGTTTTTAGTGACTCTAAACTTTGATTCATGGATCCTAACTTTTGGTTATTTTCTTCCTGTTGGCTGTCCAACTTATTCAAACTCTCATTTATGGATTCTAAATCCCTTTTATTTTCACTCTGTTGGCTATCCAATTGATTCAAACTCTTATTTATGGATTCGAACTCTTTTTTATTTTCATCCTTTTGGAGGCCCAATGTATTGTCTATTGTTCCCAATTTATTGTTTATGGCCTCCAAGAGCCGTTGCATCTCTTCACTCAATGCCATCTTATTAGAATATAGTGGGCTACCCATGCCACATCGCTAGAACATGCTTGAGAGATAGTAATCTGAACCATTGTGTCCCAATTTCTTTAAAAATTTTACTTTGGTACGGGTTTTTACTACACCGTACCCTTTTGATACTCTGCTTCAAACTCAAAGATCTTTATGGAAGTATTTAAAAATTTCGAAAAACCATTTTTTTTTTCAAAAAAATGAAAATTTTGATTTTTTGAGAAAACTCGGGTTTTCCCTAGGAAAACTCAGCCCTGCGTACTGGGCGCCATGAAAGAGATAGGGGGTTGTTTAAATCCAGGGCTGCTCGGTGTGAGTTTCTAGGGACCCATGCGGTCAGTTAACATTATACGTTGTAGCTACTCCTCTCATTACTTTACTTTTACATGAATCGACCGTCTTTAGTGTTCCTCTAATTATTAATCCAAGCACAGTACTTCTATTCACCCCCCCCCCCCCCTGTGCCCTTGCAGCAAGAAATATGCAAATCACAGTATGCCAGCATTGCTCAATTCGGGATTTTTCGGGGCTGCGGTAAGTTCTCCCACTCTGTGACTTACATATTTTGGATTAAATAGAGGATACACTTGCAAAAATAACAACAAAATCAACTCCTATTTTAACACATTTAATTAATCAAAAATTATGGCGCTACCAACAAATAAACACATAAACTACTGACCAATATCATTCTACTTGTCCAAAGTGAACAAGGAATAGCATAAAAATAAAACAAATATTAGATTAAAACACATGGTTTTCTTTAAAACCAACAATTCACGATTATTTTCACTTCCATAAAGTACTTATCTTAAAGTTCCAAATAACTACGAGCTTCTTTGGCTCGATACTTTCCCATAATAATGGTGTCATATTGTTGTACACCTCAAGAATTATTTTTATCTTTTCTTATCATCAAAACAAATATATAATTACATTTAAAATTACATGTTAATTATTCACTTCAATATTTGGGCATATCACATGTTCTCCGTATTTACTATCTCTCTCAAGTTTTGCAAATTCACTACGGTGATCGGGAAAACTATTTGTGTACTCCAGAGTTATAAAGATTACTTGACAAAGTCAAAAACTATGATCACTCCCGAAACCTAGTTATCTTCACAAAACTCATGGATTCCTTTTTTTTCATACAATATTACAATAGGGATTTTATTTAATTCATTTTTCTTATAAGACCATTATCACATAAGGAAACTACGATCTGAATTGGCAAGCGATAATATCAATCTACAAGGACCTCGGTTCAACGCCCGGGTCATTAACAACTTTAAACAGTCACGGTGTATTTAACACATCTTACAAGACAGTTTTTACCCACCCTCGCTCTATGAGGGTCAGGCCATTATACTCGGGCGTGATTTATGACAAGGAAAGCGACTCTCTGCCTAACCTACGGTGGCAGCTCTCTTCAATGCTTTAAAACAAACCTTCACATTATTCTCAGTTCTGTGGAGAGACCTGGCTTTTACTCGCTTATTTTCATTCAACAATATTCTTTGGCTCATAAACCACTTTCGTAACCTTGGCATTTATTAATTATGAGAGGGTCCTCATTGATTGGGAAGATTAATACACATTCTATGACGAATAATTAGGGGCTTTAACAACAAAAGGATTCTAGGTTCGAATCTCTTAACATGCCTCGGGAACATTTCCACATCAGAGGACTTATACAAAACGCGATTTAGGGTCAAGCCGTAGCTTACAGGACCTACGCTCAATAATACCATACATTAGCTCCCTTTTAAATAATACACACATGACCTCGTGATCTACGTCACAATTTAAAGGACTTACAACATATCTCAATTCACTGCAATCAACTACCCTCCATAAGTAACTTACCAAGTACTTTAACTTTTACGCGTTCCTAGCGTGACTTTTTATTTAATTGCGTTCCATTACGCTACACATTCACTTACGGCCGAATGTCTTCCAAAGAACTGATAAATTTCATAGTAACAATTGATACATCTCTTAATTCTTATATTAATCTTTTCCGTTGACAATAAATCGCTTCCTTTTTAAGAACATGCATTTACATCATGTCTTATACATTTGTTAAGGCTTCAACGCTCTATATTTTTATATCATTCAATTTAATCTTTATTTAGATTTCTTTACCTTGTTATTCACATCATGTTTTCATTCCTTACAAAAGCTCAAAAGCTATTTCTTTCATATAATTCAAATTTACCTTTATGTAAATATCTTTGTTATAATTATTATTATCACGCTTGCTTTTATAACATTCATTAAATACTGACATTTTATTCCATGCATTTCCTCTACAGGATTTATTATTTCATATAATTATTTATTATTTCTTAAAACCTTATTTTCGTTCAGATCGCGTTCTTATTTAGTTATTATCCATTTAAAAACATCCCTTCTACTCAAAACTCCGGTGGAATTGTACACAAAATTTCTCCCGACACCAAAACATAATGAAAATCTTTACTTACATGTTTAAGGTCGCTTTCTGACCTTTATTCTCGTTTGATGTGACATTTTGGCCCACCTTCTTGACCTACTCCATATTGTACAATCTTATCTTATGTACAGAAATTTCTTGACACATATTCACTATATTTAACACTGACAACATTTTTTTTATACACTGGTGTATCCGTTTTGAACACACATTAAAACACTAAAAAATATTACTCTGGTACATATTATAACACATATCACTGTGCATAAAACGCTTTCACTTTACCTAAAACACTTAAAATGACACTCTTATTTCTTTTCTTACAATATTTACACTTCACTCCTATCACACGGGCGTATCTCAACGATTTTTACAATTTCTGTCGGCTGTTGATGATCCCTGATGTGAATCCTATCGACCTGCATTGGACGTGTGATTTTACTCGTTCAAAGTTGCTCTCTCCGACAATGGAAACTACTGGTTTCAGTCTCTCAAAACCGCTTCTATTGTCTATTACTCGGCTTTACTTTATCTGCTTTAACTAGGCGATAAATGTCTTTACTTTGCCGTCACCTCTATTTATATATGGTGGTCTATCGCCCCCTATAGTTTCTATATATTGGCCTCCCTTCGAGGACCGTATACTGTCTATCGTACCGTTTAGTTTCTATATCTTGGCCTCCCTTCGAGGACCGTATACTGTCTATCGTATATTTTTGACGTTTTCTCACTAGAGTACGTTTCCCTCTGGTTTCGAAGCTAAGTTCTTAAGTTCCTTTCGCTTGAACTTCTATCTTTCGCGATCGTAATTACTGTTTATTCTTGTCCTTTACAGGACTTAATGTCTTTAACAATGTCTTTACTAGACGTAACGCCGTTTATTTGTTGGAGTTCTTATAACTTCGTAACTGTATTGAACTAGTGTTCTTCTGGAACTCGAAGTTCCCTACTGATCGCTGTGTCTTACTTTGGCGATATTGCTTTAAAGTCCGTATATTTAATGTTCTTTATAATTTAGGACTCTTCAAAGTCTCGAACTGCTAACCCTCAGCGTAGCGTACTTATATCGTAACTGGTCTACACTCGGTGAACTTGTAGCATAGCCTCCCACAGGCTCTGGATCGATGTCTGATACAGCTTAACGTCCCCCTCACGGGCTCTTGAATACTGCGTATACGATGTGGTGCAGCACTTCCGCTCACGGAATGCTCGTAGACTGAATTGATACAGCGTAACGCCTCCCTGGGCTATCGAAAACTGCATGATTGGTCTGGCTCTGCCAGGAGCTTTATACTATTCAGCCACAAAAAGATAAAACTCTAGTCCTTTTCGTGACCAACTTTTGAACTAATTGTCGCACAACTATAAAAATTATATATCCAGAAAGCTCGTCTTCCAAACGTAAAATAATCTTCCTGTGCATGGAAATCGATCGTGCATTTCCGAGATATTAATTAATTTCTCGTCCTCAACTGTGTGGGTGGTGCTGTTCTTTTTTTATTCTCCCACTCCTTGGGTCTCGGTGAACCCCCAATGACGTCTACTTGCTTTTGCAGTTTTCTCCTGTGCAATTTTTACAAGGTTTTTCTTTACACAAAAATCTCTAATCCAGATTGATTCACCGTACTGTATCTGTTTACTTATTTTTATACTCGTAAACGGGTTAAATTTAATTATTCCTGTTCTGACTCAGCAGCGAGGTTGCCATATTCCTGCAACGTAAGAGCAATTTCCGAGTCCAGCTTCTTCGTCTTATAGTCAAAACTTTCCACTCGTTCTAATAATATCCATGACTGGCTCCTTATAAATGTCAAGAGGCATGAGCTCATCTAAGGAACACCTGGCCCTAGCGCTTGCACAATGTTAGGCTATAATCCTGGCTTGAAATCTCTCTCCGTTCCGTTAGAAACTGTATGATTCTTTCATTCCTTTCTCAAAGTACATGGATTCGACTCCCTTTTGAGGCCATGGTACATGGGTTCAACACATAATACTAGTCTGGCGAGTTAATACGAGAACTCGGCGCCGTGGCTTAGTTGGGTAAAGCACCTGTCTTGTAAACAGGAGATCGAGGGTTCGAATCCCTCCGGTCCCTAGATCCTATGTTTATTGCTACAGCTCTAAGCTAACACATAATACTAGTCTGGCGAAGTAGTAAAATCACATGGCGCCGTGGCTTAGTTGGATAAAGCGCCTGTCTAGTAAACAGGAGATCGAGGGTTCGAATCTCCCCGGTGCCTATATCTCATGTTTATTCCTATAGCTTTATGCTAACACATAATACTAGTCTGGCGAGGTAGTAAAATCACACGGTGTCGTGGTTTAGTTGGGTAAAGAGCCTGCCAAGTAAACGGGAGATCCAGGGTTCGGATGCCTCCGGTGCTTAGATCCTAAGTTTATTGCAATAGCTCTATTTTCTTTTAAATTTAGTCAATTTACCCTCTAGATTGGTGGTTCCCACGGTCTCAGCGAGGGAACTCACCACTACCGCCTCTATGGGCAGTGTCCTGGAGCATGGAACATCTGGCAACGAGGGATACAACTGGGGAGGTGTGATCAGCACTTCGCCCAGGCGGCCTCACCTGCAAAGCTAACAGGGGCCTCATGAGGGATGGGGAAGGGATGGAAGATTGGGATGGATAGGCCAGGAAGAGGGAAGGAGGCGGCCGCGGCCTTGCAGTAGGTACCATCCCGGCATTTGCCCTAAGATGAAGTGGGAAACCACGGAAAACCACTTCGAGGATGGCTACTCATTTGGACCATCCGAGGCTGAGTAGACCCCGTTCCAGTCCTCATACCACTTTTCAAATTTCGTGGCAGAGCCGGGAATCGAACCCAGGACCTCCGGGACGGAAGCTAATCATGCTGACCGATACGCTAGGGAGGCGACGCAATAGCTCTATGCTAACACATAATACTAGTCTGGCGAACTAATACGAGCACCCAGCAACGTGGTTTAGTTGGGTAAAGCGCCTGACTTGTAAACAGGAGAATGAGGGTTCGAAACCTTCCGGTGCCTCATGCGAGAGTCAGATGCTATCACTTTTTCAAGACATTAGCGAATCGTTAGACCATGGAGTTTCAGTCGACGCCGGGGTTATAGATTTTGCGAAGGCATTTGATGTCGTGCCGCATGACATGCTACTCCATAAATTAGCTTCGACGAAGATTGATAGAAGAGTAATTTTATGGATCCAAGAATTTTTGACGGGTCGTTCACAGAAAGTGAAAGTCGAAGGCATATTCTCGGATGAAATTACCGTAACGTCGGGTATCCCTCAGGGCAGCGTAATCGGAACTTTGTTATTTTTGGCGTTTGTAAATGACTTACCAAATGGGATTCGCAGTGACTGTCGAATGTTTGTGGATGATTGTGTAATATATCGAAAGATACATGACTCACAAGAAAATGCAGTGCTTCAAGAGGACCTGTACCTGGTCTATAAGTGGGCGATTGAAAATAAAATGAAAATAAACACAAGAAAATGTAGTCTCTTAAAAATAGGGAAAGTGCGGAGGCAGGATTTTCAATATAACATTGGCTCGGAAATACTTGTAGAAGAAGATTCTTGCAAATATTTGGGCGTTCACGTAAGGAATGATATGAAATGGGGTAGTCATGTAGGATGTGTAGTTTCAAAAGCTTACAAATCCCTGCACTTTGTAATGAGGGTATTAAAAGGAAGTAGTACCTCTGCTAAAGAATTAGTCTATTTGTCACTTGCAAGACCTATTCTGGAATATGCCTCGGCGGTTTGGGATCCATATCAAGTAGGGCTCATCAATGAGTTGGAAATGGTACAAAGAAAGGCCGCTAGATTTGTGCTCAGTGACTTTAATCCCAGGAGCAGTGTGAGCCGTATGTTAAAGAAACTTGGGTGGGAATCACTGGAGGCTAGGAGGATGAAATCTAGACTCTGCACTATGTACAACACGTATACAAATCAACCAGCAAGGGGTGAGCTTAGCAAACGATTGGGAAAGCCCACTTACATGGGTAGGAGCGTTCATCCTTTCAAAGTTAAAGGCCGACCACAGTGAACAAATTATGGTAAATATTCTTTTGTAAACGGTGCTATTGATAACTGGAACTCTCTACCTGCCGCAGTCTTAGAGCCTTTTCCCAAACATATAGGTGTGTTTAAGAAAAGACTGACTATTTGTGTAAATACTCCAGTTTAATTGTTGTATAATTGTTATTGAATTGTTATGTATAATTATTTATTTGTTATGTCTATCCAATTTGCCACCGGGGGACACTCCCCCCATTGCAAATAAATGAATGAATGAATGAATGAATGAATATCTTTATTGGTATAGCTCTATGATAACTCATAGAACTAGTCTGGCGAGGTAATACGAACACATGCGCCGTGGCTTAGTTGGGTAAAGCGCTTGTCTTGTAAAAGGAGATCGAGGGTTCGAATCCCTCCGGTGCCTAGATACTATCCTTATAGCTCTATGCTATCACATAATACTAGTCTGGCGAGCTAATACGAGCACTCGGCGCCATGGCTTAGTTAGGTAAAGCGCCTGTCTTGTAAACAGGAGATCGACGGTTCGAATCCCTCCGGTGCCTAGATCATATGTTTATTGCTATAGCTCTATGGCAACACATAATACTAGTCTGGCGAGGTAATACGAACACACGGCGCCGTGGCGTAGTTGGGTAAAGCGCATGACTTTTTAAAAGGAGATCGAGGGTTCGAATCACTCCGGTGCCTAGATATTACCTTTATAGCTCTATGCTAACACATAATACTAGTCTGGCGAGGTAGTAAGAGCACACGGCGCCGTGGCTTAGTTGGATAAAGCGCCTGACTAGTAAACAGGAGATCGATGGTTCGTAACCCTCCGGTGACTGGATCCTAAGTTAACTGCTATAGCTCTATGCTAACACATAATACTAGTCTGGCGAGGTAATACGAACACACGGGACCGTGGCTTATTTGGGTAAAGCGCCTGACTTGTAAACAGGAGAGTGAGGGTTCGAATCCTTCCGGTGCCTCATGCGAGAGTCAGATGCTATCACTTTTTCAAGACATTAGCGAATCGTTAGACCATGGAGTTTCAGTCGACGCCGGGGTTATAGATTTTGCGAAGGCATTTGATGTCGTGCCGCATGACATGCTACTCCATAAATTAGCTTCGACGAAGATTGATAGAAGAGTAATTTTATGGATCCAAGAATTTTTGACGGGTCGTTCACAGAAAGTGAAAGTCGAAGGCATATTCTCGGATGAAATTACCGTAACGTCGGGTATCCCTCAGGGCAGCGTAATCGGAACTTTGTTATTTTTGGCGTTTGTAAATGACTTACCAAATGGGATTCGCAGTGACTGTCGAATGTTTGTGGATGATTGTGTAATATATCGAAAGATACATGACTCACAAGACAATGCAGTGCTTCAAGAGGACCTGTACCTGGTCTATAAGTGGACGATTGAAAATAAAATGAAAATAAACACAAGAAAATGTAGTCTCTTAAAAATAGGGAAAGTGCGGAGGCAGGATTTTCAATATAACATTGGCTCGGAAATACTTGTAGAAGAAGATTCTTGCAAATATTTGGGCGTTCACGTAAGGAATGATATGAAATGGGGTAGTCATGTAGGATGTGTATTTTCAAAAGCTTACAAATCCCTGCACTTTGTAATGAGGGTATTAAAAGGAAGTAGTACCTCTGCTAAAGAATTAGTCTATTTGTCACTTGTAAGACCTATTCTGGAATATGCCTCGGCGGTTTGGGATCCATATCAAGTAGGGCTCATCAATGAGTTGGAAATGGTACAAAGAAAGGCCGCTAGATTTGTGCTCAGTGACTTTAATCCCAGGAGCAGTGTGAGCCGTATGTTAAAGAAACTTGGGTGGGAATCACTGGAGGCTAGGAGGATGAAATCTAGACTCTGCACTATGTACAACACGTATACAAATCAACCAGCAAGGGGTGAGCTTAGCAAACGATTGGGAAAGCCCACTTACATGGGTAGGAGCGTTCATCCTTTCAAAGTTAAAGGCCGACCACAGTGAACAAATTATGGTAAATATTCTTTTGTAAACGGTGCTATTGATAACTGGAACTCTCTACCTGCCGCAGTCTTAGAGCCTTTTCCCAAACATATAGGTGTGTTTAAGAAAAGACTGACTATTTGTGTAAATACTCCAGTTTAATTGTTGTATAATTGTTATTGAATTGTTATGTATAATTATTTATTTGTTATGTCTATCCAATTTGCCACCGGGGGACACTCCCCCCATTGCAAATAAATGAATGAATGAATGAATGAATATCTTTATTGGTATAGCTCTATGATAACTCATAGAACTAGTCTGGCGAGGTAATACGAACACATGCGCCGTGGCTTAGTTGGGTAAAGCGCTTGTCTTGTAAAAGGAGATCGAGGGTTCGAATCCCTCCGGTGCCTAGATACTATCCTTATAGCTCTATGCTATCACATAATACTAGTCTGGCGAGCTAATACGAGCACTCGGCGCCATGGCTTAGTTAGGTAAAGTGTCTGTCTTGTAAACAGGAGATCGACGGTTCGAATCCCTCCGGTGCCTAGATCATATGTTTATTGCTATAGCTCTATGGCAACACATAATACTAGTCTGGCGAGGTAATACGAACACACGGCGCCGTGGCGTAGTTGGGTAAAGCGCATGACTTTTTAAAAGGAGATCGAGGGTTCGAATCACTCCGGTGCCTAGATATTACCTTTATAGCTCTATGCTAACACATAATACTAGTCTGGCGAGGTAGTAAGAGCACACGGCGCCGTGGCTTAGTTGGATAAAGCGCCTGACTAGTAAACAGGAGATCGATGGTTCGTAACCCTCCGGTGACTGGATCCTAAGTTAACTGCTATAGCTCTATGCTAACACATAATACTAGTCTGGCGAGGTAATACGAACACAAGGGACCGTGGCTTATTTGGGTAAAACATCTGTCTAGTAAACAGGAGATCGTGGGTTCGAATCCCTCCGGTGCCTATATCTTATGTTTATTGCTATAGCTCTATGCTAACACATAATACTAGTCTGGCGAGGTAGTAAAATCACACTGCGCCGTGGCTTAGTTGGATAAAGCACCTGACTAGTAAACAGGAGATCGAGGGTTCGAATCCCTCCTATGCCTATTTCCTTTACATATTGCTAAAACATAACACTAGTCTGGCGAGGTAATACGAACACTCGGCGCCATGGATTATATGGGTAAAGCGCCTGTCAAGTAAACAGGAGATCGAGGGTTCGAATCCATCCGGTGCCCAGATCCTAAGTTTATTGCAATAGCTCTCTGCTAACACATAATACTAGTCTGAGAAGGTAATACGAGCAATCGGCGCCAAGGATTATTTGGGTAAAGCGCCGTCTAGAAAAAAGGACATTGAAGGTTCGAATCCCTCCGGTGCCTATATCCGGAGCTTATTGCTATGGCTGTATGCTAACACATAATACTAGTCTGGCGAGCTAATACGAACACACGGCGCCGTGACTTATTTGGGTAAAGCGCCTGTCTAGTAAACAGGAGATCGAGGGTTCGAATCCCTCCGGTGCCTATATCCCACGCTTATTGCTATGGCTCTATGCTAACACATAATACTAGTCTGGCGAGCTAATACGAACACACGGCGCCGTGCCTTATTTGGGTAAACCGGCTGTCTAGTAAACAGGAGATCGAGGGTTTGAATCCCTCCGGTGCCTATATCCCACGCTTATTGCTACGGCTCTATGCTAACCCATAATACTAGTCTGGCGAAGTAGTTAATTCACACGGCGCCGTGGCTTAGTTGGATAAAGCGCCTGTCTAGTAAACAGGAGAGCGAGGGTTCGAATCCTTCCGGTGGCTAGATCGAATCTTTATTGGTATAGCTCTATGCTAACTCATAAAACTAGTCTGGCGAGGTATTACGATAACACGGCGCCGTGGCGTAGTTGGGTAAAGCGCTTGTTTTGTAAAAGGAGATCGAGGGTTCGAATCCATCCGCTGCCTAGTTACTGTCTTTATTGCTATTGCTCTATGCTATCACATAATACTACCTGGCGAGGTAATGGGAGCACACGGCACCGTGGCTTCGTTGGGCAAAGCTCCTTTCTAGTAAACAGGAGATCGAGGGTTCGAATCCATCCGGTGCCCAGATCCTAAGTTTATTGCTATAGCTCTATGCTAACACATAATACTAGTCTTGCGAAGTAGTTAATTCACACGGCGCCGTGGCTTAGTTGGATAAAGCGCCTGTCTAGTAAACGGGAGATCGAGGGTTCGAATCCCTCCGGTGCCTAAATCCCACGCTTATTGCTATGGCTCTATCTCATTTTTATTTTTTATTTTATTTATTTAGTCAATTTACCCTCTAGGTTGGTGGTTCCCACGGACTCAGCGATGAACTCACCACTTCCGCCTCTATCGGCAGTGTCCTGGAGCTTGGAACATCTGGTCGGGATGAATACAACTGGGGAGGTGTGATCAGCACTTCGCCCGGGCGGCCTCACCTGCAAAGCGAACAGGGGCCTCATGAGGGATGGGAAGGGATGGAAGATTGGGATGGATAGGCTAGGAAGAGGGAAGGAGGTGGCCGTGGCCTTACAGTAGGTACTGTACCGTTTTCCTTTATTCGGCCTGACTTACGGTACATATACGAACCGCTACACCACACGGCAGGTTTTGACCTAGTTTTGACAGCGCGCATAGCCATGTGATCGTTTGCTCAGCTGTTGTCTCATCAATAACCTTCGGTAGAGTGTGTTTCGCTTGTACGCCGCGAGGATGCGCAGGTGTCCTTGAGCTGGCAGTAGTGGGAAATTGACATTTACATTTGAATATTATTTGGAAATGAGATACAGATATGATGTCAAGTATATACTGGACTTCGATTTTACAGCAGAGAGGGACAATGCAGTCGTGCTTTTTAGTAATGGCATCTGTAATATCAAGAATATAGATTTATATATCGACCTGTCTCAGAGAGATCGTCTTGTCATGCGCAGTAGAGAGAGTGCGCGAGTTGCCTCCTGCAGGCCGTCACAGGTGCGCGACAGACAGAACACGTTTCAACTCAGACGAATTCACGCCTAAGCCGAGCTTGTATCGCAATGCTGTTTCGGCTGGAAGAAGTGTCAAGCTATTTTGAATTCACGGCGGTGCTAGTTGACATTTTATGCATCGTGTGGTGACGGATTAAGGTCATTATCATAAAAGTTCAGTGTCGAATGAGAACTTCAGTCGTCAGAGCGCCTGGCATTGTATGCGGGCAGTATTCTGTTAGTGGAATCACTCTTTTCACGTGTTACGGAGCGAAGTGGAGTGATACATGGAGGAGGCTTGTTTCTGAAGTCTATGCATACTGAGAAGGCGTGCTATCTTTTCTCACGCCAAGACTATTGCAACTAAATATCAAGTACATTCCGAGTGAAGCTTTTTAACAATGTACTGTGCTTGGAAGTCCGAGGTGTTGGGGGAGATATTTAGAATGCATATAAGCATATTAGCCATGAGCGGCTAGGCATTTTAGTGTGGACATCGCTCTCCAAGCAAATGCAGCGGACGTCACGATTAACCACAATGCATGTGTGCGAAGTGAATCATAGCATATTCGCGACGCGGGCTATTGGCTTGTGCAACATGAACTTTTGGTAACATGCAGCCCTTTTGGTAACATGCAGCCGAAAATAACTCAGGCTACCGTCATGTGTTCACTTGCTTATCAAAATGTTGCATTCGCGCGCGTGTTGTATTTCCGAACTGGTCTGGAACTATTCGAAATTCGGGCTAGGACAATTTCCGAGATGAGGAAGCAGTTCGTTTACTACCAGTGGACTTGGGACATTGGAGTAAGGGATCCCCAGCGCGTTCATTGGAAATTGGAATGGAACCGTGTAGTCCCGCTACACCATGGTGGAATCAGATGGTGGGCATCTTCACGCTCCATATTGCCTTCGAGAATCTCCAGCCAGGTAGAGAATCTACTTTTCATGTAGCGTTCCAAGGTAGATAGTCCAGTTTAAACACTTTGCCATCTACTTTTTATTTTTTATTTTTGAGTAGTATGATTGTGGAGTGGAGTTTATGCATGGCTATTCCATGTCATGTGTGACTTCATTTGCAGTCGAGTTTAGGCCTGATTAACCAGGTGCACTCATTTCATAACATTTTATTATGAATCAATTGTTCATTTTTCAGCTTAATAATCTATTAAATTAAATTCATTAAATGTATTCCGAACTTCTTGATTGTGAAGAACAGATCTTCGTAGGGGAAGAAATCTACGTTATTCTCATAGGGAATTGTTATTATTTTTTTTTCTCATCAAGCTTTGGCTTGAGGGGTCATCGTTCCCTTATTTTTGTGTTCAACAATTGCGAGCTTTGAATTTTTCTTATGCGCTCATGTATTATTATTATTAAATTACAGTATAGAATGAGGAGTTTGATCATTCTTTTAGAATGGGAATTTTCTTTTCTCTTGAAGGTAAGCGAGGTCATACTGCAATAATAATGTGTCAACAGAATTTAACTGGAGTCGTTATCTGGATACATGCTGTAGATTCAGTTTGATTTTCGTGAATTCTCTTGAGGGGACATTTCTGTTTTTGTCTGATCAACGTTAACGTCCGATTTTGTAGCCACGTGTACTTGGATACACCTCGTTAATTTTTATATTTATTAGTATTGCTACAACTGAACTTTGATTCAGAATTTCGAGTTTTTCTTGTTTAGAACATTGCTTTAGAGTACTATTTGAAGATCAAGAATCTTTTAGGAGACAGATCCCAGGGATTAACTTTAAGGGGAAATGAATTCTTATCTGACTGGCAATACAACTCTGTAAGGCAAGCTTTTTGTGATCCAGTGCACTTGATTAAGTAGCCACTCATGTTAAATTTATGTTGCATTGGATTGAGAAATCATAATAATTAAGAAATACAGCTGATCATGTCTGATCACTAGTTATCGAATAAAATAATCACCATGTGGGTGATAGTGTGTGAAGAAACGTCAATGGGCGTGATATATATTTACGATGGTACTCGTTGAAGTACGTTCATATTAAAATGATAGTAAAAGCATCATGTGTAATGCGATTATAAAATATAAACTTGGTAATGTTGGTGGTAATGCCCACGGTTTTCAGAAATCGAGGTCATGAGTGACCATTATTATGACAGTAATTCTTTTGTCAAGCCTCAGAGTTTGTTTTTGTGTGGCATCCCCATTTAATTAATTCTTCGGTTGTGCTCAGTTTATAAGATTTAGGCAATGCTAGATATGATTCACGATCGTTATATTTTAAATCCTGGAGGAATTTAAATAAGTACATTCATTCTGAAATATTATTGAACCTTTAGAGATTCTGAATTACGAATTTCACGTCTTTTTAGCTTGAGTGCTTGATTGATAAAAATACATTTTGAATACATTGCTAAGGCAATATGAGTTATGCAATTTCAATTTTGACAAAGCAGATAAGGAGTACAGAATTACATGTTTGGAAAGGCATTTACATCTGAGGGTGTAATAACATAAATAATGATTTCGCTGTAAATAAGTAAATATGTATATATATATATATCTGAAATAATTCACGTGTTCTTTAATGATGGAATGGGTGGAAGAACCATTAAGGTGATTTGTCTAATTTTTTGGTTTTTTTTCTATTGTTCTCATGATTAACATTTTCTATTGAGGGTTAAATGCACTCTTAGTCCATGGGGATTGTTAATGCATTTATTGGCATGATTCCAGTGCCCAGTTTCTTTGTTTGTGTCCAGTCAAGGACAATTTGGTCTGACCTTCTGTTAGGTTTCTTTTGAAATAAATATTTTGTCAGTTCTTTTAATCGCGTGATGTGATGATTTATAGAAGTATAAAGAGGTCGCATTAAGGGGGGCCACAGCTAGATATTTCTAGAGTTTCCCACACTCCTGAGAGGGTGTTTGCCCACGATTCTCGTGTTCTTAGAGCTGTTCGCTGTTATGCTTTGGTCGTGCTTAATGCCACCTCTGTTAGGTTTTACTGCACCCTATTACTCCTTTTCCCTGTTGGTAGGATTTGGGGACTTTTCTATGCCGGGGGTTTTCAGGTCCTACGATTCAGCTACCATCGAGGGATTTCAACAGGTAAAGGGTAGGTATTACGGGTACAGTAAATTGGCGACCCAAACTTAAGGGGCATCGAATAGAGATATCGTGTCTTTTTGGGAGGTGCCAATTGAGTAAAATGGCATACAGATGATGGACTCGAGAAAACTGGAATACCAGAGACGGGAACATAGTTTGAGGCCATTATAGATGTCGAACCTCGTGGAAGGGCATCTGACTGGTGATATGACGCCATTTCATGATCGTTTCGAATCTTGCTTTCGAACACGTGGTGACGTTATATGCTAGTCAATTCCGACAACATTACAGCGATCAATTGTGAACTCGTTGAATGAACGTCGGGAGATAATGGTTCACCAATGTTTTTAGCACAAGATATCGGAATTCATTCGTGAATAAAGCAATTAGGAGTATTCTCGATCTACACGGTATACGTGTAGAATTGCAACCATTGATAGATTTTGTGGATTTTTAAGTGGTGCTACACTGATTTGGAAATAATATACGACTAGAGCCAAGATCAATGAAAGATATTCTCTGAAAAACTGAATTGACTTGATCAGTCGAGTAGGGCGTTGAGATGTAGCTCGTGGGTGAGTTGCACTCAAGGTGTCCCATTTTCTTGCAACCGGCGGATGGGTATTTCTGAGCCCATTTGAAATGTAAAACCATTTTCATTAATTTAAAGATGGTCATAATAGGAATACTTAGGATATATACTGATATAAATCATCACACATAGTACGAGTAGGTTCTGGGAATTCCTCGATTCTAACATAGAGCACTGATTGGTAATTTTAATTAGATTTTAAGTTAACGCAACACAATCAAGAAGTTCGTATGATGGCAAATGTGGTTTACTCTGTGATGTCTATGCTTTGTTTGGTGGAGTGGTGTCCATGTTTTTCAGCTTTTGTGTGATATATATTTGATATGTCTGAGAACGAGGGAAAAGGATCTCCTAGTGAGATAGAGAAACTTTATAAACTGCTTCAGGAACAGATGCAGATCCAAGATGCTCTTGCAGAGAGTATAAAAGGCTCTTTAAATGACCTTCAGTCCGGCAACAGAGACCTTAGAGCTAGTCAAAAACAAACGCAGACTAGTCTAGAATAAATGCAATCTAGTCAAAGTCAAATGCAGATTAGTATAAAACAAATGCAGAGCAGTCAAAGTCAAATGCAGAGTAGTCAAACAAAAATAGAAGCAGACATTTATAGCATTCAGTCGAAAATTGTTAAGGTCGAATCCAGTCAAAGTCAAATGCAGAGCAGTCAAAGTCAAATGCAGGCTAGTCAGGACCAGATGCAAACATGTCAAAATATTATTGAAGTTAAAGTCACTAATGTACAGGAAGATGTAACTAACATCCAGTCTAAAGTTAGCATTGTAGAAGCTAATCAAAACCTTATGCAAATCCAGATTAATGAAATAGAGAAAACTAATAAAAATTTCCAAATGGAAATTAAATTAGATTTAGATATCAGTAAACGGTTGGCAAAGGATAATTTGGAAGCTTTGAAACTACAATTCACTATCGACACTATCAATACTCAGGCTTCCATAGATCAATTGAGAACTGAAATGAATTCTTTTCGAGTTCAAGTCAGTGATCATAATAAAGTATTGAAAGATGACTTTGACATAGATCTTAAGGCAATTGTTAAAGAAAACATAGACTTGTTAAGAAATGGTATGCTTAGGATTAATGAAGATTCTTTCAATGATATGAAACAGGAAATGGAACAAAAGCTTGCCACTAGCGAATTAAAAGCTACTAAAGAAATATTAGATGTGAGGGAAGATGTCGATAAGAAGATTACTGTTCTTCAAATTTCTCAAATAGATAATTTAACCAGTCTAGAACATAAATTAAAGTCCATTGAGGTTAAGGTGGATCAGAACAAGATAGAACTGGACGAAGACAGGGAAAAGAAAACTTCGGAATTAAATGCAATTCGAACGCAATTGGAAACCATTAACCTTGGGGGGAATGTTAACGTAGAAAGTATTAAGGAGCAATTAAGGTCAAGCTGGAACAGCGACTTTCACGCTGCTTTAGCTCAAAGGGAACCTAGATTACAGGAAAGAGATGAAGCTTTGCCACATGAGTCTCCTGACATTGGGATTAGTCCTCAGTCTAGAGTTGCGGAACGCTTAGGTCCAACTCAACCCAATTTGACTCAGCCCAATTTCACGCAATTACAACCATATGGGTATACTTATCCCAACACTAACGTCAATACTGGAGGTTATATACACAGGCCTGTTTAAAGAGCGTCCAACATCACTGTTATTAGAAATTTTGAGGACAAACCTCGCAAATTCAGTAATTTAGATGGGACTACCCCTCTCGAATTTATTCGTGGATTAAGGGATTACTTCGTGGAATCGCAGGTGCCACACGAACGCGAACTTAGAGTAGTGGAGCGCTATTTGACTGATGCCCCACTTCAGTGGTATAAGGCGTTTAGGTATACCTTCAATAATTTCGAGGAGTTTGCTGACGCACTCATCAAAAGCTTCTGGAGCATTGAAGTGCAACAGACTATAAGGTCAGAAGTTTACTCGAGCAAGTATGCGAATACAGGTCCCACAAGCTACGCAGACTACTTTGCGTGTCAGCTCTCGAAACTGCGGTTTCTGCAACCCCCGATGACTGAGGGTCAGTTAGTGGAAGCTATATCGCAGCAACTTCCCGTGGATGTCAGAAAGTCAATAATTTCATCAGGAGTGACTGACTTAGCCACGATGGACGACTTGCTACGTCGTTTGGACCACGTAAACGCAATGTCAACGCCTATCATATCGCGTGCTAGTCGACAGGAGTCTAAAGGGATCAACACGGTAGTAATGAACCGAACCCAGCAAACGGATCAGGTCAGATCCGATCAGAGGAATCCGGAGAGGATAGGGCAAACTCGAAACCACTACCAAAAGGATAAGAGATACCAAAACCAGTATAGGAAATACACGGAACCACCATGGCAGAGACGTTATGAGGAACGAAATTTCTATAGAAGGGACTACGGCAAGAACCGTAACAATTATCGTGATGCGCCCTATGACACTAATTACAGACCACGTCAGGGGTACAGCAGGTACAAGAACTATAGGACGGAAGAGTTTTATCGAAGGAGAGACCAGGAAAGGCTCAGAGGGGAGCAGGAAAAGTCCGATGGGGAAGGACGAAGAAAGAAAGAAAGAAAGAAAGAAAGATGATAGGAGAAAGGATACAATAAATGATGCTCATGCAAGTTCTAGTCACCAGGGTAGCAGTGAAAGAACCCCAGAAAGAGATAAAGATAAAGATAAAAGAAAAGGAGGAACAAGAAATTAGAGATAACATGTAATTCTGTACTACCATTGGGATATACCAAGAAAGAGAGATAAGGAAGAGGCTAGAGAAACTGTAGCCGAGGAAACGTTCCGAATAGCTCGATGCTTTGGGAACAATTGTTATGAAGTCACCAGCATAGATGGAAGGGATATTATAGGTTGCTTCAATGCCAAGAACATGCGCAGATACTACAAGAAGTTAGTTTAACCTGTATGTAGCCATGTATTGTAGCGGGAATATCTGAAATGATGAAATAAAAGTCGAGCCAACTTTTATTTGAGGTGTTAGGAGAGAGATGTACCGTTTTCCTTTATTCGGCCTGTCTTACGGTACATATACCTATACGAACCGCTACACCACACGGCAGGTTTTGACCTAGTTTTGACAGCGCGCATAGCCATGTGATCGTTTGCTCAGCTGTTGTCTCATCAATAACCTTCGGAAGAGTGTGTTTCGCTTGTACGCCGCGAGGATGCGCAGGTGTCCTTGAGCTGGCAGTAGTGGGAAATTGACATTTACATTTGAATATTATTTGGAAATGAGATACAGATATGATGTCAAGTATATACTGGACTTCGATTTTACAGCAGAGAGGGACAATGCAGTCGTGCTTTTTAGTAATGGCATCTGTAATATCAAGAATATAGATTTATATATCGACCTGTCTCAGAGAGATCGTCTTGTCATGCGCAGTAGAGACAGTGCGCGAGTTGCCTCCTGCAGGCCGTCACAGGTGCGCGACAGACAGAACACGTTTCAACTCAGACGAATTCACGCCTAAGCAGAGCTTGTATCGCAATTTTGTTTCGGCTGGAAGAAGTGTCAAGCTATTTTGAATTCACGGCGGTGCTAGTTGACATTTTATACATCGTGTGGTGACGGATTAAGGTCATTATCATAAAAGTTCAGTGTCGAATGAGAACTTCAGTCGTCAGAGCGCCTGGCATTGTATGCGGGCAGTATTCTGTTAGTGGAATCACTCTTTTCACGTGTTACGGAGCGAAGTGGAGTGATACATGGAGGAGGCTTGTTTCTGAAGTCTATGCATACTGAGAAGGCGTGCTATCTTTTCTCACGCCAAGACTATTGCAACTAAATATCAAGTACATTCCGAGTGAAGCTTTTTAACAATGTACAGTGCTTGGAAGTCCGAGGTGTTGGGGGAGATATTTAGAATGCATATAAGCATATTAGCCATGAGCGGCTAGGCATTTTAGTGTGGACATCGCTCTCCAAGCAAATGCAGCGGACGTCACGAGTAACCACAATGCATGTGTGCGAAGTGGATCATAGCATATTCGCGACGCGGGCTATTGGCTTGTGCAACATGAACTTTTGGTAACATGCAGCCGAAAATAACTCAGGCTACCGTCATGTGTTCACTTGCTTATGGAAATGTTGCATTCGCGCGCGTGTTGTATTTCCGAACCGGTCTGGAACTATTCGAAATTCGGGCTAGGAAAATTTCCGAGATGAGGAAGCAGTTCGTTTACTACCAGTGGACTTGGGACATTGGAGTAAGGGATCCCCAGCGCGTTCATTGGAAATTGGAATGGAACCGTGTAGTCCCGCTACACCATGGTGGAATCAGATGGTGGACATCTTCACGCTCCATATTGCCTTCGAGAATCTCCAGCCAGGTAGAGAATCTACTTTTCATGTAGCGTTGCAAGGTAGATAGTCCAGTTTAAACAATTTGCCATCTATTTTTTATTTTTTTATTTTTGAGTAGTATGATTGTGGAGTAGCCTCCGTGGCTTAGGCGGCAGCACGCCGGCCTCTCACCGCTGGGTCCGTGGTTCAAATCCCGGTCACTCCATGTGAGATCTGTGCTGGACAAAACGGAGGCAGACAGGTTTTTCTCCGGGTACTCCGGTTTTCCCTGTCAAAATTTCATTCCAGCAACACTCTCCACTATCATTTCATTTCATCTGTCATTCATTTAATCATTGCCCCAGAGGAGTGCGTCAGGCCTCGGCAGCCGGCACAGTCCATATCCTCGCCGCTAGATGGGGGCTTCATTCATTCCCTTCCTGACCCGGTCGGAGACTGGAAGCAGGCTGTGGATTTTCATTTTCATGATTGTGGAGTGGAGTTTATGCATGGCTATTCCATGTCATGTGTGACTTCATTTTCAGTCGAGTTTAGGCCTGATTAACCAGGTGCACTCATTTCATAACATTTTATTATGAATCAATTGTTCATTTTTCAGCTTAATAATCTATTAAATTAAATTCATTAAATGTATTCCGAACTTCTTGATTGTGAAGAACAGATCTTCGTAGGGGAAGAAATCTACGTTATTCTCATAGGGAATTGTTATTATTATTTTTTCTCATCAAGCTTTGGCTTGAGGGGTCATCGTTCCCTTATTTTTGTGTTCAACAATTGCGAGCTTTGAATTTTTCTTATGCGCTCATGTATTATTATTATTAAATTACAGTATAGAATGAGGAGTTTGATCATTCTTTTAGAATGGGAATTTTCTTTTCTCTTGATGGTAAGCGAGGTCATACTGCAATTCTAATGTGTCAACAGAATTTAACTGGAGTCGTTATCTGGATACATGCTGTAGATTCAGTTTGATTTTCGTGAATTCTCTTGAGGGGACATTTCTGTTTTTGTCTGATCAACGTTAACGTCCGATTTTGTAGCCACGTGTACTTGGATACACCTCGTTAATTTTTATATTTATTAGTATTGCTACAACTGAACTTTGATTCAGTATTTCGAGTTTTTCTTGTTTAGAACATTGCTTTAGAGAACTATTTGAAGAACAAGAATCTTTTAGGAGACAGATCCCAGGGATTAACTTTAAGGGGAAATGAATTCTTATCTGACTGTCAATACAACTCTGTAAGGCAAGCTTTTTGTTATCCAGTGCACTTGATTAAGTAGCCACTCATGTTAAATTTATGTTGCATTGGATTGAGAAATCATAATAATTAAGAAATACAGCTGATCATGTCTGATCACTAGTTATCGAATAAAATAATCACCATGTGGGTGATAGTGTGTGAAGAAGCGTCAATGGGCGTGATATATATTTACGATGGTACTCGTTGAAGTACGTTCATATTAAAATGATAGTAAAAGCATCATGTGTAATGCGATTATAAAATATAAACTTGGTAATGTTGGTGGTAATGTCCACCGTTTTCAGAAATCGAGGTCATGAGTGACCATTATTATGACAGTAATTCTTTTGTCAAGCCTCAGAGTTTGTTTTTGTGTGGCATCCCCATTTAATTAATTCTTCGGTTGTGCTCAGTTTATAAGATTTAGGCAATGCTAGATATGATACACGATCGTTATATTTTAAATCCTGGAGGAATTTAAATAAGTACATTCATTCTGAAATATTATTGAACCTTTAGAGATTCTGAATTACGAATTTCACGTCTTTTTAGCTTGAGTGCTTGATTGATAAAAATACATTTTGAATACATTGCTAAGGCAATATGAGTTATGCAATTTCAATTTTGACAAAGCAGATAAGGAGTACTGAATTACATGTTTGGAAAGGCATTTACATCTGAGGGTGTAATAACATAAATAATGATTTCGCTGTAAATAAGTAAATATGTATATATATATATATATATCTGAAATAATTCACGTGTGCTTTAATGTTGGAATGGCTGGAAGAACCATTACGGTGATTTGTCTAATTTTTTGGTTTTTTTTTTCTATTGTTCTCATGATTAACATTTTCTATTGAGGGTTAAATGCACTCTTAGTCCATGGGGATTGTTAATGCATTTATTGGCAAGATTCCAGTGGCCAGTTTCTTTGTTTGTGTCCAGTCAAGGACAATTTGGTCTGACCTTCTGTTAGGTTTCTTTTGAAATAAATATTTTGTCAGTTCTTTTAATCGCGTGATGTGATGATTTATAGAAGTATAAAGAGGTCGCATTAAGGGGGGCCACAGCTAGATATTTCTAGAGTTTCCCACACTCCTGAGAGGGTGTTTGCCCACGATTCTCGTGTTCTTAGAGCTGTTCGCTGTTATGCTTTGGTCGTGCTTAATGCCACCTCTGTTAGGTTTTACTGCACCCTATTACTCCTTTTCCCTGTTGGTAGGATTTGGGGACTTTTCTAGGCCGGGGGTTCTCAGGTCCTACGATTCAGCTACCATCGAGGGATTTTAACAGGTAAAGGGTAGGTATTACGGGTACAGTACCATCCCGGCTATTGCCCGAAGATGAAGTGGAAAACCACGGAAAACCACTTCGAGGTTGGCTACTCATTTGGACCATCCGAGGCTGAGTAGACACCGTTCCAGTCCTCATACCACTTTTCAAATTTCATGGCAGAGCCGGGAATCGAACCCAGGACCTCCGGGACGGCAGCTAACCATGCTGACCGCTACGCTCCGGAAGCGACGCAATAGCTCTATGCTAACAAATAATACTAGTCTGGCGAACCAATACGAGCACCTAGCAACGTGGTTTAGTTGGGTAAAGCGCCTGACTTGTAAACAGGAGAGTGAGGGTTCGAATCCTTCCGGTGCCTAGATCATATCTTTATTGGTATAGCTCTATGCTAACACATAATACTATTCTGGCGAGCAAATACGAGCTCTCGGCACCTTGGCTTATTTGGGTAAAGCGCCTGTCTTGTAAACAGGAGAGCGTGGGTTCGAATCCTTCCAGTGCCTAGATCGTATCTTTATTGGTATAGCTCTATGCTAACTCATAAAACTAGTCTGGCGAGGTAACACTAACACACGGTGCCGTGGCTGAGTTGGGTAAAGGGCTTGTCTTGTAAAAGGAGATCGAGGGTTCAAATCCCACCGGTGCCTAGATCCTATCTTTATTGCAATAGCTCTATGCTAACACATAATACTAGTCTGGCGAGGTAGCTTACACACACGGCGCCGTGGCTTAGTAGGGTAAAGCGCCTGTCTAGTAAACAGGAGATCAAGTAATCGAATCCCTACGGTGCCTAGGTCCAGTCTTTATAGCTATAGATCTATGCTAACACATAATATTACTCTGGCGAGCTAATACGAGCACTCGGCGCCGTGCGTAGTTGGGTAAAGCGCCTGTCTTGTAAACAGGAGATCGAGGGTTCGCATCCCTCCGGTGCCTAGATCCGATCTTTATTGCTATAGCTCTATGCTAACACATAATACTATTCTGGCGAGGTACCTTAAACACACGGCGCCGTGGCTTAGTAGGGCAAAGCGCCTGTCTAGTAAACAGGAGATCAAGGGTTCGAATCCCTCCGGTGCCTAGATCCCGTCTTTATAGCTATAGATCTATGCTAAAACATAATACTAGTCTGGCGAGCTAATACGAGCACTCGGCGTCGTGGCTTAGTTGGATAAAGCGCCTGTGTTGTAAACAGGAGAACGGGGGTTCGATTCCTTCCGGTGCCTGTATCTTATGTTTATTGCTATAGATCTATGCTAACACATAATAATAGTCTGGCAAGGAAATACGAACACACGACACCGTGTCTTAGTTGGTTAAAGCACCTGTCTAGTAAACAGGAGATCGAGGGCTCGAATCCCTCCGGTGCCTATATCTCATGTTTATTGCTATAGCTGTATGCTAACACATAATACTAGTCTGGCAAGGCAGTAAAATCACACGTCGCCGTGGCTTAGTTGGAAAAAGCGCCTTTCTAGTAAACAGGGGATCGAAGGTTCGAATCTCTCCGGTGCCTATATTGTGCCCATTCAACAATTAAATATGCAAATCACAGTTTGCCAGCAATGCTCAATCAGGAGTATCGGGGTTCATGGTTTGTTCTCCCACTCTGTGACTTACACACTTTGGATTAAGCAGAGGATACACTTCCAAAAATAAACAAAAGGCAACTCCTACTATTAAAACATTTAATTATCCAAAAATATGGCGCTACAAAAATTAAACAAATAAAAATACTGACACTCCACTTCACACTTGTCCAAAGTTGAACAAGGAATTCATATAAAATAATTACAAAATCACAATGACTGGTTTTCCAAAACCCAACAATCTTCAACTATGTTTCACTTCCATATGGTGTCAATTCAAATTCTTTAAGATAGCGAGATCCAAATGGCTCTGTAATGTTTACATACACTGTGTTATCAATTTAATACACATCAATTACTATTTACATGAGTATATCTTTTAATCATAATGATCAAAGTATGGCTAATCACCAATTAATTTTTGGCTTTCACAAGTCATATGTTACCTTCCCTCTCTCTCTCAAGCTAACAACTCACTACCGTGATTGGGAAATACTTGCGTACTCCCGAGCTACAGAAGACTACTGAACAATTCAAACTTAAGATTACTCCCGGAATCTTATGTCTTCCATAGAACTCGTGAATCACTGAATTATTGTACAATAAAGTTAGGGATTTATAATTTTTGTCTTAAAAGACCATTTTATTATAAGAAAGCAACGATCTGAACTCTGCAAGCGATAATAATGGATATAAAGGGACCTCGGATCAAAGACCGGGTCGTTGAAACAATCTTAAAACACTTCTGTGTATTATGACTCCAACAGTCCGTCCTAACCTACCGCACTACCAGAGGGTAAGGGTCTAATCTTAACTACTTGGCGTGATTTATTGCAGGTAGAGAAGAGAGCTCACAGTCTCGCTTTCACAAGGGACTGGCTACATCAGCTTTCCACACAGCTGTTTCCAATGCAATTCTCTGAATGACATGGCTTTTAATACAAATTCATAAAACAACATATTTAGGTTCAACAGACCTATTATCATAGCTCGGTATATAATAATTATGAAGTGTCCTCATTAGCGGGTAAGAAAAATTCAATAATACAACCAATTTGAAAGGGCTTCAACACGGACGACTCTGAGTTCGATCCTTTCAAATGCCTCGGGAGCAGTATCCCAATTTGGAGGACTTATAACATAGCAACTTAGGGCAGGCCTCTCCTTTTACCAGCGCTCATAATACAACATAAATATCACCCTTTTAACATACAACACACAATGCCTCGTGATCACTATCACAACTTTGAGGGCTTATACAATTCATTCCCCACGACTAACTGTCCATCATAATTACTTTTACCGAGCATTTCAACGCATTCCTAGCGTGACAAATTACTTCAATGTGCTACATGGCGCTCATACATTAATTAGCCAAATTGCCTTCAAAGAACTAAATAAATTCAAAATCAACGTTTGATCTACATCTCAAAATATATATTACTCTACCCCCCTTTACAATAATCCTTTTTACCAATAAATAACATGTATTCATAACATGTATTAATTCATCTAAAGGAGCTCGGAAGCTACTACTTTCAATATAAAATTCATCACAATATTCCTTCATTTATATAATTATTATTGTTATTATTACGCTTGCATTCTCATATTTATATCATTTATCCATTACACTGATATTTTACTGAATATTTTTCACAAGGGATTCATTTATATTTCACATATTTATTATATTTCTCTCAAATTAATCGTTCAGATCGTGCAATCTTTCTTTCACCTGTTATTAAACATCCCTACTCTCTCTCTCTCATGAGGATTCACGCAAATCTTCCCAAACACATAATAATGAAAATAGTTACTCACATGACGGTACGGTCATCGACCGAATTCTCCAGCGATGGAACATTTTCGCCCGCCAACTTTTTCTTAAGCCATTTTCATGGTTATATTTACACTCAATGACACTTCTTCAACAGCACATAAAATATATACCCTAATCACTTGGAATATAATGAATAACATTTTGTATTCGTTTTCACTTAACACAATACAATTCACTAAAATATTACACTCAAAAATTTCACTATATTTATATTACATAACAATTTTATCACTTGGGCGTTAATTATTCGCCTTACACATGTGATTTATTTTCCTTTCCCGTTTCCAAGGGTTGCACTATAGCACGTCGGTTTCCTAATCTGACGAGATGATGGAAAGTATCGATCGAACTACACCTCACTGGAACGGCTGATCTTCTAATCCTGGGTTTGACTATCGGCTCCTATAACTTTCCTGCACGATGTCGTATCTTGTTAGACGCTACTTGTTCGTCAAAATAAAAGTCTGTCCTTGATGTATTACTATCTCGATCGCTCGAACTGTTTATCGGTGACCTAGTAATTTCCTTGTACTTTCTGTTACTTTGATTCGTAGCTTATTGGAGTACTCCCCAATGTTTACTGTTCATTTGTCTACCTAGACAAAACTTGGAACTACAATTCCTAATTTTTATCGTCCTGCGCTCTAGTCCCTAAATTTCCGGAACACTAGGCGTTACTATTTCGTTCTACCCTGCTTGGGTTCCTTAACGTAGATGGACTGTCTATTTCACTTTCCTTGGGTACTTCGAAACCTTATGATGCGTCGGTTCTTTAACTGAACTATTATATTCGCGTACCTATCGCCTGTTATTTCTCAAGTCCACAGCCTAAACGTTGACTATACTTGTGAACTTTATAAAGTCTGAAGCTTGCCGATATTATTCCTATACTAGGATTCTAATATGTCTTCACACGGCGATACTGATGACGATACTGCACGGCCACTCCCATACGGGTTGCTCGTTGGTGATACAGCGTAACACGACTTCTCAAGGTCTGGTAAAGACTGTATGCTCCTCCTGGCACCTCCAGGGTTTATATCCCAATCGGCGGCAAAAAGATAAAATCCGCGTCTTCTCCAGCACTAACTTCTGAAGTAATTGTCGTATAATTCCTAAAAATATATCTCTGAAAAGCTCTTGTTTCAAACGTAAATCGATCACACAATTCCAAGATATTAAATAATTTGTCTCCTCAGATACGTGGGCGTTGAGGTTTATTTTTCCATCCCTACCAACTCTGGTCTCGGCGAATTACTAACGACGTCATGCTGCGTTTGCAGTTCTTTCCTGTGCAAATATTATAAACTTTTTCTCCACACAAATTCCAGAATGATCAACAATGATGTGTTTCTTTCATTAATTAACTGCTTGCAAATGGCTTAATTCTAATTATTTCTCTTCTTGCACCATTGCGAGGTTGTCATTTTCTTGCTGAGTAAGATCTATTTCCGAAACTGCTTCTCTCTTACTCGTCGTGGAAAGTTTTTATCGTTCTATTTATAATCATGAGCCAGCTCCTATCGATGCGTCAAGCATGATATCACGTCCACATGACTCGTGGTCACCCATTCTAGCGCCACATTATAACAGCCCACTTCTTAAAATCTTTTTGAGTCATTCTAAAGACTATATTATTTCCTCTCTTCTTTTGCAAATAAATTATGGATTCGACGCTTGAACCAATAGTACATGGGTTCAATATCCTATACATATTGCTAAAGATCTATGCTAACACATAACACTAGTCTGGCGAGGTAATACCAGCACTCGGCGCCATGGATTATTTGGGTAAAGCGCCTGTCAAGTAAACAGGAGTTCGAGGGTTCGTATCCCTCCGGTGCCTAGATCCAAAGTTTAATGCAATAGCTCTATGCTAACAAATAATACTAGTCTGGCGTTGTAATACGAGCAATCGGCGCCATGAATTATTTGGGTAAAGCACCGTCTAGTAAGCAGGACATCGAGGGTTCGAAACCCTCCGGTGCCTAGATCCTATGTTCATTGCTATAGCTCTATGATAACACATAATATTAGTCTGGCGAGGTAGTACAATCACCCGGCGCCGTGGCTTAATTGGCAAAAGCGCCCGTCTAGTAAACAGGAGATCGAGAGTTCGAATCCCTCCGGTGCCTGGATCCTATGTGTATTGCTATACCTCTATGCTATTACATAATACTAGTCTGGCGTGTAAACACGAACATACGGCGCAGTGGCTTGGTTGGGTAAAGCGCCTGTCTAGTAAACAGCAGATCGAGAGTTCGAATTCCTCCGGTGACTATTTTTTATGTTTATTGCTATAGCTCTATGCTGACACATAACACTACTCTGGCGAGGTCGCGAAATCACACGGCGCAGTGGCTTAGCTGGGTAAAGCGCCTGTCTAGTAAACCGGAGACCGAGAATTCCAATCCCATCGGTGCTTATATACTGTGCTTATTGCTATAGCTCTATGCTAACACGTAAAACTTGTCTGGCGAGGTAATACGAGCCCTCGGCACCATGGCTTATTTGGGTAAAGCGCTTGTCTTTTAAAAGGAGATCGAGGGTTCGAATCCCTCCGGTGCTTAGATCCTATCTCTATTGCTATAGCTATATGCTAACACATAATACATGTCTGGCGAGTTAATATGCAAACATGGCGCCGTGGCTTAGTAGGGTAAAGCGCCTGTCTAGTAGACACTAGATCGAGGGTTCGAATCCCTCCGGTGCTTAGATACTGTCATTATAGCTATAGCTCCATGCTAACACGTAGTACAAGTCTGGCGAGCTAGTACGAACCCTCGGCGCCGTGGCTTACGTGGGTAAGGCGCCTGTCTTGTAAACAGGTGATCGAGGGTTCGAATCCCTCTGGTGATTAGATCCTTTGATTATTTCTATGGCTCTATGCTAACACATAATATTAGTCTGAAGAGCTATTACGAGCACTCGGCGCCGTGGCTTAGTTGGATAAAGCGCCTGTATTGTAAACAGGAGAACGTGGGTTCGAATCCTTCCGGTGCCTAGACCATATCTTTTTTGGTATAGCTCTAAGCTAACTCATAAAACTAGCCTGGTGAGGTAATGCGAACACACGGCGCCGTGGCTTAGTTGGGTAAAGCGCTTGTCTTGTAAAAGGAGATCGAGGGTTCGAATCCCTCCGTTGCCTAGATCCCATGTTTATTGCTGTAGCTCTAAGCTAACACATAATACTAGTATGGCGAGTAAGCATAAACACACGGCGCCGTGTCTTAGTAGGGTAAAGCGCCTGTCTAGTAAACTGGAGATCGAGGGTTCGAGTCCCTCCGGTGCCTAGATACTGTCATTATAGCTATAGCTCCATGCTAACACGTAATACTAGTCTGGCGAGCTAATACGAGCCATCGGCGCAGTGGCTTAGTTGGGTAAAGCACCTGTCTTGTAAAGAGGAGATCGAGGGTTCGAATCCCTCCGGTGCATAAAACCTATGTTCATTGCTATGGCTCTATGCTAACACACAATATTAGTCTGACGAGCTAATACGAGCACTCGGTGCCGTGGCTTAGTTTGGTAAAACGCCTGTATTGTAACAGGTGATCTAGGGTTCTAATCCCTCCGGTGCCTGGAACCTGTGTTTATTGCTTTAGCTCTATGCTAACACATAATACTTGTCCAGCGAGGTAATATGAACAAACGGCGCCGCGACCTAGTTGGTTAAAGCGCCTGTCTAGTAAACAGGAGATCGAGGGTTCGAATCCCTCCGGTGCAAAGATCCCATATTTATTGCTGTAGCTCTATGCTAACACATAATACTAGTCTGGCGAGGTAGTATAAGCACTCGCGCCGTGGCTTAATGGGGCAAAGCGCCTGTCTTGTAAACAGGAGAGCGAGGGTTCGAATCCCTCCGGTGCCTAGATCATACCATTATAGGTATAGCTCTATGCTAACTCATAAAACCAGTCTGACGAGGTAACACGATTACACGGCGCCGTGGCTTAGTTGGTCAAAGCTCATGTCTAGTAAACAGGAGAACGAGGGTTCGAATTCCTCCGGTGCCTAGATAATATCTTTATTGCTATAGCTCTATACTATCACATAATACTAGTCTGGCGAGGTAGTACAAGCACCCGGCGCCGTGGCTAAATTGGGTAAAGCGCCTGTATCCTAAACAGGAGATCGAGGGTTCGAAAGCCTCCGGTGCCTAGATCCTACCTTTATTGCTATAGCTCTATGCTAACACATAATACTACTCTGGCGTGGTAATACGAACACACGGCGCCGTGGCTTAGTTGGGTAAAGCGCCTGTCTTGCAAACAGGAGATTGTGGGTTCGAATCCCTCCGGTGCCTAGATCTTACCTTTATTGCTATAGCTCTATGCTAACACATAATATTACTCTGGCGAGGTAACACGAACACACGGCGCCGTAGTTAAGTTGGGTAAGGGGCCTGTCTAGTAAACAGGAGATCGAGGGTTCGAAACCCTCCAGTGCCTAGATCCCATGTTTATTGCTATAGCTCCATGCTAACACATAATACTTCTCTGGCGAGGTACCACGACGACACGGCGCCGTGGCTTAGTTGGGTAAAGCGCCTGTCTTGTAAACAGGAGATTGAGGGTTCGCATCCCTCCGGTGCCTAGATCCAATCTTTATTGCTATAGCTCTATGGTAACACAAAATACTAGTCTGGCGAGGTAGGACGAGCACTCGGCGCCGTGGCTTTGTTGGGTAAAGCGCCTGTCTAGTAAACAGGAGATCGCGGGTTCGAATCCCTCCGGTGCCTAGATAATATCTTTATTGTTATAGCTCTATACTAACGCATAATACTAGTCTGGCGAGGTAGTATAAGCAACCGGCGCCGTGGCTTAGTCGGGTAAAGCGCCTGTCTCGTAAACAGGAGATCGAGGGTTCGAATCCCTCCGGTGCCTAGATCCTATCGTTATTGCTATAGAACACAGCGCAGTGGCTTAGTTGGGTAATGCGCCTGTCAAGTAAACAGGAGATCCAGGGTTCTAATCCCTCCGGTGCTTACGTCCTATGCTTATTGTTGTAGCACTATGCTAACACGTAATACTAGTCTGGCGAGGTAATACGAGCCCTCGGCACCGTGGCTAATTTGGGTAAAGCGCCTACGTATTGTAATCAGGACAGCGTGGGTTCGAAGCCTTCGGGTGCCTTTATTGGTATAGCTCTATGCTAACTCATAAAACTAGTCTGGCGAGTTAATACGCAATCACGGCGCCGTAGCTTAGTTGGGTAAAGCGCCTGTCTTGTAAACAGGAGATCAAGGGTTCGAATCCCTCCGGTACCTAGATACTATATTTATTGCTAAAGCTCTATGCTAACACATAATACTAATCTGGCGAGGTAAGACGCGCACACGGCGCCGTTACTTAGTTGGGTAAAGCGCCTGTCTAGTAAACAGGAGATCGAGGTTTCGAATCCCTCCGGTGCCTAGTTCCCATGTTTATTCCTATAGCTCTATGCTAACACATGATACTAGTCTGGCGAGGTAGTACGAGAACACGGCGTCGTTGCTTAGTTGGGCAAAGCTCCTGTCTAGTAAACAGGAGAACGAGGGTTCGAATCCCTCCGGAGCCTAGATCCTAGGTTTATTGATATAGATCTATGCCAACACATAATACTAGTCTGGCGAGGTAGTACGAGCACTCAGCCCCGTGGCTAAGTTGGTTAAAGCACCTGTCTAGCAAACAGGAGATCGAAGGTTCGAAACCCTCCGGTGCCTAGATCCTACCTTTATTGCTATAGCTTTATGCTAACACATAATACTAGTCTGGCGAGGTAATACGAACACACGGCGCCGTGGTTAAGTTGGGTAAAGCGCCTGTCTAGTAAACAGGAGGTCGAGGGTTCGAATTCCTCCAATGCCTACATCCTATGTTTATTGCTATAGCTCTATGCTAACACATAACTCTAGTCTGGCGAGATAACACGAAGACACGGCGCCGTGGCTTAGTTGGGTAAAGCGCCTGTCTTGTAAAGAGGAGATGGAGGGTTCGAATCCATCCGGTGCCTAGATTCTATGTTTATTGCAATAGCTCTATGATGACACATAATACTAGTCTGGCGAGCTAACACGAGCACTCGGCGCCGTGCCTTAGTTGGGTAAAGCGCCTGTCTAGTAAGAAGGAGATCGAGGGTTCGAATCCCTCCTGTGCCTAGATATAATCTTTATTGCTATAGCTCTATTTTAACACATAATACTAGTCAGGCGAGGTAGTATAAGCACCCGGTGCCGTGGCTTTGGTGGGTGAAGCTCCTGTCTTGTAAACAGAAGATCGAGGGTTCGAATCCCTCCGGTGCCTAGATAATATTTTTATTGTTATAGCTCTATGCTAACACATAATACTAGTCTGGCGAGCTACTACGAACATTCGGCGCCGTGGCTTAGTTGGGTAAAGCGTCTGCCTTGTAAACAGGAGTGCGAGGGTTCGATTCCTTCCGGTGCTTAGATCAAATCTTTATTGGTATAGCTCTATGCTAACTCATAAAACTAGTCTGGCGAGGTTATACGAACACAAGGCGCCGTGGCTTAGTTGGGTAAAGCGCTTGTCTTGTAAAAGTAGATCGAGGGTTCGAATCCCTCCGGAGCCTAGATCCTGGGTTTATTGATATAGATCTATGCTAACACATAATACGTGCCTGGCGAGCTAATACGAGCACTCGGCGCCGTGGCTTAGTTGGCTAAAGCGCATTTCTAGTAAACAGGAGATCGGGGGTTCGAATCCCTCCGGTGCCTAGTTAATATCTTTATTGCAGTAGCTCTATGCTGACACATAATACTAGTCTGGCGAGGTAGCATAAGCACACGGCGCCGTGACTTAGTTGGGTAAAGCGCCTGTCTCGTAAACAGGAAATCGAGGGTTCGATTCCCACCGGTGCCTAGATCCTACCTTTATTGCTATAGCTCTATGCTAACACATAATACTAGTCTGGCGAGGTAATACGATCACACGGCGCCGTGGTTTAATTGGGTAAAGCGCCTGTTTAGTAAACAGGAGATCGAGGTTTCGAACCCCTCCGATGCCTAGATCCTATGTTTATTGCTGTAGCTCTATGCTAACACATAATACTAGTCTGACGAGGTAAAATATATGCGCCCGGCGCCTTGGCTTAGTGGGGTAAAGCGCCTGTCTTTTAAACAGGAGAGCGAGGGTTCGAATCCCTCCGGTGCCTAGATCATATCTTTATTGTGAACCCTTCAGAATAGCAGTGTTTATATGCAAGAATCTTGATCAAGGCGTCGCGCTCAGTTGCTCTACTGAGGCAAGGGTCATAGGATTAAAACTATAATTAAGAAAATAAGGAGGCAAGACGTAAAATAATAACATGATTTAATGACTAATTGTGCATAAAAAGAAAATAAACAATAATAAAAATATCCTCCCTGAATTTTCCCATGACAGGAACATCTATCAATGTTGAGGAGTCAGACGGATCTCCCCTTTATAAAAATGTGGATCCTAGTTCCACTACCTGGCATTTGGATTTTATGTACGCGTGATGACTAACTACGAGAAATGAGTACTTGGATGACTGTTCGTTTACAACGGGATAACAGCCACGGTGCTCACGAACAATCATCGCGTAAATCAACGTTTATGGATATGGGCATGACACTAATAAAAACCCTTAAAAAATCTAATGCTGACAAACACACACATTACATCTACTATTTACAGGAATCTCCCTGGAGACCCTCATTAGTGCGATGACGCACTTGACAAACTGAGCTGTCAACCTGGCCAATTGCTCAATACACACACAAGGATAGACAGCATTGCACGTGACTTCACGGGTCACTGAAATGGAATATAAACATGGAATAAAACCAACAACAGCAAAAGCCTGACCGGCTAAGATTACTTTATATGAACAAAACTGCATGTTAAGGTAACGCTTCGGAGATTATCGTGATTCGTAGGCAACTCCCATTTACTTCAACAATTTTTACCATTGATCAGTTCTTATTCTGTACTTCAGTAATTATGGAGCCAAACAAGCACTCCTCACTAATGACCTCGCTAGCAACCTTCAGACCGCCTTGTGAAACATCTCCCCCTTCCTCAATACTTGTCATGTCCCAACTCCAGTGTATATAAATAACTGATCAGCTGTGCCGTTATCTCAAGGAATCAACAGCAACAAAATCTCAACCACCTCAACATATGGTCAGACATTAATCAAAATATCCACAATTTCCCTCGCAAGGTTACAATATGGACCTGGCACCAAGCTGACAGAAATCAGTCTAAGCTGAAAATCCCGCTTGTAATGACAACAAAATACACACATACACTCATCTGGGAATGACATGACGATTTTCACACAGGTCTGCTGAATAGGTGCTCACAAACTATTAAAACAATATTTAAAACCTACGATAGAGCTGCTCTTCGTCACAAATTACATTGCTCCAAAGGCAATAATCTCACTGAATCTGATCAATAATAAACCTTAAAAACAATTTTAATTACCCTCCAATCTACTGTATCATTATATTACTTCAGTCCTACTTCTGAAACACAACATATCTCAGAGAGACGTTTTTAACCGCATTGCGTAACATATGCAAACACGGCCGTTTAACGTTAGTTAAAACAACACAAAACAAGAACCTTCTACTAATAACATTTGTACGAGCTGCTTCCATACAAAAGTGTGTCAGACCAAAACTAAAAAATACTACGTTAATCACACAAGCAAAGTATTTACAAAAATATGTCCCATAAACCATAAGTTAATTTATCAAATAATAAAGAATATTATATTGTACTCATCTCTCGTTCAGTCACCCGTCAAAGAACATCAGCTGCCATCTCCAAACTGAATGCTTCTTATCTCCTCTCAGCCATCTGGATGGAGTGTTGAGAATTCCAAACTTCTTCTATGGTAATCGATGTCATCTCTCGTGCTGATTCAGAAAGTTAGATTATTATACACTTGATATCTGACTACTAAATTCGCCGTTCCAGGTACTACTTTCCCCGTAACAGTTTGTTGGCGAATTATCGACGATACTGCCCCTACAAAGTATAGTACTGTGACTATCTATCACTAAATTTAACACATTTACAATAATTTCTGTGTCCTCATGACACGCAAACTATAACAGCCTACGTCCTTGGACGCACAAAATAAAGTCAACCTATGTCCACGACACACAAAATAATAAGCAATGTCTTGGCTCTTCACGCCACTTATAAATGAACTGGCCCTAGGTCTTGATGGGGGGGGGGGGAATTATATAAAAATTTCTCGAAATAATGCTGGTACAGGAATGAAATAAATATCACTGAACTCGTAACATTGCACAGGTCAAGAATATGCCCATTAATCCTAGAATCGATCGTAGAGATTTTGTCTAGGCGATTTCCCGCGTGAATGCGTACCCAAGCTGGACTTGCGCTCGTAGGCATTCATTTCTCATTGGTTCCACATTTTCTGTAACTTGGCGGTTTTTAGCAGATCTTGGCCTCGTAGGAGTGTGTATTATCTTCATCAGCCACTCACGTTACTGCATCATATTTCTTCTAGGCGCGAATATTACAATGAACATACCAGAACCATGTCTCACTGCGCGTCGCTTCTATTTTGAGGTGGCCAACACCTGTCCTTCTGACACATCGCTAAGCTATTTCTTTTCACAGCTAAAGTATTTAGCCTTTTGTCAAACTTCTGCAGGTATGTCCCCACTGTCTCCAACAAATGCTTGAAATTTCCTCATCACTGTCTGGCTACTTTCATGATGCTGGTGGAAATATTTATTAATTGAAGAAATAAAACCTAGAATCATTTATCCATCAGAGGATAAAGGGTTCAATTGGTATAGCTCCATGCTAACTCATAAAACCAGTCTGACGAGGAAACACTAATACACGGCGCCGTGGCTCTGTTGTGTAAGGCGCTGGTCTTGTAAAAGTAGATAGAGAGTTCGAATCCCTCCGGAGCCTAGATCCAAGGTTTATTGACATAGATCTATGCCAACACATAATACGTGTCTGGCGAGGTAATACGAGCACTCGGCCCCGTGGCTAAGTTGGTTAAAGCACTTGTCCAGTAAACGGTAGATGGAGGGTTCGAATCCCTCCGGTGTCTAGATCCTACCTTGATTGCTATAACTCTATAATAACACATAATACTAGTCTGGCGAGGTAACACGAACACACGGCGCCGTGGCTTAGTTGGGTAAAGCGCCTGTCTAGGAAACAGGAGATCGAGGGTTCGAATCCCTCCGCTGCCTGGATCCTATGATTATAGCTATAGCTCTATGCTAACACATAACACTAGTCTGGCGAGGTAACGCGAAGACACGGTGCCGTGGTTTAGTTGGGTAAAGCGCCTGTCTTGTAAACAGGAGATCGAGGGATCGAAACCCACCGGTGCCTAGATCGTATGTTTATTGCTATAACTCTCTGCTAACACATAATACTAGTCTGGCGAGGTATTGTAAGCACCCGGCGCCGCGGCTTAATTGGGTAAAACGCCTTTCTGGTAAACAGAGGATCGAGGGTTCGCATCCCTCCGGTGCCTATATCCTATGCTTATAGCTATAGCTCTATGCTAACACGTAATACAAGTCTGGCGAGGTAATACGAGCCCGCGTCACCATGCCTAGTTTGGGTAAAGCGCCTGTCTTGTAAACAGGGGAGCGTGGGTTCGAATACTTCCGGTGCCTAGATCATATCTTTTTTGGTATAGCTCTAAGCTAACTCATAAAACTAGTCTGGCGAGGTAACGCGAACACACGGCGCCGTGGCTTAGTTGAGTAAAGCGCTTGTCTTGTAAAAGGAGATGGAGGGTTCGAATTCCTCCGTTGCTTAGATCCCATGTTTATTGCTGTAGCTCTATGCTAACACATAATACTAGTCTGGCGAGTGGGCATAAACACACGGCGCCGTGGCTTAGTAGGGTAAAGCGCATGTCTAGTAAACTGGAGATCGAGGGTTCGAGTCCCTCCGGTGCTTAGATACTGTCATTATAGCTATAGCTCCATGCTAACACGTAATACTAGTCTGGCGAGCTAATACGAGCCATCGGCGCCGTGGCTTAGTTGGGTAAAGCGCCTGTCTTGTAAACATGAGATCGCGGTTTCGAATCCCTCTGGTGCCTAGATCCTATGTTTATTGTTATGGCTCTATGCTAACACATAATACTTGTCCAGCGAAGTAATACGAACAAACGGCGCCGTGCCTTAGTTGGGTAAAGCTCCTGTCTAGTAAACAGGAGATCGAGGGTTCGAATCCCTCCGGTGCCTAGATCCTATGTTTATTGCTATGGCTCTATGCTAACACATAATATTAGTCTGGCGAGTTAATACGTGCCATCGGCGCCGTGGGTTAGTTGGGTAAAGCGCCTCTCTTGTAAACAGGAGAGCAAGGGTTCAAATCCCTCCGGTGCCTAGATCATACCATTATAGGTATAGCTCTATGCTAACTTATAAAACCAGTCTGACGAGGTAAGACGATTACACGGCGCCGTGGCTTAGTTGGTCAAAGCTCATGTCTAGTAAACACGAGAACGAGGGTTCGAATCCCTCCGGAGCCTAAATCCTAGATTTATTGATATAGATCTATGCCAACACATAATACTAGTCTGGCGAGGTAAAACGAACACTCGGCCCCGTGGCTAAATTGGTTAAAGCACCTGTGTAGTAAACAGGAGACCGACGGTTCGAATCCCTCCGGTGCCTAGATCCTACCTTTATGGCTATAGCTCTATGCTAACACATAATACTACTCTGGCGAGGTAATACGAACACACGGCGCCGTGGTTAAGTTGGGTAAGGCGCCTGTCTAGTAAACAAGAGGTCGAGGGTTCGAATCCCTCCGGTGCCTAGATCCTATGTTTATTGCTATAGCTCTATGCTAACACATAACGCTAGTCTGGCGAATTAACACGAAGACACGGCGCCGTGTCTAAGTTGGGTAAAGCGCCTGTCTTGTAAACAGGAGATCGAGGGTTCGAATCCCTCCGGTGCCTAGATCCTATCTCTATTGCTATAGCTCTATGGAAACACAAAATGCTAGTCTGGCGAGGTAAGACGAGCACTCGGCGCCGTGGCTTAGTTGGGTAAAGCGCCTGTCTAGTAAACCGGAGATCGCGGGTTCGAATCCCTCCGGTGCCTATATAATATCTTTATTGCTATAGCTCTATACTAACACATAATACTAGTCTGGCGAGGTAGTATTAGCTCCCGGCGCAGTTGCTTAGTTGGGTAAAGCGCCTGTCTCGTAAACAGGAGATCGAGGTTTCGAATCCCTCCGGTGCCTAGATCCTGTTTTTATTGCTATAGCTCGATGCTAACGCATAATACTAGTCTGGCGAGTTAATACGCAATCATGGCGCCGTAGCCTAGTTGGGTAAAGCTCTCCTCTAGGAAACAAGAGATCGTGGGTTCGAATCCCCCCAGTGCCTATATCTTATGCATATTGCTATAGCTCTATGCTAACACGTTATATTAGTCTGGCGAGGTAACAAGAGCCCTCGGCACCATGGCTTACATGGGTAAAGCTCTTGTCTTGTAAAAGGTGATCGAGGGTTCGAAACCCTCCGGTGCCTAGTTCCCATGTTTATTCCTATAGCTCTATGCTAACACATAATACTAGTCTGGCGAGGTAGTACGAGCACTTGGCCCCGTGGCTAAGTTGGTTAAAGCTCCTGTCTCTTAAACAGGAGAACGAGGGTTCGAATCCCTCCAGAGCCTATATCCTAGGTTTATGGATATAGATCTATGCCAACATATAATACTAGTCTGGCGAGGTAGTGCGCGCACTTGGCCCCGTGGCTAAGTTGGTTAAAGCACCTGTCTAGTAAACAGGAGATCGAGGGTTCGAAACCCTCCGGTGCCCAGATCCTACCTTTATTGCTATAGCTCTATGATAACACATAATACTAGTCTGGAGAGGTAACTCGAATACACGGCACCATGGCTTAGTAGGGTAAAGCGCCTGTCTTGTAAACAAGAGATCGAGGGTTCGAATCCCTCCGGTGCCTCGATACTATTTTTATTGCTAAAGCTCTATGCTAACACATAATACTAGTCTGGCGAGGTAAGACGAGCGCACGGCTCCGTGGGTTAGTTGGGTAAAGCGCCTGTCTAGTGAACCCGAGGAGGTTATGCTGACTGGAATCGAACGTGGTTCTCAGAGACTGTGATCTCAGTTATAAAGTTTCCACCAGGGAACGAACCCGAAGTCTGTGGAGGGAGTTTCATTGTAAAAAAAAACCTAGAGAGAAGTGTATATTAAATCACTGGTGTGATTTCAGTTGCAGTGACATTATTTATTAAAATAATGCAGGGAAATTGAGCAGAATACAGTACTATTAGACTACTTGGTGTAGGCTATACGGGGCTTGGAGCACTGCAAGTGCAGAGGTTGACATTTTACAAATAGGCCCAGAATTGTGGGAGGTGTTCAGTGGAGCCAAGTCAATCTTTCTGACCTCATTCTGTCGTCTGGAAGAGGGTGAGGGCCTGAATAATGACCCAGTTCTTCCCCGACGGAGAATGGATTTGAGAATGGTGGGGAGAGATCACAAGGAAAATCATTGATTACTCGTGATTGGAGTAACGAAATGACATGAGAGTTGCCCACAGGTGAATCTTTAGACTAGAGGCTAATTTTAGAGCCTTTAATCTGCGAAATTGACGCATATTTAAGGAAGTGCGGAAGGACGGTAGGACTATCATTGTTCGCGGCGGGATTTGAGGAGGTTGCCAGGGAATCCCAGTGAGGTAGCGTCCCCACGCTATAGAGAAAGGAATTAATATTAATTAATTGGCCGAGCGATTCTTTAGCACGCAGTCGGTTCTGGGATCAGAGAAGAAAAATGAACCCAATGAACATGGTTTCGAGACCAGAATCATGCTGGGAGAGGAGCCGAGATCACGCGGGAAGATTTCGCTCTATTTTTTGTGTGAAACTAATATAAGGAGGTCGACCCTTAGCAGAGCATGCAGTCTTAAGTCAGTCTTACCCTAGTTGGAGCCAGTCTCACACCAGTTTGTCACAGTTTTTCAAGAGAGGCGCAGACAGTCGTCATGGCGGAACATATGTTGGTCCGGCTCATGAAAGGACGCGCGAACAAAGATTTCTACATTTGAGTGAAGCATTTAATAAGCTTTTATTAATAAGAGTCGTGCTACAGGTATACTCAGCAGTACGAGCAATGGCGTGTTCACTTAGGAAGCACCGTGTAAGATAAGTGGCAGAACTATTGTAAATAATAATAATAATTTGTGTAAAGTTATGGACAGTGTTAAGCGCAATGTATCAAATATCGACTGATCATTCATGTCTAATTACGCTGGAATGCGCTGGGAGAAACTTTACGAAGCATTTGGTAATGTCGTAAGGATACCAAGTAATAACGCTCAGGACGGAAGTTAGCATATTTATGCGACGCAGGAAGCTTACCGTAGGAGTATGTATAAAAACTGTTGGTGAATTCCGAGGGCAGGTAAACCAGACTTTCAATCAGGAGTTGGTAGGAGCACGGGAGATGCCGTCGACACCTGCAATTTTGATATCATTGCTAGGGAATTTCAAGCAATGAAAAGTGTACAAAGTGACGCGTGTTATGTATAAAGCATATGTAAAATATCTTTTGAAGTAGTGGTTTAATAAGTGTTATAAAGTGTCACATGTTTGGAAGCAATAGCTTCATTATAGAAATGCAAAGTGCCGTATGGTTAACGAAAAATATGTGTCATAAAATGTGTGTATTCAAGATAAAAAATGTCGCGTTAAACCTGCATATGGCGGGCGACTTGGAAGGATATGATTGGTTGAAGCCACCATGAGGAGCCTAGAGATATGTGAGTACCCCACAAATTATGGTTAATTAGAGGATATGGGCCACTGCATGTTATGTGATTTCAGTAAAGATGCCAGTAAGAATCAGATTAGGAGGTAGACCCTCCAGGTTTAATCATTATTGTGTTGATTTTCATAGAGTTGAGATGTTAATGTGCATCAATAAGTGGATTAATCATTACCACTATTAATTAAGATGCCAATCAGTTATGTAAACGTTACGAGCACAGTTGTTCGAGTTTTGAGATGATTGGTTGTGTTGGATTTTGGTAAATTATGTCAGAAATATAATAATAATGATGAGGAATGATTTTGGTAAATTATGTCAGAAATATAATAATAATACTAAGGAAGGATTTGGTAATTTATTTCAGTGAGAATAATAATAATAAGGAATGGTTTGGTAATTTATGTCAGTGAGAATAATATAATAACAATTATGAATATCAAAGGTATTAATGAACGCATCAGGAAATTGTTGTAAGCAAGAAATAGTTACGCTAATTGCAAGACTTATCGATCCAAGCAGTAAGATTATACAGTAAGATTACATTACGGGATTAAAGAAAGAGTTTGATATCAGAATATTGTATTAACGGGAATATAATTATGCCAGGAATGGAAGAGCTTTTAGTGAATTGAATTTGCAGCTTATGTGAGAAGCTTATAGAGTAATTGATAGATTTCTCTTAATATTATAGGACGAAGTCGTAACATTAGGTAAAGAGCCAGGTGGTCTATTCTACGTATGAAATCTCCTATGCCGGAGGCATAAGCGGAGATATACTTTGTGCCAGAGTGTTTAGTGTTGGACCCTAACTCTGATGATGGATGAAATGTTCCGGATTGAAATCCCATGTAGGTGCGAGGCAAACGATGGACACCTCGACACTATGATTTCCCGAGAACTTATTGTTGAGTGATTCGGCTTGTTGAAGCGAACCTCAAATGTCGGCAGCTTGGACTGACCGCATAATTTATTTAAGACACCGGTTGCCTATTAGACCAATGATTTACGAACCTCGTACCTTCATGTTGAAATGGGCCTAGTGTGGTGCCAGTTATATTATCCTCGGAGTAGGAATAAATATAAAGCTCATTCACTACCTGTGTGCATAATATTCAGTTAAAATCCATTGAGATATGTGTGTCATTGGGAGCACAGTACTGTCTTGTAAAATCTTATACTGCTTTGGAAATAAGCCTTCAGACATAAAGCGAGGGTCGAGTTAATGTTGGAACCCCCTTCCACACTCCTATTGTATGCCGACAGCTCGGGTAGAGGGTCTGGACGGTCAAGGCGGACCGTAGAAGCAAGTTTGAAAGGAACAGATTTTAGACCCTGTTAATGACTTGAAGTGAAATATTGTTATGTTGAGTAATGAAGCCATGTGGTTTAAGAACACATTGATAATTATATATTATCCTGATGGTTCATGATTTTAGCTATCTAACGAATGGTTAGACGTTGCATTTATACTGTCACTGACAACTTTTTCAGAAGTTGGTTACCAGATTCCACAGGCTACGCGCGCAAGGTAGTTTGATTGTACCATCCGACACAACAATAACTTAACGTTTTTATATGAAATCACAAAACGGCATGCAGTGGAACTATATAAATAGAAGAGTAGGGGTAGCTTACATAATTATGGAGTTGCACGTTGACTGCTGTGCAACACCAGAATAGGCTAATGCATGTGAAGCATTTGGTGGGAAAAGAAAGATCAAAACACACACGGTACACATAATTGTCAAATTAAGAAGGTTTAATGAATCAGTAATGTTGTGATATTAAAGAAGTCACATTGTATGACCGTAGTGTCAATGTACAGTTTGTTTCTGAAGTTGTACGTGCATCAGCGCACTAGAAGATCTTTGTGAAGTTCACATAAGGGTAAAGGTTTGTGGTATGATATGATTTATTATGATTATATTATGTTCATATTGGTGGATTGTGGAAAGTAAATTTTTGTTTGCTTTGTTTTATGGTTATGGGGATTGTTTTATTTGTTAAAAGCCATGAATTTATTTACTGAATTAAAGTTTTAGAATAGAGTTGTGCCTTATCATTGTAGAGTTGATACCTATTAGCCTCAAATCCAAAGTATGCAACTGCTCAGTGGGAGGACGGTACACCCTCGAGTCCTGAAGCTAGCTGGAGGCAGAAGCATATTTTCCATCGAGATTATACACATGGGTACACTAGTAAACAGGAGATCGAGGTTTCGAATCCCTCCTATGCCTATATCCTGTCTTTATAGCTATAGCCCATGCTAACACGTAATACTAGTCTGGCGAACTAATACGAGCACTCGGCGCCACGGCTTGGTTGGCTAAAGCGCTTGTCTTGTAAACAAGAGATGGAGCGTTTGAATCCCTCCGGAGCATAGATCCTATGTTTATTGCTTTAGCTCTATGCTAACACATAATACTAGTCTGGCGAGTTAATACGCAATCACGACGCCGTGGCTTAGTTGGGTAAAGCGCCTGTCAAGTAAACAGGAGATCGTGGGTTCGAATCCCGCCAGTGCCTATATCCTATCCTTATTGCTATAGCTCTATGCTAACACATGATACTAGTCTGGCGAGGTAGTACGAGCACACGGCGTCGTTGCTTGGTTGGGTAAACTCCTGTCTACTAAACAGGAGAACGAGGGTTCGAATCCCTCCGGAGCCTAGATCCTAGGTTTATTGATATAGATCTATGCCTACACATAATACTAGTCTGGTGAGGTAGTACGAGCACTCGGCCCCGTGGCTAAGTTGGTTAAAGCACCTGGCTAGTAAACAGGAGATCCAGGGTTCGAATCCCTCCGGTGCCTAGATGCCACCTTTATTGCTATAGCTCTATGCTAACACATAATACTAATTTGGCGAGGTAATACGAACACATGGCGGCGTGGTTTAGTTGGGTAAAGCGCCTATCTAGTAAACAGGAGGTCGAGGGTTCGAATCCCTCCGGTTCCTAGATCCTATGTTTATTGCTATAGCTCAATGCTAACACATAACTCTAGTCTGGCGAGGTAACACGAAGCCACGGCGCCCTGGCTTAGTTGGGTAAAGCGCCTGTCTTCTAAACAGGAGATCCAGGGTTCGAATCCCTCCGGTGCTTAGATCCTATCCTTATTGCAATAGCTCTATGCTAACACATAATACTAGTTTGGCGAGGTAATACGAACACATGGCCCCGTGGCTTAGCTGGGTAAAGCCCCTGTCTCGTAAACAGGAGATCGAGGGTTCGAATCCCTCCGGTGCACAGATCCTATCTTTATTGCTATAGCTCTATGTTAACACATAATACTAGTTTGGCGTGTTATTGCAAACACACGGCGCAGTGGCTTAGTTGGGTAAAGCGCCTGTCTAGTAAGCAGGAGATCGAGGGTTCTAATCCCTCCGGTGCTTATGTCCTATGCTTATTGATAAAGCACTATGCTAACACGTAATAGTAGTCTGGCCAGGTAATACGAACCCTGGGCACCATGGCTTATTTGGGTAAAGCGCCTGTATTGTAAACAGGAGAGCGTGGGTTCGAAACTTTTGGGTGCCTAGATCATATCTTTATTGGTATAGCTCTATGCTAACTCATAAAACTAGTCTGGGGACGTAATATGCACTTACGGCATCGTGGCTTAGTTGGGTAAAGCGCTTGTCTTGTAAAAGGAGATCGAGAGTTCGAATCCCTCCGGTGCCTAGATCCTATTTTTATTGCTATAGCTCTATGTTAACACATAATACAAGTGTGGCGAGGTAATACGACCCATCGGCGCCGAGGCTTAGTTGGGTAAAGTGCCTGTCTTGTAAACAGGAGATCGAGGGTTCGAATCCCTCCGGTGCCTATGTCCTGTCCTTATAGCTATAGCCCCTGCTAACACATAATACTAGTCTGGCTAGCTAATACGACCCATCGGCGCCGAGGCTTAGTTGGGTAAAGTGCCTGTCTTGTAAACAGGAGATCGAGGGTTCGAATCCCTCCGGTGCCTAGATCCCACCTTTATTGCTATAGCTCTATGCTAGAACATAATACTAGTCTGGCGAGGTAATACGCACACACTGCAACGTGGATTAGTTGGGTAAAGCGCCGGTCTCGTAAACAGGAGATCGAGGGTTCGAATCCCTCCGGTGCCTAGATCCTACCTTTAATGCTATAGCTCTATGCTAACACATAATACTACTCTGGATAGGTGATACGAACACACGGCGCCGTGGCTTAGTTGGGTAAACGGCCTGTCTTGTAAACAGGAGATTGTGGGTTCGAATCCCTCCGGTGCTAGATCCTATGTTTATAGCTATAGCTCTATGCTAACACATAATACTATTCTGGCGAGGAAACTCGAAGACACGGCGCCGTGGCTTAGTTGGGTAAAGCGCTTGTCTTGTAAACAGGAGATTGAGGGTTCGAATCCCCCCGGTGCCTAGATCCTTTATTTATTGCTATATCACTATGGTAACACAAAATACTAGTCCGGCGAGCTAAGACGAGCACTCGGCGCCGTGGCTTAGTTGGGTGAAGCGCCTGACTAGTAAACAGGAGATCGCGGGTTCGAATCCCTCCGGTGCCTAGATAATATCTTTATTGCTATAGCTCTATACTAACACATAATACTTGTCTGGCGAGGGAGTACAAGCAACCGGCGCCGTGGCTTAGTTGGGTAAACCGCCTGTCTCGTATACAGGAGATCGAGGGTTCGAATCCCTCCGCTGCCTAGATCCTATCTTTATTCCTACAGAACACAGCGCAGTGGCTTAGTTGGGCAATGCGCCTGTCAAGTAAACAGGAGATCCAGGGTTCTAATCCCTCCGGTGCGTATGTCCTATGCTTTTTGTTATAGCACTATGCTAACACGTAATAGTAGTCTGGCGAGGTAATACGAGCCCTCGGCACCGTGGCTTATTTGGGTAAAGCACCTGTATTGTAAACAGGACAGCGTGGGTTCGAAACCTTTAGGTGCGTAGATCATATCATTATTGGTATAGCTCTATGCTAACTCATAAAACGAGTCTGGCGAGGTAATACGAACACACGGCGCCGTGGTTTAGTTGGGTAAACCGCCTGTCTTGTAAACAGGAGATCGAGGGTTCGAATCCCTCTGGTGCCTAGATCCTATCTTTATTGCTAAAGCTCTATGCTAACACATAATACTAGTCTGGCGAGGTACGACGAGCACACGGCGCCGTGGCTTAGTTGGGTAAAGCGCCTGTCTTGTAAACAGGAGATCGAGGGTTCGAATCCCTCTGGTGCCTAGATCCCATCTTTATTGCTAAAGCTCTATGCTAACACATAATACTAGTCTGGCGAGGTAGTATAAGCCCCCGGCCCCGAGGCTTAGTTGGGTAAAGCGCCGATCTCGTAAACAGGAGATCGAGGGTTCGAATCCCTCCGGTGCCTAGATCCTACCTTTAATGCTATAGCTCTATGCTAACACATAATACTACTCTGGCGAGGTAACACGATCACACGGCGCCGTGGCTTAGTTGGTTAAAGGGCCTGTCTTGTAAACAGTAGATTGTGGGTTCGAATCCCTCCGGTGCTAGATCCTATGTGTATAGCTATAGCTCTATGCTAACACATAATACTATTCTGGCGAGGAAACTCGAAGGCACGGCCCCGTGGCTTAGTTGGGTAAAGCGCCTGTCTTGTAAACAGGAGATTGAGGGTTCGAATCCCCCCGGTGCCTAGCTCCTATCTTTATTGCTATATCACTATGGTAACACAAAATACTAGTCCGGCGAGCTAAGACGAGCACTCGGCGCCGTGGCTTAGTTGGGTAAAGCGCCTGTCTAGTAAACAGGAGATCGCGGGTTCGAATCCCTCCGGTGCCTAGATAATATCTTTATTGCTATAGCTCTATACTAACACATAATACTTGTCTGGCGAGGGAGTACAAGCAACCGGCGCCGTGGCTTAGTTGGGTAAACCGCCTGTCTCGTATACAGGAGATCGAGGGTTCGAATCCCTCCGCTGCCTAGATCCTATCTTTATTCCTACAGAACACAGCGCAGTGGCTTAGTTGGGCAATGCGCCTGTCAAGTAAACAGGAGATCCAGGGTTCTAATCCCTCCGGTGCGTATGTCCTATGCTTTTTGTTATAGCACTATGCTAACACGTAATAGTAGTCTGGCGAGGTAATACGAGCCCTCGGCACCGTGGCTTATTTGGGTAAAGCACCTGTATTGTAAACAGGACAGCGTGGGTTCGAAACCTTTAGGTGCGTAGATCATATCATTATTGGTATAGCTCTATGCTAACTCATAAAACGAGTCTGGCGAGGTAATACGAACACACGGCGCCGTGGTTTAGTTGGGTAAAGCGCCTGTCTAGTAAACAGGAGATCGAGGTTTCGAATCCCTCCAGTGCCTAGATGCTATGTTCATTGCTATAGCTCTATGCTAACAAATAACTCTAGTCTGGCGAGATAACACGAAGACACGGCGCCATGGCTTGGTTGGCTAAAGCGCTTGTCTTGTAAACAAGAGATCGAGCGTTCGATTCCCTCCGGAGCATAGATCCTATGTTTATTGCTTTAGCTCTATGCTAACACATAACTCTAGTCTGGCGAGTTAATACGCAATCACGGCGCCATGGCTTAGTTGGGTAAAGCGCCTGTCTAGTAAACAGGAGATCGTGGGTTCGAATCCCGCCAGTGCCTATTTCGTATGCTTATTGCTATAGCTCTATGCTAATACGTAATATTAGTCTGGCGAGGTAATAAGAGCCCTTGGCAGCATGGCTTAGTTGGGTAAAGCGCCTGTCTTGTAAAGAGGAGATCGAATTTTCGAATCCCTCCGGTGTCTATTTCCTATGTTTATTGCTATAGATCTATGATAACACATAATACTAGTCCAGCGAGCTACAACGCGCACTTGGCGCCATGGCTTAGTTGGGAAAAGCGCCTCTCTAGTAAACAAGTGATCGAGGATTCGAATCCCTCCGGTGCCTGGATCCTATCTTTATTGCTATAGCTCTATGTTAACACATAATACTAGTCAGGCGAGGTAGCATAAGCACCCGGTGCCGTGGCTTAGTTGGGTGAAGCTTCTGTCTTGTAAACAGGAGATCGAAGGTTCGAGTCCCTCCGTTGCCTAGTTCCTATGTTTATAGCTATAGATCAATGATAACAAATAATACTAGTCCAGCGAGCTACAACGAGCACTTGGCGCCATGGCTTAGTTGGGATAAGCGCCTCTCTAGTAAACAAGTGATCGAGGGTCGAATCCCTCCGGTGCCTAGATCCTACCTTTATTGGTATAGCTCTATAATAACACATAATACTAGTCTTTGCGTGACCAAAGCCTCCGTGGCTTAGACGGCAGCACGCCGGCCTCTCACCGCTGGGTCCGTGGTTCAAATCCCGGTCAGTCCATGTGAGATCTGTGCTGGTCAAAACGGAGGCAGACAGGTTTTTCTCCGGGTACTCCGGTTTTCCCTGTCACAATTTCATTCCAGCAACACTCACCACTATCATTTCATTTTATCTGTCATTCATTTAATCATTGCCCCAGAGGAGTGCGTCAGGCCTCGGCAGATGGCACAGTTCATATCCTCGCAGCTAGATGGGGACTTCATTCATTCCATTCCTGACCGGGTCTGAGACTGGAAGCAGGCTGTGGATTTTCACTTTTCACTAGTTGGGTAAAGCGCCTGTCCAGTAAACAGGAGATCGAGGTTTCGAATCCCTCCAGTGCCTAGATGCTATGTTCATTGCTATAGCTCTATGCTAACACATAACTCTAGTCTGGCGAGATAACACGAAGACACGGTGCCATGGCTTAGTTGGGTAAAGCGCCTGTCTTGTAAACAGGAGATCGAGGGTTCGAATCCCTCTGGTGCCTAGATCCTATCTTTATTGCTAAAGCTCTATGCTAACACATAATACTAGTCTGGCGAGGTAAGACGTGGCTTAGTTGGGTAAAGCGCCTGTCTAGTAAACAGGAGATCGAGGTTTCGAATCCCTCCTATGCCTTTATCCTGTCTTTATAGCTATTGCCCATGCTAACACGTAATACTAGTCTGGCGAACTAATAAGAGCACTCGGCGCCACTGCTTGGTTGGCTAAAGCGCTTGTTTATTGCTTTAGCTCTATGCTAACACATAATTCTAGTCTGGCGAGTTAATATGCAATCACGGCGCCGTGGCTTAGTTGGGTAAAGCGCGCGCCTGTCTAGTAAACAGGAGATATCGTATGCTTATTGCTATAGCTTAATGCTAACACGTAATATTAGACTGGCGAGGTAAAAAGAGCCCTCGGCACCATGGCTTAGTTGGGTAAAGCGCCTGTCTTGTAAACAGGAGATCGAATTTTCGAATCCCTCCGGTGTCTATTTCCTATGTTTATTGCTATAGATCTATGATAACACATGATACTAGTCCAGCGAGCTACAACGCGCACTTGGCGCCATGGCTTAGTTGGGAAAAGCGCCTCTCTGGTAAACAAGTGATCGAGGGTGCCGGGGCTTAGTTTGGTATAGCCCCTGTCTTGTAAACAGGAGATGGAGGGTTCGAAACCCTCCGGTGCCTAGATTCTATGTTTATTGCAATAGCTCTATGATAACACATAATACTAGTCTGGCGAGCTAACACGAGCACTCGGCCCGTGGCTTAGTTGGGTAAAGCACCTGTCTAGTAAACAGGAGATGTAGGGTTCTAATCCCTCCAGATATGATCTTTATTGCTATAGCTCTATTTTAACACATAATACTAGTCAGGCGAGGTAGCATAAGGTTCGAGTCCCTCCGTTGCCTAGTTCCTATGTTTATAGCTATAGATCAATGATAACAAATAATACTAGTCCAGCGGGCTACAACGAGCACTTGGCGCCATGGCTTAGTTGGGAAAAGCGCCTCTCTAGTAAACAAGTGATCGAGGGTCGAATCCCTCCGGTGCCTATATCCTTCCTTTATTGCTATAGCTCTATGCTAACACGTGATACTAGTCTGGCGAGGTAGTATTAGCAACCGGGGCCGTGGATTAGTTGGGTAAAGCGCCTGTCTCGTAAACCGGTGATCGCGGGTTCGAATCCCTCCGGTGACTGGATCCTATCTTTATTGCTATAGCTCTATGCTAACAAATAATACAAGTGGCTTAGTTGGGTAACGCGCCTCTCTTGTAAACAGGAGATCGAGGGTTCGAATCTCTCCGGTGCCTATATCCTATGCTTATAGCTATAGCTCTATGCTAACACGTAATACGAGTCTGGCGAGGTAATACGAGCCTGCGGCACCATGCCTAGTTTGGGTAAAGCTTCTGTCTTGTAAACAGGAGAGCGTTGGTTCGAATCCTTCCGGTGCCTAGATCATATCTTTTTTGGTATAGCTCTAAGCTAACTCATAAAACTAGTCTGGTGAGGTAATGCGAACACACGGCGCCGTGGCTTAGTTTGGTAAAGCGCTTGTCTTGTAAAAGGAGATCGAGGGTTCGAATCTCTCCGTTGCCTAGATCCCATGTTTATTGCTGTAGCTCTATGCTAACACAAAATACTAGTCTGGCGAGTAAGCATAAACACACGGCGCCGTGGCTTAGTAGGGTAAAGCGCCTGTCTAGTAAACTGGAGATCGAGGGTTCGAGTCCCTCCGGTGCTTAGATACTGTCATTTTAGCTATAGCTCCATGCTAACACGTAATACTAGTCTGGCGAGCTAATACGAGCCATCGGCGCCGTGGCTTAAATGGGTAAAACACCTGTATTGTAAACAGGAGATCGAGGGTTCGAATCCCTCCGGTGAGTAAAACCTAGGTTTATTGCTATGGCTCTATGCTAACATACAATATTAGTCTGACGAGCTTAGTTTGGTAAAGCGCCTGTATTGTAACAGATGATCGAGGGTTCTAATCCCTCCGGTGCCTGGAACCTGTGTTTATTGCTTTAGCTCTATGCTAACACATAATACTTGTCCAGCGAGGTAATACCAACAAACGGCGTCGTGGCCTAGTTGGTTAAAGCTCCTGTCTAGTAAACAGGAGATCGAGGGTTCGAATCCCTCCTGTGCCAAAATCCCATGTTTATTGCTGTAGCTCTATGCTAACACATAATACTAGTCTGGCGAGGTAATATAAGCACCCGGCGCTGTGGCTTAATGGGGTAAAGCGCCTGTCTTGTAAACAGGAGATCGAATGTTCGAAACCCTCCGGTGCCTAGTTCCCATGTTTATTCCTATAGCTCTATGCTTACACATAAGACTAGTCTGGCGAGGTAGTACGAGCACATGGCGTCGTTGCTTAGTTGGGCAAAGCACCTGTCTAGTAAACAGGAGATCGAGGGTTCGAAACCCTCCGGTGCCTAGATCCTACCTTTATTGCTATAGCTTTATGCTAACACATAATACTAGTCTGGCGAGCTAATACGAACACATGGTGCCGTGGTTTAGTTGGGCAAAGCGTCTGTCTAGTGTACCCAACTGTCATCATGTGGACCATGTGTTCGTATCCCAGCTAACTCACGGTCTTTCGAGGTATGGGTCGTTACTGCCCACCATACGACCACATGCTCAGGATTTGAGTCTACCAGGTAACTACTCTACATGAAATACACAACATATTCCTAAAATAAAATATTTACTGGTCTAAAATCATGGCTATACAACAAATACAAATAAAGGACAAATTATATTTAATTCCCACAAATAAAAATAGGGTTATTCTGTGAGTTTTCTTCTTAAAATAGTGCTACACTGCACTCAAATCTAATTCTAGCATCCTGTCAATGATACCTTCAGACTTCCATGGGTTTCCATAGTGTTCATCATGTGACACAATTACTTAACTGGAGTATCATAACACAAAAATCACATATCACATCTAAATGACATTAATAAAACATTACTCCGTTTCTTATGGCATTTACCTTGATTAGCATAAATTCATTATTTTCTGCATTCATTAACAAATTATTTGTTGTGTCGTGTGAATCATCTTCCTTCTTTCCATCAATATGAACGCTTTAAAAAGTGGTACACTCCCCTTCCAAAATAAACATGGACAAAATTATTGATAGTTTCACCATACAACGATTTTCTGGGTCTTGTCGGGCTTATATCGTTACAAACCTGTCATGTTCTGGGAAATCACATACCCGTCTGCATAAATTAGCGTGAACTGGCAAAATGCACTCCAAAAGGAGATGCCTACATTATTTTGGTTCAGTTTTTCTCCTCAGAGAATAACTGAGCCAAATATTATCTGATTTCTATGATCCAACAACGTATGTGTGTTGCAACACACCATTCAATTCAATTGGCATCATCATAATAATCATATCTTAATTGCATATTGAAATATCGAGATTCTTCAGTGTCCTACTATGACTCTAATTTACAAGGGACTGGTCGACCGACCTTCTCTCCCCTTAGCAGGCAATAAAATTCGTTCCAGCTGGCTAGTCAAGATGGCTGCCGCAGAAGTGGTCTGCTACCCCACCTCCTCTCATCTGCTGTCAAGGTCAAGTTTGTTTACAATTGCAGTACTGGAGTTACGCTAAGTGTGGTTCCTAAGTAATTGAGTCATTTAATTATTTAACACCTATCTTTATAGTGTTTTGGGCTCAACTCGGCTCCTTATTAACATTCATGGCTGGGGATGTAATTCTGTGATAGCCTTGCCGTTCTATGGTGGCTACTAGTGGCTTGGACGCGCATCATAGTGAAAATCCACGATTTTCACCAGCAGCTGTCAATATCATATAAGGAAATCTGCGTTTCCTAAACGACGAATATGATCCTTACCTCTCAGGGTAGATCATTTATACACATGCTCACTGCGTCTCGACGGACGTCATTCGTGGCCATAATTCATGCAAGCGTTGGATACAGACAGTCTCTGTCCAATTCGCTGCGAATAATACAGTATGCTCAAACGGCGATACTAACTCGTAGATTTAGCCAACTTCTCACCTAACGCGCAAGCTATACTAGTTGGTCCCCGCAATTATTTATTTACGTAAATCACTGGATTCTACGTTATTTCTGCACGCAATATGCGGCTTCAAACAATACTTCACATAGATGACTCAATTATTAAGGCACCCGCGTTCTCTCTGTCATACCACTTAAGCCAAAGCTTTAAATAGCTCCTAATAAAAATGTATACATTTACTGGCTACTTTACTTTAATGGTCCTCAATTATAATCCTAAGGATTGACCATATCAAATATTCATTCCACATTTCACTGACACCGAAAAAGCTCTCGTATTTCGCTATATTCCACGTTACTTTCTTACTGTTTACCAAAATACAGTATCTTTATATTAGACATGACACACTTTGAACGTTAATTAGGCCAAAATTGCCTATTACTTTACTGTTGCCGACCCCAGATTATTATTATTATTATTATTATTATTATTATTATTCATTTAACGTTACCGTTACATCCATCACTATTTTCGACCTGAATGGCCCTAAACAAATCACCTTCCAAGCCATATTCTATTCAAGACGAGTGGAGAAAACTCGTTCAGTAAGTGACTGTTACATCTTATTCTCAAAGTGATAAATCGTTACATGGTGAACTATTTAGTTATAATAACATTGTAAATTGGTACTCACTTTTTCTTTTTCGCTGGATAGTGCCAGCACTTCAGCTTCAGCGCTACCATGACGCTTGATTTAAGCCATCATGTTATATTTTACACAACACTTAAATTCACACATTTTCCACCTGATAAACATACTTTTATCAGTGGCCTCTTTCACTTCTACACAATGCATATTAATCACTATACACATGAATACTTTTAAATCACTATTACACAATTTATGTACACTTATTCACTACTTCACAGGTTGATCCTTAAATCGGACTTCTCCTACGCCTGATCTCAGAGATGCGATGCAATTACGCCAACCGCTGGTCTACGTGAAAATCAAACAGCGTTTTACGGACGTTCGATCCTCGTCACCTGCAACATCGTTCAGCTCACTGTCAAGATGAAGTTGCAATGCTTCCCAAGCTCCCATCATTGTAGTGATCCTGATGATAATGTCATATTCAACTCTGACAATACCTCCCGGTATATGTAATGTTCAAAAACATTATAAGTTCCTCTTTCGCTGTGGCGAATTTATATTTGCGTCAGATAATAGATAAATATCTGTATTAAATTACTTCGAAGCACTTCATGATTACTTATGAAGCTTTATGACTTGCTTCTATTGTTCTTCGACGGCTGGGCGTTGATACTTTAACATTTCGCGTGCTTACTGGCAGCGTATTAGTTACGTGTATACAGACTGAAGACAACAAGACAACTCCCTTGGTCTGCACTGCTCCCACCTTATAAAGGTTTCTCGTACAAAATAGTCCACTGGCACACATGAGAGCGACTCCTTTCTTGAAATAATACCTCTTCAGCCGAAATGACATATACATCTTGTTTATTTAGGTGTGGAGGTTTCATAAACATTCGCGTGCACGCGATCGCTTCGGCCAATTAATTACAATTAATTGCCTTAGTTCAGCGCGTCAGGACGCCATCGTGGTGGTTCCCCTTTGGCTGGTCACAAAATCACTGCTCTCGAGCGTAGGCTAGGTTGTAATTCGTTCATTTGGAGATACAGGCATTAACCAATCCTAAATTACCTCTCCTTGAATATATTCACCTGGGTGTAAATTTCACTCCATTTCAATGCTCCACTTGGCTGTAATTAAGTAATTTCCGTGGGCCATCATCCCTACTCCCGATTCCATCGTTGTCAAGCGGTGAATACCCGAGTCATTAATTTTGGGCTGTCTCCTCGGTCCAGACGTAAATAGTGCGCTCGGCGCCTAAGGTCTCCACCCACTTGCTAAGTGTAATTTGTAAAACGCCAAACTGGCCTCCTCTCCTTCTCGTATGCTCTGAAAACGTATATTTTCTTGCATTTGGCTACAATTTTTCATCTTTACTGCTAAGATATTCACATATAGGCCGTGAAATAATGTTACAATATTATATGTCAGTATACCTCTCATTGCTCTTTGGGTTCCCTGTAATTGCTCCCCCTCAGAGATCAATGGTTCGACTCTAGGCATAACCATGTGCCTGGTCTTCTCTGATGAGACCTGAGTTCGATGCCAGACTGCCGTGACTGATTGGGCACACTAGTAAACAGGAGATCGAGGGTTCGAATCCCTACAGTGCCTAGATCCTATGTTTATTGCTATAGATCTATGCTAACACATAACTCTAGTCTGGCGAGATAACACGAAGACACGGCGCCGTGGCTTAGTTGGGTAAAGCGCCTGTCTTGTAAACAGGATATCGAGGGTTCGAATCCCTCCGGTGCCTAGATCCTATCCTTATTGCTAAAGCTCTATGCTAACACATAATACTAGTCTGGCGAGATAAGACGAGCACACGGCGCGGTGGCTTAGTTGGGTAAAGCGCCTGTCTAGTAAACAGGAGATCGAGGTTTCGAATCCCTCCTATGCCTATATCCTGTCTTTATAGCTATAGCCCATGCTAACACGTAATAATAGTCTGGCGAACTAATACGAGCACTCGGTGCCATGGCTTGGTTGGCTAAAGCGCTTGTCTTGTAAACAAGAGATCGAGTGTTCGATTCCCTCCGGAGCATAGATCGTATGTTTATTGCTTTAGCTATATGCTAACAGATAATTCTAGTCGGGCGAGTTAATACGCAATCACGGCGCCGTGGCTTAGTTGGGTGAAGCGCCTGTCTAGTAAACAGGAGGTCGTGGGTTCGAATCCCGCCAGTGCCTATATCCTATGCTTATTGCTATAGCTCTATGCTAACACGTAATATTAGTCTGGCGAGGTAATAAGAGCCCTCGGCACCATGGCTTACATGGGTAAAGCTCTTGCCTTGTAAAAGTAGATCGAGGGTTCGAATCCCTCCGGTTTCAAGATCCTATCTTTATTGATATAGCTCTATGCTAACACATAATACTAGACCGGCGAGGGAGCATAAACACACGGGGCCGTGGCTTAGTAGGGTAAAGCGCCTCTCAAGTAAATAGGAAATCTAGAATTCGAATCCCTCCGGTGCTTAGAACCTGTCTTTATAGCTATAGCTCCATGCTAACACGTAATACTAGTCTGGCGAGCTAATACGAGCCCTCGGCGCCGTGGCTTAGTTGGTTAAAGCGCCTGTCTTGTAAACAGGAGATCGAGGGATCGAATCCCTCCGGTGCCTAGATCCTATCTTTATTGCTATAGCTCTCTGCTAACACATAATAGTAGTCTGGCGAGGTCAGACGAGCACTCGGCACCGTGACTTAGTTGTGTAAATCGCCTGTCTAGTAAACAGGAGATCAAGGGTTCGAATCCCTCCGGTGGCTAGATAATATCTTAATTGTTATAGCTCTATGCTAACACATAATACTAGTCTGGCGAGGTAGTATAAGCAACCGGCGCCGTGGTTTAGTTCGGTAAAGCACCTGTCTCGTAAACCGGTGATCGCGGGTTCGAATCCCTCCGGTGACTAGATCCTATCTTTATTGCTATAGCTCTATGCCACCACATAATACTAGTCTGGCGAGGTAGTGTAAGCACCCGGCGCCGCGGCTTAGTTGGGTAAAACGCCTTTCTAGTAAACAGGAGATCAAGGGTTCGCATTCCTCCGGTGCCTTGAGCCTATATTTATTGCTATAGCTCTATGCTAACAAATAATACTAGTCTGGCGAGGAAGTATAAGCACCCACCGCCGTGGCTTAGTTGGGTAAAAGCGTCTGTCTTGTAAACAGGAAATCGAGGGTTCGAATCCCTCCTACGCCTATATCCTGTCTTTATAGCTATAGCCCATGCTAACCTGTAATACTAGTCTGGAGAACTAATACGAGCACTCGGCGCTATGGCTTGGTTGGCTAAAGCGCTTGTCTCTTTAAACAAGCGATCGAGCGTTTGAATCCCTCCGTTGCCTAGATCCTATCCTTATTGCTATAGCTCTATGCTAACACATAATACTAGTCTGGCGAGGTAAGACGAGCACTCGGTGCCGTGGCTTAGTTGGGTAAAGCGCCTGTCTTGTAGACAGGAGATCGAGGGTTCGAATCCCTCCGGAGCCTAGATCCTGTCTTTATTGCTAAAGCTCTATGCTAACACATAATACTAGTCTGGCGAGGTAAGACGAGCCCACGGCGCCGTGGCTTAGTTGGGTAAAGCGCCTGTCTAGTAAACAGGAGATCGAGGGTTCGAATCCCTCCTATGCCTATATCCTGTGTTTATAGCTATAGCCCATGCTAACTCGTAATACTAGTCTGGCGAACTAATACGAGCACTCGGCGCCATGGCTTGGTTGGCTAAAGCGCTTGTATCTTTAAACAAGAGATCGAGCTTTTGAATCCCTCCGTTGCCTAGATCCTATCTTTATTGCTATAGCTCTATGCTAACACATAATACTAGTCTGGCGAGGTAAGACGAGCACTCGGCGCCGTGGCTTAGTTGGGTAAAGCGCCTCTCTTGTAAGCAGGAGATCGAGGTTTCGAATCCCTCCGGTGCCTAAATCCTATGCTTATAGCTATAGCTCTATGCTAACACGTAATACGAGTCTGGCGAGGTAATACGAGCCCGCGGCACCATGCCTAGTTTGGGTAAAGCGCCTGTCTTGTAAACAGGAGAGCGTTGGTTCGAATCTTTCCGGTATCTAGATCATATCTTTTTTGGTATAGCTCTAAACTAACTCTTAAAACTAGTCTGGCGAGGTAATGCGAACACACGGCGCCGTGGCTTAGTTGGGTAAAGCGCTTGTCTTGTAAAAGGAGATCGAGGGTTTGAATCCCTCCGTTGCCTAGATCCCATGTTTATTGCTGTAGCTCTAAGCTAACACATAATACTAGTCTGGCGAGTAAGGATAAACACACGGCGCCGTGGCTTAGTAGGGTAAAGCGCCTGTCTAGTAAAATGGAAAGCGAGGGTTCGAGTCCCTCCGGTACTTAGATACTGTCATTATAGCTATAGCTACATGCTAACACGTAATACTAGTCTGGCGACCTAATACGAGCCATCGGCGCCGTGGCTTAGTTGTGTAAAGCACCTGTCTTGGAAAAAGGAGATCGAGGGTTCGAATCCCTCCGGTGCCTAAAACCTATGTTTATTGCTATGGCTCTATGCTAACACACAATATTAGTCTGACGAGCTAATACGAGCACTCGGTGCCGTGGCTTAGTTTGGTAAAGCGCCTGTATTGTAACAGGTGATCCAGGGTTCTAATCCCTCCGGTGCCTGGAACCTGTGTTTATTGCTTTAGCTCTATGCTAACACATAATACTTCTCCAGCGAGGTAATACGAACAAACGGCGCCGTGGCCTAGTTGGGTAAAGCGCCTGTCTAGTAAACTGGAGATCGAGGGTTCAAATCCCTCCGGTGCCAAGATCCCATGTTTATTGCTGTAGCTCTATGCTAACACATAATACCAGCCTGGCGAGGTAGTATAAGCACCCGGCGCCGTGGCTTAATGGGGCAAAGCGCCTGTCTTGTGAACAGGAGAGCGAGGGTTCGAATCCCTCCGGTGCCTAGATCATACTGTGCCCTTTCAGCAAGAAATATGCAAATCACAGTATGCCAGCATTGCTCAATTCGGGATTTCCGGGGTTGCAGTATGTTCTCCCACTCTGCGACTTACACGTTTCGGATTTAATAGAGGATACACTTGCAAAAATAACAACAAAATCAACTCCTATTTTAACACATTTAATTAACCAAAATTATGGCGCTACAAACAATAAAACAAATAAACTACTGACCAAAATCCTTCTACTTGTTCAAAGTGAACAAGGAATAACATAAGAATTAAACAAATATTATATTAAAACACAATGGTTTCCTTTAAACCAACAACTCATAATTATTTTTACTTCCATAAAGTATCTATCTTAAAGTTCCATATAACCACGAGCTCCTTTGGCTCGATACTTTCCATTAATAACGGTGTCATTCTTTTGTACATCTCAATAACTATTTTTATATTTTCTTATCTTCAAAACAAATATATAATTACATTTAAAGTACATGTTAATTCTCTACTTAAATAATTGGGCATTTCACATGTTCTCAGTATTTACCATCTCTCTCGAGTATTACAAATTCACCACAGTGATCGGGAAAATACTTGTGTACTCCTGAGTTATAAAGATTACTTGACAAAGTCAAAAACTATGATTACTCCCAGAATCTAGTTATCTTCATTAAACTCATAGAATCCTACGTCCATACAACATTACAATAGGGATTTTTATTTATTTTATTTGTCTTATAAGACCATTATCACATAAGAAAACTACGATCTAAACTGGCAAGCGATAATTTCATCAACAAGGACCTCGGTTCAAATCCCAGGTCATTAACAACTTTTAAACACTCACGGTGTATTTTTTACTTCTTACAGACGGCCTTCACCGACCCTCCTCCTAATGGTCTGACCGTACACTTGAATGAGATTTATGACTGTGAGGGTAACCTCTCGTCTGGTCTGCGTGTAGGAGCTATACTCAATGCTTTTAAAACAAATCTTTCTTTCTTTTCAGTTCTCTGGGGAGACCTGGCATTTTACTTCAATATTTTACTTTCAACAACATCTTTTTAGGTTCATAAACCACTTTCGTAACCTTGGCATTTATTAATTATGAAGGGTCCTCATTGATTGGGAAGAGTAATACACATTCTACGACGAATAATTAGGGGCTTCAACAACAAGAGGAGTCTAGGTTCAACTCTCTTAACATGCCTCGGGAACCATTCCCACATTGGAGGACTTATACAAAATGCGATTTAGGGTCGGCCGTGGCCTACATGACCTACGCTCAATAATACCATACATTTGCTCCCTATACAACATAATAACACACACATGGCCTCGTGATCTACGTCACTATTGGAGGACTTACAACATAGCTCAATTTACCGCAATCAACTACCCCTCATAAGTAATTTACCAAGTCCATTTAGCTTCTACGCATTCCTAGCGTGACATATTATTTTAATTGCGCTCCATTGCGCTATACATTATTTTAAAACCTAGCGTCTTCCAAAGAACTGATAAATTCCATATTAACAATTGATACAATCTCAATTTTTATATTAATCTTTTCCCTTGACAATAATCGCTCTATTTTTAAGAACATGCATTAACATCATGTCTTATACTTTTATTAAGGCTCCAACGCTCTTATTTTCATATCATTCAATTTGATCTTTATTTATATTTCCTTTATTATTATTATTATTAATTATTTATTAGTACGCTTGCTTTTATAACATTCGTCAAATACACTGACATTTTATTCCATACATTTCCTCTACAGGATTTATTCTTTCACATAATTATTTATAATTTCTCAAATTCTATTTGTTCAGATCGCGTTCTTATTCTGTTATTATTTATTTAGAAACATCCCTTTACTCAAAACTCTGGTGGATTTGTACACAAACACTTCCCCGACACCAAAACATAATGAAAATCTTTACTCATATGTTTTAGGTCTTTCCCTGACCTTCCTTCTCGTGCGATGCGTCATTTTGCCCACTTTTTAAAATTACTCCATCTTGTACAAATTCATTGCATGTACAAACATATCTTGACACATATTTAACACGTATACATTTAACACTGATAACATTTTTTTAAATACACTGGTGTATCCGTTCAGAACACACAATAAAACACTGAAAATATACTACTTTTAACACAAAATTTTGATATATTTACACTTCACAAATTCTGATCACTAGGCCGCTATTAAGCCTATCACACGTGACCTCTTGACCTCCCGTCTCCAAGGGTGAAATTTATTAATGTCGGCTTCCCATCCTGCAGAATATGAAAGTCTCGAATCATCTACTTCCTCCCTGCAATAATTCTCCTTCGAATCCCGTTCCTGACGATCTGCTATTTCTCTGCCTCGAACGGCTCCCTTTTAGATCCTATTGATTGATCTTAGCGAAAGTCTGTTCTGTTCACGGTCCCCTCGATAATCTATCGGTGACCTATGGATTTTAGCAACTAATACTTCTCGAGTCTTAGTGCTTGTGAATAGTTCGTTTGCTTTCTTGAAACAATGTCTATAGTTTCCTTCTCTTCTTCGCTTATTCGGTTCTCGAACTTCTAATCTTCTGGAATACTTTGCGAACCTTATTCTGTCTGTCCCTGCTCGGGTTCTTTAAATTTGATAAACTGTTTATCTCGCCGTTACGGTACTTCCGTACGTTATGATACTTTTGGTCGTTTACTTAAAGACCTATCGCCCTGAGTTCTAAGTTCGCAGCCTGCTATGACTGTATTTTATGAACTTTTCACTATAAAATTTATACTGTCGGACCTAAATCCTGTAACTAGGATTTTCCTAATTCTCAACACGGCGATACTGTAATATTACTTCTTTGCAACTCCTTCCGGATGCACGTCAGTTATTGATACCGCAACGCCCTTGGCTGTCGGATATTGTCTATGCAATGTGATATAGCCTCTCCCCTCAAGGAGTACTGGTAAACTGCCTTCGATGTGTTACAGCGTGACGCCCCCTCACGGACTGTCGGAATACTGCATTCGGTGTATGATGTAGCACAGTGACGCGCCCTCAGGCCGTTTGATAACTGCATTCGGTGCTTATACTTGTTGCACAGTATGACCTCCCCTGAGGTTCATACGTTTGAAGACTGCGTGGTTATGATGCTCCAGCGTCACGCCCCCTGGACGGACTGCATTCGGTGTCTGATGTAGCCTGACGCCCCCTCGGGCTATCGGAAACTGCATGATTGGTCTGGCTTCGCCTGGACTTTTATACTCTTTAGTCAAAAAAAGATAAAATCCTAGTCCTTTTCGTGACCAACTTTTGAACTAATTGTCGCACAATTATAAAAATTATATCTCCAGAAAGCTCGTCTTCTCAACGTCAAATGATCTCACTGCGCATAAGAATCGATCGTGCATTTCTAAGATATTAATTAATTTTTAGTCTTCAGCTGCGTGGGTGGTGCTGTTCATTTTTAATTTCCCCACTCCTCAGGTCTCAGTAATTCCCCGATGACGTATGCTGCGTTTGCATTTCTTTCCAGTGCAATTATTAAAAGGTTTTTCTTTGCACAAAAATCTCTAATCCGAAATGATTCACAGTACTGTATTTATTTACTCATTTTTATTCTCGCAAATGGGTTAAATTTAATTATTCTTCTTCTGGCACAGCGGCGCTGTTGCCGTTTTAATGCAAAGTAAGCTTAATTTTCGAGTCGCGTTTCTCTCTCTTGCAGCCGAAACTTTCCACTCAGTCTAAAAATATCCATGACCGGCTCCTTATCAATGAGTCAGGAGGCATGATCTCATTTCCTGAACACCTGGTCCAGCTGCTTGCGCAACGTTATGCTAGAACCCTTGCTTGAAATCTCTCTCCGTTCCCTTAGAGACTGTATGTTTCTTTCATTCCTTTCACAAATGCATGGATTCGACCCCCTTTGAGCCAATGGTACATGGGTTCAATACCATTATAGGTATAGCTCTATGCTAACTCATAAAACCAGTCTGACGAGGTAACACGATTACACGGCGCCGTGGCTTAGTTGGTCAAAGTTCCTGTCTAGTAAACAGGAGAACGAGGGTTCGAATCCCTCCGGAGCCTAGATAATATCTTTATTGCTTTAGCTCTATACTAACACATAATACTAGTCTGGCGAGGTAGAATAAGCACCCGGCACCGAGGCTTAGTTGGGTAAAGAGCCGATCTCGTAAACAGGAGATCGAGGGTTCGAATCCCTCCGATGCCTAGATCCTACCTTTAATGCTATAGCTCTATGCTAACACATAATACTACTCTGGCGAGGTAATACGAACACACGGCGCCGTGGTTAAGTTGGGTAAGGCGCCTGTCTAGTAAACAGGAGATCGAGGGTTCGAATCCCTCCGGTGCTAGATCCTATGTTTATTGCTATAGCTCTATGATAACACATAATACTATTCTGGCGAGGTAACTCGAAGACACGGCGCCGTGGCTTAGTTGGGTAAAGCGCCTGTCTTGTAAACAGGAGATCGAGGGTTCGAATCCCTCCGCTGCCTATATCCTATCTTTATTCCTATAGAACACAGCTCAGTGGCTTAGTTGGGCAATGCACCTGTCAAGTAAACAGGAGATCCATGGTTCTAATCCCTTCGGTGCTTATGTCCCATTTTTTTTTTATAGCACTATGCTAACACGTAATAGTAGTCTGGCGAGGTAATACGAGCCCTCGGCACCGTGGCTTATTTGGGTAAAGCGCCTGTATTGTAAACAGGACAGCGTGGGTTCGAAACCTTTGGGTGCCTAGATCATATCATTATTGGTATAGCTCTATGCTAACTCATAAAACTAGTTTGGCGGGGTAATACGAACACACGGCGCCGTGGTTTAGTTGGATAAAGCGCCTGTCTAGTAAACAGGAGATCGAGGTTTCGAATCCCTCCAGTGCCTAGATGCTATGTTCATTGCTATAGCTCTATGCTAACACATAAATCTAGTCTGGCGAGATAACACGAAGACACGGCGCCATGGCTTAGTTGGGTAAAGCGCCTGTCTTGTAAACCGGAGATCGAGGGTTCGAATCCCTCTGGTGCCTAGATCCTATCTTTATTGCTAAAGCTCTATGCTAACACATAATACTAGTCTGGCGAGGTAAGACGAGCACATGGCGCCGTGGCTTAGTTGGGTAAAGCGCCTGTCTAGTGCGCCTGTCTAGTAAACAGGAGATCGAGGTCTCGAATCCCTCCTATACCTATATCATGTCTTTATAGCTATAGCCCATGCTAACACGTAATACTAGTCTGGCGAACTAATAGGAGCACTCGGCGCTATGGCTTGGTTGGCTAAAGCGCTTGTCTTGTAAACAAGAGATCGAGCGTTCGATTCCCTCCGGGGCATAGATCCTATGTTTATTGCTTTAGCTCTATGCTAACACATAATTCTAGTCTGGCGAGGTAATATGCAATCACGGCGCCATGGCTTAGTTGGGTAAAGCGCCTCTCTAGTAAACAGGAGATCGAATGCTCGAATCCCTCTGGTGTCTATTTCCTATGTTTATTGCTATAGATCTATAATAACACATAATACTAGTCCAGCGAGCTGCAACGCGCACTTGGCGTCATGGCTTAGTTAAGAAAAGCGCCTCTCTAGTAAACAAGTGAACGTGGGTTCGAATCCCGCCAGTGCCTATATCCTATGCTTATTGCTATAGCTCTATGCTAACACGTAATATTAGTCTGGCGAGGTAATAAGAGCCCTCGGCACCATGGCTTAGTTGGGTAAAGCGCCTGTCTTGTAAACAGGAGATCGAATGTTCGAATCCCTCTGGTGTCTATTTCCTATGTTTATTGCTATAGATCTATGATAACACATAATACTAGTCCAGCGAGCTGCAACGCGCACTTGGCGCCATGGCTTAGTTGGGAAAAGCGCCTCTCTAGTAAACAAGTGATCGAGGGTTCGAATCTCTCCGGTGCCTAGATCGTAGCTTTATTGCTATAGCTCTATGTTAACACATAATACTAGTCAGGCGAGGTAGCATAAGCACCCGGTGCCGGGGCTTAGTTTGGTATAGCCCCTGTCTTGTAAACAGGAGATGGAGGGTTCGAAACCCTCCGGTGCCTAGATTCTATGTTTATTGCAATAGCTCTATGATAACACATAATACTAGTCTGGCGAGCTAACACGAGCACACGGCCCGTGGCTTAGTTGGGTAAAGCGCCTGTCTAGTAAACAGGAGATGTAGGGTTCGAATCCCTCCAGTGCCAAGATATAATCTTTATTGCTATAGCTCTATTTTAACACATAATACTAGTCAGGCGAGTTAGTATAAGCACCCGGTGCCGTGGCTTAGTTGGGTGAAGCTCCTGTCTTGTAAACAGGAGATCGAAGGTTCGAGTCCCTCCGTTGCCTAGTTCCTATGTCTATAGCTATAGATCTATGATAACTCATAATACTAGTCCAGCGAGCTACAACGAGCACTTGGCGCCATGGCTTAGTTGGGAAAAGCGCCTCTCTAGTAAACAAGTGATCGAGGGTTCGAATCCCTCCGGTGCCTAGATCCTACCTTTATTGCTATAGCTCTATAATAACACATAATACTAGTCTTTGCGAGACCAAAGGGGCAGCACGCCGGCCTCTCACTGCTGGGTCCGTGGTTCAAATCCCGGTCAGTCCATGTGAGATCTGTCCTGGACAAAACGGAGGCAGACAGGTTTTTCACCGGGTACTCCGGTTTTCCCTGTCACAATTTCATTCCAGCAACACTCACCACTATCATTTCATTTCATCTGTCATTCATTTAATCATTGCCCCAAGGGAGGGCGTCAGGCCTCGGCAGCCGGCACAGTTCATATCCTCGCCGCTAGATGGGGGCTTCATTCATTCCATTCCTGACCGGGTCTGAGACTGGAAGCAGGCTGTGGATTTTCACTTTTCACTAGTTGGGTAAAGCGCCTGTACAGTATACAGGAGATCGAGGGTTCGAATTCCTCCAGTGCCTTGATCCTATGTTTATTGCTATAGCTGTATGCTAGCACATAATACTAGTCTGGCGACGTACTTTAAGCACCCGGCGTCGGGGCGTAGTTGGGTATAGCGCCTGTCTTGTAAACAGGAGATCGTGGGTTCTAAACCCTCCGGTGCTTAGATCCTATTTTTATTCCTTAGCTCTATGCTAACACATAATACAAGTCTTGCGAGTTAATACGAAAACACGGCGCCGTAGCTTAGTTGGGTAAAGCGCCTGTCTAGTAAGCAGGAGATCGAGGGTTCGCATCCCTCCGGTGCCTATATCCTATGCTTATTGCTATAGCTCTATGCTAACACGTAATACTAGTCTGGCGAGGTAGTACGAGCCCTCGGCACCATGGCTTACTTGTAAACAGGAGACCGAGGGTTCGAATCCCACCGGTGCCTAATTCATACCATTATAGGTATAGCTCTATGGTAACTCATAAAACCAGTCTGACGAGGTAACACGATTACACGGCGCCGTGGCTTAGTAGATGCTATCTTTATAGCTCTATGCTAACACATGATACTAGTCTGGCGAGGTAGTACGAGCACACGGCGTCGTTGCTTAGTAGGGCAAAGCTCCTGTCTAGTAAACAGGAGATCGAGGGTTCGAATCACTCCGGTGCCTAGATCCTACCTTTATTGCAATAGCTCTATGATAACACATAATACTAGTCTGGCGAGCTAACACGAGCACTCGGCGCCGTGGCTAAGTTGGTTAAAGCACCTGTCTAGTAAACAGGAGATCGAGGGTTCGAATCCCTCCGGTGCCTAGATCCTACCTTTATTGCTATAGCTCTATGCTAACACATAATACTAGTTTGGCGAGGTAATAAGATCACACGGCGCCGTGGTTTAGATGGGTAAAGCGCCTGTCTAGTAAACTGGAGATCGAGGGTTCGAATCCCTCCTGTGCCTAGATACTATGTTTATTGCTATAGCTCTATGCTAACACATAATACTAGTCTGGCGAGGAAATACGATCACACGGCGCCGTGGATTAGTTGGGCGAAGCCCCTGTCTAGTAAACAGGAGATCGAGGGTTCGAATCCCTCCAGTGCCTAGATCCTATGTTTATTGCTATAGCTCTATGCTAACACATAACTCTAGTCTGGCGAGATAACCCGAAGACACGGCGCCGTGGCTTAGTTAATTAAAGCGCCTGTCTTGTAAACAGGAGATCGAGGGTTCGGATCCCTCCGGTGCCTAGATACTATTTTTATTGCTGAAGCTCTATGCTAACACATAATACTAGTCTGGCGAGGTAAGACGAGCACACGGCGCCGTGGCTTAGTTTGGTAAAGCGCCTGTCTAATAAACTGGAGATCGTGGGTTCGAATCCCGCCAGTGCCTATATCCTATGCTTATTGCTTTAGCTCTATGCTAACACGTAATATTAGTCTGGCGAGGTAATAAGAGACCATGGCTTCCATGGGTAAACCTCTTGCCTTGTGAAAGGAGATCCAGGGATCGAATCCCTACGGTGCCTAGATCCTATCTTTATTGCTATAGCTCTCTGCTAACACATAATTCTAGTCTGGCGAGGTCAGCCGAGCTCTCGGCACCGTGGCTTAGTTGGGTAAAGCGCCTGTCTCGTAAACCGGTGATCGCGGGTTCGAATCCCTCCGGTGACTATATCCTATCTTTATTGATATAGCTCTATGCTAACACATAATACTAGTCTGGCGAGGTAATGTAAGCACCCGGCGCCGCGGCTTAGTTGGGTAAAACGCCCTTCTAGTAAACAGGAGATCGAGGGTTCGCATTCCTCCGGTGCCTTGAGCCTATGTTTATTGCTATAGCCCTATGCTAACAAATAATACAAGTCTGGCGAGGAAGTATAAGAACCCACCGCCGTGGCTTAGTTGGGTAAAGCGCCTCTCTTGTAAATCCGAGATCGAGGATTCGAATCTCTCCGGTGCCTATATCCAATGCTTATAGCTATAGCTCTATGCTAACACGTAATACAAGTCTGGCGAGGTAATACGAGCCTGCGGCACCATGCCTAGTTTGGGTAAAGCGTCTGCCTTGTAAACAGGAGAGCGTGTGTTCGAATCCTTCCGGTGCCTAGATCATATCTTTTTTGGTATAGCTCTAAGCTAACTCATAAAACTAGTCTGGTGGGGTAATGCGAACACACGGCGCCGTGGCTTAGTTGGGTAAAGCGCTTGTCTTTTAAAAGGAGATCGAGGGTTCGAAGCCCTCCGTTGCCTAGATCCCATGTTTATTGCTGTAGCTCTATGCTAACACAAAATACTAGTCTGGCGAGTAAGCATAAACACACGGCGCCTTGGTTATTAGGGTAAAGCGCCTGTCTAGTAAACTGGAGATCGAGGGTTCGAGTCCCTCCGGTGCTTAGATACTGTCATTTTAGCTATAGCTCCATGCTAACACGTAATACTAGTCTGGCGAGATAATACGAGCCATCGGCGCCGTTGCTTAGTTGGGTAAAGCCCCTGTATTGTAAACAGGAGATCGAGGGTTCGAATCCCTCCGGTGAGTAAAACCTATGTTTATTGCTATGGCTCTATGCTAACACACAATATTAGTCTGACGAGCTAATACGAGCACTCGGAGCCGTGACTTAGTTTGGTAAAGCGCCTGTATTGTAACAGGTGATCGAGGGGTCTAATCCCTCCGGTGCCGGGAACCTGTGTTTATTGCTTTAGCTCTATGCTAACACATAATACTTGTCCAGCGAGGTAATACGAGCAAACGGCGCCGTGGCCTAGTTGATTAAAGCGCCTGTCTAGTAAACAAGAGATCGAGGGTTCGAATCCCTCCGGTGCCAGGATCCCATGTTTATTGCTGTAGCTCTATGATAACACATGATACTAGTCTGGCGAGTTAGTATAAGCACCCGGCGCTGTGGCTTAATGGGGTAAAGCGCCTGTCTTGTAAACAGGAGATCGATTGTTCGAATCCCTCCGGTGCCTAATTCCCATGTTTATTCCTATAGCTCTAAGCTTACACATAATACTAGTCTGGCGAGGTAGTACGAGCACATGGCGCCGTGGCTTAGTTGGGTAAAGCACCTGTCTTGTAAACTCACGGGGCCGTGGCTTAGTAGGTTATAGCGCCTCTCAAGTATATAGGAGATCTAGGGTTCGAATCCCTCCGGTGCTTAGATCATGTCTTTATAGCTATAGCTCCATGCTAACACGTAATACTAGTCTGGCGAGCTAATACGAGCTCTCGGCGCCGTGGCTTAGTTGGTTAAAGCGCCTGTCTTGTAAACAGGAGATCGAGGCATCGAATCCATCCGGTGCCTAGTTCCTATCTTTATTGCTATAGCTCTCTGCTAACACATAATACTAGTCTGGCGAGGTCAGACGAGCACTCGGCACCGTGGCTTAGTTGGGTAAATCGCCGGTCTAGTAAAGAGGAGATCAAGGGTTCGAATCCCACCGGTGCCTTGAACCTATGTTTATTGCTATAGCTCTATGCTAACAAATAATAATAGTCTGGCGAGGAAGTATAAGCACCCACCGCCGTGGCTTAGTTGGGTAAAGCGCCTCTATTGTAAACAGGAGATCGAGGGTTCGAATCCCTCCGGTGCCTATATCCTATGGCTATAGCTGTATGCTAACACATAATACTAGTCTGGCGATGTAAGACGAGCACCCGGCGCCGTGGCTTAGTTTGGTAAAGCGCCTGTCTAGTAAACTGGAGATCGAGTGTTCGAGTCCCTCCGGTGCTTGGATACTAGTCTGGCGAGCTAATACGAGCCATCGGCGCCGTGGCTTAGTTGGGTATAGCACCTGTCTTGTAAACAGGAGATGGAGGGTTCGAATCCCTCCGGTACCTAAAACCTATGTTTATTGCTATGGCTCTATGTTAACGCACAATATTAGTCTGACGAGCTAATAAGAGCATTCGGTGCCGTGGCTTAGTTTGGTAAAGCGCCTGTATTGTAACAGGTGATCGAGGGTTCGAATCCCTCCGGTGCCAAGTTCCCATGTTTATTGCTGTAGCTCTATGCTAACACATAATACTGGTCTGGCGAGGTAGTATAAGCACCCGGCGCCGTGGCTTAATGGGGGTAATGCGCTTGTCTTGTAAACAGGAGAGCGATGGTTCGAATCCCTCCGGTGCCTAGATAATATCTTTATTGCTATAGCTCTATATTAACACATAATACTAGTCTGGCGAGGTAGTATAAGCAACCTGCGCCGTGGCTTAGTTGGGTAAAGCGCCTGTCTCGTAAACAGGTGATCGTGGGATCGAATCCCTACGGTGCCAAGATCCTACCTTTATTGCTATAGCTCTATGCTCACACATAGTACTATTCTGGCGTGGTAATACCAACACACTGCGCCTTGGCTTAGTTGGGTAACGCGCTTGTCTTGTAAACAGGAGATTGTGGGTTCGAATCCCTCCTGTGCCTAGATCCTACCTTTATTGCTATAGCTCTATGCTAACACATAATACTACTCTGGCGATGTAATACGAACACACGGCGCCGTGGTTAAGTTGGTTAAGGCGCCTGTCTAGTAAACAGGAGATCGAGGGTTCGAATCCCTCCGGTGCCTAGATCCCATGTTTATTGCTATAGCTCCATGCTAACACATAATACTACTCTGGCGAGGTAACACGAAGACACGGCGCCGTGGCTCTGTTGGGTTAAGCCCCTGTCTTGTAAACAGGAGATTGAGGTTTCGAATCCCTCCGGTGCCTAGATCCTATCTTTATTGCTATAGATCTAGGGTAATACAAAATACTAGTCTGGCGAGGTAAGAAGAACACTCGGCGCCGTGACTTAGTTGGGTAAAGCGCCTGTCTCGTAAACAGGAGATCGAGGGCTCGAATCCCTCCGGTGCCTAGATCCTATCTTTATTGCTATTGAACACCGCGCAGTGGCTTAGTTTGGTAATGCGCCTGTCAAGTAAACAGGAGATCCAGGGTCCTAATCCCTCCGGTGCTTATGTCCTATGCTTATTGTTAGAGCACTATGCTAACACGTAATAGTAGTCTGGCGAGGTAATACGAGCCTTCGGCACCGTGGCTTATTTGGGTAAACTGCCTGTATTGTAAACAGGACAGCGTGGGTTCGAAACCTTTGGGTGCCTAGATCATATCTTTATTGGTATAGCTCTATGCTAACTCATAAAACTACTCTGGCGAGGTAATACGAACACACGGCGCCGTGGCTTAGTTCGGTAAAGCGCCTGTCTTGTAAACAGGAGATCGAGGGTTCGAATCCCTCCGGTGCCAAGATACTATCTTTATTGCCAAAGCTCTATGCTAACACATAATACTAGTCTGGCGAGTTACTACGAGCACTCGGCGCCGTGGCTTCTTTGGGTAAAGCGCCTGTCTTGTAAACGGGAGATCGATGGTTCGAATCCCTCCGGTGCCTAGATAATATCTTTATTGCTATAGCTCTGAGATAACACATAATACAAGTCTGGCGAGGTGCTAGAAGCACCCGGCGCCGTGGCTTAGTTGGGTAAAGCGCCTGTCTCGTAAACAGGAGATCGAGGGTTCGAATCCCACCGGTGCTTAGATCCTATCTTTATTGATATAGCTCTATGTTAACATATAATATTAGTTTGGCGTGTTAATGCAAACACACGGCGCAGTGGCTTAGTTGGGTAAAGCGCCTGTCTAGTGGACCCGAGGGGGTTATGCTGACTGATATCGAACGTGGATCTCAGAGACTGTGATCTCAGAATAAAGGTTCCACGAGGGAACGTACCCGAGGTCTGCTGAGGGAGTTTCATTGTAAAAACCCCTAGAGAAAAGTGTATATTTAATCACTGGTGTGATTTCAGTTGATAATGACATTATTTATTAAAATAATGCAGGGTAATTGAGAGGAATACAGCATTATTAGACTACTTGGAGTAGGCTATGCTGGACTCGGAGCACAGAAAGTGCAGAGTTTGACGTTTTACTAATTGGCCCAGAATTATGGGAGGTGCCCCTTGGAGCCACGTCAATCTTGCTGACCTCGTTATATCGTCTGGAAGAGGTTGGGGGCTTGAATATTGACCCAGTTTTTCCCCGACTGAGAATAGGACGAAGAAGAGTGGGGAGAGATCCCAAGGAAAATCAATGATTACTCGTGATTGGAGTAACGCAATGACATGAGAGTGGCACACATGTGAATCTTTAGCCAGGAGGCTAATTTTAGAGCCTTTAATCTGCGAAATTGACGCATATTTAATGAAGTGCGGAAGAACATAGACTATGGTCGTTCGCGGCTGGGTTTGACGAGGTCGCCAGGGATTCCCAGTGAAACAGCGTCCCCACGCTATGGAGAAAGGAATTAATATTAATTAATTGGCCGAGCGATCCTTCAGCACGCAGATAGTTCTGGGATCAGTGAAGAAAAAGGAACCCGATGAGCATGGTTTCGAGACCAGAATCATGCTGGGAGAGGAGTCGAGATAGCGCGGGAAAATTTAGCACTACTTTTTGTATGAATCCAATATAAGGGGGTCGACCCTTGGCAGAGCAGCCAGTCTTACGCAGTTTACCCAGTTGGACCCAGTTTGTCACGGAGAGTCGCAGACAGTCGTCGCTACACAGTTTTGTCAGACAGTCAGAACACAGTTGTCGAGCAGTTGTTGAGGCGGAACGTATGGCGGTCCGGCTCATGAAAGGACGCTCAAACCAAGACTTGTACATGTGAGTGAACCATTATATTCACCGCACATCGTAATGCAGCAAGTGAGAAGATAATAATGCATTTTTTATTATTGGACTTCAACTTGGGAAGCCGTGCAGTGAAACATTTATTAAGCTTTTAGTAAAGACAGTCGTGCTGCATGTGTAGTCAGCAGTACGAACAATGGTGTGTGCACTTAGGAAGCAACGTGTGTGATAAGTTGCAGAACTATTGTAAATAATAATCTATGTAAAGTTATGTACAGTGTTAAGCGCAATGTATAAAATATTGACTGATCATACATGTCTAATTACGCTGGAATGCGCTGGGAGAAACTTTACGAAGCATTTGGTAATGTCTTAAGAATACCAAATAGTAACGCTCAGGACGGAAGTTAGCATATTTAGGCAAATCAGGAAGCTTACCGTAGGATTATTGGATAAACTGTTGGTGAATTCCGGGGGCAGATGAACCAGACTTTCAATCAGGAGTTGGTAGGAGCACGGGAGATGCCGTCGACACCTTCAATTTTGATATCTTTGCTAGGGAATTTCAACCAATGAAAAGTGTACAGAGTGACGTGTGTTATGTATAAATCATATGTGAAATATCTTTTAAATTAACGGGTTAATAAGTGTTATAAAGTGTCATGTGTTTTGGAAGCAATAGCTTCTTTATAGAAATGCAAAGTGTCGTGTGGTTAACGGAAGATATGTATCATAAAATGTGTGTATTCAAGATGCAAATGTCGCACTAAATCTGCATATGGCAGGCGACCCGGAAGGATATGAGTGGTTGGAGCCACCATGATGAGCCTTGATATATGTGAGTACCCCACAAATTATGTTTAAATAGAAGTATAGGCCACTGCATGTAATGTGATTTCAGAGTTATAAAGATGCCAGTAAGAATCAGTAGTAGGAGATAGACTCTCCAGGTTTAATCATTATTGTGTTGATTTTAATAGAGTTGAGATGTTATTTTGCATCAGTGAGTGGATTAATCGTTACCACTATTAATTAAAAATGGCAAATCAGTTATGTAAATGAAACGAACACGGTTGTTCGATTTTTAAGATGATTAGTTGTGTCGGATTTTGGTTATTTATATCAGTGAATAATAATAATAATAATGAATATAAAAGGTATGAATGAACGCATCAGGCAAAATGTTGTAAACAAGAAATATTTACGCTAAGGGCAAGACTTATCGATCTAAGCAGTAAGATTATACAGTAAGATTACGTTACGGGATTAAGAAAATAGTTTTATATCAGAATATATTGTATTAATGGGAATATAATTATGCCAGGAAATGGAAGAGCTTTTTAGTGAATTGAATTTGCAGCTTATGTAAAAGCTTATAGAGTAATTGATAGATTTCTCTTAATAATTATAGGACGAAGATCATAGCATCAGGTAAGGGACCAGGTAATCTATTCTTCGTATGAAATCTCGTATGCCGTGGGCATAATTGGAGATGTGCTTTGTACCAGAGTGTATTTAGTGAATGGACCCTAACTCTGATGATGGATGTGGAATGTTCCGGGTTTGAATCCCGTGATAGGTGAGAGGAAAGCGATGGACATCTCTGCACTCTATCTGATCGCCCGAGAACTTATTATTGAGTGATTCGGCTCGTTGAAGCGAATCGTATTACGGCAGCATGTTATGACTGACCGCAGCATTTATTAAAGATACCGGTTACCTACTAGACCAATGTTTTATGAAGCTCGTGCCTTCATGTTGAAATGGGCCTATTTGGTGCCAATTATTATTATCCTCAGGGTAGGAGTAAATGTTAAGCTCATCCAGTACCTGTTTGCATAATATTCAGTTTAAATCCATTGGGATATGTGTGTCACTAGGACCACGGTATTTGTCTGTTAAAATCTTATACTGCTTAGGGGAGGTAAGACATATGGCATGAAACGAGGGTCGAGGCACTGTAGGACCTCACTCCACTGCTATTGTGTACAGGCCGCTCAGAGAAGGGTCTGGGACAGGCAAGCGAACCGTGAAAGAAAGTTTGAAAAGAACAGATTTTAGACCCTGTTAATGACATAAGATGAAACATTGTTATATTGAGTAATGAAGTCATGTGGTTTGTGAACACATTGATAATTATAGATCATCCTGATGGTTCATAATTTTAGCTATCTAACGAAGGGTTAGACGTTGCATTTGTACTGCCACTGACATCATTTTCAGAAGTTGGCTACTGGATGCCACAGGCTACGCGTGCAAGGATAGTTTAATTGTACCATCCGACACAGCAATAATTAACGTTTTTAAGATGAAATCACAGACGGCATGCAGTGGAACTATATAAATAGAGGAAGTGTAGGGGTAGCTTACATAATTATGGAGTTGTACATAGAATGCTGTGCAACACCAGAATAGGCTAATGCATGTAAAGCATTTGGTGGGAAGAGAAAGGTCAAACACACACGGTACACATAATTGTCAAATTAAGATGGTTTAAGGAATAAGTAATTTTGTGAAATTAAAGAAGTCACATTGGATGACAGTAGTATCAATGTACAGTTTGTTTCTGAAGTTGTATGTGCATCAGCGCACTAGCGTATATTGTGAAGTTGATATAAGGGTAAAGGTTTGTGTTATGATATGATGTTATTGTGATAATATTATGTTGATATTAGTGGATTGTGGAAGTAAATTTTATTTGATTTTGGTTTATGTTTATGGGGATTGTATTGTTTGTTTGAAGCCATGAATTTTTTTACTGAATTAAAGTTTTAGAATAGAGTTGTGCCTTATCATTGTAGAGTTGATACCTTTTAGCCTCAAATCCAAAATATGCAACTGCTCAATGGGGAGACGGTACACGCCCGAGTCCTGACGCTAGCTGGAGGCGGAAGCATATTTTCCATCGAGATTACTCACATGGGTACATGGAAATTGATGTCCTGTACAGTGATTTGAGCTATAGGTACAACTAAAGTCGGTCTAGATCGAGTGCACACAACTCTATTAAAGTAATGAATAACCTGAATTAGGGGAGGACCGCACCTAATCTTAAGCTAAGCTCCAATACGAACAATATAAATTTTTGATAAACACCTTAATTAACATGATCCAGGTAACTTGGGGCGGTAGTATTCTATCATGGAATCGCCTCAGTAGTGCAATATGTATGTTTTGGCATTGCAAGACCTGATCTTTATTGATCTGGACACTCGTACGATGATATTAATTTATCATGGCGCTGGTATGTGGGCCGGTTTTAAATACAGGTCACCATAGGCGCAGATGTGTATTTCATTATCATGGCGAGACCCAAGTGGGGCATTCGACAGTACAACCGAGACCTTGGAGGGTTGCTGCGATGCCTTAACGTGGACCACCTCCCATGGCATATCATTATCATGGCGCCCAACGTGGGGCTTATGGGATTTAGGGAAAACCCATAGATTTTTTATGGTATTTCATGGGGAAAACCATAGTAATTGTTTTTTTTGCCTCAACCTGTGTTTGAGTGATTGTTGAGTTCAGTAGGCTTTTGATGTAACGCAGAATCTCTCTATTGAGAAGAGGATTACCCAAGGGTACGAGCGCTACACACCCAATCCACAATTTATCATAATATTGACAGGTTTTGTACGATCTTACAATATGTGTACAGTGTTTGATGTTTCTCTTCAAAACATATCCACACATTTTTCCAGGAAGCCTGCCTGCATATCAAAGTGTATTATTGTAAAAATGTCAGGTACAGAGGAGATCTTGCACGTTATATCAGGGTTAAGACTGCATTTTGATGCTGTTAACGAGCAAAATAAGCTGGAAGCTAAGGCTTTCCAGGATGGAATAAACACTCGTTTAGATGCCAATCAGGAGGCAATTAATCACAACCAGAGTGAATTAAGTAACCGTTTGGATGCTAATCGGGTTGAATTGGGTAACCGGTTAGATGCCAATCAGGTTGAAATAAATAATAAGTTAGGTCAAATGCAAAAGTTAATGAAGACCGAAGTAACAGAAACTGTTGTAAGCATTGTATCAGAAATGCAGGTTAAAACAGATAAACGTTTCGAGGCTATAGAAGCCAAGCTCGAAAGTAATTTACAAGCGTGTAAACATGCTCAGGATGAAACCAACAGTAGGTTAGATGCGTTGTCTAACGACATTAAGGATATTCAAATCCAAAATGAGGCGAATCTCGAACGCCAAGCGAAACAGTTCTCAGAATTTACGAGAACGGTAGATCAGAGGTTAGAAGAGAACGACTCTAAATGGGACCAGAAATTGAAAAGCTATGCTAGAGCAATTAACGGTGATCTCAAGAAACAGGATCAGAACATATTAGATCAATGTCAGGAAATAAGCGAGATTAAGGCTATCGCTAATGAAAGTAAAGAGCTGGTAAGCAACGTGAAAGGTCAGATGGGCAAAGTTCATCAAGAACTGGACCAAGTTCAAAGTGACATTGTTGTAGTTAACAAAAGGCAAGAGGAGAATAGAGGTGAGATCATCAAGGTCCGGAATGAATTGTCAAAAGTCAATGGACACATTCAAGAGGAAATTAAAGGGCTGAGAGAAGAACTCGAAATAAGAGAAGGCCAGAAGACAGAGGCAAGCGACAAGACCCTTGCTCAAATTAAGGAAGATGTAGAGGATGAAATCTCCCTTATCAAACAAAGCCTGAAAGAAGACAAGAAGGAAATATTTCAAGTAGCTGAGGAAAATCGAGATAGGCTTACCAGAATCGAGAAGGAGGTAATTACTCGACTGGAAAGAGCGGAGAAGCGCCACAATCAAATGGAGACTAGGATAATCGCACAGGAGGAAACCCTTATGAAAGATCCTAAGTCAAGGGAAGGCAGCATGGAAGATATGAGGAAAACAAGGTGGGCAGACTTAGAAACCCAACCTATAATCAGGAATGCTACAGGCCCAGGCGAAAGTCCTTATATGACGCCAGGTACACCAGTTGCAGCATCAACGCCACAAGAAAATGCTATGCACACCCAGGTGATAAACGTAATCAGGGCAAACGAAGAAAAACCAAGGAAATTCTCAGGTAGCCACTGTAATATGACACCAAAATATTGGTTGAAGGAAGTGACTGAATATCTGAATGATACGCGGATACCGCCAGAGCGCAGGCTACGAGCCATTGAGAAACTAACAGAGAGAGAATGTGCATTATGGTTTCGCAGTTTCCGGTATACTTTCGATACTGTTGAGGAGTTTCGGGAGGCATTTTTGAAGAGATACTGGGATCCAGCGACCCAACAGAATTTACGGTTGGATTTGTATTCAAAAAGATACAGCACCAACAACCAAACGAAGTATGCAGAATTTTTTATATCGCAGATGTGTCGCTTCAAAGAACTGGATCAAAAACCGAGCGAGCTGGAATTATGTATTGCTATCGCCAAACAGCTTCCATACGAGATCCAAAGACTGTTAATCTCGGCTAATGCGAAAACTGCTATAGAAATGGAGACAGTTCTTAGACAACTGGACCTCACAACAGCCAATACGATGCGTCAGAGTCGAACCGTGGAACAGGTACACGTGACCAACACGCAGACTGACCAACATCAAGCTCCAAGGAACAACAAAGCTACGAGCACTGAAACATTAGATTCCTACGGACGGCAATGGGAACAGGAACCCAGAAGATGGCAGCCAAAGTACAAAGGGAATGCTAGTGGAGGAGGAAGAGGCCGAAATTCGTGGAATAAGCAGAATAACAGGGGTAGACCGTACCAAAACAATGGAGGTAACAATGGCCAAGAAGGCAACAATAGAAATTGGAGACCCCAAGAAAGAAGAAGTAACTTCGATGACGAGGTAGAGGAACGATATCACGCTTCATTGCGATACCTCGAGGAAAGGGGAGATGAGCCCCAGAAACAACAAGTCCGCTGGCAAGAAGTTATGCAGAACAGGACATCGCCAGACAGATATGGAGATGGAGCTAAGAGTTTGGAGCTACAGCGCAGCGAACAGGAGAGAAGAAACTCCAAGGGGACGGGCGCTGAAGAAAAAAAACGCCAAAATTAGAAGAGTTCGAGACTGATGGATGGAAGTCTGTTAACATCATCAATTGGATAGCCAAACCAGAAGAGCTAATCGAGGATACAGGAGGATCACAGGTCATGGTCAAGAGAGAATTGCCTATTATAATAGTAAGAGGGGCAGGATTGAAAATAAAAAGTCTGTTAGACACGGGTTCAACAGTGTGCCTTATGACACAAGCTTTATATAATGAAATAGCCCAGAGAGAGAATGTTTTGAAAATACCGATCTCTAGTGTCAAAATAAAAGGGGTAATTCCAGACAGAACAATGATATGTAAATATCAGGTATTCCTAGATTTACAGATAGGAGGCTCTATATTCTCACAGAGTTTTCTATTAGTAAACAAACTGCCTTATAACCTACTTATTGGGGCAGAATTTATAAGGGAATACAGAGTGATAATCGACCTAGCACAGGATAGGGTTATGTTCCATGTGAATGAGGAAGCCGAAGGCTTAGAGGTCGCACTCAATGGGATTGAACCAGGGTCAAGTGAACAAGTATGGCATACATACAGAGACGTGGCGGAGGAAGAAGTGTTAGCTATGGAGCAGTTAGAAGAAGAACTGAAAACACTAGCCACAGACTTGGAGAAAGATCTGGAACCCGAACTGGAAGAATATATTTTGGAAAAGCTAGAAGAAGCGAAAATTGGGCTAAAAGAGAAGGAAAATTTAAAGCAATTATTACTGGAACAGAAGGAAGTCTTTGATTCGAGACTTGGTCGTATAAAGAACTTCACTTATGCTTTTCAAGTCAGTGATTGGACACCATTTAGGCAGAAACGCTACCCTATAGCCGAAAAGCATTATGCTAAAGTGAAAGAGGCAATTCAGGAGATGCTGGAGGCCGGTGTTATTGAGAAGACACCTACGACTTATGTAAGTCCATTGGTAATTGTACCGAAGAAAGACGGGACTGTCAGAGTATGTCTGGACCTGAGACATTTAAATTTGAAGGTTATTCCGGAGTTTGACCAAGTGCCACCTATTAAAGAGGTCCTCAGGAAGTTCAAAGGGAAAACCGTATTCACAAACTTGGATATCACTTCCAGTTTCCACCATCTTGAATTAGAGAAGAAAACTAGTCTGTTGACAGGATTCATGTTTGATCAACACACATACACGTTTTTAAGGCTACCTTTTGGTTTGAAAACAGCTGGTTCAGCACTGATAAGAGCGTTAGATCGCAATCTATCAGATGATGTGAAAGAGAGTACCATCAGATATGTAGACGACATTCTACTCACATCAGAATCTCTGGAGGAGCACTTGAGAGACCTGAAGAAGTTGCTAGATGACCTTTGTGAAGCTAACTTTAAGGTTAATATCAAGAAATCGCACTTCTGTCAGAGGGAAGTTAAATTCCTAGGGCATGTTATTGATGCAAACGGAGTTAAGCCTAATCCAGATAAATTGGAGGTAATTCGACATTTCCCTCGACCCACGAAAGTAAAGCACGTCCGACAGTATTTGGGAGTAATTGGATTCTTTTCGAACCACTGCCCAAATTATACTACGACAGTAGCACCCCTGAGGGACCTATTGAAGAAAGGCGGCAGATGGAATTGGACGGAGCAATGTCAGGAAGCATTCGTGAGGTCAAAACAAATGCTTTTGGAATATGTGAAACTGGGATACCCGGATTATACCCAGAAGTTCATCATACAGACGGATGCATCACTTATTGGTATTGGAGCGATGCTATTCCAGGAAAATGTTGACCAGCCTGAAAACAAAGTTTTTATTGCCTTTATAAGTAGGAGGCTGAACGCCCATGAGAAAAACTACACGATTACAGAGATAGAGTTGCTCGCAATTTTGTACGCGTTGCAATCATGGCATAAACTCGTGTATGGCTTTCAAATAGTCCTCAGAACAGACCATAAAGCTTTAACATTTTTGTTAAAGACAGACTTGTCTAGCCAGCGATTGACAAGATGGTCCCTGTATAATCAGCAATTCAATGTGGAAATAGAATAATGTCCAGCGAAAGAGAATGTAATACCGGACATATTAAGCCGTTACCCTAGAGAAGAGGAAGAGCTAGCTGTCCAGATTGAGAATCGAGATCAGAAGACGTTGGATGACTTGAGGAATCTTACCAACCTACAACGCGAAGACCCGCGGTTGAAGATGATGATCGATTACTTCGAGGGACGTTTAGCAAGGGGAACTGCGATATACAGAGAGGCAGAGGCATTGGCAACAGATTATGTATGGTATAATCAGATACTGAACAAGTGGGATGAGTTAGAAAAGGCCCGTTCGAGGTGATTAGAGACCTACAAAACAATGCATACAGGATAAAGCATTTAGAAACTGGAAACGAGGTCATTATGAATGCAGCCAATTTAAAAGTTTATTATTCGCCAGAAGAATTCGACGAATAAGAAGAAGTATTAACAGCGCACACCCAACTGCACGTGGATATCAAAGTCAGCCAGGCAGTCAGACCTGAAAGTTCGAGCGGCGAGGCGGAACGAGAAGCAGACAGCTTGCCCAGTGGAAGGGACAAACAGCAAGAATGCCAGTGCCTGCGAGAAATCTACAAAGAAATGGTCGAAGCGGCGAGGCAAGTTGAGGCCATAAATGAAGCCCTCCGTCAAGAGAATGAACAGCTTAGAGAGAGCGCAGTGTGGAGGGGGAGCTGGACTAACCTACTCGCAGCCAGACGAGGTGAAGGACCCCAGATGTAAACACAGACAGTGATAGACAGTCAGCTGGTTACTTACAGAGAGTCATTTGCAATTGACTTCTATAAGTTTTGCAAGGGGAATATGAACCCGAGGGGGTTATGCTGACTGATATCGAACGTGGATCTCAGAGACTGTGATCTCAGAATAAAGGTTCCACCAGGGAACGAACCCGAGGTCTGTTGAGGGAATTTCATTGTAAAAACCCCTAGAGAAAAGTGTATATTTAATCACTGGTGTGATTTCAGTTGATAATGACATTATTTATTAAAATAATGCAGGGAAATTGAGCGGAATACAGCATTATTAGACTACTTGGAGTAGGCTGTGCTGGACTCGGAGCACAGAAAGTGCAGAGTTTGACGTTTTACTAATAGGCCCAGAATTGTGGGAGGCGCCCCTTGGAGCCACGTCAATCTTGCTGACCTCGTTATGTCGTCTGGAAGAGGTTGGGGGCTTGAATAATGACCCAGTTTTTCCCCGACTGAGAATAGGACGAAGAAAGGAAGCTTGTAGTTTAACGTGACCGTTAATCTCGAGATCATGAGCCACGGGGGAATAGGACGAAGAAGAGTGGGGAGAGATCCAAAGGAAAATCATTGATTACTCGTGATTGGAGTAACGCAATGACATGAGAGAGGCACACAGGTGAATCTTTAGCCAGGAGGCTAATTTTAGAGCCTTTAATCTGCGAAATTGACGCATATTTAATGAAGTGCGGAAGAACATAGACAATGGTTGTTCGCGGCTGGGTTTGACGAGGTCGCCAGGGATTCCCAGTGAAACAGCGTCCCCACGCTATGGAGAAAGGAATTAATATTAATTAATTGGCCGAGCGATCCTTCAGCACGCAGATAGTTCTGGGATCAGTGAAGAAAAAGGAACCCGATGAGCGTGGTTTCGAGACCAGAATCATGCTGGGAGAGGAGTCGAGATAGCGCGGGAAAATTTAGCTCTACTTTTTGTGTGAATCCAATATAAGGGGGTCGACCCTTGGCAGAGCAGCCAGTCTTACGCAGTTTACCCAGTTGGACCCAGTTTGTCACGGAGAGTCGCAGACAGTCGTCGCTACACAGTTTTGTCAGACAGTCAGAACAGAGTTGTCGAGCAGTTGTTGAGGCGGAACGTATGGTGGTCCGGCTCATGAAAGGACGCTCAAACCAAGACTTGTACATGTGAGTGAACCATTATATTCACCGCACATCGTATGCACCAAGTGAGAAGATAATAATGCATTTTTTTATTATTGGACTTCAACTTGGGAAGCCGTGCAGTGAAACATTTATTAAGCTTTTAGTAAAGACAGTCGTGCTGCATGTGTAGTCAGCAGTACGAACAATGGTGTGTTCACTTAGGAAGCAACGTGTGAGATAAGTTGCAGAACTATTGTAAATAATAATCTATGTAAAGTTATGTACAGTGTTAAGCGCAATGTATAAAATATTGACTGATCATACATGTCTAATTACGCTGGAATGCGCTGGGAGAAACTTTACGAAGCATTTGGTAATGTCTTAAGAATACCAAATAGTAACGCTCAGGACGGAAGTTAGCATATTTAGGCAAATCAGGAAGCTTACCGTAGGATTATTGGATAAACTGTTGGTGAATTCCGGGGGCAGATGAACCAGACTTTCAATCAGGAGTTGGTAGGAGCACGGGAGATGCCGTCGACACCTGCAATTTTGATATCTTTGCTAGGAAATTTCAACCAATGAAAAGTGTACAGAGTGACGTGTGTTATGTATAAATCATATGTGAAATATCTTTTAAATTAACGGTTTAATAAGTGTTATAAAGTGTCATGTGTTTTGGAAGCAATAGCTTCTTTATAGAAATGCAAAGTGTCGTGTGGTTAACGGAAGATATGTATCATAAAATGTGTGTATTCAAGATGCAAATGTCGCACTAAATCTGCATATGGCAGGCGACCCGGAAGGATATGAGTGGTTGGAGCCACCATGATGAGCCTTGATATATGTGAGTACCCCACAAATTATGTTTAAGTGGAAGTATAGGCCACTGCATGTAATGTGATTTCAGAGTTATAAAGATGCCAGTAAGAATCAGTAGTAGGAGATAGACTCTCCAGGTTTAATCATTATTGTGTTGATTTTAATAGAGTTGAGATGTTATTTTGCATCAGAGTGGATTAATCGTTACCACTATTAATTAAAAATGGCAAATCAGTTATGTAAATGAAACGAACACGGTTGTTCGATTTTAAAGATGATTAGTTGTGTCGGATTTTGGTTATTTATGTCAGTGAATAATAATAATAATAATAATAATGAATATAAAAGGTATGAATGAACGCATCAGGCAAAATGTTGTAAACAAGAAATATTTACGCTAAGGGCAAGACTTATCGATCTAAGCAGTAAGATTATACAGTAAGATTACGTTACGGGATTAAGAAAAGAGTTTTATATCAGAATATATTGTATTAATGGGAATATAATTATGCCAGGAAATGGAAGAGCTTTTTAGTGAATTGAATTTGCAGCTTATGTAAAAGCTTATAGAGTAATTGATAGATTTCTCTTAATAATTATAGGACGAAGATCATAGCATTAGGTAAGGGACCAGGTAATCTATTCTTCGTATGAAATCTCGTATGCCGTGGGCATAATTGGAGATGTGCTTTGTACCAGAGTGTATTTAGTGAATGGACCCTAACTCTGATGATGGATATGGAATGTTCCGGGTTTGAATCCCGTGATAGGTGAGAGGAAAGCGATGGACATCTCTGCACTCTATCTGATCGCCCGAGAACTTATTATTGAGTGATTCGGCTCGTTGAAGCGAATCGTATTACGGCAGCATGTTATGACTGACCGCAGCATTTATTAAAGATACCGGTTACCTACTAGACCAATGTTTTATGAAGCTCGTGCCTTCATGTTGAAATGGGCCTATATGGTGCCAATTATTATTATCCTCAGGGTAGGAGTAAATGTTAAGCTCATCCAGTACCTGTTTGCATAATATTCAGTTTAAATCCATTGGGATATGTGTGTCACTAGGACCACGGTATTTGTCTGTTAAAATCTTATACTGCTTAGGGGAGGTAAGACATATGGCATGAAACGAGGGTCGAGGTACTGTAGGACCTCACTCCACTGCTATTGTGTACAGGCCGCTCAGAGAAGGGTCTGGGACAGGCAAGCGAACCGTGAAAGAAAGTTTGAAAAGAACAGATTTTAGACCCTGTTAATGACATAAGATGAAACATTGTTATATTGAGTAATGAAGTCATGTGGTTTGTGAACACATTGATAATTATAGATCATCCTGTTGGTTCATAATTTTAGCTATCTAACGAAGGGTTAGACGTTGCATTTGTACTGTCACTGACATCATTTTCAGAAGTTGGCTACTGGATGCCACAGGCTACGCGTGCAAGGGTAGTTTAATTGTACCATCCGACACAGCAATAATTAACGTTTTTAAGATGAAATCACAGACGGCATGCAGTGGAACTATATAAATAGAGGAAGTGTAGGGGTAGCTTACATAATTATGGAGTTGTACATAGAATGCTGTGCAACACCAGAATAGGCTAATGCATGTAAAGCATTTGGTGGGAAGAGAAAGGTCAAACACACACGGTACACATAATTGTCAAATTAAGATGGTTTAAGGAATAAGTAATTTTGTGAAATTAAAGAAGTCACATTGGATGACAGTAGTATCAATGTACAGTTTGTTTCTGAAGTTGTATGTGCATCAGCGCACTAGCGTATATTGTGAAGTTGATATAAGGGTAAAGGTTTGAGTTATGATATGATGTTATTGTGATAATATTATGTTGATATTAGTGGATTGTGGAAGTAAATTTTATTTGATTTTGGTTTATGTTTATGGGGATTGTTTTGTTTCTTTGAAGCCATGAATTTTTTTACTGAATTAAAGTTTTAGAATAGAGTTGTGCCTTAACGTTGTAGATTTAATACCTTTTAGCCTCAAATCCAAAATATGCAACTGCTCAATGGGGAGACGGTACACGCCCGAGTCCTGACGCTAGCTGGAGGCGGAAGCATATTTTCCATCGAGATTACTCACATGGGTACACTAGTAAGCAGGAGATCGCGGGTTCTAATCCCTCCGGTGCTTATGTCCTTTGCTTTTTGTTATAGCACTATGCTAACACGTAATAGTAGTCTGGCGAGGTAACACGGCACCGTGGCTTATTTGGGTAAAGCGCCTGTATTGCAAACAGGAGAGCGTGGGTTCGAAACCTTTTGGTGCCTAGATAATATCTTTATTGGTATAGCTCTATGCTAACTCATAAAACTAGTCTGGCGGGGTAATACGAACTTACGGCATCGTGGCTTAGTTGGGTAAAGCGCTTGTCTTGTAAAAGGAGATCGAGAGTTCGAATCCCTCCGGTGCCTAGATTCCATTTTTATTGCTATAGCTCTATGCTATCACATAATACAAGTGTGGCGAGGTAACATAAGCACACAGCGCCGTGGCGTAGAAGGGTAAAACGCCTGTCTAGTAAACAGGAGTTCGAGGGTTCGAATCCCTCCGGTGCCTATGTCCTGTCTTTATAGCTATAGCCCATGCTACCACGTAATACTAGTCTGGCGAACTAATACGAGCACTCGGCGGCGTGGCATAGTTGGGTAAAGCGCCTGTCTAGTAAACAGGAGATCGCGGCTTCGAATCCCTCCGGTGCCTAGATCGTATCTTTATTGGTATAGCTCTATGCTAACTCATAAAACCAGTCTGACGAGGTATCACTATTACTCTGTTGTGTAAGGCGCTGGTCTTGTAAAAGTAGATAGAGAGTTCGAATCCCTCAAGAGCCTAGACCCAAGGTTTATTGATATAGATCTATGCCAACACATAATACGTGTCTGGCGAGGTAATAAGAGCACTCGTCACCGTGGTTAAGTTGGTTCAAGCACTTGTCCAGTAAACGGTAGATGGAGGGATCGAATGCCTCCGGTGTCTAGATCCTACCTTGATTGCTATAACTCTATAATAACACATAATACTAGTCTGGCGAGGTAACACGAACACACGGCGCCGTGGCTTAGTTGGGTAAAGCGCCTGTCTAGTAAACAGGAGATCGAGAGTTCGAATCCCTCCGCTGCCTGGATCCTATGTTTATAGCTATAGCTCTATGCTAACACATAACACTAGTCTGGCGAGGTAACGCGAAGACACGGCGCCGTGGCTTAGTTGGGTAAAGCGCCTGTCTTGTAAACAGGAGATCGAGGGATCGAAACCCACCGGTGCCTAGATCCTATGTTTATTGCTATAGCTCTATGCTAACACATAATACCAGTCTGGCGAGGTCGGACGAGCAATCGGCACCGTGGCTTAGTTGGGTAAAACGCCTTTCTGGTAAACAGGAGATGGAGGGTTCGAATTGCTCCGGTGACTAGATCCTATCTTTATTGCTATAGCTCTATGCTAACACATAATACTAGTCTGGCGAGGTAGTGTAAGCACCCGGCGCCGCAGCTTAATTGGGTAAAACGCCTTTCTGGTAAACAGGAGATCGAGGGATCGCATTCCTCCGGTGCCTTGATCCTGTGTTTATTGCTATAGCTCTATGCTAACAAATAATACTAGTCTGGCGAGGAAGTATAAGCACCCACCGCCGTGGCTTAGTTGGGTAAAGTGCCTGTCTTGTAAACAGGTGATCGAGGGTTCGAAACCCTCCGGTGCCTATATCCTATGCTTATAGCTATAGCTTTATGCTAACACGTAATACATGTCTGGCGAGGTAATACGAGCCCGCGTCACCATGCCTAGTTTGGGTAAAGCGCCTGTCTTGTAAACAGGGGAGCGTGGGTTCGAATATTTCCGGTGCCTAGATCATGTCTTTTTTGGTATAGCTCTATGCTAACTCATAAAACTAGTCTGGCGAGGTAACGCAAACACACGGCGCCGTGGCTTAGTTGAGTAAAGCGCTTGTCTTGTAAAAGGAGATCGAGGGTTCGAATTCCTCCTTTGCTTTGATCCCATGTTTATTGCTGTAGCTCTATGCTAACACATAATACTAGTCTGGCGAGTGAGCATAAACACACGGCGCCGTGGCTTAGTTGGGTAAAGCGCCTGTCTCGTAAACAGGAGGTCGAGGGTTCGAATCCCTCCGCAGCCTAGATCCTATCTTTATTCCTATAGAACACAGCGCAGTGGCTTAGTTGGGTAATGCGCCTGTCAAGTAAACAGGAGATCCAGGTTTCTAATCCCTCCGGTGCTTATGTCCTATGCTTTTTGTTATAGCACTATGCTAACACGTAATACTAGTCTGGCGAGGTAATACGAGCCCTCGGCACCGTGGCTTATTTGGGTAAAGCGCCTGTATTGTAAACAGGACAGCGTGGGTTCGAAACCTTTGGGTGCCTAGATCATATCATTATTGGTACAGCTCTATGCTAACTCATAAAACTAGTCTGGCGAGGTAATACGAACACACGGCGCCGTGGCTTAGTTGGGTAAACCGCCTGTCTCGTAAACAGGAGATCGATGGTTCGAATCCCTCCGCTGCCTAGATCCTGTCTTTATTCCTATAGAACACAGCGCAGTGGCTTAGTTGGGTAATGCGCCTGTTAAGTAAACAGGAGATCCAGGTTTCTAATCCCTCCGGTGCTTATGTCCTATGCTTTTTGTTATAGCACTATGCTAACACGTAATACTAGTCTGGCGAGGTAATACGAGCCCTCGGCACCGTGGCTTATTTGGGTAAAGCGCCTGTATTGTAAACAGGACAGCGTGGGTTCGAAACCTTTGGGTGCCTAGATCATATCATTATTGGTATAGCTCTATGCTAACTCATAAAACTAGTCTGGCGAGGTAATACGAACACACGGCGCCGTGGTTTTGCTGGGTAAAGCGCCTGTCTAGTTAACAGGAGATCGAGGTTTCGAATCCCTCCAGTGCCTAGATGCTATGTTTATTGCTATAGCTCTATGCTAACACATAACTCTAGTCTGGCGAGATAACACGAACACGGCGCCATGGCTTAGTTGGGTAAAGCTCCTGTCTCTTAAACAGGAGATCGAGGGTTCGAATCCCTCCGGAGCGTATATCCTAGTTTTATGGATATAGATCTATGCCAACATATAATACTAGTCTGGCGAGTTAGTACGAGCACTTGGCCACGTGGATAAGTTGGTTAAAGCACCTGTCTAATAAACAGGAGATCGAGGGTTCGAATCCCTCCGGTGCCTAGATAATATCTTTATTGCTATAGCTCTATACTAACACATAATACTAGTCTGGCGAGGTAGTATAAGCACCCGGCGCCGAGGCTTAGTTGGGTAAAGCGGCGGTCTCGTGAACAGGAGATCGAGGGTTCGAATCCCTCCGGTGCCTAGATCCTACCTTTAATGCTATAGCTCTATGCTAACACATAATACTACTCTGGCGAGGTAATACGAACGCACGGTGCCATGGCTTAGTTGGGTAAAGCACCTGTCTAGTAAACAGGAGATCGTGGGTTCGAATCCCGCCAGTGCCTATATCCTATGCTTATTGCTATAGCTCTATGCTAACACGTAATATTAGTCTGGCGAGGTAATACGAACGGACGGTGCCATGGCTTAGTTGGGTAAAGCGCCTGTCTTGTATACAGGAGATCGAATTTTCGAATCCCTCCGGTGTCTATTTCCTATGTTTATTGCTATAGATCTATGAAAACACATAATACTAGTCCAGCGAGCTACAACGAGCACTTGGCGCCATGGCTTAGTTGGGAATAGCGCCTCTCTAGTAAACACGTGATCGAGTGTTCGAATCCCTCCGGTGCCTAGATCCTACCTTTATTGCTATAGCTCTATGTTAACACATAATACTAGTCAGGCGAGGTAGCATAAGCACCCGGTGCCGGGGCTTAGTTTGGTATAGCCCCTGTCTTGTAAACAGGAGATGGAGGGTTCGAAACCCTCCGGTGCCTAGATTCTATGTTTATTGCAATAGCTCTATGATAACACATAATACTAGTCTGGCGAGCTAACACGAGCACTCGGCGCCGTGGCTTAGTTGGGTGAAGCTCCTATCTTGTAAACAGGAGATCGAAGGTTCGAGTCCCTCCGTTGCCTAGTTCCTATGTTTATAGCTATAGATCTATGAAAACACATAATACTAGTCCAGCGAGCTACAACGAGCACTTGGCGCCATGGCTTAGTTGGGAAAAGCGCCTCTCTATTAAACACGTGATCGAGTGTTCGAATCCTTCCGGTGCCTAGATCCTACCTTTATTGCTATAGCTCTATAATAACACATAATACTAGTCTTTGCTAGACCAAAGCCTCCGTGGCTTAGGCGGCAGCACGCCGGCCTCTCACCGCTGGGTCCGTGGTTCAAATCCCGGTCAGTCCATGTGAGATCTGTGCTGGACAAAACGGAGGCAGACAGGTTTTTCTCCGGGAACTCCGGTTTTCCTATCACAATTTCATTCCAGTAACACTCACCACTATCATTTCATTTCATCTGTCATTCATTTAATCATTGCCCCAGAGGAGTGCGTCAGGCCTCGGCAGCCGGCACAGTTCATATCCTCGCCGCTAGATGGGGGCTTCATTCATTCCATTCCTGACCGGGTGTGAGACTGGAAGCAGGCTGTGGATTTTCATTTTCATAGGTATAGCTCTATGATAACTCATAAAACCAGTCTGACGAGGTAACACGATTACACGGCGCCGTGGCTTAGTTGTTTAAAGCGCTTGTCTTGTAAAAGTAGATAGAGAGTTCGAATCCCTCCGGTGCCTAGTTACTATCTTTATAGCTCTATGCTAACACATGATACTAGTCTGGCGAGGTAGTACGAGCACACGGCGTCGTTGCTTAGTTGGGCAAAGCTCCTGTCTAGTAAACAGGAGATCGAGGGTTCGAATCACTCCGGTGCCTAGATCCTACCTTTATTGCAATAGCTCTATGATAACACATAATACTAGTCTGGCGAGCTAACTCGAGCACTCGGCGCCGTGGCTAACTTGGTTAAAGCACCTGTCTAGTAAACAGGAGATCGCGGGTTCGAATCACTCCGGTGCCTAGATCCTACCTTTATTGCTATAGCTCTATGTTAACACATAATACTAGTGTGGCGAGGTAATATGATCACACGGCGCCGTGGTTTAGTTGGGTAAAGCGCCTGTCTAGTAAACTGGAGATCGAGGCTTCGAATCCCTCCGGTGCCTAGATACTATCTTTATTGCTATAGCTCTATGCTAACACATAACTCTAGACTGGCGAGGTAACACGAAGACACGGCGCCGTGGCTTAGTTGGGTAAAGCGCATTTCTAGTAAACAGGAGATCGGGGGTTCGAATCCCTCCGGTGCCTAGATAATATCTTGCTTGCAGTAGCTCTATGCTGACGCATAATACAAGTCTGGCGAGGTAGTATAAGCACACGGAGGCGAGGTAACACGAAGACACGGCGCCGTGGCTTAGTTGGGTAAAGCGCCTGTCTTGTAAACAGGAGATCAAGGGATCGAATCCCACCGGTGCCTAGATCCTATCTTTATTGCTATAGCTCTCTGCTAACACATAATACTAGTCGGGCGAGTTCAGACGAGCAATCGGCAGCGTGGCTTAGTTGGGTAAATCGCCTGTCTAGTAAACAGGAGATCGAGGTTTCGAATCCCTCAGGTGCCTAGATAATATCTTGGTTGTTATAGCTCTATGCTAACACATAATACTAGTCTGGCGAGGTAATACGAACACACGGCGCCGTGGTTTAGTTGGGCGAAGCGCCTGTCTAGTAAACAGGAAATCGAGGGTTCGAGTCCCTCCATTGCCTAGATCCTATATTTATAGCTATAGCTCTATGCTAACAAATAACTCTAGTCTGGAGAGATTCCACGAAGACACGGCGCCGTGGCTTAGTTGGTTAAAGCGCCTCTCTTGTAAACAGGAGATCGAGGGTTCGAATCCCTCCGGTGCCTAGATCCTATCTTTATTGCTAAAGATCTATGCTGACACATAATACTAGTCTGGCGAGGTAAGACGAGCACACGGCGCCGTCGCTTAGTTTGGTAAAGCGCCTGTCTAGTAAACAAGAGATCGAGGTTTCGAATCCCTCCTATGCCTATATCCTGTCTTTATAGCTATAGCCCATGCTAACACGTAATACTAGTCTGGCGAACTAATACGAGCACTCGGCGCCATGGCTTGGTTGGCTAAAGCGCTTGTCTTGTAGACAAGAGGTCGAGTGTTCGATTCCCTCCGGAGCATAGATCATATGTTTATTGCTTTAGCTCTATGCTAACATATAATTCTAGTCGTGCGAGTTAATACGCAATCACGGCGCCGTGGCTTAGTTGGATAAAGCGCCTGTCTAGTAAACAGGAGATCGTGGGTTCGAATCCCGCCAGTGCCTATATCCTATTCTTATTGCTATAGCTGTATGCTAACACATAATACTAGTCTGGCTTGGTAGTCTAAGCAACCGGCGCCGTGGATTAGTTGGGTAAAGCGCCTGTCTCGTAAACCGGTGATCGCGGGTTCGAATCCCTCCGGTGACTAGATCCTAGCTTTATTGCTATAGCTCTATGCTAACACATGATACTAGTCTGGCGAGGTAGTGTAAGCACCCACCGCCGTGGCTTAGTTGGCTAAAGCGCCTCTCTTGTAAACAGGAGATCGAGGGTTCGAATCTCTCCGGTGCCTATATCCTATGCTTATAGCTATAGCTCTATGCTAACACGTAATACATGTCTGGAGAGGTAATATGAGCATGCGGCACCATGCCTAGTTCGGGTAAAGCGTCTGTCTTGTAAATAGGAGAGCGTGGGTTCGAATCCTTCCGGTGCCTAGATCATATCTTTTTTGGTATAGCTCTAAGCTAACTCATAAAAACTAGTCTGGTGAGGTAATGCGAACACACGGCGCCGTGGCTTAGTTGGGTAAAGCGCATGTCTTGTAAAAGGAGATCGAGGGTTCGAATCCCTCCGTTGCCTAGATCCCATGTTTATTGCTGTAGCTCTATGCTAACACAAAATACTAGTCTGGCGAGTAAGCGTAAACACACGGCGCCGTGGCTTAGTAGAGTAAAGCGCCTGTGTAGTAAATTGGAGATCGAGGGTTCGAGTCCCTTCGGTGATTAGTTACTGTCATTTTAGCTATAGCTCCATGCTAACACGTAATACTAGTCTGGCGAGCTAATACGAGCCATCGGCGCCGTGGCTTAGTTGGGTAAAGCACCTGTCTTGTAAACAGAAGATCGAGGGTTCGAATTCCTCCGGTGAGTAAAACCTATGTTTATAGTTATGGCTCTATGCTAACACACAATATTAGTCTGACGAGCTAATACGAGCACTCGGTGCCGTGGCTTAATTTGGTAAAGCGCCTGTATTGTAACAGGTGATCGAGGGTTCTAATCCCTCTGGTGCCTGGAACCTGTGTTTATTGCTTTAGCTCTATGCTAACACATAATACTTGTCCAGCGAGGTAATACGAACAAACGGTGCCGTGGCCTAGTTGGTTAAAGCGCCTGTCTAGTAAACAGAAGATCGAGGGTTCGAATCCCTCCGGTGCCAAGATCCCATGTTTATTGCTGTAGCTCTATGCTAACACATAATACTAGTCTGGCGAGGTAGTGTAAGCACCCGGCGCCGTGGCTTAATGGGGTAAAGCGCCTGTCTTGTAAACAGGAGATCGAATGTTCGGAACCCTCCGGTGCCTAGTTCCCATGTTTATTCCTATAGCTCTATGCTTCCACATAATAATACAAGTCTGGCGAGCTATTACTAGCCATCGGCGCCGTGGCTTAGTTGGGCAAAGCACCTGTCTAGTAAAAAGGAGATCGAGGGTTCGAAACCCTCCGGTGCCTAGATCCTACCTTTATTGCTATAGCTTTATGCTAACACATAATACTAGTCTGGCGAGGTAATACGCACACACGGCGCCGTGGTTTAGTTGGGCAAAGCGCCTGTCTAGTAAACAGGAGATCGAGGTTTCGAATCCCTACAGTGCCTAGATCCTATGTTTATTGCTATAGCTCTATGCTAACACATAACTCTAGTCTGGCGAGGTAAGACGTGCACACGGCGCCGTGGCTTAGTTGGTTAAACCGCCTGTCTTGTAAACAGGAGATCGAGGGTTCGAATCCCTCCGGTGCCTAGATCCTATCTTTAATGCTAAAGCTCAATGCTAACACATAATTCTAGTCTGGCGAGATAAGACGTGCACACGGCGCCGTGGCTTAGTTGGCTAAAGCGCCTGTCTAGTAAACAGGACATCGAGGTTTCGAATCCCTCCTATGCCTATATCCTGTCTTTATAGCTATAGCCCATGCTAACACGTAATACTAGTCTGGCGAACTAATACGAGCACTCGGCGCCATGGCTTGGTTGGCTAAAGCGCTTGTCTTGTAAACAAGAGATCGAGTGTTCGATTCCCTCCGGAGCATAGATCGTATGTTTATTGCTTTAGCTCTATGCTAACACATAATTCTAATCGGGCGAGTTAATACACAATCACGGCGCCGTGGCATAGTTGGGTGAAGCGCCTGTATTGTAAACAGGAGATCGAGGTATCTAATCCCTCCGGTGCTTATGTCCTATGCTTTTTGTTATAGCACTATGCTAACACGTAATACTAGTCTGGCGAGGTAATACGAGCCCTCGGCACCGTGGCTTATTTGGGTAAAGCGCCTGTATTGTAAACAGGACAGCGTGGGTTCGAAACCTTTGGGTGCCTAGATCATATCATTATTGGTATAGCTCTATGCTAACTCATAAAACTAGTCTGGCGAGGTAATACGAACACTCGGCGCCGTGGTTTAGCTGGGTAAAGCGCCTGTCTAGTTAACAGGAGATCGAGGTTTCGAATCCCTCCAGTGCCTAGATGCTATGTTTATTGCTATAGCTCTATGCTAACACATAACTCTAGTCTGGCGAGATAACACGAACCCGGCGCCATGGCTTAGTTGGGTAAAGCTCCTGTCTCTTAAACAGGAGATCGAGGGTTCGAATCCCTCCGGAGCGTATATCCTAGATTTATGGATATAGATCTATGCCAACATATAATACTAGTCTGGCGAGTTAGTACGAGCACTTGGCCACGTGGATAAGTTGGTTAAAGCACCTGTCTAGTAAACAGGAGATCGAGGGTTCGAATCCCTCCGGTGCCTAGATAATATCTTTATTGCTATAGCTCTATACTAACACATAATACTAGTCTGGCGAGGTAGTATAAGCACCCGGCGCCGAGGCTTAGTTGGGTAAAGCGCCGGTCTCGTGAACAGGAGATCGAGGGTTCGAATCCCTCCGGTGCCTAGATCCTACCTTTAATGCTATAGCTCTATGCTAACACATAATACTACTCTGGCGAGGTAATACGACCGCACGGTGCCATGGCTTAGTTGGGTAAAGCACCTGTCTAGTAAACAGGAGATCGTGGGTTCGAATCCCGCCAGTGCCTATATCCTATGCTTATTGCTATAGCTCTATGCTAAAACGTAATATTAGTCTGGCGAGGTAATACGAACGCACGGTGCCATGGCTTAGTTGGGTAAAGCGCCTGTCTTGTATACAGGAGATCGAATTTTCGAATCCCTCCGGTGTCTATTTCCTATGTTTATTGCTATAGATCTATGAAAACACATAATACTAGTCCAGCGAGCTACAACGAGCACTTGGCGCCATGGCTTAGTTGGGAATAGCGCCTCTCTAGTAAACACGTGATCGAGTGTTCGAATCCCTCCGGTGCCTAGATCCTACCTTTATTGCTATAGCACTATGTTAACACATAATACTAGTCAGGCGAGGTAGCATAAGCACCCGGTGCCGGGGCTTAGTTTGGTATAGCCCCTGTCTTGTAAACAGGAGATGGAGGGTTCGAAACCCTCCGGTGCCTAGATTCTATGTTTATTGCAATAGCTCTATGATAACACATAATACTAGTCTGGCGAGCTAACACGAGCACTCGGCGCCGTGGCTTAGTTGGGTAAAGCGCCTGTCTAGTAAACAGGAGATGTAGGGTTCGAATCCCTCCAGTGCCTAGATATAATCTTTATTGCTATAGCTCTATTTAAACACATAATACTAGTCAGGCGAGGTAGTATAACCACCCGGTGCCGTGGCTTAGTTGGGTGAAGCTCCTATCTTGTAAACAGGAGATCGAAGGTTCGAGTCCCTCCGTTGCCTAGTTCCTATGTTTATAGCTATAGATCTATGATAACAAATAATACTAGTCCAGCGAGCTACAACGAGCACTTGGCGCCATGGCTTAGTTGGGAAAAGCGCCTCTCTAGTAAACACGTGATCGAGTGTTCGAATCCTTCCGGTGCCTAGATCCTACCTTTATTGCTATAGCTCTATAATAACACATAATTCTAGTCTTTGCTAGACAAAAGCCTCCGTGGCTTAGGCGGCAGCACGCCGGCCTCTCACCGCTGGGTCCGTGGTTCAAATCCCGGTCAGTCCATGTGAGATCTGTGCTGGACAAAACGGAGGCAGACAGGTTTTTCTCCGGGAACTCCGGTTTTCCTGTCACAATTTCATTCCAGTAACACTCACCACTATCATTTCATTTCATCTGTCATTCATTTAATCATTGCCCCAGAGGAGTGCGTCAGGCCTCGGCAGCCGGCACAGTTCATATCCTCGCCGCTAGATGGGGGCTTCATTCATTCCATTCCTGACCGGGTGTGAGACTGGAAGCAGGCTGTGGATTTTCATTTTCATAGGTATAGCTCTATGATAACTCATAAAACCAGTCTGACGAGGTAACACGATTACACGGCGCCGTGGCTTAGTTGTTTAAAGCGCTTGTCTTGTAAAAGTAGATAGAGAGTTCGAATCCCTCCGGTGCCTAGTTACTATCTTTATAGCTCTATGCTAACACATGATACTAGTCTGGCGAGGTAGTACGAGCACACGGCGTCGTTGCTTAGTTGGGCAAAGCTCCTGTCTAGTAAACAGGAGATCGAGGGTTCGAATCACTCCGGTGCCTAGATCCTACCTTTATTGCAATAGCTCTATGATAACACATAATACTAGTCTGGCGAGCTAACTCGAGCACTCGGCCCCGTGGCTAAGTTGGTTAAAGCACCTGTCTAGTAAACAGGAGATCGCGGGTTCGAATCACTCCGGTGCCTAGATCCTACCTTTATTGCTATAGCTCTATGCTAACACATAATACTAGTGTGGCGAGGTAATATGATCACACGGCGCCGTGGTTTAGTTGGGTAAAGCGCCTGTCTAGTAAACTGGAGATCGAGGCTTCGAATCCCTCCGGTGCCTAGATACTATGTTTGTTGCTATAGCTCTATGCTAACACATAACTCTAGACTGGCGAGGTAACACGAAGACACGGCGCCGTGGCTTAGTTGGGTAAAGCGCATTTCTAGTAAACAGGAGATCGGGGGTTCGAATCCCTCCGGTGCCTAGATAATATCTTGCTTGCAGTAGCTCTATGCTGACACATAATACAAGTCTGGCGAGGTAGTATAAGCACACGGAGCCGTGGCTTAGTTGGGTAAAGCGCCTGTCTCGTAAACAGGAGATCGAGGGTTCGATTCCCACCGGTGCCTAGATCCTACCATTATTGCTGTAGCTCTATGCTAACACATAATACTAGTCTGGCGAGGTAATACGAACACACGGCGCCGTGTTTTAATTGGGTAAAGCGCCTGTCTAGTAAACAGGAGATCGAGGGTTCGAATCCCTCCGGTGCCTCTATCCTAGGGCTATAGCTCTATGCTAACACATAATACTAGTCTGGCGAGCTAAGACGAGCACACGGCGCCGTGGCTTAGTTTGGTAAAGCGCCTGTCTTGTAAACAGGAGATCGATGGTTCGAATCCCTCCGGTGTCTAGTTCCTCCGGTGCTTAGATACTGTCATTATAGCTATAGCTCCATGCTAACACGTAATACTAGTCTGGCGAGCTAATGCGAGCCATCGGCGCCGTGGCTTATTTGGGTAAAACACCTGTCTTGTAAACAGGAGATCGATGGTTCGAATCCCTCCGGTGTCTAGTTCCTATGTTTATTGCTATAGCTCTATGTTAACACACAATACCAGTCAGGCGAGGTGGTATAAGCTCCCGGTGCCGTGGCTTAGTTGGGTAAAGCGCCTGTCTTGTAAACAGGAGCTCGAGGGTTCGAATCCGTCCGGTGCCTAGATCCTATGTTTATTGCTATGGCTCCATCCTAACACATAATATTAGTCTGACGAGCTAATACGAGCACTCAGCGCCTAGGATAGTTGAGTAAAGCGACTGTCTCGTAAACAGGAGATCGAGGGTTCGAATCCCTCCGGTGCCTAGATCCTATGTTTATTCCTATAGCTCTATGCTAACACAAAATACTAGTTTGGCGAGGTAGTATAAGCACCCGGCGCTGTGGCTTAGTTGGGTAAAGCGCCTGTATTTTAAACAGGAGATCGAAGGTCCGAATCCCTCCGTTGCCTAGTTCCTATGTTTATTGCTATAGCTCTATGCTAACACATAATACTAGTTTTGCGAGGTACTACGAACACCCGGCGCCGTGGTTTAGTTGGGTAAAGCGCCTGTCTTGTAAACAGGAGATCGAGGGTACGAATCCCTCCGGTGCCTTGATCCTATGTTTATTGCTGTAGCTCTATGCTAACACATAATACTAGTCTGGCGAGGAAGTGTAAGCACCCGGCGGCGCGGCTTAGATTTGTAAAACGCCTTTCTGGTAACCAGGTGATCGAGGGTTCGCATTCCTCCGGTGCCTTGATCCTATGTTTATTGCTATAGCTCTATGCTAACAAATAACACTAGTCGGGCGAGGAAGTATAAGCTCCCACCGCCGTGGCTTAGTTGGGTAAAGCGCCTGTCTTGTAAACCGGTCATCGAGGGTTCGGATCCCTCCGGTGCCTATATCCTATGCTTATAGCTATAGCTCTATGCTAACCCGTAATACAAGTCTGGCGAGGTAATACGAGCCCGCGTCACCATGCCTAGTTTGGGTAAAGCGCCTGTCTTGTAAACAGGGGAGCGTGGGTTCGAATCCTTCCGGTGCCTAGATCATGTCTTTTTTGGTATAGCTCTAAGCTAACTCATAAAACTAGTCCGGCGAGGCAACGCGAACACACGGCGCCGTGGCTTAGTTGGGTAAAGCGCTCTCTTGTAAACAGGAGGTCGAGGGTTCGAATCCCTCCGGTGCCTGGATCATACCATTATAGGTATAGCTCTATGCTAACTCATAAAACCAGTCTGACGAGCTAACACGATTACACGGCGCCGTGGCTTAGTTGGTCAAAGCTCATGTCTAGTAAACACGAGAACGAGGGTTCGAATCCCTCCGGAGCCTAAATCCTAGGTTTATTGATATAGATCCATGCCAACACATAATACTAGTCTGGCGAGGTAACACGTAGACACCGCGCCGTGTCTAAGTTGGGTACAGCGCCTGTCTTGTAGACAGGCGAACGAGGGTTCGAATCCCTCCGGTGCCTAGATCCTATCTTTTGGGCTATAGCTCTATGGAAACACAAAATACTAGTCTGGCGAGTTAATACGCAATCATGGCGCCATAGCGTAGTTGGGTAAAGCTCCCCTCTAGTAAACAAGAGATCGTGGGTTCGAATCCCTCCAGTGCCTATATCGTATGCGTATTGCTATAGCTCTATGCTAACACGTAATATTAGTCTGGCGAGGTAATAAGAGCCCTCGGCACCATGGCTTACATGGGTAAAGGTCTTGTCTTGTAAAAGGAGAACGAGGGTTCGAATACCTCCGGTGTCAGGATCCTATATTTATTAATATAGCTCTATGCTAACGCATAACACTAGTCTGGCGAGGGAGCATAAACACACGGGGCAGTGGCTTAGTAGGGTAAAGCGCCTCTCAAGTAAATAGGAGATCTAGGGTTCAAATCCCTCCGGTGCATAGATCCTGTCTTTATAGCTATAGCTCCATGCTAACACGTAATACTAGTCTGGGGAGGTAATACGAGCCCCCGGCGCCGTGGCTTAGTTGGGTAAAGCGCCTGTCTTGTAAACAGGAGTACCCTCCAGTGCCTAGTTCCGATGTTTATTCCTATAGCTCTATGCTAACACATAATACTAGTCTGGCGAGCTAAAACGAGCACTCGGCGCCGTGGCTTAGTTGGGTAAAGAGCCTGTCTAGTAAACAAGTTATCGAGGGTTCGAAACCCTCCGGTGCCTAGATTCTATGTTTATTGCAATAGCTCTATGATAACACATAATACTAGTCTGGCGAGCTAACACGAGCACTCGGCGCCGTGGCTTAGTTGGGTAAAGCGCCTGTCTATTAAACAGGAGATGTAGGGTTCGAATCCCTCCAGCGCCTAGATATAATCTTTATTGCTATAGCTCTATTTTAACACATAATACTAGTCAGGCGAGGTAGTATAAGCACCCGGTGCCGTGGCTTAGATGGGTGAAGCTCATGTCTTGTAAACAGGAGATCGAGGGTTCGAATCCCTCCGGTGCCTACATCGTATGTTTATTCCTATAGCTCTATGCTAACACATAATACTACTCTGGCGAGGATATATAAGCATCCGCCGCTGTGGCTTAGTTGGGTAAAGCGCCTGTATTTTAAACAGGAGATCGAAGGTTCGAATCCCTCCGTTGCCTAGTTCCTATGTTTATAGCTATAGATCTATGATGACACATAATACTAGTCTAGCGAGCCACTACGAGAATTCGGCGCCGTGGCTTAGTTGGGTGAAGCGTCTGCCTTGTAAGCAGGAGTGCGAGGGTTCGAATCCCTCCGGTGCCTAGATCCTACCTTTATTGCTATAGCTCTATGCTAACACATAATACTACTCTGGCCAGGTAATACGAACACACGGCGTCGTGGCTTAGTTGGGTAAAGCGCTTGTCTTGTAAAAGTAGATCGAGGGGTCGAATCCCTCCGGAGCCTAGATCCTTGGTTTATTGATATTGATCTATGCCAACACATAATACGTGTCTGGCGAGGTAATACGAGCACTCAGCCCCGTGGCTAAGTTGGTTAAAGCACATGTCTAGTAAACGGTAGATCGAAAGTTCGAATCCCTCCGGTGCCTAGATCCTACCTTTATTGCTATAGCTCTATAATAACAGATAATACTAGTCTTTGCGAGACCGAAGCCTCCGTGGCTTAGGCGGCAGCACGCCGGCCTCTTACCGCTGGGTCCGTGGTTCAAATCCCGGTCAGTCCATGAGAGATCTGCGCTGGACAAAACGGAGGCAGACATGTTTTTCTCCGGGTACTCCGGTTTTCCCTGTCACAATTTCATTCCAGCAACACTCACCACTATCATTTCATTTCATCTGTCACCGACAGTAGTGGCTACGCGGGCTAAAGCGCTGCGTTAGATCAAGGGGCCAAGCTCTCTGCTGACTCGGTAGACGCGTGGGTTTGAACCCCACCGTCGGCTGTCCTTGAAATGGTTTTCTGTGGTTTCCCCATTTTCAACACCAGGCAAATGCTGGGACAGTACCTTCTGAGAGGCCACGGGCGCTTCCTTCCATATCCTTGCCCAGTTTCATTCATCTTCATCCATTCCATCTCTCATCCCGACGCGCAGGTCGCCCACGGGCGTCGACTCGAAAGACCTGCACTCGGCCTCTGAGGAGGCTACACGACAAAAAAAAATAAAAATCATCTGTCATTCATTTAATCATTGCCCCAGAGGAGTGCGTCAGGCCTCGGCAGCCGGCACAGTTCATATCCTCGCCGCTAGATGGGGGCTTCATTCATTCCATTCCTGACCGGGTCGGAGACTGGAAGCAGGCTGTGGATTTTCACTTTTCACTAGTTGGGTAAAGCGCCTGTCCAGTAAACAGGAGATCGAGGGTTCGAATTCCTCCAGTGCCTTGACCCTATGTTTATTGCTATAGCTGTATGCTAGCACATAATACTAGTCTGGCGACGTACTTTAAGCACCCGGCGTCGGGGCGTAGTTGGGTATAGCGCCTGTCTTGTAAACAGGAGATCGAGGGTTCTAAACCCTCCGGTGCCTAGATCCTATCTTTATTCCTTAGCTTTATGCTAACACATAATACTAGTCCAGCGAGTTAATACGAAAATACGGCGCAGTAGCTTAGTTGCGTAAAGCGCCTGTCTAGTAAGCAGGAGATCTAGGGTTCGCATCCCTCCGGTGCCTATATCCTATGCTTATTGCTATAGCTCTATGCTAACACGTAATACTAGTCTGGCGAGGTAATACGAGCCCTCGGCACCATGGCTTACTTGGGTAAAGCGCCTGTCTTGTAAAGAGGAGAGCGAGGGTTCGAATCCCACCGGTGCCTAATTCATACCATTATAGGTATAGCTCTATGGTAACTCATAAAATCAGTCTGACGAGGTAACACGATTACACGTGCCGTGGCTTAGTAGTGTACAGCGCTTGTCTTGTAAAAGTAGATAGAGAGTTCGAATCTCCCGGTGCCTAGATAATATCTTTATAGCTCTATGCTAACACATGATTCTAGTCTGGCGAGGTAGTACGAGCACACGGCGTCGTTGCTTAGTTGGGCAAAGCTCCTGTCTAGTAAACAATAGAACCAGGGTTCGAATCCCTCCGGAGCCTAGATACTAGGTTTATTGATATAGATCTATGCCAACACATAATACTAGTCTGGCGAGGTAGCACGAGAACGTGGCCCCGTGGCTAAGTTGGTTAAAGCACCTGTCTAGTAAACAGGAGATCGAGGGTTCGAATCACTCCGGTGCCTCGATCCTACCTTTATTGCTATAGCTCTATGCTAACACATAATACTAGTTTGGCGAGGTAATAAGATCACACGGCGCCGTGGTTTAGTTGGGTAAAGCGCCTGTCTAGTAAACTGGAGATCAAGGGTTCGAATCCCTCCGGTGCCTAGATCCTATGTTTATTGCTGTAGCTCTATGCTAACACATAACTCTAGACTGGCGAGGTAACCCGAAGACACGGCGCCGTGGCTTAGTTGGGTAAAGCGCATTTCTAATAAGCAGGACATCGGGGGTTCGAATCCCTCCGGTGCCTAGATAATATCTTTCTTGCAGTAGCTCTATGCTGACACATAATACTAGTTTGCCGAGGTAGTACAAGCACACGGCGCCGTTGCTTAGTTGGGTAAAGCGCCTGTCTCGTAAACAGGAGATCGAGGGTTCGATTCCCACCGGTGCCTAGATCCTACCTTTATTGCTATAGCTCTATGCTAACACATAATACTAGTCTGGCGAGGTAATACGAACTCACGGCGCCGTGTTTTAATTGGGTAAAGCGCCTGTCTAGTAAACAGGAGATCGAGGGTTCGAATCCCTCCGGTGCCTAGATCCTATGTTTATTGCTGTAGCTCTATGCTAACACATAATACTAGTCTGACGAGGTAAAATATGCACCCGGCGCCTTGGCTTAGTGGGGTAAAGCGCCTGTCTTGTAAACAGGAGAGCGAGGGTTCGAATCCCTCCGGTGCCTAGATCATATCTTTATTGGTATAGCTCTATGCTAACTCATAAAACCAGTCTGACGAGGTAACACTATTACACGGCGCCGTGGCTCTGTTGTGTAAGGCGCTGGTCTTGTAAAAGTAGATAGAGAGTTCGAATCCCTCCGGAGCCTAGATCCTACGTTTATTGATATAGATCTATGCCAACACATAATACTTGTCTGGTGAGGTAATACTAGCACTCGGCCCCGTGGCTAAGTTGGTTAAAGCACTTGTCCAGTACACGGTAGATCAAGGGTTCGAATCCCTCCGGTGCCTAGATCTTACCTTTATTGCTGTAGCTCTATAATAACACATAATACTAGTCTGGCGAGGTAAGATGAACACACGGCGCCGTGGCTTAGTTAGGTAAAGCGCCTGTCTAGTAAACAGGAGATCGAGGGTTCGAATCCCTCCGCTGCCTGTACCGTATGTTTATAGCTATAGCTCTATGCTAACACATAACACTAGTCTGGCGAGGTACCACGAAGACACGGCGCCATGGCTTAGTTGGGTAAAGCGACTGTCTTGTAAACAGGAGATCAAGGGATCCAATCCCACCGGTGCCTAGATCCTATCTTTATTGCTATAGCTCTCTGCTAACACGTAATACTAGTCTGGCGAGGGCAGATGAGCATTCGGCACCGTGGCTTAGTTGGGTAAATCGCCTGTCTAGTAAACAGGAGATCGAGGTTTCGAATCCCTCCGGTGCCTAGATAATATCTTGATTGTTATAGCTCTATGCTAACACATAATACTAGTCTGGCGACGTAATACGAACACACGGCGCCGTGGTTTAGTTGGGCGAAGCGCCTGTCTAGTGAACAGGAGATCGAGGGTTCGAATCCCTCCAGTGCCTAGATCCTATGTTTATTGCTATAGCTCAATGCTAACACATAACTCTAGTCTGGCGAGATAACACGAAGACACGGCGCCGTGGCTTAGTTGGTTAAAGCGCCTGTCTTGTAAACAGGAGATCGAGGGTTCGAATCCCTCCGGTGCCTAGATCCTATCTTCATTGCTAAAGCTCTATGCTAACACATAATACTAGTCTGGCGAGGTAAGACGAGCACACGGCGCCGTGGCTTAGTTGGATAAAGCGCCTGTCTAGTAAACAGGAGATCGAGGTTTCGAATCCCTCCTATGCCTATATCCTGTCTTTATAGCTATAGCCAATGCTAACACGTAATACTAGTCTGGCGAACTAATACGAGCACTCGGCGCCATGGCTTGGTTGGCTAAAGAGCTTGTCTTGTAAACATGAGATCGAGTGTTCCATTCCCTTCGGAGCATAGATCGTATGTTTATTGCTTTAGCTCTATGCTAACACATAATTCTAGTCGGGTGAGTTAATACGCAATCACGGCGCCGTGGCTTAGTTGGGTAAAGCGCTTGTCTAGTAAACAGGAGATCGTGGGTTCGAATCCCGCCAGTGCCTATATCCTATGCTTATTGCTATAGCTCTATGCTAACACGTAATATTTGTCTGGAGAGGTAATAAGAGCCCTCGGCACCATGGCTTATATGGGTAAACCTCTTGCCTTGTAAAAGGAGATCAAGGGTTCGAATCCCTCCGGTGTCAAGATCCTATCTTTATTGATATAGCTCCATGCTAACACATAATACTAGACCGGCGAGGGAGCATAAATACACGGGGCCGTGGCTTAGTAGGGTAAAGCGCCTCTCAAGTAATTAGGAGAGCTAGGATTCGAATCCCTCCGGTGCTTAGATCCTGTCTTTATAGCTATAGCTCCATGCTAACACGTAATACTAGTCTGGCGAGCTAATACGAGCTCTCGGCGCCGTGGCTTAGTTGGTTAAAGCGCCTGTCTTGTAAACAGGAGATCGAGGGATCGAATCCCTCCGGTGCCTAGATCCTATCTTTATTGCTATAGCTCTCTGCTACTCTGGCGAGGTCTGACGAGCACTCGGCACCGTGGCTTAGTTGGGTAAATCGCCTGTCTAGTAAACAGGAGATCGAATCCCTCCGGTGCCTGGATAATATGTTTATTGTTATAGCTCTATGCTAACACATAATACTAGTCTGGCGAGGTAGTATAAGCAACTGGCGCCGTGGGGTAAAGCGCCTGTCTCGTAAACCTGTGATCGCGGGTTCGAATCCCTCCGGTGACTAGATCCTATCTTTATTGCTATAGCTCTATGCTAACACATAATTCTAGTCGGGCGAGTTAATACGCAATCACGGCGCCGCGGCTTAGTTGGGTAAAACGCCTTTCTAGTAAACAAGAGATCGAGGGTTCGAATCTCTCCGGTGCCTATATCCTATGCTTATAGCTATAGCTCTATGCTAACACGTAATACATGTCTGGCGAGGTAATACGAGCCCGCGGCACCATGTGATCACTTTCGTGATGTTTTTAATGTGTTTTTTTCTTATGCCGCATTTGTCGGTCAAATGCTTTGAGACCACCGAACTATTAATGTATTTAATCACATTTATGTTTATAATATATAATGTAATTCTCGAGTGATTACTCGTAACAAACAAAATTTCTAAGACACATACCTCAGCCTGTTCATAGATGTTGACTCTTCGAGCCACAAGTTCACTACTGCAAGGTGTTGCTCCTCGCTAGCCGCTACGTGAAGGACTGTCGTCACATCTCCGCTTTGGCCAATCAGTCGCCGCCAGCCAGTGGGATTTCTCGATTGTTCTCCGCCCTATTTAAGCAGCGGTTCTCCTCTTCAAGATCCAGATCCAGTACAACCAGATCCAGTACAACAGTACCGCATTACCGCATCACTTCATGGTGTCTTCCAAAGCTTCGTTCCATGGGGCAAATACCTGACGGTATGCTTCTACATAAGACGGTGTACTCAGCACGTCACACCGCTACGCTGGAGATTACTACGCATCAATGTCACAACTAGATGAGCTGTTGCAAGGCTCAGATTACAGTTCTCACCGCTACGCAAGATGAAAGCTTGCTTGTTACTTTCGCTCTTCAGTGTACTTTGGTTCTAAAGAAGAAACCTTCTTCAAGCCGATACTTTATTTCGAGATGCTGGACATCGCAATCACAAAGTATAGTGTTCGTAAACTACAAACTACAACAGCCAAACCAGCAAGCTCTGGCCACGGCCGACCTGCAGCACTGAAACCTCTCTAGTCAACATAAATAGCAACGGAAGATAAGTTACATTCTTTTATTCTCTATTTTTATCACTTATCTTCTATGTTTTAATGGTTTTAATATTGCTTGCAAGTGCAATTATTTCCAAAATAGTGTGTCTTTCAAATGAACTCTTGTAAATAGCACCAAGTTGTGCCAACCTACTAATTTTTAAACCCAAGGGGTTTCTAGTAATGTATAGTATTTATCACTTGTTTCAAACAACAAATAAAGTTTATATTATATTAATGCTTAAATGTTCAGTGTTAAATTTAAACTTAAAGTTGAGGATAAAGAACCAGGCCGCACTCCCCTAGCCCAAAATATTCAGTCTAATAGCTCCTTTCACAGTAGTTATTTTGTCCAGGCATTTGCCTGATGCTTTCTCCCGTTTATGAGAACGAACTTGGGCTGTTCTTCACATAACCATATGGTGCCGAAACCCGGGAACGAACCAGGGACCTTTGCTCCGAGACCCCCGAAAGAAAACAATCAAAGAATCATCTGGAAAAAACATGAACAACAATGAAAGAGGATGACACTAAGCCTCAACAGGCAAAATAGCAACCATAGAAATTGGTCTAGTATAGACTCCTTTACTAGTGAGAACATCTACAACTCTCACATGCCTATCACGACCTAGATGGCAGTGAGTTACCCTACCAATATTCCATACGAGAGGGGGACTTGGATCTCGCAAAAGAACCATATCTCCCACTCGCACATCAGGCTGGGAAAGCCGCCACCTCTCTCTCCTGTTAAGTGAGCCGAGATACTCCAGCTTCCAACGGCGCCAAAAGGAGTTTCGCAAAGATTCTAACTTTCTCCAGAAAATAGGCAACCCGAGATCACAACGTCGATTCAGCAAAGGAGGCGTAGAAGCTAAAGAACAGCCTATTAAAAAATGACCAGGTGTTAAGGGAAGAAGATCCTTAGGATCATTAGACAAAGGCGTGAGCGGCCTAGAATTTACGATACCCTCAACCTGAATAATTAAAGAATTGAATTCCTCATAGGAAAGGATGGCTGAACCAAGGGTTTTCTTCAGCTGTCTCTTCGTGAGCTTTATGCAAGATTCCCAACGACCACCATGATGGGGGGCGTAAGGGGGAGTGAAATGCCATTTGAATCCCTTAGCATGAGAAAAATTAGAAAACTGTTCCTTAGCAGAAGGGGAGGTAAGCGCAGTTTTCCAAAGATCAAAAGTACTAACAAAAATTTTTGCGTTATCTGAAAAAACCTCGGAGGGAACACCCCTTCTAGCGGCAAATCTAGAAAAGGCTGCTATAAAATAAGGAGTAGAAGCACTTGTAACCAACTCAAGGTGAATGGCTCCTGTCACCATGCACACAAATAAAGAAATATAAAGTTTACCTAACAACTTTCGCTTAGATAAGGGGGAATTAACTTGATAGACATAAGGCCCAGCATAATCGATACCCGTAAGGGCGAAAGGCTTACTAGGTTCGGAACGAAAATATGGCAAGTTTCCCATAATTTGCGTGATTGGCGGGGGCTTAGATTTGAAACAAGGTATACATTTCCGAGTAACAGAAGAAACTTCATGAACACCGTTAATGAGCCAATATTGCTCGCGAATTAAACAAAGCAAAGTGCGGGTGCCAGCGTGCAAATTCTGATAATGAAATTTCTTTACGATGAGAGTAGTAATAGGATGTCTAGAAGGGAGAATAATGGGATGTTTTTTCTCATCTGAGTAACTAGAATATTCTAGCCTGCCCCCCACTCTTATTAATCCATCTTGGTCCAAAAAAGGGGTGAGAGGTAACAGCCTACTAGACTTTGGTAAAGCTTTTTTGCTTAAAAGCGTCTGATACTCAAGAAAGAATACTTCTTGTTGCATAAGAAACAAGATTCTACGAGTAGCAAATTCCAATTCCATTTTAGTGAGAAAGGGTTGCGGTTTCACAGGCTGATCAAGAACAAGAAATTTCCATCGAAATAAATATGCTACCACACGAATTAATTTATTAAATGAAGAGTACCGCTGAAAAAGACTAGTAGCAATAGAAGTTAGAAAAAGGGAAGCGGTAACAATGCGAGCATCAGGAACATCTTCTGCGAGTGGATTAGATGAACGAGGCCAACAAGAGAAATCCTGACTGAGCCACGCCGGACCATTCCAGTATAATTTAAGAGAAATTAATTTCTTGGGCAAGCAGCCACGTGAAATTATATCAGCGGGGTTTTCTTTCCCCGGAACATGATTCCATTGGTCAAAATGAGACAACTCTTGTATTTTAGAAACGCGATTAGCCACAAAAGTGGTCCAATGTGAAGAAGGTTTTGAAAGCCAAGCTAACACGATGGAAGAATCACTCCAAAACCATGTGCTCGAAAATTTCAAATTTAAATTGATTTTTAATTTACTGGCTAATTCCACAGCCATTACAGCAGAACATAATTCCAATCTAGGCAAAGATATGGATTTGAGTGGGGCTACCTTTGATTTTGCGCAAATTAAATTGGAAAATCCGGGTAAAGTATTGGAAGAGCGGCCTACTAAGTAGGCGCAGCAACCGTATGCCTTTTCAGAACTATCTGCAAATACGTGCAAATCGAAATACTGACATGAAAGGTCCGAAATTAAAGTGCGGGGAATAGAAATTTGAGAAAGATCTAACAAACTCTTGCGGTATTTCAACCACTCATCCAAAAGGGGGGAGGGTACCTTATCATCCCAACCAACTTTCAATGACCAAAGTTTTTGTAAGAAAATTTTTGCAGTAATAACCTCCGGAGCAATGTACTGCAAGGGATCAAAAACTTTCGCTATTTCTGATAATAATTGCCTTTTCGTTTGAGGGTGAAACTCAGATAAGTGTACCTGATAGGAAAAGGTATCTGAAGAAGGAGACCAAAAAAACCCAAGGTTTTAATAGCTGATTCCTCAGTAGGAAGCGCAACACATTGGTCAACAGGAGTTACTTGTGAAAAGTTAGATAAAAATTCGGTTGAGTTCGAGTTCCACTTATGAAGGGTAAACCCACCACCAGAAAGAAGAGAGTTTAAATCTTCACAAACAAGAAGTGCGTCAGAGATACTAGGAAAGGAGTACAGAAAATCATCTACATAAAACGCAGTTTTCAAAACTTCAGAAGCTAGAGGATGAAAAAGATGACCATCTTGTTCGGCCAACATGTGAAGAGATCGTATTGCGAGAAAGGCAGACGGCTTAAGACCGTATGTCACTGTTCTTAAATGAAATATTTTTATAGGTTTTGCATTGTCGTCTCGCCACAAAATTCTTTGCAAATCACGTTGTTCTGAATTTACTAGAATTTGCCTATACATTTGCTTGATGTCGGCAAGGACAGCAATGGGGAATAGACGAAAGTTAAGTAAAACTGAAGTAAGATCTGTCTGAATAGCGGGTCCAGAATGCAGAGTGTCATTGAGAGAAACACCATTAGCATCTGGAGATGACCCATTAAAAACCACTCTTATCTGTTCTCGGGTGGAAGAATTTTTCCAAACCGGATGATGATTAAGATATACTATTTCTTTAGGAGGATTACTAATTTCTCCAGATTTTGGAACTACTTCCATGTGATTCGCTGATTCGTATTCTTCCATGAAGGAAGTATACCGAGTTTTTAAGAGAGCATCCTTTTTAAAGCGATTTTCAATTGCGAATAAGGCTTTGAGAGCTCTGGAATGTGATTCTGTAATAACAGGGGGGGGGTTAAAAATGCGAGGAAGAGTAACCACGAATCTGCCTTCAGTAGTGCGAACAGTGGTTTCTACGTAGTGTGTTTCACAGATCTCATTATTGCGAGAATGAGGTGAGGTGACTTGAATATCCTCAATGTCCCAGAACTTAATTAATTCTTGATTTAAATCAGCACCAACAAAATAACAATGAGATTTTTGTTGAACGGGGTTGCGGTATATTTGCCCAGTGGCAATCCAACCGAAATCAGTTCTACGAAAGAAAACATCACGGGCAACTTTAACCTTTTCCGGATGTAAACATTGCCAAAAAATGCTGGCACTTAAAAGAATTTCTACAGATGAAGCTCTGTTGAAATTCGGATCTGCAAGTTGCAAATGATGCGGAATATTCCAACCCTGGACTTGAAAAGAAGTAATGGGGGTGTCATTACCTATGGAATTGATAATTAAAAAATCTAAATTTAAATGAATGCCGAGATTATTGGAATCTTTTACATCCACTTTAGCATAACTCAGAGATTGCGATTTGGAACCATTAATTCCTGTAACTTCTATAGAAGTAGGGCATATTTGTAGACCTAACTTGCGAACTAGCGATTCACTGATAAAATTGTTAGTTGCAGCATTATCTAACAATCCCCTTACAGAAACCCATTTTCCGTGAACATTCTTCACTAGAATTTGGACAGTGGACAATAAAACTTGAGTTTTACTGAACGAAACAGAGCTTTGAGTAAAAGACTGAGCGTTATTCGGCAAAGTCTCAGAATGAGATTTAGCGGATGAACTATTGGTTGCTGATGACCGCGATCTTTCATGCCTATGCAGGAGAGTATGATGCTTTGCTTTACAGTGAAAACATAACCGTTCAGAATGACAATTGCTTATCATATGTGTCCCTGATAGACAATTGAAGCAGTGTTTGTGGGTGGTAATTAATTTGCGTCTTTCATCCACAGATAAAGATTTGAATTGAGCGCATTGGTGCAAGTTATGTGGTTGTTGACACAAAACACAAGCTTGTGCTTGATTGGAAGACCGAATATTGGTAGAAAAGGCATGTGACCTTAGTACTCTCTGAGTGGGGCTGATGTCCTTACTATTAGAGGAAGGTTTGAAGGTAGAGCTACTCTTTTGGCTGGCTACAGCAGAGAGAATTTGGCATTTCGCCTTTAAGAATTTAATAATAGCTTCATAGGTACACAATGAATATTGCGACAGATCTGCTTCCCAATCTTTTAAAGTTTTAGTGTCTAATTTAACAGAAATGAGATGAATCAAAAATAGATCCCAATGGTCAACTGGTTGGTCCAAATTGCCAAGCGCACGAATATGAAGTTCTGCAGCATCGATCAAATTACGAAGCGAGGCAAGATTATCAGCTTGAACAATAGGTAAATTGAATAAACCCTGTATGTGACGTTGAGTTTTTAAACGAGTGTTCCCAAACCGATCTCTGAGAAGTGCCAAAGCTACTTCATAATTTTCATTTGTCAACGTAAGCTCTTGGATGAGTTAAAGTGCGTTGCCTTGCAAGGACAAACGCAAATAATGAAACTTCTGTATTGAAGGAAGAGAATCGTTTTCGTGAATCAATGAATTGAATAATTCAAAAAATGGTTCCCATGTAGCTTCATCTCCGGTAAATTTAGGTAATTCTATTTTCGGTAATATAACACGGGAAGGAAAAGAAGAAGATTCTGAAGGAGTTTTCTCCTGCTTTTCCCGCAATGTTAAACTTCTTAAAAGCTGCTTTGCGTCTGCAAACCCCTTATAATATAAATTTTCAACCTCGGAGCGGTCACTTTGCTGGTCGGGATATTGTGTCTCAATATTGCTTTGGATCTCATCATACTTCTCAAAGGCCTGTTCATAACCTATCAGTCTTTGAGAAATTATGTCACTATTACGTTCTTTTTCCGTGAGCTCATATAGAAAGGTGCGAAAACGCGTGAGTTTGCCCTTGACCGAAGCCCTCGCATTAATGAGTTTTTCGTCTATTGGCATTGTGAAAGTTTGTTGTGAAGGTACTCACGACTTCCCTGTGAACTCGTACAACAGCCTGCCAGAAGAGAGAGAAAGCAGCCCCTCCAACGGTTAAATGTGGAACTTGTTTTTGTGTCTCCTCTTCCAGTGCCAAGCATGAACTCCGAGCTGAAACTTTCCAAAAGAATTAGAAATCACAATTTTTGAGCAATTTATATACTTTGTATGAGACAAAAATTTTGTTAATTAGTTCAAATATTAATTTCTGAGAAAGGTTCAATATACAGACTCACTTCAACAAATGTTTACAAAAAGCACTCCCGGTTATCGGCTCCATATGGTTATGTGAAGAACAGCCCAAGTTCGTTCTCATAAACGGGAGAAAGCATCAGGCAAATGCCTGGAAAAAATAACTACTGTGAAAGGAGCTATGAGACTGAATATTTTGGGCTAGGGGAGTGCGGCTTGGTTCTTTATCCTCAACTTTAAGTTTAAATTTAACACTGAACATTTAAGCATTAATATAATATAAACTTTATTTATCACTTGTTTCAAACAACAAATAAAGTTAAATTATATTAATGCTTAAATGTTCAGTGTTAAATTTAAACTTAAAGTTGAGGATAAAGAACCAGGCCGCACTCCCCTAGCCCAAAATATTCAGTCTAATAGCTCCTTTCACAGTAGTTATTTTGTCCAGGCATTTGCCTGATGCTTTCTCCCGTTTATGAGAACGAACTTGGGCTGTTCTTCACATAACCACCATGCCTAGTTTGGGTAAAGCGCCTGTCTTGTAAACAGGAGAGCGTGGGTTCGAATCCTTCCGGTGCCTAGATCATATCTTTTTTGGTATAGCTCTATGCTAACACATAATACTACTCTGGCGTGGTAATACGAACACACGGCGCCGTGGCTTAGTTGGGTAAAGCGCCTGTCTTGTAAACACGAGATTGTGGGTTCGAATCCCTCCGGTGCCAAGATCGTACCTTTATTACTATAGCTCTATGCTAACACATAATACTACTCTGGCGAGGTAATACGAACACATGGCGCCGTGGTTAAGTTGGGTAAGGGGCCGGTCTAGTAAACAGGAGATCGAGGGTTCGAATCCATCCGGTGCCTATATCCCATGTTTATTGCTATAGCTCTATGCTAACACATAATACTACTCTGGCGAGGTACCACGAAGACACGGCGCCGTGGATTAGTTGGGTAAAGCGCCTGTCTTGTAAACAGGAGATTGAGGGTTCGAATTCCTCCAGTGGCTAGATCCAATCTTTATTGCTATAGCTCTATGGTAACACAAAATACTAGTCTGGCGAGGTAATACGAGCATTCGGCGCCGTGGCTTTGTTGGTTAAAGCACTTGTCTAGTAAACGGTAGATCGAGGGTTCGAATCCCTCCGGTGCCTAGACCCTACCTTTATTGCTATAGCTCTATAATAACACGTAATACGAGTCTTAGCGAGGCCAAAGCCTCCGTGGCATAGGCGGCAGCACGCCGGCCTCTCACCGCTGGATCCGTGGTTCAAATCCCGGTCAGTCCATGTGAGATCTACGCTGGACAAAACGGAGGCAGACAGGTTTTTCTCCGGGTATTCCGGTTTTCCCTGTCATAATTTCATTCCAGCAACACTCTCCACTATCATTTCATTTCATCTGTCATTCATTTAATCATTTCCTCGGCAGCTAGATGGGGGCTTCATTCATTCCATTCCTGACCGGGTCGGAGACTGGAAGCAGGCTGTGGATTTTCATATTCCACTAGTCTTTGCGAGGTAATACGAGCACACGCCGCCATGACTTAGTTGGGTAAAGCGCCTGTCTAATAACCAGGAGATCGAGGGTTCGAACTCCTCCAGTGCCTTGATCCTATGGTTATTGCTATAGCTGTACGCTAACACATAATACAAGTCTGGCGACGTACTTTAAGCACCCGGCGTCGGGGCGTAGTTGGGTATAGCGCCTGTCTTGTAAACAGGAGATCGAGGGTTCTAAACCCTCCGGTGCCTAGATCCCATTTTTATACCTTAGCTCTATGCTAACACATAAAACTAGTCTGGCGAGTTAATACGAAATCACGGCGCCGTGGCTTAGTTGGGTAAAGCGCCTGTCTAGTAAGCAGGAGATCGAGGGTTCGCATCCCTCCGGTGCCTATATCCTATGCTTATTGCTATAGCTCTATGCTAACACGTAATACTAGTCTGGCGAGGTAATACGAGCCCTCGGCACCATGGCTTACTTGGGTAAAGCGCCTGTCTTGTAAACAGGAGAGCGAGGGTTCGAATCCCACCGGTGCCTAATTCATACCATTATAGGTAACTCATAAAACCAGTCTGACGAGGTAACACGATTACACGGCGCCGTGGCTTAGTTGTGTAAAGCGCTTGTCTTGTACAAGTAGATAGAGTGTTCGAATCCCCCCGTTGCCTAGATACTATCTTTATAGCTCTATGCTAACACATAATACTAGTCTGGCGAGGTAGTACGAGCACACGGCGTCGTTGCTTAGTTGGACAAAGCTCCTGTCTAGTAAACAGGAGAACGAGGGTTCGAATCCCTCCGGAGCCTAGATCCTAGGTTTATTGATATAGATCTATGCCAACACATAATATTAGTCTGGCGAGTTAATACGTGCCATCGGCGCCGTGGCTTAGTTGGGTAAGACGCCTCTCTTGTGAACAGGAGAGCGAGGGTTCGAATCCCTCCGGTGCCTAGATCATACCATCATAGGTATAGCTCTATGCTAACTCATAAAACCAGTCTGACGAGGTAACAGGATTACACGGCGCGGTGGCTTAGTTGGTCAAAGCTCATGTCTAGTAAACACGAGAACGAGGGTTCGAATCCCTCCGGAGCCTAAATCCTAGGTTTATTGATATAGATCTGTGCCAACACATAATACTAGTCTGGCGAGGTAAAACGAACACTCGGCCCCGTTGCTAAATTGGTTAAAGCACCTGTCTAGTAAACAGGAGATCGACGGTTCGAATCCCTCCGGTGCCTAGATCCTATCTTTATTGCTATAGCTCTATGGAAACACAAAATACTAGTCTGGCGAGGTAAGACGAGCAATCGACGCCGTGGCTTAGTTGGGTAAAGCGCCTGTCTAGTAAACAGGAGATCGCGGGCTCGAATCCCTCCGGTGCCTAGATAATATCTTTATTGCTATAGCCCTATACTATCACATAATACTAGTCTGGTGAGGTAGTATTAGCTCCCGGCGCCGTGGCTTAGTTGGGTAAAGCGCCTGTCTCTTAAACAGGAGAACGAGGGTTGGAATCCCTCCGGAGCCTATAGGCTATTCTAGTTTTATGGATATAGAGGGTTCGAATCCCTCCGGTGCCTAGTTCCCATATTTATTCCTATAGCTCTATGCTAACACATAATACTAGTCTGGCGAGGTAGTACGAGCCCTTGGCCCCGTGGCTATGTTGGTTAAAGCTCCTGTCTCTTAAACAGGAGAACGAGGGTTGGAATCCCTCCGGAGCCTATATTCTAGTTTTATGGATATAGATCTATGCCAACATATAATACTAGTCTGGCGAGGTAGTACGAGCACTTGGCCCCGTGGCTAAGTTGGTTAAACCACCTGTCTAGTAACCAGGAGATCGAGGGTTCGAAACCCTCCGGTGCCCAGATCCTACCTTTATTGCTATAGCTCTATGATAACACATAATACTAGTCTGGCGAGGTAACACGACCACACGGCGCCGTGGCTTAGTTGGGTAAAGCGCCTGTCTTGTAAACAGGAGATCGAGGGTTCGAATCCCTCCGGTGCCTAGATACTATTCTTATTGCTAAAGCTCTATGCTAACACATAATTCCAGTCTGGCGAGTTAATACGCTATCACGGCGCCGTGGCTTAGTTGGGTAACCCGCCTGTCTAGTAAACAGGAGATCGTGGGTTCGAATCCCGCCAGTGCCTATATCCTATGCTTATTGCTATAGCTCTATGCTAACACATGATACTAGTCTGGCGAGGTAGTACGAGCACACGGCGTCGCTGCTTGGTTGGGCAAAGCTCCTGTCTAGTAAACAGGAGAACGAGAGTTCGAATCCCTCCGGAGCATACATCCTAGGTTTATTGATATAGATCTATGCCTACACATAATACTTGTCTGGCGAGGTAGTACGAGCACTCGGCCCCGTGGCTAAGTTGGTTAAAGCGCCTGTCTAGTAAACAGGAGATCGAGGGTTCGAATCCCTCCAGTGCCTAGATGCCACCTTTATTGCTATAGCTCTATGCTAACACATAATACTAGTTTGGCGAGGTAATACGAACCCATGGCGGCGTGGTTTAGATGGGTAAAGCGCCTGTCTAGTAAACAGGAGGTCGAGGGTTCGAATCCCTCCGGTGCTTTGATCCTATGTTTATTGCTATAGCTCTATGCTAACACATAATACTAGTCTGGCGAGGTAACACGAAGCCACGGCGCCGTGGCTTAGTTGGGTAAAGCGCCTGTCTTCTAAACAGGAGATCGAGGGTTCGAATCCCTCCGGTGCTTAGATCCTATCTTTATTGCTATAGATCTATGCTAATACATAATACTAGTCTGGCGAGGTAAGACGAGCACACGGCGCCGTGGCTTAGTTGGGTAAAGCGCCTGTCTTGCAAACTGGAGAACGAGGGTTCGAATCCCTCCGGTGCCTAGATACTATTCTTATTGCTAAAGCTCTATGCTAACACAAGATACTAGTCTGGCGAGGTAATACGCATTCACGGCGCCGTGGCTTAGTAGGGTAAACCACCTCTCAAGTAGCAGGAGATCTAGGGTTCGAATCCCTCCGGTGTTTGAATCTGTCTTTATAGCTATAGCTCCATGCTAACACCTAATACTAGTCTGGCGAGCTAATACGAGCCATCGGCGCCGTGGCTTAGTTGGGTAAGGCGCCTGTCTTGTAAACAGGAGATCGAGGGTTCGAATCCCTCCGGTACCTTAATTCTATGTTTATTCCTATAGCTCTATGCTAACACATAATACTAGTCTGGCGAGGTAGTACGAGCACACGGCGTCGTTGCTTAGTTGGGCAAAGCTCCTGTTTAGTAATCAGGAGAACGAGGGTTCGAATCCCTCCGGAGACTAGATCCTTGGTTTATTGATATAGATCTATGCCAACACAATATACTAGTCTGGCGAGGTAGTACGAGCCCTCAGCCCCGTGGCTAAGTTGGTTAAAGCACCTGTCTAGTAAACAGGAGATCGAGGGTTCGAATTCCTCCGGTGCCTAGATCCCACCTTTATTGCTATAGCTCTATGCTAGAACATAATAGTAGACTGGCGAGGTAAAACGCACACACTGCGCCGTGGTTTAGTTGGGTAAAGCGCCTGTCTAGTAAACAGGAGATCGAGGGTTCGAATCCCTCCAGTGCCTAGATCATATGTTTATTGCTATAGCTCTTTGCTAACACATAACCCTAGTCTGGCGAGATGACACGAAGACATGGCGCCTTGGCTTAGTTGGGTAAAAGCGCCTGTCTTGTAAACAGGAAATCTAGGGTTCGAATCCCTCCTATGCCTATATCCTGTCTTTATAGCTATAGCCCATGCTAACACGTAATACTAGTCTGGAGAACTAATACGAGCACTCGGCGCCATGGCTTGGTTGGCTAAAGCGCTTGTCTCTTTAAACAAGTGATCGAGCGTTCGAATCCCTCCGTTGCCTAGATCCTATCCTTATTGCTATAGCTCTATGCTAACACATAATACTAGTCTGGCGAGGTAGGACGAGCACTCGGCGCCGTGGCTTAGTTGGGTAAAGCGCCTGTCTAGTAAACAGGAGATCGAGGGTTCGAATCCCTCCGTTGCCTAGATCCCATGATTATTGCTGTAGCTCTATGCTAACACATAATACTAGTCTGGCGAGTAAGCATAAACACACGGCGCCGTGGCTTAGTAGGGTAAAGCGCCTGTCTAGTAAACTGGAGAGCGAGGGTTCTAGTCCCTCCTGTGCTTAGATACTGTCATTATAGCTATAGCTCCATGCTAACACGTAATACTAGTCTGGCGAGCTAATACTGGCCATCGGCGCAGTGGCTTACTTGGGTAAAGCACCTGTCTTGGAAAAAGGAGATCGAGGGTTCGAATCCCTCCGGTGCCTAAAACCTATGTTTATTGCTATGGCTCTATGCTAACACACAAGATTAGTCTGACGAGCTAATACGAGCACCCGGTGCCGTGGCTTAGTTTGGTAAAGCGCCTGTATTGTAACAGGTGATCGAAGGTTCTAATCCCTCCGATGCCTGGAACCTGTGTTTATTGCTTTAGCTCTATGCTAACACATATTACTTCTCCAGCGGGGTAATACGAACCAACGGCGCCGTGGCCTAGTTGGGTAAAGCGGCTGTCTAGTAAACAGGAGATCGAAGGTTCGAATCCCTCCGGTGCCAAGATCCCATGTTTATTGCAGTAGCTCTATGCTAACACATAATACCAGCCTGGCGAGGTAGTATAAGCACCCGGCGCCGTGGCTTATTGGGGCAAAGCGCCTGTCTTGTGAACAGGAGCGCGAGGGTTCGAATCCCTCCGGTGCCTAGATCATACCAATCTAGGTATAGCTCTATGCTAACTCATAAAACCAGTCTGACGAGGTAACACGATTACACGGCGCCGTGGCTTAGTTGGTCAATGCTCCTGTCTAGTAAACAGGAAAACGAGGGTTCGAATCCCTCGGGTGCCTAGATAATATCTTTATTGCTATAGCTCTATACTAACACATAATACTAGTCTGGCGAGGTAGTATAAGCACCCGGCGCCGAGGCTTAGTTAGTAAAGCGCCGGTCTTGTTAACAGGAGATCGTGGGTTCGAATCCCGCCAGTGCCTATATCCTGTCTTTATAGCTATAGCCCATGCTAACACGTAATACTAGTCTGGCGAACTAATACGAGCACTCGGCGCCATGGCTTAGTTGGGTAAAGCGCCTGTCTAATAAACAGGAGATCATGGGTTCGAATCCCGCCAGTGCCTATATCCTATGCTTATTGCTATAGCTCTATGCTAACACGTAATATTAGACTGGCGAGGTAATAAGAGCCCTCGGCAGCATGGCTTAGTTGGGTAAAGCACCTGTCTTGTAAACAGGAGATCGAATGTTCGAATCCCTCCGGTGTCTATTTCCTATGTTTATTGCTATAGATCTATGATAACACATAATACTAGTCCAGCGAGCTACAACGCGCACTTGGCGCCATGGCTTAGTTGGGAAAATGGCCTCTCTAGTAAACAAGTGATCGAGGGTTCGAATCCCTCCGGTGCCTAGATCCTATCTTTATTGCTATAGCTCTATGTTAACACACAATACTAGTCAGGCGACGTAGCATAAGCACCCGGTGCCGGGGCTTAGTTTGGTATAGCCCCTGTCTTGTAAACGGGAGATGGAGTGTTCGAAACCCTCCGGTGCCTAGATTCTATGTTTATTGCAATAGCTCTATGAGAACACATAATACTAGTCTGGCGAGCTAACACGAGCACTCGGCGCCGTGCCTTAGTTGGGTAAAGCGCCTGTCTAGTAAACAGGAGATGTAGGGTTCGAAGCCCTCCCGTGCCTCGATATATTCTTTATTGTTATAGCTCTATTTTAACACATAATACTAGTCAGGCGAGGTAGTATAAGCACCCCGGTGCCGTGACAGTTGGGTGAAGCTCCTGTCTTGTAAACAGGAGATCGAAGGTTCGAGTCCCTCGGTTGCCTAGTTCCTATGTTTATAGCTATAGATATATGATAACACATAATACTAGTCCAGCGAGCTACAACGAGCACTTGGCGCCATGAATTAGTTGGGAAAAGCGCCTCTCTAGTAAACAAGTGATCGAGGGATCGAATCCCTCAGGTGCCTAGATCCTACCTTTATTGCTAACTCTCTATAATAACACATAATACTAGTCTTTGCGAGACCAAAGCCTCCGTGGCTTAGGCGGCAGCACGCCGGCCTCTCACCGCTGGGTCCGTGTTTCAAATCCCGGTCAGTCCATGTGAGATCTGTGCTGGACAAAACGGAGGCAGACAGGTTTTTCTCCGGGTACTCCGGTTATCCCTGTCACAATTTCATTCCAGCAACACTCACCACTATCATTTCATTTCATTTGTCATTCATTTAATCATTGCCCCAGAGGAGTGCGTCAGGCATCGGCAGCCGGCACAGTTCATATCCTCGCCGCTAGATGGGGGCTTCATTCATTCCATTCCTGACCGGGTCTGAGACTGGAAGCAGGCTGTGGATTTTCACTTTTCACTAGTTGGGTAAAGGGCCTGTCCAGTAAACAGGAGATCGAGGGTTCGAATTCCTCCAGTGCCTTGACCCTATGCTTATTGCTATAGCTGTATGCTAGCACATAATACTAGTCTGGCGACGTACTTTAAGCACCCGGCGTCGGGGCGTAGTTGGGTATAGCGCCTGTCTTGTAAACAGGAGACCGAGGGTTCGAATCCCACCGGTGCCTAATTCATACCATTATAGGTATAGCTGGAGCCTCCGCGGCTTAGGCGGCAGCACGCCGGCCTCTCACCGCTGGGTCCGTGGTTCAAATCCCGGTCACTCCAAGTGAGATCAGTGCTGGACAGAACGGAGGCAGACAGGTTTTTCTCCGGGTACTCCGGTTTTCCCTGTCAAAATTTCATTCCAGGAACACTCTCCCCAATCATTTCATTTCATCTGTCATTCATTTAATCATTGCCCCAGAGGAGTGCGTCAGGCCTCGGCAACCGGCACAGTTCATATCCTCGCCGCTAGATGGGGGCTTCATTCATTCCATTCCTGACCCGGTCGGAGACTGGAAGCAGGCTGTGGATTTTTCATAGGTATAGCTCTATGGTAACTCATAAAACCAGTCTGACGAGGTAACACGATTACACGGCGCCGTGGCTTAGTTGTGTAAAGCGCTTGTCTTGTAAAAGTAGATAGAGAGTTCGAATCCCTCCGGTGCCTAGATACTATCTTTAAAGCTCTATGCTAACACATGATACTAGTCTGGCGAGGTAGTACGAGCACACGGCGTCGTTGCTTAGTTGGACAAAGCTCCTGTCTAGTAAACAGGAGATCGAGGGTTCGAACCACTCCAGTGCCTAGATCCTACCTTTATCGCAATAGCTCTATGATAACACATAATACTAGTCTGGCGAGCTAACTCGAGCACTCGGCGCCGTGGCTAAGTTGGTTAAAGCACCTGTCTAGTAAACAGGAGATCGCGGGTTCGAATCACTCCGGTGCCTAGATCCTACCTTTATTGCTATAGCTCTATGCTAACACATAATACTAGTTTGGCGAGGTAATAAGATCACACGGCGCCGTGGTTTAGTTGGGTAAAGCGCCTGTCTAGTAAACTGGAGATCGAGTGTTCGAATCCCTCCGGTGCCTAGATAATATCTTTCTTGCAGTAGCTCTATGCTGACACATAATACTAGTCTGGCGAGATAGTATAAGCACACCGTGGCTTAGTTGGGTAAAGCGCCTATCTCGCAAACAGGAGATCGAGGGTTCGATTCCCACCGGTGCCTAGATCCTACCTTTATTGCTATAGCTCTATGCTAACACATAATACTAGTCTGGCGAGGTAATACGAACACACGGCGCCGTGTTTTAATTGGGTAAAGCGCCTGTCTAGTAAACAGGAGATCGAGGGTTCGAATCCCCCTGGTGCCTAGATCCTATGTTTATTGCTGTAGCTCTATGCTAACACATAATACTAGTCTGACGAGGTACAACATGCACCCGGCGCCTTGGCTCAGTGGGGTAAAGCCCCTGTCTTGTAAACAGGAGAGCGAGGGTTCGAATCCCTCCGGGGCCTAGATCATATCTTTATTGGTATAGCTCTATGCTAACTCATAAAACCATTCTGACGAGGCATCACTATTACACGGCGCCGTGGCTCTGTTGTGTAAGGTGCTGGTCTTGTAAAAGTAGATAGAGATTTCGAATCCCTCCGGAGCCTAGATCCTAGCGTTATTGATATAGATCTATGCCAACACATAATACGTGTCTGGTGATTTAATACGAGCACTCGGCCCCGTGGCTAAGTTGGTTAAAGCACTTGGCCAGTACACGGTAGATCGAGGTTTCGAATCCCTCCGGTGCCTAGATCCTGCCTTTATTGCTATAGCTCTATAATAACACATAATACTAGTCAGGCGAGGTAACGCGAACACACGGCGCCGTGGCTTAGTTGGGTAAAGCGCCTGTCTAGTAAACCGGAGATCGAGGGTTCGAATCCCTCCGCTGCCTGTATCCTTTGTTTATAGCTATAGCTCTATGCTAACACATAAAACTAGTCTGGCGAGGTAACACGAAGACACGGCGCCGTGGCTTAGTTGGGTAAAGCGCCTGTCTTTTAAACTGGAGATCAGGGGATCGAATCCCACCGGTGCCTAGATCCTATCTTTATTGCTATAGCTCTCTGCTAACACATAATACTAGTCTGGCGAGGTAATACGGACACACGACGCCGTGGTTTAGTTGGGCGAAGCGCCTATCTAGTAAACAGGAGATCGAGGGTTCGAATCCCTCCAGTGCCTAGATCCTATGTTTATTGCTATAGCTCTATGCTAACACGTAACTCTAGTCTGGCGAGATAACTGAAGACACGGCGCCGTGGCTTTGTTGGTTAAAGCGCCTGTCTTGTAATCAGGAGATCGAGGGTTCGAATCCCTCCGGTGTCTAGATCCTATCTTTATTGCTGTAGCTCTATGCTAACACATAATACTAGTCTGGCGAGGTAAGACGAGCACACGGCGCCGTGGCTTAGTTTGGTAAAGCGCCTGTCTAGTAAACAGGAGATCGCGGTTTCGAATCCCTCCTATGCCTAGATCCTGTCTTTATAGCTATAGCCCATGCTAACACTTAGAACTAGTCTGGCGAACTAATACGTGCACTCGGCGCCATGGCTTGGTTGGCTAAAGCGCTTGTCTTGTAAACAAGAGACCGAGTGTTCGATTCCCTCCGGAGCATAGATCATATGTTTATTGCTTTAGCTCTATGCTAACATATAATTCTAGTCGGGCGAGTTAATACGCAATCACGGCGCCGCGGCTTAGTTGGGTAAAGCGCCTGTCTAGCAAACAGGAGATCGTGGGTTCGAATCCCGCCAGTGCCTATATCCTATGCTTATTGCTATAGCTCTATGCTAACACGTAATATTAGTCTGGCGAGGTAATGAGAGCCCTCGGCACCATGGCTTACATGGGTAAACCTCTTGCCTTGTAAAAGGAGATCGAGGGTTCGAATCCCTCCGGTGTCAAGATCCTATCTTTATAGATATAGCTCTATGCTAACACATAATACTAGACCGGCTTAATAGGGTAAAGCGCATCTCAAGTAAATAGGAGATATAGGGTTCGAATCCCTCCGGTGCTTAGATCCTGTCTTTATAGCTATAGCTCCTTGCTAACACGTAATACTAGTCTGGCGAGCTTATACGAACTCTCGGCCCCGTGGCTTAGTTGGTTAAAGCGCTTGTCTTGTAAACAGGAGATCGAGGTATCGAATCCCTCCGGTGCCTAGATCCTATCTTTATTGCTATAGCTCTCTGCTAACACATAATACTAGTCTGGCGAGGTCGGCCGAGCACTCGGCACAGTGGCTTAGTTGGGTAAATCGCCTGTCTAGTAAACAGGATTCCGAGGGTTCGAATCCCTCCGGTGCCTAGATAATATCTTAATTGTTATAGCTCTATGCTAACAAATAATACTAGTCTGGCGAGGTAGTATAAGCAATCGGCGCCATGGATTAGTTGGGTAAAGCGCCGGTCTCGTAAACCGGTGAACTCGGGTTGGTTTCCTTCCGGTGACTAGATCCTATGTTTATTGCTGTAGCTCTATGCTAACACATATTACTAGTCTGACGAGGTACAACATGCACCCGGCGCCTTGGCTTAGTGGGGTAAAGCACCTTTCTTGTAAACAGGAGAGCGAAGGTTCGAATCCCTCCGGGGCCTAGATCATATCTTTTTTGGTATAGCTCTATGCTAACTCATAAAACCAGTCTGACGAGGCATCACTATTACACGGCGCCGTGTCTCTGTTGTGTAAGGCGCTGGTCTTGTAAAAGTAGATAGAGAGTTCGAATCCCTCCGGAGTCTAGATCCTAGGTTTATTGATATAGATCTATGCCAACACATAATACGTGTCTGGTGATTTCATACGAGCACTCGGCCCCGTGGCTAAGTTGGTTAAAGCACTTGTCCAGTACACGGTAGATCGAGGTTTCGAATCCCTCCGGTGCCTAGATCCTAACTTATTGCTATAGCTATATAATAACACATAATACTAGTCTGGCGAGGTAACGCGAACACACGGCGCCGTGGCTTAGTTGGGTAAAGCGCCTGTCTAGTAAACAGGAGATCGAGGGTTCGAATCCCTGCGCTGCCTGTATCCTATGTTTATAGCTATAGCTCTATGCTAACACATAAAACTAGTCTGGCGAGGTAACACGAAGACACGGCGCCGTGGCTTAGTTGGGTAAAGCGCCTGTCTTGTAAACAGGAGATCAAGGGATCGAATCCCACCGGTGCCTAGATCCTATCTTTATTGCTATAGCTCTCTGCTAACACATAATACTAGTCTGGCGAGGTCAGACGAGCAATCGGCACCGTGGCCTAGTTGGGTAAATGGCCTGTCTAGTGAACAGGAGATCGAGGTTTCGAATCCCTCCGGTGCCTAGATAATATCTTGATTGTTATAGCTCTATGCTAACACATAATACTAGTCTGGCGAGGTAATACGAACACACGGCGCCGTGGTTTAGTTGGGCGAAGCGCCTGTATAGTAAACAGGAGATCGAGGGTTCGAATCCCTCCAGTGCCTAGATCCTATGTTTATTGCTATAGCTCTATGCTAACACGTAACTCTAGTCTGGCGAGATAACACGAAGACACGGCGCCGTGGCTTTGTTGGTTAAAGCGCCTGTCTTGTAAACAGGAGATCGAGGGTTCGAATCCCTCCTGTGCCTAGATCATACCATTATAGGTATAGCTCTATGCTAACTCATAAAACGAGTCTGACGAGGTAATACGATTACACGCTGCCGTGGCTTAGTTGGTCAAAGCTCCTGTCTAGTTAACAGGAGAACGAGGGTTCGAATCTCTCCGGTGCCTAGATAATATCTTTATTGCTATAGCTCTATATTAACACATAATACTAGTCTGGCGAGGTGGTAAAAGCGCCCTGCGCCGTGGCTTAGTTGGGTAAAGCGCCTGTCTCGTAAACAGGTGATCGAGGGTTCGAATCCCTACGGTGCCAAGATCCTACCTTTATTGCTATAGCTCTATGCTCACACATAATACTACTCTGGCGTGGTAATACGAACACACGGCGCCTTGCCTTAGTTGGGTAACGCGCCTGTCTTGTAAACAAGAGATTGTGGGTTCGAATCCCTCCGGTGCCTAGATCCTACCTTTATTGCTATAGCTCTATGCTAACACATAATACTACTCTGGCGATGTAATACGAACACACGGCGCAGTGGTTAAGTTGGTTGAGGCGCCTGTCTAGTAAACATGAGATCGAGGGTTCGAATCCCTCCGGGGCCTAGATCCCATGTTTATTGCTATAGCTCCATGCTAACACATAATACTACTCTGGCGAGGTAACACGAAGACACGGCGCCGTGGCTTAGTTGGGTAAAGCGCCTGTCTTGTAAACAGGAGATTGAGGGTTCGAAACCCTCCGGTGCCTAGATCCTATCCTTATTGCTATAGCTCTAGGGTAATACAAAGTACTAGTCTGGCGAGGTAAGAAGAACACTCGTCGCCGTGGCTAATTTGGGTAAAGCGCCTGTCTAGTAAAAAGGAGATCTCGGGTAAGAATCCCTCCGATGCCTAGATAATATCTTTATTGCTATAGCTCTATACTAACACATAATACTAGTCTGTCGAGGTAGTATAAGCAACCGGCGCCGTGGCTTAGTTGGGTAACGCGCCTGTCTCGTAAACAGAAGATCGATGGTTCGAATCCCTCCGGTGCCGAGATAATATCTTTATTGCTATAGCTCTATACTAACACATACTACTAGTCTGTCGAGGTAGTATAAGCAACCGACGCCGTGGCTTAGTTGGGTAACGCGCCTGTCTCGTAAACAGGAGATCGAGGGATCGGATCCCACCGGTGCTTAGATCCTATCTTTATTGATATAGCTCTATGTTCACACATAATACTAGTTTGGCGTGTTAATGCAAGCACACGGCACAGTGGCTTAGTTGGGTAAAGCGCCAGTCTAGGTAGCAGGAGATCGCTGGTTCTAATCCCTCCGGTGCCTAGATCCTATTTTTATTGCTATAGCTCTATGTTAACACATAATACATGTGTGGCGAGGTAACATAAGCACACAGCGCCGTGGCGTAGAAAGGTATAACGCCTGTCTAGTAAAGAGGAGGTCGAGGGTTCGAATCCCTCCGGTGCCTATGTCCTGTCTTTATAGCTATAGCCCATGCTACCACGTAATACTAGTCTGGCGAACTAATACGAGCACTCGGCGCCGTGGCTTAGTTGGGTAATGCGCCTGTCAAGTAAACAGGAGCTCGAGGGTTCTAATCTTTCCGGTGCTTATGTCCTATGCTTATAGTTATACCACTATGCTATCACGTAATAGTAGTCTGGCGAGGTAATACGAGCCTTCGGCACCGTGGCTTATTTGGGTAAAGCGCTTGTATTGTAAACAGGAGAGCGTGGGTTCGAATACCCCCAGTGCCTAGATCCTACCTTTATTGCTATAGCTCTATTATAACACATAATACTACTCTGGCGAGGTAATACGAACACACGGCGCCGTGGTTAAGTTGGGTAAGGCACCTGTCTAGTACACAGGAGATCGAAGGTTCGAATCCCTCCGGAGCCTAGATCCTATCTTTATTGCTAAAGCTCTATGCTAACAAACAATACTACTCTGGCGAGGTAGTACGAGGCCACGGCGTCGTTGCTTAGTTTGGCAAAGCTCCTGCCTAGTAAACAGGAGAACGAGGGTTCGAATCCCTCCGGAGCCTAGATCCTAGGTTTATTGATATAGATCTATGCCAACACATAAAACTAGTCTGGCGAGGTAGTACGAGCACTCAGCCCCGTGGCTAAGTTGGTTAAAGCACCTGTCTAGCAAACAGGAGATCGAGGGTTTGAAACCCGCCGGTACCTAGATCCTACCTTTATTGCTATAGCTTTATGCTAACACATAATACTAGTCTGGCGAGGTAATACGAACACACGGTGCCGTGGTTTAGTTGGGTAAAGCACCTGTCTTGTAAACAGGAGATCGAGGGTTCGAATCGCTCCAGTGCCTGATCCTATGTTTATTCCTTTAGCTCTATGCTTACACGTAATATTAGTCTGGCGAGGTGATAAGAGCCCTCGGCACCATGGCCTACATGGGTAAAGCTCTTTCCTTGTAAGGGGAGATCGAGGGTTCGAATCCCTCCGGTGTCAAGATCCTATCTTTATTGATATAGCTCTATGTTAACACATAATACTAGACCGGCGAGGGAGCATAAACACACGGTGCCGTGGCTTAGTAGGGTAAAGCGCCTCTCAAGTAAATAGGAAATCTAGGGTTCGAATCCCTCCGGTGCTTAGATCCTGTCTTTATAGCTATAGCTCCATGCTAACACGTAATACTAGTCTGGCGCGCTAATACGAGCCCTCGGTGCCGGGGCTTAGTTTGGTATAGCCCCTGTCTTGTAAACAGGAGATGGAGGGTTCGAAACCCTCCGGTGCCTAGATTCTATGTTTATTGCAATAGCTCTATGATAACACATAATATTAGTCTGGCGAGCTAACAAGAGCACTCTGCGTCGTGGCTTAGTTGGGTAAAGCGCCTGTCTACTAACAAGGAGATCGAGGGTTCGAATCCCTCCAGTGCCTAGACATAATCTTTATTGCTATAGCTCTATTTTAACACATAATACTAGTCAGGCGTGGTAGTATAAGCAGTCGGTGCCGTGACTTAGTTGGGTGAAGTTCCTGTCTTGTAAACAGGAGATCGAGGGTTCGAATCCCTCTGGTGCCTAGATCCTATGTTTATTCCTATAGCTCTATGATAACACATAATACTAGTCTGGCGAGGTAGTACAAGCACCCGGCGCTGGGGCTTAGTTGGGTAAAGCGCCTGTCTTTTAAACAGGAGATCGAAGGTTCGAATCCCTCCGTTGCCTAGTTCCCATGTTTATAGCTATAGATCTATGATAACACATAATACTAGTCTAGCGAGCTACTACGAACATTCGGCGCCGTGGCTTAGTTGGGTAAAGCGTCTGCCTTGCAAACAGGAGTGCGAGGGTTCGATTCCTTCCGGTGCTTTGATCAAATCTTTATTGGTATAGCTCTATGCTAACTCATAAAACTAGTCTGGCGAGGTAATACGAACACACGGCACCGTGGCTTAGTTGGGTAAAGGGCTTGTCTTGTAAAAGTAGATCAAGGGTTCGAATCCCTCCGGAGCCTAGATCCTGGGTTTATTGATATAGATCTATGCCAACACATAATACGTGTCTGGCGAGGTAATACGAGCACTCGGCCCCGTGGCTAAGTTGGTTAAAGCACTTGTCTAGTAAACGGTAGATCGAGGGTTCGAATCCCTCCGGTGCTTATATCATACCTTTATTGCTATAGCTCTATAATAACACGTAATACTAGTCTTTGCGACACCAAAGCCTCCGTGGCTTAGGCGGCAGCACGCAGTCCTCTCACCGCTGGATCCGTGGTTCAAGTCCCGGTCAGTCCATGTGAGATCTGTGCTGGACAACACGGAGGCAGACAGGTTTTTCTCCGGGTACTCCGGTTATCCCTGTCACAATTTCATTCCAGCAACACTCTCCACTATCATTTCATTTCATCTGTCATTCATTTAATCATTGCTCCAGAGGAGTGCGTCAGGCCTCGGCAGCCGGCACAGTTCATATCCTCGCCGCTAGATGGGGGCTTCATTTATTCCATTCCTGACCGGGTCGGAGACTGGAAGCAGGCCTTGGATTTCCTTTTTCACTAGTCTTTGCGAGGTAATACGAACACACGCCGCCATGACTTAGTTGGGTAAAGCGCCTGTCTAGTAAACAGGAGATCGAGGTTTCGAATTCCTCCAGTGCCTTGATCCTATGGTTATTGCTATAGGTGTATGCTAACACATAATACTAGTCTGGCGAGGTAAGACGAGCACCCGGCGTCGGGGCTTAGTTGGGTATAGCGCCTGTCTTGTAAACAGGAGATCGAGGGTTCTAAACCCTCCGGTGCCTAGATCCTATTTTTATTCCTTAGCTCTATGCTAACACATAATACTAGTCTGGCGAGTTAATACGAAAACACGGCGCCGTGGCTTAGTTGGGTAAAGCGCCTGTCTAGTAAGCAGGCGATCGAGGGTTCGCATCCCTCCGGTGCCTATATCCTATGCTTATTGCTATAGCTCTATGCTAACACGTAATACTAGTCTGGCGAGGTAATACCTGCACTCGGCACCATGGCTTACTTGGGTAAAGCGCCTGTCTTGTAAACAGGAGAGCGAGGGTTCGAATCCCACCGGTGCCTAATTCATACCATTATAGGTATAGCTCTATGGTAACTCATAAAACCAGTCTGACGAGGTAACACGATTACACGGCGCCGTGGCATAATTGTGTAAGGCGCTTGTGGCTTAGTTGGGTAATGCGCCTGTCAAGTAAACAGGAGCTCGAGGGTTCTAATCCCTCCGGTGCTTATGTCCTATGCTTATAGTTATACCACTATGCTATCACGTAATAGTAGTCTGGCGAGGTAATACGAGCCCTCGGCACCGTGGCTTATTTGGGTAAAGCGCTTGTATTGTAAACAGGAGAGCGTGGGTTCGAATCCCACCGGTGCCTAGATACTATCTTTATAGCTCTATGCCAACACATAATACTAGTCTGGCGAGGTAGTACGAGCACACGGCGTCGTTGCTTATTTGGGCAAAGCTCCTGTCTAGTAAACAGGAGATCGAGGGTTCGAATCCCACCGGAGCCTAGATCCTAGGTTTATTGATATAGATCTATGCCAACACATAATACTAGTCTGGCGAGATAGTACGAGCACTCGGCCCCGTGGCTAAGTTGGTTAAAGCACCTGTCTAGTAAACGGGAGATCGAGGGTTCGAATCCCTCCGGTGCCTAGATCCTACCTTTCTTGCTATAGCTCTATGCTAACACATAATACTACTTTGGCGAGGTGATAAGAACACACGGCGCCGTGTTTTAGATGGGTAAAGCGCCTGTCTAGTAAACAGGAGATCGAGGGTTCGAATCCCTCCGGTGCCTAGATCCTATGTTTATTGCTATAGCTCTATGCTAACACATAACTCTAGTCTGGCGAGGTAACTCGAGGACACGGCGCCGTGGCGTAGTTGGGTAAAGCGCATTTCTCGTAAACAGGAGGTTGGGGGTTCGAATCCCTCCGGTGCCTAGTTAATATATTTATTGCAGTAGATCTATGCTGACACATAATATTAGTCTGGCGAAGTAGTATAAGCACACGGCGCCGTGGCTTAGTTGGGTAAAGCGCCTGTCTCGTAAACAGGAGATAGTGTGTTCGATTCCCACCGGTGCCTAGATTCTACCTTTATTGCTATAGTTCTATGCTTACACATAATACTAGTCTGGCGAGGTAATACGAACACACGGCGCCGTCGTTTAATTGGGTAAAGCGCCTGTCTAGTAAACAGGAGATCGAGGTTTCGAATCCCTCCGGTGCCTAGATCCTATGTTTATTGCTGTAGCTCTATGCTTACACATAATACTAGTCTGACGAGGTAAAATATGCACCCGTCGCCTTGGCTTAGTGGGGTAAAGCGCCTGTCTTGTAAACAGGAGAGCGAGGGTTCGAATCCCTCCGGTGCCTAGATCATATCTTTATTGGTATAGCTCTATGTTAACTCATAAAACTAGTCTGACGAGGAAACACTAATACACGGCACCGTGGCTCTGTTGTAAACGGTAGATCGAGGGTTCGAATCCCTCCGGTGCATAGGTCCTACCTTTATTGCTATAACTCTATAATAACACATAATACTAGTCTGGCGAGGTAACACGAACACACGGTGCCGTGGCTTAGTTGGGTAAAGCGCCTGTCTAGTAAACAGGAGATCGAGGGTTCGAATCCCTCCGGTGCCTTGATCCTATGATTATTGCTATAGCTCTATGCTAACAAATAATACTAGTCTGGCGAGGAAACGCGAACACACGGCGCCGTGGCTTATTTGAGTAAAGCGCTTGTCTTGTAAAAGGAGATCGAGGGTTCGAATCCCTCCGTTGCCTAAATCCCATGTTTATTCCTGTAGCTCTATGCTAACACATAATACTAGTCTGGCGAGTGAGCATAAACACACGGCGCCGTGGCTTAGTAGGGTAAAGCGCCTGTCTAGTAAACTGGCGATCGAGGGTTCGAGTCCCTCCGGTGCCTAGATCCCATGTTTATTGCTGTAGCTCTATGCTAACACATAATACTAGTCTGGCGAGTTAATACGAGCCATGGGCGCCGTGGCTTAGTTGGATAATGCGCTTGTCTTGTAAACAGGATATCGAGGTTTCGAATCCCTCCGGTGCCTAGATCCCATGTTTATTGCTGTAGCTCTATGCTAACACATAATACTAGTCTGGCGAGTGAGCATAAACACACGGCGCCGTGGCTTAGTAGGGTAAAGCGCCTGTCTAGTAAACTGGCGATCGAGGGTTCGAGTCCCTCCGGTGCCTAGATCCCATGTTTATTGCTGTAGCTCTATGCTAACACATAATACTAGTCTGGCGAGTTAATACGAGCCATGGGCGCCGTGGCTTAGTTGGATAATGCGCTTGTCTTGTAAACAGGATATCGAGGTTTCGAATCCCTCCGGTGCCTAGATCCCATGTTTATTGCTGTAGCTCTATGCTAACACATAATACTAGTCTGGCGAGTGAGCATAAACACACGGCGCCGTGGCTTAGTAGGGTAAAGCGCCTGCCTAGTAAACTGGCGATCGAGGGTTCGAGTCCCTCCGGTGCTTAGATACTGTCATTATAGCTATAGCTCCATGCTAACACGTAATACTAGTGTGGCGAGCTAGTACGAGCCATGGGCGCCGTGGCTTAGTTGGGTAAAGCGAATGTCTAATAAAAGGAGATCGAGGGTTTGAATTCTCCAGTGCCTTGATCCTATGGTTATTGCTATAGCTGTATGCTAACACATAATACTAGTCTGGCGAGGTAAGACGAGCACCCGGCGTCGGGGCTTAGTTGGGTATAGCGCCTGTTTTGTAAACACGAGTTCGAGGGTTCGAATCCCACCGGTGCCTAATTCATACCTTTATATGTATAGCTCTATGGTAACTCATAAAACCAGTCTGGCGAAGTAACACGATTACACGGCGCCGTAGCTTAATTGTGTCAAGCTCTTTTGTTGTAAAAGTAGATAGAGAGTTCGAATCCCTCCGGTGCCTAGATACTATCTTTATAGCTCTATGCTAACACATGGTACTAGCCTGGCGAGGCAGTACGAGCACACGGCGTAGTTGCTTAGTTGGGCAAAGCTCCTGTCTAGTAAACATGAGAACGAGGGTTCGAATCCCTCCGGAGCCTAGATCCTAGTTTTATTGATATAGATCTATGCCTACACATAATACTAGTCTGGCGAGGTAGTACGGGCCCTCGGCCCCGTGGCTAAGTTGGTTAAAGCACCTGTCTAGTAAACAGGAGATCGAGGGTTCGAATCCCTCCGGTGCCTAGATCCCACCTTTATTGCTATAGCTCTATGCTAAAACATAATACTGGTCTGGCGAGGTAATACGAACACACGGTGCCGTGGTTTAGTTGGGTAAAGCGCCTGTCTAGTAAACAGGAGATCGTGGGTTCGAATCCCTCCAGTGCCTAGATCCTATGTTTATTGCTATAGCTCTATGCTAACACATAACTCTAGTCTGGCGAGATGACACGAAGACATGGCGCCTTGGCTTAGTAGGGTAAAGTGCCTGTCTTGTAAACAGGAGATCGAGTGTTCGAATCCCTCCTATGCCAATGTCCTGTCTTTATAGCTATAGCCCATGCTAACACATAATACTAGTCTGGCGAGGTAGTATAAGCACACGGCGCTGTGGCTTAGTTGGGTAAAGCGCCTGTCTTTTAAAGCGGAGATCGAAGGTTCGAATCCCTCCGTTGCCTAGTTCCTATGTTTATAGCTATAGATCTATGATAACACATAATACTAGTCTAGCGAGCTGCTACGAACATTCGGCGCCGTGGCTTAGTTGGGTAAAGCGACTGCCATGTAAACAGGAGTGGGAGGGTTCGATTCCTTCCTGTGCTTAGATCAAATCTTTATTGGTATAGCTCTATGCTAACTCCGAAAACTAGTCTGGCGGGGTAATACGAACACACGGCGCCGTGGCTTAGTTGGGTAAAGGGCTTGTCTTGTAAAAGTAGATCGATGGTTCGAATACCTCCGGAGCCTAGATCCTGGGTTTATTGATATAGATCTATGCCAACACATAATACGTGTCTGGCGAGGTAATACGAGCACTCGGCCCCGTGGCTAAGTTGGTTAAAGCACTTGTCTAGTGAACGGTAGATTGAGGGTTCGAATCCCTCCGGTGCCTATATCCTACCTTTATTGCTATAGCTCTATAATAACACGTAATACTAGTCTTTGCGCGACCAAAGCGCAGCACGCCGACCTCTCACCGCTGGATCCGTGGTTCAAATCCCGGTCAGTCCATGTGAGATCTGTGCAGGACAAAACGGAGGCAGACAGGTTTTTCTCCGGGTACTCCGGTTTTCCCTGTCACAATTTCATTCCAGCAACACTCTCCACTATCATTTCATTTCATCTGTCATTCATTTAATCATTGCCCCAGAGGAGTGCGTCAGGCCTCGGCAGCCGGCACAGTTCATATCCTCGCCGCTAGATGGGGGCTTCATTCATTCCATTCCTGACCGGGTCGGAGACTGGAAGCAGGCTGTGGATTTTCATTTTTCGCTAGTCTTTGTGAGGTAATACGAGCACACGCCGCCATGACTTAGTTGGGTAAAGCGCCTGTCTAGTAAACAGGAGATCGAGGGTTCGAATCCCGCCAGTGCCTATATCCTATGCTTATTGCTATAGCTCTATGCTAACACGTAATATTAGTCTGGCGAGGTAATGAGAGCCCTCGGCACCATGGCTTACATGGGTAAACCTCTTGCCTTGTAAAAGGAGATCGAGGGTTCGAATCCCTCCGGTGTCAAGATCCTATCTTTATTGATATAGCTCTATGCTAACACATAATACTAGACCGGCGAGGGAGCATAAACAAACGGGGCCGTGGCTTAGTAGGGTAAAGCGCATCTCAAGTAAATAGGAGATATAGGGTTCGAATCCCTCCGGTGCTTAGATCCTGTCTTTATAGCTATAGCTCCATGCTAACACGTAATACTAGTCTGGCGAGCTTATACGAACTCTCGCCCCAGTGGCTTAGTTGGTTAAAGCGCTTGTCTTGTAAACAGGAGATCGAGGTATCGAATCCCTCCGGTGCCTAGATCCTATCTTTATTGCTATAGCTCTCTGCTAACACATAATACTAGTCTGGCGAGGTCGGCCGAGCACTCGGCACAGTGGCTTAGTTGGGTAAATCGCCTGTCTAGTAAACAGGAGTTCGAGGGTTCGAATCCCTCCGGTGCCTAGATAATATCTTTATTGTTATAGCTCTATGCTAACACATAATACTAGTCTGGCGAGGTAGTATAAGCAATCGGCGCCGTGGATTAGTTGGGTATCGCGCCTGTCTCGTAAACCGGTGAACGCGGGTTCGATTTCCTCCGGTGACTAGATCCTATGTTTATTGCTGTAGCTCTATGCTAACACATAATACTAGTCTGACGAGGTACAACATGCCCCCGGCGCCTTGGCTTAGTGGGGTAAAGCAACTTTCTTGTAAACAGGAGAGCGAGGGTTCGAATCCCTCCGGGGCCTAGATCATATCTTTATTGGTATAGCTCTATGCTAACTCATAAAACCAGTCTGACGAGGCATCACTATTACACGGCGCCGTGGCTCTGTTGTGTAAGGCGCTGGTCTTGTAAAAGTAGATAGAGAGTTCGAATCCCTCCGGAGCCTAGATCCTAGGTTTATTGATATAGATCTATGCCAACACATAATACGTGTCTGGTGATTTAATACGAGCACTCGGCCCCGTGGCTAAGTTGGTTAAAGCACTTGTCCAGTACACGGTAGATCGAGGTTTCGAATCCCTCCGGTGCCTAGCTCCTACCTTATTGCTATAGCTATATAATAACACATAATACTAGTCTGGCGAGGTAAAGCGAACACACGGCGCCGTGGCTTAGTTGGGTAAAGCGCCTGTCTAGTAAACAGGAGATCAAGGGATCGAATCCCACCGGTGCCTAGATCCTATCTTTATTGCTATAGCTCTCTGCTAACACATAATACTAGTCTGGCGAGGTCAGACGAGCAATCGGCACCGTGGCCTAGTTGGGTAAATCGCCTGTTTGGTAAACAGGAGATCGAGGTTTCGAATCCCTCCGGTGCCTAGATAATATCTTGATTGTTTAGCTCTATGCTAACACATAATACAAGTCTGGCGAGGAAGTATAAGAACCCACCGTCGTGGCTTAGTTTGGTAAAGCACCTCTCTTGTAAACAGGAGATCGAGGGTTCGAATCCCTCCGGTGCCTAAAACCTATGTTTATTGCTATGGCTCTATGCTAACACACAATATTAGTCTGATGAGCTAATACGAGCACTCGGTGCCGCTGCTTAGTTTGGTAAAGCGCCTGTATTGTAACAGGTGATCGAGGGTTCTAATCCCTCCGGTGCCGGGAACCTGTGTTTATTGCTTTAGCTCTAAGCTAACACATAATACTTGTCCAGCGAGGTAATACGAACACACGGCGCCGCGACCTAGTTGGGTAAACAGGTGATCGAGGGTTCGAATCCCTACGGTGCCAAGATCCTACCTTTATTGCTATAGCTCTATGCTCACACATAATACTACTCTGGCGATGTAATACGAACACACGGCGCAGTGGTTAAGTTGGTTGAGGCGCCTGCCTAGTAAACATGAGGGCGAGGGTTCGAATCCCTCCGGTGTCTAGATCCCATGTTTATTGCTATAGCTCCATGCTAACACATAATACTACTCTGGCGAGGTAACACGAAGACACGGCGCCGTGGCTTAGTTGGGTAAAGCGCCTGTCTTGTAAATAGGAGATTGAGGGTTCGAAACCCTCCGGTGCCTAGATCCTATCTTTATTGCTATAGCTCTAGGGTAATACAAAATACTAGTCTGGCGAGGTAGTATAAGCATCCGGCGCCGTGGCTTAGTTGGGTAAAGCGCCTCTCTCGTAAACAGGAGATCGAGGGTTCGAATCCCACCGGTGCTTAGATCCTATCTTTATTGATATAGCTCTATGTTCACACATAATACTAGTTTGGCGTGTTAATGCGAGCACACGGCGCAGTGGCTTAGTTGGGTAAAGCGCCATTCTAGTAAGCAGGAGATCGCGGGTTCTAATCCCTCCGGTGCCTAGATCCTATTTTTATTGCTATAGCTCTATGCTAACACATAATACATGTGTGGCGAGGTAACATAAGAACACAGCGCCGTGGCGTAGAAAGGTATAACGCCTGTCTAGTAAACAGGAGATCGAGGGTTCGAATCCCTCCGGTGCCTATGTCCTGTCTTTATAGCTATAGCCCATGCTACCACGTAATACTAGTCTGGCGAACTATTACGAGCACTCGGCGCCGTGGCTTAGTTGGGTAAAGCGCCTGTCTCGTAAACAGGAGATCGAGGGTTCGAATCCCTCCGGAGCCTAGATCGTATCTTTATTGCTATAGAACAGCGCAGTGGCTTAGTTGGGTAATGCGCCTGTCAAGTAAACAGGAGATCGAGGGTTCTAATCCCTCCGGTGCTTATGTCCTATGCTTATAGTTATACCACTATGCTATCACGTAATAGTAGTCTGGCGAAGTAATGCGAGCCCTCGGCACCGTGGCTTATTTGGGTAAAGCGCTTGTATTGTAAACAGGAGAGCGTGGGTTCGAATCCATTCGGTGCATAGATCCTATCTTTATTGCTATAGCTCTATGTTAACACATAATATTAGTTTGGCGCGTTATTGCAAACACACGGCGCAGTGGCTTAGTTGGGTAAAGCGCCTTTCTAGTAAGCAGGAGATCGAGGGTTCTAATCCCTCCGGTGCCTAGATCCTACCTTTATTGCTATAGCTTTATTATAACACATAATACTACTCTGGCGAGGTAATACGAACACACGGCGCCGTGGTTAAGTTGGGTAAGGCACCTGTCTAGTTAACAGGAGATCGAGGGTTCGAATCCCTCCAGTGCCTAGATCCTATGTTTATTGCTATAGCTCTATGCTAACACATAATACTAGTCTGGCGAGGTAAGACGAGCACTCGGCGCCATGGCTTTGTTGGGTAAAGCCCCTGTCTCGTATACAGGAGATCGAGGGTTCGAATCCATTCGGTGCATAGATCCTATCTTTATTGCTATAGCGCTATGTTAACACATAATATTAGTTTGGCGCGTTATTGCAAACACACGGCGCAGTGGCTTAGTTGGGTAAAGCGCCTTTCTAGTAAGCAGGAGATCGAGGGTTCTAATCCCTCCGGTGCTTATGTCCTATGCTTACTGTTATAGCACTATGCTAACACGTAATAGCAGTCTGGCCAGGTAATACGAGCCCTCGGCACCATGCCTTATTTGGGTAAAGCGCCTGTATTGTAAACAGGAGAGCGTGGGTTCGAAACCTTTGGGTGCCTAGATCATATCTTTATTGGTATAGCTCTATGCTAACTCATAAAACTAGTCTGGCTACGTAATACGCACTTACGGCTTCGTGGCTTAGTTGGGTAAAGCGCTTGTCTTGTAAAAGGAGATCGAGAGTTCGAATCCCTCCGGTGCCTAGATCCTATTTTTATTGCTATAGCTCTATGCTAACACATAATACAAGTGTGGCGAAGTAGCACAAGCACACAGCGCCGTGGCTTAGCAGGGAAAAGGGCCTGTCTAGTTAACAGGAGAACGAGGGTTCGAATCCCTCCGGAGCCTAGATCCTAGTTTTATTGATATAGATCTATGCCTACACATAATATTAGTCTGGCGAAGTAGTATAAGCACACGGCGCCGTGGCTTAGTTGGGTAAAGCGCCTGTCTCGTAAACAGGAGATAGTGTGTTCGATTCCCACCGGTGCCTAGATTCTACCTTTATTGCTATAGTTCTATGCTTACACATAATACTAGTCTGGCGAGGTAATACGAACACACGGTGCCGTGGTTTAGTTGGGTAAAGCGCCTGTCTAGTAAACAGGAGATCGAGGGTTCGAATCCCTCCAGTGCCTAGATCCTATGTTTATTGCTATAGCTCTATGCTAACACATAACTCTAGTCTGGCGAGATGACACGAAGACATGGCGCCTTGTCTTAGTAGGGTAAAGTGCCTCTCTAGTAAACAAGTGATCGAGGGTTCGAATCCCTCCGGTGCCTAGTTCCTATCTTTATTGCTATAGCTCTATGCTAACACATAATGCTAGTCTGGCGAGGTAATACGAGCACTCGGCCCCGTAGCTAAGTTGGTTAAAGCACTTGTCTAGTGAACGGTAGATTGAGGGTTCGAATCCCTCCGGTGCCTATATCCTACCTTTATTGCTATAGCTCTATAATAACACGTAATACTAGTCTTTGCGCGACCAAAGCCTCCGTGGTTTAGGCGGCAGCACGCCGGCCTCTCACCGCTGGATCCGTGGTTCAAATCCCGGTTAGTCCATGTGAGATCTGTGCAGGAAATAACGGAGGAAGACAGGTTTTTCTCGGGGTACTCCGGTTTTCCCTGTCACAATTTCATTCCAGCAACACTCTCCACTATCATTTCATTTCATCTGTCATTCATTTAATCATTGCCCCAGAGGAGTGCGTCAGGCCTCGGCAGCCGGCACAGTTCATATCCTCGCCGCTAGATGGGGGCTTCATTCATTCCATTCCTGACCGGGTCGGAGACTGGAAGCAGGCTGTGGATTTTCATTTTTCACTAGTCTTTGTGAGGTAATACGAGCACACGCCGCCATGACTTAGTTGGGTAAAGCGCCTGTCTAGTAAACAGGAGATCGAGGGTTCGAATTCCTCCAGAGCCTTGATCCTATGGTTATTGCTATAGCTGTATGCTAACACATAATACTAGTCTGGCGAGGTAAGACGAGCACCCGGCGTCGGGGCTTAGTTGGGTATAGCGCCTGTCTTGTAAACAGGAGATCGAGGCTTCGAAACCCTCCGGTGCCTACATGCTATGCTTATTGCTATAGCTCTATTCTAACACGTAATACTAGTCTGGCGAGGAAATGCTAGCCCTCGGCACCTGGCTTATTTGGGTAAAGCGCCTGTCTTGTAAACAGGAGAGCGAGGTTTCGAATCCCACCGGTGCCTAATTCATACCTTTATAGGTATAGCTCTATGGTAACTCATAAAACCAGTCTGGCGAAGTAACACGATCACACGGCGCCGTAGCTTAATTGTGTAATGCGCTTGTGTTGTAAAAGTAGATAGAGAGTTCGAATCCCTCCGGTGCCTAGATACTATCTTTATAGCTCTATGCTAACACATGATACTAGCCTGCCGAGGTAGTACGAGCACACGGCGTCGTTGCTTAGTTGGGCAAAGCTCCTGTCTAGTAAACAGGAGAACGAGGGTTCGAATCCCTCCGGAGCCTAGATCCTGGTTTTATTGATATAGATCTATGTCTACACATAATACTAGTCTGGCGAGGTTGTACATGCACTCGGCCCCGTGGCTATGTTGGTTAAAGCACCTGGCTAGTAAACAGGATATCGAGGGTTCGAATCCCTCCGGTGCCTAGATACTACCTTTATTGCTATAGTTCTATGCTAACACATAACTCTAGTCTGGCGAGGTAACGCGAAGACACGGCGCCGTGGCTTAGTTGGGTAAAGCACCTGTCTTGTAAACAGGAGTTCGAGGGTTCGAATCCCTCCGGTGCCTAGATAGTTTATTTATTGCTATAGCTCTATGCTAACACATAATACAAGTCTGGCGAGGTAGTACATGCACCCGGCGCCGTGGCTTTGTTGGGTAAGGCGCCTGTCTAGTAAACAGGAGATCGAGGGTTCGAATTCCTCCGGTGCCTAGATAGTTTATTTATTGCTATAGCTCTATGCTAACACATAATACAAGTCTGGCGAGGTAGTATAAGAACCCGGCGCCATGGCTTTGTTGGGTAAAGCCCCTGTCTCGTATACAGGAGATCGAGGGTTCGAATCCCTTCGGTGCATAGATCCTATCTTTATTGCTATAGCTCTATGTTAACACATAATATTAGTTTGGAGCGTTATTGCAAACACACGGCGCAGTGGCTTAGTTGGGTGAAGCGCCTTTCTAGTAAGCAGGAGATCGAGGGTTCTAATCCCTCCGGTGCTTATGTCCTATGCTTATTGTTATAGCACTATGCTAACACGTAATAGCAGTCTGGCCAGGTAATACGAGGACTCGGCATCATGCCTTATTTGGGTAAAGCGCCTGTATTGTAAACAGGAGAGCGTGGGTTCGAAACCTTTGGGTGCCTAGATCATATCTTTATTGGTATAGCTCTATGCTAACTAATAAAACTAGTCTGGCTACGTAATACGCACTTGCGGCTTCGTGGCTTAGTTGGGTAAAGCGCTTGTCTTGTAAAAGGAGATCGAGAGTTCGAATCCCTCCGGTGCCTAGATCCTATTTTTATTGCTATAGCTCTATGCTAACACATAATACAAGTGTGGCGAAGTAGCACAAGCACACAGCGCCGTGGCTTAGAAGGGAAAAGGGCCTGTCTAGTAAACAGGAGATCGAGGGTTCGAATCCCTCCGGTGCCTATGTCCTGTCTTTATAGCTATAGCCCATGCTAGCACGTAATACTAGTCTGGCGAGCTAATACGAGCCATAGGCGCCGTGGCTTAGTTGGGTAAAGCGCCTGTCTTGTAAACAGGAGATCGAGGGTTCGAATCCCTCTGGTGCCTTGATCCTACGTTTATTGCTATGGCTCTATGCTAACACATAATATTAGTCTGACGAGCTAACACGAGCACTCGGCGCCGAGGATAGTTGGGTAAAGCTCCTGTCTTGTGAACAGGAGATCGCGGGTTCGAATCGCTCCGGTGCCTTAATCCTATGTTTATTCCTATAGCTCTATGCTAACACATAATACTAGTCTGGCGAGTTAATACGAAAACACGGCGCCGTGGCTTAGTTGGGTAAAGCGCCTGTCTAGTAAGCAGGCGATCGATGGTTCGCATCCCTCCGGTGCCTATATCCTATGCTTATTGCTATAGCTCTATGCTAACACGTAATATTAGTCTGGCGGTGTAATGCGAGCACTCGGTACCATGGCTTACTTGGGTAAAGCGCCTGTCTTGTAAACAGGAGAGCGAGGGTTCGAATCCCACCGGTGCCTAATTCTTACCATTATAGGTATAGCTCTATGGTAACTCATAAAACAAGTCTGACGAGGTAACACGATTACACGGCGCCGTGTCTTAATTGTGTAAAGCGCTTGTCTTGTAAAAGTAGATAGATTGTTCGAATCCCTCCGGTGTCTATATCCTACCTTTATTGCTATAGCTCTATAATAACACGTAATACTAGTCTTTGCGCGACCAAAGCCTCCGTGGCTTAGGCGGCAGCACGCCGGCCTCTCACCGCTGGATCCGTGGTTCAAATCCCGGTCAGTCCATGTGAGAACTGTGCTGGACAAAACGGAGGCAGACAGGTTTTTCTCCGGGTACTCCGGTTTTCCCTGTCACAATTTCATTCCAGCAACACTCTCCACTATCATTTCATTTCATCTGTCATTCATTTAATCGTTGCCCCAGAGGAGTGCGTCAGGCCTCGTTAGACGGCACAGTTCATATCCTCGCCGCTAGATGGGGGCTTCATTCATTCCATTCCTGACCGGGTCGGAGACTGGAAGCAGGCTGTGGATTTTCATTTTTCACTAGTCTTTGTGAGGTAATACGAGCACACGCCGCCATGACTTAGTTGGGTAAAGCGCCTGTCTAGTAAACAGGAGATCGAGGGTTCGAATTCCTCCAGTGCCTTGATCCTATGGTTATTGCTATAGCTGTATGCTAACACATAATACTAGTCTGGCGACGTACTTTAAGCACCCGGCGTCGGGGCGTAGTTGGGTATAGCGCCTGTCTTGTAAACAGGAGATCGAGGGTTCTAAACCCTCCGGTGCCTAGATCCTATTTTTATTCCTTAGCTCTATGCTAACACATAATACTAGTCTAGCGAGTTAATACGAAAACACGGCGCCGTGGCTTAGTTGGGTAAAGCGCCTGTCTAGTAAGCAGGCGATCGAGGGTTCGCATCCCTCCGGTGCCTATATCCTATGCTTATTGCTATAGCTCTATGCTAACACGTAATATTAGTCTGGCGGGGTAATGCGAGCACTCGGTACCATGGCTTACTTGGGTAAAGCGCCTGTCTTGTAAACAGGAGAGCGAGGGTTCGAATCCCACCGGTGCCTAATTCTTACCATTATAGGTATAGCTCTATGGTAACTCATAAAACAAGTCTGACGAGGTAACACGATTACACGGCGCCGTGTCTTAGTTGTGTAAAGCGCTTGTCTTGTAAAAGTAGATAGAGTGTTCGAATTCCTCCGGTGCCTAGGTACTATTTTTATAGCTCTACAAGCTGTACCCGGCATGCGTTGCAATGCCAATCAAAGAAAGTGTTGGCGTTGAAATTCTGTTTCTTGAAGTGCTTTTGGATACACAACATGTTAACTGCCTCTAAGCTATCGTAAAATGGATTTTCTAATTTAGAACCATTCGTGGGAGCGTGCACAACAACTTTCAAAAGTTTCATCGCAATCGGATGAATGGTATATGAACGTATACGGGATTTTTTTGAACGATTCGTGCGCTGTCTGTCATTCGTGGAATCTACTCGTACGCTACCTATTGAGAAATGGATTTACTAAGTCGAAACCCTACCCTGGCGTGTACACAATAACTCATCAAGGTTTCATCACAATCGAAGAAGGTTATTTGAACGCATAGGGGATTTTGTTAAAACGCTTCGCGCGTCGTCACCCATTTGTTGCATATACTCGTGCGCTACCTATTGTGAAATGGATTTACTAAGTCGAAACCCTTCCCTGGCGTGTACACAATAACTCATCAATGATTCATCGCATTCGGATGAATGGTATATGCACGTATACGGGGTTTTGTTTAAACGATTCGTGAAATGGATTTACTAAGTTCCCTTCCCTGGCGGGTACACAATAACTGATCAATGTTTCATCGCAATCGGATGAATAGTATATGAACGCATACCTGATTTTGTTTAAACGATTCGCGCTCCGTCACTCATTTGTTGAATCTACTCGTGCGCTACCTACTGTAAAATGTATTTACTAAGTTAGAAACCGTCACGTAAGTGTCCACAAAATCTCACCCAAGTTTCATCGCTATCGGACTAATGGGATATGAAGACATAGGGGACTGTATTGAAACGCTCCGCGTGTCGTCGTTCATTTGTCGAATCTACTCGTGTGCTACCTACTGTGAAATGTATTTACTAAGCCAGAAACCTTGCTTGGAGTGTCCACCATATTTCACCCAAGTTTCACCGCTAACGGCAGAATGGACTATGACCTTATACGGGACTTTGTTGAAACGCTTCGCGCGTCGTCCCTCATTCGTTGAATCAACTTGTGCGCTGCATATTGTATAGTGGATTTACTAAGCCAGAAATGTTCCATGACGTGTACACAACATCTCACCCAAGTTTCATAGCTACGGACGAGTGGTACATGAATGCATACGGGACTTGGTTGAAACGCTTCGCGTGTCGTCGCTCATTTGTTGATTCTACTCTGCGCTACATATTGTAATATGGATGTACTCAGCCAGAAACCTTCCCTGGAGTGTACACAACATCTCACCCAAGTTTCATCGCAATCGGATGAATGGTATGTGAACGTATACGGGACGTTGTCGAAACGCTTCGCGCGTAGTCACTCATTTGTTGAATATAAACGTGCGCTTCGTATTGTAAAATGGGTTTACTTAGCCAGAAACCTTTCCTGGAGTGTACACAACAATTCACCAAACATTTATCACTATCAGACGACTGGTATATGCCTTTATATGGGAATTTGTTGAAACGCTTCGCGTGTCATCGCTCATTTGTTGAATCTACTGGTGCGATACCTATTGTAAAATGTATGTACTAAGCCAGAAACCTTCCCTGGAGTGTACACAACATCTCACCCAAGTTTCATCGCTATCGGATGAATGGTATATGAAATTATATGGGACTTTGTTGAAACGCTTCGCGCGTCGTTGCTCATTTGTTGATTCTACTCGTGCTCTACCTATTTTTAAAGGGATTTACTAAGCTAGAAACCTTCCCTGGAGTGCACACAAAATCTCAGCCTAGTTTCATCGCTATCGGACGAATGGTATATGAACGCAAACGTGACTTTGTTGAAATGCTTCGCGTCGTAGCTTATTTGTTGAATCTACTCGTGCGCTACCTATTGTAAAGTGGATGTACTAAGCCAGAAAATTTGCCTGCAGTGTACACAACATTTTACGCAAGTTTCATAGCTATCGGGCGAATGGTATATGAATGCATACGGGACTTTGTTGAAACGCATTGCGTGTCGTCGCTCTCTGTTGAATCTACTTGTGCGCTATCTACTGAGAAATGTATTCACTAATTTTGAAACCTTCACGTAAGTGTACACAACATCTCACCCAAGTTTCATCGCTATCGGACGAATGGTATATGAACACATACGGGACTTTGTTGAAATGCTTCGCGCATCGTCGCTCATTTGTTGCGTTGCAATGCCAATCAAAGAAAGTGTTGGCGTTGAAATTCTGTTTTTTGAAGTGCTTTTGGATACACAACATGTTTTTCAATTTCCGTTAACTGCCCCTATGCTATCGTAAAATGGATTTTCTAATTTAGAATCAATCGTGGGAGCGTGCACAACAACTTTCAAAAGTTTCATCGCAATCGGATGAATGGTATATGAACGTATACGGGATTTTGTTTGAACGATTCGTGCGCTGTCACTCATTTGTTGATTCTACTCGTACGCTACCTATTGAGAAATGAATTTGCTAAGTCGAAACCCTACCCTGGCGTGTACACAATAACTCATCAAGGTTTCATCAAAATCGAAGAAGGTTATATGAACCCAATATGGGATTTTGTTGAAACGCTTCGCGCGTCGGCACCCATTTGTTGCATCTACTCTTGCGCTACTTATTGTGAAATGGATTTACTAAGTCGAAACCCTTCCCTGGCGTGTACACAATAACTGATCAATGTTTCATCGCAATCGGATGAATAGTATATGAACGCATACCGGATTGTGTTTAAACGATTCACGCTCCGTCACTCATGTGTTGAATCTACTCGTGCGCTACCTGCTGTAAAATGTATTTACCAAGTTAGAAACCGTCACGTAAGTGTCCACAACATCTCACCCAAGTTTCTTCGCTATCGGACTAATGGGATATGAAGACATAGGGGAGTGTATTGAAACGCTCCGCGTGTCGTCGTTCATTTGTCGAATCTACTCGTGTGCTACCTACTGTGAAATATATTTACTAAGCCAGAAACCTTCCTTGGAGTGTCCACCATATTTCACCCAAGTTTCACCGCTAACGGCAGAATGGTATATGACCTTATACGGGACTTTGTTGAAACGCTTCGCGCGTCGTCCCTCATTTGTTAAATCTACTTGTGCGCTGCCTGTTGTATAGTGGATTTACTAAGCCAGAAACCTTCCATGAAGTGTACACAACATCTCACCCAAGTTTCATAGCTATCGGACGAATGGTATATGAATGCAGACGGGACATGGTTGAAACGCTTCGCGTGTCGTCGCTCATTTGTTGATTCTACTTGCGCTACTTATTGTAATATGGATGTACTCAGCCAGAAACCTTCCCTGGAGTGTACACAACATCTCACCCAAGTTTCATCGCAATCGGATGAATGGTATGTGAACGTATACGGGACGTTGTCGAAACGCTTCGCGCGTAGTCAGTCACTCATTTGTTGAATCTAAACGTGCGCTTCGTATTGTAAAATGGATTAACTAAGCCAGAAACCTTTCCTGTAGTGTACACAACAATTCACCAAACATTTATCACTGTCAGACGAATAGTATATGACCTTATACGGGACTTTGTTGAAACGCTTCGCGTGTCATCGCTCATTTGTTGAATCTACTGCTGCGCTACCTATTGTAAAATGGATGTACTAAGCCAGAAACCTTCCCTGGAGTGTACACAACAGCTCACCCAAGTTTCATCGCTATCGGATGAATGGTATATGACCTTATATGGGACTTTGATGAAAAACTTCGCGCGTCGTCGCTCATTTGTTGATTCTGCTCCTGCTCTTCCTATTTTTAAAGGGATTTACTAAGCCAGAAACCTTCCCTGGTGTGCACACATCTCAGCCTAGTTTCATCGCTATCGGACGAATGGTATATGAACGCATACGTGACTTTGTTGAAATGCTTCACGCGTCGTAGCTCATTTGTTGAATCTACTCGTGCGCTGCCTATTGTAAAGTGGATTTAATAAGCCAGAAAATTTCCCTGAAGTGTACACAACATTTTACGCAAGTTTCATAGCTATCGGACGAATGGTATAGGAATGCATACGGGACTTTTTTGAAACTGACTTTGTTGAAATGCTTCGCGCGTCGTAGCTCATTTGTTGAATCTACTCGTGCGCTGCCTATTGTAAAGTGGATTTACTAAGCCAGAAAATTTCCCTGAAGTGTACACAACATTTTACGCAAGTTTCATAGCTATCGGACGAATGGTATATGAATGCATACGGGACATTTTTGAAACACTTTGCGTGTCGTCGCTCATTTGTTGAATCTACTCGTGCGCTATCTACTGTGAAATGTACTCACTAATTTGGAAACCTTCACGTAAGTGTATACAACATCTCACCCAAGTTTCATCGCTATCGGACGAATGGTATATGAACACATACGGGACTTGTTTGAAACGCTTCGCGCATCGTCACTCTTTTGTTGAATCTACGCGTGCGCTACCTATTGTAAAATGGATTTACTAAGTCAGAAACCTTCCTTAGAGTGTACTCAACATCTCACCCAAGTTTCATCGCAATCGGTTGAGTGGTATATGAATGCATAGGAGACATACACACCCACAGACAAACTATCACGTAAGATTGATTTTTATATATATAGACTATGCTAACACATAATACTAGTCTGGCGAGGTAGTACGATCACACGGCGTCGTTGCTTAGTTGGGCAAAGCTCCTGTCTAGTAAACAGGAGAACGAGGGTTCGAATCCCTCCGGAGCCTAGATCCTAGGTTTATTGATATAGATCTATGCCAACACATAATACTAGTCTGGCGAGGTAGTACGTGCACTCGGCCCCGTGGCTAAGTCGGTTAAAGCACCTGTCTAGTAAACGGGAAATCGAGGGTTCGAATCCCTCCGGTGCCTAGATCCTACCTTTATTCCTATAGCTCTATGTTAACACATAATACTAGTTTGGCGAGGTGATAAGAACACTCGGCGCCGTGGTTTAGTTGGGTAAAGCGCCTGTCTAGTAAACAGGAGATCGAGGGTTCGAATTCCTCCGGTGCCTGGATCCTATGTTTATTGCTATAGCTCTATGCTAACACATAACACTAGTCTGGCGAGGTAACTCGAAGACACGATGCCGTGTCTTAGTCGGGTAAAGCGCATTTCTAGTAAACAGGAGATCGGGGGTTCGAATACCTCCGGTGCCTAGTTAATATCTTTATTGCAGTATCTCTATGGTGACACATAATACTAGTCTGGCGAGGTAGTATAAGCACACGGCGCCGTGGCTTAGTTGGGTAAAGCGCCCGTCTCGTAAACAGGAGATCGAGGATTCGATTCCCACCGGTGCCTAGATTCTACCTTTATTGCTATAGCTCTATGCTTACACATAATACTAGTCTGGCGAGTGAGCATAAACACACGGCGCCGTGACTTAGTAGGGTAAAGCGCCTGTCTAGTAAACTGGAGATCGAGAGTTCGAGTCCTTCCGGTGCTTAAATACTGTCATTAGAGCTATAGCTCCATGCTAACACGTAATACTAGTCTGGCGAGCTAATACGAGCACTCGGCGCCGTGGGTTAGTTTGGTAAAGCGCATGTATTGTAACAGGTGATCGAGGGTTCTAATCCCTCCGGTGCCAGGAACCTGTGTTTATTGCTATGGCTCTATGCTAACACATAATATTAGTCTGGCGAGTTAATACGTGCCATCGGCGCCGTGGCTTAGTTGGGTAAAGCTCCTCTCTTGTAAACAGGAGAGCGAGGGTTCGATTCCCTCCGGTGCCTGGATCATACCATTATAGGTATAGCTCTATGCTAACTCGTAAAACCAGTCTGACGAGGCAACACGATTACACGGCGCCGTGGCTTAGTTGGTCAAAGCTAATGTGTAGTAAACACGAGAACGAGGGTTCGAATCCCTCCGGAGCCTAAATCCTAGGTTTATTGATATAGATCTATGCCAACACATAATACTAGTCTGGCGAAGTAAAACGAACACTCGGCCCCGTGGCTAAATTGGTTAAAGCACCTGTCTAGTAAACAGGAGATCGACGGTTCGAATCCTTCCGGTGCCTAGATCCTACCTTTATTGCTATAGCTCTATGCTAACACATAATACTACCCTGGCGAGGTAATTTGAACACATGGCGCCATGGTTAAGTTGGGTAAGGCGCCTGTCTAGTAAACAGGAGATCGAGGGTTCGAGTCCCTCCGGTGCCTAGATCCTATGTTTATTGCTATAGCTCTATGCTAACACATGACGCTAGTCTGGCGAGGTAACACGAAGACACGGCGCCGTGTCTAAGTTGGGTACAGCGCCTGTCTTGTAAACAGGAGAACGAGGGTTCGAATCCCTCCGGTGCCTAGATCCTATCTTTATTGCTATAGCTCTATGGAAACACAAAATACTAGTCTGGCGAGGTAAGACGAGCACTCGGCGCCGTGGCTTAGTTGGGTAAAGCGCCTGTCTAATAAACAGGAGTGCGAGGGTTCGATCCCTAGCGGTGCCTAGATCAAATTGTTATAGCTCTATGCTAACTCATAAAACTAGTCTGGCGAGGTAATACGAACACACGGCGCCGTGGCTTAGTTGGGTAAAGCGCTTGTCTTGTAAAAGTAGATCGAGGGTTCGAATCCCTCCGGTGCCTATGTCCTGTCTTTATAGCTATAGCCCATGCTACCACGTAATACTAGTCTGGCGAACTAATACGAGCACTCGGCGCCGTGGCTTAGTTGGTAAAGCGCCTGTCTAGTGAACCCATGTACCATTGGCTCAAAAGGGGTCGAATCCATGTATTTTGTGAAAGGAACGAAAGAAACATACAGTCTCTAATGGAACGGAGAAAGATTTCAAGCAAGGATGCTAGCATAACGTTGCGCAAGCAGCTGGACCCAGGTGTTCAGGAAATGAGATCATGCCTCCTGACTCATCGATAAGGAGCCGGTCATGAGTATTAATAGAATGAGTGGAAAGTTTTGGCTGTAAGACAGAGAAGCACGACTCGGAAATCAAGCTTACCTTGCATTAAAACGGCAACAGCGCCGGTGTACCAGAAGAAGAATAATTAAATTTAACCCATTTGCAAGAATAAAAGTAAGTAAATAAATACAGCACTGTGAATCATTTCGAATTAGAGATTTTTGTGTAAAGAAAAAGCTTTTAATAATTGCACAGGAAAGAAATGCAAACGCAGCATACGTCATCGGGGATTCACTGATACCCGTGGAGTGGGGAATTTAAAAATGAACAGCACCACCCACGCAGCTGAAGACTAAAAATTAATTAATATCTCAGAAATGCACGATCGATTCTTATGCGCAGTAAGATCATTTGACGTATGGAAGATGAGCTTTCTGGAGATATAATTTTTATAATTGTGCGACAATTAGTTCAAAAGTTGGTAACGAAAAGGACTAGGATTTTATTTATTTTTGACTAAATAGTATAAAAGTCCAGGCCAAGCCAGACCAATCATGCATTATTCCGACAGTCCGTGAGGGGGCGTCACGCTGTAACACATCGAAGGCAGTTACCAGTACTCCTTGAGGGGAGATGCTGTATCACATCGCATAGACAATATCCGACAGCCAAGGGCGTCGCGGTATCAATAACTTACGTGCATCCGTAAGGAGTTGCAAAGAAGTAATATTACAGTATCGCCGTGTTGAGAATTAGGAAAATCGTAGTTACAGGATTTAGGTCCGACAGTATAAAGTTTACAGTGAAAAGTTCATAAAATACAGTCAAAGCAGGCTGCGAACTTAGAACTCAGGGCGATAGGTCTTTAAGTAAACGACCAAAAGTATCATAACGTACGGAAGTACCATAACAGCGAGATAAACATTTTATCAAATTTAAAGAACCCGAGCAGGGACAGACAGAATAAGGTTCGCAAAGTATTCTAGAAGATTAGAAGTTCGAGAACCGAATAAGCGAAGAAGAGAAGGAAACTATAGACATTGTTTCAAGAAAGCAGACGAACTATTCAAAAGCACTAAGACTCGAGAAGTATTAGTTGCTAAAAATCCATAGGTCACCGATAGATTATCGAGGGGACCGTGAACAGAACGGACTTTCGCTAAGATCAATCAATAGGATCTAAAAAGGAGCCGTTCGAGTCAGAGAAATAGCAGATCGTCAGGAACGGGATTTGAAGGAGTGCTATTGCAGGGAGGAAGTAGATGGTTCGAGACTTTCATATTCGGAGAGGATAGGAAGCCGACATTAATAAATTTCACCCTTGGAGACGGGAGGTCAAGAGGTCACGTGTGATAGGCTTAATAGCAGCCTAGTGATCAGAATTTGTGAAGTGTAAATATATCAAGATTTTGTGTTAAAAGTAGTATATTTTCAGTGTTTTATTGTGTGTTATAAACGGATACACCAGTGTATTTAAAATGTTATCAGTGTTAAATGTGTACGTGTTAAATATGTGTCAAGATATGTCTGCACATGCAATGAATTTGTACAAGATGGAGTAATTTAAAAGAGTGGGCAAAATGACGCATCGCACGAGAAGGAAGGTCAAGGAACGACCTATAACATGTGAGTAAAGATTTTCATTATGTTTTGGTGTCGGGGAAGTGTTTGTGTACAAATCCACCGGAGTTTTGAGGTAAAGGGATGTTTCTAAATAACTAATAACAGAATAAGACGCGGTCTGAACAAATAAAATTTGAGAAATTATAAATAATTATGTGAAAGAATAAATCCTGTAGAGGAAATGTATGGAATAAAATGTCAGTGTATGTGACGAATGTTATAAAAGCAAGCGTACCAATAAATAAATAAATAAAAATAATAATAAAGGAAATATAAATAAAGATCAAATTGAATGATATGAAAATAAGAGCGTTGGAGCCTTAATAAAAGTATAAGACATGATGTTAATGCATGTTCTTAAAATAGAGCGATTATTGTCAAGGGAAAAGATTAATATAAAATTGAGATATGTATCAATTGTTAATATGGAATTTATCAGTTCTTTGGAAGACGCTAGGCTTAAAATAATGTATAGCGCAATGGAGCGCAATTAAAATAAAATGTCACGCTAGGAATGCGTAGAATTTAAATGTACTTGGTAAATTATTTATGAGGGGTAGTTGATTGCGGTATTAGAGCTATGTTGTAAGTCCTCCAATAGTGACGTAGATCACGAGGCCATGTGTGTGTTATTATATTGTAAAAGGGAGCAAATGTATGGTATTATGAGCGTAGATCATGTAGGCCACGGCCGACCCTAAATCGCATGTTGTATAAGTCCTCCAATGTGGGAATGGTTCCCGAGACATGTTAAGAGAGTCGCACCTAGACTCCTCTTGTTGTTGAAGCCCCTAAGTATTCGTCGTAGAATGTGTATTACTCTTCCCAATCAATGAGGACCCTTCATAATTAATAAATGCCAAGGTTACGAAAGTGGTTTATGAGCCCAAAAATGTTGTTGAAAGTAAATAAGTGAAGTAAAATGCCAGGTCTCCCCAGAGAAATGAAAAGAAAGAAAGATTTGTTTTAAAAGCATTTGAGTATAGCTCCCACACGCAGACTAGACGGGAAGTTACCCTCCCAGTCACAAATCTCATTCAAGTGTACGGTCAGACCCTAGTAGGAGGAGGTTCGATGAAGGCCGTCTGTAAGAAGTAATAAATACACCGTGAGTGTTTAAAAGTTGTTAATGACCTGGGATTTGAACCGAGGTCCTTGTAGATGAAATTATCACTTGCCAGTTCAGATCGTAGTTTTCTTATGTGATAATGGTCTTATAAGACAAATAAATAAATAAAAATCCCTATTGTAATGTTGTATGGACGTAGGATTCCATGAGTTTAATGAAGATAACTAGATTCTGGGAGTAATCATAGTTTTTGACTTTGTCAAGTAATCTTTATAACTCTGGAGTACACAAGTATTTTTCCGATCACTATGGTGAATTTGTAAAACTTGAGAGAGATGTAAATGTTGAGAACATGTGAATGCCCAAACATTTAAGTAAGAGAATTAATATGTAGTTTAAATGTAATTATATATTTGTTTTGATGATAAGTAAATATAAAAACAGTTATTGAGGTGTACAAAAGAATGACACCGTTATTATTGGAAAGTATCGAGCCAAAGGAGCTCGTGGTTATATGGAACTTTAAGATAGATACTTTATGGAAGTGAAAATAATTATGAGATGTTGGTTTAAAGGAAACCATGTATTTTAATATAATATTTGTTTAATTCTTAGATTATTCCTTGTTCACTTTGAACAAGTAGAAGGATTTTGGTCAGTAGTTTATTTGTTTTATTGTTTGTAGCGCCATAATATTGGTTAATTAAATGTTTTGAAATAGGAATTGATTTTGTTGTTATTTTTGAAAGTGTATCCTCTATTTAATCCAAAATGTGTAAGTCACAGAGTGGGAGAACATACTACAACCCCGAAATTCCCGAAATGAGCAGTGCTGGCATACGGTGATTTGCATATTTCTTGCTGAAAGGGCACACTAGTAAACAGGAGATCGAGGGTTTGAATTCTCCAGTGCCTTGATCCTATGTTTAATGCTATAGTTCTATGCTAACACAAAACGCTAGTCTGGCGAGGTAACACGAAGACACGGCGCCGTGTCTAAGTTGGGTAAAGCGCCGGTCTTGTAAACAGGAGATCGAGGGTTCGAATCCCTCCGGTGCCTAGATCCTATCTTTATTGCTATAGCTCTATGGAAACAAAAAATACTAGTCTGGCGAGGTAAGACGAGCACTCGGCGCCGTGGCTTAGTTGGGTAAAGCGCCTGTCTAGTAAACTGGAGATCACGGGTTCGAATCCCTCCGGTGCCTAGATAAAATCTTTATTGCTATAGGTCTATACTAACACATAATACTAGTCTGGCGAAGTAGTATTAGCTCCCGGCGCCGTGGCTTAGTTGGGTAAAGCGCCTGTCTCGTAAACAAGAGATCGTGGGTTCGAATCCTTCCAGTGCCTATATCTTATGCTTATTGCTATAGCTCTATGCTAACACGTAATATTAGCCTGGCGAGGTAATAAGAGCCCTCGGCACCATGGCTTATATGGGTAAAGCTCTTGTCTTGTAAAAGGAGATCGAGGGTTCGAATACCTCCGCTGTCAAGATCCTATATTTATTGATATAGCTCTATGCTAACACATAACACTAGTCTGGCGAGGGAGCATAAATACTCGGGGCCGTGGCTTAGTAGGGTAAAGCGCCTCTCAAGTAAATAGGAGATCTAGGGTTCGAATCCCTCCGGTGCTTAGATCCTGTCTTTATAGCTATAGCTCCATGCTAACACGTCATACTAGTCTGGCGAGCTAATACGAGCCCTCGGCGCCGTGGCTTAGTTGGGTAAAGCGCCTGTCTTGTAAACAGGAGATAAATGTTCGTGTCCCTCCGGTGCCTAGTTCCCATGTTTATTCCTATAGCTCTATGCTAACACATAATACTAGTCTGGCGAGGTAGTACGAGCACACGGCTTCGTTGCCTAGTTGGGCAAAGCTCCTGTCTAGTAAACAGGAGAACGAGGGTTCGAATCCTTACGGAGCTTAGATCCTAGGTTTATGGATATAGATCTATACCAACACATAATACTAGTCTGGCGAGGTAGTACGAGCACTTGGCCCCGTGGCTAAGTTGGTTAAAGCACTTGTCTGTAAACAGGAGATCGAGGGTTCGAAACCCTCTGGTGCCTAGTTACTATCTTTATTGCTAAAGCTCTATGCTAACACATAATACTAGTCTGGCGAGGTAAGACGAGCACACGGCTCCGTGGCTTAGTTGGGTAAAGCACTTGTCTGTAAACGGGAGATCGAAGGTTCGAAACCCTCCGGTGCCTAGATCCTACCTTTATTGCTATAGCTGTATGATAACACATAATACTAGTCTGGCGAGGTAACACGAACACACGGCGCCGTGGCGTAGTTGGGTAAAGCGCCTGTCTTGTAAACAGGAGATCGAGGGTTCGAATCCCTCCGGTGCCTAGTTACTATCTTTATTGCTAAAGCTCTATGCTAACACAAAATACTAGTCTGGCGAGGTAAGACGAGCACACGGCTGCGTGGCTTAGTTGGGTAAAGCGCTTGTCTAGTAAACAGGAGATCGAGGTTTCGAATCCCTCCAATGCCTATATCCTGTCTTTATAGCTATAGCCCATGCTAACACGTACTACTAGTCTGGCGAACTAATACGAGCACTCGGCGCCACGGCTTGGGTGGCTAAAGCGCTTGTCTTGTAAACAAGAGGTGGAGCGTTTGAATCCCCCCGGAGCATAGATCCTATGTTTATTGCTTTAGCTCTATGCTAACACATAATACTAGTCTGGCGAGTTAATACGCAATCATGGCGCCGTGGCTTAAGTGGGTAAAGCGCCTGTCTAGTAAACAGGAGATCGTGGGTTCGAATCCCGCCAGTGCCTATATCCTATGCTTAATGCTATAGCTCTATGCTAACACTTAATATTAGTCTGGCGAGGTAATAAGAGCCCTCGGCACCATGGCTTACATGGGTTGAACCCTTCAGAATAGCAGTGTTTTATGCAAGAATCTTAGATCAAGGGGTCGCGTTCAGTTCATAGTGTGGTGTTTACGTCCGCCAAACTACGTGCTTTTCTGAGGCAAGGGTTATAGGATGAAAACTATAACTAAGAAAGAAAGGAGACAAAAAGTAAGATAATAACAAGATTTAATAACTAATTTGTGCATAAAAGAATAAAACAAACAAAAATAAACAAAATCCTCCCTGGATTTTTCCCCTGACATGAATATTTATCACGTTGAGGAGTCAAACAGATCTCCCCTTTTCTAATAAAATATGGATCCAAGTTCCACTATCTTGCATGTGAATTTATGTTCGCGTGATGACTATCTACGAGAAATGAGTACTTGGATGATCATTCGTTCACAACGGGTTAACAGCCACGGTGCTCAAGAACAATCACCTCGTAAATCAACTTTTATGGCTATGGGCATAACATTAATAAAAATCCTTAAATCTAACTCTGACACACATATTACAACTCTACTATTTACAGGCATCTCTCTGAGACCCTTATTAGTGTGGTGACACACTTAACCAACTGAGCCGCCACTATGGCCAGATACTCAACAACAAGGAAAAACAGCGCCGCACGTGACTCACGGGCCACTGACATGTACAATAAACAAAGAATAAACCAACAACAACAAACAACCTGAGTGGTTAAGATTACTTTATATTAACAAAACTGCATGTTAAAGAAACGCTTCGAAGGTTATCGTGTTTCGTAGGCAACTCCCATTTATTTAAACAATTTTACCATTGATCAGTTTCTCACATTTATATTTATTTTCAAGTAATTGGGAACCAGACGTGCACTCCACTTTAATGAGCTCTGCTTGCGAAACTCAGTCAGCCCTTGTGACAACAACTCACCCCTTTCCACAATACCAGTCATGTCCACCATCCAGTGTATATAAATAGCCGACCAGCGGAACTGTTATCTCAAGGAATCAACAGCCGCTAACATCTCCTCCCACTCAACATATGGTCAGACAATAATCACATATCCATAATTGTCCTCGCAAGGATGCAATCTGAATCTGGTACCAAGCTGACAGAAATCAGTCTCTGCTGAAGTTCTCGCTTGTAATACCACAACAATATACTCACAGTACACACATCTGGGACTGACATAACACCTTTCACATGGGTCTGCTGAATTAAAGCTCGCAAACATTTAACACAATATTTAAAACCTACGATAGAGCTGAGTACTCTTCGTCACAAATTACATTGCTCCAAAGGCAATAATCACACTGAATCTGATCAATAATAATTTTCAACAAATTTTAATTACCCTCCAATCTACTATATAATTAGATTAATTCAGTCCTACTTCTGAAACACGACATATCTCCGAGAGACGTTGTTAACCGCACTTCGTAACCTAGGCGAACACGGCCGTTCACATAGATACGTTAGTTAACACAACACAAAGAAAAGAACCTTCCATTAACTACCATTGTGCGAGCTTCTTCCAAACAAAAGTGTGTCAGATCAAAACAAAATATACTACATTAAATCACACAAGCAAAGTATTTACAAAAATATGTCCCATAAACCATAAGTTAATTTAATAAATAATAAAATATTATTTGTACTCATCTCGTGTTGTAGTCACCCGTCAAAGAACATCAGATGCCATTCCCCAACTAGATGCTCTTTATCTCATAGCAGCCATCTGGACGGACTGTTGAGACTTCCACGCTTCTTCTGCATTCATCGATGTCATCCTTGCGCTGATACAAAAATTAGGTTATTATACACTTTATGCCTGACTACTAAATTCGCTTGTTCAGGTACTAAATTCCCTGTCGCTGTTCGTTGGCGAATTATCGACGCTACTGTCCCTATAACTATAGTACTAAGACTATCTATCACTGATTTTACCACTTTTCAATGAATCTCCTGTGTCCTCGACACAAAAATACAAGTCTACGTTCGTAGACGCACAGAATAATAATAGTGTGTCCTCAACACACGGAATAAAAGTCATGTCTCCTAGACACACGGAATGAAAAGTCAATGTCTGTAGACGTACAGAATAATAATAGTGTGTCCTCAACACACGGAATAAAAGTCATGTCTCCTAGACACACGGAATGAAAAGTCAATGTCTGTAGACGCACAGAATAATAATAGTGTGTCCTCAACACACGGAATAAAAGTCAACTCTTGTGTCCTCAACACACAGAATAAAAGTCAACTCTTGTGTCCTCAACACACAGAATAAAAGTCATTGTCTTGGCTCTTCGACACACTTATAAATGAACTGGCCCTTGGGTCTAGATGGAGGGGAATTTGATGTAAAAATTTATCGAAGTAATTGTGATACAGGAATGAAATACATATCACTGAACTCGTAATATTGCACAGGTCAAGAATATGCCCATTAATCCTAGAATCGATCGTAGAGATTTTGTCTAGGTGATTTCCCGCGTGAATGCTAGCCACCGCGTACCCCAGCCAGAGTTTGGCGCGCAAGTAGGCATTCTCTTCTCATTGGTTCTCCATTTCTCTGTAATTTGGCGGTTTCTAGTAGATCTTGGCGTCTTGGGAGTGTCTATTTTCTTCATCAGCCATTCACGTTACTGCATCATATTTCTTCTAGGCGCGAATATCACAATGAACATACCAGAACCATGTCTCACCGCGCGTCGCTTCTAAAATAGAGGTAGCCACACCTGTCCCTGTGATACATCGCTCTGCTATTTCTTTTCATAGCTCAAGTACTTAGCCTTTTGTTAAACTGATGCAGGTATGTCCCTACTGTCTCCAACAAATGCTTGAAATTTCCTCGTCACTGTCTGGCTACTTTCATGATGCTGGTTGAAATATTTATTAATTGAAGAAATAAAATAGTAGAATCATTTAACCAACATAGGGTAAAGGGTTCAGGGTAAAGCTCTTGTCTAGTAAAATTCTTTGTGAATTTGTTAATGTACATAGCTCAATCGGACAATTTTACATCCTGTTTCCTTCGGGAACAGATATTTCCAATAGTAAAAGGAGGTCGAGGGTTCGAATCCCTCCGGTGTCGAGATCCTATCTTTATTGATGTAGCTCTATGCTAACACATAATAATAGTCTGGCGAGGGAGCATAAACACACGGGGCCGTGGCTTAGTAGGGTAAAGCGCCTCTCAAGTAAGCAGGAGATCTAGGGTTCGAATCCCTCCGCTGCTTAGATCCTATCTTTATAGCTATAGCTCCATGCTAACACGTAATACTAGTCTGGCGAGCTAATACGAGCCCTCGGCGCCGTGGCTTAGTTGGGTAAAGCGCCTGTCTTGTAAACAGGAGATCGAATGTTCGAATCCCTCCGGTGTCTAGTTCCTATGTTTATTGCTATAGATCTATGATAACACATAATACTAGTCTAGCGAGCTGCTACGGGCACTTGGCGCCATGGCTTAGTTGGGAAAAGCGCCTCTCTAGTAAACAAGTGATCGAAGGTTCGAATCCCTCCGGTGCCTAGATCCTATCTTTATTGCTACAGCTCTATGTTAACACATAATACTAGTCTGGCGAGCTACTACGAGCATTCGGCGCCGTGGCTTAGTTGGGTAAAGCGTCTGCCTTGTAAACAGGAGTGCGAGGGTTCGAATCCCTCCGGTGCCTAGATCCTACCTTTATTGCTATAGCTCCATAATAACACATAATACTAGTCGTTGCGAGGTAATACGAGCACACGCCGCTATGTCTTAGTTGGTAAAGCGCCTGTCTAGTAAACAGGAGATCGAGGGTTTGGATTCTCCAGTGCCTTGATCCTATGGTTATTGCTATAGCTGTATGCTAACACATAATACTAGTCTGGCGAGGTAAGACGAGCACCCGGCGTCGGGGCTTAGTTGGGTATAGCGCCTGTCTTGTAAACAGGAGGTCGAGGGTTCGAAACCCTTCGGTGCCTATATCCTATGCTTATTGCTATAGCTCTATTCCAACACGTAATACTAGTCTGGCGAGGTAATACTAGCCCTCGGCACCATGGCTTATTTGGGAAAAGCGCCTGTCTTGTAAACAGGAGAGCGATGGTTCGAATCCCACCGGTGCCTAATTCATACCATTATAGGTATAGCTCTATGGTAACTCATAAAACCAGTCTGACGAAGTAACACGATTACACGGCGCCGTGGCTTAGTTGTGTAAAGCGCTTGTGTTGTAAAAGTAGATAGAGAGTTCGAATCCCTCCGGTGCCAAGATACTATCTTCATAGCTCTATGCTAACACATGATACTAGCCTGGCGAGGTACTACGAGCACACGGCGTCGTTGCTTAGTTGGGCAAAGCTCCTGTCTAGTGAACAGGAGATCGAGGGTTCAAATCCCTCCGGAGCCTAGATCCTAGTTTTATTGATATAGATCTATGCCTACACATTATACTAGTCTGGCGAGGTAGTACGAGCACTCGGCCCCGTGGCTAAGTTGGTTAAAGCTCCTGGCTAGTAAACAGGAGATCGAGGGTTCGAATCCCTCCGGTGCTTAGATCCTATCTTTATTGCTATAGATCTATGCTAATACATAATACTAGTCTGGCGAGGTGAGACGAGCACTCGGCGCCGTGATTTAGTTGGGTAAGGCACCTGTCTCGTAAACAGGAGATCGAGGCTTCGAATCCCTCCGGTGCATAGATCCTATCTTTATTGCTATAGCTCTATGTTAACACATAATACTAGTTTGGCGTGTTATTGCAAACACACGGCGCAGTGGCTTAGTTGTGTAAAGCGCCTGTCTAGTAAGCAGGAGATCGAGGGTTCTAATCCCTCCGGTGCATATGTCCTATGCTTATTGTTATAGCACTATGCTAACACGTAATAATAGTCTGGCCAGGTAATACGAGCCATCGGCACCATGGCTTATTTGGGTAAAGCGCCTGTATTGTAAACAGGAGAGCGTGGGTTCGAAACCTTTGGGTGCCTAGATCATATCTTTATTGGTATAGCACTATGCTAACTCATAAAACTAGTCTGGGGACGTAATATGCACTTACGGCATCGTGGCTTAGTAGGGTAAAGCTCCTCTCAAGTAAACAGGAGATCTAGGATTCGAATCCCTCCGGTGCTTAGATCCTGTCTTTATAGCTATAGCTCCATGCTAACACCTTATACTAGTCTGGCGGCTAATACGAGCCATCGGCGCCGTGGCTTAGTTGGGTAAAGCGCCTGTCTTGTAAACAGGAGATCGAGGGTTCGAATCCCTCCGGTGCCTAGAACCTATGTGTATTGCTATGGCTCTATGCTAACACATAATATTAGTCTGACGAGCTAATACGAGCACTCGGCGCCGAGGATAGTTGGGTAAAGCGCCTGTCTTGTTAACAGGAGATCGAGGGTTCGAATCCCTCCGGTGCCTTAATCCTATATTTATTCCTATAGCTCTATGCTAACACATAATACTAGTCTGGTGAGGCAGTACGAGCACACGGCGTCGTTGCTTAGTTGGGCAAAGCTCCTGTCTAGTAAACAGGAGAGTGAGGGTTCGAATCCCTCCGGAGCCTAGATCCTAGGTTTATTGATATAGATCCATGACAACACAATATACTAGTCTGGCGAGGTAGTACGAGCCCTCGGCCCCGTGGCTAAGTTGGTTAAAGCGCCTGTCTAGTAAACAGGAGATCAAGGTTTCGAATCCCTCCAGTGCCTAGATCCTATGAGTAGTGGTTTTGTAGCGGTTCTGTGAACTCCACCTCCACACCCTCCACACAAGATGGCGGCGGTGCGATATCTTTCGAACTCATGGTTGGATTTTAACAAATGAGGTGTTGTTGAACTCGGGCTGACACTCCCTTTCCAATGGACAACATATTTCCACCCCAAAAATAAAAGCTACCCTACTAGGGGGTGAAATTGAATTTTTTAGAGAATCTCTCTTTCCAATTGCAACATGTGAGATTTTGAATGCCGATATGGAATGTAACGTTGTTCTGCAAACCAATAATCAAAGAGGGGCATGTTAGGCCTTGAGGTGAGAGCCCCTGTTATTGTTGACGAGCCCCCTGCTGTCGGGCCCCTGTTGATGGGTTATTGTTGACAGGTCCTTGTGGACGAGTCCTTGTGGACAAGTCCTTGTGGACAGGTCATTGTTGACAGGTCATTGTTGACGAGTCCTTGTGGACAGGTCCTTGTGGACGAGTCCTTGTCCCTTTGGACTGATCCCTTTGGACGGGTCCCTTTGGCCTGGTTCCTACGGACTAGCCCATGAATTTATTTAAATTATGTCAAAGGGCCTAACTACATTTGTGTGTGTTGAATTGACGTTGTTCACTAATCCCCCACTACTATAATGGGATAACGATATGAAAGGAAAGTGACGAAATACATGTGAACATACAAGGGATCTAACTTGGTGGATGGATGTGTTCTAACGAGTCATTTGTAGTTGAAAGAGAATAATGCATGTTCTTAAGATGTTAAAACTGAGGAGATGGCACGTGCAGTAAGACGTCTTGTTACTTCCTGTGTCATATTACAGACATGACAGAGAGCGCGCAGATCTGTTGCTATGACTAACACTGCAGTAATTTGAAACCGCAAGTGTTCATTAAGACAATGGATGATGATCATGCAAAGTTAGCAGTTATTGGATATTACACAGGTGTTCCTTCCGGTGTCATGTTGCTGACATACCAGAGAGCGCACACCACTGTTGCTATGACTGACGCTGCAGTAATTTGAAACCCCATATGTTGATTAAGACAATGGGTGATGATCATGCAAAGTCAGCAGTCATTGGATACCCCACAGGTGTTCCTAGTGTACTTTGGACTCTCAACTGTATTGGGAAAGGATTTGCAATGATCTGCAAAAAACTGCTGACACGAGCGATGAGAGTTTATATAAGAGGGGTGTCATATATCTCCCTACTGTCAGTCTTTATTACTCGCTTTGAGTGAACAGTGCTCTATTACTGCTCAAGAGATGTAAAAAAAAGCCGTTTTGGTAGAAAATCATTAAATTATTTTGCAAGGTAAGTACTTATTATTAATGGATTGTAGTCTTTTATTACTAATTGATGTTGAAGTTATTGATTGGAATGTATTTATTGATTCATTGATTGATTGATTGATTGATTGATTAATTTGTTTACAGATAATTGGGTACCTGTAGGTTACCAGATTCCTACAATCTGTTCATTCAGTGGCAGCAATTGATCAATTATAAAAAGGTAAGTGCCCCTCTAATAACTTTTAAACAGCTAGAGTGATATTTTCCAATGTTCACCCCTACATGTGAGTGAAAATGGTATATTTAGCAGTCAAAGGTTGGAACTACTTGACCATGATGTGTAAAGCTAAATTTGTAGGTTAGATTTTGATTACCGCTCTATTAAGTCTGAATGTTCATTGCTAGGTGTCAGTGACAGAGGGGATATTTAAAGACTTAACCCCAGTTCACCTAACATAACCTAACTTTACTTAACTTAACCTTGTCACGTGACATGTTTTACAAGTTTAGACTTGCTTTATGACTGACTATGACGTCACACTTAGCTCACTTAACTGGCGATCGCTGGTTTCTATCACGTGACATGTTCTACAAGTTTAGACTTGTTTTAAGACTGACTATGACGTCACACTTAGCTCACTTAACTGGCGATCGCTGGTTTCTATCACGTGACATGTTCTACAAGTTTAGACTTGCTTTAAGACTGTCTATGGCGTCACACTTAGCTCACTTAACTGGCGACCGCTGGTTTCTACCACTCTATCAAGTTCCAATGTTCACCGCTAGGTGTCAGTGACAGTGGTATATAGTAACCCCAGTTAGAGCTACATGAAGTTAGACTTGCTAGGAGTTCACAGATGATCGATTTAAATACCCTGCTATAACCATTGACTGGAATATAATTAAACTATTTATATTGTACTTTTTGTTTTATCTTTTATTAATATTGATGATTTCTTTCTTTTATAGATAACTTGGAAAGTAATCATCATGTTCAAGTGTGGTGACTGTAAGAAACAGTTCTCAAGACCTGGCAGCTTTCAACGTCATGCAAGTACAAAACATAATCAGAAAATGTTTGTATGCAGTCATTGTGCTACAACATTTAACAGACAGGATAGTCTTACACGACATGTAAATTTAAAACATGTCAGTACTGCACCATTTTCGTGTTCAGTTTGCGAACTTGGTTTTTCTGCTGTAAAGCGATATCAATTCCACATGGTTGAAGTGCATGGAGAACAACAGGAATTGAAATCTGTAAAACCATCAACTAGCACGGAACCTTTAAATGAATGTGATACCCAAAAGCGTAAACGTTCTCAAGATTGTGAAAATAGTTGTGCAACAAAAAGAAAAAAGAATGGTGAACCTTCAATAACACATTGTAATGTATGTAATATTGATATACCTTCTTCAATCATTCATGGACATTTACGCAGTATTCAACATAAAAATAACACTTGCCATGAAAGAAATTCTGGAAATATTCAACAAATTGGTAGTGCATTTAAAAGTCGAATTGCTAGTTATAGGCTTTATAGTAAAGAAAAAACTTAAAGTATTGAATCATTTTTAAAAAATGTTCAACCTACTGTGTTTGGCTTAGTAGAAAATGTTTTAGTAGAGCATAAAACAATTAAAATTAATATTGAACTTTTGGCCTCTATGTAAAAACTGGGAGCGAAGGTGAAATTACGGATATCAAATCCTTTAATACAAAAAACATAATTGTTAGCGAATCAACTAATATTAGTGATATATACCAAAATATTTCAAGTGCTATCATTGTGAAGAGTGAAGAGTTCCAGGAAAGGGAGTCAGGCTGGGTGTTGGTCGAAGTACTTTATTTAGAAACCAACCTGAATAAATACAACCCCCTTCGAGCATCATCATATATTGATTTGCCAGGATGGATCAAACGGAAGAAAGCTGTTGTGAACGTTTGGAATAGTGATCAAGCATGTTTTGCGTGGGCTGTAACCTCAGCTCTCCATTCAGCAGTGGGGCATATGGATAGAACATCATCTTATCCTCACTATTCATCAGTGTTAGATTTAAAAGAAATAGAATTTCCTGTGGCGATAAAAGACATTCAACGTTTTGAAGAGCTGAACAATGTAAGTATTAATGTTTATGGAATTGAAAATAAGAGAACAGTAGGTCCTCTATATTATACTCAGGAAAAAAAGGATGCTCATGTAAATTTACTATACATAACCGAAGGTGAAAATGCTCACTATTGCTGGATAAAACATTTCAGTAGACTTGTTGGTAGTCAGCTATCAAAAGGTGAATCTAAGAAGTGGTTGTGTGATGGCTGTTTGCTATATTTCAGAAAAGAGGACCAATTAACTCAACATCAAAAATGGGGGTGTAATCATGTGTGTACGGAATTACCGACTCCTAAAAATAACATTCTAAAATTTAAGGATTATGAGAAACAGCTTCGAGTACCATTTATTATATATGCTGACTTCGATGCTTTGCTAAAACCATTTAATACATGTTCATCAAATCCAGCCCAACCTTTCACCAACACAACTCACATTCATGAACCTTTTAGCTTTGCATATTATATTAAATGTAGTTACGATGACTCTTTAAATAAGTTTGAGCTCTATAGAGGACCTGATGCACCTAAAGTTTTTATGGAAAGGCTTGAGAAAGATGCCATTCGTATATCCTGTATTTTAAATACGATCATTCCAATGGAACCACTAACTTTATTAGAGCAAATGAATTTTGAAACTGAAACTAATTGTTTTATATGTGGTGAATGTTTATATACAGACAGGGTTCGCGATCATGACCATTTAACAGGACAATATCGTGGTGCTGCTCACCAAGAATGTAATTTAAATTATAGAGTAAGTAAATTCATTCCGGTCATTCTACATAACGGTAGCAAATACGATAACCACTTTATCGTTAAAGAATTTGGAGCTTCAGATGTGAAAATTGATGTGATTGCAAATAATAAGGAACAATACATATCGTTCACAAAATACATCAAAACTGACAATAAGAAAACGATAAAACTGCGATTTTTAGATTCATTCCGCTTTATGCCGAGTAGTCTTGATAAGTCTGCTAGTAATTTAAAATCAGATCAGTTTCATGAAATTCATCGTGTCTTTCCTAAAGAAGATGATTTTAATTTGATTTGTCAAAAGGGTATATTCCCTTACGAATATATTAACTGTGTGGAACGTCTTGAGGAGTGTTCTTTACCACCGAAAGTTGCATTTTACAGTTCCTTAAACACAAGTCATATCAGTGATCAGGAATATTTACATGCACAACGTGTATGGGCACAGTTTGACATTCAAACTTTAGGAGAATTTTCAGACATATATTTGAAGACAGATGTGTTGTTATTAGCAGATTTTTTTGAAAATTTTCGGAATGTTTGTATGAAAATTTATGACCTTGATCCTTGTCAGTATTTCACAGCTCCTGGGTTAAGTTTCAGTTCAATGTTGAACAAAAAAAACGAAAGTAAATTTAGAATTAATGACTGATATAGACATGATCAATTTTATAAAATCATCAATTCGAGGTGGATTAAGTCAATGTAGTGGACGGTACTCTAAAGCGAATAATAAATACATGCCTAGCTACAACCCTTGTGAAGAGTCAAAGTATATTGTCTACCTCGATGCAAATAACCAATATGGTTGGGCTATGAGTCAATATCTACCACTGAAAGATTTTCGCTGGCTGACACAACCTGAAATTGATGTCTTACATGTTGACACTCTTAATGATAACGATGATAAAGGATATATTTTAGAGGTAAATCTTGAGTACCCTAAAGAGTTACATGATGATCATAATGATTTACCATTTTGTCCTGAGAATATGAAATCTCCATACATCACATCACGAACAAAAATGTTAATTGCTAATGTAAATAATAAATGTAAATATGTAATACATTATCGAAACTTGAAACAGTGTCTACAGCATGGATTGAAATTAACTAAAATTCATCGCGTATTGCAATTTCATCAGTCAGCATGGCTCAAACCGTATATTGATCTAAACAATAATTTAAGAACACAGTCAACAAACGCGTTTGAAAAAGATTTTTATAAACTCATGAATAATAGTGTTTTTGGAAAGACTATGGAGAATGTTGATAAACGAGTTGATGTAAAGCTGATAACAAAGTGGGAGAATGATGGTAAAAGGTATGGTGCGAGCAACTTAATAAGCAAGCCTAACTTTCATAGCTGTTCAATTATTCATGAGGATTTAGTTGTAATACAAATGAATCGTCTTAAAGTAACTTGCAACGAACCCATATATGTGGGTTACACCATTCTGGAATTATCAAAAACACTTATGTATGAATTTCACTATGATTATGTAAAGAAAAACTATCTTGATAATGCTAAATTACTCTACACAGACACAGATTCTTTTATTTATGAGTTTAAAACTGATGATTTTTATGAGGATATCAAAACTGAGCTAAATAGGTTTGATACAAGTGGCTATCCTGAGGATAATATTTACCATTTACCTCTAGTAAACAAAAAGGTTCTTGGGAAATTTAAGGATGAATGTGCTGGTGTTATTATAGACACCTTTGTAGGCACAAAATCTAAATCATACAGCTATATGACAATTGATGATGTAGTAGTAAAAAAATTAAAAGGAGTGAAAAAGAATGTTGTTAGTAAAGAGTTAGATATAAGTGATTATAAAAACTGTATAGTTAGTAACCCACCTGTATTATATAAGAAAATGAGTGTATTTAGAAGTAAAAATCATCAGCTACATACCAATTTGCTGAACAAAGTTGCTTTAAGTAATGAAGACAACAAACGATTCATTATACCCAACACATTTGATACTTTTGCTTGGGGAAACAGTCGCATTGACGACTATTACTTTACTTAAGTTTAATGATCACTATATTGTAATATTTGTAGTGTGTTTTATATTGTAATATTTTTTTGTAAAAAACTGTAAGTAGAATGTATAATGTTAGGCTACTGTAGTTTAGTAAAAATAAGATAAGTAATACATTTTAGTGTAAAATGTTTGCTTTTGTATATTACGAAAAAGATTTTTAAAGAATGTACAGAATGTGTGAACTAAACAAGGGAAATGTAAAAATGTAAAGTGGAAAATTGTAAATATCCATGTGTGAAAAAGTGAAATAGTTATCACCATTTTAAAATTAAAAGACATTGTGATCTGGTAAACCTTGTTTTTATTTCACAACAACAAAAATGTACAGAATGTGTAAACTAAACAAGAAGAATGTAAAAAAATGAAAAGTGGAAATTGTAAATATTCATGTGTGAAAAAATGAAAATAAAGAAATGGCTATCACCATTTTAAAATTAAAAGACATTGTGATCTTGTAAACCTTGTTTTTATTTCACAACATATATGGCTTTACAAAATAGAATACAAAGAAATACCATTTCCTCAATCCTTTTCAATGGTCATGTCCACTCATCATTAACTTCCCTTTTATAGCAGTAATCACAATGAGGGCTGCCAACCTCTCCCCCACTGAGCCATTATAGGATGTCAAACGTTGCTTAGCTTTTCAACGATACTTTATCCACCACACGTATTAAAGCATAATGACTATGGCGATAAGAAAGGTCGTGTTCTTTACATGCTTAATCCAAAGAAATAATAGGTATTTACTTAACACAGGGTCTTGAGTCCATGAGTTTGGTACATGTTGCAAGATTTCTTTCACGGCATTGACTATCACAAAATAAATGAAAACTTGGAGAGCACCAATAATTCATCTTTGGTAAGACTATCCAGGATCTTGAGTCCATGATTTTGGTATAAGTTGCCAGATTTCTTTCACGGCATTGACTGTCACATAATAAATGAACAACTTGGAGAGCACCAATAATTCTTCTTTGGTAAAACTATCTGCATATCGATGACAGATAACCTTTTAGTTCCACCCTTAAAACAACAACACTACCTCTTGCATAATCTGCGATGTTGATGGCTCTTGAGACGTGAAAGATGGATTAAACATAACTTTTACATCAACAGGAGTTAGACTTTGCTCAGTAAACAATGCACTGTCATGAGCCACAGTATTTTTTTCTTGGACTTGCTTTTTTATTTTCTTTATAAGTGTTTGAAACGGTGTATTAAAAGAGAATGATAAACATCCAAAGGGTAAATAGAGTAACAAATAAAGAGAAATGAAAATGATACTTCCATATCAATTGTCAAGCATGAACTAATCTCTAGCAAAGTTCACTCAATACTATAAATAATAGTTTAAAGTGGGTGCAAACGTGGGTGAAAAAGTGGGTGCATAAGTGGGTGCAAAAGTGGGTGCATAAGTGGGTGCAAATGTGGGTGCATAAGTGGGTGAAAAAGTGGGTGCATAAGTGGGTGCAAATGTGGGTGCATAAGTGGGTGAAAAAGTGGGTGCATAAGTGAATGCAATAGTGGGTGCAAAGGTAGGTACAAAAGTGGGTGAAAAAATGCTCCCCTTTTTGAATCTCGCTAACGCCCCCTTTTTTAATCTATTTTTTTGAAATTTTGACAACGGGTCTAAGTGCACTTTTGTTAATATCTCGCGAACCAGTCTCTGTTGACGGGTCCTTGTTGACGGGTCCCTGTGGGCGGGTCCTTTGGACTGATCCCTATGGACTGGCCCATGCATTTTATCCAAATTATGCGAGATTCAAAAAGGGGGGCATTTTTTTCACCCATTTTTGTACCTACCTTTGCACCCACTATTGCATTCACTTATGCACCCACTTTTTCACCCACTTATGCACCCACATTTGCACCCACTTATGCACCCACTTTTTCCCCACTTCTGCACCCACATTTGCACCCACTTATGCACCCACTTTTGCACCCACTTTTGCACCCACTTTAAACTATTATTTATAGTATTGAGTGAACTTTGCTATAGATTAGTTCATGCTTGACAATTGATATGGAAGTATCATTTTCATTTCTCTTTATTTGTTACTCTATTTACCCTTTGGATGTTTATCATTCTCTTTTAATACACCGTTTCAAACACTTATAAAGAAAAGAAAAAAGCAAGTCCAAGAAAAAAAATACTGTGGCTCATGACAGTGCATTGTTTACTGAGCAAAGTCTAACTCCTGTTGATGTAAAAGTTATGTTTAATCCATCTTTCACGTCTCAAGAGCCATCAACATCGCAGATTATGCAAGAGGTAGTGTTGTTGTTTTAAGGGCGGAACTAAAAGGTTATCTGTCATCGATATGCAGATAGTTTTACCAAAGAAGAATTATTGGTGCTCTCCAAGTTGTTCATTTATTATGTGACAGTCAATGCCGTGAAAGAAATCTGGCAACTTATACCAAAATCATGGACTCAAGATCCTGGATAGTCTTACCAAAGATGAATTATTGGTGCTCTCCAAGTTTTCATTTATTTTGTGACAGTCAATGCCGTGAAAGAAATCTTGCAATATGTACCAAACTCATGGACTCAAGACCCTGTGTTAAGTAAATACCTATTATTTCTTTGGATTAAGCATGTAAAGAACACGACCTTTCTTATCGCCATAGTCATTATGCTTTAATACGTGTGGTGGATAAAGTATCGTTGAAAAGCTAAGCAACGTTTGACATCCTATAATGACTCAGTGGGGGAGAGGTTGGCAGCCCTCATTGTGATTACTGCTATAAAAGGGAAGTTAATGATGAGTGGACATGAACATTGAAAAGGATTGAGGAAATGGTATTTCTTTGTATTCTATTTTGTAAAGCCATATATGTTGTGAAATAAAAACAAGGTTTACAAGATCACAATGTCTTTTAATTTTAAAATGGTGATAGCCATTTCTTTATTTTCATTTTTTCACACATGAATATTTACAATTTCCACTTTTCATTTTTTTACATTCTTCTTGTTTAGTTTACACATTCTGTACATTTTTGTTGTTGTGAAATAAAAACAAGGTTTACCAGATCACAATGTCTTTTAATTTTAAAATGGTGATAACTATTTCACTTTTTCACACATGGATATTTACAATTTTCCACTTTATATTTTTACATTTCCCTTGTTTAGTTCACACATTCTGTACATTTTTTAAAAATCTTTTTCGTAATATACAAAAGCAAACATTTTACACTAAAATGTATTACTTATCTTATTTTTACTAAACTACAGTAGCCTAACATTATACATTCTACTTACAGTTTTTTACAAAAAAATATTACAATATAAAACACACTAAAAATATTAAAATATAGTGAGCATTAGACTTAAGTAAAGTAATAGTCGTCAATGCGACTGTTTCCCCAAGCAAAAGTATCAAATGTGTTGGGTATAATGAATCGTTTGTTGTCTTCATTACTTAAAGCAACTTTGTTCAGCAAATTGGTATGTAGCTGATGATTTTTACTTCTAAATACACTCATTTTCTTATATAATACAGGTGGGTTACTAACTATACAGTTTTTATAATCACTTATATCTAACTCTTTACTAACAACATTCTTTTTCACTCCTTTTAATTTCTTTACTACTACATCATCAATTGTCATATAGCTGTATGATTTAGATTTTGTGCCTACAAAGGTGTCTATAATAACACCAGCACATTCATCCTTAAATTTCCCAAGAACCTTTTTGTTTACTAGAGGTAAATGGTAAATATTATCCTCAGAATAGTCACTTGTATCAAACCTATTTAGCTCAGTTTTGATATCCTCATAAAAATCATCAGTTATAAACTCATAAATAAAAGAATCTGTGTCTGTGTAGAGTAATTTAGCATTATCAAGATAGTTTTTCTTTATATAATCATACTGAAATTCATACATAAGTGTTTTGATAATTCCAGAATGGTGTAACCCACATATATGGGTTTGTTGTAAATTACTTTAAGACGATTCATTTGTATTACAACTAAATCCTCATGAATAATTGAACAGCTATGAAAGTTAGGCTTGCTTATTAAGTTGCTCGCACCATACCTTTTACCATCATTCTCCCACTTTGTTATCAGCTTTACATCAACTCGTTTATCAACATTCTCCATAGTCTTTCCAAAAACACTATTATTCATGAGTTTATAAAAATCTTTTTCAAACGCGTTTGTTGACTGTGTTCTTAAATTATTGTTTAGATCAATATACGGTTTGAGCCATGCTGACTGATGAAATTGCAATACGCGATGAATTTTAGTTAATTTCAATCCATGCTGTAGACACTGTTTCAAGTTTCGATAATGTATTACATATTTACATTTATTATTTACATTAGCAATTAACATTTTTGTTCGTGATGTGATGTATGGAGATTTCATATTCTCAGGACAAAATGGTAAATCATTATGATCATCATGTAACTCTTTAGGGTACTCAAGATTTACCTCTAAAATATATCCTTTATCATCGTTATCATTAAGAGTGTCAACATGTAAGACATCAATTTCAGGTTGTGTCAGCCAGCGAAAATCTTTCAGTGGTAGATATTGACTCATAGCCCAACCATATTGGTTATTTGCATCGAGGTAGACAATATACTTTGACTCTTCACAAGGGTTGTAGCTAGGCATGTATTTATTATTCGCTTTAGAGTACCGTCCACTACATTGACTTAATCCACCTCGAATTGATGATTTTATAAAATTGATCATGTCTATATCAGTCATTAATTCTAAATTTACTTTCGTTTTTTTTTCAACATTGAACTGAAACTTAACCCAGGAGCTGTGAAATACTGACAAGGATCAAGGTCATACGTTTTCATACAAATATTCCGAAAATTTTCAAAAACATCAGCTAATAACAACACATCTGTCTTCAAATATATGTCTGAAAATTCTCCTAAAGTTTGAATGTCAAACTGTGCCCATACACGTTGTGCATGTAAATATTCCTGATCACTGATATGACTTGTGTTTAAGGAACTGTAAAATGCATCTTTCGGTGGTAAAGAACACTCCTCAAAACGTTCCACACAGTGAATATATTCGTAAGGGAATATACCCTTTTGACAAATCAAATTAAAATCATCTTCTTTAGGAAAGACACGTTGAATTTCATGAAACTGATCTGATTTTAAATTACTAGCAAGCTTATCAAGACTACTCGGCATAAAGCGGAATGAATCTAAAAATCGCAGTTTTATCGTTTTCTTATTGTCAGTTTTGATGTATTTTGTGAACGGTATGTATTGTTCCTTATTATTTGCAATCACATCAATTTTCACATCTGAAGCTCCAAATTCTTTAACGATAAAGTGGTTATCGTATTTGCTACCGTTATGTAGAATGACCGGAATGAATTTACTTACTCTATAATTTAAATTACATTCTTGGTGAGCAGCACCACGATATTGTCCTGTTAAATGGTCATGATCGCGAACCCTGTCTGTATATAAACATTCACCACATATAAAACAATTAGTTTCAGTTTCAAAATTCATTTGCTCTAATAAAGTTAGTGGTTCCATTGGAATGATCGTATTTAAAATACAGGATATACGAATGGCATCTTTCTCAAGCCTTTCCATAAAAACTTTAGGTGCATCAGGTCCTCTATAGAGCTCAAACTTATTTAAAGAGTCATCGTAACTACATTTAATATAATATGCAAAGCTAAAAGGTTCATGAATGTGAGTTGTGTTGGTGAAAGGTTGGGCTGGATTTGATGAACATGTATTAAATGGTTTTAGCAAAGCCTCGAAGTCAGCATATATAACAAATGGTACTCGAAGCTGTTTCTCATAATCCTTAAATTTTAGAATGTTATTTTTAGGAGTCGGTAATACCGTACACACATGATTACACCCCCATTTTTGATGTTGAGTTAATTGGTCCTCTTTTCTGAAATATAGCAAACAGCCATCACACAACCACTTCTTTGATTCACCTTTTGATAGCTGACTACCAACAAGTCTACTGAAATGTTTTATCCAGCAATAGTGAGCATTTTCACCTTCGGTTATGTATAGTAAATTTACATGAGCATCCTTTTTTTCCTGAGTATAATATAGAGGACCTACTATTCTCTTATTTTCAATTCCATAAACATTAATACTTACATTGTTCAGCTCTTCAAAACGTTGAATGTCTTTTATCGCCATAGGAAATTCTATTTCTTTTAAATCTAACACTGAAGAATAGTGAGGATAAGATGATGTTCTATCCATATGCCCCACTGCTGAATGGAGAGCTGAGGTTACAGCCCACGCAAAACATGCTTGATCACTATTCCAAACGTTCACAACAGCTTTCTTCCGTTTGATCCATCCTGGCAAATCAATATATGATGATGCTCGAAGGGGGTTGTATTTATTCAGGTTGGTTTCTAAATAAAGTACTTCAACCAACGCCCAGCCTGACTCCCTTTCCTGGAACTCTTCACTCTCTCACAATGATAGCACTTGAAATATTTTAGTATGTATCACTAATATTAGTTGATTAGCTAACAATTATGTTTTTTGTATTAAAGGATTTGATATCCGTAATTTCACCTTCGCTCCCAGTTTTTACATAGAGGCCAAAAAGTTCAAAATTCATTTTAATTGTTTTATGCTCTACTAAAACATTTTCTACTAAGCCAAACACAGTAGGTTGAACATTTTTTAAAAATGATTCAATACTTTGAGTTTTTTCTTTACTATAAAGTCTATAACTAGCAATTCGACTTTTAAATGCACTACCAATTTGTTGAATATTTCCAGAATTTCTTTCATGGCAAGTGTTATTTTTATGTTGAATACTGCGTAAATGTCCATGAATGATTGAAGAAGGTATATCAATATTACATACATTACAATGTGTTATTGAAGGTTCACCATTCTTTTTTCTTTTTGTTGCACAACTATTTTCACAATCTTGAGAACGTTTACGCTTTTGGGTATCACATTCATTTAAAGGTTCCGTGCTAGTTGATGGTTTTACAGATTTCAATTCCTGTTGTTCTCCATGCACTTCAACCATGTGGAATTGATATCGCTTTACAGCAGAAAAACCAAGTTCGCAAACTGAACACGAAAATTGTGCAGTACTGACATGTTTTAAATTTACATGTCGTGTAAGACTATCCTGTCTGTTAAATGTTGTAGCACAATGACTGCATACATACATTTTCTGATTATGTTTTGTACTTGCATGACGTTGAAAGCTGTCAGGTCTTGAGAACTGTTTCTTACAGTCACCACACTTGAACATGATGATTACTTTCCAAGTTATCTATAAAAGAAAGAAATCATCAATGTTAATAAAAGATAAAACAAAAAGTACAATATAAATAGTTTAATTATATTCCAGTCAATGGTTATAGCAGGGTATTTAAATCGATCATCTGTGAATTCCTAGCAAGTCTAACTTCATGTAGTTCTAACTGGGGTTACTATATACCACTGTCACTGACACCTAGCGGTGAACATTGGAACTTGATAGAGTGGTAGAAACCAGCGGTCGCCAGTTAAGTGAGCTAAGTGTGACGCCATAGCCAGCCTTAAAGCAAGTCTAAACTTGTAGAACATGTCACGTGATAGAAACCAGCGATCGCCAGTTAAGTGAGCTAAGTGTGACGTCATAGTCAGTCTTAAAACAAGTCTAAACTTGTAGAACATGTCACGTGATAGAAACCAGCGATCGCCAGTTAAGTGAGCTAAGTGTGACGTCATAGTCAGTCATAAAGCAAGTCTAAACTTGTAAAACATGTCACGTGACAAGGTTAAGTTAAGTAAAGTTAGGTTATGTTAGGTGAACTGGGGTTAAGTCTTTAAATATTCCCTCTGTCACTGACACCTAGCAATGAACATTCAGACTTAATAGAGCGGTAATCAAAATCTAACCTACAAATTTAGCTTTACACATCATGGTCAAGTAGTTCCAACTATTGACTGCTAAATATACCATTTTCACTGACATGTAGTGGTGAACATTGGAAAATATCACTCTAGCTGTTTAAAAGTTATTAGAGGGGCACTTACCTTTTTATAATTGATCAACTGCTGCCACTGAATGAACAGATTGTAGGAATCTGGTAACCTACAGGTACCCAATTATCTGTAAACAAATTAATCAATCAATCAATCAATCAATCAATAAATACATTCCAATCAATAACTTCAACATCAATTAGTAATAAAAGACTACAATCCATTAATAATAAGTACTTACCTTGCAAAATAATTTAATGATTTTCTACCAAAACGGCTTTTTTTACAACTCTTGAGCAGTAATAGAGCACTGTTCACTCAAAGCGAGTAATAAAGACTGACAGTAGGGAGATATATGACACCCCTCTTATATAAACTCTCATCGCTCGTGTCAGCAGTTTTTTGCAGATCATTGCAATTCCTTTCCCAATACAGTTGAGAGTCCAAAGTACACTAGGAACACCTGTGTGGTATCCAATGACTGCTGACTTTGCATGATCATCACCCATTGTCTTAATCAACATATGGGGTTTCAAATTACTGCAGCGTCAGTCATAGCAACAGCGGTGTGCGCTCTCTGGTATGTCAGCAACATGACACCGGAAGGAACACCTGTGTAATATCCAATAACTGCTAACTTTGCATGATCATCATCCATTGTCTTAATGAACACTTGCGGTTTCAAATTACTACAGTGTTAGTCATAGCAACAGATCTGCGCGCTCTCTGTCATGTCTGTAATATGACACAGGAAGTAACAAGACATCTTACTGCACGTGCCATCTCCTCAGTTTTAACATCTTAAGAACATGTATTATTCTCTTTCAACTACAAATGACTCGTTAGAACACATCCATCCACCAAGTTAGATCCCTTGTATGTTCACATGTATTTCGTCACTTTCCTTTCATATCGTTATCCCATTATAGTAGTGGGGGATTAGTGAACAACGTCAATTCAACACACACAAATGTAGTTAGGCCCTTTGACATAATTTAAATAAATTCATGGGCTAGTCCGTAGGAACCAGGCCAAAGGAACCCGTCCAAAGGGATCAGTCCAAAGGGACAAGGACTCGTCCGCAAGGACTCGTCCACAAGGACCTGTCAACAATAACCCATCAACAGGGGCCCGACAGCAGGGGGCTCGTCAACAATAACAGGGGCTCTCACCTCAAGGCCTAACATGCCCCTCTTTGATTATTGGTTTGCAGAACAACGTTACATTCCATATCGGCATTCAAACTCTCACATGTTGCAATTGAAAAGAAGGATTCTCTAAAAAATTCAATTTCACCCCCTAGTAGGGTAGGTTTTATTTTTGGGGTGGAAATATGTTGTCCATTGGAAAGGGGGTGTCAGCCCGAGTTCAACGACACCTCATTTGTTAAAATCCAACCATGAGTTCGAGAGATATCGCACCGCCGCCATCTTGTGTGGAGGGTGTGGAGGTGGAGGTCACAGAACCGCTACAAAACCACTACTCCTGTGTTTATAGCTATAGCCCATGCTAACACGTAATACTAGTCTCGCGAACTAGTACGAGCACTCGGCGCCATGGCTTGGTTGGCTAAAGCGCTTGTCTCTTTAAACAAGAGATCGAGCGATTGAATCCCTCCGGAGCATAGATCCTATGTTTATTGCTTTAGCTCTATGCTAACACATAATACTAGTCTGGCGAGTTAATACGCAGTCACGGCGCCGTGGCTTAGTTGGGTAAAGCGCCTGTCTAGTAAACAGGAGATCACGGGTTCGATTCCCGCCAGTGCCTATATCCTATGCTTATTGCTATAACTCTATGCTAACACGTAATATTAGTCTGGCGAGGTAATAAGAGCCCTCGGCACCATGGCTTACATGGGTAAAGCTCTTGTCTTGTAAAAGGAGATCGAGGGTTCGAATCCCTCCGGTGTCAAGATCCTATCTTTATTGATATAGCTCTATGCTAACACATAATACTAGTCTGGCGAGGGGGCATAAACACACCGGGCCGTGGCTTAGTGGGGTAAAGCACCTGTCTTGTAAACAGGAGATCGAATGTTTGAATCCCTCCGGTGCCTAGATCCTATCTTTATTGATATAGCTCTATGTTAACACATAATACTAGTCAGGTGAGGTAGCATAAGCACCCGGGGCCGGGGCTTAGTTTGGTATAGCCCCTTTCTTGTAAACAGGAGATGGAGGGTTCGAAACCCTCCGGTGCCTAGATCCTATGCTTATTGCTATAGCTCTATGCTAACTCGTAATACTAGTCTGGCGAGGTAATAGGAGCCCTCGGCACCATGGCTTATTTGTGTCAAGCGCTGTCTTGTTGTAGGAGAGCGTGTGTTCGCATCCTTCCGGTGCCTAGGTCATAACTTTATTTGTATAGCTCTAAGCTAACTCATAAAACTAGTCTGACGAGCTAAAACGATCACTCGGCGCCGAGGATAGTTGGGTAAAGCGCCTGTCCCGTAAACAGGAGATCGAGGTTTCGAATCCCTCCAGTGCCTATTTCCTATGTATATTGCTATAGCTCTATGATAACACATAATACTAGTCTGGCGAGTTTATACGAAAACACGGATTCGTGGCTTAGTTGGGTAAAGCGCCTGTCTAGTAACCAGGAGATCGAGGGTTCGAATCTCTCCGGTGCCTATATCCTATGCTTATTGCTATAGCTCTATGCTAACTCGTAATACTAGTCTGGCGAGGTAATAGGAGCCCTCGGCACCATGGCTTATTTGTGTAAAGCGCTGTCTTGTTGTAGGAGAGCGTGTGTTCGCATCCTTCCGGTGCCTAGATCATAACTTTATTTGTATAGCTCTAAGCTAACTCATAAAACTAGTCTGACGAGCTAAAACGATCACTCGGCGCCGAGGATAGTTGGGTAAAGCGCCTGTCCCGTAAACAGGAGATCGAGGTTTCGAATCCCTCCGGTGCCTATTTCCTATGTATATTGCTATAGCTCTATGATAACACATAATACTAGTCTGGCGAGCTACTATGAGTATTCGGCGCCGTGGCTAAGTTGATTAAAACGCCTGCCTTGTAAACAGGAGTGCGAGGGTTCGATTCCTTCCGGTGCCTAGATCAAATCTTGATTGGTATAGCTCTAAGCTAACTCATAAAACTAGTCTGACGAGCTAATACGATCACTCGGCACCGAGGATAGTTGGGTAAAGCACCTGTCCCGTAAATAGGAGATCGAGGTTTCGAATCCCTCCGGTGCCTATTTCCTATGTATATTGCTATAGCTCTATGATAACACATAATACTAGTCTGGCGAGCTACTACGAGTATTCGGCGCCGTGGCTAAGTTGATTAAAGCGCCGGTCTAGTAAACAGGAGATCGTGGGTTCGAATCCCTCCGGTGCCCAGATCCTATCTTTATTGCGATAGCTCTATATTAACACATAATACTAGTCTAGCGAGGTAGCATAAGCACCCAGTGCCAGGTCTTAGTTGGGTATAGCGCATGTCTTGTAAACAGGAGATCGAGGGTTCGAAACCCTCCGTTGCCTAGATCCTATGTTTATTGCTATAGCTCTATGCTAACACATAATACTAGTCTGGCGCCGTGGCTTAGTTGGGTAAATCGCCTTTCTCGTAAACAGGAGATCGAGGGTTCGCAGTCCTCCGGTGCCTTGATCTTATGTTTATTGCTATAGCTCTATGCTAACACGTAATACAAGTCTAGCGAGGTAATACCAGCACTCGGCACCATGGCTAATTTGCGTATAGCGCATGTCTTGTAAACAGGAGATCGTGGGTTCGAATCCTTCCGGTGCCTAGATCATATATTTTTGGTATAGCTCTAAGCTAACTCATAAAACTAGTCTGGCGAGGTAATACGATCACACGGCACCGTGGCTAAGTTGGGTAAAGCGGTGGTCTTGTAGAAGGAGACCGAGGGCTTGAATCCCTCCGGTGCCTAGATCCTATCTTTATTGGTATAGCTCCATGCTAACACGTAATACTAGTCTGGCAGGCTAATACGAGCCATCGGCGCCATGGCTTAGTTGGGTAAAGCGCCTGTCTTGTAAACAGGAGATCAAGGGTTCGAATCCCTCCGGTGCCTAGATCCTATGTTTATTGCTATGGCTCTATGCTAACACATAATATTAGTCTGACGAGCTAATACGAGCACTCGGCGCCGAGGATAGTTGGGTAAAGGGCCTGTCTTGTGAACAGGAGATCGAGGGTTCGAATCCCTTCGGTGCCTATATCCTATGCTTATTGCTATAGCTCTATGCTAACAGGTAATACTAGTCTGGCGAGGTAATACGAGAACTCGGCACCATGGCCTATTTGGGTAAAGCGCCTGTCTTGTAAACAAGAGAGCTTGGGTTCGCATCCTTCCGGTGTCTAGATCATAATTTTATGGATATTGTGCTAAGCTAACTCATAAAACTAGTCTGGCGGGGTAATACGAACATACTGTGCCGTGGCTTAGTTGGGTAAAGCTCTTGTCTTGTAAAAGGAGATCGAGGGTTCGAATCCCTCCGGTGCCTGGATCCCATCATTATTGATATAGCTCTATGCTAACACATAATACAGTGGAACTTGGATAATTCTAACCTCAAGGGACCAGTAAAATAATTCGTATTTTCCAAATATTCGAATTAAGAAAGTTCTTTGAAAAGGGTAGACAAAATATTCAAATTTTAAGTTTTCATCCAGTAACCTTTGTTAAAGATAATATTACGTAGGTTTTCAACGAGTAAAGTGCTTATACACTATGTATTAGGTTTACATAATGATTTGCGTTCAACAAAGGAGATTAACAGACAACGGTACATTTAATGACTGTATCGTGAATAACCTCACAAGTTTCAAATGATAACATAAAACCAAAATGTGCTATTCACCTATTTAACGACAGTAGTAATCCAACAAAGTCGCCTCCGTAGCGTAGCGGTCAGCATGGTTAGTTGCCACCCCGGAGGTCCTGGGTTCGATTCCCGGCTCTGCCACGAAATTTGAAAAGTGGTATGAGGACTGGAACGGGGTCTACTCAGCCTCGGGTGGTCCAAATGAGTAGAGGGTTTCGATTCCCACCTCAGCCATCCTCGAAGTGGTTTTCCGTGGTTTCCCACTTCGTCTTCGGGCAAATGCCGGGATGGTACTGCCCCCGTAATTGAATTATATAGAGACCACGGTGGCTATTTTGGAAATTATGAAGAAAGTTATGGCTGTCATAGTTATGACGTGGGTAGTCATGACGTAAGCACGGATGACGCAGACGTTATGCGAGCAGGCTACATGAGCTGAGATTCTTTATGACGTCAGCATTTATTCGAGAAAGATCCGAGATTTACGACGCAGTCGCAGGAAACGTGGAATTGTGCTGAGGAAGAAATTATGCTATTGGAGGGGAGGCTCGAACCAATGAACGATTGTTTGAAGGAAGACGGAGATGGCTGAAACTATGGTATTTTTAATACTTTTTGGAATGAAGGATTGTGGAAATCCATTTGCAGTAGAGGCATTGATCTGGAATTTTGATGAAATTTATTTCCAGTTTTTGAATTTTGAAAATCCGTCATGTATTGACGAAGTTGGAACTTCTAGCGATGACGCAGTAACACGCTATGGAAGGGATGGATACGCCCCTTATGAAGTTTATAAAAGGCCTTGCGCAGAAGAGAGGAGTCTCAAATGGTCATAGCTCAAATCGTCATAGCTGATACCTCTGATATTCAAATCGTCAGATCTTCAGTTCTTATATAGTCGTTTTGGTCAGACGTCGAGTGAAATTAGTAGAAAGAGTCGTCATTATAACGCGTGGTGAAGCCACCGCATTAAACGAGATTCGAGCAGACAAGCAGTGCAAGTTTACTGTGAGTAAAAGTAGGTGAAGTTAAAACGCACATTATAACGCGTCTACAAGGTTAGCTATGAACAGTTAGCGGTTGTCTATAAGCTAATCCTATTGTGCAGTGCTACATTAAGGACTGTAGGAAATCTGAACAATTTCAAGAAGTTATTTTGGAAGATATTAGCATTTTTAGACGACTGACAAAAGTGATTTTCTCGCCACCTGAGAAGCACTTTATAGCGTCAGATTCTACGACACGGCTGACACTGCTAGTATAACAGGGAGACTTCAGATTGAATTGTGACACAACGCTACAGTATTATGGAGCAGTTTAATATGGCAGTTTGTTCTTCTATTACCATAACCGAGGAGAAGATGGAAGGCTAAAGGACTTTAATGCAATTGGGACATACATCGTTGGAGTAAGATAGCAGCATGGAACTTCGCTAATTGCCATTCCATACAAGCGAACATGTGGTGAACAACCATCTACACCCATGTTTCGTGGCTCAACGCTGAATACTATCAAACAGCAATGGAAACGATTTCATACTCACTGAATATGAATATTTCTTTGGAAATTACTACAAAAACTTCATGGCGATTTTCTACTGGAACTTCAGGGATTTTTCAAGAGAGGTCAGGGTAGTCCCGACTCACAAAGAAGAGTTTTGCCGGAAGGATGTCTTTCGTCTACACGGAGCAGTGCAATTTCCGGAGGAGGAAGCAGTTCGATTCTCCGAGGGTGCTGTTTCCTGTTTCGAGGATGGAGCTCAGCTTTAACTTGGTGAAATGGATCCATCAGCAGTCTTCTTTGGAGAAATTTCCTCTGGAACTTCAATCGGCAGATAAGGTAGTCGTGAACGTTTATTGTTTTATTTGAGTTTTTTAGCGATATCTGAGCAACCATTTTCCCATATTTTCTGTCCTCATGTATTTTGCCCTATATTCTTGTTTGAGATTCCTATTCTCAGTACACCTTGATGAGTTATGCCTTTTTCGACGATTTATTAAGACATTGTTATGTCATGGGCATAGTTAAATGATTTTGGATCAGTTGAGACTGATATTTAGATTTTTCAGTAATTTGCTTATTTTTGGAGTCACGATTTGACTATAAGTTAATGATTTTCATGGCAGATTTAAATTCAGACAGCGTGTCACTTTATTAAAGTAATTCTACCCCAGTTTAATTACTTTGACCAATTTTCTGTCATCATCAAGAAGGAAGAACATTTAAATGATTTTAGAGCGTTAAAATCCATTACGTTGTCGACGATCTTGGAAATACTAGTCGTTATTTGAATTGATTGCAACACAGACATTTATCGTCAGTTATGAACGACCATTGCATCATAGACAATTTTGTGAAAAATGAATTTTGATTATGGATTATTGAATGCATTAAAGTCATGAACTTTTGTTAGGAGTTTTTTCTCAATTAGAGATTTATATAATGATGTTTGCATTCCACAGTCTAATTGGATTCTATTCGACTATTTTGCAATTTAGTCGCACTTTGTTTGATGATAGTATTTTTATACTACAATACTTTGAAGATGTTAATCTTAAATTTTGATAGACCAGAGAGGCGTATATAAGCGTATTCACTATTAAATTTGTTTGTGATTGGCAAATTTTTACTTCATTTCGATTCATGAATGAAATCCACGAAAGTTTGGTTGGTTGGTTGGTTGGTTCTTAAGTTTAGGGGCTGCGACAACGCGGTCATGTAGCCCCGTGTACTTGGGGTGTGTGTAGAATCTGTCTGATAACCGGTGTTAAATGTGATGACTGTATTAGTGTGTGTTATCTGTTTTTAATTTAAGTACTGCAACTTAGAATTTTTTCAAATAGTTCCTACTTTTGCCGCCAAGCGCCACCGTCAACGATTACTAGGCCAAGTTCATAACTTAGATACTAGACACCACTGCAGTCGGCTCTTGGCAACGAACATAGAAACCTAAGAGCATTGTTTACATTCTTAACCTATCCAATTTAGCTTCACACAGGTGCAATTAGTGGAAGGTTCTTTAACATGCCATAAATCTATGACATGGGACCGCCGGCTTTACTTCCCCTCCGAAGGAAGGCATACTGAGGGATTTTCACGAAAGTTTAAGATAACAGTTTTGAAACAATTAATGATTATAAGAATTTTTGAAGTGGAACTATGAATGTATAATCGCTAGTGCAGCGGACGTGTTGACAGTCGCTGATGTATAATGCCCTTGAATTAATGAAGAAGGTTCCCACAGTAATTAATGATGTTGAAGAATTTGTTAGTGGAGGTTTTTGTAAATTCTGTGGAAGATTTTGATGCCATATATATTAATATATGATGAATTTTGGGCCTATTTTAATGCAGTTTTGTGCATTTTTTTTGTAAGCGAAGTATTTTCCGCCGGAGTGTATTGTATTTGTCCTTTGAAAATTAATCAAGTGAATTTACTGTTATAATTAACAAGAGTATTGAAAGAATTTGAGATAAGATTTTGAATGAAGATTACCGTCACAAATAATTATAATAATTATTAAACCTTTATTAAACCAGATTGTGACATTAACATGTATAACTAACCTTCATTGGTCGATTATATTGACACGATTATGAAATTACCAACCGGATGAACATGTGGTTAAATGTATTTCTTAAATTAATAATTTGAATAATTTAAATGTTAATATTGTAAATAATAATGTAAATATCTTTGACAATAATGTGGAACGAAAGTAATGTTAGAGGCGTGTTTAAAATTTTTGTAATGGTCTTTGACAATATTATCAACAATTTCTAATTGTTATAAATAATTTATGAGCTTTTATTATAAACATTTAAGAGTTTGTTTTATACTCTGCTTATTAAACATTTGGATGCTAATTAAACAAGTTTAGGGATTGTCAGAATAATCCAGTGGTGTGTGAGTAAAGCATTTGAAAGATTTGCGTAACAATATTTGAGTTGTCTTGCGGACATTTAAAGCTTTTGAGAGAGTGCTGGATTCTTACGCAACGTGGCATGACAAGTGAGTCCATTTGACAGGTGTGCGTCAGGTTGAAGGGTAGACCGCAGCTGGCCAGACAACTGGTTATCAGCGGGCAAGGTCGTCTACATTCTGGCCTTGTGCCTATAAATAATTGTCATGTTTATTAAAAGAAAACAAATGCTCTATATGTGTCTTGTCCTGACTTCCTTTTCCAGTCCAAGTGTGCTATGAATATTACGTTGTTTTGAGCTCGTGGGAGCTAACATGTTGTATGATAACTTTGCAAGTCCTACAGGAGGACATAGATTGACATGGGCTACTGATAGCCTCATTTATTTTGTTGAGTTGTTAAAATCATACCCTTTATTTGAAATAAAATCTTTTGTACAGTTCAAAGTTCTCGTCTTCGTTCTGGTTCATTTTTAAATGTCATGGTGAAGGTTATTGTGGGAGCATACTTTAGTGATCCTGTTGTCAACCCAATCCCCGAGATATTTTTAAGAGGTAAGTGAAGGTAAGTATGAACCCCCGTCTATTTTGGTGTGTTCCACAATAATTTCCTGTTAACTTCTGTGCTCAAATCTCGGTAGTATCTGTCAGTGCCATTTTCATTGGTGTAGCTGAGCCGGTGCGGTTGATTATTGGCAATCCGATTGAGGGGGCGGATATCTGACAGCCTACTATCCGGGTAAACGGGGACAGTACTGTACCCGATATCCGGATAGTAGGCTGTCAGATATCCGCCCCCTCAATCGGATTGCCAATAATCAAACGCGCCGGCATAGCTACATCAATGAAAATGGCACTGACAGATACTATCGAGATTAGAGCACAATAGTTAACAAGAAAATTATTGTGGAACACACCAAAATATACGGGGGTTCATACTTACCTTTACTTACCTCTTAAATTTATCTCGGGGACTGGGTTGTCAACTGGATCACTTAAAGTATGCCCACACAATAACCTCCACCATGATATTTAAAATGAACCAGAACGAAGACGAGAAACTTTAAACTGCACAAAAATTTATTTCACAAAAAGAATGATTTAACAAAAAAAAAATCAACGTGGCAATCAGAAGCCATCGACCACATAACCATGTCCTCCTGTAGGACCTGTATTCTCTACATATAATGTTTCAGCTTTCTCAAGCTCATAGCAACGTAAAATAATAATGCACTGGGGATGGAAACGGGATTTGGGATGAGACACATATATCAATTGTTTTGCGTGTTTATATACTTCACATTTTATTTATAGCCACAGGGCTATTATGGAACCGTCCTTGGCCTCAGTAACACAGTTGTCCGGGCCAGCTGCAATGCACCTGTATTGTCAAAGCGGACTCCCGTTCGTTCAACCCTAGCATAAGCGTGTTACCTCAGAGCTCGGCTCTCCTTTTCAAATACGTAAATGTTCACATCTCAACTGAAATATTATCACGCAAATGTCTTACATGCTTCATTCAAACACCAGTGGATTCCTCCAACAATCCCAAATCATGATTATTTGTTCAAACCACTTGCTTAACTTGCGTTGTTTAGAGTATAAAAAAACTCTAAATGTTAATAACAAAAGTTCATTAATTATTTATAACAATAATAAATTGTTTATAACAATGTCAAATGACAATTGAAAATTTTATACACGCTTCTATTAATCACTATCATTTCAAATTATTTAACAAAGATATTTACAAAATTATTTTACAATATTATATTGTTTATATTATTTATACAAGAAATACATTAAACCACACGTTTATCCGGTTGATAATTACTCAAATCGTGTTGATATAATCGACCAATGAAGGTTAGTTATATTTAACTGTCAAATTCAGGTTTAATAAGGTTTAATAATAATTATTAATATTTGTGACGGTAACCTCCATTCAAAATCTTTATCTCAAATTATTTAACACTCTTGTTAATTTTAACAGTATTTTCATATGAATAATCTTTCAAAGAACAAGAACAATACAATCAGCGGGAAAATACTTCGCTTATAACGCACAAAATTGCACAACAATTGGCCCAAAATTCATCATATATCTTCATATATATGGCATAAAAATCTTCCAAACTACACACAAAAACCTCCACTTATTAATTCATCAACTTCATTAATTATTGTGGGAACCTCCTTCATTATTCAAGGGCATTACTCAACAGCGACTTTTACACGTCCACTGAACTAACGATTATACATCCATTGTTCCTCTTTAAAAATTCTTATATTCATCAATTGTAATAATGACTGTTATTATTTAACCTTCGTGGGTTTCATTCATGAATCGATATGAAGTAAAAATTTTGCCAATCACAAATAAATTTAATAGCAAATACGATTAGACACTCCTGCCTGGTCTATCAAAATTGAGATTAACATCTTCAAAGTAACGCAGTATAAAAATACTATCTTCAAACAAAGTTCATCTAAACTGCAAAATAGTCGAATAGAATACAATTAGACTGTGGAATGCAAACATTATTGTTCCAATCTAGAATTGAGAAAAACTCCTATCAAATGTTCATTACTATAGTGTATTCAATAAATGGTAATTAAAGTTCATATTTCATAAAATTGTCTATGATGCAATGATAAATGTCTATGTTGCAATCATGTTCATAAGACGACTAGTATTTCAAAGATCGTCGATATCGAAATAGATTTTAACGCTCTAAAATCTTTTAATCATTCTTCTTTCTTGAGGATGACAGAAAATTGGTCAAAGTAATTTACTGAATAGAATTACTTTACTAAAATGACACGCTGTCTGAATTCAAATCTGCCATAGCAAATCAATAACTTTACAGTCAAATCGTGACTACAAAAATACGCAAATTACTGAAAGAATCTAAATCATCAGTCTCAACTGATCCAAAATTATTAAGAATGCCAATGACATAGCAATGTCTCAAAAATCGAAGAAAAAGGCATAAATCATCGAAGTGTACTGAGTACAAAAATATCAATCAAGAAAATGGGGCAAAAGATAGGACAGAAAATATGGGAAGAATGGTTGCTCAGATATCGCTACAAGACTCAAATAATACAAGAAACGTTCACGACTACCTTATCTGTTGATTGAAGATCTAGAGGAAAGTTTTCAAAGAGAACTGCTGTTGGTTCCATTTCACCAGCGTAAAGATGTGCTCCGTCCTCGAATTTGGAATCAGCGTCCTCGGAGAATCGAACTGCTTCCTCCTCCGGAAATTGCACTGCTCCGTGGATACGAAAAACATCCTTCTGGCAAAACTCTTCTTTGTGCGCCGGGACAACCCTGGCCTCTCTTGAAAGTTCCCGGAAGTTCTTGCAGAAATTCGCCATGAAGTTTATTGTAGTTATTTCCGCAGAAATATTCATAGTTGTGGAGTATGAAAATATTTCCACTGTTATCTGGTATAATTCAGAGATGGATTCACGATGCATGAGTGTAGTTGGATGTTCACTACATGCTCGCTTTTGTAGAAAGACGATTAACGAAGTTCCATGCTGTTACTTTACTCCAATCAATATATGTCCCAATTGCATTAAAGCCTTAGCCTTCCATCTCAACTACTGTTATAATCATTGAAAGCACTGTAAGATTATAATGTTCCATAGTCGAATGTATCGTTGTAATACCAAACGTATTACAATATCACTGTTGCACTCCACGTGTCAGCCGTAGTGTATAATGTGGAATTTTAAAAGTGTTTCTCATGTGGCGAGAAAATCACTTTTGTTGGCAGCCTTAAAGTTCCAATATCTTTCGAAGTATAACTGTGAAATTGTTCAAATCTTGTACACACCTCAATGTTATACTGCCTAATAGAATTATAATACAGGCTGAAGTTAGCGCTTGATATCTTGACTGGTGGAAACGTTATTGTGAGCGTTTCAACTTCACCTAGTTTCGAGCAGCGTAAAATGGAACTGCTCCGAGTTCGTTCGATGCGCCGGGCTTTAACCTCACGCTAAAGACAACTTACTTCACTGAATCACTTGAAAATAACTATATATCACCAGAAATATATATGCGATCTGACATATGAGATCTGAGCTTATGAGTTCTGAGATCTGAGAGCTCCTCTCTCCTGTGCACGACCTTTTATCAACTTCTTAAGGGGCGTATCCATCCCTTCCATAGCCTGTTGCTGCGTCATTGCTGGAAGTTTTATCTTTGGCTATACTTGACGGATTTTCAAATTTCAAAAACTCGAAATTAATTTCTTCAAAATTCCAAATCAATGCCATAACTGAAAATAGATTTCCACAAATCTGCATGCCAAAAGTAATCAAATATCGTAGTTTCAGCAATCTCCGTCTTCCTTCCAAACTATCGTTCATTGGTTCGAGTCTCTCCTCCAATAGCGTAGCTTCTTCCTTAGCACAATACCCTGTTTCCTGCGACTGCGTCGTAAATCTCGGATCTTTCTCGAACAAAATCATGACGTCACCAAGAATCTCAGCTCAACCAGCCTACTGGCATGAATTCTACGTCATCCGTGCCTACGTCATGAATGTCCATGTCATAACTATGACATTCATAACTTTACTCATATTTTCCAATACAGCCATCGTGGTCTCAATATAATTCAATTTCCGGGGGCAGTACCTTCTTCAAGGCCACGGCCGCCTCCTTCCCTCTTCCTTGTCTATCCATCCTGACCATCCATTACCTTCCCTAATGAGGCCCCTGTTCGCTTTGCAGGTGAGGCCGCCTGGGCGAGGTGCCAATCACACCTCACCAGTTGTATCCACTCCGATTAGATGTTCCCAGCTCTAGGACACTGCCCGTAGTGACGGTAGTGGTGAGTTCCCTCGCTGAGTCCGTGGGTTCCACCAACCTGGAGGGTAAACGACTAAGAGAGAGAGAGAGAGAGTAATCCAACAATCTAATTAAGTCGTAGAGAAATCTAACAAGTCTAATCAAACCACTCAGAATACTGCAGTACACAGCATGCACTACCAGACAGGTGTAAGGGATGACACTGTTATGAGTTAATGTGGAGCGTTGCAAAACAATGGGAGGGCGGGAGGGGTTGAGCATTGACTTCGGAAGGGGCGTCGCAGGAGTGTTGATAGTCACGCAGGCAAGACAATCGAGTAGGGGCCGCGTGCCAATGAAACAACATCATTTTTCGGGAATTCCTGACCCAACTGTTTGGCTTCCAATCGGCTTTTTACACGTAAAAACTTCGAATTATCCAAAATATAATTCGAATTAACCACGATTTTTTAGCATTGATTGTATATAAAATGCTAGGGACCAAGAGAAAAATTCGAATTAAAGAAGATTTCGAATTATAGAAGTTCGAATTAGCCACGTTCCACTGTAGTAGTCTGGCGAGGGAGCATAAACATACGGTGCCGTGGCTTAGTAGGGTAAAGCGCCTGTCTAGTAGACTGGAGATCGAGGGTTCGAATCCCTCCGGTGCTTAGATCCTGTCTTTATAGCTATAGCTCCATGCTAACGCGTAATACTAGTCTGACGAGCTAATACGTGCACTCGGCGCCGAGGATAGTTGGGTAAAAAGCCGGACTAGTGTGCCCTTTTATCAAGAAATTTGCAAATCCCAGTATGCCAGCAATGCTCAAATCGGGATTTTCGGGGTTTTGGTATGTTCTCCCACTCTGTGACTTACACATTTTGGATTAAAATAGAGGATACACTTCCAAAAATAAAAACAAAATCAACTCCTATTATAAAACATTTAATTTACCAAATATATGGCGCTACAAACAAATTAAACAAATAAACTACTGACCAATCCTTCCAAACTTGTTCAAAGTGAACAAGGAATACATAAAATCAAACAAATGTTATATTCAAATACGTGGTTTCCTTCAAACCAACAAACTCATAATTCCTTTTACTTCCACAAAATACCCCTTTTAAATTTCACTACAATCACGAGCTCCAATGGCTCAATACATTCCACTATAAAATGTGTTATTCTTTTACACACCTCAATATCTATTTTATGAGTTTCTTATAATCAAAACAATATATAATCTTATTCAAAGTAATTGTTACTCCTTTACTTAAATTTTTGTGCATTTCACAATGTTCTCATGTTACCACCTCTCTCAAGTTAACAAATTCACTACAGTGATCGGGAAAAATACTTGTGTACTCCCGAGTTATAGAAGACTACTTGAACAAAGTCAAAAATTATTATCACTCCCGAAATCTAATTGTCTTCATTGAACTCGTGAAATCCTACATCAATATCTCATTACATTAGGGATTTATATTTATTATTGTCTGTCTTAAAAGACCATCATCTCATAAGAAAGCAAACGATGTGCCCTTTTTATCAAGAAATATGCAAATCACATTATGCCAGCAATGCTCAAATCGGGATTTTCGGGGTTTTGGTATGTTCTCCCACTCTGTGACTTACACATTTTGGATTAAATAGAGGATACACTTCCAATATGAACGGTGTCATTCTTTTACACACCTCAATATCTATTTTATGAGTTTCTTATAATCAAAACAATATATAATCGTATTTAAAGTACATGTTATTCCTTTACTTAAATTTTTGGGCATTCCACAATGTTCTCACGTTACCACCCCTCTCAAGTTAACAAATTCACTACAGTGATTGGGAAAATACTTGTGTACTCCAGAGTTACAGAAGACTACTTGAACAAAGTCAAAAATTATGATCACTCCCGAAATCTAATTGTCCTCATTGAACTCGTGAAATCCTACATCAATACAACATTACATTAGGGATTTTTATTTATTTGTCTTAAAAGACCATTATCACATAAGAAAGCTACGATCTGAACTGGCAAGCGGTACTTTCATCTACAAGAACCTCGGTTCGAATCCCGGGTCATTAATAACTTCTAAACACTCACGGTGTATTATTACTTTTCACAGACGGTCCTCTCCGACCTACCACACTTACAATGACGAGGGGTCGGACCGTAACCACTCGGCGAAGATTTATTGCCTAGAGGGGAGGCCTCAAGCCTTGCCCACACGGGACAGCTACATTCATGCTTTTAAAACAGCTATTTCTTCTACACAGTTCTCTGGACAGACCTGGCGTTTCTTTCATTTATTTTAACAACATTATTTAGGTTCATAGACCACTTTCGTAACCTTGGCATTTATTAATTATGAAGTGTCATCATTGATGGGTAAGAATAATTCAATACAACAACAATATTTAGGGGCTTTACACAAACGAACCTTGGTTCGATTCTTCCACTGCCTCGGGAACTACATCCCATACTGGAGGACTTTAATTCCCGGCTTAGGGCGACCTCGGTCTAACCTGCGCTCATCAATACAATAAATTCACGCCCTTTATACAATGCCTCGTGATCCACATCACTATATGGAGGACTTTATCATAGCTCAATTACCGCAATCAACTGTCCCTCATAATTAATTTACCAAGTGCATTTAGATTCAACGCCTCCCTAGCGTGACAATTTACTTTAATGCGCTACATGGCGCTATACATTACTTTAAGGCCAAACGTCTTCCAAAGAACTGATAAATTCAACATCAACAATTGATCTATATCTCAATTTTTAAATTAATCCTCTCCCGTGACAATAATCGCTATACTTTAAGAACATGTATTTACACCATGTCTTTATACTTTTACTAGAGCTCAAAAGCTATTACTTTCATATAATTCAACTTAATCTTCATTTACCTAGTTTTTTATTATTATTATTTTTACGCTTGCTTTTATAACATTTATCAAATACGCTGATATTTTATTTCATACATTTCCTCTAAAGGATTTATTCAGTTCACATAATTATTTTATAATTTCTCAATTTTTATTTGTTCAGACCGCGCTCTTATTCTGTTATTTGTTATTCAAAAACATCCCTATTTCTCAAACTCCGGTGGATTGTACACAAACATTCCCCAACACAAAACATAATGAAAATGGTTACTCACATGTTCAGATCGGTCCATGACCGTACTTTCCAACGATGTTTCATTTCGCCCACAATTTGTGATTAAACCATCTTGCACAAATTCATTTCATACACTGACATATTTTGACACACATATAACTCATATACATTAAACACTGGTAACATTTTAAAATACACTTGTGTATTCTTCTATGATACACAATAAAATCACTGAAACATTACTATTTAACACAATTTTTATATATTTACACTACACAGATTCTAATCACTAAGGCTTTTATTAGGCCTTTCACACGTGATTTCTTGACTCCCCGTCTCCAAGGGTGAAACTAGTAAATGTCGGCTTCCTATCTTGACCAGAATGTGAAAGTCTCGAACAATCTACCTCCTCCCTGGAATAGTACTCCTTCAATTCCGGTTTCCTGACGATCAGCTATTATTATTATTAGCTCGAACTGCTTCTTTCTAGGCCCTATTGGTTGGTCTAGCGAAAGTCTGTCTTGTCCACGGTCCCCCAGATAATCTATCGGTGACCTATTATTTCTAGCATCTAATACTCCTCGTAACTTAGTGCTTTTTATAGTTCGTTTGTTTCCTTGAAACAATGTCTAGAATTTACTTCTCCTTTCTGATTATTCTGTTCTCGAATACCTATCTTTTCAGAATGCTATGCGAACCTTATTCTGTCCGACCCTGATCGGGTTCTTTAAAGTTGATAGAATGTTTATCTCGCTGTTATGGTACTTCAAAAACGTTACGATACTTTCGGTCGTCTAATTGAACTGTATTTTGAAGACCTATCGCCTGTGCTCTAAGTTCGCAGCCCGCTTTGACTATAATTACTGAACTTTTCACTGTAAGATTGATACTGGCGGAACTAGATCCTGTATTAGGATTTTCCTAATTCTCCACACGGCGATACTATAATGATACTTATCGGCCACTCCTTATGGGTGCACGTTGGTTGTCGAAACAGCGACGCCCTCGGGCTGTCGGATACTGCATTAACGATGATAGTGACACAGTGTCACGCCCGCAGGCTGACAATAACTGCATGATTAGCCTGGCCCTGCCAGGGCTTTTATACAAATCGGCGACAATAAGATAAAATCTTCGTCTTTATCGGAACCAACTTTTGAAGTAATGGTCGCACACTTTTAAAAATTATATCTCTGAAAAGCTCGTTTTCTAAACGTAAACTGACCTCTTTGCACATCAAAATCGATCGTGCATTTCTGAGATATTAAATAAAATTTAGTCTTCAGCTGTGTGGGTGTTACAGTTGATTTTTAATTCCCCACTCCTCGGGTCTCGGGAAACCCCCAATGACGTATGGCCACGTTAGCATTTCTCTCCTGGGCAATTATTAAAACCTTTTTCTCCACACAAAAATCTCTATTCCGAAATGATTCACAATGCTGTATTTCTTTAGTTAATTTTATTCTTGCAAATGGGTTAAATCTAATTATTCTTCTTCTGGCACAGCTGCGCGGTTGCCATTTTACTGCAAGGTAAGGGCGATTTCCGGAACTCGCTCTTGGTCACTCACTTGGAAAATTCCACTCGTTCTATTTATATTCGTGACTGGCTCCTTATCGATGCGTCAGGCATGATCTCATTTCCTGGCCACCTCGCTTCAGTTTATTTCACAACGTTATGCTAGCCTTCTTGTATAAAATCTTTCTATGTTCCTCAGAAGACTGTATATTTCCTTCCTTCCTTTTACAAAAATACATGGATTCGACCCCTTGAACCAATGGTACATGGGTTCACTAGTAAACAGGAGATCGAGGGTTCGAATCCCTCCGGTGCTTATATCCTATACATATTGCTATAGCTATATGATAACACATAATACTAGTCTGGCGAGGTACTACGAGGACTCGGCGCCGTGGATTAGTTGGGTAAAGCGCCAGTCTTGTAAACAGGAGTGTGAGGGTTCTATTCCTTCCGGTGCCTAGATCATATCTTTATTGCTCTATGCTAGCTCGTAAATCCAGTCTGACGAGGTAATACGATTACACGGCGCCGTGGCTCAGTTGGGTAAAGCGCTTGTCTTGTAAAAGGAGATAGAGAGTTCGAATCCCTTCGGTGCATAGATAGGCTACTATCTTTATAGCTCTATGCTAACACATGATACTAGTCTGGTGAGGTAGTACGAGTACACGGCGTCGTTGATTAGTTGGGCAAAGCTCCTGTCTAGTAAACAGGAGATCGAGGGTTCGTATCCCTCCGGTGCCTAAATCCTATATTTATTGCTATAGCTCTATGCTAACAAATAATACTAGTCTGGCGAGGTAATACGAGCCATCGGCCCCGTGGCTTAGTTCGATAAGGCGCCTGTCTAGTAAACAGGAGATCGAGGGTTCGAATCCCTCCGGTGCCTAGATCCTACCTTTATTGCTATAGCTCTATGCTAACACATAATACTAGTCTGGCGAGGTAATACGAACACACGGCGCCGTGGCTTAGTTGGGTAATGCACCTGTCTAGTAAACGGGATGCCGAGGGTTCGAATCCCTCCGGAGCCTAGATCCTATGTTTATAGCTATAGCTCTATGCTAACACATAACACTAGTCTGGCGAGGTAACACGAAGACACGGCGCCGTGGCTTAGTTGGTTAAGGCGCCTGTCATGTAAACAGAAGATCAAGGGTTCGAATCCCTCCGGTGCCTAGATCCTATCTTTATTGCTATAGCTCTATGCTAACACATAATACTAGTCTGGCGAGGTAGTATAAACTCCCGGCGACTTGGCTTAGTTGGGTAAAGCGCCTGTCTGGTAAAAAGGAGATCGATGGTTCGAATCCCTCCGGTGCCTTGATCCTATGTTTAATGCTATAGCTCTATGCTAACACATAATACTAGTCTGGCGAGGTAGTAAAATCACACGGCGCTCTTGTTTAGTTGGATAAAGCACCTGGCTAGTAAACAGGAGATCGTGCGTTCGAACCCCTCCGGTGCCTATATCCTATACATATTGCCAAAGATCTATGCTAACACATAACACTAGTCTGGCGAGGTAATACGAACACTTGGCGCCATGGATTATTTGGGTAAATCGCCTGTCAAGAAAACAGGAGATCGAGGGTTTGAATCCTTCCGGTGCCTAGATCCTAAGTTTATTGCAATAGCTCTATGCTAACGCATAATACTAGTCTGGCGTGGTAATACGAGCAATCGGTGCCAAGGATTATTTGGGTAAAGCGCCTCTCTCGTAAACAGGAGATCGAGGGTACGAATCCCTCCGGTGCCTAGATCCTATGTTTAATACTATAGCTCTATGCTAACACATAATACTAGTCTGGCGAGCTAATACAAGCACCCGACGCCGTGGCTTAGTTGGGTAAAGCGCCTGTCTTTTAAACAGGAGAGCGAGGTTTCGAATCCCTCCGTTGCCTAGATCCTATCTGTATTTCTATAGCTCTATGCTAACGCGTAATACTAGCCTGGCGAGGTAGTACGAGCACACGGCACCGTGGCTTAGTTGGGCGAAGCTCAAAGCTCCTGTCTAGTAAACAGGAGATAGAGGGTTGGAATCCCTCCGGTGCCTAGATCCTAAGTTTATTGCTATAGCTCTATGCTAACACATAAACTAGTCTGGCGAGGTATTATAAGCACCCGGTGATGTGGCTTAGTTGGGTAAAGCGCCTGTCTTGTAAGCAGAAGAGCGAGGGTTCGAATCCTTCCGGTGCCTAGATCATATCTATGCTAACTCATGAAACCAGTCGTAATTGGGTAAGGTGCTTCTCTTTTAAAAGGTGATAGAGAGTTCGAATCCCTCCGTTGCCTAGATTTCTTCTTCTTTTCTTTTCTTAGTCGTTTACCCTCCAGGTTTGTGGAACCCACGGACTCAGCGAGGGAACTCACCAATACCGCCTCGACGGGCAGTGTCCTAGAGCTGGGAACATCTAATTGGTGGGGATACAACTGGGGAGGTGTGATTGGCACATCGCCCAGGCGGCCTCACCTGCAAAGCGAACAGGTAATGGAAGGTCAGGATGGATAGGCAAGGAAGAAGGAAGGAGGCGGCTGTGGCCTTGAAGAAGGTACCATTCGGGCATTTGCCCGAATACGAAGTGGGAAACCACGGAAAACCACTTCGAGGATGGCTGAGGGGGAATCGAACCCCCTCTACTCATTTGGGCCACCCGAGGCTGAGCAGACCCCGTTCCAGTCCTCGTACCACTTTCCAAATTTCGTGGCAGAGCCGGGAATCGCACCATGGAACTCCAGGGCGGCAGCTAACCATGCTGACCGCTACGCTACGGAGGCGACGCCTAGATCCTATCTTTATTGCTATAGCTCTATGCTAACTCGTAATACTAGCCTGGCGAGGAAGTACAAGCACATGGCGTCGTTGCTTATTTGGGCAAAGCTCCTGTCTAGTAAACAGGAGATCGAGGGTTCGAATCCCTCCGGAGCCTTGATCCTAGGTTTATTGATATAGATCTATGCTAACACATAATACTAGTCTGGCGAGGTAATACGAGAACTCTGCCCCGTGGCTTAGTTGGTTAAAGCACCTGTCTAGTAAATATGAGATCGAGGGTTCGCATCCCTCCGGTGCCTAGATCCTACCTTCATTGCTATAGCTCTATGCTAACACATAATACTAGTCTGGCGAGGTAATATGAACAATCGGCGCCGTGGCTTAGTTCGGTAAAGCGCCTCTCTAGTTAACAGGTGATCTAGGGTTCGAATCCCTCCGGTGCCCAGATCTTATGTTTATAGCTATAGCTCTATACTAACACATACCACTAGTCCGGCGAGGTAACACGAAGACACGGAGCCACGGCTCAGTTTGTAAAGGGCCTGTCTTGTAAACAGGAGATCGAGGGTTCGAATCCCTCCGGTGCCTAGATCCTACCTTTATTGCTATAGCTCTATGCTAATACATAATACCAGTCTGGCGAGGTGAGACGAGCACTCGGCACCGTGGCTTAGTTGGGTAAAGCGCCTGTCTAGTAAACACGAGATCGAGGGTTCGAATCCCTCCGGTGCCTAAATACTATCTTTATTGCTATAGCTCTATGCTAACACATAATACTAGTCTGGCGAGGTAGTATAAGCACCCGGCGCTGTGGCTTAGTTGGGTAAAGCGCCTGTCTTGTAAACAGTAGGTCGAGGGTTCGAATACCTCCGGTGCCTAAATCCCAAGGCTTCATAACGTAACAGAATTGTCAGAAATAACGAATTATTTTTTGTTACGTTACTGCTTCCGTACCCAAAACAAATGGTATATGAATAACGTTTTTAGTGGGGCAACGAAATAAGGGGTTATAATTTTCCCTGGTTTGTGCTATTAACGTTACAACCAGCAGAGGAAAAGTTTCCGTTATTTTAAGATGCGCTCCCGTTATTAACGTTATAAGTCTAGTAACGGTATGACCGCGATTTACACCCGCTGCGCGCCATCAATAACGTTATTCAGGCAGAGTGATCGATTCAGTTATTTCAAAATGCAAACCTACTAATAACGTTATAAGCCCAGTAACGGTATACGAGAGATTTTAACCTGTTATACGCTATCAATAACGTTATTCAGGGCAGAAAAATTAATTCCGTTATTTAGAAATGTGAACCCACCAATAACGTTATAAGCTTTGTAACGGTATACGAGCGATATTTACGAGCTTTGCGCTGTCAATAACGTTATTCATGGCAGAAAAATAATTCCGTAATTTAGAAATGCAAACCCACCAATAACGTTATAAGTCTAGTAACGGTATACAGGCGATTTTTACCAGCTATGCGCTATCAGTAACATTATTCTAAGCGGAGAAATTAATTCCGTTATTTAGAAATGCAAACCCACCAATAACGTTATAAGTATAGTAACGGTATACGAGCGAATTTTACCAGCCATACGCTATCAATAACGTTATTCAGGGCAGAAAAATTAATTCAGTTATTTTGAAATGCGAACCCACCAACAACGTTATAAGTCTAATAACGGTATCCATGCGATTTTTACCAGCTATATGCTATTAGTAACATTATTCTAAGCGGAGAAATTGATTCCGTTATTTCAGAAAAGAATCTCGTCGATAACGTTATGGAAGTGTCTATTTGCCCGCTTCCCGGACAAGCATGGAAGGTGACCGTGAACTGACGATGCTGGGCCATATGTAATTCCAGGCCAATTATCTATTCAAACATAGTATAATTACTTCTTGAAATATCAATAATAATCAACATAATGATTTCAATCTGAGCGCGTGCCCCATCAGACAGGGCAAGGCACCTGGCTCGTTTCGATCGCGGTCATATTGTAGCCTACGTTAGAAACATGTTTCCTAAAATCAATACGATGGATCCCATTGATTCGAAATATTTCTTGTTGCTTCATATAGGGGTTTGGAACATAGCCTATTGTTCATCAGTCCCATGTAGTTGAAGTCTGATAAACTTTGTTATTTTTGGAGTTGGCAATGGCCTTGACTTAGGAACTATCCACGCATTTTCCTGGAGTGGAAGTGGGAAAACCCAGAAAAACACTCTAAGATAGCTAAGATGGGAATCGAACTCACCTTCTCGCAGTGTTGCCATATAAGGCAAAGTGTAACCTACACACCAAACTTTCACTCCTTTGTGACCAATAAGAGTATTTCTTTCCTAGATGAAACCTCCCGTTCTTGCTTTTCGTTTACTTGGTATCCTATTTTCATTTAGTAGTGATAGAAGCCATTTTTCAGTGATGGTTATTTCTAATGAAGAAAGCTATTCAGTCGGTCAACACGAAATTCGCGTCCACCGAATGAAATGCTTTCTTTATTATTTTAATTTATGAAAAAATAGGCTTATGACATCACATTTAGTCCGTGTGTGTGCGTATGTGTGTGTGTCCCCTAATAAAATATAAACGGCTGGAGCGATTTCAATCAAACTCGGTAAAGTCATAGTACTATTTTGTCCGACCCCGACCGTGATCTTCAAATTTTATTACAGCTCACCAATCCAACATGGCGACTGTGCGAAATATTTCACTGGCATTCCATATCTCCGAAACTATTACAGATAACACCCTGACATTTTGTACGGTGATAAAATGAACTACTAGATGGGACTCTCAAAATTGCTGTTAAGTAACAAACGAACATGGGGGCCAAGCGAAGTTGATACATTAAAATAGATCTTTTTTTTTTCGCGATTAAACCATTCGAGCGCCGTCAAATGGTATAGCAAATGTTATACACCTTGTAATGCACTGATATCTTATTCAACTCAATTGTTTACATAATCGCAAGATGGTGCCTGTGTGAAATTTAAAAATTACGTTTTAATTTCTTGTGTCCTAATCATGCGATCGTAGCCAACGTTTGAAAAATGAACTTACCGTACGCAATAATCGTCATCTAATAGTACATAGCTCAATGGTCTACACATATTTAGAAATATTTAGACGATTCTCAATGTCAACTAATCAATGACAGCAATCAAACTGAATTGTTTTCATAACCACAAGATGGCGCCTGTGCGAAATTTTAAAATCTCGTATTAAGCCTATTTCCATTTATGAAAAAATAGGCTTATGAGATCACCTTTTGCCCGTGTGTGTGCACCAGGGCCGTGCAATGGGCAAGGTGAAGCAGCGCTAGCAGGTGAAGCGCAGCCCTATTCTGCCTATTTCTGAGCAGTGCAGCACGACATCACACTAGCACTGCAGCGCTTAGTCGCACAAGCACTGTCCATTTGACGGGGTGCTGCAGTACGTTTAGTACTGAACGCAGAGCCTGGACACTAGGCGCACTGGAGCCAACATTTTGTCTTATGCTTGTGGTCTGCCGTGCTCATAACGTCTTTTGTGCCTGGGGAGCACAAACATACCATAGTGGGAAAGTCACTCCTTAAAGAAACACACCGAAGACGTATGAAACATGATATTTGGACGTACATGAACCAGATCTGCAACAAGGATACAACAAGTTGCATACTTTTTAGCCTATTTTCATTTATGAAAAAATAAGCTTATGAGATCACCTTTTGTCGGTGTGTCTGTCTGTGTGTGCGCGTGTGTGTGATATGGTGTGTGCCCCCCCTAATAACTTCTAAACCGCTGGAACGATTGCAATGAAACTCGGTAAGTTCATAGCACTATTCCACACCACCCCGACCGTGCCCTTCAAATTTTGTTACATCCCACCAATCCAACATGGCGGCTGTGCGAAATATTTTACCAGCATTCGATATCTACGAAACTATTACCGATATCACCCTGGAATATTTCACGGTGATAAAGGGAACTATTAGAAGTTCACCAATGTGATTTTTGAAAACCTGATAACTACAGAACCAACATGGCGGCCAAGCAAAGTTGCGACTTTTAAATAGACGTTTCTCACGATTTAACCAACCAAACGCAATGCAACTTGGTACAGTATATGTTTATACACATTGTAATGTACAGACATCTAACTTCATTGAATTGTTTACATAACCTCAAGAAGGCGGCTGTGCGAAATATTTCACCGGCATTCTATATCTCTGAAACTAATAGCGATATCACCCTGAAATTTTGTACGGAGATAAAGGGCACTACTGGAATTTCATCTATAAGACTTTAAAAAACCGGTTAACTAAAAAACGAATATGGCAGCCAAGCGAATTTGAAAATTTTAAATAGAACTTTCTCGCGATTTAATTATCCAAACGCAATGAAACTTGGTACAGGAAATGTTTATACACATTTTAATGCACTGGTATCTATATTAGTTCAATTGTTTACATAACCTCAAGATGGCGAATGTGCGAATTTTAAAATTAAGTTTTTATTTCTTGTGTCGTAATCATGCGATCGAAGTGAGAGTTTGAGTAATGAACCCTTGAAATAATTTTCCTTTAATAGTATGTGACTCTATGGCCTGTCATATAACAATCCAACATGGCGACCATCCGAAATATTTAGATGGATCTCAATATCTACGAATCTATTACAGCAATCAAACTAAATTTTTTAATCTTCATTGGGGCTGAGAGCATACGTTCACCTATAGGACTTTCAATAACCTGGTGATCACAAATCCAACATGGCGGCGACGCGAAGTATACATATTCACATGGTCGTTTCTCGCAATTTGACCATCCGAGTGCAGTGACACTTGGTACAGTAAATCCTTCTACAAATGTTGATCCACTGGCATCTATTTTTTTCATTTGTTTCCATAACCACAAGATGGCAGCTGTGCGAAATTTTAAAATCTCGTTTTTACTTCTTGTGTCCTAATCATGCGATTGAAGTTTGAATACTACACGTACACAATACACTTCACGTAACAGTACATAACTCTAAGACCTACAGATAAAAAATCCAACATGGCGAACATGCGCAATATTTAGCCGGTTCTCAATATCTGCGAATCTATTACAGCAATCAAACTGAACTTTTGTATGTTGATAGAGGCAATTAACATAAGTAGGATATATGAAAATAGGCTGTATAATTCTTCGCGGAATTACTTGTTGGGTTAGTTATTGTTGTTTTATGGAGCGGAACTACGAGGTCATCTGCCCCTACTTTTTGGGTGATGTAGCAGGTGCAGCGAGATATAATAATCCTAACAATAGAATCAAGCATATTGGTAATCCTGCATGTGACAGTAACAGGGGCCGGTATGGAATCAGGAGTGTTAAAATATATTTTTTAAATTTGTTGACATACTGTCACAAACCAGCCGACGTAGCTACACACGCTAACGTGCATGGTTTGACTACACCGAACTCGAAATACCACACACAAACATTTCATACCTTGCCTCTTTAATTTAATTTGTCATTAAATCCTCTCATTAGATTGATGTCATGAAGGGCATCTATCCGTAATATCATTCCCACAAGGAAACTGTCTCACCATATCCCCTTCCTCATAGCAACCTAAATAATTACGGGTAGAACAAAAAACTACATTAGGACTATAAAGCTATGGTCTACAGTATTTCAATAACAAGATTCTGAATTCACCAACTGATTAGATTGGTGCTGTTCAGGGATATGTGAATTCGAGAAACGTGCGTTAGTAAATTTATCAGGTTTTTAAACTGAACAATATTCCGTCGCAATCTGAGGTAATTTATGTCTTTTATTCGTATTTTCAACATCGCCTGAAACAATAACTCATGGAATTTACCTACACATAAGGTATACGGCAAAATAAGCAAGTTGACATGAAATCCTTCTAACTTTTGAAGTTTTAGGACAATTTTCATTATTTCAACAGTATGGAGACCAAGAGTGCTCTTCATCGTAAAACAATTTTGCTCTGAAAATTACAAAATCTGTTGTCTGTCTTTCTACCAGCTTGTCGGTATTTCTTTCGGTTGTTTGTTGGTTTTTGGAACTATTCGGCTCTTTGGTTATGGTATGCGAACCATCTCTCTAACTTACCAGGGGCACTGTAATGCCAAAAATACGAAGAAAGGTGTACTATTATAGTTTGTGCTGAAATTACATGGCATCGTGCAATAGATTGCGCTGACAATGAAAGAGATCACCTTGTGGTGTAGCGGCTAACAAAGTCAGGGTTTGATTCCCTGGCCTGCCAAGAAATTTAATTTCGGTTTGAGGTACTGAAATGGTATCGATGATACCTAAGTCATCAAAGGGGTGTTCATTTTGAGGACTTGCACCAGGTCAGTGAGCACAAGTTTTCCTTTTTTTTTTTTCTACATTCTTATTCTGCAATTCGATCATTCATATGGGAACACGGAGAGAAACTCACCTCGTAGAGTTGTTACAATAGCTTCCGTAAAATATTCTCAAAGGCCAATGCTACAAGTAGCTGTCGTGAGTTAATCCAATTGCATATTTATATGTAATCCACACATCGTATTTAAGAACATTTGATTTTCAGAGCATTCTATGTTCTGGGCATAGGAAAACCTCGAAGCTAATTTCGCAATTTTCAGTGAATGAACATCCAAAGTATAGTAATCATCATGTAGGGACACCGTGCTACATATATACAGAGAGTGCAAGGATTGCTTGAAGGCAATGTGACTTGGTGCGTAATTTGTGTTTGTACAACGAATGAGGTTTTCATTACGGTGATGATGATGAAGATGGTGGTAACGATGAAGACGGTGATTTACTAGTTAGGAACCAAAGGAATACTTGAGAATTGAGCCTGAAGCGGATGTATGGAAAAAACAAAATGAACTTGCTGGTTGATTGCGAAAGTGTCTAATCACCATATTTTATGAACAACTTATCCAGAAGTACACATGAAAGGGAGTAGTCAAGCACAAATAGGTGGAGTCAAAGGTTGCTCTTGTGTGAGACTGTATGCTGCAACCACTCTAGAGTGTCTGATAACCTAGCTCCGTTCAAACACCAAAATTAAGAAGGGAATCACCGACATAGATTTAAGATGCATCTGTAACATTTCAGAAATGTTACGCGATCCATGTTTTCGTGTCTTCCTCGTGTTAAAAGCAAAAGTACAATAGAATAATAATTGTTATTGGCCGTAAGAAGGATACAAGATTTATGCTGGACCCCACCATCAGATGTGAAGTGACCATCGGCATAACAAGACAGGTCGTTTAGAGCTAACGATAGGCTTCAAAGAGAATTGAAAGCTTGTGGTACGTTTCGAATAAGGGAAAGAAACAACATCAACATTTTTTAATAACTTATCGTGTTTGGGTATGCCTAACTTAAGTGTAAATGGCATAATTTTGCTATCATATGAATCCATTCAATAATAGAGAATTGATCTACAATGTACTCGGGAACAGTATGAGACGTAGTCTATTGGTATCCAATAACATTTTATTGCCAATAATAATAGTCAAATAATAATAATAATAATAATAATAATAATAATAATATGAAGAGAAGAGAAGAACGACTTCGAGAAATCCAGCCGCGACAGGCCGGCCACGCGCCCCTGAACTGAGAGTTCCAGCGTAGACAGTGTGCGCCTGGGTCATATGGCCCTAAAAGCACTAGCCTGGCTTGCAGGGTACCACGACATACTATACAAAGCTCACTCGCACACGTAGCTAGCGGCAGGCGGGGAATGTCAAGGACACAGATTACCTACTGACATGACATGACATGACGTCACGCACCTACGCCAGGCCTTGGTGTGCATCCCCACCCCTCCCCCCTCTTCCTCCACACCCCACCTAATAAAATCTAAGCGGCTGGAGCGATTTCAATGAAATTCGGTAAGGTCATAGTAGGCCTACTATTTTGGCCGACCCCGATCGTGCCCTTCAAAGCTTATTATGTTTCACCAATTCAACATGGTGGCTGTGCGAAATATCTCTGGCATTCTATATCTCCGAAACTGTCACCGATATCACCCTGAAATTTTGTACGGTGATAAAAGTCACTTAAGTGACTTTCATAAACCTGTTAACTACAAAACGAACATGGCGGCCAAGTGAATTTGAACATTTAAATAGACTTTTCTGGCGATTTAACCATCCGAACGCAGTGAAATTTGGTACAGCAATTGTTTATATACAGTGTAATGAACTGATATCTAATTTTGTTAAATTGTTTACATACACTCAAGATGGCAGCTGTGCAAAATTTTTAAATAATTTTTTTATTTCTTGTGTCCCAATCATGCGATAGAAGTCAACGTTTGAATAATGAACCTACGCAATAATAGTCATCTAATAGTACATATAGGGTCTTTCATATTAAGTAAGAACGACGAGCGGCGGTTTTGTTATTCACTACCGCAGCGGGCTTGGCCGAGTTTCTGGCGCCCCACGGCCCCCTGCTGTAGTATTGAAAGCGCGCGCAAAGTACAAACTTGACCTTGCAATAAGCGTGCAGGTGTTGTCAGTCGCCAGTCTGAACCTCAGATGGTAACATGTTCAGACAGTTATCATTGCAACATCGTATTTTTGCATGTAAAACTTATTTTAAGTACGAGTCGACCCGGTGGGTAAGTTCAGCAATTTCCTGATGAAGTGTCACCTTCACTAGCACAGATTCACGTAATTGTAAATAAGTTTTACACTAGGCCTACTGACTCAGTGCTCATTAATGAACATAAAATACAAAATCAGAAACATTACAGTGGCAGAACTCATTCGCGTGAGCCAAAATGTGGTTACCGGATACAATGCCTGTATAACCCAGGAAGGACGACACTTCCAGCATCTTTTATAAGGTAATATTTCATACAGGATTGTACACACGCTTAAAGCAGGCGGCCACGGCGCGCCACAAGCTCGACCAAGGCCACCGCAGCAGCAGGAAAGGGGAGCGAAAGTAAAGTGAGAGAGTGATGACCTTACCCCTTACCTGACGGTATGGGATTCCTGAGCATCTAGTCCGATGTTGCGATTGACTGTGACTGTGATGGCTAGTTCTGAATTATTGTTCAGTTCTGGATATTTCTGAGTGATCCTTTGAAATTTTACCAGTTTGTACTTACGACTTCTAATTTTTCATGTTGTTTTTCCTGTTTTTAGTTCATCGATCCCTTTAATTACTTTTTACTTAGTTTATTTTACCTGAAACACCATTATTTTTAGTGTTCGTTAGGTGTTCTATTTTCGGCAATTTATTTTTGGACAGTATCTCTGGTAGATCATATACATGAACGATGTACATACAGGTACGAGTGATGGAGAGCATTAAGGTCATCAAGTGCAGTTAGTTTTACATTTTAGGTGAAAAATGGAGCCACCACCAAAACCGATTCAAGGCAGGACTGGCATGCAAAACGAAATGTATCATCAATTTAAATTAGCGTCGCGAAATTAAATTGTTCAATGGAATAAAATTTCACTCCTGGCGCAAAATAAAATTGGTAACAGAATTTTAATTTCGCTGCAGAGGCGAAATAAATTCATTAGTCTTTTAATTTCGCTTCCGGCGCGAAATAAAATGCATTATTGACTTTTAATTTCGCTCCCGGTGCGAAATAAAATTCGTACCAGACTTTAAATTTCGCTCCCAGCGTGAAATAAAATCCGTTACTGACTTTTAATTTCGCTCCCGGCTACAAACAGAATTCTTAACAGACTTTTAACATTGCTCCTGACGAGAAATAAAAATCATTAAAGACTTTTCATTTCGCCCTTGGCGTGAAATAAAAACCGTTAGTCTTTTAAATTCGCTTCCGGCGCGAAATAAAAAAAAATACAGACTTTCAATTTCACTCCGGGCACGAAATAAAATTCGTTACAGACTTCCAATTTCGCTCCCGGCTCGAAATAAAATTCATTACAGACTTTTAATTTTGCTCCTGGCCTGAAATAAAATTCGATACAAGACTTTTCATTTCGCTCCTGGCACGAAATGAAAACCGCTTCAGTCTCTTAATTTTGCTCAAGGCGCGAAATAATATTTTTAACGGCTGTTAATTTTGCTCCTGGTATGACAAAAATTGCTAGCCCCATGGTGTTGGGGATAGCGTGCCTACTTCTCACCTGGTGGCCCCGGGTTCGATTCCCGGCTCCGTTAGTGATTTTAGAAACGGACGTGTGGGTTGGAACGGGTGCACTCAGCCTCGAGAGTAGCTGTCTGAAAGTCGCGAAAACCAAGATTAACGGCCGAGGGAACCCGATGCGCTGACCAATATCTGCAGATGCCTGGGCAGCGGTCGCTTGGTAGGCCTAGGCTTTTCATGGGATGTAGTGCCACGGTTTATTTTAATGACACAAAATTCCCAAACAGCATTTAGTTTCGCCCCCGGCGTGATTTAAAAATGCATGGAATATATCATTTCATGTCTGAAATTAAATCTGGTCTGGCATGCGAAACAAAATGGTTGTGGACGCGTTAACACTTTAATTTCGCCATGAGCGTGATATTCGGGGGCGAAATGATATTGATTGTAAGCGCGAAAATTAAAATGGAAGCACAATGTAATTCTAAGCACAATAACATAGTGAAAGGCGAAGCAAAACTAATTGCAGTGCGAAACTAAATCCTGTACGTGGCACAGGGGTTTGACTTTCGTGCCATGGTCAGTATAAATGAGCTGAGGGTAAGAAGGAAGTAGTAAGGAACGCCAAGCCCCCCCCCCCCCGAAATTTCCGGAAGTGTAAGAATAAAGAATGTAGAAATGAGAGGAATGACCCCTCAACCCTGTTGTTCGAGTAACCCGCCTCCGAAACAGAACTCCATATACGCTGCGGTACTACCACAGACGATTTTCTGTTATTTGTAAATCTTCAGTCAGTCAACATTAATTTACCCGATAACTGGGTGGGTACAACGTATATAAGATGTAAGTAACACTCCTGAAAAAAAAATACATGAATTAGATTTAAGATCACTAAAATTGCTGCATTATAATCGTGACCATAAACTAATACATATAATGTTATTTACATATTACTGTATATACATTGTACCCCTCCCAGTTATTGGACAAATTAGTGTTGACTGACTGAAGAGTTACAACTGACAATTTGTATTGTAATTGGAGTTCGTCACTTATCTTGAATGTCTGTCCACACAGAACATTCGTCTTCTTGTTCGCTATAGAACAAGTAAAGGTACTTGTTGCCCCATTGCGTTATGAACGTCAGGGAGGGCCAGCCACGAGTCCGAGGTGCAGTCAACGACGATGGTGATGTTGATGCCATAGCACTGACTTTCTCCTCTACTGGAGTGATGACCATTGAATGACTCACGTTGCTGTTGCAGCCCTGCAGATTGTGCAGGCGGTGAACGGTAATAAGACTGCTACTGCTGCCAACGTCAGGACTTTGAACATCGCTCCGAACATAATTTCACTCTCGAAACGAATACATTTTAATTTCAACAACGAAATGAAATGTTCCATTCATTTTAAATTCACATTGGAGGGCGAAACTAAATACCATTTGGGAATTTTATTTCACGCCGGGTGCGAAATTAAAAGTCTGTAACGAATTTTATTTCGCGCAGGGAGCGAAATTAAAAGACTGTAACCGAGTTTTATTTCGCACCGGGAGTGAAATTAAAAGTCTGTAACGAATTTCATTTCGCACCGGAAGCGAAATTAAAAGTCTGTATTGAATTTTATTTTGCGCCGCGAGTAAAATTAAAAGTCTGTAATGAATTGTATTTCGTGCCGGGAGTGAAATTAAAAGACTGCAACGAATTTTATTTCGCACCGGAAGCGAAATTAAAAGTCTGTATCGAATTTTATTTTGCGTCGCGAGTGAAATTAAAAGTCTGCAATGAATTGTATTTCGCGCCGGGAGCGAAATTAAAAGATTGTAACGATTTTATTTTCGCGCCGTGAGTGAAATTTTATTCAATTGTACAATGTAATATCGCGTTGCTATTAACTTTCGCGTTGATTTCGCTATGTCATTTCGCTTCTAATTAAGTTTCGCTTTGATTTAATTTCCCGCCGACAATCATTGTCATTTCGCTCCCGAGTATCGCGCTCACGTCGAAATTCAAATATATTCGCCCCCACAGCCATACATTTCGTTTCGCATGCCAGCCCTGATTCAAGGGCATACCACTAAATCCCAGGGGGAATTGCGACTACCATTGACCAAAATATTATGTGTACTCGAGTTTGAAGGTTGTTTGTGAAGTAACCAATAGACCTACATAAAATCCAATAACATCATCATTTTCGTCGTTCTGTTTTACGTTAGTTCATGTTGGTTTGGATTTTTTAAAATATATTTTAATATTTCTTATCGCAGTTGGAACACAAAAAGTGCCCGTTTTTAAGCGTGTTTCAACCATGCGTCACATTTAAGAATTATTATCTCACAAACCCGTCAACAGATCGAATCCAAATTTTAACACAATATACATTGGAATGTTGTGTAACAGGTTCATTAATTTTAAAATTTTGTATGGCCAAGAAACAAAGTTGTTATCATTTTGGTAAGGTAACTTTTTCTCGGCGCGGGTTGGTTTGAAAATGTAGTTCTTGGTCGCGTTGTAATCCTAATACATCAAAAAGGTATGCTGTATGATTGTGAAATACGTAAATTAATTCACTTATTAATAAAATATGTATTGCGGCCAATGGCCATAGATAGGAACAACATTATAACATTGTGAACAATAATGAATCAATCGTATACCTAGGTAACACCAGAGACTTGTGTTCATCGAGTCCGTTCACCCATTCCACTGCACTACACTTTGATCAAGACAACATAATCAGTCCTCGTCTAAACAAAACTGAATGAGTGATACTAGTCTTCTACTGCATTCCATGGCGTGATATATATAGCACTGATTGTTGCATAATCGGCAAACACACTCCTGGCTGGGCTGATGGAAGGACTTCCTAGTGCAGATGCGATGGTGGAAGCCATGGATCGCAAATCTGGTCACTAGGTGCCTCAGCTCATACTCTGGTCGCATCCATTCTTTATATAACATTGCATCTGTTACGAAGAATCTTTCTGGGATGGAGTCTCTCTTCCTGCAAAGTTCGCTTAACAGGTCTACGCATGCGTGTGTGGATGGTAGGTGCATTAGCAGTCGAAGGTCTTCTACCAGAAATGTTTCTCTGGCTAAAGCATACACATATCGTGAAAGAGCGAATTTTGATACCCCCAATACCCTTTTCAAATACCTTGATTTCAAACTTTCAATGTCTTTTAATTGTCTGATTGATAGATAAGTCCATATGACCTCTAGCCCGTACGTGAGTGATGGGAGTACTTGGACTCTGAAAAGTTCCATAGCTGAATTCACTGACATTCTTTGTAAATGTCTAATGTCGCTTATATTTCTAAGTGCTGCTGCAAGTCTCTCCTTTATATGAACCATAAAGGAAGTCCCTGTGACTTGCATAGTAATTCCAAGGTACTTAAATTGTTTTTTCGGTGTTAGTATGTGTTCCCCGCAAACAATGTAGTCATCCTTCCTCAGCCTTCCTCCATTTCTGAATATCATTAATTCAGTCTTCCGAGCATTCATCCTTAGTTCATTCTCCTCCGCCCATTTCTCAACAAGATCTATTCCCTTCTGTAGTTCCTCTATATTATCGGAGGCCAGGGCCATGTCATCTGCATAAATATATATATTTACTTTCTGTGTTACCTCCTTTAATTTGAAGACAACATCGTGGGTCATGATATTGAAGAGTAACGGACTTAGCGGGTCTCCTTGCAGTACTCCGATTGTCTGGTCAATCCAGTCCGAGTGTGCGATACCATCATGGATCTGAACTTGATTGTCCGCCAGAATGTTCGATATCAGTCTTGTCATGTCAGAACGTCCTAGTAAGTTTTCTAAGTTTCCTTCTATTGACTGTGTCGAAGGCTTTGGTGTAGTCGATAAAAATTACATATTTCTTCCCGTGAGCTTCAAGCGTGTCCTGTATGTCCTTTAAGAGACATTCTGCAGCCAATAGAGTAGATCTGCCCTTCCGAAATCCAAATTGTTCTTCTGGAAGCAGGTGGTCTACACATGCATCTATTCTCCGAGTCAGAAGCTTGGTAAGCAATTTGCATGCAACCGATTCCAATGCCACACCCCTATATGATTCAGGTTTACTGACATCGCCTTTACCCTTGTATAGCAGTTTGATTATGGACTTACGCCAAGTACTGGGGATGGTTCCAATCTCTAAGCACTTATTCACTAACTCTGCCCATACGTTTTCCACGAAGTGTAGCGAAATCTTCAAATGTTCATTACAGAGTCCATCTACACTTATTTTATATCGGTTTGTATTTGTATGGGGAATTAAGACATGGTTCACCAGTTGGCCGCTCCTGTAAAAGCTGTACAGCGTTGCCAAGATGGGCTCCATCACGCGTCTAGGCACGCTTCGCTCGGAAGTAATGGGCTCCATATCAGCAATGCTGTACAGAATGTCCCGGAGCGTCTAGCTGGTGAGCCATGTCTTAGTTCCCCGTATAAATACAAACCGATATAAAATAAGTGAATTAATTTACGTATTTCACAGTCATACAACATAACTTTTTGATGTATAAGGATTACAACGCAACCAAGAACTACATTTTACAACGACCCCGAGCCTAGAAATAGTTACCTTACAAAAATGATAACAAAATTCGTTCTTGAACACACAAAATGTTGAAATTAATAAACCTGTTATACAACATTCCACTGTATATTGTGCTAAAATTTGGATTCGATCTGATGACGGGTTTGTGAGATAATAATTATTAAATGTGACGCATGGTGGAAACACGCTTAAAAACGGTCACCTTTTGTGTTTCAACTGCGATAAAAAATTAAAATATAGGCTAAATAAAAAATTCCAAACCTACATGAACTAACGTAAAATAGAACGACGAAAATGATTATGTTAGTGGATTTTATATAGGTCTATTGGTTACTTCACAAACAACCTTCAAACTCGAGTGCACATAATATTTTGGTCGACAGTAAGTATTGTACCAAGAAAAGGAAGCCAGGCCCTAAGAAAAACCTCTACACATAGGCCTACATAAGATTTTTTCCCTAGTTTATATTTGAAATTACGCTTGTATTAGAGAATGTGAAAAGTACTGAGCAGTTTTGATTTCACTTTTAATTTATTTGTACAAGTTGGATGACTAAACGTCACCCCACAATCTGCAAGCTACATGGCTGAACAGCGGTTGCTTGGTAGAACTAGGCCCTTCAACGGCTGTCGCGCCACGGGTTTAGTCTTTTTTTGAACTTCTAATATATAATTGTAAGAGTACATGACCACGAACTATTCAGTGACAACTTTTTTCAGAGAAGAGAGTTCGTATTCAAACGGAAACAATGCGTTGTGTGGAAAAGTAAGACGTAGCCATTGTGAAAATGGAAAATTGGTCTCCATAGATACTGACGACAGTCAAGCGCATGTTCTCTAGGCGCAAGCGTCCTGCATAAATATCCACTTCCTTTGTACGCTCACAGAACACGAAGGAAAGTCCCAGCAGAGCTTGTGTATTGGCGAATTGAAAGAAATAAAAGGTAAGGAACTGAAACAATGTTTCTTACAGCAGATGTTTATTGTCATTCAGAAATGCCTTCTTATTTTATGATTTTTTTTCCTAGGAAACTGTCATCAGTCCAACATCTCTCATTGACTAGTTCACCTGTCAATCATCCTACCATTGTGGTTGCACCTGAAGTTCAGTTGTGTCTTGTGTTTCGCAGGGTTTTCCACACTCCCTCCAGGTAAATGCCGAGATAGTACCTTACTTGAAGACTCAGGGCACCTGCCCCATCCCTGGCTCTAATACAGTAACACACATAGTCAACTACATGGGACTGATGACCAAGATGTCCCAAGCCCCTACAATGTATTATTATCAACAAGAACAAGAACAAGAATGTTTGAGGAAGTAAGAAAGTATCTGTATAAGCACATTGTGTCAACGTTACATAAGCGTGACATTACTATAATTTTATTGCTCAGATATTGTTCCACGCCTAGGCACTTGTACATGTAACTCGCCGAACTACAATATTCGTCAACTCGGCGTGTTCATCATTTTCCTTGCGCTAGAGATCTTGTATAGCCGCGCCGCTACTCCTACCACCCTTTACTAAACAATTCCCAAACTAATGCCGACGATTCCATTCACCCGATTTTATTTATGAAAAATGCATTGGAATCAGGAAATAAATCTCCGTTTTCGTATTACCAGTTTTTTTTTTCATTTTTAAGCAGAAATATAAAAAACTGCTAGTAACGTCTTTGTTTTTCACATTTTGGAAAATGCATTGAATTGATATCAATTCTATTGCACCCTAGTATACATAGTGGTTTTGACATCGCAAATACGAGCTTCCATTCAAGAGAAATTGCCTCACTTTGGTGCTGCTACGTGGTGTCAGAATTACAAACTAAAAATCTGGACATTTAGTCTTAATAGTATCTGGCTGCTGCACAGACTTCTGTGTTGCCTGCTAGTGTGACCCTTCCCCGTGTTGTCCGATCGTGACGTCACAGTTCCCTCTTCATTGCTATGTAAAGTAGTCAGGGATGTTTCAGCTACGTTATCTGATGGTTGAGTTACTTCCGCAATGCTATATGTGTTTGTAGAATGGGGCCTGTTATGAAAGGCCTCTGATATGGCTGGATATTCAGGGGAAGGTACTGCAGTTTCCATGTCGGTAGTGTTGCTTAGCTTACTACTCCCATCTGACTCGCCCAGCACCGTGCTGTAGGTTTGTTGTCTGACATGAATACCGGGCGATTCCTTCTGTTCGGACGGTCTATTTGTAAGTGGGAGGTTTCTTTACAATAAAAGCAATACTTAGCTTGTCCTTCATATGTTAACAGAACTTTACAATCATTGACCGTCAAATATGATGGAATGGGGTATTTAAGTTCAATTGTTACAATACGTATGCCATTACATACAGCATAAAATTCGTATACTTCATTACAGCATTCGTTCCGTATGTCCTTGAGAACTCCATGCGTAGGAAGCACGGGGGAGAGCCTTTCATTGTTGACTTCGGGAGGAGATTAAACAGACACGCACACGTTTTGTTAAAGAGTCTGAAGCAGTGATAGTTATCTTTGTGGTGTTACCGCTAGCTAGCCGGAAGGATTTCACACCTTCATGTCGAGATAATATGTTTTCATAAAGTAAGGTGTACACTAATTTAATGTACACTGAATTTTCCCCGTTGTCTAGTTGATTCGCTAGTACTTGATCTCTATTAAGCTTCAGGTCGTTTGCTATCCACCTAGGCCTATGTATTTCAAGTGGTGTCGGTCTGTTGTTCCTTTCTTCAAAAGCGCATTTAAGAGTGTTTTCCGGACATTCGACACTTTCGCAAGTTCAACAAGCAGTTCCGTGACAAACTAAGGAGCCTATTTTTCTTAAACTTAAAGATTCAAGCCAATGTTTAATCTATATGGAACTATCTAAGTTAATGACGAAATTAAGTTGGTAATATCAAAATTTCTAATTAATTCGAAATATACCTGCACTACAGTTGGAAGCCCTGGTGACTTAATATATTCTTAGTTCCATCTCTTAAGGTACAGAATACAAAATTTGATTGAAGTTCAATGGATAACGTGGACGTTACATGCAGTTAGATATTGGATCTATCAGTGCGCGTAAAATCATGTTGGCAGCAATGTCATGCATGTCTTGGTCAGAAATAATCTGACATATTATGATCTATTGTTGTGCCAATTTTGGACGAAATCCATTTGTATGTATAGAAGTTACATGCATTTTAGAATTAAACTTATCATCAGGCTTAGAATCATGTTAGCGGCATTGGCATAATATTAGTTACTCCAAATTAATCTAGAGTGTCAGGTACTATACGTGTGCAAAGTTTAGAGTTGTTGGCTTGCATGCATTCTGATATATTAATATAAGGGTAAAAAAGTAGAGACAGCAATTATCAACAGTTGTCAGCAGCTGGTTGCTCTTAGGAATACGCATAGTGATATCTGGTTATGTACACATAGTAGACTACATACGAAATTTGGTTGAAATCCAATTGATAGTGTAGAAGTTCTATTAATTTAAAAATTTGACCTATCAGCATGCTTAGAATCATTTTGCCAACACTGTCATGTATGGCCTCCTGGAAATTAAACTGAGATATTATTGTCTATATACACTGACCGGCAAAAAAAAGTGGAACACTTCAATTTTTTATGTAATTTCTTAATTTATTCCACTAAAATGTATCGGTTTTTCAATATTTGCATTATTCATGTAAATGTTCGATGGTTGGCTACAGAAAATACTGAAACATGTTTTACAACACGCTTTAACTCACAAATTTCGTTACATTTCACAAATCTAACAGTTTTCTATTTTTTACTAATGTTCCTTTGGGCTGTTTTTTTTATGCCAAACAAAGCAGTGTTAATTTTTGCACTGCACTGTACCGGAACACTGGTCACTAAAAACGAGTCTTTCCACCCTTAGCGTCCATGACAGCTTGTTAGGCTCATCGAAGATTGGGGGTAATTGGTGGTAATAAACCACCCTAAGAAATGTCAATTTCTATTCACGGATGTTTCAGATGTGTGTCCTAATGCGTGAAAAGCATTTAAAATGTGATTACATCTTTTTCATGGCTAATTTTATACTTTTTAAATTACTGTTCCACTTTATATGCCAGTCAGTGTAATTATGGGCCAATTTTGGAATAGCTCCCATGCATACCTTCAAGATATCCATCACGGAGCTCAAATTTCAATTGCGGTTTTTCAGCAGTTGGTAGCACTGACTTCATTTTCATGGCCTTGAGATATTCAGATATAGATCTTTACTCATACCAAATTTGGTTTTGATTGCTTCAGCCGTTTAAGAGTTGATAAGGGGGGGGGGGGGACATGCACAGACAGACAGACAGACAGACATTTGCCCAGATCGGTCTCATTAGTCTACTTTTTCTTCATTTTTGCAAAATGTGAAAAGTAGGCTAAAAATACAATACCCTATCACGGTAAGCACTTCTGAGTATTTATTAACCTCGCGGCTAAACTCAGAACCTAACACGACGTAGGTCGCAAAGTGACACTTCCACTCTTTCTACTCTATGGAGTTCTCCAACGCAAAATGTATCAAAATGGTGCCACTCTCAATCGATGATGCCGTTTGTAATATATAAACGATATGCGAATAACGTTATTAGTCCGAATAACGGTATTAAGGGAATATTTTTCGATATATATATTCAAATAACGTTATTTCTAGTGAGCACTACCATTTCGTTCCTGCGATAACCGGTATCCGAATAACGTTATTAGTCCGAATAACGGTATTGGGGGAATAATGGTCGAGAGATGTATTCAAATAACGTTATTTATAGTGAGCACTACCATTTCGTTCCCGCGATAACCGATATCCGAATAACGTTATTAGTCCGAATAACGGTATTGGGGGATTTTTTTGGAGAGATCTATTCAAATAACGTTATTTCTAGAGAGCACTACCATTTCGTTCCTGAGATAACCAATATCCGAATAACGTTATTAATCCTAATAACGGTATTGGAGGAAAGTTTTTCGAGATATGTATTCCGATAACGTTATTTCAGGCGGGCACTACCATTTCGTTCCTTAGTTAACTGATATTCGAATAACGTTATCAGTCCAAATAACGATATTAGGAGATTTTTTTCGAGTAATGTATTCCGATAACGTTATTTCAGGTGGGCACTAGTATTTCGTTTCTACGATAACCGATATCCGAAGCACGTTATTAGTCCGAATAACGGTATTAGGGGATATTTTTCGAGAGACTTATTCATATAACGTTATTTCTGTCAGACAATACTATTTCGTTTCTACGATAACCAATATCAGAATAACTTTATATGGCCCAATAACGTTACCATGCGATACAAATGACTTCCGGATATGAAACGTAACGACCACAATGTGACCAAGACCCATTTTGTTACATAATCTACCCAAACAACCATTTTCGTTATGTTAAGTTATGAAGCCTTGCTAAATCCTATGTTTATTGCTATAGCTCTATGCTAACTCATAATACTAGTCTGGCGAGCTGCTACGAGCACTCGGCGCCGTGGCTTAGTTGGGTAAAGCGCCTGTCTTGTAAACAGGAGTGCGACGTTTCGATTCCTTCCGGTGCCTAGATCAAATCTATTGGTGGAGCTCTATGCTAACTCATAAAACTAGTCTGGCAAGGTAGTACATACACACGGCGCCATGGCTTAGTTAGGTAAAGCGCCTGTCTAGTAAACAGGAGATCGAGGGTTCGAATTCCTCCAGTGCCTTGTTCCTATGGTTATTGCTATAGCTCTATGCTAACACATAATACTAGTCTGGCGAGGTAGTTTAAGCACTCGGCGCCTTGGCTTAGTTTGGTAAAGCGCCTGTCTTGTAAAGAGGAGAGCGAGGGTTCCAATTCTTCCGGTGCCTAGATCATATCTTTATTGGTATAGCTCTATGCTAACTCATAAAACCAGTTTGGCGAGGTAATACGAACACACGGCACCGTGGCTTAGTTGGGTAAGGCGCTTGTCTTGTAAAAGGAGATCGAGAGTTTGAATCCTTCTGGTGCATAGATACTATCTTTATAGCTCTATGCTAACACATAATACTAGTCTGGCGAGGTAATACGAACACTCGTCGCCGTGCCTTAGTTGGTTAAAACACCTGTCTAGTAAACAGGAGTTCGAAGGTTTGAATCCCTCCGGTGCCTATATCCTATGCATATTGCTAAGGATCTCTGCAAACACATTACACTAGTCTGGCGAGGTAATACGAGCACTCTGCGCCATGGATTATTTGGGTAAAGCGCCTGTCAAGTACACAGGAGATCGAGGTTTCGAAACCCTCCGGTGCCTAGATCCTAAGTTTATTGCAATTGGTCTATGCGATTACATAATATTAGTCTGGCTAGATAATACGAGCAATCGGCGCCATGGATTATTTGGATAAAGCGCCGTCTAGTAAACAGGACATCAGGGTTCGAATCCCTCCGGTGCCTAGATCCTATGTTTATTGCTATAGATCTATGCTAACACATAATACTAGTCTGGCGAGGTAATACGAGCACTCGGCGCCATGGATCATTTGGGTAAAGCGCCTGTCAAGTATACGGAGATCTAGGGTTCGAATCTCTCCGGTGCCTACTGTCGACCAAAGTATTATGTGTACTCGAGTTTGAAGGTTGTTTGTTAAGTAACCAATAGGCCTACATAAAATCCAATACCATCAATATTTTCGTCGTTCTATTTTACGTTAGTTCATGTAGGTTTGGATTTTTAAATTTATATTTTAATATTTGTTATCGCAGTTGGAACACAAGAAGTGCCGGTTTTTAAGCGTGTTTCAACCATGCGTCACATTTAAGAATTATTATCTCAATAGCCCGTCATCAGATCGAATCCACATTTTAACACAATATACATTGGAATGTTGTATAACTGGTTTATTAATTTCACAATTTTGTGTGTCCAAGAAACAATGTTGTTATCGTTGTTGTAATGTAACTTTTTCTCGGCTCAGGGTGGTTGGAAAATGTAGTTGCGTTGTAATCATTACACATCAAAAAGTTATGCTGTATGTCTTCTTCTTTTTCTTAGTCGTTTAACCTCCAGGTTGGTGGAACCCACGGACTCAGCGAGGGAACTCACCACTACCGCCTCAACGGCAGTGTCCTAGAGCTGGGAACATCGAATCGGAAGGGATACAACTGGTTAGGTGGGATTGGCACCTCGCCCTGGCGGCCTCTCCTGCAAAGCGAACAGGGGCCTCATGAGGGAAGGTAAGGGATGGTGAGGATGGATAGGCAAGGAAGAGGGAAGGAGGCGGCCGTGGCCTTGAAGAAGGTACCATACCGGCATTAGCCAGAAGGCGAAGTGGGAAACCACGGAAAACCACTTCGAGGATGGCTGAGGGGGAATCGAACCCCTTCTACTCATTTGGGCCACCCGAGGCTGCGTAGACCCCGTTCCAGTCCTCGTACCACTTTTCAAATTTCATGGCAGAACCGGGAATCGAACCCAGGACCTCCGGGGCGGCAGCTAACCATGCTGACCGCTACGCTATGGAGGCGACATGACTGTGAAATACGTAAATTAATTCACTTATTGTATATAGGTTTGTATTTGTACGAGGAAATAACACATGGCACAGCTGTTCCCGGAGCGGCTAGCTGGTGAAACATTTGTTATTTCCCTGTAGAAATACAAACCGATATAAAATAAGTGAATTAATTTACGTATTTCACAGTCATGCAGCATAACGTTTCGATGTATAAGGATTACAATGCAACCACCCCGAGCCAAGAAAAAGTTACATTACAAAAAATGATAACAACTTTGTTTCTTGGACACACACTATTTTTAAGCTAATACACCAGTTACACAACATTCCAATGTATATTGTGTTAAAATTTGGATTCGATCTGATGAAGGGTTTTTGAGACAATAATTCTTAAATGTGACGCATGGTCGAAACACTCTTAAAAACGTGCACTTTTGTTGTTCCAACTGCGATAGAAAATATTAAAATATATATTAAAAATTCCAAACCTACATGTCCTAACGTAAAATAGAACGAAAATGATGATTCTATTGGATTTTATGTAGGTCTATTGGTTACTTCACAAACAACCTTCAAACTCGAATACACATAATACTTTGGTCGACAGTAGATCCTAAGTTTATTGCAATAGCTCTATGCTAACACATAATACTAGTCTGGCGTGTTAACACGGCGCAGTGGCTTAGTCGAGTAAACAGGAGATCGAGGGTTCGAATCCCTCCAGTGCCTATATCCTATGCTTATTGCCATAGCTCTATGCTAACACTTACTCCTAGACTGGCGCAGTAATACGAGCCCTCGGCATCATGGCTTATTTGGGTAAAGCGCCTGTCTTGTAAACAGGAGAGCGTGGGTTCGAATCCTTCCGGTGCCTAGATCATATCATTATTGGTATAGCCCTATGCTAACTCATAAAACTAGTCTGGCGAGGTAATACGAGCACTCGGCTTCGAGGGTAGTTGGGTATAGCGCTTTTCTTGTAAAAGGAGATCGAGGGTTCGAATCCCTCCGGTGCCTAGATCCTATCTTAATTGCTATTGCTCTATGCTAACACATAATACTAGTCTGGCGAGGTAGGATAAACACACGGCGCCATGGCTTAGTGGGGTAAAGCGCCTGTCTTGTAAACAGGAGATCGAGGGTTCGAATCCCTCCGGTGCCTAAATCCTATGTTTGTTGCTATAGCTCTAGGCTAACACATAATATTAGTCTGACGAGCTAATACGAGCACTCGGCTTCGAGGGTAGTTGGGTAAAGCGCCTGTCTTGTAAACAGGAGATCGAGGGTCGAATCCCTCCGGTGCCTATATCCTATGCTTAATGCTATACCTCTATGCTAACACGTAATACTAGTCTGGCGAGGTAGTATAAGCACCCGGCGCCGTGGTTTAGTTGGGTATAGCGCCTGTCTTGTAAACTGGGGATCGAGGGTTCGAATCCCTTCGGTGCCTAGATCCTATGTTTATTGCTATAGCTCTATGATAACACATAATACTAGTCTGGCGAGGTAGTATAAGCACCCGGTGCCGTGGTTTGGTTGGGTAAAGCGCCTGTCTTGTAAACTAGAGATCGAGGTTTCGAAACCCTCCGGTGCCTAGATTCTATGTTTATTGCTATAGCTCTATAACACATAATACTAGTCTGGCGAGCTAACACGAGCACTCGGCGCCGTGGCTTAGTTGGGTAAAGCGCATGTCTTGTAAACAGGACAACGACGGTTCGATTCCTTCCGGTGCCTAGGTCAAATCATTATTGGTATAGCTCTATGCTAACTCATAAAACTAGTCTGGCGAGGTAATACGAGCACACGCCACCTTGGCTTAGTTGGGTAAAGCGCCTGTCTAGTAAACAGGAGATCGAGGGTTCGAATTCCTCCAGTGCATCGATCCTATGGTTATTGCTATAGCTGTATGCTAACACATAATACTAGTCTGGCGAGGTAGTGTAAGTACCCGGCGCCGGGGCTTAGTTGGGTAAAGCGCCTGTCTAGTAAACAGGAGATCGAGGGTTCGAATTCCTCCAGTGCATCGATCCTATGGTTATTGCTATAGCTGTATGCTAACACATGATACTAGTCTGGCGAGGTAGTGTAAGTACCCGGCGCCGGGGCTTAGTTGGGTAAAGCGCCTGTCTAGTAAACAGGAGATCGAGGGTTCGAATTCCTCCAGTGCATCGATCCTATGGTTATTGCTATAGCTGTATGCTAACACATAATACTAGTCTGGCGAGGTAGTGTAAGTACCCGGCGCCGGGGCTTAGTTGGGTAAAGCGCCTGTCTAGTAAACAGGAGATCGAGGGTTCGAATTCCTCCAGTGCATCGATCCTATGGTTATTGCTATAGCTTTTTGCTAACACATAATACTAGTCTGGCGAGGTAATACGAGCACTCAGCGCTGTGTCTTAGTTGGTTAAAGCACCTGTCTAGTAAACAGGAGATCGAGGTTTCGAATTCCTCCGGTGCCTATATCTTATGTTTACTTCTATAGCTCTATGCTAACACATAATACTAGTCTGGCGAGGTAGTAATATCACAAGGGGCCGTGGCTTAGTTGTATACAGTGCCTGTAGTAAACAGGAGATCGAGGGTTCGAATACCTCCGGTGCCTATATGCTATACATATTCCTAAAGATCAATACTAACACATAATACTAGTCCGGCGAGTTAATACGAACACACGGCGCCGTGGCTTAGTTGGGTAAAGCTCCTGTCTAGTAAACAGGAGATCGAGGGTTCGATTCCCTCCAGTGCCTAGATCCTATGTTTATTGCAATAGCTCTATGCACACACATAATACTAGTCTGGCGAGTTAATACGAGCACTCAGCGCTGTGGCTTAGTTGGGTAAAGCACCTGTCTTGTAAACAGGAGATCGAGGGTTCGAATCCCTCCGGTGCCTTTATCTGATGTTTATTGATATAGCTCTATGCTAACACATAATACTAGTCTGGCGAGGTAGTTATAACACACGGCGCCGTCGCTTAGTTGGATAAACCGCCTGTCTAGTAAACAGTAGATCGAGGGATCGAATACCTCTGTTGCCTATATCTTATGCTTATTGCTATAGCTCTATGCTAACACATAATACTAGTCACCCATGCCGGTAATGTCGAGGGTGAGAGCCTGGACTAAATGACATACTACACCGTGATGGGGGGCAGCAGCGTCATCTGTAGGTTATTTCCAGTCGGAGCAGTAATTCAGAGGTACGGTTGGAAAACTGCGGGGGCTCGTTTTCAGTCCTTGTGCAGTCCTACTGGAAAACTGGGCAGCCGTGGGCTAATCAGTCGCACTCTCTGAAATTGTTTATTATTAAAGAAACTGAAATGAATGAAAACCGGACGGATCTCATGTTGACAACTCGTTTCTTAGTCGTTTACCCTCCAGGTTGGTGGAACCCACGGACTCAGCGAGGGAACTCACCACTACCGCCTCTACGGGCAGTGTCCTAGAGCTGGGAACATCTAATCGGAGTGGATACAACTGGTGAGGTGTGATTGGCACCTCCCCAGGCGGCTCACCTGCAAAGCGAACAGGGGCCTCGTGAGGGAAGGTAATGGATGGCCAGGATGGATAGGCAAGGAAGAGGGAATGAGGCGGCCGTGGCCTTGAAGAAGGTACTGCCCCCGTAAATTGAATTATATTGAGACCACGGTGGCTATATTGGCAAATATGTGAAGAAAGTTATGGCTGTCATAGTTGTGACGTGGATATTCATGACGTAGGCACGGATGACGCAGACTTCATGCAAGTAGGCTGCTTGAGCTGAGATTCTTGGTGACGTCATGATTTTGTTCGAGAAAGATCTGAGATTTACGACGCAGTCGCAGGGAAACATGGAATTGTGCTGAGGAAGAAGTTACGCTATTGGAGGAAAGGCTCGAACCAATGAATGATAGTTTGGAGGGAGACGGAGATTACTGAAACTACCATATTTAATTACTTTTGGAATGCAGAATTGTGGAAATCCATTTTCAGTTATGGCATTGATTTGGAATTTTGAAGAAATTAATTTTGAGTTTTTGAAATTTGAAAATCCGTCAAGTATTGCCAAAGTTAGAACTTCTAGCATTGACGGAGGAACAAGCTATGGAAGGGATGGATACGCCCCTTAAGAAGTTGATAAAAGGCCTTGCACAAGAGAGACAAGCTCTGATATCTGATATTTCTCATGTCTCACATCTCTGGTGTCTTATAGTCGTTTTTCTGATTTGGTCAGACTTCGAGTGAATAAGTGAAGCAAGTCGTCATTAGAACGTGTGGTAGAGCCACCGCATCGAACAAGCTTCGAGCGTGCAACCAGTACAATTTTACGGTGATTGAAACTAGGCGAAGTTGAAACGCACACATAAAGGAGTCTACAAGATTATACACCAACAGTTAGCTACTGCCTATAAGCTAATTCTATTGTGCAGTACAGTATTGAGGTGTGTAGGAAAGTTGAACATTTTCACGATTATACTTTCGAAGATATTCGCATTTTAAGACTGCATACAAAAGTGATTTTCTCGCCACCTGAGAAGCACTTTTATAATCTCACATTCTACGCTACGACTGACACGTGTATTGCAACCTTGATACTTAAGATTGCATTTGGTGATATAACGCTACATTCTACAATGCAACAGTATAATCTGGCAGTTCTTTCAAATATTATTATAACGGAAGTGAAGATGGAAGGCTAAGACTTCAATGCAATTGGGACATATATCAATGGAGTGAAATAGCAGCATGGAACTTCGTTAATCGCCATTCTACACAAGCGAGCATGTAGTGAACATCCAACTACACTCATGCATCGTTGTCCAACGCTGAATTATATCAAATGGCAGTGGAAATATTTTCATACTCCACAAATATGAACATTTCTGCGGAAATAATTGCAATAAACTTCATGGCGAATTTCCACCAGAACTTCAGGGAACTATCAAGAGAGGCCAGGGTGGACCCGGCTCACAAATAAGAGTTTTGCCAGAACTTCAGGGAACTATCAAGAGAGGCCAGGGTGGACCCGGCTCACAAAGAAGAGTTTTGCCAGAAGGATGTCTATCGTCTACACGGAGCAGTGCAATTTCCGGAGGAGGAAGCAGTTCTATTCTCCGAGGGCACTGATTCCAGGTTCGAGGTCGGAGCACATCTTTACGTTGGTGAAATGGAACCATCAGCAGTCTTCTTTGGAAATTTTCCTCTAGAACTTCACTCAACAGATAAGGTAGTCGTGAACGTTTCTTGTTTTATTTGAGCCATTTAGCGATATCTGAGCAACCATTTTTCCCATATTTTCTGTCCCATATATTTTGCCCCATTTTCTTGCTTGATATTTCTGTACTCAGTACACTTTGATGAGTTATGCCTTTTTCGACGATTTATTAAGACATTGTTATGTCATTGGCATAGTTAAATAATTTTGGATCAGTTGAGACTGATATATTTGATTCTTTTAGTAATTTGCATATTTTTTTGTAGTCACGATTTGACTGTAAAGCTAACGATTTTCTATGGCAGATTTGAATTCAGACAGTGTGTCATTTTATTAAAGTAATTCTATTCAGTAAATTACTTTGACCAATTTTCTGTCATCATCAAGAAAGAAGAATAATTAAAAGATTTTAGAGCGTTAAAATCTATTACTTTGTCGACGATCTTGGAAATACTAGTCGTTTTATGAACATGATTGCAACATAGACATTTATCGTCAGTTCTGAAATACCATTGAATTATAGACAATTTTATGAAATATGAACTTTGATTACGATTTATTGATTACACTATAGTAATGAACATTTGATAGGAGTTTTTCTCAATTCTAGATTGGAACAATAATGTTTGCATTCCACAGTCTAATTGTATTCTATTCGATTATTTATGCAGTTTAGATGAGCTTTGATTGAAGATAGTATTTTTATACTACGATACTTTGAAGATATTAATCTCAATTTTGATAGACCAGGAAGGCGTGTATAATCGTATTTGCTATTAAATTTATTTGTGATTGGCAAAGTTTTACTTCATATCGACTCATGAATGAAACCCACGAAGGTTAAATATAATAACAGTTTTGATACATTAATGAATATAAGAATTTTTGAAGTGGAACTATGGATGTATAATCGTTAGTTCAGTGGACGTGTAAAAGTCGCTGATGAATAATGCCCTTGAATAAGTGAAGGAGGTTCCCACAGTGATAGTAATGATGTTGAAGAATTTGTAAGTGGAGGTTTTTTGTTTGTATTGTGGAAGATTTTGATGCCATATATATTGGGATATATGATGAATTCTGGGCCAATTTTTATGCAATTTTGTGCGTTTGAGCGAGGTATTTTTCCGCTGAGTGTATTGTCCAGGTCCTTTGAAAATTAATCATGTGAAGTTACTGTTATAATTAACAAGAGTGTTTAAATAATTTGAGATAACGATTTTGAATGGAGGTTACCGTCACATATAATAATAATAATTATTAAACTTTATTAAACCTGAATTTGAAATTTAAATATAACTAACCTTCATTGGTCGATTATATCATCACGATTTGAGTAATTATCAACCGGATAAACATGTGGTTTAATGTATTTCTAAAATAAATAATATTAATATTGTAAATAATTATGTAAATATCTTTAATAATAATTTGAAACGAAAGGGATTAATAGAGGCGTGTATAAAGTTTTCAATTGTCGTTTGACATTGTTATTAACATTTAAGATTGTTATAAATAATTAATGAGCATTTGTTATAAACATTAAGCGTTTTGTTATAATTCTCTAAACAACGCTAGTTAACATTTGGATTATATTTAAACAAGTTTTGGGATTATCAGAGTAATCCAGTGACATGTGAATGGAGCATTTAAAAGATTTGCGTGATAGTATTTGAGTTGAGTTGCGGACAATTAAAGTGTTTTGAGAAGGAGCTAGGCTCTGATGTAACTAGCAGATGCTAACGTTGGCTGGACAGGTGAGTCCATTTGACGATGCAGGCATACGACATGATGCAGGGTGTATCGCAGCTGGCCAGACAACTGGTTGTTAGAGGCCAAGGTCGCCTACATAGTAGCCTTGCGGTTATAAATAAAAGTGTGATGTTTATTAAGAGGAAAACAATTGCTATATGTCTCGTCCCAACTCCCTTATCCATTCCAAGTGTATTATAATTATTACGTTCTTTTGGAGCTAGTGAAAGCTAAGATTTTGTATGTAAAGTCTACAAGTCCTACAGGAGGACATGGTTATATTGACGATGGCTTCTGATTGCCACGTATATTTTGTTGAATTTTTGTTAAAATCATTCCCTTTATGTGAAATAAATTATTGTACAGTTTAAAGTTTCTTGTTTTCGTCTTGGTTCATTTTAAATATCATGGTGGAGGTTATTGTGAGGGCATACTTTTAAGTGACCCAGTTGACAACCCAGACCCGAGATTAATTTGAAGAGGTAAGTAAAGGTAAGTATGAACCCCCGTATATTTTGGTGTGTTCCACAATAATTTCTTGTTAACTACTGTGCTCTAATCTCGGTAGTATCTGTCAGTGCCATTTTCATTGATGTAGCTGTGCCGGTGCGATTGATTATTGGCAATCCGATTGAGGGGGCGGATATCTGACAGCCTACTTTCCGGATTATCGGGGACAGTACCATCCCGGCATTTGCCCGAAGACGAAGTGGGAAACCACGGAAAACCACTTAGAGGATGGCTGAGGTGGGAATCGAACCCCCTCTACTCATTTGGAACACCCGAGGCTGAGTAGACCCCGTTCCAGTCCTCATACCACTGTTCAAATTTCGTGGCAGAGCCGGGAATCGAACCCAGGACCTCCGGTGCGACAGCTAACCATGCTGACCGCTACGCTACGGAGGCGACGTTGACAACTTTCGGCACGAAAAGGAAGACACGAATAGGTTTCTGGAATATGAGGACTCTGGGTGAGAGTAGTAGGCTGAGGCAGGTGGCCAGAGAAATGATCTCGTATAAACTTGAGATAAGATGGCCATATTTTGGTGAGATAAAAACTTATGAAGGTCTTACCCTCACATACTCTGGGAGGAGCGAGGAGAATGCGGAACGCAGAGATGGAGTTGGTCTTTTGCTTACTGAACATGCAAAGAAAAGCCCTATAAGTTGGCAACCTATTTCCCTGCGAATAATATCAGCACGATTTAAGACTCGCATTCGCAATGTTACGATTATACAATGATATGCACCCACGGTACCATCAGAAGAAGAACTTAAGGAAGCATTCTACCCCCTTCTACATGAGACAGTAAAGAAAAGCAGTAAGAGAGATGTGATTTTAATAATGGGAGATTTTAATGCTAAGGTAGGAGAGAACAACGAGAGACTAGAACATGTGATGGGTGTACATGGCTTTGGGGATAGGAATGGAAATGGGGAAAAGTTCACAAACTTCTGTGCTAGCCATGACTTTGTTACTTATCTTGGAGGTACTTTGTTTCCTCATAAGAGGTGCCATAAGACCACTTGGGTTTCCACTTATCATGACACTGAGAAACAAATTGACCACATCGCAGTGACTATGAGATTCAGAGGATCACTCATCGATGTTCGGAATAAGAGGAGCTGATGCTAGCAGTGATCACCACCTTATGCTGGCTGAGTTCAAGATGAAGATCATGGTGGCAAAAAAAGAGGTTTGAAAAACAGAGCAAGAGCTTTTTATGTGAGGAAGTTGAAGGAGGAGAAGGTCAGAGAAGAATTTAAATTGGAGCTAAGAAATAGTTTTCAGGTAAGTTACTCCTATCTGTTACAGCGGAAACTGATATTGAATCTTCCTGGAGTAATGTAAAGAACATCATCCTTGATAAAAGTGAAATAGTCTTGGGAAAGAGCAATCCTCTCAAGAAGGATTGGTTGTCAGAACAAACTTGGGAGACCATAAGTCATAGGAAAATGATTAAAGAGAGCTTGAATATGTGTAATACTCGACAGGAGAAAGCAAAAGTGCAAGCAGAATACACCGTCGTTGACAATGAAGTCAAAAAGAGTGTGAAGAGAGATAAGAGTAATTTGATCGATGAGATGGCGAAGAAGGCAGAAGATGCTGCATCAAAGGGTGACAGCAAAGAAATGTACCGTATCACAAAAGTGCTGTCCAAGAAGAGTTTCCGAAAGGACCGACCCATAAAAGACAAACAGAGAAATTTACTCACAACTCAAGAAGAACAACAGAATGGTGGAGAGAATACTTCACCGAAGTTTTTATGTTGATCGAGGGCTTGATGAACACCACGAAGAGAGGAATGATGAACCTGAAAATTCTGATCCAAATATTGTTTTGCACAGTCCAACTTGTGCTGAAATCAAAGAAGCCTTGCTACAGCTGAAGAATGGAAAAGGCCCCGGTGTCGACAAAATTTCGCCAGATGTCCTCAAGATAGACATGGACACCACAGCTAATATCCTGAAGCCATTGATGGAAAAGATCTGGTTGGAAGAGAAGCTGCCTGCGGAATGGAAGAAAGGTGAGATTGTTAAAAACCCAAAGAAGGGTGACTTGACGAATTGTAACAACTGGAGAGGTATTACCTTACTATCCGTACCAAGCAAAGCATTTCTCAGGATAATCTTGAATCGCGTGAAGAAGTCTATCGAGTCGAAGTTGAAGAAAGAACAAGCTGGATTTAGGGAACACCGCAGTTGTGTGGACTTAATTAACACTTTACGGATTATTATGGAGCAGAGTAACGAATGGCAAGCAGCACTGTTCATCACGTTTATAGGTTTTCAGAAGGCCTTTGATTCCATTAATAGGAAGGTCATGTGGGAGACCTTAAAGGAATATGGTATACCAAGTAAAATAGTTAACATCATACGAGAGATGTATTCTGGTTATGAATGTCAAGTCCTGCATGAGGGTCAGCTATCCGAGCCATTGGCCATCCAGACTGGAGTACGACAAGGCTGTATACTTTCTCCCACTTTGTTCCTGATTGTTCTTGATAATACTCTTAGGAAGGTGGGGAGAGGAAGGAAGAGAGGGATGCAATGGGGACTTCGAGACAGGTTGGAGGATCTTGATTTTTCTGATGACACCTGTATGCCTTCAGAGACATAGAGGGAAAACAGGCAAACTTAGAACTTGAAGCTGCTAAGGTTGGACTTAAGATAAACTCAAAGAAGACAAAAGAGCTGAGATTGAACTCGACAGTACAGGCTGGCCTCACTGTGGGAGGAGTAGATGTAGAACAGTGGATACATTTGTTTACTTAAGAGGTGTGGTAGTGTCGCCTCCGTAGCGTAGCGGTCAGCATGATTATCTGCCGCCTCGGACGTCCCGGGTTCGATTCCCGGCTATGCTATGAAATTTGAAAAGTGGTACGAGGACTGGAACGGGGTCTACTCAGCCTCGGGAGGACCAAATGAATAGAGGGGCTTCGATTCCCACCTCAGCCATCCTCGAAGTGGTTTTCCGTTGTTTTCTACTTCGTCCTCGGGCAATTGCCGGGATGGTCCCTACCGTAAGGCCACGGCCGCCTCCTTCCCACTTCCTTTTTAACCTTCCCACTCTTTCCATCCCTACATCAGGCCCCTGTTCGCTTTGCAGGTGAGGCCGCCAGGGCGTAATGCTAGTCACACATCCCAGTTGTATCCCCAACTCAGAATCTCAAGCTCCAGGACACTGCCCTCAGTGGTGGTAGAGGTGGGATCCCACGCTTAGTCCGTGGGAAAAACCTATCCTGGAGGGTAAAATGATAGAAAAAAAATAAAAAATGAAGTGTGGTAAAGAAAAGTGGAGGGGCTGAGGAGGACGTCAAGGGCAGAATACGAAAGGCAAATGGAGCTTTTGTACAGCTCTATCCAGTCGGGAAAAACCGTAACTTATCCAGGAAGACGAAAATCATACTTTTTAATACCAATTTGAAAACTGTCCTAATGCATGCATGTGAAACATGGAATGTTACCATTCCTATCAGCCACCAAATTCAGGTATTCATCAATCGTTGTCTGCGTCGAATTTTGGGTATCCGATGGCCAGATATAATCCCAAACGAAGAGCTGTGGCAAAGGTCCAACCAACAACCTATAGAAGTCCAAATTAAACGGAGGAAATGGGGCTGGATTGGGCATCTTTTTTCTTCTTCTTTTCTTAGTCGTTGACCCTCCAGGTTGGTGGAACCCACGGACTCAGCGAGGGAACTCACCACTACTGCCTCTACGGGCAGTGTCCTAGAGCTGGGAACATCTAATCGGAGTGGATACAACTGGTGAGGTGTGATTGGCACCTCGCCCAGGCGGCCTCAACTGCAAAGCGAACAGGGGCCTCATGAGGGAAGGTAATGGATGGTCAGGATGGATAGGGAAGGAAGAGGGGAGGAGGCGGCTGTGGCCTTGAAGAAGGTACTGTCCCCATATATTCTAGAGGCGGTCTGTTGGATATCCGAAGCACGGCTGGATTCGTAGACCCTGACAGCTCCGGCGCAAATACTAGTCAAGGATCCACTCCAACTAGACCCTCATGAATATACGTGGCGGAAATTACGACGCAACTGTGAATTACATAAAATGCACTTAGCTCGAAGTAGAACACCTACCTTTCGTTCTCGGGGATCTCATGGTCAGCCTCTAGACCTATAATGGGTTTCACAGTTGCATCTCCTTATATCTAAAATAAATCAAACCAACGCGGCTTCTAATAAACTAAACAATTTAATAACAATGGTGTAAGCTAAATCTAAACATTCATACAGTAAATAAAAACACACTCCCTTTCTTTCTTCCTCTCATTTATGCCACTGATAATACTGCATTCCATGAACGCTGTGACAAATTTTGGGGCAGCTTGTGTCATTACAACAAGCTATACAACAAATAGAAACCCCTGTGTATTTTACATTCCTCTGGCGCGCTTCACTATGAACATCTGGGCGCTAAGAGCACGCGACCTTCGCCACGTATCTGTGATGACATAACAACCTCCGTTACATTCCCAGAGCTGGCTGGTTTAAAAGCTGCTTGCCTGTCGGTCCGCAACAACTCTCCACATTTGTGAGCGGCCGATCACAGGCCTTGGATGGAAACGAGTTTTAACAAACCCTCGTTATTCCAACCTTGCCCACAAATACACCTCTCCATCGAATCACAAGCTATGTTAAAATGGAACAGATTCACGTCAGACAAATACGCGAATCATACACACATCCTGCACGCTAATGAAACAAAACTTTTATACACTATTCCTATCATACTCTCGCATTGTGACGTCGCAATGGAGTTCATTTCATTCACACTGAACAAGAAACAAACCACATCCAGTCACATCAACATTCATACGCTAACCACTATGCTAAACAATCAATAAACTTCCTACACCTAACATATCATACACTCGATTGGCAAATAAAGAAAGTTAATACTGAATGACTTTACAATTACATTAATAGCATAGGCTATAATCCTTTTAAAATGAGTAGTGTCTATATACACATGAGCCTGAGCTCCGATCTCACAGTTATGTCAAATACAATTAACTGGGATCCTCATAAGCTTCTACAGCTTCAGAAATACTACCACCATTCTCTCCTTTCTGATCTGGTGTCATAATAGATTAAATACATTCGACCACTCAAGGTGAAACATATGTCTTTACATACTTGGGTTTAATAATCTTAATAAGAGTATAACATAACAGATGTCAATATCCATTTCCCGTTTCAATTTCGATCGTGACCCTCCTGTCTTCTCTAATCCAAAGCCGTGTATAAAATAAGGAGTACTGTCAACTCACACCTTATGCCTTGCCAAACCTAGTCATGCCCACGCAATGACTGTAATATAAAATGCGGAAACACCTTCGCAAAAACCTCGTTTGCCAACTACACACGGAATTACATATATATAACCACTATCAAAGGGTTATCACCTTCACTTCGTTCAAACTGGCATTCCTTAAAAAGGGCATAATTCCTCAGCGTTGTCACACCAATTGCTGGTCTAATGAACAATAACATCAGTTGTTAAACCATTAATCTATACATGTTAACGACCTTTGGACTAATCGATACAGACCTCCTCACTATTACTTTTAAAACGTTACTCAGATAAATTTAAACTGTTGTGTATACATTTTATAAAAATACTGAATCTTAACTTCACACTTCTGGGTTCAACTTTTACCGATGAAGGAATATGATGTCTACAACGTGACATTATATTACTCCTCGTAAATACTTAATCACAAAATTATATATGTGTGTCCAACAAGAATCGATCACGACGAGGATATCAAACAAGAACTTCCCTAACGTCGGATGATAATACATCTTCCAAGAAGATTCTAATCTCAAATTATTTTAAATGACTGAAAGTTCATGGCTTCCTTCAATAAAACATACAGTTAGTCATATTCGTATTATCTCCATTCTGAACGTATGTCTATGAGTTCTAACGATAATAATCGTTTCCACGTTAAATGTTTCTCTTCCAAACGATGCCATGATATTTCACAATATATCACTAGTAATATTTTCTCTCTTGATGCCTCTTCTCGACGGATAAAATGCTCAAATTAAACTAATAAAAATTAATTTAATCGGTAACATAGACGAAAATGTATATAACCTGAATTCAAAATGAATTCATAAACGTCGAAAATAAATTACTATTCCTTAAAGGAAATGACAAAAATGCTTGTTCCTCGAACAAGTGAATATCTCAGTTCAGAAACTGGATTTCAAACAAACAAAGGTAAAAGCGTCGAAAGACGATTACTACGAATGATCTCGAAGAATAAAATGTCTATACATGGAGCACATAAATATTGTGTCGAAATATGGATAAAGGATTTGCTCAAAAATGACACTACAAAGCTTAGTGAACACTGCTACCTGGTCTGGAAGTCTAGAAACTCAAGATAGAGTATTACAAAATACTCAGTTGTTACATCTTCCAAAGATCCGGGTTGGATCCTAGCTCGTCTCCAAGAACTCGTGACCTCAGGAAAGGAACGAATTCCCCTACTGGAAAACAGCAAGCTCCGACCGGGATCGAACTGCGGGCCTCCAATCATCATCTTCATTGTGACTGGGTTTACCCTGGACCTCTTGATAATCTTCATGTCTCTTCTTATTCCGTCACAGTACAGTTTCGTCAAAACAACGAGCAGTGTCAAAAGTTCTGCTTCCCATTTCGAAAGACATTCGAAAAGGAAGTCGTAGACCTGACTCGCATAACGAACATTCATGTAGATGGGATATGAACCTAGTTCTGTAGTCGCTGGTGTTAATGTCGAGCTCATGTCTGACAATAATGCACTAGAATACAGTTGTACATCAAGTCTCATGTTCGCTCATCAAGTAGACATTCATGAACAAACTCCTTTAACGAAGCTCCATCGCTGACTATATCGCTTCTATCTGCTTATATCCCTGGCGCACATAATAATTTAGTCCATAATGAACTTCATAATAGCAGACTTAATAATGTTCTTCAACATAGAATACGTCTTCATCCAATTGGTGTTGTTATCCAGTTCAACAAAAGCAATGCTAACATTGACTCTTACTCACTTGTGTCTGGTGCATGCGCTGTAGTCGCTCGAACAAAAGTGTCTTATCGCGCTGGAAACAAACACTTTTCTCACGCTTCACAAAAACGTTTATGTGTGTGTTTCTTCGGCTTATCCCAATTAATTGGGGTCACCGGAGCCAACCAGGCTCAGTTTGGTTTTGGCTGGGGATTTAAGACCAGATGCCCTTCCTGACGCCACGTGATTTTCCAGGTGAAAATTCCACCCCGCTGTCACCGGGATTCGATCCCCGGCCGTTCGGGTGAAAGGCGAGCAGCTAAGCCACTGCGCCATCACGCTCCCCTCACAAAAACGTTTATATCTTCTGAAATATTCTTCTCAATTTTCTCAAAGTTCGTAATATACTAAATACGATAGCAAGCTACAATCTGTAGTCGAAATAATGTCTCTGAAGTGGATCAGACCGACGTAACTGCGGCATATAAGTTCATCGCAACTTCACTTAGTTTCAAGGCGCGATAATCTCCTAACTCTCGCCTCGCTTATACCTTGTCTCCACGAGTCAACCTTCTACAAGCTCGGTGAAACACTCGGAACTCCTCTCTCTTCCGGTAGAACACGTCTGACCTCTCGAACATTCAGATAATAAAGAGCCTCGATGCTTGGCGTCTCCCCTCCAAGTCTATCGATTCTGGCCGCCTTTTTGCGTTCCCTCTCAAATTCGCGCGGGCTCTAGCAAATCGCTTATCCCTTCCAATACCGACCTGCTTTCGACTTATAAAATATTTCCAATATTTTATTATCATATTCTTCTCTTTACCATTATATAAATTCACTCTCAAGGGGCTTAAATGTGTTAAATATCCATAAAAAATTAGTTGCTGGAACTCCCTTCTTCTCTAAAACTTCCTCTTATTGGCTGTAAGCTCATATCCAATCGGATAATTTATAACAATGTTTAAACAATTCTTGGGATTATTCGCTGTTGCTAGGTCGATTCTAAGCTTCTGGAAACTTCCATTGCGCAATACAATCACGTGACGGAGTTTCCTCCTGCTCAACGTCGCCTCTAGACTGGTTTCTGCCAACATCCAGCCTCAATATTGCTTGGTTAAATTTATATCATGTGCTTCGAAAAAAATATTCCCATTTTCATCCCAAATAATTCATTTTACGGGTGCAGTACTGCCCCCGTAAATTGAATTATTTTGGGGAAAAATGAGAGTATTTTCCGTCCCCATGATAAAATGTAACTAGCAAATATAATTTCTGGAAGTGTGACACAGGAGTGTAGTGTTACAAGCTCGAGACTGTGGGAGAGCCCGATCACATGATATGTTGCACAATGGACGCTTCAAGAAGGCTATATTTAGCATAGCAACAGCGAGTTTGGAAATTAATATTATAAATATTGTTATAAATTATGCTATTGGATCCCAGCCCAGTGCCAATGAGAACAGGTCTTATTGAAGACGGGATCAACTTCAATTACATAATATGATGAAATTATGCATTTAGGCCCTTAGAAGAAGTTTTTCTTATTTGGTAATGAAGAGAATATTAAAAGAAATTATGTCTGATACTTTAAAAACCGCAGGTCGGTTAATCTACGCAGTAATAAGCATTAGTAATCTACGCGCTAAAATTATGGTGGGAGATTGATATGGCCGCCAAAAATTCGACTTGGAGGGGGAGATCCAAGGATCGATGTTCTTATTCCAGGAGACTTTGAAGAGTGAGGTAGTGTTTTTACTGGGTTAACGGAGATCCCAAGGCTTAGTCCGAGTGCAACGACTGTCGACTTGTGGAGACGCGAGGATAGCTTGGTGGAACGTAGGAGGTCACCGCACTTCCATTCTACGTGAAGTTGCGAGGAATATTGCATTGATTATATCTCTTATATAATTTGATCTGAAGTTAAATAAGCATATATATATAAAGAATAGGTCGCATACTATATATTGTGAAAAGTCGAGCGTTTTAATATTCACCGTTTCGACAATAAAAGCCTGTCAAGTTAGATTTCCAAATGTGTTGGAAATAAAGCTGAATATCATTATAAATTGCAACGTGAAGTTGGCGAACGCAGTTCAAGTGAACAGTGGCGGAGAACTTTTAATATTGGCGCAACACATAAACATTAACAGAATGACTATTATTATTCTTCAAACGTTATCATTCAGCATAATTAACATTGTTGATATGATGAACTAAATAGTCATGCGCCAGAGACATATTCGATAACAGGAGTTAAGATACAACGATGGAGCTTCGTTAGACAACGTATTCTTGAATACAGACGTAGTGTATGGTCCATCTTGTGCATTTTCGTCAGTCTACGAACACTAATATAACATCAATTAGCAATGGAAATATTTCATTCACCATTTATATGAATATTTCCATAATTATATTCCAATGATGAAGCTGATACATATTTACGACTGAGAATGAAGACTTTACAGAAGAGATTTGTCAAGATGGTAGGGTAGCCCAGCAAACACAGAAGAATTTTCCAGAAGGATGTCGTTCGAGCCCAGGCGAATGTTGGTGAATTCCTGAGAGGGACGTTTCTTATCTCTGAGGTCGCAGATCTGAGGTTCGAATGCAGATCCATCTCAGTGTCTTGTACTGAGGAAACATCTAAAGTATTGTGGGAATACCTACATAGATCTTCAAGTTTTCGTCTAAATAAGGTATTAGTGTATCTCAATTGTTATATAGAGCTTGATTAGTAACATTCTGAGCCAGCGATCTTATTCCATATTTTCAGCGATCTTATTCCATATTTTCAGCGATCTTATTCCATATTTCTATATTATCACATTTCATGTATTTCAGTGCTTTTATGTATTTTACACTTCAGATGTGTGTTGAGATTTTTATACTTCAAGATTATTTAGAAGATGATTTCATTTCATCTATTTTGCAATTTTATTTTACGGATCAGTGGTGGAACTGACGTTAAAATTTTGTTTGAGGAATCATATTGCCTCATAGGAGACTAGTCGTTTCGACTCTCGAATTTTAATAATTTCATTTAAACCAAGTATTCTGACATTGTGTCATAGCTTCAAATTAAATTCTTATTAAATTTAATTTGAGCACTTTAATGTAACAACATATAACTTCAAGAACAGAAGAAACATCGAATGATATTGTTATATCATTATTGTACATGAACTATCGACGATCTAAGAAATACTAGTCGTTTGATAAGACCGAAGTCTTAATCCCTATGAACATTCTTTGTGTAGAGTGGAAAAACATTACGACATTGACAAACCTTTCTTATTATTTGTAAAGCTAAGAGCTTTGTTCATTTAATATGTTAGAGGAAATACCTTTTGATAGAAGATTATTCAAATCTTTGGCTAGGAATTCAAAGCTAGTTTATCCCGGTCAAGATTGAATTCTATCTGACACTATAAATGACATGTGTGTTATTTTATCTTATTTGTGTAACATCACGTCATTTTGTCGACATGATATTACAACGATAAACAATTTAAAGATTGACAAGTGAGATGAGACAGGAGTATTATTTTTATTACATGTATTTGCGACAGACGAGTTAACAGTTAATTATCTTGTTGTGGAGTAAACTTTAAGAGGTTAATCACGACTGTCTAATATCGTTCATTACAATTGGAAGTTTCGTTTGAAGAATTTACGCATGTATAATTGTAGTCCAGTAGTCATGTGCAATGATACTGAGGGTCATGCCAGTATTTGAGAGAAGTTCCTACATAAGATATGTTAATAACAATTAATCCCTTTTGGTTATTGTTTAACATAGTAGATGATAATTGTTTATGCCATATATACTGTTATATTAGGATTTGTAGAGCTATGCTCATGCGAGGGAATTCCGCATTTTAAGGAAGTCAAAGTATAGTTGTTCTTTGATAAAAAGGCATGTATCTTGATAAGAGCCGTTGTATACAAGTAGTTCAGTTTTTGTGAATTAACGATTTAGCTGTGTTAACAGGAGGGTTTCAGCGGAAATGCAACTTGAGAAAGGTTGTCTACTCATGTCTATAATACAATTATTAAATTTTATTAAACCCAAAGTTATGTAATTACGTACAGTTTACCTTAACTAGTCGACTGTATTATACCGACAGTGTAATGAAACCTATATAAGACGATGTGTATGCAGTATATCAAAACTATGGAACGTTAAAAGGATGGTTATGTAAAAAACCAGTGTATATATTTAGTTAAGAATTATATTGTAACCGACAAGTTAGAATCTCGAAAGTGTCGCGTTAGCAACACTAGATAATGGATATTATTATAAACATATTACATGTAAATGATTTTTGTGGAAATGATTTAATTAGTTAAATAATTTAGTAGGATTTATTAATCAATTGTTTTGGAATAGCGTTTGTTTTATGAGCGGATGTTTTGGTGTGTATGATTGTTCATTGTTAAGAGCAAATGTGGAACCGAATTGGTCTAGAACAATTGCGGGGTGCGAATGAAAGAGTGTATATATTTTTTTAGAATGATTGTTTAAGATACAGAGTAGTTATGTGAACTTTTGTAAGATCTAAATGTTAATTTTTACGTGTTTTTATAAATGCACACACAAGCAGTCTCTGTGGGCTAGCGAGAATGATTCACCGTTAGCATTGGAGAGCGATGACATAATATAAGCAGGTGTAATCTCACCGCCTTGTATTTATTGTATAAACCAGTTTCGAGTACGGCGTGGTGCCGGTATTTCATTGATGAAACAAAGTTACTGCACGTGCGTTCTACAACGCAGGCTTGTGAATGAAACCATGTGTCTGGAATGCCATTTAGAGACTTCATTAAACGTTTTTATTTTTACGCAGTGTACGCCTAAAACAAGCCAAGATTTATGCCCATAATTTTTAATACAACATTGTAGTAAGATGTACAGTTGAAAGGAGGTGTGAATGTTTGCGTGTTTTTAAGTTTAATGTCTATTGTTAAATTCATTTATTGTTATTTTTGTTTATACTAGATTAGTTTACCCTATTGTTAATAAATTTTGTTCAGATTGTTTTCCATTGTTGTTGGAGTGTGATTCATTTTAAATATCTTCTTCTTCTTCTTAGTCATTTACCCTCCAGGTTGGTGGAACCCACGGACTCAGCGAGGGAACTCACCACTGCCGCATCTACGGGCAGTGTCCTAGAGCTGGAAACATCTAATCGGAGTGGATACAACTGGTGAGGTGTGATTGGCACCTCGCCCAGGCGGCCTCACCTGCAAAGCGAACAGGGGCCTCATGAGGGAAGGTAATGGCCTTGACGAAGGTACTGCCCCCGGAAATTGAATTATATTGAGACCACGATGGCTGTATTGGCAAATATGAGTAAAGTTATGAATGTCATAGTTATGACGTGGATATTCATGACGTAGGCACGGATGACGCAGATTTCATACAAGTAGGCTGGTTGAGCTGAGATTCTTGGTGACGTCATGATTTTGTTCGAGAAAGATCTTAGATTTACGACGCAGTCGCAGGAAACAAGGTATTGTGCTAAGGAAGAAGCTACGCTATTGGAGGAGAGACTCGAACCAATGAACGATACTTTGGAAGGAAGACGGAGATTGCTGAAACTACGATATTTGATTACTTTTGGCATGCAGATTGGTGGAAATCTATTTTCAGTTATGGCATTGATTTGGAATTTTGAAGAAATTAATTTTGAGTTTTTGAAATTTGAAAATCCGTCAAGTACAGCCAAAGTTAAAACTTCTAGCAATGACGCAGCAACAGGCTATGGAAGGGATGGATACGCCCCTTAAGAAGTTGATAAAAGGTCGTGCACAGGAGAGAGGAGCTCTCAGATCTCATATGTCAGATCGCATATATATTTCTGGTGATATATAGTTATTTTCAAGTGATTCAGTGAAGTAAGTTGTCTTTAGCGTGGTTAAAGCCCGGCGCATCGAACGAACACGGAGCAGTTCCATTTTACGCTGCTCGAAACTAGGTGAAGTTGAAACGCTCACATTAACGTTTCCACCAGTCAAGATATCAAGCGCTAACTTCAGCCTGTATTATAATTCTATTGGGCAGTATAACATTGAGGTGTATAGAAGATTTGAACAATTTCACAGTTATACTTCGAAAGATATTGGAACTTTAAGGCTGCCAACAAAAGTGATTTTCTCGCCACATGAGAAACACTTTTAAATTCCACATTATACACTACGGCTGACACGTGGAGTGCAACAGTGATATTGGAGAATACGTTTGCTATTACAACGATACATTCGACTATGGAACATTATAATCTTGCAGTGCTTTCAATGATTATAACAGTAGTTGAGATGGAAGGCTAAGGCTTTAATGCAATTGGGACATATATCGTTGGAGTAAAGTAACAGCATGGAACTTCGTTAATCGTCTTTCTACAAAAGCGAGCATGTAGTGAACATCCAACTACACTCATGCATCGTCAATCCATCGCTGAATTATACCAGATAACAGTGGAAATATTTTCATACTCCACAACTATGAATATTTCTGCGGAAATAACTACAATAAACTTCATGGCGAATTCCTGCAAGAACTTCAGGGAACTTTCAAGAGAGGCCAGGGTTGTCCCGGCGCACAAAGAAGAGTTTTGCCGGAAGGATGTTTTTCGTATCCACGGAGCAGTGCAATTCCGGAGAAGGAAGCAGTTCGATTCTCCGAGGACGCTGATTCCAAATTCGAGGACGGAGCACATCTTTACGCTGGTGAAATGGAACCAACAGCAGTTTTCTTTGAAAACTTTCCTCTGGAACTTCAATCAACAGATAAGGTAGTCGTGAACGTTTCTTGTATTATTTGAGTCTTGTAGCGATATCTGAGCAACCATTTTCCCATATTTCTGTCCTATCTTTTGCCCCATTTTCTTGATTGATATTTCTGTACTCAGTACACTTCGATGATTTATGCCTTTTTCGTCGATTTTTGAGACATTGCTATGTCATTGGCATACTTAATAATTTTGGATCAGTTGAGACTGATGATATAGATTCTTTCAGTAATTTGCATATTTTTGTAGTCACGATTTGACTGTAAAGTTAACAATTTGCTATGGCAGATTTGAATTCAGACAGCGTGTCATTTTATTAAAGTAATTCTATTCAGTAAATTACTTTGACCAATTTTCTGTCATCCTCAAGAAAGAAGAATAATTAAATGATTTTAGAGCGTTAAAATCTATTACGATATCGACGATCTTTGAAATACTAGTCGTCTTATGAACATGATTGCAACATAGACATTTATCATTGCATTATAGACAATTTTATGAAATGTGAACTTGAATTACAATTTATTGAATACACTATAGTAATGAACATTTGATAGGAGTTTGATAGGAGTTTTTTTTATTATAGATTGGAACAATAATGTTTGCATTCCACAATCTAATTGTATTCTATTCGACTATTTTGCAGTTTAGATGAACTTTGTTTGAAGATAGTATTTTTATACTGCGTTACTTTGAAGATGTTAATCTCAATTTTGATAGACCAGGCAGGAGTGTCTAATTGTATTCGCTATTAAATTTATTTGTGATTGGCAAATTTTTACTTCATATCGATTCATGAATGAAACCCACGAAGGTTAAATAATAACAGTCATTATTACAATTGATGAATATAAGAATTTTTAAAGAGGAACAATGGATGTATAATCGTTAGTTCAGTGGACGTGTAAAAGTCGCTGTTGAATAATGCCCTTGAATAATGAAGGAGGTTCCCACAATAATTAATGAAGTTGATGAATTAATAAGTGGAGGTTTTTGTGTGTAGTTTGAAGGATTTTTATGCCATATATATGAAGATATATGATGAATTTTGGGCCAATTTTTGTGCAATTTTGTGCGTTATAAGCGAAGTATTTTCCCGCTGAATGTATTATTCTTGTTCTTTGAAAGATTATTCATATGAAAATACTGTTAAAATTAACAAGAGTGTTAAATAATTTGAGATAAAGATTTTGAATGGAGGTTACAGTCACAAATATTAATAATAATTATTAAACCTTATTAAACCTGAATTTGACAGTTAAATATAACTAACCTTCATTGGTCGATTATATCAACACGATTTGAGTAATTATCAACCGGATAAACGTGTGGTTTAATGTATTTCTTGTATAAATAATATAAACAATATAAATATTGTAAAATAATTTTGTAAATATCTTTGTTAAATAATTTGAAATGATAGTGATTAATACAGGCGTGTATAAAATTTTCAATGGTCATTTGACATTGTTATAAACAATTTTATTATTGTTATAAATAATTAATCAACTTTTGTTATTAACATTTAGAGTTTTGTTTTTATACTCTAAACAACGCAAGTTAAGCAAGTGGTTTGAACAAATAATCATGATTTGGGATTGTTGGAGTAATCCACTGGTGTTTGAATGAAGCATGTAAGACATTTGCGTGATAATATTTCAGTTGAGATGTGAACATTTACGTATTTAAAAAGGAGAGCCAAGCTCTGAGGTAACACGCTTATGCTAGGGTTGAACGAACGGGAGTCCGCTTTGACAATACAGGTGCATTGCAGCTGGCCCGGACAACTGTGTTACAGAGGCCAAGGACGTTCCATAATAGCCTTGTGGCTATAAATAAAATGTGAAGTTTATAAACACGCAAAACAATTGATATATGTGTCTCATCCCAAATCCCGTTTCCATTCCATGTGCATTATTATTTTACGTTGCTATGAGCTTGAGAAAGCTGAAACATTATATGTAGAGAATACAGGTCCTACAGGAGGACATGGTTATGTGGTCGATGGCTTCTGATTGCCACGTTGATTTTGTTGTTTTTTTTTGTTAAATCATTCTTTATGTGAAATAAATTATTGTGCAGTTTAAAGTTTCTCGTCTTCGTTCTGGTTCATTTTAAATATCATAGTGGAGGTTATTGTGTGGGCATACTTTTAGGTGATCCAGTTGACAACCCAGTCCCCGAGATAAATTTAAGAGGTCAGTAAAGGTAAGTATGAAACCCCGTATATTTTGGTGTGTTCCACAATAATTTCTTGTTAACTATTGTGCTCTTATCTCGATAGTATCTGTCAGTGCCATTTTCATTGATGTAGCTGTGCCGGTGCGTTTGATTATTGGCAATCCGATTGAGGGGGCGGATATCTGACAGCCTACTATCCGGATATCGGGTACAGTAGGATTGGCGCCGCAATTTCGTGGGGCACGATTGCCTCGATTGGCACGATCAGCAAAACATTGGATTACCAAGTTATTGCAGTAGAATTGACACCGCAATTTTTGTGGAGTGTTCGAATAACATTGGATTACCAAGTTATCGATGTCAAAGGGATTGTGAAGACTCAAATAAAGAGGTTGATTCTTTGTTAGATGTCTTAGCCAATTGTAGAATTTGAGAGTGTGATTATATAGGGAATTAAATGTTGTGTTGTATTAGGAAAATTACACTCAGAAAAGATCAGATCTTATACAACTTGAGAGAGGTTAAATAGGCTGGAAACTTAGAAAAATCGCCTATGATCTGGAATCTTATTTTATTTGACCGGCTTATGACATGTATAGTCATATTAAAGATAAAATTAAACTATTTGGATTGTAAATGTAAATTATTTGTGTTAGGATATTTTAAAATGAACCAAAGAAACTTGAACATGTGCTTGAGTTTATTTCAACATGAAGTGTCTACGAAGGTTAATTATAAGTTAGATTTAAGACAGAAAATTGCTCAAATTTATATATGGTGAAAAATGTTGCTCAGATGTTGTTATTTTGCTCTGTTTGATGTATGTCCCTAAAGCAGTTTATTATTGAAATATTATTGAAATGGCAGATGAAAGTATTAAGAATGATGTTAGAGGAGATGTCTGCTAACTTGAAAGCTAGCATGAATGAAAGTGCGAGGGAGATGAAAGCTAGCATGAATGAAAGTTTGAAAGTTCTTCAGACCAGTTCTGCAAACCTAGAAAATAATGTGTCGCGTTTACAGATCAGTACCCAGGGAATCGAGAATGCTGTAACTGACATACGCACAGACGTGTCCAATGTGCATAAAGATGTTTCTGAGGTTAAAATAGATGTGTCTAAGGTACAAAAAGATCTTACTATGTTGAATCTTGATGTTGCTAATGTCCGGGGTGATATTTCATGTGCTAGAGCTGAAGTAATTGTTGTAAGGAATGATGTTGCTACTGTACAAGACAAAGTAGAAGAAGTTCAAAGAGAGGTTAGTAATGTTCGAACTGATGTGTCAAATGTTCAAGTAGACATCAATAATATTCATTCAGATGTTAACGATATGCAAAGCGATATCAATAAAATACAAGTAGAAGTCAATACTGTTTTTGTAGACATTGCTAAAGTTCAGACTGATGTTAACAAAGTTAGGGAGGAAATCGAAACTTCAAAAACACTTTGTACTCGTAACATTAGTGCATTAACAACTCGATTAGTTGACGAGTCTGTTAGGACAACGGCTTCTTTAGCTGGTTTAAAACACGAGGTAGAGGTCATGAGAACCCAAGTATTAGATCACAATCGTTTACTTAAGGAGGACATCGAAGTAGATATTGCAGAAATGTTAACTGCAAATGTAACGGTGTGGAAAGATGAATGGAACAGGTCAAGTGGGGAACATGTAGATCAGATTCAGGAACGAATTGAAAGAAAACTTGCCAGTACACAAGTAGACATTAATAACGAAGTAGTTCAGATTAGGAAAGACTTGAATGTAAGGATGGATTCGCTATCCGAAAAGCAGGTTGAGGATAGAACACAGATAGGTCAGGACGTGCAAACATTAAAGGAACATATTCATAAGGTTGTCTCTGATGTTAATGAAACTACGAGCAAACTTCAGAATTTGAAACTAGGAGAAGCTAGCATGATGGAAACCTATAAGGAAGAGTTGATTAGGAAAGTCATCACGGAAATCACAGACAAGGATACCGAAGGATTGACTGGTGAAGAGGAGAGAAATTACGTGAGAAGAGGTCACCTTACTACAGAAGAGAGAGATATTAGTCCTGAGGAACGTATATCCAGATTCAGGGAAGAAGAAGAGGATCGGAATATTGAACCCGAATGGAAGTATCGCGATAGTGGGAGGAATTATATGGATTCATATCCGAGAAATGTGACAGTCATCCGGAATTTTGAAGACAAACCTCAAAAATTTAGCAACACTGATAGTCTCACACCGATCGAATATATCAGGAATCTTAAAGACTATTTCATAGAAGCCCACATTCCTAGAGAGAGAGAGATGAGAATCGTAGAAAGATTTCTAGCTGGAGGACCCCTCGAATGGTTTAGAGCATTTCGGTACACTTTCAGCAATTTTGAGGAATTTGCAGAGGCACTGATTAAACGATTCTGGTCAATAGAAGCTCAGAATTCACTAAGAGCTGAGGTATACTCGAGGAAGTATTCAGGTACTCTTCCAACACGGTACGCTGATTTCTTCACGAGTCAACTATCACGCTTGAGATTTTTGCAACCCCCATTGTCAACAGAGCAGTTGATAGATGCGATTTCACGTATGCTGCCTGTGGAGGTAAGAAGACTGATCATATCGTCAAACATTAGAGATTTGACAAGTATGGACGAATTGTTGAGAAGGCTTGACTACACGAGTCCAATGCCAAATTTGGTACAAAAAAGTCAGAGGCACGAATTCAAAGACGTTAATACGGTCTACATGGATCAAGTGCAACAAACTGATAAGCCTGAGGAAGGAAAAACTGAAAATGTAAGTCCTCACAGGAATAATTATTTCCGCAACCACAGATCCCAAGGTTACCGTCCATATCAGCAAAGACGAGGCTGGAATAATAATAGAGGGAATTACAACAACGGAAGAGGTAGATACTACAACAATGGTTATAATAGAAATTATAACAGAAATAACCAGTACCAGAATCAGAATCAGAATTCTCAAGGTCAGGTTATGACACCCGACAAGTATCAAGAAAGGGAGAAGGAAAGTCAGCAGTATCTGAAGGAATTACCAGAAAAGGAAGCTGAAAATCAAAAGAAAAGACAGGATGTAGTGATCGATCCTGGTCCTTCTACAAGTCAGCAGAACTTGAAGATTCTTCCAGAAAATGACCGACCACCTAAGATTAGAGATCTGCTTAGAAAGTTCAAAGGGAGAGCATGTTTCAGTGTTCTTGACTTGACATCTTCGTTTTACCAAGTTCAACTGGAGGAAGAAAGTATGCAGTACACTGGATTCCTATTTGACCAGACGTCATGGGTCTTTGTGAGAATGCCTTTTGGAATGGTCAACAGTGGACCAGCACTCATTCGAGCACTTGATAGCAAGCTCACTGACGAAGTAAAGGAGAACGTAATCTGCTACATTGACGATTTAATTGTATCTTCACCCAACGCCGCAGAACATTTAGTGCACTTGAGAAAGTTGTTTGAAAATTTAAGGGAAGCCAATATCAAGGTCAATTTTGGAAAATGTCAATTCTTGAAGAAGGAGATCAATTACTTGGGGCATACCATTGATAAAGATGGATATCATCCAAACATGCAGAAAGTAGATGCGATCACAAGATTCCCAAAGCCAACTAAGGTGAAACAAGTCAGAGAATTTGTAGGCGCATGCCAATTCATTAGCAGCCACTGTCCGAGATACTCTGAAATTATGGCTCCTCTGTATGATTTACTCAAGAAAAATAATAGATGGAAATGGGGTACCGCAGCAGACGAGGCTTTTGAGAAAGCAAAGGAGATGCTCAGAAACAACGTCAAACTGGAGTACCCAGACTTTGAGAAGGTATTCTATATAGAGTCTGATGCATCAAGAATAGGCATTAGTGCAGTCTTATACCAAAAAGACGAGGCAGGCAACAAGCACTACATTGCGTTCACTAGTCGAAAGTTAAAGAAACACGAGGAAAACTACTTTACGACAGAACTAGAAGCGTTAGCTTTTGTAACAGCTTTGCAAGCTTGGAAAAAAATGTTGCTGGGACATAAGGTTATCATATTACAGATCACAAAGCACTTCAGTTTATGCTGCAAACTGACATGTCTAGTGATAGATTGACACGTTGGGCTTTGTTCACCCAACAGTTTAATGTCACTATCGTCCATCAGCCTGGGAAAGATAACTTACTGGCTGATGCTTTATCACGTAACCCTATCAAAAATGTGCAGATACACCATGTACAATTGGAGCAGCAAGATCAAGAGACCGTTAGGAGGTTAGCCCGAATCGGTGTGTCACAGAAGAGACACGCTCCAATCAGGAAAATGTACAGGTTTCTTAAGGGTTACATGGACAATACTGATGTTGACTATGCAGCTACACAGAGAGATTCACGACACTTTGTCTTGAGTGGAGACATCGTATGTAAGTATGCTGACTCTGCGCATACAAAGCTTCGAATAGTCGTGCCACCTAAACTTGTTGTCAATTTAGTGTGGGTAGCTCATCACGCAACTGGACATGCGGGTTTAGATAAAACTCTTGATACCCTTAAAGAGAGGTTTATTTGGAATAATATGCGTTCCAGCATTGCGAATGTCATTCGTTCATGTGATAAATGTCAAAGAGCAAAGTATGCTTCCGCTCTATTAAAAGGAAAACCTAAGGCGATGATTCCCTCTAAACCGAATGAACTCATGGCGACAGACATATTTGGTCCTTGTCCGAAGGGATATCAGGGTAATCAGTATCTGTTGGTTACCGTGGATGTCTTCTCAAAATTTGTTACAATGAGTCCCATGCAAAAAGCTAACACGAGGAACGTTGTAAGCAGACTGGAACATGCTGTATTTCCAAAAGCTGGTAAACCAGAATATTTACTTTTGGATCATGGAGCTCAGTTTACGTCCTTAGAATTTGCTGCAGATATGGAAAGGCTTGGTATTAAGCACATATTTTCAAGCGTGCGATATCCGGAATCGAATTCTTCGGAAAGATATATGGCTGAATTTTCGAAATTCTGTCGAATTTTCTGTCCGAATGATCATTCTGGTTGGGTGAGATTTGTACCCCTTATTGAGGAATGTCTAAATTCTACAGTGCAGGAGAGCACAGGAGAGGTGCCAATGAGACTTCATCTAGGAAGAAACCCAGAAAGGCCGTGGGATAATCTTTTTAACCACGTTCCTAGAGATCCCGACTTAGGAAGGTAGCAGAGAATAGACAGAGCGAAGGAACAACTCCAGAAAGCAGCACAAAAACGACTGAAAAGAGTAGCTGGAAAACGTTTTGGTGCTCCCTTAGAAATTGGAAATCTGGTATTATTACGCAGACCTGTCAAGGCTGACGTGGGTAAGAAAATCTATCCCAACTTTGGAATAGTGTTCATGGGTCCGTTCAGAATTACGAATGCTTATGGAAACAACTGTTATGAACTTTACGATGATGAGAATAATGTCGTTTATGACAAGTTCAATGCTGGGAACTTGAAGAAATATTATCCAAGAGTAAGCCAATAATAATTCAATTTCGTGTTCAAGGGAATTGAGATATTTATAACACAGAGTTTAAAAATAAATTGGCAACTGTTTTTAAAACGTGGTGAAGGGAGAATGCCCCCGGAAATTGAATTATATTGAGACCACGATGGCTGTATTGGCAAATATGAGTAAAGTTATGAATGTCATAGTTATGACGTGGATATTCATGACGTAGGCACGGATGACGCAGATTTCATACAAGTAGGCTGGTTGAGCTGAGATTCTTGGTGACGTCATGATTTTGTTCGAGAAAGATCTTAGATTTACGACGCAGTCGCAGGAAACAAGGTATTGTGCTAAGGAAGAAGCTACGCTATTGGAGGAGAGACTCGAACCAATGAACGATACTTTGGAAGGAAGACGGAGATTGCTGAAACTACGATATTTGATTACTTTTGGCATGCAGATTGGTGGAAATCTATTTTCAGTTATGGCATTGATTTGGAATTTTGAAGAAATTAATTTTGAGTTTTTGAAATTTGAAAATCCGTCAAGTACAGCCAAAGTTAAAACTTCTAGCAATGACGCAGCAACAGGCTATGGAAGGGATGGATACGCCCCTTAAGAAGTTGATAAAAGGTCGTGCACAGGAGAGAGGAGCTCTCAGATCTCATATGTCAGATCGCATATATATTTCTGGTGATATATAGTTATTTTCAAGTGATTCAGTGAAGTAAGTTGTCTTTAGCGTGGTTAAAGCCCGGCGCATCGAACGAACACGGAGCAGTTCCATTTTACGCTGCTCGAAACTAGGTGAAGTTGAAACGCTCACATTAACGTTTCCACCAGTCAAGATATCAAGCGCTAACTTCAGCCTGTATTATAATTCTATTGGGCAGTATAACATTGAGGTGTATAGAAGATTTGAACAATTTCACAGTTATACTTCGAAAGATATTGGAACTTTAAGGCTGCCAACAAAAGTGATTTTCTCGCCACATGAGAAACACTTTTAAATTCCACATTATACACTACGGCTGACACGTGGAGTGCAACAGTGATATTGGAGAATACGTTTGCTATTACAACGATACATTCGACTATGGAACATTATAATCTTGCAGTGTTTTCAATGATTATAACAGTAGTTGAGATGGAAGGCTAAGGCTTTAATGCAATTGGGACATATATCGTTGGAGTAAAGTAACAGCATGGAACTTCGTTAATCGTCTTTCTACAAAAGCGAGCATGTAGTGAACATCCAACTACACTCATGCATCGTCAATCCATCGCTGAATTATACCAGATAACAGTGGAAATATTTTCATACTCCACAACTATGAATATTTCTGCGGAAATAACTACAATAAACTTCATGGCGAATTCCTGCAAGAACTTCAGGGAACTTTCAAGAGAGGCCAGGGTTGTCCCGGCGCACAAAGAAGAGTTTTGCCAGAAGGATGTTTTTCGTATCCACGGAGCAGTGCAATTCCGAAGAAGGAAGCAGTTCGATTCTCCGAGGACGCTGATTCCAAATTCGAGGACGGAGCACATCTTTACGCTGGTGAAATGGAACCAACAGCAGTTTTCTTTGAAAACTTTCCTCTGGAACTTCAATCAACAGATAAGGTAGTCGTGAACGTTTCTTGTATTATTTGAGTCTTGTAGCGATATCTGAGCAACCGTTTTCCCATATTTCTGTCATATCTTTTGCCCCATTTTCTTGATTGATATTTCTGTACTCAGTACACTTCGATGATTTATGCCTTTTTCTTCGATTTTTGAGACATTGCTATGTCATTGGCATACTTAATAATTTTGGATCAGTTGAGACTGATGATATAGATTCTTTCAGTAATTTGCATATTTTTGTAGTCACGATTTGACTGTAAAGTTAACAATTTGCTATGGCAGATTTGAATTCAGACAGCGTGTCATTTTATTAAAGTAATTCTATTCAGTAAATTACTTTGACCAATTTTCTGTCATCCTCAAGAAAGAAGAATAATTAAATGATTTTAGAGCGTTAAAATCTATTACGATATCGACGATCTTTGAAATACTAGTCGTCTTATGAACAATATTGCAACATAGACATTTATCATTGCATTATAGACAATTTTATGAAATGTGAACTTGAATTACAATTTATTGAATACACTATAGTAATGAACATTTGATAGGAGTTTTTCTCAATTATAGATTGGAACAATAATGTTTGCATTCCACAATCTAATTGTATTCTATTCGACTATTCATGCAGTTTAGATGAACTTTAATTGAAGATAGTATTTTTATACTGCGTTACTTTGAAGATGTTAATCTCAATTTTGATAGACCAGGCAGAAGTGTCTAATTGTATTCGCTATTAAATTTATTTGTGATTGGCAAATTTTTACTTCATATCGATTCATGAATGAAACCCACGAAGGTTAAATAATAACAGTCATTATTACAATTGATGAATATAAGAATTTTTAAAGAGGAACAATGGATGTATAATCGTTAGTTCAGTGGACGTGTAAAAGTCGCTGTTGAATAATGCCCTTGAATAATGAAGGAGGTTCCCACAATAATTAATGAAGTTGATGAATTAATAAGTGGAGGTTTTTGTGTGTAGTTTGAAGGATTTTTATGCCATATATATGAAGATATATGATGAATTTTGGGCCAATTTTTGTGCAATTTTGTGCGTTATAAGCGAAGTATTTTCCCGCTGAATGTATTATTCTTGTTCTTTGAAAGATTATTCATAAGAAAATACTGTTAAAATTAACAAGAGTGTTAAATAATTTGAGATAAAGATTTTGAATGGAGGTTACAGTCACAAATATTAATAATTATTATTAAACCTTATTAAACCTGAATTTGACAGTTAAATATAACTAACCTTCATTGGTCGATTATATCAACACGATTTGAGTAATTATCAACCGGATAAACGTGTGGTTTAATGTATTTCTTGTATAAATAATATAAACAATATAAATATTGTAAAATAATTTTGTAAATATCTTTGTTAAATAATTTGAAATGATAGTGATTAATACAGGCGTGTATAAAATTTTCAATGGTCATTTGACATTGTTATAAACAATTTTATTATTGTTATAAATAATTAATCAACTTTTGTTATTAACATTTAGAGTTTTGTTTTTATACTCTAAACAACGCAAGTTAAGCAAGTGGTTTGAACAAATAATCATGATTTGGGATTGTTGGAGTAATCCACTGGTGTTTGAATGAAGCATGTAAGACATTTGCGTGATAATATTTCAGTTGAGATGTGAACATTTACGTATTTAAAAAGGAGAGCCAAGCTCTGAGGTAACACGCTTATGCTAGGGTTGAACGAACGGGAGTCCGCTTTGACAATACAGGTGCATTGCAGCTGGCCCGGACAACTGTGTTACAGAGGCCAAGGACGTTCCATAATAGCCTTGTGGCTATAAATAAAATGTGAAGTTTATAAACACGCAAAACAATTGATATATGTGTCTCATCCCAAATCCCGTTTCCATTCCATGTGCATTATTATTTTACGTTGCTATGAGCTTGAGAAAGCTGAAACATTATATGTAGAGAATACAGGTCCTACAGGAGGACATGGTTATGTGGTCGATGGCTTCTGATTGCCACGTTGATTTTGTTGTTTTTTTTTGTTAAATCATTCTTTATGTGAAATAAATTATTGTGCAGTTTAAAGTTTCTCGTCTTCGTTCTGGTTCATTTTAAATATCATAGTGGAGGTTATTGTGTGGGCATACTTTTAGGTGATCCAGTTGACAACCCAGTCCCCGAGATAAATTTAAGAGGTCAGTAAAGGTAAGTATGAAACCCCGTATATTTTGGTGTGTTCCACAATAATTTCTTGTTAACTATTGTGCTCTTATCTCGATAGTATCTGTCAGTGCCATTTTCATTGATGTAGCTGTGCCGGTGCGTTTGATTATTGGCAATCCGATTGAGGGGGCGGATATCTGACAGCCTACTATCCGGATATCGGGTACAGTACCATCCCGGCATTTGCCCGAAGACGAAGTGGGAAACCACGGAAAACCACTTCGAGGATGGCTGAGGTGGGAATCGAACCCCCTCTACTCATGTGCACCAACCGAGGCTGAGTAGACCCCGTTCCAGTCCTCATACCACTTTTCAAATTTCGTGGCAGAGCCGGCAATCGAACCCAGGACCTCCGGGGCGGCAGCTAACCAGGCTGACCGCTACGCTACGGAGGCGACCTGAATTGGGCATACTCTGCGGAAACAGAATGATGTAGTAGAAAGGGGAGCCCTGGATTGGAATCCTCAAGGGGCTCGGAGACGAGGAAGACCAAGGAGACCTGGAAACGCACCAATGAAGAGGAGGCCCGAAAAGCTGGAAAGACTTGGAGGGAAGTGAAGAACTTGGCAACAAACAGAGCCCGATGGAGATCATTATTGGATGTCATATGCTCCGCACGGACCGAAAGGAAATAAGTAAGTCAAGTCTATGCTAACACATAACACTAGTCTGGCGACTTAGTTCGAACACACGGCGCCGTGGCCTAGTTGGATAAAGCTCCTGTCTAGAAAACAGGAGATCAAGGGTTCGAATCCCTCCGGTGCCTGTATCTTATGCTTATTGCTATAGCTCTATGCTAAACAGTCTGGTGACCAAATCGAACTCACGGCGCCGTGGCTTAGTTGGGTTTAACCGCCTGTCTAGTAAACAGGAGATCGAGGGTTCGAATCCCTCCGGTGCCTATATCTTATGCTTATTGCTATAGCTCTATGCTAACACATAACACTAGTCTGGCGTGGTCAAACTAACACTCGGCGCCGTAGCTTAGTTGGGTAAAGTGCCTGTCTAGTAAACAGGAGATCGAGGGTTCGAATCCCTCTGGTGCCTAGATCTTATGCTTATTGCTATAGCTCTATGCTAACACATAATACTAGTCTGGCGTGGTAAGACGAACACACGGCGCCGTGGCTTAGTTGGCTAAACCGCCTGTTTAGTAAACAGGAGATCGACGGTTCGAATCCCTCCGGTGCCTATATCATATGCTTATTGCTATAGCTCTATGCTAACACATAACACTAGTCTGGCGTGGTGAAACGAACACTCGGCGCCGTGGCTTAGTTGGGTAAAGTGCCTGTCTAGTAAACAGGGGATTGAGGGTTCGAATCCCTCCGGTGCCTAGATACTATGTTTATTGCTATAGCTCTATGCTAACACATAACACTAGTCTGGCAACGTACTATGAACACACGGTGACTTTTTTGAGTTGGTTAAAGCGCTTGTCTTGTAAACAAGATATCGAGGGTTCGAATACGCCCGATGTTTCTGTGTTCTTTTACTCGAATCGTCCTATTATTGTAACGAAAAGGTGGTGTTCTTCGTTTTTTTTAGTCGCTTATCATTCCATCTCGGCTGCATCCACGGACTCTGCAAGGTAATTCCTCTGCCGTCGTTAGGACGGTGTGTGGGAGCTGAACACACTTTCTAAGTAGATACGACTGGGATGGCGACAGGCGACATCTAACTTAGGTGTAATTAAGGAAGAGTCTTGGAAGTAATTGTGGAAGGAAGTAGACCTTGTGGACCCGTTGAAAGGAACCGTCCCGGTATTTGCCTGGTGGTGAATAGGGGAAACCATAAAAATCATCTTTAGGACGCCCGAGGTGGGACTTCAGCTCACGCTGTCCCGATGCCAACGAGGCACGAGTTAACGCGTCAGCGCTCTCGCCCACCGTGTGCGGGTGTCAAATATGCAACTTTGTTTAATTGCATAAGGGCCAACTCATGATTAAAATCGTGATTAATTAAAAGCGTCACCTCCGTAGCGTAGCGGTCAGCATGGTCAGCTACCTCCCCGGAGGTCCTGGGTTCGATTCCCGGCTCTGCCACGAAATTTGAAAAGTGGTATGAGGACTGGATCGGGGTCTACTCATCCTAGGGTGGTCCAAATGAGTTGAGGGAGTTCGATTCCCACCTCAGCCATCCTCGAAGTGCTTTTCCGTGGTTTTCCACTTCGTCTTCGGACAAAATGCCGGGATGGTACCTTCTTCAAGGCCACGGCCGCCTCCTTCCCTCTTCCTTGCCTATCCATCCTGACCATCCATTACCTTCCCTCATGAGGCCCCTGTTCGCTTTTCAGGTGAGGCCGCCTGGGCGAGGTGCCAATCACACCTCACCAGTTGTATCCACTCCGATTAGATGTTCCCAGCTCTAGGACACTGCCCGTCGAGGCGGTAGTGGTGAGTTCCCTCGCTGGGTCCGTGGGTTCCACCAACCTGGAGGGTAAACGACTAAGAAAAGAAGAAAAATATATTAATTAAAATCTAAATGATATAGGGCGGCTAAATATTTCTTATTGTAGCTCAAGAATTCCCAAATAAGCTATGATTAGCTATAAAATAGCTTAATTGGAATAATTTGAGGAACATATACTTTATCTGCTACTACACTGGGAACGTGAAACCATTTTGAGGTAGGCCCAAAGCAGCCTTTTCTTCGAACCCTCTACCTATACATCGCAACTGAATCAATCAACTTCTCTTTGGAGCTCGCTAGTATTTCTGTCAGGATAGCATATGGTACTTATATCGGGGCCGTGGCTTAGTTGGTTAAAGCGCCTGTGTAGTAAACAGGAGATCGAGGGTTCGAATCCCTCCGGTGCCTCGATGATGTTTTTTCCTTGTCCTGCTGTGATAAATTCTCAAGAAGTGAGGTTCATTCAACTTTCTTCTTCTTTTCTTAGTCGTTTACCCTCCAGGTTGGTGGAACCCACGGACTCAGCGTGGGAACTCACCACTACCGCCTCTACGGGCAGTGTCCTTGAGCTGGGAACATCTAATCGGAGTGGATACAACTGGTGAGGTGTGATTGGCACTTCGCCCAGGCGGCCTCAACTGCATAGCGAACAAGGGCCTCATGAGGGAAGGTAATGGAAGGTCAGGATGGATAGGCAAGAAAGAGGGGAGGCCGGGATGGTACCTTCTTCAAGGTTGCCTCCTTCCCTCTTCCTTGCCTATCCATCCTACCCATCCCTTACCTTCCCTCATGAGGCCCCTGTTCGCTTTGCAGGTGAGGTCGCCTGGGCGAGGTGCCAATCCCACCTCACCAGTTGTATCCCTTCCGATTCGATGTTCCCCGCTCTAGGACACTGCCCGTAGAGGCGGTAGTGGTGAGTTCCCTCGCTGAGTCCGTAGGTTCCACGAACCTGGAGGATAAACGGTTTTAAAAAAAATACTGATACGAAGACTTGGAACATGTACCATGTCATTTGTTTAAATCACTTGACTCCAGGGATCGCATGAGCGTTTTCCGTTCAGTATGTCATATACATTCCAAATGGCCGAGAGTGCGTCATGGTATCAATTTTCGACAGCGTGCGCTGATTGTTTCTCTTACCAGTGCCAGCTGGATCGATCGATCTAGTTGGCAGTGCTTCTTATACTTCCGTTTGATCCACCACTGCCAGCTAGCGCACACTTCCATTCGATCGATCGAGCGGGCAGTGCATACTTCCGTTGTCCACCACTGCCAGCTAGTACACTTCCGTTTGATCGATCGAGCGGGCAGTGCAAACTTCCGTTGTCCACCACTGCCAGCTAGTACACTTCCGTTTGATCGATCGAGCGGGCAGTGCATACTTCCGTTTGATCCACCACTGCCAGCTCGATCGTTCCGATCCACTTCCGTCCCCAATTTTCAAAATCCCTCCCACAAAACTATCCAGCAACCGAGCGGAAATATGTTACACATCAAAAAAGTACATCTCTGGACAGTGAAGATACCTGCATAATTGGATTGTCTGAGGAACCAACCAACCAGATTGTCAATTAAGGCAACATTGAAACTTGGCTTCAAAGCTCTCTTTACTTTAATTTTGTCTAGAATAGTAAAATCCTCATAGAAAGGCTCCTCTGTTGAGCGAGAAACACTAGTAAGGGGCTGAAGATCAATCGCATGCCGAACTCTTTGATGACGGTTGGCCGTCGCGACTATACACGTTCCTAAATGAATTAAGAATATCAAAAGCAGCAGCAGCAACAGAGAATACAAAGGCTGATAGCAAAGTTTTGAGCAGAAAGCTAAGGTCCCTTTGCTAGAACATGCCAAAGAAAATGACTCAGTGTGTGTGAACCTTGGCAGCACTGAGCCAGTCAGTGGCGATCAACAGGACACAGCAGATAGCAAGTTTGTGAGTCACATACAGTATGTTATCTTATCACTCAAGCCTCATTTCACCAACTATTCCAGCTAGCGGAGGTGAATAGCTCTCACCTATCAGTCTTCGTTGAAGTAGACTATTAATTGGAATTTCCACTACTAAAGAAAGTACATTCGGAATCCAAGAAAGGAAGACACCTAACCCACTACTCAATTTATCAATATAACATAACAGTTTTGTTGTTGTTAGTTCGTATTAGAAGCTTGGGTCAGCTTCGGTCATCAGCCTCGGGAAGGGGTTAGGTACAGGTTACCATGGTAAAATTTTAACAATTATCTTTATATTTTTAGCCTACTTTCGATTTTTGCAAAAAATGAAAGTAGACTTATGAGATCAACACAGGGCGAAAAAAGTGTGTCTGTCTGTGTGTGTGTATGTGTGTGTGTGAGTCTGTGTGTGTGAGTCTGTGTGTGTGTGTGTGTGTGTGTGTGAGTCTGTGTGTGTGTGTGTGTGTGTGTGTCTGTGTGTGTGTGAGTGTGTGTACTCTGAATGCCTGTCCCCCCCTATCAATTCGAACACGGTGAAACCGAATTGAACGAAATTTAGTACAGAGGTAGCACTAGTAAAGGACACCTCAGTGTCATACTTTATATTGCCGCCATCTTTACCAAAACAGAATGGCGGCCACTCAAATGTTCAAAACGTAAAATCAAATTACGGCTAAACTAATCATCCGATCTCTACCACATTTGGTGACAACATACCGTTATATAGGATGCGTCTTTCACCCAAAATTCAAGGTCATCGGCCTTGCCATTTCAGGATGGCGGCCGTGTGAATTATGCAACCATTTTAATAAATAGCTTAAGACCCACCAATTCCGATTATCGAGCCTAGGGGGGTTTAAGCTATCCTGAAGGTCGTGATCCGTTATTTATTATAATTTAATATTATAATATTATACAGTATGAGTGGCTTAAAAGAGCTGAGCCGTTTGTGTCACACGACAAGATGGCAGCTGTCCTCATGTGCCTGTCCTATATTTCAGTAGTTTTAGTATGTTGTATGTGATATACCGTACTGATACAATAATATAAACTTTGTATGAAATGATCTTTAATGAAGATGTACTGCAGTGAAGAAATCGTTTATTTAAAGTCATTATTTGCCAACAGTTTGTATCTAATATGTCAGTTAAGAACACCTGACGTCATGGATACGGTTAGCTCTGGGCTAGCATGTTAGTCTGACACGCAGTTGACTGGGGATCGAATACTGCTACAGTTAGTTTTTTTTTTCTTGAATTCTTTTACAAATGATGTGCACGAGCTTTTCCCACAGATACTGAATAAAATGTCATTTAGCTCAAAGGAGAGGATAAAGTATACACTCGTATATTAATAAAATCACAGTCCCAGCATCGCACATAAACAGAAGACATTAGAAAAAGGAGAATAGAAGAACTAGATACACGTTGTCATTAACCACAGCCTTCTTAATGCCTCTGTACGGTGCTGTCCTCTTGTGGGTTATGTGGGTAATATTGTTCCAAACATAACGCTGTGTAAATGCCTGAGCTGGCCTCCTGAAGTATGGCAATTTTGTAATACTGGTAGTTCAACTATTAGCCACGATCGCGCTCCGAATACCTTTAAACACTGCCAGCTGGATTGCCTCCCTCTTGGCTACTTTAAACTGCCTACTCATTCAACACCCATAGAACACTGCCATCGTAGTACATTACGATGGCAGTGCAAAGGCGTACAAGATAAAGATTAATTCACTGATAGGTCGCAGCACCACCTACTGTGATTGGGGCGGAAGATGATTGGGGCGGAAGATCCTTAATTTTGCAGGCTGGCTTAATATAGAGATTAACGGACGTGAATGCATTACAATAAGTTAGTAGTTTTGTTATTCAATCATCATAAAGTATATAATATTGATCTTGACACTTACTGGCTTATTATCAATATAAAAGAAAACAAACAATACATTGTGGTTGGGGTGATTGTTTTAGGGATGAGGACAAAGAGTCATAAAGATACCCATACATTTAGGAGAAAGTAGGCTATATGTTCTTTGCTGAACATCTTGTTTTCCCTTCAAAACAAGAACAGTTACAGCAATGAAATGTTGTGCACATGGAACACTGGCATTATTCTATATGAAAACCAACATTACATTCATGTCAAAAAATAATTTGGGTGTTTTCTCAAAATTCAAAATGGTGGTTGTTCATCATACAAGGCTGCAGCGTTTTAGTGATAACTCTTATAATGTTCAACATTTTTAGGTTCTGTTGATTTCATTTTATTGCAAAGATATTCCTCTAGAAATGCAAGAACTTTCAACCACATATCTTAACAATAAACATTTTTACTTTATTTTATTAAAAAGAAAATGTCAAAATTTTACAATATTTTTGCAATTTTTTTTTAAGAAACTATTTTAGAGAGCGATATGAATTTACACCATTTTGTAGATATAGTAGGCAGAAATACACACAAAAAGTTTAATTAGTGTATGTCAATTAGTTTTTGAGTTAATATTAAAACGGGTGTCAAAAACACAATTCTGAGAAAATGAGCGACGAACATTTGTGCATAAATCTTACATACCATTAAGGGCTTTGCCTTTTAAATTATAACTCAAAAACTATGGCGAATAAAGACATAAGTTATTTCTTTCACCAAAATGTTCCTAAAGGATAGCAGAACAATAAAAAATATTTTGAAAAATTGATTTTTGATGGTCATAAGCTGTACCTAACCCATTAATTAGGTGTGTTAAATTTGTCTGGTAACCTATGTTTCTGTGGTGTGTGTATAATAAACTGCAACAGAAATACCAATGAGCATTTAATATTTTTATTACACCCTATGTCAATAAAATTGAATTAATATCATTCATTAATTATACTAGTTTCGGCTCCATTGTGGACCTCCTCAGTATTTGTTCTTTAAAAGAAACCATTATAATTACGAGCAAAGTTGATTATTATACTTCGATTTTTTCACCCCTGTCGTATTACCCTCCAGGGTTGGTTTTTCCCTCGGACTCCGCGAGGGATCCCACCTCTACCGCCTCTACGGGCAGTGTCCTGGAGCTTGAGACTTCGGGTCAGGGGATACAACTGGGGAGGTGAGACTAGCGCCTCGCCCAGACAGCCTCACCTGCAAAGCGAACAGGGGCCATATGAGGGATGGGAAGGGATGGGAAAATTGGGAGGGAGAGACAAGGAAGAAGGAAGGAGGCGGCCGTGGCCTTACGTTAGGTATCATCCCAGTATTTGCCCGGAGACGAAGTGGGAAACCACTTAAAACCACTTCGAGGATGGCTGAAGTGGGGAATTGAACCCCCTCTACTCATTTGAGCCACCTGAGGCTGATTAGAACCCGTTCCAATCCTCATACCACTTTTCAAATTTCGTGGCAGAACCTTGGATCTCGTGGGTGGCAATTAAGCACGCTGACCACTACACCACGAATGCGACCACTTGGATTTCTACTTTTGATAAATTAAAAATATATCAAAATAGTTAAAAAATCAGATCTGTAACAAACATGGACCTTAAATTGATGATAGTCGCCTCCGTGGAGTAGTGGTCAGCGTGCTTAGCTGCCATTCCGGAGGTCCATGGTTCGATTCCCGGCTCTGCCACGAAATTTGAAAAGTGGTATGGCGACTGGAACGGGGTCTAGTCAGCCTCAGCCTCGGGTGATCCTTGTTTGTCCCTCCCACTCTTGCCATCCCCTCATAAGGATCCCTGCTTACTTTGCAGGTGAGGCAGCCTAGGCAAAGTGCTAGTCACACTCCCCAGTTGTATTCCCCGTCGCAGAGTCTCAAGCTCCAGGACATTGCCCTCGGTGACGGTAGAGGTGGGATCCCTCGCTTAGTCCGAGGGGAGAACCAACCATGTAGGGTAAAACGACTAAGAAAGAAGAAGAAGAAAATAATTTTGACATGTGCTATTGTTTTGACTCAGTGTGTCAATAAAAATTATTAAATACTCATTGGCATTTCTGTTAGTATAAACGTCAAGAAGGAAACTTCAAAAATTATTAAGTTCATATCACGATGTAAAAAATTATAGTTGAAGCGGCTTTGGTGGCGTAGTTGGTAGCATGCTGAGCTTCTATATCCAAGATCGCGGGTTCAAACCCGGCCAAAGTCGTCGGACTTTTTAAGAGCGTTAAAAATCCCTGAGTATGCCTTCCTTTGTAGGAGAAGTAAAGCTGGTTGGTTGGTTACTCAGTTTAGGGGCTGCGACAACGCAGTCATGTTGCCCCGTGTACTTTGGGTGTGTGTAGAATCTGTCTGATAACCGGTGTTAATTGTAATGGCTGTATTACTGTACTGTGCGTTATCTGTAATTCAGGTGAGGACCGCCAACATTCAATTTTCAAGTAGTTCCTACTTTTGCTACCAAATGCTACCGTCAACGACAACTAGTTGTGAACATGGTTACTAGATGCCACCGCAGTTGGATCCTGGCGACGAACGTTGGAACTTATGACCGTTAGTCAAATCTAACATATAATTTAGCTTCACATAAGTGTAATTACTGGAAGGTTCTTTTACATGCCCGCCGGCTTTACTTCCCCTTCGAAGGAAGGCATACTGGGGCATTTTTAACGCTCTTAAACAGTCCGACGACTTCAGCCGGGCCTGAACCCGCAGCGTTGGGCATAGAAGCTCAGCATGCTACCAACTACGCCACCGAAGCCGCCTGATGTAAAAGCTGGCGGGCCCATGTCATAGATTTATGGCATGTTAAAGAACAATTGTGTGAAGCTAAATTTGCAGGTTAGATTTGATTAACGCTCTGTTAGTTCCAGCGTTCGCCAACAGGTGCCGGTTGTGGTGGCATCTATTAGCCATATTCACCACTAGGTGTCGTTGACTGTAGCATTTGGTAGCAAAAGTAGGAACTACTTGAAATTTAACGTCTGTAGTCCTTACCTGAATTACAGAAAACACACTCTAATGCAGCCATCAAAATTATCACCGATTATCAGATAGATTCTACACACACCCAAAGTACACGGGGCTACATGACCACGTTGTCGGAGACCCTAAACTGAGGAACCAACCAACCAACTGTAGTTGAAAGCATGTGATTAAATCTTTCTCAGGTTTAAGTGAAAAACCTGCCTGCATATTTCGTACGCAATATACTGTAAGTTAGTAGTATTCTTCCTTTGAGCCTGAAGCAATAGTGTGTCACACAAAATATAATATTATCGTAAGTTATCGGAATCTTCAGCGTTTTCTTGCACAAGAGGAGATATTTTATATCTTGAGGAGAGAATTCATGTTTTTTTAGCGTATGGCTTTTAGTGCCAGGAGTGTCCGAGGACATGTTTGGTTCGCCAGTTTGTAGCTGCTTCTAGGCGGACACCCAATGGGTGAGCTACAAGTACCGTCGCGTGTAGAGTGTTGTCTGGGGAGGAAAGTTTGAATGTAAGGACGAGGAGTTGGAAGGTAGCGGCTGTGGCCTATAGTTAGGCACCAACCCCGGCATTCGCCTGGAAGGAAGATGGGAAACCACAGAAGACCATCTTCAAGGTTGCCGGCGGGGGGATTCGAACCCCCTCGCCTCCCGGATGTGAGCGACTGCCACCAGCCATGCCGTAACGACCACGGCTAACTCACCCGGTAATTCATGATGAAAATCAATGAACGTAAAACAAAAATAGTTGAATGTTGCAGAAAGAAATCAGAAACCCCTATTGACGCCAAATTGGCGGGTGAAAAGATAAAGGAAGTAGGAGACTTCTGTTACTTTTAGGAAGCAAAATCTGTACCTCAGAACCAGACGAACGTAAGTCCAAAAATTACGATTTTCAGGTTATTACATCATTGTGTGTAGAATTTGATTCTACATTAAGCCATAACATCTTAAGTCCGGGGAAACATCGCGTTTTGTATTTACTAAGGGTTGTAAGGACGTAAGTTCCAACCTATGATTGAGCCAGACAAACTTAAATCCAATTACGTTATTGTGGTTCTGAAGCTTAAACAATACATTAACACGCAAGTCCACTGGCTGGAATGTTCATGAGTAAGACATACTCTCAAGTCCTTATAAGGAAGAAGAGACTAAGCGGAAAAGAGTATATTAATACAGCCAATATAACGCAAGTCCAGTCTTAAATCCTAAAATGACTTTATAAGTACAGCCAAAAAAGACGTAAGTCCAGTCCTGACTGAATATTGCGTTAATTCTAAAGGAAATACCAATAAAGGGGTTAAGTATATACAACTTTAATAATGTCAATAGTTTTTTGCTGACTAATTCAAGTGTTAGCTCTGCAGTCAGACATAGAGTTCATTTTCTACAGTTTTTATGCTCTCCTGAAAAGTTGGCATAATGTCACTTACGTTAGTCTGGTTCTGAGGTACAGAAATTACCTGTGATGGACAAAGCAAAGAGGATATAAAAGTAGGTTGGCTCAGGCAAGAAAAGCATTTCAGCAGAAAAGGAATCTGTTGACATCGAATCTTTGTAGATTTAGTAATAGGACGTCAGCTTTGAAAGCCTTTGTTTGGAATGTGCCGCTTTATGGAAGTGAAACTTGGACTGTTGGCGCATCAGAAAAGAGGAGAATTGAAGCGTTTGAAAAGTGGGTTTTACAGGAGAATGTTGAAGATCACATGGGTAGATAGAGTAACAAACGAAGAGGTATTAAGACGAGTGGGAGGGGAGAGATGTTTCTGGCGACTGCTAATGAAGAGAAGAGATAGGTTGGTAGGACACATACTAAGACACCCAGGAATAGCAAACTTAGTTATGGAAGGAAGGGTCGAGGACAAGAACTGTAGGGGTAGACCAAGGTTAGAATATGTTAAACAGATTGCTTCGGATGTAGGATGTGGTAGCTATGTAGAGAAGAACGATTAGCTCATGACAGGGGGTCGTGGAGTACTGCATCCAACAAGTCAATACACTTAAGACTCAAACACTACACACAGAGGGTCAAATTGCTTGATTATTAGGGAAATGAAAAGTAAAATACTGATGTTTGTTTGCACAATATAACAAGTAGTTCCGTGAAGAACTATACAGCCTATTTTCATATATCCTACTCATGTTAATTGTCTCTATCAACATACAAAATTTCAGTTTAATTGCTGTAACAGATCGTAGATATTGAGAACCGTCTAAATATTTCAGATGGTCGCCAGGTTGGATTTTTATTTTTGTACTATTACATTAAGATTATTGTGTGCGTGTGGTATTCAAACTTCAATCGCATGATTAGAACACAAGAAGTAAAAACGAGATTTTAAAAGTACGCACAGCAGCCATCTTGGGATTATGAAAACAATTGAAATAAATTAGATGCCAGTGGATCAACATTTGTATAAGGATTTAACGTGCAACGTTTCACGGCACTCGGTTAGTTAATTCTCGAGAAACGTCCATTTAAATATTTATACTTCGCGTCACCGCCATGTTGGATTTGTGCTCACCAGGTTACTGAAAGTCCTTTAGGTGAACATATGTTCATAGTCTCTATGAACATACAAAAATTCAGTTTGGTTGCTGTAAAAGATTCATAGATATTGAGAACCGTCTAAATATTTCGGAAGCTCGCCATTTAGGATTGTTATATGTATAGGCCATAGAGTTATGTACCATTCAAAGACAATTATTGCCTAGGTTCATTATGCAAACTTTCACTTCGATCGCATGATTACGACACAAGAAATAACAACTTAATTTTAAAATTTCGCACAGCCGCCATCATGAGGTTATGTAAACAATTGAATTAAATTAGATGGCAGTGCATTACAATCTGCAAAATCATTTACTGTACCTCATTTCACTGCGCTCAAAGAGTTAAATCACGAGAAAAGTCTATTAAAACATTTCAAATTCGCTTGGTCGCCATGTTCGTTTTGTACTTTACAGGTTTATGAAATATGCATAGGTAAACTTGTATCAGTACCCTTTATCAACGTACAAAATTGCAGGGTGATATCTGTAATAGTTTCGGAGATATAGAATGTCAGTGAAATATTTCGCACAGCCGCCATTTTGAGGTTATGTAAACAATTCAACTAAATTAGACTCCAGTGCATTACAATGTGTATAAACATTTGCTGTACCAAGTTTCATTACGTTTGGATAGTTAAATCGCGAGAAAAGTCTATTTAAACGTCTCAACTTCGCTGGACCGCCATGTTGGTTTTGTAGTCACCAGGTTTTAAAAGTCTCATAGGTGAACTTCTAGTAGTGCCCTTTATCACCGTACACAATTTCAGGGCGATATCGGTAACAGTTTCGGAGATATTGAATGCTAGTGAAATATTTCGCACAGCTGCCATGTTGGATTGGTGATACGTAACAAAATTTGAAGGGCACGGTCGAAGTCGCCGGGAATAGTGCTATGAACTTGCAGAGTTTCATTGAAATCGCTCCAGCCGTTTAGATTTTATTAGGGACACACACACACACCTCACACACACACACACACACACGCACACGCACACGGACAAAAGGTGATCTCATAAGCCTATTTTTTCAAAATTGATAATAGGCTAAAAATACTTTGAGTTCAACATGCCATTATTTTGCCCAGAAGAGTGCCAGTAAATCTGCTGACACCGCTCTCTCGCATTTAAGTACCCTGAAATGAAAACTGTCGGGATTTGATCTCGTAAACTAAGGCTCAGCGGACAGCAAGCAGCCTTACCCTTGAACCACGCAGCCAGCCAATTTGTGTTCATTTGTCGCTGTTTAAATGAGAAATGAGAATTTCGGTTGGTTGGTTGATTCCTCAGTTTAGGGGCTGCGACAACGCAGTCATGTAGCCCCGTGTACTTTGGGTGTGTGTAGAATCTGTCTGATAACCGGTGTTAATTTTGATGGCTGTATTAGTGTGTGTTATCTGTTTTTAATTCAAGTAAGGACTGGAGACATTCAATTTTCAAGTAGTTTCTACTTTTACTACCAAATGCCACCGTCAACGACAACTAGTTCTGAACTTGACTACTAGATGGCACCGCTGTCATTGCCTGGCGATGAACGTTAGAACCTAAGAGCGTTAGTCAAATCTAACCTATAATTTAGCTTCACTGAAGTGTATATAGTGGAAGGTTCTTTTACATGCCATAAGTCTATGATATGGGACCACTCCCTTCGAAGGAAGGCATACTGAGGGATTTTTAACGCTCTTAAAAATTCGATTACTTCGGCCGGGTTTGAACCCGCGACCTTGGGCATAGAAGCTCAGCTTGCTACCAACTGCACCACCGAAGCCGCTTAAAAGAAAAGAAGGAGAAGAAGACGAAGAAGAAGAAGAAGAAGAAGAAGAGAGAATTTCATTAGGGCTATAATTTTTCCAAATATTTTCGAGTAAAACTCTGTCCCGGGTGGTGTTCCATTATTACCCTCAGATCCGCCAGTGCTTCAGTGTTCCGGTACGGTACTTCTACATTTTCAAAATACTAGGTTTACACTTGAAAGCTCCTAAAAGTCAATCTAGTGGCAATAAACATCCGCCTGTTGGTAACACTGCTAGGAGCGGCATGAGTTGATAAGAGCGAAATACAAGTAAGGAATTTGCACTATCTTATTTCCTGTGACGAAAGTGCCTTGACTCCATAAGAGGCAGTTCTGAACATAGCGTGACACGTCTGATCCGCTCCCACTCTGACAAGTGTTCTCAACACACCACTGATACATTCCAGTAAACCTGCTAACAGATGCAGCACGTTGTTGTTGATTTCCTTTGACTGGCTGCGTGGCACCAGCTCGCCTGCTGTGCCCAAGGTTGCAGGATCAAATCCTGGTGCAGGTAGTTGGCATTTGAGGGTGCGCAAATGTGAGAGAGTCGTGTCATTAGATTTACTGGCACGTTTAAGACCACCTTCGGAACAAAAGTCAGGCACACTGGTGTCTCCAAAAGCTGCAGTAGTTAAAATAGGCGTTAAACCAATAATTATAACAATATCATGATCATGTTTCCCCGTGTATTTGGGTTTGTGTGGAATCCGTTTGATAACTTGCGTCATTGTGGTAACTGTACTAGTGTCTGTCTTTGTAATTGCGGCTAGGCTTTCAAAGGATCGGCCGTGGTTTAAAGTTAGGAACCAGGATAGCTGAGGTGGGAATCGAACTCCTTCCCTTCTCAGTTATACCACACGAGGTTAAGCTGTTGTTTAATTTGAGGGGCTTCGACATCGTGGTCATTAACACCATGTATTTGGGTGTGGTGTGGGTAACTTTGTCTGATAACCTGTGTTATTCTGATAGTTGTATTTAGTGTGTGTATTTGTTATTCAAATGAGGATTTGGAAGGAGGCAGCCGTGGCCTCTAGTTAGGAACCATCCCGGCATTTGCCTGGAATAGAAGTGGGAAAACCACTGAGATGGGAATTGAACCCGCCTCTTCTCAGTTTTGCCTCATGAGGCTAAGAGTACTCTGGTCCAGTCCTCAGACGAGAGGTTGACCGCCTCGTTGCATAGTGGCTAGCATTCTTGGCTATCACCGCGGAGGCCCGGGTTTGATTCCCGTCTCTGTCAACAAATTTAATTCTGAGCTGAGGAACTTTCCTGTGGGGATTAGTGTCAACTCTAGGTGAGGTGAGGTTATGTTAGTTTATTTAACTATATTTAACATATTATTATAAATACCAAATTAAGACATTATAATAGTACATTATAATAGTACATTATGCAACGAGCCTATAATGGCAATAATTAAGACACGAGTATGTTTATAAAACGAGCGTATGCGAATGGAAATTATAAAACTCGCATACGCTCGTTTTATAAACATACTCGTGTCTTAATTACCATTATAGGCGAGTTGCATACGACTGTTTATGTTCGACGATAATTATTATAACTATTTTATGTTCGAACATAAATATTCATAAATATCTGTCGAGATTTCGCCAGTTTTATGTAGTAAACAGAGCGCATGGGACGCACAGAATACCTTGTGTTTGGCCATGGCCTCCTCGATTACCCTACTAAGACACTAGGCCACGCACTGAAATTTAAATTAGAAGGCCGTGGAACTCAGCGCTGGTGCGATGCTATTCTTATCTAATTGGTCAAACAGCTGTTTCTTGAGCTTTGATTGGTGGGAGAAACTGTTTCATAATGAAAAAAAAATAGTGTTATAATGAGCCTCATTATGATACAGTTTTCTGACATACAGGGTGTCTTTTATGTACCTTTGGAGAATGATAGGTCGTGTAGGGGACGGGTATAGAAGCAATTTGAGATAGGGAACTGAGGGTTGGAGCGGCCTCCTTAACCCCTAAAATAAGGGTTGATTCAGACCCTCCACCCTGCAAGTTAGGCAACCGACCCAAGCCTCTATTACCTTATCAATCCTTTAACTCTTGGCAAGATTCATCTCACCCTGTGGCGCTGGTTGGTACTACCGTCCTTTCGTACCGCAACGCTATCCATTACGCCAGCGCCACAGGGTGAGATGAATCTTGCCAAGAGTTAAAGGATTGAGAAGGTAATAGACGCATAGGTCGGTTGCCTAACTTACAGGGCGGAGGGCCTGAATCAGCCCTTATTTTAGGGGTTAAGGAGGCCGCTCCGACCCCAAGTTCCCTATCTCAAATTACTTCCATACCCGTCCCCTACACGACCTATCATTTTCCAAAGGTACATAAAAGACACCCTGTATAATAGTCAGGGTGGAACATAAAAATCATTAAATGGGGATGTAATAATTTCAATGATTGTTTTTGGTATTGATGATGATGATGATGATGATAATTCTAGTTTTTAGGGGCCTAACATCTAGGTAATCGACCCCTAATGAAATGAAATGCTATGGAATGAGGATAAAAACAGCCCACTGCTAGAGATGAAAATGAAAATGGTTTGTATAAATCAGACAGTGAGCCCCAACAATTTTGCCTTATTTGGATAAAAGCAGTAAAAACAAGGATGATAAAATGCAATAAAACAAAAAGGCATATTAAAGAATTAAAATGGACATCATCACAAGAAAAACATAAAACAAATTAAAGCTAAACTAAAAGTCTTGAACTATGGTACATTAAAACTTAGTCGCCTCCGTAGCGTAGCGTTCAGGATGGTTAGCTGGGTTCGATTCCCGGCTCTGCCACGAAATTTGAAACGTGGTATGAGGCCTGGAACGGGGTCTACTCAGCCTCGGGTGGTCCAAATGAGTAGAGGGGGTTCGATTCCCACCTCAGCCATCCTCGAATGCCGGGATGGTACCTCCTGCAAGGCCTCGGCCGCCTCCTTCCTTCTTCCTTGCCTATCCATCTCAATCTTCCCTTCCCTTCCCATCTCTCATGAGGCCCCTGTTCGCTTTGCAGGTGATGCCGCCTGGGCGAAGTACTCATCACACCGCCCCAGTTGTATCCAAATCGACCAAGTGTCCCCAGCTCAATGACACTGCCTTGAAAGGCTGTAGTGGCGAGTTTCTTCTCTGAGTCCATGGGAACCACCAACCTGGAGGGTAAAATTGACTAAAAAAATAAATTAAAAAAAACACATTTAAACTTAGGAAAATACTCACTCTCCCTCATGAACCGGATGACGAGGTCTGCTGACGGCCCGTCATCACAGAGAATAAGGGAGAGGGTGTTAGGCAGTTTAAGAGTCCTTCGCAGATCGGCCAGGTTCACACACTCCCAAGAGAATGTGTGCCACGGGTTTTGATATTGAAATGTATTGTTGACGCCGCTTGTTAACATCAAGAAAGACTTTCAAATAAAAACGAGCGGCCGTAATGAAGAAACCTACCGAAGTGACCAGGGGCCCAACTGGATACCGATCCCTGGGGGATCGACGGTCATGCGCAGAGGAATGTTTTGACCTAGGGTTCAACTCAAATGTGTACTTAGCGGCTTCTATTCAGAGCACAGAATGCCAACTTGTAGCCCCTAAATTCCTCCCTTAACCCTAGAGAACCGGCGTGAAAAAATATAACACGAGGACTGGCGCCGGGTCATTTTGGCCCATAGTGTGTCTCTCCCTTTTGGTCGTAGTCGTACGGATTTTAATGAAGTAATTTACACCTGGTGTCTTAAAATGAACTGTTCCCAATATAAAATGATATTTATTTATATTTTTCAGATTTAACATGCGGAAGAATGACATTTTCGGAACAGCAGTCTTTTTTTTTTTTTTTTTTTTTTAAGCATATGGCTTTTAGTACAGGGAATGTCCGAGGACATGTTCGGCTCGCCAGTTTTGTAGCTGCTTCTAGGCAGACACCCAATAGGTGAGCTACAAGTACCGTTGCGTGTGGAGTGTTGTCTGGGGAGGAAAGTTTGAATGTAAGGACGAGGAGTTGGAAGGTAGTGGCTGTGGCCTATAGTTAGGGACCAACCCCAGCATTTGCCTGGAAGGAAGATGGGAAACCACAGAAGACCATCTTCAAGGTTGCCGGCGGGGGGATTCGAACCTCCTCGCCTCCCGGATGTGAGCAACTGCCAGCAGCCATGCCGTAACGACCACGGCTAACTCACCCGGTACAGTAGTCTATAATAAGCCATAATACTGTTGTGGTGGCAAAGCAGTAATTTCAATTTTTTTGAACAAAGGAGCTAATGATCAAGGTGTCCCTAGACCCTAAACATGGATCAACAAGAATGTGAGCAATGTGATTGTCCTGCACCAAAATAGGTGGATTTTCCCCCTTATTTTTTACAAATTGTTCCGACTAACGTAAGCCGAAAATTGTCTCGTGAGGACTGGCGCCATGGGTAAATCTGACCCGACAGTAAATAATATGGAAATAACTTGGGTGTTCACAAGGTCATGGATATGTTACTTTTGCAGGGTGAAGTTCAAGGCTAGCGGCATGAAATGAGGGCTGAACAAAGCTAAAATATAACTTAGATCATTATTCAAGCCTCGAGGGTTAAAACACAAGCGAAATATGAGACTCATCAAACCTGTTTAAGCTTGATACACATTACCTTCACAAATATGGCTTTTGTAAAATTAGATGCCTGACTTCGCACGGTTCCCTCGCAGGGAAATCCGAGTTGGCAACACTGTGAAGGTGAATGAAAAGATTCACATGCAATATATAAACGTCCCTTTTCCAGGGAGAAGGAGTGGGGGAGGGGGGCACAGATGTTCTTTTTGCGGTCTGGCCAACACGTGTGCGAAATCTCAGCACGATCGGGGAACTCACGTCTGCGAGGTTCCCTTGTAAGGAGGCGTGTCTGCCAGGAAACATTAGAGTGAGTAGTTCCCTGCATACATTATTTCTCGAATGAAAAGTGCGTACAGGTAGCTGCAAGGTATACATACTGTACATCTTTCGAAATAAGACAAAAGGTAGAAATGAGGGAACTGGCAATTGTTAAATACTTGTCTAACGGAGCGTGTTTCTATTTTAGCGGGTGTTATTAGTGGTTCCATGTTCGTGTGGATCGTGATACACACAACTTGACTAACGAACAACGTGACCGAGTACGGCTTCTAAATGAACTGCACGAGGTCTGCCCCAGGCGCAAGATATCGCCATATATGTCTCCCATGTCATAGCATGCCACACGGTTGTGTGTAAGAGTACACTTCGTGGTTCCAATTGCAGTCTTGTTAATGAAAGACCGCTACCCTAAGCGGGGTTTCTCTTCACTGGTACGTTTGTGAAATCATGCAGGGCCAAAGAGAGCGATCACGGGCCCAAGGACAAAGTCTCCCGGACCCAGTGTCGTAACTAGGATTTGGTTCTCGAGGGGGATGTGTGGAGTCAAAATTCAACTTACTGCGTTTTTAGCCTACTTTTCACATTTTGCAAAAATGAGGAAAAAGTAGACTTATGAGATCGGGCAAATGTGTGTGTGTGTGTGTGTCTGTCTGTCTGTCTGTCCTTCTGTCTGTCTGTCTGGCTGTGTGTGTGTCCCCCGCTATCAACTCCTAAACGGCTGCAGCAATCGAAACAAAATTTGGTAGGAGTAAAGATCTATACCTGAATATCTCACGGCCATATTTGAAAATGATGTCAGTGCTACCAACTGCTAAAAAATCGCAATTGAAATTTGAGCTCCATGTTGGATATCTTGGAAAGTATGAATGGGAGCTATTTCAAAATTGGCACACGTACAGATCATAATATTTCAGTTTAATTTCCAGGAGGCCAAACATGGCAGTGTTGCCAAAATGATTATAAGCCTCCTGATAGGTCCAATTTTTAAATGCATATAACTTCTACACTATCAAGTGGAACTCAACCAAATTTCGTATGTTGTATGTGTACATAACCAGATATGACTGACCGTATTCTTAAGACCTACCAGGGCTGCCAACTGTTAATAAATGCTCCTAATTTATTTTATCCAAATACCAATATATCAGAAAGTATGCAAGCCGACAGCTTTAACCTATGCACACGTATAGTACCTGACATTCTATATTAATTTGGAGTAACTTATATACGTCAGTGCTACCAACATGATTCTAAGCCTGCTGACAGGTCCAACTTTCAATACATGTAACTTCCATACTATCATTTGGATTGCAACCAAATTTCGTCATTATTCTAGATAGGTTCATATTCTGTAGAATAATCATTGGCATGAAAAGTAGGCTGTATAGTTCTTAACGGAACTTCTTGTTAATTTTGTGTTTGTTATAATCTGTTTTTCTTTTCTTTTTGCTTTGTGTTTATTGGTCTCGGTTTTGTGTTTGTTCTCTGTTTTTGCTTTCTTTGTTTTTTGATTTTGATTTTGTGTTTGTTTTCTGCCTTTGCTTTTGTTTCTGAATTTTGCTTTTTGCTTTGTGTTTTTAGCCTATTTTCAATTTTGAAAAAATAGGCTTATGAGATCACCTTTTGTCCGTGTGTGTGTGTGAGGTGTGTGTGTGTGAGGTGTGTGTGTGTGTGTCCCTAATAAAATCTAACGGCTGGAGCGATTTTAATGAAACTCGGTAAGTTCATAGCACTATTCCCGGCGACCTCGACCGTGCCCTTCAAATTTTGTTACGTCTCACCAATCCAACATGGCGGCTGTGCGAAATATTTCACTAGCATTCAATATCTCTGAAACTATTACCGATATCACCCTGAAATTGTGTACGGTGATAAAGGGCACTACTAGAAGCTCACCTATGAGACTTTCAAAAACCTGGTGACTACAAAACCAACATGGCGGTCAAGCGGAATTCAGACTTTTATATAGACATTTCTCGCGATTTAACTATCCAAACGTAATGAAACTTGGTACAGCAAATGTTTATACACATTGTAATGCACTGGAGTCTAATTTAGTACAATTGTTTACATAACCTCAAAATGGCGGCTGTGCGAAATATTTCACTGACATTCTATATCTCCGAAACTATTACAGATATCATCATGCAATTTTGTACGTTGATAAAGGGTACTGATACAAGTTCACCTATGTATATTTCATAAACCTGTAAAGTACAAAACGAACATGGCGACCAAGCGAATTTGAAATATTTTAATAGACTTTTCTCGTGATTTAACTCTCTGAGTGCAGTGAAATGTGGTACAGTAAATGATTTTGCAGATTGTAATGCATTGCCATCTAATTTAATTCAATTGTTTACATAACCTCAAGATGGCGGCTGTGCAAAATTTTAAAATTAAGCTTTTATTCTTGTGTCGTAATCATGCGATCGAAGTGAAAGTTTGAATAATGAAGCTAGGCAATAATTGTCCTTGAATGGTACATAACTCTATGGCCTATACATATAACAATCCTAAATGGCGAGCTTCCGAAATATTTAGACGGTTCTCAATATCTATGAATCGTTTACAGCAACCAAACTGAATTTGTTTATGTTCATAGAGACTATGAACATATGTTCACCTATAGGACATTCAGTAACCTGGTGATCACAAATCCAACATGGCGGCGACGCGAAGTATAAATATTTAAATGGACGTTTCTCGCGAATTAACTATCCGAGTGCCGTGAAACGTTGCACGTTAAATGCTTATACAAATATTGATCCACTGGCATGTAATTTATTTCAATTGTTTGCATAATCACAAGATGGCTGGTGTGCGTACTTTTAAAATCTCGTTTTTACTTCTTGTGTTCTAATCGTGCGATTGAAGTTTGAATACCACACGTACACAATAATCTTAATGTAATAGTACAAAAATAAAAATCCATCCTGGCGACCATATGAAATATTTAGACGGTTCTCAATCCATTCCTGACCCGGTCGGAGACTGGAGGAAGGCTGTGGATTTTCATTTTCAATATCTACGAATCTGTTACAGCAATTAAACTGAAATTTTGTATGTTGATAGAGACAATTAACATGAGTAGGATATATGAACATAGGTTGTATAGTTCTTCACGGAACTACTTGTTGATTTTGTGTTTGTATTCTGCTTCTGCTTTTGTTTCTGAATTTTGCTTTTTCTTTGTGTTTTTGATTTTGTGTTTCTTTTCTACTTTTGCTTTCATGAATTTTGATTTTCTTATTGTATTTTTGTTTCTTTTCTGCTTTGCTTTTTTTTGAATTTTGCTTTTTGCTTTGTGGTTTTGGTTTTTGGTTTTGTGTTTGTTTTCTACTTTTGCTTTTCTTTTTACATTTTGGTTCTTGCTTTCTGTTTTGGTCATGTGTTTGTTTTTGCTTTATGTGGAGGGCAAAATAAGACATTCAATGAAAGCGATCCTACACGTTTCCATGCTTGATCTCGATAGCATTTGCACCTCTCAATGTGCCTAAATCTTAATACTGTATTTTACACAAGAAAATATAAATTATAAACGTACATAATCCAATCGTTTGTAGCGGCTTCGGTGGCGTAGTTGGCAGCATGCTGAGTTTCTATGCCCAAGGTCGCGGGTTCAAACCCAACCGAAGTCGTCGGATTTTTAAATAGCGTTAAAAATCCCTCAGTATGTCTTCCTTTGGAGGGGAAGTAAAGCCGGCGGTCCCATGTCATAGATATATGGCATGTAAAAGAACCTTCCACTAATTACACGTGTGTGAAGCTAAATTATAGGTTAGATTTGACTAACGCTCTTAGGTTCCAACGTTCGTCGCCAGGAGCCGACTGCGGTAACATCTAGTAACCAAGTTCAGACTAGTTGGTCGTTGACAGTGGCGTTTGGTATCAAAAGTAGGAACTACTTTAAAATTGATCTTCTGCAATCCTTACCTATTACAGAATACACACACTAATACAGCCATCATAATTAACACCGGTTATCAGACAGATTCTACACACACCCAAAGTACACGGGGCTACATGATCGCGTTGTCGCAGCCCCTAAACTGAGGAACCAACCAACCAAACGTTTGTCAACAATCCGGTATTTGGCTTTCTTTTAAATAAATATTTCATCAAATTACGTTTTATTTAAATCACCCCTAATCACTCCCCGTAGTTATGCTACTGCCCAGAACCATCCATTTTAATTCAACCTGTGACATAATTTTGGAAAGCCTCCGTGGCTTAGGCGGCAGCATGCCGGCCTCTCACCGATGGGTCCGTGGTTCAAATCCCGGTCACTCCATGTGAGATCTGTGCTGGACAAAACGGAGGCAGATAGGTTTTTCTCCGGTTACTCCGGTTTTCCCTGTCAAAATTTCATTCCAGCAACACTCTCCACTATCATTTGATTTCATCTGTCATTCATTTAATCATTGCCTCAGAGGAGTGCGTCAGGCCTCGGCAGACGGCACAGTCCATATCCTCGCCGCTTGATGGGGGCTTCATTCATTCCATTCCTGATCCGGTCGGAGACTGGAAGCAGGCTGTGGATTTTCATTTCACATAATTTTGGAATTATGGTATTAAACTTGCAAAATTTAAGTACCCCTACAAAATAAAAATGCTCCGTGGAGTTTAGCTTGTCCAACTGAATATTAATTTACTTTGTTGTTAGTTATTCACCCCACACACTCTCCTTTTTATTCTCTCTCATCGGTTATTCTTTTACTTCAAGATTTTGAGCACTGTGTATTAGAAATTCCATTTTCGTTGTATCTGAGATTGCTCAGGAACCACAAGAATAAGCCAAACTCTTTTCAAATATATATGAAGTTAAGAGTCACTTTTCTCTGAGATTGAATTAGTAACTTAACGCTCCACAAAGACCTCTTGAATTTGAGCAAATTATGAATTAAATGTACAAATCTGGCAACTTTGCCATTTCCCCGGTAAAGAAACGAAAAACACAATGAATAAAATTAATTATTCAGAAATACTTTTACAAACTTTGGGGATTGGTTCCTTACACCAAAACAAGGAAGAAAAGTTCATATACACATATGTCCCAAAATCATTCGTTTTCGCTTTATTAATGAAAGAACATTGTACAGTGACACATTAATTGACAGCCTGTTTGGAAGTGCTTAACACATGAACTCATATAAAAATAGGTTCCTGACACCACAGATAAAAGTCTAACGGATCGTGCAAGCCATGGAACAAGTCCTCCCCCGCCCAACCATCTGTCCTGGCAGATCTCCGTCAGCGCAGTGCGAACAAGGTGACTAAAGTGTGCAGGAGCCCCATCATGCATCCACCACATACGTTGTCGTATTTGCAGGGGCACATTGTCATGCAGTAAGTCTGGAAGGGTGTTCTGGATAATGTCTCTGGAGACAGCACCTGTAAGACGTCCTGGTAGAACGTATGGACCTACAATGCCAGCCCACACATTAATCCTAAACTGGTGCTGATGGCGGGCCTGTCTGGAACACCTGGGCATTTGACAGTTTTTCCATCTGTTAGTGTCGGGGACCTTTTTTGGTATGAGTTTATGTGTTAAACACTTCCAAACAGGCTGTCAATTAATGTGTCACTGTACAATGTTCTTTCATTAATAAATCGAAAACGACGGATTTTGGGACATTTGTGTAAATGAACTTTTTTTTCTTGTTTTGGTGTAAAGAACCAACAACCAATCCCCAAAGTTTGTAAAAGTATTTCTGAAACACCCTGTATATGTTCTCTTTGTAATGTTCCGGATACTACAGTATTTACTGGCTGTATTTACATCGAACAGAGTCATATCAGGTACTTTCATAATAGTATAGGCACTAAATTAAATAAAGTTGGTCCACCTCGATTCGTAATGGAAGCATTCTTGCCCGGGTTCGATTTCCAGCTCTGCCAAGAAATTTAATTCTGACCTGTGGACTGGAACGGGCTACACTCAGCCTCGTGAGGAAAAACTGGGTTCGATTCCCACTTTCAGCCATCCAGGGGGTGATTTTTCGAGGTTTCCCACTCTCCAGGCAAATGTCGGGATGGTTCCTAACCGAAAGCCATGGCTGCCTCCTTCCCAATCCTCACCTGAATTACAAATACACACACTCTACTGCAGACACAACAATAACACAGGGTTCAGATAAATTCTACATACACTCAAGTACACCGGGCTACGATGCAAAATGAAGCAACAACAACTCTTCCTCGTTTGAATTCTGGGTTGACCATTAGTTTGCATCTAGAGTGCATTTATCTTGGAATGAAAAGAAGGGCCTCCTGGAGCTACAGACAGTAGCAGAACGCCCGCGTTGAGACGTGACTAATGTAGACGGCCATGACCTAGCAATGAGCGCTTTGCCGTTATCTCATCCGTTACCAACTGCCTGCACTGAGCACTTCGTGTGCCTTTCATTTGTGCCATTAACGCACATTAGTCAATTTCCTCGCCATAATTGGTGAATAGGTGTTTAAAGGAGCACATCGCTTCTTCTTCTCTTCATCTTCTCCTTCTGTTTATGTGGACAGCATGTCACACTGACAGCTGTCATCAGCTTATCTGGTGAGGCTGCCAATCGGAAACTTTTTGCGCAGACATTCAGCTTTTCATTGTGGTTCTTCAATTACCTATTTTTTTAAATCACTGACCCTCCAAGCTCAGCTTCGCCCACGGACTCTGCAATGAATCATTCCTCTACCGTCACATAGGGGTGGTGTCTGGGGGCTCAACACACTTTGACAGCAAACGCAACTGGGGAGAAGACGGGTCGATCACCCAGGCGACCGCTAATCCAGTTGTGCACAGCTCAGCGCTCCCAGAGAAATATGGGGCGCTTGGGAAATAAAGAAAGTGTCAGTGAAGGGATTTTATAAGGAAGTCGGCCGTGGGCCTATTGAAAAGAACCGTCTGACATTGCCTGGTGGTGGAAATGAGAAAACATTTTCAGGTCGGTCGAGGGGGGATTCGAACCCACACTCTCCCAGTGCTATCTCAGCCATTTTGGAAGTGACTTTCCAAGGTTTCCCACTTATAGTCTACTCCAGACAAATGCCGGAATGTTTCGTAACTTATTGCCACGGCCACTTCCTTCCCAATCCTTATCTGAATTAAAAATACACACACTAATACAACCATCATAATAATGCAGGTTATCAGACAAATTCTACACTTTCCCATTTCCAACTCCAGGCAAATGCTGGGACGGTACCTTGTGACAGGCCACGGTCGCTTCCTTCCAAGTTTCATTCATCTTCATTCATTTCACATCTCATTAACTCCTCTCATGAGGTTGGCGTCAGAAACGGCATCCGGCCGTAGAAACGATCCGCCACAAAGACTTTCATTGCATCTCATCCCCGACCCCATTGAATTATGAGGGGTAGACATACAATAGACTGAGACAAATTCCACACGCCCAACTACACGGGGCTACATGACCAAGATGTCGCAAAGCTCCTAAATCAAACAGCAACAACAACAACAACATTTCTTCATACACCACATCCAGGTAAAACACAAAGTTTCATCCGAAAATCAATAATATGTTGAGATATAAAGTTTACTTTATATATTAAGATGTAGCATGTACCTTGTGCGTATTGCAAGAACTAATGATTGAAATATTAACGCTTTCGTGAGAATACTATATTTCAACTTCAGCCATACTTGGGTACGATGTTTTCAAGATGAGTATTAATACTGAGAAGGTGCGAAAGCCGCGGACCGGAACCAGGCGCAATTAAATGTCTGCCATTCATTGTTCACTTCCTCGCGAGCTCGGGAGGAATTCCAGATGATGAACAGGGTGATTCATGCTGCAGTATTGTCAATAACATCCAGATCAATAGTGTAGTGAAAGTAGACGTATGTCGCATTGGAAGCCCATTGGGTGGCACGAAAGTAGCCTCGTGGGACACGAACATCAAGCGAACGTTCGATAGAGCACGATGGGAATGAGAAGTGGTGCATTTTCCCAGTCAAAAATGTTCTTCTATCCTGGGACTTAAACCCGAGATCTCACGATGAAATGCTACGTGGGGGGTGAAAAATATACTTCTCGAACTCGTGATTGAAAATCAATATCCACCTACCCGCTGGAAATTTCATGGAATAGACTAGACTGTATCTAAAACCATCAAAGGTACTTAAACCACTAAATAAATAAATAATTAAATAAATAAATACATACCGGTAATAGATAAATAAGTTTAAAAAAATAATCGCTAACCCTGACAGCTCGGCTTCACCCACGGAATGTGCGAGGGATCATTCCTCTACCGTCGCAAGGATGGTGTCTTGGAGCTGGAGACACTTTATCAGCAGATACAACTGGGGATGATGACAGACTGATCGCCCAGGGGACCGCTAACTTCGGTCTAATTAAGGAAAGGTCAGTGAAGGGATTTTGGAAGGAAGTCATCCGTGAACCTGTTGAAAGGAACCGTCCCGGCATTTGTATGTGATTAAATTAGGGAAACCACGAAAACTATTTTCAGGATGGCCAAGGTGAGATTCGAACCCACGCTCTCCCGATGCCAGCGAGGCGGGAGCTAGCGCGTCAGCGCTTTCGGCCAACGTGGCCGGTCATAATAATAATAATAATAATAATAATAATAATAATAATAATAATATGTCACTAAGCTCCAGAAGGCCTACAGGCTAACGTGTGCCCATTACAACAAGAAATGCATTTCTCCGAACGCCAAATTACGACATATATAAAACAGTTATGCTTCCAGAAGCAACATATGTCGCTGAAACAATAGTAATCGATGGCCATTCCAAGATTAGGGAACTGGAAAAGCAGGAGCGAAGAATTCTCCGGAAGATCTACGGAGCAATCAACAGAAATGACATTTAGATAAAGAGACCTAGCACAGAACTCTATCAAAATACCAATACGATAACAGACGAAATTAGAAAACGCAGAGCCAAATTTTACACTCACATCCACAGGATGGCCACCTCCAGATTGACAAAGAAACTACTCGGTACCATAACACAGAGCAAATGTGACACAGAATGGCTTAAAGAGACTTACAAGTAATCAGTATACAGCATTTCGAAGACCGAACTGAGTGCCAGACGAAAATCAAGAATGTTAAGTTCGAACCAAGATCATTACGACAACCTGGGAAAAAGTGGACGGAAAAGAGGAAGAGGGAACATTCCGCGAGAATGAAGAGATTTTGGGAGGAGCGGAGGAGACACGCCTCCAAATGATACCATGGTATCAAGTTTAATCGCTCTCCTGTAGAGGAATTTTCGCTTAAATAAATAAATAAAAAAATGTCACTATGCCATTGGGTAAAAAAGCACCATCGACATTTGTTGCAGGAACGAACGAACTATGGAGCAGGTCTAAGACGTACTGCATTCTATTATTATTATTATTATTATTATTATTATTATTATTATTATTATTATTATTATAATCATTGTTGTTGGAGAGAGTAATGGCGCAGTGGCATAATCGCTTTCCTTTCACCCGGATGGCCGGGTTTCGAATTCCGGTGACAGTGGGGTGCAATTATGTCATGAAAAAATCCCGTGGCATCAGGAAAAATATCCGGACTTTAATGCCCGGTTACAACCAAACTAAGCCAGGATGACTCTGGCAACTCCAATTATTTGGAATAAATCGAAAAAGTCTATAACCGATCGCGATAGTTATGTTGTTATATCATTTGAGGGGCTTGGACAACGTGGTTATTTAGCCCATTGCGATGGTTACGTGCACCTTTTTTTTTTTGTCGTGTGGCCTCCTGAGAGGCTGAGTGCAGGTCTTTCTAGTCGACGCCCGTGGACGACCTACACGCCGGAATGAGAGATGAAATGAAACTGGGCAAGGATTTGGAAGGAAGCGGCTGTGGCCTGTCAGAAGGTACCGTCCCAACATTTGCCTGGTATTGAAAATGGGAAACCGTTACGTGCGCTAAGACGTCAAGGTAGGCTGCTCCGAGTTCGGTATCGAGTGAGTTCGTACCCTCCCGTCGGACATCCTTGAAACTCTCTTTTTTTTTCTTAGTTTCCCATGATCAACTGTGAGCAAATGCCAGGTCGGTAGTGTACCCTCGAACATGCCAAGGCTCTATGTTTCCTTTCCACATCATAGCCAACGATGTTCCAGCGAGACAACGGCTGAATCATTCTGTTATCTTCGCTCTATTGTTGTTCTGCGTTCATTGTTCCACGGACAATGAAGCATGTGCTCAAGACTATTTGCCTTCTGCATTTGTATGTATGTACAGTACATATGACTGGTTGCGTGGCGCAGTGGCAGGTGTAAGGCAAGGCTGCAACTTATCACACATACTTTTCAATCTTTACATTGAACAAGCAATGAAGGAAATTAGAGAAAAATTTAAAGTGGGAGTGAAGATTCAAGGAGAAATAATTTCAACTCTGAGATTTGCTGATGACATCGTCATCTTGGCCGACAAGCCTGAGGATTTGAATGAGTTTCTGAATGGTATGGACTCCGTCTTACGGAAAGAATTCATGATGAAAATTAATAAATGTAAAACAAAAATACTGGAATGCAGCCGAAATAAATCAGAAACCTCTATGGAGATCAAATTGGCAGGTGAAAAGCTGAAGGAAGTAGGAGACTTCTGTTACTTAGGAAGCAGAATAACCAGTGATGGACGAAGCAAAGAGGATATAAAAAGTAGGTTGGCTCAGGCAAAGAAAGCATTTCTAGAAAAAAGGAATCTGCTGACATCGAATATAGATTTAGGTATTAGGAAGTCATTTTTGAAAGCCTTTGTCTGGAGCGTGGCGCTCTATGGAAGTGAAACTTGGACTATTGGTGCAGCAGAAAAGAGGAGAATTGAAGCATTTGAAATGTGGTGTTACAGGAGAATGATGAAGATCAGATGGGTAGATAGGGTTACAAGCAAAGAGGTATTAAGACGAGTGGGAGAAGAGAGATGTTTCTGGCGACTGCTAATGAAGAGAAGAGATAGGTTGGTAGGACACACACTAAGACACCCAGGAATAGCAAGCTTAGTTATGGAAGGAAGGGTCGAGGACAAGAACTGTAGGGGTAGACCAAGGTTAGAATATGTTAAACAAATTGCCTCGGATGTAGGGTGTGGTAGCTATGTAGAGATGAAACGATTAGCTGAGGACAGGGAGGCATGGAGAGCTGCATCGAACCAGTCAAAAGACTGAAGACTCAAACAACAACAACAGTATGGTCTGGTACGGGGTCTCCCAGCCTCGCGATGCGAAATGGGAACCTGCAGGATGCTATGGCAGGAGGAGAAGTGGAAAGGAACTGGCCACCCTATCACACACAAACTCCGGCTCGGGACGCCTGGTTAGTGATCCCTTGACGAAACCAAGGGCTCTAATTCAGGTCGCCCACGTCCCTGGAGGGGATATGGCACTCTGAAAAAAAAAAGTTCATATAGTCATACCATCGTTACTTCCGACTTAGCGTTTCAGTGCTACGCTAGAGCTGTCTAGCGGTCAGAAGTAAAATCACTTTAACAAGCCAATCACAGGCAGCCATTCAAATCGATATATCACGACAAATCGAGTTTCGTTCGCGATATCGCGATTTAGCAGGCAACATCGCGAAAGAAACTAGATTTGTCGTGATATATCGATTTGAGTGGCTGCCTGTGATTGGCTGGTTAAAGTGATTTCACTTCTGGTCGCTAGACAGCTCTAGCGTAACTGTGAAACGCCATGTCGGAAGTAACGATGGCATCACTTATTGGTCAAGTTTCTGTCTTTTGAGACTACCTCGTGATGTAGCGGCTAGCATCTTTAGCTGTCACTGGTTCGATTCCAGGCTCTGTCAAGAAATTTAATTCTAGTCTGAGGCCTGGAACGAGGCACACACAGCAAAACTGAGAAGAGGTGCGTTCGATTCCCACCTCAGTCATCTTGGAAATGTTTTTCCATGGTTTCCCACTTCTTCTCCAGGCACATGCCGCGATTGTTCCTAACTTAAGGCCACGGCTAACTCAGTTTCAATCCTCACTAGACTTACAAATACACCATCATAATAAAACAAGTTGACAGACAAATTCCACACACAGACAAGTACACGGGGCTGCATGACCACTATGTCACAAGCCCTTAAGTAAATAAAAAACAACAGTCCTTAGAAATGATATGCAAAATTGTTTAGGGATCACTCCTGTGGCCGATATGACCACTAGAATGATCCGTACTGAGTTCTGCTGGGCCACCTCGTAGTGTAGCAGTTAGCATTATTTGCTGTCACCACAGAGGTCCGAGTGCGATTCCAGGCTCTGCCAATAAATGCAATTCTGGTCTGATGGTTGGAATGAGTTACACTTAGCCTCGTGTAGCAAAACTGAGAAGAGATGGATTTGATTCCCACCTCAGCTATCCTGGATTTTGTTTTCCATAGATTTTCCCCACTTGTACTCCAGGCAAATGCTGGGATGGTTCCTAACTTAAGGCCAAGGCCACCTCCTTCCCAATCCCCACCTCAATTACAAATACACACACTAATAGGACCTACAGCCACTACATTAACACAGGATATCAGACAATTCTATTCACATCTCCAAGTACACGGGGCTGAATGACCACGATGACCGGACCCCTCAAACAAAACATCAACAACTGAGTTATGTTTCATTACGGGGGTTTAGCGTCTCTGCCCAGAATCCATCAGGTTGGGGGTGTGGGACAGACAATAGTTACTGTACATCTAGCAGAAAGTTTGATTGGATGGTTCATTAGTTTAGGGGCTGTGACAACGCGGTCATGTAGCCCCGTGTAGCCTACTTTGGGTGTGTGCAGAATCTGTCTGATAACCGGTGTTAATTGTAATGACTGTATTAGTATGTTATCTGTTTTTTTAAATTCAAGTAAGGACTGCAGACGATAATTTTCAAGTAGTTCCTACTTTTGCTATCAAATGCTACTGTCCACCACACCTAGCTGCGAATTTCGCTACTACTAAATGCCCTGTGACGAACGTTGGGACTTAAGAGCATTAATCAAACCTAACTTACAAATGTTTGGCTTCACACAAGTGTAGTTAGTGGAAGGTTCTTTTACAAGTCATAAATCTACGACATGGGCCAGCCGGCTTCACTTCCCCTCCGAAGGAGGATTTTTAACGCTCTTAAAATATCCAACGACTTCGGCCGGGTTTGAACCCGCGACCTTGGGCATAGAAGCTCAGCATGCTACCAACTATGCCACCGAAGCCGCCTACCAGAAATGTTCTCATACCCGATATTCGTTGCAATGCCAATGAAAGATTGAAAGTGTTTTTCAAGTGGTATTTGTATTTGTTTCAATTCAATTATGACAAGCATGCGCACTCATACAAATAAAACACATAAACTGCCGCTAAACTGTATTAAATACACTAATTTGTTGAAATGACTCGCGCGTCACCTATTGTAAAATGCGAGGAACTCACCACAATTCATTTGTTGAAACGATTCGCGCGCCAAGACTCATTTGTTGAAAAGACTCGCGCGCCACCGATTGAAATATGCATTTACTAATTCAGAAACATTTGCGGGAGTGTGCACAACAACTCACCAAATTTTTATCGCAATTGGATGAATGTTATATGAACGCATACAGGACTTCGTTGAAACAATTCGCATGTCAAAACTCATTGCTTGAAACCACTCGGGCGCCACCCATTGTAAAATCAATTTACTCATTCAGAAATCTTCGCGGGAGTGTGCAGAACAACTCATCACGTACCCCAGTCCTACATCTAGATAATTACTATCACACACTGTTACTATTATATTACTACTACTACTATAGTCACCACAATAACACAGGTTATCCGACAACTATTATCCCAGTACACGGGTTTGATGACAAAGATATCATAAGTCCTTAATTCAAGCAACAATATTACAGTATATTAAATCCGCTGATTTGATACTCTAAGGAAGCAATTTGGGAGAAAAGTTTCAATGAACCCCAATTAAATCGCAGCGCACTTAACTGCTAGTTACTGGGGTCATGTGGCGTGTCGTGTAGCCTTATTAGCAGACAGATGACGTAAACGCGACTAGAAGATGGGATATGTGAGATGATATGCTACCAAACAAATGGCTCCTAATAAAAAGAATTACCTAGAGCCCTATAGGAATACAACGGCTATGCCGAGAAGAATCATATAAAGTAGAGCGTCGATATTCCGCATTAATTGTGACCAAAAAAGAGGTCGTTTTAGTTCATAACGAAAAGAAAACTTGCTAAAACCATTAATAATTCACTTAAGTGGTTAACTAATTGGAGCAGGTAAATAAAACCATTAAGCCTTGTTAATATGAACTTATTATAATGCATTTTAATGAAAGACCTTGACAGTCACTACAGGCCGAGCGTCAAGGCAACACTACTGTGCGGCGACACCCCACTAAGTTAAGTAAACATTACAAACAGAGTTTCTAGTGCATGCTAATTTTGTTAATTGTATTTATTATTATTGCACTGTGTTATTCTTAATTGTATACACGTGCATATACACCTTTACTCACGTAATTAATAAAACCATTAAGACAAAACAAACCTAACCTACAAAGAGAATCGTATAACAAAACAAGTAGTTCCGTGAAGAACTATACAGCCTATTTTCATAAATCCTACTTATGTTAATTGCCATTATCAACATACAAACTTTCAGTTTGATTGCTGTAATAGGTTCGTAGATATTGAGAACCGACTAAATATTTCGGATGGTCGCCATGCTGGATTTTATATATGTAGGTCCTAGAGTTATGTACTGTTACATGAAGATTATTGTGTACGAGTAGCATTCAAACTTCAATCGCATGAAGAGGACACAAGAAGTAAAAATGAGATTTTAAAATTTCGCACAGCTGCCATCTTGTGGTTATGGAAACAATTGAAATAAATTAGATGCCAGTGGATTAACATTCGTATAAGGATTTACTGTACCAAGTTTCACTGCACTCGGATGGTTAAATTGCGAGAAACGTCCATGTGAATATTTATACTTCGCGTTGCCCCCATGTTGGATTTGTGATCACCAGGTTATTTAAAGTCCTATAGATGAACTTAAGTTCATAGCCCCTATGAACATAAAAACAATCAGTTTGCTATAATAGATTCGTAGATATTCAGAGCCGTCTAAATATTTCGGATGGTCGCCATGTTGGATTGTTAAATGTATAGGCCATAGAGTCATGTACCATTAAACGAAAATTATTGCGTAGGTTCATTATTCAAACTTTCACTTCGATCGCATGATTACGACACAAGAAATAAAAACTTAATTTTAAAATTCGCAAAGCCGTCTTCTTGAGGTTATGTAAACAATTGAACTAAATTAGACACCAGTGCATTACAATGTTTATAAACATTTCCTGTACCAGATTTCAGTGCGTTTGGAACATTAAATCGCGAGAAAGGTCTATTTAAAATTTTCAAATTCACCTGGCCGCCATGTTCGTTCTGTAGTTAACCGGTTTTTGAAAGTCTCATAGATGAACTTCCAGTAGTGCCCTTTATCTCCGTACAAAATTTCAGGGTGATACCGCTAATAGTTTCAGAGATATAGAATGCCGGTGAAATATTTCGCACTTCCGCCATCTTTTGGTTATGTAATCAATTGAACGAAGTTAGATGTCGGCGCATTACAATGTGTATAAACATATACTGTACGTAGTTTTATTGCGTTTGGTTGGTTAAATCGCGAGAAACGTCTATTTAAAAGTCGCAAATTCGCGTGGCCGCCATGTTGGTTTTGTAGTAACCAGTTTTTCAAAAGTCACATAGGTGAACTTCTAGTAGTTCCCTTTATCACCGTAAGAAATTCCAGGGTGATATCGGTAATAGTTTCGGAGATATTGAATGCTGGTTAAATATTTCGCACAGCCGCCATGTTGGATTGGTTATTAGGGGGAGACACATACGCACCTCACACACACACCTCACACACACACACACGAACAAAAGGTGACTTCATAAGCCTATTTTTTCATAATTGAAAATGGGCTAAAAAGAACTAGAGTCTAGCTACTACAATGAAAATCCACAGCCTGCTTTCAGTCGACCGACCGTGTAGGGGAATGGAATGAATGAAGGCCCTATCTAGCGGCGAGGATGTGAACTGTGCCAGCTGCCGAAGCCTGTCGCACTCCCCTGGGGCAATGATTAAATTAATGACATATGAAATGAAATGATAGTGGAGAATGTTGCTGGAATGAAACTGTGACAGGGAAAACCCACCCGGAGAAAACCTGTCTGCCGCCGCTTTGTCCAGCACAATTCTCACATCGAGTGACCGGGATTTGAACCACAGACCGAGCGGTGAGAGGCCGGCGTGCTGCCGCCTAAGCCACGGAGGCTGCTACTACAATAGTAGTGTAAATTTAAACCTCACCTCAGTGATCAGGATCTGATGATGTCCACTTGAGGGTCGAAACGAGTAATCCTAAATTGTCCCATTTTAATTGTGATATTTAACTAATGTCGCCTCCGTAGCGTAGAGGTCAGCATGGTTAGCTGCCGCCCCGGAGGTCCTAGGTTCGATTCCCGGCTCTGCCACGAAATTTGAAAAGTGGTACGAGGACTGGAACGGGGTCTACTCAACCTCGGGTGGCCCAAATGAGTAGGGGAGGTTCGATTCACCCTCAGCCATCCTCGAAGTGGTTTTCCGTGGTTTACCACTTCGTCTTCGGGCAAATGCCGGGATGGTACCTTCTTCAAGGCCACGGCTGCCTCCTTCCCTCTTCCTTGCCTATCAATCCTCACCATCCCTTACCTTCCCTCATGAGGCCCCTATTCGCTTTGCAGGTGAGGCCGCCTGGGCGAGGTGCCAATCCACCTCACCAGTTGTATCCCTTCCGATTCGATGTTCCCAGCTCTAGGACACTGCCCGAAGAGGCGGTAGTGGTGAGTTTCCTCGCTGAGTCCGTGGGTTCCACCAACCTGGAGGGTAAACTACAAAAAAAAAAAAAAAAAAAAAAAAAAACTAATATATGTACAGTAATTTTTTCCAGGAGGGTATTTACATATTTTGTACTTTGTACCCCGCCCCACGGCCGACTGAATGCGCCCGCCCATTCATTGGACATATTCTTGATGACCGACTGCATAGCTACAAATGACAAATGTATGTATTCACTTTTCTTTCCACCGGAATTGAATCTGGATTATCGACTGTTGGGATTTTTGACGGCCGGATTATCGACGCTCTACTGTAGTAGAATGTTGTGACTGGCCGCGTGGCCGAGAACGCTAACGCGCATGCTCGCTGGCATCGGAAAAGCGTAGGTTCGAATCCCACCTCGGCTGAACTGAAAATAGTTTTCTTAGTTTCCCATTTTCACCACCAGCCATATGCCGGGACGGTTATTTTCAACAGGTCCACGGTCGACATCCTTCCAAAATCATTTCCCTGACCCTTCCTTAATTAGATGCGAGTTAGCGACCTGTCACCACCCCTAGTTGTATCTGCTGTCAAAGTGTGCTCAGCTTCCAGACACCATCCTTGCGACGGTAGAGGAATGATCCCTCGCAGAGTAGGCCTATGTGGGTGAAGGCTAGCTGGGACGACAAGCGATTTAATTAAAAATTACCTTGGTTGAGTGGACGTGTTTGATATTAATTTATGTAAGAAAATTGCAACATCGTGGTCATTTAGTTCCGTGTACTTGGGTGTGAGTACAACTTGTCTGATAGCCTGTGTAATTGTGTGTTTGTTGTAGTAGTAGTAGTAGTAGTAGTAGTAGTGTGTATTTGTAATGTAGGTGAGGATTTTGAACCATCCCAGCATTTTGGAGTAGAAGTGGTAAACCACGAGAAACCACTTCCAGGATGACTGAGGTGGTAATCGAACCCACCTCTTGTCGGTTTTGCCTCTGGCGGCTGAGTGGACCCCATTCCAGCCCTCAGACCAGAATTAAATTTCTTGGTAGAGCCGAAAAACGAATCCGGACCTCCAGGGTAACAGCCAAGAATACTAGCTGCTATACCACGAGGTATTCTTCTCGTGTTTGATGCATCGATCATGTTTCGTCGCACTGATGGCAAAAGTTGATCACCTCAACTGCAGCAGAACAATTAAAAATGCTATTTTTTGAAAACTGTAGAACATTCCAAATTGTATTGACAAGTTGCCACTGGGGATGGTCAAACCGCGCCACTACCCAAACACCAGTGGTGACTGCTGATTTGTGTAATGTGTCGGACGTAATATGATAGGCTTAACTTAATTAAAGTATTATAGCTGGGCTAAATTCAGATATTATACTCAGTATAATATTAATTATTCAGTCGTACAGCACTATTACGAACACATTACACTATACAATCAAATACCACTACAAAGATGTGCACACGCTGAAAACCGCGCGAAATAGTAACCAATAAGCCCGTAGTGTCGGTTTGAATTCAACCAATAGCGAGACTTGAGTATCTCAGTCGACGTCCTCAGAGCGCCATTTAACAGACCAAACCTGCCCCTTCACCCCTGAAGGGCTCCCATACATTTCTAAAGCTATAAACACGTGCTTTGAGGATGCAAGACTTCCTTCCTCAGCTTTCTACCCCGGGCGATGAAGATCTCACTTCACCCATCTAGGGGTGAAATGTAGAACTAGTTACAAGTACTGACAGTGACAGTGAGACAGCTTATCAAGAGGGCGCGCAAGGTAGCCCCAAAGACTATTATACAAAACAATCAATTTAATATTTTAAAACAGTTACAGCTGAGAGCTGACGATCCTCACGTCCTACATGGAGGAATCGCCACTGCCAAACAGTGCCACAGACCGCCAGCGTAAAGGAAGCTGACTCATTGTACTGTTCAGTACGTGACTGTTGTTTTATTATGCACATCACATCAAACACGTCACGAGAGACGGGGATTGAGAGCCCAGTCCAAGCTTCACATACAATTGTGTCTGAGTGGACGATAAGCTCACTGTTTACCACACTAATAATGATTCAGACGAATGCGTCTCATTGCATATTTCCTCATCAGTAGAGCCCGGATGTGATGACATGTCATTTTTTTTCCCTTAACATTATATCTTATAATCTTGTATTTTCAACACGTTTCCAAGCATGATAATCAAAATTAAACAGGTTTTATTGGGCATATAAATGCATATTTAGGCTTTCTTAAGTTTTATGGCATATTTTGAACAAAATATCATTATAAACGCCTTATTTTGGTAATTTTCATTTAAATTTCGTTTTATAAAAATCAGAATAAGCTCTAAACCTGCCAACCTGGACCCATTGTTTGGGAAGCCAGGCTCTGCCTGTCACAAGCCAGGACAAAAGGTGAGTGATAGAGGAGTAACACCTCTTAAAAAAAAAACATGGTCCAGTTGGCCCGACTGGTAGTACCATGTATGGGCCCCTTACCAGGGGAACGGTGAAGACCTCAACGGCATTTATGGTGGAGAAGGTAACTTTCGGTACAGCATAATTGGCGGGTTAATGAGTAAAAGGTATATGGAGGCCATATCAGTCTTAGGGGTATGACGGTTCCACATGTTAGTGGCGATACTCCGACAGCGTCTGTTCCACATGTTAGTGGCGGCTGATTAATAACACTCAGAAATGGAACTCTGAGCTTAACCCGACTAGAACCTCAATTCTAGTAAAATCCCTAATCCAAGTTAATCAACATGGATGTAGCACGTTCAAAAACAACTTACCCCAGTGGGTCAAATCCCACGGTTGAAAACCCGCAAGTGGTCTATTCGGATTCTGGGGAGACCACAGACGTGTACGATGAGGGAAGTCGGAGTGCCTCGACACCCCGTAAGAAAATTAAACCTAAATCATGACGAATAGAAGGAGAAAGTGAGGAGACTCCTGAAGTTCAAGCGCGCCTCGCCAGGCAGCGCTAGAGTGGGCAAGTTCCACACTGCCGGGGTCAGCTGGTCTTAGGGATGGTGCTAAGGGAAACGAATTACTTTGTAACTAATACTCTTTTAAAAAGTAATTAGCGGTTACAATTAAAATAGCACGGCAGGGCACAATGGAAAATATAATTCACGGAAATAAGAACTACGGTCTTCATTGCATGTTACGGAACGCACAGATTCCTGGAGTATACAGTCGGAGAAAGCCCAGATCTTTCTCGTAACATCTGCAGGATTAAGGATGTGAGATTGTAGAGAGCTTGTCTTGCCACTGACTTCTAACGAATTCCTGGCCTTTGTATTTGATTGACTACCATCACAAGTAAAGCCAGCCACCCTCGCCCCAGCCTCTTCTAACTGCAAAATCACCTAGACTATATTAGAATTTTTGCGAGAAAAACCCCTGGAGTAGCATTTTTGCTTGCATAAACAACAACTGGCTGCACCCAATTATGCACGAAAGGTACGAACTTGAACACTAGAGCGTGATTTGCAAGTACGTTCTTCTGGAGGTCAGGTGTGTGTCCACCTAAATCAACTAATCCATCTACTTTATCAGAAAAGCTATTTAACTCGATTTCTTCTCTTAGCTTCTCTTCTTCGAAAATTACAACACCGTAACGTGAATTATCATTCTTTTCTTCCTTAAAATAGTCTTAAATAGCATTTATACGATGCGTATTAACTCCATAAGGGCACTTAAGTCCTTTACAGAGTTTTCTCAAGTGACTTTCTGAAGGCACAGGCAAGAGATTATGTCGCCGACAATGACGGGATCCTTTCGGTGATTTTATTCTCAACAATGAACACTCTAAAATGAATTCATTGCTGTACCTCATTCCATTGGGAGATTTTTCCTGGCATTTCTTGCTAAGGTGTTCGTTATCAGGGGCGGATCCAGGGGAGGGCGAGGAGGGCGACCACCCAGGGCTCCGCGGTCCTAGGGGCCCCGCGCCATGGATTTTTCTACATTTAATTAATTAAGTATAATTTTCAAACTAATTTATAATTCATCTTCCTTTCTTCAGTGCAGCTATGACCTCTCGAGACCGTTTAGCAAGTTAAGATTTCAGTGAAATAATACAAGTCTTCAGCCGGGAAAAAAGTCGCAAAGTAATATTTTAATATTTCATTGTTTACATAATCTTATTCAAGGTGACTTAAAGGTTTCTTTCATATTATTAAAATAATGTACTGTAGTGTATTAAAAATATTGTAACTATTCTTTATTTTATTATTATTATTATTATTATTACCAAACTATTTTCCATTTTATTCGATAATTTTTTTTCTATTGTTGTGGGCCCCACCTTATCATATCTCCCAGGGCATCGCAAGGCCTGGATCCGCCACTGTAATCGTTATCTTTGTAATTAAATGCCTGTGAAATTCGAACCTGCTTCTCCAGCAAATTAATTCTCGATTTTGCTGAGTTGAGGCGGGATCTAACGCGAATTAAATTAGGGTTAGCATTCTTTAGGCGCCTTTTGAGCAATATTATAGTCTTTTCAGCATCAGTAAGTACACTAGAATGACCCAAATTCTTATCAACATTGGACTGACCTTTTAATGCCTCATTCGTTGCTCCACTCCCATCTTCAATCTTCTTTCTTCTTTTTCTGGTGGTGTCGAGATTCTTTTTCCTGTTGGGAGCTTTACGGGACTTATTCTCACTACTTCGGTAAATTAGGGGGAAAATGAGGCACTGCTCCAGGACGTAACTTCCACCACACACGAGAGATTTCCACTTCTTCACCATTCACTATAAAATTATCTGATTTTACTATCAAATCATCAGAGAAATGAATTTGACAAATTCTACTACTACGCGTTAACTTCGTATCCTTTCGTGGAATAGCTCTGGCCCATTTTTCAAATTGATTTGTATCTTTCGGTGGTGAAAAAAATCGTATATCGTCAACTACTCGACCATACCCTGACTTACAGCCAGGTACAAAACAATAAGGCATGTTGAACTATTAAATGAACCAAGCCACATAAGAAATATGTTTGAAGTACACAAAACACAAAACGCTGATGTACACAAGACACAATGAACTGAATTTAAGAACTGAAAGCAAAGAAAATTCAATTTAATTCACACAAATATCTCACACAGTAACTTCTCGCGCACTTTCTACGACCCGGCTCGACGGAAACACAGCACGTGTTGGACATAATCGCTTACAGTGCTTGTAGCGGCGGGACCAGAAACTACCGTGCTAAAATGGCGGAGTCCTCACACTAGGTCCTTCTATTCGTCATGCCTAAATCAAAGATTTGGCTAATGACGTTTAACGTAAATTCTCTCTTGAAGATGGGGAAACTCAAATCCATTTTAGACAAATCACGAGAACGTAAAATCAAGATTATTGCTTTTCAAGAATCTAGATTTACAGATGAATATCCTTTCAATTCTGAAGGTTACAGGATTTACAAAGGGAAGCCAGGAGAACGAGCTATGAAAAATTGCCCACAATTTGGTACTGGATTTATAGTCCATCATTCCTTACTTGATTCAGTTACAACCTTCCACTCTCCCTCCGGTCGTTTCTCCACCATGACAATAAAATCAGCAAACAAAATTTACACTCTCATTAATGGACATGCCCCAACTAATATCACCAACAGAAAGGCTGTAGGAAAAGTCGAAGAATTTTGGAACCAATTAGATGATATACTTCAAACAATCCCGAGGAATCATGTTAAAATACTTATGGGTGATGTTAATGCCCAAATTGGCAAATAAAAAACATATAGATGTTGGGTAAGTAAATGGTCAGGACATAATCAGACCAATCGGAATGGTATGCGTCTTCTTGAAATCTGCAAGAACCATGACTTATTCTTCAAATCAACATTTTTCAAAAATAAAACCTCTCAGTCCAAGACGTGGGTGTCACCTAACCCACTGTTAGGAGAATATCAACTGGACCATGTGCTGATCTCCAGAGTAAATACTCTCGAAATAATGAAACTTAAAGTCCTTAAGGGGTTAGCTCTGAATTCTGACCATTACCCTACAAAATTTTCTTTAAATATTATTCCAGAGAAAAGGCGATTCTCTCAGAAAATCCCACCCCGTAAATATGATGTTCAAAATATTCAAGGTAATGATAAATTTAAAAACGAGACTCAACAATTGAATCCACAAAACTGGCAACAGCTCCAAGCAGGGTTAATAAAAAACAGCCGAGAAAATAGCACCACACATAAGAACACGCAAACATCCGTGGTGGACAGCCGAATGTGATGACCTTGTAAGGCTCAGGCAACAGGCATGGCACAATTGGTCTTGCAACAAAACTCCTAAGACTCTGCAAGATCTCAAGGATGTCAGAAGAACAGTCACGAAATCAATACGAAGAATTCGCAAGCAGAATGACAACAAAATATAAGAAATAGAAGCTGACTTCAAACAACATAATTCTAGAAACTACTAGAGAACTTTTCGCCAGAAGTTCACTAAATATTCCCCTCCATCACTTCAATTCAAAAATGAACATGGGGATATTGCTCATAGTAACACAGAAAACTGTGAAATCCTTGCAAACTACTTTTCGGTATTGCTCAATTGTGAGAAACCTCAAGAAACATTCACATTTATCCACACGCAACAAAACCAAGATTCGCATCCACCCAACGTTCAGGAAATAAGAGAGATAATTAAATCATTGAAAAACAACAAAGCGTAGGGGGTAGACCAAATTGTTGCAGAGTTGTGGAAAAATGCAGGAGAAAATCTCATTGTAAAACTCCAAGAAATTTTAGAAGAAGTTTGGCGAACTGCAAAAATCCCCACTGACTGGAAGATGGCACTCATACATCCCTTGCACAAAAAAGGAAATCGGACGGATCCCAACAATTATCGTGGAATTTCATTACTATCCATAACATACAAAGTTTTGTCTAAAGCTCTCCTGAATCGTGCAGAAATTCAATTGGATCCAGTAATCGGCGAATACCAAGGTGGCTTCAGGAAAGGCAGGTCGTGTGTGGAACAAATTATCAATTTAAAAAACTCAATGAAATATTTCCGCAATACATCGAACAAACACTATGTCATTACATTTGTTGACTTCCAAAAGGCGTATGATAGCATCGACCGTGAATCCCTTTTCGAAATACTCAAAGAATTTGGATTAGATCAAAAGACAACAAATATTATTAAGGAAACACTCATGGAAACCAAATCTAAGGTTAAATTTATGGGAGAACTGAGCAGAGAATTCCCCATTGACACAGGAGTCCGACAAGGAGATGGATTGTCCCCGTTGCTTTTCAATTGTGCACTAGAGAAGGTTGTACGAGAATGGCGAAAAGCAGGTGCACTGACGCATAGGATAGGACCAAAACTTAAAGGCATAGAATTAGACTGTTTGGCATTTGCTGATGACATGGCATTAATCGCCCAAAACATCTCTGATGCGCAATACCAACTTGAACTTCTACAAGAACAAGCAAAGAAAATTGGATTGCAAATCTCATTTGATAAAACAAAATATATGACAGATATAAAGAATGCCCCATCTGAAATTGAAATTGGTACTGACCATATATCTCGTGTGAAGGAATTTAAATATTTGGGTGAATGGATTACCGACAATTGTAATGAAAAGAGGTCCATTACAACAAGAATTCAAAAAATGGAAACTGCTTTTCAGTTAACGAAAAATACTTACAACAAAAAGAGTCTTTCCTGGAAATGCAAAATTCAACATTATACAACAGTGATCGGGCCCGAAGCTCTCTACGCTTCAGAAACTCTCACTCTTCAACATAGAACACTTCGAGATCAGTTGGAAGTGAAGGAACGTAAAATAATGAGGAAAATCTTAGGGCCGAGTATCAAAGATGGTGTTCATCTTCCAAAGCCAAATGCTGAAATATATAAAACCATCTCCAAAATCACAGACAAAATGCGTATGCGACGAATCCAATTCTTGGGGCACCTGGAAAGAATGGACCCAAATAGACTAACTCACAAAATTCACACATACTTAAAAAACAAAACAACTAGATCAAATTGGTACAAACAGACTGAAAAAGACTTGCAAGAATTAGGATCGCCAAATCTCCTAGACCGAAATGTCATCAGAACACTTGCACTCACACGGGGTTTCGATGAGGAAGAAAGACGGCCATACCACCATATCTGGTCTGCACAACGGAAGCAAACCCATTCGTTGCGTATGAAGGAGTACTGGGCTGCAAGAAAGGCTAACCATTGTTGATTCCGCGTGGTCCTAAGAGACCCATTCGCGACGAAGAAGAAGAAGAAGAAGAAGAAGAAGAAGCTCTAGAAATTATTGTTCAGGATAGACGGGAGTATACCACTGAAGAACCATTCTAAAGTAGTGTATGGAATGTTTCTAACAGGTAGGAGCTATTGTTTGCTAGCTGGGTCAATGCCTGGAAACCGAGCTATTGTTCACACGGAAGCAGAGGTAATTCCGCAGTTATTTGTCATCGTTCTTATCTCTCTCCTTCGCCCTTCCCTCTTATGTTCCTTTCAATATTCCTAAAACGAAAGTCTCAATCTGTGGGAAGTTGCGAAATTTTGTTCGCGAGTTCGGTGAAAACATATCCAGTACGGGTGGAGTGATATTATTCTGTAAATTGTGTTAGGTTAAAATCATATTTTACCGGCCGCGGTGGCCGAGAGCGCTAACGCGCTAACGCGCTACCTCGTGTCTCGCTGGCATCGGGAGAGCGTGGGTTCGATTCCCACTTCGGCCGTCCTGAAAATGGTTTTCGTGGTTTCCCATTTTCAAAACCAGGCAAATGCCGGGACGGTTCCTTTTAATAGGTCCACGGCCGATTTCCTTTCATAATCCCTTCCCTGACCCGTCCTGAAAAGAAAAATACATGGCCATTGGCTGCATTAATAACATTATTATATAAAATCATATTTTGAATTTTATAGGTCATATCTTTATGTGTTTAGGTCATAAATGCATACATATTTCATACATTTTAGGTCATAGAAATCCGCCCCCTACTCATCAGTCTGTGCCTATGCTCACCTGTGCTGGTCAGCTAACTCATGTTCTTGTTATTGTGTTGGAAACTATTCTTCAGTGTTGCCTTAATAAATGAAATGTAAATGCTTTTCAGTCGGTCAACACGAGTGTGCCAAAATTGTTGTTGTTGTTGTTGTTGTTTGAGTCTTCAGTCGTTTAACTGGTTTGATGCAGCCCTCCATGCTTCCCTGTCCTGAACTAATCGTTTCATCTCTACATGGATACCACACCCCTATATCCGAGGCAATTGTTTAACATATTCAAACCTCGGTCTACCCTTACAGTTCTTATCCTCGACCCTTCCTGTAACACCACATTTCAAAAGCTTCAATTCTCCTCTTTTCTGCTGCTCCAAAAGTCCAAGTTTCACTTCCATAGAGTTCCACGCTGCAGACAAAGGCTTTCAAAAATGACAGATCCTTTTTCTGTATAAATTCTTTCCTTGCCTGTGCTAACCTACTTTTTATATCCTCTTTGCTTCGTCCATCACCCAAATTCTATTGGGTGTTATTCCATAAAACTGAAAGAAATTACATGATATAAATCAATAATAATCCGAGATTAATTAACAGACTAATAATCCGAGAATAATTAAAAACAAGATGTTCAGTAAAGAACATATAGCCTACTTTCTCCTAAATGTACGAGTATAGTTATAACTCGTTGTTATTATCAAAGAGTATAATAGAACTATTCTTTGTTGAAGACCTTAGAAACGATTTACCTCTACCAAACGCCACAACCTAGATAAAAACTGCTACCATCATTGAAGAAAGAAAGAAAGATAAGAAGTATATCAAGAATGTTATGGATCTGGAGACATAATCGACCGGACTGGCTGCGTGGCTCAGCGGTAACGTTGTCGCTTGCTGGGCCCTAGGTTGCAGGTTCGTATCCTGGCGCAGTCAGCTGGCATTTGAGGGTGCACAAATGCGAGGGAGCCGTGCCAGTACATTTACTGGCACGTTAAAGATCCCCTTCGGGCCAAAATTCCGGCACCCCGGTGTCTCTAAAAGCAGCAGTAGTTAAAAGGGATGTAAAACCAATAACATTATTATTATTATTATTATTATTATTACATATACGACCTGCCGTGGGCAACATCCAACTTTGAGTTGAGGCATGTCTTTACTCGTCTGGTTGTGCATGGCTTTCACAACCCTAATTGAAAAAAAAGGAAGGAAGATTGTAGTTTTACGTGACCGTGAATCTTGTGATTATGAGCCACGGGACCTCCTTTTTACGTGGAATCCGAACCACAGGACATGGCATTTCACTTCGAAAATCTCACATGCATTGACCGGGAATCGAAAACCCTAATTGAATTAACAAATCTTTCCATGACCCTACAGAGACGTGTGTATACAAACTATGTGGATATTTTCGATTGCAAATTCGATGCGCATAGAATGCCAATGGTATAGTAATCAATGGAGCCCCACGTAGACTAGTCGTGACATCTAGGGGTGAAATATCGAACAATATAATCCTAACAGAGCGAGTGCATTCTAGCGGCCAGAAGTAGAAACTTTTCAATAAAATCTGTAAGTTAATAAGTAGGTCGGCGAGCAGTTACCTTTTTGGCAGCTAGATGTCTCGAGTAAATCTGCTGGCGAATTATGTTTTAATTAAATATATATTTTACACCATAATATGCACAATATAACGCTTAATTTTAAAACATCTGAGTCATTACAAAACAATAAACATATAACATTTCAAGCAAATACCTAGCTCTGATCGGGTTTGAACCATAGGCATTTGAGCAATAGGCTAACGCTCTACCACTGAGCTAATTGTGTCAACGACTATCGTTCTATATAAAATGACTTACATAGAACTTGTTAGCAAATAATGATTTATACTAAACGATTTCATCACTGGAGTATATTATTTATATATAAAGCATTTCATACAAAGTTTATTTATTTTGTATCAGTACGCTATATTGCATGCAATACTCAAATTAGTGAAATATAAGTCAGGCACAAGATATCCGCTGCCATGTTGTCTTATTACTGAATCAGCTCAGCTTTTTAAAATCACGTCTGCACTATAGTATTACAAAATAACCTTTTAATTTCGAACGTGCCTCTTCCTTTAGAACAGTTAAAACGATTCTCGGCTCGATAATCGGAACTGGTGGGTCCCGTGATATGGATTATAGAGTTTGCATAATTCGCATGGCCGCCATCCTGAAATGGTATGGCGGACGACCTTGTAGTTTGGTCACAAGACGCATCCTTTACGAAGGTATGTTGTTACCAAATTTGGTAGAGATCGGATGATTTGGTTAGTCGTTATTTGATTTTACGTTTTGAACGTTTGAGTGGCCGCCATTCAGTTTTAGTAAAGATGGCGGCGATATAAAACATGACACTGAGGTGTCCTTTGCTAGTGCTACCTTTGTACCAAATTTCGTTCAATTCACATTCACCGTGTTCGAATTGATAGGGGGGGGGGAGACAGACATTCAGAGTACACACACACACACACACACACAGACACACACACACACACAGACTCACACACACATATACACACACACACACACAGACTCACACACACACATACACACACTCAGACAGACACACTTTTTTCGCCCTGTGTTGATCTCATAAGTCTACTTTCATTTTTTGCAAAAATCGAAAGTAGGCTAATAATCCAAGAATGAATAATAATAGTCCCAGAAAAAAATAATAATTATTAACTTTTCGGGGTACAAGTAGCCTCCGTGGCTTAGGCGGCAGCACGCCGGCCTCTCACCGCTGGGTCCGTGGTTCAAATCCTGGTCACTCCATGTGAGATCTGTGCTGGACAAAACGGAGGCAGGCAGGGTTTTCTCCGGGTACTCCGGTTTTCCCGGTCAAAATTTCATTCCAGTAACACTCTCCACTATCATTTCATTTCATCTGTCATTCATTTAATCATTGCCCGAGAGGAGTGCGTGTCAGGCCTCGGCAGCCGGCACAGTTCATATCATCGCCGCTAGATGGGGGCTTCATTCATTCCATTCCTGACCCGGTCGGAGACTGGAAGCAGGCTGTGTGTTTTTTTTTTTTTTTGTTTTTTTTTTTTTTGAGGGTACAAGTACTGCTGAACCTGGTTGCGCCAACATTTGTTGATCACAGCAACCTGAGTCTTGCGGGACAAGGAGGGGCACAAAGCGACGGCGGAGTACAGGGTCCACTTAAGTCAAGCATCAATGCGCGCGCTACTTGTGTTAGACCGAACTTATACCGTGAATTGTGAACGGAAAAAATAATAATAATGGGCGAATTTAGAGTGGTGTGTTTATAATTGTTTCGCAACAGCACAGCTAAGCGTAACAGGAGCACATATCACCACGGAGTGGAAACGATGATAGAGGCTATTGGAGCTGAGTCATATCCTACCCGTGCGACTGTACTTGTCAACCAAGCAGTCTGACAGCGTGACCCAAGTAAACAAAGAATAGTTCCTACCTCGACCGCCGGCGATAGTAGATTGAATGGTTAATAAGAGGTTTAGGGAATAACAGCCATTTCAATTTGGGTACAATCGCGATGACCGACAGAAAGGTATTTACATGTCATATTGTCGTTGTTGTTGCATCATTTGTGGTGCTTGTACATCGTGATCATTCATCCCCGTGTACTTGGATGCGTGTGGAGTTCTGTCTGGTAACCTGTGTTATTATAATGTTTGTATTAGTGTGTATATTTGTATTAAGGAAGCGGCCGTTGCCTTAAGTTAGGAACCATCCGGGCGTTTGCCTGGAGTAGAAGTTAGGAAACCACGGAATACAACTTTCAGGATGGTTGCGTTGGGAATCAAATCCACCTTTTCTCAGTTTTGCCTCACGAGGCTGAGTGTACACCGTTCCAGCACTCAGACTAGAATTGAATTTCTTGGTTGAGCCGGGAATCGAACCCGGACCTTCGGGGTGACAACCAAGAACGCTTTGGCACAAGTCTACATCGTTTCACCGATCTTAACCAAACTTAATGTACTTACCCTTTGGAACCCTGCGGGTAACACTTTTCACTTGATATTTTGGACAACACTCTCCATTCCCTACATTTAGAACAACAGACAAAATGAACTTGAAAACTGCGTTTTAAGGTCCTAGAACCATTCATGTCCGTATAGTGAAACTGTAAGAATATTTTAATAAGTCAATTGTTGGATGGCAATGCGAGCTGCATCACGTCACCCCTACCAGAATTGCGAAAATAGCTACAACTTGCACTGCTTATAAATTGGAGTCACTGAGTTAATTGCAAGAAGATTTCTTAGGCCTCGTAAAACAGTTATCATCATGAAAATATTATGCCTCTGTATAAGTGGGATGGTGTTGGTGCAGTACATAGTGGTAATCAGCTGCAATAAGCGTTGCTGCTTTCAAATTTACCTTAATTTATTCCGATCCTTATGCTCGAGCGGTATGTGGCGATAAATGACACTATTGCTACTTCAGGAGCTCGGGACAGCCAGAGTTTTCCGAAGTGCTCTGATTATTTTCCTATGGCACTATGTGACAAAAGACGACACTATTGATCTCTACTTTTCTAACAGCCAATGAGATGTAGGCCCTAGGCTGTGCCTTTTATTTCACATTCTCCTCTTTCTAATCATATTGATTTGACTTGACTGTCCACACGTAAAAGTATCTTATCTGCATGAGTTATGCAGGCAGTTGCAGCATGTATGGTGAGCGGTGACTCCCTAGCTATTTCAGCACTTCTGAGGAACAGAGAGATAGGAAAAGGAAAGAAAGGCGCATGCTTATTGCTTAGTAATAATAATAATAATAGACTAATAATAGTATTATATTCGATTTAATAGTGGTATGACAAGAGGGTTGTGCCCACAGTCTCAAAGAGGTTGAGAACACCTATGTATTATCTTTGTCCAATGTAGCTTCATGTAATGAGACTACATACCATACGCTTAATAATAATATTAATAATAATAATACCAGGGAGGAATATAGGACTATCACCGTTTTGAAATGTTTCATCGTTTCAATATGAGACAAAATGCGGTGGCGGAAGTCACGTTTCTTTTCGGTAGCAGGCGCAGCAGAATCTCGACCGGCGAACAGGTATGCATGGCAGGTTGCATATATTCTCCCTTGCCCGCGCTTCACCATGCTGAATTTTCGCTTTTGCTTCAGAGTTAATTTATTCAGTATAAAACAACAGAAGTGTTCCGAGTGTAAGACACACAAGTACATTTTTACCCGTACAAAGGCCGGGAAACCAGCTACAGAAGTATTTTATATACAGTGAACTAACTGACAAAGCGACAGCTCCTAGAAATAATGGCACTAAGCTTTATATTTTACGGTTGAATTCATTACTGTCAAAAATTCAATATAAAAAGAACCCATGGAATATCCATGGCATCCGTGGGACTCTTTTACTCCCTTGTCGTGTGTATCGAGTGCATGGGTATTTGGCAGACCCACATCTGTTTTTATAGAGGTACCAATGAAAGAGGGTACGCAGTTCTGACTAGAACTAACAATCGACCTTATGACACTATAAACCGACGCAATGAAACGGATCTTAAAGCTTCATTAAATATTATTAGGATGGTAGCCTTCGGGCGAAACGCTACAGCACAGCTTGAAATGTCGTCATTATAGCCAGTCGTTAAACTTGGGTTAGTTGACCCCGGGATTTCAGCTACCCCGTCAATTGTGGGCACGATACGAACTAGCTATGCGCAATGCACAGTAAGTGAGGGCTGGAAACCATCATCACCTGCCTGCGACTGTGGGGATGACATCACATCGCCTTTGAGTGTCCCATCAGATGTTACCCAGGCGAGAGGTAACATTTTATTGATGTGCCCCTGATGTAGATGACTGGCTCAAGAGGCTGCAATCTATAAAGCTACGGTTTGGCTACGACGATGATCGCCGAATGCACATCGTTGGCGATGATCACTAAGCGCATAACATCAGAGAGGCGGTTTCCTGAGCCGGAGATTATCATCCTTCAAAGCATAGAGAATGTAGCTTTCCTATTGGCTCCTACAACAAAAGCAATGTCACTTCTTACCAGCTCAGTAGCCTACCCTTTGCTTATATACGCTCATGTACACAATAATTAGTCGATTATAGTCTGAAATAAATTAACGTTGCCAGAATTACCTAAAGCAGAGTGAAATCAGCGTCAATATTGCTTCTTTTGGAGGAGGAGGAAGAAGATGATCGAATTAAGTTAGACTATTTATAGCTCGAGTCCAAGCTCTGTGAACTTGCGGGGTGAGGTGACGTGGAAGGCGGGAAGAGAAGGATCTGTCAACAGCTCGCCGAGTTATCTGGAATCCCTGTCTATTCCAATGCTGCTAACATAGGGCCGTTGCCTACACTAGAGTGGTTTGCGAATTAAGTGAGTAAGTCACTGACCAATATATTTGGTTCTGCTACTACGCACAGACCGGGAACCCCCCCACGTCTCTCATCGTCGCCCGCGATCCACATTCCTCTCAGGTTCACAGAGCTTGGACTCGAGCAGTACATGAAGCGAAAGCAACTCCAAACTAATGATATGTACAAAGCTAGGCGCACAGAAAAATGTTTTAATGCACTGATTCATGTACACTTGCTTAATGACCAAACAGAATTTAAGGAATACTCAAGGAATACTGCAATTAAAGATACACAATACGCACATACTAGTACAGACACCGAAATAACTCAAGCTCTTAAACCAGAGGAAGTTTGTAAAAGGTGCGGTTTGTGCCGAAATCTTGCAAATCGTCTCGATAATACAGGAAAAATCTTGCAGTTCTTGAAAAGCCAACGGAAATATATTTATTTGTATATAAAGTGTGTTTGAAAAAATAAACAAGACGATAGCCCCTGCCAGAACTGTGTCGCATCAAGCTCGCTGTTCGCATTTGCGAATAAATTAATTCATTAATTTTGCAAGTTTACGTAAATTGTCAGTTAGACTTTTTTTTTCTTCTTTGATGTTCATAACCTCTCGATCACCACGTGGTAGTGATCTTTCATTTTGTAATAATGCTTCTAGTTCAGATTAAGTACCGTACAGTATATTGTAATTACTTACGTATTATTTCATAAACCCTGCTCGCTTTTAAGACATTTCTCCAAGTGTTTTAGTGAGACATTACGTTCGTTCCACACGCTGTGCAAACTCAAGTTCGACTGGACTCCATAGCTGCGCTCTCATTGGTCGGCCTCCGAGTTACAGCCAATCACCGCACGTCTTCTTCACTACGTGTCATAGAAAGTCCTGGAACACTTTCTGTTGCCTATTTAAACGGCATGCCAGCCGGGATCTTTGTGATTCTCCTTGCAGACATATGGGCTGCTCAGCAGTCTTGATTACCGGACTTAAAAAGCATTTTGTTATAATGTGTCATCGTAGTTCACCATCAAGAAGTTGTGCTTACACTTCGTAATGTCTTATAGACATCTTCGCTTAGTGATCTGACTTGATCACAATCTTTATTTTTCAAACGACATGTTTGTAAAATGAACATTCTTCATGTGAGAATTTCACATCATCTGGGCAACGAAAAACAAAGTTCGTTACGCCTCTCTTTCAACGGTAATAGGTTAAAAACCAATGTTTTCGTCTTAGTCGGCTTTTCTAAGAAGCTATCTCCTGTGTGAATTATACAACATTCTACTGCTTTTACTGACAGTGCTTCAACCTTACTACTGAACCCGAGGGGGGCATGCTGACTGATATCGAACATGGATCTCGGAGATAAGTTGAGCTCAGAAGGAAGGTTCCACCAGGGACGAACCCGAGATCTGTTGAGGGAGTTTCGTTGTAAAAAAACCCTAAATGAAAGTACATATTTAATCACTGGTGTGATATCAGTTGATACTGGCATTATTTAGTGAAATAATGCAGGGAAAATGAGCGGAATACAGCATTAGTGGACTACATGGAGTAGCCTATGCTGGACTTGAAACACAGAAGTAGAGAGTTTGACAGTTTACTAATAGCCCCAGAATTGTGGGAGGAGACCCATGGAGCCCTGTCAATCTCGCTGACCTACTTAAGTCGTCTGCAAGGGGTCGGGGGGTTGAATAATGACCCAGTTCTTCCGCGTTTGAGAATGGAACCAAGAAGGGAGGGGAGAGATCCCAAGGAAAATCATTGATTACTCGTGATTGGAGCAACGCAGTGACATGAGAGTTGCACACAGGTGAATCTTTAGCCAGGAGGCTAATTTTAGAGCCATTAAACTGCGAAATCAAGGCATATTTAATGGAGTGCGTAAGAACACAGGACTATAGATGTTCGCGGCAGGGTTTGACTATGTCACCGGGGATTTCCACTGGAAACCGCGTCCCCACGCTATGGCAAAGGCAATTAATATTAATTAATTGGCCGATCGATCCTTCAGCACGCAGATAGTTCTGGGATCAGTGAAGAAAAAGGAACCCGATGAGCATTGTTTCGAGACCAGAATCATGCTGGGAGAGGAGTTGATATAGCGCGGGAATCCTAGGTCTACTTTTTTTGTGTGAAACGGATATAAGGGAGATGCCCCTTGGCAGAAGACAGTTGTTGTCAGTCGGAACTTGCAGTTGGAAGAGACTCGAGAGCGGAACGTATGTCGCTCTGGCTCAAGAAAGGACGCTCACACAAAGACTTGAACATTGTAGTGGTAATCATAATATTCGCCGTGCAGTGTAATGCACCAAGTGATAAGATAATCATGCATGGTCATGAAGTAATAGGAAGTACGGTAATCAACGAACTTTATTGTGTGAAATGCGTATTACCGAAGTCAAGGAAGGAGGCTCGGACTTCAACTTGGGAAGCCGTGCATTAAAACTTTTAGAAGGCTTTATTAAGGACAGTCGTGCTGCATGTGTAGTCAGCAGTACGAGCAATAGTTAATGTTCACATAGGAAGTACCGTGTGATATAACTTGCAGAACATTGAAAGTAATAATTAGTGTAAAGACTATGTACAATGTTAAGCGCAGTGTATAATATATTGATTGGTTATACATGTCTTATTACGCCGGACTGCGCTGGGAGAAACGTTATGAAGCATTTGGTGAAATGTCTTAAGAATACCAAATAGTAACGCTCAGGACGAAAGTAAGCATATTTATGCAAAGCAGGAAGTTTACAGTAGGATAATTGATAGACTGTTGGCGAATCCGTAGGCAGATGAACCAGACGTTCAATCAGGAGTTGGTAGGAGCATGGGGGATGCCGTCGATACCTGCAATTCTGATATTTTGCCAGGGAATTTCAACCAATGAAAAGTGTAAAAAGTTACGTGTGTTATGTAGAAATCATATGTGAAATATCTTTTAAATTAATGGTATAATAAGTGTTATAAAGTGTCATGTGTTTTGGAAGCAATGGCTTCATAATAGAAATAAAAAGTGCCGTGTGGTTGGTGAAAGAAATGTATCATAAAATGTGTATACTCAATATGCAAATGTCGCGCTAACTCTGCAAATGGCAGGCGACCCGGAAGGATATAGGTGGTTGGAGCCACCAGGATAAGCCTATAAATGTGAGTACCCCGCAAATTATGATTATATAGAAGTATAGCCCACTGCATGTAATGTGATTTCAGAAATATAAATATGCCAGTAAGAATCAGTATTAGGAGATAGACCCTCCAGATTTAATTGTTGTTGTGTTGATTTTAGTAGAGTTGAGATGTTGTTATACATCAGTGAGTGGATTAATCGTTACCACTATTAATAAAATGGCAAATCAGTTATGTAAACTTAACGTAACGAACACGGATGTTCGATTTTTAAGATGGTTATGTTGTATCGGATTATGGTAATTTATGTCAGTAAGAAGAATAATAATAATAATAAATAATAAAAGGTATGAATGAATACATCAGGTACAATGTTGTAAGCAAGAAATATTTACGCTAATTGGAAGACTTATCGATCTAAGCAGTAAGATTACATTAAGGGATGAGAAAAGAGTTTAATATCAGAATATATTGTATTAATGGGAATATAATTATGCAAGAAAATGGAAGAGCTTTCTAGTGAATTGAATTTGCAGCTTGTGTAAAAGCTTATAGAGTAATTGATAGATTTCTCTTAATAATCACAGGACGAGATCATAATATCAGGTCATGGAACCAGGTAATCTATTCGACGTATGAAATCTCGTATGGCCGTGGGCATACTGAGATATGTGCTTTGTGCCAGAGTGTATTTAGGGATTGGATCCTAACTCAGATTATGGAATGTTCCGGGTTCGAATCCTGTGGTAGGTGAGAGGAGAACATTGGACACCTCTGCATCAGACCTGATCGCCCGGGAACTTATTATTGAGTGATTCGGCTCTTGTGAAGCGAATCTTATGGACGGCAGCATGGGACTGACCGTAGCATTTATTAAGATACCGGCTACCCACTCGACCAATGTTTTTATGAATCTCGTGCCTTCACATATGGAACGGACCTGTTGAGGCCGTTATTAATATCCTAAGGTTAGGAATAAATATTTAAGCTCGTCCAGAATCTATTGCATAATATTCAGTTTAAATCCATTGGGATATGTGCGTCACTGTGACCACGGTATTTGTCTTTAGAATCTTACTACTGCTTGGGAAGATGAAAGCCAGGAGTTAGGAAGGCGGGGGACGGTTTACTGCGGTAACCTCACTCCACTCCATTGTATACGACCCGCTCGGAAGGGGGCTGAGCTGTCAAGCGAACCGTGAAAGTTAAGGTTTAAGAAAGGGCAGATTTTATACCCTAGTAGTAATGTGAAAGGAAACATTGTTATATTGAGTAATGAAGTCATGTGGTTTAAGAACACATTGGTAATTATAGATCACCCTGATGGTTCATGATTTTAGCAATCTAACGAATGGTTGGAAGTTGCATTTTTACTGTCACTGACACGTATTTCAAAAGTTGGCTACTTGACGCCACAAGTTACGCTCGCAAGGGTAGCTTAATAATACCATCCGACACAGCGATAACGAAAGTTTTGAAGATGAAATCACAACGGCATGCAGTGGAACTATATAAATAGAGAGAAGTGTAGGGGTAGCTTTACATAATTATGGAGTTGCACGTAGATTGTTGTGCAACACCTGAATAGGCTAATGCATGTAAAGCATTTGGTGGGAAGAGAGAGACCAAACACACACGGTACACATAATTGTCAAAGTAGGATGAGGTTTAAGGAATAAGTAATTTTGTGAAAGTAAAGAAGTCACACTAGATGACGGAAGAGTTAAAGTACAGTTTTGTTTATGAAAGTTGTATGTGCATCAGCGCACTAGAGTGAAGTGTGAAGTCAATATAAGGGTAAAGGTTTGAGTTATGATATGAGTTTATTATGATAATAATATGTTAATATTAGTGGATTGTGGAAGTAATTTTTGTTTGATTTTGTTTTATGTTTGTTGGGATTGTTTTATATGTTTGAAGCCATGATTTTAGTACTGAATTAAAATCTTTAGAATAGAGTTGTGCCTTATCATTGTAGAGTTGATACCTTTTAGTCTCAAATCCAAAATATGCAACTGCTCAATGGGGGAACGGTACACGCCTGAGACCTGACGTTAGCTGGAGGCGGAAGCATATTTTCCATGGAGATTACTCACATGGGTACATGGAAATTGATGTCCTGTACAGTGATTTGAGCTATAGGTACAACTAAAATCGGTCTAGATTTAGTGCACACAACTCTATTAAAGTAACAATTAACATGAATTAGGGGATGACCGCGCCTAACCCTAGCTAAGCTCCGATACAAACAATATAAATTTTGATTAACACCTTAATTACCATGATCCAGGTAACATGGGGCGGTATTATTCTATCGTGGAATCGCCTCAGTAGTGCAATATGTATATCTTGGCATTGCAAGTCCTGATCTCTATTTAATTTATCATGGCAAACCTCTCATATATTTATCATGGCGCCCAAGTTTGTGGAGCTTATGGGATTTAGGGAAACCCTATAGATTTTTATGGTATGTCATGGGGAAAACCATAGTAATTATAATTTTTGCCTCAAACTGTGATTGAGTGATTTTTGAGTTCAGTAGGCTTTTGATGTAACGCAGAATCTCTCTATTGAGGATTACCCAAGGGTACGAGCGCTGCATACCCAATCCACAATTTATCATAAAATTCACAGGTTTAGTACAATCTTACAATATGTGTACAGTGTTTTGTGTCTCTCTTCAAAACGTATCCACACATGTTTCCAGGAAGCCTGCCTGTATCTCAAAGTGTATTATTGTGAGAATGTCAGGTACAGAGGAGATTCTGCAGGTGATTGCAGGGTTGAAACAGCATTTTGATGCTGTGAATGAACAGAATAAGCTGGAAGCCAAGGCTTTCCAGGATGGAATAAACACTCGTTTAGATGCCAATCAGGAGGCAATTAATGCAAATCAGGTTGCAATGAGTAATCGGTTAGATGCTAATCAGATTGCAATGAATGCCAATCAGGTTGAAATAAACAACCGATTGGATGCAAATAAGGTTGAATTGAATGATAAGCTAGGTCAAATGCAGGAAACGATTAAGACCGAAGTAACAGAAACTGTTGTAAGCATTTTATCAGAAATGCAGGTTAAGACAGATAAACGTTTCGAGGCTATAGAAGCCAAGCTTGAAATTAATTTACAGGTGTGTAAGCATGCGCTTGATGAAACCAACACTAGGTTAGATGCGCTGTCTAATGACATTAAGGATATTCAAATCCAAAATGAGGCGAATCTCGAACGACAAGCGAAACAGTTTTCAGAATTTACGAGAACGGTAGATCAGAGGTTAGAAGAGAACGACAATAAATGGGACGGGAAATTGAAAAGCTATGCTAGAGCAATTAACGGTGATCTAAAGAAACAGGATCAGAACATATTAGATCAATGTCAGGAAATAGGCGGGATTAAGGCTATCGCTAATGAAAGTAAAGAGCTGGTAGGCAACATGAAAGGTCAGATGAGCAAAGTTCATCAAGAATTGGACCAAATTCACAGTGACATTATTATCGTTAATAAAAGGCAAGAGGAGAACAGAGGAGAAATTGTTAAGGTCCGGAATGAAATGTCAAAAGTCAATGGACACATTCAAGAGGAAATTAAAGGGCTGAGAGAAGAACTCGAAGTGAGAGAAGGCCAGAAGACAGAGGCAAGCGACAAGACCCTTGCTCAAATTAAGGAAGATGTAGAGGATGAAATCTCCCATATTAAGCAAAGCCTGAAAGAAGACAAGAAGAAAATATTTCAAGTGGCCGAGGAAAATAGAGATAGGCTTACCAGAATCGAGAAGGAGGTAATTACTCGACTGGAAAGAGCAGAGATGTGCCACAATCAAATGGAGACTAGGATAATCGCACAGGAGGAAACCCTAACGAAAGATCCTAAGTCAAGTGAAGGCAGCATCGAAGATATGAGGAAAACTAGGTGGGCAGACTTAGAAACCCAACCTACAATAAGAAATGCTACAGGCCCAGGCGAAAGTACTTATATGACGCCAGGTGCACCAGTTGCAGCCTCTACGCCACATGAAAATGCCATGCACGCCCAGGTGATAAACGTAATCAGGGCAAGCGAAGAGAAACCAAGGAAATTCTCAGGTAGCCACTGTAATATGACACCAAAATATTGGTTGAAGGAAGTGTCAGAATATTTGAATGATGCGCGGATACCACAAGAGCGCTGGCTACGAGCCATTGAGAAACTAACAGAGGGAGAATGTGCTTTATGGTTTCGCAGTTTCCGCTATACTTTCGATACTGCTGAGGAGTTTCGGGAGGCATTTTTGAAACGGTACTGGGATCCAGCAACCCAACAAAATTTGCGATTGGATTTGTATTCAAAAAGATACAGCACCAACAATCCAACGAAGTACGCAGAATTCTTCATCTCTCAAATGTGTCGGTTCAAAGAACTGGACCAAAAACCTAGCGAGCTGGAGCTATGTATTGCTATCGCCAAGCAGCTTCCATACGAGATCCAAAGACTGCTAATCTCGGCAAATGCAAAGACCGCAATAGAAATGGAGACAGTTCTTAGACAACTGGACCTCACAACAGCCAATACTATGCGTCAGAATCGAACCGTGGAACAGGTACACGTGACCAACACGCAGACTGACCAGCAGCAAGCTCCAAGGAACAACAAAGCTACGAGCACTGAAACGTTAGATTCCAACGGACGTCAATGGGAACAGGAACCCAGAAGATGGCAGCCGAAGTACAAAGGGAATGCTGGTAGAGGAGGAAGAGGCCGACATTCGTGGAATAAGCAGAATACCAGGGGTAGACCGTACCAAAACAATGGAGGTAACAATGGCCAAGAAGGCAACAATAGGAATTGGAGACCTCAGGAAAGAAGAAGTAACTTCGATGACGAGGTAGAGGAACGATATCACGCTTCATTGCGGTACCTCGAGGAAAGGGGAGATGAGCCCCAGAAGCAACAAGTCCGCTGGCAAGAAGTTATGCAGAATAGGACGTCGCCAGACAGATATGGGGATGGAGCTAAGAGTTTGGAGTTACAGCGCAGCGAACAAGAGAGAAGAAATTCTAAGGGGACTGGCGCTATAGAAAAAAAACTCCAAACTTAGAAGAGTTCGAAAATGATGAATGGAGGTCAGTTAACATCATCAATTGGATAGCCAAACCAGAAGAGCTAATCGAGGATACAGGAGGATCACAGGTCATGGTCAAGAGAGAATTGCCTATTATAATAGTAAGAGTGGCAGGGTTGAGAATAAGAAGTCTGTTAGACACGGGTTCAACAGTGTGCCTTATGACACAAGCTTTATATAATGAAATAGCCCAGAGAGAGAATGTTTTGAAAATACCGATCTCTAGTGTCAAAATAAAAGGTGTAATTCCAGACAGAACGATGATATGCAAATATCTGGTATTCCTAGATTTACATATAGGAGGCTATATTTTCTCACAGAGTTTTCTATTAGTAAACAAACTGCCTTATAACCAACTTATTGGGGCAGAATTTATAAGGGAATACAGAGTGGTAATATAGCTATCACAGGACAGAGTTATGTTCCGTGTGAATGAGGAAGCCAAAGGCTTAGAGGTCTCACTCAATCAGAATGAACCAGGGTCAGATGAGCAAGTATGGCATACATACAGAGACGTGGCGGAGGAAGAAGTGTTAGCTATTGAGCAGTTAGAAGAAGAACTGAAAACACTAGCCACAGACATGGAGAAAGATCTGGAACCCGAACTGGAAGAGCATATTTCGGAAAAACTAGAAGAAGCAAAAATTGGACCCAAAGAGAAAGAAAATTTCAAGAAATTATTACTGGAACAGAAGGAAGTCTTTGACTCGAGACCTGGTCGTATAAAGAACTTCACTTATGCTTTCCAAGTCAGTGATTGGACACCATTTAGGCAGAAACCTTACCCTATCGCCGAAAAGCACTATGCTAAGGTGAAAGAGGCAATTCAGGAGATGTTGGAGGCCGGTGTTATTGAGAAAACACCTACGCCGTAGGTAAGTCCATTGGTAATTGTACCTAAGTCAGACGGGACTGTCAGAATATGCCTGGACCTGAGACATTTAAATATGAAGGTTATTCCGGAATTCGACAAAGTGCCACCTATTAAAGAAATCCTCAGGAAGTTCAAAGGGAAGACCATATTTACAAATTTAGATATTACTTCAAGTTTCCACCATCTTGAATTAGAGAAGAAAACTAGTCTGTTGACAGGATTCATGTTTGATCAACACACATACACGTTTTTAAGGCTACCTTTTGGTTTGAAAACAGCTGGTTCATCCCTGATAAGAGCGTTAGATCGCAATCTATCAGATGATGTTAAAGAGAGTACCATCAGATACGTAGACGACATTCTACTCACATCAGAATCTCTGGAGGAGCACATGAGAGACCTGAAGAAGTTGCTAGATGACCTTCGAGAAGCTAACTTTAAGGTTAATATCAAGAAATCGCACTTCTGTCAGAGGGAAGTTAAATTCCTAGGGCATGTTATTGATGAGAATGGAGTTAAGCCAAATCCAGAGAAATTAGAGGTAATTCGAAATTTCCCTCGACCCACAAAAGTTAAGCACGTCCGACAGTATTTGGGAGTAATTGGATTCTTTTCGAACCACTGCCCAAACTATACCACGGCAGTAGCACCCCTGCAGGACCTATTGAAGAAAGGCGGCAGATGGAATTGGACGGAGCAATGTCAGGAAGCATTCGTGAGGTCAAAACGAATGCTTTTGGAATACGTGAAACTGGGATACCCTGATTATACCCAGAAATTCATCATACAGACGGATGCATCACTTGTTGGGATAGGAGCGATGCTATTCCAAGAAAATGTTGACCAGCCCGAAAAGAAAGTTTTTATTGCCTTTATAAGTAGGAGGTTGAAAGCCCATGAGAGAAATTACACGATTACAGAGATAGAGTTACTTGCAATTTTGTACGCGTTGCAATACTGGCGTAAACTCGTGTACGGCTTTCAAATAGTCCTCAGAACAGACCATAAAGCTTTAACATTTTTGTTAAAGACGGACTTGTCTAGCCAGAGGTTAACAAGATGGTCCCTGTATATTCAGCAATTCAATGTGGAAATAGAATACTGTCCAGGGAAAGAGAATGTAATACCGGACATATTAAGCCGTTACCCAAGAGAAGAGGAAACTCTAGCTGTCCAGATTGAGAATCGAGATCAGAAGACATTGGATGACTTGAGGAATCTTACCAACCTACAACGCGAAGACCCGTGGTTGAAGATGATGATCGATTACTTCGAGGGACGCTTAGTTAGGGGAACTGCAATATACAGAGAGGCCGAGGCATTGGCAACAGATTATGTATTGTACAATCAGATACTACACAAGTGGGATGATGTAGATCATACACGTCAAAGGATTGTTATTCCTGCATCTTTGCAGAGGACATTGGTGTGGCTAGCACACAGAGCGTTTGGACATCCCGGGATAGACAAGATCACTGCTCTGTTGAAAGAAGCATTCACTTGGCCAACGTTGAGAGAAACGGTGAGAAATGCTATTAGAACGTGCGATTTGTGCCAAAGGGTAAAGCCAAATCCCTTTTTAATGAGGCAACGACCTTTTCCGTTGTTACCAGAGAAGCCAAGGCAGCTAATGAGCGTAGACAATTCTGGACCACTGCCTAGAGCACGTAGAGGCAATAGACACATTTTTGTAGCCATGGATGTATTCTCAAAAATGGTAGTATTATGCCCCATACAGCAGACAAGTTCAAAGCAGGTATTGAAACGCCTGAAAGAGAGAGTTATTCCGATTCTTTGGAAACCGGATAATCTACTCTCAGACCATGGAAGCTGCTTCACAAGCGCAGAATTTCGTCGGGAATTGGAAAATCTAGGAATTAGGCAGATTTTATCTACCATTCGCCATCCTGAGGCAAGTCCAGTTGAAAGAGTAATGAGAGAGATCCAGAAGTACATGAAGATCTACTGCTCTGAAGAGAATTGGAGATGGATTGAGTTCCTAGAAGTAATAGAATACTGCATAAATAATACTGTGCATGAGGCGACAGGACAAGTGCCCGTGACTCTACATTTGGATCAGAGACCGGAGAGACCGTGGACTGGTGATATTCCATTACCAGTACACGCACAGCCAGGACGAGAATTGAGGATCCAATGAACCTTCGAATATCTCCAAGCACAGGCGGAGAGACGCCAGAGAAGGAATCGTGCGAAGCGATATCACAGACCGCTTCTCGTCGGAGAAAAAGTGTTAGTGCGGAAACCCGCCAGTTCAGAACCAGAAGCACGGAAGTATAAAAAGTTCAATTTCGGTTATCACGGCCCGTTCGAGGTGATCAGAGACCTACAGAACAATGCATACAGAATAAGGCATTTAGAAACAGGAAACGAGGTCGTTATGAATGCAGCCAATTTAAAAATTTACCATTCGCCAGAAGAATTTGATGAACAAGAAGAAGTATTAGCAGCGCACACCCAACTGAACGTGGATGGCAAAGTCAGCCAGGCAGTCAGACCTGAAGGTTCACGTGGCGAGACGGAACGAGAAGCAGACAGCTTTCCCAGTGAAAGGGACAAACAGCAAGAATGCCAGTGCCTGCAAGAACTTTACAAAGAAATGGTCGATGCGGCCAGGGAAGTTGAGGCCATAAATGAAGCCCTCCGTCAAGAGAATGAACAGCTTAGGGCTGAGCGCAGTGTGGAAGGGGAAAGGCAGACTAACCAACTCGCAGCCAGACAAGGTGAAGGACCCCGAATGTAAACACAGACAGTTGTAGACAGTCAGCTGGTTACTTAAAGAAAGTCACTTGCAATTGACTTCTATAAGTTTTGCAAGGGGAATATGAACCCGAGGGGGGCATGCTGACTGATATCGAACATGGATCTCGGAGATAAGTTGAGCTCAGAAGGAAGGTTCCACCAGGGAACGAACCCGTGATCTGTTGAGGGAGTTTCGTTGTAAAAACCCCTAAATGAAAGTACATATTTAATCACTGGTGTGATATCAGTTGATACTGGCATTATTTAGTGAAATAATGCAGGGAAAATGAGCGGAATACAGCATTAGTGGACTACATGGAGTAGCCTATGCTGGACTTGAAACACAGAAGTAGAGAGTTTGACAGTTTACTAATAGCCCCAGAATTGTGGGAGGAGACCCACGGAGCCCTGTCAATCTCGCTGACCTACTTAAGTCGTCTGCAAGGGGTCTGGGGGTTGAATAATGACCCAGTTCTTCCCCGTTTGAGAATGGAACCAAGAAGGGAGGGGAGAGATCCCAAGGAAAATCATTGATTACTCGTGATTGGAGCAACGCAGTGACATGAGAGTTGCACACAGGTGAATCTTTAGCCAGGAGGCTAATTTTAGAGCCATTAAACTGCGAAATCAAGGCATATTTAATGGAGTGCGTAAGAACACAGGACTATAGATGTTCGCGGCAGGGTTTGACTATGTCACCGGGGATTTCCACTGGAAACCGCGTCCCCACGCTATGGCAAAGGCAATTAATATTAATTAATTGGCTGATCGATCCTTCAGCACGCAGATAGTTCTGGGATCAGTGAAGAAAAAGGAACCCGATGAGCATTGTTTCGAGACCAGAATCATGCTGGGAGAGGAGTTGATATAGCGCGGGAATCCTAGGTCTACTTTTTTGTGTGAAACGGATATAAGGGAGATGCCCCTTGGCAGAAGACAGTTGTTGTCAGTCGGAACTTGCAGTTGGAAGAGACTCGAGAGCGGAACGTATGTCGCTCTGGCTCAAGAAAGGACGCTCACACAAAGACTTGAACATTGTAGTGGTAATCATAATATTCGCCGTGCAGTGTAATGCACCAAGTGATAAGATAATCATGCATGGTCATGAAGTAATAGGAAATACGGTAATCAACTAACTTTATTGTGTGAAATGCGTATTACCGAAGTCAAGGAAGGAGGCTCGGACTTCAACTTGTGAAGCCGTGCATTAAAACTTTTAGAAGGCTTTATTAAGGACAGTCGTGCTGCATGTGTAGTCAGCAGTACGAGCAATAGTTAATGTTCACATTGGAAGTACCGTGTGATATAACTTGCAGAACATTGAAAGTAATAATTAGTGTAAAGACTATGTACAATGTTAAGCGCAGTGTATAATATATTGATTGGTTGTACATGTCTTATTACGCCGGACTGCGCTGGGAGAAACGTTATGAAGCATTTGGTGAAATGTCTTAAGAATACCAAATAGTAACGCTCAGGACGAAAGTAAGCATATTTATGCAAAGTAGGAAGTTTACCGTAGGATAATTGATAGACTGTTGGCGAATCCGTAGGCAGATGAACCAGACGTTCAATCAGGAGTTGGTAGGAGCATGGAGGATGCCGTCGATACCTGCAATTCTGATATTTTGCCAGGGAATTTCAACCAATGAAAAGTGTAAAAAGTTACGTGTGTTATGTAGAAATCATATGTGAAATATCTTTTAAATTAATGGTATAATAAGTGTTATAAAGTGTCATGTGTTTTGGAAGCAATGGCTTCATCATAGAAATGAAAAGTGCCGTGTGGTTGGTGAAGGAAATGTATCATAAAATGTGTATACTCAATATGCAAATGTCACGCTAACTCTGCAAATGGCAGGCGACCCGGAAGGATATAGGTGGTTGGAGCCACCAGGATAAGCCTATAAATGTGAGTACCCCGCAAATTATGATTATATAGAAGTATAGCCCACTGCATGTAATGTGATTTCAGAAATATAAATATGCCAGTAAGAATCAGTATTAGGAGATAGACCCTCCAGATTTAATTGTTGTTGTGTTGATTTTAGTAGAGTTGAGATGTTGTTATACATCAGTGAGTGGATTAATCGTTACCACTATTAATAAAATGGCAAATCAGTTATGTAAACTTAACGTAACGAACACGGATGTTCGATTTTTAAGATGGTTATGTTGTGTCGGATTATGGTAATTTATGTCAGTAAGAATAATAATAATAATAAATAATAAAAGGTATGAATGAATACATCAGGTAAAATGTTGTATGCAAGAAATATTTACGCTAATTGGAAGACTTATCGATCTAAGCAGTAAGATTACATTAAGGGATGAGAAAAGAGTTTAATATCAGAATATATTGTATTAATGGGAATATAATTATGCAAGGAAATGGAAGGGCTTTCTAGTGAATTGAATTTGCAGCTTGTGTAAAAGCTTATAGAGTAATTGATAGATTTCTCTTAATAATCACAGGACGAGATCATAATATCAGGTCATGGAACCAGGTAATCTATTCGACGTATGAAATCTCGTATGGCCGTGGGCATACTGAGATATGTGCTTTGTGCCAGAGTGTATTTAGGGATTGGACCCTAACTCTGATGATGGAATGTTCCGGGTTCGAATCCTGTGGTAGGTGAGAGGAGAACATTGGACACCTCTGCATCAGACCTGATCGCCCGGGAACTTATTATTGAGTGATTCGGCTCTTGTGAAGCGAATCTTATGGACGGCAGCATGGGACTGACCGTAGCATTTATTAAGATACCGGCTACCCACTCGACCAATGTTTTTATGAATCTCGTGCCTTCACATATGGAACGGACCTGTTGAGGCCGTTATTAATACCCTAAGGTTAGGAATAAATATTTAAGCTCGTCCAGAACCTGTTGCATAATATTCAGTTTAAATCCATTGGGATATGTGCGTCACTGTGACCACGGTATTTGTCTTTAGAATCTTACTACTGCTTGGGAAGATGAAAGCCAGGAGTTAGGAAGGCGGGGGACGGTTTACTGCGGTAACCTCACTCCACTCCATTGTATACGACCCGCTCGGAAGGGGGCTGAGCTGTCAAGCGAACCGTGAAAGTTAAGGTTTAAGAAAGGGCAGATTTTAGACCCTAGTAGTAATGTGAAAGGAAACATTGTTATATTGAGTAATGAAGTCATGTGGTTTAAGAACACATTGGTAATTATAGATCACCCTGATGGTTCATGATTTTAGCAATCTAAGGAATTGTTGGAAGTTGCATTTTTACTGTCACTGACACGTATTTCAAAAGTTGGCTACTTGACGCCACAAGTTACGCTCGCAAGGGTAGCTTAATAATACCATCCGACACAGCGATAACGAAAGTTTTGAAGATGAAATCACAACGGCATGCAGTGGAACTATATAAATAGAGAGAAGTGTAGGGGTAGCTTTACATAATTATGGAGTTGCACGTAGATTGTTGTGCAACACCTGAATAGGCTAATGCATGTAAAGCATTTGGTGGGAAGAGAGAGACCAAACACACACGGTACACATAATTGTCAAAGTAGGATGAGGTTTAAGGAATAAGTAATTTTGTGAAAGTAAAGAAGTCAAACTAGATGACGGAAGAGTTAAAGTACAGTTTTGTTTATGAAAGTTGTATGTGCATCAGCGCACTAGAGTGAAGTGTGAAGTCAATATAAGGGTAAAGGTTTGAGTTATGATATGAGTTTATTATGATAATAATATGTTAATATTAGTGGATTGTGGAAGTAATTTTTGTTTGATTTTGTTTTATGTTTGCTGGGATTGTTTTATATGTTTGAAGCCATGATTTTAGTACTGAATTAAAATCTTTAGAATAGAGTTGTGCCTTATCATTGTAGAGTTGATACCTTTTAGTCTCAAATCCAAAATATGCAACTGCTCAATGGGGGAACGGTACACGCCTGAGACCTGACGCTAGCTGTAGGCGGAAGCATATTTTCCATGGAGATTACTCACATGGGTACACTACGTACTCAAAGGTACTACGCGTGACATACATCTAATGTCTTCCACTGTTCTGCATTCTCCGAAGGTTGCTAACCTATGCAATCTAAAATATAAGTGAACTTTATAATGTTTTTCAAGTGTGTCTTTTCTACATCATGGTTTAGGAACAATTTACATATCAACTGTCTTTCGACATTTTCCTGTTAGGAACACTTTTATGTCTTTCTTTCATTCAAAGCATGATGGCTTTCATAACTTTTTCTCTATAAGGTGCGGCAGGATTGGTCCCCTCGCCGTCATAGCCCCTTCTATGGGCTATGCCTCTTCTTCTATTTCTCCTCTTTAAAGTTAAATACCATTATTTAACTTTCACCAACTTTTCTCTCTATGAAGGTTTTCAACCCTTCTTCCAACTTTTCTTTCTCTTGTCAAGGGTATCTTGGAGTAGGGTTCCAAGTACTTAAAATATATGAAAGCTATTTCATGACTTTGCTTTTTAAAAGTAATAAAGCAAGACCCATTAAAACATAAAGATTTTTTGGTGTGTCATGGGCTCGCCCAAAAGTGCAGATAAAAAAAATGTTTCTAGTTTATGCTAACTGGTTTAGTGTCAAACTTTAGTTTTTTTTTGTCGTGTGGCCTCCTCAGAGGCCGAGTGCAGATCTTTCTATTTGACGCCCGTGGGCGACCTGCGCGTCAGGACTTAAGTTATGATAATTTGTTAATTATGATTTATTATTTATTCATAAGGCAGATTGAGAATAAATATATGCATATGTTAAAGCAACATGTTCTCTCTTTCTCTTGTTTTATATTTGCTGATATGTGTCCCATCTACCTTAACGCTCAAATTTGTTTCGACTCTGAATACCTCCAGAGTTGTCTGATAATGGAAACCTTTAATTAGTTGATCCAATGGTTCGTGGTAACTAATCACACCACTCGCATAACAGTAAAGCCGGTGGTCTAACACAAGTGACAGATCTCCCATAGGCCCACTAGTATTGAATAAACAGGAATATATGTTTAGGCCTAACTCAATCTTTTAAATCAGAGGTCTCCAAACTACGGCCCGCGAGCACCACCAATTCGGTCCGGTACCGCTACTTGCCCGGTATCGATGATGATGATGATGATGATGATTGTTCTTTTAAGGGGCATAACATATAGGTTATCGGCCCCTATTGCTAGATATCCGACCCGCCATAGTAAAATGTTAAGCAAATCAAACAAAATAATCAGATGTTTAATTTTTAGTTAACAACTTAAGAAACACAAAATAACTGACAAACACAATGAAATTGGACATTTTAACTGCAATTAATTATATCAGATTCATCCTCAAAACTTACAGCAAATGGCATACATACGTATTTCACATAATGAAATTAAACATTAGGCTATAATAATGATTAATGAGATTTGTGTAGCTGTAACTTTCATTTGACAATTGTTTGTAGTTGTGGATCAAGTTTACTGGTGGAAATTACAATATGCAACACAACTTTTGTCCTTGGAAAGTAAATGCTACTTTCTAATAGATTATGTCTGAAAAGGTAGGATAAACATAATTATTCATGTCAAACTTTCCTTTTGTGAGCAGAACACTGATATGTGTGACCTTAACGTATTTTCATTTAATTTGCCACTTCTTTTAATCATAACTAGCAAAGAAACAAAGAAAGAGAAAGGTGAAGTTGAACGCAATTAAAAATCATAGAACATAGTAAAATAAAATATAATGTTACGGCTGTGAGTTTGTTTCATCGCTCGCCGCATGAGTCACAACTGCCCCAGGGCTGGGCTGCTCTCCCTCAGTGTATTGCGTGCGCCTTATGCAACAGGACTACTAGGACAAAGGGATGGTCCAGAATATTCGTGACTGAGCCAGCGATGGAAGCCTCGAGAAGCCGTGAACCCTGGATGGGTCTAGAAGCATTTATTGAGTCACAGGCCTGCTATATAAGAGCGACCTCTCAACCAGTGTTGTTGTGTTTTTATGAGCTGGTGCGAGCGTTTATCCTGAGCGACAGAAGTGTGGCGACTTGCGAAACCCCTAGTGAAGCTGATTCTCTTGACAGCGAGGAAGTGAGAAGCCTACAGAGGAACTGTCTTGAACGAGTGTATTTTTCCAGTACGACAGAAGTGATTGTGGTGCATTGTGAAACAGTGTGTAGTACGGTGACAGGCTGAGTGCAGATATTTCCAGCCAACGCACGGGGCCACCTCATTACGAGGGATTAACTTCTGCGGCTTACTGACAAGTGAAAGGGGAAGTGTTCTCGCCGTGAGGAAACTGGAGTAAGGTAATAATTGCTTGTATTTACTGATGAGTGCTGTATCTTTCTGGCCGCAATAAAGTTAATTATTTCATTTAAAGGAACAATCTGTGTTGTGCTTCAACCCACCGTAATCCAGTTAACAAAAAGTGCCACTAGGGGGGTGGCACGTAACAATAACAACATATATTTAGAAGTGTGTTGCTTTTCCACTTGAGCAAAGCAAAGTTTATGGAACATAATGGACATTGTGCATACTTTTGGGGCATAAACAATCAGGAAATAACGCTTTCAACACATGGACAAACAGAAAGTTAAAATGTTTTACGTTGTTTTATCAGCAGTGACTTCAAATGCGCATCAGTTAATTTGGATCTGTAAATATTTTTTGTATATCTCATTTTGGAGATTTTTTTTTCACACAGTTAAGTAGTGCTGAAAGCAGAAAAAAAGAAATTTACGAGCAAGCGGGGTGGACTCCAGCCCCGTGCACTGCGCCATAGATATCTCACTCGCCAGCTAATCCCGAAATCAAAATTTGAGCGTAATTCAAAACTACAGTATGTTGGTATGATGATCTAGCTAGGTTTCGGCCCTTGGGACTTGGTGGAGGAGTCAGTGTGGCCCTTAAGCTATAAATGTTGGCAACCCCTGTTTTAATTTTTCCCGGGCATTTCAGTATTCAGTTGTTAACATCACTACCGTCCGGTCGGACAATGAACTATGAAGGAAGTTGATCGAGAACGAACAACATATCGCCTTAATAATCAGCCAAGTATTGTAAGCCATATTCAAATTAGAACACCAACCCGACCATGTATTAACCACTACAGATTATCACACTAAACAAGTTAAGTTGAAAATCAATAGCCACTAACATAATACCAACAAACCTGCAAGATTTGCTGAGTTGTAACTACAGGGTTATTATGTGTGTGCGCGTCAATAAACAAGCCGGCTGTGACTAGCGCAGATCCACATTTAGTGAGTGTTGTGATTACTGTTATTGTTGGTCATGCCTAGACACCAATTCACATTGCGCGAACGTGTGTATATCCATAATTCGTATATCAAAAGCAGAAAATCTTGTTCTGAAACGAGACGAAAATTTCAAATTAAGTTTCCAAGGAGACCTGTGCCTAATGCCAGTACAATTAGGAGGCTCGCTAAACGATTTAAGGAAACAGGCTCCGTAAATAATAAAAGAGTTGACAGGCAACGTTGGGTTCTTACAGAACAAAAATTAGACGATATTGGCGAAAGATTGGAGCATACCCCTCAAAAATCTTTAAAACGCTTAGCACAAGAAACGAGCGTATTTGCATCTTCCGCAAGAAATGCTACTAAATTATTGACCTGAAGCCATATAAACTTCCAGTTGTGCACTCGCTAAATGAACCAGATCACAATACGAGGTTGTGATTTTTTAACTGGGTGTTGGAAAAGGTAAACTCAGGGGAATCAGATCCTGAATTATTATTTTTTTAGTGATGAAGCGTGGTTTTATTTACATGGCCATGTTACTTCACAAAATTACCGTTACTATAGTGACCAGAAGCCAGACATTGTTCTTGAAAAACCCTTACATGATGAGAAGATTGGGGTGTGGTGTGCGATTAATGGACACCGCATTATTGGGCCATTTTTCCACGAGGGTAAGAAACAGTGAGTTGTATGTCAGTGACATCCTTAACCCCTTCTGCGACGAACTTAGCCTACTTATGCTGAACGTCTGAGCAATTATTTTCAGCAGGATTCCGCCACGGAATTGCGGCGTGTTTTTGGTGGTCCTAAACGTATCATAAGTAAGAATTTGTGGCCTCCACGAAGCCTGGATTTGACAATCTGTGACTTTTATTTGTGGGGAACACTAAAAGGTAGGGTGTATAGAAAAAATCCACATTCGATTGATGAACTTAAACATTACATAAGAGATGAAATCGAAGACATCACTGCTGCGGAAGTTCAGAATGTTGTCCATTCTTTCATCAAACGATGTCAGGTGTGTGTTACAAGAGGGGGAGGACATTTTCAGTATCGCCTTTGAGCACTGTAAGTACACATTATTGAACACGTTTGGTAAAAGTGTGATGGTGCGCGCCGAGGGGCGGCTGAACCGGGTGCGCGCGGCCGCGATCTGCGCTAGTCACAGCCGGCTTAGGTTGCCGTGTTTATTGGAGCGCACACACATAATAACCCTGTACTTGGCCCGGGAAAGCCAATATACCATCTTTTCAGAATTAAATGTATTGGCATAGACGGGAATCGAACCCAGGCCTGAGGGGTGGCAGTCGGTGCGCCGAGAAGTGGTCCATCATGGTGCAGAAATTAACTCGCACGACGACGCTCGCCACGGAGGATAGATTGTAGCCTAATCGACCGTTGCATCACAAGAAGTTGAGTTCGTTTGATGCATCAACAAAAGCTCACCATATACAGTACAGTAGATGTCGCAACATAACACGCAAGCACTGCTGTCTATGTATGATCAAGGCTATCCCAGTACGCCCACTTGGAAATACAAGTGATCAATGAAATCGTAGCCTACTCTGCCATTACAGCGACGTGGTCTGCAATGAAACAAATGAGCCATATTAACGAAAATGATTTATTCGAGTGGTCCCGTATCAAAACCAGTCATCTGACACACTACTTATTGAACGGAGGAGGTACGCAAACACTTGTTTCTCTGAAATATTCGATCTGGAGGATGCTCCCCTCTCGGTTAGCATGTTAACGGGAACTAAATATTATTGAGTGTTCTGAATTAATACAGTGAGGTCCTTCTCTATAGGACGGAACCTCGCAGAGGCCGCGTGGCGGAAGACTGTGTGTAACAACCGTCGACTAAGGCACTGGCACTAGCAGTAACGTAGCGCCCTCAGTATGCCTTCCTTCGGAGGGGAAGTAAAGCCGGCGCGCCCAAGTCATAGATTCATGGCATGTAAAAGAACAATTGTGCGAAGCGAAATTTGTAGGTTGTATTTGATTAACGCTCTATTAAGTCCCAACGTTCACCACGAGGTGCTGGTTGTGGTGGCATCTACTAGCCAAGTTCACAGCTAGGTTCCGTTGACGGTAGCATTTGGTAGCAAAAGTAGGAACTACTTGAAATTGATCGTCTGCAGTCCTTATCTGAATCACAGATAACACACGCTAATACATCCATCACAATTAACACCGGTTATCAGACAGATTCTACACACTCCCAAAGTACACGGGGCTACATGACCGCGTTGTCGCAGCCCCTAAACTGAGGAACCAGCAAACCAATCAAGTTTAACACATTTACACTTCTTAACTTATTTAATAATCCTCATTACTAGAGTTCGGAAGTTTAAGACCTAAAGAAGTTCAAAATATGCAAGCAAATATGCCCTAAAAACTAGCTAAATATGCCCTAAAAACTAGCTAAATATGCCCTAAAAACTAGCTAAATATGCCCTGAAAACTAGCTAAATATGCCCTAAAAACTAGCTAAATATGTCCTAAAAATTAGCTAAATATGCCCTAAAAACTAGCTAAATATGCCCTAAAAACTAGCTAAATATGCCCTGAAAACTAGCTAAATATGCCCTAAAAACTAGCTAAATATGCCCTAAAAACTAGCTAAATATGCCCTGAAAACTAGCTAAATATGTCCTAAAAACTAGCTAAATATGCCCTAAAAACTAGCTAAATATGCCCTAAAAACTAGCTAAATATGCCCTGAAAACTAGCTAAATATGCCCTAAAAACTAGCTAAATATGTCCTAAAAACTAGCTAAATATGCCCTAAAAACTAGCTAAATATGACCTAAAAACTAGCTAAATATGCCCTAAAAACTAGCTAAATATGACCTAAAAACTATAAAATATGATCCAAAAAACATGACATTTCCTTGTTTGCTGATTGCTTCTGAGCTAAATATATCTACTGGAGTGACATTCTATTGAAAGGTGGAAGCACACTATCGTCATGTTCCGTGACCTCATGCGTACAGTGTCGCAATCTAACTTGTCCAAAAAGATGTGCTAAAAGACGTCCATAGAGGAGCACCCTCTTGGAATCAGGTCTTCTAAACCTGATATCTGCCTGTTCCGGGAAAAGAATGAAAAATATATCTACTACGCTATTCGGAAATCCTGTGTTTGAGACTCGACGCAGATAACACGTACCTTGTTGACGACGCCTCAATTTAAACACAAATGCTGAAATTATAACCAAATATGACCTTATATCACTAAAATATGACCAAATATGACCAAAACAATAAAAAATGGCCGAAATATGCATTTATAGGCAACATCAAATTGCTTTAAACGTGGTCAGGGTCCCGTCATTCAAACTTATTTTCCAGATTTCGGGTAAAAGGAGCTCAGGAAAAAAATATGACTTTTCCTTAACATCCGAACCTTACTCATTACTTACATGAATTTCAGAGTAGTTTAACGAAATGCTATCCTTTATTTTACAAACACACATTGCACCGAAGTTGGAAGTTTTGGTACACTCGCTGTAATTCATCCTCACTGATATTCCGTATCGTTGCAGTTATTTTGTTCTCGAGAGCCTCCAGAGTACGAGTAAGGCCGTGGCCTCAAGTTGGGAACCATCCCGGCATTTGTCTGGTGTAGAAGTGGGGAAACATCAGAAAATCGCTTCCAGGACGACTGAGGTAGGAATCGTACTCATCTCAGATTTGCCTCACGAGGCTGATGGTACCCTGTTCGTGCCCTCAGACCTGATTTCAGTATGTTAATGTTATTTGGTTTACATCCCTTTTAACTACTGAATATTTTAGAGACGCCGGGGTGACGGAATTTTGCCCCGAAGGGGATCTTTAACGTGCCTGTAAATCTACTGACACGGCTCCCTCGCATTTGCACATCCTCAAATGCCAGCTGACTGTGCCAGGATTCGATCCTCCAACCTTGGAAAACTTACTGCTGAGCCACGCAGCCAGCCGAATTCAATATGAAACTTCTTGGCAGCGCCAGGAATCGAACCCGGATCTCGGGGGGTGACAGCTATCCACAGCGCCATGAGGCGGACTCCCTCGCATTTAAGCATCCCCAAATACCAACTGACTGTGCCAGGTTTCGATCCTGCTACCCTGAGTAGTGCCCTACATCAGCCGAGAATGTTACCGCTGCGCCACGATCAGTCGAGCGAAGTTGAATTTGGCAATAGTAATTCTTGGGGCGGGGCGTGGTGGCGTAGCGGTCAAGCAGTTGGCCTCTCACCAAGGTGGACCGGGTTCGACTCGCAGTCAATGCATGTGAGATTTTCGAAGTGAAATGCCATGTCCTGTGAATCGGATTCCACGTAAAAAGGAGGTCCCGTGGCTCATGATCGCATGAATAACGGTCACTTCAAACTAAACGCTTCCTTCGTTTGCTTTAGTAATTCTTGGACTCTCGGCAGCTCAGTGGAAGTGTAAAAGTAGGACGAGTGCACATGCATTACGTCAAATGTCAAGAATCTCGGAGCCAAGTGCACAAGGCTAGCAGTGTCCACTCCAGAGCGGTGCGGTGGAGCAATCCAGGCAGCGAACACTGTCGGACTGTTACTGGATGAGAGGACTGTTGTTGTTCCTTTCATGTGAAACATTGGTAGGATCGTTCGTCTGTAGCCTATTTCACGGATTGGTTGGTTCCTCAGTTTAGGGGCTGCGACAACCGGTGTTAATTGTGATGGCTGTATTAGTGTGTGTGTGTTATCTGTTTTTAATTCAAGTAAGGACTGCAGACATTCAATTTTCAAGTAGTTCCTACTTTTGCTACCAAACCCCACCGTCAACGACAACTAGTTCTGAACTTGGTTATTAGATGCCACTGCAGTCGGCTCCTGGCGACGAACGTTGAAACCCTATAGAGCGTTAATCAAATCTTAGCTTCACACAATTGTACTTAGTGGAAGGTTCTTTCAGATGCCATAAATCTATGGCATGGGCCCACCGGCTTTACTTCCCCTCCGCACGATGGCATACTGAGGGATTTTTAACGCTCTTAAAAAAATCCGACGACTTCGGCCAGGTTTGGACCCGCGATCTTGGGCATAGAAGCTCAGCATGCTACCAAGTACCAGCCACCCTTTCATACTGTTAACGAGACTACAGTCAGGATTCAAACCAAATCCCCTGCATTCTTGGCAGGTGTATTAACCAACTACACTACCACTACCGACCAGGACTCTTTGCGTAGTGGCTAGCATTCTTGACTGTCACCGTGGAGGCCCGGGTTCGATTCCTATCTCAGCCATTCTAGAAGTGGATTTCCGTGTGGTTTCCCACTTCTACACCAGGCAAATGCCGAGATGGTACCTAACTTAAGGCCACGGCCGTCTCCTTCCCAATCCTCACTCAAATTACAAATTCACACACTTTTACAACCATCACAATAACACAGGTTATCAAAAAAATCCACACACACCCAAGTACATGGGGATACATGACCACGATGTCGCAAAGCCCCTAAATGAATCAACAACAAAACAATGATTCCAGAAACCAATAAACTCGCGTTGCAACGAGACTGAAGCTCTATCTCGATTTCTTCATTTCTGTTCCATGTACTTTGGTGTGTGTGTTAGTGAGAAGATTATCTGTTAACCTGTGTTATTGCGATGGCTGTATTTGTAATTCAGGTGAGGATTGGGAACGAGACGGCAATGGCCTAAAGTTAGGAACCATCACAGCATTTGCTGGAATGGAAGTGGGAAACCACGGTAAAACACTTCTAGGATGGCTAAAGTGAGAATTAAAACTACCTCTTCTCAGTTTTGCCTCACGAGGCTGAGTGTACCCCATTCCAGCCCTCGGAACACTTAAATTTCTTGGCAGAGCCAGGAATCGAACCCGGACCTCCGGAGCAACAGCCAAGAATGCTAGCCGCTATACCACGAGATGGATAGTAGACGAAGCAATATGAACTGTGTTTCAATAATATATTGGAGAGAAATATCACGTAGGCCTACGTGTGCTTGGTTGAGAAGAAATTGATTAATGTTTAAAGCACGTAAAGCTACTGTATATCTGTGTAAACTTTTGTCTTTGCTCGACATTGTCATTGACTGTTGATGACATAGATTTATAGTAAAGCCAACATTACTTCCAACTCGACGTTTTAGTTTTACCCTAGAGGTATGTAGTGGTCAGAAGGTAAACACTTTAACTAGACAATCACAGGCAGTCATTCAAATCGATATATCATGACAAATCGAGTTTCGTTCGCGATGTCGCGATTTAGCGAACGAAACTCTTGCCTAGCACTGAAACGGCAAGTCGGAAGCAATGATGGCTTTACTAAAGATATGTTGAGCGACTCACTGCAAATGGTTAATCACTATTTACATTACTGTAGCTCCGTAATGCAGTAATAAATAATAACTAGCGGACCCGTGCGAGAAATCTCGCATGTTCATAAACCACACTTTCCCCAATAGGTTTATAATGAGAGACTTAAGGAGATAGGTTGCAGCAACACTCACCGTTATTCGATATTTATGAAATTATACGATTTGAGTACTCATTCCTTTGATTTACTGTTTCCGAAATCCATGCAAAATGATCAAGAATAGACCTCAGAATGTTAAAATACCATGAAACAGGCGTCACAGCAGCGAAAATGTGAAGTGGACAGCAATTATTATGGAGAGTAATTTTTCTACAGGAACGGTATCAGCAAATCACACACTTCGTACAGTTCTTTAATAGTATTTTTTAAAAGAAATTATTGATATTTATGAAATTAGAGTGCAATTCGTCACTGCTAATGTCTATTCTCTTTCATTTGAATGCTCATTTGTCACGATCGGTCGCTTGTGAGCGCCGCAGGAGGGATCTATACTACTAAAATAATATATATGATTGGTCCCACTGAGGACAGCTACCACTGCAGGATACCATAAAGTACTATATCATTACAAGAATTTAGTGAAATCAGCCGACCCGTGCGAGAACTCTCGCATAATGGGTTGTGTGCGCCCCATGTGTACAGACTACCCGCCCGTCCCTAGTGCTATGCGGGCTGTACGCAACACATTTATGCCAGTGCTATCGTCTTGTTTATTTGTTTAAAAGCACTTTATAAATAAATATATTTCCGTTGACTTTTCAAGAAATGCAAGATTTTTCCTGTAGTATTGAGACGATTTGGAAGATTTTGGTACAAACCACACCTTCTAACTCCTTCTGGTTTAGGAGCTAGAGTTTTGTGAAACATACACCTTAGCGTATTATATAATAAGATAATAAGACAAGATTAATTATGGTGTTGGTGGAAAAAAGTTGGCTGAATTTAGAGAATGGTTACTCTCTTGTACATTTACCTCACTTCTAATGAATTCACACATTAGTATAGTTATTATTGTTTTAAGGGATGGAACAGCCAGGTCAACTACCCTTAAAACAGACAATATTATAGACACCACTATAACACAGGCTATCATAAAAACATACCAAAGTAAATGGGGCTCATTAGCCCTTAATTGAAACAAGAACAACAGCAACAAGTATAAATAAAGCATTAAAATACAAATATAGTATTCTAGTTATGAAGGGCAGATGACCCTGCTGTTCGGCCCCTTAAAACAACAATAACTAACGAACTACTATAGGTATGGAGGGAAACTCTGAAAATTACGTCAAATATATGCACTCTCCGGGCAGATCTGTGGATAATAGCCATCAGTGGCAGATCTGCACCCTTTCAGAGGGTGATGCAAACTACTGTCGGATTTTTTTTATTATGAATACTCGAGTTTAGGCCTTAATTACAAACAAACCAACAGACCTATTGTAAAATGAGCTATACCAATATTTTCCTTGTTTAATTCTGCGATATATAAGCCAATTATTATCAAGTTTAATAATTATTTTTTCATTTGTGGTTGCATGAAACATTGTCTGGGCTTTTGACGTCTTTTCTAGGAACCACTCACTTAAAACTGTATATATGGAAAACTACAGTACTTGGCTGAGGGTAATGAAATGTTTATATGTTATAGGCACAAGTATTGGCAGTGTATATCAAGTTTAAGTTTTTTTCAACTACCCAATAAAAAGTTCTTATACTTTTTATGAAGTAACGTTTTGTCAGCCTAGGATGAACGTACAGCAGGAAATTTGGACTAATTTTGAAGCTCACATTCCTGATTATCGGAAACTACGTCCACTGTAAACGTACAGTGTGATGACGGATTTATGAAGAGTAATATTAATGGGAGGTTTTGTGCGTAGATAATTATGTTGTGGGACATTTGGGACATTAAGGATACCGGTACTTGGCAATTTAGTTGTTACTGTTTGCGTTATAATGACACATAAAACAAAGGTAAAACTTCGTTAATTATTCTCTTCAGACCCTAGACAAAATTCCTAGCTAAGATTTTCTAGTTATGTCTTTCTTTTTTTATTAAATAATGGAAAAATTACACACATTTTAAGACACAAGACATATTTTTAATAACGTATTGAAATTATACAGTACAGTTGCCGATAGGAATAATTATGAGCGCCAAGTCGCGGCCAAAGGGCCTGACTATCTACGGACTGCAAAAACGAATAGGTTCAAATCCCTCAGTCGGACATTTTTGAAATAGTTTTTCTTGGTTTGTCATTTTCAAATCCAGGCGAAACTGGGACGGTACCTTCTAGCAGTCCAACTTCTTGCCCAGTTTAATTCATCTCCACTCGTTTTTATCTCTCAATAGCACCCTGATAAGCTAAGTGTCTGGAGGGCATTCGGCCGTAAAAACCAACTACCAAAATAAGACTCATTTCTCTTCTCTCACCAACCTTATAGACATAGGAATATTAAGGAAGAGGATGACAGTTCATGATTCACATAGGCCTAATACCAACTGCTGCCGAGAAAAATATTAAAAAGTGAAGGTCCACATATTATGTGTATCCTGGGTCTGAAGAGGGTAAGAAATATACAGTGTTTAGAATCCTCATTATCTATGTGATATCTAATTGAAACAATAAATTGTGCAATTGCAGTCTATCTAATAAAAGCCTTATGCAATTAATGCTAAGACTTACATACTGTAGCCTATACCTTTCCTTACGCACTTGTGCATTTTGTTTAGCTGCAGCTTCCCTATATTGCAAGGGTACTCTGGCAGCGTTAACCCCCCAATCGGATGGTAATTGACAGAGGGTACTCTTGGAAGGTTACTCTAGTTAGTTAGTTATTGTTTTTTAAGATGCGAAACTACGAGGTCATCTGCCCCTAAGGTTACTCTTTACCAGTCGTTCTCAACCTGGTGCTCGCGAGCTCTTTGAATTTGTTGTTCTCGTCACACGAGACAAAAATCACTCGCAAGCACAAGCTCCCCTGAGATCCATTCTTCAATTCAAATTCTGATGCACGAACCAGAATAATAGTGTTTTCATTATAAGTTTTGACAATCAGAAATTTTAACATTTTGTGAAACAATAAAACAAATTGGACATCTTTGTTCTATGAGTAAATCGAAAGATGCTGATTCGACTCGATTGTCCACACGTAAATGTATCTTATCTGCATGAGTTATGCAAGCAGTTGCAGCATGACTGGTGAGTGGTGAATTCCTAGCTATTTCAGCACTTCTGAGAGAGAGAGAGATAGGCAAAGGTGTACGTTTGTTCCATTATTATTATTATTATTATTATTATTATTATTATTATTATTATTATTATTATTATTGATTTAAGCCCACTACGGAGCGCTTATGACTAGTTCTTCGATGCTCTTTTCCGTTCCCAATATCTCTTGAGCCCTGCTGATAATTTCTCCTTTCTCTCCTGCGAAAGGGGCTTCCGACATTTAGAGACTCTAGGTGGTGGGGTCCAAGATTCTACCATAGCACAAAATTTAGAACGATCTTCTACATCAAGGTCAGCAATTCCAGCCGAATCCAAGTCCTTTAGTACTTCATTAAGCCACAGGCTTCCAGTCTTGTAGCTTTTAACCAAGGAGAAGATCTTCTTGGTAAGCCATTTGCTGTTCATTCGTTGTAGGTGTCCATAGAACTTTAGCCTCCTACGTCGCATACTGGTATTGGCTGAATCTAACTGTCAATGAAAATGAAAATCCACAGCCTGCTTCCAGTCTCCGACCGGAATGAATGAAGCCCCGAACTAGCGGCGAGGATATGAATTGTGCCGGCTGCCGAGGCCTGACGCACTCCTCTGGGGCAATGATTAAATGAATGACAGATGAAATGAAATGATAGTGGAGAGTGTTGCTGGAATGAAATTTTGACAGGGAAAACCGGAGTACCCGGAGAAAAACCTGTCTGCCTCCGTTTTGTCCAGCACAGATCTCACATGGAGTGACCGGGATTTGAACCATGGACCCAGCGGTGAGAGGCCGGCGTGCTGCCGCCTAAGCCACGGAGGCTGTCAATACAGGTCAGAATTAGATTTCAAATGGTAGGTTCCATCTGGGAGCAATCTCGGGCCATGGATTTTCCTGAGGATACGTCTTTCGGCTTCCTCAGGTCATCCATGGTGCCTTTTCTGTTCATCAAGAGGGTCTCTGCGGCATACAGAAACTGTGGTTTGACAGCAGTTCTGTGGTGACAGATCTTAGCATTCCTCGAAATGCATTTCTTGTTGTACAAATTGTGGGATAGTTGGTATGCTGTGCCTTGCTAAGATGGAGGTGCCATCTCTACCATTGGGGTGGACCCATTCACCAAGATAACGAAAGCGATTGACTCTTCCAATCGTTCCATGTATGGTCGTCAAAGGGGTGTTTCCGGAGTGCCGATTCTCAAAGTACTTGGTCTTATCGTAAGATATCTGTAATCCAGATTTCACCGCTATCTCGTGCAGGGCTTGGACAGCTATGCCAGCATCCTTAGAGTTGTTGGCCAAGATTGCAATGTCATCTGCGAAGGCAAGGCACCTGATCTCGATTCGTCGGGTTCCAGCTCCAATGGCAACTGGTTTGATTCCTAGATTCCTCAATGTGCATTCCCAGGTCTTGATGACTTTATCAAGCACCAGATTAAACGGAATGGGCGAGAGACCATCACCCTGTCGTACTCCGGTTTTGATCTTGAAACTCCGAGATAGTTCTCCTCTGAACTTCACCTTAGAGGTTGTATCCGTGAGAGTCTGTTTGATGAGGGTGCGTGTGTTATAATCCACACCTCGTTCTTGGAGTATTGAGAACAGTGTCTGGCGGTCAATGGAATCATAAGCTTTTGCAAAGTCGACGAAAACCACAGTCATGTTCGTACTCCTTACTTGTTTTAGTTGGAGAATGGTTTTCAGATGGGCTCTTCGCAATTAAGCAATTGTTCAAAGTAGTTTGCCAAAAGTTCCACGTTCTCGCGATTGCTGGTGACCAGCTCTCCGGCTGTATCCTTGAAGTGAAGGCACTGTGGTCTATACCCAGAGAATTCCTCTTTGAAGACCTGATAAAAGTTTCTGGTGTTATACATTTTAAATTCTTCATCCGACTTTTCCAGTCTTGACCTATCGTAAGATCTCTTCACACGCCTTATGGTCTTGCTCGACAGTTTCCGCACCACTGTGAAATTCTCCCAATCTTCTTGTCATTTTGTCGAGTTCCACTTCATCCAAGCAGCAGCACGCTCATCAACTGCAAGGTCACATTCAGAATTCCACCATCTATGGCGTCGCTTCCTTCGAGGTTGTCCGAGGTTATTGGTCGATTCGCATATAGTGGACCTCAGGTGGTTCCAGTCTTTCATTTCATTTTGCATGATGTCAGATTTAAAGCGTTCTCTATTCTCCATAAGGAATTGAGGATCAATCCGTGGTGGAATTATGGTAGGAGGTATCTTTCGTTTAGGTAATAATCTGGTCTTAATTTGTGTGAAGAAATGGTCAGAGTCAACATTCCAACCTTTTCGAACTCTGACATTCATGATCTCTTTCCTACTCTTTACACTGATTGCAATGTGATCAATTTGAAATGATCCCATAGCAGTGTTCGGTGACTGCCAGGTGGTCTGGTATCTTGCCTTTCTAGGAAAAACTGTGGACATGATATTTAATTGGTACAACCTACACAGTTCAATTAAGCGTTTGCCGTTGGTATTGGTTTGTCTATGTGCTGTATATGGCCCCAGTATGTCTTGGTACTGTCGTTCTTTGCCCAGTTGAGCATTGAAGTCACCTACCAGGAACTTGGCGTGGTGATCGGGGATCTTACTGATCTCGTCTTCTAGCAACTGCCAGAAACTTTGGACCTTTTCAGGGTTCTTCTTGTTGTCATCATTAACTGGAGCGTGTGCATTTACAACAGAGTATCCCTTGTTGCCGCATCTGTGAGATAATACGGAGATACGTTCGCTAGCTGATGTGAATCCGATGACAGAATCCATCACATCACGTCTTATTAAAAAGGCTGTTCCAAAAACGCTAGAGCCTTGTTTATTCTTAGACGCCGGCTTCCCCTTAATTACTCTATAACCTTCTGACTCAAAAGCCACATCATCAGTAAATCTGGTTTCTTGGACTGCTGTTATTGAAATGTTGCGTTTATTCAGTATATCGGTCAATTGCTTGAGTTTTCCGGTCTTACAAAGGGTTAGGCTCCCCAGAGTCCGAAGGCCTGAATGCGCCACCATTGGTGAAGGGAGATAGGATACTTCCTGGGGTAGTGACATCTGCGTCGTTGTTTATCATCGTATGTGAACTAGTAAAGAGATTTACTAGGGGTGAAGACTGAACGCCTTCAAGGTTGGCCACTCCGAATATTATTATTATTATAGGTTTAATGGTGCTCGAGTACTTGGTATGGCTTGAGGGTGATGCCCATAGTCTCAAAACGGTTGAGAGAGACTACTCTATACGATGCTGGTAAAAAAAATATTTGCTAAAATTAACATTAAGTCTCTAGTTAAAGCGATTGAAAAGACGCGGAACAGGAAGTCAGAGCATGGAAGTGGAAGGCTGGTGGATGCCTGGTTGCTTCGACAAGGCAGCATGCGGACGGCTGCCTTCAATTTTCAGGCGATGACTCCCTGTTCCGCGTCTTTTCAATCGCTTAAGCCGATTTTTCCCCCACCACCATCGTATAGAGTACCATTCCAAGAGTATCCTCGTCATCCTCTTCTATTTCTAGTCCGATTGAGGGGTAGACGCTACCGGAGTTCCCTTGTAAGAATATTCTTCTTTTAGTTGGAGCCACTGAGGCTCTGTTTAACCCTGCATTCTGGTAGTGAAAACAAGAACTCTACTGGACGACTTGTGACTGAGATTTAATTAATTTTGTCCAGAAATCGCAAAATGTGATACGAGAGATCTTTTACGAGCCGACATCGTACGACTCAGATTGTCGTGGATATTTGTTGCCCTTCAAAAATTCAACTTCGTCGGTCTGGAATTGAACCCGTGATCTTTAGATAGGAGGCAGATACTCTGCCATTTGTCCACGGAGGAAGCTGGTCAAGCTGCTTGTCTCCCACCAAGGTGGATCTAGTCAGATTCAGTGGTTAGAATTCCCCGTAAAAAGGATGTCCCGGGGCATATGATCGCGAAATTTACGGTCACTTCCTTCCTTCCTCTCTTCGGAACTCAAAATATATTGTAAATTTTCCACTTCAGTGGATCAGTGGTAGGCAGAGCCCTGCTTGGATAAACAAAACGTTATCCGCATCCACACGATTGTTATCCGCATCCGCCTCGTAACCGAATAACTGTCATCCGCATGCGCCCCGCATCCACACGATTGTTATCCGCATCCGCCTCGTAACCGAATAACTGTCATCCGCATGCGCCCCGCATCCGCGCGTTTGTTATCTGAATCTATTGGCATTACAATAATGTTTTTATTTAGATAAGTAGGCTATTAATGCAACACATTGAGACATTTGAGGATAAAATCGTTCCCGTAGGCTTTGTATGTCATATGCATGTTTAAAATCAATGTTATACAGCCAGAATTGCAACCTTTTTCAGTTCGGAGAATTAATTGTGCTTAATGATAATTTGAATGAGATTAGCGAGCGTATATCATCATCTTATATTATTTGTCATGAACATCCGCGTCCTACTAATCAAGTTCGGATTCCTATCCGCAAATTTACTCCAAACATTATCCGCAGCTTATCCGCTATCCACACAGACATGCAAACTATATCCGCATGGCGAAAAACTTGGTGGAAATCCGCAGATATCCGCATCCGCGCAGGGCTTTACTATAAGGTACCCGATTCAAAATCCTTAAGTCGTGGGGTCGATTTCCGCCGGAAGTAGTCGGATTTTTTATGGCACTCGGAGTCGTACGAAGGCGGCTTGTGATTACAAAATAAAATGTATCGAATTTCCGCCACAGGTCGCCCGAAAGTGTTCCGGCTTCTCTGCTTAGGTTATACTAGTGCAAACGGAACATCCACGTTAGAGGGTAGATCACCTAGATGGCCCCACTCCAACATATCTACGGAACGTCTTGGTCATCAGCCCTGTGTACTTGGGTGTGTTTTGAACTTGTCTGATGACGTGTGTTTCTGTGGTAACTGTATTAGTGTTTGTGAAACTGTAATTATTAGCGTTAAGGATGGGGGTACGTGCCCCAGTACTTGAAATACGGTACTGGCCCTGGCATTTGACTGGAGGGAGTGGTGGAGGAACCCGGAGATATACATACTTAGGATAGCAGCGCCGGGATTCGATTCTCCGTTCTCCAAACTTGCTGCAGCTTTCCTTCGCGGCCACCGTGGTGAGAGATTAAATGCGCATGGCTACGTCGTGGGGCAGACGTTTTGATAGCCCTATAACAATAGGAGTTTTTGAATTGATATTAATTAATGTAGAATCAAAACAAAGATAACATGTATCAGAAGCGTCAGGAACTGTTATCTTCCACCAGCTGAGCTGCAGTCCACAATCACCTTCACCTGTATTCCAATGAGTGCCGCCCTGTTACAAAGCAGTCGCCTGATGGATTCAAATCAGGCTGCAAGGTAGGCGGAACAGTAACTTCTCCCAAATAAGCACTCGCCTCCAGGATCTGGGATTGGTGAGAAGCCAAGTGGAGTCCAGGTACGGTGCGGCTGCTCCCAATCTCATGTGCATGTTAGAGCATCACATAGTCATTTCCGTAATAAGACATCACCGACACCGCCGTCAAGAGCACGCGAGATATTGACACCGCCGTCAAGGAACATGCTTACAGAGCACGCAAGAGATGCGATAACACTTGACGAGCGAAAAAACTTGTACACTACTCTAATTAGGCAAAATATCTTTTGTAATGAAAAATAAATCTGGAAATGATGTAGAAATAGATGTATTCTCCTCCGCTGTCTATAACCCGCCCACCTTCCCCTTTTCAGATCACGATTTACATAGTAAAATTCCAGATGTGTCCGCCTTTAACCGGGTAAAGAGTTAGTTAGTTATTGCTTGCCACGGTGGGTGAGTGGTTATCGTGTCGGACTACCAGCCCTGAGCTTGCAGGTTCACTCCTGGCCGTGGTAAGTGATTTTGGAAAAGCGACAAAAATCACGGTACGCATGTAAAATAACCCATTTGAATTCAGTAGGCCGTATTCATAGTGGCAAAATTAATCTTGGGACTTTCCGACAACATAAAATTGTGGTGTTTGTACACCACACCCAAAACAATTTTACTAAGAGTACTATATTGATGTGCAATTGTAACGATATTGCATGTATATATTTATTGTGTTTAAGGGTAATATAAAATCATATGTTCATTCTCATCCATTCTTGTAATACCCGAGATTTCAAACCGTAAATTTACAACCCCTCCCCCAATAAATATATTTCTTGAGCTCACTTGTGGAACTAACAACTGACAATAGATACCGCTCGAACCGCCATAAACCGCTTATGAAGAGGCAGGAAGAATGGAAAGGGAGCCACAACCAGGAGAGACCCTCGGTAACCAGCAGGCCAATTCTAAAAGATGTCAGAACAATGTACTCCCCAGCTTTTTAGAATAAATTGTTTTACGACGAGATAACTGCAACCTTGTGATTTTCAAGGAAGATACCGCTACATGACACCAATATAGAAGTGTGTCACTGGGGGAGAGACCTTCGCCCCAATATAGCCACTTGGTGCGTGATAAAGGACTTACTTCGGCCAATAAGGAAGGAGCGTCACTTTCTGTAGACAATACTTTGATATTGCAATTGGCAGATCCCCTACTGCTGGTGGGAGATATAATTGCTATATATAAGCCGGGACAGAGCTGTATGGACAGGAAGAATATTATTATGTTTTCACTTGAAAGCACTTCAAATTCTAAACTTGGACCTCACTTGTTGAGATTCAACTACAAAATTTCATAAAGTTAAACTAGTAAACTCAGTGGAGAGCTAGCTAGGATATTTCCAGCATTGCGCTGAATATCGAAGACGAGTGAAACCATTCCATTCACTCAGCTAGGCGACAGCATCTGTGCAATTAGTGAGCAGATAGCTTTATCAGGGAGGATTGGTACTTGGAACCATGGAAGACCACGCGAGATGTCTACTTCAGGAACGAGATACCTCCGCCAATATCGCCCATGAAGATCTACAACCCGGTGAGCTTATGCATATTTGTCAATTGCAAGTCGGACGTAAATACTTTTAACTTCAATAATTTAAAGAAATAACTTCCCTTTTTTATTTTAACTGTTTGAAAGGTCGCAAGACGTCATTCATCTCATCCTGTTTTGTTAATAAATTATGTTTACCTTCTATAACTTTCAGTCTATATTTACCCCATGCTAGACTTCCCAGAGGTCAAAATAAATAGAATAAGGTGTTTTGCAGCTAGCCTCTGTTGCCCCTCCCCCGAAAGTAAAGACTCTCAATTTAATAAATATAAATTTATCTCACAACCGTCTGTTGGAGATAGGCGCCCTATTAACCGAGCTATTTACTGCACTCACTTTCTATCACGAGCTATGAAACGTTACAACATATTCCTCCTTTCTCTACTAGAAAGTGCTATAGTATCAAGGAGCTTAGATATCTAACTTTCTTGATTTTCATAGCGCTCCAAGGAACAATAAAATTCGATATGCAAGCTGTCCACTGAGCGTCAATTAACAAAGCTTGCTCCCTGGTTTGAAGCCGCGATCTTGGGCATAGAAGCTCAGCATGCTACTATCGGATTTTTTATTATGGATACTCGAGTTTAGGCCTTAATTACAACCAAACCAACAGATCTATTGAAAAACGAGTTATATCAATATTTTCCTTGTTTCATTCTGCGTTAGACTATATAAGCCAATTATTTTCAAGTTTATTAATTATTTATTTATTTGTGGTTGTATGAAAAATTGTCCGTGTTTTTTTTTTTTTTTGACGTCTTTTCTTGGAACCTCTCACTTAAAACTATATAGGCCTACATGGAAATCCACTTGGCTGAGGTTAATGAAATTTGTATATGTGATAACCTCAAGTTTCAATTTTTTTCAACTACCCGATAAAAAGTTCTTATACATTTTCTGGCGTAACGTTTTCTCAGCCCAGGATAAACGTGCAGCAGGCAACTTGGTCTCATTTTGAAGCTTGCATTCGTCATTATTGGAAACTACGACCGCTGTAAACGTACAGTATGATGACGAATTTATGAAGAGTAATATTAATGGGGTCGCCTCCGTAGCGTAGCGGTCAGCATGGTTAGCTGCCGCCCCGGAGGTCCTGGGTTCGATTCCCGGCTCTGCCACGAAATTTGAAAAGTGGTACGGGGTCTACTCAGCCTCGGGTGGTCCAAATGAGTAGAGGGGGTTCGATTCCCCCTCAGCCATCCTCGAAGTGGTTTTCCGTGGTTTCCCACTTCGTCTTCGGGCAAATGCCGGGATGGTACCTTCTTCTAGGCCACGGCCGCCTTCTTCCCTCTTCCTTGCCTATCCATCCTCACCATCCCTTACCTTCCCTCATGAGGTCCCTGTTTGCTTTGCAGGTGAGGCCGCCTGGGCGAGGTGCCAATCCCACCTCACCAGTTGTATCCCTTCCGATTCGATGTTCCCAGCTCTAGGACACTGCCCGTAGAGGCGGTAGTGGTGAGTTCCCTCGCTGAGTCCGTGAATTCCACCAACCTGGAGGGTAAAATAATAATAATAATAATAATAATGGGAGGTTTTGTGTGTTCCGGCCCGTGCGAGTCAAAGCGAGCGGACTTGTGAAATCCGGTGCAGCGTTGCCGCGTTAAGTTGCAGTCGTTGCGGCTCGCTACGAACGAACACTGCTTTAAGTTTCCTTTCAACCTTTTATTTTCTTTCCTCGTACAAATTTCATTTTCCATCACCTTTTTCACATAAGGGCTTTAGACCTTCAATGGCAGGTTTAAAAGTGGTTTGTCTTCCTAATTTGGAAATGTCAGACTACACAATTTTTACATAATATCTTTACAATGTGTAATTCAGTCAGTATTCTTCGTCTGAAGAATGGCTCTGTTCCGATTAATCAGAACTGCTGGCATTCATGTTAATTATGACCTGCTCGAAATGAGGGACATTTTCAGACAGGCCATCTATCTCCCAGTAGTGGTCTTCAATTCTTTTAGCGTGTTTAATACACTGTTTCCAGAGTTCAGGAGCAACGGTAAGCAAGGCTTCTCGGCATAAAACATTCATTGCTTCCATAGTTCTACCATTTTGAAATATGTTAGCGCAAGTTCGCCCTCAGACAATGGTGGTCTCTGAGGTATTTGGATGTGATGTGATGTGGCATATAAGTAGTAAACAGGAAGACTGAAAATAGCATGTGGACATAGTCAGGTCACTCGCATTCCATTACACAACTGCCCGGCAACGCTGCACTCGAATTCACCGGCTCGCTCGCTTTTACTCGCACGGACCGGAACGTGCAAAACCTACCATTAATATTACTCTTCATAAATTCGTCAACACACTGTACGTTTACAGTGGTTGTAGTTTCCGATAATGACGAATGAGAGCTTCAAAATGAGACCAAGTTTCCTGCTGTACGTTTATCCTGGGCTGAGAAAACGTTTCGTCAGAAAAAGTATAAGAACGTATAGTACGTCACCTTGCCTCCGGGGAATTACCCACATTTACAGATAATGTAATTGAATGAATGGATACTCTGTATCTACCCGAGTTGGTGACTAACGCCGTTACCAGTTACCGTTACGTTTACGGCGGTTATTTATTTATCGTATGGCTTTTAGTGCCGGGAGTGTCCGAGGACATGTTGGCTCGCCTGAGTCTGTAGCTGCTTCCAGCGGACACCCTTAGGGTGAGCTACAAGTTCCGTTCCATTTCAAGTACCCCCCCTTAGTTCCAACTTTCGCCACCAGATATCAATGATACCTAGTGATGAACGTTGGAAGTTTGCTATAGCGTTCCGACGAAATCTAACCAAACAATTTAGCTTCACACAAGGTTTCTGAGGAAGGATCTTTTACATGCCATAAATCTATGACACGAGACCACTGGCTTTACTTCCCCTCCGAAGCAAGGCATACTGAAGGGTTCTTAACGCTCTTAAAAAATCCGACGACTTCGGCCGGGTTTGAACTCGCTATCTTGGGCATAGCAGTTCAGCATGCTACCAATTACGCCACCGAAGCCACTTACGTTTACGGTAGCGAAAGGTAACAACGTTGCTAATTAAATTAAGTAACTGTGCTCTTAACAGCAACGATCTAATGAAAATATTTGGCGTATTTTCAATATAGAATTTAAGTTTATTTTATTTTATTTTATTATTTTATTTGAATTGCTGCCAATGGCCACAGCAGGGCATTTCCATGGAACGCCCATAGGCAACCCGACAAGTTCAATTTCACGTAGTTCCAATTTTGGCTATGATAGGGCCACTGTCACTGACACCCAGTGGCGAACGTTGGAACTTGATAGAGCGTTTACAACCGAATAACCTACACATTTTGACTACACACTACCAATTTTAGTGATAGGTTCTTTCACATGGGGCCGCCGGCTTTACTTCCCCTCTGAAGGAAGGCATAGGCTACTGAAAGATTTTAACGAGCGGCTTCGGTGGCGTAGCTGGTAGCATTCTGAGCTTCTATGTCCAAGATCGCGGGTTCAAACCCGGCCGAAGTCGTCAGATTTTTAAGAGCGTTAAAAATCCCTCAGTATGCCTTCCTTCGGAGGAAGTAAAGCCGGCGGTCCCATGTCATAGATTTAAGCCATGTGAAAGAACCTTCCACTAATTACACCTGTGTGAAGCTAAATTATAGGTTAAACATTTGACTAACGCTCTTAGGTTCCAACGTTCGTAGTCAGGAGCCGACTGGTAACCAAGTTCTGAACTAGTAGTCGTTGACGGTAGCGTTTGGCGGCAAAAGTAGGAACTAGTTGAAAAAATTCAATGTCTGCAGTCATTACTTGAATTAAAACAGTTACACACACTAATACAGTCATCACAATTAACACTGGTTATCAGACAGATTCTACACACACCCAAAGTACACGGGCTACATGACCGCGTTGTCACAGCCCCTAAACTGAGGAACCAACCAACCAAAGATTTTAACGCTCGTAGAAATCCGATGACCTCAGCTGGGTTTGAACGCGATCTTGGGCATAGCAGTTCAGGGGGAGTCTGGTGCCTTGGGGTCTACCTGACACTTGTTCTCGTACATAACTGTCACTTTCGGGCAAGAGTGTATACTCTCAAAGATTGCGGTTCTCATCAGTTTATTACATTTAGGCCTGTTTTGAAATAAAATGTTATTTTATTGCAATGTTATTGACCACCTTGTGGCCTAGCAGCTAGCCCCGGAAGTCACTGTAAATTGCGCCCAACTGTTGTTTAAACAAGATACTAGTTTTTCAGATTTATGGCATGTAAAAGAATATTCTAATAACTGCAATTGTGTGAAGCTAAATTTGTAGGTTTTATTTGATTAACGCTCTATTAAGTCCTATCGTTCGTCACCTGGTGCCAGTTGATGTGACATCTAGTAGCCAAGTTCACAGCTAGGTGTCGTTAACGGTAGCATTTAGTAGCAAAAGTAGGTACTACTTGAAATTGATCGTCTGCAGTCCTTACCTGAATTACAGATAACGCACACTAATACAGCCATCAAAATTAACACCGGTTATCAGACCGATTCTACACACACCCAAAGTACATGGGGCTACATGGCCGCGTTGTCGCAGCCCCTAAATTGAGGAACCAACCAGCCGTGGTATCTCATAAGGAATGGCCTTTCCACTAGTTTTCACTCTCGTGGGTGGTTTAAATTTTGGGCGGTAGTTTAGCCTATGATCTTCTTGGACCCCCCCCCCCCCCCTCCCTTTTTTCGATTCAAATGTTAAAATAGTGAGTTGTGCAATATTAGCAATTTCTTTTATGTCAAATACAAAAAATGCTAGACATTGTAAGAAGAGGAGAATTACTGTCTAAAAGTATTGCCATAAAACGCGAAAAAGTGTCTCCTGATACATAAAAAAATAATCTGGTATCTTTATCTACATACAGTACATCTCAGTTCTTTCATGCGGCCATTGCCTCCGGTGTTGGTCAATGCCCACCGTAATTAACGTGTTCTGTCCCACACTTCATGCTACTACTCTCTTAACAAACATAAGGCACTTCACTACACACTATAAATTATAACCACTGCTTCTTCATGCCACCCGTCTGGGAACTGTGACGTAACTCATCCTTGGCTCAGTGCAATTTTAACTCTTCTGTGCGCATATCCTCAAACTCCTTCTGGTCCACATTAGTACCGACAAAATATAGGCTATTGACAAATATTTTAATTAAAATAAATATAATAATAAGCAAATCTGGAAAATGGTTAAGATTAGGATACTCAAATTGTTCCTTTGACCACTACACTGCACCTTAAGGATCTCCAGATTGACAGCACTGTACCATTCATGCAGAAAGCTACCATGCTGGAAGGGACAGATGACCGCGCTGTTCCACCCATTAAAACAACAATAATTATCTCCCTGGATTTTTACCATATAGTGAGGAGATTTCTATAACAATGATAGTTGCTTGGTTCCTCAGTTTAGGATCTGCGACAACACGGTCATGTAGCCCCGTGTACTTTGGGTGTGTGTAGAACTCTCTGATAACCGGTGTTAATTGTGTTTGCTGTATTAGTGTGTGTTATCTGTTTTTAATAATTGAGTAAGGACTGCACACAATCATTTTTCAAGTAGTTCCTACGTTTGCTACCAAACGCAACCGTCTACGACTACTAGTTCTGAACTTGGTTACTAGATGCCACCGTAGTCGGCTCCTGGCGACGAACGTTGGAACCTAAGAACGTTAGTCAATTCTAGCCTATAATTTAGCTTCACACAAGTGTAATTAGTGGAAGGTTCTTTTACATGCTATAAATAGGCCTATATGACATGGGACCGCTGCCACTGGCTATACTTCCCTTCCGAAGAAGGCATACTGAGGGATTTAAAACGCTCTTAAAAAATCTGACGACTTCGGCCGGGTTTGAACCCGCGACCATGGGCATAGACGCTCAGTATGCAACCAACTACGCCACCGAAGCCGCCTCGATAACAATGAAGAATGTCAAGGTAAAAGAGACTTCACGTACCTTCTGTTGCACCGAAGTTCTTTTCCTTATAAAAATCATATTTGTTGGAGGAATATAATAATAATAACAATAATAATAATAATAGTTAAATAATTACAGTACATAAATCATCTGATAACTTGTGTTATTGTTGTGACTTTGTACAGTGTGTAATTGTAATTGATGGGGTCTAGGATTGCAGTTGGGCCTGCTGCCATCTCTTGGTGAATGAGCTGTACTTTGCCGACCAATTTTATACATTCTCATTAAGGACAGATGACCTCGTTATTCTTCCCCTTAAGGTAGCAATCTCCTTCACCACCACCCGTCACCACAGTACTCTGTAACTTTGGCCATTCTATCGAGGGTTGTCAATGGACTTCCTTCCGATGAAGCCTAACATGGTGTAAAGTGTTAGCACGTAGGATTTGAGTTCGAGTCCCTATGGCACGGCTGTCCCATTTTCAACTCTTACACTTCAAATTATTATTTATTATTATTATTATTTAAGTCGCCTTCATGGTGTAGTGGTCAAGATGCTTAGCTGCCACCCCGGAGGGCCGTGGTTCGATTCCCGGCTCTGCCACGAAATTGGAAAAGTGGTCTGAGGACAGGAATGGGGTCTACTCAGACTCGGGTGGTCCAAATGAGTAGAGGGGGTTCGATTTCCACCTCAGCCAACCTCGAAGTGGGTTTCCGTGGTTTTCCACTTTGTATCCGGGTGAATGCCGGGATTGTACCTACCGTAAGGCCACGGCCGCCTCCTTTCCCTCCCTTCCCATCCAATCATCAGGCCCCCTGTTCGCTTTGCAGGAGAGGACGCCTGGGCGTAGTGCTGGTGACACACCCCAGTTGTATCCCCGACTCAGACTCTCAAGCTCCAGGACACTGCCCTCAGTGGCGGTAGAGGTGGGATCCCTCGCTTAGTCCGCTTAGTCGCTTACCCTGGAGGATAAAACGATAGCGAAAAAAAAAAAGATTGAAAAACATATATTTTGCATGCACTCGTGTATTGAAATTTGAAATACAATCTGTATATATAGTATATGTTGTAAATATGTCTCACAGATAATCTGTACTGCATTTGCCGTCAGATTCGTGAGACATATTGTGCACAATTGAACACGGCAGACTGGCATTGAACTCGGGTCTTGTCAGAGAAGACCAGGCCCATGATTCTGCCTAGAGTCGAACCATTGATCTCTGAGGGGGAACAGCTACAGGGAACCCGAAGAGCAATGAGTGTATAATGACATATAATAATATAGCATGATTTCACGGCTAGAATGTGAATATCATAGCTGTTTACGGGAATAATTGTTAGAAAATGCTGTCATATGTACGTTTTCAAAGTATAGAAGCATGAAAGCAGGCCAGTTTGACAGTTTACTAATCGCTGCTAGCAGAGGGGAGGAGATTCGTGGCGCCGAAGGAACTCATTTCGTCTGGACCGATGGGACAGCTCGAAATTAATGACCCTGGGGTTCCCCGATGGACAACACGTGAGACCGGAGTGGGAGTAATTGTCCACGGAAATTAATTGATTGCAGCCAATTGGAGCATCGAAATGGAATAAAATGTACACCCAGGTGAATATATTCTAGGAGAGATAATTTAGGAGTGGTCTCACACCTAAATTAAAGCCTATATCTCTAAATAAGCCTGCGAACACAGAGCTTACGCTCGAGAGGAATGATTCGGAGACCTGCACGAGGGGATTTACCATGGTGGCGTCATGACGCTATGGAAGAAGGCAATTGATTGTAATTAATTGGCCGAAGCGATCGCTTGCACGCGAGTGATTATGGGACTTCCACATCTAGATAAACGAGGTGTATACGTCATTTTGAATGGAAATGCATTATTTCAAGAAAGGAGTCGCTCTCGTATGTCCTGTGGACTACATTTTACGAGAAACCTTTATATAGGGGAGCAGAGTAGACCAAGCCAGTTCATCTCCAGTTCGTCTTCAGTTGTTCTGCAGTCTACACGTAAACTAAAACGCTGCCTGTAAGTGCGCGAAATGTTAGAGTATCGACGCTCGAGTATAATTGAAGAACAATGGAAGCGCATCATATAGCTTCTTAATAGTAATCATGAATCACGTAAGATTTAATCTACAGTAGATATTTATCCATTAGCATACGCAAGTGTAGTGCGCTACAGCGTAGAACAAGTTAGGACGTTTTTGGACACTGAATACCAGGAGGTATTGTCATAGTAATAAATGACGCAGTATCGTCAGGATCACTACAATTATGGGAGCCGGAAGGCATCACAAGTAATCATGACGGTGAAATGAGCAGTATTGAAGGTGACGAGAATCGAACGCACGCACACGCTAGATAAACTTTCACGGAGACCAGCGGTTGTCGTAGCTGCACCGCAGCTCTGGGGTCAGGCGTTAGGAGGAGTCCAATTAAGGATCCACATGTGAAATAGTGCGAAGAGTGTATATAAGTTTTATTATAGTGATTTCAAAAGTGTTTATGTGTATTGTGAAATAATATGTATCGTGTTAAAGTGAGAAAAGCCACTGATAAGAGTATGATTATCATGTGTGAAATATGTGATACCATGTGGCGTGTGAGATATAGCATGATGGCTTAAATTAAGCATCATGGTAGGCTCGTGGCTGGTGTGCTGGAATAATTCAGCGAAAATGAAAAGTGAGTACAAATTTGCAATGTTATTCTAATTAGATAGTTCACCATACAACGAGGCATCACTTTAAGACTAAGATGTAACAGTCACTTATGTACGAGCTTTCACCACTCGTATTTGGTAGAATATGGCTTGGAGGGTGATTTGTTTAGGGCCATTCAGGCCTAAGATAGTGATGTATGTAACGGTAACGTTAAATGATAATAATAATAATAGTAATCTGGGGTCGGTAACAGTAAAGTAAAGTGATAGGCATTTCAGGCCTAAAGAACGTTCAAAGTGTGTCATGTCTAATATAAAGATACTGTATTTTGGTAAACAGTAAGAAAGTAACGTAAAATATATAGCGAGGTACGAGAGTTTTTCAGTGTCAGTGAAGTGTTGAATGAATATTTAATATGGTCAATTCTTAGGATTGTATGTGACAACCATTAAAGTAATGTAAGCCAGTAAATTTATACTTGTTTTTGGAGCTACCTGAAGCTTTGGCTTAAGAGTAATTGCAGAGAGGACGTGAGTGCCTTAATAATTGAGTCATCTATGAGAAGTATTGTTTGAGCCGCAAAGTGCGAGCGAGGTAACGTAGAATCAAGTGATTTACGTCAATAAAGTTGCGGGGACCATTCTAACATAGCTTGCACGTTAGGTGAAATGTTGGCTAATCTACGAGTTGGTATTGCCGTGGTGCATACGTATATTATTCGCAGCGAATTGGGACGGAGCCTGTCTGTATCCATCGCTTGCAGGAATATTGCCACGAGGGATGCTCTTCGAGACCCCGTGAGCACATGTATTAATTGATCTGCCCTGAGAGGTAAGAATCAAAGTTCGTCGTATAGGAAACGCAGATTTCCTTATTATTATTGTAGGCAGCTGCTGATGAGCAATCTTGTATTCTCATTATGATGCGCGCCCAAAGCCACTAGTATTCGCCACAGAACGGCAAGGCTATTACAGGATCCATCCCCAGCCATGAATGTTAATTAAGGAGCCGAGTTGAGCCCATTACACTATAAATATAGGTGGTAAATAATCAAAATGACTCAATTATTTGAGACAACACTCAACGTAACTCCATTGTACTGCAATTGTAAACAAAGATGACCTTGCTAGCAGCCGAGGGGGGTGGTGTGTATGCCACGAAGGACGGCGGCCATCTTGCTCGGCCAGCTGGAACTAATTTTATTGCCTGCTTGAAAGGGAGGTCTGTAGACCTGGGCCCTTTATTTTAGAAGCATAGTGGGACACTGAAGAATCTCTATATTTCGAAATGTAATTAAGATATGATTGTTATGATGATGCCAATTGAATTAAATGATGTGTTCAATACACATACCTTGTCGAATCATGGTGATCGGATAATATTTGGCCCAGTTATTCTCTGAGGAGGAACGCTGAACCAAATAAATGTAGGCATCTTTTTAAAGTGCATTTTTGCCCAGTTCACACTAATTTATGCAGACGGGTTGGTGATTTCTAAGAACATGACACGTTTGTAACGATAATAATTTCGACCAGACCCAGAAAATCGTTGTATGGTGAAACTATAAACATTTCTATCCATGTGTATTTTGGAAGGGAAAACGTACCACTTTTAGCGTTTCATATTGATGGGAAGGAGGAAGACGATTCACACGACACAACAACATTTGTTAATTAAGACATAAGATAGTGAATTCATGTTAATGAAAGTAAATGCCCGTGAAAAACGGATTAATGTTTAATTATTACAGAATTAATGTCATTTAAAGTGATATGTGACTTTTGTTTTGTGATACTCCAGTTTGTTAAATTGTGTCACATGACGAACACTATGGAGACTCGTAGATGTCTGAAAGTATCAATTATAGGATGCTAGAAATAGATTTGAGTGCAGTGAAGCACTAATTAAGAAGAGACTCACAAAATAACCTTGATTTTCATTGTGGGAATTAAATGTAAATTATCCTTTGCTTGTATTTTGTTGTATAGCCATGACCTTATATCAGTAAATGTTTTATTTAGGAATATGTTGTTTCTTTCATGTATAGTAGTTACCTGATAGACACAAATCCTGAGCATGTGGTCGTATGGTGGGCATGAACGTCCCATACCTCGAAAGACCGTGAGCTAGCTAGGATACGAACACATGTTCCACATGATGACAATTGGGTACATGGAGGAGATGTCACTGTACTGGGATTGAGTCACAGGTACTACTAAAAGTCGGCCAAGAGATTAATGGTAGAAGCAAGTACTGCAGAAAAATTAGGATATATTAGGAAAAGGCCGCGTCCCATTTGTTAATAAGCCTTCACGTCAAAATAAATGTTGATAATCCTCCATAAGACATGCTTAAATGTAACTTCTCTTTTCTTTATCATGGCCCAAGCAACGTGGGGCGGTATTAATTCATTATGGAACCGCCTGCATCAGTGCAATATGAGCGATCTTGGCGTTGCGCAACCTGGCCACGGATACCACAATACCTTTCTCTTTATCATGGCGCCCAGAGACGTGGAAGGCTTATGGGATTCAGAAAACCCCATAATAATTGCATGGTTTTCATGCGGAAAACCATAATATTATTTTTTTCCTCAAACTGTGTTTGAGTGGTTGTGAGTCTTTCTAGATGATACTCAGACATTAGACACTGTTGTCAGACGGGTACGAGGGTCTAAACCCACTCCATAGGTGGTTACAGAACTGTGTAATATGTTGTGTTGTCGCGAGATCGGAATCTTTTTTTTTTCAATAGATCGCGCCAGCATGCTCAGCTGCGGCCTACCTGAATCTCAAAATAAGAAATACAGGATGGCTGGAACTGAGGAGGTACTTAAGTGTATCGCGGAGTTAAGAGAACATTTTGATACTACTCATGCTAAGAGTAAGGAAGAGGCTAAAGCATTTAAAGATGAAATGGCGGGTTGATTGGTTGCCAATCAAACTGAAATAAACACTAGATTAGAGACTAATCAAACTGAAATGAGCCAGATGTTGGCTAATCAAACTGAAATAAACACTAGATTAGAGGCTAGTCAAACTGAGGTAACCCAGATGTTGGCCACAGTAAATATTCAGTTAGAGGCTAACCAAACTGAAATGAACACTAGATTAGAGGCTAATCAGTTAGAGGTCAATAAAAAAATGGATGACATTAAAGAGTCTATTAAGCAAGAAGTGACTAAGAATATTGTTAGCGTGGTCTCAGAGATGCAAGCTGATAACGATAAACGCTTTGAGTCAATAGAGCTGAAACTAGAGAATAATCTGCAAGCGTGCAGAGAATCACAGCGTGAGATTAATGATAGCTTAAGCAGTATGTCCATAGAGCTTAAAGACATTCAAAGTCAGAATGAAACGAATACTAAGCGTCAGCAAGAGCAATTTAATACGTTCACTCAGACCGTGGATCAAAGGCTCGAAGACAGCGACGGAAAATGGAATAAGCGGATGGCAGGCTACGCAAAGGCGGTAGACGAAGCCTTAAGGAAGCAGGGTCAGAATATCCTTGACCAATGCAAGGAGATCAATGAAATAAAAACTTCTGATCAAGAGAATAAGGAAATAATGTCAAACATGAAAAGGCAGGTCGGAAAGGTTCAAAAAGAGTTGGAACAAACTCAGAACGATCTAGCAGTCATTCATAAAAGACAGGATGAGGACCAGGGAGAAATTACGAAAATAAGGACTGAGATCTCTCATATGCATGGTCACATACAGAAAGAAGTTACAGCCTTACGAGAAGAATTAGAACTTCGAGAAGGCTTGAAGACTGAAGCCAGCGATAAAACTCTTGCCGCGGTAAGAGAAAGTCTAGCGGGGGAAATTACCCACATGAAAGAAAGCCTTAAGGATGACAAGGAAAAAGTATTTTCTATGGCAGAGAAAAACAGGGATCGCTTAGAAAAAATAGAACGAGAGGTATTAGCTCGTTTAGAAAGGGCAGAAAATAGGCACAGCCAAATAGAAACTAGAATGATCGCACAGGAGGAATCCATATTGCGAAATCCTAGATCTAGCGAAGGAAGCATAGATGAAAATAGGAGAAATAAATGGGCAGATATAGAGATACAGCCCACTCCAAAGAATGCAGCCATATGTCCACGCCGCATGAAAATGCTCTTCAAAATCAAATAGTCACTGTTGTGAGGGCTAGTGACGAGTAACCGAAGAAATATTCTTGGAGTAATTCTAACATGACACCCAAGTACTGGCTCAAAGAAGTTTCCGAGTACTTGAATGACGAGAAGGTACCGCCAGAGCGAAGGTTGAGAGCTATCGAAAAACTGACTGAGGGCGAGTGCGCCTTATGGTTTAGAAGTTTTCGGTACACGTTCGACACCGTTGATGAATTCCGCCAGGCATTTTTAAGCAGGTACTGGCGTTCCAGTACCGCCAGTATACAACAGTACCTCAGATTGGACTTGTACTCCAGGCGCTATAGTACTAATAACCCGACGAAATACGCAGAGTTTTTCGTGGATCAATTGTGCCGTTTCCGCGAACTTGATGAAGGAATTAGAGAGTCAGACCTATGTATAGCGATAGCCAAGCAGCTACCATATGAAGTACAACGTCTATTAATCTCAGCAAACGCCAAGACAGCGATTGACATGGAGGAAGTGCTGAGACAACTCGATCTCACCACAGCGCAGCACACAAGGCAAAGTCGGAACATGGAACAAGTCAACATGACTACTACACCGACTGAATCGACTAAGGTGCAGACAAAAAGTAAGTCTACTAGCACCGAAACGGAGAAATCAGACTGGCAACGCGAAGGACGGGAAGTAGTGGAGTAATGACAGTTCCAAGCCACTCTAGAACCCTCCTCTTACCACTACTAAGCCTCAGCCATGTTAAATATCTCTCGAACGCGTGGTCCGATTTTGACAAATGAGGTATTGTTGGACTCGGGCTGACGTCCTCTTTGCTATGGACTACTTGTTATATTTTTGAATTTTTTTTTTGAAAATTTTTGTTTTCGAAAGTTGGTGATAGTTTGAAAACCAAACATGGTAGAACGTTGTTCCATGGCTCAAACGAATGGTCTTTATGACCTTTATTTACTATAATAAAACTTTTTTATTTTTTATGTGTTTTTGAAAAAACTCGAATTTTGAAAATCCTATATTTTGGAAACTAGGAACTCTACAAAAAAAATTGTTTAACGTAAATCAATGGTCCCTACCCCCTCTACCCCCAAAATAAATTTCAAGTCTCTAGAATGAAAACCTGCAGTAGTGGGATGGTGGGGGAGCTGCTTCCAAAAGCAAGTGGTGAGCCCCTGCGACCTTGGAATGGAAGGAGCCATGCTAGGAGGGCGTGCTTGGATTCGTTTTTTTCGTCTCGTCGTGCTCTTTACGGGAATGTCGGTGTCGAAAATGTGAAAATCTGGAAACACAGTCTTTTTGGGGTAAAAACGTGATTTTAGACTTTTTGCTATATCTCACGAACCAATAACGCTAGAGGCGTGTTCGACAGGTCCAAGGACTCGGGGTAACGTCCTCTCTCCTATGGACCACTCGTTATAATTTTTAATAAAATTGGAAACTCGATTTTGGGGTAAACACATGTTTTTTGTGATTTTGCCGATATCTCACGAAGCAATAACGCTAGAGGCATGTACGATGGGTCCAAGGATTCGGGAAGACGTCCTCTTTGCTATGGACCACTCGTTGTAATTTTAAAAAAATTGGGAAACGCGATTTTGGGGTAAACACGTGTTTTTTTTATAATTTTTGCCGATATGTCACGAACCAATAACGCTAGAGACGTGTACGAGGTGTCCTAGCACTCGGGCTAACGCCCCCTTTCAAATGTGGTAGATATTTTTTTCGAAAAAATAATTCACAAAGGGCCTAACGCCATACATGTTGAAAAAAAAATCATTACCGTTACCTGTTTATAATGTTTATAAAGCGTGGTGGTTGAGAGAGACGATACGGCTGGGTGTGTGTGTGTTTCAACGAACCTGTCGCTGACCACGGTGGCTGTGTTCAATAGATCAATCGCTATTTCGACGGGTCGGTGTATGACAGAGCGAGGGTACGTTTTTTCACACTTTTTACCTTTAACGTGTAAACGGTGATGAGAACTTGGTTCTATGTTGGTCGAAGTGAGTACAGAAAACACACTTGCCGAGGAGCAGGAGGTGAATGTCATTTGAGCTTATGGGAAGGCGTTGATCTGACTTGACAACAGGTGACGCTTGAAGGTGAAATAATCTGACCATTGTGCTGGCAGGGAAGTGCGAAAGGCGTGCACACATGTGTGAAACCACAGGCACGCTAAACCAGTGACATCCTGTCTCGCTTCGTACGTGACAAAATGCAAGTCCATGTGAAATTTGATCTACCGCAGGTGTTCACCTGGGACGTTATCTGTCCACGTGCGCGATAACTGTTAACAAGTTACATCCTGTTTTGCTTCGTACGTGACAAAATGCAAGTTCATGTGAAATTTGATCCGGCACAGGTGTTCGCCTGAGACGTTAGCTGCCCACGTGCACGATAAGAGAATGTTCAAAGCGTGGGGAAAAAAAGATTATACATGCAATGTGATATATAAAGACACGTCGCTGACATTTCCACTCGCACTTATGTGACTACTTTTGAACACGCTACAGCGTTGTGTGAAACACTTGGCCTTGTTTAACAGTTTTGGTGTTGGTGGAAAATACTTATTCTTGTTGTGAGGTAGGTATATATTTATTCATTTATACATTTATTGATTTATATATAAATACATGCAATTATTTATTGATTAGGTAATTAATGATTTTATTTATTTATTTGTTTGCAGATAACCGGCATACCTTACATGTCAGAGGGAGAAGAAACTATTGCACTTTTGAGCCCACTAGAAGGGAAGAGTAACAAGTCACTGCAAGTAAAGGTGAGATGATTTTTTTTAAACTAACTTGTTTCATTTTTTTTGTTTTATGTTTTATTTTATGAAATGTATGTATTAACCTGAATTTAGGTATTTATAGCGGTTTATTTTATTTATTTTTAGAAACTTGGAAAGAATAGCCTTACCGCCGTAGCAGTCGCTGAAAAAAACCAGAAACGCACTAAAGCGAAACCACTGCCAAAGAGTGAACTGTTTAAAACTCAGGTAAGTCCAACTTAAAAATGCTATTCCATTTTACCACTACTGAAAACTCGTAGACAAAAAAAAATTCATTACCTGTACATGACTGGGACAATGATTGCTTTCTTGATTAATGGCTATGTTGTTGTTGTTGACTGGGAAAAGTACAAGGCCATGTTGGATTTTCTAAAAATAAAATAATAAATTTAATTTATGGGTGGTTCCCTATGGACTCAACGAATATCCACAGGTTTGAACATGATAATGTGAACAAAATGACATGACATTCATTTTTGTTTATATATTGGTTAAAGGGAGGGTGGGGGAATGTAAATGACTGTAGCTTTATAAAAAAGAAAATAAGTACATGGGTTACTGTTTGTGCCAACATACAGTTTATTTTTAATGGTGTTTTGATATATTAATGCCAATTAACGTTAACGTTTTATTTACAAGTATTGATTGATTGATTGATTGATTGATTGAGTGATGGGTTATTTTGTTTGCTTTTAGGTGTCGTCATGTGCCATTAACGTAATGAACAGACAGTGAACAAGCATGCATTATGCTTTAAAGTACTCTGTGCAATGTTAATAACTTACAATAAGAAAACGTTTTATTATAACACATGGCGTTAGTACCAAATACAACAAGTGAGCAAGTTGGTTTACCACGTGGGTTAAATTTAAAATCAGAACATGATCGATGGTTAACATTTGAATCCTGGCCTGTAGGCTTTTTGTCGACGCATGAACTTGCAAAAGCCGGTTTTTTTTACTTGAACCGAGGAGATGTGGTGCGCTGTGTGTTTTGTCGTATTGAACTTTCACACTGGGAAGAAGGGGATGATCCCTTTAGAGACCATTTGCGATGGTCTCCTCACTGTCCTTACATGCTTGGAAAGCAAGTGGGTAACCTACCCGTGCATTCATTTTACCGAACCACAAGGCCTATGGCCGCTACTTACGTTGCTGAATCACAAATAAATAATAATAATGATGTATTACCAGCCAACGGTAGTGTCGATATATGTGGTCCATATGCCATAGACAGTGTTGAATTGGCGTGTGCTTTTGAAAAATTGGGAGTTTGCAAGACTAAAGCACTAGCACACCCAGAGTACAGCTCTGTTGAAAAACGTTTCGAATCTTATAAAAATGTTTGGCCATTAATATTAAAACACCTTACCAAACAGCTAAGTGAAGCTGGATTTTTTTATACTGGTGAAGGGGATAAAACAATATGTTTTTATTGTGGATTTGCTTTAAAGGATTGGCAAATGACTGATGACCCTTTTGTGCAACACGCTCGTTGGTTACCAAACTGTAAATACATGGTGTTGCTTAAAGGTCAGGAATTTGTGAACACTATTCGTAAAGAAAAAGTGATTGCAGCACAAGACATAAAAGTGCCTTTAGAGTTAGAGCACGTGGAGCAAATACATAAGGCTGAAAGAAAAGACTTGTCTCACGAACAGATACAAAAGTGTGACCAACAATTATGTAAAATTTGTTATCAAGATGAACTAGGTGTTGTATTTTTACCCTGTGGACACATGATAGCCTGTGTCAAGTGTGCATTAGAACTTAACACTTGTGCTATATGCAGAAAAGTAGTATCTGCAACAGTTAGGGCATTTCTTGCATAACTAGTATAATTTATTCGCCATGGATAGTGCAAAATCCCTAATTGCACAATATTATTAAAGCTGTTTTAGAGTGCAATAGATATGCTTTTGTTTTGTTTATAGACTACTACAATGAATGTTTTGAATGCTGTGGGACAATCATGTGGCTTAGAGACAAAGAAGCTCAGCGAATTGCCAATGCATATTCCATTCCGCATTATCAAGATTCGGAAATTGAAAACAGCATATGGTGATCGTGTACTTTGTGTATGTGAAAACTTTGAGACATTTCTGCCTATACGGTTTAATGATATGTCGGAGAGTGTTTTTGATGAAGTCAATAATGCTGTGCAACCTGTACACTTAATTTATGAAGGTTTTAAAAACAATAGGTGCATGGTTCGTTTTAATTAAATAAATAAATAATGTGAAATAATAATGGAAATTATAAGTAATGACAATATACTGAAAAAGAAAGAAAATATGTGCATAGAATAGTAATGTTTTAGTGTTTAGTGTTGTCTTTAAAAATATTATGATGAAACCAAAAAAAATGTATATAAAGTTTGTAAATAAATGCAAAATGATGTTACAATGCTGTTTTATTTTATACAAAGTTAGTATATTTAACATTGCAGAGTATACATGATTATGACAATAAATGCATACTGAATACAAGCCTTTCTCACATTACAATAGTCTGTTATAATTTTAAACACAAGGCTTGTTGTAGATCATTTTATAGCAATGTCCCTTTAATGTTGTTTTCGAAAAGTGGGGAAGCCACAATGGTTGTATTGACATAAAAACCTTATGGTTATTACTATTTAGTCACTTTGATCCCCTTGCAGATCAACAGCAGATGACCTAGTTGTTCCACTCTTTAAAACGACAACAACAACACTACCTCTTGCATAGTTTGTGATGTTGATGGCTCTTGCGACGTGGAAGATGGATTAAAAATAACTTTGAGAACAGGGGTTAAACGTTGATCATTAAACAATGCACTATTTTGAGTAGCAATATGGTTTTCTTGATTTTTTGTCGACGGCAACTGTGTTTCATGCGGTACACTACATTGATGATCACTGACACTTAAAACCTCACTATTTTTACTTTTTAGGTCACCACGACAATGTTTGGAACGTTGCTTTGAACAACGCCAAATAACAGTTCCATTTTTATTGGTTCGTTTCACAATATATGAATATCCTTTATAGTATGCGTAAGGCTTACCATACCTAGTCACTGATACTTCCATATCAACTGTCGAGCATAGACTAAGCTCTAGTAAAGTCAACTTGGTAATAAGAATACTAGTTTAATGTGAGAGCAAATATGGATCCAAAGAGTTCTGGTAAAAGTGAAAGCAAATAAGCAAATATTAGAAACAAGAGTTGGGGTGAAAGTGGTCGCAAAGTGGTAGACCCATTACACAATAATTTCAGCACGACGAAGCTCTTGTTCAATTTCTTTGATTTCCCAATCGTGACCAGTATGGCCAGATTGACGTGAGGCATGCAACAACTGTAGCCGCTGGACGAGCTTATTGGGATTGTGTCAGTATACAAATTTAACAAATGGATTTTTAGGTGTAAACAAAGCATTACCATTATCATGATCATTATCATCATCGTCATTATCATCATCATGATCACCATTATCATCATGACCATCATCACTGTTACTATATAGTCCTTTTTGATCCTCTTGCAATACCACTTTATTTATAGTCTGAGTTGATTTTGACAGTGTTGAAGGTTTCTTGGACGTTGACAACTGTCCTAACATGACGTTTTGAGGACATGATAAGTCCTTTTGAACAAACACTGTACTATCTTTAGCCGCAATATCGTTTTCTTGAACTTGCTTTTTAGCATTTTGATAATTGTTTGTAAACAGTAAGCGTGGTTCGTTTCGAGCACTACATTGATGAACACTCACACTTAAAACCTTTCCATTTTTACTTTTCAGATTGCCTCGACATTTTGTTGACCTCTCTTTTGAGCATCGCCAGAATATTATTCCATTCACATTCTGGCGATTATAGTTATAGGAGTAGACTTGATAGAGTGCACGTAGCCTACCTTTGTTGGTTGTAATAAGTTCCATAGTAGTAACTGACCTGTCAGTACGATGTTCACACTACAAAGGTTACAACTGTTTTGCTGATGGAGTGACCTACTATAAGCTTATATATTGGCTTATGTGTTGGCTTTTTGTGTTGGCTTTTCGTGTTGGCTTTTGTGTTGGCTTATGTGTTGGCTTTTTGTGTTGGCTTTTTGTGTTGGCTTTTCATGTTGGCTTTTCGTGTTGGCTTTTTGTGTTGGCTTTTCGTGTTGGCTTTTGTGTTGGCTTATGTGTTGGCTTTTTGTGTTGGCTTTTTGTGTTGGCTTTTCATGTTGGCTTTTCGTGTTGGCTTATGTGTTGGCTTTTTGTGTTGGCTTTTTGTGTTGGCTTTTCGTGTTGGCTTTTGTGTTGGCTTATGTGTTGGCTTTTTGTGTTGGCTTTTTGTGTTGGCTTTTCATGTTGGCTTTTCGTGTTGGCTTTTTGTGTTGGCTTTTCGTGTTGGCATTTCGTGTTGGCTTTTGTGCTGGCTTTTCGTGTTGGCTTTTTGTGTTGGCTTTTCGTGTTGGCATTTCGTGTTGGCTTTTCGTGTTGGCTTTTTTTGTATTGGCCTTTCGTGTTGGCTTTTTGTATTGGCTTTTCGTGTTGGCTTTTTGTGTTGGCTTTAGTATTGGCTTTTGTATTGGCTTATTTGACAAGTTATTTGTGTCAATGTATTTAGTGGATTTTTTCTTGGTGTTGGAAAGTAGTTGAAAGAGAGGGAATATTCAAAGACTTAACCTCAGCTCACTAACCTAACCTAACCTTTCAACTCTCAGATGTTAATTAAATTCTGTGCATTGTCGAGTTGGAGCCCAAGACCTCAGGGGTAAAAAAAAACAATTATTTTTGACGACTTATTTTGGTAACTTATTTTAATGGCTAACCTAACTTTACCTAACCTAACCTAACCTAACCTAACCTCAGCTCACTTTGGATATTACTAGTAAGTGTTCATATCCTCTGCTAGGTAGCATGCTAGTAGTACAGGTAGTGCTCATATTTACCGCTAGATAGCGGAAACATACTTTGCATGTTGCATGTGACACTTGTGAAGTTTAACCACATGCAAGACGTGCTTGTATAAGTTCTCTATTTAAACTCAATATACAATTAACCACTAAATGTTCAGAACTAACATGTATAGCCATGTTTAGGGTACATAGGAGACCCTTAGCAAGAAAGGCTGTCTAACCCACGAGTGTACAGCCTTGTCATACGCAGTAAGCCCCTGTTGGCAGAAAACAACAACAACAACAATTTGAGAAAGCCAACAGGGGCTTACTGCGTATGACAAGGCTGTACACTCGTGGGTTAGACAGCCTTTCTTGCTAAGGGTCTCCTATATACCCTAAACATGGCTATACATGTTAGTTCTGAACATTTAGTGGTTAATTGTATATTGAGTTTAAATAGAGAACTTATACAAGCACGTCTTGCATGTGGTTAAACTTCACAAGTGTCACATGCAACATGCAAAGTATGTTTCCGCTATCTAGCGGTAAATATGAGCACTACCTGTACTACTAGCATGCTACCTAGCAGAGGATATGAACACTTACTAGTAATATCCAAAGTGAGCTGAGGTTAGGTTAGGTTAGGTTAGGTTAGGTAAAGTTAGGTTAGCCATTAAAATAAGTTACCAAAATAAGTCGTCAAAAATAATTGTTTTTTTTACCCCTGAGGTCTTGGGCTCCAACTCGACAATGCACAGAATTTAATTAACATCTGAGAGTTGAAAGGTTAGGTTAGGTTAGTGAGCTGAGGTTAAGTCTTTAAATATTCCCTCTCTTTCAACTACTTTCCAACACCAAGAAAAAATCCACTAAATACATTGACACAAATAACTTGTCAAATAAGCCAATACAAAAGCCAATACTAAAGCCAACACAAAAAGCCAACACGAAAAGCCAATACAAAAAGCCAACACGAAAGGCCAATACAAAAAAAGCCAACACGAAAAGCCAACACGAAATGCCAACACGAAAAGCCAACACAAAAAGCCAACACGAAAAGCCAACACAAAAGCCAACACGAAATGCCAACACGAAAAGCCAACACAAAAAGCCAACACGAAAAGCCAACATGAAAAGCCAACACAAAAAGCCAACACAAAAAGCCAACACATAAGCCAACACAAAAGCCAACACGAAAAGCCAACACAAAAAGCCAACACAAAAAGCCAACACATAAGCCAACACGAAAAGCCAACATGAAAAGCCAACACAAAAAGCCAACACAAAAAGCCAACACATAAGCCAACACAAAAGCCAACACGAAAAGCCAACACAAAAAGCCAACACATAAGCCAACACGAAAAGCCAACATGAAAAGCCAACACAAAAAGCCAACACAAAAAGCCAACACATAAGCCAACACAAAAGCCAACACGAAAAGCCAACACAAAAAGCCAACACATAAGCCAATATATAAGCTTATAGTAGGTCACTCCATCAGCAAAACAGTTGTAACCTTTGTAGTGTGAACATCGTACTGACAGGTCAGTTACTACTATGGAACTTATTACAACCAACAAAGGTAGGCTACGTGCACTCTATCAAGGCTACTCCTATAACTATAATCGCCAGAATGTGAATGGAATAATATTCTGGCGATGCTCAAAAGAGAGGTCAACAAAATGTCGAGGCAATCTGAAAAGTAAAAATGGAAAGGTTTTAAGTGTGAGTGTTCATCAATGTAGTGCTCGAAACGAACCACGCTTACTGTTTACAAACAATTATCAAAATGCTAAAAAGCAAGTTCAAGAAAACGATATTGCGGCTAAAGATAGTACAGTGTTTGTTCAAAAGGACTTATCATGTCCTCAAAACGTCATGTTAGGACAGTTGTCAACGTCCAAGAAACCTTCAACACTGTCAAAATCAACTCAGACTATAAATAAAGTGGTATTGCAAGAGGATCAAAAAGGACTATATAGTAACAGTGATGATGGTCATGATGATAATGGTGATCATGATGATGATAATGACGATGATGATAATGATCATGATAATGGTAATGCTTTGTTTACACCTAAAAATCCATTTGTTAAATTTGTATACTGGCACAATCCCAATAAGCTCGTCCAGCGGCTACAGTTGTTGCATGCCTCACGTCAATCTGGTCATACTGGTCACGATTGGGAAATCAAAGAAATTGAACAAGAGCTTCGTCGTGCTGAAATTATTGTGTAATGGGTCTACCACTTTGCGACCACTTTCACCCCAACTCTTGTTTCTAATATTTGCTTATTTGCTTTCACTTTTACCTGAACTCTTTGGATCCATATTTGCTCTCACATTAAACTAGTATTCTTATTACCAAGTTGACTTTACTAGAGCTTAGTCTATGCTCGACAGTTGATATGGAAGTATCAGTGACTAGGTATGGTAAGCCTTACGCATACTATAAAGGATATTCATATATTGTGAAACGAACCAATAAAAATGGAACTGTTATTTGGCGTTGTTCAAAGCAACGTTCCAAACATTGTCGTGGTGACCTAAAAAGTAAAAATAGTGAGGTTTTAAGTGTCAGTGATCATCAATGTAGTGTACCGCATGAAACACAGTTGCCGTCGACAAAAAATCAAGAAAACCATATTGCTACTCAAAATAGTGCATTGTTTAATGATCAACGTTTAACCCCTGTTCTCAAAGTTATTTTTAATCCATCTTCCACGTCGCAAGAGCCATCAACATCACAAACTATGCAAGAGGTAGTGTTGTTGTTGTCGTTTTAAAGAGTGGAACAACTAGGTCATCTGCTGTTGATCTGCAAGGGGATCAAAGTGACTAAATAGTAATAACCATAAGGTTTTTATGTCAATACAACCATTGTGGCTTCCCCACTTTTCGAAAACAACATTAAAGGGACATTGCTATAAAATGATCTACAACAAGCCTTGTGTTTAAAACTATAACAGACTATTGTAATGTGAGAAAGGCTTGTATTCAGTATGCATTTATTGTCATAATCATGTATACTCTGCAATGTTAAATATACTAACTTTGTATAAAATAAAACAGCATTGTAACATCATTTTGCATTTATTTACAAACTTTATATACATTTTTTTTGGTTTCATCATAATATTTTTAAAGACAACACTAAACACTAAAACATTACTATTCTATGCACATATTTTCTTTCTTTTTCAGTATATTGTCATTACTTATAATTTCCATTATTATTTCACATTATTTATTTATTTAATTAAAACGAACCATGCACCTATTGTTTTTAAAACCTTCATAAATTAAGTGTACAGGTTGCACAGCATTATTGACTTCATCAAAAACACTCTCCGACATATCATTAAACCGTATAGGCAGAAATGTCTCAAAGTTTTCACATACACAAAGTACACGATCACCATATGCTGTTTTCAATTTCCGAATCTTGATAATGCGGAATGGAATATGCATTGGCAATTCGCTGAGCTTCTTTGTCTCTAAGCCACATGATTGTCCCACAGCATTCAAAACATTCATTGTAGTAGTCTATAAACAAAACAAAAGCATATCTATTACACTCTAAAACAGCTTTAATAATATTGTGCAATTAGGGATTTTGCACTATCCATGGCGAATAAATTATACTAGTTATGCAAGAAATGCCCTAACTGTTGCAGATACTACTTTTCTGCATATAGCACAAGTGTTAAGTTCTAATGCACACTTGACACAGGCTATCATGTGTCCACAGGGTAAAAATACAACACCTAGTTCATCTTGATAACAAATTTTACATAATTGTTGGTCACACTTTTGTATCTGTTCGTGAGACAAGTCTTTTCTTTCAGCCTTATGTATTTGCTCCACGTGCTCTAACTCTAAAGGCACTTTTATGTCTTGTGCTGCAATCACTTTTTCTTTACGAATAGTGTTCACAAATTCCTGACCTTTAAGCAACACCATGTATTTACAGTTTGGTAACCAACGAGCGTGTTGCACAAAAGGGTCATCAGTCATTTGCCAATCCTTTAAAGCAAATCCACAATAAAAACATATTGTTTTATCCCCTTCACCAGTATAAAAAAATCCAGCTTCACTTAGCTGTTTGGTAAGGTGTTTTAATATTAATGGCCAAACATTTTTATAAGATTCGAAACGTTTTTCAACAGAGCTGTACTCTGGGTGTGCTAGTGCTTTAGTCTTGCAAACTCCCAATTTTTCAAAAGCACACGCCAATTCAACACTGTCTATGGCATATGGACCACATATATCGACACTACCGTTGGCTGGTAATACATCATTATTATTATTTATTTGTGATTCAGCAACGTAAGTAGCGGCCATAGGCCTTGTGGTTCGGTAAAATGAATGCACGGGTAGGTTACCCACTTGCTTTCCAAGCATGTAAGGACAGTGAGGAGACCATCGCAAATGGTCTCTAAAGGGATCATCCCCTTCTTCCCAGTGTGAAAGTTCAATACGACAAAACACACAGCGCACCACATCTCCTCGGTTCAAGTAAAAAAAAACCGGCTTTTGCAAGTTCATGCGTCGACAAAAAGCCTACAGGCCAGGATTCAAATGTTAACCATCGATCATGTTCTGATTTTAAATTTAACCCACGTGGTAAACCAACTTGCTCACTTGTTGTATTTGGTACTAACGCCATGTGTTATAATAAAACGTTTTCTTATTGTAAGTTATTAACATTGCACAGAGTACTTTAAAGCATAATGCATGCTTGTTCACTGTCTGTTCATTACGTTAATGGCACATGACGACACCTAAAAGCAAACAAAATAACCCATCACTCAATCAATCAATCAATCAATCAATCAATACTTGTAAATAAAACGTTAACGTTAATTGGCATTAATATATCAAAACACCATTAAAAATAAACTGTATGTTGGCACAAACAGTAACCCATGTACTTATTTTCTTTTTTATAAAGCTACAGTCATTTACATTCCCCCACCCTCCCTTTAACCAATATATAAACAAAAATGAATGTCATGTCATTTTGTTCACATTATCATGTTCAAACCTGTGGATATTCGTTGAGTCCATAGGGAACCACCCATAAATTAAATTTATTATTTTATTTTTAGAAAATCCAACATGGCCTTGTACTTTTCCCAGTCAACAACAACAACATAGCCATTAATCAAGAAAGCAATCATTGTCCCAGTCATGTACAGGTAATGAATTTTTTTTGTCTACGAGTTTTCAGTAGTGGTAAAATGGAATAGCATTTTTAAGTTGGACTTACCTGAGTTTTAAACAGTTCACTCTTTGGCAGTGGTTTCGCTTTAGTGCGTTTCTGGTTTTTTTCAGCGACTGCTACGGCGGTAAGGCTATTCTTTCCAAGTTTCTAAAAATAAATAAAATAAACCGCTATAAATACCTAAATTCAGGTTAATACATACATTTCATAAAATAAAACATAAAACAAAAAAAATGAAACAAGTTAGTTTAAAAAAAATCATCTCACCTTTACTTGCAGTGACTTGTTACTCTTCCCTTCTAGTGGGCTCAAAAGTGCAATAGTTTCTTCTCCCTCTGACATGTAAGGTATGCCGGTTATCTGCAAACAAATAAATAAATAAAATCATTAATTACCTAATCAATAAATAATTGCATGTATTTATATATAAATCAATAAATGTATAAATGAATAAATATATACCTACCTCACAACAAGAATAAGTATTTTCCACCAACACCAAAACTGTTAAACAAGGCCAAGTGTTTCACACAACGCTGTAGCGTGTTCAAAAGTAGTCACATAAGTGCGAGTGGAAATGTCAGCGACGTGTCTTTATATATCACATTGCATGTATAATCTTTTTTTTCCCACGCTTTGAACATTCTCTTATCGTGCACGTGGGCAGCTAACGTCTCAGGCGAACACCTGTGCCGGATCAAATTTCACATGAACTTGCATTTTGTCACGTACGAAGCAAAACAGGATGTAACTTGTTAACAGTTATCGCGCACGTGGACAGATAACGTCCCAGGTGAACACCTGCGGTAGATCAAATTTCACATGGACTTGCATTTTGTCACGTACGAAGCGAGACAGGATGTCACTGGTTTAGCGTGCCTGTGGTTTCACACATGTGTGCACGCCTTTCGCACTTCCCTGCCAGCACAATGGTCAGATTATTTCACCTTCAAGCGTCACCTGTTGTCAAGTCAGATCAACGCCTTCCCATAAGCTCAAATGACATTCACCTCCTGCTCCTCGGCAAGTGTGTTTTCTGTACTCACTTCGACCAACATAGAACCAAGTTCTCATCACCGTTTACACGTTAAAGGTAAAAAGTGTGAAAAAACGTACCCTCGCTCTGTCATACACCGACCCGTCGAAATAGCGATTGATCTATTGAACACAGCCACCGTGGTCAGCGACAGGTTCGTTGAAACACACACACACCCAGCCGTATCGTCTCTCTCAACCACCACGCTTTATAAACATTATAAACAGGTAACGGTAATGATTTTTTTTTCAACATGTATGGCGTTAGGCCCTTTGTGAATTATTTTTTCGAAAAAAATATCTACCACATTTGAAAGGGGGCGTTAGCCCGAATGCTAGGACACCTCGTACACGTCTCTAGCGTTATTGGTTCGTGACATATCGGCAAAAATTATAAAAAAAAACACGTGTTTACCCCAAAATCGCGTTTCCCAATTTTTTTAAAATTACAACGAGTGGTCCATAGCAAAGAGGACGTCTTCCCGAATCCTTGGACCCATCGTACATGCCTCTAGCGTTATTGCTTCGTGAGATATCGGCAAAATCACAAAAAACATGTGTTTACCCCAAAATCGAGTTTCCAATTTTATTAAAAATTATAACGAGTGGTCCATAGGAGAGAAGACGTTACCCCGAGTCCTTGGACCTGTCGAACACGCCTCTAGCGTTATTGGTTCGTGAGATATAGCAAAAAGTCTAAAATCACGTTTTTACCCCAAAAAGACTGTGTTTCCAGATTTTCACATTTTCGACACCGACATTCCCGTAAAGAGCACGACGAGACGAAAAAAACGAATCCAAGCACGCCCTCCTAGCATGGCTCCTTCCATTCCAAGGTCGCAGGGGCTCACCACTTGCTTTTGGAAGCAGCTCCCCCACCTTCCCACTACTGCAGGTTTTCATTCTAGAGACTTGAAATTTATTTTGGGGGTAGAGGGGGTAGGGACCATTGATTTACGTTAAACAATTTTTTTGTAGAGTTCCTAGTTTCCAAAATATAGGATTTTCAAAATTCGAGTTTTTTCAAAAAAACATAAAAAATAAAAAAGTTTTATTATAGAAAATAAAGGTCATAAAGACCATTCGTTTGAGCCATGGAACAACGTTCTACCATGTTTGGTTTTCAAACTATCACCAACTTTCGAAAACAAAAATTTTCAAAAAAAAATTCAAAAATATAACAAGTAGTCCATAGCAAAGAGGACGTCAGCCCGAGTCCAACAATACCTCATTTGTCAAAATCGGACCACGCGTTCGAGAGATATTTAACATGGCTGAGGCTTAGTAGTGGTAAGAGGAGGGTTCTAGAGTGGCTTGGAACTGTCATTACTCCACTACTACGGGAAAACCAAAATTGGAGGCCAGCGTACAGAGGAGTATCGATCCGTGGATACCGAGGAAGGAAAGCCTGGAATCAGCGCGGCACAATAGACCAGCAGCCTGATAACGGAAGAAATTACGGCCGAAATGGGAATAACCAAGGATGGAGATCCCAAGAACAGAGTCGCGGGTTCGATGAAGAAGCGGAAGAACGCTATCACGCATCATTAAGATACATGGAAGAGCGTGGAGACGACCATAGAAAATCGCAAGTTCATTGGGATGAAGCGATTAAGAATAGGAGGTCACCCGACATCTATAAAAATGATGACGGTGCCAAGAGCCTGGAACTTCAGCAGTACGAAGACAGACAGAAGAACTCCACAAAGAATGGAGCATTGGAAAAAAAACATCAAAATTAAATGACCAAAGAGAGAAAAATGCAGGATGGAATACAGTGAACGTGGTTAACTGGATTGCCAAACCCGAGGAACTTATTGAAGACCTAGATGAAGGGACGGTCAATGTGAGAAGGGAACTACCCATTATTATTGTAAACATCGCAGGCATGAAGATAAGAAGGCTTCTAGATACAGGCTCAACGGTATGTCTAATAACCCAGGCATTATATAATGAAATCCAAAGTGAAATCCACGTATTGAAAATACCTATTTCAAGCGTGAAGATAAAATGTGTGATACCAGATAAAGTTATGATATGCAGATACCAAGTATTTTTAGATTTGCAGATAGGGAACTCTACATTCTCACAGAGCTTCCTACTTGTGAATAAGCTGCCTTTTAACGTTATTATTGGCATGGATTTGATAAGAGAATATAAGGTCATAGTAGATCTCTCGCAGGACATTGTTATGTTTCGCGCAAGTGAGGGAAAGGAAGATTTAGAGCTCTCATTAAAACACAATGAAACGAGACCAGAAGAGAACGTATGGCATACATACGGAGATATGACTGGGGATGCAGTATTGACAACAGAAGACATCGAGGGAGAGTTGGCAACACTGGCCGCAGACATTGAAAAGGACCTCGAACCAAAATTTGAAGAATGCCTGGAAGAAAAGACCGAAGAAGTTAAATTTGTCCAGAGCATAAGCAAATGCTAAGGGAACTGCTATTTGAGTACAAAGGAGTCTTCGATTCGAGACCTGGCCGGATCAAGAATTTCCAATATGCGTTCCAAGTTAGTGACTGGACACCATTCAGACAGAAGCCGTATCCTGTAGCCGAGAAACATTATTTAAAGGTCAAGGAAGCAATACAGGAGATGCTAGAGGCAGGTGTCATTGTAAAGACGGCCACACCTTATGTCAGCCCACTGGTAGTTGTACCTAAACAGGACGGAAGTGTAAGGATATGCCTGGACCTGCGGAATTTGAATTCCAAGGTCATACCAGAGTTTGACCAAGTGCCGCCCATCAAGGAGGTCCTCAGGAGGTTCAAAGGAAAGACTGTTTTCTCAAATCTTGACCTGACAGCAAGTTTTCACCATCTTGCTCTGGAGGAGAAAACAAGCTTATTAACTGGGTTTTTATTCGACCAGCATACATATTCTTACGTACGCCTACCATTTGGCCTGAAAACAGCGGGTTCAGCGTTGATACGAGCGCTTGATCGGAACCTGTCTGAAGAAGTAAAAGCAACAACCATATGCTATGTAGATGATATACTACTGACATCTGAAACAGTCGAAGAACACATCAGAGACCTACGCAAGCTGTTGAATGACCTAAGCCAGGCTAACTTTAAGGTCAATATAAAGAAATCTAACTTTGGTCAGAGAGAAGTTAAATTCCTAGGCCACGTAATAGATGCACAAGGAGTTAGGCCTAATCCGGGAATATTGGAGGTCATTAAACATTTCCCGAGACCAACGAAGGTAAAGAACGTCAGGCAATATCTAGGCGTTATTGGATTCTTTTCAAGCCATTGCCCGAAGTATACCGAGACCGTAGCACCACTCCAAGACTTACTGAAGAAAGGAGGAAGGTGGCGTTGGACGGAAAAATGCGAGGAAGCCTTCGTGAAATCTAAACAGATGCTTTTAGATTATGTAAAATTGGGATATCCAGACTACACTCAGAAATTTATTAACCAGACTGACGCATCATTTATAGGCATTGGGGCGATGCTCTACCAGGAAAACGAGGACAGGCCAGAGGAGAAAACTTATATTGCATTCATAAGCAGAAGGTTGAAACCTAATGAGAAGAATTATACGGTCACGGACATCGAATTACTCGCAATATTGTATGCCTTACAATATTGGAGAAAACTAATTTATGGCTTCAGAATTATATTAAGAACGGACCATAAAGCCCTAACATTCCTGTTGAAAACTGACTTGTCGAGTCAAAGACTGACGAGGTGGTCCTTGTATATACAGCAATTTCAAGTGGAAATCGAGTATTGCCCGGGGAAAGACAATATTATACCTGACTTGCTAAGCAGATACCCGACAGCGGATGAAGAGGAAGCTCTAGCTATCGACATAGAAGATAGAGACCAGAAGACCTTAGATGATCTAAGGAACATCACCGTTTTTCAACGTGAAGATCCCTGGATACGGTTGATGATTAATTACTTCGAGGGAAAGCTTGTCAGAGGAACCCCGATGTACGTTGAAGCCGAAGCGCTATCAACGGTGTATCTATGGTTTAACCAGTTGCTACATAAATGGAGCGACTCAGACCACACTCGACCCAGGATTGTTATACCACCAGCATTGCAGAGAAGGCTAGTATGGTTAGCACACAGAGCTTTTGGTCACCCTGGCGTAGACAAAACCGTTGCCCTGCTTAAAGAAGCATTTATTTGGCCAAAACTTAGAGATACTGTCAGGAATACAATCAGGACATGTGATATTTTCCAACGAGTAAAGCCTAACTCGTATTTAATGAGGCAAAAACCGATACCACTCTTACCAGAGAAGCCATGCCAGCTTCTGGCATTGGACAATTTCGGGCCGCTTCCGAGAGCTAGAAGAGGAAATAGACACATCCTAGTTGCACTAGACGTGTTTTCTAAAATGGTAGTTCTCTGTCCAATTCAGAAAACCAGTACAAAACAGGTACTTAAGAGGCTGAAGGTAAGAATCATTCCTATACTAGGGCAGCCGGAAAACATATTATCTGATCATGGGAGCTGTTTTACCAGCGTAGAATTTCGCAGGGAGTTAGAAAATCTGGGAATAAGACAGATTTTGTCCACAGTTCGACACCCGGAGTCGAATTCTGCTGAGAGAGTGATGAGGGAACTGCAAAAGTACATGAAGATATACTGCTCTACAGAAAATTGGAAATGGATAGATGTACTAGAGATTATTGAGTATTGTATCAACAATACCGTGCATGAAGCGACAGGAGAAGTGCCAGTGAGCCTACATCTTGATAGAAGACCAGAGAGGCCATGGAATAATGTCATTCGGACACCTGTAGATGCACAGCCTGGACGCGAGTTGAGGATCCAGAGAACGTTCGAGTATCTCAAGAAACAAGCGGACAGACGGCAGCGAAGAAATAGTAGGAAACGCTACCACAGACCACTACTCGTTGGGGAGTACGTCTTGTTGAAAAAAAAACAGCTAGTTCAGATCCAGAGAGCAGGAAATATTAAAAAATTCAACATAGCTATCACGGACCCTACCTGATTATAAGGGACTTGCAAAATAATGCCTACCGAATCAGAGACGAAGAAACAGGTAGAGAAGTTGTTGTAAATGCAGCGAATTTAAAGTTATATAGTCCGCCAGAGGATTACAAAACAAGAGAGGAGCAAGCCATGTACACCCAAATGGACGGGGAGTCATTATGTATGCACGCAGAGACTCCTGAGAAAAGCTCGCAGGCCCAGGAAGAAAGAAAGCGAGGCGACCGGCTCACAGACCCAGGGGAAACGAGGGGTGAATGCAGCTGCCGGCTGAAAGAATTTTACGAACAGTTGTGTGAGGCCGCGGCAGAACTCCAAGAAATGAATGAACGACTAAGGGAACAAAACAAGAGAACACGAGACGGCAGACAGAGTGTAATGGGGGAAAAGGACATCCCATTGCCGGGAGCACTGACCGCTTAAAGTAAATATAGCATGGTGTCAATGCCATCTGAAGGCCCGAAAAATTCACTTGCGAAATGAATTTTCCGAGCTTAGCGAGGGAAACATGTGCCCAATCGGACACGGCAGACTGGCATTGAACGCGGGTCTTATCAGAGAAGACCAGGCCCATGATTCTACCTAGAGTCGAACCATTGATCTCTGAGGGGGAACAGCTACAGGGAACCCGAAGAGCAATGAGTGTATAATGACATATAATAATATAGCATGATTTCACGGCTAGAATGTGAATATCATAGCTGTTTAAGGGAACAATTGTTAGAAAATGCTGTCATATGTACGTTTTCAAAGTATAGAAGCATGAAAGCAGGCCAGTTTGACAGTTTACTAATCGCTGCTAGCAGAGGGGAGGAGATTCGTGGCGCCGAAGGAACTCATTTCGTCTGGACCGACGGGACAGTTCGAAATTAATGACCCTGGGGTACCCCGATGGACAACACGTGAGACCGGAGTGGGAGTAATTGTCCACGGAAATTAATTGATTGCAGCCAATTGGAGCATCGAAATGGAATAAAATGAACACCCAGGTGAATATATTCCAGGAGAGATAATTTAGGAGTGGTCTCACACCTAAATTAAAGCCTATATCTCTAAATAAGCCTGCGAACACAGAGCTTACACTCGAGAGGAATGATTCGGAGACCTGCACGAGGGGATTTACCATGGTGGCGTCATGACGCTATGGAAGAAGGCAATTAATTGTAATTAATTGGCCGAAGCGATCGCTTGCACGCGAGTGATTATGGGACTTCCACATCTAGATAAACGAGGTGTATACGTCATTTTGAATGGAAATGCATTATTTCAAGAAAGGAGTCGCTCTCGTATGTCCTGTGGACTACATTTTACGAGAAACCTTTATATAGGGGAGCAGAGCAGACCAAGCCAGTTCATCTCCAGTTCGTCTTCAGTTGTTCCGCAGTCTACACGTAAACTAAAACGCTGCCAGTAAGTGCGCGAAATGTATCGACGCTCGAGTATAATTGAAGAACAATGGAAGCGCATCATATAGCTTCTTAATAGTAATCATGAATCACGTAAGATTTAATCTACAGTAGATATTTATCCATTAGCATACGCAAGTGTAGTGCGCTACAGCGTAGAACAAGTTAGGACGTTTTTGGACACTGAATACCAGGAGGTATTGTCATAGTAATAAATGACGCAGTATCGTCAGGATCACTACAATTATGGGAGCCGGAAGGCATCACAAGTAATCATGACGGTGAAATGAACAGTATTGAAGGTGACGAGAATCGAACGCACGCACACGCTGGATAAACTTTCACGGAGACCAGCGGTTGTCGTAGCTGCATCGCATCTCTGGGGTCAGGCGTTAGGAGGAGTCCAATTAAGGATCCACATGTGAAATAGTGCGAAGAGTGTATATAAGTTTTATTATAGTGATTTCAAAAGTGTTTATGTGTATTGTGAAATAATATGTATCGTGTTAAAGTGAGAAAAGCCACTGATAAGAGTATGATAATCATGTGTGAAATATGTGATACCATGTGGCGTGTGAGATATAGCATGATGGCTTAAATTAAGCATCATGGTAGGCTCGTGGCTGGTGTGCTGGAATAATCCAGCGAAAATGAAAAGTGAGTACAAATTTACAATGTTATTCTAATTAGATAGCTCACCATACAACGAGGCATCACTTTAAGACTATGATGTAACAGTCACTTATGTACGAGCCTTCACCACTCGTATTTGGTAGAATATGGCTTGGAGGGTGATTTGTTTAGGGCCATTCAGGCCTAAGATAGTGATGTATGTAACGGTAACGTTAAATGATAATAATAATAATAGTAATCTGGGGTCGGTAACAGTAAAGTAAAGTGATAGGCATTTCAGGCCTAAAGAACGTTCAAAGTGTGTCATGTCTAATATAAAGATACTGTATTTTGGTAAACAGTAAGAAAGTAACGTAAAATATATAGCGAGGTACGAGAGTTTTTCAGTGTCAGTGAAGTGTTGAATGAATATTTAATATGGTCAATTCTTAGGATTGTATGTGACAACCATTAAAGTAATGTAAGCCAGTAAATTTATACTTGTTTTTGGAGCTACTTGAAGCTTTGGCTTAAGAGTAATTGCAGAGAGGACATGAGTGCCTTAATAATTGAGTCATCTATGAGAAGTATTGTTTGAGCCGCAAAGTGCGAGCGAGGTAACGTAGAATCAAGTGATTTACGTCAATAAAGTTGCGGGGACCATTCTAACATAGCTTGCACGTTAGGTGAAATGTTGGCTAATCTACGAGTTGGTATTGCCGTGGTGCATACGTATATTATTCGCAGCGAATTGGGACGGAGCCTGTCTGTATCCATCGCTTGCAGGAATATTGGCACGAGGGATGCTCTTCGAGACCCCGTGAGCACATGTATTAATTGATCTGCCCTGAGAGGTAAGAATCAAAGTTCGTCGTATAGGAAACGCAGATTTCCTTATTATTATTGTAGGCAGCTGCTGATGAGCAATCTTGTATTCTCATTATGATGCGCGCCCAAAGCCACTAGTATTCGCCACAGAACGGCAAGGCTATTACAGGATCCATCCCCAGCCATGAATGTTAATTAAGGAGCCGAGTTGAGCCCATTACACTATAAATATAGGTGGTAAATAATCAAAATGACTCAATTATTTGAGACAACACTCAACGTAACTCCATTGTACTGCAATTGTAAACAAAGATGACCTTGCTAGCAGCCGAGGGGGGTGGTGTGTATGCCACGAAGGACGGCGGCCATCTTGCTCGGCCAGCTGGAACTAATTTTATTGCCTGCTTGAAAGGGAGGTCTGTAGACCTGGGCCCTTTATTTTAGAAGCATAGTGGGACACTGAAGAATCTCGATATTTCGAAATGTAATTAAGATATGATTGTTATGATGATGCCAATTGAATTAAATGATGTGTTTCAATACACATACCTTGTCGAATCATAGTGATCGGATAATATTTGGCCCAGTTATTCTCTGAGGAGGAACGCTGAACCAAATAAATGTAGGCATCTTTTTAAAGTGCATTTTTACCCAGTTCACACTAATTTATGCAGACGGGTTGGTGATTTCTAAGAACATGACACGTTTGTAACGATAATAATTTCGACCAGACCCAGAAAATCGTTGTATGGTGAAACTATAAACATTTCTATCCATGGGTATTTTGGAAGGGAAAACGTACCACTTTTAGCGTTTCATATTGATGGGAAGGAGGAAGACGATTCACACGACACAACAACATTTGTTAATTAAGACATAAGATAGTGAATTCATGTTAATGAAGGTAAATGCCCGTGAAAAACGTATTAATGTTTAATTATTACAGAATTAATGTCATTTAAAGTGATATGTGACTTTTGTTTTGTGATACTCCAGTTTGTTAAATTGTGTCACATGACGAACACTATGGAGACTCGTAGATGTCTGAAAGTATCAATGATAGGATGCTAGAAATAGATTTGAGTGCAGTGAAGCACTAATTAAGAAGAGACTCACACAATAACCTTGATTTTCATTGTGGGAATTAAATGTAAATTATCCTTTGTTTGTATTTTGTTGTATAGTCATGACCTTATATCAGTAAATGTTTTATTTAGGAATATGTTGTTTCTTTCATGTAGAGTAGTTACCTGATAGACACAAATCCTGAGCATGTGGTCGTATGGTGGGCATGAACGTCCCATACCTCGAAAGACCGTGAGCTAGCTAGGATACGAACACATGTTCCACATGATGACAATTGGGTACAATATAACTAAATAAATTAAATTAGAGTCGCCTCCGTAGCGTAGCGGTCAGCATGGTTAGCTGCCGCCCCGGAGGTCCTGGGTTCGATTCCTGGCTCTGCCACGCAATTTGAAAAGTGGTACGAGGACTGGAACGGGGTCTACTCAGCCTCGGGTGGCCCAAATGAGTAGAGGGGGTTCGATTCCCCCTCAGCCATCCTCGAAGTGGTTTTCCGTGGTTTCCCACTTCGTCTTCGGGCAAATGCCGGGATGGTACTTTCTTCAAGGCCACGGCCGTCTCCTTCCCTTTTCCTTGCCTATCCATCCTCACCATCCCTTACCTTCCCTCCTGAGGCCCCTGTTCGCTTTGCAGGTGAGGCCGCCTGGGCGAAGTGCCAATCCCACCTCACCAGTTGTATCCCTTCCGATTCGATGTTCCCAGCTCTAGGACACTGCCCGTAGAGGCGGTAGTGGGGAGTTCCCTCGCTGAGTCCGTGGGTTCCACCAACCTGGAGGGTAAACGACTAAAATGAAAAAATTAAATTAAATTATTATTATTATTATTATTATTATTATTCCTATGATAAGGGGAAACAAATTTTGATAGTGAGACTCATACGAGGTTCTAACCAACACGAAGACAGTGGTAATCCAATTTACTGAGCTCAGCGGCGTTGCGTATCTAATGTGTGGTAATCTGTAGATTATTGGTGTGATCTCATTATCGTACACGTGCAAGGTGAATAACCTTCGCTCAGAGGTAAGTGGCTCCAGTTAAAACTATCTTTACTTTATACGTGGTGGCAGGGGGATTAGGAGCACGAACTGTTGCCATGGTATTGACAGGGTTGGAGTTAGCATTCAGCCACCCCTCGGTCCAACTTAAATTGCCACTTACATCACCACCACTTCACACTCCTCAACCCCATGAAATCTTTTCATAAATACAAAATGTTGCGCAAACTATTTGACTCGAGGTAAGTGTTCCACCATTGTAAGACGCATATATTTGTTGTTGTAGTTGTTTCATTCGAAAGGCATAGATATCGTGGTCATTCAGCCCCGAGTACTTGGACGTGTGTGAAATGTGTGCCTGATAACTTGCGTTATTGTGACGGTTGCTTTAGTGTGTATAATTCAGGTGAGGATTGGTAAGGAGGAGGCCGTGACCCCAATTTAGGAACCATCCTTGCATTTGCCTGGAGTAGAAGTGGAAACCCACGGAAAACCACTTCCACGATGCATGAGGTGGGAATCGAACCCATCTCTTTTCAGTTTTGCCTCACTGAGCTAAATAACAACGATTTCCAAGCCTCTCAAATAAAACAACATTTTTTATCAGGGCCGGGGCGTAGAATCTTGGGCTGTGGTCCAGTAAAGGTTGGTTGGTTCCTCAGTTTAGGGGCTGCGAAAACGCGGTCATGTAGCCCCGTGTACTTGGGGTGTATGTGTGATAACCGGTGTTAATTGTGATGGCTGTATTGAAAATCCACAGCCTGCTTCCAGTCTCCGACCGGGTCAGGTATGGAATGAATGAAGCCCCCATCTAGCGGCGAGGATATGAACTGTGCCTGCTGCCGAAGCCTGTCGCACTCCTCTGGGGCAATGATTAAATGAATGACAGATGAAATGAAATGATAGTGGAGAGTGTTGCTGGAATGAAATTTTTGACAGGGAAAACTGGAGTACCCGGAGAAAAACCTGTCTGCCTCCGTTTTGTCCAGCACAGATCTCACATGGAGTGACCGGGATTTGAACCACGGACCCAGCGGTGAGAGGCCGGCGTGCTGCCGCCTAAGCCACGGAGGCTCTGATGGCTGTATTAGTGAGTGTTATCTGTAATTCAGGTATGGACTGCAGACAATCAATTTCAAGTAGTTCCTACTTTTGCTACCAAATGCTACCGTCAACGGCACCTAGCTGTGAACTTGGCTACTAGATGCCACCACAACCGGCACCTGGCAACGAACGTAGGATATTAATAGAGAAGAATAATAGAAGTAGTTATAGCCCATACTATTCGTAGGTTAGGTATTATTTTACCATTTTTATAATTGCACATTTCCAATTTTGATGCCGAAAGGTGAACCCGATCGGGATTTCTTTTTAAGTATCACCAACCACGGTATTATTTATTATTTATCGTATGGCTTTTAGTGCCGGGAGTGTTCGAGGAAATGTTCGGCTCGCCTGAGTCTGTAGCTGCTTTCAGCGGACAACCCTAGTGTGAGGTACAAGTTCCGTTCAATTTCTTCTTCTTCTTCTTCTTCTTTTGTTAGATTTGTTGGACCTGAGAACCGTTCAATTTCAAGTAGTTCCAACTTTCGCTACCAGATATGAATGATACCTAGTGATGAACGTCGGAACTTTGATAGAGCGTTCCGACGAAATCTAACCTAACAATTTAGCTTCACATAAGTTTAGTCTGTAGAAGGATCTTTTACATGCCATAAATCTATGACATGGGACCGCCGAAGGAAGGCATACTGAAGGATTTTAACGCTCTTAAAAAATCCAACGACTTCGGTCGGGTTTGAACCTGCTATCTTGGGCACAGCAGGTCAGCTTCCTACCAACTACGCCACCGAAGGGGCATACCGGCTACAATGGCCGAGAGCGGTAATGCACTAGCTCGTGCCTCGCTGACAACGGGAGAGCGTGGGTTGGAATCGTCCCTCGGCCGTCCAGAAATGGTTTTTGTAGTTTCCCATTTTCACCCACAGGAAAATGCCGCGACGGTTCCTTTCAACAGGTCCACGGCCGACTTCCTCCCAAAAACCCTTCCAAGTCAGCGGTTGCCTGTCACCATCCCCAGTTGTATCTGCTGACAACGTGTTTTCAGCTCCTAAAGACCGTTCTTGTGGCGGTAGAGAAATTATCCCTCGCAGTGTCCGTGGGTGAGGCCGAAGGGGACGATAAGCGATAAAAACATTAATTGGAAGAGCATGCTATATTATTTATTAAAGCATAGTTTTAATGGACATGGCTTTAGGACACAGCTCTCCTAGCAGCAGTCGTATCTGTTGAGTTTGTAGGGTGTGTCTACCCCATACTATTGCCGTTTTCAACGGGGTCGGGGATGAGATGCGATGAAAGTCTATGTGGCGGGTGTATTTTACGGCCAGATGCCCTTCTTGACGCCAACCTCATGAGAGGAGTTAATGAGAGATGAAATGAATGACGGTGAATGAAACTGGGCAAAGATGTGGAAGGAAGCGGCCGTGGCCTGTCAGAAGGTACCGTCTCAGCCGTTTCAAGGACGGCTGACGTTGGGGCTCGAACCTACACCTACCGAGTCCGCAGAGAGTTTGGCCCCTTGGCCTAGTGCTGCGCGTTGTTGAGTAAGTCTTGGAAATATGACCGCAGTCGGGAGTGGATCTCCAATCACTTGTTGAGCAGCAAATTTTCAAGCCTGTAGATGAAGAGGCGCTGATTTTTCCTCGTTATTCCGGAAGCTACCGCAACAGCGCTGCGGTCACATTTCCAAGTCTTACTTTACACTTTTATTTATTAATTTATAATTATGTAATTCCATCAAATATAGCCGTTTTATTTATTTATTTATTTATTTTATTTACAGCATGCCCCATTACAATGTAGTAATACTACATGCTTAAATATTACTTATTAATCATTTCAGACTAAGACTATACAATTAATATTATAAATATTTTATTTTTAATTATAGGCTACTGTATATCCTAATATTTTTATTAATGCAGCCAATGACCATTTATTTTCAGGACGGGACAGAGAATGGATTTTGGAAGGAAATCAGCCGTGGAACTATTGAAAGGAACCATCCCGGAATTTACCTCATGGTGAAAATAGGAAAACACGAAAACCATTTTCAGGACTTCTACCGTGGCCGGTAGTATATCATAATTAACTGGTATTATTATAACCGGTGATTATTTATTTCTCAGGTAACCTATTGTAAAATTAATGTAGGATAGGAGCACAATGACTATGAAATGAAGATCATCAAGACGCTGACCTAGTGAACGCGATGAGCAATTCAGTGTGACTGACAGAGGTTAAATTCTCACTTGTCCTAACGGGGAACAACATTGCCCATTGTGTTTAACATAACGGAGTGTGCTACACGACCTCACAATTACTCAGCATTACATTCACTGCGTGTCACATTGCACTTCTCCACGGGACTGGAGAAATAGTAGGTCACCGCTAATCTTACAAGGGGTGCCCTCGATGTTCCTCTCACTAGCCCACAAGACAGTCAGTATCTCAGCAACTATTTCAGGTATTATCTTGAATTTTGGCTCATATATACACATTTCTTTAGCGTTTCGTAAAGCAGGAATAATTTTTAAAAAAGATTTTGCATGATACAATTAGTTTTTGATGGATTTTACTTTCTTTTCTTTTCTTTGCCGTATATTTCAAAAAGCTCTCTATCCTCAAAAGTATAGCAGAAACGGGAATATGTTTCACACCGATGAAAGCAGAGGTTTTTCCTTGACCTATGGTCCTGTATATAAATAAAGAAAATAAGAAACATAACTTGAGGAGTATAATATCAAAAATAATTTTTCAAATAAATTATAAATTTAGAATTTAAATTAAGATAAAAACTAAAATTATAAAATTAAAATGTATAAAGTAATAATTAAAATTAATAATAGATTTATAATTAATGTAAAATAACTGAAATTAAAATCCATACAATTAAAATCAAAATAGCCTAGAAATAAAATATTTAAGAATTTAGTCTAACCTATAGTTAATAGATAAATATAACAAAAACTCAGATTTCAATTTCTTTAAATAGATCTTTTTTGTGGGGTTCCGGTTATAAAGCTTTTCAATGTCACCATTGATGTTCATCCTCGATAGTAAGAATGCTGTCACATTTTAAGTGAATCGCCAGTTAGCAATATAGAAAGTCATTTCTCAGTGTAGCTCTATTGGTCATTACGAGTATGAACCCAATTAAATTGGAAAATGTAATACCACTTAAAATCATTTACATGTGATTAAAATGTTTTGAATCTTTTGACAACACTCAAAAATGGTTTCGAAGCTTTTTATACGCAATACCAGTCAGGTAAACCGAGATGCCAAAAGGTTGAAATCGTGAAACTTTTATAATATGTAAATCTTTTTCACATGGGATCATATATGTATTACCTTACACAGGGAAAACTGTTAAAGATATACCAATTCTATATCAATATTATTGTTACGGCTGTGAGTTTGTTTCATCGCTCACCGCATGAGTCACAGCTGCTCCGGGCTGTGTGTGCTCTGCCTCAGTTTATTACGTGCGCGTTACGCAACGGGCTGCGAAGTGAAAGGGATGGTCCAGAATATTCGTGACCCAGCCAGCGAAGGAAATGTCGAGAAGCCGTGTGTCCTGGACGATTCTAGAATTCATTGAGTCACCAGCCTGCTATATAAGCGGCCTCAACAGTGAGGGGACCGAGTTTTCTGTGGGTGTGTGTTTCTGAGCTAGTGCGTGTTTTTCCTGAGTGACAGAAGTGTGGTGACGAAGTGCCGTGCGAGTTACGAAATCCAGTGACATTGTTTCCCCAGCTTGTGGACAGCGAAACAGCGTGAAGCAGGTTATCGTAATTAACTGTAGTTTGTGTACATGAGGAAGAGGTGCAGGTAGCTTCTGTCAAGGCCACTGGACTCATTAAGACGGTTTAACTTCTGTGGTTTGTTGACAAGTGAAAGGGGCAAGAGCGCTCAAGGAAAAGACTTGAGGAAACTGGAGTAAGTTTCTAATTGTTTGTATTTGCTGATGAGTAGTGTATCTTTCTGGCCGCAATAAAATTAATTATTTCTATAAAGGAACAATCTGTGTTGTGCTTCAAACCACCGTAATCCAGTTAACAAAAGTGCCACTAGGGGGTGGCACGTAACAACTGGTGTCAGAAGCCGGATTACGAACTCAAGCACAAGCACAACACCTGACGGTCCTGGTTTCAAAACCCGAGCAGGTCATTTTTTAAATTTTCCTGTGAGTGCATGCCCTATACAAGACAAACAACCAAAATGGAAGCGCAATTGGCAGCATTGCTAGAAAAGTTAAGTGGCATGGAAGCCAAGATGGAAGACGGCCAGAAGAAGATGGAGGACGGCCAGAAGAAGATGGAGGACGGCCAGAAGAAGTTAGCCGAGGACCTAACTGCCAAACTAGAAGACGGCCAGAAGAAGCTAGCGGAGGACCTGAAGAGGATAGAGGACGGCCAGAAGAAGATGGAAGACGGTCAGAATAAGTTGACACAGGACCTCAAGAAATTAGAACTGGGTCTGCGTGAGGAAGTCACGGCAGTGGAAAAGAAGTTCGACGCCTTACAAGTGGAAGTTGCCGAGCTGCGCCAACGCCCGCTGATGGGGGTGGAGGAGAAATTCAACGCCTTACAAAAGGAAGTTGCCGAGGTGCGCCAACGCCCACTGACGGGGGTGGAAGAGAAATTCAACGCTTTACAAAAGGAAATTGCTGAGCTGAGCCAACGCCCGTCGACGGGGATGGAGGCGAGATTCAACGCTCTTCAAGAGGAAGTTGCCGAGCTGCGTCAACGCCCGCCCATCGTTACACCGGGGATATCAGGAACGGGACAGAGCAGAGTGACGCCCCCACCTTCGACGGAAAGGTCCCGTGGAGCACCTACTTACGTCAGTTCGAGGCAGCCTGTTCCATAAACAACTGGAACAGCACGGAAAACGCTACAGCTCTTATTGTAGCGCTGAGAGGGGACGCCCTTAACGTCTTTCAGGCCATCCCGACTGGATCCCAGGACTACGCTTCACTAATCGCCCATATGGAGTCCCGATATGGAGATAGCCATCTTCAGCAGGCCTACCAGATGCAGCTCCGGACCCGGGCACAAAAGAACGCGGAAACCCTGCAGGAGTTCGAGATGGACATCGCACGCCTCGTAAGGCTCGCCTATCCAACAGCGCCGGCCGACTTTCTGGAACAGATTGCGACACAGACCTTCACCGACGGGCTACGGGACTCGGACACTCAACAGGCGCTGCGACTTGCACGCAATAAGACCCTGGCAGATGCGCTGAGCCACGCACTTGAGTTCGAGACGGCAAAACAGGCATCTAGAATGCACGCGCGGGTGCGTCAAGTGGACGTCGATGAACCAATAAAAACCAACGAGACCAAGCCCCTGGCCGACGAATTGATGGAGGCGCTAAGCCGTTTCTTCGATAGTCGCGGCGCCACCAGCAACGACACCGCTGGAAGACAACCGGAGAGGTGGCCCGGAAGAGGACTACCGACCTGCTGGACCTGCGGTAAGAAAGGCCACCTGAGCAAGGACTGCGGTGATCGCCGCCGCCGAGGGCATCCGACGGGAAATCAGTCGTCTGAAAACCGCGCGGCCCAGGGAAACGAGTATTACCCAGCCTTGGGGGGCAAAGGTTGGCTTGTGACAGTCGTCAAGCCCCGGCAGTCCAAGTTCGTGTGACGCAGTTACGGAGGGATAATAGCAGCCTAATGGTCGACGGAGTCGTCAACGGAGAGACCTGGCCCATGCTAATCGACACGGGAGCATCGAGGACCATCGTCAGTCCCACCGTGATCCCGAAGTGGAGAGTGCAACCCACCCAAAGGAACCTCCAGCTAATAACCGCGACCGGAGAGACCGCACCGGTACATGGCGAAGCATCACTGGAGTTCGTCATTGGTCGACGGGCGATAAAGCATTCAGTGCTTGTGGCTGACGTATCAAATGAAGTGATCATCGGACTGGACTTCCTGGACCAGAACAACATCATCTTGTATCTGAGTACCAACACTCTGCACTTCGGAGGTGAGGAACTTGCTTTGCAACCGGCACACGAGGCCGTCGCCGCACGACGAGTAAGGCTGAGAGAGGACGTCATCGTTCCAGCCAGGACGGAAGTCAGCGCTGCCGTAATTGTCGACGGAACAGCTGAGGGAGTGGCGGCTTTCATCGAGCCAAAATATGAGGACATACAGACAACAGGACTGCTAGTTGCCAAAACCCTCATCAACACGACGCCTCGGCCGTACGTCCGCCTGTCCAACCTGAACGACTACGATATTACGGTTCACCGGGACACCAACCTAGGAGTCTGCGAGCCCGTTACCTGGATTGCCCGCATCACAGACACGACGGACGGACACCTGCAGACGGACAACCGAAGAAGACGCGCCCTGCCAGAAGAACTACAGAAGCTGTACCAAGGATCCCAGGACCATATAGACGAGGAACAATCACGCCAACTTCGGGACCTGCTACACGAATTCTAGGATGTTCTCTCCGTGGGGAGCAAAGACTTCGGCAGGACAAGCTTGGTCCAGCACAGAATCGACGTTGGGGACAGCGCACCGATTAGAGCCCCATTCCGACGTGTCCCGCTCGCCAAGCAAGCCGAAGTCGACCGGATGGTAGAAGAGATGAAGGAGCAAGGAGTGATCGAGCCATCACATAGTCCTTGGAGTTCTCCGGTCGTGCTAGTGAAGAAGAAGGACGGTTCCACCAGGTTCTGCGTGGATTACAGGCGGGTGAATGACGTCACGAATAAGGACAGCTACCCTCTCCCCCGGATCGACGACACCCTGGACACCATATCAGGGTCAAGATGGTTCTCCACCTTGGATTTGAAGAGTGGCTACTGGCAAGTGGAGGTCCACCCTAAGGACCGCGAGAAAACGGCGTTCTCTGTGGGCAGCGGGCTCTGGCAGTTCACCGTCATGCCATTCGGTCTGTGCAACGCCCCTGCGACCTTCGAAAGGCTAATGGAGTCCATTCTGAGGGGACTACACTGGAAGACCTGCCTGGTCTACCTAGACGACGTCATCGTTCTGGGAAGAAGCTTCGAGGACCACTACAGCAACCTTAAGGAGATCTTGATGAAGCTACGGGCTGTCCAGCTGAAGTTGAGCCCCAAGAAGTGTCAGCTCTTCCAGAAGCAGGTCCAGTACCTTGGGCATATCGTCTCCGAGGAGGGGGTGCGCACCGACTCAGAGAAGACCGCATTTGTGAGGGAGTGGCCAGTTCCGAAGGATAAGTCCCAACTACGAAGCTTCCTGGGACTCTGCACTTATTACCGTCGCTTCGTGAAAGGATTCGCCGACATCGCCAAACCTTTACATCGACTGACTGAGAAGGACCAACTCTTCACGTGGACAGCAGAATGCCACAGTGCCTTCAAACAACTCAAGCAGGCTCTGTGCTCCGCACCTATTCTGGCCTACCCCAGACCTGGAACAAGGTTCATCGTCGATACCGATGCCAGCGTCTTTGGCATTGGGGGAATCCTGTCGCAAGTAGTGGACGGCGAGGAGAGAGTAGTGGCCTACTTCAGCAAGGTCTTGTCAAAGCCAGAAAGGAACTACTGCGTCACCAGGAAGGAGCTGCTCGCCATCGTGAAGACCATTGAACACTTCAACAAGTACCTGCACGGGCAAGAATTTCTCATCAGGACCGACCATGCATCCTTGCGGTGGCTCCTGAACTTCAAGCAGCCCGAGGGTCAACTCGCGCGGTGGTTAGAGAGGCTTCAACAATACAACTTTGAGATTCAGCACAGGAAAGGCCAACTGCATTCTAACGCCGACGCCCTGTCACGAAGACCGTGCCCCGAAGACTGCACCTTCTGTGCCCGATGGGAGGAGAATACCGGGATACAATGCCGAAGGACTACCGTGGAACTTCAAGGGAGCTGGAGCCGCGAATCTTTTACGTGGGCACAAGCAGAAGATGACCTGGGACTGATAGCCGAATGGAAGAGGGCCTGTGTCCCCAGACCCGGGTGGAACATTGTGAGTGACTGAAGCCCAAAGTTTAAGTCCTACTGGGCGCAGTGGGACTCGCTGGTTGTGAGGGATGGCCTCATTTGCCGTACCTGGGAGAGCACCGACGGGAAGACATCTCGGGAACAAGGCGTCGTTCCAAAGGCTATGACGGAGGAAGTCCTGAAGGAAGTCCATGGAGGATCATCTGGTGGACACCTAGGGATAAAGAAGACCCTGGAGAAGCTGAGAGAGCGGTTCTACTGGATCGGATGCCGAACTGACGTGGAGAACCACTGCGCGAGGTGCCACGATTGCGCAGCCAGCAAGGGCCCAGGACGAAGACGACGGGGTCCACTGAAGACCTACAACGTGGGCGGCCCCATGGAGAGAGTGGCCATCGATGTTGCTGGGCCATTCCCGTTAAGCGAGGCAGGGAACCGCTACATATTGGTCGTCAGCGACTACTTTACCAAATGGCCGGAGGTGTATGCGCTCCCTAACCAAGAAGCCGCGACGATCGCCGAGACCCTGGTGAAGGAAGTCGTCAGCCGGTACGGAGTACCCCTGGAGCTGCACTCCGACCAAGGGAGGAACTTCGAGTCGCAGGTGTTCCAGAACCTATGCCAGTTGCTGGGAATCCGGAAGACAAGGACAACGCCGCTACACCCTCAGTCCGACGGGATGGTAGAGCGATTCAATCGCACCATCGAGAACCATCTCCGAATAGTCGTCAGCGAGCACCAGAGGGATTGGGAGAAACATCTTCCACTATTTCTCCTGGCCTACCGCGCCGCCGTGCATGAAGCCACCGGGTGCACACCAGCCCTGGCTATGTTTGGGAGGGAGCTCCGTCTACCTGTCGATCTTGCCTTCGGCCGACCTGGGAATGATCCGGTCCCGGTAAGCCAGTATTGTCAAGAACTGGTCGACCAACTGGAGGACGTGCACGCGAACGCGAGGAGGACACTGCGGATCGAGACCGACCGAATGAAGACCCGATACGACCAACAGACGGATGCCGGCGAATTCCACGAGGACGACCTGGTCTGGCTCTTCAACCCATTACGGAAGAAAGGCCTGTCACCCAAACTGTAGAAGTCCTAGGAGGGCCCGTACCGAGTCGTGAAACGTATCAACGATGTCGTCTACAGGATCCAGCGGAGCCCGAGGGCGAAGATGAAGATCGTGCATCGAGATCGCCTGGCAGCCTACGGAGGGACACAGACTGACCAATGATTGATCGGGACGATCAGCCTTTTAGGAAGGGGGTGGTGTTACGGCTGTGAGTTTGTTTCATCGCTCGCCGCATGAGTCACAGCTGCTCCGGGCTGTATGTGCTCTGCCTCAGTGTATTACGTGCGCGTTACGCAACGGGCTGCGAAGTGAAAGGGATGGTCCAGAATATTCGTGACCCAGCCAGCGAAGGAAATGTCGAGAAGCCGTGAGTCCTGGACGATTCTAGAATTCATTGAGTCACCAGCCTGCAATATAAGCGGCCTGAACAGTGAGGGGACCGAGTTTTCTGTGGGTGGGTGTTTCTGAGCTAGTGCGTGTTTTTCCTGAGCGACAGAAGTGTGGTGACGAAGTGCCGTGCGAGTTACGAAATCCAGTGACATTGTTTCCCCAGCTTGTGGACAGCGAAACAGCGCGAAGCAGATTATCGTAAGTAACTGTAGTTTGTGTACATGAGGAAGAGGTGCAGGTAGCTTCTGTCAAGGCCACCGGACTCATTAAGACGGTTTAACTTCTGTGGTTTGTTGACAAGTGAAAGGGGCAAGAGCGCTCAAGGAAGAGACTTGAGGAAACTGGAGTAAGGTTCTAATTGTTTGTATTTGCTGATGAGTAGTGTATCTTTCTGGCCGCAATAAAATTAATTATTTCTATAAAGGAACAATCTGTGTTGTGCTTCAACCCACCGTAATCCAGTTAACAAAAGTGCCACTAGGGGGTGGCACGTAACATTATTGTTCAGCACAAAACGTTCCACAAGCAAGCCCGCGACAGCCCATAGTCCATTGTAAGCGTCTTTATGTTGCAATTAGTATCATCTTTTTTAACAATCTCTAGCTTAAAACACTTCTACAGGGCTGTGTATTTAAGATTTATATATGCCAATATGCCAAGAGATAGATGGCTGAAAGGAGTGGAGGAATGTGTCAAGAAGAGCGGCGAAGGCTGGACCAGAGTGACAGTGGAGAGGTGGTGGGAAGAAAGGACTAAGTGGCGAGGCTTATGTTCCAAACAGACCCAGCCTGGGGCTGGAAACTGTACAAGATGATGATGATAATTATATGCTACCGCGGACTTTTTTGTACAACATTTTATGCTGAATAATACTATTGAATGATATAATTATCTTATACGATTTAGGCAGCGTAAGCTGAAAAGGTGAATGGACGTTGGTTATTTCTTCGACTTCAACCTATATTCACAAATTTATATTTATTTATTCAAAGAACTTGCTGTCTTTTCCAATTTGTGATATTTTTGTTATTCCATATATTTTCTTTTTATTATTCTATTTATGAGATTTTTGTTTTATTAATATTAGGTGTTTTCATACCTAGGCGTCCTCCTCTAAGTATTTAATTTAATCTAAATTTGTATCAATGTATCTGTGTTAATAGATTAAGATGCCTTCGCTGTTCCATCCCTTACAACAACAATAACTAACAAACTTTCTTGGACTTGCTACACTTAAATCATTATTGCTCGGATTCCTTTGGCGATAGATGAATGTTTCTACATATATGTACCTTTTGGTGAAAATTGCTTTATAGGATGGCGAAAACGGCATCAAAATCCGTCCAGTAGTTCTTGAGATTCGCCCGGACAAACAGACAGACAAATTCGAGGACATTATTATATACCATTATTGTTGACAAGACTTTTCTTTCAAAGAGTCACTCATAGACGTCAATTAATAGACTACGTTATCGCGCAAACATGCGCGAACCCGCGAGCGAGGAAGGGAAAGGAGAAGGCAGGTAGAGGAGGGGGTCAATGCTGATGTGTTCCTAGGAGTCGCATTCACGTGCAATACAGTTACAGTAGGAACCCATGTTAACATCTCCCTAGCAATGAGCGAAGTCCATACAGCACGCCGGGCGTGCTGGCACACTGGCTGCACGCTGGCGTGCTTCTGGCCCGGACGGCCTTGTAGTGATGGTGGGGAAGACTATATGTTTGTCCCACTCACTCGCTTTCCCGTCTCACTCCCTCCCGCACTGCATTCGCTATGTTGTGGTTGATCGGTCGAACGTCAAACGTTATTCAGTATATTGTAAATATGAAAACAAATTGAAACAAAACGAAAACAAGGAGAAACAAATATAATGTAACTGAAATTGCAATGCATGAAATGAGTTCCATGATACCTTATCAGTATTTCTGAATGTTGTAATGCTAAGCACGTAATGAGCAAGTACCAGTTCGCGGAGAAACGCGCAAAAACACAATATAGATGTGTCGGACAACCAACCATTGGACCAACAGTTTGTTCGTTTACATTACGTCCGGTGCGCTAGCGATCCCAACTTGACTCGGTCAGACGCGGCGAAGAGCTATCGCAGCGACATCAGTCAGGGCAGGCAATTCAGCTAACAGAGGCAGGAACCAGACTGCAAAGGGACCTCTGTACCACCAGGTAATAAAACAATTGTGGTATACGAGTACAAACCCACTAGGGCCTATCTTGTCAATTTTCGTACTTGTATCTTTATTACATGCTGATTATTCAATTTTAATAAATATCCATATGGCAGGTGGCAGCCTCCTGTCTGAAAATTTTTAATTTTACGCTGAAATTTTGTATGTATCCTGAATGAGGTATATAATGAACAAATGTGCACTCAGCTTTACTTTTGTTTGTTGGTCTGTTTTTTGTTGTTGTTTTATTTTTACGGTTTGGCGTCAAAACTACTGAGTGAATGACATGAAAATTCGTATGTAAGCTCCCCTAAAATAAACTACGCCACAAAATAATTCAATACAGAGGGAGGAGGGGTTAAGAGGAATCTAGTGGTGAAATCAATCAAACTCTTACAGTGAAATAAGAGATACAACTGCGAACCTACCATTACCCACAATTCACACTACTGTTGCAGATACCGGCACTTAGCTCTGCACTTGACCTTGTGAGCTCAGCGGTAGGAGAGGGGTGTAGAGCGGTACGGGTAACGTGCTGAATACGTCCCTATCTGAGAACACTAACGCGTGTGACAGTAGATTCCCACAATCAGACACAGACACGCTCAGCGTGGCAAATGTTTTACACTGCACTAGTATACCGGGGGGAGTGGGATGGGGAAGTGCAGAGCTAACTGCCGGTAAGTGTACCATCGAGTAAGCAGGCAAAGAATATATTTATATTCAAAGAATTGGAAACATGACAGTCCAGCAAACAGCGCGTTTTCTTGACCTAGGCGTAAATATTTCCACAAAGAAAGGGTTCTTTGAGAGAGCATCTAATTGGAATTTCATCATCTAACTTTGCGACAAGAATGAAATCACTCAGTCTTTTCCATTTCACTAAAATAACTAAGATAACCACCACTAATGAGAATAAGCAAAAGGTGTGGCCTACGCGAAGGCCTGGTGCAGGCGTTTTGACTAGACGCCCTTGGGTGACCAGCACGTCGTGATGACGATGAAATCAATGATGTAAACTTCGCGAACACACAGTCTCTGAGCCAGTGGAATTAACCACTGGAGATTAAAATCCCCAAGACTTGGATGGTAACCGAACTGAGGACCAAAGCCTAGTATGCTAATGACTAATACAGCGAGGGAGTACCCAGCCATAACTGCCCGTTGAAGTGGGAACGAGTAGGCTATAGATAGAGCCCAGCGTGGATAAACAAAACGTTATCCGCATCTGCCCCGCATCCGCACAACTGTTATCTGCTTCCGCCCCACATCCGCACAACTGTCATCCGCAACCGCCCCGCATCCGCACAAATGTTATCCGCATCCGTCCCGCATCGGCACAACTGTCATCTGCATCCGCTCCGCATCCGCACAACTGGTATCCGCATCCACACAACTGTCATCGCATCCGCTCCACAAACAACTGGTATCCGAATCCACCCCGCATCCGCACAACTGTAATCCGCATCCACCCCGCATCCGCACAACTGTCATCCGCAACCGCCCCGCATCCGCATGACACTTTTCCGCATTCGCACGTTCGTTACCGAATCTACTGACATTACAATTATATTTGAATTAGATAAAGCATAAATTACCGGTACTAAAGCAACATGTTCAGACATTTGAAGAAAAAGTCGTTCCCTTAGGCTTTGTATGACATGTGCTATGTTTAAAAGGAATGTTATTCAGCTAGAATTGCAACCCTTTCCAGTTCGGAGTGTTAATTATGCTTAATGACATAATTTGAATGAGATTAGCTTAAATCATCATCCTAAATTTGTCATGAAAAAAACATAATGGAAAAATATGATACCGGTATGTCATAAACATCCGGGTACTAATAATGATGTTAAACAAGGTCGGATTGTATTCTAAAAACTATCCGCAAATAAACTTTTGTGGATATCCATGGATATCCGCATCTGCGCATGGCTTTAGCTATAGAAGAACGGGAACATTGTATGGCGCATTGCGGGTTCCACTATACTGCATGGCAGGTGGTCGGATTGTATTACACAGGACTAAAGACGTAATAGCAGATATTTTTCATCCTCAGCGGTGGAGTAAGAATGGTCATATTAGACATTCTGTGGGCGGAACGTTTCTGCTAATTAGGCAATGTGAAGTTAGAATGCAGAAGAGAGACAAGTTCTCGCCTTAATTGGACAGATGTAATCTAGGAGTTTCGCAACGGCTTGCTGGTTGTTCCGCTGCTGGCTTAGCGCATTGGCCGGGCATCGCGTGCCGGGGAATAGTAAACCAAATGCGGGGATGAACTTTAGTCTAGGAATCTTCAACATGCACTCTAGCTAACATTCATATTTACATTGTTGGTTCATTTAGGACATTTGCGACATTATGTTCATGTAGCCCCGTGTATTGGGGTGTATGTTTGGAATCCGTCTGATAGCCTATTACATTGTGATGGCTGTACAAGTTTGTGTATTTGTAATTGAGATTAGGATTTAGGTAGGAGGTGGCCGTGGTGTGAATTTAAATACCATCTCAGCATTTACATAGAGTCGAAGTGGGGGGAATCACGGAAAACCTCTTCTAGGATGGCTGAGGTGGGAATCGAACTCACCATTTGTTAGTTTTACCTCATGAGGCTGAGTATGTGTAATCAGTTCTTGCCCCGAGAGCGGAATCAAATTTCTTGGCAGGGTTAGGAATCGAACCCGGAGCTCCACGGTAAGCTTATATTTTCCTGGTAGCCTTCACAAGCAATTTTTTATCCCGACGATTTCTAATAGTCTAGTACTGTAATTGAAATTTCAATACAAAACTATTTCCTTCCAAACATCTTCCCAATACACACCAATGAAGCATATTTTTGTACACTCAAAGTTGCATTCTCTAACCAATCAGTGCCAGTCTTTTCCTTTTCCCCTCTATTGCTCTGCAAATAAAGAATGAAAGAGGTACGTACTGTAACTTGAAATGTGTTGTAATAATATCTAGCTATTTATTTAATGATGATGATGATAATTGTTGCTTTAAGAGGCCTAACATCTAGGTTATCGTCTCCTAGCTATTTATTTAACAAACGTTTTCCATTTTATAGCATATAAACATGAAATTAGTTTACAGTTGGTTGGTTCCTCAGTTTAGGGGCTGCGACAACGCGGTCTTGTAGTCCCCTGTACTTAGGGTGTGTGTAGAATCTGTCTGATAACCGGTGTTAATTGTGATGGCTGTATTAGTGTGTTATCTATTTTTTTTATATACAAGGACTGCAGACATTCGATTTTAAAGTTGTTCCAACTTTTGCTACCAAACATCACCAACAACGACCAACTAGTACTGAACATGGTTACTAGATGCCACCGCAGTCAGCTCCTGGCAATGAACGTTGGATCATAAGGGCGTCAGTCAAATCTAACCTATAATTTAGCTTCACGCAAGTGTGATTAGTGGAAGGTTCTTTATCATGCCATAAATCTACGACAGGGGAGCGCCGGCTTTACTTCCCCTCCGAAGAAAGGCATAGGCCTACTGAGGGATTTTTTAAGGCTCATAAAAAAACCGACGACTTCGGCCGGCTTTGAACCCGCGACCTTGGGCATAGAAGTTCAGCAGGCTACCAGCGAGGCTACGTCATCGAAGCCGCTTCCCACATAGTCAGATGGAAAACTGAATGTGATATCGTTGTCATGGCAACCTCTGATAGCTCATCCCTCATCAATTTAGAAGCGTTGTCATGGTAACCTCTGATGGCTCTTGGCATTTTCTTCTAATTCCGAAATCATTTTTCTCATCCCTTGGCGTAATGGTGAGTTGTATCAAAAATTCTTTCAGTCAAAAGTTTTAGGTAATTATCAGGGGAATATCATCCATTTTTTACGGTTTTGATATTGTGCCTATTAAGAGAGATATGATTAATGTTTCCCGAAAAAACCACTTTTTTCCACCCCATTGGTCAATGGTTGGTGCTATTAAAAACTTTTTAAACATAAATTTTTGGCACTTATCCGACACATAATATGAACTTTGAACTGATTCGATATTTCATATATTAAGAGAGTTAAAGTGATATTTCAATTTTTCGAAAAAAAAAGCCCCCATTTTTACCCCCTTCGACCGATTTTGCCCATTAACGAACTCGACCGAGATTTTATAGGGATACATATTATGTAAAAAAATTCAAAGTGATTGGTGCAAAATTACGGCAGTTATCGTGTCCACAAGGAACTGATATATATATACATAAATTATATATAAACTTTTGAACTGATGGTGGTTTTGGGGTCTGGGGGATGTGAAACGCGAAGATATGTCGAAATTTTCTGGAAGTCGAAACATGGTACCCATTGCAATAGTTAGCTTTCTAATGAAATCTACCTAAAAGGTGTGTACATCATTTTATTATTTTTCAGCATGCCCATTATACGCATATTCATGGTTTAATTATTTAAGTACAGGCCTACCTCATTAACCGGAAACCTATGTTTGACGGAGAAACTTGCGAGAGCTGTTCGTTTCCGTTGAAGGCAGGTCGAGGCGTTCTTAACCTTTTTGGGACTGAGCACCACCCGAGCACCATTAAATGTAATATAATAATAATAATAATAATAATAATAATAATAATAATAATAATAATAATAATAATAATAATAATAATAATAATAATAATAATAATAATAAAAAGTCAACCCCTGGCACTATCCAGCCCATGACGGGCTAAGGCCGACCAAGCGACCGCTGCCCAGCCATTTGGCCTGCAGATATTGGGGTGACGCGTGATCAGCGCGTCGGGTCCCCTCGGCCGTTAATCTTGGTATTCGTGATCGGGGCGCTGTCTCACTGTCAGACAGCTACTCAATTGTCCTCACGAGGCTGAGTGCACCCCGTTCCAACCCTCACGTCAGTTTTAAAATCCCTGATGGAGCCGGGGATCGAACCCAGGGCCTCCGGGTGAGAGGCAGGCACGCTACCCCAACACCACGGAATAATAATAATAATAATAATAATAATAATAACCAGAAGAGATCCATATCCATCAATGCGAAATTAAGGCACTATAACGCTGTAATCAGGCCCGAGGTCCTCTATGCAGCTGAAACCCTAACCATCGAAGGGGCAAAACTGATACCGAAACTAGAGGTCAGGGAAAGAATTATCTTGAGGAAGATCTCAGGCCCAAGGATCATAAATGGAGAAAGGTATCACAGGCCCAATGATCTATACCTAAAGCAAGACCCTGTAATGGGAACAATCATCAAGAGACGTCTCCAATTCTACAGACAGTCAGACACCTTGAGAGAATGAACGAGTCAAGATTGACCAGTGTAATCCACAGAGCCAGCTCCTGCAAGAAAACATCACTGTGGTACCAGCAAGTCAAACAAGATCTGCAAACCTTTAACATATCTGAATCCGTTATACAAGACAGACACGCTTTCCGGGAAATGTTAAAAGAAGACCCACAGATTAAACGTTAAGAAAGGGCAGTGACCAAAGAGGTCAGAAGCTGCTAAACAACTACAAAGCCAGAAAATGAAGGAGATATGGGCTCGGAAGAAGGTTGTTAAGAATGTGAAACCAATTCCAACTCATTAAACTGAAAACCATTTTGGTTAACCTACGTAGTCTGTAGTTGGCTCATTCGAAGAAATAATAATAATAATAATAATAATAATAATAATAATGCAACAAACTTATTCCCCTCCTTTCTTTGTCTATCTCTCTTTCCGCTGTTTGCGCCGGGATTTGAACCTGCGATCTTTGGGCTCGCAAAAGCTGCCCACGCGGCTTTGGTGCACGATTTAATGAACCCGGTTCGGTGTGGGACTCCAAGGAAAGAAAAAGAGACCTTTTAGTTACCGTATTTATAGAGCTACAAAGTGAATATCTGGCCGCACGATATTGATCGAGACACAACATGCAGAATTCTGACTCAGCGCCAACCTGTTGTCTGTCGATGACTCACTCCCTCAAACATCTCTGTCACCTCACATTATTGTTTCAATTACGCAACGGAGAATGTTATCCGATACGCGCTTCTACAGCACAATTCCATTTCAGTTGACGCTGTGGAATTATAGTTTTTATATATTGAGTCATGGCCTTCATTCCACTTGAAGTGACACTTAAACTTAAGATCATGATGGCAGACAGGGCCACCTGCCCGCCTCAGAGTATGCAGCAAGTGGTGGACATATCCACTTTGGTTTGAAACAAAGAACGAGTAAATACAGACGAGCAGTAATGGGAAGTAATGAGTAAAATTAATCAGATTACAGTCACGATTACTTTATTGGCCGTATTTACTTGTGTTCGTTTCTCTTTGAAAAATGTAGTGCATTTAGTTTAATTTAGTAACCTAATCCCTTGACTACATTTTAGTATCGTTATATTGTTGTTATCGTTATAGTGTAGTAATCGTTAGACTACATTTTAGTAATCGTTGTATTGTAGTAATCGTTAGACTACATTTTAGTAATCTTTATATTATTGTAATCGTTAAACTACATTGTAGTATCGTTATATTGAGGTAATCGTTAGACTACATTTTAGTAATCGTTATATTATAGTAATCGTTAAACTACACGTTCTCGCTTGCTGAGCCCAAGGTTGCAGGTTCGAAACCTGGCGCAGTCAGCTGGCATTTGAGGGTGCGCAAATGCGAGGGAGCCGTGTCAGTACATTTACTGGCACGTTAAAGATCCCCTTCGGGGCAAAATTCCGGCACCCCGGCGTCTCTAGAAGCCAGGGTAGTTAAAAGGGACGTAAAACCAATAACATTATTATTAGTTAAACTACATTGTATTATCGTTATATTGAGGTAATCGTTAGACTACATTTTAGTAATCGTTATATTATAGTAATCGTTAAACTACATTGTAGTATCGTTATATTGAGGTAATCGTTAGACTACATTTTAGTAATCGTTATATTATAGTAATCGTTAAACTACATTGTATTATCGTTATATTGAGGTAATCGTTAGACTACATTTTAGTAATCGTTATAGTATAGTAATCGTTAAACTACATTGTAGTATCGTTATATTGAGGTAATCGTTAGACTACATTTTAGTAATCGTTATATTATAGTAATCGTTAAGCTACATTGTACAGTAGTATCGTTATATTGAGGTAATCGTTTGACTACATTTTAGTAATCGTTATATTATAGTAATCGTTAAAGTACATTGTAGTATCGTTATATTGAGGTAATCGTTAGACTACATTTTAGTAATCGTTATAGTATAGTAATCGTTAAACTACATTGTAGTATCGTTATATTAAGGTAATCGCTAGACTACATTTTAGTAATCGTTATATTATAGTAATCGTTAAACTACATTGTAGTATCGTTATATTGAGGTAATCGTTAGGCTACATTTTAGTAATCGTTATATTATAGTAATCGGTATACTACATTGTAGTATCGTTATATTGAGGTAATCGTTAGAGTACATTTTAGTAATTGTTATATTATAGTAATCGTTAAACTACATTGTATTATCGTTATATTGAGGTAATCGTTAGACTACATTTCAGTAATCGTTATATTATAGTAATCGTTAAACTACATTGTAGTATCGTTATATTGAGGTAATCGTTAGAATACACTTCAGTAATCGTTATATTATAGTAATCGTTATACTACATTGTAGTATCGTTATATTGAGGTAATCGTTAGACTACATTTTAGTTATTGCTACATTGTAGTATCTCTTCTCGTACTCATGTGGAGCGTCTTTTCAGTAAGTGTAGATGTATTTTCATACATTATGCAGAGTCTAAAATTGGTGACAGTTTAAACACGAGTTACTTTGTAAAGCAAATGGTAAATTATTTGCATAGTACCTAGCAATAATTCATTGATATCTGCTCCTTTTAGTCCATCTGAAAGGCTCCCAGCAGGACATACAGAGGCTTGGACAACTTGGAAGTCTCTCAACAGATTGCGATCTGGGGTTGGCAGATCCAAGTCCAACATTCATAAATGGTTTTTTTCTGCGACTCGGTCCTTTGTGAATGCGGTGATGAACAGACTATGGTAGGGTGACCAGATTCTGATAATGAAGAAAAGGGACACTCAGGCATGTCGCGTCAATTATTGTCTGTCGAGAAAGCGGATCCTATAATTTGGCATTTGTGCAATATTTATGATATTTAATTTCAAAACAAATATTTTATTCACTAAAACATGATACAGTATATTGCATTTCTTAAATCACGTATATATACTCACTCTCAAACATATTCTAAATATTATACAACCTAACAGATAAATTTTTAAAAATATCACTTATAGGCTATATTTAATCCTTGACCAAGAAAACCGATTCACATCCAATATCTGGGTCAGTCGTTTCTTTTTATATACTTTAAAGAGTTATGAATTTCCTTCAAAAGGTTTGGGTGTTCTAACAAAAATTTATAGAAACTTGAGCAAGATACATCACGAAAATGTGTCTTGGTCAAGATCATTGCCTTAACAGTTTCAACATTGAGCCTGTTCTTTTCATGTGACCACATACAATTGATAATTGAAAACACTCTCTCGAAGGCTGCATTAGTTCCTGGAATCGTCAAAGTAAAGGTCACAAGACACGCCAATACATTTGTATTCAATTTTTTCCCTGTCCATAACACTAAATATCTCAACCCACTTACCTTCAGTTGCTGTATCATTTATCTTCCAGGTTTCACTTTTTGCTTCAAAAATGTTTTGGACATGTCTTACTTCATCAAATAGTTCATCTTCATCAATTACTTTTTCTGAATGACTGTCAATTTCTGCAATCCACTGCACACACTGCTGAACCTCATTCCACAATGGAGGACTATTCAGTTGAACCCACTGAAGTTCTTTCAGTTTATCGAAGGGTAGTGTCCAGTTCTCCATGTATTGAAGGAAAGTGACATAAAAACTGTTCGCAGACTCCGTAAATTTATGATCATTGATCAAACTACCATCTTCTAATTGCTTTAGTAAAGAGATCATTATGGATGTTCGAAAATGCTGGTCCTTCCTGCACACAAGCATATTTTTCAAGGCATGTAATTCATTAGCAACTTCACTGCCACATATTGAGACCGTTAGTCGAGTCAACAACCACGATGACTTTCCTAACATCCCATAAGTCGAATAAAATTACCCTGAGGATCAGGTGAACATCCTAATAGGCTAAGCGGCACGAGACACTGTAGTCCACGGGGATCGTGGTACATGGTGACGATGGTCATAGACTGCCTAAGGAAAGGTTCACCTTAAAACTAGACTGAGAAATTAAACATCCAGACTTAAGTAAAACACCGTGAAAATTTATTAAAATTCACAAGCCCCTAGCCTAGTTCGGAGGGTTATGATCGGCTAGTCCGCAAACTAATAAACAAAAGAAAATAAAGAGCAGGTCCCTACCTGAGAAGTTACTGAAAACCCTCGCGAAAGATCTATCTCACAATAATAAAGCAACAACAGCAACACTAGGAAAATGGTACGACGCAAGTCCCTAGTTCAAGTTACAAGATTAAGCTAATATCAGAATTTACATTTAACAGGGTAGCAAAACAAATCTAAGTTAGGATGATACCATCTCCACATTTACATTTAACGGTAATCATCTAGCTAAGTCCTAACAGTTAATAACAAAATTTACGGCGATGACGTCCGTAACAGAAAACAATTACAACAAATCTAAGTGTACAGCCATGAAAAACATTTAATTATCCTTAATAACTACGTGCTATCAGCACACAATAAGGTAACATGTAGGATTTACACACTTGTACGTCATAAATAAGTAATGAAATAGACACAAATCTTTATTAAATTCCTGCCTACACCTTGGTTTACTCTTTGTAAGCCATAGTCATCTAATGTGTGTAATTACGGTGACGAATGCGTAGTTGAGACCACGTCTGACATCGCATGGCCTGAGCTCCACAAGCTACGAACTTTAGGTTCGCGCATGCTTCAGGTCGCTACAAAAGTGTCAACTGTCCTAGTCATTTCCACACAAGGAAATTACCTTCAACTGCACGGCTATGTCAACAGTTCCAAAATGCAACAGAACAAAGTTAGATAGAAAGAATTCATTAGTTAGCTTTTGTTTTACCAAAGTTATGCGTTTTATTATTAAGATGTCGGTTTAGGTTTATCGTTGGTTTATGGCGAATAATACTGACAATGGCTCGGGCACGGAGTGTCTACACTGAGATCATTCTCCACCAAAAAGCCTCGACTCAACAGTCGGAATAAGATCAACGAGCAATAACAACTCGGACACACAATAACACGGGTTACCAGCGGCGCAAAGCTCGCATTCAATAACTCTGGGATAGGCCTGTCCACAACAGTTACCTTCCAATAACATCTGGTCAACGGGAACCCTCCCGGACAAGGTAATCACAAGTATCTTCATACAATAAATTCCTGCATTTAACAGGGTCGCCTGCAACTCACTATAGAAAACCCGACCTAATTGTACACGTCAAGACGGTACACGCATGAAGTGCGCTCAACTAACAAAAAGCAATCTATAAAACATGTGATCTGAGACAGGGTTGAAAACTGGGTTACATAAGCTAAGTTGCAATGAAAGAAAGAGCGAATACTACAAGCATTCTGTCTCTTGTCAAAGTAGTTCTGTCTCACAAACAAATGAAGCGTGCTCTCAAGGGCACTGAATTACAAAACCAGTTTATGTCACCAGCAGGCTACCACATTCCGGCGTTCGGTCGACACAAAACACATATTATTCAAGGCCGGCGATTTAATCAAAATAAAACTATACATCTGGCCTGTCCATAAAAAAACTTTACCATAGGTTATGAACCTCTAAAGAGTCCGTGTATAAAAAAGCACGCAATAAATCTGAATAGAATAATGTAATTCCGTCTTTCTACCAAAGACGTCTAAATGATAGTAATCTTACAATTACTGGAGCTCTTTGCTCTCAAAATACAATTCACTAGTTGCTAGTACAACATCAAACAAAAACGTGTCTTACATGACACAAGCAAAATGATAATTGTGGCGCAGATTCCATACAAGGATCTGCTTAATGATACGTTGGGAACTGAGTTCGATGCTAGGCAACGAAACATTCCTTCTAGTTGTTAGGTTCAAACTTGACCAAGAATAGCTTCTGAGCTTATTCAAAATGAAAATATAATGCATTTACAAAACTGGCAATTACAGTCGATTGCCTAACTGATACGACTGTTCTAACGAAAGTCAGGGGTGTATCAAAACTGGCTGCAAAGAATGCAGTTAAAGAAATAACCATGACATCTGATTGTCATAACTAAAGTCAGCAAAGACTTGAAAAATCACCCCAAACAGGGTTGGACAAAATAGCCTCGAATGACTACGGTCACATCTAGCAAAAGATAGGCTTTGACGTTCTACGACGTTCATCAAGCTGCACCAGGGTTAACCAAAATGTCAGACCCAAGGGTGTCTCACTATACTGAAATAAATGATATTAAATTAAACTAGATACAATCCCTACCTAGGAAAATGGCTGACACAGGGTGTGGTTGATTCACAAACTACATTAAATCTAATATACCACCAGAACTAGAACAAGAGAAGGGATGTCCAAAAACTCACGACATGGAGAAGCTATCACTCAGCCCTCTATTCAATAACCAGGGTTGTACAAATTCCTCTCTGGATCTCTGGAACGGTATTATCCTCATCAGGATTCCCATCTGGACTCCTCCAAAGACCAGGGTTCGATTCGTCCCTGTCGACAACTCCGTGAATATGCTGGATATGCCTGGAAATGGCATCTTGGATTCCTTCCTTCTCGTCCTCGGTTCTGCAAGCTCCACCATCATGCTAGTTCTCGTAGAAACACCACCCTCATACCAGGATGGTATTAGCCCATGATGACTGATTCAAGCATGGTGTGGAATAGTCTGGTCACTTTGACGGTGAAATAAATTATGAAATTCATTCTTTCACTTTCCAAAAATATAATGTTTGTCGTAAATATTGTAGGCTTTGATAGTAATTGATAACACAGCCTTAATTTCGTGGATGTGAATAGATATGTGAGCTAGCACTGCTCTATGATTCTGCACGTGCTAATGACGCTACTTTTCTATCACGCAGCATCGGTAAAATGTACGTCGTTTTGGAAATAAAAACTTCACTCTGGCAATCCAAATATGTTACACTATCATAATCACACTTATTTGAAGTAGTTGCAACACATTTACCTGTATATTTTCCACAAGGCATTTGGCCCTCCACAAACACGTGGGTACTAAAATGTGGTGTTCCGGTAAAATTATATAATTCACTAATACTTGCCAATAATTATCTTCAATATGTTTCTGTGGCTTACTGTGCATAAATACCAGTATTTTACAATATGCCAGTGCACGATGGCACCTGATAACCAATTCAACGCTAACAAGCGGATATTCTTCTATGTCTTACAGGACAAATGCAATTACTCGCCTATACTGGGCGGATTCTCTAGACGTAGTGCAAGTAACTCACTATAATTCTTACTTATAACTTGTATCGTTGTTTATTCGTGCTCGATGGCAACTAATTGTAATTTCCTCGCTAAACAGCGGATATTTCCTACGTCGTACAAGACGGATATGATTCCACGCCTACACAGGGCGGATTCTCCAGACGTAGTGCAAGTAACTGGGTGTCTCAAGGAAGTAGGTCGTCAAACCGAAGTCGTTGAGCGACTACTTACGTTCCTATTTGCGTATCTGCAAGGGTATTACTTTACCTTAAGCTAAAATAACATTCTCAAAAATGTTTTAATAATGCAGCATGACGAAATGGAATATTCTGAGTCTTGAGAAAGAATAAAATTAATTAATAAGATCTCAGATAAATAATTAGCAGTTCTCACCAAAGTCAAAAGTGCGATTCAACGCTACTTCAAAGAGTATCGCGTGAGCTCTCAGCTCCATGTGGCTTCCTGGGTGTGTTCAAAGGTACAACATCCCATCATAAATGTTCTGTCATAAAAAATATCACATGAACCATTGCTCAGCGGGTTCAATATATTATCTTTCTCAATTTTCTTTATTGTGTTTGCACACACCTTGAGTTGTGAATTAATAAAATGAAGCCAACGTAAGGATTGTGGCTTACTGAAAAAGTCTTTTAGCACTCTAGGACACTTTTCTTTTGAAAGAAAACAAGACTTGAGACTATCAAACATATCAATAAGATGTTAACAGCTGGTTGTAAAGAAAGCCATCTTGTTTTTACACATCCCAATATCTGCTTGTACTCAACATCCACAAACTCACAGAAGCTCTTCAATTCAGCCACTCGAACAGCATAAATGTGAAAATACTGGAACACTTTATTAACAATTGTGTCAACATCAATAGGTAAAATGTCTGCACTTGTCTGCATAGCGTTGTGTACAATGTGGGCAGCACAACCTATTCCAAAAATGTTTTCATTTATCCCCTGTCATAACTTTAAAAAAAACATTGTTGGTGCCTTTTCTTCCAACCCCACCGATGTTGGTGTTGCAGTTATCACCTCAGAAAGCAATAACTTTGTCAGTTAACTTGTATTGTTCCAAGATGTGAAGAATGTGGTTTGTTAGCATCTCTGCTGTTTCCCCGGAAAGTGCTTGAAACTCAAGAAATTTGATTTGAACGCCTTTATTTGGTACGAAATACCTTACAAGTACTGGAACTAATTTCAAGTTGTTGTGGTTTGAAGTATCAACCATAACTGATACATATCTGGCATTTTGCTAGTCACTGGTGATTTCGCTTAACGCAAAAGGAGCTAAGACATTAACTACGATAGCCTCCCACTTGGTTCTCCCACATGTAAACTTCCTTTCAAATAAAGTATGCACAAGAGTTGATGTTCAATCCATCGATCTGAAGGAGTGGTTATGTTTAACCGTATGAAAATTAAACACACCTTCTAAAGCAGCAAGACGTTTCCCTTCTTCATCCTCTTTCCCTTGTGTTGTCATGAAGGAGGTTAATTTATGGCTTGAACTCTTAGCAGCCTCTGCCGCTTTATGCTTCTTCTTTTGTACATGTTGGAAAATGTCCGATCGACCGCCATGTTCGATAGAAAACGCACCTTTACATAAAGTACACACTATTTTGTCTTGATCTTCCTTAAGAAAAGGAAATTCTTCCTTTAATACATCCGTGAAATTACACTTTCGTTTCGGCATTCTCAACTATTGATAAAATATTGCGGAACAACTCGTCACGATTAGTAACTATAGAGTACTGAAAGACGCGTGCTTGTAAACATTATAAGACGTTAAAAGTGAAGTTTTATGTATCAAGCACCATTACTTACAATGAAACAAAGTTTCCCTCGCACGCAACGATGGTGTTATGTTACACATTTGTTATACCGCATGCATCGGCATGTATGCCAACCACAGCCTACAAAATTAACCCTATGAAAGAGAATTATAGTGTTGGTTGATTGGCGATACTTTCTACGAAGTATCTCTCGGATAATATTTGAATCTTGAGATACAGAAAAACAAATGAATTAAGTAAAGCATGTACGCAAAACTGCATACACATTAAAATATGTCAAGAAAACGGGATTTAACGGGGACGAATGTTAAGAAAACTGGAATTTTGCGTCCCGTCAAAGATTTGTCGGGACAACGGGACCAACTACTGAAAGAAGGGACAATCCCGTTAAAAACTGGACGTCTGGTCACCCTAGACTAGGGGTCATCTGCTTCAGTGCAGGCTGTGTCCTATACTGTGCACCATGGAGGATCTGGTGAAGGCTACACGAAATGGACGTGACATGGCAACATATTGGTCATGCATTATTTAGAGCCTTAAATGTTCAAGTTTTGTCATTTTTGTTGCCCATTTTGTACATAATTTCTTTTGTAATATTTTTGTTCCTGACACGAGTAAATCAATAACTATGGAGGGGAGGTTGGTTGGAATGGAGTGGCACATTTAAGATGTCGACCACTCCGTGGTGTAGCGGCCAGCTTGTTTGGCTGTCATCCTGGAAGTACAGGTTCGATTCCCTGCTCTACCAAGAAATGTTATTCTAGTCTGAGGGCTGGAAAGGGGTACACTCAGCCTCGTGACGGAAAACTGAAAAGAGGCTCGCAGAGGCTGTAACTGCTTCTAGCGGGCACCCATAGGGTGAGCTACAAGTTCCGTTCAATTTCACGTAGTTCCAACTTTCGCTACCAGATGCCAATGATACCTAGTGGTGAACGTTGGAACTTTGATAGAGCGTTCCAACGAAATCTAACCTAGAAATTTAGCTTCACACAAGTTTAGTCTGTGGAAGGATCTTTTACTGCCATAAATCTATGACATGGGACCAACGGCTTTACTTCCCCTCCGAAGGAAGGCATACTGAAAGATTTTAACGCTCTTAAAAATACCGACGACTTCGACCGGGTTTGAACCTGCTAGCTTGGCCACAGTAGTTCAGCTTGCTACCAACTACGCCACCGAAGCCGCTACATTCAAGATTATCAGTATCGTATGTGACACGTGGTGTCTTATGGGTTGGCCACCCCTGTTCTAGGATAATTCCCAAATTGCTCCATCTTGAGAAAGTATCGGCAACGAGCATTTTCGTAACTTTGTTACTGTTAAATGTAGCGGCGTAGAGTTACTCAGTAACGTCATTACCACCGTATGAAGTAACTGTTACAGATAACGTGTCTCTCTACCCACATACGTCACCTATGGGAGAAGGTTTTATGAGTAACCCGAGACAAGACGCTCAGGTTTCAAAAGACTGCAGTTACAATGACTCGAGCACTTTCACTACGGTACTCTTTCATCTTACCTTTCATATGTAAGGCCCGGAAGTGCATGCACTATTAAATGAATATATATATGCATGCAGAAATGCACTAATTAGGCCTATTGGTCAAATATGCATCACGTGTCAAACAAGAAGTTCCGTGACGATCTAATATGAACCTATCTAGAATAATGACGAAATTAAGTTGGTAATATCGAAATGTCTAATTAGTTCGAAATATTCCTGGTATAATGTAGCCTAGTCGCCTCCGTAGCGTAGCGGTCTGCATGGTTAGCTGCCGCCCCTGAGGTTCTGGGTTCGATTCCCGGCTCTGCCACGAAATTTGAAAAAGTGGTATGAGAACTGGAACGGGGTCTACTCAGCCTCGGGTGTTCCAAATGAGTAGAGGGGGTTCGATTCCCACCTCAGCCATCCTCGACGTGGTTTTCCGTGGTTTCCCACTTCGTCTTCGGGCAAATGCCGGGATGGTTCCTTCTTCAAGGCCACGGCCGCCTCCTTCCCTCTTCCTTGCCTATCCATCATGAACTTCCATTACCTTCCCTCATGAGGCCCCTGTTCGCTTTGCAGGTGAGGCCGCCTGGGCGAGGTGCCAATCACACCTCACCAGTTGTATCCCCTCCGATTAGATGTTCCCAGCTCTAGGACACTGCCCGTAGAGGCGGTAGTGGTGATTTCCCTCGCTGAGTCCGTGGGTTCCACCAACCTGGAGGGTAAACGACTAAGAAAAGAAGAAGATAATGTAGCCTAATAGAGCACTACAGTTGGCAGCCCTGGTGACTGAATATATTCTTAGTTCCATCTATTAAGGTACAGAATACAAAATTTGGTTGAAGTCCAATGGACGTTACATGCAGTTAGACATTGGATCTATCAGCACGCGTAAAAGCATGTTAGCAACAATGTCATGTGTGTGCTGGTTAGAAATAATCGGAAATATTATGATATCTTGTTGTGCTAATTTTGGATAAAATTCATTTGTTAGTATAGAAGTTACATGTACCGGTATTTTAAAATTGGACCTATCAGCAAGCATAGAATCATGTTGTCAGCACTGACTTATATTAATTACTCCAAATTAATCTAGAGAGTCAGGTGCTATACGTGTGCAAAGTATAGAGCTGTTGGCTTGCATACCTTCTGATATATTGATATTAGGGTAAAAAAATATGGACAGCATTTATTAACAGTTGGCAGCCCTGATTGCTCTTATGAATAGCCTACTTATAGTCATATCTGTTATGTTACACATAGCACATACGAAATTTGGTTGAAATCCAACTGATAGTGTTGAAGTCACATGTATTTAAAAATTGGTCCTATCAGCAGGCTTAGAATCGTGTTGGCAGAACCGAACTATATAAGTTACTCCAAATTAATCTAAAATGTCAGGTACTAGACGTGTGCATAGTTTAAAGCTGTCGGTTTGCATACTTTCAGATATATTGGTATTTGGATGAACAAAATAGAGAGAGCAATTATTAACAATTGGCAGCCCTGGTGGCTCTTAAGAATAAACTCAGTCATATCTGTTTATGTACACATATTACATACAAAATTTGGTTGAAATCTAATTAATAGTGTAGAAGTTATATGCATTTAAAAATTGGACCTATCAGAAGCCCTAAAATTATTTTGGCAACACTGTCATGTATGGCCTCCTGGAAATTAAACTGAAATAGTATTATCTACATGTGTACCAATTTTGGAATAGCTCCCAGGCATATCTTCCATGGTATCCAACATGGAGCTCAAATTTCTAGTGCGTTTTTTTCAGCAGTTGGTAGCACTGACATAATTTTCAAATATGGGCTTGAGATATTCCGGTATACATCTCTGCTCATACTAAATGTGGTTTCGATTGCTGCAGCCGTTTAGGAGTTGATAGGGACACACACACACACACACGCACACACACACACACAGACAGACAGACAGACAGACAGAAGGACAGACAGACAGACACACATTTTCATGGATCGATCTTATAAGTCTACTTTTTCCTCATTTTTGCAAAATGTGAAAAGTAGGCTAAAAAGATGCACTATGACTTAACTACGGCAATTACAATCACTCTGTATTCTTTAGCGTTTCTATTTTGGATATAAAGAAATTATGAACAGACGGATATATAACAACACCTTTTGTAAAATATCTCAGCTAAGGAACAGTTCTAAATAGTAGGGAATGGTATTTTATGGAACTTCAAGCGGTGATGACCATCAATAATTATCTAATTATGTCAATTTTTAAGGACAACTCATTTACAGTTTTAATAGCCATTGAATTTTTAAAAATGAAAATAATTTACAATTTTACATAGTGAATGCTGAATAAAAATAATTGATATTAATTTGCAAAAAGGACTGAAACGTAGCCTACTAGCCTAGGTATTAAAATAATTTCAGTATTATTCTGTGATAGACTCTCGGAGTCCGAATCGAAATATATGACTTTAAGAACATGAAGTAACAACAAGTAGTTCCGTGAAGAACTATACAGCCTATTTTCATATATCCGACTTATGTTAATTGCCGCTATCAACATACACAATTTCAGTTTGATTGCTGTAATAGATTCGTAGATATTGAGAACCGACTAAATATTTCGGATGGTCGCCATGTTGGATTTTATATATGTAGGTCCTAGAGTTATGTACTGTTACATGCAGATTATTGTGAACGTGTAGTATTCAAACTTCAATCGCATAGTTAGGACACAAGAAAAAAAAAAACAAGGAGAGTTTAAATTTTTTCACAGCTGCCATCTTGAGGTTATGGAAACAATTGAAATAAATTAGATGCCAGTGGATTAAAATTCGTATAAGGATTTACTGTACCAAGTTTCACTGCACGCGGATGGTTAAATTGCGAGAAACGTCCATGTGAATATTTATAATTCGCGTCACCGCCATGTTGGATTTGTGATCACCAGGTTATTTAAAGTCCTATAGGTGAACTTAAGTTCATAGCCCCTATGAACATTAAAAAATGCAGTTTGATGGCTAAAATAGATTCGTAGATATTCAGTATCGTCTAAATATTTCGGATGGTCGCCATGTTGGATTGTTAAATGTATAGGCCATAGGGTCATGTACCATTAAAGGAAAATTATTGCGTAGGTTCATTATTCAAACTTTCACTTCGATCGCATGACTACATCACAATAAATAAAATCTTAATTTTAGAATTCGCACTGTCGCCATCTTGAGGTTATGTAAACAATTGAACTAAATTAGATACCAGTGGATTACAATGTGTATAAATATTTCCTGTGCCAGGTTTCAGTGCGCTTGGAACATTAAATCGCGAGAAAGGTCTATTTAACATTTTCAAATTCGCTTGGCCGCCATGATCGTTTTGTAGTTAACCGGTTTTTGAAAGTCTTATAGATGGACTTCCAGTAGTGCCCTTTATCTCCGTACAAAATTTCAGGGGTTTACCGCTAATAGTTTCAGAGATATAGAATGCCGGTGAAATATTTCGCACATCCGCCATCTTGTGATTATGTAAACAATTGAACGATGTTAGATGTCGGTGCATTACAATGTATATAAACATATACTGTACCAAGTTTCATTGCGTTTGGTTGGTCAAATCGCGAGATACGTCTATTTAAAAGTCGCAAATTCGCTTGGCCGCCATGTTGGTTTTGTTGTTACCAGATTTTCAAAAGTCACATAAGTGAACATATAGTAGTTCCCTCTATCACCATAGAAAATGTCCGGGAAATATCGGTAATAGTTTCGGAGATATTGAATGCTGGTGAAATATTTCGCACAGCCGCCATGTTGGATTGGTGAGTCGTAACAAAATTTGAAGGGCACGGTCGAGGTCGCCGGGAATAGTGCTATGAACTTTCTGAGTTTCATTGAAATCGCTCCAGCCGTTTAGATTTTATTAGGGGGGGACACACACACGAATCACACACACACACACACACACACACGCACACACACACACACACGGACAAAAGGTGATCTCATAAGCCTATTTTTTCAAAATTGAAAATAGGCTAAAAAGGGCTTCAAAACAACAGGGAATTAGAATATACGCCCTTCTCAAGCAGAGATATGCACTTAAACAGGCGAAGAAGGAAAATATGATGCATTGTGCTAATATAACCAAAATAAGCATAAATATGATTTTGCATAAACTTCCGGGCCTTAATCATAAGCATGTAATGTCCTTTCGTACGTACAGTCATAGCGCAGTTTTCATAATTATTTATTTTCTTCGGAGGAGGAGAATGCACGCATACTGTAGTGTCGGACTCCTGACTGTCAGTCTACCGACTAACCCCCCCCCCCCCGTTACTTCTGAACACTAGCCTGGAACCGTTTATCACATTACTTCAGGCTAGAGTCATTTTATCTTTGCCCGTACGGCACTCTTCCGTAGTGAATTATCTTCAGTGGCGATCCAGATCTGTTTTCTTTGTTCAGAGAATATTCTCAATAAAACTTACTACCAGCTTCCAATTTTCTTCATTCCCTAGCATCACCGCAATAATGTTATCAGGAGATATCTTTGCCCCAATATGCTCTTGAAGAGACTGTCTATTTTGAACCCATTGGTATTGGCATCTCCTAGATTTCTTGTCCGTTGTGCGGCGTGTCGGAGTCTATTATAGGCAGGTCCGCCCCAATTAGCCCAGTCAAATGGTAGTTTTGACCAAAATAAATTAGGGTAGAAGGTTTCTCGACGGATTCTTATGTTATTAGGTGTGCTGAATCCGAATCTGAAGTTTGCCAACAAAAAAAAATGTCGGCTTCACAGTGAAAATAGCAGAAACCCCTGAAAATTTCGGACTATTTTCACAAAATCGCTTATAAGATTAAAAGTATGCTTCCTAGTGAATTTCTCACTATTCACAACATTAAAGTAGCCAAAATTTCCTTAAAAATTCACTGGTCACTTTTAATTTTTGAGTGCAGGGCACCGCCGCTAGAGCGCGCTGAAAAAGAGCAACTTTTTGGCACATAGGCAAAAACGAGAGAAACTCAGCCCCAGACGCTTTCTTATCGTGTTTTCTCCATGAATACGTGTTTTATTCATATTCTATGGTGGTTACAAGATTACGGAGACCATGAAAAACATTGCCCACGGAGTGGTAGGAATTCATAAATGACCGATCAAGCCGTTTTATTATTTATTTCAAAATTAAATGAAATGAATATAATGAAAAGGAAAGTAATAGCAATTAACTATTAATACATTACAATTCATTTCAATTATTTAATTGAGCTTCCTCCTTTTTGGCCTCGATGGAGCAGCCTCCGGTTGCCGAGCAGAAGGCTCCGGTTGATCGCTATTGGTCGGTAACTCCACTGGAAAAGGAATTGAACATATTATTGTACACAATACTTTCAGGTGTCTAGTTGGAAAACTGTTCGAAACCCAGTGAAATAGGGTGTATTACAAACATGCAGTTTACCTTCTGCTGAAGTCTCCGCTATCGTCGTTGGTGATTCGACCGGGATGGAATCGTCAGGATTCTCGGACACCTCTAAAAAAGAAATCGTACGAATACTTTAGGGGGTGAAATATATTAAATATATCTCTTTAGGAATGTGTGAGATATGTGTAACATGGTGAGATGTTGAGTGAAAAATCACATAAAGTGTTTTACATTACTCACCTCATCACTTTCACACTTGACTATTAGGTGGATAAGTACAGATGGACTTAACTTGAATATACAAGGGCTATTCCAAAACTAAGGTCCGATTCACCGTAAATATTTAAAAGCGGCGCCAAGGGCAAAACACGCATGCGCGCCAACTCATGGCATGCCTCCAGTAGCTTTGTTACTGTTGCTGTGTGCTGTTGAAGGTGTCAGTTCACAATGTTTAAGACAATTAATCAGCCCGCCGATTGTGAAGTAAGGGCAGTGATACGGTTTCTGCGAGAAACATTTCTGCGGCAGAAATTCATCGGCAGATTACTAAAGTGTACGGTCCTAACATAATGAGTGACAGTCAAGTGCACAAGTGGGTGCGAGCCTTGAATGAAGGACGGAAAAATGTGCACGATGAACCCCGCTCTGGCAGACCATCAGTGATTTCAGACGAGTTGGTTCATGCGGTTGACGACAAAATTCGTGAAGATCGACAATTCACTATTTCAGATGATGAAGTGAAAGAAGCTGTTAAAGACTGGTTAGCTTCGCAGGCGGCCGAGTGCTACGACTTAGGCATTCAAAAGCTTGTGGAACGATATGACATTATGTGTAAATAAGTATGTAAATTATGTAGAAAAATAGAGAAAGACGTAAGGAATGCCAATAAAACAATTGTTTTAGAAACAATTTTTATTTTTGAGTTTTTTTTAACCGGACCTTAGTTTTGGAATAGCCCTCGTATTTATTTATCAAAATATTTTCCAACGAACTTTCAATCATGTTACCACCATAGAACTTGAATAAAACACGTATTAATGGAGGAAACGCGATTAGAAAGTGTCTGGGGCTAGTTAGGGCTGAGTTTCTCTCGTTTTTGCCTAAGTGCCAAAACTTCGCTCTTTTTCAGCGCGCTCTAGCGGCGGTACCCTGCACTCAAAAACTAAAAGTGCCCAGTGCATTTTGAAAGAAATTTTTTCTACTTTCATTTTGTAAATAATGATAAATTCACTAGGTTGCATATTTTTCAACTTATAAGCGATTTTGTGAAAAAAGTCCGAAATTTTAATTTTTTTGCGATATTCCCTGTGAAGCCGTCACATTTTTTGTTGGCAAACTTAAGATTCGGATTCAGCAGACCGAAAAACATAAGAATCCGTCGAGAAACCTTCTACCCTAATTTTTTGGAAAAAGCACTTCTCATCACCAAATGACTGGACTAAATTCTGCATTTGCTTATGTCAACCAATATGTAGGGTTCTTCCGATGGCGTGATATTGAACTTGGCATTGAGGCATCGCAAGCCAATGTTATAAGATTCATAGTCGAAGAACTAGTCACACCCTCAGCCTCTCCGTCAGGCTACATACTCTCAGTTGGTGCTACATCACTGGCTAACGCCGCCTTAAATGCATCAAAAGTGATCTTATTCAAATTCCATCTCCGTTGTTTCTGAGTAGATAAGTTATCTCCCCTTATTACTGCACACATACTGTTGTGCACTACCAGTCTATAAATGTACAAATGTCCCTGTAGCCATGGAGATATCTGGAATGGTAGCCTATCTCTATATCCTGGGACTGGTTGCGTGGCGCAGTTGTAACGTTCAAGGCTGCAGGATCGAATCTTGGCACAGTCAGATGTCATTTTAAGGTGCGCAAATGCTAGGGAGCCATGTCAGTAGATTTACTGGCACGTTAAAGATCCCCTTCGGGGCAAAATTCCGGCACCCCGGCGTCTTTAAAAGCCACAGTAAATAAAAGAGACGTAAAACCAATAACATTATTATTATTATATTCTATATCCTGGGCACCGAATGGTTGACACTACATTTAAGACCAAAAACTCCGTCCGTGATGCAATTTCCAGAACGAACTCAACTCGGGAATTGATATATTATTAAAAATAATAAGAGCACATAACCAACAAACTTCAATAGTGGACTCAGAAAGCACTGCATGGCCGTCATCCGAATGATCTCAGTCAGGAATATGTCGACATACATGCGTCGAACAGCTGGCTGACCCATGCGGATCTACATTTCCTCAGACTGAGGGCTTCATGGTCGCGATACAAGATCAAGTAGTGGCAACAAAGAACTACCTAACATACATCATTAAGGCTGACATGCCAGATGACATTTGTAGGAGATGCCATCGCGAATCGGAGACCATCCAGCATATCACAGGGGGCTGTATAACAATTTCACCTACGTACTACTTGAAGAGGCATGACCAAGTAGCCGAGACAATCCACCTGCACCTGGCAAAGAAGCACTCCTTATGTATGAAGGTTCTGCCTTACTATCAATACATTCCTGATGCTGTTCTGGAGAACGATACACATAAGCTTCTCTGGGACAGGTCAGTGATCACAAATAGACCTACATCAGCAAACAGGCCAGACATTATTCTTATTGATAAAGTGCAGAAGAGAACCATTCTAATAGACATCGCAGTCCCTAACTCGCATAATATCCAACACATGTATGCTGAGAAAGTGACCAAATACATGCGTCTGGCTGAAGAGATCCGACAGATGTGGCGACAGGAATTTGTCACTGTATTGTCAATCATAATCTCTTCCACAGGGATCATACCGAAGTCACTGAAGGCCAACCTCGATAAACTGGGAATCAACCATAATCTGCATACCAGAAGTTATTTTAGAGACCTGCTCCATAGTTCGTTCGTTCCTCAACCTACCAATATAGATAATACTAATGTTATTGGTTTTACGTCCCTTATAACTACTGTGACTTTTAGAGACACCGGGGTGCCGGAATTTCGCCCCGAAGGGGATCTTTAACGTGCCAGTAAATTTACTGACACGGATACCTCACATTTTCGCACCCTCAAATGACAGCTGACTGCGTGAGGATACGAACCTGCAACCTTGGGCACAGCAAGCGAGAACGTTACTGCTGAGGCACAGAAAAGAAGAGGTCTGACCCCTCGAAGAATAAGGGTTTCAGGAAAGATCATTCAAGATGCCAATTAAGGCGGGAATATGAAGTACTCCCTAGGTCTCGGTTACCGTAATACCATCCGGGTGGGAAGAAGTGACCAAGAGTGGTCAATAGGAAAGATGAAGGAATGAGCCCAGCACAAGTAACTGGAAGCAATGTCGGACTCAGCTGGGGCCCCCATGGTCGCCAACCCACGTCCCACAAGTTGTGAGCCCCTTGGCGGGTGGGAATACAGTACAAGAATTTCACTCTGGTAGAGCCCTGCGCGGATAAACAAAACGTTATCCGCATCCGCCCGACTTTATCCGCATCCACACGTTTGTTATCCGAATCCGCTGACATTACAATAATATTTTTTAGCCTATTTTCAATTTTGAAAAAATAGGCTTATGAGATCACCTTTTGTCCGTGTGTGTGTGTGTGTGTGTGTGTGTGTGTGTGTGTGTGATTCGTGTGTGTGTCCCCCCCTAATAAAATCTAAACGGCAGGAGCGATTTCAATGAAACTTGGAAAGTTCATAGCACTGTTCCCGGCGACCTCGACCGTGCCCTTCAAATTTTGTTACGACTCACCAATCCAACATGGCGGCTGTGCGAAATATTTTACCAGCATTCAATATCTCCGAAACTATTACCGATATTACCCTGACATTTTCTAATATGATAGAGGGAACTATTATAAGTTCACTTATGTGACTTTTGAAAACCTGGTAACTACAAAACCAACATGGAGGCCAAGCGAATTTGCGACTTTTAAACAGACGTTTCTCGCGATTTGACCAACCAAACGCAATGAAACTTGGTACAGTATATGTTTATATACATTGTAATGCACCGACATCTAACTTCGTTCAATTGTTCACATAATCACAAGATGGCGGATGTGCGAAATATTTCACCGGCATTCTATATCTCTGAAACTATTAGCGGTATCTCCCTAAAATTTTGTACGGAGATAAAGGGCACTACTGGAAGTCCATCTATAAGACTTTCAAAAACCGGTTAACTACAAAACGAACATGGCGGCCAAGCGAATTTGAAAATTTTAAATAGACCTTTCTCGCGATTTAATGTTCCAAGCGCACTGAAACCTGGTACAGGAAATATTTATACACATTGTAATCCACTGGTATCTAATTTAGTTCAATTGTTTACATAACCTCAAGATGGCGGCAGTGCGAATTTTAAAATTAAGTTTTTATTTCTTGTGATGTAGTCATGCGATCGAAGTGAAAGTTTGAACAATGAACCTACGCAATAATTTTCATTTAATGGTACATGACTCTATGGCCTATACAATTAACAATCCAACATGGCGACCATCCGAAATATTTAGACGATACTGAATATCTACGAATCTATTTTAGCAATCAAACTGCATTTTTTAATGTTCATAGGGGCTATGAACTTAAGTTCACCTATAGGACTTTAAATAACCTGGTGATCATAAATCCAACATGGCGGTGACGCGAATTATACACACATCAAAAAAAGTTTTGCATCACCTCGGTTCCCAGATCTCCGGCATATAGACGTTGACTGTGTATATTGTATCCAAGATACAGTCCCTTTGACTGTTCATAGATGTCACTAAAACTGCTCAAAGATGTAAACAACCATGCATGAGCAGGGCCTATTAGACGGAGGGGGTACGACAGCCGATCAGTTCCAGTCATTCCACCAGGACGAAGGTACGCTGCTCATGTTGTCTGTAGTTCTACCATGCCTAGAAGGTCAATACCGCAGTTCGATCGCGTCCGCATTGTTACTTTGTGTCAAGAAGGGCTCTCAACAAGGGAAGTTTCCAGGCGTCTCAGAGTGAACCAAAGCGATGTTGTTCGGACATGGAGGAGGTACAGAGATACAGGAACTGTCGATGACAGGCCTCGCTCAGGCCGCCCAAGGGCTACTACTGTAGTGGATGACCGCTACTGACGGATTGCCGCTCGGAGGAACCCTGACAGCAATGCCACCATGTTGAATAATGCGTTTCGTTCAGCCACAGGACGTCGTGTTTCAACTCAAACTGTGCGCAATAGGCTGCATGATGCGCAACTTCACTCCCGACGTCCATGGCGAGGTCCAGCTTTGCAACCCCGACACCATGCAGCGCGGTACAGATGGGCCCAACAACATGCTGAATGGACCCCACGGAATTGGCATCACGTTCTCTTCACCGATGAGTGTCGCATATGCCTTCAACCAGACAATCGTCGGAGACGTGTTTGGAGGCACCCTGGTCAGGCTGAACGTCTTAGACACACTGTCCAGCGAGTGCAGCAAGGTGGTGGTTCCCTGATGTTTTGGGGTGGCATTATGTGGGGCCGACGTACGCCACTGGTGGTCATGGAAGGCTCCGAAACGGCTTTACGATACCTGAATGACATCCTCCGACCCATAGTGCAACCATATCGGCAGAATATTGGAGAGGCATTTGTCTTCATGGACGACAATTCTCGACCTCATCGTGCACATCTTGTGAATGCGTTCCTTCAAGATAACGACATCGCTCGACTACAGTGGCCAGCATGTTCGCCAGACATGAACCCTATCGAACATGCCTGGGATATGTTGAAAAGGGCTGTTTATGGACGTCTTGACCCACCAACCACTCTGAGAGATTTACGCCGAATTGTCGTTGAGGAGTGGGACAATTTGGACCAACAGTGTCTTGATGAACTTGTGGATAGTATGCCACGGCGAATACAGGCATGCATCAATGCAAGAGGACGTGCTACTGGGTATTAGAGGTAGTGGTGTGTACTGCAATCTGGACCACAAATGCTGAAAGTCTAGCTGTATGATGGTACAACATGCAATGTGTGGGTCTCATGAGCAATAAAACGAGCTGAAATGTTGTTTGTGTTGATCTCTATTCCCTTTGTATTTAACGGTTCCGGAACTCTTGGAACCGAGGTGATGCAAAACTTTTTTTGATGTGTGTAAATATTCACATGGACGTTTCTCGCAATTTAACCATCCGCGTGCAGTGAAACTCGGTACAGTAAATTCTTATACGAATGTTAATCCACTGGCATCTAATTTATTTCAATTGTTTCCATAACCTCAAGATGGCAGCTGTGCAAAATTTTAAAATTTCCTTGTTTTTTTCTTGTGTCCTAATTATGCGATTGAAGTTTGAATACTACACGTTCACAATAATCTGCATGTAACAGTACATAACTCTAGGACCTACATATATAAAATCCAACATGGCGACCATCCGAAATATTTAGTCGGTTCTCAATATCTACGAATCTATTACAGCAATCAAACAGAAATTGTGTATGTTGATAGTGGCAATTAACATAAGTAGGATATATGAAAATAGGCTGTATAGTTCTTCACGGAACTACTTGTTAATTTATTAGATAATAATAATAATATCGTATGGCCTCGAGTGCCGGGTGCAAGCTTTGTTATTGGACACCCAGAGGGTAGCTTGCATGTCGAATTTCGTTGTTCCTTGACTATGAAAGTCAAGGTTAGATGTTAGATATATAAGCTCCTTGAACACAATAGCGCTTTCTAGTAGAGAAATGAGGAACTTTGTGTTGGCGGAAAACTCCCGAGATTAATTTTGCCATTATGAACTCGGCCTACTGAATTCAAATGGGTTCTTTGACATGCCATCATCGTATGACATGCGTATCGTATTTTTGCTGCCTTTCAAAAACCACTTACCACGGCCTGGAGCGAACCTGCAATCTTGGGGTTAGTAGACCGACACGCTATCCACTCACCCACCGTGGCAAGCCATTTATTAGATAAAGCATAAAGTATTAGTGCAACATATATAACAGCTTAGGCTTTCACGGCCGGCGTTCATAATTAAATACAAGTTTTTCGGGCTTGTAGGCCGTGGTCCAGACAGGATATCTCCCGACGTTTCACCGGAAACTGCGTCCGGCATTATCAAGGGTTCCGCTCCTTTCCTTGGTCTGCAGTGGAATGAGGAAGAGGCTTGAAATAATGGGTAACGGCTAGTAGTGGAGTATTGTTGTTTAAATATGACTGTTGGTTGGATCTTGGCGATGAACTAACGGCTGGAAGGTAGTTGGATCTTCAAATCAGCATGGGGAGCCGAGCATTCTCTTCGCATTCCGGCTGGATCGTCTGATCTCAAGTACATGTTGCGGGGTGCGGTCGCCGACTGATTTTGTCCTTCTGAGTAACGCCAAGTGAAACAGTGAGTGGCTAATTATAGCACTTAGTCGTCGGATGGATACACCCACGCAGGCATAAGTCAACACTAACTGGCTTCTCTCACTTCTCTATTATTCTCATACAATACAAGGAAAAGCAGATACGGAAATAGCAAGAAACGTAAAAGACGCAGATCTCAGCAAAAGCTAAAATTATTTTCCAAAAATCCAGTTCAACATTGTATTCTAAAAACTATCCGCAAGTTTACTCCAATCATTATCCATAGCTTATCCGCTATCCGCACAGCCATGCAAACTATATCCGCATGGCGATATTTTTTTTAAATATCGGCGGGTTTCGCATCCGCGCAGGACTTAAACTTATGAACGAAGCTGGTTGTAATAGAAACGACCTAACGGGGCTGACATTACAACGATCTCCAGATCTGCTGTGCAGTGCACTACATTAACTGTATAAGATACACATCCGACAGTGGTCGAGTACATTCTTGCTCAACCTCTGACCTAGTTTCAAACCATCAGTCTTGTTGCTCGCCGAGGTGTCAGAAGGTAATTGAAACACATGTGTTGCTTGCAATTAATCCTTATTCTTACAGACCAAATATGGCAGAAACTTGGCATACACTTGATGACTCATAAAGAAAAATAATAATCGATGATGACCGGAACACATAGTAGTTAACGTTAGAAGTGGCTTTCTGGTTTAGCTTCGAACTGTAGCATCTAAAGCTGCGGTTACACTAGCGAAACTCCCTCGCGAAAGTTACTCGCTTCGAGTGAAATTTTGCACGGCCCAAAACAGAGCGCAATTCAGAGCTAAAAATTGCGCGAATAGGACGAGCCGCCTTCAGTTCTGGTTTCGCGACCAACATGGATAATCAATAGAGATGGAAGAGTTCCGCAGTCTGGCCTTGGGTACTGTCGAAATTCTTAGTGTAAAAGGGAAGGATATTGAAGAATTAGAAGCCTAATTATAGAAAACTTTCCAGTCGGTCAACACGTATGGTGCCTCGTTACATTACGCAAGAAAAGTATTTATACACCCTAAGCTGAAAGAAATATTACATAAGATATTTAAATAACACGCTTTTATGTAAAAAAAATGGTGGGTACTTAATTCGATGACATGTTTCGATCATCAAGCGGTCATCATCATCAGATCCTGCTCTCTTAGGCTTAGTTAATGTACGATGTTTATGTATTACACTTATGCACAATTGCAGTAGAGTCCCGCCAATCCGAACCCCGTTAATTCGAAAATCTGCCTAATCTCTCCTGCAGCGCTCACAAGCGACCGATAGTGAAAAATGAGCATTCATTAAAGAGAATAGACATTAAGCAGTGACAAAATGCACTCTAATTTCATAAATATCTATACTTTCTTTAAAAAAATGACTTTAAGAAAATGTACGAAGTGTGCGATATGCAGATATTGTTGCTGTAGGAAAACACGCTCCATAATTGCTGTCCACTTCACATTTTGGTTCTTGTGACGCCTGTTTCGTATCATTGTAACATTATGAGGTCTTTCCTTTATCATTTTGCATGGATTTCAGAAACAGTAAATCAAAGGAATGAGTACTCAAATCGTATAATTTCATAAATATAAATTTTTGTAAGAAGTGTGCGATTTGCAAATACTGTTGCTGTAGGAAAATACGCGACATCATTGCTGTTCAGTTCGCATCTTGGCCGTATAGGCGCCGGGGAAAGTGTGGTTTATGAACATGCGAGATTTCTCGCATGGGTCCGCTAGACTACCAAATTTGTTTTGCATTAAAAAAAATAAAGATCAAGATTAAACTAGTTTTTTCAAGTAAACACGTAAATTTATTAGCACAGAAAAACACGAAATAAATGCTACAGGAGTAAACAGTGAATCTGTCGGCCATCTTCTACACAAAAACTAAAACACGGAATGGTTAGACCTACTAACAACGTGCATAACAAAGCTTGAATGCAATCTTATTTACGTTAACAACAAAACAAAGGGAAAAGCAAATCAACACTTATGAAGTGAAATCAGTGATTTTTGTAAGAAACAGTGAGTGAGTTCATGTTCGTGTTTATGAATAACCGTGGTTTTTCTGATTTGCCGATTACCATTAGTGGAAGCTTATGCGTCGCAGAGGCATTGGTGCAAGCTAGGTAGACGCCGAAAGTGCTTAGAAAAACATTACAATACAGTATTTTTGCGCCTTCAAAATTGTTGTATTTGACGAAAATCCACCTAATCCGAATTTTCGCTAATCCGAACAGGGCTCGGTCCCAATTAGTTTGTATTAGCGGAACTCAGCTGTATATCTATACTAATATAATAAATCTGAAGAGTTTGTTTGTTTGTGTGTTTAAACGCGCTTATCTCTGGAACTACCAGTAGGATTCGAACAATTATTTTTGTATATGATAGCCTGATTCAAGAGGAATAGTTTACGCTATATCGCATTAAGCTAAATCTCTCAGGTAACCTTAAAGATTGATTTTTGTTCAGTAAGTCGGAAGAACAAGCGCTCCCGAACAGCTGTTGCCTGGCAGTGCAGGCTGCATCACGTCGCCCCAACTAGTGTTCTGATGCAGAATTGCGAGCTGCTTATAAATTGCAGTCACAGGAGTAATTAGTGCAAAATGATTTCTTAGGCCCCTTAAAACAGTTATCATCATGACATTAGTATGTCTCTGTTTAAGGGCGATGGTGTTGGTGCAGTATACTGAGGTTATCAGTTGCAATAAGCGTTGGTGCTTTCAAATTCACTTTCATTTATTCCGATCCTTATCCTTGAGCGCTCCAGTCCTGTAGTAGTATTAATTATCATTAAGGAACTTGTAGCTCACTCTAAGGGTGTCCGCTGGAAGCTGCTACAGACTCAGGCGAGCCGAACATGTCCTCGGACACTCCCGGCACTAAAAGCCATACGATAAATAAATAAATAAATAAATAAATCATCCATAAAACAAATAAATCCACCGGGCGAAGCCGGGCACTACTGCTAGTAAACAATAATTTAGATTACAAAAGTTTGTAAAAACACGAGTAACGTTCGTGGCATTTGTAGACTTAGAGGAAGTTTTAGCGTTTGTTAACGTTGATTGGAGAAAGTTATTTGACATTTTGAAAAGGATTGGAATTGAGTTCAGGGATACGAGGGTAATCTATATATTGTCTAATCTTTCAGGTTAGGGTATGTAAATACTTGTTTCCCGCCTAATGTAATTGGCCACAATTTATGTTGAACGACTGGAAAGTTTTCTTTAAAAGGTAAGGAAGGGATGGCTGAGGTAGGTATCGAACCCACCTTCTCTTAGTTTTTTTTATCACGAGGCTGAGTGTACCCCGTTCAGCCCTCAGACCAGATTTAAATGTCTTGGTAGAACCGGGAATAGAACCTAGGTCTCCGTGGTAACAGCCAAGAATGCTAGCCACTATGCTACGAGGTGGACTCAACCCAACGAATCGTACAGTTGTTTTCGTGAATATAGTAATGTCCTGTAATTGAGTTTCAATGAGTTCAAGTTTTGGCGTTGATTGTACTGATCCATACATTCATTTACATATTGCATGCATTATGGAATACTTATTTCGGAATAAACAAATAAATAAATATATTAATAAAAAATAAGTCACCTCCATGATGTAGTGGTCAGCATGCTTAGCTGCCAGCCAGGAAGTCCGAGGTTCGATTACCGGCTCTGCCACGACATTTGAAAAGTGATATGAGGACTGGAATGTGGTCTACTCAGCCTCGGGTGGTTCAAATGAATAGAGGGGGTTCGATTCCCACCTCGAAATGGTTTTCCGTGGTCTCCCACTTCGTCTCCGGGCAAATGCCGGGATGGTACCTAACGTAAGGCCACGGCCACCTCCTTCCCTCTTCCTTGCATATCCCTCCCAATCTTCCCGTCCCTCATAAGGCCCCTGTTCGCTTTGCAGGTGAGGCCGCCTGGGCGAGGTGCTCGTCACACCTCCCCAGTTGTATCCCCCGACCCGATGTTTCAAGCTCCAGGACATTGGCCTGGAGGCGGTATTGGTGGGATCCCTTGCTGAGTGCGAGGGGAAAGCTAACCCTGCAGGGTAAACCGACTAAAAAAATAAAAAAATAAAATAAACAAAGAAATAAGAAACTGCTGGCTGCGTGGCTCAGCGGTAACGTTCTCGCCTGCTGTGCACATGGTTGCAGGATCGAATCCTGGCGCAGTCAGCTGGCATTAATTTGAGAGTGCACAAATGCTAGGGAGCTGTGTCAGTACATTTCCTGGCACGTTAATGATCCCCTTCCGGGCAAAATTCCAGCAACCTGGCGTTTCTAAAAGCCACAGTAGTTAAAAGGGACGTAAAACAAATGCCATTAGAATAAATAAATAAATAAATAAATAAATAAATAAAAAATACATAAATAAGAAAATAAATAAGTAAGGAAATAAATGAATAAACAATTAATAAAAAAACACTAGTCACACAAAAATTGGAAGCCACTATGTCCGTGAGACATGATTCTATCATCTAAGTGTTCCGTCGGAACAATTTCTTCCGAGCTGAGCTGGTCCGCTCCGTGTTCACTGGTGGGGCGCAATGCATCACTGAACGTCAAGGAATGAACAGTATGCACTCATGAATATGTCTTGTGACATCACTACGGCTGGGTCAATGCCCTCCCAGCGCCATCTGCCTCATGAAAGACAGGCTTACCACCGCGGAATGTCCTGGAGCTGGTATTATAGCGACAACGCTCCCACTGTCTGTATCAAGTCTAGATACCATTGTATCTGTTCTCAACCTACACTTCATGTGTGTGTGTTTCAATGTGAAACAAAAGGGATATTATTGTAAAACAGCAAAACTCTTGTTAATGCAGTATGTAAATTATGTCAAATACCGGTACGGTACTCAGAGTTACGAAATATTTAGATTTGGTGAATGGACAGAAACTCAGACGAGTAAATGTTGGCTGGCTTGAATATACATCCCGAGTACCTGACAAACATTAAAACCAGGAAGTTGGGAAACAGCAACTAGAAACTTCCTGAATTAATTGCTTCCGCATGAACCAAAGCGCAAAAGAAAGAAGAAAAAACGCATTTAATTATTATTAACAGAAATATGTTTCGCCTCAGCATAGGATTTATTTATTATATGTAATTTATATATACAGTATTTACCTTTGTGTAATGGGTTAAGATAATAATAATAACAATAATGCTATTGGTTTTACGTCCCTTTTAACTAGGTCTACTATGGCTTTTAGAGACGCCAGGGTGACGGAATTTTGCCCCGAAGGTGATCTCTTAAAGTGCCAGTAAATCTACTGACACGGCTCCCTCGCATTTGCGCTAATTAAATGCCAACTGACTTCACCAGGATTTGATCCTGTAATCTTGGGAACAGCAGGTGAGACCGTTACCGCTGCACCACACTGCCAGACAATGTGTTAAGAATTATATGGATTATTATGTATTTTACAGGATGTTTCAAAATACATATCCATTCAATTCTTTTACTTTTCACTCATGGTGTTTCGACAATGATGAAGGAATTTTGGGTGATAAATGCTATTAGACAAATGAGATTCGTGGTGTTGAGTATTTAGTAATGACTGTTCCGGAACACAAATATGGAATAGTTCTAAACAGTGTAGTGGGTGAAATGGTGTAGTTAGGTTTTGCTTCTAAGGGGGGGTGAGGGGAATTCTTGGTGGGGGTTCAAGGAAAACGAGGCATAAACAACAAAAACGCATATTCGATAACGAAAGTTCAACATCTCGTATCTACACTTGCTTCGTGTTTGATTTCGATAACATTCTTTTGACACATTGTATTTGCACTATCAATGTGCAAAGGCTCAAAAATGAACAATTTTGTTTAAGTAAGTAACAGCGTGCATTTCAAAAACCCGTATCTAAGATAAGCGGGTTATATGAGGATTTTCTTTATGGGATGTTGCGTAAGTGAATATAGTCTGGTAACATTTGTTAGGGGTTCTGTCGCTCTCATGTAAACTTCAACTTCAAGATGTAGACGTTATATTCTTCCGGTATCGATTAGTTGATTGCTGACTATGTATAAAGCAACCTTACCAATGTACAAGTTCGTGTTAAGGGGGCGATAACCGAATGCACTACAGAAATGCAAATATTTACAAAACAAATTGAAAACAAAGAGATTAACACTCAATATCTATACAAATTGCCACATGGATCAAAGAGAAACTACGAAATTTTACACTGTGTAGCTAGAATCTTTCTTTTTCATTAGATACTCCCATTAATTTATTCTAATTCGTTATAAATATTTGCACTAAAAGTAATGTACCTTTTCAAGACAACCAACATGTCTAGAAAACTGGTCCTTTGGTTATATAATCCTATAAATAGTACAAACAATGTGAATCAATTACTTATTGGTTCACATTAATGTTTAATTTTTGATAATTATCTAAATTCTAATTATATCTTTGTTGTAAATGTTACGTAATAATATTTTCATTTAAATTAAGCCCATTAGACCCTATTGACATTCTAAATCATTCAGATTCTTAGTAAGTAAAAGAACCATATCCAGAAGAAATATCAAGCTGTTTGACCCATTGGTTGCTGAGAATAGGTACATTATGTCTCATAAAAACAGATTTGTAAAAGAAAAAGCAAAAAACCAACAAGCTGCACAGTCACAATGATCTCTGTTTCTGAATCTTACCACTTGTGTTCGAAGATATCCTGCACCATAATCACCATTTTTCCTTTCTCACAATCCCCTCTGTGCGTATGTACGGTAATTGTATCGTTTTCATTCTCTCATGTAATTGCGTAATATTCACAGAGCATGACACCTTTAAGTGCCGCGTTCAGTCGGTCAAAATAACATGAAAATAGTGAGATATCAGTTTCAAATTTCATGCACTAGTAAATTAGACCCTGCTAAGTAAAATTAGCATCAAATCAACAAAAGAACTACTTTTGAGCACGTCTAGTTAACGTCCCCTTAAATTATAAAGTACAATTTTGGGATATCCTTCACGAAATCATCCTGACCCTCCCCAACATTGTATAATTATTAATTTACTTTCCAAAATAGTTTGTTATTAGTCCAAAGATAGAAAGAAAGGTCAAATTTCTATTTGAACCTCGTAGTTTTGCCACTGAATGGGCGCAATGGTTTCAAAAAGTTATTTTTATGGAAACCGTATTGTATCATTCCAGTATTTTATTTGGCAGTACATATGGAAACCAAGGAAATTCGAAGTGTAGAATATTTCTATTGTTAGTAGCTTAGAACTTGATTGAAGTTTGAATCTGGATTCAAACCCAGGACCTTACTGTAAAAAAAAATTGACGTTAAACCCCCATATCTGGGACACAGTGCTGACTGCAACTCCTGAGGCAAGCGGTGTAACCATTAATGCGCCGGAGAACTTCAGTTTGCAATTTTAGGCACTTGGGGTTTTGTTGCTAGCATGTGTTCGTGCTCCTCTATATTTAGGAGGACTAGTACTGATCGATGTGCAATGCAATACTTCACGAGAAGATTGACAAAGATTGATCAATTGTGCAAAAGATTTGTCATTACTTTACGATACATTATTTGTGTTCAAGGTGGAGGAAAAGCACTACAGTAATTTTCAAACACGATGTAGATTTGGAATATTGACTTCACGGCCAAGTACCGATAATTTAACTCCAGAAAATATTCTAAGTTTTTGCCGTGTCTGTTGTGGGGTTTCCCCTAGGTGTACTAAGTTAGGCTCATCGGTAGGCTTTTGGTACTTCCTAGATGGACCTAGCTGGGATAGTAACCCTTGTGCTACGTCCCATATAGCCCACATAGTCGTCGTCCCCCACCAAAGAAGTATGAAATGTTTCATAGATGGGATGAGTAGGGGAGAGTGACGGGTTCTGCCCCACCCATTTTATTTGTACCCGACTGTACATGTTAAATAATTAATATCTGGTGAACCCATGGTCGGATGTTGACAAATGAGGTGTCGTTGAACTCGGGCTGACGTCTTCTTTCCTATGGACCACTCGTTATATTTTCAAAAAAAAAAAAATGTTTTGAAAAATAGGCGATAGTTTAAAAACCAAACATGATAGAACGTTGTGCCAAGGTTCAAACCAATGGTTTTTATGTCCCTTATATTTTATAATAAAACTTTTTTATTTATGATGTTTTTTTTAAACAGTCCAATTTTGAAATTCCTATTTTTGGAAACTAGGAATTTTACAAAAACGTTTGTTTGACGTAAATGAATGGCCCCTACCCCCTCTACTCCCAAAATAAATTTCAAGTCTCTAGGATAAAAACTGGTAGTAGTGGGATGAGGGGACTTCTGACTCGCCGCCTACTTTCATAAAAACTTTGCCGATATCTCCCGAACGCATGGTCGTATTTTAACGAACGAGGTGTTGTTGGCGTTGGGATGACGCCCTCTTTGCTAAGAATGTGTGTTGGTATTTAAAAAAATGAAAATTCTTGTTTTTTGGATTGGCGCTATTTTGGAAACGGTGAATTTTGGAAAAAAGTTTGTTTGACGTTAATGAAAGGTGGGCATGCCCTCTAGGTGGGCAGCAAGTTTCAAGGGTGTAGGAGGAAAAAAATGATAGCCTACTTTCTCGCGAGCATTGACGAAAATTGGCGAATGGATGGTTGGATTTTAACAAATGAGATGTCGTTGGACTCAAGATGATGGGCGCTTTGCCCTGGACCATGTATTATATTTTTAAACTTTCTTTGAAAATATTTGTTTTTAAAAGTAGGAGATAGTTTGAAAACCAAACATGATAGAACGTTGTACCATAGTTGAAACGAATGGTCTCTATGACCTTTATTTCTTATAATAAAACTTTTTTCTTTTTTGAGATTTTTTGAAAACACTTAAATTTTGAATTTTTACTATTTTGGAAACTAATAAGTTTACAAATAAGTTTGTTTGACATAAATGAAAGGTCTCTACCTCCTCTACCATGAAAATAAATGCCACGTCTCTAGGACAAGAACTATGCTTTTTATTATTATATTTTTAAATAAAAGAGTCTTTGTAGACAGTGAGCCGGTAGCGCTTGACGTATGTTACAACGAGGCTATGACTGGCCATTATTATTATTATTATTATTTTTAGTTCCGTTTGGGCCGGCTGTGGACCACGTGGTTCTTATCTCTGGCAGCTTTCCTCTTAGCCCAGTATTATTATTATTATTATTATTATTATTATTATTATTATTATTATTATTATTATTATTATTACGGTATTATTATTATTATTAAACATTTTACTGTAATAATAATTACTAGCAAGCGGCCATCCTCAATACATGATCATGTTAACCACATACTTTCACCCTAAAACACATGACTTTACCCAGTTCAATATTTAGTTTATAACATTTCTGGCCAATTACCTTACCGTTTTGGCTCTTTGCGTACATGCACATGATTTGGTCGAGCAAATGTTATAGGTTTCCATATTCTAAAACCATTTACTGTGCCAGACAGCAATCTCGCTTATTACCGTTTACTAGCATGTTAAAGATCCCCTTCAGGGGTAAAAAAATATCCTAGCACACTTGACATATTTTCAAATATTCGCCTCCATCCGTCATAGAAAATGTCACAAAACCAACCGTAATAAGCAGCCCCAGCCATCCTGCCAAAATAGCGAGTCATTTCTTCCGGGCACGGTCACCGAGATCGCCATGAGGAATTTTCAAAATATTCACCTTCATTCGTTCGTCATATAGGAAAATATCAAAAAGCGCTCTCTCGCCCTGCCGCCCCGTCGAAATAGCCATTTCCTGTATTCACCATGGCCAGTCATAGCCTCGTTGTAACATATGTCAAGCGCTACCGGCTCTCTGTCTACAAACACTCTTTTATTAAAAAAAAAATTAAAAAAAGCATAGTTCTTGTCCTAGAGACTTGACATTTTTTTTCATGGTAGAGGGGGTAGAGACCTTTCATTTATATCAAACAAACTTATTTGTAAACTTGTTAGTTTCCAAAATAGTAAAAATTCAAAATTTAAGTGTTTTCAAAAAATCTCAAAAAATAAAAAGTTTTATTATAAAAACTAAAGGTCATAGAGACCATTCGTTTCAACTATGGCACAACGTTCTATCATGTTTGGTTTTCAAACTATCTTCTACTTTTAATAACAAAAATTTTCAAAAAAAAAATATATAATACATGGTCCAGGGCAAAGCGCCCGTCAGCTCGAGTCCAACGACACCTCATTTGTTAAAATCCGACCATCCATTCGCCAATTTTCGCCAATGTTCGCGAGAAAGTAGGCTATCATTTTTTCCCCTCCTACACCCTTGAAACTTGCTGCCCACCTTTCATTAACGTCAAACAAACTTTTTTTTTACAAAATTCACCGTTTCCAAAATAGCGCCAATCCAAAAAACAAGAATTTTCATTTTTTTTAAATACCAACACACATTCTTAGCAAAGAGGACGTCATCCCAACGCCAACAACACCTCGTTCGTTAAAATACGACCATGCGTTCGGGAGATATCGGCAAAGTTTTTATGAAAGTAGGGGCCGTGTCAGAAGTCCCCTCATCCCACTACTACCAGTTTTTATCCAAGAGACTTGAAATTTATTTTGGGAGTAGAGGTGGTAGGGGCCATTCCTTTACGTCAAACAAACTTATTTGTACAATTCCTAGTTTCCAAAATATAGGAATGTCAAAATTGGACTGTTTCCAAAAAAACAACAAAAATAAAAACGTTTTATTATAAAATATAAAGAACATAAAAACCATTGGTTTGAACCTTGGCACAACGTTCTATCATGTTTGGTTTTTCAACTATCGCCTATTTTTCAAAACAAAAATTTTCATTTTTTTTTTTGAAAAATATAACGAGTGGTCCATAGGAAAGAGGACGTCAGCCCGAGTTCAACGACACCTCATCTGTCAACATCCGACCATGGATTCACCAGATATTAATTTTTTAACATGTACAGTCGGGTACGAATAAAATGGGTGGGGCAGAACCCGTCACTCTCCCCTACTGGGGTGTAGTGCATTATCCCAGCGAGTTCAAGCAGAGAGTACCATGAGCCCGCTGATGAACCTAACTTTGTACACTTACTGCGTATAGTTGCAGCAGACTGGGATTGCGGCTGGGAGCCACACTCACACAAGCGCAGGGGATTAGGACCACCCGTATTTCACCGCATGAGTCACCTAGTAGACTTCGGTCTATCAAACATTTATCAAAAAATTCTTCCATTTTATCTTAAAATGTTTGTAATACAGTATATTGATTCTACACATAATTATAAGAAAAATGATACAAAAGATATTATAAATTACTCTAATGGATCACAAAAAGCTCAACAAAAAAACCAGTCCCATGTGCTTGTGTGTGAGTGGACCTTTTATACCACGCTTCCCGCCGCATTCCCAGTTTACTAGATACCCCGCAACCAACACGACAAAATCCTACAAGATTTGATGGAGTATAACGTACATTTATTAAGATAAACGGAAGTTTATGTATAAACCGATAAACCTATGTGGATATTGTCTCCAAAAAAATGTAGTATGCTGACTACTGTACATTCTTTCTTAGGCTACCTTTGAAAAAAATAAGTGCACGAATCTGTGCTTACATGAGATATTGGCTCGCTACTTTGTTATTCGTAGGTATCCCTTTTCTTCATTAATAGCACTAATTTGCAGAAATAGAGTTTTTTTTTTTTCGTATGGCCTCCTGAGAGGCCGAGTGCAGGTCTTTCTAGGTGACGCCCGTGGGCGACCTGCGCGTCGGGATGAGAGATGGAATTGATGAAGATGAATGAAATTGGGCAAGGATGTGGGAGGAAGCGGCCGTGGCCTGTCAGTAGGTACCGTCCCAGCATTTGCCTGGTGTTGAAAATGGGAAACCACGGAAAACCATTTCAAGGACGGCCGACGGTGGGGCTCGAACCCACGCGTCTACCGAGTCAGCAGAGAGCTTGGCCCCATAGCCTAATGCTGTGCTTTTAGCCAGCGTAGCCACTACTGTCGGTAGAAATAGAGGTGCAAATCAGTTAATAAACCAGTAACTTAATAGGAACGCACATAATTTCTACAATATATTTGTTTTGTGCAATATCATTGATTCTCATAGTCTTCAAAGCCTTGTCAAGGATTTCATAGATTGGATGACTACATAGAGATTGTTCTGAAGGGAGTGTCGGGTCGGGGATTTACCATTTATCATAATCGTATAACCTTTTGACCCTGCACTGCAGCATTACGTCATACAGTGAGTGTGGAGACTGGAGACTGACGCTATGGCAGTTGTGTAAGGGTAATCTCAATAAATAAGTGCGGCAAGCGGAGTACGGAAAGATTAGATTAGTAGACAAGTTTAAATATTTGGGAGAACTGATCAAACCCAATGGATTGGACAAGGAGGCAAACAAGGAAGGAGCTAGATAACTGGAACTGGCCGACAGACTAACACAGAACATGTACAATAAACGGGCAATATCTTACAAAGCCAAATTTAAACACTACACCGTGGTTGTAAAACCAGAGGGACTGTACAGCTCAGAATGCCTTGTCCTATAAAGAAAAGAGGAACTGCAAGAAATCGAAAAGAAGGAAAGGAAAATCTTGAGGAAAATTCTTGGACCGCAGATGACCACAGACGATACATGAAACAAGTAGTTCCGCGAAGAATTATACAGCCTATTTTCATGTATCCTACTTATGTTAATTGTCTCTATGAACATACAAAATTTCAGTTTGATTGCTGTAATAGATTCGTAGATATTGAGAACCGTCTAAATATTTTGGGTGGTCGCCATGTTGGATTTTTATGTAGGTCTTAGAGTTATGTACTAATAAATGAAGATTATTGTATGTGTAGTATTTAAACTTCAATCGCATGACTAGGACAAAATCACTGACTGGAGTATTATATTGTCATGGAGATGCATGTGCAACGAATTCTTGTCAGGAAACACAAATCTCCCTTTCGTTCAATCTTGACTTGACTGTGTATTTTGTGGAACGAAAAGTTTGCTGCTGTCTGTATCTGGGGTAATAGGCTCGCCCGCTAGCTAGGTTGTAACTGGGGTGATAGGTTCACCCCTAGCTAGCTCGTAAACTGTCACTTCAGTAATTGAATCGAGATTGCTGGAAGAAATGTAAGCGTAAACATACTTACAGTGGGCGATGTATTGAAGATAGAGATATACTCACGCGGACCATTTTTGTAGAACTTTTCATGCTGAACAATTCTTACACTCAGAGTATATTGATATATTTAACGGTTTGCCCAGCGTAAGATTAAAAAGCGCATGGAAGCCAGGTCTTTTTTTCGACGTTTTCACCGAAATCATTACTGCTTGGCTTCCTTTAATCATAAATTAATTCTTTTCTGCAGAAACCTTCCTTGAGATATCCTTTACAGAATGGTGAAAACCGCATCAAAATCCATCCAGTGGTTCTCGTGGTTACTCATTACATCCAAGAATCGGGGAATTTGTTTTATACCAAGTAGAGATAAATGGGATTGAGGAGGACGACGAAATGGGTGGAGGAGGTTAAGAAGGACACAGAAGAAATTAACATTACATCTGAATTGATCGTCAACAGAAAGAAGTCCAGAGCTCAAGTAGATGATCACAAATTTCACGAAGAGCAACTGAAGAACAGGCCCAAGCCCGTAATATCTGAGGAGCAGAGAAAATTAAGGAGTGAACGGATGAAGATGTTCTGGTAAGAGAAAAGAAGACTGGCCAGGAAACATTAAGTTACACGCGATCCACAGTTGGCCAAATTCGGAAGCAAGAAGAAAGTACGGCAAGCTTTCCGTCTGAAGATTTTCATTTTTTGACTAAAACTGCATTACTAGGGTACAAATTATCCATGTAATACAAAGGGAAGGGGAGAGAGTAGGTTAAGAGGAAGCCTCAAATGTCATAATAATAATGTTATTGGTTTTACGTCCCTTTTAACTACACTGGCTTTTAGAGACGGCGGGGTGCCGGAATATTGCCCCCGAAGGGGATCTTTAACGTGCCAGTAAATCTACGGACACGGCTCCCTCGCATTTGCGCACCCTCAAATGCCAGCTGACTGCGCCAGGATACGAACCTGCAACCTTGGGCTCAGCAAGCGAGAATGTTACCCCTGAGCCGCGCAGCCAGCCCCTCAAATGTCAGCAGGTGTGCAATGTGCAACTGGTATTCATCTCCTAACAAGACAAGGCCAGGTGGGTTACGGTCCTGGTGACTCCGCTATTCGGAAAATATCGCGAGCATGTGTCACAAAATTGAACATTTCAAAAACCAAACCATGTAACATCATAAACAACAGACCAGCATATCACGACGAACATGCGGACTAATACTCCACCTGGACCTGAAAATGCATCCCTTGAGGGATCCGGTATGGATGAGTTAGCCGTGGTTGTTACGGCGTGGCTGCAGACAGTCGCTCACATCCGGGAGGCGAGGAGGTTCAAATCCCTTGGAGATGGTCATCTGTGATTTTTTATCTTCCTTCCAGGCAAATGCCGAGGTTAGTCCCTAACTATAAGCCACAGCCGCTACCTTCCAATTCTTCGTCCTTACATTCACACTTTCCTCCCACAGACAAAACTCCACACGCGATGGTACTTGTAACTCACCCCATGGGTGTCCGCATAGAAGCAGCTACAAACTCTGGCGAGCCGAGCATGTCCTCGGACACTCACGGCACTAAAAGCCGTACGCTTAAAAAAAAAGAGAGAGAGAGAAATTCTTAGGGCTTAACAGCTAATATTAACTTTTGTAGTGTAGACATACTGTATACTGTATTAATAGCCTGCGTGTAAATGATCCGATGATGATCGCTTGACGATCGAAACTGGTCATCCAAGTATATTAATTAGCCTAATCTCATGTATTTTGTTTTCCAAGTTTAGGGAATAACACCCATTACAATTTGGGTACACTCGTGTAAACCGACTGAAAGGCATTTAAATTTCAACACTGAAAAATGGCCTCCTACACGATAAAGCTAATTTTAATATATTACTTTTGTTACGGCTTATTTAATGTGATTTATAGGGCCGTATATATATAATCACGTATCCTCCCAGCTCAGCTTCACCCACGGACTCTGCAAGGGATCATTCCTCTACCGTCGCAAGAACGGTGTCTGGTACAGCATACTTTGTCAGCAGATAAGTAACAACTGGGGATGGTGGCAGGTCTAATTAAGGATGGGGAAGGGAAGGGATTTTGGAAGGAAGTCGGCCGTGGACATGTTGAACGAAACCATCCCGCAATGTGTCTGGTGGTAAAAATGGGAAATCACGTCATTTTCACGACGACCGAGGTGGGATTCGAGCCCACGCTCTCCCGATGCCAGCGAGATACGTGCTAGTGCGCTAGCGCTCTTGGCCACAGTGGCTGGTTTTATTTATTTATTTATCTACTATTGTTACAATTTTAATTGATATCAGACTTTTCAGGTGTAGCCTCCGTGGCTTAGGCGGCAGCACGCCGGCCTCTCACCGCTGGGTCTGTGGTTCAAATCCCGGTCACTCCATGTGAGATCTGTGCTGGACAAAACGGAGGCAGACAGGTTTTTCTCCGGGTACTCCGGTTTTCCCTGTCAAAATTTCATTCCAGCAACACTCTCCACCATCATTTCATTTCATCTGTCATTCATTTAATCATTGCCCCAGAGGAGTGCGTTAGGCCTCGGCAGCCGGCACAGTTCATATCATCGCCGCTAGATGGGGGCTTCATTCATTCCATTCCTGACCCGGTCGGAGACTGGAAGCAGGTTGTGGATTTTCATTTTCATCAGACTTTTCAGGTGGAAGTAGAGATGCTCTGTTATAATACGTGATAATCTTAGATGGTCGTTTTCCTTTCTTTTTAAAACGCATTAGGGGGGGAGTGAAAGTTAAGAATGCTAGCCACTACGCTACAAGGTGGGTATCACCAGTTAGAAAACTGCCACCTTAGTTTTGAAACTACCTTGTAAGCCTATATGTTGAAAAATGAAGGTTACATATGTGCAAGAATATTGTATTAATTCATTTAGGGGCTTAAGATATCTCGTTAATCATCAGCCCCGTGCACTTAGGTGTGTATTGAAGTTGTCTGGATTGTTGTAGATGCCACAGGACGTGAACTAAGGTATCATCCCGGCATTTTCTTGGAAATAATGTGAAAAAAAAAAGCACGGAGAAAAACCAAACTCTGGTACCGGGTACCAAACCTTGCATCTCCATATTAGGCGGCTTCGGTGGCGTAGTTGGTAGCATGCTGAGCTTCTATGCCCAAGGTCGCGGGTTCAAACCCGGCCGAAGTCGTCGGGTTTTTAAGAGCGTTAACAATACCTCAGTATGCCTTCCTTCGGAGGGGAAGTAAAGCCGGCAGTCCCATGTCTTAGATTTATGGCATGAAAAGGAACCTTCTACTAACTACACTTGTGAAGCCAAAATTTGTAGGTTAGAATTGATAACGCTCTATTAGTTCCAACGTACGCCGCCAGGTGCTGACTGCGATGCCATCTAGTAGCCAAGTCCGCATGCTAGGTGTCGTGGACGGTAGTATTTGGTAGCAAAAGTAGGAACTACAGTACTTGAAATTATTGTCAGCAGTCACCGGGTGAGTTAGCCGTGGTCGTTACGGCATGGCTGCTGGCAGTCACTCACATCCGGGAGGCAAGGAGGTTCGAATCCCCCCGCCGGCTATCTTGAAGATGGTCTTATGTGGTTTCCCATCTTCCTTCCAGGCAAATGCCGGGGTTGGTCCCTAACTATAGGCCACAGCCACTACCTTCCAACTCCTCGTCCTTACATTCAAACTTTCCTCCCCAGACAACATTCCACACGCGACGGTACTTGTAGCTCACCCCATGGGTGTCCGCATAGAAGCAGCTACAAACTGGCGAGCCGAACATATCCTCGGACACTCCCGGCAGTAAGACATATGCAAAAAATAAAAATAAAAAAACTTGAATTAAAACAGATAACGCTCACTAATACAGCCATCACAATTAACACCGGTTATCAGACAGATTCTACACACACTCATAGTACACGGGGCTACATGAACGTCTTGTCGCAGCCCCTAAACTAAGAAACCAACCATTTGGCTTTTGACTTCGTGGTCATCAGTCCTGTGTGCTTCGATGTGTGTCTGATAACCTGTGTTAATTCGGTGTATATAAGCCTACTACTGTCGACCAAAGTATTATGTGCACTCGAGTTTGAAGGTTGTTTGTGAAGTAACAAATAGAACTACATAAAATTCAATAACATAATCATTTTCATCGTTCTATTTTACGTTAGGTCATGTAGGTTTGGATTTTTAATTTATATTTTAATATTTTTTATGGCAGTTGGAACACAAAAAGTGCACGTTTTTAAGCGTGTTTCAACCGTGCGTCACATTTAAGAATTATTATCTCAAAACCCCGTCATCAGATCGAATCCAAATTTTAACACAATATACATTGGAATGTTGTATAACTGGTTTATTAATTTCAAAATTTTGTGTGTCCTAGAAACAAAGTTGTTATCATTTTTGTAAGGTAACTTTTTCTCGGCTCGGGGTGGTTGGAAAATGTAGTTCTTGGTTGCATTGTAATCCTTATACATCGAAAAGTTATGCTGCATGACTGTGAAATACGTAAATTAATTCACTTATTTTATATCGGTTTGTATTTTTACGGGGAAATAACACATGTTTCACCCGCTAGCCACTCAGGGAACAGCTGTACAGCGTTGCCGAAATGGTGCCCACACGTATCATGGCGCGTTTCGCTCGGAGGTGAAGGGCTCCATCTCAGCAACGCTGTACAGCTCTCCCCGGAGCGGCTAAATGGTGAACCATGTGTTATTTCCTCGTACAAATACAAACCGATATAAAATAAGTGAATTAATTTACGTATTTCACAGTCATACAGCATAACGTTTTGATGTATAACGATTACAACGCAACTAAGAACTACATTTTCCAACCACCCCGAGCCGAGAAAAAGTTACCTTACAACAATGATAACAACTTTGTTTCTTGGACACACAAAATTGTAAAATTAACAAACCAGTTATACAACATTCCAATGTATATTGTGTTAAAATTTGGATTCGATCTGATGACGGGCTTTTGAGATAATAATTCTTAAATGTGACGCATGGTTGAAACACGCTTAAAAACGTGCACTTTTTGTGTTCCAACTGCCATAAAAAAATATTAAAATATAAATTAAAAAATCCAAACCTACATGAACTAACGTAAAATAGAACGACGAAAATGTTGATGGTATTGGATTTTATGTAGGTCTAATGGTTACTTCACAAACAACCTTCAAACTCGAGTACACATAATACTTTGGTCGACAGTAGTGCATTTGCTTGTAAATGGAGCTGGGGTTGGGAAGGAGGGATCCTTAAGTTAAGTACCATCGTATTAGCCTAGAATAGAAATGGGGACTCACTGAAACCACTTTCAAGATGGCTCAGGTGGGAATTGATCCCTCCTCTTCTCAGTTATCCATACAAGGCTGAGTGTACATCGTCACAGGCCTCACTCCAGAATAAAATTTCTTCGCAGACCCGAAAATCGGAATATTTATAAATGGCAACAAAAAAATGTTCAAAATATGTAAAAATCATAAGTATTCGGTACTTGATTGTATCTCGAGGATGATTAATATTACGCCCCGTGCCACTAGCAATAATTGACGTTACGTGATGCGGCCTTGTTGGGAACGAGGACATATAAGGCAGTATGACTTCTTTTGGAATTCTCATGTCATGGCATTACCGCTTGCTAAAGGCAAGGTCAGTATCATAAGTAGCTGAACTCAAGACGGTTGTAGTTTTTATTTCATTTAGGGGTCATCAGCCCCGCGTATAGACGTAGCCAACCAGGAAGAGCTGCAGCGAGGGGCAATAATGGGACACGTTCGATCACTTTCTCTCTGTTCAGGCATACAGTCCACCTTAGACGTGTAAGTTTCCACTTGAAAATGTTTTGTTCCATACTTAACCATGTTTACGGGACACGAGATAGCCTACAGTATTCCACCACAAGTCGTAATTATCTCAACTAAGGTATCTTGCCAGCTCCGAATGTAATGAATTCAATGGCAGCATTCGGGGTTTCCCGACGCACTGTTGTGTAACGGTAGATGCTGGTCAACTAGCGCTGACTCTACGCGCTTCAGCCGTCCCACGGCACAGGCGAAGCTCTGTTCTATAGGGAAGGCTCGCACTGTACATTTTAAATTGCCTATTGCATATCCAATATTCTACCGTGTATTTTATAATGTTCCTAAGACATGTTTTTTAAATTCAAGTAGTCCGCCTCTTTGCGTAGTGGCTAGCACTCTTGGCTGTTACCGCGGAGGCCCGGGTTTGATTCCCGTCTCTGCCAATAAATTGAATTCTGATCTGAGGGCTGGAACGGGGTTCACCCAGCCCCATGAGACAAAACTGAGAAGAAGCAGGTTCGATTCCCATCTTAGCCATCCAGGAAGTGGTTTTACTTGGTTTCCCAATTCTATTCCAGGTGAATGCCGGGATGATTATTAACTAAAAGCCACGGCTGTCTCCTTTCCAATCCTCATCTGAATTATAACAACGCACACTAATACAGCCATCTCAATGAAACAGGTTATCAGACAAATTCCACACACACCTACACTAAGTACCGTACATGGAGCTACATGTCCAGGATGTCGGAAAGCCTCTAAATGAATCAACAACAACTCTAATTCGAGTAGTTAACATGACTTTTATGTTCTAAGCCTCGACTTGATGTCGATAGGAAGAACATCGTGCATACTGGTGTACAGTAGATACTACTGTAGTAGGCCTACCGTACCGTAAGTTTGACTTTCTACATCGTTTGGAAACTCATGACGTTTGTGACGGGGCATGGAACTCAGAAGCCTTATATCTGGGGCATTTGGACGGTACCACTTGAGAAAACGAGAATCTTCACCTGCAAGCTAATTAAATGTTGTTGTCCGATGGGGACATATGGAAAGGAGGTTGTCATCAATTGGAGATGTATTAATTGTTACCTTAAACATTTAATTATTGGCGTGAGAATCATTGAAATGCTACTACGTTTTAATGAATACAACTGTTTAATTAACATCACATCGTTAATATTTTTACATCGTTAAATGAGTTCCCGATCAATGAAAAGATCCACAGCCTGCTTCCAGTCGACCGACCGGGTCAGGGAATGGAATGAATGAAGCCCCCATCTAGCGGCGAGGATATGAACTGTGCCGTCTACCGAAGCCTGTCGCACTCCCCTGGGGCAATGATTAAATGAATGACAGATGAAATGAAATGATAGTAGAGAGTGTTGCTGGAATGAAATTGAGATAGGGAAAACCGAAGTACCCGGAGAAAAAAAAAGATACAGTCAATCTGAGAGACTAGACTTTATATCATTTCAAATGACGCATGCTACAAATGCTACACATGTTAGAAAGGCTCAGGAGGGCTTCTCGCTTCGATCGAAGCCCCAGGACTCTTTCAACATACTCCATTACCCATTAACTTATGCTTCCCGTGCACTCTGCTGCATGACGTCACGCACTCGCCGTCACCGTATCGCATAACGCCAGACCCCAGGAGTAAACTCAGACTCAACAAACTCCATTACCCTTTAACTTAGGCTTCCCGCGCAGGGGCTGCATGACGTCACGCACTCGCCGTCTCCGTTCGCATAACGCCAGACCCCAGGAATAAACTCAGACTCAACAGACTCCATTACCCTTTAACTTAGGCTTCCCGCGCGGGGGCTGCATGACGTCACGCACTCGCCGTCTCCGTTCGCATAACGCCAGACCCAAGGGGTAAACTCAGACTCGGTGCATATGCACTGAACAACATGATGGCGTCATACACGCCGTAACCGTGACGCATAACGGTAGACCTAAGCATAACGATGAAGTCGACAAGATCATTTGAAATGATAAAACCTGTCTGCCTCCGCTTTGTCCAGCACAAATGTCACATGGAGTGACCGGGATTTGAACCACGAACCCAGCGGTGAGAGGCTGGCGTGCTGCCGCCTAGGCCACGGAGGCGCTGCCGATTAATAATGGAGTAAATAATACAGATCATGACATGGAGTAAAGAATATCCTTTAAAGTATAAAAACATGAAGATATTGCACGGAGAGGCAATGTTATTGAGACTTCATAATCCCCGCCCCTCCCCCTTCCACCTCATTGGTGTGGAACGTGCCGTGTACGGTGCCGGACGAAGGGATTATCGTACGATTTGTTATCGGGAATGACGTTTCACGACGCGACGTGTGAGGTGCGGTTGAAGGAGTGGCTTCAGAGACTGGGTGAGATAAGGGAGTGTCGTCAGCGAGAATGTATGCGGTTTGAGGTGGTCAGTGCCGACTCCAATGTCCTCGTCTTGAATTTTTAAGAGTTATTTTTTTGTTATTGATGCGGACCACACCGAATCGCGAGATCCATCCGGTGAAGTGGGCCTCAACGACGTCCTCGGCACTGATCCGCTCCAGGGGTCTAACCTCAGACCAGTGTGTGAAGCACTCAATGGTCGTCATACATTAGCCATATAGTCCAACAATATTCATATTCAAGTGTCAGAAGCCGACCGGGGAAAAGTTGAAAGAACCAACCTGCGAACGTATGGTACCAGGTAATGTTAACCCGCTAGCAAAGCAAGCATGCGAGGTCCCAAGAGCGACAATATCGCTGCATGGAAGGCCACACAAATGTTTCGATCTGTGGTTCCGATACTAGCCGGGTGGTTGCACGGCAGCCAGGAGGGGCTGAGGATGTGTGAAGGATTAAATACCTGACAGCCATATGGCACTGGAATGCAAGGCCTGGTCTTGCTCGAGTAAGAATCGTAGAAGAGAGTAAAAAGGAAGGGAGCTTGTAGTTTTACGTAACCGTTAATTTCGCGATCATAAGCCACGGGACCTCCTTTTTACGTGGAATCCGAACCACAGGACATGTCATTTCACTTTGAAAATCTCACATGCTTTGACTGGGAAACGAACCCGGCCCGCCGTGGTAGTAGAAGAGAGTTACTACCAAGTCGAGTAAGGACAAACTCAAAAGCTGGAGCGCGGAGAACGTTCGAGAAGTAAGTTAATGCAAGAGAACATTTGAGCGAGAAGCATGATAGACGATACGTTAATACAAGACTGCACGCGAGATGCATGAAAGTAGATGTTAAGTTAATAATTTACTTTCAACAGGGTTGAAAGTTCTCGGGAAGCTCTGGTAGGAAGTTAGAATCAGAGACTTTAATTAGATCTTCCTCAACGTGCTTTTGAGGTTGGTTCGCAATAAAACAACTTTGTCCTCACATTGGATACTAGGTCGTCATTTCTTAGTTCGATAATCTACAATATTACTAACATTATATACCAATCTAACGTTTACAGTGTAATCTAGATGCACGTTAACCTACCCAATGCTCAAAAGATAATATGTAGTTTTGTGATTTAGCCTATTCAATTGGTTGATTCAATGTCGCACCAATATGAAGAGTTCACCTGACTGTGGTCAAAGAGTAACTTGGATGTCAAAAACATGGAGGAATTATAGCCTACATTTGTGCTCGCGAGGCTGCGTGCACCCCATTCCAGCCCTCGAGTTAATTAAAATTTCTGGCACAGCCGGGAATCGATGTTCATTGAATGCTAGTTCATTTTAGAGGCTAGGGTAGGGACATCCTCGTCATCAGCCCCGTGTACTTGGATGTGTGTTGAACTTGTCTGATTGATAACCTATATTTCTGTGTTGGGGTGGGTACCCCGGGACTTGAAATAAGGTAGGCTACTATTCTAGCATGTGCCTGGAGGGAGTGTAGAAAGAAACAGTGGAAAACCACACTCAGGATAGCCGCTGTCAGCGTTGGGATACGAACCTGGATTTGCTAAAGTTGCCCATCACGGCCGTGGTACGCAATTAAACGCGCACGGCTACACCGCGGGGTTAACGTGAATCGAACACGGTGCTTTCTGGTGTAGAGATAAGCTTACTACCCCATACACCACATGGCCCGTTACGTGGTAATAATAATAATGATTATTAAAACTCAGCAATTTTCCTAGGTTTATGCCGTGTCTTGTGTGGGGTTTCGCTTAGGAACACCAAGCTGGCTCATCAGCGGGCTCTTGGTGTCCACGCCCGGACCCCCACAGGAGACTGTCGGACGTTTTCTGGCTTTAGCTGTCATTTGTGCTAAGAAAAGTCTGAAGGTACAGATTTAGGTAGAATACATCTTCTATAGTCACGAGGGTCGTGTTGAGACTTCGGATCCAAAGGTCCTGGTTTCGATTACCGACTTAGCCAAGAAATTTAATTCTGATCTAAAGATCAGAAAAGGGTGTTCCCAGCTATGTGAGGCAAAACCACAAACTTCTTCCTTCCTTCCTTCCTTCGATCCCGACCTTAACTGTGCTAAAAGTGATTTTCTGCTCTTTCCCACTTCTGCTCCAAGCAAATGCCGGGATGGTTCCTAACTTAAGATCACAGCCGCCTTCTTTCCAATCCTCATCTGAGTTTCAAACACACACAGTAGTCTAATACAGATACCACAATAACACAGGTCATCAGACATATTCTACACACATCCAAGCACACGGGGTTGAATGACCAAGTTGTCCAAGCCCCTCAACGAAGTAGCCTATTTTTGAATATAGGCCTACCTAGGTATAGGCAACAGACTTTTCGAAAAGAAGCTCACTTGACCTTCTCACCCTTGGCTCATGATAGCGAGATAAACAGCCTCGTAAAACCACAAACTTCTTCCTTCCTTCCTTCCTTCTCACTTTCATAAACGCAAACTAATAATGATGTTAGACTATATTGTGAAAATGCTAAAGGGTAGGAAATTATCTTCTAGAATTCTTTCTAAGTTAGCTGGGAACCAGATTTATTTTTAAAACATATTATTTTTGGCTTTCGATCTTATCGATTATGCAGCAAGCCTCAGATTATATAGGCTACCATTAACTTATGATGGTAATATTGTTATTTTAAAGGGTCTAACAGTCATTTAGGTTAGGCTATCGGCCCTATTAACTTAAAAAGAGCAATACATTTTCTGGTTTGTTGCCGTGTACAGTGAAAAATTCAAGGGGTGGCGAATTTCAACTTCTTATTACAGTTGCAGCTGTCAAGACCAAAGAGGATATGAGAGCTTGTTTTCAAAACTGAATATCTCCACAATCATAAATTTTACAGGAGAGAGGAAAAACATATATCTTCAGACAGGATTATCAAAATGGAGTAATATATAGTTTGAATGATAGATAGAAAGAGCAACATTATCACCAAAAGAGCATCAAATTATTATAGCAACTTACGTAAAAAGTTATTGAAAGAAGAAGATTGTTAAACATGAATGGATATATTTAGTTTAAAAAAATGGTTGTTGTATTTAGTAAGTGATGAATATATTCAGTTTTGAACGAAAAGCATGTTTTCTCACAGCCTTGTCAATGGGAAATATTAACATTTCCTCAAACCATTCAATGCAGCTGAGGCAATATGTTACCGAATCAACCATTTATTTTTTGGAGATATTCAGTTTTGAAAACAAGCTCCTTATAATGGTTAAAACAACACTCTGTGGATAGTTATGCTCCTGCGGTAGCGCAGGGAGTTAAGATGATCCCTTCCAGTATTAAACACTGTCCAGATCTTGTACCTGTACTTGACATGAATATAGAATTAAAACAAATCCACGCTTGCTTACGATCATACTTGAACCGGCAGCAGAATCATCGCTCATGTGAGTGAAGTTTCGAGCCTCAAATCAATAATCACCACCACCATCAAACTGAATAAGAACGAACATGAAACGTGGCATACACCATAGTTAAATGGTGGCAATAAATTAACAATACGATACAAAAACAAATTTCATAAGCAAAGAATTGCAAAAAAAAGTTCCCATGCCGGGAATCGAACCCGGGCCTTCTGGGTGAAAGCCAGATATCCTAGCCACTAGACCACATGGGATACTACTTCCAGCTGACGTTAATAAGTAATAGAACACAAACTAATATTACGAAAAAGAAAAAAAAACTTGTAATTCATATAATTTGTGATTCGAATGATATTTCTTTTGATAATAAATTTGTATTTAATCTAAAAAACGTACACACCCAATGAACATGGAATCAAATTATAGTACAGTTGCTCTAGACAGCATATTTTGATCAAGCAGAATAAGATCCGGTATGGTCTAGTGGCTAGGATACCTGGCTCTCACCCAGGAGGCTCGGGTTCGATTCCCGGTACCGGAATAAATTTTTACTTCGTTGAATTGTAATCTTAATGTAGTGGATGTGTTATTATTTCATCCTGACAAATTTTTCTTCTCTCTGAATTGTTGTCGCACTACGCAAATGGGGATCTTACATTTCCTATTACACTTTCATGAAGTCTTCTTACCGAAGCCTACAGCAAAAGAACAATGTTTTTAACAGTTTACTGGGGGTAGAAAGAGGCAAATAAATAAAATTAGTATGATAACTTTGACCACGTTATATTGTTTTCCAGTTAAAATATGCTTTTGCACTAGAATAATTTTGGAGGTTATGTTAGTTTACCAGAGTAAATTTCCACTATGGTACCATACTGCGTGCAATTTTTTGTCTTTCTGTCTATCTGGTAGATGAATTGGGCATTTCAATGTATAATGTTCTGGCTTCCTTAATTCTCTGTACACTTCTCCAAGTACCGTAGCTTATTATCTTCCTCCTACAGCTGTTTTACATATAGTGCTGGCCAAACCATCCCCATTTTGTTAGTTTAACTATACAATTAACCTAGATCTGAAGTGTACACTATTTATAAGTGCATCTGAGTAGACTAGAGCAACCTACTGTATATTTACATTAACCGTTCAAGATAAGGGCTTCTTTATAAGTGTTGTCGACTGAACCACAATTTTACAATTTTCTCAGATAGTAGAAGAAACAAATGGGGTTTCATATAAGGAAGTGCTTTTCGAGGCTTACTGCAATTCCTAGTGCTAAGCACTCTACCACGCATCTTTAGGTAGGTTCAGTAACATTACAAATAGGTGAAGTGAAGAGCCAGGGAAAAAAAAAAAAACATAGGCAGGAAGAAGGTCCCCTGGAACCAAGTTTATGAATCCAGAGATACAGTAGCTCCATGCCAATGAGTCTCCTTCCTCTTTGCTCTTACCATGGACTGGGTAACTGTCTTGAGAAGCTGGAACTAAGGCAGTGGTGTCATGAGAGGGACTTGACCAGAGCAACTGCAGCCAAGGGTAGGAAGATGGGGTAGCTGGGGTGATGAAGGTCCATGATAGGGGTATGAACCCATGATTGGAATCATGAATAATTTAATATTGTTCACCTTCATGGTATGTTTACCATCTACAAGTGTTGACATGACGAAGGAAGGAAGGAAGGAAGGAAGGAAGGAAGGAAGGAAGGAAGGAAGGAAGGAAGGAAGGAAAGAAGGGGAGTGCATTATGTAGCCTAGGCCTCTTGCAATTGGTACGATGAAGAGCTCATTACACCACTGATTTGGAGAATTCTTGAGTTACAGGTGCTGTACTTTCCATATCACACAACCTTTTAGCATGCAACATAGCATATACCATTGTTAAATGGTGGCAATACATTAACTCTATGATACAAAAACAAATTTCACAAGCACACGAATTGCACAAGAATTGCTATGATGTGAAGAATGCATATATATTTACCATTTTGTTGTGGTTAATGGTTATCTGTATTGACTATTGATATTAAAATTACTCTTACGTTTGGGATATTGCTGTCTGAAAATAAAATTTAAAATTCTAGATGTATCGAGAGGAATCTTGCCACCTTTTTCATTATATTTATTAAATTACTTATATCTTTCGGTATAACATTGATACCTTCTTTAGTGTCGGCGTAATTGTGTGATAAACTAGGTTAACAATATTGATATTAAGAAAATGGATATCCTTACAATAATAATGTAATTAAAACTTCCATATACTTGGAGTTGCGATGGATTGTGGTGAAATTGTCAACATCGATAGAGGGAATCGAGATTACTACGTTCGACATCTGCCAATGCCAAACCATTATTTGCTGGCTTATTATCGATGTAATTTCTCGAATAGCTTAAAAAATATATATATATTTCACAAAGGTCTTAATATATTTATAATTTCATGTTGTTTTATGAATGATTCCTTGTATTAAAAGTTTCACTGGTATTAATGCTATGCTCTCTTGTGTCCAGCAGGTTTTATCTGCATTGGTGATGAAAATGAAATTGTTCCAACGTTAATTGTATTTTAGGAAGCACCTGCTGCTGGTGGTATTACAATGTATAACATGCTTGTGAAACCATTCCTATGAACTTATCATGTTATGTATACTTACAAATGCACATGCTGGTTGTAGCATTAAGATGTAACTAGAAAACTTAGTGGGCTTTATCTTTTGAGATACTCGTATTTCAATACGACAATATTCTGATCACAGTACAAGGCACATATGTGTTAGAAACTGAAAAATCCAGTTATAGAACAGGCTCAACTTAGGGAAGGCAGCCACAGTAAATGTGAGATTCAAAAGCTTTCACTGAAAACTATTCTCTTGCCCATCAAGAAGTGAACCGGTGTCAAAACAGAAACAGAACGTTCACTGAAACGACCCATGAACATGAATTGCAGAAAGATATAAACCAGTTAAAAAAGAAAAATAAATGTTCAGAGAATTAATTGTATAGGCTCTGGGCTAAGGCCAGGTTCTTACAAACTGCCTTAATGAGGGAAACTAAACAAATATAGAAGCTAAGATGTGTGCCAACATAAAATGAAACGTCAACCAAATAAACTGTCTGTTAAAAAACAAAATGGAAACATAATTATATTAAGAGGATATCAGCAAAGCATTTCCTCTTCGATCCTAGTCGAAGGCTCCCAACATTAAAAGGGTGGGTTTCAGCCTCGTCTGGGCATTTTAGCTGACATAATAGAACTAATGAAAACTCTGAACTTCCCTGCTATGGAACTATTATGTCTAAAAAGCTTTGATGAGGCGTGTATGTTACGATTAAGTAGACAATATAATTTTCGGATCCCGTAGCTAAGTACCATACAGCTTGTGATGTATTGTTGGCCAAAGTGGTACTCTTTAAGTTATTAACAATTGCAACATTCAGTCGGTCAACACAAAATGATTCCAATTACTGGAATATGTGAAAAAATAATCTGAAATGAATTACATGTGATTAAGATATATATATTGTTATGGACTATTGAAGAAGGAGAAAACTAAGGGATGACATGTTTCGCTTGTCAAACGAGCATCATCAGATCCAAATTTATGAGACAAATGGCTGTACAAAACACTACCAAACCTACAGTGATACCCACAGATAGTCTGCTCTCCAAAAACAAAAAATAAAAACCTGTCAGAAACTTAGTAAGTGTGGTAATTATTACTATCCAGCAACCCGCCCTGGCTTCACCCGGTATCTTTAACGGTTTACACAGCATAAGCTTAAAAGGCACACGGATGGCAGGTCCCAGACGCAATTTAGAAAAGCCAAGGTGAACAGCAAAACTCCAAACACTTACACTCTTCTCTGAAGTCTTAACTCAACACGACTCGACAGTTTGATGCTGGCCCAATCTGGAGTGATAGGCTCGCTCGCTAGCTCAAAAACTCGCTCCGAAGCAAGTAATTTTAATTTCCACTGAATGGAGATTGTTGGAAGAAATGAAAACGCAAAAACACTTAGTGGGCGATGTATTAAAGATAGATATGCTGTTGAGGACTTTTTTGTAGAACTTTTCATGCTGAACAATCCTTACACTCATAGTATACCGTACACTATAGATATTTTTAACGGTTTACCCAGCGTAAGCATAAAAAGACTCACGGACAGCAGGTTTTACTTCGACTCGATTCACTGAAATCGTTACTGCTCGGTTTCCTTTGGTTATAATGAATGTTTTTTTTTCTTACAGAGACCTTCCTCAAGAAATCCTATACAGAATGGTGAAAACCGCATCAAAATCCATCCAGTGGTTCTCGAGATTACCCGTTCCATTTAAGAATCAGGGACTTTGTTTTATACTATGTAGAGACCTATGAAGGTGTAGCGTTTCTGTGATTCACTAAAGCAATAAGCCCTAAACTACTATACAATTGTAAACTACTGTAATAAGCGGAAATGACCTACAAGTACTCTACTGTGATGATAGTAAAAAGCTATGACTATAACATACAAAACAGTGTTTTTCTATTTATTATTGTATTGAAAGATCTTATGTGATTACCTATCTAAATTGTGTAATGTCTACAGGCTGCTCAGACAACCACTTTTGATGTAGTTAACTATTTCTACGTAACTTTGAATGCTTTGAATTTGATTAGCTTCCATAAAAGCAATAACTCTTAAGAAGTTTTCACATAATCTAAATACAAATGACTGGAGCAGTTTTGTCAATCATTTCTAGCCATATTATTAAAGCTATGGTGATGGTGTTTGATGTTGTAAGGCAAGTATCCCTCATAGTTTTGTTTTGTTTGAATAGCCTCCATACATTGTGCTTCCCTCAAAGCCCGCGAGAGCGCAACAGTTGCAACATCCGGCAGACATGATGCATCCTCTACTCTAACAGTTGCTACGATGGCGTCTAACAGTGAAAAAGCGTATGCTGTTCTGGAATTTCATTCCAGCCAATCTGTGACAACCGTGGGACGACACTTTAGAAAAATATATCGGAAAGATACACCCAGTGCCAACGCCATTCGCCGATGGTATCAACAGTTCAAAACCACGGGATGTCTGTGCAAGGGAAAATCAACAGACTGGCCTAGTGTGCCTGAAGAAACAGTTGAGCGTGTGCGACGCAGTTTTGACGTAGCCCCCAAAAGTCAACTCGTTGAGCGAGCAGGAAAATGAACATGCCTCATTCGACCGTTTGGAAAGTCGTAAGGAAAAGACTGAGGATGCGCCCTTACCGTTTGCATCTGCTCCAAGCATTGTCGCTGGCTGACAAAGTGAACCGTTTTGAGTTTTGAACACGTTTTCAGGAGCGTATGCAAGATGATGAATTTTGTGACAAACTTGTCTTCAGTGATGAGGCAGCATTTTTTCTGAGTGGTTAAGTTAACAGGTACAAAGTGCGAATTTGGGGGACTGAAAATCCCCGTACCTGTGTGCAGCACGTTCGTGACTCTCCCAAGCTCAATGTTTACTGTGCCATCTCAAAATTTTAAAGTTTACGGTCAGTTCTTTGCTGAAAAATCCATTACAGGGCACATCTACCTGGATATGCTGGAGAATTGGCTCATGCCACAGTTGGAGACCGATAGCATGAACTTCATCTACCAACATGCTGGTGCTCCACCTCATTTCCATGGTATTGTTCGTGACTTTCTGACCAGCAGACATCCAGAAAGATGGATCGGTCGTATCGGGAATGAAGATCACACCCTCATGTCATGGCCTCCACGCTCTCCAGACCTGACCCCTTGCGACTTATTCGTATGGGGTTATGTGAAAGATGCAGTTTTTATGCCACCATTACCGGCTGATCTAACAGAACTGCGGGCCCTCATCATCAACGCCTTTGGTCAAATTGACAGCGACATGCTACATCGGGTGTGGGACGAACTTGACTATAGAGTTGATGTGTGTAGAGTCGCTCATGGGGCACATATTGAGCACTTGCAGGCGCATAAAAAAAAATAGTGAGTTTTTCAGTCTGTCTATAAAATTTTGTAATGTTACAACAAATAATGAACAGGAATTTTTTGAAACCGCTTCAATCATTTGTGCGCACCCTGTATATGTATATATCTTAATCACATGCAATTTATTTCAGGTTATTTTATCACATATTCCAGTAATTGGAATTTTGTGTTGCCCAACCAATCAGCGGAACAGGCTCTGGGCAAAGTCAATTAAACAACAGTTTAAACAAACGAGTATTTATTTGCTCTAAAATACAAGGTGCTTTTGACCCGACACGAACTGAACCGAACTGCGTGTGTGGTTGGAAACAAAACACTGATACTCGCGTGCATTTGTTTATTATTGTTTTTGTAGGTTAAATGTGTTCTAACATAATATGCCAGGAAGTTGGATAGGCCATTCAGGACCCCAATTCAGAATTATATGTAATCCTTATGCCGTTCTAGCACTGAATAATAAGGCACGTCTATTTTCATGTTAATGTGTTGTTTGTAGATGACAAAATTGGGACCAATCCCATGTCAAACTTAGCAGGTGGCATGTTTTCAAGAGCTGATAAATATGTATGATTCAATTAGTTACTTACAGACACATACTCAACACACGATAGTCAGCTCCATATTTAGCAACTCAGTGCCTCAACCAACTAGCTGAAGATGAAGCAGCTTCTTTCCCACTTGCATCAGCTGTTCTACAAAGAGATTTTTATGTTAACGATGCTCTATGTCGTGCTTCAAACATTTCGGAAGCACTACAGTTGCAAAATGAACTCATTACTTTACTCAACAAAGGAGGCTTTCCCATCAGAAAATGGTGCTCAAACCATCCAGCAATACTTGAAGCTGTTCCACCTGAAGACAGGGAAATGAATTTACCGTTCCAGTTTGACAATAGCATTGCAATACAAGCATTAGGTTTATCATGGCATCCCACATAAGACAAATTTTTAATTGCAACTAAAATGAAACATCATCTGCAAACGCTAAAGCTTTAAACTCAGAGGTCTCATTGAGTCTCTTTAACTCTTTTCATTATTTCATCCATTACAGTAATGAATAAAAGTGGTGATCGAGTGCTGCCTTAGGGGCGTGGTGGCTCAGCGGTCTAGCTGTATGCCTCTCACCAAGGCGGTCTGGGTTCGATTCCCGGTCAATGCATGTGAGATTTTCGAAGTGAAATGCCATGTCCAGTGGTTCGGATTCCACGTAAAAAGAAGGTCCCGTGGCTCATAATCACAAGATTCACGGTCAAGTAAACCTACAATCTTCCTTTCGAGTGCTGCCTTGCTGTACACCCTGCTTAGTCTCCAACCACTCTGTATTGCCATCATCTATTTGGACACTCATATAGCATCTTGACTTTATTTATTAAAGCGCTTGGTATTGATCTATTTTGAAGGCATTCCCAGATTGTATTTCTCTGTACACTGCCGTAAGCCTTCTCAATATCTACAAAAATGAAGATTATGTCTTTCCTTTTTCCCAGTGCTTCTCCATAATCATCGTGACAGAAAATATCAGATCTGTTGTTGCCCTATTCCGTCTGAAACCGCACTGCTCTTCTTCAAGCTGTGGTTCAATGATAATTCTTAATCTGTGTTCTATGATTCGTTCCATTATCTTCAGGCCATGAGATAGAAGAGTAATTCCCCTGTAGTTGCTAGGTTTCCGTCTGTCTTCTTTCTTAAATAGAGGTATGATAACACCTTTAGTCCAGTTTTTTGGTATTTTTTCTTCTTTCCAAATAGTGTTTAGGACTCTAAACAGCCACTGCAATCCTTGTACTCCAGCTGCCTTGATCATGTCAGGGCTTACATCATCAATGCCTGTTGCCCTAGCTTTTTTCATGTTCTTTAGGGCATTTACCACTTCCATCCATGTTAGAGGGCACTCCATATCTGGGGTATTTTCTTCTTTTTTAGTCTCCTCTTGTTTGGTATTTGAATTTTGATCATTATATAATTTTTCGAAATACTGTCCCATCTCATCTCGAATCTCCTTCTCATTCCATGTGATGTTTCCATCTTCCTTTTCCACAGCCTTCATTGGTTCATAGCTGTTTTTCTTACTCCTCACCACTTGATATTATAGCTTCCCGTTGTTCCTGCGGTCTTCTTCTAGTTTCTGTGTGAATTCTGTCCAGTATTTCTTTTTTTCTGCAGAAATGATTCTGTTCACCTTAAGTTTCAGGTCCCTGTACAGCTGACTGAGTTCTTGAAATTTCTCTTCTTTCTGACTTTTTCTGTCCCTTAGTTTCCTCACTTCATTTCTCTCTTTTATTGCTCTTCGGACAGTTTCATTCCAACATGGGGTTTCTCTCTCTCTCTTACTCTGCTGCTTGTTTTGCCAACAATATTTACTGCAGTATCTACCAGGATTTTCTTAAATCCAAGCCATTCTTCTTCAGCTGATCCAGTATCATATTTAGGCAGTTGGTCTTTAATCTTCATCTGGTATTCAGACCTCTTATCTGGTTTATCAAAATCCCAAACTTTTATCCTGGGTTTACGCTTGGTATTCGCCTTTCTTATCAGGATGTTTCCTAGGATGGCTACTAGTAACCTGTGGTCACTATCCAAACTTTCTCCTGGCAGTATTTTCACATTTCTAATAAATGCTCCAACTTCTTTATCTGCAATAATATAGGCAATAACAGATTTCTGTTCTCCATTCCAGCTGTACCTTGTGATATTAAAGCTCAGCTGTTTTTGAAACCAGGTGTTCGTAATAACCAGATCATTTCTTAAGCAGAAGCCAAGAAGGCATTCTCCCTCTTGGTTTCGATTTCCATATCCATGGAGACCCATCACTGTCTCATATCCTGTCCTATCATTTCGCACATGAGCATTTAAATCACCTACAACAAGAATGTAATCTTGTTCTACATGGTCTTCTAATTCTTGAAGGAAATCATCTTTCTCTTCTTGACTACACCCAACCTGTGGTGCATAAACCTGAACAAGGGTCAGTGTGTTCTTGTCGATTTTCTGATGTAGCTTGATAATTCGTTCATTTACATATTCTACATCAGACACAACATCGATGTTCTTGTTGATAACAAATGCCACACCATTCCTTGCTTCCGTCTTATTTCCATGCCAGTAGAGTTTATAACCTTTCTCAGCAATTTAGTTCCTTTCCCTTTCCACTTTGTTTCGCTCAGTCCAAGGACCTCAATCTTCCTTCTTTCCATAAGATCTACAAGCTCCTCACATTTGGCGGTCAGGATAATGGTATTTAATGATGCTATTTTGAATTTAGTGTTCCTCTGTCCAGTAATTTTCTTCTTTGAATAATTTTGTTTAACTTCGGGCTTACCACTGTCATCCTTACAAGAACTACACGTAGAAGGTTTTCCATATCTTGGTTTTCGTTTCTTACATCCGAGGCTTGTTTTATTGTTGAAAGCAATTTGGTAATGAGGCTGAAATACAACAGAAGCTGAATGATTGGAATACTATATTCAAGCAATTTGGTCTGAATATAAGCAAGTCCAAAATGGTAGTAGGTAATGCCTGTTAGTCGACAAAACATCTGTACTAACATCACTCTGAATGGTACAAAGTTAGAACAAGTACATCAATTCTGTTACCTTGGCAGTGTAGTGTCCACAGATAACCAACCATCTGCAGAAATCACTAGTAGAGTTCAACAAAGAGCACAATTTTATCATCTCGTGAGAGGGCTTCTTTGGAATAAGCAAGTTCCTTGAGGATCAAAACTAATACTCTACAAGAGCTTCTTTGTACCTGTTACTACATATAGCTTAGAAACCTGTACCCAATCCAAGAGAAATACCAGCAAACTACAGGCAGTGGAGATGAAGGTTTTAAGAACTATGATTCAGAAGACAAGGAAGGACAAAATAAAAAATGATGAGATATGCCATCTTGTTCAAGTAGAACAATCTCTTAATAAGATCTGTGTTGAAGCCAGGCTGAAATGGTTCAGCCATCTCAAAAGAATGGACACACAAAGAACAGCTAGTGTGTGGTTTGAGAAAGAACTGAAATGCAAGAGACCAAGAGGTCGACCAAGGAAGAGATGGATTGACCAGGTTAGAAATGATCTTGCAGGGAGAGGTCTGGATTTGCAACAGGTCGTGGAGGGGGAGACATTCTTGGAGAGAACTAAATGGAGAGCGCTCATTCACCGCACCCGGGAAACTGGAGCCGGTTCATGATGATGATGAACTAAAATGAAACATGTTCCTGCAAACAGCAGCATTACTAAACGCACAACTACATCCACAGTGGCTTCAATCATTGATCCATTAGCCCATTAGTAATACCCTACAAAATATTCCTCCGGAAATTGTGGTTACACAAACTTGATTGGGATCAGCAATTATCTGATGACCTGTCTTCAGAATGGAAGGCACTCCAAAATCAGCTAACACACCTTGATCACATTCAGGTGGACAGAAGGTGAAGTACCATTCAAGTACATGGTTTCTCAGATGCATCTCAAACAGCATTATGGAGCATGCATCTATCTTTGGTCTGTCGATCAACAAGGAAAGACTTCAGTCAAGCTGTTGTGCTCAAAATCCAGAGTAGCTCCAGTCAAACAAGTTACACTTCCTCGTCTTGAATTACTTGCAGCCATATTGTTGGCACACTTGATTCAGAAATCCATTCCAATCCTAATTCTAGAAATTAATGAGACCTATTTATGGACAGATTCTACAGTAGTTTTGTCATGGTTGGCTTCCCCTTCATCACGTTGGAAAACGTTTGTAGCCAACAGAGTATCAGAAATTCAGCAATTAACAAAAGTAGAAAATTAGCATCATGTTTCATCTCAAGAAAATCCTGCAGACTTAATTTCCCGAGAAGTTAAGCCTCAATAGTTGCAGCAATCTACACTAAGGTGGTCAGGCCCATCATGGTTATCAGAATCTAAATGCAACATGCCTCAGACCATGATCGATGAGAATTACCACACCACCTTGGAAGAACGAACAGTACTTACACTACTTATCACTGAACACACTGACATCATTACTAGATTTTCCTCATTAACAAAATTGCAAAGAATTCTTGCCTACTGCAATAGAGTTATCCATAACTACAAACAGTCAACCAACAAAAAGACAGGACCTTTATCAGTTCAAGAACTTCAAAAGTCATTGAATACATGCATTCGCATAGCTCAGGCAGAATCAGTGAAGAAATCAAAGATTTACAGAAGCAAGGTGCTGTATCCAAAAAGAGCCAGCTAAAACATCTGTGTCCATTTTTACAGGACAACATACTCAGAGTAGGTGGTATGTGGAAAAACATGTAATCACCATTTTCTACAAAACATCAAGTATTATTGTCATCCAAGCATCATCTGACATCACTTATTGTCAAACATGAACACCTACAGCAAGCCCATGCGGGACCATGATTACTGTTAGTAGGCATTCGTGAAAGTTATTGGATCTTAAATGGTAGAAACATAGCCAGACAGCAAGTTCACACGTGCCTAATATGTCATAAATTAAAGGGAGCAACCATTCATCAGCTCATGGCAAACTACCCCAAACAACGAGTTCAAGCAGCATGTCCATTCAGTGTCTGTGGCATTGACTATGGAGGTCCAATCTTAATCCGCCCTCTTAATAACAGAAGTAACATTCGATTTAAAGCATACATTGCATTATTTGTGTGTTTTGCAACTAAGGCTGTGCATCTAGAAGTAGTCAGCAGTCTTACCACAGATGCATTCCTAGCAGCATTACGCCGGTTTATTGCCAGAAGAGGCAACCCTTCAGATATTTACAGTGATAATGCTACAATATTCATTGGAGCTAACAAGGAGCTACAACACCTTCATCAATTTATAACATCACATAAAGATGAAATTGCAAGTAAGCTAGCAAATAGAGGTATCGAACTGGCATTACATTCCCCCACGATCACCCCATTTTGGAGGGCTATGGGAAGCTGGCATAAAATCTGTAAAGTATCATTTGCATCGAGTTATTGGAAACTCTTCGCTAACATTTGAAGGACCCGTTACTGTGCTCACACAAATTGAGGCTTGTCTAAACTCTAGACCTCTAACAGTTCTATCCTCAGATCCCCTTGATCCTCAATGTGTCACTCCAGGTCACTTTTTAATTGGTGGCAGTCTAAACTCAATCCCTGAACCCAATCTGACTTTAATTCCAAGCAATAAACTTTCAATGTGGAAACGATTGCAACATTTCTGGACAAGATGGTACAAGGAGTACTTAACACAGCTTCAAAGTTCGTTACATAAATAAGAAAAGTGGAAAGAGTTAAAAGTAACATGTTGTGTTTGTTTCATTTATTCATCAATCGAACAGTACAAGCAAATATCTAATAGAAGTTATGGTATCTCAAAACATAAAAGAATAAGATTACCTCAACAGGTTATGGGCTTCAGACACGCTCATTGAGCTAAGAGGATCGAGAAAATCAACAAATAAGAAATAGCAAGACCGGCGTCCGAGCAAACGATGACTGTAGGAGATAGTGTGGGTGAGCTGAAAGAAGTTACCACACTAAAAAATGGAAAACTATATTTTATGGGAGGTAGATTTAACAACGCTGCTCCAATCCATGTATCTCCTACCTTTCCTGAAAGGAACGGCTACAAAACAAGATACGGAAGATACATAAGGAAGACCAGGCAGGGATATGTGTCTCTGAATAGTGGAAAAGATCATGAACAAGCACTTGTGGATAAAATAGTTTGGCAACGTACATATAGGAATTCTTAAGATAGGCTGGCACTTATGAAACTGTGTTTTGAAATTAGATTTATTACATACAATTATAGAAAAGAAAGATATCTATGATATTACAATATTTACATAAAAGTAAACAAGATAATACAATCCTTTGCAATTAAGTGTAAGTTTTAAGATTTTCTTATACTCCACGATGACATCTTACCGTGATCCTGAAAACAGAAAACACACATCATTTGAACAGCAACATTTTACAAATGGCATTTTATTTTGGTTAGCAATGATAAATGTTAAGCTTTACTAGAAGTTCAAATATGATTCCAATACATAGGGGACTCTGGATTTTTGGTACATAAAAAATCAAAATAGTGGTGAAAAAAAAAACAAGAATGAGAGGTATGGTGTTATTTTGCATGAACATTTTGATCATATTGAAAGGTTTCTGCACACAATTTTGAAAAGAGAACATTTTATGAACGATTTAAAAAAAAGAAAAAAAGAAAAAAAACAAGAGAGAAATATGTATTCAAAATAAATCATCTAACCTTAAGAAAAGGTTGACCACAAGGATCCAGAAACAGAAAATAGAAAGAGTATACGGTAATCAATAAAAATTATAATGAAGTCCAACATTCAACAGATATAAGGATTTGTAAGGGATCTTGTTGGATTTGATTATTTTCTTGACTTCAAAAAATGATACAGCATATTGTTTGAAGAAATTACTGGTGAAATTTTGATAAAGAGCACTGAGCATGAATAATTAAATAATAATCAGACTATGCAGTAAATGATAAATAAATAATAAAGAATAAAAACTATAGCAAGTAAATAATAAATAAATTATAATTTAAACAATAAATGAATAATTAATTTACTAAATATCTAAATGAAAATGATAATAATAAAGTTGTGAGCCCCTGTGGGATGATTCTGTTCTCAGTATTTTCTATACATTTTTAGTACACTTTTAACCTTTTTGCTGCTGAATTGTTACAGTGTTAGCGCACCCTCTGTGCTGGATTCTTTTAGGCAACCACTTTCACACAGAAATTCACCAATTTGAACATAAAATACAAGTGGTAACTGAAAATAATTTAAAGTAATTTACTCACCAGTGTGTTCATAAAGTATTGGCCACGGCTGATGTTTGGGATCCAGGGTTCGATTCCACATGAGTTGGTGAAATTTTGTCCAGTAGGAAAAAAAATTGTAATTTACACCGTAGACTATGCACACTAAATGCACGCGCTATATACATCCCATATACACACACTTCCCAACAGAAACATTAAATTAAACACACGATATCACTAAATAAACACCCGAATCCAATATTACCTCTAAGCAGAAATATCTAAAATAATTCTAACACGTACATTATCCTATACCTAAACTTTCGCGAAAAAAAAAAGCCTTGCTTCAACTAAATAGGCTATACAATTTATCTATACTAATAATTGAACACCAAATATGTGCAAAGATAAAGTTTATGCTTCTAAACATTCTAATAATTCCTGCGTGAGTGGTAGTCTTCAAAGCAAGGTACGACACAGAGTGCAACACCACAGGGTTGACACATGTATCGGGACTCTTTCCTCTTCCTTTCCCTCCTGACAGTATTGCTACATACATGGCAGTGACGAGTTGGGTTAGATTTCTTATCAGTTGGCGGAACTAAGCAGGGAAAATGTCTTTCAGTTAGTCGAAGAACTGGATCCGTAGATGTCGCAGATGGTCTTCCAGGAGTTGATTTTCTGGGGTTGTGGTATCTCTCCAAAATCTGTCTTATAATTTGAAGCTGAAATTCTGCCAACGAAGGACACTTACCTGATGATAGACAGTATAGGGCATATGAATTTAGAAGTGCTAAGTCCAAAATATGAAAGAATAATTTCTTGTACCACTTGATACTTTTACGCACGCTATGGAGTGAACTAAGGAGCATGTCTACCTTATCGACAGACCCCATGTTCATGTTATATTCAATGACAGTCTGAGGCTTCAAGATAGATGCTCCAGACTTGCGATCCTTTTTCCCAGTCACTTCAAATATATTTTTGTACATGGTTGTAAGCACGAACACATCCCTTCTATCACGCCACTTGAGTGCCATCATTTTTGTGCTAGATTTCATTTCCAATTCCCCTCTTCTCAATTTAGTTCCCAGTGCAGGCATTCCTTTCCTGTTCTTTCGCACTGTTCCACATGCATTGGTGGCTCGGTCATGAAGCAAAGAAAACAGCTGTGGGCCAGTGTACCAGTTATCTACAAATAAGCTATGGCCTTTATCTAAATAATCATGTAGAAGTGTTGTAACAACTGCACCAGAAATACCGAGTTTATAGGGGTCTGTAATTTCTGTTGATGAGCCAGTATAAGTGATAAAATCTAAAATATAACCAGTTTTACAGTCACAGAGAACAAACAGTTTGATGCCGAAACGATGGCGCTTGGTTTTTATATACTGCTTGAAAGCAAGACGTCCCTTGAATAAAACTAGGCTTTCATCAACACACAAGTTAGCAAATGGGGTGAGATAGGTTTTGAATGTTTTCCTGAAGTGGTCAATAATGAATCGAATTTTGTTCAGACTGTCAGTTTTGTTTGGGTTTTCATTGTCGGTGAAGTGGAGCATACTGAGTAAAATTAGATATCTATCACGAGACATAACTTGCTGAAAAATTGGGGCATGCAGAAGGGGATCACTGGACCAATGTTCCTGAATAGACAGATGTTTATTTCGAACCATCAGCAGCGTCATTGCTATTAGCACAAAAATCTCCTTATAATTGGTATCAACCGATTTCCTGAGCCTGGAATGTTGACTGGGTGGCTTAGCGTCAACAGTCCGTTTATGAAACTTGTTTGTTTCGTCCGCTACCTTCGTCAACACCTCTTCATTGACAAATAACTCGAAATAATCTATTTCGTGGGATTCAGGGGTCAAATTAGTATTTGACATACCTGGGTTTGGCATTTGGAATGCATGCACGTTTGGCGTGAACTCGTCCTCGGACCACGTGGGTAGGCCTAGGTGAGGTTCATTTCTTTCCCTCTCTATCGGAATATCTTCAACACTATCACTATCACTGTCACTTCCAAACAGTTCCCTAATATCCCCATCGTCACTTCCAACACTATCTAAATCCACATCAGACTCAATCTCCTCTAAAAGCGTAAGAATTTGCTCCGGACACATAATGCGCGCGCTAGATGCAGCCATTACTCATACACGATGTTTATAACTGTGTGACGAAAGAAAAACATTTTTCCCGCAACGTTACAAGTGTGTATTTAAGGAACTAAGTGGTTGAAAATGTAGCTAACAGATGGCGTAAGAATACACGACATTTACAAAGCAGATCGAGTATACTCGATCGCAGCACTGATGGCACAAAGTTCTGATCGAGTATACTCGATCGCAGCACTGACGGACCGCTTGAGGCAGATCGAGTATACTCGACCGCAGCAGTGAAGCGGTTAAAGGAATGTCTTCTGTGGACTTGGGGTACATATTGAAGAATTAAGTCCCAAAGATCTTGGATTGATTTCTGACTCTAGAAATTCCAGAAATACACACTATTACAGACACCACAATAACACATTTTAAACATATCCCAGTACAAGGAGATAGTGCCCACGGTATCCAAGCCCTAATAGCAGTAATATCTACTTGTGATTGCCACACGAATTTTGTCGAGTGCTCATTACATTATAATTAGAGTTTGAGGCTTATAGATGCAGAATTTGCTGGAAACTCATCACATCATGTGTACTCATGTTCTGTGACCTATACGAGTGGAATTTAGAGGGAATTTGCAATAAAATGAAAAATTGGTTCAAAATGCGAAATTATTCGTTCTTTACAAAATGAATGCAATATTCTTACTTTTTAACAAAATAAACAGGTATTACCGTATTTACTCGGCTATAGGAACCCCCCCACCCCCTTAATTTTCGAGAGCCAAAATAAAAAATTCTTGAATTATTGAGAGTCAAAATAAAACATTCTTGGAAATTGATGATTTCTTAATAAAAAAATTATATATATACAGTCTATAACTGAAATTCATGCTCTTTTATGACAAAAATATTTTTCTTGTTACAATATTATTTTTGTAATTCAGACGATACGACCGCCGTTTTGCATACATGTACCCGATTGGGCAGGATATCGAATTGCGCAGCCAATAGGCTTCACCCGATATCCAATAGAAGATGCCACACTATTGGCCGAGTAGAAGCGCCAAGTTTTGAAATCCGCCAATGAAAGTTATGGATTCATATCTTGCCTGCATTCTTTTGTTATGCTTCGAAGAGGTGTTTGAAGGCAGGTTTCCTCTCAGTTTTATTTTAAGCACATTTCATTTGCTGCAAGAACTGTCGGCATTTGGGTAACACTTCGGGAGTGATGAACTAAGTAGAAAACTAGTTAAATTAGCCGAAATACCTCGTGTAATGATGAATAATAATTGTAGGAGTGATGTGGTAATAGATGTTGTCTCCTCCGCTGTCTATAACCCACCCACCTTCCCCAATTAATAACACGACTTTTATAGTGAAATGTCAGTTGAGTCGTCCATTGTAGGCGTGGCTTATTTGACAAATAAGATATTGCCAACCCCACGTATACGGTAAACATGGCCGTGTGTTGATTGTTTTGAGCGGAGAGAGCGCACTCGCTTCTTTCTGTTTGTATAGGGTCATCCTGAACTAGCTCCAACAGATAGCGCACAGGTAGTAACTTATGTGAGATCATTTTGTTTTTATTTCAAATAGCATTTGCCAATAACACACAATTATTGACTGTTACAAACTCTTTAAAATGTAAATTTACTGTATTATCAACTCGTCATTCTTCAAATTCGATGGGTATACAATTCCAACGGAAAGCAAATCAATTGAGTCCCACATAGAACAGTTACGACATCTGGTGGAAAATTTTCGCATACGATATCCCTATCCTTTGATGTTGCGATTGTTGATACTCGTATTCGAAAGGCAGGCAGTACCTAACATAGTAGCGGACATATTTTCTATCTTATTAACGTTTTACATACAAAAACAAACCTAACCTGGGGCTTGGGCTCCAGACACCCTTGCTTGTGGTACTAGCAGTAATTTTCGGCCAGGCAGTACCTAACATAGTAGCGGACATGAATTATATGTTATTAATGTTTTACATACAAAAACAAACCTAACCTGGGGCTTACGCCCCAGACCCCCTTGCTTGTGGTACTAGCAGTAATTTTCGGCCAGGCAGTACCAGCCAGCATAGTAGCGGATTTGAATTCTATGTTATTAATGTTTTACATACAAAAACAAACCTAACCTGGGGCTTACGCCCCAGACCCCCTTGCCTGTGGTACTATCAGTAATTTTGGGCAAGACAGTGCCTAACTTAGTAGCGGACATAAAAGCCAGTAGTATCTAACTCCGCTTCGTAAGCCAACAGTTCCTCGCTTCGCTCGATTAACTATCTACGCTCCCGCTTCGTAAGCCAATAGTTTCTCGCTTCGCCCAATTACTCTCTACGCTCTCTTAGCTCGCTACACATGACCTGTGTCGTGTATTTTGTGTACCATACATTGGCAACAGTGAAATGACGTCTCGTTGACAATTGAACATGCCCAATGCGTATCCTTCAGTAGCAGTTGAGCAACGACAAGCCATGACAATTGCCGTCGTTCGCCGTCGTTCAATGAACAATAAATAACTACTTACGTTACATATTTACGTGATTTAGTACTTATTTCCTGAGCAGTAGTGATAATGGACAGTAATTTCAATTGATAATGACTCCCGGAATATCAAATAAGGTATGAAAAGCATACATTAGCTAAGTAACAATGTAGGATCTTGGTTCATCACTCCCGAAGAATTACCGGCATTTGTGTGACACGTTGTTAGTATATTAATGTGATATATGTTAATAATACGTACTCGGTTGTGTTTACAATGTTAGTGAGATGTGATTGTTCAGAATCATCACTCATAACCTAATTGATGCATTTTCCCTCCCTATGCTGAAATAAAAGTAAAGTTTGCATTTCCATGTCTGATACTTTGTCCATTCCATTCTATTTCTTTGATACTAAGATTTTTGCTTAGCAAGGGATAGTAGTGAAATTCATTAGGGGGGTAGCCAGGAATAGTGATGGATAAGTGAGGTTATGGCAGTCTCATAATGAATGTGCTGATTCAAGATGTAAACTTCGTTTGTTTTGATTGAATATATACTGTACTATGTAGCAACAAAATAAAATAGCTTATTTTACTCTCTCCCTTTCCCAAAATAATGGATTTTTGCGAAGTTCATGTCTATAGTAGCCTACCCCCCCTGAATTTTGGAACAAAAAATTTAGAAAAAAAAAGGGGGTCTTATGGCCGAGTAAATACGGTACATCCTTGACTGAGGGTGGTGGCACAGTGCAGATATTTGGCGGTGGGTTTGCTATCTCCGAATGGGTAGGGGATGGTATGTTTCCCATCATCCGTACCTGTGTTACGCCAGCCGTCCTTCCCCGAGGGTGGTAGCAAAATTGTCCTGGGAGGGGTTGTGTCTGGTCTTTCAACCATTTTTAGCCTATTTTCAATTTTGAAAAAATAGGCTTATGAGATCACCTTTTGTCCGTGTGTGTGTGCGTGTGCGTGCGTGTGTGTGTGTGATTCGTGTGTGTGTCCCCCCCTAATAAAATCTAAACGGCAGGAGCGATTTCAATGAAATTCGGAAAGTTCATAGCACTATTCCCGGCGACCTCGACCGTGTCCTTCAAATTTTGTTACGACTCACCAATCCAACATGGCGGCTGTGCGAAATATTTCAACAGCATTCAATATCTCCGAAACTATTACCGATATTACCCTGACATTTTCTATGGTGATAGAGGGAACTACTATAAGTTCACTTATGTGACTTTTGAAAACCTGGTAACTACAATACGAATATGGCGGCCAAGCGAATTTGCGACTTTTAAATAGACGTTTCTCGCGATTTGACCAACCAAACGCAATGAAACTTGGTACAGTATATGTTTATATACATTGTAATGCACCGACATCTAACTTCGTTCAATTGTTTACATAATCACAAGATGGCGGATGTGCGAAATATTTCACCGGCATTCTATATCTCTGAAACTATTAGCGGTATCTCCCTAAAATTTTGTACTGAGATAAAGGGCACTACTGGAAGTCCATCTATAAGATTTTCAAAAACCGGTTAACTACAAAACGAACATGGCGGCCAAGCGAATTTGAAATATTTTAATAGACTTTTCTCGTGATTTAACTCTCTGAGCGCAGTGAAATGTGGTACAGTAAATGATTTTGCAGATTGTAATGCACTGCCATCTAATTTAATTCAATTGTTTACATAACCTCAAGATGGCGGCTGTGCGAAATTTTAAAATTAAGTTTTTATTTCTTGTGTCGTAATCATGCGATCGAAGTGAAAGTTTGAATAATGAACCTAGGCAATAATTGTCCTTGAATGGTACATAACTCTATGGCCTATACATATAACAATCCTAAATGGCGAGCTTCCGAAATATTTAGACGGTTCTCAATATATATGAATCTTTCACAGCAACCAAACTGATTTTTTTAATGTTCATAGAGATTATGAACATATGTTCACCTATAGGACTTTGAGTAACCTGGTGAGCACAAATCCAACATGGCAGCGACGCGAAGTATAAATATTTAAATGGACGTTTCTCGCGAATTAACTATCCGAGTGCCGTGAAACGTTGCACGTTAAATGCTTATACAAATATTGATCCACTGGCATCTAATGTATTTCAATTGTTTGCATAATCACAAGATGGCTGCTGTGCGTAATTTTAAAATCTCGTTTTTACTTCTTGTGTTCTAATCATGCGATTGAAGTTTGAATACCACACGTACACAATAATCTTAATGTAATAGTACAAAAATAAAAATCCAACCTGGCGACCATCTGAAATATTTAGACGGTTCTCAATATCTACGAATCTGTTACAGCAATTTAACTGAAATATTGTATGTTGATAGAGGCAATTAACATGAGCAGGATATGTGAAAATAGGCTGTATAGTTCTTCACGGAACTACTTGTTGTTTATTTATGGCCATCATTCCACAAACACAGTATATTATGCTCCCTACCCCTCAGTACCTCTCAATGTACTCGTCCACACTATTGTCACCCCACTACACTCCCTCACTGAGCTAACGGGTTGTTTCGTTCGCATGCGACCCCTCACGTTACCTGCCTAACGACAATTCTTCAGATAGGGATTAGGTACTCTTTAGACTATTTTTACAGTATTTCTTGTTATGTGAGTTCATATAATTAATTATTTACCGTATTTGCTTTTCATTAAAAATTAATTTTATTTCACCAACATTGCAAAAGTATTTTCTATAACCAAAACTTAAATTTTTATTTTATTTTCAGTGTTATTAACAGAATACCTGATAATATTGTAATAATAAATACAGTAGTATATTATGAAAACTTTTAGTACTTTATTGATTACTGGTTGAAACGAGCGTGCGTGACTCCTGGCGTTACATCCACCGCATGGCTCCTTATGGGTTAATAAAATAGTGCTGTACAACAGTAAATATGCCAAAATGTTTATTTGTTAGCTAAACTTAGCTTTTTTTTTGGGTGGATTGTGCTTGGAATTTTTCATAGAAGGAATTGCTAACACGGTCAATGAACAAAATGAAAAATGTTTACCAAATTGAAAGTTTGTAATTTTATTATAATTACTGTACATTGTGAATTTGCATATTTTTATTTGTCTAATTGTATGCTAGGTTCTTCTCAGGGTTGGGGAGTAATGCGTTACTAGCAACGGTGACATTTTTTCAACAACAAGAGGGTAATGCTGTTACTTTTTAAAATAACTCTAACACCATTACTATTAAGAGTAACGAAAATGAACGTTACTTTTTCAAGATGGAGCAATGAATTGTCAATAGCACATGGAAATGGAAGCAACAACTTTTCATTATGAAGCAGCCCATCTCTATAGCCAATACAAACAATAACCATTTGAAAGATTCGAATACCTGCACCATCTGTTCCCTTAACGTACACCCACAATGGTGGTGCCATAAACGTTACAAATGCTCTTTGGGCCACAATAATTGTGACTTGTCTCAGTGTAGACCATTTACTCCGAATGCTGGAGGCATTTGTAGCCTACAGCAATACAGTTTCTTATTTAAATTACTACTGTATTATTGTTTGTAACAATTAATCTATTGTACTATTAATTTAAACATGACTTGAAAACAAATTTATGTCAATAGTTCATCATCATCATCTTGCACAGTTTCCAGCCACTGGCCGGGTCTGTTTGGAACACAAGCCTCTCCAACGTCTTCCCACCATCTCTCAGCCTCCACCCTTGTCCAGTCTTCTCCTCTCTTCTTCACGCTTTCTTCCACCCCCTTCAGCCACCTGTCTCTCGGTCTCTTTCCTTCCCACTTCGTCTCATGTATCCTCCTGGGTATCCTCTTCTTCTCCATCCGTTTTACATGTCCATACCATCTAAGTCTAGATTTCTCTACACCATCCTGTAATGGTTCCTCCTCCATTAATTCTCTGGTCCTCTTCATTTCTTATTCTGTCCATCTTTGTAGCTCCAATACTGCTTCTCAAGAACCTCATCTCACTGGCCTGTATTTTGGTCTTCTCCCTTCCTTTCATAACCCAGGTCTCCGAGGCATACGTCAGGATAGGGACATAGTACGTCCGATATATGATCTTTTTGCTGTTCTGAGGGACATCCTTGCTCCATAACATACTTCTCACACTCCTCCGGAATGCTTCTGCCTGTCTTATCGTTTCTTCCATTATCTTGTATCAGGCTTCCCAGATACTTAAAACTCTCCACTTTCTTCAGCTGTTTCTCACCAATTGTTATTCCCGTTGTGGTTCTTTCCTTCTTCCTTGTTGTGATCACCATCTCACTCTTATTTATGCTAAATTTCATTCCATATCCTTGTATTATTCCTTCCCACACGTCCAACTGCTCCTGTACCTCCTCCTCCTTGTTTCCCCAAATCATCAAATCATTTGCAAACACCATTGCTTTCATCTTTCCTTCCCCAATTACTTGTGCCACTCGGGTCATTATGTCATCCATCCCCACAATGAAAAGTAACTGTGACAGTGCACTTCCTTGTTTCAGGCCGTTTCTCTGTTCCAACCAGTCCGATCTCTCTCCTCCCACTTTCACACAGCTCACGCTTCCCTTGTACATCTCCTTTATCCTTCTTATAGTCCATTTTTCTACTCCTCTATCCTCCAGGGACTTCCATACTTTGTTTCTGCATACACTGTCATATGCGTTCTCAATGTCCAGGAAGGCCATCAGTAGATCTGTTCCATACTCATAGTGCTGTTCTTGTAACTGCCTTACAGCAAAAATCAAATCCACTGTCGACCTTCCTGCTCTGAAGCCATGTTGTTCGGGACAATTATTCCCTTTTTCCAGTCCTCAGGGGGCTTCCTTTCCTTCCAAGCTGTTTTCATCACTCGGTACAACCATTGTATCCCTATCTCTTCTGCTGCTCTCACCATCTCCACACTCAACTCATCCACACCCGGTGCCTTCCCTGCTTTCATCTTCCTCACTGCATCTTTCCATGTTAAGTCCTTTTCTGTTTGCAGTCCATCTTCCTCTTCCCCGATTTCTTCCTCCTCGCCGTGGTTTCCATTTGGGTTCAGAAGTTCTTCAAAATATTCTTTCCACATTTTCTTCAGTTCTTCCCTATTTTCTATCTCTTGTCCCCTTTTGTTCACCATTCTAACATAATCCGTAGGATCCTTCCATCTCTTATTTTTTACCATCCCATACAGGACCTTCCTTGTACCTTCACTATCCTCCTTCATCATCTTTGTCCACTCTTCCATCCACTTTCTTCTCCCCTCAGCCACTACTCTCTTTGCCTCCTTATTTCCCGGTACTCTTCCCTTGTGACTATCATCCCATTTGGATACCACCTCCTAAAGGCTCTATTCTTTTCCCTTACTATTTCTTTTGTCTTCTCATTCCACCACGGTGTTTCCTTCCACCTCTTCTTACTACTTGTCCTCCCACATACTGCTTCTGCTGCACCTACTAGTGTCTTCTTAAATCTAGCCCATTCCTCTTCCACCCCTTTTTCTTCACGTGTTGGAATTCCTTCCTTTACCATTTTGAGGTACTCGACCCTTCTATCTCCTTTCAGTTTCCGTATCCTTATACGTCTTTCCTGGTTCTCAGTCCCTTTCCTCTCCTTAGTCCCTCTCAGGTTCATTACCAGCAATCGATGGTCGCTATCCAGGTTCTCCAATGGTATAACCTTGATGTCCATGATGTTCTTATTTAATTCTTTCTCATACAGTATTATAGTCGACCATCGACTTCCTGGTCGTCATCACTGAACCATGTAATTGTGTGGCTCTCTCTTTTCTTGAACCAGGAGTTCCCAACTAGCAGGCTGTTCCTTTGGCAGAAGTCCAACAGTGTCTTTCCTTCCTCATTTCTTCTGCCTCAATCCTCTGGTACAAGCACACTCTCATACCCTTGTCTTTCTCTTCCTACATGGGCACCCAGATCCCCCATAACAATTATATTCGTTCCTACCAGCTGCTTCGGCAATTCCTCTTCAAACTCCTCCTTCTCTTCGGAGGCGCAGCCTACTTGTGGAGCATACACTTGCACTCAGGGCCGTGGAGAGCGACGACGGGCCCTGGGGCTGGAATCTCCCGGGCCCCCCTCTAAAACCAAATTCTGTAAAATCCTCGCAAATTTGCACAAACTGATTTTGCACATTTTTTATTTGCACTAAATGTTCATCATTGCAAGCAAGCAATAGTAATAATAATAATAATAGTAATAGTAATAATAATTGTAGCTTGCTGAACTGCAATGCCCAAGATCGCGGGTGTAAACCCGGCCGAAGTCGTCGGATTTTTAAGAGCGTTAAAATCCTTCAGTATGCCTGAATTTGGTGGGGAAGTAAAGCCGGCGGGCCCATGTCATAGATTTATGGAATGTAAAAGAACCTACCACTACAATTGGAAGTGTGTAGCCAAAATTTGTAGGTTATTTGGTTAGAAACGCTCTATCAAGTTCCAACGTTCCCCGCTGCGTGTCAGTGACAGTGGCGTCCGGTAGCCAAAGTTCGAACTACTTGAAATTGAACTTGTTGGGAGCCCTCGGGCGTTCAATTGAAATGAGCATCGGCTGCAATTCATATATAATAATAATAATATTTCAATGATATATTCCACTAAATCCAGGCTATATTTATTATCATAAGCAGAGCGTGAATTACAATCAATATAAATAAGTTAATGCTGGTATGTAAAATTTACAACAGTGAAAGTGGAGGAATGCATCCAAAATTATTTGCAAATTCAATGTTTATATCTGACAAGCGCGTACTAACGCATTATTTTCAATTAACAAAAATTAATATCAGATTAAAGCCATCAAAAACTAGGTACCGTAATAATTTTCATTAAATTCAATAAACTGTTTTGGCGTTTGACAAATCTAAATTTGTCTCGATGAGGTAACACTGTAAGCATGCACAGTGTTCAGATTTAAAGTTCTGCAGATTATCTCTGATATCAATAATTTTAGAACTTCAGTGATACTCATAAAATCAATATGCTCGTTGTCGTACACAAATTTGGAAAAAGTTGCATTTATCGGACCAGTAATTGCATCGCTTTAACAGTAGGCTATTTAACTTGGGGAAAATACTCACATTGAAAAAAGCTGTTGTCCATGAACTCGGAAACAGGTGGGTTAGAATTCCACCGTCGGTTATTCTATGCTTATTTTCCATGATTCATCGTTTTAACCCATACATTCATTTCCTCCTCAATTCTATCCCTACGTCACAATACCCAAAAATTAATCAACAGGAAGTTCATCTCACGAACTGCATGTTATAAGAGGTGGAAAGGGTATACTGTACACTGTGCAGTACTACGGCCTCTGTGACATATGACGTAATCTCTTTTCGTAATGAAAACATAATTTTTACACAAAGTCAAGATGTATTTTAAAATACGTTTTACATGTAGTGTTTTTATGTTGACATTCTTAAAATTTGCTGCCCTTGAAGAGTCATGCCCTTGGGTCTAAGCCTAAACACTGACAAGTGTTTTGGTTGAACGGCGATCACACCTTTGTACATTAAACAAAGCAAAATATATTTTCATAATTAACCACAGGTATACAGTACTCATACTTAACTCAAGTTATTATGTGCTATCAGTAGATTGCAGCTGATCAGTGATTGTTTTCACAAAAGAAGAAAATGTGAATTTGAACTATATTTTGTAATTGGCAGTCACCGACAGTAGTGGCTACGCTGGCTAAAGCGCAGTGTTAGGTCATGGGGCAAAGCTCTCTGCTGACTCGGTAGACGCATGGGTTCGAGCCCCACCGTCGGCCGTCCTTGAAATGGTTTTCCGTGGTTTCCCCATTTTCAACACCAGGCAAATGCTGGGACGGTACCTTCTGACAGGCCACGGCCGCTTCCTTCCACATCCTTCTCCAATTTCATTCACCTTAATCAACTCCATCTCTCATCCCGACGCGCAGGTCGCCCACGGGCGTCGAATAGAAAGACCTGCACTAGGTCTCTGAGGAGACCACACAGAAAAAAAATAAAAATAAAAATTGGCAGTCAGTGGATTTCTTATAATTTAATATTGCTTTGCAGTAAGCAAAACTAGAGCCAGATTTTCCTAAACATCCTCAATCCTATCTATGACTGGTGACCATCATGGGCGGATTTAAGCCAAGATTAAGGGGGAGTGGAAACACCGGGGATGTTGGGGTATGGAATATCACCAAGCTCAGAGTGGGGTCCGTTGGCCCTCCTCCGGAAAAGTTTGCAAAAATTAGGTCCAAATTATTGAGTTATAGGATAGGCCATTTAGATGATTATTTTTGGAATATTTTGGAGTAAAAATTTGGTGACCATTGACATTTAGTGGCTATAGAAAAGACTCTCCGATATTGAAGTTAAAGCTCTCACAACTTCAAGTAAGACCCAGCGGTGTAGCCCACCAATGACCATGATGGGGGCCTACAGCAAGTCTACAGATCGGAGGTTCGAATCCGGGCACTGACAGCGGCTATCCTGAGTGTGGTTATTCACACTCCCTCCAGACCAATGCTGGGACAGTACCTTATTTCAAGTCCAGGTACACCTACCCCACTCTTAACCCTAATAATTACAGTAATAGTCGCGACGGTCAACGCATTCCCAGTCGGCAACTAAGAATACGACATGCAATTTATCATGTCACAGAGGCCATAGCACAGCACAGTGTATACCCCGCTTTTCGTCCAGCAATTGATGGTTTTAAGAGGGTCTAAGTTTTTACTCTCCAAGACAAATAGTTACAACAATGTTGCCAATACACCTCACTTATTATACAACAACCACTAGCCTCCCCTTCAGTCTACACAATTCGCACATTTTTTTTGTTTTCTATTTTGTTCGCTTCATTAATATTTGTGAAAACTACTGCTTTACAGTCAACTTCATTCAATAATGTGGAGGCCTTCAGAAACAAACCGTAAAACTAACGAGTCAGCAAATACTGAATCATATCTACAGTACTATTTGATGCAAACCATCCCCAACCGAGCGCCAATGGTTCATTGTCTGCCAGTGACACTAGACCTACTAGCTACCAAGTACATGGGTTGAATGTTGCAAGCCCCTAAATGAATTAACATCTGTAACGACAAACAGGCCTTTTTTTAGCTGTTGAGTAAAACTACGAATAACACCGCAGTCAGGAAGCCAAATCCTGCATTCCTGCCGCGGCTTCGTCATGAATCGGAGTCATTTCTAAGTCGTAGATAAAGAAGGGCAATTCATTTTATGTTTAACGGTACTGAGACTTTAAACAGTATCACGAAAGGGCTTGATTCGCAAGGGAAAATATCTATTCGCGTCCTGAAAAATAAGTGCTTTGCACATCCTCCTAGGACACCGGGCCTCCTTGGAAGGGTCGGGCCCCGGGGCACCAACCCTGCCTGACCCCCCCTCTCGTCGGGCCTGCTTGCACTATTTCTACGGTCTCTCCCCTCAGTGCTACTTTCACTTTCATCATCCTATCACTTACTCTCGCCACTTCTTCTTTTAAACTATCTCGTACTACTACTCCCACTCCATTCCTCTTTCCCTCTTCATTCCCACTCCAGTACAGTGTATGGCCTTTTCTCAGTTCTCTCCTTCCTTCCCCTTTCCACTTTGTTTCTGCCAATCCCAAGAAATCCAACTTCCTTCTTTCCATCATATCCACTATCTCCTCCACCTTCCTCGTCAGCGTTCTTATGTTTAAAGTTCCAAATCTTAGTCCGTGTTTACAGCCGTGTCGTCGTCTATTATATCTGTCATGTCCGAGGCTCGTTCCATTTTTGAAAGCATTTGGTTTCATCCACTACTGGCTTGCTGGGTCTATCGTAGCTTCATCAGAGCCCCGTTAGCCGTCACTTTTCAGGGTTCCTGTAGGATCTTCACAGCTACCGTAACAGTCCCGGGGCACACGAAGTCCCCACTGTACTTTGCCCCTACTTTGTGCCGTTGCCCGTCTCCCACGGCGTGGACGAGGGGTTGGACTTATGGGAGTCAATAGTTATCATGCAAAATGTGCACAATCTCATGTCTCAAAAATAATGTATCTGCCAATCACCTGTATTTATGTTTCTTGATTGTCCCTAACATGAGCTTTGGCTCTTTAGGACCTATATAAATAAGTAATAAAATAAATACCTTTATTTCTACTCCACTCGAAACTAAGTCATCCCTCAACTGGTCACAATGTGTCAGTAACTTAGTGTTGACTGCCTTTTGTAGTTCTGCAACACTCTCCACCTAAATATGAAGGAAAGCATGTGACATTGCTTTAACTACCCAGATGCAGTCCCAAACGTATCAAACACAAATCTAAAGACTTACCTGGGAAGCATTTTTATTTTTAAGGCTCTCCAGAGCTGTACCCCTCACTTCATTTCGAAAATGCACTACTGTGTCCAGTATTCTAGAGATATCCATAATGTCTGCAGTTTGACTTGAATCCTGGAATGATAGATAAATCCATTAACTACAGTATCTCAGTTCAAAACAATTTATCATAAAATAACCTGAATCATACAGCACTTTTAAATTTATTAAAATATCAATTCATTATTGATAGGGATATTTCTTTCCAACAATTTTTAGATGTTTTCATATCTTCATCTTCAAAGCCAAAATATTTAAATATAAAATGTATGAGTCCTGCAGAGCTGCTGTAAATGAATGGGCATTTGTTGTGGAGACATGGTGGCGCAAAACTCTCATATGAGCTGCTTAAGAGTGCTGGGAACATTCTTCCTCCCACACAAGTACATTGGAAGAAATACAGTGAAACCTTGATTTATTGCTTTTGGTAGGACCCCAAGAAAAACATTATGAATGAGGGAAAATGATAGAAAAAGTTTAATAATTCTGATATACAGTATTGGCTTTCACAGCCAGTGAATTAAAACTCAGGAATTTTTCTTTGTTTATGCCGGACCCCTGGTGTTCCTAGGCGAAACCCCACACAAGACACGGCATAAACCTAGAAAAATTGCTGATTATAATAATTTTGTTTGTAAGAAATTCCCACATTTAGGAATAAAATGTCTTGGGTCCATCTAAAATATGCTAAGTTAGATAGCCTATGTTCTATATCACTTTCTAACAGGGTTGCTTTTAAGAAACAAAAATTCAATACATTTTGGAAATTTCCTACCTTTCTTTAACCCTCGAACACAAACCCTAATTTGGTAGTACATAAACACAAACCCTCGTAAAATTTACGATTATTTATTTCCATGATGAATAAAATGTAATTGCACACAAAATATAATATAAGAAGCACGTATTAACATGTAAGTTATTTTACAGAGAGTTAATTCCAAGGTTTTCAAGTCCCTGGTGTCACATTTACAGCAGTTAGTGCAAAGATTTGCTCTATGTTCCTTGCAATATGCACGGTGACATTCGCTGCAGTATGTTGTCGTCATTTGCCTTTTCTGAGTAGGACAGATGTGACAAACAGTTCTTACCAGTATGTATATGACAAGTTCTGCAGTCCTAAATACTTATTTCATTCAGAATAGTGCTGTAGTTTAACTTTGTTACAGAACTTACCTAAGTTTAGCATATGTAGTCACAAATCGTCGTAAATTTTACAATGCAAGGGTCATCAATTTGAAATCAACAGACTCACTCTAACAATGCACGCACACTGACGAAGCTCGCGGTATTGAAGGAAGCTACCGAGTAGGACAGCAACGTGGCGAGAAAAGCAGATCGAGCCGCGTTGCCAAGTATACGTCGTAAAAAATAACGAGGGTTTGTGTTCTAGGGTTAATGCCAAATGATGTATGCTTGATGGAGGTTATGAAATTGATCAATCAAGCAACATCAACCTAATATTTGGAGTGCAAGACCACTTCCAATTCTCAAGCTCAGTGTCAATGGAAAGCTTGAGGACAAAACGAATGGTGTATACTTTTTTCTTTCTCATTGTATTCTAAGAATTATAGACAATATTCTTTTAACTTAGCCTTGGAGGCTGGATTTAGACAGCTCCTTAACCCGGTCCATGAGGCAATTATAATTGGCTACATGGATAATTCTTGCCAGGCGCGTCCACGTTGCGGGGGTGGGCAACGGTACTGTAATATACCATGGAACTACAGTACCGGCTAAGTTCTGGTGAGGACCCAGTCCTATGGGGTATAACATAGGCCCCGTGCACAGGGTTACGTGCGAAGACCTCAACGGAATCTGCAGCGGAGAAGATGGACTTAGGAACGGTGGAGATTGCGGAAGAGGCAACCCAGTACTCAGGGAATAGTATGAGTACAGCATCAATCGGCAGCGTCTGTTTCCCAGGTTAGGGGTGGCTGCAAGGGCGTCTGTTTCCCATGTTAGGGGCGGCCTGTATAATAGCTGGCAGTAGCTTCATAAAATGCCTTTGGGAGTGGCGACTAGAGCTGGTAATAATCGATTTTCAATTAATCGATTAATAATCGATTAATTTGAAATTAATCGGAAACAATTAATCGAACATTCTTATAACCGATTAATCGATTAACCGATTAACCGAAAAATCTATTAACTGATTAGTAGACATGAGATAAGAAAATAAGATTTGAAAATGGTTTAAATGAGAAGTCATTGCTTAAGTTGAGTTAGGCTTATTTTCGGGATGATGTATAGAAATCTATAAAAGTTAAATTTTGCGTAAAGATACGTGTCCTTCCTTGTTTATGTTAACAATAACCAAATAACAGTCAGTGACCGTGGAAGGTCAAACATCAATCATATTGGGAAGGGTTCCAGGAAAAGGAAGCGAGGAGTTTTCAGCAAAGCTTTTGATTCTTGTTCAATTTTCGTTGGGAAGGCTGTTATCAATTTAGGACAAGAACATTTTTGTTTTATTCGGGTTTAGCCTAATTTCCACAAACACCTGTAGCTTGTAACTCTTCAGGAGGTCAACTTGAATTTGCCCAAAGACTGGGCGGAGTCCAATGTATAAAATATATGAATTATAAGAAAATAACACTCCTGGGAACATTACATGTGTTAGTTATGGTCACTATTACAATCACTATCACTATTACGTCGCCACACTAGAATGCTCCGAGTGGGTAATAGATTTCACGAGCCCTTCATCCAGGAAAGCCACCAACAGCAAGGAGGTTCAGTCAAGTTTTGGGGTGGAACCATCTTCGGTCGATGTACGCCTCTAATTCCTATCCACGGTAACATGACTGGTCTGGTGCATAGAGACAACATCCTTGAACCTGTCGTTACAGGATTTACTGCTTAATGGGTGAGGGCTTTACACTAGTGGACTATAATGCTCGTGCTCATCGAGCTAGGGTGGTCAATCAGTTCCTTCAGATGCATGGCATACAGAGAATGGAGTGGCCTGCCTATTCTGCGGACATGAACTGTAATGAACATGCATGAAAAGAGCCCAAGAGGGCAATTTCGCACCATCCCAATCCTCCAACTAACAAAGAGTGGGGGAATCTGCCCCAAACCACGTTGGGTTCGTTGGTGGTCAGCATGCCTCGTCGTCTGCAAGCATGGATTAGAACTCGTGGTGGCCATACACGGTATTGATATTTCCCTATATGAAAAGGACGGTTGTGTGCTCAGTCCCACATTATCACTTTTGTTATTCGTTGTGTATTTCTGTCTCTTTTGCAAAGCAGATTGTGTGTTGTTTGTCTTTGTATGTACTCTATATTGTGTATAATATGATAACATACACATAGCAAAATAAACAAGTTACTAATTCACAATATGCAAAACCTTTTTGAGCATTGTATAAGTTTAGTTTGTTTAATATGGGTTTGTGAATTACTTATGAGTATTATGTCCGTGTATACAAATAAGAATAACACAATATAATATAATAAATAAAATAAAATTAGAGCATGCATTTGAATTCTGTTATGCATAAGGATACATATCTCAGCGGAGCCTTGGTCGTACAGTTGTTACGCTTTAGCCTGCCTACTCCCGCCGGGGTCATTGTGATCATAACTAATACGTGTAATTTTTCAAGGAGTTTATTTACTTATTACTCATATTATTTATACATTGCACCTGGGCAGTACCATTTCTGTGAGCTGTACCTGTGAGCAGGATGTGGATAAGAGAACTGGCGCAACCCATGCAGCATATGGACGATTAGCGCACCGGGTCTTCATGAATAAAGATCTGTCCATGAGTACAAAGCTTATGGTGTACAAAGCAGTAGTCATTTCTACATTTTTGTATGGCTGTGATCCGTGGACCCTTTACCGACGTGATCTTAGGAAGCTTGGGCGCTTCCACCTTCAAAAACTTCGATCAATCCTGAGGATTAAATGGGAAGACCGCATTACCAATATTGCTGTTCTGGAAATGGCTCAAATCAACAGCATAGAATCATCCATAATAGGTCAAAAATTTAGATGGACTGGTCATGTCCATTGGATGGATGATGTGAGATTACCTCGTCAAATGCTATATGGTGAGCTATGCTATGGCACCAGGCCTCATGGTGGTCCTAAGAGGCGCTACAAGGACCAATTTAAGCAGACCCTGAAATTGACAGGTCTTGATTCACAAACCTGGGACATGCTGGCTGAAGACCGCTCAACTTGGCGCCGTACCATCTCGAATACTGTAAAAATGTTTGAAAGGGATCGACGCACACATGAAGAGGCCAAGCGTCAAGCTAGGAAACTTCGAGCAGCCTAACCATGTCCTCCTCCAGCAATACTATGTGACTTGTGTGGACGCTTGTTCCATGCCAGGATTGAACTCATTAGTCACCGTAAACACATCCACAAACTGGACTGAAGGAAGAAGATTTATACTCGGATTCGAGTTAAAGCCGATGATGATGACATTGCACCCCGCACAGTCATTGGACAAATTCATGTTGACCGACTGAAGAGTTACAACTGACAGTTTTTGTATAGGCAACACTGAAAGAATGGCTTCAACAGTTCACAAACAAGATGCATTATTTAAAAATATATGTGACAATATATTTCAATAGACGGTCTGTTTTGGTGCAAAAATACTAGCAAGTACTCATTTGCTGGGGCGAGGCAGCTCGGCTTTGCAGTCACAATGTTTCCAGCAATTGAAAATACTCCTTCAGCGCTGTAGATGGTCGCGGGGAAAATCAAGTATTTAGTCGCTAGTTTAGCGGGCCTTGGATATATTGTTTATTCATTTTCCACCTGTGAAAAAGGGTGAGTATACAAGTCAGGCGGTGAATTCCCAAGATAGACGTCCAGCTCGTCGTTTGCAATAATAGCAATATTTACGCTACATCTACATTTCCTATTTTTACCGCACTTTTTATAACTGCCCTACCATGAGATCATTGAGTTTTTATCGAACTTGCCTACGTGTTGACTTTAGACATACCTTCGTTCGTAAGACGTCACATTTGTATCTTTGGAGTCGAACTTTATTGTTTTACGGACGGTCAAAGTCTTTTTACATGAGATTAATAAATACAATTAGATGACCAGTTTCGATCGTCAAGCGATCATCAGATCTTTACACTTCGGCTAGTAATCTGTGTCTACAAGTATGGGTTATCATATTTACAATACATACACTTATTTAGTTGCAGTAGTAATTAATCTAATGCAAATAGTAAAGATATGCTATTTTTTGTTGAGATACTGATAGTTGAGATTGATCTTCAAGTTTGCTTGCTTAGTGCCATAAAGTGATTGTTATTAAATTGTCAGGTTACTGTGTCAGCATAATCGTCCCACACTGTGCACAAAAACGGACCACACATCGCTCAAACTGCTAAGAGCACCATTTAATAACTATGAGTATCTCAACAAAAAGCACATATCTTGATTACTTTGCTAGTTTAATTGCTACTGCAAATAAATAAGTTTATATATTGTAATTATCATTCCATACTACTCCATATACAGTAGATTTAATAGCCTACGTGTAAATGATCTGTTGATGATCACTTGACGATCGAAACTAGTCATCCATGTGTATTTATTAACATCACGTAGTATTTTTTCAGGATAAGCGAACAAACACCGATTTCTAAGGTAAGCCTGAAAAAGGGCTTCCAACACGGTAATCCTTGGAGAGAAGTTAAAATATGAAACCTCAAAGCGGACGTTGAGCAGTGGCTAGCATTCTTAGCTGTCACCACAGAGGTTTGGGTTGGAATCCCGGCTCTACCAAGAAATTTAATTCTGGTGTGCAGGCTGGAACGTGGTACACTCAGCCTCGTGAGGCAAAACTGATAAGAGGCGGGTTTGATTCATACCTCAGTCATCCTGGAAGTGATTTAGAATGGTTTCTCATTTCTACTCCAGCCAAATGCCGGCATGGTAGCTAATTTAAGGCCACGGTCGGTTCCTACCCATATTCTACCTGAATTACAAATACACACTGGTACAGACATCGCAGCGACACATGTTATCAGACAAGTCTTAAACACATCCCAGTACAAGGGGATGTGTGATCACGATGTTGCAAAGCCCCAAAAAGAATCAAAAACATCATCCATCATGGGACTGCCCCGGCTAACCATGTCGAGTGACTGCATTACGAAAGCAAGTTGTGTCATAGTTTGTTGATTCTGTGAGAGCGTAGTTAAAAATGCGAAATACATTTATTAATCAACAAAACAAATAAAAAACCGATTAATCGATTAATCCATTATTTGAATAACCGATTAATCGATTTTTCTGACAACCGATTAATCGACTAATTGATTAATCGTTATTTACGAGACTTAATCGATTATTCGGTTTCAATTAATCGAAATCTGAAATTAATCGATTAAAAGTAACAGCCCTAGTGGCGACCCCATCGTAATAATAGCCTAAAATGGAAATGGCACTTCAAATGATTCGGAGAAGGTTAGGGCGTACCCTGCAGGCGACGCGCAGTTCTTTTGGTACTGGGGTATCTGTGAGAAATGGGCGACCAGTAACCGAAATGAAAGTGGGAATCATGAATGTCATGACCCTGACAGGCAAGGTGGAGGAGGTGGTAGACTTCATGGAGAGGGAGAATGTTGGATTGATGGGGCTGAGTGAAGTGAAATGGAAAGGTAAAGGAAGGAAGAAATTGAGGAAAGGATATACATTATACTGGAGTGGTGGCCAAGAGGCAAAAAATGGCGTGGGACTGATAACCTCGAAACAACTGGAGGAGTATGTTGAAGTGGTCGAGTGTGTGAGTGACAAAATAATGAAAATTAGAATGAAGATGAAAAATGACGTGATGGACTTCATACAAGTGTATGTACCACAGACTGGAAACAGAGAAGAAGATATTGAAGTATTCCTGGAGGATGTAGAAAGAGTAATTTCAGATGTAGAAGTGGTGATCATGGAAGATATGAATGCACAAGTCGGAAACGAGAGACAAGGAAAGGAAGAAGTCATTGAACCATATGGATATGGGAAAAAGAACCGGGAAGGAGAGGAACTTGTAAACTTTTGTGAAAGGAATGGACTGATAGTGGGTAATTCATGGTTTCGGAAGAAAAACAGCAGGAAAATTATGAGATATGGTTGGGGCGATAGAAGAACAAAATCAGTAATTGACTACTTTCTGGTGGAAAGGACTAATCGCAGAAAGCTAATAGATGTGACAGCTTTACCAGGAGAAGCATTTGATGGGGACCATAGAGCTGTGGTGGCAAAATTTAGATGGGAAAAATTGGAAAACCTAAAGGAGATCAGAGAAAGTAAAATAAAAGTATGGAAATTGAAAGACAAAACTGTACAGGAAGATTTTCAGGAGAGATTGAAGCAACAAATCCCAGTTACTGAAGTGGAAAACATAGAAGAGGAATGGTCCCACTTTAAAAAGGCATTTGTTGGTGCAGCAGAGAGTGCTTGTGGTAGGACATCAACAAGAGTGAAAGAGAAGGAGACACCGTGGTGGAATGAGGAAGTGAGGAAAGCAGTGAAAGAAAAGAAGTCTGCATGGAAAGAATGGAACCGAGATCAAACAGAAGAAAGCAAAAGGAAGTATCACGACAGCAAACGGAGGTGTAAGAAAGTGGTAGGAGAAGAAAAGAAGAAAAGTTGGGAAGAATTTACACAAAGAATGGAAACAGATGTAAGTGGCAGTAAAAGGATGCTGTATGGGCTTCTAAGAAGTAAGAGGAAAGAAAGAGTTACCACAAAGCTGGTGAAAAAGGAAGATGGAGAGTTGTTAACACACCCTGAAGAGATAAAGGGACGATGGAAGGAGTATTTCGATAAGCTATTGAATGTGAGCAATTTTTTTTTTTTTTTTTAGCGTATGGCTTTTAGTGCCGGGAGTGTCCGAGGACATGTTCGGCTCGCCAGATTTGTAGCTGCTTCGAGACGGACACCCAATTGGTGAGCTACAAGTACCGTTGGGGAGGGAAGGAGGGAAGTTGGAATGTAAGGACGAGGAGTTGGAAGGTAGCGGCTGTGGCCTATAGTTAGGGACCAACCCCGGCATTTGCCTGGAAGGAAGATGGGAAACCACAGAAGACCATCTTCAAGGTTGCCGGCGGGGGGATTCGAACCTCCTCGCCTCCCGGATGTGAGCGACTGCCATCAGTCATGCCGTAACCACCACGGCTAACTCACCCGGTTGTGAGCAATTGTACTGGTGAGATGGAAGTGACACAACCTGACGACTCTATAACAGAAGATGATATAACAATGCTGGAGGTGGAATTAGCAGTACGGAAAATGAAGATGGGAAAAGCAACAGGGGTGGATGAAATCAGTGTAGAAATGATAAAGGCTGCTGGACCTGTTGGTATGCAATGGTTGTATCGACTGCTAAAGTGTGTGTGGAAATGGAAATGTGTGCCAGAAGACTGGGAGAAAGGGCTAATAATACCAGTGTTTAAGAAGGGGGACAAGAAGGTGTGTGATAACTATAGAGGGATCACCCTCTTATCACAGATAGTAAATACTGGAAAGGATATTAGAAAGAAGAATGAGAAGAAAGGTGGAAGGAGAGTTGCAAGAGGAACAGAATGGCTTCAGGAGTGGAAGATCCACAGTGGACCCAATCTTTAGCTTGAGGCAGGTGATGGAAAAGAACTGGGAATATGGAGAGGATTTGATCATGACTTTCATAGATCTAGATAATAATAATAATATCGTATGGCCTCGGGTGCCTGGTGCAAGCTTTGTTAATTGACACCCAGAGGGTAGCTTGCATGTCGAATTTCGTCGTTCCTTTGAACGCTATGAAAGTCAAGGAGGTTAGATATCTAAACTCCTTGACACTACAGCGCTTTCAAGTAGAGAATGGAGGAACTTTGTGTTGGCGGAAAATCCCGAGATTAATTTTGCCATTGAACACGGCCTACTGAATTCAAATGGGTTCTTTAACATGCCAACAACGTATGACATGAGTATCGTGATTTTTGTCGCCTTCAAAAATCACTTACCATGGCCAGGGGCGAACCTGCAATCTTGGGGTTGGTAGTCCGACACTATAACCACTCACCCACCGTGGCAAGCTATAGATCTAGAAAAGGCATGTGATAGTGTCCCCAGAGAGAAGGTATGGGAAACCATCGTTAAGAAGAGACTGGGAAGAGAAATGTTGGAAATGGTGCAAGCAATGTACAACAACTGTGTTAGCAGGGTACTGACCCCAGTTGGAAAGACAGATTGGTTTAGGAACAAGACTGGACTAAGACAGGGGAGTGTGCTGTCACCTCTCTTGTTCATAATGGTGATGGATGAAATTGTATAGGAAACAAAGGAAGCATATGGACATAAAGAAATGAAGTTACTGTTATTTGCAGATGATATTGTGGTCTGGGGAAGGAACACCGAAGAAGTGCAAAAACAACTAGATGCACTGAACAAAAATATTCAGAAGTACGGCCTGAAAATCAGTATAGAGAAAAGCAAGACCATGGTGATGACAAGAGGGGAAAGACAAGGAAAGGGCACTGTGAAAATTGGAAGTCAGAGTTTGGAAATTGTGGACACGTTCAAATACCTAGGAAGTGAATTGATGCAAACTGGTAGGTTGGAAATGGAGATTGGCAGGAGGGTACAGCAGAGCAATGCATTCTATCAAAGTGTAAGAAAACTTGTTTGGGACAAGGAAGTACCAAGGAAAAGCAAGGAGGTAATGTATAAAGTGTATTATGTACCCATATTACCGTATTTACGACCCGCCCCCAAATAAGACCCGCACCCTGATTTTGAAGAACAAAATTAAAAAAAAAAAATACTCAAAATTATTTACTCATCATCATCATCATCATCTTGAGCAGTTTCCAACCGCTGGTCGGGTCTGCTTGGAACATAAGCCTCTCCATCGTTTCCTGTCCATCCACCATCTCTCGTCATTTACTGTGTCCCAGCACACTCCTCTTTCCTCCACACTCTTCTTAACTCCTTTTGTCCATCTGTCCCTTGGTCTTCCCCTTGGCCTCCTTCCCGTCATTTCCATTCCAAACATCTTCTTCGGTATCCTCTCCTCTTCCATCCTCCTCACATGTCCATACCATTGTAGCCTAGATCGCTCTATTCTATTTTGCAATGGTTCCTCTCTTACCATCTCCCTGACTCTCTCATTCCTTACTCTGTCCATTCTTGTCACTCCTACCCTACTCCTCTGGAACTTCATCTCCACTGCTCGTATTTTATTCTTGTCCCTTTCCTTCATCACCCATGTTTCTGAACCATATGTCAAAATTGGCACAAAGTAGGTCTTGTAGATGATTCCTTTACATTTTTGTGGTACATCTTTATTCCATATCATCCCCCTAACACTCTTGAAAAATCCATCTGCGCACCTTCCCCTCTCATTTATTTCCATCCTATTGCCTCCCTTTTCTTCAATTATGCTTCCCAAGTACTTGAAGCATTCTACTTTCTGCAACTGCTGTCATCCAAGTGTTATGCCCATATCCAGTCTGTTCTTCTTCCTCGTTGTGATGACCACTTCACTCTTTTGTGCTGAGAACTTCATCCCATATGATAACACTACCTTCTCCCACTCATCTAATTGCTCTTGTACTTCTTCCTCATCCTCTCCCCATACCAGAAGGTCATCAGCAAACAACATTGCCTTCATTTTCCTTTCCCCAATGCTATTTACCACTTTTCGTATGATTTCATCCATCACCACAATAAATAACAGGGGTGAGACGGCACTTCCCTGTTTCAGACCACTCTCCAGTTGAAACCATTCCGTTCTCTCTCTTCCCACCTTTACACAGCTTTTGCTTCCCTCGTACATTGCTTTCACACTTTGCCACTGTCTCCTTGTTCACTGCTTTTGCTCTCATCGCTTCCCATACCTTGTTTCTATTAATACTATCATATGCTTTCTCAATATCCAAGAAGGTCATCACCAGATCTTTCCCATATTCATAATGGTGTTCTTGTAGCTGTCTTACTGCAAAGATGAGGTCAACTGTTGACCTTCCTGGCCTGAATCCATACTGTTTTTCCCTCAGCCCATCTTCAACTTCTGTCCGAATTCTTCTCTCCAGTACCTTCTCAAATATTTTGGCGCAGTGGCACATGAGTGTAATTCCATCGTCATCAGAAGTACCAACTTCGGAACTTTTATCACCATCACTTTCTCACTAAATGTCGTCATCACTGCCATCCATAGCATTCGAAATACTACATTTCTTGAAGCTCTTCCATATGAGATCTCCAGAGATACGATTCCATGCCGTCAAAATCCACGAACACAGCAGCTGAACTTTCGGGCGCTGAATACGACCAGTTGGAGTCGGTGTGTGCTTATCGGACGCCATCCGCTCCGTATAACAGCTGTTTCAAGGCTGCTTCGAACGGGCGGTTCACGCAGACATCCAGTGGTTGTAGCATAGACATCATCCACTCAATCACGAATACATGACTCGTCAATATCATATTTCCTACCGGGCACGATTTCCAATAACTTCAGCTTCCCTCACAACTTTCAATTTCTCACTCACAGTAAATGACCGCAAACGTTTCGTAGCATTCATGTTTACACTCGGAGAATGTGCGCGTGACTGTATGACGCCACGTGCCTAAGGTAAAACAAAGTTATAGCCGGAAGAAGGCTAGCACCATCTAGCGGATACTCGCAACACCTGATATCGTGCGCGGTGGGCAATTTAGATCTTTCAAATTTGGATGACTCAAATAAGACCCGCACCCCAATTTTTCACGTCCGAATTTGTTTAAAAATGTGCGGGTGGTATTCGAGTATATACGGTAACTTATGCAGCTGAGACTTGGACCCTGAGAAGCAGGCAAGAGAGTAGAATCCAAGCCAGTGAAATGAAATTCCTAAGAAGCATGATAGGAAAGACAAGGAAAGACAGAGTGAGGAATGAAGATGTTAGGAAGGAAGTTGGGATGGGAAAACTAAATGAGAGAATTGAGAAGAATAAACTAAGGTGGTTTGGACATGTAAAGAGGATGGAGGAAAATAGAATACCAAGACAGATGCTGGAGGCGAAGTGCAAGGGTAAGAGAGCAAGAGGAAGACCTAGAACAAAGTGGATTGATTCAGTGAAGAACAGCGTAAGAAAAAGAAATCTGGACTGGGACAAGATCGTGGAAGAAGAATGGTGGAAGGAAAGAGGAAAGTGGAGAAGTGCCATAAATACCCAGACACGGCAGGAGCTGGATAAGGGGAAATGATGATGATGTTTCTTTTAACTTAAAATAAACCTACTCTCTCTAATAGTCACGATACCTGTTTGTGAATATTTTCTCAAATAGCAACTGATCAACTACATAGGTGTAGTGGAAGTAACTAAATAGTGCCAAAAGTTTCTACTTGTGCAATGTATACTGTATGCTTTAACATATCGTTGGCTAGTAAAAAGGAGGACTGAACTAAAGTAAATATTTTTAATGATACGATAAAGGAGTACATCCTGCCAATATTTCGTTTTTCAGGCATTGTTTTTTGCCAAAAAGGTTTTGTGTGTACGGTATGCTTTAACAATGTAAAGCTGATTGAATATGAGTTCTCCTTCATTTTTACATACCTGTTGAGATGAAAATGATACACCTAATTTGTTCAGAGTTTGAAGCAAAAAGGAAGACACTGCAGCAATTGCAGAAGGATATCTGCTATTTTCCATGTCCTGAAAGAAGAAACCGAAACCAAATCTATAAAAGCCAGTGGTGAAATTCAAACAACTTAGCAACTGAATGAGCAAAATAAGGTACAAATTGAGATTTAAAGCAACTAATGAAAAGGGAAAGGAAGTAAGCACTAGTAGGGTGTAAAGGTGGCAAGTTTGTTTCATCACCCTATAGTTGGAGATCTGCTTGTGTCGAGTGGCAGGTATTTGGATTTATTCTATTAATCTTCTGCCATCACAATTCAGGCTTGGTACAGTAAATCATTAATCTCTTGGGAGCTTGGTTTCATGGCCAGTGTTCATAACTAGGTACAAGTTTCCCGGGCTTGCAGGCCGTGGTCCAGGCAGGATATCTCCCGATGTTTCACCATAAACTGCGTCCGGCATTTTCAAAGGTTCTGCTCCTTTCGTTACTTAGCAGTCGAATGAGAACCAGCTCCACTGCTTGCAGTATATACACCATGTGAGCCGAGCGTTCTCTGCACGGTCTGGCTAGATCATGTGACCTCACGTACATACTGCGAGGTACAGCGTGCGCTCCGGCTGCGGCGGCTGAACTCGTGAGGGCTGAGTGTTCCCTGGGCAACTGCCGGGCTATGGCTGGAAGGTTCTTCAGGTTGATCATCATCATCATCTTGCACAGTATCCAGCCACTGGCCGGGTCTGTTTGGAACACAAGCCTCTCCAACGTCTTCTGTCTTCCCACCATCTCTCAGCCTCCACCCTTGTCCAGTCTTCTCCTCTCTTCTTCACGGTTTCTTCCACCCCCTTCAGCCACCTGTCTCTCAGTCTTCCCCTCGGTCTCTTTCCTTCCCACTTCGTCTCATGTACTCTCCTGGGTATCCTCTTCTCCTCCATTCGTTTTACATGTCCATACCATCTAAGTCTAAATTTCTCTATACCGTCCTGTAATGATTCCTCCTTCATTAATTCTCTGGTCCTCTCATTTCTTATTCTGTCCATCTTTGTAGCTCCAATACTGCTTCTCAAGAACCTCATCTCACTGGCCTGTATTTTGCTCTTCTCCCTTCCTTTCATAACCCAGGTCTCCGAGGCATACGTCAGGATAGGGACATAGTACGTCCGATATATGATCTTTTTGCTGTTCTGAGGGACATTCTTGCTCCATAACATGCTTCTCACACTCCTCCGAAATGCTTCTGCCTGCCTCCCCCGCTCATTTATTTCTCTATCGTTTCTTCCATTATCTTGTATCAGGCTTCCCAGATACTTGAAACTCTCCACTTTCTTCAGCTGTTCCCCACCAATTGTTATTCCTGTTGTGGTTCTTTCCTTCTTCCTTGTTGTGATCACCATCTCACTCTTATTTATGCTAAATTTCATCCCATATCCTTGTATTATTCCTTCCCACACGTCCAACTGTTCCTGTACCTCCTCCTCCTTGTTTCCCCAAATCGCTCAAATCATCTGCAAACACCATTGCTTTCATCTTTCCGTCCCCAATTACTTGTGCCACTCGGGTCATTATGTCATTCATCACCACAATGAAAAGTAACGGTGACAGTGCACTTCCTTGCTTCAGGCCGTTTCTCTGTTCCAACCAGTCTGATCTCTCTCCTCCCACTTTCACACAGCTCACGCTTCCCTTGTACATCTCCTTTATCCTCTTTATAGTCCATTTCTCTACTCCTCTATCCTCCAGGGACTTCCATACTTTGTTTCTGCATACACTGTCATATGCTTTCTCAATGTCCAGGAAGGCCATCAGTAGATCTGTTCCATACTCATAGTGCTGTTCTTGTAACTGCCTTACAGCAAAAATCAAATCCACTGTGGACCTTCCTGCTCTGAAGCCATGTTGTTCTTCCCTCATCCCTCCTTCTATCCTTGTCCTAATTCTCTTTTCCAAAACTTTCTCGAAGATCTTTGCACAATGACTAATCAGTGTTATTCCCCGATAGTTTCTGCAATCTGTTCTACTACCTTTCTTGAAGATCGGGACAATTATTCCTTTTTTCCAGTCCTCTGGGGTCTTCCTTTCCTTCCATGCTGTTCTCATCACTCGGTACAGCCACTGTATCCCCACTTCTCCTGCTGCTCTCACCATCTCCACACTCAACTCATCCACACCCGGTGCCTTCCCTCCTTTCATCTTGTTCACTGCATCTTCCACTTCTTTCCATGTTAAGTCCTTTTCTGGTTGCAGTTCATCTTCCTCTTCCCCGATTTCTTCCTCCTCACCATCTTTTCCATTTGGGTTCAGAAGTTCTTCAAAATATTCTTTCCACATTTTCTTCAGTTCTTCCCTATTTTCTATCTCTTGTCCCCTTTTGTTCACCATTCTAACATAATCCGTAGGATCCTTCCGCCTCTTATTTTTTACCATCCCATACAGGACCTTTTTTGTACCTTCACTATCCTCCTCCATCATCTTTGTCCACTCTTCCATCCACTTCCTTCTCTCCTCAGCCACCACTCTCTTCGCCTCCTTCTTTCTTTCCTGGTACTCTTCCCTTTTCTCTACCGTCCTATTTTGATACCACCTCCTAAAAGCTCTATTCTTTTCCCTTACTATATCTTTTGTCTTCTCATTCCACCATGGTGTTTCCTTCCACCTCTTCTTACTACTTGTCCTCCCACATACTGCTTCTGCTGCACCTACTAGTGTCTTCTTAAATCTAGCCCATTCCTCTTCCACCCCTCTTTCTTCATCTGTTGGAATTCCTTCCTTTACCATTTTGAGGTACTCGACCCTTCTATCCCCTTCTTTCAGTTTCCATATCCTTATACGTCTTTCCTGGTTCTCAGTCCCTTTCTTCTCCTTACTCCCTCTCAGGTTCATTACCAGCAATCGATGGTCGCTATCCAGGTTCTCCGATGGTATAACCTTGATGTCCGTGATGTTCTTATTTAGTTCCTTCTCATACAGTATATAGTCGACCACCGACTTCCTGGTCAAGTCATCACTGTACCATGTGATTGTGTGGCTCTCTCTTTTCTTAAACCAGGAGTTCCCAACTAGCAGGCTGTTCCTCTGGCAGAAGTCCAACAGTCTCTTTCCTTCCTCATTTCTTCCTCCCCAACCCTCTGGTCCTAGAACACTCTCATAACCTTGTCTTTCTCATCCTACATGGGCATTGAGGTCCCCCATAACAATCATATTTCTTCCTACCAGCTGCTTCTGCAATTCCTCTTCAAACTCCTCCTTCTCTTCAGAGGCGCAGCCTACTTGTGGAGCATACACTTGCACTATTTCTACGGTCTCTCCCCTCAGTGCTACTTTCACTTTCATCATCCTATCACTTATTCTCCTCACTTCTTCTTTTAAACCATCTCGTACTACTACTCCCACTCCATTCCTCTTTCCCTCTTCGTTCCCACTCTAGTACAGTCTATAGCCTTTTCTCAGTACTCTCCTTCCTTCCCCTTTCCACTTTGTTTCTGCCAATCACAATAAATCCAACTTCCTTCTTTCCATCATATCCACTATCTCCTCCACCTTCCCCGTCAGCGTTCTTAGGTTTAAAGTTCCAAACCTTAGTCCGTGTGTACAGCCGTGTCGTCGTCTATTAAATCCATCCTGTCCGAGGCTCGTTCCATTTTTGAAAGCATTTGGTTTCATCCACTACTGGCTTGCTGGGCCTATCGTAGCTTCACCAGAGCCCCGTTAGCCGTCACTTTTCAGGGTTCCTGTAGGACCTTCACAGCTACCGTAACGGTCCCGGGGCACACGAAGTCCCCACTGTACTTCGCCCCTACAGGCAATCCCCTACTTTGTGCCGTTGCCCGTCTCCCACGACGTGGACGAGGGGTTGATGTGTGCATGATATCTGGCCTTGGTGTTCCTAAGGGCTGGGATCCAAGTATTAGATACTCGTTCAATTTCTTCCTTCCGAATGAAGGTGTTTAAAGATCTTTATAGCTTCGTACTGACTATTATTACGACAAAATTCCTGTCTATCAATACATGAATATGTCATTAAATGCACTCACATTATGCGGTGGAACATATTCATGTATTGATAGTCGGGAATTTTGTCACAATAATAGTGTGTACAATTATAATTGTCAATACGGACCAATGATGGAGTCCGAGTTTTCCAAAATCTCTATAGCTTCCCGTTGCAGCCTGGCATGGTAGTGTGTGGTGGTGGAGAGTATCTCTGTGTCCCCGTACAGTACAAGGGAGAGTGCTCAGGGACTGACGATTTCTCAGTTTGGCCTAGGCGGCTGTGTCTGTTGTGTTCCTAGAGTCTGGTGGCTATGCTCCTCTTCATGGTTCCTATGTACACAGGATTCTGTAGACACCTGCAGTGGAGTGTGGTTGGCGCTTGTCCTTGGCGGATCGCAGAAAATCCCGGATTTTGGCAGTGGGTTTATAAATCGTCTTCACACCTTAGGTCTTTAGTAGCTTGCCTATCCTGTAAGGCAGGAAGGATCCCCAGTCTTTTCCCTTGTCCTCTGGGACTGGACTCATTCTCCTTATTGGTGTATCAGTTGGCGCAAATTAAAACATTTGGTAGACCATGCTAGGAGAATCTGTGAGCCATCCCACCTCAACGAAGAGCTGCAACATATGAAGAGAGCCCTATTACTCTAACTTTTAAAAAAGAAAAGTATCGATACAAACGATTAGAACATTCCTTTTATTAGCACAACCAAAGTAACTACAAAATAATTTCTCCAAAAACATGTTTTATTGGCAATAATCCGATAAACAGTAGATACCATGAAGCAAGAACAGCAGCCATTTTCAAATTGCTTTCAAATACCGTAATCGATTGTTTTCACGACAATAATCGATGTTCGTAGATATCAGATATCGATAATTACTCATAAATATCAATTACTAGGTCGATATTTCCATTGCTAGGAACTCGCAAATTTCAAAGTGCGGCCCGAAAATTTTGTAAGAAAACGTATTTAATATTTTTCTGTAAATTAGGCACTTTTCGCATTTATCGCATCTATGGGGTAAATTTGCAAGAACCCTTAGTTATTGTACTTTGTTGCATATTCAGTTTCGCAAATTCTGGGTATACATACGTCATAATAGTTAACAAATAGTTGAAAAAACGAGAGAAAAGTAAAATTCGCATTTATCGTTATGGAGATTTTCCCGTATCACTAGATATCTATATAAGATTTGCACTTTCACAAACACAACATGATTTAACAGATTAAAGCCTTCTTGGTGTAGTAACTAGCATGCTGGGCTGTTGCCTTGGAAGTCCGGGTTTGATTCCTGGCTCTGCCAAGATATTTAATTCTGGTCTGGCGGCTGGAACGGGGTACACTCAACCTCGTGAGGCAAAACTGAGAAAACATGAGTTTGATTTCCACCTCAGCTATATTGGAAGTGGTTTTCTGTGGTTTCCCACTTCTACTCCAGGCAAATGCCGGGATGGTTCCTAACTTAAGGTCACAGCTATCTCCTTCGCAATCCTCACTTGACTTACAAATACACACACCAATACAGCCATCACAACAAGACAGATTATCAGACAAATTCCACACATGCCCAAGTACATGGGGATATATGATCATGATGTAGCAAAGCTCCTAAATAAATCAACAACAACAGCCTTCTTGATCAACATATGGTAGTAAAAATCCAATTCCTGGAATCAATAGTTTTGTTTTATTCTATGTTGGTTGACGACAGTTTCGTAATAATACTAGTACTGTAGTTTTATTTACCTTTGGTATATCAGTATGCAGCATCTTGTTAGCTTCTGACATCAACTCAATAATGGCATTCATTGCTTTTGGGGTATCGAAGTCATCAGCAACAGCAGTCATGAACTTATTTTTAGCTGTAGACATGCTCTGCAATAAATGAATAACACATATCCAGTGGAGTACAAAACACACATTTATAATTATTTGCCATCTCATTAATGTGTGGACTCTAATCAGAAAGATTCTAGGAGAGGAAAGGTGTCACAGCCAAGGAAGGGGTCTTGTACCATACCACGTAGTGGATAAGGGTGTGTACTGTATGTCTCTTGTCTCATGATCCCTGTGACGAATGCGACCACGCCATCTGAGTCTCAACAGTTGACAGCGGCTACTACTACTAACGGTGCAGGGAACATTCACTTAATGAAGTTAACAGTGAAATTGCTAGTTCAAACTCCATTCGACACTACTGAAGATAAATACACACCTGTTAACAATTACTGTACTCTTAACATAATGACTAACAGCCAAAGTATACTGATATGATTCAGCCTTCAAACCAAATGCTACACAGCAATTGCAAAAGTTTCCTCATCTAGCACTTGGCAGCACCCTCTCTATCTTACATTCTCACTCTACCCTACTTTCCCTCCCTCATCCTTCCCCACTCGACAGGGATTATGAGCTGGGAGCCACATACAGTTGTCATATTTACAGGAATTTAACAGCAGTCTTCTAAACGTCTCATGCCAATGAACAACTTTTTAATCCAATACGTATTGACTAAGGCATTATTTAATTCAATTTATTATTGTGAGTCAAAACCATCTTATTAATCATTATGAAATGATTAATATTTGCGCTCACTATGAAACACAGTCTCGGTACTATACATGCTCTATTGTCATGCAGTGATAGAAATGTTGTATAAAATGCTTGCCTGAAATCTTATGGTAGCCGAATGGTGAATGAAGAATGCTTTTATTTGCAAGCCCATAGCCAAAGAACCTAACGATACAGAATATAACCAACATTCAAATTTTTTTTCTACTAGTATAGGCTACATTTCATAAAATTATACATTGACAAGCAACAACATAACTACTGAATATTGACATGATTAAGGATTAATTTCTAACAGGACACATCTAGGCATAAATAATAATTATATGGTTTGTATTTTATGAAGTACAATTAACAACATATCCCAGAGGATAGAATATTAAGGCTGCACTTGAGATTGAGCGAAGGACTCAGCTGCCTAGGACATCCAAAGAGGGTACAGGGGTATTACTACTGGCATAGATATCAGTGCTACAAAATATTTGCAGAAGCAACAATTAGGATGGTATGGGCATCTTCAAAGAATGGGAGATGAGAGGACACCAAAAGCTTATATCAACAAGATTATCCCAAAGACCAGTAGGAAGACCAAAGAAGAAATGGTTGGACCAAATCAAGGATGATCTTGAAAACAAAGGGCTAGACTGGAGAAGGACTCATGAAGACCAACTACATGGACAGGAAAAGGTGGTAAGGGCTCGATAACAGCGACCGGGTGACTGAAGTTGGAATTTGATGAAGATGACTACTAGAGCTAATAGAACTCCAACCACTTAAATGAGGATATCAAGCCCATTTATTTATAGTAATGTGATGTGCACTGTTCTTGACTACCAACCTATGATAGCTGAAATAAAGATCAGCTTTGCTAAGCAGAACTCCATCTTTTAACTGTGAAACACATGGAGCTTTCGCCAAAACTTTAATCCAACCATAATCTTAGAGAAGCTCTGACTGAGAAACTGGGCCTAAGCAGGGAAAGAGTATTCAGAATATTAACTTATGGGATCATGTGTAAATTAATTCTCAGGTTCATACATAATCTTATGATGTGGTCGAATTGGTGATGCTTTACCTCAAGAAGTTTGGCTTCATCAACAACACCTTGGCTTTTGACTCCCTTGATGTAAGCCTCACAATCCTCCAGAAATGACTTCATCTTCTTACATATAGCTTTAGCATTGTCTAGAGCAAGATCCGTGTACTCCACGCCTGTTGAAAAAAAGAATATTTGTTATACAACTGTATTGGCCAACGCGGGAAGTCAACAACCCACCAAGAGTATTCTGGTAATAGTGGACAATGTATAAAAATTTGTTGGCCAAAGCATTAGATAATGATGTGATAATACAAAGGGTTGACTTTACAAAGGTCGCTTGACAATTTAGCAAACATGTGGAGGACCAGACAATATTATTGTCACTAAATAAGGAATTCCAGGAAGGCATAAAGGACACGACACCACCACTAACTAATAATAAGATATATTATCAAATACGTGGCACATAAACAAATATCCAAAGGTGACACATAAACAAATATTCAAAGGTGGCACATAAACATATGAGAAACACTAGCACAAATTTACACAATTGAAGAAACACTCATTAAGAATTAACACACGTTACGTCTTGAGCCTAAAACACACATATTGTCTTGAACGTAGCTGCAGATCAGTACATCATAGAACGGCATGCAATACACGGCGGTTCCATAGAATGATATAATTTAAATATGCAACACAAGTGGAGTTGCAACAAATAATGAAAAAACAGGTCGCATGGAACGAGAATGTGTCGTCGAACCAGGACTGACTTACAGTGATGCGCCGATACTGTAAGCCCAAAATGAATTGTTAATAAAACAAATTATGTGTGAAATGCAGGAAGTCAAAGTAGTTGCTGTTATACAAATATCGGGATATGCCCATCGCACGGTATTGTCACAATAGTAAAGTAGTTAAGCCCAGCGTCAACTTCCATTCCAGTGATGTTGCAGGAAGTCAAAGTAGTTGCTATCATACAAATACCGGGACATGCCAATCGCGCAGTATTGTCACAATAGTAAAGCAGTTTAGCCTAGCGTCAACCTCCAATTAGTGATGATGCCTGGCCTTGTAACATGCTTCCAAACACGATGAATTACTTATCACACGAAGCATCATCATTATTCATACGCGTGAAGACAAATTGTTAGGCAGTAAATGAAGATAGAAGTAAACACATTATAACAAACTATCCGACGCCGCGGATTGAAGAATTCGTCGACATGACGCGTAGCACCATCAAGCATGGTGATGATGAGATCGAAAATCACCGTAATGTCACTGCCCAAACAAAATATGAATCATGTGCATAGGACATGATTGCTAAGCACGGCTACTATGAAGATAGCACCAATTATAGAAATGATTAGCTGGATATTTGATGATATATCACAACCAACGTTGAAGCACAGCATTGTGTCATGGCCACACTTAAGAGAACAACGAAGAAGAAAAACGTGATTGGTCGCTACAAGCAGCAAGGAGGCCTCTGATAGGCTGGAAGCAGCCAATCACAGTAGAGAGTTTAAAAACCAAATTAGAGGCCTCTGATAGGCCGAAAGCAGCCAATCACAGTAAAGAGTTCAAACAAGTTAAAGATGAATCAATGTCGCCAACTTAGAATACAAAAATACCTTCTAAGCCAAAATATCCTACTGGAAACACGGCAGTGGGAATACTACATGCAATCAAAACAAATAAATCACGACAACCAATCAACATAAACAAAACCAACCTGACAATGAATAAATGCAATGAAGACAAATAATACAGATATGTACAACCACACAGAGTGGAAACAAATAGGGAAACACAAAAACTGGTTTGCCAAGACAGTGGCCGAACCATATTGCCCGCACAGAAACAACAGGCAGGTTGTTTATGAAAATACAAGAGTGTTTAGTTCTGCGGCAACAAGGGAGACACCTTGACGATGGGACGTTTCAAGAGTCCAGAGGTGGTATGTAGAGAGACCACGCGAACTAGGCCGTCCTTACCACAATAAACCTCAAGAATACGTCCAAGTCGCCAGTAAGTAGGAGAAACATTGTCGTCCATAATAAGCACAAGCGTGCCAACCTTGAGGTTAGGAGACATACGGTTCCACTTGCGACGTTGTTGAAGGGAGAGTAAATGATCTGTGGACCATTTACGCCACAATGAAGTCATAATCTGTTGAAGTAATTGCCATCTAGACAACCTATTGATGGGCACTTCAGAAGCGTCAGGAATGGGCAAGGCATTCAAAGGTCGTCCAACAAGAAAGTGACCTGGCGAGAGATAGCACAAGTCAGTAGGATCCTCAGACATAGGCGAAATGGGTCTAGAATTTAGAATGGCTTCAATTTGCACCACGAGAGTGGTCAATTCTTCATACGTAAGTACTTGAGCCTTCATGATTCTTATTAAATGAGATTTCAAAGATTTGATGTTTGCCTCCCATAGTCCACCAAAATGCGGAGAACTAGGAGGAATGAAGTGCCACTGAATTAGTAGCGATGACGTAGAATCTTGAACAACAGATTGAAAATCTGCAGAGGAGAGCAACAAACCAAGATCAGCAAGGTCAGACTGTGCGCCTTGAAAGTTGGTACCATTGTCGGAATACACTTGAGCGGGAACGCCCCTTCTACTGCAGAAGCGAGTAAAGGCTACAACGAAAGCATGACTGGAGAGGGAAGTGACGACGCCGTAGGTATCAATTGACAATAAATAGAGACAAGCTCCATAGGCCTGCTGACTGCTGTCGCAAAAGCCATGAAGTCGCATAGATTTGATTTCTGAAGCAGGCTTAATCAAACGTGGAGTAGAAATCTCAGAAATCGCAGGTAAATTGCTATAAATGTTCAGCCAAGCTTGCGTGATTTCCATTGGAAGGGGGTCATCCCAACCGAGTTTGTAAATCCACAAATCTTGGAAGAGAATCTTACAAGCAACTACAATAGGTGACACTAAACCCAAAGGGTCAAAGATAGAGGCAACAATGGACAAAAATGAACGCTTAGTAAAGGTAATTGAAGTGTCACAGTTCACGATAGGTGACTGAATCCGCAACAAGTCATCGATAGGTTGCCAATAAAGTCCTAGCGTTCTGGCGACTGTTTCTTCACCATCGCCGAAACTACGGAGTTGTTGTTTCTCTTGATGATCAAGAGGAATGTTATCTAATAGAGTCATGGAGTTTGAACTCCACTTACACAGTTCAAAACCACCTAATCTCAAAAGAAGGGTCAATTCATCATACAGAATGAGTGCGTCATGCTCGGAATCACATCCCGAGATACAATCATCAACATAGAAGTCGTTTAAAACAATCTGAGTGGCAGCTGGAAAAGCTGTGCCATCAGTGAGGGCGAGCTCCTTTAGCACACGAGTGGCTAAGAAGGAAGCTGGGGCAGTACCATATGTAACGGTGTTTAATTGATATTCTACCATTGGGTCTGAAGGAGAGTCTCTCCAAAATATTCTCTGTAAGTCACGATCTTTGTGATCTACAAGAATCTGTCTGTACATTTTACTCAGATCAGCTGCAAACGCTATCAAGTGAGTACGGAACCGAAGCAAAATAGAGAACAAATCCTGCTGAATTACAGGGCCCACCAACAAGGTATCATTAAGGGAGCACCCAGACGTAGTAACCATCGAAGCATCAAATACCACTCTGAGCTTTGTAGAAGTACTGTGCGGCTTGAAAACAGGATGATGGGGAATGTAGTAAACTTCACCATCAGTCGGGTGGGGGGCAACTTGCATATGGTTTAAGGCTAGATATTCATGCATGAATTCAGTGTATTCTAACCTTAACTCAGGGTTACGAGCCAAACGTCTTTCGAGAGAGTGAAAACGATTTAGTGTAGCGTAGCGAGAGGCACCTAGAGGCTCCGAGTCTACCTTGCGAGGGAGTCTAACCACAAATCTACCATCGTCTTTGCGAGTGGTAGTAGCAACGAAGTGTTCTTCACATATGGATTCATCAACAGACAACACTGGGGTTTCAACTTCTTCAACGTTCCAAAACGCTTCCAGCTGTTGTTCTACATGAGGGCGTGAGAGTGTAAGTGCTGATACCACGTGCGATGGTTGCGAGGTGCTTGCACTGGGCAGCTTCCCAGAAAACACCCAACCCACAGAGGTATTTTGAATGATGGGCAAATCACCAACTGGTATGATTTTACCAGGACATAACAGGTCAAAGAAATATTCTGCACCAAGAACAAGATCAATAGATTTAGTGCAATTGAAATCAGGATCAGCTAAATCAATATGTGATGGAATGTTCCATTCAGAGGTATCGAAACCAGCAGCGGGTAACTCAAGTGCAATATTGGGAACCACGAGACATTCAAGCTTAGCAGACCAATTAGTAGCACAGGCAAAAACGTTCACATCAGCAACAACAGTAGCAGTGCTTTGATTTTGACCAACACCGTGAATGTGTACCTTCATAGGTTTGGTGTGGAGTCTTAATTTCTTAATTAAGTGTGACGAAATTAAGTTACAATCTGATGCAGAGTCAAGTAGTGCAGTGACAGGTACACGTAAGCCATTGCCAGCTAATATATTCAACTTGGCAGTGGGTAATAGCGTCCTTGAAAATTGATTGTCACGAGCGACGTTACTGCAACTAGTGTTTACCACGTTAGCATGAGCTTGAGAAGCATCATTACTAGTGCCACTGGAGGGCTCATAGTGAAGAAGAGTGTGGTGTTTTCGGGAACAAGTGTTACAAGAGTACTTCGAACATTGATGATTAGGCTCGAAATTACGCAAACAATTGTAACATAATTTACGAGACCTGACAAAATCCCATTTGGCTGTGGACGAAAGTTTGATAAAGGTACCACATTTCGACAATTGGTGATCAATGCTCCTACAATATGTACAACGAGATTTGGTAGTAGTTAACATGGGTTTCTGAGGCGAATGACCTTCAGCTTTAAGTTTGGTTACAGCAGTATGTAATGCAGGCCTGGACCCATTCTTTTCAGTTATTTCCAGTACCTTGCATTTTTTCTCTAAGAAGCTAACCAAGTCCTGGAGAGTGGGAATTCTCCCAGAATCAACATGATTCTCCCATTCACGGATGCTATCATTATCTAGTAGCTCCAATATAAAATGTGACAATAACAGGTCTTGAAGGGGAACCCCGTTAAAGTCCAAAGCTTCTAACGCATTGACATGAGAAACAAAGTGGTCGATGATGGCACGCAATGACACTGAATCATTACCGTATGCGGGGGGCTTGAAAAGCTTGGTGACATGATTATGCGCTATGAGCCTAATGTTATTGTATCGAGTTGTCAGCAAGTTCCATGCAACCATAAAGTTATCATCTGACACAGTAATGTTCTTTAAGAGGAGTTTGGCCTCACCACTAAGACTAGAATTAAGGTAGTAGAACTTAACAATATCAGACAAAGCATGGTTATCAATTACTATGGCCTTGAAACTATCTCTGAAATTCAACCAGTCTGTGAAGTCGCCACTGAACTGCGGAATTTGAATTTCAGGCAACTTTATATGAGCTGCAGCTACGTTAGCAGTAGGAAATTGTGCACTCTGCAAATTATTCAAAGGGTTATCACTGTCTGTAGTGTTGGATTTTTTGAAATTGTCACAATGTAGTTTAATTTTAACCAGCAACTCAAAATATTTATCTTCGAAGTCACAACGTTCGGCTATTTCTTCGTCGATATTGTCTGTAATATCCTCTAAAGCGACTTGCGCTTCGTTATATTGTTCATAAATTTCCTCGCATTTGTGTTTGCGTAACACTAACATTTGATATTGCTCTTCTGTAATGTCCTGAAAGTTGCTAATTACTTTTTCTTGTGAGGTAAGCATGCCCTTAGCGACTGCACGCTTCCTAACTAAAGGTCGTTTTTGGGCATCCTCCATAATGACTTTAGGATTGCCCGCCTAGATGTAATTACCAGAGTTGCACACCTAACTAACACAACCAACTTGACTAACACAAAAAATAAACACTGAGACAATGGTCTCGATTAAGTTGTAAACAAACATCTGAACATAGAATACTGTATTGTGTCCTTGGGAAGTTAATGGGAACGTATACAATTTAAATTTATGGCCTTCCTGGTGAAATAGCAAGAAACAAGGGCCCAAAGTGGCCAAAGCAAAGCTTAATAATTCATTCAAAGTAGTAAACAGCTCAATATCCGGCCCGGAGGACCAAATAATGTATTGGCCAACGCGGGAAGTCAACAACCCACCAAGAGTATTCTGGTAATAGTGGACAATGTATAAAAATTTGTTGGCCAAAGCATTAGATAATGATGTGATAATACAAAGGGTTGACTTTACAAAGGTCGCTTGACAATTTAGCAAACATGTGGAGGACCAGACAATATTATTGTCACTAAATAAGGAATTCCAGGAAGGCATAAAGGACACGACACCACCACTAACTAATAATAAGATATATTATCAAATACGTGGCACATAAACAAATATCCAAAGGTGACACATAAACAAATATTCAAAGGTGGCACATAAACATATGAGAAACACTAGCACAAATTTACACAATTGAAGAAACGCTCATTAAGAATTAACACACGTTACGTCTTGAGCCTAAAACACACATATTGTCTTGAACGTAGCTGCAGATCAGTACATAGATAGATAGATTTTTATTAATTCCATTTGATCAAATACATGCATTCAATACATTTTTGATATAGGACACGTCAGAATTTACATGCATAAAATAAAAGAACTAACAGGTATATATTACTAAGATTAAAACTATTTATAACTTATTATAATAGCAAATCTTAATAGATACAATCTTATTGCACAACTATTTACACCTCACTCTATTATCATAATATGAAAACTTAATTCTATAAATACAACAACATACAGCTAGGTATTAAAATTAAATTAAAAAAGTAAAATATAGTTATAGATTCCATCACTCCTATACGCTAAAATATTCAACTACTGAGTAAAAACAATGGCACTGCAGATAAGCTTTCAACATTCTATCAAAGGTTTTTATTTTTGGGGCCAGTTTTATATACTGGGGTAGTTTATTGTATAATTTAACTCCAGTGTGAAAAGTTCCTTTTTGATATATGCTTGTGTGTGTGTGTGAAATATGAATGTTTTGATTTTGTCTTGTGTTATGCCTATGAACATCATTGTTTGTTTTAAGAAAAACATCTTTATTCATTAAATTCTTTTTAAAAAACATAATACTTTCAAAGATATATATGCAGGGCAGTGGGAGAATGTTTAAATCTTTAAACAGAGGTCTACATGATTCTCTAGAGTGTACATTTGCCATAATTCTAATCGCTCTCTTTTGTATCCTAAACGTGCTTAGTACATCTGGCGACATACCCCAAAATATGATCCCATATCTTAAGTATGAATGGAAATAAGCAAAATAAGTATTTCTTAATGTGTGCATGCTAGTGCAGGTTTTCAAAATACGTAACGCAAAGCACATCGAGTTCAGTTTAGTATTCAGATATTGTATATGTTTATTCCATTTCAAGTCTTGTTGTATCCATAGTCCTAAAAACTTTGTTTCTGATTTATTTTCTATTTGATGACCATTTAATGTTATATTGGGCATCGCAGGATTCCTATTCTGTATAGTGTGGAAATTTAGACATACTGTCTTTTTATAGTTTATTATGAGGCGATTATCTTGTGACCATTTGGTTAACTCTCCTGTAACGGAGTCAGCAGACTGCTGTATGACCTGTTTAGTTTCACCTTTTATTACGAGTGTTGTATCGTCCGCAAACAAAATTTCCTTATGTGAATGAACGTTCTGTGTTATATCATTGATATATAGAAGAAAGAGTAGTGGGCCCAAAACCGATCCCTGGGGTACTCCAAATTCAATAATTCCCTCATTGGACAATGTTTCATTAAGTAATTTGGTTCCATCATCCTTGTGTCTCAAGCTTACTATTTGTTTACGCCTTGTTAAGTAAGACTCTATCCATTTATTAGCTAGACCTCTAACACCATATTGATTTAGTTTGGTAAGGAGGATTTTATGGTCAACTACATCAAATGCTTTCGATAAATCCAAGAATAGGCCAGTTACATGTTCCTTATTGTCAATTAATTTCAGTATACTATTACTACATTCGTAAATTGCTGTCTGTGTAGATTTTTCCGTTCTAAATCCATGTTGTGAGTTTGATAATATTTTATTTTTTTCTATGAAACTTATCAGTCTCTTATACATAATTTTTTCCACAATTTTTGCAATACCAGTTGGTAAGGTAATAGGACGATAGTTATCTAATTCATCTTTTGAACCATTTTTGTGCACTGGAATTACTTTTGATAACTTCAAAATATCCGGGTAAGTTCCTGAGAGAATTGAACTGTTTATTAAGTGCGTAAGTGGATTTATTATATTTTCTGCACATTTCTTTAAAATTGCATCAGGGATGCCATCAATGCCAGCACAGAATTTATTTTTTAGCTCTTTTATAACTATTCTTACCTCTTCACTTGTGACATGATTTATAAATAAAGAATCACTGCATATATTTATTTTATTATTAGAATTTAGTGTATTTACCTGTGATTTATTTAATAATTTTTGCGGAATTTCCAGAAAATAGTCATTAAAAGTGTTTGCTATTTCCTCTGGATTATTAATCACTTTATTATTTCTGGTCAGTGTAATGTTCCTTTGTATTTTAGCAGATTTTCCAGTTTCTTTCTTTATTACAGACCACATAGCCCTGTTTTTATTAGATGATTGGGAAATAAAATTATCATTATGCATTTTCTTTGCTAGTCTTATTACCTTATTTAATATGCTAGTGTATTTTTTGTAGTATAAATTGAATTCAGGTGTTGTGTGGTATTGTTTATATAATTTGTGTAGAAATTTCTTTCTTTGACATGAATTTATAATCCCTGTTGTTATCCAATTGCTAGTTTTGTTATTTTGAACAGTTCTTCGTTTAAAGGGGAATGCTATTTCAAAATAGTGTTTTAGGGTACTGTTAAATGCATTAAATTTATCATTTACATTTTCTAGTTCATAAATTTCTGACCATGTTTCCTTATTTAATAAGTCATTGAAATATGTAACATTTGATTCAGTGAATGACCTGCACTTTGATTTTACTCCATTATCATTATTATTGATTACTTCGGATACTTCAAAACTCAGTATTTGTCCATGGTGGTCACTAAAACCCGGACAATAGACTTCTATTGAATGGTGATATTTATCTGTATTTATAAAAATTTGATCAGGAGTGGTTTTACTAAATTTTGTTATTCTTGTTGGTGTATTTACTGTAGGTTTCAGTCCATAGGAAATTAGTAACTGGTTTAATAATTCACAATTTCTATCAAGTTTTAAGAAATCCACATTTACATCCCCACAAATTATTATATCGAAATTTACTTTGCTCATGTTATTGAGTAACAATTCTAGTTTATCTATAAATAGAGGAAACTTTCCTGACGGAGAACGGTATACGCATACAATTATTAACTTAAACTGCTGAATTTTTACGGCAGAGAATTCAAAATCCTGTTCCATAATTAGATAATCATAAGCTGTTATCTGTTCATGATCTAAATTATTTCTTAAGAAGATGCAAGTACCACCATGGCTAATATTAGATCTAGAGTATTTACTAGCTTGTATAAACCCTGGGAATTGAATTAATTCGAGTTGTTCCTCTTTCAGCCAATGTTCTGAAATACATAGTGCTGAGATGTCTTTAAGTTCATTTTTAAGCATTAGATTTATGTAATCAATTTTATTATAAAGAGACTGGACATTCTGGTGGTAAATTTTAAATTTGTTACTTTTGCAAGCTTGTGTTGGTGATTTATTTACATTATTATTATCATAATTGTTATTATTATTGTTGCTAGACAAATCCGAAATACCATTGTTGCACTCCGTTAAATTTGACTTCAAAAGATGTGAATGCCAAACCTCACGTTTGGCTTCTTCTACCAGTTTCCCTGCTTCCACTCTAATGATATTACTGTTGAATTATTCTTACCATTTGAATTTACAATTTTGCAGATTTCATCACTAAGATACTCTTTTCCTAATCTATTTAAGTGTAGGCCATGCCGAGTGTGGAACTTCCTGTCTAATTTACTTACATCTACAATTTGGACATTTGGAAAACTCTTACAAATTTTATGAATTTTTCCATTTGTAGCCTCTATTTCTACATTTACACATGACTTGGGAATTAAATCGTGTCTCTGCGGAATATTTACAATAATGACATTTGTTTTTTGCATGGATGGCAATGTACCCTCATAGAACGGCATGCAATACACGGCGGTTCCATAGAATGATATAATTTAAATATGCAACACAAGTGGAGTTGCAACAAATAATGAAAAAACAGGTCGCATGGAACGAGAATGTGTCGTCGAACCAGGACTGACTTACAGTGATGCGCCGATACTGTAAGCCCAAAATGAATTGTTAATAAAACAAATTATGTGTGAAATGCAGGAAGTCAAAGTAGTTGCTGTTATACAAATATCGGGATATGCCCATCGCACGGTATTGTCACAATAGTAAAGTAGTTAAGCCCAGCGTCAACTTCCATTCCAGTGATGTTGCAGGAAGTCAAAGTAGTTGCTATCATACAAATACCGGGACATGCCAATCGCGCGGTATTGTCACAATAGTAAAGCAGTTTAGCCTAGCGTCAACCTCCAATTAGTGATGATGCCTGGCCTTGTAACATGCTTCCAAACACGATGAATTACTTATCACACGAAGCATCATCATTATTCATACGCGTGAAGACAAATTGTTAGGCAGTAAATGAAGATAGAAGTAAACACATTATAACAAACTATCCGACGCCGCGGATTGAAGAATTCGTCGACATGACGCGTAGCACCATCAAGCATGGTGATGATGAGATCGAAAATCACCGTAATGTCACTGCCCAAACAAAATATGAATCATGTGCATAGGACATGATTGCTAAGCACGGCTACTATGAAGATAGCACCCATTATAGAAATGATTAGCTGGATATTTGATGATATATCACAACCAACGTTGAAGCACAGCATTGTGTCATGGCCACACTTAAGAGAACAACGAAGAAGAAAAACGTGATTGGTCGCTACAAGCAGCAAGGAGGCCTCTGATAGGCTGGAAGCAGCCAATCACAGTAGAGAGTTTAAAAACCAAATTAGAGGCCTCTGATAGGCCGAAAGCAGCCAATCACAGTAAAGAGTTCAAACAAGTTAAAGATGAATCAATGTCGCCAACTTAGAATACAAAAATACCTTCTAAGCCAAAATATCCTACTGGAAACACGGCAGTGGGAATACTACATGCAATCAAAACAAATAAATCACGACAACCAATCAACATAAACAAAACCAACCTGACAATGAATAAATGCAATGAAGACAAATAATACAGATATGTACAACCACACAGAGTGGAAACAAATAGGGAAACACAAAAACTGGTTTGCCAAGACAGTGGCCGAACCAACAACAATCAAACTTCCTCAGTGGATCAGTGATCGAGTGCCTGTCTCCTGATCCCAAAATAGTGAATTTGATTCTTGGCTGATGTAGTTAGATGTTTGAAGGGTGGGAAAAATTGAGGGCACTCCAAGTCATACAATGTTGCCTTGTAAGGGACTTCTTGTGTAACATTTGGTGAGCACAAGATGAAACTAATTAAATCTCAGCCATTGATTACCCAAAGGAGTTCCGGTTTCACTGCTAGGTAGCAATGCACATGGAATGTTGAGATTAGAGAATGGATGGCCTAAATAAATCTAACTCGAAAGATAGCGAAGGCCATATGATTATAATTATTACCCTAACAATTGAAACCTTTTCTCTACTATACACCATTTACACATGTAGGTGATGCATTCCCAATCCCTCTTAAAATGTCCTTGAACCAATCATCATCATCATCGTCATCAAGTTTCCACTCCAGTTTCCCGGGTGTGGTTTACGAGCGCTCTCCATTTTAGTCGATTCATGTAACACTGCTCCTTCAAGACTTCATCCCAGCTGATTCCCTTCGATGTGATATCTTCCTTCACTTGGTCCAGCCATCTCCTCCTAGGTCTTCCAACAGGTCTCTTTCTAGTAATCTCAGTATGTAACCATTGCTTTGCAATTCTTCCTTCTGTCATACGTTTGACGTGACCAAACCATCGCAAACGTGCCCTAGTTAATGTCTCCTTCAGGGACTGATTTATTCCAGCTTGTTCTCTTATCTTCTCATTTCTTACTTTGTCTTTCCTAGTTTTTTAAAGCATGTTTCTTAGAAACTTCATTTCTGAAGCCTGAAGTTTGCTGTCGTCTTTTTTGGTAGTTGTGCATGTTTCCAATCCATAAGTCAATATAGGGACCGTCGGATTTTTTAAGAGCGTTAAAAATCCCTCAGTATTCCTTCCTTCGGAGGGGAAGTAAAGCCGGCGGTCCCATGTCATAGATTTATGGCATGTTAAAGAACTTTCCACTAATTACACCTGTGTGAAACTAAATTGTATAGGTTAAGAATGTAAACAACGCTCTTAGGTTTCTATGTTCGTTGCCAAGAGCCGACTGCGGTGGCGTCTAGTAGCTGAGTTCTGAACTAAGCCTAGTAGTCGTTGACGGTGGCGTTTGGCGGCAAAAGTAGGAACTATTTGAAAAATTCTAAGTTGCAGTCTGCACTTAAATTAAAAAACAGATACACACACTAATACAGCCATCACAATTAACACCGGTTATCAGACAGATTCTACACACACCCAAAGTACACGGGGCTACATGACCGCATTGTCGCAGCCCCTAAACTTAAGAACCAACCAACCAAAGTATGTTTGAAACAGAGTTTGTTTTGATCTTAGTGGCACTTGCTTATTCCAGAGTAGATATCGAACTTGCTGATAGAATTTACTTGATTTCTGAATACGGTTATTTAATTCAAGCTGTATTCTGTTGTCACTTGAACCAAATAAGCACAATATAAGAGAATATATAGGGAGATTAATTTATGACTTCGCACTTCTGTCCGCATGTCGTGGAATCCACCAAGTGAGTACCATGTAGCTTGTGATAATCTTGGCCTGATTTGAGTGCTGACAGTGTAGTAGTGGTACTGTACATAAAATGAATAAAATAGCTAACTACTACTATGCCACTTGTGAGCAAGTTGTTACCCACAACATTTTGATGGTACGGTCAACCTGGGAAAATGTCTATGGACGTTTCGAAGACACCTTTTACCTGGTTTCTCCTTCTTGTGCAAATAACACTTGACCAAAAATATTCTCTGCATTGTAGTGTACTTAACCATCATCCTACCTTAACCTTTTAACTGCTACCAGATGAATAAACACTCATGTGCTGAGTTATTTTCACACTTCTTAGTGCCATTCCACATCATGGCCCTGAATCAAATTAACATATTCTTTTTTCTCCTATTGGTTCCATATATTACATATCACATTGGATTAACTTTTACACACATGTACTCAAATGAGTTTTCTTCATCTTTCTTTCTTTCTTTCTTTCTTTCTTTCTTATAAAATCAAAATTATGAATTTTAAAACAAAAAAATTGCTAATGAAATACCCATTAATTGACCTACGATTGTAATCCATGTGACTACTGGCATTACATGGTTGTTTTAAGGGGCAGAACAGCAAGGTCATCTGCCCCAAAACACCAAGGGTTAAAAGTTATAACTGTATATATGCAAATGACACTTTTTTAAAATTGTTTATTGGTATATTGCAATAATTTTACTGGACATGAGTCCTATTTTTCTACTTTACTATATGAATATGAATGAAGGCCTTGAACAGAAGGAAATACTGAAAAAATTCTTTGATCAGAACACAATATATCTGATGGCAATAACAAACACACACATCCAGTCAGTATAGCACAACACTTATCTTCAATGATACTACACAAATAAAATAGGAACTGATATTTAGGGGATTTGGATATTGAGGTCATCAGCCTCAATGAGAGTAATATTTTATCATCAGTTCGTTTTGATCTGATTATTTATATCATTCAATTAATCACATCACCAATGTAGGCTACTGTATTGTTTATTGTGCATAATGCTTGAAATATTATTATTGGGACAAAGTGTAACGATTCGATCCCATACCTGTTAGATTTAAAGGGTTACTCATTTATTATCATATTTATTATTCTTATTAATTAGTACATCGATGAGATGATTTTTATATCAGATACTTGTAAGCGGTTTTTATTATTATAGTCAGACATATTTTTATTAACATTTACTTGTAAAGAGACGAAGGATTGTATGTCGCATAAATTGCATCTTGGTGCAATAGTATAAACCTCAGAATGAGGCAGTAGTTATTTCACAACGGCAGGTAGCCATTGTCACATGATTTTATAAACCCACAATGAGTAAAAATCACGTGTGGACCATCTAGTTCCTTCTGGAAGGAATAGAACATAATATGTCTGGTGCAACAAGATACGTCACTACTGCAGCCAAAGTACGATGCTAAATATTGCAAGTAATGATGCAATTAGCCCTCGTAAGAGAATGAAAACTGAAGAGAGGGAAGCTTACTAGGGTAGGGGACAGCCAAAGACCACGTGGTCAGGAAGGTATTAGTACCTGCGCGCTCAACAAGACATTCATTGATCAACAGCTTTCAATGAAAGGAAGAAGTAGTAACCTTGCTTTCTGGGTCCTAATGGACTGAGCATACAGAGTCGACACTGAACGATGTCCTGCCGATATCTATATTAGTACATCATTACTTAATATGACGAATCTCCGACTGGGTGAGCAAGCAATTAAATAAAACTATCGTCTCTATTATCATTTAACTTTAATTAATTTTCAATTCATTTTCAATGTTCATTTTCTTTTAAATAATTAAACCGCATTTGGTAATTTAAATTCTTTGTGTCACTATTAATATTTTGCTTTTGATTCAATAAACTATTTCTTTAACTTCATGACTGTAACTTTTCTTGTAGTTAGCACATACTATAGGCAAATTCAACTACTCCTTATAAATAAATACTGAATGGTTAGTCAACTCTGTTACACTACGGTCCGGGTAGGTGGTCTCGACTCTACTGCTGACTGCCGAGGATATATTTAATAAATTTCGATTCACTGTCTTAAATAGGGATCTGGTGCTCAACACTTATTATATCCTATTACACTACAAAGGTAAGGTCACACCACAGTGTATTTATTATTCTTATCATGTTTGTTTATCGACCCGTTACATATGACACCTCAACGTAAAGGCTATTCGTATTCTATATATTCGTATTCACTGTTAAGTAATAAATGTTACATTTGTCACCACATCGTAAGGCACTTATAATAAACGTTACATTTGGCACCACAAAGTAGGACACGAAAACCGTTCGGTATTTAGGAGAGGAGTGTATGATTTCAGTGCAAATTGTCAGTGCTTTTGGGGGACAGTGAAGTGAGTGTATTTTGGAAGGGCAAATTTTTATACAGTGTACTTCGAGATGTCAGAGGAGGAACAAAGGCAGTTGAGAAGTAGGAATAAAGTCGAGGAAGTTAATTATAAGGAGGTTGATAGCGGTAGCGATGTTGAGAGCGTAGAGCATAATACCAAGATGTCGGAGGTAAATCTTGAGACGAATATAGAGGTACATCCTGAGACTAGTGATGGTCAGGAGAAAGAAAAGTCTATAGAGGTTCCTGAAGGTGCACTAGCTGTGATTATGAGGATGTTGCAGAACAATAGTGAAGAGAATAAAATAAATTATTTGGAATTCAATGATAAATTTGAGAAATTAGATAACGATATGAATAAAAATAGTAGGGAGGTGAGAGAAGAGATGGGTAGGCTAAATCAAAATATGAGTGAAAAATTAAATAAGCATAGTCAGGAGTTCAATGTTAAATTTGAGAAATTAGAAAAGAATTGTCAAGAGATGAATTTGAAGCTTGATAAGAATAATCAGGAGATGAGAGAAGAGATGGGTAGACAAAATCAGGAAAGTAGGAAGGAATTTAATGAGGAGTTTGAAAAATTGGATAGAAATAGTAAAAAGATCAACCAAAAGCTGGAAGAGAATAGAGAAAAACTCGATAGTGTGGTTAAGGTAAATGAAGGATTGAGTAAGAAGTATGATCTGCTACAGGAAATTATTCAGGGGGTAAAACAGGAGATCAGAGGTGAAATTAATGAAGTGGTAGAGAAGAAGGCTAAAGATATGGTTGAAAAAATAGATAAACAATTAGAAGCAGTAGAAAGTCAAATTAAGGAAGTTGAGATAGAAGTTAATAAGAAAATAGAATCAGTAAAGACGGCCTTTCAGGAGATTTTAGATGAAAGTAGATCGGAGTCAGAGGAAATTTTAGGTAAAAGTTTTAGCAAATTGATAGAAGCGGAAACTAGGCAGATGAGAGAAGATTTTGGGGATAAGATTAAGGTATTGAGAAATGAATTAATGGATAAAGAGAGTAATTTTCAAGAAATGGAGGCGAGATTAAAGAAGCAGATAAGGGAGGAAGGAAATCAGGATAGAATGAAATATTTAAGTAGTATGAGAGAGACTGAACTGCCTAAGTTTTCAAATAAACAGGGGTGTCCTATGCAGTTCATGAATCAGGTAGAGGATAGATTCAAAGAAAGACTAAAAGATGGTCAAATTGAATGGAAGATGGTAGTAGAGCTATTGGACCAGGCTTTTATAGGAGATACTAAGGGATGGTTTTTAGTATACAAGCATACCTTGATAAATTTTGAAGATTTCAAAAGTAAATTTATTGAAAAATATTGGAATGAGGATATCCAATCACAAATGAGACAAATTATTAATTCTGGCAGGTATCAATCTGGGGAAGGGAGTAATATGACTGATTACTTTCTAGAGTATGTACTCATATGTAAACATCTTGACGGGATGAATCAAGATGGGGATGTGGTAAGGCTTCTCCTCAGGCATTTCCCACCCAAGGTAAACGTGGCTGCTTGTATACAAATGATCACTACAATTCAGGAATTAGAGGGATTGTTAAGCAGATTCGATGCACTCGAAGATTCATACGATATGCCCATATTACAGAATAATCCGGAAAATAATTATTATGATAATAATCAGCAGGATTATAATGGCAGGGGCCAATATCAGAATAGTAGATGTTAAGAACTGTGAAATGCCAGAGAAAGTAGTTATGTAAATTTATATTAACGATAGTTACTTTTCCGTATGACTTAAATATTATGTAATGAAGTTTTATATGATTTAACAGAGGTAGATAAGAAACCTGCTGTGTGTAATTTTAATTCAGTCGTGAAGTTAGGATGGTAAGGGGCGCGTAGTCCCTACGCTTATTGATTTAGGTTCTCCAAAGTCATTTAATTTGGAAGATAGAGGTTGTCATGCTATTTAGCAATTCAGGTAAGTTGAAGTGGGTCCTTAAACTGCAGGTAAGTTGGAAGAAGTAAGAACTAAATTTAAAAAGTTCGGAAGATTATTACAAAGGTAAGTAATCGAAAGAAAGTAATAATTATTATGGCAACCATAGTTATGACATCAATAATAATAATAATACTGAGAAGAAGTATAATGATAATAAAGATTTAATTCAAAAGTGAGTGAAGATAAGATGATACAGTGGTAATAAAATTAATGAGTTGAAGAATTAAGTATTGATTTAATAAAGAAGTTTCAGTTGAGGACAGGGAGGTTATCAGTGGATATATTTGAGAAATTTAGAAGTGGTTTAGAATAGTTTATGGTAATGCGTTGTATGAATTAACCAACATCTGATACTTGGTGATAGATATGTGTGTGTATGTGTGTATTTTCACGTAAATGGACGTGAGTTTGAAGAAGTAGGCCAACGAAGGTATAATGCCGTTGAGCAATGTGGTTTTAAGTTTTGGTAAGATGCCAAATGAAGTTTATTTTTGAGGAATTTTTTGGTAAGATGCCAAATGAAGTTTTAAGAAGTTTTTGGTAAGATGAAGTATGCCAACGAGGTATATTCCGTTGAGCAATGAGTTTTTTATGGTGTCTACGGGACTACGTGAAGTTAATGTTGGGAGGTTTCTAAAGTATACCGTATATGGTTGTATGCACACAAAGTAAAAATGAATTACAAAGGTAAGATGCTCCAAGTTTTAGTTACAGTTACACGCGTTTTAAAGATATTACAAGGCTTGTTATTGAGCTAAACCACTTTGTAGTAAAAAAGTTACTGATGAATAATAACGAATTAATGATGTGGTAGATTGTTGTCCTACACACAAAAGGTAAAAGTAAAGATAATAATAATAATTAGATGGTTGGCATAATATTTACTAGTATTGAAAGGAATTTGTTATAATTCGAAGTCTGAGGATTTTAAAGATAAATCACTTTTGGTAGAGGAAAAATTAAAGTTTTATTTATGTCATAAGGAGTAAGTAAAGTGATGATGAAATCCACAGCCTGCTTCCAGTCTCCAACCGGGTCAGGAATGGAATGAATGAAGCCCCCATCTAGCGGCGAGGATATGAAGTGCCGGCTGCCGAAGCCTGTCGCACTCCTCTGCGGCAATGATTAAATGAATGACAGATGAAATGAAATGATAGTGGAGAGTATTGCTGGAATGAAATTGTGACAGGGAAAACCGGAGTACCCGGAGAAAAACCTGTCTGCCTCCGTTTTGTCCAGCACAGATCTCACATGGAGTGACCGGGATTTGAACCACGGACCCAGCGGTGAGAGGCCGGCGTGCCGCCGCCTAAGCCACGGAGGCTCTGAGTTAGTAAAGTGAAAATCCACAGCCTGCTTCCAGTCTCCGACCGGGTCAGGAATGGAATGAATGAAGCCCCCATCTAGCGGCGAGGATATGAACTGTGCCGGCTGCCGAGGCCTGACGCACTCCTCTGGGGCAATGATTAAATGAATGACAGATGAAATGAAATGGTAGTGGAGAGTGTTGCTGGAATGAAATTTTGACAGGGAAAACCGGAGTACCCGGAGAAAAACCTGTCTACCTCCGTTTTGTCCAGCACAGATCTCACATGGAGTGACCGGGATTTGAACCACGGACCCAGCGGTGAGAGGCTGGCGTGCTGCCGCCTAAGCCACGGAGGCGGCGTAGTTAGTAAAGTAAAGTGTGTAATTTTTTTGAGGACAAGAGTAGGTTAGTAAGGTAAGTATACCTAAGGAGTAGTATGAAGTTTCAATTCAAGGCAGGTGTAATTTACGCATTTAATTCGGTAGAGTAGAGAGTATCTGAACTGTGTTATAACTCAGGACTTGCTTTATGAAGTGATTATGGGAAAATATTTGCCAATTATGAGTGTCGGTGTTATTGACTATCAACTGGAACACTGTCATTATTTTAGGAAGAAAGTAGTTAGGAAAACTAAGTGTGATGTTATTATTCCAAGGAGTTAGTCGAAGCATGTAAGATTTTTTAGCTGAAATTTAGAGTGTTATTGGTCAGTAAGAGGAGACCTGTAACAGTACGAAGATGTGGGATTATACCACGTATTGGAAGGTGGAAGAAGTAAAGAAATGGTGACGAGTAATGTCACGATGAGTTTTGAGAGATTCTGGTTTAATAGAAATGAGCTATAGTCCAGGCGATCGAAGCAAGTAGGAAGTGGTGTTGGTAAGACACGGTACTTAACAATAAGTTTTGAGAGAAAACTATGGGGGTTTTTTAGGTATTCAGCGAGAAGTCAAATCCTGTATAGACTAAGTTTAAAGTATAAGAGCATTAATATTTTGTGGAACGAAATATTTATTCCGAGGGGTTTGTCATGTGTTTTTGTGAAATAGTTTAGTGATATACGTAATTCAGGTATTGAGTAGTATTTTGTCCAAGTCTTAATCATTTTGTTATGGTAGGTAAGAATGACGATACAGTAAAGATATATCTTAATGCTAAAGTTAAATTTAATAATGTGAACAAGAAGTCAGATTTTATGTTTATTTGTGATTTTGAAAATTCAAGTTATTGTTTTCGAGAAGTAGTAAAGAGGAATTATAGTTTTATGAGAAGTTAAGAAGTCGCGGAGACTTAGGAGGTATTAATTTGAAATGAGGCGGCCATGGCCTAAGAAAGTAAGAAGCCACGTAGGCAAGTGAGTAGTAACTTGGGTATTTAAGTGAACTGTTTAACCAACTGCTTTGAGGTATTTCGATGTCATTTTATGTATCAGGGGAAGTATTTACATGTATGACATATGCACTGAAATTGGAATTGCCTTAGGTATCTTGCTAAATTTTATTTTTGTTCTTCAAATATTAGATATATTTATACACCATTAGTGTATTTTTTTTACAGAGACGAAATTAATATTGTATTGTTTGCATCCTATTATCATATGCTGTGATAGTTCTTATGTGTTAATCAGCTGGTACTACAACGATGTAATTCTACGCCAGACTGACTTACGAACACTACATTCACAAGATATGAAGCCAAAATTGTATGTCATGCATACAATCACCACAATTATAAACGATTGCAGCGTTGACATATACTGTATGTCAAAATTATAAGTGAAGTGCATTAAATATGTATATTTTTTTGCAGGTCGCTTAATACATATATAGATAAATAAAAAGAAATATAATGAACATTTGGAAGAATGGAAGAATGAGATAAATGATAGTAAAAATATGTAAAGTGAAAAGAGTATATTTCTTGTATATTTTTGTGTATTGATGAAGGGTATTTGTATGTTGTCTTTTTGTGGGTTATAATATTTATATTTATAGTTTTCTATGTTGGATGTGGTAAGAGAAATAATGTTAAATGTCATTTAAATTATTTATCTTAGGAGCGATTGTAACGATTCGATCCCATACCTGTTAGATTTAAAGGGTTACTCATTTATTATCATATTTATTATTCTTATTAATTAGTACATCGATGAGATGATTTTTATATCAGATACTTGTAAGCGGTTTTTATTATTATAGTCAGACATATTTTTATTAACATTTACTTGTAAAGAGACGGAGGATTGTATGTCACATAAATTGCATCTTGGTGCAATAGTATAAACCCCAGAATGAGGCAGTAGTTATTTCACAACGGCAGGTAGCCATTGTCACAAGATTTTATAAACTCACAATGAGTAAAAATCACGTGTGGACCATCTAGTTCCTTCTGGAAGGAATAGAACATAATATGTCTGGTGCAACAAGATACGTCACTACTGCAGCCAAAGTATGATGCTAAATATTGCAAGTAATGATGCAATTAGCCCTCGTAAGAGAATGAAAACTGAAGAGAGGGAAGCTTACTAGGGTAGGGGACAGCCGAAGACCACGTGATCAGGAAGGTATTAGTACCTGCGCGCTTGACAAGACATTCATTGATCAACAGCTTTCAATGAAAGGAAGAAGTAGTAACCTTGCTTTCTGGGTCCTAATGGCCTGAGCATACAGAGTCGACACTGAACGATGTGCTGCCGATATCTATATTAGTACATAATGGGTTATATCCCTGCTCAAGAGTCTTTCTACAGATGGCTACGTACTTAATGAGGGTATTTCATATCTAATGAGATATCACAACATTTTTTTAAACATACGCGACGTAACATCTAGATCATCGGTCATTACTTAATATGACGAATCTTCGACTGGGTGAGCAAGCAATTAAATAAAACTATCGTCTCTATTATCATTTAACTTTAATTAATTTTCAATTCATTTTCAATGTTCATTTTCTTTTAAATAATTAAACCGCATTTGGTAATTTAAATTCTTTGTGTCACTATTAATATTTTGCTTCTGATTCAATAAATTATTTCTTTAACTTCATGACTGTAACTTTTCTTGTAGTTAACACATACTATAGGCAAATTCAACTACTCTTATAAATAAATACTGAATGGTTAGTCAACTATGTTACACTACGGCCCGGGTAGGTGGTCTCGACTCTACTGCTGACTGCCGAGGATATATTTAATAAATTTCGATTCACTGTCTTAAATAGGGATCTGGCGCTCAACACTGATTATATCCTATTACACTACAAAGGTAAGGTCACACCACAGTGTATTTATTATTCTTATCATGTTTGTTTATCGACCCGTTACATATGACACCTCAACGTAAGGGCTATTCGTATTCTCTATATTCGTATTCACTGTTAAGTAATAAATGTTACATTTGTCACCACTTTGTAAGGCACTTATAATAAACGTTACAAAAGTACAGACCTTTGGTAATAATGTCCAAGTTCCTTACAGAATCCATACATTGGACAAACCCTTATCCAGGGTGATAGTTCCACTCACATTACCAGACTCTGCAGGGTGTGGAGTTGATGCTCTGTGTATACTTCTACAGTATATGTTGGCATGAAGACCTCAGGCACAGTATACTTTCCTAGCCTTCAAGCTCTAATCAATGAATTCTGTCATATCAATATGCATATTACTGAAATCTACAAAGGTAGGATGATGGCTAAGTACACTACAATGCAGAGAATATTTTTGGTCAAGTGTTATTTGCACAATGTGCATTGCATTAAAATTATTTACAAAATTCTGTTATCGACGACAACCTCTTAGGGCACAGAAGAGCGTGATATCTGTCACATATCTTTTTACACAATTAACAAATACACTCAGGCGTGGGCTCATGGAACACCTCAGTTTCCCAAATCTAATGGTGGATCCCGTGCACCGCGAAACGGGTCACCGTGTTGTAACGGCACTTCTGGCTGTGTATGTAAATTTGGAACAATATATAAGACCAAAACCTGCCAGATTATTAATTTCTGTATCCAATTTTTTTTTCCTGACTTACCATTTGATATGACCCATCAGTGGTCACCGGATCTGAAGTTATATGTAAGAGTGTTGGGCGCCAAGGGTTCGATCTGAGAGCGATAACCCAATAAATCATAAATAACTTTACGTCCTAGCTCAGGTAGAACATTCACCAGACTCCATCGACTCAAGTCGTGGTATGACTTAGTCATTAACCTGAATAACATTTGCTTCGGGGAAAAGAGGATGGCTTATATCTATTTCTATCATCTAGAAAGGAGACAGACTGCATTTACTTTAAATAAAAATTTAATGGCATCAAAAACAAACAAGTTAGGAAAATGCATTAATTAATGACTTAACGTAGAAAGTAAACAAAAGAATTTAAGACAGGCAAAAGTTGCAAGAAAACGGAGGCGTTATGAATTTAATTTAATCTAGATCTGAATTTAATACTTTAGGTTGATTTATTCAAGAGTAAAGAAAGAGAGCTTGTGCATAAAGTCAATGAGCTTACCAAACGATGATTTGGCTTTATTGAAGAGTCTCTCCCCAAGAGAAAGCTGCTGTTGTAGGCGGTAGAAGTCCATCTTCATACGTGGAATTTATTGTAAATAACAGGCTACTATTAATTCTGTGGTATTTAGATTACTCAGAATTAATAATGGTGGTGGATTGTAAGTCCCTTAACCACTCTTATGATGTTATGCACATGACACTGCCAACACCATAATGTATCGGACTGGCATACGTCCTAAATACAGCTCCTGCAAAACTGTCCTCTTGCGACTGTCTTCCACCAGGTCTCGTTGAGTTCTCCTTCTTCACATAAAGGAGTCTCCCTTTAAGTCGTGCCACGACTGTCTCTATTGTTCAGCTCCTCTTTCCACTTCCCGCACCCTTGTCACTCGGCGCACCCCTTCTCAGTACCGCTCGCTTGTCTCTTGGCTTTTGTTGTTGACTACGTGGGTAAAGTATTTCTTCACATCGTGCTGTTCTGGGAGAAGACGTAAGCTCATGAAATGACCCTTAGTGCTCAAGCGCTAGCTAATTACAAAAACAGCCTCTGACTTCTGTCAACTTAATACCGTAACAAAACCTAATCATGATAATACATTATATGGACTAAACCTACACTTAATAACGTGTGGCTAATTAACTGCCGAAATAACACATGATATAAATAACGAATGTCAAATTTGACATAACGTCAGTGGCGTAATCGTACCCTTCAAAATAAGGTTACATTCGTCCCGGAAAATCACGCAGACTATCGTTTACTATATTCCGCGTGATCTTCCTAAGACATGTGTAAATTAACATAGAACCCTAATATAACATAATACACATAATAAATTACCCTTATAGACATTTATATATACAATCAACATTTCTTCTTTTGGTTTAACACCAATGTTTTTTGCTTAGGCTATTATGTCTCAATTGCATATAGCTTATTGTTTTCTTTTTATTGTCTTGCGGTCATTACCGCTCATTGTTTATTTTACCTATATGTGTAAGAAAAAAAAGACATATATGTGTTCTCTTATTTACCCTTTGTCACATTTTCTTATTTCAAATCACACGAGTTCACTTTGTGATCTGCAGTTTGATTTCCCAAACCACCTTGTATTGCAAGTTCGTTGATTTTGGAATTCCCATTTTGAGTGCTTTGAGTGAGGTCAATCACACACACAATCACTACTAATTTGGTTGTGCTATATGACTCTATCACCCAAACTCTCTCTCATATGTCATTACGTGTATATCACTGAAAAAAAGAACAACACTAGAAATACATACAATCCATCATATTTCTGTCCTGTTTGTCCCTTTAGATATAACTCCCTTTAAGTACCAAACTCCATACCAGTTCTCCCTTCATCTCGATTCCCTCTCCTCTTTAACAGTTAATCTCACACAGATCAATGATACTGACCACATCTGATACCTCATTAATACCTAGGTATTTACCATTTTGATTTACCTGCTCAACAGCATAATGTTTGCAATATTGCCTGTTTCTGGTTCACTTAAGATATATACTTCCGAAGGCTATTTATGTTGTACGTGCCGTACAATCGAGTTGACGTATCGTCTTCTAGTACATAGGCAGTATTGCCTATACGTTTGGTAACCGTGTAAGGGCCTTCATATAAAAAAAAGAACTTGCTCATCACTTTCTCTAATTTATTCGACTGCTTCGGTACTCTTAACAGGACTCTGTCTCCCGGATTGAATAGGTCGAATTTCATTTGCTTTTGTTGGCGAATTCTTTTTGCAGCTGACTTCGATAAATTATGTTTCGCCAACTGGACAATGTAATCCATCCCGGGTAGTTTCCCCTCATTTAAGCCCAATACTCTAGCTAGTTCATTCTGTGGTCTTTTACCGAAGTGAACTTCGTACGGTGTCATCTTCGTGCTCTCGTGCTGGACAGAATTCAGCCAAGTCTCGACTTTGGGAAGATGTCCAACCCAAGCCGAATGTTTGTCATTCACCAGAGTGCGAAAAAGACGAGCCACTTCCCTTAACGGTCTCTCTGCAGAATTTCCTTGGGGGTATCTTACAGACGAATGAACCTGTGTGATACCAGCTTCCTGCATACTGGTTCTCCATTTCTTTGCAGTGAACTGTGGTCCACTGTCAGATAATATCCTGAGCGGAACGCCAAACTCGGGTATATACTTGTTAATGATCAGTCGGCTACATGCGAGTCCCGTGGCTTTCCCTAGCGCATACAGTTTGATGTATTTACTGAATGCATCAATAACTATGAATATATATTCGTAGCCGTACTGACCTCGAATGACTGGGCCAAATAGGTCCACACACAGTAGTTCGCCGGGACTACTTGTGAGAACTGCCTGTCTTTCCCCAACTAGATATCTTACTGGATACTTGCTCCTCTGACAGGTGTCACTCTTAGCTATGGTTTTTCTAATGTCCCTTCCCATTTTCTCCCAGATAAAGTCATGAGCAATTTCATAAAGTACTTTGCTGGCTCCAAAGTGTCCCAGCTCCTTATGCATAAACCATATTAATTCCTCCCTCAAAGTGCCCGGTATGCATATTGCCCAGCGATCCTTCCTACATCTTCTTGCGAGAAGGCCGTCCTGCATTTTATATGCGAACCTTCCCACTTTCACTATGTCTGAGTTGCCCCCTTCCAACCTTGCGAGAGCCTCACCCAAGATTACATCATCACGCTGTTCCACTAGCATGTCTTTCAGTTTCTGTAACGATGCCTTATTGCCTTGATCTACACAAGCACACAATAAAATCCCTTCTTCTGCTTTAATAATAGAATTATCCCTGCTTAGACTGGAGTCACGTGATAACATGTCGGCTAGGATATTATCTTTACCCTTAATGTGCATAACTGTGAAGTCATATTCTTGTAATGCTAGAATCCAACGGCTTACTCTATTTGAACTTAATTTGCATGTTTTCATGTACAACAATGCGTGGTGATCTGTGTGGATCTCAAATTTACTTCCGAGTAGATACATACGGAATTTCCCTAAACTAAATACTATCCCAAGTAGCTCTAATTCTGTGATGGTGTAGCGTTTCTCAGCGGCAGAAAGTCCACGCGAGGCTAAGGATACAATCTGTAAATTTCCCTCCGTATCTCTCTGGCACAAGACTCCTGCTATACCTATATGTGAGGCATCTGTCATCACCACATATTCCTGGTCTCTTATTGGATATTTTAAAACAACTGCTTGTTCAAAACCTCGTTTCAGAGCTTGAAATGCCTCGTCATGAGTCACATCCCATCTCCATCTGCTTCCTTGCTTTAAGAGGTCCCTGAATGGTTCTACTAACTTAGAATATTTTAACACAAATCGTCTAAAAAAATTACAGATTCCTAAATACGTCTTCAGCTGTTTAACATTTTGTGGCACACTTGCATCGAGGATTTTGTTAATCCGACTTTCTTCTGGAGTTACCCCTGAACGTGACACACTATGACCCAGGAAAGTTACTTGTGACTTACAAAACGTAGATTTTGACAATTTCAGGGTGAACCCTGCCTTATCCAGTCTCTTAAGAACCGTGTCCAAGTGAACCAAATGCTCTTCAAAAGTACGCGAACTGATTACAAGATCATCAATATATATAGTTACATAATTTCCCGTGTTATCACCTAAAGCTATGTTCAGTGCTCTTATCAGCGCTGCTGAACTGCTCTTTAATCCATAGGGTACCCTGCAAAATTGGTACAGATTGTACTGATGACTAAAAGCGGTAAAGGCTCTATCTTCAACTTTAAGAGGAACTTGCCAGAAACTAGAACTTAAATCAACACACGTAAAAAATTGTTTTCCCTCAAAAGTTTGCATTAGCTCCTCTATAGACATGGATTTTAGTTGGTCTGATGAAATGTGTGCATTAACTAAATGCGCGTCTAAACATATCCTGACTTTTCCATCTGCCTTAGGTACTGTAATAAGTGAATTTACATAGGGGCTGTTAGAATACTCAATTATACCGTCCTGAAGCATCTGATTGATCTGACTTTCTACGGCTTTCTGATAGACAAAAGGCACAGGATAGCGGTGGCCGGTAAATACCGAATTGTCAACAACGTTCAATGAGTGGACATAACAATTGGCTCTACCAATTCGATCTTCAAATATCCTACTATTATTTGACAAAACATCGTAGAGAAGCATACACTTATCTTCCTCTACATCTCCAAGAAACGCAGCTTCACGTAACGAGTCATCTAGACTGTCGTTCGTAACCACACTGCCTACAAAAGTTACTGACTCTTGCTCTATAGCTTGAGACATCTCATTTAACGTACACATCACTCCTACTACACTACTCCTATATTGTTCATTGAACGGTATCACCACTTCAGCACCATCAAATTTAAATGTAATACAGCACTCTTCATAACATATGTTTCCTGACACCCTAGTCAGCCAATCAGAACCCAAAATAACGTCGTACACTAGATTTGGAATTACAAGGCACACTTGCTTCTCTACGTGACTGTTTATATTTATTTCTATTAACACCTGTTTTGATATAATTTTAGACTTCCTACCCACGGCTGTGATTACAAAAGTACTCTTAATTGGCAATTCTTCAAAGTTTACCCCAGTTCCCTTTAATTTATCATAATAAGCATTGCTTATGCAACTCCTTACACAGCCACTGTCTATTAACACATTCGTACACGTCCCGGACACGTGTAGCTTAATGATCGGACTTATATTACCCGCCACTGGTAGTATTGCTTCGTCACATAGTTCACTTAACAAATCATTCCTTACGTTTAGGTCATAGTGTTCCTGTATCAGGGTTAAAACAGGGCACGTTGCAGACTGAGATCCTGACCTTATGATGCAGTCTGGCTCGCGTTTAAATTACTATTATTGTCTCTACCTTCACTAGTGGTCGCAACGCTCGTCTGGCTATTACTATTCACATTCTGCTGGTTACTATTTTCATTATTACCTACGGGATTACCTCTCCCATATCCTCGGTTCTGATTAACATTAGGGTTATTACCGTAGTTACCCTGTCCGTGTCCGTTGCGTCCATCATTACCCCTACCTTGATTTCCTCGCGAATCATAATTCCTGCCTTGCGAGTAATTATTCCTGTTTTGATAGGGCGTCACAAAATTATTACCCCGGTTTTGGTAATTGTTTCCACTCTGACCCCTATTTTGATAATTGCCTCCTTCGCCACTGTTTCCCTGGGTTCCTTGATTTCTTGCATCCTGAGACTGATTGTTATAATTGCCCTGGTTTCTAGTGACTGTTTCTTCACTTGAACCTTTCCCTAGCGCATCAAAGGTACCTAGTAGGCTCTCTACTTGCGTGACAGTTTTTACATTTTGTATGCATGCCGCCTCTTTGATTCGGTAAGGGAAATGCCTTAACAGGAGCCTTACCACATCTTTTTCCTCTCTCAGTCCATCCAAGTATTTACAAACCAACACTTGCCCCAGGAAATATTCCGTCATATTGAGATTACCCCTTGCGTTGTATTTTCCGCACACGATACCCTCACGATACCGTGATTGTATGCTCTCACTCCAAAACTTATCACAAAATTTATGTCTGAAGTCTGTGATATCTTCAAAACCGTCCCTATAAACTGCAAACCAGTTTTTGGTTTCCCCTACGAAGGCCTGTTCTAATATTTCAACAACATTACACCATTCGATGTTTCCGTCCTCCAATCTTTCTTTAAACCTCACTTCAATAGTATTTAGAAACTCCATGGGGCATCCTTGCCGATTGCTAAATTTCCCTAACTCTATTTCTTTATGCGTACTATTCATATATGTCGTTCGACTCTGACCTGCTTCTTGTCTTATTCTAGACTTTAATTTATTTTCAAGCTCGACAATTTTCTCCTCTGCTCGTTTCTCCATACTAATAACTTTTGTGTTTATGCTCCCATCTGTTGCTTCAACTTTATCATTCAGCCTATCCTGTGTTTCTTGAATTTTACTTATACTTTCCTTACTCTGTTTCTTCAAATTTTCAACTTCTTTACTAATTTCTGCTTGAACCTTATCGATTTTGCCGCCCAGCTGTTCTTTAATTTCCGTTGTTACTCCCTGAAGGTTTTTAATTTTTCCCCCCAGCTGTTCTTTAACCTCCATAGCTGTACTATGAACTTTTTCAATTTCTCCTCCCAATTGTTTCTTAATTTGCTTCGTCTCTAGCTGTATTAACTCTTTAGATTCCTCAGCTTGCTTACTTATTTTACTCTCAAGTTCATCTTGCACCCTCCTCAATCTACTCTCCATGTCAGCTAGGATTTCTTTCGTCTTCTCTTCCATCACACCCCTGATTTCACCCTTAATTTGCTCAAATCTCTTATCCATCTCCTTACTGTTTTGATCCAATTTACTGTTAAGTTCTTTATTACTTTCTTTAATTTCCCTACTGTTTTCCTCCAATTTATCGTTTAGTTTACTACTAATTTCTTTACTGTTTTGATCCAATTTACTGTTAAGTTCTTTATTACTTTCTTTAATTTCCCTACTGTTTTCCTCCAATTTATCGTTTAGTTTACTACTAATTTCTTTACTGTTTTGATCAAATTTCGTATTTAATACATGTATAAGACTCACAATCACCGTGTGTCTCAATTCATAGGCAGTGCCCTTCCATTGTGATCATTATCATTGCCTTCGTGGAATAGAAGTCAATTGAGATCTCCTTCTTCTTGGCGTGCAGTTCATTTTCTTTCTTAATGTGATGAATTTGTGCTAGATTTGGAAAGATTCTTATTATTGCAGTTATTGTCTGCCATTCCAAGGTTGAAATGTTCATGCATTAAGAACAAGGTAACTTACCATTTCTGTAACGAGACAGAAGACAGAACATTCGGAATTCATTTGCTGAGCATGATTGGAGGAAGTTCTCAATACTAATGGTATTCTTCAATGATTTGGACATTTTCACATTGCCTTTCACATGGAGATGACCTGTAAACAAGGAATTTATTAGTTATTTTTTTATTTTTTAGCGTATGGTTTTTGGTGCCAGGGGTGTCCCAAGGACATATACGGCTCGCCAGATTTTGTAGTTGTTTCTATGCGGACACCCATGGGGTGAGCTACAGGTACAGTCGCGTGTGGAGTGGTGTCTAGGGAGGAAAGTGTGAATGTAAGGACGAGGAATTGGAAGGTAGCGGCTGTGGCCTATAGTTAGGGACAAACCCAGCAATTGCCTGGAAGGAAGATGGGAAACCACATAAGACCATCTTCAAGGTTGCCGACGGGGGGATTCGAACCTCCTCGCCTCCCGGATGTGAGCGACTGCCTGCAGCCACGCCGTAACGACCACGCCTAACTCACCCAGTAAAGCAGTTATAATGGTCCTCTAAGTAATTTACAACATTATTTAGCATCTTACCAAAAAAAGAACTTCAGATGACAGTATTAATTATTGAGTTCTAGCATATTTTAACACCTAAAATTGTGGTAGGTTTATGACAGTTTTAAATTTTGTTTGAAAGACACTCATACTAAATGGACAGTCCTCATTAGAAGGAACTGTAGTGAATCCCTGTTATAAACATTTAGGACACATACTTGTGTAATGTATTTGACAATTTGAACTCAGCAGCACAGCCACAAAGCAGGGAAATTTGTTCACATTTCAGGAGGTATCACCACATATTCTGTGATTGTAAAACAAACAAAGGAGCAGACAGAAGCAGCGACTTACAAAGCAAGAATCCACTAATGAAGGATAGCCAGAAAATTGTGGACAACATTATTATGACATCACTCTTTCTTGCGTTTCTATGGTGTTCTTTTCTGGTAAAGGCTATTTTTCATCTTTCTTCGAGAGTCTTTGTACTGAGGTTCTGCACATTGTTAGCTTCCCTACATGAGTACGGTTCTTATATCCCAGGATTGTTTCATGTTCTATTCAAAGTTTGATCATCTTCCCACACCACATTGATTTAAGGCAGTTTTCCCACAATGCATAAGCATACTATAGAACTCTCATTTACAGGTATATGGCCACTGAAAGTGAAGCTGAAGTTAGCAGCAACCAGAACTTGAGCTCTTTAAACAAGGAGATGTCTATTCAGCTGGAATGTCATAATGAATTTGTTATGTTGTTAATTCATTTCAGGGGTTTGGGACAACTTGGTCATCACCCTCAAGCATCTGGTGTGAGTTTGGTGTTTCTGTGGAGACTGTTACGAATTTAACACCCCTATTAACTACTGCAGTTTTAGCGATTTAAATGGAGACTCTAGTGATGTGTATAACTGTAACTACTAGGGTTAGGGATTGATGTAGCAAGAATTAAGGTTGGAGGAAATGTGTAAAACCAAGGGGATAATCACACTCAGGAATGCTGCTGTTGAACCATCAATCTATGGACTTGACACGTTTCTCCAATACAGACATGACATGCGAATCAACTAGCATGACTAAACTATAAGCTTCGCGACTGAGTAATGGTTGTATTGTTCATATCCCATGATATTCTTTAACCTAGGGAATGCCACTGTAGCCACATTGTGTAGCAGTGTTAGCCAAGTTAGCAAGCAGTTAGGGGAGGGAGTACCTAGCTAATAGTAAGAGCTGGTACCTGTATGTAACCAGTAGTTAACCCACTGCTCAACACCATGATGGGCACAGCTCTGACACTCCTCATTCTCATGATGTGGGAACAACAGGTCAATACCACCAGAGTGCAAATCAAGGCTGGGTCCAAGCATCATACTGTAACAATAAAACATTTTCTATTGGGTTATTCACACACACACAGTAGGTCAGTATGACCAGCGCATCATTCTGCAACCAACAAAACACTTGCTATTAGGGGGAAGATGACCTGAATGTTCTTCCCCTTAAAACAACAATTACTGCTACCACCACCACTACTTCTTATCCACAGCTGTTCCAGCAGACTTAGCTTGACATCAAAGCATCTTAGATGGAAGTGTTAAAAACGTGGATGCCACCGAAACATAAATTTGAGTTCCCAGTTTGCCCATAACTAGTATGATGATCACTTCTGTACACAGCAGGGACAGGCAACCTGAAAGCTTTGGTGACCTACTAGTAGGTTCTCACATTTTAAAATGATCTTCCGTTCTATCTTTATAATAGTTATATTTCCCAAGCCAATTTCTTTGAAGAGAACTGAACATGAAATTACGATAACGTATAGCTTTCGGAGAGAACTAGTACAGATATATATCACACAATAACTATTTGAATTTAAATTCAGTTTGACAGAAATTATAAAAATATGACTTAACTACCTACTCTTCTCCACCATAGAATTACTCATACCTTCAAGATTATGAATGTAGGAATCTTGATTGGATGGGAATGGTTTGGAAGGACTGGAAGAATTCTTAAGACACAGGTCATGATATGGTTCCTGTAACAGATGCATTTTTTTAAAGCCACTGAATAATTTCTTGAAGAAGGTCTATCAATTGTTATGTAGCCTATTCACTTTCTTACGGTAATTTCAAATATCAAAATACCTTTGTGTAACTCTCTCCACTACATTGTGCAACACTACAATAATTCGCAAGTTACCCAACATCATAATGTTTATGCTTCAAGTTCATTAACACATTGAGTCCCAGTTATTTCTTCACCTCTCATATTCATAAACCCAGGGGTTTTAGGCCTAAGTCAAATATTTTTAAAATGCTGAAACGAGGGGCAATTTATAAGTCATGTGAACAAAATGTTTTATTTGACCTTGTCCTCTTCCTCAGATTTCTGAAACCATACACCATGAGGTGGCAACATTACGAAGGTCATGTGACATACTTTCCAATGTACATAGTTTTGTGTGTTGGCAGATTGTCGGGAAATAAAAAATAGTTGCCATGACTTGTGAATCGCCCCTCGTATATATTGTATTATGTATAACCTGACATCATCTTACGAGTATGAAAGGAGGAATATCAACAATTGTTAAGAAAGTAAAAGTTAGGTATCAAAATCAATATTTATATTTTCTAAATTTTGAAAAAGTACCAACTTACTGAAAGAAAAAATCTGCATAAAACATAATAAGTTATAACAGAATTATCAAGAACATATTCCTTTTCAGGTAACTTGGACATCTCTCCTTCTTAATCTGGATTATCAATCACTTCATGGATTGAAACCTCAATTTCACTATAATTCGAATACTGTAAAGGTAATTGAGATATGTTTCATAACTAAACTCAAAGGATAAATCTGCTGCAACATACTTACCAGGCCATGCAATGCTGCACTTCTGTTTTTGTAATAAATCTCTAAATTATTAGATGGCATCATCAATCAACAGACGTAGGGAAAATACATCTGTGAATAACTCCATGGTAACAACAGCCTAAGTTGCAGTCAAAATCGCAAAATAAAGGATGAGAACAGTGCCAACGAGATATACTCGGGTATGGGTCTCTCCAGCTATTCATATCGCCTCAGTGGGCTTAAGCTCCTTTGAGTTAAGAGAATGACCTTATTATCCAAATAATGCACTTGGATGAAATAAGGACGATTCAGACTCTTGTATCACATTCTGAATCAATGTAATTTATTCATAATGTGATACAAAACTATGTGGCACAGTTGGTTAGCATCGAATGAACCAGCCAATGATGGTATCCAAAGCTAGTTTACTATATAATTAATTTATAATTTACAATATCAATCCATTAGTCATAAGTGATGAACTACCATAGAAGAACACCTGGCAATGGTGGAGCACTCAATGTGCCATCCTGGTCGGCCTTTGCCTGTACGCCAGGGAGAGGACCACCATGGCTCTCCTGGCTTGGCTCCCTTCCAAAGGGCAAAATCTAGAGGTGATTTCTTACAGGAGGTCTTGTCTGCTGTGTCTGTGTTCACAACAGGATTTAGTTTGCCATAGCGTGTGTAGGTTGATGTGTCGAAGTAGACTGAACCTGAAAGAAATAAAAATAAAAGAAATACTGTACTTGTTAGGACTGCAGAAATACTGTATCAAAAGTTCAAGGAGCTTATTATGTATGGAGGATATACTTTAAGGTGCAAAATGATCATCGACAGATGGTGAAGAATGTTTTTTCTTATCAAAACAGTGTTTAGAGGTTAGCTTCTCTTAAAACATTTGTTCTTGAGGTACAAGAGTTGAAAACGAGACTATCCTAGGGACTAAAATTCTCAGTCTGGAAGGGGGCATTAACTGATTTTGCTAGGAAGGTGCACAAGCAACTTGGCAGCTATACTACATCCAAGAATTGGAAATGAGCTTCCTTCATATGTGGACTGTTAGTGGAATAGGTTAATACATTTGGCTAAACTGTGAAAGATTTGGGTTGATTTCTGATGTTGGTTTTGTATTCAACTCTCAAGCTTAAAATAAAAAAAGAGGTTACTGTTTTAAAAAATCAATGTTATACAATAGCTTAAGATGGAAGAAAGAAAAAAAAATACACAACAAAAACCTACTTTATATGAAATCGCATACAATTTGTTCACAAATGAAAAAATATACATTTGGGGTACAGTCCCTTCTTAAAGTTTGTTCTGTTGCACATGAAGTCAACTTTATAAAATAACAAAAAGAAAAAAGGAAAGAATAAAGATTCAGGTTGAATTTAAATAGGAACTCTTGTGAATGCTTAAGTTGTTGCAAGTAAATAACTCTATGGGGAATTGTTCACCTTAATTCCTTTCATTATAGGCTAGCTAGCCAGCAACTCCGTCATGTATGCTGTTGAACACGGAGCACATTTTTAAGCAAGGTTATTTACCATTATCCATGCACTGCATAAGTTTAGGTGAGTATATATTTCTATATTCACAAATGGCTTAATTTAAAATGATTGGCCAGTGACACATTAGCATTGGATCTGGTCATATCAGGAAGTGCAACTTTTTATATGGCGCTTCAAACTTTAACCAGTCAATAACCAATCACATGAGTGGGACAATCTTCTTTCCACTGATGTATCTTTCATCTATATGAATCACACTTCAGCATACAGTGCTAATTTGGTAAGACTTCTGTTAAAATTCATCTTTATAATATGTGGAATACTGAAAACTTTCACTGGAGAGGAACAAGGTAAGTCTTCATACGTGCAAATTTGAGTTGAGTCAACCACAAAAGACTTTAGGTATGAGTAAATTCCTTTACTGTCAATATAGTTGAGATGCATTGTTCTCAGGTAAGATTTACCACTAGGCTAATCTAGGCTATAGAGAAGATCTATTGAAAGGCATGACAATGCCATCTGCCACTGGCAGCTGAAAACTTATTCATTTTGAACAGTGTGAGGACATAAAGTATGGGTTCCTTACTGTTGAGAGATTAGAAGGGTGTATTCATCAGAATTTAATAATTAATATAATATAGCTGTGATGTATGCCTTAGACCAGCCTTTCCCAAACTGTGGTACGTTCGTACTGCTGCAGTGGTAAGCGGTGATGTTACAAAAAATATAACAAATATTATATAGCCTACGTTATGAAAAATATAAAAATATAAAAACATTGATATGTTGCCGGAGGACTTTAAGGCCAACGATAAGGAGCAGTTTTATGAATTGAATTGTGATTCAGAACTAAGACAAACTTTTTCAAAAATGGCTCTTGTGAACTTTCGGGTTGAGAGGCGTGCAGACTTGCACACATAGCTCACAAAGCAGTTAGATTATTACTGCCTTTCACTACTTCGTACTTGTGTGAGACTGCATTTTCTTCACTTGTTCATCTCAAGAATAAATACCGGAATAGGCTCCTTACAGTGGAAGACTATCTTCGTTTGAGACTCAGCAATTTAAACCAGACATTCCTAAGTTGGCTTCTAATCTCCAAGCTCACCCTTCACATTGAAGTTGTTAGTTGAACTTTGGTTTCTATGTTTAATTATTAAGATATTTTTTATTAATATTATTTGTACAGTGTCATTTCTGAATCTTTGAATCGAATACTAATTGTAATAAATAATAAAACAACTGGACACACTTTTTATTATTTTAACTTTACCTCTAACAAACACAATTTACAATCCATCTTTTGGTCTGCTACATAGTGGTGATGGTGGGGTGGGGTGGTGTATTCTTGGAATACACGGTACCAGAGATTATAATTTTCAATGCTTTTGCATGTTCTTTCCTTCCTCTTTGTCAAACACCAACAGTGATCTTCTGTTTTCTCTTAGGGGTTCAAATCTCTTATGTCTTCATAAGTCTGTTCTAGATATATAACTTCTGTGACCCACCTAGCGTCATCTCGCAGCGAATCTCTGAAGCTCCTCAATTCTTCCTGGTGCTAGAGGACTTACTTATCCATTTGGCCACCAGATCCTGTTACCATCGCCAGCTATTTTCTCCTTGAGCAAGAGGACTACGTCTACTGTTTCACTCACCATGCTGCGCTAATATCATCTGTTATCAACTCTTTGAAGACCGGCTCAGCAAGAGAAGATCAATTTTTTGTTGTAACATTGGCAATGCTTATATGTTCTCCTTTTGTCTCCTACCCCCCACTCTTTTCCCCTTCCTTGGACCCTCCGTGCTCCGTTGAGCAGGTCTCACTTCTCAGTCGGCAGTTGACTCGATCAGTTAAAGCTCCTCTCGAGCTAGCCTCCTCAAACCAAGAGGCACACACTCTTCTACGCCATGTTGGCAAGGTAGTTGTCATCCAGGGAAACTTCACCTTCAACATGAAATCAAGATAAGTACCATCTTAAAGTTTTAACCTCATCTTCATGGTTTTAACTTCCACGTGCTTTTAATGATACTTTTATAGACAGTGTGAAATTATTTATTTTGGGGCAAAAATCATTCTTCGTGGGATTTGCCATGTTGAGCTTTTGCTTGTATAAGCCAACTTTACTAAAAAAGAGCTTTTTTAAGCTATTCAAATGAGAAATCCTCTCACTACGTGGGATATTACCTAATACCCGCTGTCTATAATTCATCAAGCTAGTTCCTCCGTTGGATTTTCTCAACCCCATTTTTCCACTAAGGTCGTTCTGGAACCTTCGAGATCTTGTACTCTATCTGCGAGTCTTGCCGTCAGGTATTTTTCACTCACTTGTGACAATAATATTTAAAATGAGGAATCTTCCTTACAAATTGTTGCAATAGCTAACTTTCTTCCACCGCTGGAACCGCTGGAATGTTCTATGGTACATTTAATCGTAACTCACAACTTCCTCAAGAAATAGACTCTCACCTATATAGTGCAATCAGTTATTTCCATAATTGCAATAACTTTCTTTCTCATAAACTTTAGTGTTTCTATAGTGAACTTTGCATCCATCTTTATAGACTACAGTGATAACCAGTGCTTGCTCCACGTTTCTACCGCGTCGCGATCGTCCGTTTACATTAAATACGGCCATGAACATTGATCCTATATCCCAATGATCTTTCCTCAACCTTCTACTAACCACCAATATTAATAAAATTGTAACTTTCCTATAAGGTGTCACTCACGAAGTGCCCTTACAACTTTGCTAGTTTAACATTAATTAAATTCTGCATAATTGCTTGTATGATACAAGTTTCAAATTCACATTGTTCCTTTCCTATAATCAGGGAAAACAATTCTTTAAACTCTTGTGCGAGTCATGTTCAGGTTTCACGAAATGGAAACTGTCCCATTTGGCTAGTGATTCCTGCTCAAACTTGGGAAGTCTAGAACCTTCCTTTTCACTTTCTTCAGGTTTCACAGTAAGTGACCTGCCCTTATTTGCATAATAACCAACAGTAATTCTGTATAAATATAAGAAGTCGTAGAAACTTCCATCTTATTCTTCATGTTTTTATTATTGTTATTTTCGAAGTTGTCACTTTCTCTAGAACATTCTCTCAAGAATTTCTTAAGGTACACTCTTTGTACACCAATTCACGTTCAAACTTTAATTACTTCATTGTTTATTTGTTTAAATCTTATAAAGATTTTAGAACCATGTAAGGTTTCAAACCTAATAAATTGTCAATTGCCTGGAGCAATCGTTTAATGTGAGGAGGTCTGCGACCCCATTTGTTAAAAAGTTCAAATGAACTATGTTTGTCAAAATTATATTACATGCTTGTTAATTTCCTCAAACTTCTTTGCATTGTCAAATAAATTAAATATTTGTTTTTGGATTCATCATTTCTCTGATACTACAGTTAGGCAAGATCCTGGCTTTCCTAGCTCTTCCTAGGTTTATGCCCTCGTTCATACTCAATAAAGCTTTTACTATTTGTCTAGCCAGACCATCACCCTTCCCTATAGTACTTTTATACATGCTTGGGAGGAAATACACTACAGCCTCTCTCTGGCAAACTGCCCAAGTCTTAACTGCGGTTCCCGTCAGCTTCGACCAAGCTCGCACCTACTTTAGCTAACAGAGAGTTAATTTGCAGTTGCAACCGCTTCTAAGTGTGTTTAAAGTTAAACTTATTAATTTTGTGGGACTCTCCTCCTATTTTTCTATCCTTTTTCTCCAATCCAAAATCTACTTCCTTCTCTTAATCATCTTCCCTTGGTGGGTGGGTTATTCCTCAGCCTATAAACTACCCAAAATTTGGTACCAGAAACCCGGGAGAGTCCATTTTCTATTTCTATTCTTTGTCAAGTGTCATTTGACAATACTTTGCAAATTATTAATATCTGCTTTGGATTTTTTTAGCTATAACTACATCATGCAAAGCCTGTGAACGGGAAAGAGGCCGCTCCTGTCTCCTTTGGTGTGTCCCGTTCTTTCTACCCATTCGCTGCTGCAAGCTTGACAGCATCTCCAAGGTTCTACAGTTTCGTGAGTTGTATTTCAATTTATTCTCTTTATCATGGCTCCTACTGAAAAAGATGAAACTCTCATTGCCAGACGTTCTTCCTATAAAGGGCAACTCACTAGATTCAGAAATTTTATCAACAAGTTAAATCCCGCCGAGTGTGATTTAGACATCTTGACACATCGCCTTAAGTTGTACGAACGGTCTTATGATTATTACGATCAAATTCAAACCGAGATTGAATCCGCTTGCCCAGAACTTCAATCGGATCGGGACGAGGTCGAACCCTTGTACTTTGAAGGGATTGCAAAGGCCCACCAACTGATCCGCAACATCTCAGAACCGGACACTAAGGTCATCAATCCGGCCCAGTTCGCACCCGCTTCAGTTCACGAGAACAAACCGAAACCGTTACTTCCTAAGATAAGCCTACCGCACTTCTCAGGCAAGGAAGGTGAATGGTATTCTTTTTATGAACTTTACTGCTCCCTAATTCATGAAAATACCGAGATCCCCGATATTCATAAATTCTACTTCCTCCGTACTTCTTTGGAATGTGAGGCCTTAGCCTTAGTGGAGTCACTGCCTTTAAGCGCAGACAACTACCACATCGCCTTTAATCTCCTTAAAGAGAGATATGGCAATTTACGTTTGAGTGTAGCTCGCCACATACGCTGTCTCTTCAACCTACCAGCCGTCAAACCTAATGACGTCACCTCTTTAAGAGACCTCTTAGATTCTATACAGTTAAATGTCAGAGCATTATACCAACTTAAGCAGCCTGTCCAAACATGGGACACCATACTCATTCATCTGGCTACATCAAGATTCGATTTTTCAACTTTAAAGGCTTGGGAAATTGAACTCGCTCGCAAGGAAGAATTTTCGTTTGAACACTTAATCTCGTTTCTTAACAGCCGATGCCAAGTTCTTACAGCACTCGCATTTCAGTGCGAAAAGGTCGAAACGAATCATCAGTGTCAAATTTTTGAAAAAAAAACTTGCTTTTTCAAAGGGACATCAGCCCCCATCTGTCGAGAACAAGCAACCCCGTTCTTCTTTCAATCATGCAAGAGAACAAATCAGGCCGCTTAACAAATCGTTAAAATGCACGCTCTGTAAAAAGCTTCACACATTGTATTCGTGCAAATCCTTTAAAGAATTGTCTGTCGAAGATCGAAGGAAGTTTGTCTTCAATAGCAAACATTGTTTCAATTGCTTGTCATCTAAGCATTCTTCTTCGAACTGTACGTCATCAAATCTCTGTTTCCATTGTAAAAAACCGCATCATTCTTTATTGCACGTTCACGATAAATCGAGGTCATCAGTACCTGCCTCTTCAAGCTCCATGCAGAGCAGCTCCGAACAAACTAATGCTTCGTCCTGCATTTCTAACGCCGAAACTTCTTACAGTGCGCAAACCCTTTTGACCACTGTACAATTCGAAATCCAAGATAAATTTGGAAATTGGTTTAGAACCCGTGGTCTTCTCGATTCCGCTTCAACTCATAACTTTGTTTCGCAATCGTTGATTAAAAAACTAGGTCTTTCGTCATCGCCCACTTCTATCAATGTGACCGGCATTGACAATTTGAAAACTCAAGTCTTGCAGTCTTCAAAATTGAAAATCAGAGACGTTTGCCAAAGAAACACCAATCTTAATTTAAACTGTCTCATTCTTACCAGTATTGGCAAGGACACTCCAAGTCACTCTATTAATACTTCCGGTTTAAACATTCCCTCGCACTTAAGGTTAGCCGATCCTCAGTTTAATGCTCAAGGTCCCATTGATGTACTTTTCAGTGCCAATGTTTTTTGGAAGTGCATTCGCAAACAAACACGTAAGTTATCTTCAACCGTGGTCGCCAGAGACACCGATTTTGGTTGGGTTATTACTGGTGAAATTCAGCATCCCAGTGTTCAAACCAAAGCGCAATGTCATTTCGTTACAGCTGACATAAATCCCATTTCTGAAAAAGAGAACGCTCATGTTTCAGATCTCAATATTTTTGAAAAACACTTGCCGAAACGATGTCTTATCGTGAACAACTACACTACCTCTGTAAGTTGTTTAAATGGTTTTTCCTTATTTCCGCATAAGATGGCAATTCACGTTCGCCTTGCCTTGTGTTACTTCGTCTACTTTCTCATGTCATTTTTTATAGCAGGTAATTGCTTAAACTCTTTCTCGAAAACTATCTTCCCCTTGTGTAAAACCATGGCTATCAGTCACCATCACTTTGCTGTAAGCCATGTTTCACTTCTTTCATTATTTAGAAGGATGGCCACGGTCGGCTCCTCCCTCCTTCCTCACAATTGGAAGCCGCTTTTGAAACCGCTTGAAAATCTGAATTCTCTAACATCAAGAATAACTATTCTTATGCATAACCTTCTTCTCAATGTCCCGGCTTCACTTCCTATTTCGGAAGAATCAAGCTTTTTTCTCTCAAAAATTGTCGGATTCCGTGATCCTCTCAATCATGCGAAATTGATTTCCTACTTTATTTCATATGGCTTTAAATTGTTTTTTCACGTCCAAGTTACGATTGACTGCATGCCGTCCAACCTGAATATCTGCTTTAAGTTACAGCTGATTCAACTAGTGTTGTTTGTGTACTTTGAACTGCTTGTTTTTCAAACTTGTTTGTATACAAGCCGGAGTAAGGTCAAGTCACTGTTTATTTCCTGTACGCTTGACAAAGTTCAAAGCAAGTTTCTCTTATCTCAACTTTGGCTGATTGCCAACCATTGTCTGGCGAGTCGCTACCGCACGCTCGGAAGCCGCTCACCTATTTCCCAAAATAAACTTGTTCTAGTCAAGGACTCTTTCAGATATTTATATTCGTTATCTCGCTGTACTCTGTGGGTCAAGGCCGCGCTTGCTTACGTCTCTCACTTACTCACGCTCGTATCTTACAATTGCTTCGATTCTTGCTTCAAAACTTCGTTGCGTATTTCTCACGCGCTCATGTATTGCACTTTGATTACATATTTTGAAATCTTATTGTTCATTAATGAACAAACTTGTTTTTTCTCGTCGTCACATTCGATGTGTTTTTGCATTCATACTTGTTATGTCACGTTTCTCGCTGACTTAATTATTTTTCTGATCAACCCCTTTGATACTCATTATAACTTGAGGTCATTGTTTATGGCTACTAGTTTGTTACCTATGGCGTTCTTGCTTTCTACTCTCGTAGTTTCTTTGTTTATTTGGTATATTCTTATCCTGAATAGATGTACTTGTTTCTATACGCTTTGTTTAAACTTGTCAATTCTTCTTTTGCATCGTATCGTAATCTTTACTAGTGCTCTATTTCCCTCAGCTTCTAGTTATTTTGTGATTGAAGATGTCGTTAATTTTCGTTTTTTAATTCAGCTTTCTAATGACCCTGATGACCTCCTTCCACTCACACCTGGTCACTGTCTTACACGCACTTCTCTCTCTGCCCCTCCTCCCCTTCCTAATTCTTACAGGGATTCTAATTTACCTATTGTTTGGTGTAAACTTGAAGCCCTCCGCAATTCCTTTTGGAAGAGGTGGAACTTGGAATATTTAACTTCCTTTCAAAGGAGACAGAAGTGGTTTCTTTCCAGTCCCGACATTAAAGTGGGAGACTTGGTCTTAGTTAGGGATGTTTCACCCCCCCCCCCTAGTCTGGCCTTTTGGAAGAGTGACCGAGTGTTATCCTGGAAGAGATGGGAGAGTCAGGGTAGTCAGAGTCTTGACCACTAATGGTCAGATCACAAGACTACTTCTCTGCAATTACTTTATTACTCTTAAATGTTTAATTGCTTATTTGTTCCCTGTTGGTGTTTGCCCCTCCCAGTATGGTGTATTCTTGGAATACACGGTACCAGAGATTATAATTTTCAATGCTTTTGCATGTTCTTTCCTTCCTCTTTGTCAAACACTAACAGTGATCTTCTGTTTTCTCTTAGGGGTTCAAATCTCTTATGTCTTCATAAGTCTGTTCTAGATATATAACTTCTGTGACCCACCTAGCGTCATCTCGCAGCGAATCTCTGAAGCTCCTCAATTCTTCCTGGTGCTAGAGGACTTACTTATCCATTTGGCCACCAGATCCTGTTACCATCGCCAGCTATTTTCTCCTTGAGCAAGAGGACTACGTCTACTGTTTCACTCACCATGCTGCGCTAATATCATCTGTTATCAACTCTTTGAAGACCGGCACAGCAAGAGAAGATCAATTTTTTGTTGTAACATTGGCAATGCTTATATGTTCTCCTTTTGTCTCCTACCCCCCACTCTTTTCCCCTTCCTTGGACCCTCCGTGCTCCGTTGAGCAGGTCTCACTTCTCAGTCGGCAGTTGACTCGATCAGTTAAAGCTCCTCTCGAGCTAGCCTCCTCAAACCAAGAGGCATACACTCTTCTACGCCATGTTGGCAAGGTAGTTGTCATCCAGGGAAACTTCGCCTTCAACATGAAATCAAGATAAGTACCATCTTAAAGTTTTAACCTCATCTTCATGGTTTTAACTTCCACGTGCTTTTAATGATACTTTTATAGACAGTGTGAAATTATTTATTTTGGGGCAAAAATCATTCTTCGTGGGATTTGCCATGTTGAGCTTTTGCTTGTATAAGCCAACTTTACTAAAAAAAAAGAGCTTTTTTAAGCTATTCAAATGAGAAATCCTCTCACTACGTGGGATATTACCTAATACCCGCTGTCTATAATTCATCAAGCTAGTTCCTCCGTTGGATTTTCTCAACCCCATTTTTCCACTAAGGTCGTTCTGGAACCTTCGAGATCTTGTACTCTATCTGCGAGTCTTGCCGTCAGGTATTTTTCACTCACTTGTGACAATAATATTTAAAATGAGGAATCTTCCTTACAAATTGTTGCAATAGCTAACTTTCTTCCACCGCTGGAACCGCTGGAATGTTCTATGGTACATTTAATCGTAACTCACAACTTCCTCAAGAAATAGACTCTCACCTATATAGTGCAATCAGTTATTTCCATAATTGCAATAACTTTCTTTCTCATAAACTTTAGTGTTTCTATAGTGAACTTTGCATCCATCTTTATAGACTACAGTGATAACCAGTGCTTGCTCCACGTTTCTACCGCGTCGCGATCGTCCGTTTACATTAAATACGGCCATGAACATTGATCCTATATCCCAATGATCTTTCCTCAACCTTCTACTAACCACCAATATTAATAAAATTGTAACTTTCCTATAAGGTGTCACTCACGAAGTGCCCTTACAACTTTGCTAGTTTAACATTAATTAAATTCTGCATAATTGCTTGTATGATACAAGTTTCAAATTCACATTGTTCCTTTCCTATAATCAGGGAAAACAATTCTTTAAACTCTTGTGCGAGTCATGTTCAGGTTTCACGAAATGGAAACTGTCCCATTTGGCTAGTGATTCCTGCTCAAACTTGGGAAGTCTAGAACCTTCCTTTTCACTTTCTTCAGGTTTCACAGTAAGTGACCTGCCCTTATTTGCATAATAACCAACAGTAATTCTGTATAAATATAAGAAGTCGTAGAAACTTCCATCTTATTCTTCATGTTTTTATTATTGTTATTTTCGAAGTTGTCACTTTCTCTAGAACATTCTCTCAAGAATTTCTTAAGGTACACTCTTTGTACACCAATTCACGTTCAAACTTTAATTACTTCATTGTTTATTTGTTTAAATCTTATAAAGATTTTAGAACCATGTAAGGTTTCAAACCTAATAAATTGTCAATTGCCTGGAGCAATCGTTTAATGTGAGGAGGTCTGCGACCCCATTTGTTAAAAAGTTCAAATGAACTATGTTTGTCAAAATTATATTACATGCTTGTTAATTTCCTCAAACTTCTTTGCATTGTCAAATAAATTAAATATTTGTTTTTGGATTCATCATTTCTCTGATACTACAGTTAGGCAAGATCCTGGCTTTCCTAGCTCTTCCTAGGTTTATGCCCTCGTTCATACTCAATAAAGCTTTTACTATTTGTCTAGCCAGACCATCACCCTTCCCTATAGTACTTTTATACATGCTTGGGAGGAAATACACTACAGCCTCTCTCTGGCAAACTGCCCAAGTCTTAACTGCGGTTCCCGTCAGCTTCGACCAAGCTCGCACCTACTTTAGCTAACAGAGAGTTAATTTGCAGTTGCAACCGCTTCTAAGTGTGTTTAAAGTTAAACTTATTAATTTTGTGGGACTCTCCTCCTATTTTTCTATCCTTTTTCTCCAATCCAAAATCTACTTCCTTCTCTTAATCATCTTCCCTTGGTGGGTGGGTTATTCCTCAGCCTATAAACTACCCAAAATTTGGTACCAGAAACCCGGGAGAGTCCATTTTCTATTTCTATTCTTTGTCAAGTGTCATTTGACAATACTTTGCAAATTATTAATATCTGCTTTGGATTTTTTAGCTATAACTACATCATGCAAAGCCTGTGAACGGGAAAGAGGCCGCTCCTGTCTCCTTTGGTGTGTCCCGTTCTTTCTACCCATTCGCTGCTGCAAGCTTGACAGCATCTCCAAGGTTCTACAGTTTCGTGAGTTGTATTTCAATTTATTCTCTTTATCATGGCTCCTACTGAAAAAGATGAAACTCTCATTGCCAGACGTTCTTCCTATAAAGGGCAACTCACTAGATTCAGAAATTTTATCAACAAGTTAAATCCCGCCGAGTGTGATTTAGACATCTTGACACATCGCCTTAAGTTGTACGAACGGTCTTATGATTATTACGATCAAATTCAAACCGAGATTGAATCCGCTTGCCCAGAACTTCAATCGGATCGGGACGAGGTCGAACCCTTGTACTTTGAAGGGATTGCAAAGGCCCACCAACTGATCCGCAACATCTCAGAACCGGACACTAAGGTCATCAATCCGGCCCAGTTCGCACCCGCTTCAGTTCACGAGAACAAACCGAAACCGTTACTTCCTAAGATAAGCCTACCGCACTTCTCAGGCAAGGAAGGTGAATGGTATTCTTTTTATGAACTTTACTGCTCCCTAATTCATGAAAATACCGAGATCCCCGATATTCATAAATTCTACTTCCTCCGTACTTCTTTGGAATGTGAGGCCTTAGCCTTAGTGGAGTCACTGCCTTTAAGCGCAGACAACTACCACATCGCCTTTAATCTCCTTAAAGAGAGATATGGCAATTTACGTTTGAGTGTAGCTCGCCACATACGCTGTCTCTTCAACCTACCAGCCGTCAAACCTAATGACGTCACCTCTTTAAGAGACCTCTTAGATTCTATACAGTTAAATGTCAGAGCATTATACCAACTTAAGCAGCCTGTCCAAACATGGGACACCATACTCATTCATCTGGCTACATCAAGATTCGATTTTTCAACTTTAAAGGCTTGGGAAATTGAACTCGCTCGCAAGGAAGAATTTTCGTTTGAACACTTAATCTCGTTTCTTAACAGCCGATGCCAAGTTCTTACAGCACTCGCATTTCAGTGCGAAAAGGTCGAAACGAATCATCAGTGTCAAATTTTTGAAAAAAAAACTTGCTTTTTCAAAGGGACATCAGCCCCCATCTGTCGAGAACAAGCAACCCCGTTCTTCTTTCAATCATGCAAGAGAACAAATCAGGCCGCTTAACAAATCGTTAAAATGCACGCTCTGTAAAAAGCTTCACACATTGTATTCGTGCAAATCCTTTAAAGAATTGTCTGTCGAAGATCGAAGGAAGTTTGTCTTCAATAGCAAACATTGTTTCAATTGCTTGTCATCTAAGCATTCTTCTTCGAACTGTACGTCATCAAATCTCTGTTTCCATTGTAAAAAACCGCATCATTCTTTATTGCACGTTCACGATAAATCGAGGTCATCAGTACCTGCCTCTTCAAGCTCCATGCAGAGCAGCTCCGAACAAACTAATGCTTCGTCCTGCATTTCTAACGCCGAAACTTCTTACAGTGCGCAAACCCTTTTGACCACTGTACAATTCGAAATCCAAGATAAATTTGGAAATTGGTTTAGAACCCGTGGTCTTCTCGATTCCGCTTCAACTCATAACTTTGTTTCGCAATCGTTGATTAAAAAACTAGGTCTTTCGTCATCGCCCACTTCTATCAATGTGACCGGCATTGACAATTTGAAAACTCAAGTCTTGCAGTCTTCAAAATTGAAAATCAGAGACGTTTGCCAAAGAAACACCAATCTTAATTTAAACTGTCTCATTCTTACCAGTATTGGCAAGGACACTCCAAGTCACTCTATTAATACTTCCGGTTTAAACATTCCCTCGCACTTAAGGTTAGCCGATCCTCAGTTTAATGCTCAAGGTCCCATTGATGTACTTTTCAGTGCCAATGTTTTTTGGAAGTGCATTCGCAAACAAACACGTAAGTTATCTTCAACCGTGGTCGCCAGAGACACCGATTTTGGTTGGGTTATTACTGGTGAAATTCAGCATCCCAGTGTTCAAACCAAAGCGCAATGTCATTTCGTTACAGCTGACATAAATCCCATTTCTGAAAAAGAGAACGCTCATGTTTCAGATCTCAATATTTTTGAAAAACACTTGCCGAAACGATGTCTTATCGTGAACAACTACACTACCTCTGTAAGTTGTTTAAATGGTTTTTCCTTATTTCCGCATAAGATGGCAATTCACGTTCGCCTTGCCTTGTGTTACTTCGTCTACTTTCTCATGTCATTTTTTATAGCAGGTAATTGCTTAAACTCTTTCTCGAAAACTATCTTCCCCTTGTGTAAAACCATGGCTATCAGTCACCATCACTTTGCTGTAAGCCATGTTTCACTTCTTTCATTATTTAGAAGGATGGCCACGGTCGGCTCCTCCCTCCTTCCTCACAATTGGAAGCCGCTTTTGAAACCGCTTGAAAATCTGAATTCTCTAACATCAAGAATAACTATTCTTATGCATAACCTTCTTCTCAATGTCCCGGCTTCACTTCCTATTTCGGAAGAATCAAGCTTTTTTCTCTCAAAAATTGTCGGATTCCGTGATCCTCTCAATCATGCGAAATTGATTTCCTACTTTATTTCATATGGCTTTAAATTGTTTTTTCACGTCCAAGTTACGATTGACTGCATGCCGTCCAACCTGAATATCTGCTTTAAGTTACAGCTGATTCAACTAGTGTTGTTTGTGTACTTTGAACTGCTTGTTTTTCAAACTTGTTTGTATACAAGCCGGAGTAAGGTCAAGTCACTGTTTATTTCCTGTACGCTTGACAAAGTTCAAAGCAAGTTTCTCTTATCTCAACTTTGGCTGATTGCCAACCATTGTCTGGCGAGTCGCTACCGCACGCTCGGAAGCCGCTCACCTATTTCCCAAAATAAACTTGTTCTAGTCAAGGACTCTTTCAGATATTTATATTCGTTATCTCGCTGTACTCTGTGGGTCAAGGCCGCGCTTGCTTACGTCTCTCACTTACTCACGCTCGTATCTTACAATTGCTTCGATTCTTGCTTCAAAACTTCGTTGCGTATTTCTCACGCGCTCATGTATTGCACTTTGATTACATATTTTGAAATCTTATTGTTCATTAATGAACAAACTTGTTTTTTCTCGTCGTCACATTCGATGTGTTTTTGCATTCATACTTGTTATGTCACGTTTCTCGCTGACTTAATTATTTTTCTGATCAACCCCTTTGATACTCATTATAACTTGAGGTCATTGTTTATGGCTACTAGTTTGTTACCTATGGCGTTCTTGCTTTCTACTCTCGTAGTTTCTTTGTTTATTTGGTATATTCTTATCCTGAATAGATGTACTTGTTTCTATACGCTTTGTTTAAACTTGTCAATTCTTCTTTTGCATCGTATCGTAATCTTTACTAGTGCTCTATTTCCCTCAGCTTCTAGTTATTTTGTGATTGAAGATGTCGTTAATTTTCGTTTTTTAATTCAGCTTTCTAATGACCCTGATGACCTCCTTCCACTCACACCTGGTCACTGTCTTACACGCACTTCTCTCTCTGCCCCTCCTCCCCTTCCTAATTCTTACAGGGATTCTAATTTACCTATTGTTTGGTGTAAACTTGAAGCCCTCCGCAATTCCTTTTGGAAGAGGTGGAACTTGGAATATTTAACTTCCTTTCAAAGGAGACAGAAGTGGTTTCTTTCCAGTCCCGACATTAAAGTGGGAGACTTGGTCTTAGTTAGGGATGTTTCACCCCCCCCTAGTCTGGCCTTTTGGAAGAGTGACCGAGTGTTATCCTGGAAGAGATGGGAGAGTCAGGGTAGTCAGAGTCTTGACCACTAATGGTCAGATCACAAGACTACTTCTCTGCAATTACTTTATTACTCTTAAATGTTTAATTGCTTATTTGTTCCCTGTTGGTGTTTGCCCCTCCCAGTATGGTGTATTCTTGGAATACACGGTACCAGAGATTATAATTTTCAATGCTTTTGCATGTTCTTTCCTTCCTCTTTGTCAAACACTAACAGTGATCTTCTGTTTTCTCTTAGGGGTTCAAATCTCTTATGTCTTCATAAGTCTGTTCTAGATATATAACTTCTGTGACCCACCTAGCGTCATCTCGCAGCGAATCTCTGAAGCTCCTCAATTCTTCCTGGTGCTAGAGGACTTACTTATCCATTTGGCCACCAGATCCTGTTACCATCGCCAGCTATTTTCTCCTTGAGCAAGAGGACTACGTCTACTGTTTCACTCACCATGCTGCGCTAATATCATCTGTTATCAACTCTTTGAAGACCGGCACAGCAAGAGAAGATCAATTTTTTGTTGTAACATTGGCAATGCTTATATGTTCTCCTTTTGTCTCCTACCCCCCACTCTTTTCCCCTTCCTTGGACCCTCCGTGCTCCGTTGAGCAGGTCTCACTTCTCAGTCGGCAGTTGACTCGATCAGTTAAAGCTCCTCTCGAGCTAGCCTCCTCAAACCAAGAGGCATACACTCTTCTACGCCATGTTGGCAAGGTAGTTGTCATCCAGGGAAACTTCGCCTTCAACATGAAATCAAGATAAGTACCATCTTAAAGTTTTAACCTCATCTTCATGGTTTTAACTTCCACGTGCTTTTAATGATACTTTTATAGACAGTGTGAAATTATTTATTTTGGGGCAAAAATCATTCTTCGTGGGATTTGCCATGTTGAGCTTTTGCTTGTATAAGCCAACTTTACTAAAAAAAAAGAGCTTTTTTAAGCTATTCAAATGAGAAATCCTCTCACTACGTGGGATATTACCTAATACCCGCTGTCTATAATTCATCAAGCTAGTTCCTCCGTTGGATTTTCTCAACCCCATTTTTCCACTAAGGTCGTTCTGGAACCTTCGAGATCTTGTACTCTATCTGCGAGTCTTGCCGTCAGGTATTTTTCACTCACTTGTGACAATAATATTTAAAATGAGGAATCTTCCTTACAAATTGTTGCAATAGCTAACTTTCTTCCACCGCTGGAACCGCTGGAATGTTCTATGGTACATTTAATCGTAACTCACAACTTCCTCAAGAAATAGACTCTCACCTATATAGTGCAATCAGTTATTTCCATAATTGCAATAACTTTCTTTCTCATAAACTTTAGTGTTTCTATAGTGAACTTTGCATCCATCTTTATAGACTACAGTGATAACCAGTGCTTGCTCCACGTTTCTACCGCGTCGCGATCGTCCGTTTACATTAAATACGGCCATGAACATTGATCCTATATCCCAATGATCTTTCCTCAACCTTCTACTAACCACCAATATTAATAAAATTGTAACTTTCCTATAAGGTGTCACTCACGAAGTGCCCTTACAACTTTGCTAGTTTAACATTAATTAAATTCTGCATAATTGCTTGTATGATACAAGTTTCAAATTCACATTGTTCCTTTCCTATAATCAGGGAAAACAATTTTTTAAACTCTTGTGCGAGTCATGTTCAGGTTTCACGAAATGGAAACTGTCCCATTTGGCTAGTGATTCCTGCTCAAACTTGGGAAGTCTAGAACCTTCCTTTTCACTTTCTTCAGGTTTCACAGTAAGTGACCTGCCCTTATTTGCATAATAACCAACAGTAATTCTGTATAAATATAAGAAGTCGTAGAAACTTCCATCTTATTCTTCATGTTTTTATTATTGTTATTTTCGAAGTTGTCACTTTCTCTAGAACATTCTCTCAAGAATTTCTTAAGGTACACTCTTTGTACACCAATTCACGTTCAAACTTTAATTACTTCATTGTTTATTTGTTTAAATCTTATAAAGATTTTAGAACCATGTAAGGTTTCAAACCTAATAAATTGTCAATTGCCTGGAGCAATCGTTTAATGTGAGGAGGTCTGCGACCCCATTTGTTAAAAAGTTCAAATGAACTATGTTTGTCAAAATTATATTACATGCTTGTTAATTTCCTCAAACTTCTTTGCATTGTCAAATAAATTAAATATTTGTTTTTGGATTCATCATTTCTCTGATACTACAGTTAGGCAAGATCCTGGCTTTCCTAGCTCTTCCTAGGTTTATGCCCTCGTTCATACTCAATAAAGCTTTTACTATTTGTCTAGCCAGACCATCACCCTTCCCTATAGTACTTTTATACATGCTTGGGAGGAAATACACTACAGCCTCTCTCTGGCAAACTGCCCAAGTCTTAACTGCGGTTCCCGTAAGCTTCGACCAAGCTCGCACCTACTTTAGCTATCAGAGAGTTAATTTGCAGTTGCAACCGCTTCTAAGTGTGTTTAAAGTTAAACTTATTAATTTTGTGGGACTCTCCTCCTATTTTTCTATCCTTTTTCTCCAATCCAAAATCTACTTCCTTCTCTTAATCATCTTCCCTTGGTGGGTGGGTTATTCCTCAGCCTATAAACTACCCATGGGGGTTATAGTTACTATATCTCCCAACCATTAGGTGGTACGCGAGAGATTCTCATCTCTTAAAGTGGTACACACACAAAAAAGTTTGGGAAACACTGCCTTAGACCAATCAGCTCAGGATTATTGAGAATGTGAGGATTGTAAGTTCTTTTCCTCCAAACTGAAATATATTAATTCTGTCAAGAAATTTAGTTCACGTTTGAGGATTCGAATGGGGTGAACTCAACCTTGTGAGGTAAAACTGAGAAGTGGAGGTTCAATTCCCTTCTCTAGAAGTGGCTTTCTATGGTTCCCCCTTATACTCCAGGACAATGCTGAGATGGTTCCTAACTTACGGCCTCCTTCCCAATCCTTGCCTCGATTACAAATTCCGGATACACTGCTACTGTTACTACAGACATCACAATTATACATGTTATCAGACAAATTATAGGCCTACACACATCCAAGTTCAAGGGGGAGATGACCACAATGGTGACCATACATGAAAAAACAATACAGTACATTAATTTTTAATGTTGAATATTTTGTGAGTTTTTGTGAGATATAAATTCATTCTCTCGGAAAATAAATCTATGCATGTCTTTCTCAATATTTCTGTACATTCGAGAGATGCCAATGACATGAAATTATAACAAATACAATTTGTGGGTCATTCCACAAACATAGCAGAGCAGTGAAATCCATACTCACCATCATCTGTGGTATATGCTTGACCCTTGTCAATTATATTCTGAATGAACCTTATGATGTCCGGAACAACTTCGGTGACTCGAACGGTGATAGTTGGCGGTAAGATGTTTAGAGTTGTCATATCCGAGAAGAACTCTCTCTCATATCGATTAGTCAGAGATTTTATATCCTGTTTCAGCTCTGCTGCCCGAGCAATTATTTTATCGTCAATGTCGGTGATGCCCATGACCATGACCACATTTATATCGAAATAGTTGAGTAGTATACGCCGAATGATGTCAAATTTCATATAACAACTGAAATTAAAATAATTCCAAGTTAGTGTTAATACTGCCTCAGGCAAAAGACTTGAGGAGGAAAGTCTATAGATAACACAAAATAAATAAATAATGGCAATACATGGTAATAGTCTAAATACTTTTGTCATAAAATAATTTGCATAATAATAACTTGAACGTTTACACCATTTTATCCTCATGAAGAATTGCTCCAAGATTGCTTGCGGAGATACCCATTGAGCAAGCGGGATTTAGACCAGGTGTTGTCACTAACGACATTTATTGAGGCAGGATTTCAAAATTGCCTTAAGACATCAGTGGCATTCATTGGTCCCAAGGCTGCATACGACACTGTTTGGAGGGAAGGTCTGATTTACAAACTACTTCGAGTAATTCCCTGCAAGACCATTGCCAATCTAGTCAATAACATGATGAGTAACAGACCGTTTAGAGTTGTCATGGGTAGTACAGTTAGTGCACAAAGGAAATTGAATGACGGATTAACACAAGGTTCTGTCCTGGCTCCACTTCTTTTCAGCTTGTACATAGCTGATATGCCAAGGACGGAATCAAGGACATTTGGATATGCAGACGACTGGGCGATAGCTACAAGAAGTTCAAACATAACAACAACTGAGAACACACTAATAACAGACCTGAGTGTCCTAGGGGAGTACTTTCGCAAATGGAGACTACAGCCTAGTATGACCAAGACAGAAGTTTGTGCCTTCCACTTGAATAATCGCATGGCTAACATGGATCTCAGGGTGTACTTTGATAACGTCCTTCTGCCACACAATCGGCATCCCAAGTATTTGGGTGTTACTTTAGACAGAACCTTACCCATCAAACAACACCTTTTGAAGACTGCTGCTAAGCTGAGATCACGCAACAACATCATCCAGAAACTATGTGGAACAACATGGGGCTCTAATGCTTCAACTCTTCGATCTTCTGCAATTAGCCTCGTTCTATCTGTAGCTGAATATTGTGCCCCTGTGTGGTTCAACAGCCCTCACATAGGGAAGATCGATGTTGAAATCAACAAGACCATGCGATTGATATCTGGTACAATTAAATGCACCCCCATTCAATGGCTTCCTGCTCTGTAGCTACATTCCTCCACCCCATCTCCGCAGGTGTAATATCCTGGTCAAAACATACCAAAAGATACTTCAAAATCAGGATCTCCCTATTCATGTTGATATACCTGCTGCTTGTCTACCCAGACTTTGCTCAAGGCAGCCGCCTGTGAAGATAGCTACGAGACTTATCAATGAGAACTTTGACATAGTCCAGCAGTGGTCTCATGATTGGAAGATTTTTGCTCCACAGGAGTGCCGAGACATGTCATCTGTCACTTCCAAAGTACCTGGCTTTGATCTTCCTCGTCGGATATGGTCGAAATTAAACCGTATCAGGACCAATTCTGGTGTTTGTGCGGACTCTTTGTTCAAGTGGAACAGGTTACCCTCTCCAAAGTGTGACTGTGGAGCCGATAGACAAACGGTGAAGCACATCATTCACGACTGTCCTCTAAGATCCTATGGAGGCAACATATTGGATTTTCTCTCAGCGACTACTGCATACATTTTGAATTTAGATATAAAATTATGAGCATATCTGTTCTCTTTCTTTTTTTTTCCTTTTTTTTTTCTCTTCAATATTTCATTAAGATGTATTATGATGTACTGTAAGTGTGTACCATACCATACGATAAATAAATAAATAAATAAATAAATCCTCATGAAGTGTGTCACCCTTCTGACCACAGCATCAAGTTTGAAAACAACTCCTTACAGCTACATGTCTGACAAGTCAATGGCAAAAGCTTATACTCTGTCATTTATGATTTTCCTTGCCAGGTGCAAGGTATCAGTTTCCGGCAGAGATATCTTTTATAATATATTGTTACGTGCCACCCCCTAGTGGCACTTTTGTTAACTGGATTACGGTGGGGGTACAAAGCACAACACCAATTACTGCTTAAAGAAATAATTGACTTTATTGTGGCCAGAAAATTACACTAATCAGCAAATACAAGCAATTAGGAGCCTTACTCCAGTTTCCTCAAGTCTTTTCCTTGAGCGCTCTTGGCCCTTCCACTTGTCAACAGATCACAGAAGTTAATCCGTCCTAATGAGTACGGTGGCCTTGACAGAAACTACCTGCTCCTCTCCTTTATGTTCACCGACCACAATTACTTACGATCACTTGCTGCAGGCTATTTCGCTGTCCACAAGCTGGAGAAACAAGGTCACTGGATTTCGTAACTCGCACAGCACTTCGTCACCACACAAGATAATCGCTCGCACTAGCTCGTAAAACACAACAACAACCACTGCTTCACGGGTCACTCTTATATAGCAGGCCGGTGACTCAATAAATGCTTCTAGATCCATCCAGGGTCCACGGCTTCTCGAGGTTTCCATCGCTGGTCCAGTCACGAATATTCTGGACTATCCCTTTGTCTTAGTAGCCCTGTTGCATAAGGCGCGCGCAATACAGGAGGCAGGACACAGCCCAGCCCTGGGGCAGTTGTGACTCATGCGGCGAGTGATGACACAAACTCACAGCCGTAACACCACCCCCTTCCTAAAAAGGCAGATCGTCCCGATCAATCATTGGTCCGTCTGTGTCCCTCCGTAGGCTGCCAGGCGATCTCGATGCACGATCTTCATCTTCGCCCTCGGGCTCCGCTGGATCCTGTAGACGACATCGTTGATCCGTTTCACGACTCGGTACGGGCCCTCCCAGGACTTCCGCAGTTTGGGTGACAGGCCTTTCTGCGGTAATGGGTTGAAGAGCCAGACCAGGTCGTCCTCGTGGAACCCGCCGGCATCCGTCTGCTGGTCGTATCGGGTCTTTATTCGGTCGGTCTCGATCCGTAGTTTCCTCCTCGTGAACGCGTGTACGTCCTCCAGTTGGTCGACCAGTTCTTGACAATACTGGCTTACCGGGATCGGATCATTCCCAGGTCGGCCGAAGGCAAGATCGACAGGTAGACGGAGCTCCCTCCCAAACATGGCCCGGGCTGGTGTGCACCCGGTGCTTCAAGCACGGCGGCGCGGTAGGCCAGGAGAAATAGTGGAAGATGTTTGTCCCAATCCCTCTGGTGCTCGCTGACGACAATTCGGAGATGGTTCTCGATGGTGCGATTGAATCGCTCTACCATCCCGTCGGACTGAGGGTGTAGCGGCGTTGTCCTTGTCTTCCGGATTCCCAGCAGCTGGCATAGGTTCTGGAACACCTGCGACTCGAAGTTCCTCCCTTGGTCGGAGTGCAGCTCCAGGGGTACTCCGTACCGGCTGACGAATTCCTTCACCAGGGTCTCTGCAATCGTCGCGGCTTCTTGGTTAGGGAGCGCATACGCCTCCGGCCATTTGGTAAAGTAGTCGCTGACGACTAATATGTAGCGGTTCCCTGCCTCGCTTAACGGGAATGGCCCAGCAACATCGATGGCCACTCTCTCCACGGGGCCGCCCACGTTGTAGGTCTTCAGTGGACCCCGTCGTCTTCGTCCTGGGCCCTTGCTGGCTGCGCAATCGTGGCACCTCGCGCAGTGGTTCTCCACGTCTGTTCGGCATCCGATCCAGTAGAACCTCTCTCTCAGCTTCTCCAGGGTCTTCTTTATCCCTAGGTGTCCACCAGATGATCCTCCATGAACTTCCTTCAGGACTTCCTCCGTCATAGCCTTTGGAACAACGACTTGTTCCCGAGATGTCTTCCCGTCGGTGCTCTCCCAGGCGCGGCAGATGAGGCCATCCCTTACAATCAGCGAGTCCCACTGTGCCCAGTAGGACTTAAACTTTGGGCTGCAGTCACTCACACTGTTCCACCCGGGTCTGGGGACACAGGCCCTCTTCCATTCGGCTATCAGTCCCAGGTCATCATCTTCTGCTTGTGCCCGCGTGAAAGATTCGCGGCTCCAGTTCCCCTGAAGTTCCACAGTAGTCCGTCGGCACTGTATCCCGGTGTTCTCCTCCCTTAGGGCACAGAAGGTGCAGTCTTCGGGGCACGGTCTTCGTGACAGGGCGTCGGCGTTAGAATGCAGTTGGTCTTTCCTGTGCTGAATCTCAAAGTTGTACTGTTGAAGCCTCTCTAACCACCGCGCGAGTTGACCCTCGGGCTGCTTGAAGTTCAGGAGCCACCGCAGGGATGCATGGTCGGTCCTGATGAGAAATTCTTGCCCGTACAGGTACTTGTGGAAGTGTTCAATGGTCTTCACGATGGCGAGCAGCTCCTTCCTGGTGACGCAGTAGTTCCTTTCTGGTTTTGACAGGGCCTTTCTGAAGTAGGCCACTACTCTCTCCTCGCCGTCCACTACTTGCGACAGGATTCCCCCTATGCCAAAGTCGCTGGCATCGGTATCGACGATGAACCTTGTTCCAGGTCTGGGGTAGGCCAGAATAGGTGCGGTGCACAGAGCCTGCTTGAGTTGTTCGAAGGCACTGTGGCATTCTGCTGTCCACGTGAAGAGTTGGTCCTTCTCAGTCAGTCGATGTAAAGGTTTGGCGATGTCGGCGAATCCTCTCACGAAGCGACGGTAATAAGTGCAGAGTCCCAGGAAGCTTCGTAGTTGGGACTTGTCCTTCGGAACTGGCCACTCCCTCACAGCTGCGGTCTTCTCTGGGTCGGTGCGCACCCCTTCCTCGGAGACGATATGCCCAAGGTACTGGACCCGCTTCTGGAAGAGCTGACACTTCTTGGGGCTCAACTTCAGCTGGGCAGCCCGCAGCTTCAACAAGATCTCCTTCAGGTTGCTGTAGTGCTCCTCGAAGCTCCTCCCCAGAACGACGACGTCGTCTAGGTATACCAGGCAGGTCTTCCAGTGTAGTCCCCTCAGAATGGACTCCATTAGCCTTTCGAAGGTCGCAGGGGCGTTGCACAGACCGAATGGCATGATGGTGAACTGCCAGAGCCCGCTGCCCACAGAGAACGCCGTTTTCTCGCGGTCCTTAGGGTGGACCTCCACCTGCCAGTAGCCACTCTTCAAATCCAAGGTGGAGAACCATCTTGACTGATATGGTGTCCAGCGTGTCGTCGATCCGGGGTAGAGGGTAGCTGTCCTTCTTCGTGACATCGTTCACCCGCCTGTAGTCCACGCAGAACCTGGTGGAACCGTCCTTCTTCTTCACAAGCACGACCGGAGAACTCCAAGGACTATGTGATGGCTCGATCACCCCTTGCTCCTTCATCTCTTCTACCATCCGGTCGACTTCGGCTTGCTTGGCGAGCGGGACACATCGGAATGGGGCCCTAATCGGTGCGCTGTCCCCAACGTCGATTCTGTGCTGGACCAAGCTTGTCCTGCCCAAGTCTTTGCTCCCCACGGAGAAGACATCCTGGAATTCGCGTAGCAGGTCCTGAAGTTGGCGCGATTGCTCTTCGTCTAAATGGTCCTGGGATCCTTGGTACAGCTTCTGTAGTTCTTCTGGTAGGGCGCGTCTTCTTCGGTTGTCCGTCTGCAGGTGTCCGTCCGTCGTATCTGTGATGCGGCCAATCCAGGTAACGGGCTCGCAGACTCCTAGGTTGGTGTCCCGGTGAACCGTAATGTCGTAGTCGTTCAGGTTGGACAGGCGGACGTACGGCCGAGACGTCGTGTTGATGAGAGTCTTGGCAACTAGCAATCCTTTTGTCTGGATGTCCTCATAATTTGGCTCGATGACAGCCGCCACTCCCTCATCAGTTCCGTCGACAATTACGGCAGCGCTGACCTTCGTCCTGGCGGGAACGATGACGTCTTCTCTCAGCCTTACTCGTCGTGCGGTGATGGACTCGTGTGCTGGTTGCAAAGCGAGTTCCTCATTTCCGAAGTGCAAAGTGTTGGTACACAGATCCAAGATGATGTTGTTCTGGTCCAGGAAGTCCAGTCCGATGATCACTTCATTTGATACGTCGGCCACAAACACTGGATGCTTTATCGCCCGTCGACCAATGACGAACTCCAGTGATGCTTCGCCATGTACCGGTGCGGTGTCTCCGGTCGCGGTTATTAGCTGGAGGTTCCTTTGTGTGGGTTGAACTCTCCACTTCGGGATCACGGTGGGGCTGACTATGGTCCTCGATGCTCCCGTGTCGATTAGCAGGGGCCAGCTCTCTCCGTTGACGACTCCGTCGACCATCAGGCTGCTATTATCCCTCCGTAACTGCGTCACACGAACTTGGACTGCCGGGGCTTGACGACTGCCACAAGCCAACCTTTGCCCCCCTAGGCTGGCTGATACTTGCTTTCCTGGGGAGCGCGGTTTCCCTACGACTGACTGTCCCAACGGAAACCCTTGGCGGCGGCGATCACCGCAGTCCTTGCTCAGGTGGCCTCTCTTACGGCAGGTGCAGCAGGTCGGTAGTCCTCTTCCGGGCCGCCTCTCCGGATGTCCTTCGGCTACGTTTATGTTGGTGGTACTGCGATTCTTGAAGAAACGGCTTAGCGCCTCCATCAATTCGTCGGCCAGGGGCTTGGTCTCGTTGGTTTTTACTGGTTCGTCGACGTCCACTTGACGCACCCGCGCGTGCATTTGGATGCCTGTTTTGCCGTCTCGAACTCAAGTGCGTGGCTCAGCGCATCTGCCAGGGTCTTATTGCGCGCGAGTCGCAGCGCCTGTTGAGTGTCCGAGTCCCGTAGCCCGTCGGTGAAGGTCTGCGTCGCTATCTGCTCCAGAAAGTCGGCCGGCGCTGTTGGGTAGGCAAGCCTTACGAGGCGTGCGATGTCCATCTCGAACTCCAGCAGGGTTTCCGCGTTCTTCTGTACCTGGGTCCGGAGCTGCATCTGGTAGGCCTGCTGAAGATGGCTATCTCCATATCGGGACTCCATATGGGCGATCAGTGAAGCGTAGTCCTGGGATCCAGTCGGGATGGCCTGAAGGACGTTAAGGGCGTCACCTCTCAGCGCTACAATGAGAGCTGTAGCCTTTTCTGTGTTGTTCCAGTTATTTATGGAACATGCCGCCTCGAACTGACGTAAGTAGGTGCTCCACGGGACCTTTCCGTCGAAGGTTGGGGGCGTCACTCTGCTATGTCCCGTTCCTGATATTCCCGGTGTAACGGTGGGCGGGCGTTGGCGCAGCTCGGCAACTTCCTCTCGTAGAGCGTTGAATTTCTCTTCCACCCCCGTCAGTGGGCGTTGGCGCAGCTCGGCAACTTCCTTTTGTAAGGCGTTGAATTTCTCCTCCACCCCCATCAGCGCGCGTTGGCACAGCTCGGCAACTTCCACTTGTAAGGCGTTGAATTTCTCCTCCACCCCCATCAGCGGTCGTTGGCACAGCTCGGCAACTTCCACTTGCAAGGCGTTGAATTTCTCCTCCACCCCCATCAGCGGGCGTTGGCGCAGCTCGGCAACTTCCACTTGTAAGGCGTTGAATTTCTCCTCCACCCCCATCAGCGGGCGTTGGCGCAGCTCGGCAACTTCCACTTGTAAGGCGTCGAACTTCTTTTCCACTGCTGCGACTTCCTCACGTAGGCCCTGTTCTAATTTCCTTTGGCTCTCCTCTAATTTCGTCAGCAGACACTCTTCCAGATTTTTCTGGTCATCCAGAAATTTGGCGGTTAGGTCCTCTGCTAACTTATTCTGGCCGTCTTCCATCTTCTTCTGGCCGTCTTCTAGTTTGGCAGTTAGGTCCTCGGATAACTTCTTCTGGCCGACTTCCATCTTGGTTTCCATGCCATTTAACTTTTCTAGCAATGCTGCGAATTGCTCTTCCATTTTAGCTGTTTGTCTTGTTAAGGGCATGCGCTCACAGGAAAATTTAAAAAAAATTGACCTGCTCGGGTTTTGAAACCAGGACCGTCAGGTGTTGTGCTTGAGTTCGTAATCCGGCTTCTGACACCAGTTGTTACGTGCCACCCCCTAGTGGCACTTTTGTTAACTGGATTACGGTGGGGGTACAAAGCACAACACCAATTACTGCTTAAAGAAATAATTGACTTTATTGTGGCCAGAAAATTACACTAATCAGCAAATACAAGCAATTAGGAGCCTTACTCCAGTTTCCTCAAGTCTCTTCCTTGAGCGCTCTTGGCCCTTCCACTTGTCAACAGATCACAGAAGTTAATCCGTCCTAATGAGTACGGTGGCCTTGACAGAAACTACCTGCTCCTCTCCTTTATGTTCACCGACCACAATTACTTACGATCACTTGCTGCAGGCTATTTCGCTGTCCACAAGCTGGAGAAACAAGGTCACTGGATTTCGTAACTCGCACAGCACTTCGTCACCACACAAGATAATCGCTCGCACTAGCTCGTAAAACACAACAACAACCACTGCTTCACGGGTCACTCTTATATAGCAGGCCGGTGACTCAATAAATGCTTCTAGATCCATCCAGGGTCCACGGCTTCTCGAGGTTTCCATCGCTGGTCCAGTCACGAATATTCTGGACTATCCCTTTGTCTTAGTAGCCCTGTTGCATAAGGCGCGCGCAAAACAGGAGGCAGGACACAGCCCAGCCCTGGGGCAGTTGTGACTCATGCGGCGAGTGATGACACAAACTCACAGCCGTAACAATATCACATTTACAAAAAGTCCGGAGGAAGAATTAATCTGGTCCAAACTACTTGGTCAGCTTCTAACCAGGATTGGTGTCGACATGGCCGTTTTGATTACGGTATAATAAAATTTGGGAAGTGTTATATTATTTCTCAGGGCACAGGATAAATTTATGATAAACTAGCTATACCCGGCATGCGTTGCAATGCCAATCAAGGACAGATAGATAGAAAGAAAGGAAGATAATATTATATATTTATTAGCTTTACATCCCTTTTAACAACTGCGGCTCCTAGAGACGCCAGGGTGTCGGAATTTTTCCCGAAGGGGATCTTTAACGTGCCAGTAAATCTACTGACACAGCCCCCTTGCATTTGCGCACCCTCAAATGCCAACTGGCTGCACCAGGATTTGATCCTGCAACCTTGGTGACAGCAGGCGAGAATGTTTCCGCTGAGTCATGCAGCCAGAAAGAAAGAAACAGAGCCGTGAAAGCCAATATACCATCTTTCTGGAAGCCATTATAGGGAGGTGAAAGGCTGCTTGAGCTTTTAGCACTAGCATTTCAGCCCGGTGTTGCCCAGGATTTATATATATACTGGGAGGTATGGGGAGACTCAAATTAATTAGAGCACATAATATTTGGTATGTGATGTCGTTTTAAAGGTATAAACAAATTCTATGTGGGAAAATAGTTTTTAAATTTTGATGTTTCTTTGAGAGCCATGCACAAATTATTTACCATCTAAAATATTTACAATACCGGTATATATGTTATGGTTTGCTCTCCGGGCAAAAAGAAAGGCCTGCATTTCATACTCAGCAGTTCAATGGGGTATTGGAGTGTTTCAGAAGGCCAAATAAATTCTCTCTCTCTCTCTCTATATATATATATATATACATACTAGCAACTCGCCCAGGCTTCGCCCGGTATCTTTAACAGTTTACCCAGCATAAGCTTAAAAGGGGCACGGACAGCAGGTCCCAGACACAATTCAGAAAAACAGAGGTGAGCAGTGAAACTACAAACACATATACTCTTCCCTGATGTCTTAACTTGACACGACTCGACAGTTCGATGCTGGCCGAAGCTGGGGTGATAGGCTTGCTCGCTAGTAAACTTACTCCGAAGCTAGTAATTTAAATTTCCTCTGAATGGAGATTGTTGGAAGAAATGAAAACATAAAAACACTTATAGTGGGTGATGTATGAAAGATAGAGATTCGCTGTCGTGGGCATTTTTCTAGAACTTTTCATGCTGAACAATTCTTACACTCATAGTGTATAGATAATTTTAACAGTTTACCCAGCGTAAGGTTAAAAGGCACAAGGAAGCCTGGTTTTTCTTTGACTCGATTCACTGAAATCGTTACTGCTCGGCTTCCTTTGAACGTTTTTCTACAAACCTTCCTCAAGAATTCCTTTACAGAATGGTGAAAACCACATCAAAATCCACCCAGTGATTCTTGAGATTACCCGTTACATCCAAGAATCAGGAACTTTGTTTTATACTATGTAGAGATGAAAGTTGGGTAAGTTGCTGCTTAAAAGTGTGAAGTTTTGAAGCCAATTTTTCAATGTCGCCTGTAGAAACTATGAATTCATACTTTTCAGTCGGTCAAAACATGGTCAACACGGTTGACATACTGAAAAGTATAAATTGATAGTTCTTAAAGGTAACTAGCCTATGTTACAGTTACCATCATTTACTGAAAATAATAATTATGAAGTTACCATTACAGTATTTGTTTATTTAGTGTTTGGAGTATCCGAGGACATGTTCGGCTCGCCTGAGTTTGCAGCTGTTCCTATGCAGACACCCATGGGGCAAGCTACAAGTACCGTCACGAGTGGATGAGATGAAATGAATGAGCAAGTTCAATTTCGAGTAGTTCCAACTTTGGCTACCAGATGCCACTGACACCTAGCGGCAAACGTTGGAACTTGATAGAGCATTTCTAACGAAATATAACCTACAGATTTGGCTACATACTACCAATTGAAGGGGACAAATAATGGCACTCTCGAGTCATAAGACCAGTCAAACGACATTTGGTTATTATGACAGCTACACTTCGTCGGGTTACAAATGATACACACTAAGTTGAAAAACAAGTTCATGAGGAAATGAGCTGTAGGTAGGGGTAAGCATGGCTTATCTTCACAAGAACGCGTTCTCTAACTAGAGTGTTTCAGTTGTACGCCGACGTTATTAATAGAGTTCTAGTTCTGCCAGATTGCAGTGAAAGCAGAACACTGAAAATGGCTCAGTGCATACATCATAGAGATTAGGCTATACCAGATAGCTGAGGCCATATTATTGTTACTTGGGGTAAAGCTGAGCTGCTGTTCAATTATCTTATGGCAGAGGTAAAAAAGGAATGAAACCTACAATACGGTAATTAAAATGATTTCAATGACCAAGTTAATTTATAAGGAAATTTACCACTGTGTGAACATACTTACCATGCATGGCCTAGATGTGCCGAGTCATAGACTGTAGGACCACACATATACCAACTGATAAAGTAAGGCGATCTGGTAATAAAGGGCACTTTCGTTTTCGTAATGCAGTTGTAGACCTCCAGTCCAGTATCGTGACCACTTGGTTTGATCCAATTTTGGTTTCCTTTCACATTTCTTCTGTAACTTGACGTAAAATGTAAGTTTCTTTTTACAAAGTATGCCCCTCTGGAAGTATAAGTTCTCATAGTTTTAGTGTCTTATAGTGATCTGTTATCATGCAAAAGGTTAGGTGTTGGTGATGCTTTACCTATGTGCATACAACAGGATCTACCAACAAACGAAGACAGAAACTTGAATTTATTTTAATTCCATGAGCATAATATTTAGTGTGATATAGTACAATCGTTAATCATTACTGTGTCGAACGTGCTACCACAGTCATTCTTGATTACGGCAATTATCAACATGTTGCCACACCTGCTAAATGAAGTGCTGCCAATGGAACGTCCCAAATATGTTAATTAACGTGCTATGTTATCAGTACAAATACAGATTTCCAGATTGAATTGGATTTAGAAATATTTAAGTTCTAATTAAAACAGTGACAAAGTCATTATATTCAGTCACGGAATGATATTTAAAATTCGCAAGTTCTAGGTCGTAAATTGCTAGTTTGGCGACATTTGTCACACGAATTTTGTAGTTCTCTTGTCAACAACATATTAGTAAATATTCATGATTGCCAATCTATTTAACGTCGCTGTATTTTTGAAGAGGAAGTGCATTATCAGTTAATGTTTCATACTGTTTTAATCGTACAGTGGTTATATTTTCGGCGATTTATGTCATTTGTTTTCAACTAACAAGAAACAAAATGATGCAATACGAGGACGAGGAACTTAAAGATAAAACCCCTTGTGCTGGTGTTAGGGCAGACTTAAAAATGTGTCTTCTGCAAAGTGATTGCGTGAAATTGGTTAGTAAATTGTATGGACAACTGTTATTTTACAACTCCTTTGAACTGTTCCATTGCACATGTTGCAAATTAATCTGCGTTTCATAGAAGTACGGAATCGGTACCTCCGGGATTTGAACCCAGATCCCCAATTTCTAGTTATAATGCCGAATTGATTTCCGAGAAATCTTTCAAAACTAGCATGGTTATCAGTTATCACCTATCTTTTCCTGGGTAAGAAGTTGGTGTTTAAATTGCAAAATCTTGTTGAAAACTATGCCCTTTACTTTACCAAGGTATAAATTCAGGATCTGTGTGGGACTTGGAACGTCTGGGAATTTATGGGAAGATTTTCTTTGCATATATGCAGCTCTACACTATGTTACAAAACAGTTGTATAGTTGAATACATCGTTTCAAAGTATATTGCTTTACTTTATATATGGTACCTAATTAAAGACACGGCTGTTCTTTCTCTGTGCCGCCACACGATATTAACTATCTTACAAGTCAGCAATATAGCCTACTCAATTGATCTGGACGAAATCATTGGTCGCTATTTGGTAAGAAGACTGGACGAAACCATTGGCTAGTACTAGGTTAGAAGACTGTCTGGACAAAAATTACCACACTGCTTGTAATACAGGGAAAGGGGTCTGAGGCGTAAGACCCAGGTTGGGTTTGTATTTGAATGTAAAGCATTAAATTAACACAAAGAATTATGTGGGTGAGTGGTCAACGTGTCTGTCTACTAACCCCAAGCTTGCAGGTTCGCTCCTGGCCGTGGTGAGTGATTTTTGAAAGGCGGCAAAAATTACGACACCATGTCATACGATGTTGGCATGTCAAAGAACCCATTTGAATTCAGTAGGCCGTGTTCATAATGGCAAAAAAAAATTCGGGAGTTTCTGCCAATACAAAGTTCCTCATTTCTCTACTAGAAAGTGCTATAGTGTTCAAGGAGCTTAGATATCTAACCTCCTTGACTTTCATAGTGCTTCAAGGTACAACGAAATTCGACATGCAAGCTACCCTTTGGGTGGCAAATAACAAAGCTTGCACCCGGCACCCGAGGCCATACGATATTATTATTATTATTATCATGTATGCATCGTTTATAGCTTTAGTGTCATTCATGATGTCTTGGATGCCGTCATTTTGTGTCTAGGGATATTAACTTAGTAGTGTAATGCATCGCGATCCATAATTTTTGGCTAGACAGTGGTCCAACGTAGTAGCGGCTATGATTTCATCCAGGCAGTTGTCCAACATAGTAGTGACCAATGGATTTGCCCCACTCACTATATGGCTTTAGAAGAGTATAGCGCAACCTTACAATAAAATTGACCAAATAAAAGTACTTGATGAACATTCTTAATTCACGTCCAAGCCTCACACTTGAACAGATGTGTCTGCATCCCCATTTGACAGTGCACTGTTTGAAACCTCATACATCAGAGTTTCCTAGTGGCAATTCAAGGCACTAGGCTACATCAAACAATCGAACATTAACGTCCATACGTCATCCATGATTTCATCGACTACACTAAAATATTCCCCTAGACATGTAGGATTCACAGTACTGTATAATACTTTCTGAACTATCTGACCTCCATTTCTTTTACTTTTGCCATATCGCCAGTAATTCTTCCAAATGGCCTTGATTAAAGTTTGGTCCAGACTGGTCAGTGCTTTATGAGTTATGAGATTTCCACTCTAGGCTACAGTTGTTTATCATGATGATCATCATCATATTTAATAGAATGGTTTCTTGATGTATGCTTTTTTCCTTGCAGCTAAAGAAGACTCCTCGAGAATGCTTACAAGCAACTGATGGATCCGTACCAAATGAGTGTTTTGCCCTTCGACAAACCTTTTTTGAATGCAAGCGATCTCTGGTAATTTGATGTCTTTTTTTATTTTTTAAATTGTTAAGTTGTTTTAACTTATGAATGGCAATATGTGTTAACATATGATGCCCAGTTTTCTAAGTAAACTGCCACATAATGACTTGTTTTTAAAAATCTCTTCAGAAAGAGTTCTCAAATGATATAAAAATTATTTGAATTGGTTCAGTAGAACTCTGGAAATAAGTTTTAATATATGAAGCATTGGTCTTATCCATAGAAAAAATAATGTTTTTTCACTTTTCTGGTGGGATTCCTTAGTAAACTGCCACGTTCAAAACTTTTTTGAAATCTTTCGGCAAGCACTTTTGAACGAAGTATTTCTTTTTCGAATGGCCCTGTAGAACTCTCAAAAATAATTGTTAACATAATTGACCTTTTGGTAAGTAGAACATAATGCAGCCCACAGGCTCTTGAATAAATTCAGGTGATTGCCATAGGTGGTCTCCACCAAATAATCAATTCTCGATTTCCTCTGTTGCCAGTTCATACATGGATGTTTTTAAATAAATAATGACGGTTATCCTATTTGGTTAATTTTGGAAGAGTTTTCTTTGAGATGTAGTGCTGGAAAAGGATACCTCATATGCCTTGGACAACTGTCTGTACCAAATAGTTCACTTTGAAGGAGCTACACATCAAGACCAGGTTGTCAACAATATGTACACAAAGAGTTTTAAAATTCTTTGACCACACTGCATAGTGTAAAGGGTTTATTGTTCCATTGCGATGCAGCCGCGTTTGGGGAATATTTAGGGATCTCCGTGATGTCACCGTGATGTCGCGGCTGACGTATTGACGCTTTGCCTGCCGGGAGTCGGTGCGCATGCTTGTCAGCTGATTAATACGTCAGTTTCGCGCGTGGTGTTGTTGGAAGAAGTCGTCCATTTTTTCACCGGTTAGCGGTTGGTAAACGTAATTTTAACAATTATTATTCCTGTGAATAATTTATAGAACAAGAGTTTGATATTAGCAGTGTCGTGTGCGGGATTGTGTTGGCGATTTGTAATGAAATTGTTGAATTCGTTAATGGCGTTACTCGTTAGCGTTTTGATGTTAGCAGTGACTTGTTCGCAGGTTGTGTTGGCGATTTCTACGAAAATTGTTGATAACCGTAAGTTGTCGCAATCAATTGACGAAAGTGTTATGTGATTCATTGTGTGGACGATAATTACTGCTTCTTCTTCTACATGGGGAATAATACGGCCTGTGGGATCCATTGGTGAGTGTTAATAAAGTTGTTCATTTATTTCTTTTGGTTGTTGCTGGTAAATGAAAAGTTGCACTGTGTGGGGGAATACGCCTTGTAAAATAGGAATGGGTGGGTAAAATATAGGCTGAAATTGGCATTTACAAGAACCTATATAGGTAATTTTTTGATGGTTCATACAGTATGTCTGTGAGGCGTTATTAAACAGCATGTTAAGGATAAGTGATTTTTAATTGAGATACAAGTATTTGCAGCCAATATTGGAAAACATAAAAATACCGAACCAGCAAAAACAATATTATTGACAACTTTGAAAAACAAACGAAACTACACAAAACCATAACTTTATTGACCACAATGTTTTATAAGAATATTACAATGTGTTAGCGATAGGTTGTGTTTGTGGTTTTGATGGAAATTAATGCGTCTGCCAGCAGCTAGGTTAGCTTTGTGTATGCCTGGGTAATGTGTTAATGTACCGTATTGATGCCAATTGGCGATTATTACAGACCGCGATCGTTTGTGCATAACTTTTTTATAAAAACAAATTGGCTTCTTTTGTGATGTTATCATCCACTTGACGAAATGCCTCTCTGGTAAGATTATGGGAAAATCCTTGGTTATAGGTTATATTGTGTTTCGTCATCTGTAATTGATTTATTTCCCTACCTCATTTGATACGCCGTACATACGAAAATGTTTTAATCGAGGGTTACATTTACACGATTTTGTATTGGAATGGGTAATTGGTCTACTTAGTTAAATTAAGTTATGTCGGCGATATTTACAAAAATATTCCGATATAAGGTTATATTTTTAAAATTTTGTATCTGTATCTGTAATTTGCCTATATAGCTGAATTTTAGATGACGATAAACATCGTAATTTATTAATTTTATAATCATAAAACATTGTATCGAAATCTGTGATTGACCTATATAGCTCAATTAAAGATTCCGATGCGCAGAAAAAATTCGCGATTTTAATTGATATTTTTAATTTTCCGCATCGAAATCTATAATTGGCCTATGTAGATCAATTACAGATTCCGATATACTTTGTAACTTTTCTACGAATCGGAATCTTTAATTGAGCTATGTAGGTGAATTGCAGATTTCGATGCACGGTTTTCCAATTACGAATTACGATGTGTATCGGAATCTATAATTGATCTACATAGTCCAATTATAGATTTCGATGCGGAAAATTAAAAATATCAATTGAAATCGCGAAATTTTTCTACGCATCGAAATATGCAATTGAGCTATGTAGGTGAATTGTAGATTTCGATGCACGTTTTTTCAATTATGAAATTTTAAGAATTACGATGTGTATCGGAATGTACAATTGATCTATATAGTCCAATTGTAGATTTCGATGCGGAAAATTGAGAATATCAATTGAAATCGCGAAATTTTTCTACGCATCGAAATAGGTCTATGCAATTGAGCTATTTAGGTGAATTGTAGATTTCGATGCACGTTTTTTTTATTATGAAATTGTAAGAAATACGAGGTATATCGGAATCTACAATTGATCTATATAGTCCAATTGTAGATTTCGATGCGGGAAATTGAAAATATCAATTGAAATCGCGAAATTTTTCTACACTTCGAAATATGCAATTGAGCTATGTAGGTGAAGTGTAGATTTCGATGCACGTTTTTTCAATTATGAAATTTTAAGAATTACGATGTGTATCGGAATCTACCATAATTGATCTATATTGTCCAATTGTAGATTTCGATGCGGAAAATTGAAAATATCAATTGAAATCGCGAAATTTTTCTACGCATCGAAATAGGTCTATGCAATTGAGCTATTTAGGTGAATTGTAGATTTCGATGCACGTTTTTTTTATTATGAAATTGTAAGAAATACGAGGTATATCGGAATCTACAATTGATCTATATAGTCCAATTGTAGATTTCGATGCGGGAAATTGAAAATATCAATTGAAATCGCGAAATTTTTCTACGCATCGAAATATGCAATTGAGTTATTTAGGTGAATTGTAGATTTCGATGCACGTTTTTTAAATTATGAAATTGTAAGAAATCGCGAATATGCAATTGATCTATATAGTCCAAGTGTAGATTTCGATGTGGAAAATTGAAAATATCAGTTGAAATCGCGAAATTTTTCTACGCATCGAAATAGGTCTATGCAATTGAGCTATTTAGGTGAATTGTAGATTTCGATGCACGTTTTTTTTATTATGAAATTGTAAGAAATACGAGGTATATCGGAATCTACAATTGATCTATATAGTCCAATTGTAGATTTCGATGCGGGAAATTGAAAATATCAATTGAAATCGCGAAATTTTTCTACGCATCGAAATATGCAATTGAGTTATTTAGGTGAATTGTAGATTTCGATGCACGTTTTTTAAATTATGAAATTGTAAGAAATCGCGAATATGCAATTGATCTATATAGTCCAAGTGTAGATTTCGATGTGGAAAATTGAAAATATCAGTTGAAATCGCGAAATTTTTCTACGCATCGAAATATGCTATTGAGCTATTTAGGTGAATTGTAGATTTCGATGCACGTTTTTTTTATTATGAAATTGTAAGAAATACGAGGTATATCGGAATCTACAATTGATCTATACAGTCCAATTGTAGATTTCGATGCGGGAAATTGAAAATATCAATTGAAATCGCGAAATTTTTCTACACTTCGAAATATGCAATTGAGCTATGTAGGTGAAGTGTAGATTTCGATGCACGTTTTTTCAATTATAAAATTTTAAGAATTACGATGTGTATCGGAATCTACCATAATTGATCTATATTGTCCAATTGTAGATTTCGATGCGGAAAATTGAAAATATCAATTGAAATCGCGAAATTTTTCTACGCATCGAAATAGGTCTATGCAATTGAGCTATTTAGGTGAATTGTAGATTTCGATGCACGTTTTTTTTATTATGAAATTGTAAGAAATACGAGGTATATCGGAATCTACAATTGATCTATATAGTCCAATTGTAGATTTCGATGCGGGAAATTGAAAATATCAATTGAAATCGCGAAATTTTTCTACGCATCGAAATATGCAATTGAGTTATTTAGGTGAATTGTAGATTTCGATGCACGTTTTTTAAATTATGAAATTGTAAGAAATCGCGAATATGCAATTGATCTATATAGTCCAAGTGTAGATTTCGATGTGGAAAATTGAAAATATCAGTTGAAATCGCGAAATTTTTCTACGCATCGAAATATGCTATTGAGCTATTTAGGTGAATTGTAGATTTCGATGCACGTTTTTTAAATTATGAAATTGTAAGAAATACGAGGTATATCGGAATCTACAATTGATCTATATAGTCCAATTGTAGATTTCGATGCGGGAAATTGCAAATATTAATTGAAATCGCGAAATTTTTATACGCATCGAAATATGCAATTGAGCTACATAGCTCAATTGTAGATTACGATGCGTAAAAAATCTCGCGAATTTGAAGGTTTTTGTGTTTCCCCACCCAAAAACCCCTATTACCCAGGCTTTCCCCGTAAGCTTGCTAGAGGAGTGACATCGTTGATGACGTCATGGTAGACGCCATTTTGTTTTAGGGGAATTTTATCGCGGCGGCATCGCAATGGAATATTATCCCGTGTAAAGAAGGGTGACTAAAGAGACATCTCTTTGCAGGACCCTGGAAAGAGAGATTGTTGTCAAGCTTCCACATGGTGCACTGACACTATCAAGATGCTTCATATTCTTTTGACAGATGTCTGTACCAATTAGTCGAAACAAGTCCAGGTTGTCAAGATTATGTGCACAATTAATCCTACAGTTCTTTGGCCTCATTGCACTGTGTGGAGGAGGGAGTTATTGAAAGACTTGTTGCAAGAAATGTCCCTAGACAGAGAGATTGTGGATGAACTCCCATAAGCTGCACTGCCGTCGTCAAGCGAGTAACTTGGACATCCCTCTCACAGGCAATGTGACTGGGATAACATTGAGACAGTTGGGGAAGACTTCATCATTGTTCCTTGGAGATTGTGATCTTCAGTATTGAAGGAACGATGAGATTTCCATCACTGGCTCTTCTCATAAACTAGCCGATTTCAACATTTGTTTCATGAGAGGGCTTATGAAATTCAAACTGTCTTGAAATTCTCCCTAATGAATGTTTTTCAAGGAAACCAAGAACAATTAAAGGTTATTAATGGATAAAATGTGTAAAAATGGTGGTGTTGTTTGTTATTTTAAGGGGCAGAACATAGAGGTTATTTGGTCCTAATAATCATTCAAAGTTCGAGGTGGAGTAACTGAGAAATTCTGAGGTCTTGTTGGCATTAAAGGCCCTATGGTGTTGGAATAGCGAGTCTGCCTCTCACCCGGAGGCCCCAGGTTCGAGTCCTGGCTCCGTCAGGAATATTAGAAACTGGCATGAGGGCTGGAACCGGCTGTACTCAGCCTTGTAAGGACAATTGAGTAATACAATGTTCCGGTCACAAAAACCAAGATTAATGGCTGAGAGGATCTGACGCACATACCACGCGTCTCCCCCCCCCAATCTATAGGCCAAATGGCTGGGCAGCGGTCCCTTGGTAGGCCAGTGCTCTTAATGGACTGTGGTGCCAAGTTCTTTTTTTTGGGGCATTATTGGAATATTGTTTTGTGTAGGCATGTGGACTTCCTTTGATATTGGTTTTATGTTTGCTGTTGCAGGAAGTCTGTAGAACTATTTCTTGCTTTTCTATTTTCAGCTGGATAACAGGCAGAGGTTCAGAGGGAGAAAAGGTTACTGACTGTCACACGAGGAAGAGACAAAAGCAAGAAAGAAAGTATTTGCGTTCCTTTGTATATAATGCTAGACTTGTATTGTTTAAATAATTTAAGATATTGTACACAATAGTTTTATATTGTATACAGGATTACTCAGATATGTTGTCCACCTAAAATATCTATGATCCGTTGAAGATATAGACATTCTGTTTGTATTTAGGTGTTCGGAAAACACTGTCCATTTTGACTCCATCACATGTATTTATCGAGAAACCAACACCCGTGGCAACAATGTTTTTTTAAAATGGGAGTATACTAGTTTCTTTCAATAGAACACCTAAGAATTGAGCAGCAAGTTCAGTGATGTGCTTTTCTGGCAAATCGAACAATTACTTTCTGAAATACATATATTTTATATGTATGGGCATTAGATAGAAATCGTTGTGCCAGTTACTGTAATGTCGAGTGGCCCACACTTTGTCGATAAACTCACATATTAGCCTTTCAAGATACGATTGCCAGTGGCTGAGGTGGAAACTATTCTTTGTTTATTTGTGTCATGCTGTTAGCCTGATTAGTTGACAAGTATAGTTGTGCGGGAAGGATATAACTTAACTCACGTTCAGTAGCCTTACATCGATTTATTCTCTGTGGTGACATGACCTATTGAACTTAGTTGTGCTGTTGAAACACACCAATCTCAATTCGTCCATTGTTATTATTCTGCTCATAATTCACAATATGACTTCTGTCCAAGACAAGTAGCACGCACAATGTTGCTTGACTTATGTGCAGACTGCACTCTGTCATCACTGTGTCGCCCTGCTCGACCGGCAAGGTTTCAGCTGCTATTATCAACAAAAGCTGGCGCAACCAAGTTCAGCGGTAGTCTTCTCTTGAAAAGCTAGTACTTCGTTTTTATCTTGTTGTTTCATTTGAGGGCTTGGATAGCATGGTCATGTTGCCCCGTGTACTTGGATGTGTGGAGAATGTTTCCTTATAACTTGTGTTATTGTGATTGCTATATTAGTGTATGTATTTGCTATTCAGAGAGACGATTGGGAAGGAGGCGGCTGTGGCCTTAAGGTACGAACCATCCCGACATTTGCCTGGAGTAGAAGTGGGAACCCATAGAAAACCAGGATGGCTGAGGTGGGAATAGAACCCAGCTGTTCTCATTTTTGCCTCACAAAGCTAAGTGTACCCCATTCCAGCCCTCATACCAGGATTTAATTTTTTGGCAGAGCCGCGAATCGAATCCAAGAACTCTGGGGCGACAGCCAAGAACGCTACCACTGCACCACGAGGTGGTCTCTTATCTTGAGCAGGGTGGGAGATGTACAACATTTCTGAATTACAAAGCCTTTAATTCATTGATTTTGAATTGGGAAAAGATAACACAGTGAAATTGTAATACTTCAAGTGATTATTTTTCTTTCTTGTGAATCTACAGTACATGAAACAAAATCAACAACTTAAAATCCAATGATTGACACTGTCATTGGAAAGAATGGATGCAGAAAGTAACAGAGAACATTACATTTCTCCGTCTCCACTTCCTGTATCCTAGCAGAAATTCTGTAAGGTAAATACACCAATGGTCGTCATGTTAAGGGACATTTAGACAAGAAATCATATACACCGTACACATTTTGGTAAATTTAATCAACAAAAGCACTGTACCTAACCTCAAACTCTACTCAAACACTAGGAAAGACCAAATATCAAAAGATATTCGTTTTAGGAAAAATGACTTATTTTAAAAAAAAGTGTGTTTTTGCGCCAGTGTTCGGCACGATGTATTTGTTTTTTTCCTATATTCGTCACCCGTTTGCACCAATTGCCGTCACATTGTTAATTTTCCTTGTCTGCTGTTTATAATGCATTTCTGTCAATTGTTGCGTAATACACTGATTTATCGACTTGGAGGCTAACATTTACGAATAAAACAGTACCAGTAATTATGTTTTTTAATAAAAATGGAATATTAAAAAAAAAAAAAGACGGCAACGGGAAGCGGGATTGGTGGGTAGAAGACATACGAGCAGGAAAATATCGTAATTCTGCTCTAAACAAGTGAGACCACGGCATAACAGCCCGGAAAATGACCATTCGCCGAGGCCTAACACCGATTGTCGCCGTAGAAACCCTCTGAATTCGCCACTCCTGTACATTTTTCTTCCAGGCAGCCTTTAGTAGCTTAAAAACCCCTACATCCGTGGGTTGAAGTACGTGTGTGACATTAGGTAGTAAAGCGACCAAAACAATTCCATGATCCTCACAAAATTTACTAGTATGTATGGTCAAGTGTGAGAAGTGCCCATCTATGAATAATGTCAGGGAGAGGAATCTCCTTCTCAACCAACCCAGGATGAAATATGTTACTGAGAAATTCGTAAAACACTTCCCCCTGTCATTCACCCGTTTGGCGATTTGCCAATGCCCCAGTGTGCTGTCATTGAGGCAATAATGATGTCTTGCGGCAGACGTTCATAATTGAACACTACAAGGGAAGGAGAAATATCGCCGTGGGCATTGCCTGTCAAGCATTCTTTTTCATCCGAATTCACTTGCTGATATATTGTCTTGTAACCCCTGTTCACCAGCACTTTGTTACCTTTCGGATTGAGAAAGAAAACCGTCTCGTCAGCGTTGAACAGTCGCTGAGGGTCTGACAAAATAGACTGGAAGTCGTTTTCCACTGAATAGCTGTAGACTTCTGAAACCCAGGTTTTATTTTGATGTTCTGTAATTGCAGCACGGCTTACTGTCAAATTTTGAGGGGTTCGTAAAAGATAGACCTGGATTTCTTTTTATGAAAGATTCACGCCATTTCCTTCCTGGCGGCCATCTTTGAAAGGAAAGTCTCTCTTCAATTCTTGTGTAGGGCACTGGACGCTTTTGCAAATCGTCCTTTGTTACCGGGACCCCGCTTTTCGTAGTGAGATTACCCATTGAACTAGCATAGCCTCAGCTTCCTTTGTTAAAATGGAACTTAGCCCCATTTTCCTCTCTCTAGGAGATTTTCCTTTAATTTTGTCCGAGAGGATGTTTCTCGGAACACCATTCCTCTCCGCGGCCTTTTTAATACTCATGCCGTCCTCCGCAACGGCCTTAATAGCAGCTTCCATTTGCACAATATCATAATTCAGAACTGTGCGTTTCGACATATTGCCTGGGGCAGATGACCTCGTAGTTCTGCCCCTTAAAACAACAATAACTAACTAACATGTTGCCTGAAAGCAAAGATTTAGTCTTAGAATAATATATTATTTATCATCTCAATCTTCTTCTTCTTCTTCCTTCGGCTTTTCCCAATTAATTGGGGTCGCCGGAGCCAACCAGGCTCATTTTGGTTTTGGCTGGGGATTTAAGGCCGGATGCCTTCCTGACGCCACGTGATTTTTCAGGTGAAAATTACACCCCGCTGTCACCGGGATTCGAACCCCGGCCGTCCGGGTGAAAGACGAGCAGCTAAGCCACTGCGCCATCACGCTCCCATTATTTATCATCTCAATAAAAATTTAAAAAAAAAAATCCTCTGTAGCACGCCTAGCCAAAAAAAAAAACTAGGCCTACTGAGGTGCGGCCGTCAAGAAGAGAGACCTACGTAATAATAACAATACCCTGTAAATGTTTCTTGGTTGCGAAACGTTAACACAAACATTAACATTATCGTGCACTAGTGTTCGTCACGAATGTGCTCTAAAGTTCGTCAGCTATGACGACTACTGGACACGATGATCAAATGATAATTTAATTAATACAGGGTACTTTAGAGCTACATTATAAGTATATTGCCGCTGTTAGTTTGGTCTTGCAAGGAGAAATGACAATGTGCCAGTTTTCGTCACAAATGACGAGCATTGGTAAAGTGCATTTTTTAAAATCCAGTGTTCGTCACCGGCATTTCTAACAAAACTAGGCACGTGAGCATGAAATAACAAATCACATATGTTACAGAAACAATTACCAACTATATCACGCACTTGTAACATTTTAAAATGTTGGAACGTAACACGCATGCACATAATTAACTCGCGCGCATGCTTAGCACATGCGAGAAGCAAATGGTGCGTCAAGACAGCTCAGCTCACAGGAGATGTTTGACGCAGGGAATCACCTATTACATCGCACGTATGATTTCGCAAAGTTGCTCCTTATCGGCAAGGAAGGTATGACGCATCTCGTAAGACTTCGTGCATTGAAAAAGACCCGTTGACATGCTTATTTTTTGTACTTATATACGAGAGTGACGAAGACTGGATCAGTGACGAAAACCGGTACAGTTACCTTATCTGAAACCTCCTCAATGCACAGGATAAATACTAAGTACAGTACTTTATCAATTAACCTGACAAAATTTACACATTAAATTTATATATGAAACAAAACTCGCCCATTTATATTATTGTGAATGTCTCTTCTAATGTAATTCTTATGAGTCTGGTTAACCATCAAACATTTTGAAATATGAATTTCTGTCTAATGCCTATACATAGAAAGTCTTTAATATCTCTGAAAGTACTTGTTGGATTTGCAAGTAAGCACATCGGTGAATTTGTTCTTTGATTCTTAGGTGTTCTCTTGGGTTGCTACCATTTTTTGTAAATATGTACGTGATGAAGACAAAATGGACAGTGTTTTATGAGTTCCTTAATACAATTTAAGAATTTGAAAACAGAATGGCTATATCTTTAATGGATCAGTACGGTGTACATTTGAGGTTGACACTTGGTTAAATAACCCTGTATAAGAAGAGATTTGATTTATTTGTAGTTGTATTGTATATTTTACATAGAAATTAAAAATGGTATTATCTACATGGTCTAAAACTGTTTTTCCTATCTCAAATTTCTTCCTCAAATGGCTTCAAACACCATAATTTCTCCCTCTCTAAAATAGGATCGCCCTCCTAATGGCTCACATGAAGTGTTTGCAGATGGTGGCTACAGAGGAACAAGGTGGATTAGATGTTGTCTCTACTCATTTGTGCAAGGTTCATCTTCAGTATCCAATTTCGAGGGTCATATTGTAACCTGTGCTGTTTGGATTATGAAGACTTACTATGAGATGGCACGAGAGCGATGAAGCACACAAGAGTAGAATTACTTTCAAATTAAGCGGACAATATTGTCCTGGCTTTCTTTCATATAGACCACTAGATTAAACACAAAAATGTCTTGTTCTTAAAATAATGAAGTTAATGTTTTGGTTAATTGGAGGAAATTGTTATTGCCTTATAGTTAATAAGGACTCCTTATTAGCGTTTTCCCATTGGGATGGGGTCCGCTTTTCGGATCATTGAGCACCACTTCACTCGGTCAGCTGCATCTTCTGGTTGGAGATTTGCAGCTTTCATATCGGTGTTGATAGTGTCTTTCCACCGTTGTTTGGGCCTTCCTCTTGGTCTTCTCCCATCAACCTTCAGTTGGTAGGCAGTATCTACCACAGTGTTACGTCTTGCTCTCAACACATGGCCATACCATCGGAGTCTGTTTTCAGCCATCTTATCAGGAATTGAGACCAAACTTCAATAAAATTTTATAATTTTATTAATGCAGCCAATGGCCATTTATTTTATTTTCAGGACCGGTCAGGGAAAGATTTTTATGCAGCCAATGGCCACTTATTTTCTTTTCAGGACCGGTCAGGGAAAGATTTTTATGCAGCCAATGGCCATTTATTTTCTTTTCAGGACCGGATAGGGAAAGATTTTTGGAAGGAAATCGGCCGTAAAGCTTTTGAAAGGAACCTTCCCGGCATTCGCCTGGTGGTGAAAATGGTAAACCATGAAAACCATTTTCAGAACGGCCGAGGTGGAGTTTATCCACTCTCTTCCTAGTCCAGCAATGCACGAGGTAGCGGGTTAGCGCTCTTGGCCACTGTGGCCGGTCAATAACATTTTCCACCTTAGTCCTAATGTGTAGCACATCTTGTGACTTAAGCTGTATGTATACATTGTATTTTAAGTTGGTTTGTTCTATGTCTATATAGTATGGTATAGATTTATTACAAATCTGGGTAAGGAGAGGCAAACTTGGCTTATTTTATAAACAATCAGTGGACATGAAAAGTAGGACAGGATCATAGATATAGGTCAAACACAATGACAGGCTGAGTGGAGTGATAAAAAGAAAAGAAAAAAAACATGTTAAGGACAATCTGGACAGATGGGCACATCCACAGTCTTCAAAGTTGGGCATTTACTCATTTCAACCTCCCATTGGCAAACACCCATTGGCTGTTTAATGACAATGTGCAGCACATCTTATGGGACATATTACTCTGTAAGCTGTATATATCCATTGTAATTTAAGTTCTCATCAAGGCGATGAGCAGCAACCAGTTTTTCTGTCGCTCAAACCAGTGAATAAGGGAGATATTTGTCAACAGGATATTCAGTCTTTAAGGGGACGGTGTATGAAGGAGTGAAAATTGGACAAACACAGGAAAGGAAGATTGTAAAAGTAAAAAGGAATACATGGGACAAACTCGGAAGGAGAAAAGAACCCTGTGAAGTTTATTTACTGGTTTCCATTACTTGTTAATGGGTTCATAGTTAAAGGCAGGCAGTTCATGACGACAACTTCTAGGTCATATCCCCGTTGCTAAAGAAAAGTCCTATGACAGGAAAATGGAGAACAGTCTTGCCCTTTAAATAGCTAATAGTAGAGTAAATTACACTCACTTGATGTTCCATGAAGAATTATGTACTTTCTCTTGCGAGAAATCAATGTTGGCACATTCTTTGTTGTTGATGTTCCATGAAGAATTATGTACTTTCTCTTGCGAGAAATCAATGTTGGCACATTCTTTGTTGAGAGAAACCCACTGGAGTTTGGGTGAAACAAATATCAACATAAATAGCTGTGAAGAGAAGTCGATCATCCCTAATGGCAGGAGACTGAGTTTAGGCAGGGTGCCTATGGGCACACGGTCTGAGCTGCTTGATTGGAACATATGCATGTATGTCGGAAGGATGTGCTCTCGACTTATCATGTGTTGTTGAGTATTTTTCAACTGTCTCTGTTTCTGAGCCTACGACTTCGTGCCAAGAGATAGATATGAATTGTGAAATTGCCTTACTGGTGGAATTTGAGGATACCTCTTAATCCCGTCATCCCCTTTGTATTACATAAATATTTTGTACTTTACCTATAGTTTTATTTTTAATGGTGCTTTCTACTTAAATACAAATTTTCAAGCCACTCACTGCAGTAGTTTCGACGCCAACTAATAACAAACTGATGCAAATTAAATAGTGCATATTTGGTCATTATACAACTCATCCGGGATAAATATGAAGTTTTAGATGGAACTTTGAAGTGTTCAGACAAAAAGTTTACTTTGTTTATAGAAATATAGGAAAATACAACACAATGCACAGCTAAAGAAAAAATAGAAGCATGGATAATGGACAAATCCAGTGACTTGTTGTCTGACTCAAAATATTGTTCATGTCCTTCTGTGTGTTTCTCTCTTTTAACACTTCTTCCACTTATTCCTGCCTGTTCCTAAAAGGACATGACCAGTAATAATTGTTTTCATTTTGAGCCTTTCATTATAAACTGTGTCTTGGGCTTACCTGAACATAGTTTTGGGGAGGCATATAATTATAGGGACACCTTATGGTGTAGTACTAACATTATTGGCTCTCTGCTGTGAGGAGTCTGGTTCGATTCTTGGCTCTGCTAAATATTTAAAATTTTTGGTATGGTCTGGTCTCCCATAAGTCCTACCCCTCGTCCACGTCGTGGGAGACGGGCAACGGCACAAAGTAGGGGATTGCTTGTAGGGGCGAAGTACAGTGGGAACTTGGTGTGCCCCGGGACCGTTACGGTAGCTGTGAAGATCCTACAGGAACCCTGAAAAGTGGCGGCTAACAGGGCTCTGGTGCAGCTACGATAGGCCCAGCAAGCCAGTAGTGGATGAAACCAAATGCTTTCAAGAATGGAACGAGCCTCGGACATGACGGATATAATAGACGACGACGCGGCTGTAAACACGGACTAAGATTTGGAACATTAAACATAAGAATGCTGACGGGGAAGGTGGAGGAGATAGTGGATATGATGGAAAGAAGGAAGTTGGATTTATTGGGATTGGCAGAAACAAAGGAAAGAGAGAACTGAGAAAAGGCTATAGACTATACTGGAGTGGGAAAGAGGAATGGAGTGGGAGTAGTAGCACGAGATGGTTTAAAAGAAGAAGTGAAGAGAATAAGTGTTAGGATGATGAAAGTGAAAGTAGCACTGAGGGGTGAGACCATGGAAATGGTACAGGTGTATGCTCCATAGGTAGGCTGCACCTCTGAAGAGGAGGAGGAGTTTGAAGAGGAAATGCAGAAGCAGCTGGGAGGAAGGAATATGATTGTAATGGGGGATCTGAATGCCCATGTAGGAAGAGAAAGACAAGGGTATGAGAGTGTGCTTGGACCAGAGGGTTGGGGCAGAAGAAATGGGGAAGGAAAGAGACTGTTGGACTTCTGTCAAAGGAACAGCCTGCTAGTTGGGAACTCCTGGTTCAAGAAAAGAGAGAGCCACACTATCACATGGTACAGTGATGACTTCACCAGGAAGTCGGTAGTCAACTATATCCTGTATGAGAGAGAATTAAATAATAACATCACAGACATCAAGGTTATACCATCGGAGAACTTGGATAGCGACCATTGATTGCTGGTAATGAACCTGAGAGGGACTGAGAACCAGGAAAGACGTATAAGGATATGAAAACTGAAAGAAGGAGATAGAAGGGTCGAGTACCTCATAATGGTAAAGGAAGGAATTCCAACAGTTGAAGAAAGAGGGGTGGAAGAGGAATGGACTAGATTTAAGAAGACGCTAGTAGGTGCAGCAGAAGCAGTATGTGGGAGGACAAGTAGTAAGAAGAGGTGTAAGGAAACACTATGGTGGAATGAGAAGACAAAAGATATAGTAAGGGAAAAAAATAGAGCCTTTAGGAGGTGGTATCAAAATAGGACATTACAGACAAGGGAAGAGTACCAGGAAAGAAAGAATGAGGCAAAGAGAGTAGTGGCTGAGGAGAGAAGAAAGTGGAAGGAAGAGTGGACAAAGATGATGGAGGATAGTGAAGGTACAAAAAAGGTCCTATATGGGATGGTAAAAAATAAGAGGCGGAAGGATCCGACGGATTATGTTAGAATGGTGAACAAAAGGGGACAAGAGATAGAAAATAGGGAAGAACTGAAGAAAATGTGGAAAGAATATTTTGAAGAACTTCTGAACCCAAATGGAAGCCACGGCGAGGAGGAAGAAATCGGGATAGATGTAGATGGACTGCAAACAGAAAAGGACTTAACATGGAAAGAAGTGGAAGATGCAGTGAGGAAGATGAAAGGAGGGAAGGCACCGGGTGTGGATGAGTTGAGTGTGGAGATGGTGAGAGCAGAAGGAGAGGTGGGGATACAATGGTTGTAGCGAGTGATGAAGACAGCATGGAAGGAAAGTAAGACCCCAGAGTACTGGAAAAAGGGAATCATTGTCCCGATCTTCAAGAAAGATAGTAGAACAGAATGCAGAAACTATTGGGGAATAACACTGATGAGTCATTGTGCAAAGATGTTTGAGAAAGTTTTGGAAAGGAGAATTAGGACAAGGATAGAAGGAGGGATAAGGGAAGAACAACATGGCTTCAGAGCAGGAAGGTCCACAGTGGATTTGATTTTTGCTGTAAGGCAGTTACAAGAACAGCACTATGAGTATGGAACGGATCTACTGATGGCCTTCCTGGACATTGAGAAAGCATATGACAGAGTATACAGAAACAAAGTATGGAAGTCCCTGGAGGACATAGAAGTAGAAAAATGGACTCTATGGAGGATAAAGGAGATGTACAAGGGAAGCGTGAGCTGTGTGAAAGTGGGAGGAGAGAGATCGGACTGGTTGGAACAGAGAAATGGCCTGAATCAGGGAAGTGCACTGTCACCGTTACTTTTCATTGTGGTGATGAATGACATAATGACCTGAGTGGTACAAGTAATTGGAGAAGGGAAGATGAAAGCAATGGTGTTTACAGATGATTTGATGATTTGGAGAAACAAGGAGAAAGAGGTACAGGAGCAGTTGGACGTGTGGGAAGGAATAATACAAGGATATGGTATGAAATTTAGCATAAAAAAGAGTGAGATGGTGATCACAACAAAGAAGAAGGAAAGAACCACAACGGGAATAACAATTGGTGGGGAGCAGCTGAAGAAAGTGGAGAGTTTCAAGTATCTGGGAAACCTGATACAAGATAATGGAAGAAACGATAGCGGGGGGAGACAAGCACAGGCTTTCCGGAGGAGTGTGAGAAGCATGTTTTGGAGCAAGGATGTCCCTCAGAACAGCAAGAAGGTCATATATCGGACGTACTACTGTATGTCCCTATCCTGACGTATGCCTCGGTAACTTGGGTTATAAAAGGAAGGGAGAAGAACAAAATACAGGCCAGTGAGATGAGGTTCTTGAGAAGCAGTATTGGAGCTGCAAAGATGGACAGAATAAGAAATGAGAGGACCAGAGAATTAATGAAGGAGGAACCTACAGGATGCTATAGAGAAATCTAGACTTGATGGTATGGACATGTAAAATGAATGGAGGAGAAGAGGATACCCAGGAGGATACATGAAACGAAGTGGGAAGGAAAGAGACCGAGAGACCGGTGGCTGAAGGGGGTGGAAGAAAGCGTGAAGAAGAGAGGAGAAGGGTGGAGGCTGAGAGATGTTGGGAAGACAGAAGACGTTGGAGAGGCTTGCGTTCCAAACAGACCCGGCCAGAGGCTGGAATCTGCATGATGATGGTATGGTCTGGTATAGGATATCAAAACATTATGATGCCAAATGAAAACTCGCTGGATGATTGGCAGGATGAAGTGCAGTAAGGAGCTGGTCACTCTACAAAACATAAGCTCTAGCTCAGTGATACCTTGTCATTAGCCAAGGACCCTGATTGAGTCAGCTACATCGCTTGTGGATATGGCATTCAGGACTGCCTTATGTAGTGACTGGCAGCAGAACTGCCCATAGGGGACAACAAACCAGACAAATGTTGAGGGGCTCGAGTATGTAGGACAGTGACTGTCATCATAATTGTTTCTTTGCTCCAGCAAGCCGGGTGCAGATATATATGAGCCTTCTCCAATTTGTCCTGTCCATCCTGTATTTGATGCCAGTTGTTATCTCTAGCTTCCAGGTCCTTATAAATTTGCTTTTCCCACACATCAGGAGGTCTTCCTCTTGGTCTCTGTATTTTTACAGTCACTGTATTTGTATTTATTTTTATAACTCTTTTAGTCCCGAATTAATTTGTTTTTTATTCATATCAGTTTTAAGAACCTAGGTTAAATAATGCAATAAGAGGGAATTTCACAATTTTAGCTCACAGTTTTAGAAATGAGCCCCATCCGCAAAATAGGACACTAGAATCGTGGGGTACAAACATGCATCTTTCCATGTACTGTTTAGTGGATTTTCATGCTGGATGCTTTTATTCCGTGGTAGAGAGGATAGCACTGAAGGCACATTGTTTTTTCAGTATTTTCAGTACGACCTTGGTATTCCCAATGTCCTGGAAGAGTACATTGCCTCTGCTGTTGCCTTCATGTGATGATTTGACCAACACTATCAGAAAATGACTGGATAGCATTGCAAAGGGTTTAGATAAGGGATGGTGATGGCATGTTTGAAGTGTAGTAGATCAAGATAATTTATGCTCTTGTTAGGGCAAAAGGGTACACATCAAAGAATACCAAAACAAAGTTGTGACAATTCCCTACCAAACAATTGCATAATCTCAGTTTTGGTATTCTGTTGACTTATTCCCTATTGCCCTAACAGTCAGAGTATTCAGAATCGACTTAAACCCTTTTACTCAAACAAAGTTGTGACAATTCCCAACCAAACAATTGCATACTCACCTTTTTCCCTATTACAATCTGATCTACAGGTAATCATTTACAACTACCATGACTACTTTTTTTGGAAACAGTGGCACTACCAGTTCTTACCTCTTACAGTTATATCATACTTCCCTACCAACCAATTGTGGTGCTCATGTGAGTATTGTAGGGCTGTTCAAGTTGTATTTGGACTTGTAATATCGGATGGTTGGACCATAAATGGTACATTCCTCAGTGTGGATAACCATTCAGTGTGAGGCCCACTGTGCCCTGTCTCAGATCATTGTGCAGGCATGACCTAAATATGAGAATATTCCATCCTAATTTAAATTTTAAAGGTTTTCCTTGTTTTTCCTGCATTTGGTTTTTCTGTAAACTTGCAGTAATTTTACTGTTGATTAAATAAATCAATCGTGTAGTTTTACGTGACTGGGGTTATGTGTCACGGGACCTCTTTTTTTTTTTTTTACACGGAATCCGAAGCACAGAACGTGTTATTTCACTTTGAAAATTTCACATTCTGTAACTGGGAATCAAACCTGGTCTCTCTTGGTGCGAAGCAAGCAGCTTAACCACTACACTTTAGATAGGTAGATAGACCTCTGCTTGACTAATCATGTGATTCTTTTGTACACTTATAGCAATTGCATAGAATTGACACAGGTTATCATAAAAATTGAAGACTCTCCCAAGTAGATGGCTGATGACGAAGATGGCCTGTGTCCCTAAAACGAATTACCGGTAACAACCAACAGTAACAAAATGTTTAAGTTGAAAGGACTGGCACAAGGATGACATGAATAAATAAAATACTGCACAATTTCTTGTAAATAATGTAAAATGTATTTACATTAGCAATAGTCACAATAGAAGAATTCTTTTCATTAAGTTCTTTGTATGATAAAATACTGTAACAATATTATCACTTATATAGGATAGGCTGTCATGCTGTAAAGGTGCAAGGATGATACAAGTTCATTGGCACTCAAGTTGCTGGGGAAAATATTAATACTCACTCACACGTGCGTGTAGGCAAATGAGAGCATAACTGGGACGGTCTTCAAACAAATGTTCACTCCTTTGGACCCTCCAATGGTTCACACATTTCATGATAAAAAAAATATTGCATAGAAATAACAGAACCTGAAACAATTGCTACAATTGGAATTGGTACCTGAATGACTGCCATGTTTCATTTTCACTTTGTGTGTACAGAATGTAAATTGTGTCAACAATAGTTTTTGGTGAGATGTTCATCAAGGAAAAGGTCATGTTCCATTTTGATTTATGTGGCCCTGTTTACCATAATAAAGCCATTTATAATAAATGGAAGATCCATGATATGGTTAAGTCAGGGGAAAAGGAAAAATTATGATCTGTTTATTCCTTTCCTCTAATTATTCAGCTGTCCGGCTATGTGAGTAACTGTAGCGCACTAAGATTTGGTTCAAACGGCATTCAGTTCCATACCTTGGCAGGACGTGGGATTTTAACCTCGTATGGTTAATTCACCTGGCTGTAGAGCTGGATGCTTGTGACATCTCCACAATATTCATCCTTATCACAACTCGTAGAGCGCCCAGGGGCGTAAACTCAAAAGAACTGTGCCAGGCCTCCCTGGAAACTGCGTAAAATTATTATTAATTATTATTATTTAATTTAGAATTTGGTAATATATGGGCTGCTTGGAACCTACGACTTTGGTTTCTTCCTTGACGAACAGCCTGTTGAAAACTGGACATATGTACCAAAAATGCATGTTTCTTGTATCAAAAAGTTTGAAGCCTGGGTGAGCTCCCAAAACTGGTGTTTTTTTTTTTTTTTTTTTTGTAATCTAGGATAATCATCTATTTTGTATTGTTAGCTGGACTTCAATGGTATATTTTAAGCTGTACGTTTAATGGTGTTTTTTTTTGTTCAATGGGCACTTTCTTGTTATTTTGCAGTTGATATAATATTATTGTCTGCAATATTGCTATTTGATAATACTAAGTTTCTCGCTTGTACATGGTCACTTAAAATGACCTTAACTTCTCTAGAAAATATTCAATAATTTCTAGAAGTGGGAATTGAATTAGGATTATCTGGAAGATTTTGTGAAATATCTAATGTTTCTATGTAAAGGTATTGGAATGCAATGCAAGTAGTGTTTAAGAACTACAATAATTTCATTTAAGAACTGATAGCTTTGAATAGAATTCTTAGACACATTCTAGGCGTTCATAGGGAAAACTATTTTTACACTTCTGAAATAATGCACTATTTGTGTAAACATTTAATTATAAGATGTAAGGGCATTCTTATCATCAAGAGCATGCGAATATCGCTCTGTTTGCTGCAAAACCCAATACTAGAAAACACACGGATATACCGTTATGTTGTAAAATGTAATTGCTGCCGCAAGAGTTGGCTAAGTGTGGTATAAAATAGTGTAAAATTAATGCTTCTTGTGTGCTCTTCCTATTCTCTACTCTACTGGATAAGATTTGAGTGAATTATGCCCTACCGCAAGCACAATGAAATATTGCAGGTTCTTCTCAACAGAAAATAGCAAAGATTGCTTCAGGATGGTGCTGAACGTATACCTAGGTATATAAGTGATTAGAAATCACCTCCGGATTGATGATTGCATCATTAGCTATACGGAATGGACATTTCTTTTTATTCTGTTAAAAGAAAGGAAAACAGACTATATCAATAATGGTAGAAACTGGAAAGTCGAAGGAAACTTGATAGTTTAATTATTTTTATTTGAGATTATTTGAGATCTTCCTCTGACAAATTTTTTGTTGTAGAACTACGATAATGAATTGGATGTTATGCATGGGTATTGAACCCAAACCCCTGAACTTGGAATTTGGATGCCTTTTTCTTACAAGTCAAGGAAGGCCAGTTATTCATTAAAAGAGGCAACAAATAACCTTTTGTGATTGAAGGATCCTTGAAACTTTCATCCATTATGTATATACCAGAGCAGTTTTAAACTCATCCCATAGATGTTAAAGCGAACCATCAATATTTCAATTGTTTTTAATAAAGTTTTCTTTCAAAAATACTAGATAGAACAAACTATTTTATCTAAAGGCTAAATATGTATACCACTCAAAAGCACGGATGTTGACATGGCTGGGGCAACATCAGCCTCTAGTACGAACTTGTTTCTTCAACAATAGTAAATACGAATACATTCAAATGAAGAGGTTATTACTGCTCTGGGTTCTTGCGCATAGGAACACAGGGGTAATCTCAGGCCGAGACATTTGACATTATAAATAATGTCTTGAAAAAGTGGAGACCAGATGCTCCTTTGCCTCGTTGGTGAGGATTAATTTATTTGGATTTATGATTATAATTTTTAATTATAGTTACGTTAATTTTAACTCCCACCGCTTAATTGAATATTTTGGCAGTGGGCGTTAGTATGTAGGTGTAGTAATGGTTGATAGTGATTAATGTGGTTTTGAGGCTACCAGTTGACAGTTTACCATGGCCTCATCCCCCCAGTTCGGCACACATATTGGTTACAAGTTGGGAGTTCCTCTTAAACCTACAAGAATGTTCTGTATTTGTCCTGAAAATATGATATCTGAGCCTATGTTGCAATCTGAGTGGGTTTCATAAAAATTTGATAATGATGGTCGTGGTACTGGTGGTTTTTAGCTCTCCAGTTTCCTTTTATCTTTATAATGGTTTTATTTTGCTTCCAATGACTACATTTTCAAGTTTTTGTCTCTGAATGTACTGCAACTGTGGTGCCATCTGTTGACAAAATGAATTGCTTCCTTCTCCATATCCTTCTCACAAAATCCCTGACAGATGTAAAGATACAGTTCCACAGAAATGCTAGAGTTAATAATGGCGTGTGGCCTCCGGAGAGGCCTGGTTCATGTTGGCAACCTGCATGTCGCAATTGATAGTTGAAGATATGCTTCTTAAAGGTTTATTTTCATATGATTTGTACGGTAATAAACCTGAAATGGTATGCCTCGCCGTGTAGTGTCTAGCATCGTTGATTGCCACCCCGGAATACCCAGTTTGATTCCCGACTCTGCCAGGAAATTCATTCTGGTTTGAGGCATTGGAATTATATCATTGATATGCAGGTCACCGAAATGGTGTCAGTTTCGAATATTTGTACCAGGCCAGAGGGCTACACGACTTAACATTTTTTAAAATCTTTTTATGTTTACCCGGAAATATAATATTTTTCAATTTTTTTCTACAATAACGAAGGTGGCTGTTGCCAAACACACAGGACAAAATAGAAGGAAACAACCTTGTCTTTAGAGTGGCACCGGTGAAGCGAGGATTTGCTAAGAATGTCAGAAATGGCTTGAACCTCTTTTGCCCCTGTTGTCTACATCCATTGCGAAAAGAAATACGAATATTTACCAGTATTCGAGGTAGGTAAAAATATATAGAGTGATGTACTATTCTAGCAGTATTATGGGCTGTATATTAAATAAGCGTATACCGGTATATTAAAATGTATCAATTGTTTCAGACCCCTTTAAAAGGAATTGTTCAGGAACAGTTCGATCCCTGGACTGTTCTAATATGATTCTGAGATCTCTCACGGATCCG